>OV839568.1:133797208-136418359 GCA_929447395.1 Epistrophe grossulariae | reverse complement strand
AATATAATATAATATAATATAATATAATATAATAATTAATATTAATTAAAATAATATTATATAATTATAATATAATATAATATTAATATAATATATTATAATAAATAATAATATAATATAATATAATTAATTAATATAATATAAAATATTATAATATATAATATAATATAATATAAATTAATATAATTATAAATAATAAAATTTAATATAATATAATATAATATAATATTAAATAATATAATATAAATATAATTATAATATAATATAATAATATAATATAATATAATATAATATAATATAATATAATATAATATAATATAATTTAATATAATATAATATAATATATATAATATTTATAATATAAATATAATATAATATTATTATAAATATAATATAATATAATATAATATTAATAATATAATTTAATATAATATAATATAATATAATATAATATATAATTATAATAAATATAATATATAATATAATATAATATAATATAATATAATATAATATAATATAATATAATATAATATAATATAATTTAATATAATATAATATAATATAATATAATATAATATAATATAATATAATATATTATAATATAATATAATATAATATAATATAATATAATATAATATAATATAATATAATATAATTATAATATAATATAATATAATATAATATAATATAATATAATATATATAATATAATTATAATATAATATAATATAATATAATATAATATAATATAATATAATATAATATAATATAATATAATATAATATAATATAATATAATATAATATAATATAATATAATATAATATAATATAATATAATATAATATAATATAATATAATATAATATAATATATATTATAAATATAATATAATATAATATAATATAATATAATATAATATAATATAATATAATATAATATAATATAATATAATATAATACATATAATATAATATAATATAATATAATATAATATAATATAATATAATATAATATAATATAATATAATATATAATATAATATAATATAATATAATATAATATAATATAATATAATATAATATAATATAATATAATATAATATAATATAATATAATATAATATAATATAATAATATTTAATATAATATAATATAATATAATATAATATATATAATATTAATATAATATAATATTAATATAATATAATATAATATAATATAATATAATATAATATAATATAATATAATATAATATAATATAATATAATATAATATAATATAATATAATATAATATAATATAATATAATATAATATAATATAATTTTATATATATGTAATATAATTTTTCTTGTCACTAAAACAGATGTCGACGGAAAAGTCGTACATGTTGCCGAAAGGCCTCCGCCTTCTACCAGGACTACAACAAACTCTACTAACGGAATTGGAATTAGACGAACAGAAAGTCGGGGAATGCGTAACTCACCTCTTTTCCGAGCATTGGATGGCATGGTGGTTGGGGCTATGGCAATTCCGATGAATGCTGGAGTTGTAAGCTGTTGCAAAGTTTTTTTTTTGTTTAAATAAAAATTATATATATATTATTTTAAAGCAAAATCCACAAACTACAATCAACCCACTAACATCGTCCTCTTCGTCTTTCTGCATGAACAGAATTACTGTAGCTAGGCATATGCTCAATTGTGCCAATAATATCGCAGCTTATTTGGAAGATCCAGAAAGGGTAACTAAAGAATGATAATACATTTTGCATGTTCAGGAAAATGAGATCTCGGAGATCTCACCAAACTCAGTTACCTGAACAGGATTCCTCCGCAAAATTTCTCGGCTTCGCTGTCAAAACTCTGAGGAAAAAAAACTTGGATTCGCTTGCTCACTTTTTGAGTGAGAACATTCTCTGAGATCTCATTTTTCTGAACACACCAATTACATAGCTGCAATTAAACAAGATATAATAAATTTTAGGGACTTAATAACACATCACTTGACATCTTGGCTCAGGGCCGTTGGACTATGGAATCAACTGTCGTCGAAGTTGGTATCACGGACATACAACAAAATCAAACTCAAAACATAGTCGAAGCTTTGCAAGGTGCTGTTTCTGCAGCCTTCCGTCAAAATGGCAATGCTAATCTTACAGTTGTACAATTACCTACTGTTTTTAATCCAAATGGATCTGAGACGTCGGATACTGATGCTCCGTCTTCAAATAGTGCAGCTGGCGATTCAATTGCATCGGTCGAACCAATGGACGAGACTACGTCGGAGAGTAATATAAATGCCGAAGCCGAAGAAAATGCACCCGGATTAGACACTACTGAGCCTAGCACCCAAACAGATGAGAGCAGTCCAGCTGCTGCCACATCCACACCAAACGCTGGCCAGAGTCCAAGTCGTCAAAGGACCGGAACACAAGTTCTGGCTCAAGTTATTCAACAAATGCGTACAGTACAGGCGCGTCTTAATCCTTTCATTGATCAGTATTATGAGTTGTTGCAGAACGAACCAACCTTTGAAGAAAATGTAAGAATTGTTTTCGGAGCGATTGTAATTATTTTTTATATTTTGAATTAATTACAGGACAACACAAGACGTGACAACACTCAGAGGCTATTCGATCGAGTTTCGGAGGCTTTTCACTATCTCTCTCATGCTCAGCATGCTATTTCCGATTTGATGTTGGATGTATCACGACCAGCACCACGTTACTTATGTTGTCGACCAATTCTAGTTGAACAAAGTGGCTATGTCAGTTCCAATAATTATACGACATACAATCCATCAGGCAATGGGCCAATCACAATTCAAACTGGCTCATCAGCTCCAAGGCAACAGACAGCAGCTTCGGCAAGTTCGTCGACGCCATCAACTACAAGTTCTACTTCTGCTTCTGTTGCTGCTTCAACATCAGCAGCTGCTGGTGATTCATCTGATAATGGCAATAGAGTGAGTGTAGGAGGAGCAACTGAAACCCCACCACCAACTCCTGCTAATGCTCCCAGTGGAGGACAATCTGCCAATGGATCTTCCCCTATGCAAGGCTTAACAGGTTTGTAAAAATTATTCACCGTAAAAAAGTTTTGTGTTAAAGTAATTTTGCTGCAAATTGATAAACTGACGTGATCTATTCTCAAAAATGTTTATTTGATATCATTTTATTTTATATTTCTTTGTGCTTTCTTATTTTTTTTAGATGAAAATGAAGTTGAGGTCGTACTTAATCTTGCTCCAAGAGCAGTTTTCGTTCGTATGTTTATTTTATGTATTGTCTTATTAAAAAGATTTGCTGTGTGAGTGGTGATTTAGATCAAGTTGTTTGGAGTTTAACAATACAGTGTGTCTAACCATTAATTAATTGGGAAAATAGAAATAAGGAATACATAGAAGGAAGCAAAAATTAACGTCTTACTGCAATATTATTCACTGACTTTAATCCGTTTAAAATTAACACCTGAGTTAAAAGTAAGTTAAGCCCAAAAGTTAAAACCAAAAGCATAATATTCACTCGTTATGCTCGGAAACAAACCCATTTTATTAAACCTCGTCGCGTTTAAACCGATTCAATGTAAACTCCACTCCGAGGAGCTGTTAAAGTAGTTAGACCCGGGTGTAAGCTCAAATTTCAGGATAATAAACAATTTTGTTTAAAAGTGGAATTTGACATTTGAGATTTTCTTGTGCGAGACTGAAAATAAATATTCGAAAAAGAAAATGGACTTTATTCAGGAAATAGATGATGTCTTCGGCGTCAGAAGATGAATTTCAGGACCAAAATGGTGAATCAACTTCCCCTCGTCGAATGTACCGAATGTACAAACGGGCTTGCGTTGATAATTATGATGATGTGGATTTTCGTAAGTATTTTCGACTGAAAAAAGAAGCATTTTGTAAACTACATTCATTGATTAAACTGGAATTGGACGGTGATATACGCCGGTATATGTATAGGTCAATGTCTATTGATTTTTTGATTATGTTTTTATTATTAGGTCAAGAGAACTTACGGCCGAACATAAGCTTTTGGCTGTTTTAGGCCTTTTTGCATGCGGCAACATGGAACAAACCGCACCCGATTATATAGGTATTTCACAACCTACTGTCGCCAATAATTTGCCAACAGTCTGTGATGCCATTCTGCAATACCTGCATTCGGTCATCCGCATGCAACAGACAGGACAAGAGCGACTTGCTATAGCGATTGCAATTGCATTCGCTGAATTAGCCTACGCGATACGATTTCAAAAACTAGGGTAACTTGATTTTTTTAATTCAAGAGTAGGAAAACCAGTTGAATTTGTATTTGTAGAAAAAGCGGTTGTAACTAATTTTTAATCTACCGGGTTTAATGCGTTTTTGAGTGATTATTATGAACAGAAGTTAAAATTGTCGGGGTTAAAAAATGTGGTTTTAATGGCCAGGTCTAAAAATCACTTACACCTGACTTACACCCTCAGTGAATAATATGGCAGTTAGTTTTAATATATAAGACCCAGTGTGGATTGGAAAAATTGAGGCTCATAGTGTTTACATTAGAAACTTTGAGGCTCCTCAAAACATATTGAAACAACAACTTATTTAACATTTCTTACATCGATAGAACATTAGAGACTCATGACTCATGAGCTCGGTTTTAAAGTTTTATTCTTTTTTGTACAGACTGGATTTTTAGAAACACTATAGTCTGGTTTTAGCAAAATCTCGAGTTCAATTGTTTAGGAATGAATCTCTTACCATTTAGTAGTTACATACGTTCCTAAAAAAAGAAAATATAGGGTTTCCAAGGTTTGTGTTCTGGTAGGGAAATATGTGTTTCTTTTTTATCATGCATGCGTTTCTTCACCTTTTTTATTAGAATTTTCACGAACTTTGTTTAAATAATATATTTAATTTTCACTTAGTGTTAAGGAATTAACCTTTGCAATTCGATATATAGATATATCGATTGATTTTATTCTTCCCACCAAAGGCTAAACAAAAATCCTATCGGAATATTGAATTTGATATTGAAAATCTAATACCTGGAGGCATATATTCTTCTATTCCCTGATGTATATCCGAAATTTAGCTGGTCGACTCTTAGACTATAAAATAAAAAAAAAAATTCCTGGGCTAAAAGTTTTTGAACTGATAAAAAATGCGGATTTGTTTTATTTATTTTTTTGATTTTATTTAAAGTTTTTGTTTCTGTTGTAATAATTCAAATGAAAATACAAATAAAATAAATAATTTGGTTCCTCTCTCCAGCCAATCATCAACTCCAAGTAGCACGACTTATTCAAGCAGTAGTTAATTCAGCTCCCATTGATGCAGACTTTCATGTTCAAATCAATGCGCCCAGCATTCTTTCAATTGGTGTTCCATTGAATGCAAGTATGCGCGCCCAAGCAACACAAGCTTCTTCAACAGCTCCAAATAATACTCAAACATCGACAACTTCACAAACAACGGAAACCTCTTCAACAGCAACAACATCTGCGACAGCATCAAGTACCGCTGCCGCATCAGATTCAAATACAAATTCAACTGGTTTAAATCAGGCACGTGTTGATACAACCACACATCCAACCACATCGACTCAAACACGCTCAACAGCTCGTCCACAAGTACAAGTTGCAAATATTCCATCCGCCTGGAATAGTCGCGTGATACCAGCGAATATGTTGTCTTCATTTGATAGGTAAATAAGGAATGAATTATACCATAATGAGGCCTATATTCATTATTTTATTTGCAAATAGATTCTTACCTTGCAATAGTCATCACATTCGCGATACTGAGGCTCGTGAAAATGGCACCAACAACAATAATAACAGTGTTAACCAGCCGTTTGCACCACCCCGTGTGCAAACTCGTATTTTACGTCGTGTTCGACGTCCAAATTTGACTTCTTCGCCAGGAAACTTGGATGGCATTGCATCTTCTACCACATCAACACGCTCTCCATCACCATCGATGCGTAGCAGTAGCAGTAGTAGAGCGGCCGCTACCACTGCTTCTGGGCAAACAAACCATACACGCAATTGCCTGCGAAGCCAACTTAGTTCGTTTATCACTTCGACAATGTTTGATGGTGCACCAATATCTGTAGGTCACATGTGGGAGGCAATCGAAAGAGCTATTCAATATCTAAACGAAATTCTGATCTTTCTGCCTCAGTACGATAGGGAAGAATATAATTCCAGAGCTTCGGTTGAGAAATTGGTTACTGTGAGTGCTCCCCCGATTGTAAACCTTATCGACGATTCCTCGATCATAAATGGCTTTGAGTCTCGCTTGCGTTCAGAATTCAGATTGTTTTTCGATCGTTTGTATGTTATTCTATTCGTTTGTGTGGGGCAAATAAATGCGGAGCTATATTGGGCACAAATAAAAAATGTCATTTTGCTTGCAATTCGTAAACGTAAGAGAGTGAATATTTATTTATTTTACTATGGGTATTTTAATTATTGGTTAAAACTATTGCAGACTTTAATGGTGAAGCATTGACTTTTTTGAGTGGTCAGATAAAAGATCGAAATTCTGAAACTGTCACCGAAACATTGCTGGAAGATGTAAAACAGTTTTTAGTTCAGAGAGACACAAAAAATAAGACAACATCAAATAATGAAGTAACGGTGAGTAGACAAATTTTTTACACTAATCAAGTTTAAAATTCTCCTTTCTTTTTTTTTTAAGCCAATGGATACAGATTCTGCTTCTGGATCTTCTTCATCAAGTAGTCATTTTGAGATGCCTACTCCACCACCTCAGCCCGAAGATGAAGTTCCACCAGTGATTGTTGGCAACCACACTTGGCACAGAAGTTTCCCAGCATCCTGGCTTCCAGTTATAACACGGGATATTGCCCTACACCCACAAGATAATGTACGTAAAGTAGTTAAGGCAGCTGTGCCACAATACAAGAACAGACTTGTTGAATTATGGTACAGAATTCAGATGATACAAATAGTTCCACCAACTAAATTTTAAAAGATATTAACTTATTATGATATTTTTTCTTTCCAAAAGGTACCACAGCCACCATTTTCAGACGCATACATTTCCGGAATGTCAGCCAAAAGACGAAAGCTTATCCAAAGTACGAAACCACCACATGATGTTAAATCATTACTTGCAGAGAGTGTCCGACGTGCGATCCAAACGACTGGTCTTCAAAATCCATCCTCATCGAATCCTACTCAAAGTGCCGATGAAATTTCCAATGCAATCGCCACAGACACATCAGTGCAAGCTTCATTCTGTGAAACTATTCGTTCCGGTGTCAAGGAACGCCTCAAAACCGATACTGATTTTAAAGCAGACAAATTTCCACACACATCGAATTATTTTAACAAACATAACTAATCAATTCGCGCACTCAAATCAATCAATCATGCAAAAAAAAAAAAATATATATGTATACACAATTTAGTAGATAAACACAAAAGGTGTAATCCCGAGCTGCTATTGCTTGTAGAAAAACGGATTAAATATTATTTCGAGTTCATAATGTTTTAGCTTGTTAAATAAATTAGAACTGTTTAACCTTTTCTTTGTTATTTTTGCAATTTTAATATTTTTAATTTAAATAATTTGTGGATACATAATTTTCTTTAGAATATCGAAATACAATCTAATAAAATGTATACATTTTAATTTAAGTTAAAATTTAAAATTGGTTTCTAACAAAACCAGGAACTTTTCCTTCGGAAAGCAAACAAATACACTAGCTTATTGTATTTAAAAAAAATGTGTATTTATTTTCATTTGTTTTGTTTGGTATAGTTTGTTCTCTTATTTAATTTCTTTTGCGTTTGTTATAACTTTAGCTCCATTAACAATTTTTTTTAAATTTATTAATTATTGTTACTTTATAGGATGTAATATTTTTTTTGAATGACTGAAAATGAGATTCTGTTGAAGTGATTACAGTTTAAGTAAAAAAGAATACATTAAACATTATTTAACAACAATTTTGTGTAATAACAGAAAACACTTAAAACTTTGAATAAATAAAGTTATAAAAATTAGATAAACAACAACAAACAAGTTTTGGTTATTCAAAAATTATAAATGTTTATTTAATGAGTGTAGTATTTGGAATCCCTTAATTCCCTATAGTCCTCAACTCTGCATTTTTTTTGCTATGAAAACAACCGGGGCATACTAATACGAAATCAAACGACCTTAATTCGGTCCTCGTTCTAGTGTTCTACATTTTCTCTAATCACTGTATATTTAGCTTTATTGAATTAATATCGGAAAGTTTTCAATGAAATAAGGTATCGTATTGAGGATTTTTCTAGTTTTTAAGTTTCTATTGGACTTGAAATTAAGATTGTGACGTTTGTATAGTACGTATAGTTACATATTTGATATCGAAATAATAATAAATTATATACATACATGCAGAAAAAGAAAACAAATTTATCAAAGTCATCCATGCATGCGATGATGAGTTATGAGCTGATAAGGGTAAATACATAATATACTGTAAAATACCCCTGATTTACTGCGAATTATTTGTCAAAACTCGATTTAGCTTTTTCAACAACGAACAAACGTTTTTAATTTTGTGCGAGTTGATGGCTTTTCGACTTAATTTTTTTGAAATTCTTGTATATTTCCGAGGAAGCGACAAAAAATTATGTAGATATAATAAGTAGATATGTAGTCTTTTGAAAAAAATCGTTTCACTGTTAGGTTTTCCCAATTATTCTCGCGGCAAAAAAAAAAAATAAGGGTCGTTTGTTCACAATTAATAATAATCTTTAATCAATACAGCAAGAATATTATTCCCTTCGATAGTGGGAATGAGAGTTCTGAATGTTCGAAACAGCTGTTTTGCAGTATTCGCAATATAAATCAAATTATAGAAAAAAAAACCATTTATTCCCGGGGAAATGTTTAAATTTGGGCTGATAATTTTTATAAATTGAGCTGTTTATCGTCTAGTCAGGTAAGTTGTACTTAAATGTCATATCGTCGCCTAAATACGTAAAACAGCTAAGTCCACTTTTGCAAATTTTACAGGAGAGCAAAAAAAAAACAAACAAAAATTACATAAGGCTCCATATAAAAACTGATTTTCTCTTTAGGATTCTGCAACAACTAAGATAAATAGCTTCTGTTGTGGCTTAATCGGAATGTGCAGAATGTGTTTCTTAAGAAAATGGCATCAAAATCTCAATTTCGGCCAAAAGTGGACTAAGCAGCTATGTATTTAGCCGACGATATCTTAGGTGTGAGACCACAAGTGCAAAGTATCTTGTCGGAAAACATTGTATAAAATAATCTGCTACAATTATAAATTTCGCTCATCAAACACTGTACTGCAGAACGAAAAAAACAACGAAATTTTTCGTTTATGATTTCGTTGTGTAATCTTTGTATGGGATTTTAATTTTGCATCAGCAGTGTACTAGAATAAAAACTGTAGTTACATAGGTATTAAAAATTACCAATTTTCAACCGCCTGGTACGTAATCTACGTCCCTCTTTGATCTCAATTATCTGTGGTACTAGGCTTTAGGCCTGATCCCATCGAATCATTTGTGTTGAGTAAGAATATATTTTGCTTCATTTGCATAAACTTCATTGACTTCACTTCTAGATTTAGTGATTCTTTTTCTAATATTAAATTTACTTTAGATTTCATGTTTTAGATCATTTTTAATGTCCTTTTTTCAAGGACATTGGATTATAATCTACATTGATATACTGCGTTTAAATGAGGTAAAAACGTACGACACGATTTGTAAGAATATATTTACACGTATTAATAACTATAATACAGGTTTTGCTTTTTTTAAATTAGTTCTTTTTTTAAAAAAAGGAAAAAGGCCTACAAACTTATTAAAGTAATCTTTAAATATTTATAATTACCTTTCGCTCACCGTGACGTGTTTAAGTATTTTTGACGTAGGCAAACAAAATTGTAGCTACATTTTTCCATAGAAAATACAAACCATTTTTCATGACTTAAAATATAAATTGAATTATTATTTTATAAAATTATTGCTCACCTGGGTTGTACGTAATTGCTCTTGTAGTTTAAGTCCTATTGGAGTTTTTTATGATTTAATGTTATTTATATGTAAAGTATTTATTTTCTTTGGGGTAGGTATAGTTTTTTAAAAAATTGAATTACATATACATATTATGTATGTATGTATTATATAAAATTTTCTAAACATTTAAAAAACAGTTTTTAGTATCACTACTTAATTACTTACACTAAAAAGATATTTTCGAAAAAAAATTATAATTTGTTTTCGAAATATCGAATATAAATCAATCAACATGAATCAAAATGTTAAGGAAGTTTCTGTTTGCATTCAAATCGGTTAGACCCTTAAGAAAGTTAAAAAAAACGGTTCTTTATTGGAGTTAGAATGTAGGTAAGTAATGACTTTTAATAAAATTGCTTCCCACCAAAAGGTATACCATTTCTATTGTAACATACAGATACAATTTTATCAAAATCAAAAATCGTCAAAGCTGTTTTTGAGAAAAAAAAATGTTGGTACCTAACCTACATATTATACATTATGCGGGTAGGTATAGTTAGTTTTGGTCCTAGGAAAAAAAATCGTTTAGATATTAGTACCTATTCAAAAACCGCTGTGTCAAGTTTTAAATAAGCGACAAAATTTTTTTCATAAAACTTTAATTGAAATCAATTTTAGCTTTCTTGCGTGATAAGTAATATTTTTTTTGAAAAAGGTTTTCACCCAAAATAGCCCCATTTTTCTATAACAAATAAATAAAAATGTTACTGATTCAAAATAGCTTTTAACGTCCTTTAGTCCACACAAATTGGCGTTTCGTCCCGGTCACTCATCAGTTGACTATGTGAGCCGTGAGGGCCTTGCCCATATGTACGCAATTTTTTGTTAAGTTCAGTAATTCAACTTACATTTATTTCATGACGAATATCTAAACAAGACTACTCAACTGAAGAGTTTAAGTGAGATCCCTGGGACGCTATTTTGAATCAATAATTCAAGAAGTCCAATTAAATAGTCTTTTATTTGGCTAATTTATATCAGTAGTATATAGAATTTGCATTATTAAAAAAACCTTATATAAAATTGCTTTCCGCCGTATTAAAATCATTATTTCAGCCCTTTTTTTTAGTAAATTTATATATAGCTAGTGCAGTAAAATTTCCCTCGGTAAACAAAAACGAAAAAGTTCCGATAAATACCAGCAAAATAGTGAATATAAACGTCGAAAAATAGAGTTGAAAATTTGAAGATGAAGATGACGCCTTTGAAAAGTATTTATGACTTAATCTTAAGGCCTGTTTCACAGTGCACACTTAACAAAATAAGTGGCACTTAATTTTCCCATTTCCGCATTTTAGACGGAAATAGGTATACTGTCTGAACTCTGAGTAAGTGGAACTTAGGTGGCCAATATGGGAGTTTTAAGTGTCACTCATTCCGATTAGTCTACACAGTGAAATTCGGAATTAGTTTTTCATATTTGGCACTTAAGTGACACTCCGCGGGTTCAACGCACATCTGAAAATTCAGATTTCAGAATTTTTGTGGCTTTTGATTGGGCAGACTTTAAAAGTCATCTAACTTGTTATGACAGCTGCCCAATCAGAAGATTGAAAAAATCAGAAATCTGAATTTTCAAATGTGCGTTGAACCCGCGGACTTACTTCACTGTGAAACTGGCCCTTAATGTTGTTTTTCATTCACAAAACGTATGTCATATGTGTTCTATGATATTTGTAGTTTAGTAGATACATGGAGACAAAAATTGTTTGCGAACACAGCCAAAGTAATAAATAGTGTCCATAAAAGTGGCTAAAGCGTTTTATTGGTGCAGGAATCAATAGCTATAAGTTACAAAATAAAAAGCAGCTATTGTTTTCGACGGCACTAACAAAATGGTGTACGCAGCCTGTGTGTGTTAATGCAACAAACTTTATCTACATACGTACCTAAATATATTTTGGACTTTTAAATCCCTCTTTTTATCTTTCAAACCTTGGTTTTTGGACAAAGTCGAGCTTTTAAAGTAGGTACCCAACAAATTCACTGATTATATTGTTTTCCCTATGATCGTATGTCAAGTTTGATCAAAATATCGAGTTATATTTTTTTTTATGAATGCATAACGTGTCATAATAGAATATATACCTACCTCCCTATAACATATTATCTATACCTATGTATGTATTGTAAGTTCAAAATGTTTACTAATTTAAGGCACATTTTTACACAAGGAATTCCTCTTATTTAACAAGAGACGTGTGGATAAATATTATTATTATTTTTATCTGAAAAGGTCAAGTGTATATTGTGGCGCCCTGTACCTGTAAGCCACCATCAATAATTTCTCAAGGTGTGGGTGTTATTTATAGCAGAATATTTTTATTGTGGACAATAAACAAGAAGAAGTCATTCTATAAATAAAAGTCGTTTGTTTGTATCAGAAGTAAAAAATAATCCAATTATTGTCATCATATTTTAGATTTAAAAATTCCTGAACGCAATATTAATAGAGATGTTTTGTTCATGATATTAAATAAAAGATTAATAAACTTACTTGTGGTGAAATTAATGGAAACACATTCCATACATGAAAATATAAGCACATTGACTTAAGGTAAATTTAGGAAAAAAATATTTGTTTATTTTTTTTGTATTCTATTTACATTTGCACTTTGGACTATAAAAATATATAGTAATTTGCATTTGTTTGTTTTGATATATGTATGTATTAAAACAAATAATATCCGTTATTAAAAAAAAACTTTATTAAGGGTTTTCGCAAAGACGAACTGGTCATGGTTGCAATTTGAATTGGTTTGTTGTTTTATAAATTTTGTTCGGCTTATGATGTCATGTCATATAACTTAAGTTCAAATTCTTATGGATTGTCTTCTCTCACCTTTCTGAATCTTATCATTTTGGTAACTTAGGACCTTAATAGGCAATTCCCTTATGACAATCCGCATGTCGCTATATTTATTATGGAAAATTTTTGCATCGGAAATAGGTATAACGTTTCGCGGAAAAACAAGTTTATTTCCCATTGCGAATCTCCAAAGATAATTCCAGCGGATATTAAAATTTCCTAAATGGAAAATGAATCGATTCCTCTTAAAAAGCTAATCGATTTCACATAATACCTACCAGGTTTATGTACCATTTTTTTTTGTATTACTTAAAAAAAAAAAGAAAGTTACAAAGTTAACTTCTTTCTTTCAACTAATTCACGCGGTTGACTGAAAACTGAAAAATTTCCATTCAATTATTATACTCGCGAAATACAGACATCTGGCGCCTTAAATCTAAGCCAATTTGTAAAACGATATCCATCGGACACATATTGCAAGCTTGCAGTGCATATCTCAAATCACGCGTACGGAAGTCATGTTATTTCAACGCACAAATATATGCTTCCACATTAACACAGCTCGGTCTGCTGCAAATGGGCAACAGTAGCCGCAAAGCCATCAACAACAACATTATCACGATACAGGGATCAACAGACACCCAATTACCATGGCATTTAGTGTAGGTATATATAGTCCATATTAGGGTTACCAGATTAAGAAGTCACTTATAAGGGGATATTTTTATATAGACGGAAAAAAAACTTAAATTCTAACATTTTGGCCCTCAATTTTTAAGAATTTAGATTTAACTCGAAATGTGAAGATATATACTGCCTATGTATTATAGGTATTCCCTTAATAAGGTTCCTTTTGTGTTGGAATTATACAGGACTACAATATTTTTGAGACGTTAAAGAGAAGCATGTTTTCCAAGAAGAGAAAATTATGGTAACCCTATAGGTTGAGTTCCCTCTTTGATTTAAATTAAAAGAAAAACAATAAGAGGATGTCCCAACCCAAGTCGAGCCGAGCACGCACCATCAGCAGCACTCCTTCTCCATCTCCGTCTTCAGCTTCATCATGATTAATACACACAACGCCACACTTCAGCGATCAGTGCAGAGATGGATTATCTTGTTTAGATTTATCTCGGCACATTCCCGATCCCGATGCGACGCCGCCGGCCGGCAGCCACATCATTCGCATTCCGATTCTGCCATACAATTCCACAGGCATCCACATTTCAGATTTTGCTAAGTGACGTTTCTTCATTTCTGAGCATAAATCATTTGGAAATTTTTACCAAGAGATAACCGTGGTGATCCACGAGCTTAGGAATGGCGATGGTCGATGGCGCCTGGGCGCCATATTCCTGTTTAATTGCCTGCATTCGCATTCATTTCCAATTGCCATTTGATGACGTACTTAGAACAGACTAACAGAGGGACCACTAAGACGACGACGACGACTACGACGAAGACGACGACGATGTTAGGTTCTGTCATGTGCCACAAGTTGATATTGCGTCCTTTCTTTGGCTTGATGCGGTGGTGCTGCTGATGGTGGTGGCTGTCCGTCAGTCAGTATAGTTTGTATTTTGTTAGTGCACGAGACATGCCCCAACTCAATGTGAGTAGTTTGTTGTACAGATTAACTAAAAATAAAACAACAATATCAAGGATGTTTTTTTTTATTTTGATTTTTTTTTGTTAATTAAATAGGAAAATATGCGCATTTTTGAATGGAAATTGCTTCAGACGTCAGAAAACAAATTGTTCTGGAATGCTGTCGTCAGTCGTTTGGATTGGAATTTTTCGGCCATAAAGCAGACGCCACTCAGTAAAGAATTTTAATTTAGTCAATAAGTTAATTAAAAAATTCCAGGGCAAATCAAGTCAATCGGTTTACGTAAGGAACAATAAGAGTATATAAGAGGACAAGCCTTTCAGTGTTGGATCTGAGCATTATACTGTATAACTAAGTGCATCTATTTATATACTGTATTATGTATATTATAGTCCTATTAATATTTCGTTTTAAAAGTAATTTAACAAACTTTTTCGAAGGTTTAAATATTAAAAATATAAATTTAAATAAACAACCTAGATAGCACTAGGAATATTCGACAGAAAAGTGGTAAAGAAGATTGAAATAACAAGGTAGGTGGTGTCCAGTTGAAGCCGGAAGTAAAAGAAAAGGATGCCGCCTAGAGTAAGACGATTGTAAGACATTTGGAACAGTTTTTTCAGTGACAGATCTGACAATATTGTAAGATCTGACAATCGTCTGTACTTAACTTAAAGCTGATGCAACTACACATCTTCGATAGTCAAGTTTTCAATTAAGAACTTTTGTACCTCTTCTACTTGATGTGACTGATAAATTCGAAACCGATTTTACAATTTCTCTGCCAAATTTTCCGAAGAACTTCTTAAACAAAAATCAAATCCGATCAGGTTTCTTTCACGTATAACTTTCATGAATGACTTTGACAAAGCAAAATAAGGTCATAGTCTTAGAACTCTTACCGCCATATTATTCACTCAAACAACCCCGATCAAAATGAACTGATTTTTTTTGCTGTTAAACATCAAATAATCTTTACGTCACTACGTCAGTTGGATTTGTTTTTTCTAACGGCCATATTATTCACTCGATTCATACAGATTAAATCTTAAACCCGGATTTAAATTACATATATAAATTCAATGTAACTTATACATCCGGATTTAAGTTTTAATCTGGTTGTACTTGTCGACTTAATATTATGGCGGTCAGTGATTGTGAAACACTGATGTACCTATTTTAAACAACTGAAGTACCATAACAATAATAAAAAATATTATTTTACTTTTATACTCTTTTTTTTCGATAGCTACACTTTCATGAAAAAAATTCTATTAGTTTGGGCGAAAAATATAATTTTTTTATTTTTTCATAAGTCATATAAAGCTGCGGAAAAGCTTCGAATTGGGAATCTGATCGCCCAATGGAATGGCACATGATTTTAAGGGATTTTAATTTGATAAATAATACATTTAAGTAAATTATTGGTTTCGTGTAGAAAATTTTTCAACGTTTTAATAAAACTTAACTTCACGAATATGGCGAAGACTAAAAATGGTTTTCGACATACATATGGTAGGTACCCTTCGTCTATTTGATCCATCATTAAGCCTAAAATGTACCTATGTACGTCATTTTCTAGAGGAAAAATTTGAAAAATATGAAATGAATAACTCCCATAAAATTTTCAGTAGAAAACTCATTATTCGCCTTCTTAATATTTTTCCTCTAAAGTTCACGTGTTTTTGGGGAATTCTTATTCCTGTAAAATTGTTATGGCTGATCAGACATCGATATGAAGAGAACTTTTACAGTATTTTTTAAAACTTCAATAAATTAAAATTCAGCTTCCCTTTAATTTTTGCGCAATCAATATCGTTAATTACCGGGCAACATTCCGATTACACTGTTTATAGTTTTCTTATATTGTACCAAATAAGCTTTCTCTTAAAATCTAAAAATAACTAATTATTAATATAATTAATAATCAAATCTGACCAAAGCGATTATTTTTTTTTAAATCAAAAAAAATTACTAACATGTTGTTATTAAAAAAAAAATCTAAACAAAACAATAATTGCAATCTTCAGCTCGTCATAATGGCTGTAATGGAATTACCAACGTCACAACCTCAAATTTACACCCCCACATGTAATTGTAGTGTTTGGTGTGCGCTGCCCACAGCCCCCAAACAACTCTTTCCTATAACTTAGCCAATCCAAAACTTAAGCTCTCGTAACCCCAAAAGTGGAAAAAGGGGGAAAGCTCGTTGATCTCTCCAAATAAAAATTGCACCACACAATCACCCCACGCGAATTCCGCGGGTCATATAAGCGGGGATGTCATTTCTGATTGGCGACTACGCCACAAGTTGCAAAGGGAGAACACAACAACAAAAGCAAACGACAGAATGTAGATAGATGAGAGGATCGCATTCACAGCATCACTCTCTCTTGGATTGATCTTGTCGATATGTATCTCTTTTTTGTTGGGTTGGGAATTGGGATTGTGACTTGGGAGACACTGCTAGCTAGCTGAGAATTATACTCAATGACGCGACTCTGACTATGATTACTTTGAGGCTCTATAGCACTAGCTGCTTGAAAAATAATAATCACCAGTGGAGAAAAAAACAACCACGACGGACAACGGACGACAACAAGATGATGTTGGTTCTGCTATTGATGAAGATCGCGGTGATTGCTTAGGGACTCTATTATGGTTCTTTCATTGAGAATCGTTATCGTTTCCATAGTCGAATCCAAACCGTGCTGGTATGCAGACGTGAAATAGCTTTCTCTCTTACGAATACGTTATTAATTTTTAAATCGAAAAGATATTTAAATAAATATTCAATTTTAAACTATAAGATCCTTTGTATTTTTCCTTAAGGACTTGCTCTGAATTTTGGAAAAAAAAACTCTAGACCTAAGGATTTCCCGAAATTAATGAGTTAAATTGCATTATTATTCGCGTTCGTTTTGGAAACACCAACATCTGCTGAGGGTGTCCTTTTTTGTGTCACGTTGTCGTCGAATGGCCTGCGTTTTTTTCTGAAAGTGATTTTGTGAGTTTAGTGTACCGATACACATTTGAATGTTAAACGTGTGTAACTGAAGGGGATTTTCCCCGAAAAATTAAATACCTATATATACAATTTTTTATTTTACTATCGCTGTTCTCGCATATTTTAAATATTAGTATTGAATTTTGATTGTGTGCGAAATATTTTAGTTAATTTCTTGTATATGTTCTGTATGTGATAGGAATTTGTATTATAAAATAAAAAAAAATACAGTGGAACCCCAAATTAACAAAATAACAAAAAATAAATTAATATAGTTTATACCCAAAATGGACACAATAATGATAATTTGGAGCATTGCCTCGGTGCATTGTTCGGCGCGGCCAGATATCTCACCGTGCACCTGTGAACCAATGCTAACTCCCAATCGCATCTCACTATCATGCGAGAAAGTCGACTCCTTCAATCAAATTGTCGACTCATTAGCGGCGGGCAAGTTCTCGTCGAATTTATCCATAAGTTTACAAATATCTTACTCGCAGCTAGATGATCTGGAGATGCGATCCTTTTCTGAAATGAAGCTAAACTTATTTAAACTACGAATGATATCCGATAACTTAAGGTAAATTTTGTATTTATTTGTTTTTTTTTTGTTGGAGTTGTATACATTTTTAATATTTTTGGTTACTATAATAAATTTTGCAAGGAACGATATTCACTGCGCTACTAGTCTTTGTTTCTGAAAATAGATTCTTCCGAAGAACGCGGAGAAAGCGTGTATGTTTTGAACAAATACATCTGAAATGTTAAGGCCTTATCTTCAATGTTTTTTTTTTTTTTTTCGTTATTTTGAATTATAAAGTCACAGTATTGTAGGAATGAAATTCTTTTGAAAGTGTAATGTTTGTATATGTAGATTAATTATTGGAAAAAGAAACAGATAGTATTATTGTTGTGATGGGAAGGAAAATAGCAATAACAGCAGCAGCAGCAGCGTCAACAACGGCACGGCATGCATGGTGGCTGTGAAACTTATGAACACGTCTAAAGACTCTCAAGTGATACTTTCCTAAATATGATATGATATAACGTGACCATATTATAGAATATTATCACGAACATTTGTTGAAGATAAATTTATTTTCCGAGAAAACGTAATATATATTACAGATCCTATCATATTAAACAAATCTGATATTCAAACCAAAAATATATCCGTCTTATTTGTTTTTTTTTGTTTAATCAAAAATAAGGTTCAAAGACTGAAAAAGAAGATTTGACATACAAACGCGTCACATTTCGATGGAAAATAAAAAAAAAACAGAAATGGAATGAAGTGTTGGAAATTGAGTCGTTTACGCTATTGATAATATATAGGGACGACAATCACAGAAATTCTTCGTAGTGGAAAATTTTTCTATAAGAAAAAAGTTGTATCACTAGATTATTACACGGTTTTTGGTCCTAAAATGTCGGTTCCTTTTACCAAATCAAATTTTAAAGTTTTTATTTGATTAGAAAAAAAAACTAATTATGTAAATTTAAAGTTAAAAAAAATAATTTAGCATATTAAGTGCTGCCAAGAATATTATGGGTTATCAAAATGAAGAATAGGTCTTTGATTTTTCAAAAAAATTTAAATCTTTCCCTTGAAGGGAATCTTTTTCAAATAGGTAATATGCAAGTAAGAAGAAAATTGCGCCATTTGTCTGAGAATTCTGATTTCAATAGTTTGTTCTCATTATTTGAAAAAAAAAAATATATAATATACATTATATAAATTTTAAGTTCTAACACAGGTAAAATATTGTACATGTTTTGAAGATCAGATTTGAACTGGCGGAAACTAATTTTTGATCAAAGTTTTGATTAACTTAAAATTTTCAGCTGGTAAAAGTCCGAAATGCTTTGTTTTCATAATTCGTTCCGGACTTTTACCACCATGTATTTGCTAGCCCGCTTATTAAATGAATGGTACCTTCAAGTTGCCCAATAAAACTGACTTTTCCAGTAACGCTGCACATAACTCTGAGTTTCATTGAAGTTGTGCAGCTTAACAATGTTTTGGATTTACTTATGAGGTGTATCAAGTGAAGATGTGCAAATGTGTCAGATGATTTGTTCACTAAGAGATTGACATCTGTTTAGAGCACAAGTAATTATAAACTTAACGACGCTAACAAATTTATAAGACCAATATAAATATGGTTTGCTTGTTTTTTTACTTTGTCACCCTTTAACCATAAAATAATTAAAAATTGATTGAAAAAACAAATTCTTAAATTTTTTGAAACCAATTGGATAGTTAGCATCTGATTCTATAATACCTAAATCTTTATTTATGTAAAAAATTCATTTTTCAAAAATGTTTAAGAAAAATTGTGTACCAACATATGTATACTCCAATTATGTATATAGGTATTTATTAATCAGTTAAAAATTTCATTTAAAAAAATCCTTAATTTTTTTTTTCAATCAAAACTTGAATTTAAGAATACTATGGTGTTCAGTCGAATTTAGTTGGATTTTGAGAGTGTTCCATTCCTATAGAATTAGTATAGAAATTTGTTCAATATTTCTAATTTTTTAAATTTCGACTTAGCTGAAAACCTTTTTATCATACCAAACTTAGTACCTTTCTGACGCGAAACGAAAAAACCGATACTTATATGACACAACGAAATCATAATCGAAAAATTTCTTTCTGTTGTTCGATACACGAGATATATAGATAAGATTATGTATAGGTATCATTTTAAAGCCATAATAAGAAACGACAGCGAAATGCTTAAGGAAAACAAAGCGAATATCTTTTCGCTGAAAACCTAACCAGTTGCAACGAAAAGGGTTTGATCAGAATATTGAGTTTGAGTTGTTTTTATGAATTCATAATGGTGGATTTACATTCATCTTCATCTGCAAATATCAAACAAGTAGAGCGGGCCAGATACGAATGTGTGAAAGAGTACCTATGTGAAGATGAACAAGTTCATCTTTATATCTGCATTATGGCATCTTCCTACAAACTGCATTTATGAATATCTCTGCATTTTGGTCTTCCCCCTCTATTCAACAATTGTAAATTTTATATCTTACATCCCTTTTTTTTTGCAGAACTCGCATGAAGATGAATGTAAATCCAGAAAAACTTGTCATATAGTACCTACACATAAAAAAAAAAAATCATTAATTAAGTTTTACAAAATAAGTTTTGAAATGCTTTGTCCTTGTGTGTAATTTTTTTTATAAAATAAAATTAAATATAATACGTCTGTCCCCGTAATGTTCAAAGCTGCGGATTTCTACGAATTTGAATCAAAGTCTGTCAAAGTTCATATAAACAAAAATAAAATGCATATAAATTCACAATTTTTGACAGAAAATTACCCGATATTCAAAGTAAATGAATGAAACTAATATAATTACTACGTTTTCATTTGAGATTTTAAATTTCGAAATAAGATAAATTGAATCAAATTTGTACGAAATTTGTTAGAAAATTTATTTATGAACACACCCAAGTGGAATCCATTCAAAGTGGAAACCATTGAAAATATAAAAGTTCGCTTTTTAAAGAAACAATAACAGAAAGAGAAAACAACAAAAACAAGCTATAAACGGCCAAATCAAATTCAAAATGAAATGAGCTGTGGTGCGTTCTTTTTCTCTAAAATTTGAACTATATTGTTAACTTTGATCGTCCCTAAATTGGAAAAGCGTAACATTGTATAACATTATGACGTCATTAAACCGTTCTTAAATTCCATGTTGGAATGTCATAGTGTTATACAATTTCTAACAATTTTCAGCTCAACTCGTTGATATGGAATCAAATATCGATCTGTCAAAAGCAGCTGAATTTGGAAATTTGTTCATATCTTTTGTTTACTTTTCTTTCTTTCTATTTGGAATGATTTTAATTTTTGCATTTCTTTTCATCATAATTTATTTTTTGTCTATTTTGAGTTTTGCAATTGTTTTCAGTTATTTTCGATTGAATGTTGTTTTTTTTTTTGATATGTTCAATCTTTTAATTCGATAGAATTTTTTACAGAGGAATTCTATATATTTCGTTAATAATTCGATTTCGTACAAAAATAAAGTTAATGTGAATTTAATTTAAATATTATAGATATGCATTGAAATGATCATAATATTTTTTTTCTAATAAAATTTGACGCAATCAAAAAATTTCTATTATTATGCATTCTAAATGTATTTCGATTATTTTTGTGAATTCCTTTTTTTATATTGAGGGGTTGATTACCCTTAATATGATAAAAAAAGTACAAAAGGAAGGATTAAATAGGAGATACCTGAAGTTCAGAATACCGAAATGGGAAGGAAAAATAGAGCCAGGTAAAGCATTCCACAATCTTGATGTGCGACTGAAAGAGGAATCTCTGTACTTAACAGTACGTCCGGAGCACCCGCCCATATTTAAGAGTTATACTCAAGTTTTGGCCGAATGAAGGCTTTATAAATTACAGCAAGATCAGAGGGAGTGAAAAATTTCTTGCATCGGCGGAGAAAACCTAGACACTTAGCAGCATTTTTGGCGACATCGAATATATGATCATTCCACAAGAGGTGGTCAGTGATGCACATACCGAGAACTGAAAGGTTGTTCAATGCAAGTGCCATTCATGGATAGTGGCATGGGTGGTGGGTTTCTACATGGTTTTTACATCCCTATTGGACAATTCTGTCAAGATCAGAATTTAATCAGTTAATCATACGCTGCCGTTCTAGTTCTACATTCGAAGAAGAGGGATGTAAATCTGAAAATGAATATGAAAATCTGAGGGTGCTATCGTCAGCAAAATAGTTTATTAGATTAGAAGTTTCAGACAGTAGATCATTGATGAAAATGAGGAAGAGAGTCGGAGACAAAACGGAACCCTGGGGAACACCAGCATTATTTTATGGATATATGACTTAAAACCGTCCAATACAACTTGTATGAGCGGTCCGAAAGGTAATTTAGATTGACAGATCAACAATACATATAAATTTGTAATATTGGCGTTCCTAAATGAAATGTTACATATAGTTTAACACTTTTAACAATGAAATTTGAAATGAAACGGGCCTTTTATTAAAATACATAGATCAGCTGTTTTTTATTAAGATAATCACTAACTCAATCAAATCCATAAACAAAATCAATCAACAACGCAGCTTAACCATATTTCTGTTATTTTTATTTTTCACATCTTATCAACCGAAATGTGCATTTGAGGTGATAAATTATAACAAATCTTCTTATCTTCCTTATGAATCAATTATTTTTTTTATTTCTTTTATTTTATCAATGAAATATTTCCAAAGGTCATCCATCTAAATACACACATATAACCGAACTACTATATAGATCCCTCTGAAAGGATTCTTATCGTAATCTTTGGTGGCGGTTAAGCGATTACTGATATATGTAACAATGTTCGGTGTCGTTGTCATAATCACTAACAATTCATTCAATTAAGAAGATGGACGTTAGATTAATATTAAATACAAAATTGTTTCATATCAATTTTCGAATGGCAACAAATTCTTGTTAAGACGGTAGTGGTTGCGGTAGTATAGCTATATGTATATAGTTTGCCTGTTTCATCACATCGTACTTCTGGTTTATAGCAAATTACTGATAAAGTTTAGCATACTCGTTCGTATTGAAAATTAAGGTCCCTTACAAAAGTTTTCATAAATCCTAAGGTATCGTTTATATATCGTGTGAGTTCTGGTTTTTTTTTTGCAATGAGGACAAATTCAATTCAAAATCCAATTCAAATGGAAATCCCGTGTGAATCGATACTCAGAAATCAGAACATCATTGATCGAATAAACGCGCGCGGTTATCGCTTCGGACTCTGTTGAGATTGCAGCCGTTTAACGACCACTTTGACATTTTTACGACTGGCGCCAGCAATATTATTTTTATGATGATATTATATTTTCTAGTTATTGAATAAAAAAGTTGTTGTTGTGCGTGAACTGTGACGGTATACATACTTTCCCCACCCCCTGGACCTGCCCTGCCATAAGAGCTATTCTTCCGTAAGTTATATACGCACATAAAAAAATCCATCCATCGTTATAATGGATAGATAATAATTTAAACTTTGAGATACGAAATTTAATGCGAAGCTGCGGAGAGAGGTTTCAATAAAATAATTTAATTATACTTTGCCATTTGTGAATTGTTAATTAAAAAGCAATAAAAGAAATTAAAATTATTCGCATTTGCTTGTGTGAAAATCAAATTACAATTCGTGACCGATTTAATTATAAGAGTATAAAATGACGTTTTATATATTTAATCTTAAAAGATTTAATTTTAAAAGATTGGGAAATTGCACGCACAAAAGAATTTAAGCATAAGACAACGAAGAATTATCGCTGATGATGTTTATGAAAGCAAATGGGTATGTTCAGCAACACAAGGGACTTGAAGGTAAGGCAATTTTATTTTCTTTGATTGGTCAGCTGTCAAATTAATTGGAAAGTTAATAGGAAAATTGACTGGAAAGCTTGTCAATAAAAATCTCCCTTCATTTCAATAGTGCAATTAAGTCAAAATATTATCTGATTATATTTTGTCACCAAACAGCAAAGTTAACTTCTTATGTTACTTGTTTTTTTCACGTTTGGTATAATGTTTTGGAAGAAGTGGTTCTTTATCATATATTATGGAAAAGATTTAGTTAAAACTGTAAGAAATATTGATTTTTGCTTTGTGTGAGGTTTTTTTTCCAGATAAAGTTATAAATTAGTATTTCCCGTCTTATGAGTGAATGAAAGAAATACATAGGTAACTAGTTTCCTTGCTCAATTTTGTGTTCAATGGATGTAGTTAACTAAATTGAACGTACCCAATAAACCAATAAACACAATTACGATATGGAGAAACGAGGAAAATTACTATGGCGCAAAATTTTAAACAGCCTGATGTTAAGGTATTAGCATGATACTTTAATAGGTATCTTAAAAGCTCTTTACTAAATTGTTTCTCGCATCATACCTACCTATTTTCTTAATAAACTTCAACTGAACACGCCTAAAAAACTGGCAGTTCGTTAAATAAGTAAGCATAATACCATTTGCACATTTTTAATTGTCAAAGTGACATTTGGAGTTAGTAAGATACTTAAAAGTTGCATTTGATGATTTTAACTTTAATAAAATGTTAAAAAGATATCACGATGCTTACTAGATATGTTTCAAATTTGGAAAATCCTGTTTTTATCTTGGCATCATACTAAAAATGCTTAACATCGTACTCAATCGCCTAAAATTTTGCGTATATAAATTGAGATAATTGCTTTTCTTCCTTTTCAATTTTTTTGGGAAAGGTCGTAAGGCCTGCTTTTACTGAAAACATACAAAACTCCAAATACTCAATTTAGGATTGGCTAGAGCGGAGAGCGGTTTAATGAAAAAAAAAGTTATTTTGTAATAAGAAAATTCTCAATTCAAGATCTTCGGTGTTAGGTGTTCAATACGTAATCAGGTGAAGGACAAAATTGGGCCATTTCTGCCCGAGATATCCGAGACGAAAAACGTTTTTCAACAATTTTTATTATTTTTTTTTTTTATTTTTTTGCTTTAAAAAAAAAACCGTCAATTGAAGTCTTTTTCAAATCATATCAGTAATTAAATATGCCATCGTGTATAGAATGAAAACAGCCTGAGGTCTGTATTACTATATTTGTTCTCAAAATATCCGAGCGGTAAAATATGTTTGATACATTTTGTATTAGTGTTATTTTGCAATTTGTTTTGTTTAAAAAATCGTCAACTAATTTTTTTTAAACCCCACCAATTCTCAGTTACAAACTTGCGTGTAAAATAAAATGGTTTATGCTTTGCCATACCAGTAAGTAATCAAATATGGCATTGTTATAGAATAAAATTATCCCGAAGTCTCATTGATTGTTTTCAAAAACAAATTTTTTAGAAATGTTTCTGGTGAATTTTTGTTTAGTTCCTTCCAATTCTTCATAAAGTCATTGTGTGTAGAATAAAATTAGTCATTAGAATTTCTTGTTCTCGAGATATTACAACTTTTTTTCAAATTTCTATAGTAACAAAACCGCTCAAACCCTTTCTGCAGTTTATGACGTTATTATCTGTTAAATAAAATTTATTTGAAGTCAATATCTCTTTTCGAAATGATAGATTTGGCTTCTTGGAACCTCGAAACGTCGAGATATGTCAAAATTTACGATTCGAGAAATCTAACCAATTTCAATAACTTCCAATGGGAAGTTAATAAGGTTGTTAAAATGAAAAAAACTTCTCCCATTAAAGTTTCTTTGGGTCCTAAAATGAATTTTAAGATCCAATCAAACAGATCAGTTGCAGTCGCAGAGGCTCTGTAGTCTGTACATTATTTTTTGCTCGTCAAAGAATCTAGTGTTTCCTAATTGCCATTTAAAGTAAACAAAAAACTAAGCAAAAAACACAAATAACGAGCCAGGAAAAACAAGCATAGGAAAACAGAAAAATGTTAATAATTAGTTCAAAAACTGAATTTGTTTGTTTTCGTGCGTCTTTTATTTTTATGCAATTACGAGAATTCTCGCACGGGTAGGCTAGTGTTTTTGGGTTTGAACATTTGGTATAGTTTTTTTTTCGCAAAATTAATGTGTTTTTTTTATCAACCCAGCTCTGTTGGTGAATCCACAAACTGTTATGGGAAGCCTTGGTGACCAATTTGACGGCCCTTTCTAGAGCTTGACTGCGACCGCGACGTGGGAAACTTGTCAAAAAATTTGATTTGTTATTGTCGTTTTGGCTGACAATATCCTAATTTGAATTCATGGACGTTCAACTTCAAATTATTGCATTTTATGAAAAATGTTTTAGACAGGCCGAATAGAACTGTAGACTGTAAACACAAAAGTTTATTTATATTTTTCAAAATTTTGGAAATTCCATGCCAACATTTTTAAATTGACATTCTTTCTAAATTCTTTTCAGATACGCTGGTAATAGTTTTGCGTAATGTATACACTGACAGTGATTGCTTATTACTACGTCATTACAGAACACCTTTTAAGATGTAGGTACATATGTTTCGAAATAGATAACAAGTATACCTACCTACATTATAAGTGTAATTACAAAATTGCTTAGCCATAATATTAAAGTAAATCAAGCTCTTTCCTACATGCGGTCCTTGAGTAAGATCATATAAATACGCTTTTCTGTTGCAACTATTCTACAATAATTTATTCAAGCAATTATGTCCAGAAGAACAACTTATAATATATAACGTATTATTTACAAAATCCTATTACTTACTTGTTGAAATGGTTGGTCTTTTGTTTATGTAAATGAGGAAGTTACTAATTCGTAAAATTTCCAAATCAAATTCAAACAATTATTATTATTATTATTATTGTATTTTCTTCTGCCTTACGTCGAATGCGAGTGAGTCTACACGACTCTTAACTAAATTCAATTAGTCGCTCATCTTTGACGAAATTGACGGCTCGACGGCAGCCGGCAGCGGCGTGGAACTTTTGCGCATTGGTATTCCTGATATCTTCGCTTCGCTATAAAAAAAATGCGAACGAGTGTTTATTTCTCCGATATACTGTCACCAAGAGGACACTCAACGAAGACCCTCTATATGGACACTTGCAAAATATATGCATGATATATTTTATTTTTTGTATCTTTTTCACCATGATGAGGTTGAGAATTGAAGTGTTATTCGTGATATGGGAATGAAATGTGCCGGGAAGTTCAGTAGTTCTATACTTCGACTCTTGAAAACTTATATGTAGTATGATAAAAAGATCGACTAGATCCTATTTAAATTTTAGCAATGTGTTAAGTAGAGTCGGTCAATCGTCCATCTTCGTTTTGATCGTTGAAATTATTTATATGGTATCGAATCGGGTGGGATAGAGGGTGTGCCTAATAAAATGAAAACATCATCATCATCATCATCGTCGTCGCCGGATCAACATTCACTGAACTTGATCAGTTTTAATATAATTGTCACACGACCTATTTGGCCTTTGGCCTTTGATTGATCATAACAATTGATCATCATTTAATTTGCGTCCAAGAAAATATTTTCTTCTGATATTATTGTTGTAGTTGTGTAGTTTGTTTCTGTGTGTGGCAGATATGTGTTGCTCTTTTCTGACAAACGAATAAATTGAAACGAGAAATAACGTTCTGTCATGTAGAATACGACTCCAATCAAGGTAGCGTTTTTTTTTTATTGAATGGAAAAATAAATAAAAAAGTATGCGTAAATAGTTTTGAGATGACGGAACAGCGAGAGTGAGATATTTGTTCAATCAGAACACAAAAAAAAAAATTAAATGGAAATGTAGAATGAATTCAAAATAGGATATTTTACATGGATTGCTCGTATCCATTCCAAATTGAAGCTTTCATATAGATGGCGTTTAACACACTTTAATTGAACACTAAGAAGTTTTTTGACAGCCGTCAGCCGATCATAAATGATCAAGATGTAAAATTCAATGGCACAATTTGTCCGTGGGCAGAAGGCCTTAACTTTCGCCACAAATATCTTTAAAAACAATAAAAGAATAATAAAAACAAATTTCAAGAGAAAATATAAGAAAATAATTACTTACTACTGACTAGTTTCGTCATCGTTCCGAATATTTCGCGTAAGTTTGGGAGAGCCATTTATTTGAATATAAATTCGTCGTTGAAACTAAGAATTCAAAACTATTCTTAAGGAATTATAGGACTGTTGACGTAGGTTCTATCCAAAACTTGAAGTTTCTACGAATATTCCATTTTTTCTATGAACTTTTTGAGAAAGCGAAAGATTTTGGAAACAAATTCGTATAGAAACTCGCAGTTTCGGATGATACATTTAAAAACAATTTCTCCGAATTTATTTCCAAAATCGTTCGCGTTCTCAAAAGGTTTATATATACAAAAATTAATATTCGGAGGTTAAGATGGTTTTATAATACAAATTCTATTATACCTACTACTAAAATAAAATAGCCTTTGAGTTAGAAGCATAAACCTTAGCGCTACTTTTGAAATTGATGAATAATTAAGAATTTTAATATTGTTGTATAAAGTATAAATACAATTTTTTTTTCAAAACTCGATACCCATAAGTTGAACTGAACTTAACAAGAATTGTGTATTGACAAGATATTCACAAGTTACCTGGTGATTAAAAGGGAATCACCTGGATAAATTGCCAATTTTTGTGAACTAAAGATTGAAGTCCGTTAAAAGCCAAAATCTTTATGCTGTTCTTGAAACCGACATATAAAGACAGTAAACGAATTTATTTATAACCTAACAAATTTTATTTATAAAATTAATGCAAGAAATTCATTTCTACCTCAATGTATACAAGAATTTTTCAAGAAATAAGTACAAAAATTACCATTCAAAGCAATAAATTAGCATTTACTCCTTTAACAAGTTTTTACAAAGCAATCAGTCACCTTAAACTGATGTAATACGATTTTATGGCTTCCCACTTCAAACAAGTCATGTGTATAGGTATACAAACGTAAGTAAGCTTATAGGTAACGTCCACCGTTCAATCGTATCCTTGTTGGTTGCATAATTATGAATATATTTAAGAAATGTCATTTCCCACAAAATGCATGTCTATTAAAAGCAGTCTACAAAATATAATTAATCTTGAAAGCGCCGTTAATTGGAACTCTTAATTTGCATTAAAATTAAAAATAGAACCCACAGATTACAGAAACACACGCAAGAATTCAGCATCCATGCTCTAAAAATAGCCTCAACACGACTATTAAATACTTTTTTTGCCTCCAAGGCATAGCGCCAGCAATTATGGAAAAATGCGTAACGGAATGTGCTTAAGAGCACCAAGAGTATAGTGGAAAAGGAAGGAAGTCCATGTATAGGCTCTGCCTGATCTCATTAAGTAGGCATCAAAGACAAAAATAACTAGGAAACGACTTTAAGAGGAGGAGGCTGTTAATGAATAATGCATTACATTATGTAAATGATTTTATACTATAAGTTTTGCAGAGTTATAACAGGTGAGTGTCCTAGGCTCCTATACATATAGACGTGATCCTAGTCGGACAACCCTTCTGTCAGACGAGTGAGTAATGTCTTAACATCTGTCATCATCTGTGCACATTTTTCCAGCATCCATTCACAACGTCATCAATTGCATGTTAAAGAACATCGTTATCTATAAGTGGCAACTGTGTAAGTTGGAAATTAATTCCACGGCTCCATCACCCACAGTATTAATTAAGTGCTTGATAGATACTTAATCTATGTATGTTTGTATATGATATCGTCCACAGCAAGTAAAGGAACAAAATAATCATTATTTGCTTAATTAAGAGCAACCTGTCACAAATGACATTTCGAATTCGAATATACTTTTTTCACAGCCACCGATCCGCAACAAGAGCGAAATCAATTAAAATTGTTTAAATGAATGAATTTGCAAATTCAGTTAAAATTAACCTAACTATAGGTTTACATGTACATATGTTCCTACCTACATCGAAATAATTGACGAAGATTATCAGAACCAGAGAGTGAAAGAGAGCCATCCACATCACTCTACAGTGCACATGCCCCATCAGAGCGCGTTATAGGGAATTTTTCAAAACATTCATTTGAATTGCAGTGCAAAAGGCCAACAATCAAATTCCCATCTATATGTATAATGTACAAAAAAACAACACTCCATTGTGCGTTGTGTCAGAACGAATGACTGTTCTCCAATATGATCGTGTCTTCAATAAAAGTATATCACTTCCATGTAATTGCATGCGTTAGCCGTGAGTAAGTAATAATCTAGAAATATGGTGGTGTTGGGAGAAGAAAAGAAAAAAAAATTAACGATCTTCACCCATTGTTCTTAAAAGAGTGCCTTCATTAAGGGAATCAATTGACTTAGAGAATGAAAGATGTCAAGTACTTGGCGCCTGGCGTCATGCGGTGTGACGGACTACTGCAACTGCTAAACTGCGATGCTTTGACAAGCGAAGGGCGTTCATTATTATTATACCTACTTATTATGATATTAAATCCGATTTAAGTATTAAAATTGTATGGAAGTAAAAACTAGCAAGAAATTTAATTAATCAGTTTGTTTATTTCCGTAGAATTGCTGTTTGTGATACTTTTTATGTTTTTGTTTTCTTTTTTTGTATGGATTTAAGCAGATTAGTTATCTGTTAACGAATGGAAAATTTAGTATTTCCGATATTCTTACTCCTTTGCGTATTTGATTAATTTGTTCTTGATGATTCTCAGTTATGGATATACACATTTTTTTTTGTAATGCGAAGAGATTTATATATTGTTAAAGATGTACAGTAGATGACGGATATACGAAAGTAAAAAAATCCAAAGAATTCCTTTTCTTCCTGATATAACGTGTATAAAAAATTATTGTATAGAAACAATCTATATATAAATAGTCTTAAATTAACTTTGTGGTACCATTTTCTCAAAAAGTATTTGACCGATTTCGAAAAATTTTATATGGTTGGAAAGCCACAATTGCGGAGATGTGTAGAATATACTTGAGACACGCATTTACACACTGTGGGTCATTTTTGTTTTTGCACTGTCGAGCACTGTGTATATTGAAAAAAAAAATTAAAAAAAGAAAAATGTCGAATTTCGACACAGGGCGATACTAGTAAACATTATTAAGCCAGTAGTTACGTTGTGGAATGTGTCAATGTGTGAGTTTTTTTTCTACGTTCATCTTCAATATATCACTTCTTTGACAATTTAACAAGAGTTGTTTCAGACATTTTGTGAAATGAAAGTTAGATTGCGCATCATTTGGATTTACACGGTAAAATTTCTTATAAACGTTTAATATTCTATGTTGTGAATGAGATTCTGTATCTGTGTTTTCTTATACACATTTTCTTATATATGAGGAAAATTTAACAAGTATCTTTATATATGTTTTGGAACGTCTTTTTTTATAAGCGAATTTTTCTTTATTATCATTTATCCGTCATCACTGTATCTATCATGTGGTTGTTTAAGTTTTCTCAAATCTTTAGAAGTTTTTCTTCATGTATTTTGTTTTTAATTGTTTAATTGGACAATTAGTAACTAATGGTTGCTTATAAACAAATTGTCAGCAATAGTGTGGTATTGGTAGGTCCTTAAAGAAGTACAATGCGTAGACCTAATTGTAGCGGGAGTCTTTATTAGAAAGCATAAATTTATCTAAATTTTCATCCGCCAACAAATAAACTGGGGGTTTCTACGAGTTTTATTATTTTTTTTTAATATGAACTTTGAAAGACTTTGTGCTTTAACTTCGAGAAACTTGTAGGACAATATGTTTAGAACAGACATTATGTCTAAAGTTTCTAGGTTATTATAACGAATTATTAAACTCTATCAAAAAATGTCGTTCACTTATTTGAAAAAAAAAAAACAGCATATTTTTGTTATATACTTATAAAGATTTCAGCTGATCTTCAGAAGACCTTTCTTAAACCGAAATTATAGACAGACGATTAGTTGATCGAAAAATGGAGGTGTCAATCATGTCAAATAATTACCCTAGATATTTCATAATTTTAATAATAAAATTTAAACAGATAGTCCTTATCATAACAAAACAAAGCTTATGCTTACGGTTTTTTCTTGCTATAAATAAATATATTTTTTTGATAAGGTAAATAAACAAGTTCATGTATGACCTTTAAACAGAAAGAGATATAAAATAAGTTAATGAATGGAATCCATGCAGATGATTCACTTCAGTGCCATCAGAAAGCCTTATAATAGTCCAGTCAAACCGTAATTCTGTCTGGTCTTATGGTCTTATTTAAAAACTTTTAAACAAATTGGCATCACCTAACAACTTTTTTACAAACATTATTCCTATTTGCATTTATCAGTGTCCTAATTTTCTCCCCTTAAGATCAAATTTGTGTTGGTGGAGGAAATTAGGGTAATAACCTTGCAATAAGTTTCTATTTAAAAAAGAAATGTATGGCGTATGAGTGTTATTTTTTTTACACAAAAATGACCAACAATATTCGGGTAGCAGATTAGTAGCATATTCATTCACTCATAAGGCTCATAAACCCGAATTGAATATAAAATGAAATCAAATATCATTCAATTCATACCTACGGTAGAGCTATCCATTTAGAACTCGTTAGTTTTTTATGAAGGCAATTCGAAATCACTCAAATAAAAACACTGATGATGACCATAACTAGTACACAACCACTGGTACTTTTATGAATTGGCATGTCTAGAATCACTTCCTTCTTAATTATCTAAACCAAAAATAACAACAAATAAAAATTATAAACAATTAAAAGTATTCTTTTTTGATTATAGGACGATTCCAGAGATGCCTTTTCGGGGTCTATCGAACTTGGAATATCTGGGTTTAGCTGAAAACGAATTAGATGAAGTTCCGAGACATGTGCTTCATCACTTACCGAAAATATTAACGTTAGATTTGGGAAAAAACAATATAAAAGCAGTTCAACAAGACGACTTTAAAGGGAATCCTAAAATAAACTTTTTGATTCTAGTGAGCAACAATATAGAAAGACTAGATAAAGGAACATTTCCGGCGGATGTAAAATCCTTGCATTTGGGTCGAAACCAAATCACAACTTTAAATGGAACACTATTACATCTTCGAAATCTAGAGTCACTCTTCATCAACATGAATAATATAAAATCTTTAGAAAACGAACTGCCAGACTTACACTATCTCAAGTTCATACTTGCCCAAAACAACAGCCTTGAGAAACTACCAGATAGTATGAGAGACATGCCCAATCTGGACGAGTTATTTTTGCAAAACAATCAGCTGAAGTCCTTGGATGGTGTTCTGCGAACTGCTAGAAAACTAAAAGAACTCAAGGTCCACAACAATCTAATAGAATACTTGGCTGAAGATGAATTTCTTGAACTTGAGTTTTTGGAAAGTATTGACATGGCATACAATAATATTAAATCACTCAACAATTCACTGTTGCCCATGAAACGACTTATTAGGTCGAATTTTTCTTTCAACGAAATGGAAATATTTTCCATGAATGAAATTCGGGGCTTGGAATATTTAAAGGAGCTAGATATTTCATACAATAAAATTCAAAAGCTCACTGGGCGTCAGGAGAATCGCATTGATTCACAGTCGTTTTTAGTTGAATTGTATTTGGATCGAAATCAATTGAGATCGTTAGATGGCGCCCTAAGTGGATTGAATAAATTAAGAAAATTAATGCTGACACACAATCAAATCGAACGCATAGACCAGGAAGATTTTATCGGTTTAGAAAGTTTGGATACTTTGGATTTGTCACACAATCAGCTGCTGACTTTGGAAGCTACTTCAACTGTGAGTTCAATATATTCAAATTATTTTAACTTATGATATTCAATGTCTTTCATTTTCTTATTTTTTAGACGGTCCTTCGATCATTGAAAACGTTAAGAGTAGAGTACAATAATCTTACAAAATTAGAAAAGGATTTTCATGGCTTACCAAATCTTTGTGATGCTAATTTGATGCACAATCAAATAACTTCTGTCTCAGCTGAACTTGTATCGGAAACAAAGTGCTCAAATCATGGTGTTCCGGGTAGACTTGAGATATGGCTTGAGCGTAAGTTTGTCAAGAATTTTGAAAGAAATAAGTTTTGGAAATCTATATAATTATAATTTTTTCCCACAGATAATCCAATTATGTGCGAGTTTGAACGTATGAATGAGCTTTGTCCTATAATGTCTTCGCAGCAGGCTAGCATTCGTGGCAAGTCGCAATGCTACGAAAACGATCGTGAAGTTTGCTTCACTGAGACCCCACTGCTTATACAGGGTACATATTCTGATAATCTTCCCTTGATACTTACATCTGGACAAATTTTCGTTGCTGTTCCCGTTCCGTACAATCCTAAGCCAATGAAAAAGCTAGATTTGTTGCCTGCCATCATATCACCGAGTAGTTCACAGTACATTAAAGTTCTACCAGGTGCCCCTTCTATGATGAGTACTTTACCCACAACTTCTACAACAACATCAACCACAATTTCACCAACGACAACCTCAACAACAACCACAACCACAACAACTACATCGACGACAACTGCACCTCCAACTCCTGTGGAAATAGAAACCGTGACACAAAAAGATATTCCATCACCTCAGAAGCCATTTCAACATCAGGATGATATCATCCAATCTGTTCTTGAATTACAACTCCCGCCAGATTTTAAAACTGATCAGCCAACTATTGAGTATGTTCCATTACCGGAAGAAGATTCGGGTCAGTTAAATTTTTCCGATGGCGAAGACAATTCAGTGCAAGAAGTTTATTCGCCAGTAGTAATTCCTGGCTTAGAAAATTCACAAAGGCGTCTAATGCAAGAAGAACCACCTGAAACACCTTAGGTGATGTAGGATGGGATCGTGGTATATAAAAGTTTAGTTTTTTGTTGTGGTGCGGAAGACCAGAGGAGGAAACGAAGGAAGGAGAGCAAATGTTTAAGTTATTAATACATTTTTATTCATAAGTTGTTTTTAGTTACAGTAATTATATTATTTTTATTACTTTTAATTATATTTTCGTTTTTCTATTATATACTAAACATCTGATTTTTTTATTTTTTAATTTATGCTAAAAAAAGATAAAAAGAAAATTATGTAGAAAAATAAGAATATTAGGTATCAAGAAATACGAAGTTTTGTTTTTTTTGTTTTGCCATTAATAATAATAATGTAATATGTGTGTGCATGCAGGCTGGAGATATATTAAAATGTACTTGAGAATGTAAAGCCAATCCAAAATAGAAATGAAATTCTGATGTAATGTATAAGGATAATGTACGATATTATAGTTTTATAGGAAATAAAAAAAGGTATTTTCCGAAGTGAGTGAGTATTTTTAAATGTTTTTCTTACTCTAATGGTAATAATTGTAGTATTTCGAATTTATAACGTAATTTCAATTTAAGTGAATTTTGTTAAAAGACATACTTGAAATTGAATATTTTCGTACACATGAAATTACTTCGAAAAGAGTTATCTCCGAATGAACTCTATTTATTTTGTAGACGCGATTGGTAGGACTTGTTTTATACCTCCAATATAGGGTTATTTTACCTATAAAACTTCCTATGTGTATCACAAGTACTGATGAACAAATACTTTGGACAGCGAAACACAGCGATGAGTTTACGGTGGTTGGGTATAGGCTATGACTATAGAAATGCCAATTTATAACAGTTTTGCTTAAAAAGGTTCTTTTAATGCGACCCTCCACCAGTGGCCATACCTCGGGCACCCAGGGTTTTTATTATTCAATTCGCGCGAAGCCCGTTAATGTAAATGGTATTTCTCTAGTGACTCTAGAATAGTTTCTTAGATAAATGAGTATATCTTTCGTATTTTCTTTTCTCAAAAACACTGATTTGAAACTTATTGTAACCAGAGCCCTCCACTGCTCCGTTGGCATAATTTGGACACCTAGCCCGTTGAATATAACATATTTTCTTAAATGGCGAGAAACTGTTATTTTCACGTCCTTTATTATTTCTCTGGAATTTAAGTATGACTGTTATAAAAGTTATGATTCTATTTTATGTCTCTATTTTATTTTTCAAGCGTACCTACAGAAAAAACACATACATAATATAATCAGCCCTATTGAGGTATCCGTTCGGAAGAAATTTTTCTCCGATCTGTTCAAAATCGGAGAATTTTCTATCGAGGTATCCGTTCCGATAAGCATTTCGAACAGATCATCCGACGAAATACATCGCATTCCATCGCGCAGCGGCGCAATGCGATTAAGCCTAGTACGCTGCTGATGCGAAACGAAAAATCCCATACAAAAATGACACAATGAAATCATAAACGGAAAATTTCGTTCTGCTTTTCGTTTTGCAGTACGCTGTTCGAAGAAATTTATAATTGTAGCAGATTATTTGGAGAAGTCTCCGCTCCTTTTTCGCACTGATTTATTCATACAGACTATTTATTGTTTATTGTGTGCGGAAAAATGACATTAGAGTTTTATTTGTGTTTTTTTTTTTGTTTCTCATTTTCTTACATCATGGGTTTCTCTGATTTTTTGCGTTTATGTTTGATTTTTTTTTTGGAATTAGTGAAACTCTCCAAGGATATTTTCCGTTGTGTTTTCGCAAGCGTTTCGTTATCTGTTTGGAGATCACAGAAAAATTTCGTTTCGCATCAGCAGCGTACTAGGCTTTAGTCAACAATTTTTGAAACCTATGCGTTGAATTTCTTCAGAAGTTGTCCGATGAAAAATCATTGGGGAATCTGTTCGGAAATGGCAACTACAAAATTGTAAATAAAATAGTCAAACGAACGCGATTGTTTGCTTCATCTTGTTTCCTTTCGCAACGTATACCTCGAAAGCAAACTGAGTTCAGATCGGAGATCACTTTCGTATCGGAAATTCTCCGAACGAATACCTCGATAGAGCTGAATATTTATATTTTTTGTCAGTTCTTACTTGTTCTGACGCACAGTACACATATTAAAGGTAATATCATTAGCGTTTTCATTTTTGTTCAGTTCTGCGCATCTGTCAAAATCGAGGTATTATGGTGGTAAAATGGTGGATTCAGTGCCCCTTTCCTTGTCTAATTTCAATATTTTGTTGTTGTTTCTAATGATGCGCGTTGAGTTCCTGTGGTCACTCGAACAGCCATTTTTAATTTTTTGACATTTCCAACTTTGACAACCTGCGCAATATATTACCTTTAATATGTGTACTGTGGTTCTGACGTTCCTAAGGAATGTTTTCTGTTCTGATCAGATTTTCACCTCACTGAACAAGGCTAAAATTATTTCGTTGTATTTATGTAATAGATTTCAAGATGATCCATGCAAGTACTAGATTACCTGTTAAAGAACAAAACGAAGGTTGTTGTATTTGCTAGCGTTTGAGATTCCGAAAAAAATACGGTTTGAGAATTTACTTATCAACATTTCTTACCTTTATTTTACTATAAATTATTGTTGGAGAAACAAATATTCAAATTGAACAGAAATAACTGACTGTACCATCGAACAAATAAATATTTAAGATTGTGTAAATTTTATTTGGAAAGACAGGCTCAGAAACCTCCACTGTACCTAAAGTTCTAAAATATTTATGAAAAAAATATATACATATATTATTATTTTAATTTTTTATTTACAAACAAAAAATTAATGTTTTATACAAAGTTATCACAAATTCGTTGGATAAGACTATTATTTCATTTTTGGCTTCTGATAAAATAAAATGTACAAAAATTGCTGCTTATAACTTAAAATACAAAATCCCTTCTTTTACATTATATATTTTACACCCTTGTTAATGAGTACGTAAACATATAATAATATCAAAATTTGAAGACATTATACATACTAGGAATTTTAATTAAAAAATAGAAAAGAAAAATACTAATTTCTTTAAAAATGTGGCTTAAAAAAATGAAAAACGAAAAGTTTAGTTTTGTTCTACTAATGTTTTGCTTCTGAAGTCTTCTGTTAGTTCCTCAACCTCATCATCTATGTCTGTTACAAGCTCAACAGAATAACGCAGTTTCTTATTTCGCAAATAACTATGTGAGTTATCAAATACAGCTACATCTGAAATAACAAACGATACAAAAACAATTTATAAGACTCAAATATTAAAAAAATATTTTTAAAGATTAAAAACAAACATTTTGAGTTTGGTCGGCAGTTGATGAAGCCTATTTCATCCATTTCGTTGGAGTATACTGTGGCTAAGGAAATTTCATCTGTCTTTTCACCAGTCTTATTGTCAACGCTGTAAATTCCAAATTTAATGTCATAATCAGTTGTACGGAACTCCCATGTGAGCAAACGATCTCTAGAATCTTCAGCTACGTCAAATTCTAGTTTCAGTTTTTTGCCTTTGTTAATTGTGGTTTCTATAAATGTCTTGCCACTATCGTTGTCATCACTTTGTTGGGTGTATAGTTCTTTGGGAATTTTACCACCATAGCAAATCTGAAAAAATAAATACACCATTTTGAAAAAAACATTTTTATAGATTTAAAATGAAATTTCTATACAGAACTGTAAGAATCAAAAACTTGACATTCTGCAGCTAATACTCGTACAATTAGTTTTAACAATATTTGGTGAAAAAGAAAATAAATGGGAATCATTTATTTTCTTTGACTTCTCTTTAATTTGACAATTCGGAAAAGTAAATTTCGTTAATTTATAAATGTGGGTTCATATATGAATATTACCAGAGACTTGCATTCAGGATCACCGTTTTCATCCACAAAATTACCGCCAAATCTTTTTGGGAATATATCTGGGTCGACATGTGAGAACATTTGTGACTTCCATTTGTCTGATCCACTTTTATAGATATTGATTTTGCTCATTGTGTATTCGTCCAAAAATTTCTTCACAAAATTAAAAGCAACCGAAAATAGTTTTGGAGCTTAAAGAAAAATTATTTCATTAGACTTGAAAAATTAAACAATTTAGGCCCGTTTGCTGATACTACACATAACGATTTAAGTTGAACTTATATTCTTAAGGGGTACTTTTTCCATGTATTAAAGTGATACTTAAGAAATTAAGTTCAACTTAAATCGTTATGAGTAGTATCAGCAAACCACCCTTAATATTATAGTGTTTTTTATTTTACCATTTACAATATAACACATTTTGAGTATCTCTGGATAATTTGCTTCATACTGCTTCATCATTGTTATTATAAGCTCTGCAGCAGGCCGCCAGGCATATTGTTTGAGATTGAAATTAGACATATCGAAGAAAACAACAAGTTGTCGAGCTTGGGGTCCGAATTTCTTGCTACTTTCATAACCGGCTCTCATATATCGATCCAAAAGGAGGACTGTATATTTTTGAAATTCAAATTTTGTAACACAATGCAGCATTCCCCACATATCCATACCAGAAAAAGAACAAACAATTACTAGAAAAAAATATTTATGTTAGATTATATCTTGTTAATTAAAAAACAAATGTTAATTTACTTGGAGATCCTTCTTTGTCAAAACCAACAAGACCAGATGGAGTGTAATCAATTAGTACTTTAGGGCAATCCCATTTTTCAATGTTATCTACATTCCACATGGCGCGGGTTTTAAGGCTCTGAAAATGATAAAATGTGGATGAGAATTTTTTTAAGCGATTTGTTTATGTACTCACAGTTCGTAACATTTTCTCTGCTGCTTCTGCATTCCATTTTCTGGCTGAAAAGTGAAAACAGAATTTTAAAATGTTTTAAAAATGTTAAGTAGAAAAATTAATTTAAAACAAAATTTAATTAAAATCAAATGATTTAGTTATCAATAAGCCTTACAGTGGTCTTGACATTTTAAAGTTACATTTTACTAAATCACAGAGAAGTTCGAATAATGCTATACTTCTTTTAGTACTCAAAACCATGTCTAGACTTCTGTTTAATACAAAAATGTATGCTAACCTCGAAGCCATCGGAGTAGATAGTAGTCATCATGCTCAGGTTGTAGAACATCAGCAACACTTCGCCGAAACTAAAAATGAAAGAATGAAATAATGTAGTGTAAGAGACGGAATTATAAACTTTTTAATTATATTTATTAAATTTGATTTTGATTCAGAAAATTAGAGCTGTAACCAGATTATTGTTTGTAGGGAGACAGTTATAAAAAAAAAATGAATCAAATATTATTGATATTACACCCGGTTTTTTTTTATAACGGGGTTAACTATATCGGTGCGCTCAGGTCACGTTCGGTTCGGAACGAGCTATTCGCTCAGGCCCGCACTGTGCCCCCGCGCTCGGGGATATAAAATTAAAACGCCTATTGAAAGCAATAAACTTCAAACTTAATGTTGTACCTACTTCTTTAAAAAAAATATATAAATTTAAGATTTTTGTGTTTTCCTGAACTTTGGTTTTATTTTATATTTAAAATCTTTTTTATTCGAAAATCAGGACGAGGCATAATTAAGTCTTCAAAATATATAGGAAAATAAAATAATAAGACAGCAATAAAACCCGACCTTTCTCCTAAAGTAAAAAAAAAAGAAAATATCGATGTATTAATAAAACTGAGAACGAACATTTCTCTTATTATCTTTGGAAGCATTAAATTTTTCTAACCGATTTGTTGGTTTGTTTTCGGAATTAAGTGCTTGGAGTTTTTTGTTCGTTGATTTCGACCATAAACCGCTATATCTTATCTTATACATATGTGGAAGTTTGGTAATAAAGTAATTACAAGTCTAAAAGCAGAATATGCGAAATTTGATGCTTTTTGATAAAATTTTGAGCAAAAGCACCACTTGTGTATTCTTAGAGCTTTTTTAATTACATTAAAGATACCCAAAAGAACTGTGAAAATAATTACAAATTCAAGAGGCACATTTAAATTGACCCTGATTTTTTCCTCATCGGTCAAAATTCCTTCTCTATGTGGATACTTACGTTATAAAAAAAAAAACATTGTTTTGGAACGAGTACTTATATAATTAAAGATTATTATTATAGAAGCTTGTTTACTATATGAACTCTCCTTCTTTTTTTGTTGTATACAAATTTTGCTTTCAAAGACAAAAAAGAAGCAGAACAATAAACATTACAAAAAACTTGTATTAAATCACAACAAAACTTTAAGGTCAAAGACATTTCCCTCACTTTTAAATAAATAAAAAAAATAAATAAAATTACTATTCATTTCTAAAACTGATTTGAATTTGAGATCGCAGAATTCGCTTTTACGTTGCGTCCGCGAGTTACAGAAACACCTCTCAACCTTATACTTTGCTTAAAATCATTTTTGTTATTATTAAATTGAGTAGCATATGAACTTTGTTTTTATTATTTTGTAAATTAAAATTAGAAACATATTCATATTCATTTTGACTTTCATCAAAGATAGTTATTAATTCTTATTTAAAAATAAATTGGAAATAAAACAAATTTGTTACACCAATCCCATTAACATACAAATATATATTGCATTTTTATTAAATATATAATTGGAAATCTTAACTGGCGCAGTCTATCGGAATGCATATCTTTCAAAAATATACATGAAAATTGCATCAAAAGAACCTACCAACGAAAAGGAGCATAGAGCTTCGAGAAATATATAGAACGAAAAAAAAAAAAAACAAAAAACAAAATATTTTTCGATTTTCATTGAAGAACAATCTATGGAAGAAAATTTAAATTAAATCGATAAATCAATCAATTTTCCGAAGAAGTTTTGAAGAGGAAATATAAAATAACATTTTGAAGAAATCTTCAACATTTATGGGCCAAGATATCAAAATCAAAAGACGAAGAAAAATTTATCAACGATATCAAAATACCAGAAGAAGAAGAATTGAATAACCACCAGTTACCGGAATCCTTATTGGAAATAGAATTCAGTTATCATAATACCTACTTTTTCTTAAGAAATTGATTTGATTGCAGGGGTAAGTCTAAACTCGATTTTTGCTTTTTGGTTATTTGCAACATAAAAAATATAGAAATTCAAACAAACTACAACAACCACGTATCGCATCTAGTTTTTTTTGGTATAACACGTTTAAAAAAAAGTTAAAGGAGTTTAGGGTGATCTTTGAAGATTTCAGCTGATTTTTTTTTTTGCTAAGAAAACATTTCAAAGTGAGAAGTTGTTTATAAAACCATCAACTATAACCAATAACCATGACTGAAAGCGAACATCTCGGTAATATTTTTGACGCGTTTAGAATTCCTGACGCTGTTAAGGATATCCCTACCTTTGATGGTAATCCTAGATTACTGTATGATTTTATAAACAACGTAGAAGAGATTTTGAGTCTCATGTTACAGATAAATTCGAGCTATGCAAGGATTATTTTACGTGCTATACGGAATAAAATCATTGGCCAAGCTAATGAAATTCTAAACATGTATGGTACTTCTCTAGATTGGAAAGAAATTAAAGATAATTTGGTTCTTCACTATTCAGACAAAAGAAGTGAAACCAGCTTAATAAGAGATCTTCACAAATTAAGACAAAACCAGAACAGTGTAGAGGAATTTTATTCCAAAGTTGTTGAAATTCTTTCCACTATGATAAATCATGTAAGAATTCATGAAAAATATACGAATGTCATTGAATCTAAAAAAACTTTATATAATGAAATGTGTTTAAATACTTTTCTAACAGGATTAAGAGAACCTTTAGGCTCCACAATCAGAGCAATGCGTCCAAAGGCCTTGTCCGAAGCTTTTAAATATTGTTTAGAGGAACAAAATTGCACGTATTATCAAAATTTTCATTTCCAGACAGATACAACAAATAGAAAAAATTACAGAAATTCAAACATGCAATCAACACCAGTTATGAATTCTTCAAATCATAATAAACAATACAACCATAATCAAAGATACAATCAACAGAACAAACCAATTGTTCATAAAAACTCACAAATACAATATAAATCCTTGAATCCAAACAATGAACAATACACAAATATTTCAAATGACTATGCTCATCATTCTGGTTACCCGTCAAACAACACTTCATCCAACTTTTACGGAACTAACAACAATCCAAATTTAGGCTATAAACAAACTTCAAAAACAATTCCTATGGAGTTATCTAGTGGAAATACTAACAGAATTTCTAATAGATCGTTTAGATCAAACAACTTTCCCCAAAAACAAAATCAAGTGTTCAACGTTGAAACCTATAATCCCCAGATCCAAAATTCTAAAACTATTCAACCATTAGATCAACCTATACAACAATTTGATAATTTAAATCCATTTAATAATGAATCGTCTGAAATAGATGACGAAAATTTTTATCTACGTGCCTCGGGAAATCAATTGGCTACATAGATATGAACAATTTTAATTCAAACTTACTTCCTTATATCACTATTTCTAGTATAAATGGCAATAGACTTAAGTTTTTAATAGACACTGGAAGCAACAGATCCTTCATTAGCCCAAGAATTGTAAAAAATATGAAAACTTTTCCCATAACACCTATAGAAGTTAAAACAGTATTTAAATCGCATTTTGTTGACAGAAAAATTATATTTAGTAATTTGTCGGAGTTAAATTCCAAAAAGAACGTATCATTTATTGTCTTTGAGTTTCACGAATATTTTGATGGTCTCTTTGGCACGGACATAATGACAAATTTTGGTATGAAAATTGATCTTAAAAATTCATTTATAGAAATCAGTAACACAAAAATACCCTTACAATTTAAACCAAATTTAATGTCCACAACTTATGTAGTTCCACCATTTAGCAAAAAGATATGTTATTTACCAGTCGATGTTGAGTCAAATAGCATTTACGTTAAGCCGACTACTATTCAAAATAATTTGACAATACCAGAGGGAATATATAAAGCAAAAGACTGGTTCTCATACATAGAAGTCATTAACAACTCCAGTGTTGAACAGATATTTGTCATTGAACAACCTATAAAAACAATAAGTCTAAATAAACACTCCTATATAGAGTCTAACAGCTTTTCTATTAACAGTTCTTGTAAAAACTTAAAAAATATAGATAGTACTTTAAATACTGATCATTTAAACAAAGAGGAGAAACAAAAATTGAACAACCTAATAAACAAGTACATTGATATATTTTTTCATGAAGGACAAAATTTAACATTTTCTAATGAAATTAAACATGAAATAATAACAAAGGATGATGCTCCTGTATATAGCAAATCTTACCGTTACCCCTATGCATTAAGAGACGAGGTTCAGAAGCAAATCAGTGCAATGCTTGACCAGAATATTATTCGTCCAAGCTTTTCCCCTTACTGTTCTCCGATTTGGATAGTTCCAAAAAAAAGGGGCAAAGATGGAAAGGAAAAATGGCGAATGGTTGTAGATTACCGCAAATTGAATGAAAAAACTGTCGACGATAAGTACCCTTTTCCAAACGTAAATGAAATTTTGGACAAACTCGGAAAATGTCTCTACTTCACTACTATTGACCTTGCCTCTGGATTTCACCAGATAGAAGTCAAATCCGGAGATGTTGCCAAAACGGCTTTCTCTGTTGATAACGGGCATTATGAATTTGTCAGGATGCCCTTTGGGTTGAAAAATGCCCCTAGGACACTGCAACGTGTTATGGATCATGTTTTAAGAGGTCTTATTGGTAAAATCTGTTTGGTGTATATGGATGACATTATCATCTATTCCACCTCTCTCCAAGAACACATTGAAAGTTTAAAAACGGTATTTGAAAGGCTTAAAAAAGCAAACTTTAAAATACAACTATCTAAATCTGAATTTTTTTGCAAAGAAGTGTCTTTTCTTGGACATACTGTCACATCAGATGGAATAAAACCTAACCCTGATAAAATTCAAGCGATTCAAAAATTTCCGATTCCCAAAACAGTAAGAGAAATCAAGTCATTCCTTGGTCTGTTAGGCTATTATAGAAAATTTATAAAGGATTTCGCGAATTTGACCAAACCAATGACCCAATGTTTACGAAACGGTGAAAAGATTGTTCTTGATTCCGAGTATATAAATTGTTTTGAAACCTGTAAAATTTTATTATGTAACGATCCATTACTGCAGTACCCAGATTTTTCTAAACCATTCAACCTTACAACAGACGCAAGCAATGTTGCAATTGGTGCTGTGCTTTCACAAGGCTTAATTGGTTCAGATAAGCCAATTTGCTACGCAAGTCGGACCTTGTCAAAATCGGAACAAAACTACAGCACTATTGAAAAGGAATTGTTAGCGATAGTCTGGGCTACAAAATATTTTCGACCTTACCTTTATGGTAGGAAATTCCAAATCGTGACAGACCATAAGCCATTAACTTGGCTTTTCTCTTTAAAAGACGCGAATTCAAAGCTGGTACGTTGGAGGCTGAAACTCGAAGAGTTTGACTATTCTATTGTTTACAAAAAAGGTAAACAAAATATGAATGCCGATGCTCTGTCTCGAATTCAAATAAATGTTAATGAAGCTCATGATAATTTGGATGCTGTTTCCATTCAAAACAATATTGATGAATCAGAAAGTATTTCTACAGTTCATTCAGCTTTTGAAAACACAAATGATGGAATACCTATTTCTGAACGACCTATTAATGAATTCACAAATCAATTAATCATACTTAAAAACGCGAGACGTAAAAAGTTATCATCGATATTACAAACGCCTTTTGAACAAAAAAGAAGAGTTTTGATTGAACATAACAATCCAAAGAATACAGAGACCATTGTATCTATTTTTGAAAATTACATAAGACCTAAAAAACTTACAGCAATACTAACTGATGAGGAGACTTTTCAATCTATACAAGCTGTATTTTCTCAATATTTTTGTAATTCCGCTATTAAGTTAGTAAGATGCAAAACTATGCTTGAGGACATAATTGATATTGACAAACAACAAGAATTAATAAGAGATTATCACAATAATTCTAACCATAGAGGGATAACAGAGACTTTAGAACACATAAAGAGACAATCATATTTTCCGAATATGAAACATGCAATAACACGAATAATAAATAGTTGTGAAATATGTCATAAACTTAAATATGACCGTAAGGGTGTAAAATTAAAATTCGCAGAAACTGAAACACCATCGAGACCACTTCAAATTGTTCATCTTGATATATATTTTGTCAGCAAAGAACATTTTTTAACAATTATAGACAAATTTTCAAAATTTTCTTGTGCATATTTAATTTCGAGTCGTAATAGTCTCAATATCGTAAAATCTTTAAGACATTTCTTTTCGCACCATGGTATTCCCAGAAAAATTGTTACGGACAATGGAAGTGAATTTATTTCAACTCTCTTTAAAGACTTTTTAAATATTTATAACATAGACCACCACACAATTTGTGCAAAAAGCTCAAATGGTAACTCCCCAATAGAACGATTCCATTCCACACTCACAGAAATTATACGTATCATTCAATCACAAAACAAACAAAAACCTATTGCTGAAATTGTCGATGAGGCAGTGTTTACATACAACAATTCAATTCACTCCGTTACAAAACTTACACCTTTTGAATTACTTTCAGGCCACATTAATAGAACCCAACCGTTTTTCACAACTGACACTAAAAATACCGAACAGGATTATTTAATAAATCACATAAAAAACTATGAAAATTTGGCAAACCTTATACACGAACAAAGTCTTAAAAACAAACAAATTTTAATTGCTAAGTTTAATAAAACAAGGAAAAATCCCCCAGACTTTAAACCTGATGAAATTATATACGAGCTGGATGATAGAAGGAACAAGTTAGCTCCACGATTTAATGATCACATTGTTGTAGGAAATAACAGATTAACTGTAGATACTAATAAAAGAAAAGTACATAAACAAAAAATTAAACCAAAACGTAAAATAGTCTCAGCCTAGTTTTTTTTTAATAAATGATAAATTCTTGTTTTGCTAACCTTGGTTGAGTATTCTGAAGATCATTTTGAATCTTATAACTTTTAACTTATGTACATTATTTACTTTATTTTGGTTATGTATGTTGTTTTCATGTTGTATTTTGTTTGATTATCTTCCCTGTTTCTTATCCATTAACCAAAAGTTAGGTATCGAGTTTGGATGAACCTCAAAATTATAATCTTAACTTTTTTAATAATTTTCATTACTATTATTATATTTGTACTAGATACCTATTATTGTTGTTTTTATTATACTTTTTCTAAAATAATTTAATTTCAAATTATTACTTCATTCTTAAGTGGGAGGAGTTACAGAAACACCTCTCAACCTTATACTTTGCTTAAAATCATTTTTGTTATTATTAAATTGAGTAGCATATGAACTTTGTTTTTATTATTTTGTAAATTAAAATTAGAAACATATTCATATTCATTTTGACTTTCATCAAAGATAGTTATTAATTCTTATTTAAAAATAAATTGGAAATAAAACAAATTTGTTACACCAATCCCATTAACATACAAATATATATTGCATTTTTATTAAATATATAATTGGAAATCTTAACTCGCGCGTGGATTCATTTGCATGCGAAGCAAAACCTTCATTTATTTAAGCGTGCCATTGCCAGCCAGTGAAACCACAAATTATAGGTAACTTCGATTGCCAAATTTTTCCACGTGACAATTTATAGATTTCCGACTAAAAATATGTTTCCGTTTTTTTTTTTGTTTTTTTTTTTTTGGTTTTGTTTTATTGCAATTACCAATGAACGCGGTAATTTTTGATGACATGGAATATTATTTGCATTCGATTTCGTTTGAAATTCATCAAAAGTATTTCGGTGTCATATTTCACTTTCGTCTTCAACTATCTACTACAGTTATAAAATTCCATATAATTCAGTTTTATGTGATTGACTAAATGCATTATCCATAAAATAATAATTGGGTATACCTACCTATATAGCTGGCGTGCCAAAGTGGTGCTTTGTTTTTGTTGTTGTTTTTTTTCCTCTTAACAATTAAATTGTTTTTTATTTTTTAAATAATTTAGTTTTTCTTGAAGAGTTTTTGAATAATTACTTTGCAGTGTTTGGAAGTTAAACGCTGCAATGGTTTTCTCTATATATTGCTGAAATGCTGCACGCTTGAATTCAATTAACGTTACTTCATTAAAAGTGATGGATTCCTTGTCTATTGACTATTGCATTGCAATTGAAGCTTTTGCGTTGCATGTGGCACTTGCGGTAGTGTTGGATATTTTAAAAAAATAGAAAAACAAAGTACCTATATATATGACGTTTGAATGCTACAATATTTTTTTTTTATTTGTATACGTATCTACTAATAAATGCCGAGACGTATTATTTTTGTATTTATTATAGGTGTTGTTTGGGATGTCTGCTATTATATAGGTATACAAATAATTTAAATAATGCACTTAGGGTTATTACAGACGTATATTTTTGTGTGCCCAATATCCTAAACCTAAAATTAACCATTTTTATCAATCTATTATTATATGTTTATAAAAGCCCATTTATTCTAAAAATATAATATATAGGTATAAAGTTTGAACACCTTTTTGTAGTTTTTTTTTGCATACCTAGTATTTTTAAATATTGACTCAGAGAATGGTTTAAATTCTATTTCTTAAAATCTTGTATGCTTGAAATTGTTCATTCTGTATGCTAAAAATGCTGAGACAAAATTAGAAACTTACAAAACTGCTATTAATTACCTAACAGGAAAATGCAATTCCAAATCCGAATAATACGGATAAGAATCAAGAAATAAACCATAAAAAGCTTATACTATTATCGTCAGCGGCGAAACCATTTAATGGATCAGAAGTTCAGACAAAAGTTCGTTATTTAATAATGAGAATTATTGAAGACAAAACGTAGCCTTCAGCCATACCAGCACTTATTTTGTGAATTTTGGGCTTGAAACTCTCTTTTCTTCAGTTTTGTAATAAAATTAAAAAGTTGATTTCAACCCTAATTAAATTAAAACTCATCGATACCAAAAGAATTTTATTTTCGATTCCAAAACTCTATCAAATAATACAAAGTGCATTAATCTTAATTGTTAATAATAACATGTACCTAACCTACATATACATATATGCGCATATAAAAATAATTAGAGTCTTTATAATCAAGACAATAATATATGACATTGCTTGATTAGAACTTTATACAATGATAGGCGTGTTTTTTTGCAAGCCCGGGGGGAATTGGTTGAATAAAAACGACAACGGGGATTAGAGATGCCATCACAGAAACAAAATGGAGTTTTTATACAAACTATCGCTAACAAGTTGCAAGTATGTAATTCACGCCGGTTATACAGTTTTTCGGCGCGCTTAAGTTAAGCCCCGAAAATTCTCTGGGATTAGCTAAGCCCGCATGGGATTAGTTGTTGTTGCCTTTAACATGTAAATTGCTTAGCACCGACGTCGTTTTTTTCATCCAATTCCCCCCGGTCTTGCAAAAAAACACGCCAAAAGAGCTAAAATCAATCAAACGCCTTTATTATACTTTTGTTAAAATAACCGCTTATTCATAACCCGTTTAGTCGACCCGATATAGCTTTTTTAATGGATTAGGGTTTTTTGGACCATTAAGTGGATGAAACCCCACAGAAATGCATCGATATAATATGTCTGAATCCGGTTAAAATCAATGATACATATCTGCTGTCAATAAGTTGCTCCCTCTTGTTTCTGGCCAAAACGTCAGGGAGCTGATGAATTTAGAAAATATATATATAAAATTCATATCGAATTTTATTTGATGACATTTTATTGATTGATTATGTTATCAAACAAAACAAAAATATATTATGCAGCAAAATATTAATCTAATCTTAATCTTTAAAGCTCATTACCCTTTGCATTATTTCTTTGTTTTTATTTATTTTGTTTTTGCAAATCAAATGTTTTTTTTAGCATTATGTTGATAAGAAATTTTCTGATATAAATTTAAACCGTATACATATGTATATTTTTATTCACTCTTTTTTCTTACGTAAAATATTTTTTTATTAATTAATTAGTTCAAGTTATACGTAAAGGTAATGATACTAATCCAGTTAAATTTACATTTAACTGCTGTAGTTAATACCTAGAAATCAAAAGATTATTTCAAGCCTATATCAGCTGTTGAAGTTTTTGCTAAACAAATTTAATTTAAAACTTAAACTTACATTTTTTAAACAAAATTTGAGAAAATTACTTATTACTGTAAACGAACCATAGAATAAAAATATATTTTCCATTCACCTCATTAGTTTTGTCATGTAAACATTTTTACATGGGAATGGTGAAGTGGGAACTAACCCAAAGAAACAAATGTAAACTCCTCATAACAATTTTTTTGTTCACACAAAACAATGCCGCTGGACGCTGACATTGAAAAAAACATCTTTCTTTCTCACCACCTATTATTTGTTTTTTACTCAATGGAACTGTGTACCTATATTTAAATTTAACGGTAAGTAAGAAATTATAATTTTTCATTAAAAAATGAATAGTAAACAATAATTCTCAAAATAGCAGACTATATTGTCCTTAAATAGATACAAATAAAAACCCAAAACAAATTCAAATGACCATAACCTGCCTTCACGGCTATATATTATTCACACATTATTTTTATTTTTTGTGCAAAACAGTGTTAGTATGAGACTTGAAAAGGAAGAATTAAAATAAAGATTTACTAACCATTAAATGAACTAAATACAAATTATAAATACAAAATGTACGTGAATTTATTAAAAGCGGTTTTATCAAATTTAATTTTACTTAGCTAATATTCGTGCTAATTGAATCTAAATAACCTTGATAAATGTTGTATTACCATTCATTACCTTTAATACAAGTTCATATATATAAAATAAAAACGTAAATACCTGTGTATGTAGAATGTACAGATATTCAAGCTTCTACTATCGTTGACCTCTTGCCTTATAACAATATATAATTATCGAACGAAAACAAACAAATTAGCTATCCCACCGGTTTATATACATACTGATGTTATATTTAAAAATAATTTTGATTTGATTGAATTAAGAAAGCTTTATTCGAAGCACTTGTTTAGTGAGGTTTGATGATGCAAATCTCAAATCAAAGCAAAATAAGACTTAGAGCAATATTAAAATCTGTAGATATTGAAACGTTCGATCTAATGTTGTTTTTGTATTACGTGTTAAGAAATCTTATGTATTATGTATATGTATATTTTGCACTTAATACCGTAAAATACTTATTAAAATTAATTAATTTTTTTTTTTTTCAAAAATTCGATTTTGAAAAAAAAAAAATAATTTTCATTGAAACAACTTTATTTACACAAAAAATTAAGTTAAAATTCCCCACATACGATTCTCGTCATCTAATTCAGAACATAAACCTTTGATTTATCTTATCAAATGGTATAAGCCTTTAGTACACTTAATTATTATTTTCTACAGAATGATCGCGATCAAGTTCGATTATACAGAGCCATGTACTTTGCATTGTAATATTGTCTTTGAAGTAAGAATTAAATATCTCATAATGAAGGTAGGTAGTATTCTCAATTGCATGTGTCCATTTCCTCAGATTTTTTTTCCGAATGAGTAACCGTTTTGTACGTAGATATACTCTGACCTTGCGAGTAAAACTTGCTTTACTTAAAACAATTATAATTTTTTATTATTTTCCCCTTAACGAACTTTAACTGTTTGGCTAAAATAGATATAAACATTTTATTGCAACTACAGGGTGAAACGTTCTTGTTTGATTTAAATCAAAAAGTAAACAAAAAAAATGTCAAGGTTGATTAAAAGATTAATGATCAATTTTATTTTCTATATAATTTATTGAAAGAGTTCAAAGCACAACATGGAATTGGATTTTCTCATTTTAAATACCTGTGAATATTTTCATATCTTTTTATAAAAACATTAAACCTTTCAAATTTAAATTATAATTAGCGATTGTTAAGAGGCAATTGTATTTTTCATTATCTAAGCCCATACCCAGCTGGCATGGTGACTATGAGACACACATTGTGCCTTCTATTTTATTAAAATCTGCACGATATGTTAATGAATATACATTTGTCCTCGAGTATATTTTATACACAAGTTGGTCATTGAAGTTCGACTTAATTTAAAAAATTTTGCATATAGATATTTGTTTTGATTTAACATTTGGCTCTACAAATATAGTATTAGTGTGACCAGTCACCTAAGTTAAAGATATGTAGCCTTTTATTATTTTATTTAAATAAGTAAAATTTAAAGTTAATAAATATACAAATATTATATATGTATATAAAGGGTGATTTTTTAAGAGGTTTAGAACTTTTTAAAAAAAAAAAAACGCACAAAATTCGAAAAAATGAATGAAATATTTATTTGAATCGATAGTTTGAACCTTGCAATTTAATGTTTAAAGATAATTTCATGCAAATGTTGACCACGGCTGCGTCTCAGGTAGCCCATCCGCTGAGTCCAATTTTGGCATACTCTTTCACACATATCGGCCGGTATCTCACGAATGAATGCATGGATGTTGGCTTCCAGTGCGTCAATCGAAGCGGGCTTGTCCCTATAGACATTAGCCTTGACATACCCCCACAAAAAATAGTCTAATGGTGTCAAATCGCACGATCTAGGCGGCCAATTGACCGGCCCGAAACGTGAAATTAACTGTTCACCAAACTCGCCTCGCAATTGCGCCATTGTTTCGCGTGCTGTGTGGCATGTGGCACCGTCTTGTTGAAACCACATATCATGCAAGTCAAGAACTTCCATTTCGGGCAAAAAAAAGTTTGTTATCATCGCTCGGTAGCGTTCACCATTGACAGTAACGCTGCGATTCGCATCATCTTTGAAGAAATATGGCCCAATAATGCCGCTGGCCCATAAACCGCACCAAACAGTGGCTTTTTCGGGATGCATTGGTAGCTGTTGCAATGCTTCTGGCTGATCTTCACTCCAAATGCGGCAATTGTGCTTATTTACGTACCCATTCAACCAAAAATGAGCCTCATCGCAGCGCGCGATGAACATTTCGAACCGAGCACGAATTTTGATAGTAAAATTCAATAATTTGCAAGCGTTGTTTATTTGTAAGACGATCCATGGTTAAATTGCAAACCAAACTGAAGCTGTTTGACAGTGACACAAGGTACTAAACACACGTCAGCTGTCAAAACCAGTGTTGCCAAAACCAAACCAGCTAAAAAATCACCCGTTACTTTAATCATTCTATAAAAGTCTGTTTTAAATATAGAATAGAATATTTTTATATTTGTATATAAAAATAACAGTGTTATGTGTTAGTTGCTAGTTATGTATATATTGAAAACCAACATTGAAATTTTGATAAATTTTTTTATATAAAGTAATAATTAAAGCCACCATCTTTATTTTGCATCAACATAATCAACGATTTAATTTTCTTAATGTTTCAAAATTAAAATTTCCAATGTTGGTTTTCAATGCTATTTCAATAACTCCAAAGTCGAATTTTTTTTACATTTTGAATAGTTTTTACAAATCCGCTTTAGCGAGCCCCATAGCCCGCAAGACCATGCCTTTTAAAAAGTAGGCTATATCCTAATTCATCCAGCCGATTGATCTTGATTGAAGGAAAAAGTCAAAATAAACTTATGAATATCAAATCCGATTAAATTATTAGTTAGAAAGGTTAAAGAATTATTTTTACAGCGGGAAACTGAGAGCTTGGAACAGTTAAAAAAAAACAAAAAAATCGAAGTCATCCTGTTACCTGTACAACCTTAAAAAATGATTTTTAATATCGTATGCTATTATTTTTTATTCTTTTACCCTATTTCACCTTATAAAAAGCAATTTTTAAAATATCAAGTCCTTAAGATCCTTGAAGGTCATATATTTTCTTTCAGAAAAAAAAAATTGTCAAAAATTTTAACAATATTTTTTCTTATACCCCTTTTTACCCTATAAATAACTTAACTATGTACATATCGCCGGCTGAATGCTTAAATGCCCCATATACAAAAAAATTATTCCTCAGAAAACGAATTTTAAGGTTTGAAACATAATTTCGTAATTTTGCATTTGAAAATTTCGACCTTTGAATTTTTATATACATGAATGGAATATTTCTTTTTTTAAATTTGAAGTCCTAGGGTTAAAAACATTTATGGTTATTTAAAAAAAAAATAAAAGTTTAGAAAAAGTCAAAAATGGATATAGAACCCTTTCCATACGAATGTTAAATCTATGAAAACCAAACTGCAAATTTCCTATGGATATAGAACCTTTATGCTTTTAACATTGGGAATTCAACGATAGCAAAAATAATAATAAAATATAAAATTTCTAGCACTTCTAATTTTTTAAAATCTATTTGTAGTGATAAAAATATAAAACAAAAAGGAATATTAATATAATGGCTTAGCCCTTCCCTATATTACATTGGCTTAATTTTAAGTCGATAAAAAAGTATGAAAAATGACAAAGTATTTTCACACTTTACAATTAAAAATACCCAACTTGAACTTTGGTTCTTAAAATTTCCTAGAAAAATACATTCAATTTTATTCGGAATTGGTTTAAAAAATACTTCAGCATTCATAGGATTAAGTTTTAGTATTTTTTCATAGTTTTTCAAATTAATTATTTTTGGTTTTTACCTTTTTTGTTTTTATCCATTTTAGTAAAAACAAAAAAAAAATGCTTGAATATTATCGATAAAAACCTTATTAAGAATACTCTAAATGCATTTATATAGTTTGTGAACCTGAAGATATAGAAATAGTCTTATTAAAAATATTTTTTTCCCCTTATTTTTACCTCGTTTTTATTTTTTTTAAAATATTAAAAAAAAAAAATATTATGGCCTTTTTTGAGAAATTATCCTTATAAACACAGCAGATATTACTTAATCAGCCCTGAAAAACCAGAATTGAAGCGTCGAAAAATAATCAATAAATATTTAATTAATTATAGACAGCATTTACTTCTATTTATACTTTTCCAGCTGATTGCACTTTTGTCCATGGATATAGGGCACATAAGCAGGAAAAATGTCACTTGGTTTCAATAGATTGTGAGAGGTTACATGCTCTATATGCCATCTCATGTGGATATGGGGCAATTAAGCATTGAAAATATATTTGAGTGATGTTTGATCTATATCCATTGCCCATTGCAATGAGGAATTTAAGCATTAAGCGTCTGTTTTTAAAACTTTAATAGAAAAACTGCCTCACCACGTACAAATTTTGGATATGCGGCAAATAAGCACGAACAGAACCGAAAATATGTGGTCTATGGAGCAAAACTGGTTTCTGTAACTTTATTAATAATAGAGATAGAGCAACGGGAATAGCACCAAACGAAAGAGAACATACGAACTAGTATAACTGCATCTTTAACTCAGTTTCCCGAAAAAGTGGTCTGTGGGGCATTTAAGCATTCAGCCGGCGATATGTAGAATATGAATCCAAAAAGCCATTCCTAAAGTTACATTCAAACAACCAAAGTATGTATTTTAAAAATCGATTGCTGTTTTTCGTTGTTCACTCCATTTTTCTCTACCTATAAATAGTTAAATTGGGGCAAACGATTCAAACATTTTTCCCCTGCATTTTTACAAGAAAACAAATGAATCCTGCCCTGAGATCTCAGTATAGCGGGGGTTGCTTTTTAAGCCAAACAGATGGCGCTTCAAAAAAAAAATAAAAACACTCGCGTACTCGAATGCAATGTTGTTTCAAAATTTTAAAGCAATTGGTGAAGAACTTTCGGAGATTTTCGATTAGGAATAAACGAACATTTACATTTTTTCTAGAAACTTCTTCGTATTATACGGATGGTAACCGTTAATATAACCGAACAAAAAACAAGCTTTTCAAATGATTGTACCTACCTTGTATAGAAACAAAACAAACAATACAAATTTAAAAGCGAAGTAAATTTAAAGTATCAGAACAATAATATTTGTTGTTAGTAATGTATACATAGGTATACCTCATACATATGTACTAATGTGTACCGATTTATGTTTGTTTGTTTAAACAAAACAAAATAAAAAAACAATTCACAATTTTGGATGAAAAAAAAAATATTAAAAGCTATAAAATCTTTTTCGATTAATTACCTAATTAAATACCTACCATTTTTATGTTAAAAAAATCTTTATACAGAGTTGAATATTTCCATCTTTTTATACGATTGATTTTGTGAGATATGTAGGTAGGTACTTGAGAATATAAATAATAAACCATTGTCTAAGCTTTCTGACAGAAAAAATCATGCAAATGAAGGCTAAAATACTTCAATTTTATCGGAAGAGATACCTAACAGATTTTAAATCACACAAAATTGTTTGTAATTTATTTTAAAAATACAAAATGACAGCTGGAACTCTTAAAAACAATTTTCCATCCATGAGCTATGTATGTATATGGCCATGTGCGTATTCATTACAATGATACCTACAACCAAATTACACCAATTCAGTAATAAGAAGCTTTTAGTTACATGGATGTAATAAACAAGTAAATTTCGCACATGGTACACATATGTAACTATACCTATTATTTTAAGTGGCTAATTAAACGTTTTAATTTAGGCTGGTAGGTAATTATATTTTAAACAACTACCTAGGTAGGTATTCTTGTTAAGAGCGCACATGTGCAAAATTATTTTACGTCTTTAAAAAAAAAATCTCTCACTCTCAGTAGTCAGTTCAATGGCAGAGAATTCTTCATTTAAATACAGACTCTTTTCCAGATACAATAACTACATACATATTTATTTATAAAAATACAAAAGATAGTGGTTGATACCTAGTTACTTATTTTATTCAAAATTTTTTAAACTTAATCAAATGAGTTTTGTGTAGGTAGGTATGGAATATTTATAACAACAAACTACCTATATTCAGTTGAATAATAAAAAAATAAAAACAAACAAATTCTATCTGACTGACACCATAATTTAAATTTGATGTTAGTGTCTTCAAAGGCAGACATAAGAGCCTTTTAAGCATCTTTATTAACTACCATTTAAGTTACAACAATAATCAATATTTTTAAGTAGGTACAATTCATAAAAACAATATTGACTATTGAGTACCATCAACAACAACACTTGTAGGTATATGAATATAGTACATGTATGGTATTGAGAATGGCGTATTCAGATATGTTAATATACAAACATTTTAGAAAAACATTTAATTTTTGAATATGTAAGCTTGGCTTAAATTAAGTCACGCTAAAAACAACAGAAAAAACAATAAATTAACAAAAATAACCCAACAGAACTTGTTCTAGGTCTGGTAGGTACCTATATCAATTGATTCGTGTATATATTGTAGGTATGTCTATGAAGTAACAAACTTTAGACTTTAATTATTATTTTTTTTTTTTAAGGAAGGTAGGTACCTATCTATATAGGTATATGGAAATAAAAATCCAAACAAGTTTTTAAGAATCTAGTCATTCAAGAAACTTAATAGCCAATGCTGGTAAGTTTATACTTTTCATTAGTGTCACGTTGCAAAATATAAATCAGCAAAGTTTATTTTTTCCTTTTGCATGAATGACCTAGAAAATAAGTAGTTAACCAAGATTTAAAAGCTTATACAAGATAGGTTTAGCCAAGACAATCTATCCAACAATTTATCTATTATAAGCTTTAAATGATTCGAATTGAAAGTGTCATACCTATACATTATGTACAACTATCTACACAAACATTTCCTCAAATGTATAGTTTAGTATGTATAATCTCCCATTACAGAGAATTGCTTTAATTGTTACATTTAAAACAAATAAGTACCTATATAGTTAAACCCTCAAAACAATTTAGATAAAAACCCATAAACAATCTCCAAAAAGTATAACATCAAATTATAATGACCCACGCAAGTGCGATGTTGATATCTTAAGGAGTCACATGAACGCTAAAATATCGATTAGTCACCACGATTTGTTTGTTGTAAGACAATAATAAATATGATAATTAATTAATATCACAAATAAAAAAACAAATAATAATTATCATCATCATTGAACAGTGGTTATGGCTTACTTACCTTCATCAAGGCAAATCTTTGATCATCTTGTAGATCAGGTGTCTTTTTGTGTTGAGACATGTCAACAATATTACACTTTCCGCCTTGTCTCTTTTTTTCTGAAGTAGATTTCTACTATCTGTAGATTAACTCACGGCAAACAATGTATTCTCTTGACACTACCTATAGTACTTTAAAATCACTTTTCAACTTCAACGATTTAACACGCACTCCCTTTTTGTTTAATTTGTATATTAAAGGAAAACACCTTAGATTTACTGACAATATAACGCAAACAATGAATTCGAGTTTAATTACCGTTATAGAAAAAATTATTAAATATGTTCTATAAGATGACACCGCCAATCAGCCATACGATAACTTCAACAAACCTTAACTAAACACAGAAGTTTTCAAACTGACAACGAGTAATGAAACTCTTGTTCTGCAGCACCAAGACTCCAATCTCCAATGAACAAACAACTGAATAAATAAAGGAACTTTCGCTTACTTTGGAGCAGTGTTGCCGTTTTCCGTTTTAATAATGAATTTATAAAAAGCTTTTGAAGGAAAAGCTTGTGAATAATTATTTGATATAGTTTATAAGGTGGGTAAGGGCTATGAATTATTTCTATTAACTGTGTCAGCTACATGTTATCTGTGAAAAATGTTTGCACATCACTAGTGTGGAGTCTTGAGATATTAGAAATGTCAGTAATTTGAGAAATACATAAAACAAAGGTTTCTTACCGTGTTAATATTTTTGATCTCCCGTTATTAAAGCTTAGTATACATACATATTTAGAAATGTCAAAAAGTGTATGTTAGGTTAGTATTTGCACGAATTGTTCAAGCGTGTTAAGCTTGAGTGTATTCAGAAAGAAGGTTTAAGTTTTAGAAAAATAAGTTTCTCATCTCGTTACGAAAAGCTTATATCAAAGAATCCGAAGTTAAAAGCAACAGTATCTTTTAACGGTAACTTAACACTTCAAAATAATTAACTAAGAGTTGTCATCTTGTATAACAATTGTTTTTTACCAAGGTGTACTATTTCTCCATCTTACTAATTAACTATTAGACTCAACCAATTGAACAGAAACTCAATCAAATCTGAGGAACCATCGAACTATTTTACAAATAAGCTTTATAGGGGGAAGAATGGCTGAATATATTATATTTAACCTATTATATTATAGATTATGCAGTTTTATTTAATATCTTAAAGTAAAAGAATATCGTTTCAATAGTTTTGGTTATGGGATGATAACTTATTAATGTATCTGGGTGTAATATATTGATAATCTTTCTCAGCCTTTCACATCTTCTATAAGATAAATGGAGATAGATATGTATATAAGGCTAAAGCGAAATACATTTTTATCTTCACTTTAGCTTGATACAAAAGCAACAGAGACTTCGCTTTTAAAGTAAATCCGCTAATCTCCAGTTTTTTGAAACTTGATTAAATTTCTCAAAATTTTAAATTAGCTGACTTCTATTATTATAGTATAAGCATATAAAATAATTAAGAACAGAGCTAGTTTTGTTATTCTGGTATGTACTCTTAAAGTTTCAAAACAGACGTTATTTTTTAGTTAAAATTAAAATAAATATTTCAACAATAAGCAAACGCAGATCAAAATTTGCCAACATTAAGCTAAAACTTAAAACAAAGTAATAGGTATACACAAATTAAAAATATCATTTGATTTTTTTTGTAAATGAATTCTCAAATATGGTGGTTTTTTTGCCTAAACTCACCAATATTTTTATTTTAAACATTTAAGCAGACAATTAAATAAAAAATTATCAAAACTTGACTAAACGGCAACATTCGCATAAATCCGTTGAAAGTTTCTTCTGTCCGATTTACTCATGTTTCGGAAAAAGTTGTATGTAGGTACCTACTTAATTGATGGAGTCTCTAATAACAGACTACCGTTTTTGATTTGGCACTTCAGAATTATGTGTCCATAGAAAAAATATGCAAACTATAGGAAAAGTTAATTTTTTTTTTCATAAAGATACAAAACAACACTGTGATTCGTTTCGAACGTTTCGCGTTGGTTTGGGAGAAACTTTAAACTAAAAAAATAGTTTAGTAGGATCGTGCTATTACCTTAATATCTGGCTGTTGGGTCGTTGTCTATTACTTTTTTGTAAATCTACCATCCACGTTCAAACTTTTAAAAGAATTCAAAATAATGGGAGTATAATTTTTTTCTATTTTCCCAACATCAACTACAAGAATGTTGTGATAAACATTCAATACTATATGGATTCTAGACCCAACTCTTGCAGTTAAACGTTAACACTGAAAAAGCTCAGAAATATAAACCACAAAAGTATTCATTGTTGGTGAATTCCTTGGCAACACTGAATGGTTACCGGTGACATGACGCACGGCGCGCGAGTCATTATAATATGCATTGTCTGCAGTTTAAAAAGAAACTGCAACGCAAAGAGCTTTCGTTTTTTTAGTTTAATTTAGGCTTTCAAACGGTTGTCGACATTAAAAAAACAAACCCATAAAGCAAGCATTTCTGTAAAAAATTTATGGGAAATTTCAAGCAAGTTATAACCAAACTTAAAAAAACTTTTTGTTAATGTAATATTTTGACCTTGGGAAGTTCATTGCCATTGAAAGTCTGGAGTGATGTATGACGATTAAAATTTAAACAACCAACAACAACAAAAAAAAAAGCTTAACGAAACAAGTTTTTGAACTCTGAAATTATTGCATTTGTAAGCATTTTGTGTCCGCTGAAAGAACAAGTAAACAATATTTATTATAGGTTTCTGCGAATCCGTTAAATTTTGAAAGTTATAATTTGTTGGTAAAAACATGAATACGGAAGTATGGTACATTCTTTTCATTTCTTAAACCTGTTAGAACCTATAGGTAATTTGTTACTAAACAAGTTTTTCATTCGAAAAACGTCAGTTTAATCAAATACTGCAGTATCATGATCATAAGAATAACAACGGTTTAACAAGAGTCCGTCTAGGTATTCCGATCGCAAAATAAAAATATAATAGCCCAAAAATTGCCAAAATAGACCAAAAATAGGGCTGTTGATGTAGGTATAGTTCTTGACTGCTTCTCGGAGATCTCAGCAATCTCAGTTACCTGAACAGGATTCTTCAGCAAAATTTCTAAGCTTAGCTGTCAAAACTCTGAGGAAAAAAAATCTTGGATTCGCTTGCTCACTTTTTGAGTGAGAAAAATCTCTGAGATATTATTTTTCTGAACATGCCAGTTGATAGTCCATATGATGACCGAATTCTTTCTATCATCATATTGAACCATGGGCATCAAATAGACAAATGCGGTTGTTATACTGACTATGTACCTATATTAGCCTAGTTCCTTTACTTTGAAGCTCTGCATTTCTGTGAATTTCTACACCAAAGTTTGTCAAAGTTCATTCACACAAATGCACAGAGTTTAAAGTAAGGGAACAAACCTATTGTGATTGTAAATATGAAACTCAAGATAAATAAAAAAAAAAATAAACATAAGGTGATGATCATGAAAACCCCGGTTTTCAAAAACACAATTGTGATTGTCAATATGAAAACCACGGTCATCAAATAGATAATTACAGTTGGCATGATAAATGATTGCATATGATTATCAAATAGGTACCTACACTTGTCATGAAATTGCAATCCAAGATTTTCATATTGACAACTGCGGTAATTGTGATGCATAGATTAGTTACTTTATTGTCGAATTGACTCACAAAATCGTCAATATGACTACGGTTTTATGTTCAGTGTAAGTTAGAGGTGTGGTATCAGCCCCATCTTTAGACAGAGTGCTTCTATATAGGTACTTATCTTTTTTTTTAATGTTTGGTGTTGTTTTTCATTTTGCAGTTTTGGTTGAAATTTCATTATGAAAAATTGCCGCAAACACAATCAGTTTTTCAAAATTTTAGGAATCTTTCTTCGACAGCGATTAAAATAATCATACAACTTTGGTTTGCATCGTTATTTGTGGGTCAATTTTCAAATTTTTGTTAGTTATTGATTTTCATAGACATTTTTATTGGGCAAAATTGTATGTATCAGTCAGAACTCTGTATACAATTTGGTATGTAGATATTTATTTCAAAATTCTGTTAATTCAAATTCTGCTTTAAAAATTCTGAAAATAAAATAAATCATATAGGTAGGTATGTGATTATGTAGCTCTACATGAACATTTTAAACTTGGATGTATAGTGAATAACTAAACTAAATTGTTCAGAAGGATGAAAATCATATTCCTAAATCAACTCCTTAAATAGTTTGAGATAAACAAAAAAAGGAATGCCGTCTGATTTCTTGAATAAATATAAATTAATACAAATAAATTTTTAAAATCGTTTGAGCAGTTTATGCAGAAATTATTTCAAAAGCCACCTGTATTCGAAATACATATTTAATTTATCAAAAAAAAAAATGATTTTTTGATAATTTTGATATGCAAAATTATGGGGAGAGTACGATAACTCAGGCGCCAAAAATTGATAACTGTTTTTTGTAGAGGGGTCAAAAACAAGCATTTTTTACTATGGGAGGGGGTCTATCTCACCCCATTTAGGTGGTAGGGGTAATTTTAGAAAAAAAATGACTTAAAATGAAAAAAAAAAATTTTAAAAACAACAGTTATACTTACAATGAAGACCTGTACCGAAATCTATTCTTTAGTTCTAAATTTAAATTAAAATATTTATGTCAATAGTTTTTGAAAAATTCGCATGCAAACTCAATATTTTGAAAAAAAAAATTAAATTAATAAAAAAGTTAAAAAAACAACGGCAACACTTACAATGAAATAACATATATAATTTCATAGTTATGAAAAATTACACCTTAAAGATTTTTTAGGTTTTTTTTTCAAATTTTGAGTTAAAACCCGTATAGATAGATTTCTTTTGATTTAAAAACTAGTTAATAGAACAGAGTATTGGCTTTAAATAAAGGCATAATACCTACTTAATTGTAAGTATAACCGTTATTTTTTAATATATTTTTTCATTTTTATAAAATTGCCCCTTCCGCCCAAACGGGGGGAGATAGACCCCCTTCTGCTGTAATAAAAAATGCTTGTATTGAACTGTTCCACAAAAAACCGTTATCATTTCTTGTTGCCAAACTCCAGCGAAATTAAAATACAACAATACAGAGCGAATATCTAAACCAATAAAGTTCATAAAAAAATTAATCACCAATTTTATTGCAGCCTGTAAATTCACCATTTCCACCATTAGCAAAGACAATGTAAATGTCATTGCCTTTGCTAAGCAAATATCGAAACCAATTTATTAAAAGCTTTCTATATACAAAGATAAAAGAGAATAATAATGCAGTTCACACTACATTATCATTTCGTTATAAAGATTGGTATTTAAATTTTTTTCCGCTACATGATTCATTGTTTCAATTATAAATCGGTGAAGAAATTTTTGAATACATAATTAAGTTTGATAATTCCAAAATACTCATTCACATCTGATTTAATAAAATTAAAACAATGTTCTCAACATCGGTCTTCCTCAAATTCGAAAAGAGATGGGATCGATCGCTGTAGTCAAAATTCAACAAGTTATATAGATATACATATAAATGTTTATTTTTCTAGGAAGTAGAAATGTTTATCTTTGAGAAAAGATCTAACGGTATAGATATTGTTCCGGCAATAGAATTCGTTCTTGTTTTTATTTCATAATATCAAGAATATATGAGGTAAGTTGATTTTATTATTTATGTTGAATCATTGAATTTGTTGTGATTGATGAAATCAACACAAAACGATTTATGAAATATTACCTGTTATTTATTATTTTTTTTGTAGGCTTCTGTTTTGTTTCAGTTAATTTAGTTAAGTTGCTTGATTTGTTTGAAAATACATAAATACTCGTACAATTAATTGCACAATTGAGTTGCTTAATAAAATATGCTCTGAATTTTGGAAAATTTAAGCGACTGATGACAACTGCTAGGTTAATGAATTAACCGTACGTAAATAGCTTTTTTCGTGAAAATAAAAACCAATTTTACTGATGGCAATAATAATTTTTGGTGGATTGATTCTAAAATTTAACCCAAAAGCATTTTCTATTCTTTTAAGGGGATGTTATTCTGGAGAATTGAGAAGGTTTCTACAATACCACCATCATTAAACTGAAGGGAAAAATAATAGAATCCCACTTCCAACAGAATTTGCCTTTAAAATTGTTGATAAGTTTATTAATTGTTATTTAAAGTTTGAATGAATTGTTTTGCTTAACATATTTTTTTTATGTTTAAATAATATTTTTTTTTTTAAATAAAAACTATAAGTTATTGGGTAGATTTCAAAAATCCAGTTTGTTCTCCACCCACACATGCTATACGTCAATTATATAGGATTAGAAATACTTTAATAGCTCCAAGGTACATATATTATTTTTTATATATCTAAGAAAGTGGCGGCGGAATTTATTTTATGTAAATTAGATGAACCCGTTGAAAACTTATCTTAAACACATTTAAATGCTAATTAAGTGATAAATACTTTTTGCCAATTATTCACATCAGTGAGTCAGAAATAGCGAATAGGTGAGGTGTGCCTCTGCTACAAAATTATATATTTGCGGCACCCAAAAACTTTTCAAGAAAATCTAAATGTTTAATTCTATGATATGGTTTAACTAAATGTAAACTGATATTATGGTAATAAAGCAAGTTGAATTTAATGAAGCAATTTGTATTAAAAATTATAATCCTATATTTTGTTGTGTTTCATTCACGCTTGAGCGGGTGGACGGATTCTTATAAATTTTTGCATTTTGTTACGTAATCCCTAGAACACTTCAAATTCGGGTTCAAGAAACTTATCGGGAGTTTGATAAAAGTCTAGAATGCAGGTGTCCACTTAAAAATCACAATATCGTACGTAAAAGCTGAAGGTTAATGATTGTGATTTTTATTTAGGTCAGAAAACTAAAATTTTGAATGTCAATGAAAGAATAAAATACACCATATAGCCTAGAAAAATTCACTTAATTAAGGTTAAAATAGGTATAGCTTATAAGCCTTTCATTAAAATTTAACTTCGAAAAAATTGATTTAAATCAATCAGATATCTAAAAAATCTTATATTTATTTAAATTCTTGCTACAAAACTGACGTCATATTACACCATTTCTTGTTATTCTTTCAAACTACTCATATATATGATGCGATGCCAAAGTTCAAAAACACTTTGATAAATCGACACAATTAATAAATTCACCCCAAATTCACTTAAGAAAAACCAAAACAGTTCAAATCAATGTTTTTTATTTGTTTATGTTTCGTCTACAAACACAAATAATCTATCCTCTCTCATATTATAGACGATACCTCGATCTATATAAACACTTTAAATGTTGATGGTAAAATTGTATCCAAAAGTTATAATTATAAATCTCACATCAAAACTATGTTTAGAATCGAACAGTGTTGAGCAAGAAGGCTTTCCATACGGTGTGTTTATTTAGCCCAGTTTTTAACAACAACAACAAAAAAAAAACACTCCCTTCGACTATTATCTATATACATTCAATCCGATCACCCATCAAGTGGGCAGTGATTTACCTCAGTATACAGATATACATTCCCATGGAAACGATCCCCCATTCAAAATTTAAAAAAAAAAAAAGATACTTTTCAAAAATCATAAAATTATGACATTAATATACTCTTCACTTTGTTGTTTAGAAGTTCATGAGAGTATTTTTCATCGTCAATCAAGTTTCCCATCAGCCATCTCAGCTTCTAAGGGTGATCGAGTATATTAGATCCATTAGACCGCCCTCAAGTTTGGGTCACCGCACAACCTAAATTAATTGTTTTTTTTTTTTTCAAGTGCGCACTCAAGTGCAATTGCAAAAATTTAAATTCAATTTATTTCAGTTTGGTTTGATGGCTTGAGAGTTCATCTAAATTGGGATTAAGTTGGGATCATTAATCCAGCCTGTCAGTTCGGATTCAGATATTTTGATTTGAGTCTGAGACCCGCATTAAAAAAAAAATTATAAGCTATATTCCTGGAATCTAATGATTCCTAGCATGTGCCTCATTCATTCATCCATGGGAATGAAATATGAATATTAATAGGAAGTAAGGCACGGAAAGGGGCGTTATGTTAATGGCTTTTAGGAAACATTAAGAAATTCCCTCCACCATATACGCGAGGGCCCTAAGACTATAAGACCCGTGCTCATGCTTGGGAGATGAAACAATGGATATGAGAGCATCGCGTTATTTGAAGGGTGTAAAAAAAAAAATTCAACGAAGAAACGAAACACTTAATTTTATTCCTTGCTACCAATTATCACATATTTTCAAACATATCTTCACCGTTGACATAAATAGGGCACTTAAGAGTATATGACATTCTCAAGAGTGAATTCGTTCAGAGGTTAGGCGACAAAGGTTGAACGAGCGTAATTTAAATTTGTTTAACAGCCTTTCTTCTTCTTTTTTATATGTAAAATAGGTTGTATATGAATGAGTTTTTTATTTTTTTTTTATTTATATTTATTTTTATGAATTTGAAAGTGTTTTGAAAGGAAAACATTATAAGGTTTAATAGGTATAGGTACCTACTTCTAGCTGAGTATGGCAATTTGAATTAATGAATTTGAAAGTGGAAGGAGCAGGATTTATAGTTTATGTGTTGTATATTATAGCTATAAACGCATTTTGTGCGTTTAATGTTTAAATATACATTTTTAAGGAATTTAATTTTAAAACATAATTAAATTTGGTGATTATATGCGTTTATTATATGTTTTTCTATATTATTCAAGGGATGTGAAATTTTCAAAGCGAAATTTTTCTGCTTGTCTTTTCGTAAATTATCTTTCAGAAATAAATCATTATTAAAATCGGATGGTATATGTTGTGCAGAACCAATAATTGAGATATTCGCTCCATCCCGTCAATTGGACGGAAACTGAGAAGTAATACAATACAAGTTTCTTCAACAACATGTTAAAATAGACTATTGAATATGCCGGAAAATAAGGGCGGGTATAAGGAACAGTTGGCGCACTAAGGTTTGTTTCATTATTTAATAGGTATATATGTGCAATGCACTAAAAGATTATAAAACAAAAAATTGGCTCCGAGATTTTATAAAACCTCATGTGGGATATTCAAAAAAAAAGTAAGCCATTAATTCCTCATAAATGGCCAACTTGTTTTAGTAATTATATCAAATAATTTTTAAGTGATGGATAATTATATCAGCACCTTATTTGTAAATTAAAAAAGAAATAGATAAAGCATTTGAAAGGACAATAATGATCTTAAAATGTCAAATGGTTTCAGAAACTGCTAATTTAGTAAATTTTTTTCTAGATCTAATAACTTCAATTTTAAAAAAATCAATACAAATTTTTAAGGGATAACGAATTTCTGAAACCAGTTGAATTTTTAAGACCATTTAATAGACTTTAAAATTGTATTTTTTTTTATTACAAAAATTACGTGCTTCTACTGAAAATCACTAAAAGTCTTATAAAACTTTAACCATTCATTACAAATTATATAGGATTATCCAATGGGTTGTGTTCAGAATCCCTAAAATCAATAGTCAAATCAAAAACCCAAAAATCCGAAATTTACAAAACACAAATATCCCATAAAACCCAAAATCCCGCAAATTTTTCATTTAATGTAATTTTTTTTTGGATTTAGATTTTGAAATTAAACCCGAAGCCCGAAAATCCTAAATACATACATAAAACACAAATAACCCAGAAAGGTTAAAATCCCGCAAATTTTTCGTTTAATATAATATTTCGGAATTTCGACTTTGAGATTACCTAAACATAAATAAACCCAAAAGCCCAAAACTTCAAAATTCACTAAACAAAAATAACATAGAAAAAAAAATCCCGCAACTTTTTCATTTAATTTAATTTTTCGGGATTTCGATTTTGAGAGTAAAAATAAATAAACCTAAAAGCCCTAAAATAAAAAATTCGTTAAACACAAATAACCCAAAATCCCCCAAATTTTTTATTTTATTTAATTTTTCGGGATTTCAATTTTAAAAGTAAACAAGAAGAAAATTGTAAATTTTCGTAAGTGGTTTTTTGATATGATCTATATACAAGATCTATCAGACACAACTAATAAAACAAAAACTGCGCACGATTATTCTTCTTACAACTCTTCGCGACACAACTACGAAAATAATTAGGTAGGTATACATGTTAGCCACGCAGAGCCAGGGTATATTTCACAATTAAAAGATTTTTTTTTCTTTTGATCTTTCCGGATTTTGGGTTTTTAGAATTTTTGGCTTTCTGGATTTTGAGATTTCTGGATTTTGGGATTTCTGTGTATTTTTGGTTTTTGGAATAATGGTTTTTTGGTTTTAGGTTTTTTGAACTTTGGTTATCTGGATTCTGTTCGATTCGCCTGACCAATAACTGAAACTATTCGACATTTAACGAGGTAATTGGCTTTTCAAATATGGTATACTTTCTTTCGAATATCCCACATATGCCAGGGCCCGAAAAGTGTACATGATATAACGTCCCTCATCTCACAAACTGACGTAACTATTGTTTTAACATCTTAGAAAAACGCTTATTTTAGCTATATTTAGTTCTTTTTTTAACAATTCAATAGATCATTAAATTCAAAAGTAGAAATCTTTTTTTTTACAAAACATTAAGAAACAATTTTAAAAAGTCTTTTTGTAAAATCTGAAAAAAAAAGTTACGTCAGTTCGTGAGATGAGGGACGATATATTATTTAAGAAAACCCAAACCTTATAAAACTTTGAAAAAATGCAAAAAAATAGTAACAGTTTATTAACTTGCAACACCGTAAGAATAAATTCATTGGACTCTCTTTAGTATAGGTATACACTTTATCTAAAAGCACAAATCGAATTTAATTAAATCCCTATCGAAACAATATACCTACAAACATAAATTATATAATATGAATATTATAGTTATTTAAATCAAATGTAAACCTGTATATCCAATTCCAATTCCAATCATCATTATAAGAGTCTCAACCGATAGACAGACACTTTACAAAATTCAATAAAATTTATAAATTTAATTCAATTCTTCAGAACACTTGATATGAACACACCTTGAAGAGGTATTTATGAAAATCGTCGATATGGCATAATTCCAATCACCATTTGGATTATGCAAAATACTTAACTATAACATATCTATACAGATACACACACACACACACACACAAATATTGAATTCTCTTTGAATTTGATGAATTGTAACTGGAAATTGAAGAGCCCTTCGTTTATGTATGCATTTGAAAAGGACTCAAAGAAGGATTACCTGTATATATATATGAGAGTCATTCAATATGCACATAATTATTTCCTATACGTATATGTATATGTTTAGTTTATACACATATGACACAAGTGCTTCGTTTTGTCCTTATATCATCATCATCATCGTCATAGTAATATATTGTATCCTTTCAATGGAAAATCTATGTTTGTTTGTTCGAAATGCGTTAAGGCATAAAAGTGTAGGGTTTGCATTGTGAAATGAAGCGATTATTGCTGATACTTTATACCTACAAACGAATTTAATTATAATATATATATGGAAATAAATGCACAATATAGAAACTTAATTTGTGTCCAGCAAGAAACCATCATTATCAGGAAGGATATCCCTTTTTACTATACAATAAGTTTGATGTATTCTTGTCAGGGATGTGTATATGGGATAGTAATAGATTGTCAATTTATAGAATTGCAGTGACATTACAAATTAATTCACAGATTTGTTTTGCTTGGGTTGAAGTCAAAAACAAACAAAAGGAATTATGTATTTGGTATATTACTGATAAAATATTTTGACATTCTATATTGAAGTGAATTTAAGGAACATATTATATGAATTTGATCTACTCTTAATTATACAATTTTATAAATGGACGTATAAACATATGTGTACCTTAAAAGGACGAGGAGAAATGAAAAGCTTGATAAAGGAGTTAATGCCAACAATTCATCAATTTACTTAAAATCAATGATACTTTCATACACAACTACTTAAGTTGGGTATGTTTTGGAGGTACATAATATAGCAATGGACTATTAAAAGATTCCTCTGCAGAAAATTCAATTGGATGATTTTATTTTAACTTTTCAAGCTGTCTATTATATACATAAACCAAAACATTTACAGTCGAATTTAATAGATTTTTGACGAATTAAGGACTGTTCATATGAAAACGACTAACGACCGACGAATAAAAGAACTATTGGGATTATAAAATATTTAATAAGCCTAAATTCTTCACAAAAACTGGACAAAATGGTAGAAAACTTATTTAAATTAATATTAAGATATTTACTAAAATTTGCGTTTTAATTACTAAAATAAGAAAAATTTGAGAAAATAAATTCGCGTTCCACTTACCATCCACACTGAATTTCAATTGTTCGCCCGCGAATAAACTCGAAATCATTTTTGTTGTTGTTTACTTGATGATTGGTCATGGTTGAAACAAACATTGAAAGCGTCATTCGCGACGAATAAAAAAAAGCTATATGAGAACGAAATGTCAAAGTTTGCGAATATTCGTTCATTTGTCGGTCGCTCCCATGTGAATAGTGCTTTAGACAGTGTCTTAATGATTTGAAATAGTTTTAAATCATACTCTATTTAAATAAATAAAAAGCCAAATTAATCAAAAACTTTTAAGCTGTCTAAGTTAAATAACTCTTATACAACCATTTATAAATATTATTTATACCTTCGACAGCTGCCTAAGTTAGACAACGTTTATAAATACGACTGTAGCAGGTTAAGGTTACAACACCTACCAAACACCCAAAATATGTACCAACCTAAAGAAATTAGAATTTACAAAAACATTATTATACAATTCGCTATCTACCAAGCTCATCTATATAGTCATTAAACTCGAATAAAATAGGAATTTATACAATTCCATACAATTTTGTACTTTACTTACTTCTCAGTTCACACAATTACTGCCGCAGATTTTATAAAAGGAGGTGAAGAAAATGACAAAATTATCTTTGTTTCTCGTCTAAGCGATAGTACCAATCTAATCAAGTGGACATAGAGTAGAGAGTCAATGATCGGGCCGTAACAAAAGCATATCGATGACAGATATTACTTGTTTGGTGGTGTTTACTTAGCTTGAGAAGTTAATCAAAATTTTTGGTTTAAACATTATTACTTATTAGGGACATTTTTTCAAGTAGCTCATTGGACAAGGTTCTTTTGCTAGAGTCTCGGTCGTTTTGTTACCTAAGAGGTTATATGCTATGGATACGGCCTAAGGGTATTCTACAAAAACTCCCAATCGTTTCGTTGTGGTTCTTTTGGGGTTTCTCTTTAAGTAGATCGTTGGACAAGGTTCCTCTCCAAAAGTTCCGATAGTATATTTTTCCCTAGGTTGCTTGCTATAGAGACATAGGGTTTCCGATAAGGACCCCCGTTCTTGTTTTGCTCGACCGTTTAGTTCTCTTGAGATCTTCTTCAAGTGGCTCATTTGAACAGAGTTCTCCTTTGAGAGTTTCGACCATTTTGTCCTTAAAATATTGTAAGCCAGGGATAAGGATTTCTATAAGAATTATCGACCGTTTGATTGCTTTTGTCTCTTAAACTCGGACAAAGATCTGTTCCGAGGGTTATGACCGCTTTATTCCCTAGGTTATGAAGTTTTTTTATAAGTACCATGTTTAATAATTACTTTAAAACGATTGAATATTATTTTATACGGTCGTGTTATTCATCTCAAGAGGACAATTATTCTAAAACACCAATTATAAGAAATAATATGCCAAAAATTCGAACAAGGCATAAAATTAATGGAAACTATTAAAAGAAATAAAGCTATTTTATTCTGACTTAAGACACTCCAAGCCCAATTTTCTTTGCTTCTTTGGAAAGAATCACTGGACAACGTCAAATATCCAGCATCCACGAAGAACAGAATTTTTCAAATTTTTTTCACATTAAATCCATATTTTTGCAAATTAAATTAATCGTTTTGCAAATAAAATTCACCCATTAGCAAATAGGTGACGTAAGCGTGTTTCTACAATCCTTAACTATCTGTTTTCTATCAGTCCAGTCAGTGTATGACGTTCTTATCTGGCATATTATACCTCAAAACTGTAAACGAAGTATTAAAAAAAACACTAAAATACTTTACTTACGTTTGCAGTCAACTCGTGATTTTTCGTTAAAAGTTATTGATCAACCCATTTCTAAAGCTACAGACGATACAACGAAAATTTTCACTTCATAATTTTTAGCATCTCTGAAAAAAAAGTATTATCTACTTTATTTGTTCAACACTTCATAACACTTTTCGATATCATGTGATTAGGAAATCGTATTACGCCTGGAAGAATAGAACATTCACCAGATGTAAACACAAACTATAAGCAAAGTATATTGCCTTTGATTTCTTTTCTGATTTCAATCGAATGGAATAAAGAATATAAGAAAAGAGAAAAAATATTCCTATCCATACTCAAACGTGTTCATTGTTCAATGACGTCTAAGATAGATAAATATTTTTGTTGATTGAACCCAAACTGTGGGTAGCAAATACAAAGATGCCAAAATTACCTCCTCAGAGAGATAGGTTTTATATATGGACGAATATGTATAAGAAAACAGTTAACACTTATATTGTTGGCCAGGAATCCTTTCTCGAAGAATACACTCGATAGATATTTATTTTTGGGTCAATTGGTTTAACTCTATCTAGGGAGAGCTCTTATATAGATACTTTGACAATCCAACTATGTTGCCTTTCTCAATGAACTTGAACTGTATGCCAATATTATTACCCTCTGAAGACCAATTGAAAAGGACACCATCAAGATGAATGAAATTCGATATGTGTCCTTTGTGAAAGCAAATCAAGCCAACAACCCATCTTTTCCTGCCCCCTTCCCCTTTCTATAATAATAGTGCTCATCTCACATGGAACATAACTTTATCTTCAACCCATTACACCGAACATTGTTGTGAAGGGTACTCTGCTTGGTTTTATTCAATTGTTCGGTGCTTGCAATTGGTTTTCGAAAACAATATAACTTTGGTGTTCCAAGATATACGCCATGTCGAATTGAATCCATTATTGGATCTGTGTTCAATGGAGCGATCGAAATAAGATGTCGGCCCCCACACAACTATAAACATCCGACATGCCCTATATCGGTGCGGTGTGGCGATAAGAAAAAGGATAAGGATAAGAAGTAAAATTAAGTCCAACAGACAATGTGACATTTATTGCTGCGTTCGACCAAATTTTTAACTTGCATTTTTATTGCCACTGTATATATGTAAGGAGAAAAACGACGAAGGGAACAAATTCATGAAAATATGTAGGGCAATAGCTCCGCTTTGAAACTGGCGACGGACTGGTGGAGTTTATTGGCCAGTTGCCAAACAAAAATTCGCAAAACTTACTTTGTATGGTTTTGTTGCAGATTTTCCTGCCTGAATTCAGAATTAATTTTTTTTTCTTTTACAATTACGTGATACTCCGTCGACAATTTACAAAAGGCCATCTCCATGAATAGAAACTGTATATGAAGAATTGCAGGATATATATTACTTAACTTTTTTTTTTATTCACAATGGCCATAGCAAATTCGCCTGAATCCCTAAAACAATTGGAGTTCATTTTCGAACTAAATTAAAACTATACACTTTGTATTTATGTACACATGTACATATATCCTTTTTCCGTTGAGTTTTGTGGCGACACAGTATTGTATTTGTTTTTGTTTTAGAACAAGGATATCTCTACATCTTCTCACATGGTTTATTGTTCTCCCATTTTAAATAACTGGCCAATGTAAGTATAGTGGGTGTTTAAAATGCATTAGTCCAGTTTTTTTGGCTACGGTTGATTCATTACATGTTAAGTGTTTGATTCTTTTTAAAGATAATGCTAGGAAAAGGATATAAATCAAGGATATTCCAGTTTTATATAAATTAATGTTCGTCAAAATAATTTAATTTCACAAAATAGCTACTTATGTCCTTATAACCGTTATTAATGTTTGAATTCTAATTCTCAAGAATGAGTGTCGGTGGCGTATACGTACTATTTTCCAATTATTTTTAGACGCTATTGTGGAGTATGGGCAAGTACTGGTTTTTATTATGTTATTATCTTTTTAGAAGACCTATATTATTAAATTTGTATTTTTTAATATTACATATTTAATTTATTTACTTTATTGATTTTTGATTCTTTTTCAAGCTTTAAAAATTGTATTATTTGTATTGGAATTTTCAATTTGATCTCGTAAATATATAATACAGAACATAAAATCAATATAGTATATTATAGGATACCTAGCTGTTATATTTAGTGAGTGATCTAATAATAAACCGTTAAAAGTAGTAAACCAAGTATTTTCTGAAAAAAAAAATTCAAATAAATTTGTCGATCTTTGTTTGATCTTGAAAAACTTCAAGTTCAGTTAAAGTTTAAAAATCGAAAATTTAAGGTATTTTATTCTATATTTAAAAATTAGCCGTTCATTTAGACTATAAAAACTCAAAAATAACCATCGACAGATGAAGAAGGATAAATAAATCCATAGTTTTTAATTTAATTTGATAGATGGCGCTGAACACTATAAAATCTAAAATTATTTTACAAATCAAAAACTTGCCCTCCGATTGAGCTGAAATATACATAATTTATTTGATATAAAATTAGAAGTTCTCTTAAATCAAAAGTTTTCAAGTTTTTTGATAGAACGTTGAACACAAAAATATAAAAATTAGATAAAACTTAAAAACCAACCCTTTGGTAGAAATGGCGGCCATGTGCATCTACCTCGTGACTTAATTAGCGCTGAGTCCTGCCGTTTTGATATCATAGTTCGTTTGATCTGTAGATGAGAAATTAATTTTTGAGAAGAATTTGTGGATAAAACCCCAAGCGGATTCATCATTACACTCCCCCAACCACAATATCCCGATATAGGTAAATTAAATTCTGGTTCAGAGACGCATATGATTAAATCACTCATCGCTTAGATTCAAATATTAAGCTCCACTGAGCCTACGTCTGCTCACTTTGTATGGCATGAGGTCCACAGTTAGGGTCAACATCCGCATATGGGACCAGAGCTTGTCCTTAGTTAAATTTCCGAAGATCATCGTCCGCTTACTCGCGGTCGAGGTTCGTGTTGAGAAAAGAAATCAAGTCTTTGATCTTTAGTTCGGAAAGTTGGTTGAGGTTGCCAAAGAATGGTTTTCCCAAATGACTGTAGTCTCATTCTGTCCAGAGCGTGGCATTTGCAAAGGAAATAAAGGACTGTTTCCTTTTCCTGCTGGTCCAAAAACTGTGACACTGAGTATTGTGAGGGATTTTTGGCTTAGCCGCATGCTCTCCTAATGGCCAGTGTCCAGAATAGGTTTAAACGATCCTACCTATGTCTTGCCTGGGCCTGCAAATTAAGTAAAAATTAAAATATAAAAACTAGCTTAAACCTAAAAAAATAACCATCTGATTGAGTTAAACTTTCACAGTATAATTTTTTATAAAGTGAGAAGTTTACATAAAGCGAAAGATTTCTGTAGTTACTTCAAGATAAGTCATAATGAATTACCGATTCCCCTATACAGCTACTAAATCAATTGGGTAAATAGGCATAAAACCAAAAACCAAAACTTCTTAATAAAATTAAAAAAGTTTGAAATTATGATATTGAACTTTTATTTGAATTCAAAATATTATTTCTATGATGTCAAGAAATCTAACCACAGAATAATCTTTTCAGTAAAAGTTTAAAATTAACTTCTTTAAACAAAAGTTACTGGACAATGGACATATAACCAGCTTTGACTCTGAACACAAAATGCCAATACATTTTGCAAACTCTAATTGAAGTTCCACAAAATGAAATGCCATCCAAAATGATAATAATAGAAATGAACATGACTTTTACTTTAACTTTGACATCGCACACAGGAGAATAAAAATACAGGTAAAACCTACACAACATCAGCAAATCCACAAGCCCTCGCAAGGTTGTTTTTACACAACAAAAATGTACTGTAATGTAAATGGATATCGGGAAGATTATATACTGAAAGTTTTTGGGTGGATCCTTTGATTTATATTTTGTGGAAAATTGTGAAACTTTCACAAGAACAAATTTTTGCTGGGTCAGATGGTTGCTTGTTGTTGTTAGAAAACATGAAAATGTTGCTATGACACTAACGGCACCGCGAGCAAATATAGCTCCATCCACCAACGCCACCATCCACCATACTTTATAACTAACAATAAGATGGAAAAAGTTTTTGAAAATTCCCGAACACTTTGGATAAGTTTCAAGTTTCCTTGGCACAATAAAACTATTAATGTTATTGAAGTTTTTAAGTGTTTTGACATATGCCGTGGTCGTCCCGTGTATACATACTGCAAGAGTAGTAGCCCCTGCACTGCAAAATATTGTACAAAAGATGATAATTCGTTGAAAGTATTATTTTTGTGCAAACTATTCCCATTAACCTCGACCAGAAACCAGAAAAGTATAGCTATCTCGAAAACTAAAAAAATAAAATCAATTAATTTTGCACCAGTTTCACTTTTAAGAAAAGTCAACGAACTTTCGCATAGAAACACTCTAACAGAACAAAACTAGTACGCTCTTCTCATCATCTTCATCTGTATTGAAATCCGAGCTATACGAAGAAATGAACAATTTATTTCAACCAGCTGATAGAAAGTACACAGATCTATGTTTAACATTATGTACATTTTATTCGTTCTTCATCTAAAAAGGAGGGTGACACTCTTAAACGAAGGCAATGTCAAATATGTACGTTTCTACTCCGTCTAGACAGGATGTCCCGCAATGTCTGCGTACACTTCCAATCGGTCGTGGCAGAGCGGCACTTGCAAAATTTCAAATAGAAGACGTGAAAATGCAGCTATTTTTAGACAATTTGTACGTATAAATGAAAAAGTCTGATGTCTGTCCCTCTTCACTCTTTGCCATAATATTTTAAAAGTTTGCTCCAGACTTAATGATGTTTTTGAAATTTCCAGAGTTTCGTCATTTAATGTTTAAAAAAATAAAACAAAAATAGCTTGAATTGACTTAACTTAAAATAGGGGTGGTAGTGGTAGGTATGTATGTAGTGAGCGTGTGTCGACACAACAAAATGATTTATTAGCAGCGAAAATAGCAACTTGTTGCATCAAGTTATTAATGTGTCAACTTTGAATATTGTGCGCTTTGTGATTTCGGCGAACATTAATATTAGTGTGATCTATCTGGATGAAGTTAGTTTCCGGTGGATAGTACCCACAGAAGAATTATATGCTATAAAAATACATAAGAAACAACAATGAGCTGTCATGGTAAACTCAATCAAAACTTGTGATTAACGATTAATTTTGTTTCTTTGTTATTGCAGAGCTGTGTGAAATTTTGAACTGCGATTAATAGTAGTCTTTATTTAAATCCAAAAAATTCAGATGTGGGTATAAAAAAAATAATAATGAGAACTATAAAAATTGTGTCTAAACCAAAAGAAGGAGGCAGTCAGAGTAAGAATTCTAGAGTCTTAAAACATACACCTCTATTACGATTGTCACTTATCTCATTGATTGTTGATAAACATTGTAATTTGTTTTTTTAAACTCAATTTATTAAAAAACTGATCAACTATTCTATTATAAATTATTAATTTTCTTGTGATTCGCAAAGATCTGCATCATTCTCAATGATCAAAACTTTCATCACTTGGGTTTTCAAACATCGAATTTATCAATTGACGCTTATTTTGTATATAAAAATCAGGTTTTTTGAAGATGATAACTTTGGAATCAATAGACGTTTGTTAAAAAGTTAAATTATTGTTGGGAGGTAGGCAAAGAAGAGTGCATTGTTTTACTTACTTTTAACAATGGTGACTTCATGCGTGTTTTTTTTGCAGGCCCGGGAGGAATCGGATAAAAAAAACGAAGTCGGTGGTAAACATTTTACATGTTTAATACAACAGCAAATTGTCCCCATGCGGGCTTAGTTACACCCAGAGAATGCTCGGGGCTTAACTTAAACGTGCAGAAAAACTGTCTTACCGGCTAGATTGATAGTTTGTATAAAAAGATTAAGTTAATTAAAATTAAACAAATGAAAAAATAAAAATAATTTCGATTTTTATAATTTGTTTATTTACTCACAATTGGAGACATAAAAACCAAAATGGTATTCCATTTTGTTTCTGTGATGGCGTCGCTTATCCCCGTTGTGGTTTTTTTTCTCAAGAAATTGTCCCCGGGATTGAAAAAAAATACACAAAGAGGTATCGTTAGTGTTAAGCAAGCAAAATATTGTTCAGTGATTATTTTCTTTAAAGATATTGATGATATTGATTCGATGATATATAGTTATGGTTAGTTTGAAGTGTGGTTATATTGCGTAGACGTATTTATGCCTTTTTTATGAAAATTTAATAAATAATTCATTGCATTAAATGCAATTTTTTATATTTTAACTGCAAAAATTAAAAAGATATATATATATTTTTTTATTCAAACGGAATTGTAGACATTGGTGAGATTACCATACACTTCAAATCCAATATAATTTCCACCACACTGCTGAACTACGACAACCACCCGTACTGGCATATTACAAAATTACAAACGTTTGTAAAGTTTACTATCAGAGTAGCATTGGTGCACAAACATATACATTAGGGTGGTCATTAGGGTAGACATTAAAAAAAGTTCATATTGGTTGGATCTTAATCAGCTCCAAATGAAGGAAAAATATAATTCCCCTTATTTTCTCAGTGTTTTGTTTTCACCCCCTACTGGCGCTGTAGGCGGTTACCCAATTAATTAAGCTATTTTAAATTGAATACAGGGTGATTCCTGTAGAATCTCATAAAAATCTAGGACATATAGTAGGTTGAAACCAGCTGCAATAATAAAATTGTATGGAGCGGGGTAGTATTTCACCCAGTTTAGAGGGGCAGTTTTCTAAAAATATCCTCAAAATGTATAAGAAATTATTAAAAATCAACGAAAAAACTTTCAACAGTTGAAGCTTTTTAAAAGCCAAAAATCTATTTTCATATATTTTTTTTAAGCTAAGTTATTTTGATGAATAATTTTTTCAAAAAATATTTTCAAACTCAAAAATCAAAATGAAAAGGTTTTCAAAGATAAAAATAAAAAAAAAAAACACAAAAGCAAATAAAATAAAATTAAAATTTGCATCAAAGCTAATTTCATGTTTTCATTTCATTTCAATTCAAAGCCAAGCTATAAAATCATTTTGTCTTTTCTTCTTCTAAAATGATGATATACCAAGGTGATGTATACCATTCCATTTCTTTCATTAACTTTAATTGATGAGAATCAAATCTTTGGAGAAGTTTTTTAATAAATTTTTTAATACAATTACAATTTTTAAACATTTTTAATAGTTTAACAGAAAATTTTGGTAAAACAATTTTTTTATTTTTATTAATATTTTTAATAATATTTAATTAAACAAAAACAAAATCAAACCGTTTTCAAAATGTCGAATTTTCAAAAAAAATAATTTTGAACATTTTTATATTTATTCCAAAACATATTTCTTTGCAAATTTTGATATGCAATATTATTTACACATTCAATAATGAGAAATCCAAAAATCGAAAATAATGCTCTCTGAGAAGTACTGTTAATTTTGGCTTTTGTGAGAAATAGTTTTTCACTTAAAGATTTAATATAGTTTTTATTTTAACACACAGACAAATTTTAATTCAAAGTAGTTTTCGAAGAAATAGGATATTTCCTAACAGATTCTCAAAAGTTGTATGGTAAGTATTAGGTACTTATTTTTGTGTTTTGTTCTAAGACCAATAGACCAAATTTTTTCTAAATTTTTCTAGATAGTGTAAAAAATTCTGCCATATTATGCTAAATCTTTAAAATAATTACTTAGTGATTTTTAAAATATTGATTTTTGAACCATTATTTTTGTTACTTTATTAAAAAAAGATGTTATAGTGAATGTCCAAAACAATCTGTGTATTTAGTTTAAAGTAAATCTACATATCTCTTTAAGCTGTAGCTAACAATCAAATCGAATTATTGCAAAACGCACTTCTTCATTCCTATCATCGTGCATTGTCAATTTTTATCAAAATCTCGAGTTCGATTTTTGTACACAGACGAATACACACGAATTGCCACATATTATGTTGCTACTACCTATACATCGCAATTATATACAAATAATCTACATTTCATCAAAGACCTTGGATTTCATTTTCAAAAAAAAATTCAAGCTGAATGAAAACAGAAAAACACTTAAAAATCTCCGTAATTAATGACTGAAATGCACTTGCAGATCATAAAAACTTCAATAACTGCAGTAGGTCGGCATCTATACAATTCATAACTTATTAAAACAAAAAACTGAGAACGAATATCAAATAAATTGTTAAATTAAAAATAAACACCCCATTGAAATGCATCAGCCCTTATACCACATATTCATTTTACATTTGTTTAGTGCTTATGTATATGCGCCTGCTATTGGGTAAAACATTTTGCTCTTTCATTTTTAATCACCCGATTTCTTGGCCAATTTTTATTTTTAAATCTCAAACATTATTTTCACTTACAAAGTTAAATCTGAATCTGTCGGATTGTTGGCGGCTAGTGCCGGTGGTGGCATTAAAATACCTCAGTTATACAAAAAAAAAAAAACGATATAAAAAAAAAATAATTCTCAAAGCTATCAGCCGACACCGAAATCCCGTGTTTATTGCAATCCGATTATGAAATTCACGTGTGTAGTTGGATATTTTACACTGTTTTTGTTGCATTAGCGGTGTCTGGCAGCGGCGGCGACGAGCCTCTATACTAAAACCAGCAGCGGGTGGAACAGATAGGTAATCCGGTTGCAAAGGTGACACTTTGTCAGTAAAATAAAGCAGCAGCCAACATATTCAGATATGTCAATTTAACATATTGTTGCAGAAAAATGCATACAGTATTTTGAATTTCTAGAACATAATATTATTCTTTTTGAAATCGTACTCGAGGAAAGTTCTTGATATTTGATAATTATTATACATGAGGTTTAGTAGTCATTAGTTGTAGGTTCTTACATATTTCAGTTTTCATATTATTGAAGACTTACAAGTTTCAAATCGGATAGAAAATGCGTTCAGAAGAAAATTCACACTTGATGCAGCTGTAGCGGCTACGCTTATAATATTCTTTGATAAAGCCTTTTACACCAGGCTGGGCTTCTGAATCGTAAATAGTCTTACAGTGTCGTCAAGAACTTAAGAGTGAACTGTTTACAAGTTTCAAAAAAGACGTGCGTGCGTCGCCATGAAAAAATTTGAAAACTCAATTCGTGTTATGTAATGAAATGCGGCTTTTTCGCTTTCACTTTGGGTCATTCTTTTGAGTTAAATAATTTTTTCTATTTTTATTCAAGGAGGCAAATAAATATAGAACAGAGAATGAGATCTCGTAGACTTTGCGGCAAGTTCAGTTAGGTGAATAAAAAGGAATCCTCAGCAAGTCTTTCTGTCAAAATGCTTAGGAAAATTTTGAATTCGTTTGCTCACATTTTGAAGGAATGAAGTATCTGAAAATCTCGTTTTCTTAGATGTCCCTAATAATTGAGCTGCAAAATTTGGTGCAGGTTATACAGTTCAGGCATTCAATGACGTATATACCTATTTTGAACAGGGACTAGGTTTTGTAACTTTAGCATCGTAAAAATTGGTCGAAAAACTTTAAAAATGGAACAAAAATCATTTGATATATTTCAATTTTCATCTTTTCGCGGCCAACATTATCGATGCGGGAGTTACAGAACGTAGGCACAAATATGTTCAAACTGAAGAAAAAGTGGGGTTTTCATCGATCTCCCACTTGGTTCTTTCTTTTGAACTTTTTGTCAATCTATCACTTCTAATATGAGAATCCAAAAGTCTTTAGTCAATCCTTCAACAGACAACTCCCAGATGCATGCCTATTAAGTGACGTCCCTATTCAAAACCCATCTCCTGATCAATATGAGATAGTCTTATAAATTGCATTTTTGACTTCATTAGCCTATTTTTAAAATCAAATCATCAACTGATCAAAACAAAAAATGTGTACAATCATCGTTGTGCAATTTATTTACTCCATAACATTTTTAGATCATTCAACTAATTTGTTTACTGAAGATGAGACTCATCAATGACGTAGATATTGTGTGAAGTATTTGATTTGAGAGCGCCCCCACATTATACCGGCATATTATAGCCGTGATTTCCTTCCTGCTGTTTCAAAATCATTGTAAATGAATGAATTCTCCGATGACGTGATAAAGTGAATTCAATTTTATTTTAATGATTTGACTGTTAGAAAATTGTTTTTCACAAATATTTAAATAGATATTTAGTGCCACTTTGTTCCGGACTACTATGTAGATGAGGTTTTTTTGTTGGTATTTATCCACTGCACGTCACGAGCTAAAAATATCTTATAAAAATGTTTATTTATTTATTAACCTTTAGTTCAATTATAATAGTTCAATATAGTTATTCAGTTTTGTTTTGGTATTATTGCAAATTAATGGAGAAATAATTTTTTTTCTTCGTGTTTGTCCTCCATTTAAAGCAAAATAAGTTTTTTTTTAAGAAGATCGACGAAATCTCCCCAGTCAATGATTTGACGAGATTTTTTTGACATTTCTCTTCACACACACAGTATTGTGTATCCAAATAAGCTACTTTAAAAGGAAACTATAGAACATTTTTGTTTCTTGTTAGAAAGGTACGAGATATTCTTAATGAAATTAAATGAAAAAAATCACCAGCAACTTGTTTCCTCGTGCGAAAGGGGGAATACTAAACCAAAACCATAGCTGAACACGCCTAAAATAGTAACAGTACTGTGAACAAGTAAGCAAACAAACCATTTTTACATTTCGTTAGCTAAACACGTAAAGCTGCTAAGTCCAATTTTTTCCCGAAGTTGAGATTTTGATGCCATATTGTAAAGAAACATATTCTGCACAAATTACTTTAATCATTTTTGTCCAATCCATCGCAATTGTCGCAAAATTGTAAAGAGAAAATCAGTTTTTATATGGAGCCTTATTCAATTTGTTTTTTATATTTTTTGCTCTTCTATAAAATTTGACAAAGTGGGCTTAGCAGTTTTACATATTTAGGAGACAATTTGCAATTGTCGAAGTGACTTTTGAAATTATTATGATATATTAGGTCTGGTCGTTTACTTGCCCAAAACTGCCAGTTTCTACCAGTTTTATTTTTTTTATATGAACTTTTAAAGTCTTTGGACTAAAAATGGTGGAAATGGTCAGTTTCGGGAAGTAACAAGGTTATACTGAAATATAAAATAATCATTTGGTGATTTTAACTTTAAAAAAATGTTAAAAACAGTTCAATGCTAACTTCTTAAATTTTGGAAAATCTCGTTTTTGAAATAGCATCGTTATATATGCTTAAATATTATTTTTAAATATTATTTTTAATCGTCTTAAATTTTAGGCCAATGGTAACAACTGGAATACCTATTGTGCTTTATAATATAAATTTTAAATGAAGCGATATTTTAATATTAATACATATTTTTTTTTTTTAATATTTTTAAAATTAAAAAAACACACATTAATCATACAATCATGAGGAAACAAATTTAAAAATTTTACCTTGTTTTGTTAATGCTGTAACACATCGATGGCTTAACTCATAACTGTTATCCAGTCTTTTGGAATCCTGGTTGAATCACCAGAATTATATGTAGAATTATTTTTAAATTGTCCGAAATGCATTTAAGTAAATAAAAAATAAATAAATAAAATAAGTGTTTTTAAGTTATTTAAAATAATATCTTTTATTTATTTCATGAAAAAACACGTTAAAAATCTCCAATATCAAATCAAATTGTCCACCTGTATATACCGATCGATAGGATAAAAAATCATGATTGAACGCGTTCTGCACACAAAACTCCTCTACTATTGTTTTCAACACTGTTCCTGTATCTCAATAAGGATATATCTCCCTCTGTTCTATTCGACAGGAAGAAGAATGAAAAAAAAATTAAAATGAAAGACATTTCTTTAGCAGAACGGAACAGATGTTTCGGCCTTGTGTGCAATATATGATATGTAATTGAAAGGAACCGTGGCGTGCTTTCACGTGCGCTCCTTTTGCGCCGCACCGTCAAAATTTCTATACTCATGTTTTTTGTTCCTATATATTTAAGGAAGGATAACTATATAGAGAAGAACAAAAAAAAAAAGAAATCCATTATTATTGCAGGTTGATATTTGTCGAAATGTGTTCCCATATCAAATTCCACTTTTCTATCACTCTATATCTCAAGATAGTAAACCTATTTTTGGGTTCGATTTAGAATTTGTTTTGGCTCTCTGAGAAAATACATTTTTTGCTCGACTTTCCAAATGTCTTAAGCGATTTAATAAACTTGTTGTGATGTGACACCTAAAATGAAAAATGTTGTTCTTGTTCCTATTTCCAAAATGGGACGCAAATCTTTGGCATTAAGTTGGACAAAACAGAACCTACTCACTCAGCGAGAGCAGTCAAGATAAAGGAAAAAGGACATTTGATGAGCCTATTTATCGTATTGCTCAGCTATATAGAAACACAATAAACCCACGTGTCATTGAATTAATTCTCCAGATATCCAAGGGATTCCTTTTATCGCTTTGTGTAATGTTGTTTTATTTGGTGGTGCAATGCGTATTTTCACTTGTCCCACAGGATACGTGTACATTTGACAGGACAACGATTTAATTCGGTCGGAAAATGTTCGAATTACATTCAAAAAATATCACACAAAGGATTAAGAATGTGCATTGTTAATGCTCGTACCACTGAATTTTCCTCATCAGAGATGCCGTGATGTGTCATTGTAATATTACCATCAGCTGTATCCATCGTTTTCTGTTGCGGGCACGTACTTTGGCACATTTATTCATTTTCCTCCGATCCTTCGAGAGGGCATCTGCAGAAATGTCTTGTATATTTTACAATACAAAACCCTATATGTATAACCTTGCTCAGCAGGTTACCCGGTCCTCCACCAACGACGACGTCTGGTTTTGGACTTATGGGCTGGTTGATTGTTGGGTACAAACAAAACACTGTTCTATCATATGCGGGATGTTTTGTGGATATACATATATACGGACGTGCGTTGGTTTGAGAGATTTTCATTTTGGGATTCTCAATAATTTTATTTGTTATGTTGATTAATTGCCGAACATTTAACTCTTAGGCAATTCATTTCTTTTTGCTAATAATGCCATATCGGTCTGGCAGATTGCTTTTTGTCCAATAAATTATCACGAAATGATGCTTTGAATAAATATGAATAATATATAGAGAGATGTTGATTTGGAATAAATTCAATTTGTATATGGTTTTATTTTGTTTAGCTCTTTATCCTTTAACAACATATAATATTTTATTTTTAAATACATATGTACATATGTATAGAAAGCATCTGCCCGAATGCCTTTGTAAGGCTCAAATTTAAATTGTTTTCAATGCTAATTGGTCCCATGGGAGAAGAGCATTTCACCTCTAAATATGCCTAACAACAATGTGATGGAGCATGACTTCTTGCACTGCAGCCTATATGAGCCTGAATGAACTACGCTGACATGTTTACACATGTAGGTGATTATTTAAGGAATTTCTTGATTTACGACCGCCCGTGCGATGTCATGTTAAATGCCAAGGATGCACTCTAGAGACACCGTGTACTAGTTGACATGAGGATCAGTATGTAACTTGCATTAGTGTAATAGTACCTACATACGTATATACTTACTTGGGAAATGATCTTAACTTCCGGCCAAATAAGAATCATGGAGGGTCGTAATGAAAAATTAGAAACATCTTAGATACTTAAGGAATAATCTAATTGAAATTACTGTTATGTGGAATGTTGGTAATTTTTCAAAAATATTGAAGTTTTTGGTTCAACCTTTAGTATTTTAGAAGTTACTTAAAATTTAGCAGAGCTGTAAAATAATGCAGTACTTTAATCGCAGTGACTGGGTACTTTAAATGCGAAACAAACAGTCAGCAGTCAGTACAAATTTTCAGACTATGCTAGTTGACAAAAGCAGTTAATTGACTTAAAGTTAATTAACTGTAGTTTTTTTTAACTGGTTTAAGTCTTTTATAGTCATTTGATAATCTATATATCACTACCCTGGTTTTGGTTTTAGTCAATAAGTTTTTTAAATGGAGATAATTAACTGTACTGCAGTTAACTTATACTTTTGGAATCTTAGTACTAAGTGCGAGTGCACGGCTTACAGTTAAAGTCTTTTTGTAAGTGAAAAGAAATTAGTCTTTTTATTCAATTAACTGCAGTTCCGAAAAGACTGCAGTCTTTTACAACTCTGTTATTTAGGAAGATTTGAAAAGAGGGAACTTAATATTTAAGTTTAATTGATTTAGCAAATTTTTAAATATGAAATAACGATTGTCAGTTATCAATTGAAAGTTGGTAAATATATATTAAAACTTAATTTTATCACAAAACTCATCAACTATTCGTAAAAATGATCGATTTTCTTGTAATTTACAGCGATCTTCACCACTTTGAATGGTCAAAACTTTTATCAACGGGGGCTGTTAGAAATCGAATTTCAATATTTATCAATTATAAATTGATAACAAACAATCTTTATAGGGCATGTATATTTCTTCAAATCAATCTATATACCTACCTACATCTTTATCTACCACTTTTCATCCATTTTTGAAATACTTAATAACAACTTGGTAAAGCATGTGAAATTGATCCTTTTTATAATTGCTTTCTTAATTTGGTCACACATTATTATAAAATATTTTTAAATACCTACCCTAAATGTACTTATAACAACAGGAAATTTATGTAATATTGTAATTTAGTCACACCACCGTGAATTCATAAATTAAAGAACATATATTGACACATGACTTTAAAGGTTGCTTCACAAAAATGTATCAGTTTAATAAATTATTATAACAATATTACTTCAGTAACCAGGGACACAATTTAAATAAATATTTTTCAAATAAATCACTCCCATCCCATCTCAGAGCATGAAGCCAACAAAATCTCCCCATTGTGTGCTCTGATGGACCCCAAAGACTAACCTGTTTCTGCGTCAATACCTTATACCCCACCTTTTGACGAAAACCTACTATAAGTTCTTCTGATGTAGAACAACCAAGTATAGAAGCAATCCACGAATTACAACACGTTTCTCCCCTCCATTCCTTCTAACAAAAAAATTAAATTACCACCGAAACCCGGTAATAAAACGGTTCACTTATCACCACATAATGCCCGGATAATTTCTTCCTCTCATTGTGTAACTTTTTTTGTATAAGGATATCCCTTATACATACACAATTCATATACAAAAATAACCCTTTAATCTCGTATAAATTTTCCCTTCTTATTCCAACCTCGACGACAGATTAAAGCGAATTACACGCCACAAGAGTCAGCGCGCCACGTCGTACTGCACGTGAATGAAAAAGGCTTAAATCTGTACGTTACCCTTGTATCTACTTGTACCATGTTGCTTTTAAAAATTCAATCCGCAAAAAAGGGACAAATTTTAGGGATTCGAAAATCCCGCATCTATAGCTGGCTCGTTGGTTTTTAACGAACTTAGACACTGGTGTTTCCTTTCTTGACTTTTGTTTTCAATTCAATCTGCAGAGGAAATAAAAAAAAATAAAAATAACAGAAATCTTTTCGTGTCCGGATTGGTGGCATAATACCGCAAGTCCACCAACATGGCTATAAGGTCGGTCACAAACGTATATCTACGTGCATTCCATGAAAACGTAAAACACTTTGAAAAAAAAAGACGTAAAGAGTATCTCAAGCGTAGAAAAGTCTAGATTTTATGTGTGTTTATATACAGCTACTCCAGGTATGGTTTCTAGTAACAAGCTCCTACTTCGACTAGAATCCCAAATCCAACGCAGGCGGGCAGTGTAGCTATAGCTCTTGAACTATAGAAAGCATTCATATGTAAATTTTGAATGAATTGAATAATTTAAGCGAATACGTTGTTTCGCTTTTTATAATAAATTCCCAAATAAGTAAACCAAATAGAGTTGAGGGTGGGTATGAGTGAGTCGAAGGAAATGTACCAAAAAAACTAAGCTAGACTAGGCCAAGCAGGGAAATAAATCGCATTTCAGGGCTGTTGAGTGCTTATGCAAGTTGATCTGCGAAGTTTTTGATATAAAACTTTTGTCTGATATTTAGTTTCATGTGTAGAAAAGGTACACAAAATATATCTAAGTTTTAAATTGTTTTTCAAATATTTCACAACACTCTGCAGTTATACTGGATTCGAAATGTATGTGCTGTTATATGTATATAACTCGTATAAAAGATTCAAGGAAAATTAAGCTCCAAAGTGCAGGTGTTCTTCTTAAAATATTTTCCTTTTCTATGCGAGTATAAGGTACGTTTGGTGTAACTTTGTGTAATACATTTTATTTCTTTTTTTTTTTAGATTTTAATTGAAGTTGTGAATTCGTTTGTTCTTGGTTTTGTTTCAGTGTGACTGGCTAGATAAGACAATTTAAAAAAAAAGAAAGTTTTGAATATCTTGTTGGACGAACACTAAATGTATTTTATATTCATGAGTCTTTGAAATAAATTTCAAATGAAAACACCTTCTAAAAGGGTTGAATAAATTATGGTTTTTGTTTGGAAGTCTCAATATAATAGCTAGGTATTCCTTATAATTTTCTTCTGTGGTCTTTAGTATTATAACTTTTAAAGTTCGTAAATTAAAGTCATGAAATAAGCATTCAGAAAAGGATAATTGTGCAGAACTAGTTGATGATTTTTTTTTTAATTTGGGTTAACAGGTGGCGCAAAATTTGTTACTCTGTCAGAAGATGACAGGTTTATAATTTTGCAAATGGCGGCAAAATCTCAATCGTCAATTATTTCGCGTTCTTGAAGAGTATAGTGATTCATGTCTTGTTGGCGTGTATTTTGATTTTGTTTACATTGTTGATTGAATAGAAGCTCTCGACCTACAGCCCGAATTAAAGAGTTCTCTTCATTGTATCTGCTTACTTCACAAATGTCAAAGTATAATTGCCATTTTACACCATTTGCAAAAATTATGGCATGTTTAAATTTGTCTCACTCCCACTTTATGGCAAGAAAGAGATGCCTTTCTTGGCCACATCGCCATGAAGTGGAGAGATAAGTAGAAAGTGTCGCCAAAAAAGTCGGAGGAGAAAGTCCAATGTGAACACTGTGCGTCGATATAGGGTGACATCTTTTGCACCGCCTTGTTCCATTTTTTCTCGAGTAAAATTACTTATTATTTTCTTTAAGCTCAAAGACTTGACGATATTATTTTTTTGGAGTTTTGTGTTGAGAAAATTGAAGTCTAAGTTTTTTATGAAAATGTTAAAGGGACATGTCGACTTGGGCTATCTACATGCATGAATTTAACTATTTCCTAATAAACTTATTATTTTCTTTAAGCTCAAAGACTTGACGATATTATTTTTTTGGAGTTTTGTGTTGAGAAAATTGAAGTCTAAGTTTTTTTATGAAAATGTTATAGGGACATGTCGACTTAGGCTATCTACATGCATGAATTTAACTATTTCCTAATAAACGTTCACATAATTTTCGGTCCTGACATACAAATTTAGAAAAAATAAGATTAGATGAGCTTTTTCGCAAAGGGGTTAACTGCTAAGCGAGCTGTCATCAACTGAATTAGATTCAGCTGTAAATTTAGCTAAATTTATAGCATTTAACATTGAAGATAATGTAATGATCTTTTCCAATTTTCATGAAGAAAAATTCAATATAGATGTACTTTCTTAAATTTGGGAAATTTAAAATGCATTTTCTGACACATGTAAACAAACCTTTTGTCCAATTGAAAATAGGTCTGTTCGTTTACTTCCCAAAAATAACAACGTGTGCCAATTTAAATGAATATATTTTATTTTTTATATGAACAACTTTGGGTAAAATTGGTAGAAATTACCAGTTTTGGGAACTATATGAACACAGAGATAATATGCCTGTTTGGTAACTTTTTTTCTCAGAAAATTTCCCAAAACTGTGTTTTTTTCCTATGAGTTTCGAATGTAAATTGTGAAAATTTGTGAAATTTGTGCAAATTCCCAATAAAATTTCACGCTATCCAAACAGACTAAGAAGAATAAGAATATTGATTACAGAATACATTAAAATGAGAAGAATTCAACGTAATTAAATCACAAACAAATTCGATCAAAAATGCAAACGCCAAACAGGCATATTGTGCTGTTCTGTTGTTCTGCTCTGATTTTTTGTTCACTGATCTCCATTTTTGTAAATGGATATAGGTATATTTAGGTATAGGTATATTTGCTACTCAGAAAATGAACTGGCATGTTCTATTCAATAGAACAGTTTTCGATTAAGAAAGCAGATCTTTCTCAGTACAGTAAATTAGCAATTGAATAAACACTCTTTAACTTTTTAAAACGCATGACAGGAACCTACATAACTGGCCGGATATTAGCCAAGTTCCTTTTGCTTTGAAACTCTGCATTTGTGTGAATTTCTACACAAAAATCTGACAAAGTTTATTAAAAAAAAATAAAATTTGTAGAAATTCACACAAATGCACAGAGTTTCAAAGTATAGAAACACACCTATTATTAGAAATTGAAATCAAAATGGCGTCTCAAGTCTGGTTTCGGGTTTGTGAAAAATCTGTTTGATTTGAAAATGTGATCTCTCCAATCGAACACAAAAAAAAATTATGAAGTTCTTATAAACATTCTTTTGAACTCGACTGGACTATCAATTCAATCATAAAGCCATATTATCCAGACATACGTTCTCTATCTCTTTTTTATTAAAACCACTTACACATCCTAACAATAATATACGAGCACGTATATATAATAGACCCTCGAAGTGGCAGCACGTACGCCAGCATATAGCATGGTATGGTGTTATTGGATGTAATCTGACACCGGAACAAGTTGACGTGGTGCAGGAGGTTAATGCAACAAAATTATCCGCTGAGTTCATTTCATTATTTATATCCCTCGTGCTATTATGGAATTTTCTTGTCGTTTTGTACATACATAAAACAACTTTATTCACAATTTTGTTGCTTCTGCTGACGTAGACCCTTACACCACTTAAACACGATGCATTTTCGAGTCCTGATACAAACATATTAAAGGATATAATAAAGTTTCTCCTTTATAAAATTCAAAATACAATAACAAAAAAAACCTCAAGAAAAAACAGTTCCTATATAATACAAAAACGAAAACATATTGGTGCTCTCAAAAACGATTGAGAGCATTATTTCAACTAAGGTGCACACAAAACAAGTATCTAGGTAAAGCCTCTTGATATCGACCCACATGATTCTCTAAAGGCAACCAATATTTCATCATCACTGTGTCTCTGTCTGTCTGTCTGTCTATATAACGATAAGGTTCAATCAAATTGATAGCAAAGTCTCATCTTTTATCCTTTCAAAGAAATGAATGCGAATTTGATATCTGATTCCTTTTGATGCCATTTTGTTTGTGATAAATCGAAAACAAACCTTCCATTTATGCGAGTACATAGGTATATAGATTTTAACGATGTGTTTTTTTGTTTGTTTGTATTTGCTATTCAAAACCAAAAATAGGGGCGCTCTATGAAATCCTTGTACGAACTATTGAACAAAATAAAATCGAAATATTTTAGTTTAACTTTTATTTATGCTAACAACTGATGCAAAAATAGTAAATTGAGGACCTTTTCAAATCAATAATATAGATTTTGGTTTGAAAAGAAATGATTTGTTTTTAACAAGGAATCGATTCATTCAAGTTCGCAATTACTTTTGCTCTATTTAAGCTCAAAGGATTTAGAAGCTTAGTTCTGAAAAGCTCGAGAAGTTGAGTTTTAGAAATTTGCAAAAAAACCTTTGCTTATCTTATCTTTTCAATTCAACAATTCTTTGAACAAAACTAAAACACAAAATTACTTTCATCGTAATTTTATCTAAAAAATTTGACATTTTCTCCGAACTTTTGAATACTAAAGGCCGTTAAAAGCTGTTTTATGTGTTCCTTCTTCAACTTCTATTTTGTCGCTTACAAGAATTTCGTGGTCTTTCATCAATGTTTTCATTCAAGAGCTCTAAGGTAGTTCATAAAAACCAAAAAAAATTCAATGAAACTTGCACGTTTCAATAAATCTCTTATACAAGATAAAACTTCATACGCTAATCTCTTTACTAAAATCAACCATGTTTTAATTTTAAAAGCGTGCCACTCAACAAATCCCTGTTTCACTTGTATGTGAATAAAAAAAATGAATTTCCGTCTAAAACCAATTTTCAGTAGCCTCACTCTCCGGAACTTGTGAAGAAGGTTACCATATTCCTTTTCTGACGTTCTTTAAGTATATTTCTACATGAAACAAAACCCAAGATTGATAACGATCTTCTCATCATGTTTGTAAATAATACCAAGCAACCATATAGCTATTGCTATGCCTTACTTATGTTATAGGTCGTGTAATCTCGTTTACCAAATTAAGTGATTGCCATCGACATTTATCGTGTCATCTGCCACTCTAGCAATCACTTTGTATACCCTAGAACAATAATAATTGGCCTCGTCTTGAATTACCTTCAATCTGCACAAAACGTATCGTTCTTTTGTTATTACGTATACGTTTTACCAACGAAAAAGGAATATGACATGCAAAACTATGCGCACACACGAGTATAACCCCGGAAATAAAAATATATAAAAAAAAGTAGGTACTATAAAGAACAAGAAGGAACTCCATTATACAAGGAAATCATTATGCCTTACATTCCACCCTCTTATATGGCCATCATCAACAAGCCAAAATGCTGGAAGACATTTTGTCAGCCCTAAAAGAACTCAATTTCTTACAGGGTGTTTTAAAAAAAAAATATTTAAACTTATTGCTTTGAAAGTTGACCCGGATTCGAAATAGTAATATCATCCAAATTCAAGTTCAGAAAAATGAGATCTCAAAGATTTGAGTAAGCGAATCCAAAATTGTTTTTCTTCACCATTTTGACAGCAAATTCAAGAAAGATTTTGAACTTATTTGAACACACACTAGCAAGATTTGACATTTTCTTAAATATCAAATGGAATGTCACTTCGTTTTAAGAAAACAAATTCTGTTTTTATTTGTGGCTTATTTTTCAATTAATAATAATAATAATAATTTCCAAATTAAATATTTTTTTAACGTTTTACTTCAAAATTGCTGCTTTCAAGTGCCACACACAATCACAACACAAATTGATTCTTTTTGCATTTTTTTCAACGACAGAAAAAATTCGATTCTTTTTAGAAAAAAATTCGATTCCTTGGTTGAAAGGAATTCGACATGAGATTGCTGAGACCTCCGAGTTCTCATTTTCCTGAACGTGCCTAATGATTTCAATTCAAATGTCATCAATGGAGGGAACAATCAAATTTTTGTTCAGGCTCAAGAGTAACAAATGATTTTGAAGTTCATGCGTTTAGTTTTTGTCTAAAATTAATTTCGTAAAGAGGACAATCTTAGCTTATATTTGATATCCCTGAAAAAGCTTGTCCAACCAGCGTGGCGGTTTTGTTAATTTTGGGACTATAGAGCTATCGGTTGGTATCATCTATTTCAAAAGCCGCGATTAGATAAATATTCAACATAGGTACATATTAAAAAAATACATTTAAAAAAAACTATAAAAAAGAATGCAAAAACCATAGCTATGGCAATGCTGGCGCTGACAGTTTTCAAATGTCAAATCTGTTTCTATCAGAAACTACCATTTCTTTCCACCGAAATTTCTTGAACTGAAATGTATCTTTAGGTTTGTTCCTTTACTTTAAAAATCCACATTTGTGTGAATTTCTTTGTGTGTAGAAATTCACACAATAGCAAAGACTTTCAAAGTGAATGAACACACCTTCTTATTTTACGGTTTTTTAATTATAAAACACCCTGTCAACGATAAACCAACAAACAACGACGTAAAAACACCTTCCCCTAACAAAAGAATGTAGGTAATTCGAGACGATCATCAAAGACGATGATGCATCAGAATCAGCTTCACATCACACTCCAAGCCTCCTATAGGTATAGGTACTACAATCTACATAAATGTGTTAAAATGTGTTCGATGCTGCTAGTTTTAAGGATATCACAAGAAAGGTGCATGATGCCATCGCCCAGAAGTTAACCGAGAGATGTAGACGAATCTGAGTCTAAACGATAACGATTCGTATATGCTCGCTCGTGTCATACCATAATACCAAGGACGATATCGAAGAAAAAAATACCTTTGCACATACAGATGACAAAGATACGGAGCGAGTGATTGCATATCCGGCATGTGCAAAAATTTCCACTTTCGTCATCTCCTTATCATCCGCCATAGTGGCGGAAGGCGGATCGTTGTCGTTTCTTGTTTTTTTTAAATATTTTTTTTGGTTTGTATATCCTGACAAGGACTAGAGGCTCTCGAGAAGAGACCTCCATTATATTGTGTGGCGTGTGTTCAGCGGATTTTGTTCCAACTATGTATAGGTATATTGTACATGTATCTGGCAGATACGATCTTTGCAAATCAAGTTAGATTGTTTTTCTTTGAGTTTGATTTTTTGCTTTGATTTTTATTTTTATTCGGAAATAAGGGGTGAATTAAAAACAGCTTGCGTGGTCCTTTTTTTATATTATTTTGTTGGCTTCAGTGGAACGTGGTTCTTTCAGAAATATTATTCCTATTTATTGTGCAAACACAACGCGATGGGATAATTATATTGTTGGGGAACGTAAATTTGTAGTTTGTGTCAAGATGCATATGCTTAATGAGATGAGGAGAGGGTGTGGCGCATATGGCATATGGTTTCATATCAATTGACATTTTTTGTTGTCGCATGAATTGCAAATTATGAAAGGTGCATCTCGCATTTTCTCTGGGCGTATCTGTGATGATATTTGAGAAGAAGACATGTGTGATATTTTCATTCAGAATCTGTATAGGCATGAGGTGTGTTATTTAGAGAAATCAACATAAACATTATAATTATTTATTCAAAATATATTTTAACGGCTTTTAGTCCATACAAATTGGCGTTTCGTTCCCAATGAATATTATAAAATGAATCTCCCTAAATTGGCTTAAGGTTTAGAATATTCTAGTGATAGGTACCAACATGAAATTTTTGAGTTTACCGATAACTGAAAACTGATACCTATCATCAGTTGAAACATAAATTCTAGAAACTGGTCTTCAGTAATGACAGTTCAAAATTCAAAATAAAAGCAAATAAGACTTGTTGTATGGACTTTTCTCTTCGTACTCGAGCTATTTATTATTTTCTAGTCAAATATAAAATATTAATGGAAACAAAAATAAGTATGGGCAAGTTGTTTTTTTTTTTTAAAGTATCAATCATACCTACTTAATTTTATAATTTCATTCCTTTTAAATAAATTTCTTTTTATTTATTAATTTAAATCACATTCTTTTCCTTTTGTTTCATTGGAACTGCTTCTTTTGAAGCAAAATTCTAACAAAATTCATCTTTTTCATCGAGCTATCGAACATTGGTTTAATTAGCTATCGAACATAGATTTTATTGCGAATATACACAGAATTTAAGCACAATAAATAGCAAAGTTCAAAATAAAATTGGATTAGCCATGTTCTGAGATCTCGCTGAGCAAACTTCTGTCAACTTCGCTGAGCAGAAGAAGAAATTTCAACAAGATTTCTCCTTTAGAAGTCAAAATCTCTTTTTTATATAAATTGATCAACTGCGAAAAAAAATTATTGATTAAGCGAATCCAAAAAATATCAATCTCATCTTTTTGGCAAAAGTGAGATATCTCACTGAAGAAATCTGAGATTGCTGAGATCTCAGAGATCTTTGACGCTGTGGCTGCATTGCCAAATATTGGAGGCAGAGTCAATTTCAATGGCAATGATAATTTATTGACTGGTTGGGCTTTCTATTGCCAGGTAATTTCAGTTGTCAAATTTCAATATAGAAATTACGACCATATCAAATGTTTTTTGCTCTTTAAAATCACTTTAACACAGATTATTTAACTAAATTTATCATTATGTTCACTACGTTTAATTTTAAAACGAAGAAGAAGTCATGCAAAATCGCGGGGAAACGATTTTGAAGGTGAAACGTCAAAATTTATTGCCTCAGGGATGGAAATCAGTAATTGACTTTCACCTGCCGAGCAACATTGCCCAAAGCGTCTCCATTGGCAATATACAAGGCAATGGCAATTACTAACCAAGCAATTTATTTCCTCAAATATTGCCAATGGAGCCCCTGGGTAAGAAATCTGAACATGGCTAAATATGAAATATCAGAATGTCAGTCTGACTGCTTGTCCATTGTCAACTGTTATTGTCAGAGAGATTTCATAATGGATGTGTTCGTTGGTTCACTGCATATACTTAATCCTTAATTTCAGTATAACAGTTTACACTTGGCTTACACTGAAGATGAAGTGATAGGTTTTTTTTAAGTTAAGGTGTAGGTATGTATATTGAATTATTGAATCAAGACAAAAAAAACCATAGTTGGCTGGATTTGTATTTATAATTAGAAGATTTTGCCTTGTTATAATTGGTAAATCCTTACTGATGGGGCGTCATTTATGATATTTATGCAAGGCAATGTTATACGTTAAAATTTTCTGTAGGTATTATTAATTATTTTTCACAATCAAGCTTTAATTTAATTTAATTTTTAACATTAGAAAGTTTAAAAATTCTTTTTTTCAAAAAAAAAAACAATGAAATTTCAATTACATTAATGTTAAATCTCAAATCCTAAAACAAAACTTAAAAAAATGAAAAAGTTGTTTATTGGCATTACACTGCAAGCTTTTAATACTTTTTTCCTATACAAAGTTAAATTATCTTTTTTATATACATATATGTATTTATTTTTGCAAAACAACTACCCGAAACTCTATAAAACTAAAAGCAAAACAGAAAAACAACAGTTTACCTAAAATAAAGTTAAAGTATACAAAACTTCAGTATATACACTTCATGACACCTTTGCGAGTTGCACTTCAAATCGAAACCCCTAATCCATTAATTGGTAAACGAACATTTTCAATTTCCACCATCTCACCATCTCATTCCTATCTTTCTCGGTACCATACAATATATATGAAAAAAGGAGCATTAGAGTTAGCTATATACATATACTAAATATTTCTTTTCAATAAAAATAAATGAGGGTGGTTATGGGTTGGGACAGCAGAAGAAGCATTGAACAAACTTATCCTCAAACTTTTATAACCCACGATGAAGAAACGGCGGCGTCGTCGTTGTCGTCGTCGTTGTTGGAGGTTTTAGTTGGGAAATACTGTGTTTTCCATTAATGGAATGACTATGAAACTTTAGTCCGTGGTGTTTTTATGTCTTTTTTTTTCTCTTAAGTTTTTGATCAGTATTCCACATAGAAGGTATACCTACTTGGACTTCCTATATCCAAAATCGATTTCTCAGTGCCAAGAGCTACATATATACCTTACCTACTCCAATCTTCAATTTCTTTAAAAAAGACAACACATAAATGCCAGAGGTAGTTCTGACCGCATCCTAATACCACTGACGTTGGATTATGTCAACTGATTTATTTACCAACCAGAACCAACCCTTGTCTCTCACTCTTATAATGACCGTCAACGTAAGTTGCAACTTGCATAACACAACCCCCAAAACCTGATGACTTTTATCACCACCAGCCAGAGGGCAATTCCTGATGGACATACATGCAAAATAATGCATTTCGGGGGCTTCCTATATGTCGTTCCAACACTGCACCACCGTATAAGTAACTGTAGACATGGCATAACTTTTTTTAAGAATTGGATTCATATGCGTGACAGGTATGGAGCCAGTGCTGTTACTATGAATTTTTGATTTGTTTAAATTATAAAATATGTTAATATAAATTCCTGTTGTTGTAGATTTCCTAAATCTTAAAAAAATCTTATACATAGATTCAAAATATTGAAATTATACATCTAGGGAAATTAAGGACAGAATACACCTGCTCCTAAGGGGCCATCATTAGGTGGCTATATTGAACATTTTAATTTGTTATTTTGAAACAGAAAGGAACTTTCGGTTCAATTGGCTTTCGCCTTTTTATGAGTCTGTTTGATAAATTTTCACAATTTGCTGCCAAATACCAAAGCAAAAAGTTCGTGAAAATTTTAAAGTAGGTATTCCCTTGGGAACTTCCACCAGACGACAAAAAATAAAAAAAAAGAGGATTATCATTCGGACAAGAATTATGAAGAGAGACACATCAAATTGGGCGCATCAAAAGAACATTACCCCATGAACACAATGCGGGATGTAGCTGCACTAAAAAGAATTCGCTATAGCCCAAACTCTCATTAAAATAGCTCACTCATGTAGCAATGAACGTCTACGGTTCCCCAATGACTAACTCCCGTAAAAAAGAATGAATGAATGAAAAAGAATGCAGCTCTCTTAGCGAATAGAAAATTTAAAGTTTATGGTCAATTTTAGCTGCAGCTTCACAACTCAGTTCTGTCTGTTAATATTTTAACAAGCTTTTGTGAATAAGAGATAGAATTTTAACTTATACCTTAGGCATTTTTAAACTCATTACACAGACGACAGCACTGGTTTCACTTGCAGGTATTTTTGAAGTTGTCAGTTATGAAACGAAAAAAAAAAAACCAAGAAAATCCCATCACCATAGCTAATAGAGGGAGAGTGTTAAGGCAGTAAGCACATCACATGACAGTGTCACATTACAAACAGCAAAACATCAGCTATAGACAAACGCAAAAGGAATAATTAGCAGACGCGGCATGGCGGCAGGCGGTCGGTGCAACACATAGTGCAATGGAACAACCTTTGCACTCAACCGAAAGGATTAGTGTCGGTCTGACTCTACGGTTGCTCATAACTCAGGGTTCCCGGAAGGGAGCGAGGAAATACGCGACAGCAACATTGTATTGTGCAACCTCGAATTAGTATAGGACTGCACCAAAAATTGGAAATGCGTCCTATACTCACAATCACCCACCCCAATGGGCCTTTTTCATTCAATCTGAATATTGTCACTCATTTATCAAGGGATGAAGAGATACACAATATACACACATATGTATATCAATTTCACCTTACCTATACACACGTATATACACGAACGGTCACAGAGACAGACAGTGGCCCAGACACATTGGTACAAAAGGGTTGCATTACCACTAATCAGACAATCCTCTGGATACCGTGGGAACTCTCCCTATATATCAACTTTCTATCTATATATATACAAGCTATACAACCCCTTCAAGAGCTTGTTTTTGTGGAAACATTTTGATTTCGATAGAAAAGGGCTGTGTTTTTTGTTTTGTATACAATTTTCTGCAGATAAATATACGAATCCTATAATGACACTCAGGACCAGCTATAGATAGATAGGTAAGTTTCTGGGCTATTCTAATTGAAGTCAACACAAAACGTAATTAGACCCAGGTGTGTGTTGGTTTGGTATAAATATAAAGGCATATATTCGAGGTCTTCTCTCTCTCTTCTCTGAAGGTTTGGAATTTGTGTGTTTTTTTGGTGGCACAAATTGTGATTGTCGGTTTCGATCGCATGGCAGCGCAAAGTAGTTATGCGTATCCGAAAGCCAAGACCCGTTCGTATATAATCGTATCGTTGTGCAATTATCCTTTGTTCTTTTGATTTGGGTCATTAGTGTAGATACCTACGTTGTGGGTTTTTCTTTGCTTGTCCATCTATATGCAACATACATGTATTATTCGTCCCTGTGCTGCATTGATCATTTCTAGATAATTACTTGTTTTCTGATTTGAAAAAAAAAAAATGCTTTTGCTTTCAGTATCTACCTATTTGTATATCTTTCCACCCTTGAGCAGCATATATGAGAATAGGTATGGGTATAGGTATCTAGATGCATGACATCTACCTTATTTATAGCACTTTAATAAAAATTTAAGTAATTAGGTAAATCTCAAACCTGTTTTTTTATCATGGGATAAAGCTTTTCAAAAAAATCTTAGGTCTTAATTGTCTTATATTTATCCTATTCGTTATTTTGCAAAGGGTCTTCGATGTGTTTACTTTAGATGGATTCAGTTCTTAAGGGACCAGTTATAGCTTTCATTGAAACTCATCATTGAACATTTTAATTTCTTATTTTGAGACTCTTAAAAAGCAAAATCAGTAATTATTTTGGTGCCAATAAAAAGCTCTCGACTCAATTATTATTTCCAGTCAAAAAAATATTTCATTTTGGCCCAATCTTTCACATAAAACGATTTCTAAGATTTCAATGATCAATGATAAGGTAGTTCAATCATTGAAATAAAGAAATTCATTTCATTTGTAAGGTTTGGCCAAAATGAAAAATTTTTTTGGCTAAAATTAGTAATTGAGTCATCACCTTTTTATTGGCATAAAAATATTCCCTGATTTTGCTTTCAAAGTGTCTCAAATTAGGAAATTAAATTTTTCAATGATGAGTTTCAATGAAAGCTATCTGGCCCCTAACTCCATATCATTTGTGCAATTCAAAATAAACCCTGCCTTTTGAATATGTAGAAAATTCCAATTGTTTAGGTTGTGTCAAATCCAAACTAATAATAAAGTGGCCCAATATCTTAAAATCATTTTCATATAAATGTTATCAACAATAGGCAAAATTATATGCTTTTATCACAAAATGAACAATTTTATTTACCAAGACGCCCCACCATATATATAGAAGTAAAACCGTATAAATTCTACCATTGGTTTATTTCGAAAGACATTTTTTTTACGAAGAAAAGTAAATATACATATTAATATTTTTGTAGGAAATTTTCTAAGCTACAAATTATACCTTGACATTTTTTTTTTATAAAACTAACCATTTGGGAGATATTCTTGAAAAAACATTTTAGGAAGCTTTTAACCTCCTGTAAAATTTTTAGCGGCGATCGATGGGGACTTTTGAAAGTTTTTTAAGAACACCATGATCCCAAAATCCAGCTTTCCGGCGATTTTTTACGAGTCAAATGCTTTATTGACTGTACCAAATACTCATCTACCTAATTTTCCTTATTTTACAAGAGCCGAGACTTTACTGATATGTTTCTTAGTTGTAAACATTTATTAACTAGTATATCATACTTAACCTATTTTTTTTAATAAACTTCAGCTTAACACTGCACCTAAAAAAGTGTCACTTCAAACAAAAAAGGAAGCAAACATACCATTTTCACATTTTTAATTGTCAAAGTGACATTTGGAGTTAGTATCATACTAAAAAGAGTTACAATAGGCATTTGGCAATTTTAACTTTAATAAAATATTAAAAACTTTACTCAAAAGGTAAAGCAGCTTAAGTCGACTTAAGTCAAAAACGTTTTTTTTATATATAAATAATAAATAAATTAAAAATTTGCTTCATTTAGGTGTAATTGGCTTGTGATTTATAATTGACATTTGGTAAAGTTTTAGGGCCAGTTTCACAGTGCACACTTAACAAAATAAGTGGCACTTAATTTTCCCATTTTAGCACTTAAGCCGCAGTTTTATGACCTGAGTAAGTGGAACTTAAGTGGCCAACATGGGAGACTTAAGTGTCACTTATTCCGATAAGTTTACACTGTGAAATTGGGAATTAGTTTTCCATATTTGGCACTTAAGTGACACTTACTTCACTGTGAAACTGGCCCTTAGTCTCCTATTCAAAATAATCTTCTTGAAATAATTTTTTGAAAATTAAAATTTTTTTCTCAAAAATGCTAAAACTCGGCTTAAGCCACATTACCTATTGAGTAAAGATTAAGATAACACTCGTTTAAAATTTGGAAAATATTATCATCATACTAAAAATAGTTTAACATCGTACTTAATCGTCTAAATTTTTTTTGCCAATATTAACAATTTCCAGATGTAGGTACCTATACATATTAATATTTAAATGAATGAATGAAGATGGGGTGGGGTGAAGTTCTTACTTGTAAGACCCATGTAGTTTAAATTTTTAACTAGAGCTCCCTATTACACGGATATTTAAAAACACGGATACACGTGTTCTTATAATATCCGGATTTGAATCCGTGTATTTCGTGTAACCGTGTATCCGTGGGTCCGTGTGTCCGTGTATCCGAAGATCCGTGTATTTTAAATAATCCAATCATCACTGGAGAGGGCCAAATTTATGGGATTTTTTTGATAAAAATACGTCAACGACTTGGTAGTCGAATCTGTCAGTGGATTTAAATTTAGAATTATTTAATTTTTTCTTTAAAAATCGATCACCAAAAATAAAAATCTGTAATATCCATTATCCTTCAAAATTTTGAGCTTGTAAGCCCACCCTTAGAAAAGATAAAAATCAAAAACCATTCCGTGTATTAAGAATCCGTGTAATAAAGATCCGTGTATGCTTAATATCCGGATAGGTACACGGATATTAAGCAAATAAATACACGTGTTTTAAGAGAACGGTTTTTTATTTGCGTGTAATAATTACACGGAGTCCGTGTAGGTACCTGTGTTTTTAAAATACACGGACTGAATCGTATGCTCTATTTTTAACGTTTCAAATAATACCTACGTCTTCGTTTACAAAACTACTATTCTAATAGGTAAGTATATAGGAAGTTGTTAACACTTTTTAAGACTATCTACAATCTACATACCTACATAGGTATAAGGTAAAGATTCAAAGATAAATATGTACCTACGTAGGTACCTATCCATCGAACACCGAAATAAGATAACTCTCTGTTACTACATACCTACCTACCATTGCCCAATGCTCAATCTTTATTCCCCATTTTTTTTTAATCTTCCTAAAACCCAAATTCCCAGGTATACCTACATATACGTAAATATACCTATACATATTATGTAAATACAAAAACAAAACCGAAACCCACTGCACTGATTGGAAGATCAAGCCAAACCTTGAATGAGGCTTGAGGTTTATTTTCATGGTTTTATGATCGTTACCCGTGCCAAGCCAGCCCCTCGACCTTTAAAGAGAGGGCTGCTGATGGAACGTAGTTTTATTTCTTTTTTTTAAATCCAAATCGGGTCCTACGGATTTTTTTTTTCAAGTTTACCAAAAAGAGGGAAAGTTATTTTTATTAATTTAAGAGAAATATTTAAAAGAGCTGATATTATAAATCATTAAATACATTAACTCTTAAGTTGAATAATAAGTTTCTCTTTTTTTTGGGACAAACTGTAATAATATATAATAAAAAGAACTAATTCAAACTCTCTTTATATAAAAAAAAGTATATATCTATTTGTATCATTGCTCTTTCAAAAGATTAAAACTCTTTTTGCTCATTCCATACGTAGGTATGAGTTTGATTCGAATTTATGAACATTGAACAATACTTACTTAAGTTAAATTGTGGAGCGGAGGTTAACACTTTTTTTTTTAGATCGGACATGCTTAGCTTATGTAGGTAGGTATTTGTATGTATACCTATTGTATTGCGGAATGTAGTACCGATTTCCGAACTTCCGAAAGGCATACCGGTGCATTTTTTGTTTTTAGCTAAGCTTGTAAATTTGTCATAGGATATCACACAACAGTCATCATTTTTTAATTTTTATTGTCATTGTGAACCTGATTTTGTTTTTCTTTTTATGAATCTTATTTATTAATCACGATGAAACATTGCTGACTGTAGTCACACCTCCCTATACATAGGTAGGTAGGTACCTATGTTAAATGAAAAATAGGAATTTCGGAGATTTTTGCTATAACGTACATACCTACATACATATGTAAGTACGTAAGTTACCAACTAAACTGGGTTAGCTACCTTGCCTAGCGAGAAAGTTACAAAGTTACATTTTGATTCATAAGGCTGATATAAGTAGGTAGGTAGGTATCAACTTTTTTTTAGAATTTTAAAATTAACCCATGCGACAGACAGGCCAGGTCACTCCTAGAAAAACAGGCTTTTCTGATTTTTTTGTTTTCATGAGTTTGAATATGAAATCAAAATGTTATCTTTAGGTCAGGTTTTTAATATACATAGGTATTATACGCTACCTTCGTACATATGTACATAAGTGCCTGATTACACAATCGTTTTAATAATGATAATTTTACCATGACTAGGTATAGGTAGGTAGGTACACGATGAGGAAAGTTCAGTTCAATCTCAAAAACTGAACAGCATTTGAAATTAAAAATTTTTCCCTAAAATTGTCTTCAAGAAACTAATGTTTACTAAATAACCATTTTTGAACCAAATTTAACGGTTTTGTACCTAGGTAGGTACCTACCTAAGCAAAATTTTGCACATACCTAGTACCTACCTACAGAATTTTGAATTTACAGCATTTTGAAATACAAAATAGGTACCTACCTACCTAATTTTTTAATAGGAACCTACCTACAACATTTGTGTTAAAATATGTATGTAATTTAAAAAAAAACTTAAGATCTAATCCAGCTTAAGTTGTTCTAATAGGTACCTAGGTATTTAGGCGGCTATACCTATAAGTTTAATACCCTTAGTTTAGGCTACGTTTATCGTATTGAGGTAGTTGCCTTCCAATCTAAAGGAAATTCCTAACTTTGAATAGGTACCAATGTAGGCATGTAGGTAGGTATTACAAACAATTAGTATTAGGTAGACATTTAAATCAGATACCTTAGTAGGTACCTACCTATTAAAATACCTATAAATCACATAATGCACATATTATACCTACCTACCTACCTACATTGCATATCTATAACTACATAATATACATATGTATGTACATACCTATAGGTAGGTACGTATGTACCTAGAATAAGTGGTCTTAAAGTTTAAAATTGAGTAGATACATAGGTAGGTACTTTAGTACCTAGATAGGTATATGTACCTATTTTACAAGCACACTAGATATATTTATTATCAATCTATTTCGTAAAATCACTTAAAGAAATTGAATGAAATCATCAAGTTCCTACAATTTATGCAAATTCATAGTAATTGTCAAGACGTTTCAACCTCTGAAGAGTTTGTTTTTGCAGATGTACATACTACAATCATGTACAAGTTATGTGTGCTGTATTTAGTATTTTGTGTAGGTTTTATTCTCTCTTAATTATGATAATAACTAATTTTCTTCGCACACTTCCCATTCATATTAATTTTTATTTATTTCAACTTCTTTTCTAACAGATGTTTTCCTTTCCCTTAGAAATGATACGACAAGAAAGAGTAGATAGACACTAGACACCAATCAAACATGATCCAACGCACCAACTTTAAATCATACCTAAATGACAAACCAATTACCAAAGGCAGGGCCAGGGTTACCTCTGAATATTTTAAAGAGGAGTCAAAAAAGGAGTCCTGGGTGAAAAAAAAGAGTCCTCTATAAACTTCAAATAAAACACCAATAAAATTATAGACATAAACTCTATAATTCAAAGAAGTTTAGTTTTCAACTTTATTAACATAAATCTTTTCTTTTATACAACATAAAAAAGTTCAAAAAAACCATTTTCCACACGAAAATGAACTTAAAAAATCGTATATTAATAGCCAAATTTTCAATAGTCAGTATAAGCAGTGAGTTAGTACGTTTGCTAGATTTAAAAGACTGACAAATTTGCAGTATTCCTGTTACAAAAGTGGTAAAAGAATAGAAAAATTCATTTTGACATTTTGTCTGCTTTTTTTACAGAAATACTTCCATTCAGTAAAATAATAAAAGAAATAGTCTGTGTGTTTTACGTATGTGAATATTATGGTATCTGTGACAGATTCAAAAAGTTAACTTTCACAGAATATTTAAAATGGCACCGTAAATATTGGCACTTTATATATTTTATTTGTTGGTTAACAAAAATTCCCCAATTAAGCTGAATCAAATTTAATTATTTTTCAAAAAGATGAGTCCTGGAATATTACTCTAAAGAGTCGTCCCGAAGGTAATACTACGTTTTCACCAAAAATGTATCTCGTTAAGATTTAATAAATCCTAGGAAGTGTTTTCAACGCACAAAAAGATTAAAAAGGAGATTAACTTTGTCGGTACCTTTCAAATTGCTAAAATTGTTTCATTTTTTCTTCTCAAGTTCGATTTGTGTCATACGATGAAAAATAAAATAGATTCTGGAAAATGTTCTCTCGATTCTCGAATATTGTACTGAATATTGCGATAGGGGAATAGCTGTGTTAGATTTGTAAAATTATTGGCTCTATGAAGATTTAACAAGATTAATTTCTAATCTTCTTGATTTGAAGATTAAATCTTTGAAATTTGAAGGGAATTTAGGGTAAAATCGCGGTTTAGCGGTCGGTAAAAACGTAGAAATGAAAAAATGAAAAGGGAACGGTAAGAATGACGTTTTAAGAAAAAAGTTGAACGAATTCGTTTCCAAAGTATTCAATTGCATATTTTTTTGCTACATTTATAAAAATGAGTCCAAATTTTAAAAAGGAGTCAAATTTCAAAAAGATGAGTCCTGGAGTCCCAGCGTTAAAAAAAGAGTCAAAGTGACTCTAAAGAGTCCCGAAGGTAACACTGGGCAGGGCTCAGGCAGAAGAATTCGATGGCTCAACGCTCGATTACCGTGACTGGGGTCGAGCTCAAACAAAATAATAAAAATATTTAACATGAAAAATAAAAATGACTCATAATCAATTCTTTTTTATTAATATTTGATTTGAAAAGAGAATAATTTGTGTAAAAGAGCGAGATCAGACTCTTACAATACAACCAACAAAACAATCCTATCAAACAAATCACCATTCACCAACACAATATTTCATATTTCTTCTTCTATAATTCTATCCGCAATCCGCATGCACTGCGCATTCTCTTCGAAATCCAACAGATTCGAAAAGAGGATAAGAAATTTTGCCGATGGCACGCAATGGCTTGATGGTATTGGTTCGTTCAAACAAAATCGAAACCCGAAACGAGAGCGAACCGAAACCAAACCAACTTCGACGAAAAATAAAAATGCAGACAAAACGGTGAACGACGGACGACGACGACGACAAGCTAAACTGTCTGCCTCTGCTTCTACTCTGCTGACAGTACTAGTGCCAGAAGCAAAAGAATCGCCTGCCGGAGGAGGTGTTTTCTATAAAACTATTCGTTCGATAGCAAGTCTCATTCAGTTGCGAACGGTTCGTTGCAGAGCAAGGATATAATATTTTCACATCGTGTTTTCAATTTTTCTCTCGACCAAAACAAGGATATTTCATAACCAAATAAAACAAAAATATAAATATTTTGTGAAAAAAATAAAATAAAAAAAACCTCATTCCAATCGCTTAATAATTTGTGGTTTTTAAACGAAAAATAAAAATTCTTAAGTGAAATTTTAATAGAAAATTCGAAAAATTTTCAAAAAAAAAAAAATAAAAAAAACAAGTGCAAAGTGAAGAAATATAGAAAAAAAAAACAAGTGACAAAATATTTTTGGATTACACTTAATACAGTTATTTTACACTGTTGGGCGAATTGCGAAACGTCAAATTTTGTGTTTATTCCTTTTTTAAATTCATTCGGTTTTTTTCGGGGAGTGCAGCATTAACCAAAATCTAACGGATTTTCTCTCTGTCAACTTGATAAATCGTACTTTACTACAATTATTATTTACTATAATAATTCTTATCGGAAAACGGACCTCAATGCATTTGCGTGAATGAATTGATTTGCAGTTATAATTTTGCTACTATAAGGTGAGTAAGCGTTTTAACTTTTTCAGTTCTCTTTCTTTATTTTGTTGATAAACCCAACAACAATGTCCTCGTTGCCTTAGTTTCCTGAAAAGTTTAGTTACTGTGGTACATTTAGGTATATTTTTTGTATTAATGATAATAATGCACCAACTGGCAACGGGAATCGAAGACGGAAAGACAGAAAAGAAACTAACAGACGGCTGGTTGTTCCTTTCCTTTCTACACAATCAATTGGGCAGGTGTTGTTCGTTTTGGTCGACTTGTGTATTTTTATTTTTATGAAAAAAAAAGAAGGAAAATGTTTGGTTTGGTGTGTGTGCAATTATGTTGGCACAACAAATTCGGTGTCGCATGGCGACTTTAAAATACCTACAATCTACATAGCCGCTCCACGACTCACGAGTGCGATGATGTAGAAAACAAAGGGTGACCTAGTGTAGTGGGGAACTTTTTTTGCATTTTGTTGTTTCTTTTTTGTTGTTGTGGTCTGGGCATATTTAGTGTTTTATGATAGTGCGAGTTTTGAGAATTTTTTATTACAATATATTGGTGTTTTTTTATATTTGTTTTTGTTTTTTGGAAATTCCCAAGTAAGGGTGGGCCATGAATTTAATATAAAAGTTGGATCTACCTAACCTACCTACCTGGGTACGAGTATGTGACTCAAAATCTAAGTATTTACGTAGGTACCTTCATTTCATGTACACTTTCTCGCCGGCATACTTAAGTAGGCACCGATAGGTAGGTATATCTATTGGGGTTTGTTTAGCTTGGGGAAAATGAGACGTTTCAAAATTACACACCTTTTAATAATAGTTAACAAAATATGTAACTTTTTATTTCGTCACCAATATGTATTATTATTTAAAAGCAACTAATCATCACCTAAATTTGTCATTAGTCATGATCATGAATTTATTTGTGGTCATATCTACCTACAAGAAAGCTAAGCCGGTGAAACGTAGCTCTTGTTTGATTCAATCAAAATAAAAACTTATAGGAAAAAACCTAATTTTGAGAAACTTGATGAATAGGTAGATATTTCAATACCTACCAAATACCTAGGCCAGCCAGTGGAGATAATTAATCATTCATAAAAATATAAAAGGAATGTAGGTACCTAGGTACTTATAACTAGCTATGTAGGTATAATGTCGTCTAACTCAAACAATCTACAATTCCTTTCTTCTTAGTCAACCATTGGCGACTTAGGGTATGATGAGGCATTTTATATGAGCTTAGATTTTTATCATTTAATAAGATACCTATTAGTAGAAGTAGTACCTACCTACCTATCTACCTAAATGAAAAAGTTGGTCATTTGCCAAAAATTGACGTTAATTAAGATAATTGGAGCAAAATAGTTATAAGCTCCATATAGGCTCATACCTTCCTATGGGAACATTGGTTTAGTGTAGATATAGGTAGGTACCTACATAGGCATACTTACCTGCCTAGTTTATACCTATTAATTAATTTGAAGGTATGTTGGTACCTATTTATTTAGTGTTATTTTATTTCAATGCTTTAAAAAGTTATACCAATTTGGCAATGTAAAATATAATTTTTTTTCAAAAAAAATAAATTTTTTTACAGACTTGAAAATTAAATTAAAATTAATAACAAAAAAGTAGGTACCTTGGATCCTTCCTAGAAATAAAAATAAAAATCTTAAAGCATTTTATCACAATTCATCATCCTTTCTTGATAATTCTTTCTCATTATAACATTCCTAGTTGACAAATTTCACTACAACAGGTGTATTCTTTTGTACATATTATCATCTTATTCATCTAAAAAGATTCTTTTCCCAGGTGCAGAAATGTACATACTTAAAAGATAAATGCATAATTTCACAAAAAAAAAAAAAAAAAAAAAAAAAAAATTCCTCACCATAGTGAAAATTACTAAAATGTAGAAATGTATCTAGTAGGTACCTACCTATCTATTAGGTACATATTTCTATTTCCCCAAAGGCAATGACAAATTTTCTTTCTTTATTCTTCTTCTCATTTCATGGTGAATGGTACCTTATCTATCTACATACACTTTCATTGTCATCATTGAAATTCTTTTGTTGAAATAAAAAAAAAATAATACAAATATTATTTCATCCTTTCGTTTTCGTTGTGAGCATATTTATTTATTCTTCATTTTGCATAAAGTTTAAAAAAAAAAAAAGAAATTAAAACAAAAAAATGCAAGAATTTATCTTCTGTCTCTATGTAGGTAGTTCTTTCATATAAATTCAACAGAAACAAAAGATCTGTAGGTATATACAAATTGCCATTGATTGAATTAACTGTTAATTTAATAAAGCTATCCCCACGATGACGATGAAGATACTTTTTACAGACAGCGAGATACATTTAATCATACAAAAATTTTCCTTCCTTTTTATTACTTTTTTTTTTAGTTTTTATTATGATTATTAGACATGGAGTGTATATGTATGATGTTAAAGTGGCTTAAGTTGCCTTCCAGTAACAACGTATTTACTCATCATGCACACCCCATTAGAAGTCTACTCATGTTACGGATGAATGGATAGTTAGTTTTATATGGAAGAATGAAAGAATATAGGTATGAAGACAATATGGCCATGAGGAGGAAGTTAACCAAAAGGTGGCAAGATACATTTAAGGTATAGTCAGGTAGTCAGGTACATGCATTACAACAACTCACCACACCACATACAGTGCCATCCCATGCCATTGACTGAATACGATATGATGGACTTTTTGAAGTGAGGGAATTAAAAAGCGGAAATTCACACGGAAATAAAAAACGGAACAACCATAAAGAACACTTACAAAAAAAATAATAATAAGAGCAGTACGCGAAAATGTGTTCCATCCCGTGTTTTGAGGGCATTGTAGTCGGTCTTGTTGCTATAGTAGGGCCCAAGCAGGTGATCAACATGCGTACAAAGAAATGTACCTAAACAAGAATGAAGACATGGACTTCAAGGAGAGACCTCCAATGTTGCAATATCGCACCGCCCAAGGTGTGTCATATAAAGCCATCTCTGAACCAGCATATATAATATGAAATCATAATTATTAGTTGGTAACATACTAGTTACAGTAAAACAACATTTTTCATTGAAGAATTGTGTAGGGGTTGAGGTTCTCCCAAATCAAACCGAAAAGCGTGGGCACGATCTTGTTTTTTTTATAGTTTTTTTTTGTTTGTATCTTTGTCAGTATGGTTTTCTTCCTCCTTCGCCTTCATGGCCTTTTATTCTTTATTCAAACTTTTTGTCAAAAGAATGATGATAATTTAATTGAAATTATATTCATAAAAAAAAAATGAATTACATTTTCCATACATAGAATGTGAGCGAAGATCACACAATATGAGATGTTGCGATCTGTTATTTTAAAATTTCTGATGTAATAATGAAAAAAAAAAAAAACAAAATCGCAAAATAAAAAGAAAGAATCTAAATTGGTTCTCATAGGAGATGTTCAGAGTGTTTTCTTTTTGTTTTTTTTGAAATTCTTTTCTTATTGTCTGCATTTTCTTAATCATTCTCACATACTCAACATAAATTGCATTTCATAACAAGATCTCATTATGTTTGGCGCGATCAAGTGCAGTTTTGATAATTCTTAGAGATACCGACGCGGACGAGAACGACCTCGTCAGATCAAGTGGAACGTTAGAATCATTATCATCAAGGTGAGATACTTTTTTTCTTCTTTTTTTTTTTCAATTTAGCTGCAAACTGTAATGCGAACGGCTTATCTTGAATGATTATCGCGATTAAATTGACATTGGCATCCAATAAAATTCATAGTATGTAGGCATAGATATATAAATTGATAATCGATTTACGATTAGTTGTTTGATCTTTGATGGGAATTATTTTTTTTTGTTTGATCAAATGAACTGTGGCTGGTGGGGAAATATAGGAATGTATATTCCTATGCGTAAATTACTTCATAGTTTTCTATGAAAAAGTTTAAGAACTGCTTCGAGGTCAGTGCCGACAATCTGTAACTCTTGCATCGATGAAATTGGTTGAGAAACGTTGAAAAATGTAACAAAACTCATACGATATGTTTCAATTTTCGATACGAGAGTTACAGAACAGGTTAGGTTATCGATCATACTAAGAATATGTTGCCGAAATGAAGAAGAAAACAAAATATATCCAAATAAATTAAATGGTAATCGGAATCACAATCTTAATTTACCTTAATTAGATTGATATAAACGTTTCTCTTTACTGTTGGGATCATAAATTGGTCAAGAAGATGCCATATTTAAAAAGAAAACTTACTCATTTCGACGCGTCTCGACGTCTGCTGTCATTTGCTCACCCAAATAATCGAAACTATAACAATAGAAGTTCAACACCATATTCTTACAACAACAATGAAAACAACAACAAAAAAAGAAGAAAGCGTCAAGTTTTTGATTTGCTCGCTCTAAAATTCGCATTGGATGAATGCGCTCATTTTTTTTCTCAACTTTTCATATCTCTTAGATTTGCAAAAAAAAAAATAAAAATAAAGAAATAACCTTCTCTCTGTGGTGCATTATCTATCACGAATAGTACATAGCAGCAGTGCAAAGAAGCTCATGCAAATACAAAAGAAAATATTTATAAAAAAAAAACTTGTAATTACTGACCCGCAACGAATTGTTGTACCGACATACAAAGTTTCTATCAGAGTTTCGTTTTTTTTTTTTTTTTTGGTGTAGTCTTGCTGGTTTTTTCGTCATGACGTGTTGTGTTCTGGTTTTAGGCTTTCAACCGAAGAAAACCATGAAGAGTTTCCTCTTTTTTTTATGTGGCTCCTAAAAGTCTAGAGTTCATAATAAGATGCAATTCAAAAAAAAAAAACAGCATTAACATTGCTCATATTTATGATCATCAGAAAAAGACTAAAAGAAGAAGAAGAGTAAAAATAGTTATGACTTGAAAGCATGTATACAATAAAAATATGTAGGTACCTATATAATAGCGAAAGCAAATCCCGTGAGAAAGCATTCACGCACATTGAAGACAAAAAAAAAAGAATAATAATAATTTTACGTGTGAAACAATGATTGTTCTTCTATTTTGTATTTAATTTATAGTTTATTATTCCTATTTTGTAAATTTTTAATAACAACGAGAAGTTTAAAGAAAATCATGTAATTCATTCTGTCACGGTATGGCTTTTAACAAAATGACCAAACTATGATTTGTCAGAAAATTGTTGAACCCATCAACCAGACATCATGCTTAAACTTTAAGTTTATACACAATGTGAGTGAAAATAAATATTCCTTACCTCCACACCAAGAAGTTGGCAAATCTAAATTACATATTTTATTTCAAAAGACAAAATTGCTAGAAAAAATGTAAATTTTTTTTTTTACATTATCTACTACTAGGCAATAATGGGGGTATATTTCTGTAAAATCCTTGCTTGTGTCACTTCATCTTCCTCTTCAATCAAAATATATCTTATTGGCTCCCTTAGTGAGTACAAAATGAAACCAAATTGAATTTAAAGTAAAAATGTATATAAATTCCATTGCCAGCTGTGGCGCCAAGTATAATAGGTTTCTTTTTCTTATTCTTATTCTTCTTTTCTACTACAGTTTGTATAATACTCGCCTCTGCCACATGTGTTAGCCTTTAATAATTATTTAAGCATCTCCAACGCCAAGCCATGCTGCCACCCATTCATCGATTATGCTAAAGGGCCTTAGCAAAAATGATTTATGCTAATGTCAGTTTGCCTTTTTTTGTTGTTTTTTTTTTCTTCATTTTTATTATAACAATTCCCGCGACATATTTTATCGTCGTATGATGTAAGTAAGTAGGTATAGTTGGGTTGTAAGCTCACCCCTCCCCCTGCCCCACCACAGCAAACAATCTGTCAAGGCTTTTGCTATTGAATCTACCCTTATCGTGGAGCATATAAAAGATTTTTCTCTGATCGAATGATAAAGTTTTATTTCTTCTTTCTGGTGCGGTGTTTTTGTGTTATACTTTTTCTTCTTCATTCTGGAACTTTTTTTTTTTACTGAAAATGACATTGCTAACAGATGTCTCGACGGTTAATTTCAATATAAGTCTTATTTTGTGTGCTTCTTCTTCTGTCAAAGTCATTTGTACATATCCTCGCTCTTGTTTAGGGAATTTAAAAGAGGGTAATGTATTATACAGGAAAAAAAAAACATAAAATATCACATTTTATTTATTTTTTTTTTGTTACAATTTATTTTACTGACTAAAAATTTGAAAAAAAAAAAAAAATAGAAAAATCAAAAATAGATTAAATATAGAATTTTGTAACAATATTTTTGTGTTTATTTTCTTCATTTCATGTGTCTCCTCCTGCTAAATTGCAGACGGAAAAATGCAAAGCTTCAAAATAAGTTTCCTGATGCCTGCTATATAATCTACATCTAAATTGAGGCAGACGATTTTTGTTTATGAGATTTTTTCATCGTTTTTCTTCTTTCACTCTTCCACACTCAGCTCCTTGATCTTTTCATTTTTAATACCAAACGATGGTGGTTTGTCGTTCTCCCCCTGCGGTCGTGTAACATAATAACAATAATAAAAAAAAGAAACACCGCACGGTAGACATAAAACCAGACAGACAGACAGTCCAGTCGAGTCGAGTCGAGTCAATATATAAAAACCACGAAAATACGGGAATATTTTGTATTCTTATTTTTGGGAATAATGTGGAAGAAATGTAAAAAAAGCGTTGATATAAGTGTCAACTATTTTTGGGGAGAGAGTCGAATAATAAAAAAACACAACGAACAAAACAAAAAAATAAATAAACAATTTGGTGAATTGGTAGGAAATTTATTTATTTCACAACGAACGATTGACTTGGAGGGATTTATTAACACCGCGTGCTAAATGGGATGTGACAAGTCTGGCTGATTTGATATTTTTTTTTAGTATTTAATTTCAAGGACTGTAGGATGGTGAATGGCGCTTGAATCGAAGTTCATTTATATGCATTTAAGTTCATTTGAGTTTCGGATATCGAACACTGACTATAGGTATCTATTTTTAGAAGAAGAAGAACGCAGTGATTCATCAGAATCTAAATCATTCGAAATTTAAAAAAGCTCTCAAATATCAATTTTATAAATAAAAGATGCTGAACATCATTAAAATATAGGAATTTACCTATTCCTTTGAAGCTTACAAATATTCTATGGCCATATGCACCTACAAAGTAACTTGCATTGCATGACTTTTATAATTTTGTTTTTCCATAAAAAAACACAAGAACTGCATTTAGCTTATAAAAAATAATGTATTTTTTTTTCAACCCTTATATGAACATGCCAGCTTGTCGTGGTTAGGTTAGTCTGAGAGTCAAATTGAAAAAAAGTCTAAAAATAAAAATCCTTTAAAAAAGAGCACCTGTCAAAAATGTATCCTTTTCCTTACATATACATACAATTATGCAAGTGATGCATAAAGCACACATACGAAACTCATTTTCTACCCTTAAAAAATATACACAGGTGTATTATGCCCACACGAATGTTGGTTGTACACAAACCACCATCTATACGAAGCACGAAGTTTAACCCTAAAACATGAAAATGACGGGCTTATGACGAACGAACCAACAACAAGAAAAAAAAGCGTCCGTCTGTCTGTGTCCGTCCAATAAGTATTTTTTTGTAAAAGCCTCAACCTCCCATCCCTTGGTCAATCTGTTTTCGATTATTTTTTTATAATTTCTATTGCTGCTGTCGTTGACATTTGGGGTGTGTGTCATTATGGTGTAGGTAGTGGTATAGATGGAAACTTAATCATTATTGCCACCATCATCAAGCCGACATAGATCACCATGGACGACCACTTCTGCCACCAACAAAACCTCACTCCATCCAGCTTGTCCTTTTTTTTTTTTCTTTTTTTTTGTAAAGAAAGACTCATTTGTTTATTTGTTTGCTCCTTCTCCTTCTTTGGAGTTTTTTGTTTTGTTGTTGTTGTTGCTCCTTCGTCGTCGTCGTTGCATGGAGTTTAATTGATGATGATGTGTATATCTAGATTATATCTACCTATACCTTGGCCATATGTTTGTGTATCTGACAGATCCTTTTTTATTATTTAAATTGCAAACTTCACGTTTCCACCCTTAAACAGTTTTTTGCACTTTGCCAAGGTGTGTACTTGCTTGTTTCCTGTTTGCCAAAAAAAAAATGAAAACCACGACGAAGTTTGTTTTTGAAAAAAGGGTTGGAAAAAACAAGAAGAAAGGGTAATAAAATGGAAATAAAAACGAAAATCAAAGAAAACATGCCATCGCGCAGAGCCAAGGTCTAGACATGAAAATAGTTTTCCAAAAGGGGAGAACTTTCAGTTGAGAGTATAAAATGTGTGTGTGTGCGTGTATGTTTGTATGAAAACACATTCCACTTACTTCCTATATTTTCAACTTTCCTACATACACATAAAACTAGGTACGATATATATAATTTGTCTAAAAAGGATATACCTACCTACGTACGAGTATATGCTCATTTTCAAACTATGTAAGGATAGGAGACTCTATGTCGGGTTGGCAAATGTCCCGACCGACACGACAAAAAGAAAAAACGAGGAAAATTCTGCGGCAATTTTTCTTTTCTTCGTCCTTTTTAAACCTAAATTCTTTTTTTTTTTTTTACTGTTGGCTTTGGAAAATTTTGTGAAAATTCTGTGTAAAAATACCTAAGGGTGGTCTAAGTGGGTGAGAAGGGGTGGTCTAAGTGGGTGAGAAGGGGTGGTTTGGTGAAGGGAGGTTAGGGGAATGGGTACATAATGAGGCTGCCACTGCCAAACAAGCAGAAATAACCAGCAAAAAAAATCTAACTTTATTTCATTCATTCTCATGATGAATGGTGGCGTCAAGGCGAAGAAAATTTTGTTGCATTCTATTTTTCTTTCATCCTTTTTTTTTTTCTCTTTTCACTGCCAACTCGGATGACATTTTCTCTGTATTCTATATGGTTAGATATATAGGTATAAAGAGAGAAGGTACCTTGGAGTGTCTGCCATTAAAGTGGCGTACATTAATTTTATTCCTTCTTTTCTTTTCTATTTTTACTTCTGTTGCTGCCAACAACACCAAGAATATTTTTTTATACAAAAAACATTTTCGATTTTCTGTTGAAATTAACCTTGGACTGCATTTTCTAATTTTGGAATTTTTCTTTTTTTTTTCTCATTGCAGATTCCGTCTGTCTGTCTGTTTTCTTCGTATATATAAAGCTGTGCGTTCGTGTGTGTTCAGATCTCAAAACCAAGCAAACATCGATGTCTAATTACTCGACAGCGACATCCGCGACACTAAATTGTATCTGCTAAAAAGGAGTGCTGCTCTGGCGTCTGGAAGAATTTTAAAAAAAAGAAAAAGAAATTAAAGGAAATCCCAATTCGAATTGACTGACAAACAGCATTTTCTGAATTTTTTAAATAATTGATGAAGTCTTATTCTTATTCTTCTATTCGAGAATCCATGTTGGGGCGAAGCGAAGAAATACTTCCTCTCCTTTTACTTCCTTTCTTAATTTAATTCGATGATATCGAATATTTGTCAAAGGACTAAAATTGCAGAGTGATACGTATAGTTCACCTGCAAAAAAAAAACAACTAAATAAAAAAAAAACAAAAAAAAAAACAACCTAACTTGACAAATGTTACCAAGTATGGTTCAACAGGAAACCATTCGACCACTAGATCAAGATCAAGACGAAGAAGACGAACAACAACAGGAGCAGGAATTGGATCATCAGCATCAGCAATATCATCATCAATCTACTGTTATAGATATACCATCAGATGACAGCACTTATGTGGAGAATGCAATTACCTATAGTACGGAAGAGGAAAAAAAATATCTTGCCGACCATGATAGGTGCTGTCCGCCGCCATTATTTGTGATAATGATATCGTTACTCGAGGTAAGTTTTTCATTAAATTTTTGTTTTATTTTTAATTTTTCATTAATTAAAAATCTGTTTAAATACCAAGAACTAATGGATTTTAACTAATTTACATGGGGTACCAAAGGGTTGTCATCTAGGACCTGGACTTTTTAAATTTACTCCAAAGCTCTTAATTTCCAAGTTTGCAGAATTTTTGGAATACAGATAAATAGTTCACAAGGAACCTAATCACATAGCACAGTTTTCTTAAAAAAAAATAAGGTTTTGTGACTTTTGTTTGTTTAAAATTCCTTAAAAGCTTTTGTAGAGAGCTTTGATTTACTCCAACTGTCTTTTTGTTTCCTAAGAAATCAACAGACATTTCGAAACACTACGTTAATTCAGTGAATAGGTATTCATAGAACACGTTTTCTAACACTGAAATTTTGCAGTTTGCCTTTAAGAACATTTGGCAAGTTCATATTTGTTGCAGATGACATTTTCGAAAATAACTTAAAATTAAAAAAATGTGCAATCACCCAATTAAATCCCCCATCACTACCCAAAAAACTGATCAAAGGGAATTTATTAAGTGGTTGATATCCTCCCCAGAAAAACCATTTGTTTGTAAATTTCAATCTCATTCTAATTTCTAATGAATTAAACTGAAGTACCACAGGGCTTCTTAATTGGTCCTATTATATTCAATTTAATATTGATTGCTTAGTTTACTGAATTAATGTGACACATATCTTTGTATATGTATGGATGTATGTATTTATAAAGAAAATTGTCTTTCTCTTGACAAAATATATTTGTATATATTCAAGTATACACATAAATATCTGATGTTAGATTGTTGGCTGCCTACAACAAACTACATACATATATTCAAAACCCTTAAAGTTTGGTCTCCCTTTAAGAGAGAGACTTGATGTCGTCACGCAGACAAATAACAATTTCTTATTCTCCAACACACAAGACGCCAAGTCATTCATTACAATAAAAGTTTTATGAAGAAAGGGCAATAAACTATCAATCCATGCAACCTAAACCCTCTATACTAAAACCAGGAAAACCCATTTTACTTGTAGTAACCACCAACAACCCCTAGTCGAAGAATCTGTCTGGCATCGATAAAGTCTCACACTTATGGCTTGGAAAACAAAACCACAGCACAAAAACAATTTGAAAACTTCTAACTTGTTTTCGGAGAGAGAAGAGGGTTTGGGGTTGTCTTTATAGTGAGTGAGTGAGTGAGTGAGTGAGTGAGTAAGTGGGAGGCTTTTATAAGGGGGGTTTGTGTGTGTATATGTGTCACAAACAAACCCCCTTGTTGTATATTCTAGAATGCGTGTTTTATTTTTATGCAACGAAGATGTAGAAAACAAACCTACTAATAGAAGGTTGGAAAGAATAAAATAAGATAGAGAGAGAGAAAGACCTCTGGGGACACAATAACCCCCACCTCCTCCCAAATATCGCCCACCCCATTGTTTTATTCCCAATCAATTTATATTGGGAGTGAGAGACGAAATTGCCTTTTACAGAAAACTGAGGGTTGAATTTTCCACATTTATTAGATTGATTAAATTTGCTTCGATTTGGCACCTAAGGGCTTGCCAAAGACAGTACTATGTCTTCGTCTTTTTCTTCTCTCCTCTCCTTTGAAATGAACAATGAAGAGAATTGCAAAATGAACACCCAACATACAAGTGAGTTATCTACCCACAACTTGCAACTCATCACTATGTGTTGTCTGGCGGCTCTGGGGCCTCATATCCTCTTTCTGATTCCTTTTATCTCTGTGTGCTGCCCTGTTTTGTCCACCAAAGACATTGGGGAGACATCCAGCAGACATTGCGAACACACCCTTGTATGTAATGGAAACTCGTCTTGGCATTTTAAAAGATTTATTAAAGCCTCTTTTTTTTAAATTCTCATGGGATGTGTTTATTTATAAATGTTTTAATTTTTTTCTTTTCTTTATTTTTATTGCAGATTGGTGTCTTTCTCTATGATTACATGACAGTAGATTTCCAACCCGAACAAAATATTCCAATATCACAAGATTCGGTACTTATCTATCGACCGGATCGTCGGCAAGAGATATGGCGTTTTGTATCGTATATGGTGTTGCATGCGAATTGGTTTCATTTGGGCTTCAATGTTGTGGTGCAAATGCTATTCGGGCTGCCACTGGAAACGGTGCATGGTTCAGCACGAATTGCGTGCATCTATTTGGCGGGTGTGTTTGCTGGTTCGTTGGGTACGAGTGTTGTTGAATCGGAGGTGTATCTAGTTGGTGCTAGTGGTGGAGTTTATGCGCTATTGGCAGCGAGTTTAGCTAATTTGCTGCTTAACTTTGGCGAAATGAGATATGCTGTGTCCAAGTTGGCATCGGTGCTTATATTTGGTAAGTTATGATTTTTTTAAATTAAATTAAATTTTATTTGATATTAATACAAAAGAGAAAAAAAGAATATATATACAATTATTTAAAATTAGTTACTTTTCTTTTGGTATTTTTATTTTAATTTATTCTAAAATCTTTTCCTTAATTATGATGTTAATTAACCATTATTTGTTTTCTTTTTTTTTCATTGCAGTATCATGTGATGTGGGCTATGCACTTTATTCCCAATGGGTAAATGAGCCAAATAAAGCACCCGCTGTATCATACATAGCACATATAACAGGAGCATTAGCTGGTCTAACAATAGGTTTATTAGTATTAAAAAATTTCGAACATAAAACCCATGAGAATCTTATGTGGTGGTTAGCGTTAGGTGTTTATACAGCATTTACAATATTCGCGATTGTATTCAATTTAATAAATACAGTGACTGCGCAAATACTCGAAGAAGAGGGTGAAGTAATGAGACAACATTTGCTTCATGATTTGGGTGTTTCGTAAAATAAAAAAAATTAATTAATATTAATTATTATTAAAAAAAACTTTGTATAATTAAATTATTTTAATGTTTGTTTATTAAGAAATAATTTTTTTTTCGTTTTCTTTCCTGAAGTATCAATTTTTTAAGTTTTCCTCACTTTTATTATTTATTCTGTCTCTCGAGAAAAGATTTGTTTTTTCTTTTCTTTCTCTCAATCTTTAACCAATTAACAAAGAAAAACACTCGCAAAAACTATATACTATATTAATGTTTTTCCTATATATTAAATTAAAAAATAGAAATATATTTTATTGTTTTTTTTTATTTTATTTAAATATGAATATGTATATGTTATATATTTTTTTTTTTTTTCATTAAGTTTAAGTATCTATATATTATTCTCAATTAATAATATTAATTTATGAAATTGATCCCAAAACGTGAAACAAACTGTTGTGATATTACCAAAGACTGATTTGTATAAAGAAAAATATGAAAAATAAAAACGTAAGTTAGTAACAAAAAAATAAAAACTCAAATCCAAAAATAAAGATAGAAAATATGTGTGTAAATATACATTAAAAAAATGGAAAAGTGTGTAAAAAGAAAAACAAGTAAAATAGTTTAATTTGCTCCTTACTCCTCCTCTCTTCGTCTCTTCTTTTTCGAATGCGCAAAATCACACGAAAACCGCAGTGTGGTGATTTTTTCTGTGTAGACTTATAGTTTACTGCAGTTTTAAAGTCACTTACTCTCTTTTAATTTAAATTTAAAAAACAAAATGTGTCAGCTCAGATATAATGTAGCTGAATGATTTTTCAAAAAATCATAAATCAAAAAATAATAGACAAGAAAAAAAAAAAAAAAACTGTTGAATCCTTAATTCTTCGAAAGCAAGCTAAATAAAGAAACAAAAAAAAAATTAATATAACCTAAAACTAGTCGACAATTCAATATTATTATAATTAAAGTAAAACAAAACAAAAATAAAATTAGTGAAATAAATATCAATAAAAATGAAATATCTAATAAGTTTAAGGTTGTTATAAATTATAAAAAAATTAAATTTAAAACAAAATGAAAAGATAATTAATTTATATTAAAAAAAAAACAAGCCGCCAAATATCCTACTATATTTTTTTTTGTTTAAACAAATCTATACTGACTCAAACTGACTCTTCAAAAGGCTTAACGAAATTAAAGAGAAACACAAAAGAGTATTATTATTATTATTAACATTATTTATTTGTTATTTTTTTATTATTTTTATTATTAATATTATATGTATATATTTTGTTTTGTTAATTGAAAAAAAAATTAAAATATGTAATTGTATACATTCAATTGAAGATAGAGAAAAAAAAGAATACAACGAATATCTTCCGTTTCATAATTTTTTTTGTTTTTAAAATGTAAAAAAATATTAATGAAATAGAAAGAAGAATTAATTAAAAAAAACCAAAGAAATAAAAAAAATAAAATTTATATGTAAATGTAAAATTAGATTCAGCAAAAAAAAAAAGAAAACTATAATATGTCCACTCAAAATAACAATTATAATTTTTGTTCTGCAAAATCAACGAAATAAAACCAACATGTATAATCATCAATGTAAAAGTTACCCTATTTTCGTTGCGAAAACAAAACAACAACAACAACTGTCGCTGATGCAAAACTATTATAAAAACAAAACAAAGTTATTGTCAAAAAAAAAGAGATGAAAACACTGCCAAAAATAGTATATGTTACAAAAAAATATCAAAATAAAATAAAAAATCAAAAAAATTCAATAATAAAACTAAATTATTTAAAAAAATCAATTTAAAGTTTTATAATTTATTTTCCTAAGGTTTTTGCTTGATTCGTTTTTTTATTGGGGAAGTTGGTGACTAATTATATTTTTCAAATGGTTGAAGTTTTCATATTTCGTTGCACCAATTTTATTTTAAAGTTTGTCCATGATATTCGGTTGGAATTTAGAATATGGTAAGCTCTGAACGTTATTCCATGTATCCGAAAGCTTATGACAAAAATAAGGTAAGACAAAACTGAACGATAAGGGAATGGTATGATTGAGTCGTAAAAAAAATTATTCACGATAGCTTTTTTGCTGAAATTAATATTTTCCCAAGAAGATTTGTGACAGAAAATTTCCCAAAATAGGAAAAAACTCCGGGGAAATTTATTTGGGGGTCGTATGGAGGCCCCTACAGTATACGAAAACTATCTTCCGGAATTGGACTCCCCAACTGTTAAAATAGAGTTTTTAAAGCAATCATAAGAGACCCCTAAAGCTGTATTGATGACTATTCGAATAAATATTGAGCTGTTTGGGCCTCCCACAGTACCTATCTCCCAAAACTTGAAACGAAACTATAGTTGGGGCTCACGCTAAATATTTAGCTATTGTGGCCCCATTGGTAAATTAAGGAGACTCCAAATTACTTTTAGTAAACTTTGTATTCTGTAGGTTTCTGAAATACTTACAGTTCATAAAAAAAAAGGATTCACTCAAAATTTGAGGGCGGCAGAAACAGCTAAGAAAAGAAAAATAACGATATTTCGATTGCTTTGAATATTTTCGAAATTTCGGTAGAAGTTAAAAACATCAATTATAAAATTTGCATTATTGCAGTAATATTTTCAAAACTCAAGTTACATTTTTCGTTAGCTCAAATACATAATAAAAATTTTGAAATAGCTCAAATACATAATACAAATTTTGAAACAACGATAAAATTTTGTCTATCATTTAATCTTTTTTCACTTCTACTCATTTCACTATTTTGCGATCTTTTCAAATACTGAAATGTGATTAGAATGAGGGCCAGGGCCCATGTTCTGTAACTCGGCGATAACTTTTCGAGGCGATAAACGGCGAAAAATAGAACAAAACCCATAGGATTCCTATGAGTTTTGTTCCATTTTTGTTCCATTTTTCGCCGTTTCTCGCCACGAAAAGTTATCGCCGAGTTACAGAACATGGACCCAGATGTCCAGTTAAAGGAAAGTCGATCTACACATTTAGGCAAGTTTGAAAACAATCTGAAGTTTGATTTTTTTATGAATTCATTACTTATACCATATTATGGTATTATGGAACTTCTTGATACGGTTTACAAACTGTCAAAAATTTCTATGGGATTTGACAGCAAATTTTGCTACGTCGAAGTTTAAGTTATTTTTGATCAATACTTTTTTTAACAAAGGGAATTTTAAAGACACATTTTGCGAGGTCCAAAAATGGACTAATTTTAAGGAAGGTTTAAAATAAAAGTTTAAAACAATCAACAGTCAACCGCGGCATGTGCAGTATAAACATTTTAAATTAAAAATCCGTACTAATCGCGCATGTTTTGCATTCCACTTTTTGTAAATTCACATGACAAAATTGATTTCGGGTGTTCTACAATAATTGTGAATTAAAATTTCGAAAACGAAAAATTATGTTTTGCATTTCGTTTCATTCAATTTTGTTTTCGCTTTGTGAAAATTTGTGCAGTTGCGGTTGGTTTTGTATTTCTTAGTGCAAAATGGAAGTAAACTTTATATTTTTTGTTCTTTTTATTATTTTTTTTATTTTATTTTAGAAGAAAACATTAGTACATATAAAAATAATAAAAAGTAATTCATAATGAATTACTAATGCTACCTATATCTGGCAATTATTAGATTTTTTTTTTGCAAATTGTTCGTCTAATTTTTCCCTAGATTTTTGCTTCCTTACTTCCCTAAAAAATGCCAATAATTCTGTATCCAATGTAATTTCACTTTTCAAAACAATCAAAAGCAACTTCAATTTTGACAGTTCGACGTAATTGCGATATTTTCGAAAACAAACGAATTTATAGGTAATAAAACATGGAATGCTATTTCGAGTGAAGTGGAAAATCGATTTGAATTCGATTTCGTTCGAAATGTAGAACATATTGGCGAATAACTTCAATTTTATTTCGTAAGCTAAAACTTGGGATTTTCATCATTGATCTTAAAAAAAATTTCGTCTCGAAATAAGTTCGGTACAGATATCTTAGAAAAAAAAAAAACAAATATATTTTTTTGGCAGTTTGCTTTAATTACTAATTCTTTATGGTGGATACATTTTATGCAAATTTGTCGGTCTTGTTGTATGTCTTAAAAGATCTAACCATCTTTTCGAAAATTTGCGAAAGATTCCCAGGCTCGTTAGATTTTCGATATCCTTTATTTCATGCACGTTTAAGCTAATATCTTAAACTACAGCTTCATCTATAAATGAAATGACAACTAAAGATGCCAATATTTGCTCCTTGGATAAGATCACTGTGCTGCCATCCAAGGCACACAAAAAGGCCCAAAACAAGTAAAATACTATTTAATCGGAAGGCAAAACCGAAAACCTTTGATTGGATATTTCAATCATGAAGCGGCATCATCACGAACGATCCGCATGTATAAAGAACTCATTTCTTCGGAGAAACTTCTGAAATCGGATACACTCTCCTAAGGGAATACCATTTATTTAGTGATCAAATGTCCCCAGGGGTCTTCGCATCAACATCATCGCGAGCGGTCATCAGCTATAACCGCCGAGAAGGCCGTAACATCATTATCAACCAACCCACCGACGCGACGGACGCCGACGAAGATGACGACCGACCACAGCGACAATAATGAAACGAATTCGTTTACAGACGAACAAAAAAAAAACAAATGAAATCAAAGAACGGATCAACGTCCCCACGTATGTATGTAGCAATCTTAACTTAAACGCGCACGGACCACACCGATGAACTTGATGCGCCTGGAATTTGGTCAATTTTGGCATTCCAGCTGCGATGAAACTGCGACTCGGATAGGTCATTACTCAAATCCTCTCGCTCTCTTTTTTTTTTGCTTGAAAACCGAAAGGATCTGCGTCAATCAGTGTTCAATAAAATGCATTCCGTTGCGCGCTCCATTCTCTGGGGGATATCACAATGAAGTTGTTCGCTTTCAGATTAAGTGGGATTGGAATATGTTGCATTGCATATATAGATAGAAGGACTGGATGCTTTACGGTGATTTTCTGTGTGGCATCCGATCTCAATGGCCAGAGCAAATGTAACCGCTGACATATTCACTCAAACGTCATTCGATTTGTACGTTTCCATGTTAGGGATTTAATGAAGACCTCTTTGCTGTAGGCATCGCGGGATGTCGTCACTTTTTTATGTGAAACTTTTCGTGGGTTTTGTATTTCTAACCGATGATTAAGGAGAAAAAAGTTTAAGGACAGGTATATGTACCTACCTATCTACGTGAATGGTGGTGTGGTGACCACAGGAAGGTATACCTTTTTTGAAGCAGCTCTGTGATATTTATATTTATGTAAATGCAACTTGTGATATAGGTTTCTGTCTAGAAGTGACCTGTACAAAACTACAATTCTTTTAAAAGAGGTAAGCTTCTACATAATTATTAAATCAAGTTTCTGCATTTACAAAAACTTGATTTATATATACTTTTTCCAAAACTTGAACAAAACCTGTAGGTTTCTATTACATGGTCTGTCAAAAATTTGTTCCAAAAATTTAACTCCACATTTATCAAAACAACAATAAATTTTTACTGTCTCTAATTTTTTTGATCTTAAACTTAAAAAGCTTTTTCGCACAATTTTTTGAAAATGATGTTTCGCAAATATTTGTATTTCATATTGAATTCAAAAATAAATAAATAAAAAAGCTTAATGTTAAAAACAAATATTATGTCGCAATTGATTTGCTTTGCGAAATTTCTGAACAAGCTGGTGATATGACGAAAGTAGCACAGAATTTTAAACACAGAATACAAAACTGCGAATATGTAGGTAGGTACTTGCAAAAATATAAAATACTCATTTAAGTAATGGGAAAATGTCAAAATGCGAATTCATCACAGTTGCGAACTCAAAACATAAATATTGCGAAAAAAACGAAAAAAAAAAAAAACTGGTGAAAAAATAGAAACTGCTAGGAGACCAAATCGTTCTTAAATTTTAATTTACTTATCAGAAATTCCGCACAGAATTCGGGTAGAAATAAATGAAAGTTTCTTTTTGTTTGTGTACATGAATATAAAAAAACAGAACCTTTGGTAACCATACAACTTCGCCACAGAAAGTCCTTTTTCTTCAACACAGACCGAAATTATGAATCTCTAAAATGTTCGCCTAATTGAAGGACAACACAAAAATATATCCACAGCTCCTCATGAATAGTTAGTGCTCTCAGTTCGTGGAATATATTTTTGAAGAGCGATTTAATTGAATGTTCATATGAGTATATATCTTGTCTTTTTTGACTTTGCAGAGTGCACTGTGCGCAGCGATTTGAAACCCTTTTAGGGCGGGTTCAATGACCAAGGATCAGAGCAGCTAATTGATGCCTTATTCTAAATGCGAATATGTGCGCAAGGGGACTTGAAATATAGGTACATTTTTTATATTTCTGGCCATCAGAAGGCTTAATCCCTGCTATTGACAACCAAACAAACATATCATAAAGCCACTGCTATGGATGATCCCAACCGCCAATCAATGGGGCTTGATGGCTTGCGTGCAGCGGTCTAATCATAAGCCCACATCGATTGAGGCCAATCGACGATCAATGTCTATTTGCGGTGTCTGCCTATATAGCTCCTGGTGGTTGCTGCCGTCGTTGCTGTGATGATGCTCCTGATGCTGGACATTAATCGACCAGTTCGCCCAAACCAAACCAAGCGATCAAGATGACCATCGTCCATCATGTGTTATGTGTATCGTCAATATCATGCCAAAGCCCACATCATAGCTTTGCAGAAAAAAGATTGGAATTCTGGAAAGACTTAGGTACACAAAAAGTTGAAACGCAAATTTCGTTCAAGTCGGTTTTTTTTTCTCTTATGGTCGACCAAGTATCCGAATCATTCAATTCATGGTCAGGAACATCAATTAGAGATTTTGTGATCATTTCGGAAATGCAAAACACTCGCCAAGGATATAGATGCGCCAATGCCATGGGATATTATAGGATCGCCTTACAGATTCTGACGTCCGTCGGTCGGTGGCAGCGGCTGCTGTGGCGGCAACGGCTGGTGCAGAGACCCGCTGCCGATCTCATGCCTGATCGTCCAAAGCATCAATTATCGGTTTTTGTGTGTGCTGCAAAAAGAGCAGAGGCCATAATATTTGGATGCCGAAAGCAGACCGTCAGTCGTTCGGTGGTTGAACCTGAATTAAGGATGTATGCTTGACTTGCGAAAAGAGATGAATTAACATGCGACCAGGTGTGGTTTTGGTACAGGTGCTAGATGCAGGTTTTTTTTTGTTGTTTATGTACATATATCCCTGTGTCTGATTTTTTCTTCCGTTTTTTCGGATTTTTTTTGTTGTTGTTTTGAGAAATTATGTTGCGTGCAAGGAAATATCATGTAATGTATATAGTCGAAGGATGAGCAAAAAAAAAATCGAAGCTCTTCCAGAGCCAACTGTTCGCAAAGCATCACACTTAAAAATGGATTGATGATTAGACTCGTGCTATGCCAAGGTGATCTTAAGGGTATTATCGCTTTAGTGGAAACAGAATATTTCCTATGACTTCGACGAATCAATTCTTAAGTAAACACACTATACCTAACCTATGTAAATCCGAAAAGCGAGATTTAAATTTTTATTTGTAGATATGTTTGATCTTTAAGAAATGTGCTTCTTGAAACTGGAAGCAATGCCTCCAATAGTATATGCGCGGTGTTGTATTTTACTGAATTTCGATGAAATTGGATGAAATCTTCAACAAGCAAGAAGCATTGCTTGATTACTCAGTATCTACCAATCTGATTTAATTTTCGATTGCATTTTTTGAAAAAAAAAAATTGGTAATGCCGGTTAAACAAACCGAAGGGATATTGGTTTTCAGGTCCTTAAAAAATGTTGGTTTGTTTGCGTATAAAACGATTAACAATTCTCAAAAGGCAGTTGGAAATAAGCTTTATCAGGAAACAAGATTTTCTTTTTCTAGCCAAGCTGAAATTTAAATATTGACTTATTGCTACGAATTTGATGTGAATTTCTGTAAATTTGTGTGAATTTTTGTAAATTTGTATGAATTCGAAATTTTCTTATACAGAAGTCAGATGCATGAAAATCAAACATCGTGTTGTGCGTTACTCTACTTCAATACTGCTAGTATACCTATAGGTATGTTATAAATACTGAAAAAAGGAAAAAATCAATACCAAATGATAATGCGCTGATATTTTTAAAAAAGTTTGTATATTATTTATTTGGAACATCAATAGCAACTAATCATAAAAGACATCATTCAAAAAGGCTGCAATTTGCCTTAATACACGACCTAAGACGCCCTGTGTAAGCCAATCATTGATCGCAGTTAACAGCTCATTCATTGGAAAATCTCATGGACAAGGGTTCACTTTAATGACTCAATATTTGGGTTTCCACTATATGAGCAGGTTATTCCCTCTAAAACAGACCACAGTTTGTAATCCAACTGATTGAGGTCTGGGCTACCAGTTGGTCAATCATATCCGATACTATGAAGTATGGAACGTTGGTTTTGAGGCATTTTTGGGTGCTTTTTGCCTTTTAAGCTGGAGCAGAATCTTTTTGGAATTTCCCTTGTCTATATAGCGCTGAGTCCGAAATCTTCTTTAATGATAAGACGCATGGAATTTTGAGAAATATACTCATATCTCGTGATAAGAATTCAGTGTTTTTCGCCTGTTTCGAGTTTTCACGGCTTTGATGGCACGTGGAGTCCTCAAAGTGCTTGGGCGGTTGGATCTTTGGCAGTTACCTACTCGAACAGGACAATTACAACAATGGGGTTTTTCGTATCACCCCACTACAGGACTGTTAATGACTAGAAACATAGCAAAAAAGCATAAAAGTAACTGGTTAAATAGCGGTAAACATGAAGAACTGCATTAACAAATACTTTATATGGTTGCGTTAAGATTTGTATCAGTATATATATGACTTCCGAGGGAAATGTTCGCGATAGTCCCATTCTTTAAACTTTTACAATTTATTAGTTTTTGTGGTAAAACTATAAAACAAATTAAATTTACCATTTGTTTTTTAATTAAAATTGATAAGAGCTTTGAATATTCGGCCCTATCATGAAAGAAATTTCCCAGGAATTTTTTTTCCATTTTGGGAAATTTCCTATCACGAATCTTCTTGGAGATTCGCGATTTGAAATATTCTTTTCCCGGTATTTTTTGTTTTTACCATTAAGTTGGCGATAAGACTGATTAAAACAAAAAAATAAGTGCCTACTTAGACCCGGACTCAGTGACGTAAAATTTTTGGAAAAATTGAAAAAAAAGAATAATAAAATTTTGAGTTTGAAAATCATTGATTTTTCAAAAACAATTTAATTAAAATATAAAAGAACAAAATTCTGGCTCCAAAAATACTCTAACATTGTAAGTGTTGCCGTTCTTTTTTAGTTTGTTTGTAAAAATTAAATATTTTTTTTTAATGAAAATTGCCCTCCTGCCTACAAACAAATGAAAAGGACCACCACCCCTTTCATAGCTTTTTGCCAAATCCTATGCAAAAAATTCCTGCGTTTGTTAAGATTATATTCCGAAGGTTTGTACGTATCATTGGGTTCAAAAGGCATGTTTCTTTTTATTTCATTACAACACATTTTGTATTAGAAAATAATTGTTTGTCACATCTCCAATTTATTCCGTGCTTAAAATATTTAAGCAGAGCTGTTATGTACGTTTGCTCTTAAACATCATTCTTTTTTTTTAGGTGATTATACCAACCTTTTAAAGCTAAATTCAACACACATATCGTGGCATTTACGTACCATCCCATTTTTTGTGATGGAATTTACTAAGGAGGCAATCAATTACTTCAAAGCTTCATGCCTCGCTAATTAATTTCACCAGCAGCCCAGACTGACATACACAATGCCTGCCTGCCAGACAATCTATAGACAGACTGACAGGGAGACAGACACAAAACAAACACACACACACACAATATATATATTCCCTTCTTTTCAAACGCAATTATACTCGCGTGTTGTATATCAAGTCGCCTTGGATGATGGTCTATTTTAAATCTTTGAATTTAAGGATTGGCGTTTTATATACGCATCATGAGATTTTTAACTCAGCATGGAACCCTTTTTATTTGTAAGTTAGGTTAGGTACCTATATAGGTAAGATAACGTACGTATAGTCCATTGTATACCTACAATTGTTGTGCGGCGCGGCGATGCGATGCCAATATGGATCTTGATCATTTCAGCCCCATAACAAACAACAAATATACAAATAAATATAATACGAAAATCGAAATAATTCGCGTGGGTCTCCTGCAGTTCCAGGAATCATCATCCTGCATAATGTTACTCAGTGTTAAATACTTTTCCCTCTCTATAGCCCAATCCTAGATCAGATCTCAGACTCAGTATAGAAGTATAGATGAATGCACAGCTCCGCAGCACCGTGCCCTATTGCCCACAACAAACCCAACTATACTTGGGTACTCGTCGTCTATAGTATATGAATAGGGATATACGGTTACCTTTAGGACGAAGTTCGCGCATCCAAGCTATCATCGTCCTCATCGTCATCATCATCAGCACCAGCAGCAGCACTCAGATCGGATCCGTACCTTCTCACAGGGAATACTTGATGGCGCCAAAAAACTGCCATTAGTAGTGTGTATGGCAGTGGCATACATGATGCATGCCCAGCGCGCATAGGCACATGCAACATAGGCAACACCTACTCATTTTCCCAGGATATAATATGTTCCTCTTCCAGAAGAAGCAGAAGAAGACTCTTGAAGAGGTGACCAAAAAGAAGATGATTCCCGAAACAGAGGAAGGAAGGTGAGCACGGATTAATGCGGCCGTAAACAGGAACACACCTCTCATTCCGTCTAGTCTGAGCTGAGTGTACCTTGCCTGATGTGCTGCCCTTGGCTATGTTATAGTGAAGTGAGATATTCCTTGTTAACATTAGCTCTTCCTTGCTATGCATCTAGGGTTCTAGTTTTTTGCAACCGCATCACTCGGATGGAATTAATAAAACGACCAACAGACTATGGATACCTAAACTATGGATGGAGGAACTACTGCAGGATTTATACGTTGCACTAAGGTCAAATTGGTCATAAATAATTGATCGACCTTTTCTATTTCCATTTCTATGTCCGTATATATGTTTTGGTGCTAAAATTTATTGTTGTTTCTTGTTTTTAGATGCCATCAACCCTGCTCTTTATTTTATCTCTGTTTTCGGCCAAATATTCTCTAGATTCCTATCAGGGTGCGAACATTAACTGAATTAGGCACGCATGGATGCGAAATGGTTTTGGTTGATGTTTGTTGTCTGAAAAAAGGTTGAGAAGATGAATTGGACGGAAGCGATGCGCAAATTAAGTTTGCTTGCGTTAATTGGTCGACGCTAAGTGCATAATTAGTAGGGGCTTTAGTGCCGATTTGTTGGCATTGCGGCAAGTGATTTTTGTTGTTTTTGTTTTCAAGAGATTTAGGTAAAATAAATAAAACAAAATGACCTAACTATACCTGCCTGCAAGAATAGAATAATTTGATTTGTTGTTTTTCTTTTTTTAATATTATTTTGGAATATTATTCTATAATCGAAAAGATATTTGAAATTTTGAGGATGGGTTTTTTGGATGAGATTAAGGATGAGTTTTAAAGCGATTTTTAATTTGTAGATATCCTTATTTTAATACGATTATAGAAAAAAAGAAATTACCTATTTTGAGTCTTCCTTGCAATCAAAGAAATTAAATATCTTATCTGGTGATAAAGGTATAGGTTCTGTATATCGCAAGTCATCGGCAAAAAAGTTAAAAGGTGCTTGTCGATTTGACAGTAATTTTGTCAGTAAAATCTGGGAGTGTGTTAAAATAATATTTTGATAGAAATGATGTTTCCTTTTACTATAGTAAATAACTTCATTTCTTTCTGTCAATATTAATTTTCTAAGGCTTATGACTAAAACTATTATACAATAGAATTTTGTTTGGCGACGCTCTTCAATCGAATTGGTACCTTAATAACATGGCATACCAGTATTTTCCAAAACACATTTTTTTTTATGGAATCAAAATTGTTCAAAATCCGAAAAAAAAAATTGCATGCTAACTTTAAGTTTAGTTTACCTTTAAATGACTTTTATTTCTAATAAATATTTATTTAACATTTATTAAATTAACTAAGTCTTATTTGGTTTACAATATAATGAAATTCTGAATTTATTTAAAAAAAAAATAATCAATTAAAACAATACAAAATTATTAATTTTTTTTTAAAGATTTTATGCAAATTTTTAGTATTTATTGATTTAGGTTATAACTTTTACAAAAGCTAGACTGCATCTGTACATACTGTTCTAAGGCTTCTGATCAACTTTTTCATGAAATAATTATCTCCAAAGATTAAATTCATACCCTTTCATTGCGAAACCGGGAGTTCCTCAGGGATTTTACTTAGAACCCCTAATTTTTTTAAAAATTTTATTTTTAAACCTTCCTGGAAGAAAATTGCAATCTCGAAGATTTACCACACAAATCAATTTCGTACATCTATCGGCTATATTATTAACTCTGGATTAAAATTGGAGTTAAATAAATTTCCAAATTCATTAAATACAAAAATGTATTAATGTATGTAATCAATGGATTTAAAACTTTCTTAAATCCAGATGTTAAATGCCTTAAATCCAGATGTTAAATGCCTTAGTAAAAATGTCAATTTTAAAATCCATATTTCGTGATTTATTTTTAATTTTCTCTTTCTTTCTTTATTCATTTATTATTACTTAATATATTTATTTGACTTTTTAAATTCTGGAAGCGTTAAAAATTCAAAAACATGAAAAAGAAGTAAATAATATGAGGTAAAATTTTCATCTGGATTTAAGTACCTAAACTGGCATCCGGAGGTGTGATTAAAATTTGATTTATCGTCATTGGATTTAAAAAAAAAATTTAATTTAACAAGTTAATAATAGGTGTGGTTTTTTTCAATCCCAGTGGGAACTGCTTGAAAAAAAAAAACGATATCGGGCATTAGCGACACCATTACAGAACAAAATGGAGTTTCCACAGTTTTTCTCCGTGCTTAGGTTAAGCCCTGAAAATTATCTGGACTTAACTAAGCCCATTGGGGATTAGTTTTTGAATCTTTTTTTTTGTCATCCAAATTTCCTTCGGGCTTGCGGAAAAGAACACGCCTAATATGGAATTGAATTATTGAATTTAAAATAATTAACATTTTCAAGTGAATAATATGGGCGTTAAAGATTTAAAATTAATCTTGTTTAATCTTAATAGGGCCAATATTTTTACAAATCAATCTAGCGCGCTGAACACATTCATTGAAAAACTTTTTCCCTCCCTCCAAATTTACAAGAAAAACTGAAACATCATTTGCATTTTGAAAAGTATTGCCAGATAGTTAATATTTTTGTGTGATGACAACACTACATAGATTTATTTAATCTAAACTGAGTAAATTTATTCGTGGAAACAAAACACAATTTTTGGGTGCCTTTAAAGCAGCTAAGGTATATTTAATAATTCCACTGCGAGATTTTATGATAGGTGAGAGAAATATTTTATTCAAAACATTATTAACATGGCTCATCAAAAATACCATAACAGAATAGTTTTCAAATGTAAATAAAAACTGACAGCGTATTTGCTTATAGAGTTCAGTTAGTTCTTATTGTTTACTTTATCGAAGAAGTAATATAATAAACTGTTATAAAACAAAATTTCGAATATGATTTAATTAAAATTGGTGTAATTTATGATATTTAGGTATTATGAGACGAGAAAATACCGGATTTTTAGACTGAATTTACCGAGAGTCGGTTTTCAACAGAAAAGATTAAAAATAAAAAAGGAGTAAATTTAATTTCAAATATTGTTTACTGCTATTTCAGTTATCTCATATTTCTTCAAACCATCAAGAGTTAACTATGACAGTTAACTCCAGGTTTAAATTTACTAAAAAACGTGTTTTAGGAGTGAATTAAAATTTAACCCCGAGACTAGGATGATCTGACATTGAAAAAGTTCCAAAGGTCCGAATCATATATAGAATTAAAAATGTTTTAATTTTTTTTAAATAAATCCACACAAAAATCAAAAAAACATTATTCATCAACTTTAAATATGAACGGTACTCACAAAAAAAAAATAACCATGGGAAAAATATTTCGGCCAAGGCTAACGAAAAATGTATAGTGTAGATATATACCTATAATAACTTAAGTTCACTTACAATACCAACAATTCATAAAAAGGCTCTCTTCAATTTAATGGCATAGATACATATAATATGTATTATGTACGTATATAAAATAATATTGCTGGTGCAATTTCAAAGAATCGGAAGGAGGTCGATCTAGGGTTCTTAATTTTTTTTTAAGTTACAAAGCTTTCCGAATAAAAAAAATCTATTATTGTAAAATGTAACTGCATTCATATTTTTTCCTGGTATCTTCCCATTTATATTTTTTTTTTATAGAAAATTTTCCACCATCATTCAAGCAAATGAATGCACAACCAGATTATTTGATCCAATTTTTGATATAATTTCAATAGCTTACTGGCTTTTGCGATTCTGTGTATTTTTTTTTGTACTTTGTATTTCCATTTAATACACACTCTACACACATAAGCATCATGAGAGAGAGTGACGGTAATAAACAGTAATAAAAGTTATAGTAATAACGGGGGCTAACAAACGTAACGTAACCAAAACCCAACTATGAGAAACAGCAGCAACAACAGCAGCTCACTCTTGAGGGAAATACTTCAATGACAGAGGAGAGTTTTATGGAAGCATTTTTGTCGCTGTTTCGGTTATGAGGTTTTGCTATGACTTTTCCAGGATCTCACCATTATTTCGTTCTTTTTTTTTTTTGTGCCAGTTTGGCGTGATTTTTGTGGGCAACTCGCGTCGTTGCCAGACAACAGCAGTGAATGAAATTTTATTATTAAACTTTTTCTCTCATGGAGCTCATATTTTTTTCGGAAACTCGAGTTTTTTTTCGCTTTTACCAAAAAAAACCCCATGGCTGCCATGTACAGTTTATTGTCGTTTTTCATTTTTCACGAAACGTGTATACCAGCGAGGAACTTACCTATACCTACCTACCTATTTTTAAAACACATAGAAGCTGAATGTGGAAATCCATTGCTATAGATCTGTTGCAGTCTTATATACGGGTGGTGGGGGCGTTGATGACGGGGAGGTGTGGCGTGCACCTGACAAACGGATATAGGGGCACAGGTGCGGAAATCCCGGGGATAAAGTCGTTTGCATGAAAAGGTATATATGTAGTGTAGGGGCTTGCAGTGGAATAGAAGGAACAGAAGCACAGAGGCTCTATTCGGTATGCTTTGTGCGCGATGAAGGTTGCAGATTTGTAGTGTGATTCAGTAAAATTCTGCCCTTTGATATAGCGTCAATGAAACGCTGTATCAAGAACAAAGCCAAAATCGAGAGACATGCAGAGATTCAAATATTGAATTGAAAGGATCTCCAAGAGGATATGTGCTTGAATTGCTTATTCAACTCTATAAGAGAGAAAAAAAAGCTCCTCTGTTAAAAAATGACTGACTCTGATTTTAATGAATTGAAAAAAAGAAAAGAAAAAAAAAAACAAAAAATATATAATCTGTTTTATATGACCTCGAATGGAAATATTTTTACAAGCTACAAGGACATGCCAATTAAAGACCCATGGCTTAGGTTTATAGTGTACGAGGTTTTAAAATTGATATATGTATATGTTCTATACTTTGATGGTGGATGTCAAGGGAATATTAGATTTGTGTATTTTAATTGGAAGACCAGATTCAACGACTTGGAAGGCTGGCATAGGATATACTTGAGTTGTTAACTGATGAATACAAATTGACTGAAAATACTATCTACTATATCCCACTGAATGTGTATATGAAAAGAGTTGCAAAAATAGTAACATCTCAAGTGGAGTGAACTTGCATTTTTGTAGGTTCATTAAATTTTTGTTTTTGCACCAAAGGCTATGTTTTTTTTTTGTTTTTCTTCTGACGAAACGAATAGAAAAGCTACAAATGGGTTTATACAACAAGAATGAAGAAGAATGTGTTTATAAAAAAAATACAATACAAAATTTGGGTTATGTTTAGGAAATATGTGAACTTTCAGCAGTTGAGGAATTATATAAGGTATTATGGAGGGGTTGTCGTAAATAAAAGATGTTGGGAATATTTCAATACAATTTCTCTCAAGAAGCTGTCTCAATTAAAATACCCATCTTCATACAATTTACATTCTTTATTCAGAATTAACCTAAAGACTGGGAAAATGGCTGTAACCACTTTTGATGTTCCCCGTTGAGACAGATTTTGGGTTCCATTTTTCTCTACAGCTGGTGAACATATTCAAAAGACACTTGGTAATATTCCGTACCAAGTAATGTGGGACTTGATTATGTTTTTCTTTTGTAGATCTCGATATAAAGCGCTATTTCTAATACACCAAGCGGAATTTGTTTTTCCACGAAGGACTTTGTTTTGGAATTATTGGATGGTTTCAGCATTTGTTTTCATGGTACAGCCCCACAGTTAAATGCCATTAGCCATAAGTCCAAAATAGTTTCAGTATTTGATTTTATAGCATTATTTTGTTCTGGATAGATATGTAGGTTCAAGTTGTTACACAGTAACCAATACATTTATCAGGCACTTAAATAGCATTGATGTCCATTAGATTATCCCTAGAATATAACAAATACAGTGTTGGTCCTAGGACAATTCCATGTGGTACACCGGATTCAATTTTATGAAGTTCCAAATGCTACTGCTCGTATACCGTTCTCTTAAGAGTCAGTCGTTAACACAGTATTTCAGAATTTCATAGAACTGCCTTGGGACATCTCTATGCAGTGCTTACTCAAGTACCAAATGGCAAACCTTTTCAAAGACTACAGAAACATCTATAGAAAAAGAGCGGACCATACGTGTTTTTCTTCAAGTGCCTTTTCAACAATATCCGTTATTCGATGCACTTGTTCTATTGTGGAATGTTTATTTCTGAATCCAAACTGATGGTTTGGGAGTGGTTTTTTTTTTCTTTTATTTTGCTAAGCCTTCACAGGAGCAGTTTTTCGAAAAACTTTGTCATAATTGGTACCTACAGTATAAGCGATTATGCCCTGTAGGAAGTTACTTCTGTTGGTGGCTTACCTTTTTTAAGAATACTTCTACATCCTCCAAGAGTGTCATTAAAGAGTGCTTTTCACCCTACCTCGGCGGAAAATTGTATCCTCCATTCCTGCCAATAAAACGCACAAAAGAATAGCACAGAGAGTTGTAAGACACTAAGTTCTGGTTATAGATGAGCTTTCACGCCACCTTATTTATTTAATTTATAATTAAAATAAAATTAAGTTTTCTTTTGGTTAATCCTCAAAGTAGGTATACCTTCAACTTTGTGGCTTTGATTTTATGAGTCAAAATTTGTCGGAAAGAAATCAGAATTTAACAAATTAAAACAAAATTGTGACCCATTGTTTTGTGATTTTTGTGAAGTGCAACGTATTAAATATCCAAAGACTTCTTACTCCAAAACATCACCTTTAAAATGTTTATAAAGAAAATTAATTTTGTTATGTCGCCAGAGTATTAAATTCTTCCCATGATCCAACTGTCTACCCGCACCATTCATAAGCCATTAAACAAAAATCAAAAACCCAAAAAAAAAAAAAAAACACAAATACAAATACAAATTATAAAAATGATCCAGGTTTCTTTTTTTATTTGTTCTTTTGTTCTCTAAATCAAATTATCGGAAACATTTATGCCCAGCGTAATGGTTGTGAATATTAAATCACAATTCATAGAAACCCACGAAGAAACCATTCTTTTCTCGTTTTCGATCGTTGGTCGTCCGTCGCAGCCGAAATATATCAAAACCAAAAGAATCATATCTGCTCATAATGAAGCCACCACCATTATCCAATTCATATAAATACTCGCCATATAGTATAAAAAAGGTGCCTGATGTGATGGTATAGACGACAATCTTTGAGGTTCGAAGTGATCGCGGAGGAGAATCCAAATATGGACACACAAAGGCACACAGCACACAATTGAGCCAGCGCACTCCAAAAACAAGTCAAAAATAAATTAAACGAAAAGAAAACAATTCGGATCCTGTCCACATGCATCGGATCGGAAGTCAAATGAAATGCAAGCAGAATTTTTAATTGTTCTCATTTTGTTCTTCGATTATTTTTGACGAAAAAAAAAACAAAAAAAGAATAAAATGTAATAATTTTTGTCTTGAAGGTTTGGTGACAATGCTGGTTGAGGCAGGGGGTACACTATCTATAGACTCACACTCCTCATGCCAACGGAATCACCATCGGCTATAGCGGTGGCATTATCATTTCGTGCCACGTCGTTGTACATTTTATATCGACCGCTGATCGTGGTATTGATCTGCAGCATCAACCGAACGGACCCTGAAAGACGACGACGACCGACGGCGAAAACTCGAAAGATGGACAATCGTATGGCGAAATTCCTTAAAGTTCATTCAAAAGGACAGGTGTAAGTCGGCGCCTGGACATCCACCGCAGTTCCACTGAGCTTCTGCGTGTTAGCTTGTCTACATATACCCGTCGCTGTCTTAAAGATCTGCACGATCACTTCTGCAGGCATTTTCGACGTAAGCCGCCTTTTGGATGCTGATGGTGATGGTGATGTTTGTTATCCATATGGATGCATGCATCTGTATACCAAAACGCACACGCATGCATATACATACCTACAAAACACAGACAAAAGCCTTTTGGATCTGCGATGAAAGATACTTTGATGGATTGATCTCTTGTTTTAAAATTCTGATGGACAACTGGCGCAGTTATACTGCCAAAGAAGACTAAAGACATTTGAAAACCTCAACAAAGACTTTTGTGATGGTCCTTGGTTTGCAGTAAAAGTCTCAACGACCGAAGTTTGAACTCAGTATATGTACGTCGTCGGTCGTCGCGTCGCGGCGGCCACTTGGACAAAATCAATGTCGAGCATCTTCAACAGAGACAATTGGAACGCAACTTTACTTTGTGTTTTTGTTTTTTTTTCAGCGCAGTGCATCACACAATAACGAATGCCAGAAAATCAAAAATTCAATTTTGTAATCTTTTATGATGATCCTTTACGATTGAGGAGCAAAGCGCAAAACAGCAACAAAACCTTCTTACAATGGTCCACGCAAATAAAAGTTTGATGGTGATGAACCGCCACCGCATTGCAAAAAAAAAAAAAAACAGAAGATTGTTTAAAAATGTAGATGGTGGTACTGGTGGTGGTGGTGGTGATATTTGTTGTGGCATGGTAAAACTTTTTGTTGTCATGCGTTTAGACGATTCATGAAGATAATAAAGTTTGCATTTTTTTTAAACATCAGACAAAAGATTAAACTGCGCTCATGCAAATCGATTTGAAAAGAGATGGAAGATAAAAGTCAAAACTGAAAACGAGAGTTTGTTTATTTAAAAAGAATTTAACACAGAAAATTGATGGAATTCAATCAATTTAAATTTATTTTGGATCCAGGGAGATTTTTCCCAGGGAATAAAGAATAAGCTTTTAAACTACATATTTACATTAGGCGTATGTTTCTTTTGAAAAAGTAATAGTCAGCTCAGCAACCACACTGTTTCTAAATTTTTTTATTTGTGGATTTTTTCGTTCCTGAAAGAGATCTATAACGTCCATATTATTCACTCGATACATCCAGATTAAAATTTTAATCCAGATGTAAAGTATACAAATTCAATGTAAATACATCCGGATTTAAGTTTCAATCTGGATGTATCGAGTGGATAGTATGGGCTTAAGAAAAGTTTCAGTTTAATTTATAAACCCATTCAAAGTCTAACTTTAGTCTGTCCCAAAGTTTTCAGGACAGTGAAATCCGCCATTTTGGAAAACTCGAATTGATCTACACCGCAGCTGAATTTTTACAGCTTTATCTTTGGTCTGCATATCGCATAATCTTCAAATTTTGTTGCCTATACAATCTTAATACTGGAAAATATTTCCATAAAAATAAAAATTAAAACGACATAACCTCAAAAATGCAGAAAAAATGTACTTACGCATACATATATCAAAGATTATTATGTAGATCAATTCACTTTTTCCAAAATGTCTGACTTCCCAAAATGGCTGACTTCGCTAGGATTATGGAGTTTCAGGTTTAAAAATAACCCTTCCTCTATTTCCTTCCACGAAAAATTCTATCTTTCCCTTCCCATTGAATTTTAAAAAAATAAAAAGTATGTTTTTCAACTCTCTTAACACATTATAGCTATAACTAGTTTTTCAGATCCTCAAATTTGCCGTACATTTAATTTAACTAGTACGTCCAGCCCCCGAAACTCGAGTGCTAAAAACATTATCGTCTAATTGAAAAACAACTTCTAGAAAATATATTGTAATTCACATGAAATTCTAGAAAACTTTATTTTTCGATGCATACGATTTTTGGAGGTGGATACTCCAACATTAAGTAAAAAATCGCAAGAATAATATCATCGTTTAAAAGCAGTCTTGAGCGTGGAGAAAAACTGAGCTAATTATTATTATATATATTTTTATTATTTCCTGCAGCACTGAACGCCGCGCTGCCGGGTTGGGTTTAGCCGATCCCAGAACCACTGGTCCCAAGACCATCCCGGAAGTAGTCAATAAAGACCAATTAAATTTATATCGAAAATAATACTTGTCGAATGTATTGATTCGTGTATTTAATATATTCGTTAAGATGGTTAGTGAATAAAAAGTTATTGTTCCACGCCTCAGCTTAAACATCCCTCACACTACATCTACAAATTGAAAGCATTCTTCCTTTTTTTGCTCACATTTTATTTCAATTTAAAAAACAACACCCAATGAGCGAGAGACACAACAGATTGCAGAATATTTCCATGCAAAACCAATATACCTACAACTATACATAATTTATGCTTCCTTGCATTAAATCGACCAATGGCCGAAAATCCAACACAACAGAAAAAAATCCTCAGAAATAAAATTCTTCCCACAAAAAACCCTCACTCAAATTCACTAACCATCTTAACGAATATATTAAATGCACGAACCATTGCATTTAGCGAAAATATAATAAGTTTGTGAACAAATACTCGGTCTCGCTCTGGCTCTTGCTATGGTTCTCGCTCTCCTCGCACTTATAATGCAATTTTACTTTATTGTTTTTTAGTCTTTGTGGTAAAATTATTTAATAAATGTTTGCTTTGTGCACTTCTATGCAAAAAAACCTTTCCATCGACATATAATTTATATACTTTCGGCTTTTGTAGACCGCGTAAATGGTACCCCAAAATTCGTGTTTGTCGTTTTATTTAATTTAATTTTCAAAACCATCAAAACTTTACGTAGGTATGTACATATATTCCCAGTACATATGTATCTATTCAACATTATTCTAACACCAACATTATCGCAATTCACTAATATTGTAGGTACATAATATATAGTTTTTAGTTTAGTTCCGGCACTGCAATGCACCTTTGTTTTATCTCGTTGTTGCTATATAAACTTTAGTGATTTTTGAGCATTTTATTTTTTATTTTGTTAAATAACAAAAATAAAACTGCTTTACAAACAAACCCCACTGCATTGCTTTCATGGTTGCCATATTTAGTTTTGTTGGTAAATAAAAATAATAATAAAAAAAAAAACATATACATCTGATGTAGTGATGTGTCCTTTGGCTAAAAAACATGAAGAAGTTAAGTTAACTGTGTACCATCATCAGCAGATCAGACAAGAAGAGGTAGGTATAGTAGGTATATATAAAGAACATTCCATTAGAAATTCATCACACGATTTGAATTCAAGGAATTTTCTTGCTGCAGATGGAGTTGTTTTTTTTTTGTTGTTGTTGAGAATTTGGTGTTAGTCCCTTTTTATTGCATATGCATGTATATATTCATTCTAACTTAGGTATTTCTTTTCGTAAATACATTTTACTGTTATATTTGAATTGAAAACCTGCGGGTATTTTTGGAAAAATTAAAAATGCGATACAGGATTCGATTTCGTTGACAGATATTTCGGAATATACTTATACTCTATAACTGAAAGGATTTATAATGTAAATAGATACATATACACACACACAACTTTTATTAATAATAGGTACATAATTTTTAAAGTCTCTTAAGGTTCCCCCACTCCAAAAAGAAACTGTCGCGACGACGAAGAAAACAATAATAACAATTAACAACACGTGGTTGTCAATGAAAACCACACGTTGTTATGTTATTATTGTTTTCGTCGTCGCCGCGACAGATTCGCGTTGTTGTGGGGGAACCTTTAAGGTAGGTTTGTTTTAACAAAAACTAAACAAATTACATACATAATTAAAAACTCCCAAAAAAATTTATAGTTTGAATTTGAAAATAAGAATTTTCACCCAGTCTCTTTTATTAATCCAGCAATAGGTTTAAGAAACGACGCCATTACCAATAAAACTATTTCATAAGATTGGTTTTGGAGTAGGATGTGTTCCGAAAGGTTAACAAAACGATTTGAAGCATTGCATTATTTATGCGCATCTGGACCGAATTGATTTCATGCGAAAAAAATAATAACAACAGAAAAATAAACCTAAGTTCCCTTTCACACGAGAAAATTGAGTTTTTCAGCAACTTTCAGTTTTTAGGTGAGAAGGGCACCCCGGTCAACGATTTGATGAAATTTTTTTGACATTCCTCTTCATACACACAGTAGTGTGTGTTCAACTTTCACACGAGGAAACAAGTTGACGGAGATTTTTTGACGTTTTATTTTAATTTCCTTAAAAATCTCTTGTACCTTTCACACGAAGAAATAAAATCGTGGACATTTTCTGCAGTTTCTTTTTAGAGTAGCTTAGTTGAACACACACTACTGGGTTTATGAAGTGGAATGTCAACAAAATCTCCTCAAATCGTTGACCGGGGAGATTTTATTTTCCCCTCTACTTCTTGCCCTTCTCATCTATAAACTGAAGTTGCTGGAAACTCAGTTTCCTCGTGTGAAAGGGGACAAAGCTACTTTTAAAGGAAACTACATGTTTTTCTTCGTGTGAAAGGTACAAGAGATTTTTTAGGAAATTAAGAGAAAAGGTCAAAAAAAATCTCCGGCAATTTTTTTCACGTGTGAAAGGGTACTAATTCGCTCGAGATTTCATATTTTGTCTCACTTTCAGTTTAAAGTTTAAACTTCAAATTTTCAAATGAAAACATCCGAACAAAATTGGATGATGTGGTTTGGGATGCGTTTAGAAACTCAATACTTTATTGTCTCTTTTAACTTTCGCAACTCATGACGGCTGACTTTACACCAAATACTTGGAATGCAGCTAAACTATAAAGCTGTAATCTTAGAAGATTTCTGTAGAAGTCAAGAAGTTGGCTTTAAGGAATTTTTACAATTTTGATGGTCCTGTGCCTGGCCTTGATGGCCCGGATAAACAGTACCTTAACTGTTATATAACATTTATATGACATTTCTTATGTCACTTCTTTATAATTTTTATAATAAGTATTTTTAATTGGGCGAGACTAGAAACTATAACAGTTATAACAATATTGCCATTAAAAGTGTGCGAGCTTTCCGTGACTTAAAAAAAAAAGTTCTGACTGCCCGAAGAATGTCCACTAGCATTGGGCTGGATAAACAGTACCTTAATAAGTAAAACTGTTATAAGTTGGCATTTCTTTATTCAATTCCTTTTATAAAATATTAATTCTTCAAACAAATTTGCATTGATCCTTTCTGCGTGAAATAAGTTTTCGTTTTTAAAACATGGTCCTTTTCAGAACTTCAATCTCAACAAACTTAAACTCTTCTTAAGACAAACATAAAGCGAAAAAACATTTGAAACACAGATCTCAAAGCATTAATCTTTAAGATTCAGAATATTATATCCACTCCTTTTGTTATGATCGATTCTTATTATAATAGCGCAGCCGAACAACAATTTTCGTGTTCGAAACGATTCCATACCGCAAATACACCTAATAAACCTATCATTTTGGAACGAATAAAAGAGTCTATAAAAATGTGATGCACCATGTTCCTTACCAGTTTAATAGCGTCTTAAATTAGAATCACTTCTCGCATATCATTTCGATCAGTGTGATCCGAGATCCGATCGCACGCGTAAGCTGCTCTGGTTTCACCATCATTTGCAGCAGCAACAACAGCAACGTGTGTCTGCGTATGATGTGTTGTGTCTGGTGGACCATAATGTTTATTATTATTTGGAGCGGGATATCTTTATTTTTTCGTTTTTGTTTTTCGGTTTGTTTTTTATTGTTTTATTTTGTCGGAAAAAACAAGATCCCTCTGTTGCAGTTGATGATGCGCAGATGAATCGCTCCCATAAATGAATTGAAAATTTTCATGTCCAACAATACTTCACGCGCTTTCTGGAGAAAATGCATAAACATTTGTGGCATCAGCCAAAGCAGTGCACATATATACAAAATATTAACTTATCAAGAGGCCTATTCTAGCCCTGATGTGTGCGGTAATCGTACTAGCACTGGATCTATAACATATCGATGGAGATGTTATGCACTTCAAGGGGCTTGAATGGACTTCTTTGCTCAATGAAAAACGATCATACTGCGATTCATAGAGTTCTTGATGGACGATGATGCTGCAGTGCCTTGGGGAAGATTTTGATCAAAATTTTATTTTGCTTTATCGAAATTAGTGGTACCTACTCTCGTTGTAAATATCATCTAGACGTGAAGGAGGCACAGACTATTATGGCAATATTACAATGTGGTTTTATATAAACATGTTCCTTGGGTGTGCAAATTTCAAAGGAAATGCAAACTAATTTGATTGGGAACGGAAATTCTGCTTTAGTTTACACAATCTATACAAAAAATACTATAAATCTAGTGAATTATTATTTTCAGCAGGATGTTTTGAAATGCAAATTTTCTTAAAAGGAAGACGATAAGTTACCTGGGATATCGTAAAGTTAATATGTATGTTTTCGAATTAAAGAATTAATTTAGGTACCTACTTGAAATTTGCAATTGTAGAAGAAAAAAATCACACGTTAAGGTGGGAACACTTTAAAGTCGTTGTCAATTTAAAAAAATGTTCGCTGTATTTTTATAATGTTGATTTGTTTTCAGAGCTGTTAAATAAACATTATATGGAGCAAAAAAGCATTTTTAGTATGATAAAAAGGCGTTAACATCGTACTATATCGTTTAAAATGTTTGGCTTATGTTTTTATTTTTGACTGATATTTTAAAGAAAGGTAAATTATAAGACCTTTCATTAACCGCCATATTATTCACTCTATTCATCCAGATTAAAACTTAAATCCGGATGTAAATTATATATAAACTGAATGTAAATACCTCCGGATTCAAGTTTTAATCTGGATGTAACGAGTGAATAATATGGCGGTAAATGTATTTACAATTTCTATAAAAAGACAATCTAAAAAAGGTTTCCATTTCAATTGGCATCACTGAGAGCAATATACCTACTCTTCTATATTGAATTTAATACTATATTGCTAAAGTTTAGCCTTGCGTGTTTTGTTCTAAAAGGCACTGTTGCAGAATAAGAATGTAGACTACATTTACACAAAATTATAATGCAATGTCAATGTAAACTACAATTAACACCGTCTCTCGATGCCATGTCCGTTCAGTCAAGTCGAGTCGGAACTAAACGAAATAGCTTTGAAATGATAATTTTTAATGAAACTAAACTGAAATTGAATTGCACACGCAAGTTTGAGATAAGTCCTTTCTCAGTTATAGTATAAAATAAATTTATAAATAAATAGTTAAGAAACTGAACTTATTGTTACGATAATGTTCAGGTGATGGACTTCGACAGTTTGGCAAGACATAACAACTTCAACAAGAGTGTTCTAGTTGCTTGGCTGGATGGAAGTCATTAAAAAAGTGTTTGAAAGGTAGTTCGTTGTCGTCTGGAATTGAAATGGAAATGGTAGAAACAAAGGAAATTAAGTAGCAGTAATTTAATGGAATTTACACGGATAACATTTAACAAAGCAATGAGTGCTAATTGGATTGTAATTTATTTCACGTTAGGGTCTGCAGTATGTGTCTGGTGTTTCGATTTAATTTCATTATGTCACATAGGTACCTATATATTGATCTATTATTAAGAAAGGGTAAACAAAATAGTATATTATTGTCATTTATTGGTAGAAAACTAAATCAATGTATGGTTGTTTTTTTGGCAGAAAAAGAAGAAAAATGAGAAAATTTATTTATTCTAAAATTAGATATGTATGTTTTTATTTTGTATTTGTGTCGGGAAATATACCTGGAATAAAACATGTTTCCGAAATCCATTTTATTGGCATTTGTGTTTTAAAATATCTACCAGATCAAAATCTTGCGCTAAAATTTTATCAGTTTGATAATAATTTCGCTTTTTAATAATAAAACTTATACAAATTTATGCTACTGGTGTAACACCAATTTATGAATCATTATCGCATAGCATAGTACGTTAAAATTTTAACTCTCATACAAAATTTAGCCAAGCACTTTACAAGACCTCCAGTTAAAAAATCGATTTTTCGTTTCTTACTGTACATCACTTATCTGTATAAAAATGTATAGAGCACGAACTAATCATTTATTGATTTGAGAATTTTTCCCGAGCTAATTTGTTAGATTTTGTAATTCTAGAATTTTGTTTGAGTTTTGTTTTGTGAAAATTAAAATTTTATTAGATAAAGGCCAATTTTATTCACTCATAAGTTGAACAAAACTTGAGGATTTTTATTTTCAACTTCTAAATTTGGTTTTATACACTCGTTTACGTTTTCATTATTCGATTTGAACTCTTGAGGTGATCAACTTTATACAGATTTCTCAACTCTTGGAAAAACTCATTTTTTTCATCTTTTATTTGTTTCAAAAGCGTATTCGCTTCAGTTATTGCAAAAAAATATTTAAAAAATATATATAATATACTGCTCATTAAAAGAACAGCATCATAATAAAAAAAAAGAGTGTGCGTACTTATGTACACGCGCTAGAAGTAAAACTTCTTTCACGACAACAGGGCAAGTATTTTTCAAGTCCTACCACTCAGAGCACCCGATTTGAAACTCAGAACCGTTGCAAAATCGTGACGCTGAATTTTGTAATTCGTGACGGGAATTTGTATGTCGGTTTGACATGTCACTGACAGCTCCATAGAAAAATTTTTTACCCCCATGCCGCAAAAGAAGTTTTACTTCAAAAAGAAGCTGTTTGGAGATAAGTGATTGAAAATTTAGTTTCGTTAAAAAAGGTACTCGTGATTGAAATTGAGAAGAGTATGTTTTTTTGTAGAAATAAATAAAAAAGATAACGCTGTAATAAACTCAAAAACGTTTTAATGAGCGATATATTCCGAAATAATTATTTTTTTTTATTTTATTCATCATGGAGTGCTGATGGACTCGTACACTGAAAGTTGCTGTTGCCGTCCACAGCAGAAAGGGCAACCGTTAAAGTAATTAAAATAGAAAATAACTCTCGCATTGAGTTCTTTTTTGGGGTGTATACTACCATTTTTTTTATATTGGACTTCTTCCAGCGAATAAATTACTTTTGGAAGTTTGAGATCCTTGTGGTTTTTTTTTACCCATTATTATATTTCAATTTAAGACAATTCAACACAAAATAACTCAGAAATATGATATCGCTATGATTGACAGATTCAAATTTTAATTTAATTATGATAGTTTTTATATTTCACAAATATCTCAGGAGATTTTTCAAACTGGAAGTTGGCGAACTTAAGATCTTCAAGCACTGGAGAGTTGAAAAAATAATTAGTGAATAAAAAGAAATTTCAACTTGTGTTTTCAACTCTCGAGTTGAAGTCCTTTAGTTTGCCAACTTGAGAGTTTGCTTCAATTGTTGCCTAAGAATAGAATGAATAAAATGGCCCTTAGTTCATTTGAAATTAAGAATAAAATTTCTGTTTAGAGAACAACTGATTTTTGAGACATTTTATTCACAACAGCTCTAATGTCAAAATTTAGGTATACGATTTTAGGTGATATATTTAAGCCCAGTACACAGATCGCCCTAAATTTAAGTTCCCACTTCTATACCTAAATGTGAACAGGATATATGTATGTATGTCACAGAAAACAGCTGTTCTATGAGAAGAAATTATATTCAAACATTTAAAAAAAATATGTGAATTTAATAAAATAAAATGCATTCTTTTGCTATTGGCTGAGATAAATTCGATTTTTTGCTCAAAAAATTCAAGAATTACAGAGTCTGCTAAAATTCATGTGGAGAATCAATGTGCCTAACAATAGATATGTTCATTTACCTACTTCCCAAAACTACCAATTTCTGGTAATTTTTATAGTTCAACTTTATTTATCGGAAAAAAAGTTTCGTTTTATTTTTGCCGCCGCGCCGCGCCGTTTGCAAAAATTTAACCATCTTCCGCGGTATAAGGTGACAATTTTTAAGCCACCTTGCACATATACATATGTGTATAAAAGCACTCATATAAAATGCATATTATAATGTATGTAAGTTAAAATAACTGTTCTAATCTTTATATATTTTAATATCGATATTTTGATACATTAAATATTATTTTTGATTCGAAAGAAAATTCGGTGCTTTAAAAACAAACTGAAATATTTTTGTTTCAAAATCTTGGAATTAGGTAAAGTGGTTCTGAAGCACATGAAAAAAAAATAATAACTAAAATATGAATAGAAACGTATTTCGGTAATTCCTTTTAAAATTTTAAGACAGTTGAGGTAAAGTTAATATAGTTATTCTATCTCCCAAAATATGAAAGCTGTACAATTAGTTACTTCTCTCATTTAACCACAACGATTACCCAGAACATTACAGCCATTCTAAAAACGAGGTAATAATTCCAAACCCGTGTTGATCCTCGTCTTACCCATACGCTATAATACCTTGAGAAATTATATATCTTTTTCTTTTAAACATACACGCCACAGCCAAACATTAAATGTATATACATATGTATAAGAAAAAAAAATAAATTCTATTTAATTATTCAAAACGATTTCAGTAGGTAAAAGTACACTTCAAAAAATGTGTGTCGGTCATCATGGAGTGGCAATAAGTTTATGCAACACAAGAAAAAAGTTCACATCTTCCTGGAAAGTTTTGCATTATGTTGTATGAATATTATATATGGCGATGGCAATGGGTAGATGGATGACAGTAGATTCTTTCATATAGCTTAGGTTATGCACATTTTTCCTCGGGCGTTATCGGGCGTGTCAAACCTATACCTCTCATATGGAAAAGTAAAAAATAAAATAGTGAGAAAATTTATTTTTTGAATTTAGTTCTTCTTCGATAAAAGAAAATACATACATATATGTACATTGTACATATATATTTGCCATGCCAGCACATATTCCTCAAACTTAAAATATAATCACGTAATCGGGTGTTGTAAAAATGCATATAAGAGTTCGTTCTTTTCGTTTTGCAAAATAAAGAAAAAAGGATAATATTCTTGTACCTTTTAAGTATATGACTTGGATATATTGATATATATGGAATATTTTGTGACATTTAGATTCTTTGAACACTGTAATATGCAGAAATATTTAGATTCAAGAAAGATTCACATAAAAATACTTAAGTTTTCATTTGAATATCAAAAGATTATTCAATTCAGGGTGAAAGAGGTTAACTTTTTGAAATCCTTCTTAACTTAGCTGGATATTTTAATAACGGTAACAACATTCAAACAAGCAGGTCTTCCTTACATTTCTTAATTTAAAAACTTAGAACTTGATGAATAAAATGATCCATGGAGTAGAAAACCAAGAATAAAAATATCAATCAAACAAATAACAACACTCTTAAAATTTAACAAAAATTAACTAAAACAGAAAAAAAACGTATATTCTCTTTAAAAAGTATCGTCTGCTAAAAATACAACATCAGGCGATCAAAAAATGTTTGACTCAACACACAAGTGAGACATTTTCTGAAAAATCATTCTCAAAAATCAGTATCTGTCAGATAAAGACACAATATTTAACGATAAATTTCTCATCACGATGCATCTGCCCGAAAAGATGAAAGAACAAAAATCATCAAAAAAAACAACAAAAATATCAACAAACCAATTAAATTCATATAAATCTCCATTCAATAAATCTCACCCCAGCCAAATTAACTATATAATATAGATACTATACCTACAGCGGTTTTCCCACCAACAACCCCACAACCATCAGACTTGTCTGATGTCTACAATCAACATACATTTGTACATATGTACAAATATTCACCACTCAGAGCTTTTTTAATCTCATTTTTCACATCACAGACATTCAAATAAAAAAAAAAAAATTATATCTCGAGAACGAAGCCAATAATTTGTAACTCAGATTAAAATAAATAAATTATTGCTTGAATAAAAAAAAAAGAAAAGTAATAAAATAAACGAAGAAAGTCATGTTGCGACTACGTGTCTTTTCGAATGATTTTGGCAGCGACGACGTGACGCATGGTAGTGGCGCGGCGGTGAAGGCTTTTTCTCCCACGAATAATTTCCACCACTACCGCCACCGCCATGCCATCATCATCGCTCATAGACACTTTGGAGTCCGCTTAGATACGGCACCACCATATATTCACCATTTGCACAGATGTCGATCATTTTTGTGGTCGACGACGACGACGACGCTGCTGGAGGAGATGACATAATCATTCGGCAATTTACCAAAAAACAAAACTGAATCCACACACAAATAATCGTTGCTCATTTTTGGAATCCAGATTCTCTAAAACAAGAGTCTCACCTGACACTCATCTGTACCTAGATACACTGTAATCGTGTGGGTTCCTTCATTAATTTCACCAGCTTAAGCGTTGTCACCTGCCCACCCATGGAACCGTATAGGTGAACACAATAATAATAATTATTATCTTCGAGCTAAGTTCTTGAGTGGTATCTGGAGGACAGGGCGGGAGTGGACTGGACGGACACTTCTAGGATTGTGTTGTTGGTTTTTCCAAAATAGGAATAGGAATTCTAATTTGAATCTCCGCAGGTAGTTTGCCTTAACTGCTTTTCTATTTAAATGACCTTTGGGGTGGTATCTTGGATCTGTGTTATAGTTCCAGGTGATATCTTAATTTAAAGGTGCGAGGGGGAGGAGGGTGGACCCACAAAGCAGTCCGATCCAAACAAGCTGGCAATAGTGAAGCAAAGTTTCAGGTGTTTAGGTCTCTGTGAGAGGAAATATATTTATTGGACTGGAGATTGTTTTCCCATCTTTGGAGTATTATAGGGAGCACCCCATTGAGAGGCCACAACCGAGGATTTCTCATGGGGACACTACTTACGACTTGAATTACACTTGGGCGGCGGAGGAGGCGTTGGCCATCGCCAATGGTTGAAGATAGATAATGGTCGTTGGGATGGAATTGGTTGAGATGACACTAAACCGTTGCTTTCACTATTTTATTGCTCAATGATATCAAGAGAGGAAGAGAAACTTGAGATTAGTTCTGTTCTGTTTTTGACGTCTTAAACGATAAAATGTTTATACCAAGGGAATATTGAGGCTTGGAAAACTTTGAAATCTATATAATAATAATCGACTTGATTTCTTATTTAACTTGTCGAGTGTTTTTGACTTGGTGACTATAATGTAGGTGAGATTTGTCAATGATTTTATTTTGTAAACGAATGTCACATAAATTTATTTTGGTTTTGTGTATAAGTTATTTCATGATATTCGTTTAAAAATGGTTCTATTGGTTTTTAATTAAATGAAATTATTAATTTTATTGATGATTTTCTATAGATGTTGAAATTATTTAAAGACTTTATTTAATTCCATAAAAACGAAAAAAGGATTTCTTATACATAACATAAATTTCTTCGAACTATAAAAACATTGAAGTTCAAGATTGAAAAAAAAAAGAAAAATGTAAGTATATAGCATTTAAAAATACTGACGGAAATTCAATTTATTTTTGTTCATGCAGTTTCTTACTGATTTGTTTAAAATGCAGTGCCCCTTCTTTTGAGTCCAGCCTAACACACCTAAAATGATTTATTCAGGGGTACTGCTTCTTGTTAGGAAGTTACAAATCCTCCAAAAGTGTAGCTCTTCTCAACTTATAGCCCTGATTCTGAATAAAATTGTTGGGCCCCTCAATTTCTGCCGACTTTCAATATCCAGGACAAATAGGGTCTTCATAAGGTGGTCGAGCAGTTAATCTATTTTATTTTTTATATGTTGCCAAAATTACCAAAAACCCTACCCAATGACTGAACACTTTTTTCAATTTATGCTGTGAATTAGTTGTACAGAAACTTTAATAAAAATTGTAGATAATTCAAGAAAAGTATATGAATACTTATGTTAGTGAAAACCTAAAATTGATTATTTTGTTTAAGCTCTGCAATTTTTTTTGTTGTCACCTCTAACTAAGACCCAGTTTTCTGTATTCACTCAGTAGATAATTCATGTGTATCGACCTAACGAACCAATCGAATTGAAATCGATTTTTAGTTTAACTCAAATGAAATTCCATGTTTTACAATTCGTTTGTTTTCGAAAATTCCACAATAACTTCGAACTGTCAAATTTGAAGGTACATCCATTTTTAATTCATTTGACAAGTGAAATTTCACTGCGGATGAAATTGGATGCAGAACTTTTGACAGTTTCAAGGGAAAAAAGGAAGCGAAAATCTGAGAAAAAAATGTAAGAACAATTTTACAAGAAAATTCTAATAATTTCCAGATTTAGCATGTGTTTAAATTTATTATGAATTTTTTATTTCTATATACATTGTTTTTATGTTTTCTTCTAAAAAAAAATAAAAAAATACCTAATGGAACAAAAATATAAAATTTGAACAAAGAAATACGCAACTTCACCAATTTCAAAAAGCATAAATAAAGTAGATGAATTTCTTTCAGAAAATGGAATGAAACGAAATGCAAAACATTAATCGTCATTTTCGAAATTAAAATTTGCATTTCGAACGAATTGTATAGAACACCCGAAATCAATTTCGTCATGTGAATTCACAAAATTGGAATGCAGAACATTGGTGAAAAGCATCTTTTCGCAGAAATCCACCGAACTCACCAAGTTTGGTGAATTAACTCAAGTCTAACTTTAATCTCGCACCTAGAAACTTGGCCTATAAGTAAATCCGAATGTCAGTGAATAATGATATAATTGAAATATTAAAATTAATTTTTTGTGGTAACATCGAAATTATATTTTTAAACTAGATAATTTAAATCACAAGCTAAATTTTTGCATTAAAATAATGACTATAGTTTTATTCTTCAAATTATCCAAAGTAGAAATTAAATTCTAATCCAATTTCAATGATAACTTATTTTTAACTACTTCGTCTAACCATGCAGTAAAACCATTTAAAAGAACCAAACTGCTAGCAGAATTGCCCCAAAAAAAAATTAAAAAGACGATCCTCAAAATGCCACTTGTTTCCTCAATCGAATTAAGAAATTAACAATTTGACTTCCGTTACCGGAAGTCGAAAATTTAAAACGTCAACTGTCAAAAACCTGCGTAACTTAAAACCTTCTTCCTTCTATATTCCGATATCAAGACAGACAAAAAAAAATCGTAGAAGAAACCAAACATCAATGAAAAATTATTTTCCCATGGGTCTATCGCAGCTATAAGCGCATCGTGTGTTGCCTTGAAATTAACACATAAAAAAGCCTTCCTTTATTAATGTTGCTGGATTATTCATGTTGTGTACTTTTATATCCAAATTTTTGTTTCTTATTTTTTTTTTAAATATCATTCGATATGATTTGCTTATCGAGTCTCGAGCAACGACTCTGATAAATAAATGAAAGCGGAACATATTAACACCACCGGCGAACTACAATAAATTAATTATATTTTAATTTGAATTCGTTTTGGAAAAACTGTGGAGGCGGCGCGCGGCGCATGGTGCTGCTGCCACTTTTTTCAGAAGAGATCTTCACCGATCACGCGTTGTATTCGATCTCGATCAGTTTTTTTTTTTTTTTTTATTTTAAAACTTGAAATAAAAAAACCACCAGTCATCATTATTTTGATAAATATATAGCGACAATTTATTTTAAATTTTATTCGACATTTTATTCAACAGTTTGTGTATCACTCTGTAGGTATCCCTCGACGATCGACATAATATGTGTGTTTGTAGATTTTATTCGTCATAAAGGTAGGTGGGATATAAGTTCTGTGTTTTTTTTTTGTATCAAATGGGATTTAAGATACATTTGCAGAATCTTTGATGTCAAAAGAAATCTAAAAAAAAACAATAGTTTCTGTGAATGGAAAACTTAGTTGTAGCGGTGCTTTTTGAAGTGGGATGTTGTTCAAAATAAAACACCCACATAGTCATGTCATATAAAGAGATAAACACAGTATATACCTTAATATAATTTAAGTATATTATATGTAGTTAGCACCTATTGCAGTTTCCAAGTTTTTCAATACCATCAGCGAGTAATATTTATAAACTTATTTATTTGTGAATCATTATTTATACACAAAAAATTTGTGCATATTAATTTAAAGAAATAATCACTTAAGAAACAATACAAAATAATTAGTTCGTATATTGCAAAAAAAGCATTTAACTGAAATTGAGCTGAATACAAAAAAGGTATATAAGTACGCCATCAGATTTTTTGAAAACAAATTTAATTTCAGCGAAATAAAAAAAATCTTGTGTTATAAGTAAAATTTTTTTTGAAATATTTTAATTTTGTTTTCAAATATTATGCCAATTTGAGTTTTTGTAGGGTTATTTATGAAAGTGCACTTTTAATGTTGAAAAATTACAAGGTTCTGGTCGTTGGCGAAAAGAACTAAGTACAGTTGGTGTTGACTTCCACTGTCAGTCACTCATGATTCGATATATTATGATCATTCATCTGAGACTAGACATCAAGAATATTTGGATTTTGCTTATAAATATTTTTTTCCTTGTAACATATCAATTTCATTCATTGAGTTTCTCGGAAAATTCCCCGAAAGGAATTAAGTTTTCCAAAAATTGTTTTGGAAAATGTGCCAGAAATATTTCTGGAAGAAATTGTGGAATTTGTGCCAGATTTGGAAAAGCAATTTGAACAAAAATATCGTAAACTTTGAAAAAAAAAAAGGCCAGAGAATAAAATGGAAATATCGTCACCCGGCAATATGGCCCAAATATTTATTTTAAATGAAAAATCCGTTGCAAAAAAAGGTATCAATCAGTCAATATCGACATCGCGTGGACAGCACCTTAGATGCGCGAATCGCTTTTTCAATTGCTACTGCTTTTTAGAAAAGAGCATTGTCAATTGTCATATACCTATTATAGTCATGAATGTTGTCCAGTTTTTATTTGAAAATGTCTCAAAATATGTGCTTGAAAGTTTACCTATTTTCACATGAATCTGATTCCAATGCAGGCTTGTATAAAATTTTGTAAAAGGAAGAACAATGTTCCAAAAGGATTGAATGTAAATTTTGCTGGACTTGGACGGAAAATTACAGATAGAGTTAATTTTTTACTCCGCCATTCTCTATTTTATGAAAAAGTGGAAACGAAGCTTATATAAGGTGATACAAAAATTGTCACCCTATCGGAAGATGTTATAGTTTTTGCAAATTATTCCGAGAAAAAAAAACCGAAACAATTATTCCGCGTTCTTCAGGAGTATACAGTGATTCGTTATTTGTTGACGTGTATTTTGCATTTATTTACTTAACTCAAATGTCAAAATGGAATTGTCATTTGCCGCCATTTGCATTTCAATCCCGCCAGCGACAACTTTTGAGCTACCTTGTACAGTTTCAAAAATTGTTTTTAATTTTAATTTATGCTGTATTTGAATCTGAAGTCAGATAAAGAGTTCTGGTACCTAGTTGTACCTACCTCACACACGCGCCAATAGAAAACAATAATTAATAAATAGAAAATATTGGAACATTTAAACTATGAGGAAAAAAAACCTTTCGTCCCAGGTCATTCAGAATGCTCCTTTTTCACTTACAAAAAAAATCCTATTTCTATATATAGGGTAAATTGACAATTTTATTTTAAGAACGATCTATATAGGAACTTGTCAAATCATTCATATTTATTTTGGGTGATTTGTAGTGTTCCAAATTTTGGATTAAAAAATCTCCTATAGATATATAATAATATTTTTGAAAAATAAATAAATGAAAAAAAATTTAAATTTGCCTTCATCTTCGAGGTAAATTTTCGTGTGGAAAATAAACTCACAAATTTACCTGGCTTTTAAAGCATCTGGGAATTTTTTCAATTTCAAAAATCTTTCAAAAGTTCGATTTATTTTTTTTTTCTTAAAAAAAAATATAGCGGAATTTGTAGGTATCTAATTTTCGACAAACTTTAATAGTTTTGACCACTTATTATAGTTAATTTAACTTGCAAATTGGAAAATCGTTTATAAAGAATGCTGTTTGTGTCAATTCCCAAGAGAACTACCTTTCAATGTGACATTCTTTAAGTTTTTATTTACACACATCGTATATAGTTTACTCGATTCGAACTTCATATAAGCTCAAAGTCCGTAATATGTCAAATTTATCCATTAAGCAGTTACGTATAGTAATCTTTACAGTTTTCAATTTTTATGGCTTAATTTATTATAATTATGAGTAGTAAAGATTCTCTTAGATATTAATTATTACTTAACTATTTATCTACGAGTTTCTACTAGAAATGCTGTAATTTTAATAATTACATACTCTTGACGTAGGTCAATCAAATTTTATACCTATATAAAGCCAGAGCTATGTTTTGTATTGGATTATAGTAACAAAAATCAACAAGCTTAACAGAATGAATACATCACTGTTTATTCTATTAATTGTCCTTATTGTAGTGATTTCTTTTATCGTAAGTACCTATTTTTTTTTAATTTAATATTGTTTAACATAATTTTGAGTTTTTATATTTGGTTTCTTAATAGGACTTGGGTAAGTCAAATCCATTCGAAATTCATCCAAAACTTGGCGCGAAATTGGGTCCTTTGGGCAGTGTTGGAGTTTCGGGAGATTTGCAGATTTAAGTCTGAAGTCTTAACTATGTTTTTATTTTAAAGAAATTCAAGCATTATAAAATGATTTATACAGAGAAAAACTGACATATTAAATCTTTTGGCGCTAAATGAGTTAGAATTTTTAAAGTTATATTTTTTCTTGGGTCATTATTAATTGCGGTGAAATTTTGGATCCATTTAATCCATAAAGGTTAAGTTTTGACTTTTCCACAAATAATACTTTACATATTTCATTGCTGTTCAAAATTAAAATAGGGATCAAATATTACACACTTTTTAACGAATTTGACAAAATGTCTTGACTCTTGAATATCAAGAAATGTCAAAATGCAATTACAAAAATAATACAAATATGTTATTTGAAGAAATTTGAGAAAATACCACCGAAATGTTTAATATTTCTTTGAGAAAGGTAAAGAATAAAAATTAAAAAAGGGATAATACATACAAATATAATATGTATACAATGTACATCCTTTATATCATGTATATTAAGAATCGGGGGGGCATGAATCGTATTTGTTTAAAATCGATATACCTTATACTTTTTTACTACATCTAAGAACTTTCATTGTGTGGTTATGATTTCGTGTTTGATTCATATACCTATTCTCTACTATGTATGAGAAATGGAAACACGACAGATAATTTTGAAAAAAACGGAAGACACACAAATGATTTTTCCTGTGTGGTCTTTCATTAATTAATCAATATAAATTGTTTATCATTTTCTCTCCCTTCCCTAACCTACCAATACAAATGTAGTTATATATTGAAAATTATAGTAAAAAAAATACCAAGTAATCCATCTGTGGCATATCTTTTCGTCATCATCTCATCACTGACAATGTTTAAGCTTCTAATGGGCCCTTAGGATCTATCAACATTCCATCACCTATTCAAAATGTAAACATCACGTCCAAATATACTACTTTACTCTCACTCCCACACCACATGTATAAACTATATAACCACTCTCCACTCATCAGACAATTTTGGCCTAGAAAATAAAAAAAAAAATTAAAAACTTTGTAATTTTATTGCCAGGTGCAATGAAAGTTCTACTTCACGCGGGTCTATATTTGTGGTGCGACAGCGACCACACTCGCTGCCACAAAATCCTCTTCAACTTCAAAACCTCACAACGCCAACACACAACGAATTCCTCACCTCATTCGTCGATGTTGTTGTTGTTAATATTTTTTTTTTTATGATGTAGTGTAAAGCTCCACTAAACAGATGACCATAAAGTTTTACAAAAACCCAACTCTCTATAATACACCTAGGTACGAGGACGGGCCTTTTTAAAAGTGTATATGAATCTTTTAACACTTCCCCAAGTCTAGAGAATTTTGTGTTTGAAAAATGTGTGGTATACCAAAATATGCATATGGAAGAAGATGAAGTATACGGAATGATACACTTTCATGGGGGTAAAGTGGCTGGGTTCTTATACCTTTCAACAGATGTGGGCTGACGAAGTGCATGTTTTTGTGTTTATCTGGAGTAGGTATCTAGTTCTATAGACGATATGATGCATGCCTCCCACATTATATGCGGGGAAGATCTTTTCTTTATAGAGTTTGGAGATTTGGAGTGCATCATCATGCTTGTCAGGAAAGAAAATTTGGTAAATAAACACAAACGTTAGTCTTTGGGATAATCTTAAAGTGAGAAGTTTTTGGTAACTTACTCCAGGGAAAATAAATATATACGAATTATTTATATACACCAGGCTTGAATACCTTTATTGAAACAGAGGTATAATGTACACAATTAAGAGTTTTGAGCAAAAAGTGTGTGTTAGCAACAAAAATGTTCAACTTGAAAATATGAATACATATTTCTGTCTCAGGTCATACTTTATGTATAGGTAGCTTACCTACATCCTATATACTAAAAATCTGCTCCACTTTTCCAAGGCTTGCATAAATCCGATTATTTTAAAGTGACTAGATAATAGATATACATATGTATACATACAGGTGATGTTTTTATTAACATATTTGCGATTATTTTTATAGAGTTCTTGGAATAAGATTTTAATTAACAAAATAAAAAAACTCAGTGCATATTCTTCTTTTTTCACCTCATCAAACAAAATAACACATAAAAACAATTTTTATTTTCAAATATCAAATTAAATCAACATATGAGATTAAATTATCATAAAACAAAATTTTATGATTGATTTACGACCTATATCCATTAAATATTATTATGTGTGGTCGATATATGTTGTCTTTAAGTTTTAATTGAAATTATTGTTTATGCTATAGCTGCTGCGCAGATCTAGAAAAAAAAATAAAATGTTTATATAGTAAAATTTTAATGCAAAATAAATTTAGTTTTTCAGAGTTTATTTTTTTTGATTTCGTATTTTTATTGAATAGAAACTAAAGCAGATTTATTTATTATTTGTATATTATATGTTGTATAACATTTGTATTCAAAATATTGTACGATTTGAAATTTATTTTTATTATTTTAGAATTATTATTATTTTTCTTAATTTTGGCTTTGTTTTTGATTTAAAATGAATCGATGGAAGTTACGACAGAAATACTTTGCCAAAATATTAATGAAATATCGTTTTGAATAAAAAATAGAATACATTTTGTAAATTCAAAATTTGTTCTTTGATTTTTAAATTAAAAATTTAGTTAGGTAAATGCTTTATATATTTCGCTGTAATTTATGGTATATTAAGAGATAAAATCGCAGGCGTTAGGCAATAACGCCCAAGGAATTTTTTTTATCGCCCAATATAAAAAATGGAAATATCGCCCAAATTTATATTTTTCCTTAAATTTTCAAAAATCCTTATTGTACGTAAGTGTTAGTATTGATCGTTTTATTATTATTTGGGCGTTATTTCCTAAGATTTGGGGGTTATTTCGTTTTTCTGGATTTTTTTGAGCGATATTTCCAATTTTAGACGTTATTTCCCATTTGACTTTTAAAATTTTTATTTTGGGCATTCTTTCCTTTAAAAAATAAATAAAAAAATTGCAATTAACGCCCAAATCGAGAAAAAAACAAAAACAATTGTACAGAATTTTTTTGGGCAATATTTCCAAATCGATTTGGGCGTTATTGCCTAACGCCGAAATCGAAAATCTTAAAAATTTTGATAAATAGGAATACTTAGAAAAAATTCTGAATTTTGCTTCTGAAAACAAATTTTAAATTTCTTTGCTCAAACTTTAAATATGTTTTTATGGGGTGAAATACGGTAAAAAATTAAATTGGATTTTCTGTTTGCAAAGGTTGAACTTAAGGGATGGATTTATGGGTTATTTCCATCATTTAGTTATTAATAATAACAGGTTGGAGAAAAAACAACCAAAAACAAACTAATCTTTTTAGGGTTATATTTAGGGAATCGCTTTAAGGCTAGATATACATACATATGTATGTTTTGGCATTATGAATTAATAATTAATGATGCGCATTTTGCCATTTAGCGGGTGAAAATGACGTCCGATTTTTTTAATTCTGTATTTGAAAGGCAATACATATTTTAAAGTTCAGAGATTCACAGTTTCTATAGTTTCAAATATGAAAGAAGCTGGCGGATTGAGAATTTAAATTGAAAATGATTCGATTTTCTTCAAACTTGGACATTTCTTGGATATTTCCCCGCCAGGATTTTTTAAAAATTTTGTAGGACCAAAAATTACGGTAACGGTATTTTTTGTTTGTTTAAATTGAAAATATTTTTAGTTAATTTTAATTGGTATTGATAACCTTTTGATGATTTATTTTTCCGAAAAAAATATGGTTGATATAAATGGTTAAAATATGGTTTCTATTTTCACTTTTCAACTTATTTTTTTCATTTTTTTATTTGTGAAGAATATTAAAAAAAAAAGTTTTATTAGTAGATACCTATTGTATACTCACCGAAATTATTAAATTAAAAAAAAAAGTTTGATTTTCAAAACCTGCATATATACCTATCTAATTTAGAAAAAAAAAAAAAACAAATTTATAACTTAGAATTTAACAAAATACATAATTAAAAATAATTTTTTGAAAAATCGATAATTTTTTCGGAATAAGTTTTTTAACTCGGCATTAATAACTATTAAAAGAATGGAATACAATTTCTTTTCTTAAAATTTTTTAAAAAAATAATTTTTCTATACACATACATATATATTAAGTTAATGCTTTTCATATCTTTTCTATCTACTGTAATTGCATTAAATATTTTCAATAAATAAATAAATACAACTATTATTTCATTTTTAAATCCACTATTTCAAAAGTTTTTTTCCATAAATCAAGATTTTTTAACGAAATCAGATGGTATATTCATGGCGTTGGTGTCAAGTCATGAATTAAAATTAGGCTGGTCCTTTTTTATGTTCGTCATAAGCAAAACACATTTCAATAAAGCATTATTACCTACAACTATACAATTTTCAATAATTATTATCGGTACCAACAATTTGCCAATATTTATCACAATACGAATGCGAATAGCTATACAATTACAAACCCTCATAACCTATCGTGTATTCTGTATACACATACCCCAAGCACCCAAGTTCATCCCTATATATTATATATCCTTGCCCAAGCTCCAAACAAAACAAAAAAAAATGTCTACCGCAGTCAATTCACTGCGCCACTGAGTCTGTAAAATCAACTCACTTATGACTGCCAGTCTATAATAGTAATCAAGTATAGTTTTGTAGTTTGTAGTGCAGAGAGATGGAAAGGAGCCGTTTTCTGGGAAGCACAGACACATATATATAAACGATATACCTACACCCAAGCATATAAAAAAAAATGTTATAAACAAATAGTTTTATATATCGAATTACACGAGAAACACTGTTGGAGGCAAACAAAAAGCTAAAAAAAAAACGATCAATCTGAAAAGCCATACATATTGCCGAGCCGGCATATAAAACAGTCGAAACACAACAGAGAGCCTGCAATTAAAAATCGGAGCGTGGATAGATTTTTACGACCATTCGAGGCAAAATATATAAATCCATTCTTGGGTTAATATAAACACAAACCGCCATAGGCAACATGGCAGCCAGTGGTCATCATTAATGGCGACCAACAGACGAACGAAATGAAACGAACCACCACCGCGAAGCGAACTAACGCAGAAACAGAAACTATAAATGCGCCTGAACTGAACCCACAAACATGAGAGAAGCAAGCATCACGGAAGACGGAGGCGAATTTAGTCTGGGACTGAAGCTGAAGCTGGCTATATGGATGAAATTGCGGATAAAACGGAAGAACCATCATGCTCGTCTACACACATGTTAAGCAATTGGTCTTCGGATTTAATTGCCCGTGCACTTCATCTTCATCTGGGCGAGAAGCTAGTCTGTGCTCACACTAAACAGTTCTTCTTTGATTTTATTGTTAAAGTGTACCTACCTATAGGATGCATATGAAACAGTGTTGCCATGGTGAAATTTTGATCAACATGGTGCTTACTTGGATTGATACTCGCGGAATGAAGATTAAGGTGCGGCAGAATAATTTGTTGATAAGAAAGGTAAACCAATATTGTTGGCTTTAAACACTATTCTTTTATTTTAGTCCACAACAATGCAATTAAAATTTAGGGAGCTTTTGAAATTCGACAGTATAAATTGGCGCCCCAACTAATTTTTCGTCTAAGGAATTCTCTATAGGTATATCAATTTTGTATATCAACATCTCCATAATTATAGTTAAACGTTCGTTTTGATAACAACCTCGGCTTTGTTTCTACTCCTGCAAGCATATTCTTAAAATACACCAAGCATATTCTTTATTATTAAAATGTGTCATAAAAAAAATATCAGTCACTTGGCAACACTGTTTTTGGCAATGTCTCGTATGCACACTTTTATCTAAGTGCATACCTTCTAAAGGAGGTGTTCACAACGAGTGACATGTAACGTCAGTTTCTAACTTATCTAAAGCTTGAGCGTGGGGGTGATGGGGTGTTAAGAGTGATGCAAATTTATAGCTACCCCACTATACATTATCATCATTGGACTACTGCGTCAGCAGCTAACCAGAACCAACACTATATATGTATGTAGTAGCACAATCACGTAATTTCAAAGGAGGTAGTTTGGCCACATTCCACCTGTGTGCCACGGGAATGCGCTGATGCAGGCAGTCTGGTCTACCTCTCTGGTGATACCTTGCCCTCGACCAATGTGTGTGTGTTGGGTTGGCTTGGCATGGAAATGAAAGTGAGTGTCACATTAAAGTGGAGCTGTTATATGTGTCTACATATATAGTTCCCAAATGAGGCCCAAGTGCAGTAATGCTAGTTTTCCAAAATGGGAATATGGCAATGAGAACCCACGCGACAGAAAGTTTGCATGGAATTTTATCCCGCAGGCCGCATCTAAGTCGTGTGACCTTGTGGCTGTTTGTGGCGTCCAACACCACACCCACTGGGCTCTTATTTAAACACATTGTCAGAATTATTAGAAAGAATTTCGCTGTCTTATAGAGATGATGAATTTAAGTATTTCATGAAATTGTACAAAATTTGTTGTCACGGAAAAAGTGAACGGTCATTTTGGAATGAAGGAAACAGTTCTTTTTTTATTAAATTATACAAGTTTAAAACTCTATTCGTTCAATTTTGATAAAGAGAGTCAAAGTGCACATTTTTATATTCTGATTAGCTTTGTAATATAAAGAGTGGTTAGTTATTAAATTTAATATAAATGGTCTTTGTAACGTTAAAGCAAAGGGTTATTGTGCAGATAACTGTGTATCTTGAATTGAAGCTCAGAACATTATGTTTTTTTTTTGCAAAGTTGGTAACTAAGTTGAATCGTGTATTTTTAAAGACCAGACAAAATTACACAACTAAGGACCAGTTTTTTCAGTGCAAAATCATCCCAGTTTCGAGTTAAATCGTAGTTAATTCCTGACAAAATATTTTTTTGTCAATTTAGATTCCGAGTTAACTTCGAGTTAACTTCGAGTTAACTCGTCAAATTTGCTGAGTTAACTTTGGATGAAGAGAATTTAGATATTTGTGACAGAGGGTTATCAAAACACTACCGAGATAGAAAGGGCGACACTATTGAAATAACCTTTTCCATTTTTCCACCTTTTAGATAGTGCAAATCATGCATTTCCATAGGGCCGCCTTTTGATTTCGATAGATTATTGACAGCTGAAAATTTAAGTTAATACTTCACTGAAAAACTGTTTCTGAGTTACCAGGGTTCTATTTATTTGCAGGATTAACGAACTCCGGTTTAAATCAGAGTAAGCTCCGGCACTTAAAACTGGCCTTAACAAATTCCCTGGGATATAGCCCTCAGCTTATAGCAAATCCAATAGAATTTTCGAGAATTCGGTGCCAGTTTCATTGAAAACGATAATTGAAAATTTAAATTGTTAATTTAAATACGTTTTGAAAAAAAAATCTGTAATTATTTGATGCCAATATAAAGCTTATGACTCAATTATAATTATTTAAAAAAAAATTAATTCCGGCCCAACCTTTCAAGTAAAATGATTTTTAAGATTTCAATGATCAATGGTAATAGAGTTCAATCATTGAAATAAAGGAATTAATTTTACATGGAAGGTTAATTTTTTTAGCAAGTTTAATAAGCTTTATAATTTCATCAAAATAATTATTACTGATTCAGCGGTTTTTTGACCACCACAAGTTAGCACAAGTCTTTCGAAGCTCCAAACTTGGTTTTACACTAATTTCCTAAAATATCAGCGCAGCGCAATTTTTTGCCACTAAAATAAAATTTTCAATGATGAAGTTTCAATGAAAGTGATAACTTGCATGTTGCAAGTGAAAATTGTGTTACCGACGCGAATTATCACTTTTTATCGATAGTTTGTATGGAAACGTCAAAATAGTATTGAGTTAACGAATCAACCATTTTTGTTACACTACAAAATGGCTGATCAGAGTCGTAAAATTGAAATTAAAGTTATGTCGTGAAATAGTTTTCTATTAGCATACGCAATTTATTTTATTTAAATTTGACATGAGTGTTCATAAATGTTTGTTTTGCATGCTTGCCACAAAACATAATATACCAAGCTGAAATGGCACTTATTATTTGTAGTAGTGATGGGATTTTTTACCTGATGTCGTCGTTTATTCCCGATGTATTTTTTGTCCAATCTTGGACGCAGGCTTGAAAAAAACACGCTTATAACATTAATTTAATTTTATTAGCTTCTTAGTTTTAAGAATTTTGTTGTTACGTTAACAATTTTTTTCTGAAAGTAAAGGTACCTATACCTTATAAATTATATACATATACCACTGTCTCAAATAAATTGAAGTAAATCACTGAAAATCCTATTCGTAGGAATAAATGAACCACTTCATGGGCAACGATAATTCCCCCCCCCCCCCAAAAAAAAAGTTTTTCAAAAACTCATTTGTTTTATATATTAAAGTCACAAAAAGTTATAAAACATTTTATTGCATCTCGTATATTTTATCACGTAGGGACTATATATGTAGTATATGTAGATAAAAAGAGAAGGACATTCAACTCCTGGAGGCTTAAACTTTATTATACTTAATACAATTCCAGACTTTTTGACATGATTACAACAGTTAAAATTACATTCAAGTTTGATCCGTCAAAAGCAACAGCTTGACAATAAAACAACTTATAAACACTCACAAAATTTATCACAATCTCATTACATCAATCCGTAAAAAGTTTTCTTAATTTACCATCCATGGTTGGTCCTGTACTCCCATTCCTATTTCATTCCTACTCCTATACCAACATCATCATCATCATCATGGTGAGTTTATTTTACTTTTTTTTTTGTTCATCTTTTTTTTTTCAGCGCGAATTTATTTCATGAAACAACTTTCAAGAAACAATTGCATTCAGTTTTAAGTAATCTCCTTCTCCTACCATTAAAAAACAATTTTAAAACTTTTCACATTACAGAAACAGCGAAAAAACGACAACGACGACCGACGACGACTATGAGACGACAATGAAAAAGGACAAAAGAAAAAAAAAGGAAGAATCCTCACCCAATTAATTATGTAATAAACCCTGTCAGGCGGGCTTGACTGCGACTGCGAGAACACACATTTTTTTTCCGTTTTGCCGAAATTGGCCAATAATGAAATTTCGTTACAACTTTTTCCAATAGCATCACAGGAGGTATATTATAAGATCACACGAAGAAGACTGAAACACATTGCTGTATCATTATTATTCCCACAAGCAATGCGCTTCAATTTAATGTATAAAGTTCGACTTTTATACAAAAGTCGTAAATATCATGAAAGTAAAAAGGACTCATGTTCATATGGGGGAGGAACACAAGGTTCCTCGCAAGGCCCCCCTTCTAGCGAAGCATAACAATTGAATACTATTTATATACATTTATATGCCATATATCGCCGCCAGATGACGGGCTTGTTTGAAATTGAAAAGGACTAGGACCGCACGTATAATTTGTAGCATTGTATCCTTATGGTTAAAAGGATATGATGTTCAGTGTGCACTACGAGTACATGTACTGCAGTGCATATATTTTTGGAGAAGGAAGTTTCCTTTCCGAAAATTTCGTAGACATATTGTCAGTTTTTTTTTTTTGTATTTTTTTTGTAAACTTCCAAATGTAAAAAAGCAGGAATGACGAAGTGAAGAAAGCCCAAAGCTAACCAACAAAAAAAAATTTAGATAAGTGTACTTTGAATATAAGAACTGCACAAGAGAGGATATCCAAGAAGAGAGAATGGAAGGGTTTTTCGTTTAAGCATATCGGTTCAGTGGTTTTTGATGAAGTTGCCTTACAGCAGTTTATCCATCCGTGCGGTTGTTAGAACTTTTGATATCATTGCATTTGAATGGATACATATACGAGATGAAACTTTTGGTTACTCAGTTCGATGGAAGTAGGTATTTGGTATAACCATAAGCCCTCAAAGATAAGAATATAGAATTCTGTTTTGTCAAAGAACCGTTATATTCTGATTTCAAAAAATTTCAATTCGATTTCATACAATAGTTCCACAAAGAGATATTGGCATTCTGTTGATTGTTAGATGTTTATTTAAAATTGAGAGAAGAGCTTATTTAAAATTTTTGCGAAAATTTGTTTGCCTTATAGGCTGTGTTAATGTCGGAGCTTCGATATGCTATTCCATAGGAGCAATGTGACTAAAGTTGAAAAATCTTTGTTTTTCAATTATTAGTGTTAAAATTGGAGCAGCGTTGTAAACAAGAACAATCAATATAAAGTTCTCAAGTTTGATCGCATCGCTGATCGAATCTTTTATCGCAGCTCCGACATTAATATACATCCTTTAACATGATGAACAATTACAAAATTATATTTTCTTATATCGTTGTTTGGTTATCTACTAAGACTGTAGGTAGGTACATACTTATAGTTTAGTAGGTATAACTTACGTTTTATTAAATCAAAGATTTTGAAAAATGTATCAAGTCCTATAGGGAAAATTTTGAAAGCCATTACAATTTGCAACTTGAAACTGCTATACAACCCTATATGAAAGAGGTTATTAATCTGGGTAACGCGGCTTACTGGTCAGCTAATCGTGGGTAAACCTATATTATAAATATCATTATTTATATTCCTTTATTTGGGAAAAGGGGGAGCTTATTTTCTTTCCCTTTCATACGCAATTCATGAGTACAGGTGCATTTATGTATTCCAAGGTATCATAGTGATTACCAAGTGGATATTGGTGGATATTGTATCCTTTGTACACGGAATCTGAAAAAAAACTAAAGTGAAAAAAAAAATGGAATAGATATGAATAGCAATAGTGGTCGATCGCTCTCATCCTATATACAATGATGCTGCTGAGCAAAAAGGAGAAGCTTATAAATCGACACTTGAAATTGATTGATAGATCCTATCAATTGGGCGAATGAAATAAATTGAAAACTCGAGGCTTGAATGGATGTAAATGGACGAGGATTAGGGTATGTATACATATATACGCAGCGCATTTATAAAGCATTCATCTGCATGCATGTTGAATGGCATATCCTTAGAGGGAATACATATTTGGGAGGGTTTATATATGCTATGTGGTGCTACTTCTATATAAATAAAAACCCACCCAAGGATAGAAAAGATTGTGAAAAATGGAATAGTGGTTTTGACACTTAAATGTGCAAAAGGAAATCGATTTCATTGCGCACTCATAAATGGATGAGTATAGAGTAGTCTCGGGCATCAGCAAAGTTATTGGATTCCTTTTTAAAAAAAATTATTGAAGTTTTGCTTTATATAGCAAAGAAAATATTATGTATACAAGCTTTATTTATCAATCGATGTTTTTTTTTCATTTTTTTGATAAAGGATTATCGAAGAATATGAAAGGAAACAAAAATACACAAGTCTGGAATTGAAAATGAATTGGGAATAAAAATGGTATTTATGAAGAAATATACATTTATTTCAAGTGGAAAATAAACTATGTAGGTATGTATGTATCAGAAAAAGTCGTTCTCAAAGTATCTTAGATGAAAATATTTGTTACACATGCAAAATTGCTATTAAGTCTTTGTAAATCTTCATTTAATAGAAGTAGACGTACACGATGTTGAAAATTTTAAACAAAAAATATTATTATATGTCGGACGATTGACATATTTCTTAATGCCAATTAATTTATTCCAAAATCTTTGTTTGGCAGTAAAAATGATTAGAAGACAAATATATTTTTTAATCTTAAACAAATTGGCATCTATTTCGAAAATTAAAGACACACTAGTAGTTCGTTTCATTCTATATTTTGTAAATAACAATTTAACAATTTAAATTTAAGAAGTAAATAAAATAAAATAAAAAAAAATAAAATAAATTAAAATAAAATAAAATAAAATAAAATAAAATAAAATAAAATAAAATAAAATAAAATAAAATAAATAAAATAAAATAAATAAAATAAAATAAAATAAATAAAATAATATAAAATAAAATAAAATAAAAAGAAACAAAATGAAATGAAATGAAATAAAGTTAATTAAAATAAATTACTGGAAAAGCAAAATAACCGGTTTGGCACTTTTTTAAGAAATTTAAAAATTTTAAATAAATTTAGTAGGATTGTGCACAATGAACTGTTGCCACATCATACATATTATAAGTTGAATGTCTTGAATGAATCTGAGTCAAATAAACTGCCATGCGTGTGGCAATTTTTTTTTTAGCAATATTAGTGCTGCTAATTGCAAGTATCTATAGATAGCTATATTTGTAAATTAACACTTTTCTTTTGTTTTTTTTTTCAAATTAGGTACATATTTATTAGGTAATAGTTAAAGACTGTTCTTATAGTGTGGGTAAATGATTTTGTCACATCAATCTTAAAAAGTGTTTTCATTGCAAATTTGCTTATTTCGTTTTTTGACATATAATTTCATTTTGAATTTAATTTGGCAGTCAATAGCTCTTTTTTGTTGTGTTCTCTTTCTGTTTCTGTGTTCTATACATCAAATTTTGACATTTTCAATGGTTTCCAATGGGTTTCCACTACGGATGCATTCCACTTGGATGTGTTCATAAAGTTTTTACGTAATTTCAAACCAAATTTCGTGCAAATTTGTTGAAATTACTGAATTTGTATTGGAAATGAGATAATTTGGAATCGAATTTGGAAATTTTCAACGAAATTACCTCATTTGGCCCAATGAAAACGTATTAGCTATATTTCATCTTCTTTTTTAAAAGCTTATTACGATTTGGTGTCCCTGAGCTTTGTTTATTTCGAAATTTTAATGAGGTTCAAATATTTTATACTTAATAATTGTCACTCCTCCTAATATATGTATAATCTATGTATATAGGATATTCCCCAATTTAAATATAACTAGAACATCTCTTAGGTTTGTTTGTGTAATTTTGATAGGACTTTTCTAATAAAATGTTAAACAAAATAATTCAACCTTTTATAAATATACATAACCCCTTTTTTTCGTTCTTTAAACTCAAAATGAATAAATGCTTTACAAGCTGGATGAGAACCAAAATAAAAGCAAATCGCACCCTTTTCTCTACACAAAAATACACGTAACTTAAAAAAAAAAAAACAAGAAAAAAAAAACTAATATCCTCAAATTGTTTCGCCAAGTTTTATTAAGTTTTGAAACCCTCACACCATATTTGGAGTTGGTTCTATGTTTGAAGTTGGTATGTAGGATGAGAGTTATATTATATATCCATCAACCGTCGCTCGGTAATCCTTAGAAAAGCATTGCCTTGTAAAAAAAAAATCCCCCCAAAAAAAAAAACTTCAAACTTGACAAAGTTTAAACTCATATAAAACAAACAAGGTCAAAGGAACGTAGGTACTGGAAAGGGAAGGATGTGAAAGCATAGGAAAGACAAATTCACTTCGTATATATATGTACCTACTCTATTCTTAAATAAAGAAAAAAATAAACAAAATAAGAGGAAAACAACGATGTTAGACAGAAAAAAGGGATAACTATGCAAAAGTTTTTACATTTTCAGCCTCAAAGCTTCAACTCTTCAAATGAGGGCAGTAATGAAATGCTTCAGCGTTTTCAACAGCGTATCCAATCCACGCTCCTATGCTCAGCTGAGCAAATATCAAAAGGGATGTTGCTCCATTAACTACTTTGCAACAAGCGGAAGTGGATTTTTTTTTTTTCAAAATTTCTGATGTGGCAAATATGGTCGGTACAAAACAAAAAAGGAGATGAAATAAGGAAATAAAAAAAAGTTAATTTGGAAACAGTGAGAAGTATTTGCTTCGTGAAATATTTGAATGTAATTGGTATTAGTTTGTCTTCAGTATTCTTGTTTAGGTTTAGTTGAAGAAGAACAGAGTCATGGTTTTCAAAAACTTAGTATCATCGAAAACATATTAGAATGTTTGATGAACATTTTAATAATATAAATAAAAAAAAAGAAGAGGTCTTAGATGGGTGCCCTGAAGAACACCGGAAGAAGTTAAGACAGGACGGATATGATAGGTCTAAGAAGGGTGGGAATATATCAATAAATATTATATATTCTGTATATTCCACCAGCAGTTTGAAAAGAATAAGTTTATACGAAAATTTTTATCAAATGCCTTACCATAATCGATTGGGAAAACACCGAATTTCCTTTCGTTTTTTTTTTTTCAAATTAAAGAGGCAAAAAGGATACAAATTACAAATTCAACAAGGTTATTGGGTGTCTAGAAGAAATGAAGGAGCGAATTATCTAAAGGTTTGCCAATGGGACGATAGGGGCTATAAAAAAAGTTTTCCACTTCTTTGGAAAACGATATCGACAGAAACCATTGAAATAAAAATGTTTATTCTTTTTTTTTTCAAATTCCATTATTTCAATTCGCTAATTTGAATTTTTCTTAACAACATCATAACCATCACCGATCAATTTTCAATCTAAAGTTAGTTCAAATTTGTAAGTCGAGTCTATAATGTTTACTGTTTTCTGCAAAAATTACCTCTGTTTGTTATCGGCTAAAAGGAAATTATACAAACCGTTGGCCAAGGCCCAAGACTCCTAGAAAGAGGCCAACCATATTTTTTGCTGTGCATGCTTTACAAATAAATGATAAAAAAGTCTTAAAATATTATTTCCAAGCTAAAGATCTCTACAGATCCCACCCAAGACATAAATGAAAAGAAACATACTGAAGGTAGCTTCTTGTTTACGGTTTGAAAAAATAACTCCACTATTAGTTAATGACTTTGTGAGTTGAATTCTTCGTTTTGCCAATCGAATCGAATTAGTTGAGTTAGGTTAATTAGAGTAGAAACTAAAACTACACACGATTAAGTTGTTTACTCTCAAAGAAGTTACGATACGCCCGCAGGTTTTAACTTTAATGTACTTCTTCTTCTTCGATGGTTGGCCGCGACGCGACGGAGCGCATAGGTACTCGTTGAATAAAGAAATTAATATATCTACAACCGCACTGGGGTGTGAAAAAAAAATCTCAAAAAAAAAAATAAAGTGAATGGAGAGGAGTGTAAGACGGGAGAGAGTTTCTGCGGAATGTTATCGGAAATTGCTAAATTAAGCTCTAGAGAGTTGCACTGTTATGGAAAGAATTACTGTTTATAAAGGCTGTTTCAATATGGCCATGGCTCATAGACCATAAATGGAATTTGATTTGAAATAAACTTTATTAGATTTTGTTTCACATGAGAGAACGAAAAATAATTAAATCATTATTAGCTTTTTTTTTAAAACTAAACGAAGGATGAAAATTTTGAATGAAATATGGATTATTATTAATTTTATTTCAGTTGAATGTTTTGTACAAAAGCTGTTACTGTAAATTTTACAGCAACAAATAATAGCTTTATCCTTTTTTCAAACGTAATTTTGTTGTTTTTGTGAATGTGTAGCTTTGAGATAGTTGAGGGCAACCATTCGAGTAGATCCATCAGCTTATTAATTGCTGTACCAAAAGTGGCAACAGGCAACAACAGGAAGGTACTTAAAACTATGAGGTACTTGAAATAGATAATTATTAAATCATCGAGTCATAGCCAGAAGGGCTCTTAAAAGACAGTACCTATATAAACATCGAAAGAGGCTCTAACGTGGTTAAAAAAAGATTATTTTGGGTTATACGTTAAATACGTAATTATCAAACATGCAGCTTCCATTTTAATTTCGCATCTACAGGCATTTCGAGATATTTTGCCTCATTTGCAAATGGAACTCGAGTTGTATTTACAAATACGAGTAATCTATTGACTTTTTATACTTTAAGTCCACGTTGACGGATTTAAGTTCGTTAGGCGCTGTCCACCATGTTTTTGTCCACTCATTGACATCATTAAGTGCGTTTTGTAATTTTATTTTAGCTTCGTTGATCGTTTTTTTTCACTGCTATGCTAGTATTGTAGTGTCGTCAGAAAACATGGCTACAATAGTGTCTTCTGTTTAATATATATCGCGTGAAAATATAACGAACAAAATTGGACCTAGAACATTTCCTTGTGGTACCCCAGCCACTATTTCTTTGAAATCAGAATACTCATTTCTATATGTATCACACAAAAGAGTCTTTTCTCCATATATTTTTTAAAAATCGTATTCAGTCCATCGTATTTATTTGAATTTGAGGCCTTCGTGTCGGACCTTGTCAAAGGCTTGCACGTCTAACAAGACTGACGTCAGGGATCCTATGAACTTGGTCAATTGTTGAGCGCTACTTCTAAAAACGAATGTTAAGGCATTAAGCGCTTTTCTTCTTTTCCTGGCTGTAGGCGAGTAGGAAGAAGCGAAATGGATCTATAAGATTTATTTTTATGTGATGGTTTACCTGGTTTTAGAATCATTACAACCTCTGCAACTTTCTATTGGCTCGGGACATACTCACGCCTTTGAGTGGAATTATTAATTATATAAAGAAGGTTTATTAATCCTTTACGAGGGAGCATTTTGTTGGATCAATTTAGTCATATTCCGGAGCTTTCTTGGACTTCAGATTTTTTATTTCTCTACTTAATTCGGTGAGCCGTGAGCGTAACATTTCTTGTTATGTATAACTTTTACTTGCGGTAAAATTCACATTAATATTTTCGTTGAGTGCTACTCCATCGAACGGTTTAAATGTTTCTTCCAGGTAAACCGCGAATAAATTCCCTTTGTCAATTTTTGCCCATTCGTTTTCTTCATTCTTAATCGAAGACGCTGGGAGCTTTGGTGTGTTCGTTACTTTAATAGCTTTCCACAGCGAGTAGTTGGATTCTATTTCTGCTGTCAAGTTTTTAATGTAATTTCCAACGTCATTGTTGTTTTTGAAATCTAATATTCAGGGCCATAGCTTGAGCTGGTGGGGCCCTGGGGCAAGATAAAATATTGGGCCCTATTTCTCAATTACTTCCTAAATATTGGTTAAATGAATTTCAACTTTTTTCTCATTATATTTGTATTTGTTAAGTTGATAAATTTATTTCTACTTACAAAAATAAAAGTTTATTAAAATGTTTTTTTTTTCTCGCGAACTCCTCAATTACTTTACTTAAATCTAACTTAAATCTTATATGCCGTGCACTTCGATTTTCAATAGATATCAATTATAAACTGCTTACAGGGTTAAAACTGATTCGAAAGAAACATAATGAGATCTCCTTTGGGGGCCCCCACTGGTCAGGGGCCCCGGGGCATGCCCCGGTTGCCCCAATGGACGCTACGGCCCTGCTGATATTGTCTTTTTTAGTGAATTATTTACGATTTGAGATTGCTTTGTGTTTTTAACAATGGCACCCAACGATGAGACCTAACGGCAAATGAGGGGAAATACAACGCGGAGATTATGACCTTAGAATTTTTTAAGCAACAAAACTGTTGTTCTTTTTCGCATAAATCTAGGCACTTGGTTGTGGGCATTCGGTTGTGTCAGGGGTTGAAAATGGCTATCTGATATACATAAGAGTTATTTTTTTTTGGTTTTCAAATGTAAGATTTAAATATGCGAGATTTTTAGTGCGAAATGTAAATGGAATTTGGTTATTTCGAGTTTATTAACCTCCGAGTTTTTTTTGATATTTTTTAAAAATATAAGAGATTCATTTCTATTACCTTTTCAAAAATATAAAATGCACTACCTATTAACATCATTCTGATTTATTGCAAATTATTTTATTCTACATATTTCCCCGTTTTCGACTTTTAAACGTTCATCTCGATTCTTAAAATTTGTTTAATAGAAATATAAATAAATCAAGAAGGCGCAAACCTTGTAAGAGGATTATGGTCGAAATGGTGGGTTTTAAGCTCGCTATGAATTAAATCTAAGATATATCACAACAGAAATGTAAATCTTGAATATATAGATGGACTAAAAATATTTTGTGGTGTAGATCATTCGGAATTCTGTAAGTCAGTGTGATTACACGATCTCCTTCCAAAAGTCAACATCTGTTCAAAATGTGTTGGGCGCCTAATCAGTTGGTAAAAACTATAAATGATAGGGCTTGGCACCCCTTGAAATAGCTAGATCTCCAGCCAAATAATTAATTAAAACGAATTATAAATTAATTCGTATACCATTGGTGGTAGCACCTTTAAGTTGTTGTTGTTGTTCAGAAATTCAATGAAATTGACGGAATAAAGAATGGTCAAGTCTAATAAACTGACATTCAAGTATGAATAATACAATAAATAATAATAAAAACTATAAATGTTGGTTGTTATTTTTTTTATGAACTTTTAGACTTTTTCAGTTAAGACAAAATTCAGTGAAGAAAAATTTTAGACAGCCTGATGTGATAAGGTATTTACATGATACTACAGTTTTCTAACTTTAAACTTGTCCAAGCGGTTAATCTAAATTTAAAGATAAACTGCTAGTTTTTTAGCGAACTTGGAAGTACTTTGTCAGAAAATTGTAAAAAATAAAGTGTAATAAATTTTTTGTTTCAAATTAACCAATATTTTCATTCAAGTCTGAAGTTGATTTCATTATTATGTCCGAAACGTCTGATACTGATATACAACCAATTAAAACTTAAGCTTATACATTTACTTTTTTAATTTAAAGTTTGTTATGTACGAAAATAAATATTTGTAAAATTTATACTTTTCAGAAACGTAGATAAACAATTTGGCGCATATCATAGTCGTTTTTAGACCCCAGTTTATATTAGCCTGGAGTTTATCCAATGTTATTTAGATAGGATAAACCCAGTATTTTTTTAGAATCAACTTAAACAGTGACTATGAATATGCCCCTTTGTTTTTTTTGTTGTTAAAACCTTCAGCTTAGTCTTCCAAGATTTAACGAATATATTAGCATGAAATTGAGAGTTCAAATATTTCGAAATGCTTTACCGATAAAACCTTCTCACTAAAACTTGGATATTCAATCCATCCTTCCACTAATAAAACACAAAAAATACCTTTGCAGCTTTTCCATATCGCAAATGCCCATTATTTTTTTTTTTTTTTTAGTTTTTACATCTTTAGCTATTTTTTGGCAAACAAATACTGTAGGTATATTTGTCTATTTTCGAGATTTTGAAAATGAAATCCAATTAATCATTTCCATAGTTCCCAGAAATACGTCAGCCATCGCCAATATGATCGATTAGTCCAAAGGAGTTTTGTGTGTGCAGCTTTCTCTTCCTCTGTTATCAAAAAAAAAAAAAAAATCATACAGTTTCCTGCAGAACATCAACGTGTGTGTCTATAAATCATATTTTTGTATTCCAAGGTGCTATGGGGTTTTAAAACGTCAAGGCTCAACTTCCATCGAAATATGTATGTACGTACATAAATTGCGAATTTTCTACCATAAAATATTGTACAATGTAGGTACTCGTATACTGTATTTGTTTTCTCGGTTGGTACATCCAAACTACCATACCAAACAATCCTTTTCCACTAAAATATCCACACATCAGGAGGACGTTTATACATGTGAAGAGTTTTTCAAGAGAGGTAGGGTATCATATTGTGTAGTTTTTTGTTTTCGTTTTTTTTTTGGCAGCATCGTCGTCGTCGTCTCCTTATCGTGGGACCATTTTAGGTGAAATACTGCAACCTCGTTTCAGGTGAATAAGCATCGTACCATAAAATGTTCTATTCAAACAGAAGCACACAAACAAAGATCCGCAGTATACATATAGTTATAACTTATAGTTGGGCGCCACTCGTACTATTTAAAGGGGTTATGCAACATAGTTCCTTGGCATTAACTTTAAGCTACACAAACATACATATGATGGCAGCCTGTATTTAGGGTATAGCTATACAATATAAGAACCTAGGGTGGATGGGGGTGTGTAGATGATTTGAGCTTGCATTTTCAAGCCCCCTCTATATCATAGTTCATGGTAATATCCCCCAGCAAGTACCTATAGTAGGTAAGGTATAGGAAAAGGTGCGGTATAGTTTTAACAAGCTCACAAGAAAGTGTTTTTTTCTGTTTGTCTTTGGCGCTCAATTTTATCATTTGTAGGTTTTGGAAACCTCTTGAGAAACTTTCGCCTGTAAACAAGCGATTACAGTAATAAAATCAAAAGCTTTAAATTTATTTACCCTCAAGGAATACTTATATACACTCCTATTCTAAGAGATGGTATAGCAAAACGTTAAAGGAGAAAATTGCAAGATAAATGGCTGTGAAAGGGTGTAAGAGGTCGATAAGGTTTTCTTTTTTAATAACGGTAGTCTTTTCATGGAGGCCAAATTCAATAGACTATACGAAAAGGAACTCCATTGAAAATAGCAAATAGACAAGCTAATACATCGGCATCGGTTTAAGAAGATTTATAGACATTTGGGGGCCCAAGTTTTTTCCGTATACGAAACAAAGAACAACTCCTAATTACGGAAAGAGGGCATAGAGAGCACTTATGTATATACACAGACACACAATCCCCAAAGAAGTTAATAAATTATTCATTGCGTCCCATCAGTGTGGTATGAAACAACCAAAAGTATGATAAATTGTTTCCAAAACGAAATATTAATTGAGAAATTCTGAATCTCTCTCCTAAATGGTGATCCTCCTATATATCCGCAAACATTAAGTCCCTAAAGGCTTGGTAATGGGTTTGAGTTTCAGCTTGATAATATGGGGATGCGGGTATGGGGATGGCTTATGAAGTTGAAGTCAGAGCATATAAGAGACATGAATATAATTGGGGAAGAAACCTTACCCAAGGCATTGTGGTATGTTGAAAGGACGATTTTAGACCCGAACTGCAGAGTAGCTATATATAATATGTACTGGTATTCCCATACTCCATGTTTGTGTTGAGAAAATTAAATTTTATTAAAGTGCTCGAATGTACAATGTGCATGTTTTTAAGTTTGAATTTGAATTATATGAAATAATATCCAAAGGACCATATTATACCTCAATATACATAGAAGTCCTTCGAATTCGAAATGGAAGCTGTAATTTTTGTTTCTTTTTTTGGTCTAAATACCCTTGAGGTCGTTTATTTTAAAAGACTCTTTGGGTTTTTGTAACATTGACACATTTAAATATAAAAAAGGACTTAGAGACATAGAGATAGAGGATACCTACTGTACATTTAATTATCTGAATTTCCCGTGTGACACTATATCGTATATGGTATACGAGTATAATGAATCTAAAAATGTGTGTCATTTCCTAAAAGCATTGCTTTGTATATTGAAAAGAGCATTATGGTCAAAAGCTTGTGTTCACTCTAAAGGACGGTAAAATCTAGATTCTCTTATAAAAGTTTAGAGGAAATTTTCATTTCAATATACCTATAATAGTACCTATACTATATACATATTAAGTGTCCTTTTTCTTAAAAATTAGATAAAAGGACATTTTGGAAATAGATAAACCTCGATGGTGCTGTTGCAGATGAAAACATAATGATTGGAGTGTCTACATTTTTAATTGACATGGATGTCCTATGTTTAGGGAAACTATATATATGTGGCAGAAGACCAGAGATTTGAGGAGATTAAAAGAAAGGATAGAGACGTTTTGACAATTTTGTAAAATGTTTGAAAATTTGCATGTCAAATAATTCCATAGGCATTTTCCAGGTAAGAACGTAAAAATGGTGTAAACGGACTATTACACCAATCGATGCCAATATTGACAAAATGAAAATAGATATGAAATTCAGTAATTGTAATATTATAGTAAAAGTTCATTCATTTTAAACATAAAAACAGCCCAATTAGGAAATAATCGCTGGAAAGCTGTTAGCACCACTAACAAGTTTACGGAGGGTAAAAGGCCTACAAATTTTTTTTTTTTAAATATGCCCCAAATTGTTATAACTGTACAGATAAAATGTCAAAGACAAAGTGTAGAAAATTTCTGAGAAAAAAGTAGTTTTTGTAAAATTCAATTTTGTTAAAAACTAAAAGACTAACAGACATCTGATTTTAAGAATTCGCTTAAAAATAAATGAGAGTATCGAAAATTATAACCAAAATTAGGAAAAACCCGGTTAAGAGAAAACCCCGCTTAATTTAAATAAATACTTTTTTCATCCCCGATTATTTGTAGACCAATTACCTTTAAAACACTCCGCTGAAACGAAATTTTCTTAAGTGAAAAACCCGGATTCCTGAAACTTATTTTCAGTTAAATTTTATATTTTTCATTGAAAAAAACTCTCTTTAGTGAAAAAAATTGAATCAAATACAACAAAGAATTTGCTGAAAGCTTTCACATTTTTTTTTTATTTTTCACTTCAACCAAATTTTTACCACGAAAATGGCATTTGAATTATTGATATGTCACAACCGTTTTTGAAATTTTAAATCTGCTAAAGTGAAATTTTTTTTTTCAGTGAATTTTTTTTTCCCTTAAGCACGGGGTTCGTTTAAGTGAAAAACCCGCTTAAATTTGTTTTTTTTTCGAGATCACTGTGTTGAAAATTTTGAGTTTGAAAATAATTTATTCAAAAATTAAGCACTAAAATAACTTTATTTAAAAACATAATTAAAGAATGAAATCGTGGCTTTAAAAAAGTTATAATATAATATTGTAAGTGTTGCCTTTGTCTTTTAATATTCATTTTCAATTTTAGATAATTTTTTTTTTAATTTTGCCAAATTAGTAAGATGATTTGAGAAATTAGTCCTTGACATGTTTTCTATATAACCATTATGGAGATATTCGAGAAAAATCATTTTAGGGGGCCTTTAACCCCCCGTAAAATTGTTAACAGCGCTCATATCGATATAAGGACTGTTTTTTAAGAACACCATGAAGAGGTTATATACTCTATAATCTATAATCTTGCTTTCCGGCGGTTTTTTCCGAGTCAAATGCATTAATGATCGCATTATAAGTTAAAAGAAGCAAATTTAATTCAACATTAAAGCTTTAATTAACTAAAAACTAAATAAAATTCTTGTAAAAGCCTTAATTTATGAAATTGTAAGCAATCTTTTCTTAACAAAAATTATTTGTAGTAATTTCTGTTTGTTTAGTTTTGAATCCTTACAAACTAATCAATGAAGATACGTTACGTACTTTAAACACATCTTTATGGTTTTGTCAACATTTGTCCGTCATTATACAAGTGTCTGAATTCTTTGTTTTAAAGTCTCCCATCTGCAAGGGTAAACAAAATTTGTGTTGCTAATAATACATATAAGGGCTTTTATCTATCTGCAACAGTGGCTGACTATACAGACTTTGTAAATATTACAAAACTTTATTGGAGCACAAGTGTAGGGCATGCCCCATGTTAACGTTCCTCTTTTTTTGACCAAACTATCATGATTGCATGCAACGGAGAAACAAAACTCACTTAAAATGCTAGTAATAGCTTGTGTCATTCTTAAAAAAAAATAGTTTTTTGTTCCAAAGTGAGAGTTCCATGGAATAAAACTTTAGGGCAAGAGGTAGTACTTGAATCCTCTATATATATGTTTATTGTAACCCCAATGGCAGTGCCAACATTGTTAACTTCAGCAAGAGTGACTAGCTACATTTGTACCTACTTATATATATAACCGCCTTTATAAGATATTCTCTTCGTGGAACATATTTCTATAATGAGTTTTGTTGCATTCATGTTCAGTTTCTTTTGTTTACTTCACATTCGCATTCTACTTTATCTTGGAAAACACTTTTTTACTCAGTTTCTTTGGTGGAAAGTTATTTCAATGGGAGAATACTTCATATATGTATTTATATGCATAAATATTTTTTTTTTCTCAGATTCAGCATAGTCAGCATGAGATGACACTATAGTTACTAGTTACTGGTTGTAATAGGAAAAAGTTTTCGGAGTTAAGTTATTGGCAGGTGCTACTGCTTTTGGTATTAAATAAACAGCTAAAGATGACTCTGGGTGAATTTGTTTATGAGAGCTTTGAAGACAAAATAAATATATTCTTGGAGACTAGGAAAAGTAAATTTCTGAACTGAAGTCCAGTTCGCTGACTGATCCGAAACGAAAAATCCAATACAATAATGATATCACGAAATTTTAAACGTAACATTTTGTCCTGATGCAGTGTGAGCTGTTTGACAAGCGAAATTGGTTATGGTAGCAGATTATTTGGAGAAGTCTCCACTGCTTTCTTCGCATAGAATTAACTGCCCAGCCAAAACCACTAATTGTGTGCGGAAAAATGACATTTGTGTTTTTTTTTGTTTTTTTTTTTCATACACTTGAGATTTTGAGAGCAGCTGTTGTGTCATCTTCTTCCCGTGTCATAAAATAGATCGATCTATACAAAATCAATATAATTTATTTATTTATTTTCGCAATGTCCCGTGTTACCTAAAACCGAGAAAAGATTTGCACAAATAGATAGGGAGTCGTAAATAAAAATGCAAATAAAACTTAGTCTGTTGTGATTCCAATCTATCGATGAATTGCCAGAGCAGCCAAATCATTCAACCAATCCTAAAATAACATTAAAAAAGACAAACTTGCGTTTTATATTCGATTCTAAAATTCAGATATAAACTCACTTTTTTTTGTCTTGTTCCTTTGAATCGTATTTATCCGTTTCTTTCGTCAGTAGGTATTGATACTGACAGTGTAGTAAAAATCCTAGCGAACATATTGATGTTTTTTAACTTCAGATTCGGACGATACTTCTGTCTGTCTGTCCACTATTCTTTTGTGTTCAGAAGTCAACAGTTTCTGAAATTTACAAAATTCAAAAAAACGCATATCTTCTACTGCATTTATCCCATTTTGCTTATAGCGTAAATCTTTCGCGAGATCCATAGCTTGGACCAAATCTAAATTTGCCTTTTGAAATTCGCGACTAAAAGGCAAACAAAGTTGCAAACCTCTTTTTAACTTATTAAATAAATTTTTAAGTCCATAGGGTTTTTAAATTTTTGGAGTCACTTTCCGAAGTTCTTACTTCATCCTGATTTTCGTAAACAAACTGAATATTTCACGAAAATCTTTGATTGCTTCATATACTTTAGCACCTATTCAGTTAGATTGAATTTCTTCAAAGTTTTCTTCTTGGAGTTTCATTATTCGATACTGTTTTCCAGAAATTGGTATTTGCTCTTTTTCGAAAAATAACGCAGAAAACCCAATTTATATGTATATCAATACTTAGGTATATTATTATAAAAATCTGTGGATTAATAATCGTAGATTTGAATAAATAAATAAATAAATTCGTGAATATGTCCACTAATTTCCATATCGTTGAAATACTCGTAATTGTCGTGCGCAGGTAGAGAAAAGGCAATGATTTGAGAATCCAAGTAAGTCAACCTGAACATAATTTGATGCCAACATTTGTTGTTGTGTACGCTTTGCGGGACAAACATTCAGTAACGGCATCACAACAACTTCAAAATACTTCATGAAACAGAAAGTTCAGAAAATCTTTCTTTTAGCGAAATTGTTCAAATTAGATTGATACGTTCAGAAAAGATTCTATAAATCGGGACAACCATACTTGCAGACACGCACACAGGATTTGTGGAATGAAAGTTGTAAGTCACAAGGTCCTATTTCTTCACGAGCTGTCGCGCCACCAAATTTTTACTCTATTAACCCTTAAAACTTTTGTTAGGCAATAAAACTTAAATGCAAATTCTATTTAAATATTCTAAGAGTTTGCGATATGATGGTTTTTTTTTTTACAAATCTACAAAACACAAATCATCATCTAGTTAAGTAAATCTACTGACTTATCAGTGGATGTATATATAACACCCTTTTTTATTCTTTTTTGTATTACCACAGCACAATGAGGCCATTGCCTTTTGGCTTATAAAGAATGTTTGTATTAAAATGCCTCACTTTCTGAGTGATGCACACTCTTTAGATTCTCTCTCCAATCTATTGCAACATTCCACCAACCGACCAAACCTACATTAAATAAACCACAACTTCATTGCATAGCACCTGTCCCCCAAAGCGAAATGCTCCACTGATCTTTCGCCATCACTACTCACAGCAACTTCTAACCAAATAAAAAAAAATAAAACAAAAAAAAAAAACAACAAAACACGTAAAAGTACAAACACGATCGTGTGCTCCTCGCCTCGTTCGTCCACGTGTGACCATAGCGCGAAAAGGTAAAAAAAAAATGTTTAAGCCCGACCATAGTTTGGAATGCGAGCTCTTTGGAGCTGTGTTTTGTTTTCGGCATCCCCATTGGAATTAGTTGAACTTTATTCAGCTAATGTGCTTCAGTTGTAAGTGCACATGCACATACATTCATACCATTCACTCCCAGCTTCGTCTCTGATTCTGCATCAATCCAAATCCAAGAACGAACATTTGGTAGTGACCAGATGCATAGCGAGGCATGCAACTTCGGCAGCTCGTATAAGCTTCCTATATAACCTTCATTCTTGGTCGCCTGCTTCTTGCCTCTGCCTATTGCACATACAATTCTGTCATGACAATGCAATAACTCTTCTTTGCAACCCTCGGTGTGGTGTGTTCCGTGGTCACAATGGGAGTTCACACATTCTCGCTGATTTTGCTGCTGCTGCTGCTTCCATCCTATATGGCTGGTGGAAGAGGGAGGGGAGGGACACACACCTGGTATAGATAGGTGACTACCTAAGTGCATTTAATGCGCGGTGCTGCTGCCAAAGTGATGCCTGGCAACGAGCATCTCCTCGGGAAAAGTCTCAGCTGAGCCAAAAGAACCGAGAAGAACACTGAATATACTGCTGCAGGTGGGATCCGATGCGGCTTGCTGCTATATAACATCAGCTCCATTGCTTCGACTTTGGCATCGTCGGCTCACTAGAGAGAATGATCGCATACAAAAAAAGGTTCGATTAGAATCCCGCAGGGGAAATTCCTTTTAGCGCGACGACTCCCGGAACTAGGGCAACCGGTGGTGGTATAGTGGCTGTGTGCAGCCTATGCCTGTGATGCGCTTCTGTGCATCAAAACGAGAGAAAACGTTTTCAAGTTCATTTACCTTGGGCGCTGGCCTATCATCATTCCGCAATCAGCTCCCAGCTCCCGGCTCCAATGGGATTCCAATGGAATTGCGGCCGTTCGATGGCTTTAAAAAATGTATTTTCCAGCGTTTTGCTATAGAAATTCGAAGAGTGTTTGGCTTGAATGCGTTTTATATTGCACTCACAGGAGTCTCCTCTTGTCCGCTTCCTTCTTTGGTGTCGGAACTTGGAATGTTCGGTTTGACCTTGGGATTTGGGATTTATGTATTTCCGTATTGATCTGCTTCTGTTTATTGCTTCTATTACTTCCTATAGCATATTTTAAAGTATTACCTATTTCCCTTTTTATATACGTAAGTCCTTGTTAACGGGGGCATTAATTATTTGGCAATGCTGTAAAATAGGAATATTCAAGGAATTTCTTGCTGTGTGAGGATTGCATGTTGGGTGTTAACTTCCAATATATAAGAATAAAAATTATAGTATTTTGGTCCTAGGCCAGCAGTAGCGAAAAAAAGATAAACGAAATTTCAGATATGTGATGCCAAGAAAATTTGTGTCAGCTACAAATTGGTAGGATAAGCGTCTCTCCACATATGCCTCACCCAAACAGTTAATATCTGCTTTTATGGTCGTTTATCTAAATTTAAAAAGACATTATACGAGGAACCCCTTTTTTTGCAAATTTGCCCATGGCCAGGATTTTTAATGCCGAGTTTGCTGGGCGGCTATATGACTTTGCAAGGTCTCATGCTATATAAAGGGTGGAAATTAGATTGAATATATAGTTTAAACACGTATGGCTTGAAATTTGCATTTTTTGAATTGGATATAAAGATGTAATTTATAATCTGCTATGCAATAGGATATAAAAGGCTGTATAAGAATTAGAATTGAAACATGATCTTAATTTAACTTTACTGCCAAAAACTAAAATAATTTCATGGGTACCTAATTTCTAATAGAATTAAGAATAATATCCGCCCATTCAAAGGGTTATATGACTATACCCTTGAAGGGCGTTATATAGAATAGGATTTAATAAGAGAAAGCGGTACAAATCGGGAACTTACAAAATTAGATAAATATAACGAAGGTGCTCAAATGTTCTACCATTTATTATTTTTAAAGCTCTATTCCGATTCTTGGTTAGGAGATACAAAATTTTGCTTCGTCGAAGAACACTTTGAAAATTTTGAATATGTTTTCATTTCACAGAATATAATATTGTGGAAAGTATAGTTTGATGCAACATTCACTCAGGGACAAAGGTAAACAGGGTGGCGCAAAAGTTGTCTTGTCACCCTATCGAAAGAGCCTATAAATTATTCCGCAAAAAAATCAAAAAAAATATTCCACGTTCTTTAGGAGTTATAATGATTCATGTCTTGTTGTCTTTTATCGAAGTAGAATTGACATAATTACCACTCGGAATTTATATGCAAACAAAATTAATCGTTCATAAGACGCCCCAACAACCAACAATCCAATTTTGCTTCTTTTACAAATTTGTACGAACGTGGTTTAATCTCAAATCAAGAATTTAATCCAACAATTTTAGTGGATTTAACGACGGAATTATTAATGTTCAACGAGGGTTCAAAGTTCTAAAATTCAATGATAGTCAATAAAACACTTAAACCCTCGTTCAACGCCAATTATTTTGCCGAAATCGGTGGCTTAAAATCTTGATCCGAGATTAAACAACGTTCGTACAAGTGACTTCTTAGACATTTTCTTTTTATAATCTTAAATTCGTATAGGAGTTGTACCACATATGAATTTTTAAAACTATTCAAAGATAGACTTGACTCGAAGACCATCTCGATTTACATAATGAGAGTTATCCTGGTGTTTTCCAACTGAACTTACATCAGTTAGTCCTTTTCAAACTTTCATATAGTCATAAAAAAAAAAAACCTAAGTACTCAGAGATTTTCAATCCAGATCAAATACAAACTCTTGATTTCTTATCGGTCGTCTTATATACCATGCCGCCATCAACAACACATCACCATCATCCATCAAAGGGAAGCGATAGCTCCTCATCACTCATTTGGTCACACAAACAAACATCAGCATTCGAACTGGTCGATCCAGGGCTAAGCGAAGTGTTCCGATGTCTTGTATAGTTCATATATGATCCCCAGTCCCATTTTTTTTTCTTCAGAATATAAGTACTTACAACACAACTCAACAGGAATACACCACCACCTTCTTCTTCGTTTTTTTCTATAACATCATCGGAGACCCACCTGAAGTGTATGAACAACACAGCAACACAACACAAAACAACACACGAATCTTCTTTTCTTATCCACTTGTCGCACAATGTTGTTCTTGATACGGCCCCCATGAGAAAGTAAACACTGGAATTCGCCCAGTGGGAAATTCCTTTGGTTCTGTGTGGCTGGCTGGATAAAACTATAGACCAAGAGAGCAGCAACAACATCCATCATCGGGCGAAGCAAACGCAATGCAACCAAGAAAGGTAAACCTTATAGTGAAGTTTAGTTGTCTGTTGCCTCTATCAATTCCTTCATCCTGTCGTGTGTCCCTCTGAATGCTCCTCTGGTGCATCAGCCGCCTCCACCTTTGTTAACCTCGTTTGCGTCATAATGAAAATAAAAGAAAATTTTGGAAGAACATCCATGCTCAGCGGAGGCAGGAGCGGATTTAATGATCAAAATAGAACCGAAAAAGTAAATTGTTAAACAATCGATTTATTCAATTTCCTTCTATTCCGATACTTCCAGTTTAAAGGAAGAAGAACAAGGAGTTTATCTTTTGGTGTTTCCTCTATCATTACTATTTTTTACTTAAAACCATGCTGAAACCCTGATCAGCTGTTTATCGGCATTATTTGGTATTTAATTTATGATAAAATAATTTTTGAATGTTGACAAATTTTGTACGATAGTTTTTTGTTGGGCCCCAAGAGCCTTGTAACCGATCTGTATACAACTGCGGCCCTTTAAAAAATAGAATCCAAACAAAGCAGGAAGAGTTCTTGATTCGAGTGCGATTCGGTCTTATAGAAAACGAGCAAGCAGGTAAACTTAACTTATCCACCACCACCATCCAACAATTTGGAACGAGATTTAATGGTGCAGCGATGAGATAGTGCCTAGTTGCTGGAATTTATGCACTGTTACATTATTAATACCAGATCCCGGTCGATGTTGGTTCCTCTGGTGGATGGCGCGGTGATGGCTTTTGCTCCTGACAATGGGGGGATAATTAAGAGCAAACATCCCAGAATCGTTAGGCAAACGCCCCAGAGAGCTGCAGTCTGCCTGCAGATGCACTTTACCTTTGCTTCCAGGTTGAGATGGTAGTATAATGTTTTTTTTTTTTCTTTTAAAATAATCATCTTTCATGACAATATAATGATGATGCAGCTAGGGCTCGCAGTGCCAGTTGCCAGTGCCAGTTCGGTGTTCGGTTGGATTTTCAGCGCGCAGTAACAAATGTTTCCACGGCTGCACCAGGCACAACAAAGTGATTTGTTTGTAAACAAAACCAAGGAACCGCGAATGTGGCGGCTGCAGCGAGTAACAAGTTTATTGGTGGTTTGGTCGCACCTGTGATATGCGTCGGAGGTGTTGTTGCTGCTTCAGATGCACTTGTGTTTAAACAGGTAAAACAGGAGGAATTCATGGACGTATATTTATATACATTGTAGAAGATAACGATGACGTTGAAGACCACGACGACCGCGACGACGACGAGGATGACGACGTGTTTTCTCTAAACAGCCTCTCGATATTATTATTTGCCTCCACTTTTATTGCCGTCCTAATTGATATCAATTGCTGTGTGAACCTGTGGCTGTGACTGTGATGCGTGCGACCTGGGTGATCTCAGGCGTCGGGTGTGAACTAGATAATGTATTTATACCTATCCTACCTGTATCTGTAATACCGTGGGATTTAAAAATAAATTAGATTTTCATTAACATAAGTGAATTCTATAATCTGAATATAGGTATGGAAAAATTAAATGAAGTTAGGTATGTATCAATTCAATTCATAGTTTTCTATTTCTGAAATTCAAATGAATTCAATATGTAATCTTACACGGATTTAAGGATAAAATTTCAAGGAATTACTTCCTGTTATAGATATATTCTATATAACTTGTAAATAGTCAATTTTGAGAAAGGATTACAGAGAAACCAGTTCCATTGAATTTTTGTTTTTATTTTCAGGAAATTTATTTCCGTTATCTATGTATATTGTTTTGAATTAGCTTTAAATTGAGATATGTGGAAATTCTCAGATAAAATTGCAATCAGGAAATAAGATACATATAGGTACTTATCGCAGAATTTTCTAATTTTAGATATGTAATAGAATATAGATATACTTAATTAACTGCGCATCCTTGACCCAAAAGTTTATGTCAAATTGTCGTACCTATAGGTTGTCGACATTTAACATTAAATTTTGAGTTCTTTTTTTATTGTTTTTTCTTTGCTAATAAATAATCATGCGTTTTTTAAAGCGAATATAGATAGCTCAGCAAATTTTTACAAGTTAACAAAATTAAAAGTGAGGACATTTTTATTTAACGTTATAGTTTGAAATGAAAAATTGTTAAAAATAAAAAATAAATTGACTAAACAGTTCCTGAAATTGATTGTGTTACGGTAAGATTTACCGCAACAAAAACCATTCCTAAACTCGGTTCTTAAAACCTCTTTCTGGCTATGTTGTTTGGTCATAGTCTTACTCTCGTTATCTGTTTCCCCTCCATCCCAACCATTCCCATTTTTCGACCCATAATTTTGAGTCCGTTGTCCTCATGGAGCTGGAGAGTTGCTCAGAGAGGATAGCAATATAGGTACCTCTTTATTCGATCGTGTTGAGCCAGCGGATGGGCTGGAGACTCGCACGCCATCTATGTATAGAGCGAGGAAGCTCTTCTCTAAACATAACAACACTCAAGGATAGAAGGAGATATACACTTACACTTACAAGTGGATTTTATACCAGCACAACAAAACACCAACATACATTTTAACTTCATTTTTAAATATGGCTTCGAGCCCATCCTAGAATTTATAGCTTCAAATTTAAAGTAAATAACATCGACCGACTTTAAAAGATTGGAACGCTAAACGCTATTCCCTCAATCCCCCAGATCTGCACAAAGGTCCACCGAATAGTAAATTGCGCGTTAGGTAGTTTGATTTGAGTATTTGCCTTCCTCCTTCAATTCCTTAAAAAAGTATTAGAAATTTGCATTAGAGTATTTGTTCCACCTTCGAAACATTTTCAGAAAGTTAAATTTAGTAGAGTAGCTGAGAGAATGCTCAGAATAATATTTTCAACTTTTTATAGTTTTTTTTGATTTTCTCAAAAGTTTGATATTGTGAATATGTCTAGATACGGCCTTGGATTCGTCAAGTTTTGGGACAGCACCAACAACTTGGGGAATTCAGTGAATGTGTGGGTGAGAGAGAGTTTCGTTGGAACTTAACCTCGGAGTGATACCGTAGCCGAGTTCCACGAAAGCTTGTGATTGAGAGTGAGAATGTGTGTGTGAAAGAGGAGGCCAATAGAGGACAAAGACTACGCATGACCAACCACTTCTTGGTTGACTTGCGAAGCATTGAGAGGTTTTGAAAGTTTTTGAGAAAAAGGAAAGAAAGAAAATAAGAAGTTGAAAATAAAATATTTAATAGTTGAGAAAGTTTAAAAAGTGTTTTTGGAGAAAGTGTTCGAAGCAGGAATTAGTAAAATACTAGAAGAGGAAATTTGTATTCGTCAGTCTGGGCGATTAAATTGAGGAAAGGAAGAATGAAGGGGAGAAAATTCAAAAAAAGAAGATAAGTAGAGTGCATTAGTGTTTTTATTCGTTTTGTGAAAAATTGCTTTCAAATATTAGTATATTCGGTTGGTCTTTAAAATTACGTTTTATTAATCTCAAAATTGTGAGAATCGCGACCCCATTTTCGTAAAGTAGTTTTCTTATCCGTTTATTTCGGGACCTAGTGATAGCGGTCCAATCTTGCGGTCTTTGTTTCTTTGTTTCATTGTTTTAACATTTGCCTTTGTTTTAAGATTGGTCACGACCATTTTAAATTCCTAATTGTATTTCTTTTTTTATCGAAAAAATTCTGGGTTTTAATCCAGGCGCAAGCCAAGGTTTCCCAGATAATTTTAAATAAAATTTGTTCAACTTCCCTTTGGGAATATAAACCATTGTGTTTCCCTTCATTATTGAAGAAGAATTTTCAGCTTACCCGGTCAAGGCAAACGACCCTAAAAAGTTTCCTGGCGCCCACCCTACAGCGTAAGTACGCCCTTGTGCTTACTTTTTATTTATTAGACAAATAATTCGATACCCCTTTTTATTTGGTTCTAATTGTTTACTTACTTTTTTTTATTCGTATCATTAATTCGACGAACCCACCCCCAGCTGACTAGCCGGTTGGCTGCATCGTTGTTGCAGTTTGTTGTTGCAATATTTTTGTCTCTCCTCTTTATCTCACATTCTTCAACGATCGATTTGACAGTTCGTCATATCGATCTTATCTTCCGCGTGTGCCGGTTGCACAATTTAATTTATTAATTCGTTTGTGATTTTATTACATAATTATTGTTGGATTCGCATAATCCCAAGTCGCGGTTTTCTAGTTATTCGTCATCCTAAACATCCTAATACATCATCCTAAAATTCGCGTAGTTAAATAATATTGCAACAATTGGACACCCATGCGGTTTATGACTTATGATTTTTAAAATTGATCTTAATTTGTGAGAAAAAAATCTTTTAAGTGTCTTTTTAAATTAAGTTTTTATTTATAAAATTTTTATGAAAAATTATTGGTACTAATTTTTTTTAGTAGTTATTAATGCGGAGTTAAAAAATTTATTTGGAAAAATTTAACTACTAATAATTTTGAAATTTCCAAATTGTTTTTCTTTTGTTAAAAGTTGATGTACCCACAATTTTATTTGAACTTGGTTTTACAATCAAATGGCAGATCGTACTAAAGCACACATACAAATTTTAATCATGATCTTATGAGTCGTTTTCGAGAATACTAATTTTTTAACGGTTTTTAACAGCTGTTGTATGGAAGGTGTTGTTAATTACTGCGATAGAAAAAACTTTTGTTTAAAATCTGCTACATAATGTTTTAAAAATAGCTTTGTGCCAATTTTAATAACAGTCGACTTAGCCGTTTTTGATATATCTTAAGTTATTTTTTTTTAATTGAAACTATTTTTTCAAATATCCAAAAAATATTCTTTTACAAAATTTTAGCATACGTTTTTTTTCACAACTTTCTCCATAAAAAAAACTGATCATGTCTTCCCAAAAATATTAACTATACTCATCAAAATCAACTGATTTTTTTAAATTTGGAAATAATGTGCGGAATGTAAAAAAATATCGTTCACAATGGTTTGGCAATGAATTTTATAGTTTTAGTAGATATTTGGTTTTCCTGACGTTTCGGTATAGGAGTGGCTGCTTTCTTCAGGTGGAGATGTATTATACTCACCATTAAAATACAAATAAACTATAAATTGGTCAAACCTATTGATGTTTTTGACTTAATATTTTTAACATTATTTCGCCTTTTTTCTTAAATAAGGCAAAAGTAAAATAAAATAAAATAAAAAAAAAAACCAAAAAAAATAAAATAAAAAAATTAAATAAAATGATATAGAATTAAATAGAATAAAGTCGCATGACAAAATAAACAGGAAGTACCTATGTTCAAAGACTTGTAGGTATACAGAAGCTTATAATTGAAAAGCCAGGAAGCACACTATACAAAAATATATTTCTTAACTGCCATACAAATGAAATCAAGTGTTTATGTCTTACGAAACCCTTTTTTGTTTTGTTATTTTTTGAATATATATACATTGTTTAAAATACTTCCTTTACATTAAATCTGTTTTGTTCGAAAGTTAAATTGGTTTTTTGAATGTGTTATCCCATTCCAAAATGACCACATTTTATCTATTTGAACCCTTAATTTAAGGATTTAGACAAAAAAATAAAATGCGATAGGTTGCTCTCATGGTTTTGACCCAAATTTTTAATGCTTTTCTCAAAATGTTTCGAAAGCCAACAAATATGAGAATAAGGTTCAATCTCTGGTAGGTATAAAGTTCAGGCTACCACAATCCTACACAGCATTTAACAAAACATAAACTTTTATGTCATAATATTGTAACGATTGCCTTGCCATATGTACATATATATCGTATAAGATTTGTCAATATCACCGGAATGATTTTTTTTCCAGGACTAATTTGTATGCTGCGGCTGGAAACCACAAAGATACTTTATCTTTCAACCGCAAACTTGATACATCAATTCCAATTCAAAAGTCTCGGTCAGATATTTGCACACTTTATATATGTACCTACTGCAGAATGATGCCGCATCCACACATTCCATTCCAGTTTCGACTAAATTGTCTGAATTCATGATGTGTGTGTATTTGGTTTTAAAAATTGGACAAATTCTCTATATGTGATGGGTCGAATATATGTATATACGAAATGGCTTTCAATTTTTGTGGTTTAGCTAGCAAACCAATATTGGTATGGGAAAAACTTGATGCAATTGCAAATGTCGAATATACGTACATATATATGTGATATAAAAGTGAGCAAAAGTTTGGGATTTTCATTTTTGTATTTTATGTTGCATTGGCAATGTGATGTAGCTTCTTTTTTATTTTTTGCATGACAAATCTAATTGCATTGAAATTCAAATAGTTTCCACCATCAACAGACATATAGAGAAAGTTAAACACCCAATGCGGATGTGGATAGCCAAAATCAGAAGGATATATTCTTGCCAACAAAAAAGAAATCCAAAAAAAATGTCAATGATTCGCTGGAAACCGCAGCGCAGGATGTTAGATATATACGAATGGTATAAAAATAAAACCATCAAACACGAATGTGCACTTTTAGAGTGAATCTACATAAGAATTTAGAAAGATTTGCGTTTTTTTTTTTGTTGGTCATTTCGTCAACAGAGTATCTAAACTTAAATGTTGAATGAGTATCCATTTTGTGTGGGTTGTAAGTAAATAAAAATTCGATTGCCGTTTAAAAATGTTTGGTATTTTTTGTGCAAGAGGTTGAAGCCCTTGGTTTCGATTGCAGTGCGACATATAGTCGTGCATTTAAAATAAAGAAAAAAACGATATCGATATCAATTTGACCGCGTGAACGATTTTAAAATTTGTCTTTTGTATATACATATATGTATACGATCATTTTGGTTTGAAAATTTCGAGATATTTCACAAAATGAAACTTGCCCAAGTTATTTTTTTTAATAGTTATAAGGACTCCAAATTTCAAAAAAAAATAAAAATTGTTCTTTTGTTAAATTAATCGCACATTTTCAATTTTAAAGTCAGAATGCAAAAAATAAAAGTTGTTTAAATTTAAACTTCCTTCAAATCTTTAGTCATAAAAATTTTGCTGAGGAATTATGTTCAGTTTCTGACCTCAAATTCTGGAATTTCAAAGCCCCAAACTGGTTAAGTCTATAAACGGATCTTCTACACGGAATATGATTGAATTCTATTTGATTGGTGACATTTATAACGTTTAATATGCCATTTGCCAATCTCAAAGGCTATTGGATCACGTGATTCCACAAAAAAAAATTGACTTCATTGAAATCCTTTGAACATCATCGAGCCACTATCATCCTCCTGAAGAACTATTACAACCAAAGTTTGTCAAAGAATACTTCCCAAAATCTCTCATGATTGAATATGGGTGAAATATAACAAAAAAACTCAATCACACCTATACGACTTTTTATACCTTTTAAATTTAAAGAGAACAGGAGCCATCGAGCTTCGAATACAAAAAATTTAATAAGATTGATCTGCTTGCTGCAAGCAAACCTAACGAATGACACTTGTGGTATAGAGATACTTTTAACAAGATAAAATCGAATTTCAATTTTCACTTGAAAACACACATAGAACGAGTATATACCTTTGAAGGCAGGCACATATAGACACATAGTAGATATTAGATAAGTTCCTTTTCATCAAACGTCAACGAAGACGACGCTATGGGAATAGCACTTACATTGCTTATGCCATGTTTGTTGCTTACGTCCTCGCCGTTGCATTGAATCTGGGGATGTGTATGCATCAGTATAGCTGGCCATCAAGATTAATGAAAATAAAAAGAAGTCAAAAGATTAAACACAAAATAAATAAACCTTTTGAAACGAAACTGTAACAAAGTCTGTCTTATATCGGCGGCCGTGGCGGTATTGCGATGCACCGGCATTTCATGAATTTTTTAACTATTTACTGGCTTCCTTTAGCTCTCAAGCAATCCATTTAAGGCGTTGTCACGTGCGACAGTCCCATTATCCAGTAGCAGTCAGTCAAAGCTAGTGTGCTTCCATCACCTTCCTGCCGTATCCAATCTTCCCTTTCACCGAGTCGACTTGCCATCAAGCAACTGCAGCGCAGCGGTTGCAGTAGTTTATCAAGCTAACTACTCCCGTTTTGAGCAAGTGAGAAGAGGATCCTTGCCTTATTCGTATATCTGTGGCCGGTTGAATGGCGCTTTGTAACCAAGCATGTCCATGGGTGGAAAAGTCTTGTAAAACATTGGGAGTTGCTCCTAAACCAAAAGAAAATGGGAATCGGAAGAATCGGGTAATATTTTCTGCACGAAACGTCCTGGTATACACATATAATGTATGTATATATAGATAGGAGGGTATATATATAAACTATTATATGGCGCTACGATGTATCTTCAAATAGTGTTGCTGGGATACTGACTACATATATGGAGCTAGCCATAGGGCGACACATCACTTCTTCTGACACTTTGAGGCAAAAGGTGAATTTTACCTTAATCGTAGACTTGGCTTAAAACATTTAAAAAAATTAAAATAAGAAAACCAATAAAGAAATAAATATATTAATGCTTTTTCTCGAGACTGTGACGTAGAAAACAGCACACAACCTGAAAACTAATCGTGTGGAATCTTTTGTGAAAACCAGTTTAAAGAAGATATTTTAAAAACATTTTAAGAAAATTTTGTTTGCTAAAAATCGATCTTCTATCTATCTTCTATCTATCTTCTATCTATCTTCTATCTATCTTCTATCTATCTTCTATCTATTTTCTATCTATCTTCTATCTTTGTTGTATCGATCTTCTTTCTATCTTCAAATTGGAAATTTTTAAATATTTTATACCGTTCTTCACTCGAAACTGTACAAAATTTGAATTCGTTCCACTGAAATTAAATTTGGTGCAACTAAGAATTGTTTACAGTTTTATGAGAAATTCTGCGCTTTTTTATTTTGTTTAAGATTTCTGATGAAATTCATCCGCGTAGTATCAACGGACATACAACGACTTTGGCTACTTCACCACGCTACGAGGATGGTGTGGTATTGCTTGGCAATAAATACTAAAGTCGAAAGTGGCAGGAGTGATGTGTTGCAACCTGCTACTCCGTGACAAGTGCGGTTTTTTGATATTTCCCCAGGCGATTGTTACATAAATTTTCATGGTTACATTGAATTTTTTTTATATCTTCCACTCACAGAAGATATACCAATAAGACGAAAAGAGTATAGGGTGGTAGTTGAGACTTGGCAGGCGGGAATGAACGAACGAACGTCCTTGTCGATATCCGAGAATGTGAGTATGTGGAACGATGGGAGAGTAGATATATCTATACTATCGTAGAAGTAGGTGCATTAAATGTGATTGTCAAGAAGCTGTACGACTACGACGACGACAACAACACAGTGAACAAACGAACGACATCAACGACAACAATGACGCCTTTTGCTTGGACTCTCTGTTTCAGACAATTTGCTCGTCGCGCAATGCAAACTGTGCAAAATGAAGTTCATTTTCCATGGAGACAGCTGAGAATTGAACGTTTGACATTACCGTGAAATAGCTTTGGAATTTTCACTTTGTCGATATGTGCATGTGTGGTTAGTTGATGATACACAAAAGAGGAATTGAAACGAAGGGCTGATGCATGGTTTTTGTTCTATTTGAGAGCCATATCCACTGTCGATTAGAACGCTTGCAAACCAAAGGGAAGAAAGACAAAAAAAAAAGAAATGCCTTGTAGTTCGAAATAGACTTTGTCCTTTCTTAGTGGTAAATTGTTAACTAAAGTTTATGAACAGATAGTGATGGAATTGGATTTCAATTGAAGGAATTGAATGCTTTTAATTTCGAAGTTTAACTTAGGAATATAAGAGAATATAAGTTTCGGCAACGAATTGAAGGTGGAACGTGAATTTTAATGGTCCGTAAAAATTAAGAAGTCTATTTGATGTGGATGCATATGAATTTATATATATATAGAAATATATGAATGTTCATCACTCTACTTTAAAAACCTTAAAAAGCTTTGGAGGAGTATTCAAAAATTTTCTACGTAACAACAAAAATTTCTGCTTATGTGAATTGTCAAACGTAAATACGCAACCACAACATCAGGACGCATTCCACAAACCAAGACGCGACGAAATGAACACTAGTTCGAATTTAATTTCCTTACGTTATGCTTATGACAATTCGCAGTTGACAGCGACCATGCATCAGGCTTGTGAAAGAATGCAGTCTTATATGAATGCAGTCTTTAAAAATCATTTATTGAATTCAATTAATAGATTGCATTCATTAACTTCACTTTGAGACTTCAGACTTCAAATTATGCAATCACCATTCACTTGAATCAAAAAGATTGCAATCATTTTGCTTTCTTATTCATTTTACTACTGCCAATTGAATGCAATGTTTGGGAAATCATGCATTCTTTTTATTCAATTGAATGGTGATTGCATAATTTTAAGTCTGAAGTCTCAAAGTGAAGTCAATGAATGCAATCTTTAAACTGAATTAAATAAATCATTTCTATAGACTGCATTCACTTTCAATTGCATTCTTTTACAAGTCTGCCATTCATTTCAATGAAATGTGAAAATTCGCGATCATTAGCAGTTTACTGGTCGTGTCTCATGCGTGCAAGGCACTTTTACTCTATTAAAGCATATACACATTGCACCTAACCTACAACCGTCAATTTATATTTTTATAAAGTAAAAAATGCAATATTAAACATGAAGATTATATAAATATGTACCTACATATTAAATAAACATAATATTAAATTAATTGTTTACATAATTGAAAAGTTAAAATTAAAATTATTCAATGGTGCCCTCGCCGCTCCCTTATAGATAAAACAAACTCTGAAAATAAAAACTTATGAACAATAACACTGACTTAATTAAGAACTTTAAGCTGAACAAATAAGTAAACCTTTTGTTTTATTGTTTGTATGAATTTAAATTCAACTCACACATTTTGTAATTAATTTTTATCCTTAAAAAAGGATAAATACAATTTATATGTATATGTGTATATAAATGAAGGTATAACAAAAATGCAATTAATTCAAATTCAAGAGTTGTATATTATGCACTGCGATTTTATTTAAATCTCTCAATTAATTTGCACATCACACATCAAGTATTTTTTTTTACATTTTCTGTTATTTAGGATAGAACGTACATACGTCATCAGGATTCAGTGATCAATCGTAGAACATACCTACCTAGTACCTAGTAGTAGGTATACCTATATACATATGTATATAATATAGATTTACCTGGAATCTGTTGATTTAAATACAGCAATTTTTTCAACAAGATAATGTGGATAAACTGACAAATGACCAATTTCCCCAAACAAAAACTAACAAAAAAAAGCATTACAATGAAGCAAGGGATAAGAAGGACGAGTCCCTATATAGTAGCTAGAAAATATTTCCACTGCTATAGCAACAAATCATGTGAAAATAAAGGATTAACGCAGAATGAGTTACACAACTCTATGTATAGGTATAGCTAAAATTGCTGGCCAAAAAAGAGAACTGTGTAATTTTTGTTTTTTACATTTTTAAGTTTTATTTTTTTTTTAGATATATTTTATGTTATGTGATTTTTGTGTATTTTTATGGAGATATTTTATTTAAACTTAAAAATATTCATCGATTGACATCCAATTATCTGATTGACATTTTTTGTATGTTGCCGTCGACTATTTAAATGACCTGAGGATATTGTCCTTTTGTCTCTTTATTTTATTTAAAACAAATTTTTCTGGTCACAGTAGGTATAACTAGTATATCAACTTTATACATAGTGAAACTTTTATAAAAAAAAAGTTTCAGTTTCATTTTTTTTGTATAGAAATCGATTCAAAAGCTGATTATGTAGTTTAATCCTTCCATTGCCATTTTTATATACATTTTTTTGTTGTTGTTCGGACTATAGAGCTTTAAGTGACACAAAAAGCCGCATGAGAATCAAAAAAATACACCACCGTTAACAACATTGCAATGACTCTTCAAAGAGAATACATTTTGTCAAAATGCGATTTGAATCTTTTTGTCATAAAATATGGAAATTCTATTGGGATTTTTGTTTGGCAATATTTGAGATTTGGATTTTTATGAAAAAATAATTTGATTATTTTGCATAATATGTACATATATTTGCAATAATAAATTCTTTTTACTGAAATAAAAAGTTTAGAGCAGAGTTTGTGCTGATACGAATCTTTAATATTTAATTTCAACTTACACGCTTTATACAATCTTACCATTCCTCAAAGTTAACTGTCACCTAAATTCTTTTGTGATGGAATTTAAATATTTAATTTGCATTTCAGCAAATGGGCTTTACTTAACGATACTTTAAGTTCAGCTTAAAAATATACGAAATTTAGATGAGTTTTATTTACTTCGGATAAAATTTCCACCAAAAGTAACCACATGAGTAATAACTATAAGCATTTCTGCTGTCGTTCTTTTTTGGAGAGTTCAGTCCTAATAGTTCTATATCATCAGGATTATGAAACTGATGAGTACCAATCGATTGTAGGTACTTTTAAAAACATTCTAAAATCCACTGGCCGGTATATATATATCTCATAGGGATTTCGAAAACACTTATTACTAATAGGTAGAAGTTTTGCACGCAGTTTATACGCAAGGAATAAATGCTTGCCCGACCATTTTGAAAAAAAAAAATGAGAAACTAAAATTTGTTACTCATAAACATAATATTATATTTATTTGGCGTGTTCAGAAAAATGAGATCTCAGAGATTTTTCTCACTCAAAAAGTGATCAAGCGAATCCAAGATTTTTTTTCCTAAGAGTTTTGACAGCAAAGCTGATAAATTTTGCTGAGGAATCCTGAGGAAAAAAACAGTAGCATGTCTTCGAGTTTTATTATATTTTTTGTTGAAGTAAAATGCTCTTATACAGATTAAATACTATGTATATTAGTATATTATGTAGATAAAAATATAAATAAAATTAAAAAAAATAATTTTCAATTCTTATTTCAGCAAAATTTTGTTTTAATAATTTTTTTTTTGGCAGAGAATCACCTTTATAGGACCTTATTTTTACTCGCTCATAGGGTAAGTATTAGTTTCGTGCAAAAAAGTTCCTTGGTTTTATAAAACTAAAGATTACAATTATGGAGAAATCTAGGCTTCACGAAATAAGGCCCAAAAAATGGAGCTATTTTTTATTATGAATTTATGCCATAAAAATAAATGAAATAAGACCCCAATTTGTTTTTGTTCATATTAAAGTTTATTTTCTAAAATTAAATAAATACCCCACGAACCGTCATACAAATACTTTCATAGTAACTTGTATCATTTTATTTACTTGTATCCTTTAACTTGTAGCTCTCCTACCATTCCACAATAATTCCGTTTGAATTTTCCATTTTGCATTCAGCACAAATTGGTTAATGCTTACAAGGCAACAGAATAGCTAAAAAAAATAGCTCAATTTTTGCAACATGGAAATTCGTGTTCAAAACTATCAGCGAGTAACAGAATAACTGACAAAAATCGCGAGATGTTTTTCAGTTATTTTGTTACTCGCTGATGGTTTTAAACACGATCCTTAGGTACATTGAAAAATAATTGCTGCATGGGTGCACAATAAGCGATATTTTGCAAGCTCCTAGTCTTCGATTAGGGGATTTTTATAATATTTTTTGAGGGAAACAACGATGTTTTAGCAAAATGAAATAAGGCCCCAAAATGTTTTTCAAAATAAAATGAAATAAAACCACAAAATTTATAATGGGGTCATATTTCATTGGGACTTTATTTCATTATGAAATAAGGCCCAAAAAAAAAAAATGAAATAAATCCCCAAGAAATGAAATTACTTTCCAAAAATTTGAGAATTTCGTTGTTATTGTTTTGTATGCATAGTTTTGGGGCCTTATTTAATCTTATCTTTGGGGTCTTGTTTCCTGGGGCCGAATTTCGCGAAGCCGAAATCTAAAGAAATTGTTTTCGAAATATCGTCCGTCGGTATGTGCATCTACCAGCGTTGCCGACCAACAAAAATTTTACGTGCCACATTTTCTTAAAAACCGTGCCATTTTCGTGCCATATGAAAAAAAACTCAAATTGTTTTTATAAAAACCTAATATATAATTTAATTGTGCGGTGAAATACAACAAAAAATTAGAAAAAAATAATTTTCCGTTTTGGTGTATATGTATGTATAAAAGAAATTTAGATTTTTTTTGCTCATTTAGATCATCTAGAACGGTTATGGGTGCCATACAAATACTTATTTTATTTTTTTTTTAATTTTCTCGAAATCGACTTTAACTTTTTTTGATTAAACTTATTATATTTAATTTCAAGCCAGACTTGAACCTAAATAGCCGGTTCGTGCGATCCAGTCGTGCATTTTTGTATTTATAAAGAACAAATCTGAATATACTTGACCCAAATAAAAAGATTTTAAGAGAGAATTTCCTTTTGAAATAAGCAGAACGATCCTCTATAAATTAAAATATTGCCGAAGCTGTCAAGTGTCAATCTATCAAAACAAAGTTTCCTATCAAGTGTTGCTTTTGTTGAATAAAGAATGCAATTTTACCCAAAACAATTATTTCTTTTAAAAGTTTGGACAAATTCGAGAACGCATATATCTATGAAAAGTGCTACCCTCTGACTTTGTGAAACAACATCACTGGTGTAGATACAGAATTCTTCAAATGAAGAGCTAAATTTTTAATTTATATTTTAAGACTTTTTATATGTATAAATATCTGAAACTAAATTTTGTTTTGTTTTCTGAGAAATAATTCAAAAATTATATATAATTAAGTATCTATATTTGCAAGTATAAAATTGCATACCTCCAGCACTCAGCAGTATAATTCAATTTAAAAATAATTTGCTAAACCAGTTAGTATTTTATTAAGTATAGTATATAAACATTGTTCTGTGTGTAAATTTATAAACACAAAAAAAACCGCAAAGGAATTTAAGTCCTTTGATTTTATTTTTGTTCATTTTGCCAGTTTATTCTATACTCTTTTTTTCCGCCCCAGGCATCTAAAACTAACTAAACTGAACCAAAAGTGTATATATACAACCCCTTGCTGCAGCGATTCAATCTTTATATTTTTTTTTGTTGAAAATTTAGCTTCTATCCCACATTTACAACAAACTTTTAAATTCAAACGATTTCTGGATTTGAATTTTCTGAATATGAAAAAAAAAAAAAATTCAACAATTTTTTTCTGTTTTTCTTCTTTAAGTTGTCGGTTAAAGTAAATTCCGACCATACTGGTTTCTGTGAAAGAAAACGAAAAACGAACAAAAAACTATTAGGTATATCTGGACTTTTAAAATTCAAAGCTTGATGACATCGATTCTTTTTTTTATTCGTTTGTCCGTTTGTACGGTATCATGTTTCCTATACCACCCACAACCACGCCTAGAAATATTCAGGATGTCTCAAAGTTTTTCCATCCCAATCTATCCGACAAGAATGTAAATAATAAAAAAAAACAAAACAACACTCTTGCATGAGGGAAATCTTAAAAACATGGTTGGTTGACACTCTACCGGTGTGGAGGATGGACTATGAATCGGAGTACAAAACACAATAATGTTTCATCAGAAAAAAAAAAAAATAAAAAAGAAATCTCATAAATTTTCGCTCATTTACAGCTTATTCATTCTTTCAGCGATTCCATTTAAAAGTTGTCATCATTGCAGATTTATAACTTTTCCCGCGCTTCCATGCGAAGAGGAAGCGAATGCGTCTCCGGTTTATGTACGTAGTTCCTCTGCATGTTACAAAAAAACTCTTGTATAGGATGTATATTTTTTTGTATAACTATACAACTCTGTCCACCTTCACCAACTCAACTACCTTCACTAGCCAGCAGAGGATAGAGGATGCAGATTGCAGAAGTATAACTGCATAATATAAAGGCGAACCCGAAGCTGGGTCATTTGCTGGACACTCTTATGTGGATTAACAAAAATATTAAAAAGGACGACACGGATAAAGTATGCTACGCTCAACGTTGACACATCAAAGTGTATATTTTTTTGGAATACGTACTCTCAGTATACGATGTCACTATATGGTTTTCAGAAAAATATGGCTTAAAGGATATGATGCCACCTTGTGCGTGTGTGGATGGATTTTGTTTATATTTTCGGTTGGTTTTAAATTTTTTTGATCCACTTTAGTTGACAGTTTGTATATGAGCTTTATATAATATTGGAGGTTGATTACGAGATGTTTCTTCAATACCATGATGAAAAGTAATAATACCACCGAATTAAGTTCATGCGAGATGCCAATAACACTTTTCTCATAGAGTAATAGAGTGCCTCGGCGATACCTGGAAGAGGGAATTTTTTTGATATGGGCTTGTTTCTTTTTTAATACAAACAAAATTGAAATATCTCAAGTTTTTTTTTTTTATAAGGAAATCAATTATATAAAATTAAATAAAATGAAAATCATAATATTTACTTAAACAAAAATTAAGAACTTCCCTTATAGAGGCTGGTGCAGTGGCAGACCCTTTCGTTTGGAGAACTAAAAATGTTTAGCTTTGAAAATATATTTGTGACAAAAGATTTCTTTAATTGCAATGGAAAATATAATTCACACCTCTTTGCTTAACAATGTTCCAACTGAACCGTGATAAAAATCAAAATCACCATTAACACGGAAAATAAGTCACCGTGAATATAATTCACAGATTTAATCAAATCGTCAAGGCATGGAAAAATAAAACTTTCATTATAATAATGTATAGAAATGCTGAAACAGTAGGTATTGTTGATGATGTGAAGCACAAACCGATGAAGTCTTCTTTTGTTTGGAAGTAATTTGTCAACTCAAACACTTCTTTCTCACTTTGTACGAGTATATACATATGTAATGTAGGTAACAAAATGCCAAATAGTGTTGCATTTTGCCTTGGGAGTTAAATTTACCTTTACGACAGACAAAAGTTTATATACAGATACGAAATACAAATGCCTGCGGCGAAATAAGACAATCCCATTCAGTGTGCCTGCAACAATTCTGCAACTTGGTTTCCGCATAATTACTGCAACCATTGCATGAAGAGGTGATTTATCTGTAAGCTAGGTGTACACGATGATAATAATCAAATTCAATTGTTTTCTCAAAAAGCAACGAAATGACGAAAGAATTAGAATGCAACATTAGGTAGAGGTAGGTACAATAATTTATTTTATATGTTGCGCTGATGAGAATAAAGATGCAGGCAGGTATAGGTTAGGTAAGTATATGAATGCGTACTTATTAGATTTAAAATTTTTGTATACAAACTTAAATTTAAATATTTACTTAAAATTAAATTTGAAATACCAAATTTTTTAATGGCAATATTATAGCTTTAGGACCTACAGAAATAGCCGGAAGTACCGTGAACTTAATATAAACTTTGGTAAGAATTTTGTAAAAATTTTTTGTAAACTAGCAATTTAGTTATGTTAAATAAATAAATAAATAAACTTGTTGCTATTGGAAAATCTCAAACAATACCTATAGATTGAGGTCATAATTCTGTATGATGCAAAAATTTGGTTTCCAAAATCCCGTAGGTCCAAATTTCTGTTTTTCAAAATTCTGTATCTATTATTCTGTATTTCTGAATTCTTTAAGTAATGAAAAAGAAAAAAATTGTGCGTACTTTTTCAAATATTTTAAGTTTGGAACTATCCAAAGAAAAGTGGCACATTGAAAATTTTATATTTGAAAATACCAGATTATTTAAAAGCGAAATATTATATCATACATATACATTATACAGTGTTTTCAAATTTCTAGAATTTTCGATTTACAGAATTTCGGATTTACAGAATTTTGGAATACTACAGAATAATGGAATACCGTATTATTTTCATACAGTATTTTCGGTATAATGAAGTGAATTTCTGTATGAGTAATGAGAATAAGAGTTTGTAAAGACTGCAGTCAATTGGTAAGGTTGAAATCAATTGACTAAAACCTTTTATTGATAATTTAAAATTTGACTTTGTACTTCAACTTAAACACTATAGAATCAGCGGTCAAATTTATAATTTTGACTTTGCTGTTCACTAAACGCAGTCAATTGACTCATGACTGGCACTTTATTGACTGCACAGTATTTTTTTTAGGGAACGGGTCGTTATTCTGTATTACAAAATGCCCAAAAAAGTGTGCACTTTTTTCATTATCAAAACAATTTTTATTTTATAATTTACAGAATTTTGAAATACAGAATTTTGGAAACCGAATTTGGCACTTACAGAATAATGACCCAACTCATTTTTTTAGTTTTTCCAGTTTTTAATACATTAATTAATAATTATTTAAAATTAATAATTAATTAATTAATAATTATCTAAAATTTTTCAGAAAAAAAATATCGGACAAAAATGTATGTAAACAAATATTTTTTCTCTTCGAAAAGGTCCAATTTTTGTGCAAAAAAAGAATCAAATAAAAAAACTTCTATTGACAAGCTATATATGATAAAAGCTTTACAAAAATTTTCAACAGTTAAAATTTTTGTTATGGTTGTAAAAACTGTTCAAAGTCGTATAGCAAACAAACGACCTCCCAGTTTTTCATTTTTCAAAAAAAAAAAAAAAAATATGCGTAACCCGCTGAATTAACCTTCCTGAACAGAATGCCTTCGGTCAACAATTCATATAATGCGGTCTTACTCAAAACTCTGATTGTGTGGCTAATGCTAATGCCTACGGACAAAAATAAAAAAACGGACCGCAACTACAGTGGCGGTTTTCGTTTAATATACAATTACCATAGAATTTCTGAATTAAAAAAAAAAAAAAAAACAAAATTAAGGTATTATACCGCACTTGAATGCGCATTTCCATGACGAACCGATAAGAAAAAGGTTACCAGTTCCCAACAAGTTTATAAGCAAACATAACCATGACGATGCCGCACCATATTATGCCCCGTTCCATATATACTCGTACACTCTGTGGCCATCATATAATAAAGCTGGGAAAACCCTCAATACTTTGGGCAAATATTTGTGCATGATTAGGAATGACACATACCCAAACACAAGTGTCAGACTATTCTCTCATCAATCAAAAAGAACAATATCTCGTAATGGTGGGAAAGTTGCTGAATGGAGTTTTGTAGGACTTGGACTTGGGCCTATACAGGTATGTGGTGTAGGCTGTCAAGCACTTGTCGTTCTAGCGGCATCATGCACTGCACCAACGCGATCATGGTAGCCCACCAGCTGTCATGACGCCGCGGCCGTCGCGGTCGGTCGTCGTCACTCGTCACCGCCGCCAACGCAACGCTCCTCACAAAAGAATGCATTTGCCACAGGCACCACGCATGTTATACGTCTTGTGTACATTTGGCGCATTCTTTGGCGTATCAAATTGAGGAGGTTCGCGATAGGTGTTGGTGTTTCGTTAGTTTTTGAGTCTTTCGACGACTTATAACGTCTCTTCTTATCAGCTTCGTCAATATTAACATAAATCGACTGACACCAATATTATTTGTTATAAGCGATTGTGTCTACATTGTATGGTGATGTATAGGTATTATATAGGAGTACAGCGTACACTTTGTGTACATATTAGCCTTGATGGAGTGCGAGAGACAATAAACACTGCTAATGAAGCTGTTAAGACTTATACGCTAAGGTATGCCTGCACAAATTAGCATTTTCTCGAAAATGTATAAGCATGCTTATAATGCAGGTGGTATATGGATTGGAGGTTTATTTACAATTTACTAATTTGTTTTATAGATCAATAATAAAATTATTGGTAAGTTTAGGGTATAATTTAGGTTTATTTAATATTTTAAGACTTTTAAGTATGAATGCCTTCACGCAAGCTTTTCTTTCAAGTGAACTCCTCATTTTTTTTGAAAGAAAGTTTTCTTGTGGAACTGTTATAAAGGCATTGTAGAAAGCTATTTGATAAAAAAATATTTACAATTTAATTTTAGAGCAGCTCAAGCAAAAAACTAATCTTGGAAAAAATGTTGTTCGTTATAATCGGTGCTTTTCCCAATTTTCAATCCACTCACATAACTTTCTTCGTCTGTGGCCACTTAAATATTTTTTTGGTTTTTTCAAGTGCAATTAAATTTTCTGCATTTATTTAGTAGGCACTTTGCTTTCATTATTGGTCGGTTTACGTTTTGGGTATTTGACCAACCCTTAACCACTAGCTTTCAAAACCACATTATCATGGTGTGGTGAGCATCTTGATCAGCTACATTTAACTCGATTGACCATCGCCTTTGGTTAAATGCCGGCCATGGGTTTAAGCAAACAAATCAAATTCCATTATACGTTCGTGGTATCCCTATATTCCAATTGAGTATACAATATTGTACCCAGTATGTTGTGTACCTTCATCCGAGAAATTGATTATAGCAGTCAAACCAATTTCTTGCGTTTATAATGAACATAGGGTATTAGTGTACATTGTTTGGTCAATATATAGGCCCGAAAACCCTTTAGCCTCCGTGTACAGAAATGGTTGTTATTAGGGGCTAAAATCGTTGCAGATTGCAATTATGTATATACGAAACCCAGAAACCGCACCAATTTCAAACCTCATTTTCTTGGACATTCTCCCGTCTCTCCGCAAAGTCTAATTAAATTCACACAATTAAATTCAAGATTCTGTGTTTTCGCAGAATAATTAATCTCTGCCGTTTGCTCTGATTCAAGGACTTATATAGGAGTACGGACAAGATATTGTATTCTGCATTGCTTGGTGCATCTTTGTCTTTAGATCAAATAAAAGGGTGTATAATATGTTTGACTGCTTAAGAATATAGACTCAAATTGTTTGCAGTCGGATAATCATAATACGAGCGAAGGACCAATAATATCTATTAATACTGCTATACACACTGAGACAATTTATACATTCTAACTTATATATTAAAAATACGGTTAGGATGCAAATTGAATTCAATTCATGAGGCATGAATACATGCATTTAACGGTGCATTTAATATAGCGTAAGCTAATCCAATATCGTTCTCGTCGAAGTGAATGTAATCCGAATTAATCCGAAGGACCACAGTGTAATGAAATTGATCCTATCAGTTGCGGAATTAAATACAAACAAAACAACACTTAGTCATTATACATTCGTACATATATGAAGTTATGAATTATTTGAACTTATGCTAATCTTTGAATATTTTGAATTTTGAAAGTGTTCTCTGTTCTCTGTCATAACAAAAGGATAAGCTTATCCTATCAGGGATATTATTGAATAATATATACACATATGTAATGTGGTTTGACTGTTGGCATCGAGATTGTTATGAATCAAATATTAAACATCAACAGTCAAAATGAACCTTAACATTTCGATTATATACGATTAAGGTTATAATATAAATAATATAGGATTTGAAAAATATCCATAAAATATACATTTAAAATATATGCATAAAATACACATTTAAAAAATATACATAAAATATACATTTAAATATACAATTTAAGAATGATTAGATTGAAAGTTATAAAATTAATAATAAAATATTTTTAAAGCTGATTCTTGAAAATTATTCTACAGTCAAAGCTTTTTGGAAATTTGTTCAATAAAATTTAGCAAATTATAGAGATTTAAAAAATGAAATAAATTAGACAGCTCAGGTAGAACCAGAGCTTATAGTGACTTACAAGTTAAAACTCTCAACTATCATGTGTCCGTGTTATTGGCAGGAATGGAGGGGACCTACAATTTTCTGCCGATTCCGAACGGTTCATGACAGGAGATACTCTTGGAGGATTTGTCAATTCCTCGCAAGAGGCATGTAACTATAGTGAAAAACATTTGATTTTTTTTTTTATGTGCGACATATGGCTGGGAATAGATCTTGGGCGTAATAGTCATACGCATTTTCATTTATACGCCACCGGGTAATATAATTTTATAATGCTTTAAGTATATACCTACAATTTTAAAGAAGCAAAAAAGTGATGCCAAATCACGGAGAAATAACTTAATTAAATGTTTTTGAAAAAAGATAATTATGTCCGTCGACGTTGTCTGTTTGTTCGACTACTACTTAGTGTTTTTAAGACTAAACAAAATAACGGTACCGGCCATAGATATAACTGAATTAAAAAAAATCTGTAATTTGCTTAAAAAAAATTTCGCAAAATAGTTTTTGATGGCACATTTCAATAGAACCATTGTTTTTATTTTTGATTTTTTCGAAAACGTTTCAACTGATTTTGATTTTTTTTGTTATAAAGAATGTTTTGAGAATTTTGGTCTTAAACTTTCAAAAATATATTATACATATTTGGATTTTTTAATAAAAATTACAAAATTTTGTCATTTAAAACTCAATAATTCGAAAAAAACTTTTAAATTTTTTCTATCAAATTTTAAACAAAAATTTTTTATAAAGCGGTAGGTACCTTTTGAACAACTCTTTAAAATCAATTAAATAAAATCTTATTTTTCTTGCTTCTACGATTTTAATATAGAGTAAACTTGTCAGCAGTGGATCAGGGTACACGATGAATCACATGAACTCACACTATATCTCTTTTTATTTTAAAAAGAATTTGAAAAAGAACATATTTTTCCTACGCCTTGCATCAAACCCTCTGTCTGCACGATCCCGTAACTATAGTCGGTTTGTTTCGTGTTTTTGTGTTTTTTGCAGCAGTACGAATTTCTTTTTTTTGTGTAAAAATTCGTGACTGTCTCTTCATTTTACTTCTTTTTACCTAAGTGTATAAAATTTTGTCGATTTGTTTGTTTTCATTAAATAGCATTAATTATAAACATGTTTTTGAAAAAAGAACAATATGGTACATAAGGAATCAATTAAAAGTGGTACACAGTCATCCACTATGTTAAAGCTCCAGAATTCAAATGTTTCATTCGATTTTACGAATATGGTTCTTCACTAAAAGCTTATATCAATTATAAGAAACTGAATTACAGGTTTTTTTTTGTTCCTTTTTGGAACTCTTTGTGATTTTTGTAAAACCCGAATTGTTAAGTTTTTATTTATTTTTTTTTTATTTATGATAAGAGAGCTTTTGTTTTTTTAGTTAAAAGGAAAAATAATATACCTATGTATCTACCTTTGGATTAAAAAAATGTATAAATGGTTTTTTTTTTACTGAAAAGCCTTATTTTAAATCCTTGATTCATATTGTACCATGCTTATTCACTGTCTTCACCCATGGTACACAGTGAATCACATGGATATAATTTTTCACTATTTCAACATTAAAAAAGCTTAAAAATTTTGTGACAACATTAAAGATTAAACATTGAAAAACCTGTGAAAAAATATTCAACGTCTAATATTAAAAATATGACACCTACATCGCAGGAAGTAAAAAATTATTCACTTTTTACCCTACTACTATTTGTACGGTTTAAGATTTAACAAGAACAAAATTTACATCAAACTATTACTAACACATATGTAGAAGGTACCTACCTATCATAGAATTTTTGTTTTTGATTTTCAATCTCATTGTCTGTTTAACCGATTTAAATATAAAAAATAATTAAATGAAATTATTTTAATTTTAATTAATAATAATATATTACTTTTAGTAATATTCTATTTCATAAATAAAAAAAAACAAATTTTGTATTTTTAAGAATTTTTTTTTAATTCGATGTTTAAAAAATTGGTAGAAAATTTTTTTTTCAAAATTGATTTTTTAATAATATGTACCTAAATACTTAAAAGAAGCGATATTTTTATTCTTAAAATTTTTTACAATATTTTATATAAAAAAAAACGTGTAAAAATAAAGTTTATTTATTTTTGTATATGAATCAGATGAATACGTTTACAATATTATGGGCAAAATACCTATATAACTCAACGATTCAGTCGATTTCGGAAAGACATTGAAGGCCATTACATATCTATATGTTGAAAAACTTTTTCTTCCTTATGAAGTTATTGATTAAGTAGGAACCTATACATACCTATAAGCTTGGAGATAAAATGTAAGCTCCTTGAGACAAACAATACCCGTTCTTTTTACTATTGCTAAGCAATTTCATCACAGCATTGATTATTTAGATATATTGTTAGGTCCCTCAAGACAATCTTTCTATATTTATTTATTTAATTCAGTTTTCTTATTGCCACTTCGCAAAAGTTTGTTAATAATTCAAGTAATCCAAAACCCAACCATAAAAACTAATGAATACTCTTGAAAATGTTAGCTGTCATGTTTTGTATTTATTGTATGTAGGTATACCTACAAATACCATCTTCTTTCAGAGTAAATCCTTAAAAAAAAAAATCCTACGCTACATTGACTCCAACTCAATCCATCCAGTTAATTTCTGATTTACCGAGCAATGAAATCAGTTTATATTTTCGTAAAAGAAGCATCTGCTTCAGCTTTATAAATGAAATATACAGAAAATGTAATATCCTCTCCAATCTGAGAGATCTCAATGGTTTCAAGAGATAAACTTATATATAGGTAGGTACCTGTCATAGTCAACCATAAAGCAATAAAATCTCAAGGTCCCATGAATTTACATAGTTGATTACCGCAACCCCAAACCAAAAAAAAAAAGAAAAACTATTTATCTAGTTTCGAGGAAATCCCCGTTAAATTGTACACAGTGTACCTAGTATACCTATAGTACCTACTACTCATCCATCCACGTGATTAGTATTCCGTCAACTTCACTTCACCTTGGAAAATTGTTATCCTTTTGCTCAAAGTTCACTTTATGAACAACAATTTTCACGTCTTCCTTCAGTACCTTACCACGTACCTCATCTAACTCTATAAATAGAAAAAAAAATTACAGAAAAATTAACCCCAAGGAAAATTGTCGCAAGGTAAAGAATAAAAACGAAAGAACGTGTCCCCAATACCAATGCTGGCTGTCCGAACTACGAGCAACAACAACAATGTTTCATTTTGGGTAAATATAAAAATCCAGAGAAAGTGATTATCCAGGAAGAAGGAAGCATTATTAAGACATCAACAATATTGCCCAAGAGCGAATATGGAATAATAAAATGGACAGGGCAACAAAAATGCACCTGATTTTCCCACACAAAGTCATAAAGTGTCCATCCCTAGAGTCATTATAATCATTACCGCCGTCCGTCGTCTTCGTCTTTACCTTCTTCTTCTTCATCATTATCGTCTTCTTGATCCTATTCCCTATGAAAATTCTACGAAATTATTACAGCTATACAATTTACGATGAAAGATTTCTTTGTGACGACAAAAAAGAGGAGAAATATCAAAAAGAGTGAAAGCAAAGGGAAAAGATATAAATTCAAATATAAAATGTAGGTATACATCCACAAGATATGTATCGGTTATTTATGATTCTCTTAGCGCCACTGCTCTGAAACACCTACCGAATTCAAGAACGAAGGACGAGAGCGAGAGCGAGGGCAACCCAACCACAAATTCGGGTAGGTACTGATACTGAATGAAATCCTTTTAAACAAAGGCAAAAATGCAGAAGCAATGTAAAATGTCCTTGTCAACATACCTACACACAAGAAAACACCAGCTATTCGAATTGCTTATGGTATCTACCACAACACAAATACCCCACACTTTGCTGTGAAAAATATTATATCTAACCACCTCGGGAGACATTGCATTGTTATCCTTCTCGCATTTTGGTGTTAAGAACAATGGGAAACCTCCGCTTGTGCATTATGATTAAGATGTCTTCATCATAGTCGTCCTCCGTCTATGTCGGTTGGTTGGTATACGATTATAGTAGTTGGGATTGAGATTTTGTTGGTACATAAGCATTTACAGAAATAGGTGTTAAGGATACGATCATGATCAACGATAGAAACAAACAACACAAGGACATGACATAGAGTTAGCATTAAATATAACATTGCATCTCGTCTAGCGCATTGAGATGGAACTGATAACAAATGAGGGATCTCTTACTTTCTCCTGCAAATAAAAATATGTAAAAAAAAATATTATATAACAGAGTTCAACATCTCCTGTGCGTTGCGTCGCTTGAACTTGTTCAAAATTTTCTCAACATTTTATCACATCATTTTGAAAATTGTTGAGAATATAATATTTAGCTGGAGATTAAGATGAATTCGAAATTTTTCAGGAGCTTCAATCGGGATCAAAACATAAGAACTTGGTAGAAAATTTAGAATTATTTTGGTCCATTTACGTTACCCCAAAAACATATGAACGATAAATTTGTCTAATCTGAACATCAATCGCTATAAGTACCTATACTTTCTACCGCAAGTTTAATTTAGTCGAAAAAGCCGAAGCCCGTTAATGCACACCCAATTCGAATAACAAACTGTTAAAACTGTTATGAATTGGCATATCTCTAGTTTCGTTCCAATTAAATATAGACGAAGTAGAGAAATATAAAAATGCCAAGTACGAAACTTTTGAAAGAACTCTGTGTCTACATTCTGTAACCTTTGGATTGATAAAATTAGTCGATAAACGATGGAATTTGAAACGAGTAATATGAGTTTGTTCAATTTTCCAACGTTTATCGACCAATTTTATCGATGCGAGAGTTACCAACCAGTGGCGGACGGGATGCAGTTCTTTAATTAATAAATCTTTTATAAATTTGCATTTGTCTTAACTCTTAAGTCATTTCCTTTTTGTTTTCCTTTTTTGCATAGAACCTATTTGTTATTTAGCTTTATAATTTTTTCAAACTTCTCACTAAATTCATTAACATGTAAAATATCGAAAGGTTAACATTATAAAAAGCAAATTGCAAAGTGTTAAAATAAGCGAAAAAAAACTTGCCAACAAAAAATGTTAAAGAATTAAATGCATAAAAATGCAAAACGAGAATTTGCGAAATGAAAGATACAAATTGCGAAGTGATGAAGTCAAGGAAATAATATTTTTCGAAATAAAAACTTGTCAAACAAAAAACGGTTAAAAAATGTAATGAGGAATGCTGAAAATGAAAGACAGGAATTTGCGAAATGCAGCATACATACATATATGTAAATCGAGAGGTGATAAAATATGTGTAATGACACTTTTGCGAAATAAAAATTTGACAAACTGAAATTGTTAAAGAATTAAATGAGGAAAGATTAAAATCGAGTTGATTTTGCGAAATGAAAAAACGCAAAAAACATTCTTCAAGATGACAAAATGAAATGTAAAGAGTTTTCTACAAAAATTATAATTTGGATGTTGACATATATTTTTGTTTTCAATGCAGGTTGAAGGAGATATATTTATATTTAAGGTGATATAGATAATTTGGCATACAAATTTTACTTCCATTGGAAGAGTAAGTATAGACTCCAAAACTTCCACCTTTAAAGTACTCATAACCGCATGTTTTAATGTTTAAACGATTTCAATATGCTTGAAATTGGAGATAGATAAGTGATTATAGGTATTTCCCTCTGATGGAATTTAATATAACCCCTCAACATGATTGCTAAGTTCTCTATAATTCTCATTGAAGTCTTATTGTCTACCTGAAATGGTAGTCAAAAGGACAATTTATTAATGGAAGCTTACATTAGTAAGAAGGGAAAGCTGTGAAAGTGGTTAAATTCAAGCCTACCGCATGTGCATTGTGAATGTAAAACAAAGTCCTTGTAAAGCATATTTGAGTGATTCCATTCCACTCAAAGTGCGCAATCAATAAAACCCTCCTGCCATTTTGAATGCATTGTTTAATATGTGTTATGCTAATTCATGAGGTTTAAAGACTTAATTGTTAGTTTTAATCCCGAATTATGCATCCAAAATCCCGAAAAATCATATTCAGATTGCCTGCTAAAAATTCGATTGAAAAGTTCATTACATATAGCTAGGTCGCAAATGGATAAGTATATATAGACATAGAGGGCAGCAAAGATTCGTGTTTTATCCTAAAAAAAATCTAACCTTTGAGAGCTTTGCATACAGTGTTTTGAATTAAAGCAAGCAAATTTCGCATTTCAAGTGAAATATATTTTATTTATTAACTTTTTTTCCACGAATTAGTAATTGGATTCGAAATAAATCGTTTTTATTTAAATAGGAAATTCGTTAACAGTAATTGTTAGTCATAAATACTTGCAAAAATTAATCAATAATACAAATTCTCATTCTTAGATAATGAAGCACTGGAAAATCGAAAGTTTAGTTTAGGTATATATAAATGTTGTTTTTCTAACAAAATTAAAAGTTCAGATTTTTAAACCCCTGAAATGTTTAACTTAATATTATCACTCGTAATCTTTTGTGTTAAGTAGGTATGTTTTTTTTCTCAAATACCATACTTTCCCAGCAGCATTAAATTTGAAAATAGGTTTTCCATACTCCTTCCCATTTATTTCTGCACCGTTATGATATTTTTCAGACACTCCAAGGAACATACTATAAAAAATCCAATTTATGTCCTTTTATCCTAGGGCGCACGTAAAGCAGATATGTGAGTGTTTTTTTTTCGCTAGAATCGAACACGTAGCAGGAATAATATCTAGGAGCATAGTGTTGTTTGTTGTTTGTAACAGACATGCAGCAGCAGCAACAGCAGCAGTAATATCAGCCACATCAGCAGGAGCAACATGAAGATGAAAAAGGACATTTCCAGTGACATACTGATTCCGTCGTGTTTTTGTGCAGATAACGAAGGGGAAAGCAATAAAAACCCCGAACAACATCGGTTTTCAAAATGAAGTTGTTCTGACATCGTTTTCTTGTAAAACCAAAATTTATTATCATAGAGTCTCCTTTCTTATTTGTCGTTTTTGTTGTTGTTGTTGTCGTCAGAACTCAGAAGAAATATTGTGGTTGACGACCGTACTGCAGGATCTTGCCGCCACGCCGCGCAGCTCCGCTGCAACTTTAATTCGATGAAAATATGCGACTCATTGTGGCGGCTTGAATGATTTTTATTGACTTTGCAATAAAAATTTGTGTAAAAGTACTCCATTTCATTGGCAATAAACCAAAAATCCACAAAAGTGGAAGCAAAACAATTTAACTTAAATAAACACTCGCGCCTCGGGAGGAATGAAGAACATTTTTATTTGTTTGTTGTTTTTTTTGTTTTGCTATGCAGCAATTGTGTCAAGGAGTGTGGCGCCGACACTTAACATTTTCAACAATTATTATACTTTTTATTTCCCTGTGAAGCCTAAATTCTTCCGAAAATGGAAAATCGTTGTCGAAATTTGTTATGTGAGCGGCATCTGTGGAAGATGGAAGAGCGATTTGTGTGCTTTCTCGCTGAAGTTGTTTTGGTCTATAAAATTAAATCGAATGTTCGTTCAAGTTTCGATTGAAATTTCTTGTTTTATTTCTTGCACTTTTTAGCAGCATGGCATTGGGGTTATTTACGAGCTATATAGAATCGGTTCCGGAAAAAACAGTTTTTCTGATGGTTGTAGGTAAGTATCAGCAGTTTTTTGTTTATTTCTGTGTTGTTGGTGTTTTTTTTTTTATTTTTAAATTTCTTTGAATTGATTTCTTGTTATTCTGTCTATACATAGGGTATATACGTCCTACATATGTTGGTTAAACTGCAACTGCAGATGACGAGGTAGTAGGTATGCGGGATTGGGATGTTGGCGTTGAATGCAAGTTTAAAACCAAGTAGAATTTTAACTAAGTGCTTTTATGATTTAGGGTAAAAGTTTTTAAAGTTTCCAAAGAAGTTCTGGCAAAAGGGATATTTTTCAGCAAAGAAAATAAATTTATTTTTCGTTTCTGAGTCGAAGTCTTACCGCGATGTAAACAAGAGAACTATAACGAGTACGTCATAATGTGTGCCAATAAACATAAATATGTAAATAAATAAGCTATAAGTTTGGTTGAAGCAAACAGAATATTTATGTTTTTAGACGTACTGTAAAGTAAAAGTTCCTACATAGTACCTATACATACATACAGATATTCATTCTTTGATATTCATTGTTTAGCCGTACTGCACGAATGTAAAGTGCTTTATTTGGGCTGTACTTTTCCCTGCTTTTCTTATTTTCAATAATTCAAACCGATATGTCTCGATACCAATCTCCTTTTAAACCCAATCATATTTTTCTTAGCTCTCTTACTTAGCGTTTTAAGCTTGATATTAAGGAATTCAGGTGGAGAGAACGATATTTTTTTCAGAATTAAATTTGAAAAACTTGGGAAATTTAAGACTCAGCACAGAACGAAAGTTATTCAATTTTATTTTAAAAGTCAACATTCAATTATTGAGACACAAAGATCATATCGAAATTTCTTTCATGTTCAAAATGCGCCCAATTCTCTAACAATTTACCGTTTGATCTACCGTTTTCAGCAACAAGGGGCTGTCTGTCATCTTCTGCATGCTGGAAGACCTCATGCAGTTCGAATTGCTCGGGTGTAAGCAAGTATTGAGGAAAATTCAGAAACTTCCACCAGGAGACATTCTTAGCAGTTGCTGATGCCTTGGTAGTCTTTGCAAAGAATTTTACGGCAAGTCATAACCTTACTTATGCGCCACCCTGTATAAAGGTATTCTATTCATATATGTTGTGCAAGTGACAAAGGTATTCTATTCCGCGAATAAAATATATAAATTGAAGATTATCTTATGGTATCCTCAAATCCATATATTGTTTTCGAATATCATAAGTATTTAAGATCTTCGTCAGAAACCTTAAAAGTTTACTTTTGGCCTTGAAAATCTTGCAACAAATTTATAATGTTCCACTACTCAAATTCTTTCTAAAATTTAAAATCTTTCTAAAAACGTATTCTGTCTTAAAATGCACTTTACCATATTCATATTATTACTGTCATTCTAGCAAAATATCAATCACAAGAAAAATGTCAACATATCGTCATATTCTTCTGTTGAATTTTCAAATTTACCGACCAATATTATCTTATCGTTTTTCCAAAAGAAGGACATATTGCGGTGATTCCAACGACATACTTTACCACATTTTAGATATTGCTGCTCCTGTGCAATGCAGTTCAGGTTCTTATATAGGTATAGTAAACAAGAATATTGGTGGTGGTTGGTTTACTCTTGGTGCTGTATGGTAAACGCCAAATTGATTGCATATCATGGCAAAAATTTTATGTTGTTGTTTGGCCATCATGTAGTGTATAAGCATGGTATACCTTTATTCTTTACCATGTTTTAATGTCCAGTGACGCGTGAGCCCACCAAACCCACGGCATTATATTCCAAATTCGATTGAAGTTTCAAGATTAGGAAGCAACTGACGCACATCAACAACTATGGTACTTATAATACGATGGCCATGGGACAACAAAAGCCTTGGACATATAGATAGAGTTTTGCACTTGCCATGCAGTTGCATTTATATCTAGTATAAGAGCAGAAGCAGCTTGTGTCAAGTCAAGTTCCAATTGCAGGTATAGTATAGAAGTATACCTACTTGTCTTATAAATGTGCGGTGTTATGTTCCGTTTTGTATTTCGTACAATGTTTATGCAAATTAAATGTGTGGGTCTGTAGGATCAAAACGAAGACTCGATTTTCAAAAGCTGGACACTGTTTGCACGTTGAATGGCCTAGCTATCAAGGACAGTGCAGAAGAACCATATCCATACTATATACCACACCACCGCATTGGAAGTTGTAAATATTACAGAATTCTCACTACAGCTATACTATCTGCAGGAATAGTACACGGCATGAAATTTGATTGCGGTGTGAATTTTTTTTGGATATTCAAGAACATTTTACATAAGAATACGAATCTGACTTATGCACTGCAGTTTACAAGGCCTGACCTCCACCAACATTGCTCTATGGTCAATGGTGCAGGAGAATGAATCTTATCAAGGTCGGACGAAAACTTTGGTGGGAAATTCGCACAGCGTCTCTTTAAATTTGTAGTTTATTTTTGTGAAAAAAGTCTAGAAAAAATGAGGCTGCATGGCGATTGGATAGAGCTTAACTACCGTAAGTGCCTATCTGTTCTAGTAATATTTTTTTAATTTGTTGAAAATTCAGGGATGTAATTTTGGAATCACAAAATCAAAGTTACAAAAAATATTGAAACAAATAAATTGAAATAAACTGTTTTTGAAGAAATATGAAATATTATGAAAATTTTAACGAAATCTAAAACTATTTCACTAATTCCAAGCTTATCTTCAAATTTTAGAAAAATTTTCAATTTACTTTACTGAGACCAGTTTCCCACATATTAGGTAACCATGGCCGACATAAAAAATAATCTTCCTGTATTTTTTCAAAACTGTTTCATAATTTATAGAGAATAGTGATCATAGTTTTTTTTTCTTAGTGTATCCTATGCATGGAGTACGTTCATAGTGCCTTTTGTTGATTTAAGTTCCTAGATAATGATTGGAATTTATTGAAATAGAAGAGTACTGTCTTCTTATTATTCCGCGTTATTTACTATAGCTTAAGGCAATTTAATCGAAACCATTACAATTGCCATTCCCATGACCAACCATTTCAAGGAGAAAATATGTAGGTATACAAAAAAATATCAAAAAATAAAGGAACAAATATTTTCCCTCTTTACAGTAATATAGTCCTTCTGTGTTTTCTTTCTGTATATACCAAGTTTATGTTAAGATAAGCGACCGCAGGCGATCAAGAAGTCCTCTGGATTTTGATTGTTCGTTTTTTTGTCTTTGTCTTCTTCTATATATGTACATATACTGATGATGGGGACTTTGTTCGTTTGTATATTATGATGGCCTTATTATTCGTATTGGCTTTATTCATAAAATTGATTGGCAAATTGAAGGTTGCTTCGGATGCGTGTGACATCGATTCAATGAGAGTGATAACGAGCATGATTTATTTGCAGACACTCCTCATCTGCGTCTACTCATCATGTTGATTTGATTTCATAGCTCGCGTTCGGCGTTATTATATCCGCTGTTGCTGCTGCTGAGTGATAAGATATTCAGTTTTCATTCAAGGATATATGTATAGCTAGCTATCTTTCGATTTATCTATCTGTCATAACAGACATTCAATAAAATCCAATTTGCAAAAGGATATATACGTTGCAATCGTCCATCGCATCGTCCGCCGTCCGTCTGTCTGTCTGAACACAAAAATAATGCGAAGACACAGACACAACAATGTCCCTTGTCAGCAACAGGCTTCCCAGATCCAATAGAGATTTTCTAGATTTTGTCTTCTTTTTGTTTGTATTTCCATAAGATACTTAGGAAATGGTCAAAAGATACACTTCTCTATACATAAGTCTTGTGAGTATTTTCTGATTGAAGTTTGTTCTTCTAAGAGCTCTCTTCTCTCTCATCAAACTTTTATACTCACTTTTTTTGTTGAACGATCTGTATTGATTAGCATTAGACTATCACAGAACCAACATAGAAGCTGAACATGCATCGCCAAGGATGTGGAGTAGAAAGAAACTATAGGGTTATCCCTTCCTTAAGAAGAATGAAAAATCAAACAGGACGATGTCGATGATAACGATATGGAACAACAACTTGAACGACTTCTATATAGGACTATATACCTACTCGATGAAATGCTAAATCCAATTTATAAATTTTTTTTGCTGTCGTGTCCGTCCAGTCCAGTTCTGGAGACTGCTGGTCTGAGTAAATTGAATTTTCTTCATCTCCTTGTGTGTACGAAACAATCGAACAGGATAAATAGGATTGCCTCCTTTGAAACTCGTTTGTATAGATTTTCACAATTGATGTAGGTTTTTCAATACGTATATATATGATGATGATGCAATGCTATTACAGATATTCCAACGCAATCCATCTAAGTCGATAAATCTCAGAGTTATACTCCAAAGAATAAATCACGGTTTCATCCCTTTGGTTTAGATATTCATGTTAAGGTCCAGGTCCTTGATACATTTAGGAAGAAATTCAATCTTCAAAAACCCCTTTGAATTTTTATTAACAAAAGTACAGGAGTAGAATCGTCATAATTTAAATTAAAATAATTATCATATACAATTGAACATTTTGAGCTAAATCGGCTTAAATGTCAGCAGAGTTTGTTTTATTCATATTTTGACTTATAAAACGGTTACAATATACAAATAGGAAGTAAGTGAACATGTGCCAATTGATATAAGAGTTTTGCTTATGAAGGAACTGGTTTTGCGGCCCTTTATGTTCAGGGCCTTCGGACACCCATTATTTTTTTTGTAAGTCACGCGAAGCTTGTTATTATACACATGCATTTTTAATGGCGATAAAATGTTACAACTATTATGGATTTGCATTTTTCTATTCTCGTCCTTGAAAATATTGAAATGATCCTGCATTTAGAAAGGTGCAAATTTGAGAGTTACTTTAATTATTGTTGTTAACTCCCAAACTATTAGCATAAACGGCCAAAAGTGTTGCAAAGGATTTCTATCATGATTTGCTACATGAACACAGAAAGCCTATATGCGGCAGCAAAATATTTAAATTGGAGATTTCGCGAGTGAGAAAATCGGTGGCAAAGCCATTTTGCTTAGATACTATATATGCACATGAGGAGATGATGATAACTTTCCTAAGCAAACAGCGAAAAAAGGGTGGCATCAGACAGAGGCGAGAAGGAGAAGTACCGATCCAATCCTTATAGAATTGAGGATTTCTCGTGATAAAGCATATATTGCGGCGTTGTAGCTTTGGGAGCCACATATAGGTATTTAATCCGCACCATGCGACGGATGGCGCCGCCAACGCCACCCCCACCACCAGCCGCTTGGCACCAATATGCGAATCTATCTTTATTTATGTTGTTTGATATTATACGTCAATGGAGACTGCTGTGATGCGTGTGTAGAAAAGCAGATGTGGTTGTCAGTCAAGGGTTAGAGGATTTATAGAGCTTGAATTTGGAAACACCATGATTGCTATGCTTTCTTTTTTTTTTTGCATAGGTTATCTTTCGCATATATCTCAACAACGAATAGATGTTTATTTGAAGCTTATCTGATGTGAAAGACTAACGAAGCATGTCGATTGTGCTAAGCTTTAAGCAAACGAAACGTGGTTTAAGTGTATTTCGAATAGGTAAGTAAATCCTTATGTATAATGTATCTACATATGAATGTTAAAAAGTATGTTTCTATTCACTATAGGTAAAGGGATTTTTTCAGTAAGGTTTAAAATCTTCGTTGGAAAATCTATGAATAATCCTCGTAGGAATTTCTTTTGAAAATCAATTCAAATATGGGTTTACAAAGTAGGTTATTGAGTGAGAGGCAAACAAATTAAGGTACCTATACCTAACTCGATGCATAACAGAATATATTAGGAAATTTTTAAATCTTTAAATCTGTTTTACTTAGGATGGAATTTTTTTTTTAACTTCAGGAAAATATCTTATAGAATTTGTAGAAATGTATTTTCGGTATATTATAGCAACTTTATAGCTCCAGTAAAATTGTTCAATAGACTTCGACTACAGTACCTAGATAGAAAATCATAAGCTCTCCAGCAACAATTGATTTCATTATCCCTGAATAAGAAATTTCAAAGTCCATCAGCTTGTTAGACATTTTTGTCTTAAATGCTAGTTTTACTAGCTACTTGTGTAAAGTCAATGTACCGATCAAATTATAAAAATTAATTAATAAATTCATGGCGGGACAGCTCGTGGAGATCCAGGTCACAGTAATCTACAATCTAAGTTCGTATAGAAATAAAGGGACCAATAACTAACTTCCCACTTAAGCCTAGTACATACTTGTGAATCATGTGACATGTCGTGAATCCATACAAATTTGCATTTTTGTTCACCCGTGAGCGTGCCCGTGAAGCCATGACAAAAAGTGGAGAGTTTGCGTTTACGAGCGGTGAACCATATTCACGCGCAAAATGTACGGGAACTCTTTGATTTTTGGTGAAGCTTTGACAATTTGACCATAAAAGCTGCAAAAGTCAAGCAAATTGTGCCAAAAATTCACTTTCTCCACTGATGGTTGTTCACTTCACGAGGGAGTATGTACTAGGCTCTAGTGCGAACAGCTCAGACAAGAAGTAAATTTGTTTTATTTATTAAATCCTCGCCAGATTAGAACACCGTAGCGTAATGGTCAGTTAGTAGAGTAGGATTGTTATGCCGAAGGGTTCTTGAGTTCGATTCCCAGCCTATGCTTCCTAAACAAACAGAAATGTTTTTGCACGGGTTACACCATCTTGCGAGGAATTAAAAAATACTCCAATAATATCTCTTCACTCTTGTCATGCAAAGATCCCTTCCACTTTAGTAGTTCGGAATCGGTAGAAAATTGTAGGTCCCCTATATTTCTGCCAATAACACTCAGACAGGAATAGTTGAAAGTTGTAAGTCATAAGGTCCCGGTTCTATACGAGCTGTAGCGCCACCCAATTTATTTTATTTATTTTAATTTCTCGCAAGACCAATTACTTCTTAAACAATGTTTCTTAGGCTGAGATTCGATCTCCAGATAACAAAGTAAAAATTCAAATAACAATTAGGTACGCCACGCAGCGTACTATCGAATATCTAATCTTCAAATAAAATACTCCTTGTCTTGTTGTATCTTTCGAACTTCCTGCGCTACAAATTTTAATGTGAATTTCGTCTCCATCAGGTGACTCTTAATAAGATATTGACCCTATAAACCATTTAAATGAACATTTAAGACCTTGTATAAACAATTTTACTGAAGTTACATCTTACGTACCGACTTTTATTTTCCACAATTGCTGAATGGTCAATTAAACATTAAATGCATCGTCGATATTATCTAATTTGCAATGCGATTTATCTAAGCTCCCACTTCCAATCATGCATCATTGGTCACTATATTCTGTGAACCTTGGTGTCCAACTAACATTTTATACCAAACACGGGTAAAATTAAAAGTTCCAAAAAAATGCAATTTGTTGACATCCCAACTAGAGGTCAGAGGTGTTCAAGTTGAAAGTGAATTTTGTCCCACGATTCTATTCATCTTTAATTCCGTAAGCGTATACCTATAGGTATAATGCTACTGAAAGTAAAAGGAAGTCTGATGGTCATTTGTGCACCAACTGTTAACAGTACCGCAAATTGATTGTCATCAACAATTACTTGAAAAGTGATTAGAAAGTGACCCAAAAATCAACCACTCGTAAATGAATAGGAATTTTTCACTTTCGTCGTCCTGACACCGGAACGACGACGACAACGAAGCGCGTTGGCGGTGGCTCTGTCATAGTCTCTATTTATATAATATTCAATGTGAAAAATGTGAAACATATGTTCATCGGTTGTCCAATTTGTTGTCACCGATTTTCAAAGGATAATAAAAATCCAAAATTACTGAGGTTGGCTTATGTCAGTCGTTGAAGCAACAGTAGAATTGGGTTCCGCAACAGCTGCACACATCAGGATACACATCAGAATAGATGCCTTTATCCTTGATTGTGGTTTGCGTATATAAACTTTACAAAAAAAAAAAAAAATTATTCTCTTTTGACGTGTGCCATCGGCAGCAGGCGGCATTGAGCAGAACCAGCAACCAGCGTAGCACAGCGCCATCGTGTCACAGTCACAGGTTCATACGTCATAAATATCAAATTTTATGGTTCCCCTTTCCACAATCGATCCGCCAGTTTCTTATTACACTTTACGAGTCGCATCCACTTGGTGGATTTATGACCATGATGAACTGTCATCGACTTCCATTTCCATCGCAAGTGTCGGTCAGTCGTATATAGTCGTCTGTGAAATGGCGCACCATCAGGATCAGGATAGTTCCCGACTCCCTATTTAAACAAAAAAAAAAACCGCATTTAATATCACATTATCTCTCTACACCCTGTTTGGGTTTTGTTGAAAATCATCCCTTTATCTCATATTCTTATCCCCAAGAGAGAAAAAGGATAAGAATAAAAATCAAAAGTGCTGATCCCACAAGCAAGGATAAATCATTTTTATGGGTCAATTTATGGCAATAGCACAAGCAACCGTCTTCTTTCTTGCTTCTTCCTTTTTGCCATGCGTTGCGTTGTGGTGGTCTGCTTCCACTTTTGTCCAGTGATGATGAAAAAAAAGAAAAAAGGGTGAAGCGTTTGTAATTTATCACGAAAGTGCATTTCGGTACATGTGATGTGCGCCACACTCTCCTGTGGAAAGAATCAGCACTGGCGAGGATGTCGATTAATCATCCCAAGACAAATTCCCTCTCGTTTCCTTAATTTTCTCTTATTTTATGACTCAAGGGGCGGGCGAATGTACACATACATATATATATGAGAGGGTCCATCAACGACAGCCATATCCAGCCATCAAAATATCAGCAAGGATAAGATCGATGACAGAGTATTTGGGTTTATGACTGTAGCATTCATAAAAAATTGCTTAATAATGTTTTGACTGCATTAAGAGTTATGGCCGAAAAAAAACAAAAATAATTCCATTTCGATCAGAAAAGAAGTTAGCTGAGCAGAGTGAGTTGGAGAAATCAGTTATAGAAGAATGGATGAGCGAAGACGCGTGAAGCGCCATGTGGCAGTATAAATCATTGCTTCACTCGCAAACAGAAGTGAAAAATTGGTTAAGTTTAGATGACAGTAAAAAATGTCAGAACTGTTCAATGGGGTATTAAATATTGATAGTATTTTTATGAAGGGATGTTAAAATTTATTTCTGTACCCAATCTTAATAGTAATACTTGTACGAGTATAGTTAGGTTTTCTATCATTAAGATAAGTACTGGGCGGATATATTGTCCCAGCATAATACTTCACGGACGACCTATATTAAAGAAAATTAGTCAATAAAAGAAAATATATGTGATAACGTTTCCGAATTGGAAAAAATCGTCAAAAAAAAAAATAGCAATAGGTAATATGTACGTCCTTGGAGTCAGGATTTAGTTTTTCCATTTTTCTTGCTAGTATACTTATTCAAAGTTTTTCCTTTGAATTTCATTAGAAATAATTCGTTTTAATTGCAACGCATAGAAGTAGAACAATTCAGCCAGTTAGACATTAAAAAAGATATGTCGCACCTCATTTGAATAAGATTTTTCAAAAGGTCGGAAATCTAAGTTTAAAGAAATTTGGCTTTTCCATTAAAAATTTGTCCAGAACCATAGAACCCAAAAGGCAATTAAAATATAACATAAATCATAATAAAAGATTTTATCTTCCATTTGACCTGCTCCTTATAAAATTAAGCAGTTCCTAGAACTTCTTGCAAATGAGCAAGACTTACAATTCTCAAGTCTCAACAATTAATTTGTGTGCGTGTTATTGGCGGGAATTTCGGAGACCTACAATTTTTCTGTTTCAAGGTGGAATAGGCATGAGAATCGAATCCAAGACCTTCGGCGTAACAGGCCTACCCCACGTGCTACTACAAGTCAAGACACAGCACTATGATGCTTTTACCTCAAAAATGTTTGTCAAAAGTCAAAGCTCAAAACTTATACGAATCGAGGAAGAAAATTAAACTCCTCCCTTTCTTGCTTTTTGTTTTGAGAATGAAATTTGGTTGATAGACCAATGATTCGAAACTTATTTTGGTTAATTATGTCACAAAATCCCGGCAACCGATATCTTAAACTTAAATTAAAAATCGAATATTTTCTTTGTACTTAATTTAAAGAAAACCCGTGAATCCCTCTTGGCTCTAGCTCGGTTAAACATGGATATGACACACAGCTGCACACACAACGTTGAAGGTATGACAAAAACCTAAAATTGTTTTTATATAAAACTAATACATGCCCTTTTCGGGTAAGTTAAAAGATCAACTTACTAAAATCAATTGACTTTGTAAAATGTCTATCGAATGGATGAGAATCAACAAGAACGAACATTTTTGTATTTCCTATTTTTGCTGCATGAAGTATGATTTAGAAAGAAAATTTGCAAATACTCGTTGGTAATTTGTTTCAAAACGGAATTATTTTCTTCTTAATTAATTGCCCTTGACTATCTAAATGAAAAAAAAAACCTTCATCATAACATAACGTTTTGTTTGTAAAAATAAAAATAAAACAATAAATAATTTTTTTCAAGTGCACCGATGCGCTAAAAACGTCACTTTGACTTTTACTAATTACAGGGCCGTGCGATACAATCTTAAACTGCCAGAAACATCTACAAGGCAGCATAATAAATTGCGAAAAAATAACAAAACTTAAAACAAAACAAAAAAAATTAATTAATTCATTTTACCTGACGGCAACAAATTTATTACCTGTCATTCTTCAAGCAAAAAAAAAGTCACTGTATTTTTATTGTTTCCACTAGAGGGCAGTATAAGAAGACCACCCTCACCTGTGCTTCATTAAAACTTTAATATCAAAAGGACTTCTTCGCCTTCTTTTTCACTAGGTATAAAGGAAAAAATTAAGCAAAAAAACAAAAATCCTCAGGTGACATATTGTGAGTATGCTTCGGTGCATCCGATGGATGCATCGCCAGGACTTCTTTCATTTGCAGGGTATTTATTTTCTTTTGTGTTTTTTGCAAATTTTCGTGGAGCAATAAATTTTGCACACCAGGAAAGAAAGGAACCTTGCTGACGGGGTGGCAAGTGGTAACATGTGGTCAAATCGGCATCGATCATCTTTACACAAAATTTGCCAATTCGGTCGCCATTACCGCCATCACCGCGCTACCACCGAATTTGTATGCTGTTTTGTTTTGTATTTGGCAGCATGGAAGAGCACATGGGTGCACCAGTTGTTTGCAACCCTTGCGCCGGTTAGCCCTTGTCTTAAGAAGGTTATTTTTTTTTGTTGTTCTTCTTCTTTTTCTTGCCTCAAATATTTCGGCATATCTCGGCATTGTTATCGCATCATGTGTTACCGTTTGAATGCGGTTTTTTTAGCCCATATAGGTAGAGGCAAAGGCGATACGACGTGCAACTTGATCCCGATCATGAATGCCACGTGCCGTCTGAGTCTGACCGAATTACAAAACGGTTGAGTTCATTTATCTGAAATTTCATCGAGGCACAGCCCTTTTTCGTTTATTTGGGCCAATTATTATTATGGGCCACACTCACACTTGAGATGCGTCCTGCGGCTATGTTATATTATCTACCTGTGTGGCATAACTTTGTGGTATAGATATACTGACTGCTGAAGAGAAGAGAGGTGAATTAGGTTCAGCATACGGTTTAACGATAGCGGCATACTTGGAGGTTGTTTAACCCATTTTTTGTGTAGAATTTAATTATTTTTTTTTTAATAGTGTGTAAGTGTCAAGATTGAAGATTAGAGAATGCATTTTGAAATATATCCTCGCTGAATTCAAGAATACAGGAATTATAGGTAAACTGTTATAGCCTCTGGCAATATCGACTACAAATGACATACATTAATAGTTGTTCTATAATAATAAATGGCCAAAGACCTTTTTTAGAATAAAAATAAATTATTTTTGTTAAAAAAAAAAAAAAATTGCTTGACTCTTTTTTGAATGAATTTTTCTATAGGTACCTACCAGCTTTTTTACAATAACATTTTTGGTTTAATAGCTTTAGAATTTCGAATCTTAAAGTTTCCTTTTTCTTTCTCAAACCTAGCCATCATACAAATTACGAACTTCAATTTTCTATGTAATCTTACAATGGCACCACTTGTAGTATTTTTCTTAAGCTCTGGAAACTACGTCAATATCGACGATACAATTACGATTCAAAGTTATGAAGAAACTGGTGTTGAATAAGAATGGTTCCTCCTTAGGGCCATAAAATTAACCTTTTTTAAACGTCCATCATGGAGTTTAGTCGGATTTAAAAATAAGGTATAAACCAGGAGCCATCTTCTTTAAGTAAGCAACTTCATGTACCTCTTGATTTTCTCTCGTTATACATCAGTTCTTATGTTACAAATGTTCATGTCTTTTGTCCAATAGTAACTTAACATTTATTTAACCAACCGAATGGCCATCACATTGCCATGGCCACCACCCAAGCTCGAAAGCACCTATACCTACGCTCTGTGTCATTAAAATCATTTCTCAGATGGAGACATGTGGGTAAATCAACGATCACTCATCAACCAATGAAAATCAACCAGTTGTATTCCGATCGAAGTACAAGCATTGATGCTGTTCGTCCAGTTGAAGATTCGCATTAAAATTAATTTATTGCTTAAAAATACTCAAACACTCTGTTAATGATACATAACTCGTTTAACAAGATCACCATATGCCTTTTATCGAGTTGTCAAAAAAAAAAAAAAAAAAAATAACAAGTGAATTGTCACCCCGTGCTTCGCAACGTCTCATGGGTCCAACCACATCAGACAACGGGTGCGGACAGACATCACGGAGGCAATATACGCAATAACTGAATGATGATGAAGACACGGAATCTTTCGCGAGACAAGATGCATGAATTGCAAACCAGCCTTCATTGATCTCTGAGCTGAGAGGCCTGATCATCCTCATTTTGATCATCATCATCATCATTGGCAGTGGACCTAGCGAGTTTTAATAACAAAAACAACAACTGGTGTGGCTCATCCAATGCTGATGACTCCCTGTCCAAATAGTTGGTCTCAAACGTAAACGTGATGAATGCTCGGTGGTGATCGAAACGAGCAGCATTTATAGCGCTGCGCAAATAAAAACTCAACCAAACGATAAATGCGACAGGTTGTTCTTTAAGCTCGAAAACGACTCTCTGATGTTGGTCCTCAAGGGGTCTGGTGGTTGGCGGGTATGGTTATTCAAAAAGTTTATGTCTTTCTGTCTGTCTGTTTGTCTGTCTATCTGTTGATGATTGTATATACCTATGCGAGTGAAAGAAAAGGGGAAACAACAAAACGCCGAAACAGTGAAATATACGATGGATTGCACCTGTCCGCAAGAGACACGCGTTTCTTGTATAGTCCTCGGAGGAATGCTGGGATATGAATTAAAATTCCAAAGAACCTGATTTCATTTTGTGCGCTTTGTATATATTTTGTTCGATTGCCAAACTACTGACTCTGTGTCCAAACGGAAGAAAGGATCTTTGGAAATGCAAACAGTATGATCAAAAAGTCTACCAACATAAGACATTATTTAAATATCTAAAAAAAAATCAGTTTCTGATGCTTGTGATGCTTCCAAGTCGCAAAAAGTAGTTTATTCATGCTCTAAATACCGTTATTTACATTCCTGTTGCAGTAAGGTTTAAATGAGATTCTTCCGGTTTGAATACTGTCCCCATTTTTTATTTTTTAGTTTTTGGTATTGATTTCAAGGGTTCTATTAAACTTTTGACCTAAAAAGTAAAATTTCATGATGAGCTGCGATGGTATAAAATAAAACTTCAAGATGCATCATTGATGCACCAAGAATTTTGCTTACCATAAAAAAACACCGACTTAAAACTTCTAGCCCACACTGTTCTATTTATTGAGAATTCCAAAGAAATGTCGATTTTAAATCGGACGCACGCGTACATGCATCTTGATCAATGTGCATCTGAGCCAAATGAATTCCGGGCGGCAATCGAACCATCGGCATCGTCCATTGCCGCCGCTGAAATAAAAACCACTTAAAGCAGCACCAATATTCGAGTAAAAAAACAGTCTATACAACCAAGGCATAAAGTTGGTTAAAAAGAACTGCAAACTCGTGCCATTTGGAAGATATACTTACCCCCAGGAGGGATACCGTTGCACCACCTCGCCTGTCGAAATGGCCATGCATGCAGCCAATCATTAACTCAGCACAAGTGTCGTTCAGTGGGCATTGGGAGTCGTACTTGTTTTCTATTGTAAGCTCGTGATCTTTAATGCATCACAAGGAGTTCGGACAATGTTAGCGCTGATATACCTACCTATAACTGATGGAAAGATGAAGCTGTACCGCTTTGGCTTCACCTTATATTCCTTAGCCTCTCATCGCTGAGAAATTGAAATCAATTTCAAGTGGAAGTAAAAAAAGGAAACAAGTTCCATTAAATGAACATGTGCACACGGCACACGTCTCCCATATCAACATTACACGCCACAGTTCCTGCTCCTGATAACTGTGAATGCCAGGAATGTGTGCAACAAACCAATGATGCAGTTGAAGAATTCTCCTTGTGCAGCAGCATTCGCAGTTATCTGAGTACCACGAGAATGAGAAACACCTCGAATAGTGCATGTTAGATAGATAAGAGGATTCACATTCATACTTTACCTTCTCGTATGTATACTATACTGGGGGATTTTCATTTTCGTTGACAACGTCGGAAATGGGGCTTCGGGACTAATATGCTGTAACGCGGGCTCATTAACTTCTGAAAGGATATTTCTCTGTGGCTTATATACTTAATATGAGCAGAGGAAAAGGAACGTGTGAATGACATGCGAAGCACATGATATCGTCGGAACTATACTCTACTACTCTATATATGCTTCTTGGGAGGGATGATGCGCTCTTAAGCGTTATTAGTTTGGCAGACTGGAAGTTATTCTTCGGTGGTTGACATGATGTTGTGTGTTGAACAGGTAGCTAGATAGGTATAGGTTAGGTTCCTACTCAGGGTAAATGTTTATGATGATGAAAAACCGCGAGCACTATTAATGTGGATGGCTCTTAGCATAATGAGGACAAAGAATTCAAACGCAAAATATATATTCTTATAGAGTTGTATATAGATATTGTGACTTATAATACCATTATGCAGGTTGTAAGAACTATAGTATCTATATACATACGTCACAATGTATCTTGTAAATTCCAAGGATTCAAGAGGGTGGGATATATAAAAATTAATATGTTCACAAAATAGTAGCTACCTATATACAATGGAGATGGAAACATATAACTATGACATCCCCAGCAATTTAATTATATTACTGTAAGATGATAAAATATGAGCCTTTTTTACTCAGGAATATATGTACATACATATTAAATTAATACCATAATTAAACAAAATTCCCGAAATTTTCGGAACCAGTTTTTGTTGGTATCATAGTTCATTTATTAATTTTCCAGATATCTACTGTTGACGTAGAAAAACCACAGACTAATAACATATTCGATATATCTTGGCAACAGAAAATAGTAAATTTGGCAATTGAAGTTTTGAATTTTTACAACCGCTTGGATGAGCTACCACCAAGTGTTTAAAGGCAGGAATTATTCCTATTTCTCGACTGCCAAGCCGATCATCATGACTCCTTTAAGTGATGCTTACTCTGTTATGTTCAATTTAAATTTGAAAAACTTTTCCCATAAACGACTCAACCGAGGATTAAACCTAGACCACCGTCTTTAGAGCCATACGAATTGTGCTACCGAGGTCACTTGGTAATATTCGGTACCAAATAGTGTGGGATTGTAACGCACTAAGACCACGGGAAATAAGGATTACTTTGTGAATGATCGACAAAAGATTTTTATTTCTTAACACAAAATTGAATTGGAGGAAGTTTAAAGATTCAATATCTTCTTTCTTATCGTTTTTAGACCATCAGCTCATAAGGCTTAGTTCTTCACGCCAGTAACCATTTCTATTTGTAGGTCACGATGTAAATCGCCATTTCTAATATACTAACGAGCATTTATTATTCCAGGAAGGTCTTTGTTTTGGTATTTTTGTATCGTTTCAGCATTTTATTTGTTTTCTTTGTACAGCCCCACAGTTGGATGCCATAAGTCCAAACGGGACAATACTTGGTTGTATGGCATTATTTTGTTCTGGATAGATAGGTCAGAGTCGTTATCCAGTAACCAATATACATTATTCTAGTTCTCTACTTTTCTTTTTGCTGTGCTCTTTCTATTTAAGCTTGGCATCAAAAGTCATTCCAAGGTATTTGGCAGTATTGGCGTAAGGTACAGATTACTGTTGATAAACATTGAAACATTAATAATATTTTTGTTTTGTAAAGTTTAAAAGAGTTGATTTTGTTTCATTTAGTTTAATACGCCGCCAACCTCTTACTTTATCAGTTGCATTTTGGAATTTTTTCTTCACAACGCATTTATCAGGCACTAAAATGGGAGTATCATCTGCAAATGTGGTCATGATAGCATTGTTGTCCACTGGAACTTCCCTAGTTTATAAGAACACTTCCAACACCGGCTGTTGTGACCGACAAAAGAAATAAGTGACACCTTTGAGTTCTATTATAAGACTGACTTTATTCAGAGCTTAAGTATAACATTGAAGAAAGCTTTACTGCTTAAATTATCTACTTCTTATATATATATATATATATATATAACATCCCTTCGCCACTAAATACAAATAAAAATAAAACAAAATGTAATTCATTTACATAATACATCTCTTCGCCACTAAATAAAAAAAAAAAATAATAATAATAATAATTATAATACCGGCATCAGTTTTATTAAATTCCGAATAATCTTCAGTATTTCGTAGAACTACCTTGAGAGATCTCTATCCATTTCTTACTCAAGTTCCAAAGTTCTTAACCTTGTCAAAGGCTTGAGAAACATCGTTCACTAACAGCCCTTTTAACTCACAGGTTCTAACGCTTATAATTTTGGTTTTGGCCGCTATGTTTACAACGTTATTCGTTCTCACTATTTTCCACCTGATAGCTTGGTCTCATAAATAAACCAAATTCCCAAGTCTTATATATAATATTCTTGAGGCTTAAGAAATTTGCTATATATACGCAATGGGCTGGAAAATCCATACAGGCTGTCAGAATTTTATAATACAAATAGTCTTCTTAATGATTTTTTGTCTGGGAAACAACAATTTTTATCTAGCCTAGACAGAAATTTGTAGTCCTTTTTTATGCATTTTTTGGCATTTATATATCAAATAGTGTATACTTCACGTTTTTCAACGTCGTCCTAATATTATTTCTACATTTTACAGAATACCTCTTCGTTCTTTAGTTTCTTAGTTTTTTTTGTAACTGTTAATACACCTTCATTTGTGAGAGTTCCCAAAAGATCTAAGAAAGTTCATTTCGCAATATCACTTAACACTTACAATATCATATTTTAACTAAATTAAATTCTATATGAAAAGAACAACGTTATATTCCTGCCCTCTGACATCACCCACATTCATCGAAATATAGTAAACAATTTTAACCCAAATTCCATCACCGAACTGATTGTGTTGGGTGTGAATTTTCCAAACACCACAACCGCCAAGCCCCGCGCAGTACATATTATTATTATAACAGTAAGTAGTTTGTAATAGAAAATTCCCCAAAACTGTTTAAATTTCAAAACGCCCTCAATTATGTGTCAACATGATTTCCAGTTGTTTCTCTATTATTTTATGTACCCCGACGACGACTACGACGGCCGACGCAGAACAATCGACCTGGTATAAGGCCCGCTGCCGCGCCTGCTGCCTCACCGTAACCTAGGCCAGACCAGGCCTTGATGACGGTGCTCAAACCAAACAATAGCAACGCGTGGGAAAAACAATTAAAACGGCTGTTGCCAACAATTTTATGTTAACTCGAATACAAAATTGTTGCCATATCTGTCAGTTTTTATTTTATTTTTTTTTTGTTTCAGCAATAATCACTTCGGTAATTGTACTTAAAAATGAATTAAAGACATCCAAACAGTCCCTTCATCTACATATACCTATAAGTATGTACCTACTATGCGTCGAAAGTAATAATTAGAGCAGCATCTCCCGTCCAGAGAGCGCGATAATGCTCCGATGATGATGTGCGGGGGATAACGCAGATAAGAGGAGTTATGGTATGGACGTGTATTTAAAAGTGTGTCATAAAAGTAACAGGCCACAACGAAACGTGCCACACCGATTAACCCATAAATCAAAGAATAAAAAAATTATTAAGCAACAAATTTTTTGTTGTTGTCGGAAACGTTCTGGGCCAAGAAGAGATCATTTGAATTTGAATACCCTTTATATGCGATGATGATGGTCTGATGCGGTGGTCTGGTCATGATGATACAGTGAAAGTATGTCGGAGATTAAACGGCCACTGGAGATAGAAATCTTCAAATAATAGCCGATTGCAAAACATCGGCCAAAGATTCAAGAACCAGCCACATAGCCCAGAATCATATAACTGGGGCTTTATACGAAGCCCGTTGCAAAATACCTACCTTCTGGAATTTGGAAATTTTACGGACTATATATAGATGACCGAACATATAACTGAGCTGCAATACGACTTGAAATGAAAAGCAAGTTTATGAAGTACCTAATTACCCAAAGACAATGGCCAGCCATTAACCCAAATATAATATTATAAGTGCGGGGATGCGGATGGAGGGAATAACAAAAACCAGCGACACACACAGAAGAATATTATATTGTTAATGGTCAGACGGGGTTATGATGAGTCCGTTTATATCTCGATTGTTCTTTCATTTTTTTAATGGTTTGCACAGGGAAGTTTCGCTACATTTAAACACAGTTTGGTTGAATGTTTTAGTTTTGTTAATTTAATTAAGCGTGCAGTGCCACAGCTAAAAAAGGTGGAGAGGACACTTAAGATTTTTCTCACCATTAAACGAGTAGGTAATAAAAGTCGTGAAACCTATGAACTTTGTCAGTTAGACGATTTTTTATGGTAAAAGTGTTATAACGAACAGAAAGTTTATTTTGGTGCACATTTTGCATGAGAGATACGAGAACTGTCTTTTTTTTATTATTGAAGTGCAACTAAATTTTACGCTCCAGTTCCTGAAAATGCAAGTCACAAAAGTTTATGTGAATATATAAAAAAAATAGTTAAGACATTAAAATGAGCTTTAAATTTTAATGGTAGGTATAGTTATATTTTTTCAAGAAATTCAAAGCATACTTATATAGATAGTGATGAGACCAGCTGTTTTTAAGGAAATTTTATATTACGAGCTGTGTGAGTTAAGGAAAAAAGTAGGTATTAATTAAATACATTTTTATTGTATTCGAAAAAATAAAAGACATAACGAACATTTCTGATTTGTTTTTGTTTTGGGTTTAAAATTAGAAAACAAAAATAAAAAGTATCTTTACTAAAAAAATTGAGTTTTTGCTCAATTTTTTTGGTTACAAAAAATTATTTTAAAAATTTTAAATGTTGTTAAAAATATAAGGAAGCACCATATTGCAAAATTATATCAAAATCGGTCAAGACATTGACAAATCTATAGTCGTATAATTCAAAAATAAGGCAATTTTCTGAAAAAAAGCCAAAAGCCGATTCCATTAATGAGAATTTTTTCGGTTAAAACGTGAAATGTAATTTCAATTACTTTGATCATTATATGTACGAAGTTAAATCAAAAACGTGGGTAAATTTCGGATTGATTTGGGCATAGCACCTCATTTTGATCCAAGTATTGTCCTATCTGTAAGTTAAGGACTTTATCAAGAACTTTCGATTAAAATGGTAAAACAGCTATTGGCCTGTACTCGTTATGGTTCTTTGGTGAAGGAAAGATTATTGTTTTTTTTATTTTCTCTAAGGATTTAAAACAATCAGTTTTCTACAAAAAATGTTTATGTGACGGACTTTCAAGTAATAAACAAGAAAATTGAAATAATTGCAAATTGTATTCTTTATGTTAAAATGGTGTGTATATTTAATTCAAAATAATAGAACACTTATTTATACTGCTATATGCGAATCATAATTTTCAAGACCAGTTACTTGTCTTTTTCAACCCCATACTACCTTCCCCATTAACTGTTGGCGAAATTGTAAACGTCATTTTCTTCAACCACACACGAAAACCCACCATAACCCGATGAACATATCCTCTACCTACCCCAAGATCTTCTTTATTTTCTATAAACGTCTTATCTGACCAAAAGGATTAAATCATCATCCTATTAAAAAAGTAACAAAAAATTGTCTCTAATATATCCTTTTACACCGAAGGGTCGCTGGTTTATCGTGTCTCACTTCAAACTGTCATCCTCAGGTGCTGACCCTCCTCTTAATCCAAACATTGGTTATTACAAGTGTTACTAGTTGAAAAGTGATATTAGTCTTTGAAATATCGACATAAAACGTCTGTAGTTATAGGCCGACCTTGTGCGCGTCAGACAGACGACCGCATTCAGAACCACAGAAGGAGATTGGGAATTTGTCTTCGTCCTCTTTCGTTCAACCATACATATATATATACATATACAATATACATAGAGTCATAATGAAACCCCACAAGGGTATACCTATACTCTTGCTTCCCCATAAACACAGGACCACTAAACCACGTTTACTTTATTCGGTGACAGCATTTACCAACATCCTCTCCCACGATACAACATGCCTCCTTATATATAGAATGCTTAGACGACCTAAGCCATATTCACAATTATTACTTCACATTTCACTCGAAGAACAAGTCTTCAATCCACTTTACAAGGATTCTCCCCCTAGGGGCAACAAAAGACTCAATATACTATGCACTTCCGTCTCTACACATGTCCACATTGTTCACTGTCCATTTCCGGGGCTAGTGCAGCATAAGCATCTATAAGCTTGGCCCTTTTGCTTGACAATCGAACCGTGGTGCAACACACAGTAGACGAGGAGAGGTAATGCGATATCCTTTTTAACATGACATTTAATTAGAATTTCTACTTTTTCAGTTTAGACTAGCTACACGATACTTGAACAAAAAAAAAATAAAAATTCAAGCCTGCGAGTCCTTCCGTCTGTTTCTATGTTCCTGTTCTGACCATATACTGACTGCACTTGGTTACAACTTGCCTCATTTTTCATTGTGTCCGAAGTCCGAGTGCTTGTGTGCTTGGTGCTTGTGTGTGGGAACAAAAGGGAATATATATAGAGTCAAGAATTTTCTCATAGATAAATTAGAAAACATCCTGCAATATATACATAGGTGGGTTCTCTCTTTGCTAGTCCCTGCGCCTGCTGCAGTCCTACGGGATAAGCTTTATATTCATTCATTATGGTAAAAGGATTCAGGTTCTTTGTTATAGGTCTTCAAAAATTTATTTAACATAAATGGTCTGTATAAGGCTGTAATTCTGGTACCAAAGTAATCCTGCGTGTTTTATTGTATAAAAGATTTAAAAGAGGGCTCTTCGAAAAGACTGGACTGTGACATAGAAGTTGACCTGATCCAATATTTAATTGGGTGGATTGGGTGGATATCATCATTTTATACCGCAATACCTACACAGTACACATAAGAGCAAGCAAGTTTAAACACCAGGGGATACTCGCTCCACCTCCGCTGATAGGTTCTTTGGATGTTCTTTCCAAATTGAATTTTATTCGAGCAGTACTTTACACATTTTGAGAGGATTTGCATATTCGCTTTGTTAAGCTGAGCATATACGCACTTGGTGCTGACATTTATTTTCAAATATTGTAGCTTTGATATATCATAATGGAGAATATAAATGTACTTCGATTAATTGTTTTTTTGATAAAAAGATTGGTTTGGTCCTTGGAATCAATAAAAAAATTCATATACTGGCCAATAGTTTGGCTACCTCTCATCAAATCATAAGGGAATGGGAAATAGGAAATTGTTACAATAATAATAAATGTATCATGGAATATATAGGCACAATACCAAGAAAACAAACATAAATATTGATTATCATATGAGAAGTTGAAAACTAACAGATATTGGAAAAGCTTGTTGTATCAATTGACCTGGAGAATTATTAACTCATTACATTTTATAAAACAGGGTGTTCAAATATAAAATTTAAAAAAAGGGCTGGGTGCGACCCACAATTGTAACTTCCCATTGGTGCCCTTGGGAACTAGTTATTTTGACATAAGAAAATTTCCAATTCAAGATCTTCGAAGACCTCATCAGGGTGTTCAATATGTTATCAAGTGGGACAAAGAAATGCGCCGTTTGTTTTCAAGATTTTCGAGACAAAAAACATTTTCGAACAATTTTAAGTATAGTTGTGTACGGCATTTTTTTTTGGTTTAAAAAAACTGTCAATTCAATATTTTTACAAACTTTATCAGTTGTTGACAATGTTATTATGTTTAGTATAAAATTAGCCCGGCGTCGAATTTTTAGAATTTTTAGTATTTTCTTGTAGTTTATTTTGTTTGAAGAAAACTGCCGATTGAATTTTTTTATAAACTCCATTAATTCTCAGTTACAGCTTTTTGTGTAACATAAAATTATCCCAGAGTCGATAGCATTGTTTGTTTTCAAAATATTTTAGTCGAAACGTATTTTTGAACAAATTTTTTAGTAGTTTTGTTCTGCAATTTTATTGCTTTAAACAAAAACTGTCAGTTGAATGTTTCTACAAACTCTATCAAATATTGACAATATTATTGTGTAAAAAAATATAAAATTATTCCGGCTTCGAAATAAGTTTTTTTCTCAAGCCAAAAAATCAATAGTTTTTAGTATTTTTTTTTTAGTTTTTAGCAAAAAGCTTTAGAAAAAAAACTAAATTAATTTTTTTTTAATTATACCAGTAATCAAATTTAGCATCGTATATGGAATAAAATTAGCCAGAAGTCAATGTTATTTTTTGTTCTCAAGATATTGGAACCGAAAAACGATTTTCTAAAAATGTTTGCATGTTTTGTTTAATTCTTTTCAATTCTTCATTACATCACTATGCGTAGAATAAAATCATGCCTAAGTCATTGGTAATTTTTGTTCTCGAGATATTCGAGACGAATGAAATTTTACTTTTTTTCTGCACTTTATGACGTCATTATCTGTAAAATCAAATTTATTTGAAGTCAATATCTCTATTCTTTCTTGAGATACGGTGTACGATAGAGTGTATCACGGACGTACGAACGTACGTACACACAGCCATACAGACATCCTTCTAAAAACGATGAATTTGGATTCTTGGGAAATCGAAACGTCGAAATATGTCAAAATGTTCGATTCGATAAATCGGACCAATTACAATAACTTCCAATGGGAAATTAATAATGGAACTTGAAAGATAAAAAATAACTTAGAACTAACTCACAACTTTAAGGAACATCGTACAAGATCAAGTTTAACAAAATAAAGTCACTCTTCTGAAAGGAGTTTTTTATGGTTCTTAGAAAAAGGGTGCATGAGAGAAAGCCCACGACTTGAGTGATTCATCCAAGTGAAAAGAGGCCAACGTGGCTTACGAAATTGGTGACATTTTGTTGGAGATTGAGCTGGCTGAAGAAGCTTGTTGGTTTAGCTCTAGGAACTGTAGTAAGTAAGGGGAGTGATTTTGTCTATTTTTGTATTTTTATCACTGTAAGTATAAATTTCCCCATTCTACCAGATCGCCAACCAATGTCATCCAGTTGCTATACCATTGAACGAAGGATTCTACTGGAAGGATTCTCCCAATACTTCAAATTTATGCGCTTCATTACCACATTTGTTATTCTTCCAAGCCTGCTCAATCTATAGATGAAGAATTGAAGTATTTTCAACTTGAAGAAGAGACAAGACAAACTACATATCTCTTTATTAGATTCCATTAAAAAATTGGGTTGACCTGGTTACCAATCCGCTAGTTTTTACTTGATCGTGTTGTCAGCCTGTTCCAGTGGTATAGTAATTAGCATGCTTAGATCATTATTTCCATTAAACGGTTCATAAGCTGAAACTATATATCCACTCTTGAGGTTAGAGAAGAAGTTAAGAGATTATATTTAAGGATATAGTTGCTTCACATTGTGACATCTCCATAACTAAATACCGACCACCCTGCTTTAAAAAAGAATCGAACGTAGGTATATATATAGGTATAAAATCAATATTTGCCTTGTGGCACGAGATCTACCCAGTTTATAAAGAACAAAATAAGTACTATTCCAACTACATTATATGCTGCAGTCATTTTTACATATTATATATATGTATCTCTTTTATAATTCGGATAAATTATCTTTAGTTTCAATTCAATGCAATAACAATTTCCATTGAACTCATTATTTGCCAGTTAACAGTAAATTGATATATTTCTCAGAAAATTCATCTTTATCCTTGTTTATTGTACATATATTCACAGTAGAACGTTATTTTGATTGTATAAAAGCTCAGCAACAACGGCTGTGGAGGTTCTGTTCTTTTATTTGTATTTTTTATTTTTTATTATTATTAAGTTACATTTAAATCTTTTTATACATCTATATAAAAATTGTGTCCGATAAATGAAGTCAAATACTTAAGAAAGGAGTATAATACAGTCCAGAGAAACAAAAATACAAATTTGTGTATCTTTAATATAGGCCTTGGAAATTGAACGAAAAAAAAAAACATTCGAGGCTAAATAAATTGCATGTTAATTGCAATCGCCTATGGGCTTAGCTAAACCAAGATAATTTTCGGAGCTTAACTTAAGCACGGAGAAAAACTGTATTACAGACGGGAATTACATACTTGCTACTGATAGTTTGTATGAAAACTCCATTTTCTGTTTTTGTAATGGCGTCGCTAAACACCGATATCATTTTTTTCAACCAGTTCCCTCCGGGATTGGAAAAAACACACCTGATATTAAATTAATTTGATTTTTACTTACCTACCTATTTATGGCCGCGTTCGAGTGATAGGCAGATATGGTACCTAAGATCGTTTTGCAGCGGATATGTTTTCGACCGACCAAAACCGGATTGGATAGGACTCATATTATATTATATTTGTCTTGTATTTTATATTTTTTTTTTGTATTTTATACCTATAATATTTTATATTTTATTTTGTTCGGTAAAAATCGAAATCTATGTAAAAAAAAAAAAACCACAAACTTGAAATCCAGCGTGTTCTTTTATCCATTGCCACAGAAAGTGAGAGACTAGACAAGTATTTCAGATGTCAGCTGTTTTTTATCACAAAAGTCCTAAAAAAGTTGACGAGTTGGTATATTAGAACTTTTAAAACTTGGCTTTGATACGCACGAATAAAAGACAGAAAAAAAAACGGCTATTGGTCTAATGTCGATTGTTTTTAAAGTTTTTTGATGCTCGAAATTTTGAAATCTACATATGAGTCATTATTTCCAAAAATGACACTTTACGAGTACCTATACTTATGTACGTTAGAATAAGTTGTTTTTATTTTCAAATAAATTTATCTGCAATTTATTATCCTGGACTATGCCATGCTTTCAGTTTAAGTTAACAAAAAAAAAATAAAGGATAAATCACTCGATTTTATTTCACTTTTTTGAAGGTCTACAGAAGTAAATACATACATTACATTTATTGTTGTTATATTGTGCGTTGCCACGTCGCTGCCACGACGCACGCACGTCAGTTGGTGGTTGATTTAACGAAGTGAATTGAATTCGATGATCGGCAATTATTTTTATTGGAAATTGAGACTTTTAGCCGTTTTGAGGGTAATTATTTGACTGCTTTTTTTCTCTGTCAATAAATTTATATAAATGTTGGCAAGCTACATATACATAGTAATATGTACCTATATTATGTTTTCTCTTCGGAAATAATATAAAGACAGAATTAATTAAGTTAGTTCTTATTATGAGTTTTCATTTCAGGGATCAAAAGAGGGAATTTTATATCCGAATGGAAATGTCATTAAATTAAATATGAACATACATATATAAGTAAGTACTATGGTACTGTTTTACAAAGGCCTGTAATTAATCAGTTGTTTTCTTTTTTTTGTCATGGATAAACATTCATTTGAGGTAAAATTTTCAAAATAAATATTAATTATAATATTGCAGATAATAATAATATTATATCTACATATATGAAATTTATGTATGTATTGAAAATTAAAAAAAAAGATATTATTAACTCAATAAAATATCTAGGTACATTGATTATACATATATATTTATCTATCATTTGAAAAAGAATCCAGTACAAAGAGAAGTAAAGGGAGAGTTCTTTGGAGAAGTGAGGTCAGAGCAAGCAAAGGTATAATAAGTTTTATGATATAGAAAAATAAGAGGGAGATTTCTTTATGTCCAACAATGCTTGATTTAAGTATCCAAAAAACATTCACGCATACCAAGCAACCTATCTTGCTGACCCAATTTACGTGCTCATTTTATTATTCTCAACAAAGTCGGAATACACATTTGACCGGGAAAAAATTTAATTGTCATCAGAAGCAACATGTATAGACTTTCGGGAAATTCGGGCTGGAGCTTAAGCCACCATCTTGGAATTTTCTTGGAATAACAAAATTTACTTTACTATACTTACTTAGTGGAAATAGGATTTTTCAAATAATTTTGATTGAAGCCAAATTATATTTTTCTCAAAAACTATAACACATTTAAGCATCTGGTTTTTAGCGATTTGACTAAAAATTGATAAGAGAAATGAATATTAAAAACAATAATAGTACTAGGTAAAATTTAAAAAAAAAAATAGTTTCAAAATTTGTTTCTTTCATTTTTTTTTTCTCAAAATTTTGAGTTTTAAAATTAATTTTCCAAATAATATCCAATAAAACAATTTTTTAGAAAATTCAAAATTGCGGCTGAAGCTTCAGCCCGATTTTCCCGAAAGCAAACATCCAAATAAACCCCTTTAACGAATAGGTAGTGAAAAAAAACTTACAATAAAATTTTTTCCTCGTCAGGGAAAACTGATATACATACTATAATTACAATATTAACAACATAATATAGGTATATACAATATACATACGACAGCACTTAGTTAGTTGAATAGTTTTCTAACAATATATATATAATAATATAACTATATATATAATAAGTCAAGTTGTCTTAGACTTTTCTTTACAACAAAGGTTTCCATGGTTTTGGATGCTTGAATTTACCCCAAACTGATATTGTCCTATCTGGTTTTTGTAGAATACCTACACATACCTATTACCTAGTAGGTATGTACCTACTTTTTCTGTAACGCACAGTAGACTTATATATTCACATTAAATTGGTGCAGGTTTCCAAGACCATATAAATCAATACTGTTTAATTACTTTCGAAGTTTGCATTAAAGTCATTTCGTGGCATTAAGAAAATAAATCAAGCCTTATGTCACAAGTTAGTTAAGGTCATGATGTCAAATGATTTTAACTTCAGTCTAACAAAGGCAGGACAATAACTTAAAGTGAACAACTCCTTTTTATTCCTTCTGATCCCATCATCACAACTTCTAAATGAGTGGTTTGGAGATTGTGAATTATTAAAGTATTTTATTCTTTTTACGAAAAGTCATATTTTTCATACAAAATATATTTTGTGATGAGAAGGAAACGTTTAAAAAAAAATAGCTACACAAAAATATAAGCCTTGGCCTTTTTTATTAATGACAACATAATTGCTTAAAATATTCACATATTTTGAACATGCGAAGCGAACACATGGAAAAGTAGACAGATTAAAACTTAAACAATAACTCAGCATGAATACCGAAATGAACTGACTGTGCCTTCGAAAACACTCATGAATAGCTAAACAAAACAACAACAACAAAAATATAAAAAGGGTATAATGACAAGTATCCAGCAGCGCTTTTCAAAATAATAAATTACACAAATTTACTTCCAATTTGCATCTCTTTTTCGAAATTACATCTCACAATAATAATTCTGGAAACGGACAATGCTTTTCAATTCAATTCAATAATTCGAACCCGACAGTGTCTGATACCATGGCTACTATGTATTGTATGTATGTATGTATATTATGGTCATGACCTTGAGTATTCAATGAAGGTAATTAGTAATCCTGTACAGCAGCCAAATGGCCGTGGTCCTTTTTATCCTTTTACTATACGATTACATTGCCCTGGAGTGCTTCTTGTTGTTGATTTGTGGCTTCACGCCTGTCTAATATTTTATGACTGTAATTTCATTAAGTGGCGCCTAACGCTAACTTATAGGCAAACAATCTAGGTAGATATATTGTTTGTACAGATCTATGACATTAAGTTTCTTAGCTATAGAAAACCAAAAGAAACATAACTACTGTTTTCATAAAAATAAAAGAAATTATTTCAAAATTAAAAAAATATAGTTATCTATTGTTTTTACCCAATTATGTCAAATATGGTACCTATAAGAATAACTCAAAAAAAAAAAAAAAAAACAATTGTTAAAGTCAAGTCCATATAACGATTTCATTTGCAACTTTTTGTGATTTATTTCAAAATTTTAAGTGATGAATTAACTATTCTAATGGTCCAATCAGTAACTGGCGCCTAATTTTAATTTTTAGCGGCTAAAATCTAAACAAAAGTAATTTTCAAAAAATATAACACCCCAATAAATCATCCACGCAAAGGGATAGGCTATATGAATCCGAAGTGGTCTCGTAGTTCTTTCCAACACTCCTCTTGGCTATATAACACAACACAACACAACACAACACAACAAAACATAAACACAAACACTCCGCAAATTACCAACTGGTTATTGCTGAAAATGTCAGAGAGCCTCGCTGGACCAATAATAAAAAAAACATTGTTTTAGTTGAAATGCCAACAAAAAGGACACATAGCCAAAACCAAACCAATCCAAACCAAAGTTACACAGTGGGGCAAATGATATGAAATTTTGACAAGAAATGATAAATATTTTTGAGATTCTCTTTATTGAGTCAAAGTAGATAAAAAATGGAGGGGGGGGGGGGGGCATTAAAATAATTTTTCAAAGGTTGGACTTTTTGTTTTATGCTCCTTAAAGTCTAAAGCATAAACACATTTTGGGGTACCTATAGGCTATAACCTATTCCTCCAACGCTTTCCAGAATTTTGCATTTTTTAATCGATTTAATTCGTTGCGAAATGATTGAGCTAGAAATTTTTAATATTTCATGTCATAGCTTCGACTCTCTGTAAATATGTAGTTCACAAAATGATATAGAGAAAAACAAGTTGCCAAAAACTGAGAGGATGAAAAAATCAAAATGTCTATAGTTTGAAGTTGATTGATGTGATAGTTTTTGTTAATTGGCTGGAGCCAAACTTTTGTTTATGCTTTGGTAAATAAAAACAATAAAATGTTAAAATTTTTCATGATGGAATTTATAAATTGGAAATTGAGTTTTAAATAAATTTCATTATGGTGATTTTTGAACTATTAGGTTTTCTTTTGTGGTTTGTTCCTCATCTTTTTATGTCGTCTTTGAAGCAAACCTAGTCTAGTACTAACCCATTTAGACTTTAGTAAATAATTTTTTTTTAAATGAATAAAAACTTAAAATAAATTAAATTATATTTTACAATTTTTGTCATCTTTTCATAACATCTTTCCCACTGTAACGCAAGTCAAAAAGTTAAATTGTGAATTCGTAGAATACCCAGATTAAAAATTCGCTTTTCTTCTGATGAGATACCGCCGCCGCCGCCGCCATCATCATCAGGCGTCGTTTGCTTCGCCTAACGCGGGTCAAACAAAAATTGATTGCAAAAACCGTGCGACAGTACGAAAATAAAATTTACAAAAAAAAAAAGAAAATAATTTGTGACGCCACGTCGAATTATCTTTGTCTTGCTCGTTAATGGTGTTGATGTTGTGGCATAACATCGCACAAGAGCGAGTGAATCAAAACACAATTCTGCACACCAAGGTGAGAACGTATACAAAAATACCTGAGCCGAGACTTAAACTGAGACTGCAAGAGTATCCTTTTTTAGATGAAACAATACAACAAGGAAGAAAAAATAACGTATTGAAAAACTGTGCTGTTTTATGTAATAAAACAAATAGTACCTTATAATGTGGTAAAAATATATAAATGTATACAACTGATGATCCAGGTTTCGATCAAAGGTAGGTATAAGGCCTTTTGAATAGTGGGTGAAATATTATTTCTTGTAAAATGATAGCTATTTTCAAATAATTGAGCAAATAGCTGTGCCTATAGAAACCAAAACCGCTAAAGTCGAGTTTAGGCGAAATTGAGAGTTTTATGTAATTAGATTCAGCTTTTTGTAGTTTTTTTTTATCTTTGTATTCCACACTAGTTTCAAGGTGGTCAGATTTTCCAATAATATTCTAGACTCTAGAGCAATTTATTATTTCGAACTTCTAAAAAAAATAATAAAAACTTCTTCCCTAAAAAGTGTAAAAAATCGACTTTAGCGGTTTTTCCTTTTGGCCATATTATCTTTAAGATTCAGGTGCTGAATAATAAAATTTCCAGTGAATCAGAATTGGACAGTAAATTGAATAAAAAATAATTAGGAAGCAGGCTGGTAAAAAATTGAAAACCACAAGGTTTCCAAATTATATAAGTTACAAGTTAAATTAAAGAGATTAAACAAAGAGCTTAAATATGAATAAGTTATTCCAGATAGATTCGGTCAGAAGATTCCATCAGATCATTAGAATGGATATTTCAGCTGAATAATCCTTGTGGTAAGCGGTCTTAAGAGATCTCTTAGAAACAAGTATCAAATCTATTCATCAAGTACATTGGAATCAGTAAGTGGATTAAATAACCAGAGAAAGATGTGAAAAAATTAAATCGGTGATATTTCAAATGCTGGAAATCTTTGGAAAAGCTTTGCATTACGATCTTGGTTACAATGTCAGGGAAGGGTTTGCCACCACCGTAAAAGACGAAATATTTAAATCCCATATCTCCGGTTAAATTTCCAAACTGCAACATTATTATCAGGGATACTAAGAATTGAAAGAAATTTAAGCGGATGTTCCACAAGGTACTATCAAAGGACCTATTCTATTTTTTCTTACATTTACAAACGATGTCCAGTTACCAGCTATGTCAGGAAGCTGAAATTTGTAAATGCTGGAACAAGTTAAAATCATAATAACCAATACTTTCCTTTTCTAGAAATTAAAAAAATCATCAAATTCTTTCACAAATTTACTTAATCTAGCTGCATTATCCTCTTTTTTTTAAGGCCAAAAACAAAACAATAAAGGCAATCCCCTTTCACGGGGTCGATAAGCAATCATAAAGTCAGAGGATATTTTCGTTAAAAAAAAGAAACGTAAAAGTAGAGGTATATAGGAAAAGAGATTAATCGCATTTCGTTGCCCTAATAAAAGGAACTCGGACATCGTATATAGGACCAAAACTCCAGTCAAAGTCATGTAAAGAGTAAGTTTCTGAGTGTTCTGTTCATATACCTATCTAGACGTGGTGCAACTCCTGCTGCACGGTTCAAGGACTACGATTTCGTATTTCATCTAATTGGATTACAGTTGTATACTTTTTTTTTCTCCTGCAAGGAGAACGGCTAGCACTGCTGTCACATTCTATGTATATAGACAGCAAACGAAATTGGCACTCAGTAGGTGTGTCGTTCAAGTGGCACTATACGGCAGTTCCGATGGTCACTCTTGACATAAATGCTGCTCTATAGAGTCTATATCTATACTTGTACATGGACTGGACGTCCCATTCAAGAGGAAGAGGTGCGCCATCAGGGAAATGTGATTTTCGATTCGGACGTAAAGTGTACTCAACTTTTTTAGAGTCGAGCGCGGGCAGCGGGCAACGGACAGAGGCGGCGGTTGTAAAACCCTGAAGTCCTTTATCGGAAAATACACGATAATTAAATGGTCTTTGTGCGTTCCTGAGCCGGAATGTGTTTATTTAAGGTTACGGTCACTATGCTACACTCTCCGGTCCGTGTATAGATTGTGCTGTGGTCAGAGGTCTTCTTTGTCTAATTAATTGGTGTGGTGAGCCTCATGTGTGGATGATGGTGAGTCAGGAATTTAACGTCATCAAGGAGCATCAAACTGCACCAGAAGGTTTGTTCGTTCCATGCATCGATTTGTAGGAGAGACACAGAAACTACAATCAAATCGCTGTGTTTGCGTGGCATTTCGCAAATTGATTTGATGTATGTATATATGGCGTTCTTGGTGATGGAACTCAATATGAAGGATATGTTGTATGTACATATAGGTAGTATGTTGGTCTTTTGTGCTGCGCTTACGTCAGCGGAATTTAAACTTCGAGGAATGCAATCGACTAGATATTGAAGTACCTACCAGTTACCCACCGACACAAAGCGATGTGAAGATTATCGGACAACATGAGAGTCCCTGTGGCAATTATTTGATTCCTCCGCAAACCGTAATTAAGATGCTGATGCTGAGTTGTCTTTGTGTGTGGTGCAAATATACTGTCGAGTAAACACAATTCATCAGAGAGGTAAAATTGTACTTCCTTTTTTTTTGCCACATCATGATGGGTGGTCCCTTATATATTGATCTGGTAAAATGAATTTCTCAAAATGGGGACGCATTTTGATGGAAGCGTTACAAGTGCCTCGACAACGCCAATCACAAAGGAGACGCTTGCTTTGATCCAAGAGTTCATTATAATTCGGTAAAAATTCCGTTGAAGGTAAAATATGCAGAAGAAAATGTAAGCCAATTCTTGTTGCTGCCGCTGCCACACTTTAAACAAACATATGAGTAAATTATGGAACTTTCTAAAAATCATCGGGAATATTTCTTTCTTCTTTAATTTCTTGGCATATTTTGTTCATAAATATTTTTATTTTTTTTTTAAACTCAACTGCAAACTTTCATATTCTGCCATAACTTGCGAAATTTCTTTTATTAACTTTTTTGTTACTTCTTAATTTTTATACAAAGATGCAACCTGATATTTCAGCTTTTTTTAAAGACCTCAACCTTAAAAATTCGATTAAAAGACTCAATGATAAGCCTCTAAGTACCTAAATCAAAGCGAAAAAACTTTATAACCTTTATAGATTAAATTTAAAATTTTACTAATTTTAAATCTTTTTAATAAAATGTTCTCAGTTTTAAACAATTTTTAACTACTATCATACTAAACTTATTTTCTTGATGAAATCCAGTTGAACACGTCAAAAATAACTACTGACAGTTCGGGCACAAAATTAAGCGAATATATTCTCTTTGACATTTGTAAATGTCAAAGTGGCATATATGAATATGCATATGACTTATGGAATTGACGACATTTCGTTCATATAGCATTTTTTCTTAGTCGTCGCGAGTGACATTTGTTTCAGCCATGACCAATCACCAAGGAAACAAAAACAAGAATAATTTTGAGGTTATTATTGGTGCGTTCAGGTGTGTATCGAAAGCGATCTGAATAGCTTTGTGTTGTTGTAATCCCTTGTAAAATCACAGCTGATGTCAAAGCAGCTGTTGGCGAAAAATAATCTCAAGCTATCTTAAAAATTCTGGGATACTCATCTATCCTATGAGAAATGTCAACAACAGCTAATTTGCGTTCAGAAACATACTGGATACTCGAGTATCTTAGATCGGCTATCCTAGTGCAACCTGCACGCGGCCATTGTTTCGAACAATTCATTCGTTGCAGTGTGGTTGTTATGTGGAGAGCGAATAGGTAGAAATGGCGGCCATCAGAGCAACCTAGCTCATTGACCCCAGTAGCGTTAAGATTACGCCGTTTTGATATAAATTTCGCCAATAGAGTTTGACAGTTCTTAACAATCATATTGCAGTTCGTGACGACCAATTTATTTTCTCAAATTTCTCTTATTTTAGTAATTGAAACGCAAATTTTAGTATCATAACATTTCTACCATGAAGTTTTCTACCATTTTGTCTAGTTTTTGTGAAGAATTTAGGCTTATTAAATGTTTCAAATCCTATTTGTTCTTTTATTCGTCGGTCGTTGGTTACTTAAATGTGAATAGTCCTTAAAGACCTCTTTTTTTCTCTTATGACTTGCATGTAGATCGCACTGACGCCTCCTTCTCAACTGCAATCTAAAATTAAAAGATTCAATTCGAAACGCCCTCGAATACCAATTGAAACATCCCCCTTGCCATTTTCCAATACTTTGTTTTCTTCTATAACCGCGTCCGCATCATCTGTTAAAATATGCCGTTCTTATTAAATCAATCAAGACCGCAAATCGTACACCGTGTTGCAATCTAAACTGATTCGTGTTTCGAAAATCATCATCGTTTCTGGTTTGTTGGACTGATAAAAGCCTCTGCAATGCATAAACTTTGTTACCAAGTGCAATCTAATCAATATCATCCAACCTTTAACGATGTGATAATTATTTGATGATGCCATAGATAGGTTAGATTCATTAAATATACGCAACAGCTTCACTTCGTGCATCGCATTAACCGCGGCAACAGAAGTCAGTGGCGGTGCGGTGCGGTGCGGTTGGTTGGTATGTTCGACTTTGCATTTGACCATCATCAGCTTCTACTTCACCTTCCACCACAAGAGACGGAGTGCCGCCGCCACCGCTGTTGACGACGACGATGCTGCTATATGCTGCTGCAACAAACCAACCATGGCTTTTGAATAGGTATAGCGAAATGACCAAGTCACGATTATGTTTTCCCTAAGTGCCTTCGCCTTGGAAAAAGCCTCTCGACTATAATATAGTAACGTTTAACGAGGTATCGTTTCCACGGCCATTTATAATGCTAACGCCATATCCATTTGCAGCATCTTTGCTTGATGTGGTGTGTCGATGGTGTGGGGGCTAAAATATCTCAGCGGCACGGTGCAGTGGTGCAGCAGCTAAGCGCCCGCCCGGTGTTGGCATGATTCTGTAATTGCGACCATGCCAATTAATAGCCTCTGTGTATATGTATGCAGATGCGTTAGCGGATCTTATAGGTAGGTACATATTCAATATTGCTACTTAAAAATAATGTTCTTGTCTATTAGTGATTGAGGAATGACCATGGCGCCATCTAATTAGCTGATTTGCCGTCGATTATAATATTATAGGTACGTTGAACAATTAATTAATAAAATTTTGTATCTTGTTTCGATTTATTTTTCTTTTTTTTGTTGTTGTTTGCTTATTTTAATATCGAAGTCCTTGAAAGGCCATGAAGGGATAAGACTTGAAGCACGTTTTAGTTGAGAAATTATATGTGAGAGCTGAATAAGAGAACATAATACTGATGTAATGCTTTTTGTCGAGGCTGAGATAAACTCAATGAACAAATATTCTGTTGGTTCACCAGTATAAACAAGATTCAATTCAAAGCTTATTATGAATAATCGCATTTAAATATTTTGTCCTCGAAAATGACTTTTTTTTAAGGCTGTGTTATTGGGTAGGTAGACGTGTGTCTCATCGGAACGGAATATTTTAAATGTAATTTAATTGATTTAATGCAATCAAATTGTAAAAATTTAAATTTCAACAAAAAAAAAGGAAAAATTTAACAAACATCTATTTAGAGGCTTCTATAAGCGCTTATGTACCATTTTTCAATTGCAGATGTAGGTATAGTTTTTTTTTGCCATACCTATATCTACAGAAATAGCCCGTATTTTATTTCCCTGATGGAATGTGCCACGAGACGACATCCAAGGGAATGTGTTTTATTATGCACCCGACCCCTGTCTCATAGCGGTGTATTGCATTGTTTCCTGAATGCTCCTAGATGCATCTCTAAATCTGGAATCTCAGCCATTAACTGATTGTTTGCAGTTTTCATTTCAAACCCCTATACCAAACGCCGTTTATATATAAGACACACAAAACACACTATACAGTTACAATTCAATGGTATCTACTATGTGGCTTTAGAATAGATTTTACATTTTTGCAAAACAACATTCCTATATAGCGCACTGCTATCCTGATGCAAAAGGGTGCTAAATGTGAATTGAATCCTTTTGTGTTGAAGAAGGATCATTATGCGTGTCGTATACCTCGTTTCTACGTGTTGACAGAAATCTCAACGCTTCTGGCAAAACACCTAGCCTAGATGTGTGCTGCATTTTTGCACCTGCATACGCTGCATTTCATATACAATCGTCAAGCCAGATGTTTTTAATGGTGGGTATATAGGTATAGTGTGTCTTTTAACCGTTTCTGGTGCTGTTGATGATGATGATGACACGGTTCGCTACTGATGAAGGATTTGATTGAATTTTCAGCAAACTTAATGAAATGTTTTTCTTTCTTCTGTATTTTTTTTTTTTTGTTGCTGCAGTGAGTATAAAAGAAGTGCACACGAGTCATGCGGTCTGGGACTTACCTATATGAGTGTAGAAATAAATCAGTTATTCATATTCTATTCGTGTAAGGGTTTAAGGTTTTATAACAGGATTAGGAAGACCCGTCATGAGGATTCTGTTCATATCTATATAATGAAAAACGATCAGGAAGTATTTTGTAGGAAATCGTGTGGTTTATAGGAAGCGGGGAATATTTTTATTTGGTGAATTATAATTTTTGTATTCAATTTCATGAATATAGGAAAAAGGATAGATATATGAAAGTTGGGTACAGCTACAGTTAGGGTGGTCCTTATTTTGGAATTTTTGGTGTGTTTTTATAAAGACCGAAAACTTCTTGTCATTTTTGCGAAAAAATTGAAAATTTAGGCGTCACCAGTTAATTTCGGGGCAGAGACTTGAAACTTGGGAAATATCAAATAGGTATCTTTTTATTTAAATTTATTTCGTAGCTCAAAGCTGACTTCTTGAACTTCAATTGTATATTGAGAAGTAATTATAAACTAACATTTTGAAAGAATTTTCAATGAGCTAAAGATTCGGGAAGATTAGTTTAAAATGAACTTCCCATGATAAACTCAAAACTAAAAAGAGAACTTCTAAATGAATGAGACTTAATATGGTCCCAAAGCTTCAAAGACTATTTGGAGCAATACCAAAATGAAAAGTTTACAACCATGAACAAAAATAACATAGAAATATTCCTTATAAAATCGACCAAATACAAGGACGTTTTTATCTCTGTATAGGTATATCATCTTGTATACACATCCAGATACATCAGCACAAGGATATCTAAGATTTAAACAAAATCCATTTCAACCTGACGCGCAACATGACGAGAACGCAACAGGTACATAATATTATAGTAAACGAGTAAATTCAAAAGAATACCTCCTGCTGCACGAATATAAAATGATCGAATCTCCAGCCTGGACCATACCTGAAACACAACTATGTACGTGTGTCGTCGTATTCCATTGCTGTTGTACAATCGTTAAAAAAGACGACATGTCCACGTGAACTGTAACAATCGGTTATGCCCAACCATTACGTCTCGCTGGGGCCAGTTATATCAATTTAACAGCCCATCCAAAGAACATGCACTTGGACACACACAGGCCTAGGAGATTGCCATTTTGTGCGTGGGTTGAGTTTCTGAGTTCCCAGAGTTCCACATAGCCAGCATGGACCTTCGTTTGCATATATTCACGTTTCATCTGCAGTATACCTATTTAACGTCCGTGAGACATTGTGTCATGTTATCACTGTAGTTTTTTGTTAATAAAATAATAATAGAAGACTATTAAAGATTAAAACATCGATTCATCCAGTCCAGTCCGGTCCGGAAAGCCTTTTCCTTCATATTATATTGATATATACGTATAGTTGTAGGTATATAAGCCCGAGCAACTTTAATAGTATAAAGCTATATACCTGTAGGGAGGGCATTGCATCGTAAGGATTTCGCAGCAAATGTGATTGCGCGCTCTAGAGAACTCGAAATAATGTTGTAATTGTTTTTCCATGTACACGAGATTGCTGGATGTCATGAATTACGATTGACTTGAAACATGAACGTGGAATGCCATGCTATGCAATCTCAAGGCCGACACAGTACTATACGGAATTATATAGGGAACACAACATAAAGTTTCCTTATGAGGATTACGACAACAACAACACTACAACAACAACTGAAACTGACAAAGCTGGATGCTGATGCCGATGCAATCAAGTTTTATTTGATTGAATTTTGGGTTTCGGAAAAGTTTTTCAAGCTTACGGAAAGGCTCTTGTATATACGTGTATGAGGATCTAATGCAATAAGAACAACATAAACTATATCGAGTCGTATATCTTTCTGGACGAGAACTTTTGCAGTCATCATGATGATGGGATGCATATCGTCAAGGATATATAGTACAGTGGGGCATCATTGCAATCAATAAAGTAGATATAGGTATGTACATTTGTTTACTAACTTATTCATTCACAATGGTGAAATTTTAATAATTCAAGAATCGAAGGACTCACGGCGAAGTGGTTCATTTGTCATATGGTCCACCCATCGTCATCCCAATCGACGATATAGGTACCTACAATACCACCCCCGATAAAAGATGTATAGGTCTGTACATGGTACATGAACAGTTCCGTTCAATCAAGAACGGGTTCAATATGGGAATTTCACATCCGATTGTTTTAATATTTATTCGTATCTATCTGTAATTAACTTAAGGAAAATGGATGGAGTTATAGTCGTATTGTATATGTATGTATGTAGAAGATTTTGATTTTGAGAAATGGATCAACGAAAGGTAGAATTCAATATACGACAGGGACGGAGAACTGCAATTTCTAGGATGTTTACAAGCGAAACATAATATTCTGATTTCTTTAATAACACATCTTTATTTTATTGGTTCGATGACTTCCAGTTTTCGTGTCAATAAATGGATCTTGAAAATGTAACGTATATTGCTTAAAGGATGAAGTGATCTTGGAACAGAGAAAATATAAGCGGAATATAATATGCATAAGAAGCACACGATTGAGGACATAGAAAGCTTACGACTGGGCTTAAAATTGTTGATAAAGAAGGAACTAGGTTAACTCATAGCTGTAGCCAACTGAAGTCAGTAAATGAGAACCTAATATTTGCGGTCAGAAATATCAAATCTCTAATTCTGAAATACGAAATTCAGTTGATGTTTTTGAAAAAAGGTGTTTTTGTTAACATATTTGGAGAAAAAGATAGTCAAATCAAACGGAAAAACAAACCAAATTGTATCAATCCTAATTAATACCCAATCGGTTAGTACAAAAAATCTGTACCTACATTTATTTATGGTCAACAGTTATTTGAAAAAAAAATCTGACATTACTTTTTGTTTTCAAATGTATATCATGAATAGTAGACCACCCGAAAAGAGACTGACCGCCTGACATATGTATAGTAGTGTCCATGTCAGCATCCGACAAAAAAGGACCTCCAACGTGCAAGTTCTTTGATCCCTTTTTTTTATTGGTACCAAACTTGCACTTCTTCAGCTTATTAACTCGGGCCATTTGCTTGCACTTTTTTTTTTTTAATTTTTTTTTAAGCTCTAACTAAGAAAAAAAAAATAGCATATTGCGCCTGGAATTTATATTGGGATCATATTTCACATTCATCTGGATCACGCACCTTTACACGTATTATTAAATCGTTGGCAGCTTCGTATCTTTATGCAAAAAATTTCCTCATTTAGAACCAAAATGACCCCCCCCCCCCCCCAAACAAAAAAAATGTAAAATGACTTCATGGAGCGATCTTTTCTTCATAAGCATGTTGGTAACTCGATAGTTTGATCGCGTGGCCAATATCGATATATTTCACCTTCTGGCAGGGTAATCGTATGGCAGGTGTGATGTGTGTTGTGTTGTGCTGTGAGGTCGTCTGAGGCTCTTTTTTTTTAAGGTATCGCGCGACCATCTGATGCATACGACTTCTTTTACCTGAAGGCACATTTGTCTGTCGATATTAATATGATTGAGAGGGATTCGAATAGACAAATTAATCAGTCTCCTATAATACTCGTAGACTGACCATTGATTGAGCGGGTGTTATATGGAGATACATGATCCCTTTCTATTCAAAAGATACTTTTCAATTTGCGATATTTTCTTTCATTTTCTTTTTTGCATCCGAAAGATGCGAGGAGATATGTATCTTCTTTTTTTGTTGTTCCTATAAAGGATATTTTCATACGGAAGGATATAACATCTTTGGTGTTTTTTTTTTTTTGCGTTTCGAACACCTGGTATGTCATTGATTATATTTCCTTTGTTGTTGTATTTTATTTGTATTCATATGTGTACATTCGAGTATATCCTTGTCGAGAAGATTCTGATCCTTGTTGATTGGTTTGGTCTACAAATATTTGTTGCAATGGATGATAAGAGAAAGATTTGTTCCTATTTGATTGGAAATTTATAAACAAATAGATACCTATGTATAGACCCGGTATTTGTGTTCCCCATCAAGTAGGTTTATGTTTGTATAAATTATTTTAAACCGAAAGTAGAACAAAGTTCGATTCTTTCAAAAAAAAGAAAAAAAGAAAATCAACGAAAAATGTAAATTTTTCATTTTCACATTTCAAGTAGGTACCTATATAGCCATCATCTTATACCTCCTGATGCTTATGTGAAATAGATAACCATGTGTAAATATTTGTGCAAATTCTAAAAGAAAAGGTTCTATTTATCCATGAGCTTGTTATATAGGTAACCTACCTATAGGAATTTAAATTGAAACAGATACCGACAATAGTGTGGGTCAATTAATTGGTTTGGTGGTATAGAGGTTTATGGTCTGGTTATCACACCTGTGGGTACACACAAAAGAGAACTATGTTTATTGATCCGCAATGAGAATAACGTTTATAGGTACATATTTCGAAAAACAAATATTTGCAATTATTTTTGACCACAGAATTTTGTAGTGCGGTCGAACAGCGGCAGCAGCAGTGCAGCGCAGCGCGGCGGCAACGACAGTAATATTGAAAACGATTTATAAATTAAAAGTATTTATAGGTAGGTATAGGTATGTATCTGCCAACAATAGAAAAAAATTCTGAACGTTAGGTACCTGCATATAAAGTATATGTTGATGAAGAAGAATTGTTCATCCAAAAGATTGTTTGACAAATTCTTGGAAAACATTAATTTTTTGGAAAAAAAAACAAACACGCATTCCCATGAACGCCGCAGTATCTTATAGTTTGCAAACCTGTTCCTTACTAATTCGTGCCGTAAATCCCTGTTAGTTCATTTAGTTTAAATAAATTTAATACAATTTACAAGCATAATATATTAATCATATGACCAGGCCATCTGCAAGTGTTAGATAAAATATCAAAACGCACATTTATGTACAATGTACATATAGGTATACCCTCTGTAATAACTAACAAATATAGACTATAGAATATACAAAACAAAAGACATTATATAAGTCTCTCAACATTGTCCATAAGCTCGAATTACATCTTCCTCGATGGACATGGAACCAAATGAGCAAAAGCATGAACTATGTGATTGTGCTGCAGTATAAATATTTGTGTGTTCATTATTCTGGCAAATTGGCATAGTTCCGGGTTCCGGTCACAGTTGTTGTATATATTATATTCTCCTGTCTATAAGGACAATGATACTCTGTCCATGATTTCGCACTCTGCATCATCAAAACTCTCTTTGTACGTACTTTATCTTATACGGATGCTCCTTGCCAAACAAGGACCTCTGAATTCATTCGTTTCCCTGATTAATTGGAACATTAGCAGGTTCCGTTTGACTGAACATCATACTTATGTTGCTTTAGGTCCTGTCTGCAGACCCTTACCATAACTAGCCACAGACATCTGCAACCAGCAGAAACTGAAGCAGAACCGGGATGGGTTAACAATATCATAGAATTGTTACATCATATATACCTATACCCGTTCATCATTTCATTACAGCCTTTTAAGCTAATTGCCTTGTCTGTGGCGATCCCCAAAAGGACGAACACATAATATCTCTTGCGACTTGCGAACGAAGAATTTTACTTATTGCATTGGTGACAACAACATTTTTGGATAATTTTCCTAGAAAAGAGCGTGTTCGGCGGTTATAACTGTAGTTATATACACAACATTAACCAACGCCCATATCGCAATTTAAGTTGTGTCTGTGTGGGGTAGGTCTGCAAAAAATATATACAAAAATTTGCAAACATATAAAATGTTGAAGAAAATATTAAAGCAAATAAATTTGAGATTTTCGAAACATGGAAGGACCTTCATGCTCGAAAGTCATTTTCATTTCGTTGCGACTTGCAAGGATGGTTGTGGTCGAGTCATATATAATAGACTATAATATTGTGTGTTTTGAACTAGGTATATAAGGAAAAATGTGTTTCTAAAGGATTTAAGTAGGTATATTCCCATCAGTGTGTCCTTTTTAAGTAATTATGTATAACTGTGGTTGGTTGTTTTTTTTTGCTTATCACAGATACGTTTTGGGTTGGGACGATGAGAAAATGGAAGCCAGAAATATTATATTTTTAAAGCCATGCAATTATTACAGTTTTAAAAACTTTTTGTGAGTAAACTTTTTGCAGATTTTATAAACTGTTAAATAAAGAATTGTTTTATTGTTTGGTTTAACCTACTTTTAAGTTTTATGTGTAAGCGAATATTTTATATTTAAATTTATAAAAAAATCGAAAAGGGAAGATGTATATAAAATTAAAGTTTAAATTTTGTCTGTTAAGTGGTTTTTGAAAAATGTTTTAATGTTTTTGAGGATATCAGCCAAGTGAGTGATACCTAATAAGTGATACAGTGAAACCTCCTATTGTGGACAACTCCCTTAAGCGGACAATCCTCTTGACCGGACGAATTCTCACGACAGTCGATCTTGAATTTAATTTGCATTTTACGATTTGATAAATTTATTTCTCTTAGGCGGACAAAAACTTTAGTCCAACAATTAATGAAACATATAAAAAACCAGGGTGTAAACGTTAGAGGACTGTAATCCCAATCTATTAACACCTAAAAACAAAAACAAGGAAAATTAATGGGCCGTGATTTTTTCAAGCCAAGAGCGAATTGGATAAAAAGTACGATGCGGGACAAAACAATTTCCATGTTAAATGCAACAACAACTAATCGCCTTCGAGCTTAGCTATACTCAGATAATAATTTCGGGGTTTAACTTAAGTGCGCAGAAAAAATATGTTACCGACATGAAAAACATAGTCGATAGTTTGTATGGAAACTCCATTTTTTTTTTTCTGTGATGGCGTCGCTCGCTATTATCTCCGATGTCAAGCAGTTATTTCTAATATGTATAAAGGCCACTCATTTAAGACATTGGGATTCGGTAAGAAATAAACAAATCAAATTTTCGATTGTTCATTCCCAAGTTATTTTGCAAACATAACGAACAAAAAAAATAAACATTCAACTTCATAAATCAATTAATTCTTTAAATGAAGAACAAAATAATTTATTAAATTTTAAAAGGCAAATAATTTAAATTAACCAAACAAGTTCCCACAGCAAATTCATTATAAACTCATGCGAATGGAAAAAATATTTTAATTTTTTTTATATTGGTGTTTTCGATTTTCTTTATAATTTTTGAATTGAAATAACATGCGTGAATGCAAGGACTTTTGCCTTGGAAGCTTTTCAGTTTGGTTTATATTATATGGATAAATTAAATGCATTTATTTCATTTTTGTTGATTTCATATATATGAAATGCAATATGCTTATAATGCGATATCGCAATCAAGAGGTGTGGTGAAATGGTGAAGGTTTTTAATTGAATATTTGTCGAAAGAATTATTGGGTGTTTAAATAGTAGTATTATACGTTATTTCATTAAAAATTGGGATGCATCTTTCTCTTTAATTTATCGTAGCACAAAAACAAGTTATTGATTAAAAACGAAAATAAAAGCAATGTATGTACATATATGCGGTTGACCTTGAAGCCTTGCATCGGGTAGGCTTTCAGAAAGGAGGGGAACACCCGAAAAAAAATAATTTAACTGAATTTAACATTATTTTTTTTATTCTTTATCAGATGGCGCCCAAAATAACAGATTCGCAGGAATTGTAAAAAATTCAAAAAACTTCTGAAAAATTGGTTGACAAGTTAAATGAGTGAATCATGAACGTGGTTTTAAAGGACTTTCTTTTTGTTATACGAATTATAAAATAGCTTTTCAACGGGTAATGATTTCAAAATGGGTTTTGGGCAAAAGAGTAGCTCTCAAAGTGTGGACTGCTTACAATCGAAAAACCGAAAAATTGCTTATGTCGACATAAGCTACTCTGTCTTATTGCCACAGATATTATACTTATAGTATATATATTATACCTTTTTGGTCTGTGGACTTATAACCCTTTATGATGATATTTATGTGTCAAGTAACTATATTATCAGAACAGATATTCGAAACTTAATAGTGGGCTCTAGGTCAGTTAAAAGATGATGTTATTTATTGCAACGTTTCAAGCATGTTTATGCTCTTCATCAGGCAAACAATATTCAAAGATTATATTTTTCTCATGTTATTATTAATGATTTTAGTAAATTATTTCACTACTGGCAACGACAGCGAAAAAAACGTCCATTCCAAAACAAATTCACCTATACACCTATAAATCACTTGTTAATATTATCAGAACTTCACTCAGAGATTGTGAAATAGAGCGTTAAATAAAATCAAATAAAAATTTAAATTCTCAAATTTCTTACTGTCCCAAAAAATTAAATGCTTTTTCCTGGTATTTCAGATGCGGAAAAATTTCGTCTGAAACTTCGGTTTTTAACTGGATAATGATACAATGTTGCATCTGATCTGGTCCATTGAACTTGAGACACAGAGTTATTTTAAAATTTTTTTTTCAAACGCTTTGGATTTTTAACATGTTCCCAAAGCTCTACTTCGATATCTTCGAAAATCGATATCCGTACATACAATAAATTTTTCGAGCTAAATTTATTTTAATAAAAAAATTAAATTTAAACAGAATTTTTCATTACAAACCTTTTAATATTTACTTCCCAGTTATAAACCAAATAAAAGGAAAAACACTGCAGGATACCATTTCTAAAAATTGATTATATAGGATATTTGTTTGGAAATTCAAAATTCATCACAATTTAGTGTTACTTAGTATTGTTTCCTATATATTACATTTATATTAAACCCAAATTTTATGATGATGATATGATGATTTATCTATTTTCAAACTGATACCTATGTATATATAGGTACATGAAAATCTATTTACAAATCTGTAACTGTTATGCGGACGAAACAAATACATATATAGATAAATAAGTTCTCCCCCTGGATAAAACTTAACTCCCAATCAGTGGTGTTGTACGAATATACAAGTAACCTACTTTCCTAACAAATTTGCATCTCGTTACTTCCGGGAGCTCGTAGAATAGGAATAATATTTCATCATTTGGCTCAGCCCTGCAATTTTAACTCCTTGTTTTATAGCTGTCGATAATAAAGCACATAAATATTCCCGATTTAACACTAGCTACATCCGCGTAGGGACAATTTCCGGTGCTGAATCACACCAAACTTTGTATATATACGGGTATTGTTCCGTTTCAATTGTCATCCACCGCGCACCAAATGCCCCACGGGTTAGCACCAAAACGAACCGAAATGGCCCAGTGGCGTTATTGACACTGTTGAATCTTAGATCATGTTTGATTTCTCCGTTCCCCCTCGATTGCACGTCCGCGTGCGTTGGCGCCCCCAGGTGGCTCGTTCTATCGAAATGAATTGTCCCTCAGAACTTTGCATATACCCAGACCTGCTATAGGAATTTAAGCAAGATATAAATTTTTCAAGCTTAAGGTTATTTTAAAAACGCCTATCTCATGGGTTATTCGAATCTGATGGCGTAATAATTATAATATTATGGCATCCCCTCGATGATGGCGTTGAAAATTAAATTATTTCAAAATGAACAAACAGAAATTTAAAATATAAAAAAATTTATATAATATTGGAATTACAAAACCATAAAAGGTAAATTACCGTTGTAATTATCACAGGACATCGTATACATTTTGCATTAAACACATAATGCTCGGGAATTGTAAAATCATTAATTTCGTGGTATATGGTATGTCTACATGCGGAAATGCTTAATGTGCTTTAAACTCGATTAAATGCTGTCGTTGTTCCTCGCCCGATCCTGGTTCTGATGATAGTCATTACCATTTGATAAAATTCGTGGTTGTTGATGGCGAACGTTTTATAATGATGTGATATTTTCATATATATAGGCTCTTAACAGTTTAATACTTTTGTTATGTGTTGACAACTATAATTATATGCATGTAGATAGAGGTATGTAACTAACCAGTTAAGTTTAAAAAAAAGCACTTTCGGAATTTAAAGTTTCAATTGCTTTAATTCAGAAACATCAGAATGCATTCGACAAAAAAAAAATAAATTAAGTCCTTTTTTTTTTGTTTAATTGCATAATAAACAACGAGGATTAAAATCCAAAAAGGGTGTAAGACTGTATAATAAAATACCTTCATCTGTCTTATTTAATTACAATTTGAAAAATTAAGTACGCTTGCAAATAACTTCATCACCATCGCTTTTAGTTTTTTATTGAAGTTATTATTTATTTTAAATGTTTATATGGTTTAAATTTATTGAGTGAAATAAAAATGAATTTTAAGGGATATTTCGCTCTGCGGCATTTTTCCAAGTTATTGACCTTAAATCATTATTTTTTATTAAAAAAAAAAAATAAGGATTGTAGGTATACATAATTATATTATTTTTCAGTAGAATTCAGTTGAAACAGAATTATATGAAATAATTTCAATTTTAAATAGAAACGTATATTCTTTTCTATATCAGATGAAATGTTCGTTCTTGTTGATTCTCATTCTTTCAAATGACAATTTTTAAAGTCAATTCGCTTTTTTACTTTTATCAATTTGGTGTACCTAGGTAGTTTATTCATAAATTCTTGGAGAAAAGATTTAGTTTTAAAGATTCAATTTATTTTCTCAGTTCTCGAGCCATTCTTTAATCGAAAGTTCAATCTCTTTTTAATGTAGGTAATATCGAAAAAAGAAAAGATTCAATAAGATTAATGAACAAATAATGAATGATTTATGTTTAGATTACATTTGTATTATTGTGATTTTATTTCTATGGTTTGGGAATAATGAAAAAATCAAAATTTCTCTCATTTGGAATTCTATGAATTCTGTATAAAAACCTGAAGAAGGTTGGAAAAGTTTGTCATGAATGTAGAAAGTAAGAAAAGCAGTGCACTTCAAGGAATGTTGCTTACGTGGGTGCATATATAGATAAATTTTATATACCCATATATGTAAGATGCAAAAGTCACATGATGTTCCTCAATTGGCTTTCAATTGAAAAGTTTGGTAGATATGCACGATTTTCTATATGATGAAAAATAAGGAAAAAAATCATCCATAAGTTTTGAACTTTTTAACCGAAGGGAATGTAGTTTTTTGACATGCCGGTCAAAAATAATATGCAAAAAAAAGTCATCAGTCAGAAGTCATCTTAAAAATATGTCCGTAAAAATTTTGTGTGGCACACCCAAATTTTCTGACACCGCAGAAAAATAGGAAAATGTGAAACAAAAATCTTTCCATTGATCTAGTTAGATGCCTCGAAGTATACCAATAAACTGCTGAAACATACCTACATTCTTGGTCCAGAAAAGTCTCGAAAACCCTATTGATTTTAAAGGTGATGAATTCGAAAGCAAGTATAAAAATATTGAATATTATATATAGCGTAGCTTTTCCCACCAATTTCAATGGGTAACAATTTCTTTCAAAATAAAAAAAAAAAATATTTTATAAGACCATACCATGGCAACTGCCTCTGATAAAATATCAAAGCTCATACCAAAATTTAATAATAACAAACCGAGAAGAGCCATAAAGTGTCCATCTGGTAACTGTTGCTAGTTTTTTTTTTTCGTCAAACCTCTGGTATTTCATTCGATTTATTTTTGATTTTAAAAATCTCGGTTGCAACCGATTCATTTCTAATTGAATTTGTCATCTTTTTTCAATTTTAATTTTCAGCCGTCTCGAGGACAAATAGCCCATTCATCTTCTGCAGCAGCAGCAGCAGCAGCAATAGAAACAGCGGCAACGGAACCAGAGTCCTTCAATCCTTCGGCACGAAATGAATATTAGATGAGGATTAAGGACAAACAACATGACACCTAACACCCGGCGGCACACGACAATTCCATCACGAAAGGGATCAAATTACTTTAAAAGGTCGGTCGGTCGGTCACCGAAAAATTGAAGAAAAAAAACCAACCTGAATAGAAATCCAAGTGAAAAAAAATTCCTTTGCACAACACCACGAAGGGAAATTCGGTATGCATATACATATATATATACAGTACAGACATCTCGGTCTGGTTCTTTAATGAATGATGGTGGTGGTGCTGTGGAAGACAAAAAAAAAAAACAATAACAAAATCGCTCCTTTCGAGTGACCCAAACCCCAACAACAGCAGCTGACGCTTTGCAAATACCATCAGATTTGACTACATTATAAGCTCCTAAATTTAAATCTAAAATAGGTAAGGTGGAGTACACTGTATAGGTATAGTGTATATACGAAGCGATGATGGTACCGACATTCTCACTTTAGAAAGGAGACCACAGAGTGAGTGCCACTGAATAATCAAAACAGGAACAAATAGGATATCGCGTTTGTTTTTTTTTTTAATTTTTTTTATTAAATTTGCATAATCTTTAGCGGGAGAATATTGTAATCACAAAATATTTTAATCAAGCTTTAAAAATAAGTTGATTTGTTCTGAGCCGAATGAAGTTTGTTTTTTTATGAAAAACAAACAAAGTGGCTCAGGACTAAGTTTTAAAGATTTATTAGAGGCCTTGATGTCTTCAATTTTTATTGTAGGTAATAAAGGTTTTCGGAGACCTAATGGTACCGGAGATAGTTGTATAATGATATCGGATTGAATTTTATTTATTTATTTATTTATAATTATTTATAATTCTTACATATTATTTCTATAGTCTAGACTAACTTTCCGACTCTCATACTACACCGATTTTGACAAATGAGGTGTCAAACGAAGCGAAATTACCTGCTAATTTGACGAATTATAATTTTATTTTAAAAGTGTCAATAATTTGTTCAAACATTTTTTTTTAACTTCAACGCGAATCACTTTGAATTTAAAAGTGATATCGGTTAAACTTGTATAGTTTCCTAATTTTAAGCTGCAGGGAAAAGTGTTCCTTTTAAATTCAAAGTAAATTTATATTTAATGACTCCCGCTTTAAAAAAAAAACATCAAAAGTGTTTCTATTAAGACTACAATGGAACCTTTTTAATTTGAAACTGACATTTTTAAAAGTCATTTGAGAGCAATAAACGATGTTAAATTTAAAGTATATTTTAAAACAAATATTTTCAAATTTTTCATTTTTCAAAAATTTGCTGAAACATATACTTACTTTTAATCATAACCATTGCTTCATGTCTACATATATATTCATAAGCTGAACTTAATGCCCATAATAATTAGCGTTTCAATATATGCAATTTTTGTTTAATTCAGTTCATCTAACATAGATTTCATGACGAATTTGTAATGTGAACTTTATCTAAACAATGCTTATAGGGATAATAAATGTTTTTCCTCTAAATAAAAGCGTTAGCTTTCAAATCACGGCGTTAATTTTTCTTTTCAAAGTTTTTATATCAAAAGATATTTAATTTGAAAATAAACTCATAAATAAAATTAAAAGCAAAAACTTTTAAATTGACTGTTGGAATTTTCAATTCAATGGCTTTTTTATTTGAACGGCAAATTTAAATGAATGCCTTTCAAATTAAATGTAATTTTTTTTATTATCAAAGTATAAAATTAAATGTTTTCATATTATATTCGAAATTGTTGTGTTTTTAAATACATTTTAAAAGAAATTTCTCATAATTTCAAACCCAAACGTTTTAAAACAAACACATGTTTTTTTAACTTTGGCAATTTTGTTTTTTTTTCTCATGAAACACTTTAGATTTCCACAATTAAAAATTAAAAATGCGAACTATTGATTTTAAAGTGCACTTTTTCCCTCAGTGTACGAGAATTTTGGAACACCCTTTACTTCTAAACTAAATATACCGAAAAAGATAAGTGGCTTCATGCGACACAATTGATGGGATATTATCGTAGTTTCTAAACCAGTATCTGTACCAGGTTTGTTAGTCTATATATGCTGCCTTAGTAAATCTCAATTATGGCTCCGTCACGGCAATTTAGTCCTTGATTAAAAATTCAAAATTTCTATGATGCTTATTCCCTATTCAATATACATACTATATGTACATGCTTCAGATTCAAATCAGCATAGTATAAGTATTTGTCCTGAACGAGTGTGACGATTTTGTGGTTGAGTTAACATGACTCGTCTAATTGCATGCGATTTTTCATTATATTTCTTCTGCAGTGACCGAGACCGAAAGCAGCTGCATTCTTGTGTGTTGTTTGGAAGGGAGAAAAGGGTAACCCGAAATCAAAACCAAATCAAACCAATGACACTATATGACAAACACCTACGCCCAATCAAAGGCCAAGTAGTCCGAAATTGCTTTAGTAATTTATCAGAGATCGGAAGCTGGCTTAAAATTAATTAATTAACTGAAAATCTGTATAGTCAGTGTCACATCGGCATATCCTACACCCCTTTCACTGTTCTTCGTGCGTCGTCGTCCTTCGTCCTCATATTATATTGAAATTCGGAGAGCCATAAGAGACGATTTATCAATGTCGTTCGTTGAATTTTGTTAAAGTTAGATGAGTGTGTCATTAGCCTGTCACAATACCGTCATCGAGAGAAAAGGGCTTTTATAATGCGGTTCGGACGGATATAGTCACGTTCATAATATATTTTATATATATGTGGGAGTGTTTATTGAATATATTATGTCCTGTCCTGGTTTACAAATTGAAATGTTTGTCCAAGCTAAAGCATATGTCATATCGATTGGATCCGTTGACAGGAAATCAATAATTCGTGGCTGTAATTGACTTATTATACCTGATCTATGTATGTAGAATATATTCAATCAGATGTGTTTTAGAAGGTGGATGGAGGTTCGAACAGGGTTGAGTTGGGATTGGGAACCATAAGGACATTCAACAAACTGCAGCACACACACTATTTGTCATGTTCATTTTTTTTTTTTTGGTTATAATGAATTTTCAGTTTTTGAAATGGGTGGAAAATAAATTCAAATAAAATTCAGCGGAAGCACAAAAAAAGTTTTGCATTTTGGTTTCGTCCTTGTTGGTAATATAATAATTTTTTTTTTTCTGATGTTCATTATGCAATTTATTCTCTATTTGAGGCGGAACTGTGAGAATATATATACGAAAAATGAGAATAAAAAAAAGCAATTTCGTTTGGCGAGATGAATTATTATGGGACACAGATTATATGAAGTGAAGGAATATGGGGAGAGTTATTGCGGTGCAGTGGTTGGTTCTGCATTGGTCGTAAACTCATTCTGGTCGTTCTCGTCGTCGTTGTCATTTTCGAGTTGAAAAAAGGAAGTCTTTGGCTTAATTGAAAAAGGATTTTCAAAACTAATCAACTGGAATTAGTTGTTATGGTCTGGGTATTAAGCTTAGCAGCTATGTGGACATATTTTGGACTTATATCGATTGCAGACGTTGCACAAAAATGTCATTTTAATATAGCGGAACTGGAAATTGCTAAAACATAGTTTTATTCTATGTGAATTAGGAATGAGATTTTTTTTGTCTCTTGCAGGACTTATAGCATATAACTATAAAAGTATTCTATAAAGCATAAAGCTAATTTAAGCAACTGAAAATATTATTTCAGAAAATACTTGTATATATAATCTACTTATGCAATTCTTATACATTTCGAAATACAGAAGCTTAAAATTTATTAAAATATTCCGGTGGTACCTATACATATGTGTAGATATAGAAGGTTTTCAAAATATTTATGCTCGTTTAAAAATGATTTTAATTTCATGTATGAAATGCATGACATATGTGGTACACATTTTTAATGATCATAACGTTATCCAATGCATTTTTTTTAATTTAAATAAAATTTGTGTATCATAAAGTTTAATAAAAAAAAAACTTAAAAAAATGCTCTCATAAAATACATCCCCAGAAAATGTTTGGAAAAAAAGAACCATAATTTTCTTGAAAGTATTTGGAAAAAGACTGCCACAAAGAGACGAAGGAAAAATTTAGCCAGAATATTGAAAATTACCCCAGACCGTATCTAAGAAAAAGGCCAAAAAATGAAATGGAAATTCTTTAAGAATATTGATTTTCTGCAGAATTTATAAGAATATAAAACGGAAATCCAGAAAAAAATATCGCACATCATGATAAATCAAAATTTTAAATCAGAAATGGGACTTTTGTCAATTAAGGAGAAGCTGAAGTGTAACTGATGTTACTTGAACTATATGCTATGACTTTGAGAGTGAAGGCGAGCGGTTTCGGTACCGTTTGGGACCTTTTCCTTTATTTTTTTTATAAAAATTTCCAACTATGAATTTCAGACAATCAATCAGAATTTTCTCAAAAGATCTTTTTTAAAACCAAAAATCCGTGGTCAATTCTAGAGCCAACATAAAATAGATTTATAAATAAATTTGTATTTTCATCATTTTTTTAAATACATTTTGTGCCAGATTTGAGTTTTGAAGATACAAATTATATCTCAAGGATACAATTGAATTAGAAAACAGAGCAACACAACCGAATAAATAAAAAATGGTGGCTAAATAGTTGTTTAGCATTTAATTCATACAAGGTGGTGCAATTTTACAAAAATATTTTTTTAATTAATTTAACCCTTGAAATAAGTTTGATCCTTTTTCATGGTTTCAAAAAAAAAAATTAATTTCCTCCAAAACGGGTTAACACTTTATAATTAAGACAGTTGAAACTGAAAACTGAAAACACGTTGATTAAAAAAAAAAAAATAAACAGAAAAGAGGTTTCCGGAAGTTATGAAAACCGCATGTCTTCCTATTCAGCGAATATTTCTTCCTTAAGGAACATAATATCCCATATTTCATTGAAATATTCAGGAAACCATTACCATAATCGTGCCAAAATTATGGCATAAACATATGTATACATTTCACTTATATGTATATATATAGAGACAACATTAAAAGAATTCAACATTTAACCATCAGTGAAAACCGAATATTTACCTACTCTCCTTCCAGTCCAACGAATCCTTCAAGGGTCCCCCACTAATTGCATTATGCCTAAACGACTCAACACTAAGTGTGTCGAGTGCACCTTGACTCAACAACATCCTGGAGCACTCGTCTGGAAGTAAAATGTTAATATGTCATTAGCCAGAGCTGCAGAGTTTGTCTTGATGGCAGAGGTCCTATATGTAGATATGAATGTATAGGTATATATAGTGTGAATATCCGTTTTCGAGGATATATTATTTTCAAGAACCTTTAAGGCACACAATATTGCATAACACTGACTTGGGTTCCGTTTTGTTATTTATGTAATTTAATCCTTGGCTCGAAAGAGCACGACCGGTCGCTGTCAACTTTAACGTTTTCTTCGTCCTTTGCTCTCTATATATATTAAGACTTTCCTAATTTGTTGTATATGTCAACAAAGTCATGTGTCACCGGTGTCGCACAAGCAGCTAGCACGTGTCGTTCTTGAAATACATATATAAAAACTTACATAGGAGGTATGATAATCCTATATAACCAACGACGACGCAGGCGAATGTTTCTTAAGAATCCTCGAAAATTCGATTCGGTTGAGCTATAAATTATGGATCCAAGAACCTAGATTCATTTTTGGTATCCACTTATCTCGCATTAAGGCGTGTTACTTGAAGTTTTATTACGGTCCACTTGGGATTAGTGAGCGAGCATACGGTGTTCCTTGTAGTTTTTGTAAGATTTTTTTTAAGATATAGGTACCTACCTACATATTATATACGTTGGTAAATCAGGGGCAGATGTCCTAAGCCCAATGGAATTATTCTAAATTTAAAAAAAGGATACAAAATTCAGGACCTTCTAATAGCTAAAGGAGAAAACGACCACATATAAATAATTATTGTTATACAAATAATGTTCATTGAATTATAATTTTTATTCAATTATGCGGTTTTAGTACAAAAAATAAGGATACCTATAAAAAAAAACCTTTAAATTAATTTAATATTTTTTGTCCTTACATTCGGATACTAATTGCCATGATTTAACTAATTGGTACATATTTTACTCTGACATGCTTTAATTCAATAATATTAATAATACAAAATGTTTTTGTTTTGTGTGAATTAATTCTAGCATAAGTAATAAAATAAAATACGAGTAGGTATATTTATGTGGGGCTATTGTCATGAAATTTGTTATGGTTGATGAGTGTTGATGGATTTTAATATTTGTAGGATGGTACAAAAAAAAATAATTCAATAATGTGTAAATAATGAGAATATAGTATTTTGCTTTTATATATGAAATATCGATGCTGCAAAATAATTTAATATGCTGCTGCAGTCACGCACCTTTTTATACGCTTTTCAAGTAGTTCTTTATTTGATCTTGAGAAATTCTAACGATCGGTCGTTTCTAATTTACCCTTTAATTTTACGAATTTCTTCCTCTTTTTTAACAGTGATACCTATGTTCATATGTATATGGAATTTTTTGGAAAATGTTCGAACAAAAATAAATATCTTGAATTTCTGGAAATCCCTTAGGCAAGGTTGCGATCGGCAAACGACAAAGCGGTGAGGATTTTTTCGATTTAGATTGATTTTCCTGATTTGTTTCCAAGCCTGCAGTGAAGAAAATCAAATTAAATTTCATTTATTCTATTTGACATTTAAACAAAACAATAAATCGAAGCAGGAAAGAAGCTTTGTGAAAATAATTGGAACTTACATGATGATCAAATACAATGAACTAAGTCTTGATTCCGAGATTTAATTTAATAATCAAATTGACTTTTTTTAGTACCTACCTACTTTTTTTTTAAATTATATTTTTATATTTTTGTTTTTGTTTGTTTTGAAAATTAAGAGAAATGCATTTAGTTATAATTTTTTAAAGTAATTTCAATTAAATTACACACATGAGACAGTTGTTAGAACAGACGCAAATTTCGCAGATATTTTCTATAGAAAATTGATAGGTTCTATAGTGAATAGGCCTCGTGTGTGTAGCTCCAGTTTTAGATTACAAGCTTAAATAAAAATTCAAAATTTAGAAATACTTTGTTCTTTAAGCTGTATAACTTAGGAGTGTCAAGTAAATTCATTAATGTCTTGGAAAAACTGTACCACTATACCAACAATCATTAGCGCAAATGTTTGACTGTGGTCCTAAGTTAAAATTGTGGAGTTAAAATTGGTACCACCACAATTAAAATGATAATGTACGCAGAGGACACTGTCATATTAACAGAGTCTACAACATCAGTTCAGTTGATGATAAATAACCTATCGGAATATTGTAAAACATGGAGTTTGGAAGGTTATGACTTTCTTGAATAGAACTGGTTAATCAACAAGGGAAGAGCAATGGAATATTGATGGAAGAGATAAGCCGTAAAAACAAGGCTTATGTTTACTGCCTTTAACTAAGTTGATAATAGTTATCATTTTTCTGTTTTTTGAACGCAAATTATTTTTTCTGCATATTAAATACATCCACACTTTGTAGTTTACCAAATTGTTGTTATGTAAACATTATTGTGTTAAAAAATAATTAATTAATGAATTAAGGAAATTCTGAAATATCGCTTTTATAATGAAAAGTTCACATTGATTTTCAACATAATAGTCTACTTCACAGAAGCACTATAGATTACTGACGTAATTATTTTCCACTCGCACCGCAGTTAATCCTACACACCACCACGATCCTGTATCTATTGCTTCCGGTATCGAATTAGGTGAACTACCTCCACACTTGATTCTGCGAAACATATCAAATCCCCAGCAAACGTGTTCTTATGCGCGTTACCTATATTACCTATGCATTTTGAATATGCATAATGCAGCTTATAGAGAGTGACATTAGATATTATAGGAAGAGTGGGCATATGGACATTATCTATATATTCAGGCTACGACCACACTCGCGCTGCCGCATTAAAATTCAAACTACCAGGTAACAAACAACATAGATAGACAGCTTCATTCAGTTAAAAGTACCTACGAGCATCTATACGATATTACATACATATAATATGACCCTCCTCCAAACTATCACACCTTACCGCACTATAGTCAAAGTGAATAAGATCCCCAAAGCAAATCTGATTTCATGAATGAAGCAAACAGTGAGTCACCACCACCATCATCAACAACAACAACATCCAGCACGCCGCCACCGCCACCGCAAATTACTCGCACTCTCTATATACGCCAACATGTGCACGCGCTCCGCTCGTTCGTTTGAGTCGTAGCGTAGGTAATCTAATTGAACGATCCCCAAGTCCGCAGCAATAAACCAAAACAAACCGCACCGCACCAGACAAACGTAAAACAGCAAACGAAACAAACGTCAAACAAAATGAACAAAACCTCCGCAAAATGAGTAAAAATAAAAAAAACAACTGCAACACACTTCGCGTGATTTACTCAAAACATTTCATTGCAATATTCAGCATGGGTGAATAAAAAAAGAGGGTGAGGGAGCTACAGCTATCTGGCGACATCGGCTTCCACCGCCGATGTGTTTTTTTTTTATGAATGAAAACCAAACTGCACCCCCGGACCCGGATTCAGCCAACACACAACAACCTCTATGTCTTTGGCCCTGGAACTTAATGACAGCGTCTGTGGCAGACGGCTTCAAAGTTATTAATTATGTTTCCTTCGTGCACCCGTGTGCACATAAAGCAGGAATCGCACCGATGCGATACGATGCGAGATCCTACGCGACATATTGCACACGTGATAGTTGACGACGGGGTTCCGCAGGGGTGTCATTTCGTTTCGTTGGTTTTCATTGTAGGCAGAAGGAAGACACTATGTAGTGTATACTGTATAGCGTATAGAGTGATGGTGTGGTGGGTTGGTATGGGTTCTATTTTAGCCAGTTTCCGGACGGAATAATCGGCTAACTTATACTTCAGGTAAAACGGAAGAAGAAGAAGGCGAACGCGCTGGAGACAATCGGATGTGATTTTAATGAGTTTCGGGCGAGAATGATGTCTGTCGGGGGCTTTTTGTTAATTTTTTTTTTGGTGTGGCACGTTTCTTGAGGGTTTGGTGATATAAGAGAGCCCTGTTTTCTTATTTTAACTTTCTTCCAGCGATGAGTAATAACGATTATATTGCTGCCTATGGACTATGAATTTTGATTAAAAAATTGGATAAAGTTACCGGAAACTACGAAGAGTATTTTATACGTTAACTTTTTTATTTATTTAAGGTGTTCTCCATCTCCCACAAGCCTAGTCTATAAACATGCTGTTAATAACGAAGTTTAAACTAAAATTTCAAAATTACTAAAGATTTTCAAGGATATATTATTTTCAAGGTCAATATCACAAAATCGCAGCAGGACTTTTTATCCTCCCACTCACATTAGGTACATAATATTTATGATTTCTTTCGTCGTGTATTCAATGAATTAATATCTTTTCAGAGAATAAATTATGTCAGTGTTTGGTTATTCTTTTTGTTGAAATAATCATTCAATTTGGTCGATGAAAACCATTGCAGGTGGTCCAATCAGAATCGCTTTTGCATACCAAAACGCAATCAAATCTTTAAATTGACATAAAATCCACAGCAGGGAGTTAAAAGAGTGTATACATAAAGTACAGTGCTTCGAATGAAAGATCTACATATAACTGATGAATTTCATGGTTTTATCTTACATACGACAAACGAAAAGAGTTTTGTATAGCTATTATGAAAAATGTTAAATGGCGCCCAACGTAGGAACAACATTTCCATTAAAAGTGTTATATAAAAACGAAAATGGTGGTTTCATATTACTCATGGATACAAAATACAATCTTTATATTATATTATAGAGAATATAAAAAGACTGCACGCAATTAGTAATCTAGGTATTGACTTAAGTATATTGAAATTGAAACAAAAATACATTTCTGTCCTTTTTGCTCGATCCTAATAATTTTTTTTTAAACTAAGTGAAGCATTACTAGGAAAAGCATAGCCTGTCCGGACTTCGTATCGTATTTAATATTTTCAAAATCACAGTTAAATTGAAAAGTATAGATTTTCTTCAAATTAACATGGGTAATCTCCCAAATTGTGTAATTCTCAATAGTCACAATTTACCATTTTTATTATTCGTGTAATACAACATAACTAGAGTCATCACATCACTATACTGCAAGCAAAAGCAGAGAATAATCGTAAAGTCGATGTGAAGTGAACATTGTGAGTTGCTTTGTCGCTATAGACAAATTTCTATTTTCCTATATTATATTCACATACTAAACGAATATATAGCCCATCACGCATTAGGTAGATATACAATACATACGGGTATATATAATATGTACAAACTCAGACGGGATTGCTTGCTGTTTTTTTGGATCTGATGGTTCTAGAGTTCTGGATGACAGAGAATTAAATTGTTATGTGGAACAATTATTGTGTGGTGTATTGTATTTTTTTGTCGGAAGTCACAGTAGTGGATGGGAGGGCGCCATTTGATTTTGTCTCGATTCGAAAGCTGGCTGTGTGCGATGTGTACATTAAAATGTCCTATATTAGAATTATATGGAGCCCAAGCATCAACTCAACTTACACTCACATTTTACGTATTAGGAATTTCTATGTGATACCCCATTTGAGATAAAAACATGCATTCAACCCATATTAGTTTAGCTTTAAATGAGTACTTACTGAAATTGGAAGTGTAAGGGCACTTTGACATGGAAGACATATACCCTGTTGCCTGTTGGGAATGTAGGCACTTGGAATTCGACATTTTTTCTATTGAGAGCATGATTATTCGAAAGAACTTAAGGGGGTTCTTAAAGAAAATTTTTTATATTACAGAGTATAAAAGTACCTAAGCCTTGAAGAATAAAATTATCTATATCATCAGTTTATTGTATTTAACTTTATTTATTGTATTTAACCACTAATCTAGTTGAATTTGTGTCGGCTGCGAAATTGATATTGTTTCAACCGATTTCAGTAAGGCCTTTGACAAAATATCGCATAGACGAATACTATTCAAATTGTGCACTCTCGGCTTTGAAATAGATTTCCTCTTACCTTGAAAACCCTCATAAGTGTGTTCGTTTCAGATGTGCATTTTCCAGCCCCCCCAGTGTCCCGCAAGGCAGCCATTTAGGTCCACTTCTTTTCATTCTTACTATTAATTATATTAAAGTGATCATCAAAAATTCCTTTATATCACTGTACGTACGTCGACGATAATAAGATCTTAAAGACAATTTCTTCGTCAGATGACTCTTCCTCTGTTCAGAACGATCTTGATAGTGTTTTAGTCTGGTGCCTCAAAACCATCTTGGAGCTTTACATTTCCAAATGTCAATCTATCACTTTTTCGCGGAAACGTATTAAATCTACTCTCCGTCTCTATCTTATCCATGATCAACCCATAGAAAAGAATTCTCCGACAATTTTGTGCTGAATCCGAAATGCTAAGAAGGCAGTAGATTTTTCATGACAAAAGATATTCTTTGGGTACTTGTCACCTCTTCGCAAGAGTAAGTACCCAACAAGATTTTTTTTATTTTTGGGTAGAATATAGGCTGGGATTTGATCCTGAGACCTCTGGCTTACTGTGCGGCCCGGCGTGGCGATAAAGTTTAACGCACTTACCTTTAATCCAAGAGGTCCTACGTTTTTCAAAACATGTGAGGGAAAAAGAATACACAACGCAGCTATCTACCCGGTAAGACTTTGTTAAAACTCTTAACGAAAATTCAAGAAGGTATTGCGTGATTGCAGACTTATAAGTAGTTTTATTATATATCGAAACTTACACAAAATAAAAAAAAATATATTGTAATAATTTTAGAAAATTTTCTAAAAGCAGAAGCAACATAAAACTTTAACAAAGAAAACTTCAACAAAGGTCTATAAATCAATATTGCACATCTTTAATATACCCACCTACGCAAATTTCTTAATCGGGATATTTAGCATAATTTCAAGTCACGAAGCTATTAATAAAAAAATCCATAAAAATAACTTCTTGAATATAATATACCTACATACCTATACGATTAAGAGAACTCTCGCAAGTTCGGGTATATTGAACTATCCATATTCAACCCAACTGGCTCCTCAATGTCAATCAATTCATTCCATTGGACTATCAAAATAAGAACCACAAAATTATGGCGCCGTCGTCTCAAGTACGTATGTATATTATATGAGCTATGATGTGTGCAGTTCCCCTTCACCCCATCATTAGGTTTCATGTGTCACAACAGATCGTGACCGTAAACACTTTGATTAAGCCCTCTGACGTTCGTCCGGATCTTTGGCCGAAGCCCTATTCAAAGCCATTGAAGACGTCAAAAAAAAAAAAAACAATGATCACTCGCCGCCAACCACCCCATCCAGCAGATAGCCATAAGTTTTTTTTTTTTTTTTTTTTTTGTAGCGCTGATTCGGTCAATCGATGATGACTAAACGCGGTATACTTAGTGCTCCGAACACAAATCAAAATTCCGTCTATTTTCCATGTCTTGTGTCAAGCATGTGAATAAAAAATGTCTTCTTCCCGCGCACCGAGAGAGCGAACAAAGAAGAGAACATTCAAGCCGCACCGCACCGGATGTGCCAATTGCGACCACATACTTTTAGTTTCAGTGGATCCACCAACAACATTGTCATTACTTTTAGGTTGGGTTTTAGTTTAGCTCCTTGGGGCAATTTTCTATACTTACTTACTCGTTTACTCTCCTGAGGTTGTGAACGTTGCACGCGTGTGCGCGACTAATTTACAAATTAGCGTGACGTCGTTTGAATATACCAAACGATCTGGTTGAGAAGTTGATCGGGAGTCGTTGCATATAAAAATGCCTTGACGACTATTTCTTCCCATGGTTTCTTCAAGTAGTCAATAATGCATTTGGAATGAGCTGCATAATCATGCGGCGAGAGAGGTTTATATTACGTAAGAAGAACAACAACCGAAGATGTCGGTCAATTTGTGATATGACGCAAGAATTTTTGTTGTGTTAGGTTAGGTTTGAATGAAATGATTTTGACACGGCAATTGCTTCGACAACACAAATAAATATTTTTATAATCTTCACTTAACTTTAAGACTTCATCATTCATTTATTAGTTACCTATCTATGTGTATTTACAGTACCTAAATATAGAGTGGAAGTTTCGGAAAACTTGGATTGGATTGGAAGTTGTACAAGGCGGCGCAATAGTTTTCATCCTATATCGGAAATTGCTATAATTCTTGCAAATGGCGGAAAAAACTACATAAATCGAAATTATTATTCGCCGTTCTTTGTAGGAGTAAAGTGATTCACGTCTTGTTGACGTGTATTATGTAACTATTGACCGCGGTGTTCTCATTGGACTTTCTCCTCCGACTTTTTTTGACGTCTCTGTGGGCCAGGTAGGCATCTCTTTCGCGCCATGAAGTGGGAGTAAGAAAAAGAACAGTGAACACCGTGCGTCGCGTCGTTTTCTTCACAAATGTCAAAGTAGAATTGACATTTGCCGCTATTTCCAAAAATTATACCATCTTCTGATACGGTGATGACTTTTGCGCCACCTTGAATATATGTAGATAAGCTTTAATTCATGGAGCTGCAATTTTTCAAATACGGATAGACTTAAATTTCTTCGAACTTATTCCATCATCGTACCTACTGTTAGTTTTGGTTAAAACCTCGAATATTTTTATTTATTTTTTCACAAAACTGTTCTAAATTAATAGAATGCTCGTGCCAAGAATGTGATGAACCTTCCTGTAGGTTGCTTTGTAGTTCTGATTATATAATAATGAATGTTAACCATCAAAACCATCATGGTTAGTTACACCTCCTACTTGCTAAGATTTTTCTTTTACAAATCGAAGCAATTTTAACAATAATCCTTCCAGCTTAATTCCTAATTGTTATTTAAATGTTGGGAAATCTTCCAAGAGCTATATTATAACACGGCATATTTTAAATTCCATATACATGTAGTTTAGAAATCAAATAAAATTAAGAAACAAATAAAACAGATTTGTTGAAAAAAATATATCTAAATTATTGTTATCGTCCTCTTCTCAAATAACCAACAAAAAAAAAAGTACAATGCTTATGCTTTTCTCTGAATATTCATTAGAAACGTTCTGTACGAGTGGACTCAAAGGACTTCATTACTATGCAATATTATTTTCTTGTTGGCCAAACAAAATCTTGTTAAAATTATCCTGATGGGTAGGTAAGTACAAAATCAATATTTTCCGTCTTATTTTCTTTTCAGTATTCACCTCACAAGATGCCCCTTTATTTTATGCTACAATGAAATATTCATTCTTTCCGTAATTCCAATCATTTTGGAGTGCTGCTTTTGCTTTAGTACTATATAGATAAGTATGAAAAACTCAGGGAAGACAATATCAGCCAGCACAACAATAAGACCCTTAATAGGTCGTTGTGAAGAGCAACAACCTAACGACACACATTGTTTTCCAGGATTGTCCTCCCGCATGCCCAATTGCCCCGGGCGGCGGTCCCCCTTCACCAACATATATCTTGTAAGAGATAAGCGATTTCAAATTGACCCATTTTCGTTCCGGCTCTCCCACTCTCACTCTCAACTCAACACAACAAAACACAACCTTTTGTTGTGATGGTGGTGTGGCTTCAACAAAAGTATTACAAAAAGGTGAAACTGAAACAAAGCTTTTATTCAGCTCATAGAATGGTGACTATGGCGACGAGGACGATGACTGGGAAGATTGAGGGAGTCCTGATGCTGCTGCTGTAAGTACTTTTGCTGTTGCTGCACCATACTCAAGATATACTATGCAAATCATTGTCCGGGTCGTTGTAATTTTGAAATAGCCCGAGGACTAAGCATCCCCGACAATGAGAGTTGCGCATTTAGTTGAAGCACATTTTCCTGATGGGAAAGCCCATACCCGTCTTACGACCACCACTCAACCAGGAATGAACCCAAGCCAGGTGCTCCTGGTGTATTCGTTTCATTTCGTTCGAGACTCTCGTCAAGTAGTGCGGCCATCCTTCGCTAGCAATAGTTTATAGCCCGAAGATACCTCTTTACCACATTAAGTATAGACCAGCACATCGAGTTTCTTCCACTTTTCAGATTTTGATAGTTATGTTGGAATAATGGCATCCAGCAGCTTTGTCAAAAGGCCATCAGAACCAAAATGGAAACAATGAACCAGGGAGTTTCAATTTCCATGAGAAAATCCACTTTCCTATTTAAGAAGAAGTATTACTTCCAATTAACGTGGTTAAATTGCATGCGAATTGCGGATGCGTTGCCAGAAGGTACCTAATGGATTAAGACTCGAAAGAAGAACCGAATAAGATTCCACTCTTGAATTCACAAACCATCTCACTTAATGCAAGAAAGTCTGTGTATCATTTTTCTATATAAGCTATGCGAGGTGGATACGGTGAGATGGTTTTTTTTTTTATTAAATTTTGTAAAGAGTGTTGCGAACTTTCATTACACACAGTTTTTAAGTCGATTTTCTGTAACTATAAAGATTTTCCTTTTTGCGAAAATTTAAACCAACACAAACAAAAAAACCCTTCTACTATATTATATGTACTTGAGCTTAAAGTAGACTTTTAAAAAGACTTTTGTGAGTGGTAAGTTTTGTAGTTTGTAACGGCTGCTGTAGTGATGGCAATGATGATGATGATGATGATGATGACGATAAGGATGTTAACAACGGAAGTTAACGTTAAAGTTTACTTTGATTAAATTTCAACTACTTACACGAACATTTTTGTTCAATTTCTTTCAACAGTTTAAGGATTTAAACGGGAAAATTCTGCAGAAAAATAAATACTTACTTACTTGTTATTTTATAAAAAAGAGAGCAGTGGCGGATCCAGGATTTGGTCATGGGGGGCTTCTAACTTCAAATAGAAAATTTAAAGATAAATAAACTTGCTTGGGCTTTGTACTACATTATCTATGTGCGTGAAGTTAGCACCGCCATTTTCGATTTAAAAAAAAGTTGTGCTGTATTGTGCTCATTTCACGTAACATTTGCGTTCGGTAGTATAAGATTTGCAAATATGTATGCGATTTTTTTTACATCTTCAGTTCTTAGTATCATTTTTGAGCACAGCACAACTTTAAGTTTGTAGAAAAACTTAATTTTGGAAAAAAATTCAAACCTCAAAATTTGCAAAATTTTCAAAATTATTTACGGAACATCGTAGCACAAGTTAAGCACAATGCACCACATTTTTTTCTTCAATATCAAAAATGCTAATTTCACGCTACAAAATAGATAGCCTCTGAAAAACCTACGCGCGCTTATTACGATTTCTTGTACCGCACATGGCAGCATAAGTCGGTGCTATAAACTTTGTCTTCAAAATTTAACATACCTTGAGCCCTTGAACTAAGTTTCCTTTATATATAAAACGCAATCTAATGTAAGTACATATACTCCTTTTTATACCAAGATGCATTGGAAATTTTTGAGGTAACCTATTCATTATACACTCGAAGAAATCTTTAGTCAAAATTTTATAAAAAGATATGGGTTTTCTGCAATTAAGTAGGTCAAAAGTAGACCAAATATACCCAGAAGAAAATAAATATTTAATAAATAAAAGAGTTTTTGAAACTAAACTATAGTTAAATAGGAATGAGCGTTGACAAGAAAGAAAATCATAATCCTTTATCCTTTTTTATTTTTTATATTTGCTCAATAAAAAAGTTGAAAGAAATATTTAACTATGGATGGATTATGTAACAGAAAATATTAAGATTTTATCGCTACCCCATGTATGTCCATATAATATATAAACTATAGACTATGGAAAATTAAAATCTATAATTAATTTAAAAAAAGAGGAAAGATTATTTTATTTTATGAAGCAAAAATTAAAAAAAATATTTATTATACAATTTTGGTCCATTTAATTTTTTTGTACATGGTTTCACATAAAATTAGTCAATGAAACAGTTTATATGAGCCACAAAATTAAATGAACAAAATACTAATTGAATACTTGCTTAAAACATCAAAACGTTAACTTATATGCATTCACTGTTGTGAAAATTTTTATTTTGGAGCACCCTGTGGACAATTAAATAGCAGAAGACTTTTGTTTTTAGTTTTTCCTTAATCTGGTAAATTCTTTTTCTAAGAACTTTCCTGTGAAGCAATTTTCTTTAAAATTACTATTTTCATAGAGTTAAAATTTTTGTAACGAAAAAAGTCATTTTGGACTACAATGCCGAGCGTTAATATAAGAACTTTATATAAAGCTTAAAGAAATTTTAAGTTATTTTGACATGTTTGTCGTATGATATTTTTCTCTCATGATAAATGTATTTCTCGAATAATATATTATATTGATACACAGAACATATTCGCTATATAATTTTAAGTTATTTTGACATGTTTGTCGTATGATATTTTTCTCTCATGATAAATGTATTTCTCGAATAATATATTATATTGATACACAGAACATATTCGCTTAAATGACTAAACGTCATTTTCTTGCTGTGTTATTTATTACATATAAAGTATGTATATATAGACAAAACTTCATTTGAAATGCATACATTTATTTTAATTTAAAATAATTTGTTATAATTTTTAAAAATGTAAATAAATTCAATTTATACTTTTTTCACATAACGTAAGTTTAACAATTTTTTATTCAATTTTTAAAAGTTATTATATTCATTATTTGTTTTTATGTGTAATAAAGTTCCCCAAAAGAAGGCAGCAACCCCTGCCAAAACGCCGGGAAAAGCTAATGTTAACTTAATTGTTTCATTGCCACATCCATTGTGACCAAAAAGCCGACGGAAAACAAGATTTTACATCTTATCCACTTTTTTTTAATTATACTTCAATATATTCAGTTGCTGATGTAAATATAACCGCATAAGTATAAATACTATACTAATATACTATGTGACTTATATATGTGCGTTTAAGTTGAGTTTAAATATTTAAGGTTTGTATATCAGCAAAATGACCATTAGACTTTTTTCTTAAAAAGATATTTATAGCTACTCATAAATCTAATTGATTTACAGTGCTGTAATTAATATATATAAACCACATGCGTGCTCTTAATGACACCAAATATATTTTACCACAATCCATAAACAATTCAGTTGTTTCTTATTCGTAAATAATCCTGTGGTCTTTCTATATCATGAGGATTCTTTATCTCTGAATTCATATCACACTCATGAGTCATATATTAAAAAAAATCATTTAGAAATTCAAATGCGGAATAATTTAATTATATTATTAGATGAACACAATTTCACAATAATCCAATAATAATCAAATTTAATTTTGCGGGTACATAAGTCACTAGGTCGAGGCGGGAGCTGAATATAATATAATATGTGTTGTGATGCAGTGCGCTCTCTGTGGTGTCGACACAACCGCAAAAACCCATAAGGCCATAAACCACTTGATGGGCATTGAACCAATTTAAATTTATCTCAGAATAAGAAGCTTCCTTCAGTGTGACCATAAATCTTTCATCATGATGACGGCCAGTATTCTACAAAAGTTCAGAGACGTCTCGACGCGCCGACATGGGCTTGACTTCCCAATATATCTAAGGCAACAAAAAAAAAATCAAAAAGAATGGCATTTGATTTTTATTTTTTAAGTCATATTTTTAAGCACCATCTCAAGGGAGAAACAGAAAAAAAAAGAAGAAATGATTGGGAATTAGGAACGTGAACGTTCGGGTCTAAAACAATTTGGTGGTCCCCTTGCAGTCCCCCATGCCACAAATGAGTTCATTAACAAGGCGATTTGTTTCAAATGAATCTCTCTCGACTTGGGTATATGTATATCTGTCGGAGAGTTCTTTGATTTTTGCATAAAATTTTAATATATCTTTGGAGCATTATGGGCACACCATAACATATAATATTCCGAGAACATCAGCCCCCAAGTATACTCGTATATATATACTGCGCATATCCTGGGAAAGTTGCGTGGATGCTGCAGGAGTTGGGCAATGTGAACCTGTGTTAACACAAAACCAGCTCTTGATGCATAAATCTACTTTATGCAGCTTGTTTTTTTAAAAAATAAAAAAGAAAAAACAAAAATAAAAAGGATCTCTCTTGGTAATCGTTGCCAGGTGATTTTTTTTTGAATTAATAAAAATGCAAAAACTACTTATTCATTTTTTTTTCAAAAACCATTTAATCTGCAGGGAATTTTTTTCAATTTATTTATAAAATGCTTTTGAATTACAAAATTATGTGAATATCAAATTCCACTTTTATGTCCAAGATTACAAATAAATCAAGCCAATTTCTTACCAATATAAAAATGGTACTTTATTAACTCTGAAAATCCATGGCCAAAACATTTGCAATTTAAAAAATTTCATATTTTACTCAACTTATATAAATTTCATATTTTTTCTAAAAAAAAAAAATACAACTGGCAACGCTGCTTATTCCAATGTTGTATCAATTAAAAATAATATATATGCATAAATTGTGCAGAAGAGGAATCGTTTAGTTTTTTTGTATTTCTTTTCTGAAACCGAGAACTCCTAAATTAGAATTTCCCATCAGAATCAGCAACGAGCACCTTTACCTGTTTGTTGTTGATGTTGGTTTCTTATGCAGATCACAGGATCAACTTTGAAGCGAGATCAGGAATTTTAATTATTTCGCAGAGCGCACCAGACTTTGTTGTTCTGTTCTGTTTTGTTTGGTGGTGTATATGGGCAATGTTATTCATTTGTGATAGGAATTCCATATTGCGATGATTCCGTTTCGAGCTACGTATAAGGTATACACAAGCCCTTGGGCTTGTCATATGGGTTGGTTTAGAGCTTCGCGCTTTCTGCGAAATTGCATTGCCATTCGACTATAGGTATAAAAACGACTATGTCGACGATGGACGATGCGATGGCGCACGATGCATTTACTCGCGCCCTTGATTAAGGGGGCGTTACTGAATTTGTAATAGATTTTCGGTTTCGCATTAAGCATTTAATTTTTTTTTAAGTTTTCTCATTCATAATGGGTTTCAGGGTCAGTGCGTTACTTGATAAATTGTTTCTGTTAAAAAAAAGAAAGGTCTTTTTTTTTTAATAAATTAATTGCAATTCGTAGACGCGAAAATTAAATGTCTGGTGGGAATTTGGGCTGATGGGAGGGAACTGATATTATTTAAATTTGAAAGCTTCGAAAGTCCTTCGAATATTTATAAACCGTGACTTCTTGAAGTTTTGAAAATGATTTATTATGCTTTCATTTATAAAATACATATCGACGGCTAAAGTGCAGGACCTCGTAAGTCGAAACATTACAAAAAAAAAAAATAAGCTATTAATGCAAAACAATCGGAAGAATTAGTCATCTTTTGGCAATTTCAGCGTAACAATGTTGTTGTGAAAATATTACAGAAAAAGACTCAATTTAAAGCCTCTTGCCATATACAAATTTACGCAGGTTTTAAATTTTTTTATTTCAGAAAAACTTGCAAGAACGACTTACGAGGTTCTGCACTTTTACTGTCCATATGTATTTTAAAGCAATTTGAACGTGCCATATAGGTCATTTCGCAAATATTTAGTGGATAAAACCGGATTTATCCTCAAATTTAATTTTAATAACAAGCTTTATAAAGTCAAAGCAGTGTAGACTGACTCACACAAAAAATTTCACAATGAAGATAGTTTTTTTTTTTCAACGGCACTATTTTTAAACTTTATACTTAATCATCATTTTCATTCACAAGTGAAAATTATTTTCCTTAATCGTTGTCAATTGGAAAATTACTCTGTTGCCTCAGCAATTGAACGGAAGGTCCGCTTAAGTTGAGTCAACTCACGTAGTCATATATCCATCGTTTGTATTTTTGTCCAGTAGATTACTACTATGGTGATATGGTCATGGTGATAGTGGTGTGGACGGACGTCAAAGTTCGGGTTGCCATAAGGAAAAATAAAATTGCATTTTTTTTGTATAAATTTAAAGTAACGTCACTGTGGTTGGCCATTTGTATAATGAGGTATGTGTTGCGCACGAGACACAACTTGTGATTGTCGGTTTAGGTTGACTTTTGTTGAGTTGCTATACCTACATGTTTGCATGACTTTGATAGCAGGAAATCGCACTCTTTATGGAAGCTTATATGTATGTACATACACGTAACGGCGGATATGACAATTCCTTTTTATATGACATAGTCAAAGAGGAAGCAATAAACCTATAAAATGAAAAACTGTGAGAAATAAATGAAGTTCCTATACCTAAACGATATAGCGAGGGATATTTTGGAACCACAATTTTTAATTTCTTAAAGTTGTTAAGAATGCCAACCATCAGAGTATTTTTGTGGCGAAACTATTTAATATTTCAAAACTCCTAAATCTCTGTGATCTGCCTGATGTCTATATAATATAGCATCTGGAAAAGGAAGGAAATAAAGATATATCTCCTGTGCCAAACTAATTAACAACAATTTGAATTCCTTTAAAAACTAAGTGCAGCGCATCACTATGTTTATAAGGCCATTCACAGTTTCATTATAAACATTGTTCTAAACTGGCCAATAGTTTGGTCTCTAGTCTCTCCCCATCATGATGAACAAACTGGCTTGGATTGTTCTTCTTAAAGTTTAATACCCCGTGCGAACTTTTAGGTTTGTCTTTTAGCTAAAATTGGTCACCTGTGAATAAAGTTTTTCAAATTTTGTATAAATTTGTTCCACATAGCAATTGAAGAATATGAGGCTTGTTGTACAAGGATATATATAACGATGAGAAATAAGGAATCAGTGACCGGTTAGATTCGTTATGCGTCGTTTTAAATCTCATTATATATTTTAAAAAGTTTTTTTTTTCGAAGTGAAACCTGGATGGATGGCAGGCGAAGAAGAAGAAGAAAACTTCAAAACTTCTGGAGTTCTCTCTTAGACTAATGAAAATGAAATTATGGTTTCCATTTTCATTATTCTATGAAATTAACATGACTTTTGGGGGTTGAGTTTTATGGAGTCAGAAGTCACATAGTCATGATCACAGACCGTATTGCATGCAAAATATAGGGCTGATAATATGAAATGTGATAGAATTTAATACTCGGAGGGGTAAACATTTAGGGTTTTTGATGATTCAGTTTGAAAAGTTCCTAACATGAGGGGGCTTTGCAAACAAATCTTTTAAGACAATTGTGATTAAAGTGATACCTATACTTTAGGGAGAATTTAATTTCGTAATAGAATAAAGAGCACAACTAAACCACAAGTTCTTGGTCTTGAAGTATACAGATAATTAGAATTGTTTGGATAAGCTCTTAAAATGACTGTATATTTGGCATTGGTTTTTGCTTTCCATTATCTGCGGAACATAATATGGTTTTATAACTTGAATTCATTGAATTTCTTATGGGAAGCATGCTTCGTCGCAGCTCTTATTGACTTACTTATACAAGGGGCAACGGAAGTTAGTTTGTCCACGGCATTGTCGAATACCCTGTGCACTTACAAATATATTGCATCTTGCATTACACTTCTGCTCGCACCTACCGAAATCTAATTCCCAACCCACTCCATATTATATTGTCATCTATACCACATTAGTCACCCACCAGCAACCTTTATAAACATCCAGTCCACATATACCAGCTAACCAGTTACCAACAACCCACCACCCATCGATATCATGGCATTGATATTCTACGAAGTCCACGTCATCACTAAAAATAATTATATTTATTTCATCTTCTTATAGTTCACACTATGTCGTAGCAGAAAAGATATCAAGAGGATGTAAGAAATTTCAACAATTCGATTCGAAGCTTAACGTCTTGTGATTTTCTTGTACTTGAATTAGAAGAGCAGGGAATAAATTTCCGACTGATTTCAGTTTGTAGCAAGTGCAATAGTTCCGCAAGTTCCTTTCCTGGGTGCATTCGTGTACTTTAGTAAAGTTATTACAACTTTTTGGCCTTAAAAAGATCTCTACCGCAGCTATTGTTACTCCCCTTTCAATTTATTGAGTTGCGGGTTAGAATTACTTTTAAGTAAGCAGCGGTTTCAATTGTTATTCCTTTGATTTAGCCTTGGGCTAAATTCTATTAAGAAACACTGGGCTTCTTGTTATATTCCTTCTGGATAAGCCTTGGACTGGAATCAAATTCTTACCGCTTTTCCAGGTTTACTTCTTCCAAGTTAATCTCGTGTATACTGAATTTACTCCTTTATAGTTCAAAAATCTTCATATTGTATGAAAAACAGACGCGCGGCACGCGCGGCGTGGTGTAGGCCATGCTAATTTATTATTTTTTACAATATTGAAATGAGAAATTGTATTAAATAAAGCCATTATTAATCTAAAATCTTATATGAAGACCCGTGTTATTTAAAGACTAAAGCTAAGTATACACGATTGGAAGATCATCTAATATTGGCCGACTTTTCGCAAAAAAATTTGACCAATTTTCTATCAACCATGTAAACATCCAATTTTATCTGTCAAAAGTGACAGAAAAAAAATTGGCAGCCAATCGTCGGCCAATTTTCTGTCAAAAAACTTACACCTCTTGGAAAAAAAAATATATTTTGTAATTGTAAAATAATTTGTAAAAAAAAAAAAAAGATTTCGCCACTCGAGCTGACGGCTGTCCTAAAATTTATTTGTAAATCATACTTTGTAACGAAAAATTGTATCTCAATAAATGAATTACTTATACTTATACTTTACATTTTTAGATGATGTTTAAGACGGACTCGATTGTCTAAACCTTGACTAAGGTAACATTTTATTTAATCAAATAAAACATATTTCCAACTATTTCTGTTCGGACTATCAAGACACTGTCTAACTAGTCAAAAATCTTATAAATACGAAAGTATAAGTTTTTAATGAAATTGGTTAGATTGTAAAACTCTTATTTTTTAAAATAAAAATTTGTTAATAAATCATGGTAAACACTAAACGATTAGAGTTTTTTCCTTATAACCCGAGTTATACTTGCTTTCTTCGGGATAAACGTGGACTCTGACAAGTTTACCATCAGCCTCGATAAAAAGCATCACAATATTATTTTGAAAACGGTTGATATTATTTTTCTGCTGCCGATCAAGACTCTCTTTACTGGCTCTGCCTTGCAGCTTTGCACACTTTTTTTGTGTTTTTTTATTTCATTTCAAAATTTGAAGGAATTAATTTCACTATTAGATTTATTCAAGTTCTACTCGTGATAAAATTATGAGCTTTTCAAGTTCTATATTTAATCTTTGAAAATTATATATCCTCATGTCCAAATAATTATAGATCGCACCAAAACAAACTTAAATATACCTTGTTTTTTTTTGTCCATGGTCGTGTCCGTAGTAAATTGTTAGGCGCACCTCAACACCAATATAGGAGGTACATTAAATTAATTAATCAATACAACACAATCTATACCTACCACCTAGCTCATCATTATCATCCTCACGGTCAAGTTTAATTGATTTGCAACAAAAATAAAAGAATGAATAAAAAAAAAAAAAAAAAAACTACGACTATATACAAGATGAAAAGCTAAATCCAATGTACACATGAGAAATAAAAAATACAAAAAAAACTAACTAAAAAACATCAACATCAAACAAATAGCGTATTCCCACGATTATTCACGCCCTTTTTTGTGTTAACAGATTACGGGCATTATATATATACGACGGCGTAGCTGCACAAGGCTTTAATGGCACACAGCATCATTTCATGATGATATGATGGGCAGAGAGTGCGCCTCACTAAATTCCTTAAAATCCAATTCCAATCCCTCAATCAATTCAATTCGAACAAAGATTTATGAGTATTGAGCCCTCTGATCTGGTCCCGATCTATTGTTTGATTAACTTGGATTTTGGATCCTTTGACTATAGACTAGAGTCTCAGCATGATCGGATTGCACCAACTGTGAGATCCGATTCATGTTCATCATAATTATTATTGTATATATATATAGGTATCGACTTGGATCGATTTGGGAAATCGCTCACATGAGAGTTGCTGCTTTAAGATGAAATATATATAGAAAATTAGTTAAAAAAAAAACTATCGTTGATTGGTTTATGTTGATTTTGGTTTTTATTCCCGCGTGAGGTTTTAGTTCGTGGAGGTCTCAATTAATTAAATCGATTGCGAGGGTTTGTTGTTTGTTCATATGAACGTGTACAATAGCTTATTTTCCAGACCGGTCGAGAACTCCCACGCCTATAGGTGTCTGATTAATGCATCTTAAGTTTACAAGTTTTTTATATTATAATAATATGAGGGAAATCAATAAATTTAATGGAAAGATTTTCGTTATTGGTTAACTTCTTAAAAATGCCTTAAATATTTTACAACTTTTTTACACTTTACTACAAATTTATTTAACTTTAAAATCTATTTTATTTTATATTATAAATGATAAACTGTGTAAATATTAAACTTTTATTAAAATTCTTGAAACAAGTCTTCTGCAAAGAATTTCCCGAAAAAAGTTCTGAAGAATATTTAGACTAAACTCAATGTGAAATAAATAAACGTTTATAAAACAACTGTTTTCGTAGTATTTCAAAAGTGCCTTCAACTACTTACAATTATTATAATATTATAAGCAGTGGTATTTAATTTTATATACAAAATTTGACGGTATTTTCCATAACTTTGTCATATCAATTAAATTAAAAATTAATTCCGGAACAACACAGGGCAGACATTTAGGCACTTTCCTTTTAATGTTCAATTTTTTACTAATGACATTTCTTCTCTATTGAAGCAATTCAACTAAATATTTTGTTTTAATTATTTAACACTTTTAGTTAAAGATGAAAAATGTTTTATTTAAATTGGGTGACTCAGCTTTATACAATTCAAGATGGTGGCCAAAATTAAAACAGTACAACCTTGTGGAAAATAAGAATTTATGTAATTTATTCCCAATTCCAATCGACATTGTGGTATTACATTTTTGCGAATGGGGTAGAACTCCAAGAGAGTGAGTTTCTTAAGTTCCTTACAGCAAAGTGTTTGTTTTTTCCTTGGCTTTTGCCAAAAATTTTCACAACAAGATGTCCTATTCTCATTACAAGTTAAAGTATTTTGATCAATTTCTACTTTTTATTGAGTCAACATGAATACAGAAAAGCATGTCGCCCAGCCTTATACATCTTTGTTTACCACTTTCAGGATAAGACAAAAAAAACTGGTCTTTATTCCAAAATTGTGTTTCCTATTAATGAAAATGTCACTCAAGAGATGACCACCAGTCTGTGGAATGTGACCCATTTATAGATATCCCTTGAACTAAAAGAATTATAATACGTTGCCATAAACATTTGCTGCAATTGCCAACCACTTTGTTATGCTTCGTTCTTATCGCCTTTGCTACTTTCATATTCTAAAACAGACCTTATATCTCTCTGAACACCCAACACACATCAAGGACTCTAATCTATATCTTTATTCTCCTTCTAGGGATGTGCATTTATTTCAAATTCCTATGGATTATATTTATATTATTTTTTTTCTTTGTCTCTGTTTTATTTCCAAAAAAAAAAATAGAGCCTCCTGCCGTTTTTACTGAATGACACTATCATCATTGGAGAAACTCATCGGACACTTTGGACAAACAATATATAGGAATGGAATATATAGCAAAGGACGAGTATTGATCCTATTTAGCCCTGGGTCGAACGACGAAATACATTTTGATTAGTTTGTTTTCCAAATGATAAACCGTGTCGAAGTGTTTTGAGATAAAAATAAATGTCCTTTGAGCTGAAACCGGCTTCAGGAGATATGTATAAGTACATATTTGTAGGTCTGGGTGGTATTTTAATTGATCCCCGAGTCCAACCAATATTTTTCGTTGGCTCACGATAACACTGGAAGAAGAGGAAGATTTTTTTTGTGTTGTGTTCTTCTGATTCGGAGTGTGTTTGCCGATAAGTGTGGAATTTTTGTTGCCACTTTAGTGTGTTGATGGTGGCACTCGGCACCCCTTTGTCTCTGTCTTCCTTGGTGTCCGGACATTCGAATTCAATTTAATTCGAAAGACAGACTGTCGATGAAAACAAAATAAAAAAATAAAAATAGCGCCAGTTAATTTGGTGGCCAATTAAGGACCAATTTTGGGCGCTTGGTGATGATATCATGTCATCAGGTGAGAGAGCCCACGATTATAATCCCGAATGCCGACAAAAGAAAACCCTCACTATAGAACACACAAAGCAAAAAAAGAAAAAAAAAACACCATCACCTTTGCGAGTCATTTAGAACTCTCTAACGATATAATTAGGCTGCCTACGAAGATAATCATTCTAAGGCGGTATACCTATGTTGTTAAGGATGTGTGATCGTGATGTTTAAATCGTTGCTGCAGAACCGGACTACCGGTGGGTGGTCACATAATCGAAACCAATAAATATCCCAGGCATGAACTCTGCTCTCTCCCACTATCTCAACAAAGAGTAGGCATGTATGGATGTACCCAAGTAAAAGCCGCATCGCAAAACGAAGGACTGTTTAAAAGGCGTTGGCAACAAGTTTGTTTTATTTCACCTCTTATAACTTGGGTGCGGATCCTGTCCTGCGTGATGATCTGTGAGTCCATCAAGGTACCCTTATTTTTTTTTTAGTTGATTGTCTAGTTGTGGATTATCTTAGCCCTGGGACTATACGATGTTATGTGCGGGAAGGAAGGTATATACCTCGCCTGCAGAGCAGAGGATTCCGACAGTAAGATTTGCTGGACGCGTCCTATGTTATATCATTAAGACCAATGTGTTTTTTTTTTCTTGTCTAATTGTATGTTAATAATTATGGAGAGCAATTATGATTCTTTTTTTATTCTTCCTCCCTCGTTAAGGTGTGTGGCTTCCTTTCTTCTATTCCGACGTCCTGACACTCTCCAGAAGGTTGAAAGATTTATATTTACCTCTGTGCGTGCATGTAAGACAATGAATAATACCAATACTTGTGATTACTTAATATAAAGGTACATAAGGATCAAATTAATGCGTGTTTGCAAAACGGAAAAAAAAAAACAAGAAAATAAACAGATGTGATGATTTAAGAAGAATACAGGATCTTTGTTTAAGAAAAGATTAAATTCTTAATGGATTTTAAATTAATTTTCAGAAGCAATTCCAATACTTTTGCAGGCCTGGAGTGGAGGCAGCTACACTGAAAGAATCAAAACAAAAGCTGTCTATATTCTTTAACATTTAGTTTAAGCTGCAACTATAAGAATATACTTTTGTAAACAGTAAAGAACACGTCAACATTTTTAAAAGTGGTTTTGTATCAAGAACATATATGTACGATTTCTGTAAATACATCATTAAGCCTACTTCAACTTTTTACCAATTTAGAGATTAACTTCTTAATTTGCGCCATGTTCCCTTCGACTAGTCTTATCAAGTTTTGATGCATTTCTCATTATAACAATTATATAACAGTCTCGAAGTTTGAATAATCATCGTTTAATTATCATTGTATTTTCTACTGAATTAATTAGGAAATTACACAAGTTTTGTATACCTAACTGAAAATTCAAATTTTAATAAAATAATAAAAAAAATTGTTGATAATAATATGCAATAATACTAGCATAACTTCTTATGCAGAAAATTTCATTTAAATCAGAAAAGACTCTGGTGAGAGAGTCAGAAATAAAAAGATGGTTCTATGGAAGTTACCATTATTTTTGGCCCTAGAACAAATATTTTCAAAATCCATCTAAGCAATTGAAAGTAAAAAAGGGACTTAAGACCGCAAAAAATTGGTTAATTTGTTTATTTAAAACTTTTTCGAACAGATATATTAAAGGCTTTGGTCTCAAATTTTGTTTCTTTTGACTATGTCTTATGTCAATGTCTATGTCTTTAATCAAAAAAGTTATGAGTAATTTATTGAACAAACATTCAAATCTATGATTTTTTCGTTTTTTATAAAATTTTGTAAACCATCCATTTTGGTAGAAAATCTAATTTCTTACTGAATTTTTTTGAGTTAAATTATAAAATTCGGCTTAATTTTTTAAATTACACGAAGAATATTGAAAAATAACAAGTGTGACCATTCTCTCAGAAATGTATTGGTGAACTTAAATTTAATTCCAAATATTTAATAAAAACAACATTTATTTGTTCCTTTCTTCCCTTCATATTATATTCCAGTATATTTAATAGCCTTTCAAAGAGAATACTGAATTTGGATTGTTGATACTTTTTGTCTTCTCTTCGCTTCTTGCAAAAAGTTCTTTGTAATCTTTTTTTTTCTACAAATTACTGAACTTATCACATAAGACGATCACATAGCTCCTGAGTCCTGATGGAATATTCTTCTCAGGATATGCGCCAGATAAGTACTTCAATAGGATAACCATATTCAGTTCATTATGTTTTAGTTAATTCACTTAAACCGATCTATATGCTGATTCCTTTGTTCTCTTAAAAATGCAAATTACTCGCAATCCTCATAATGAATGCAAATTTAGTTCATCAGCTTATGTAAAACTCCTCTTTTAAGCTGATCTTTGAATTTAGAATTCATCTATATATCAAACTAAGAATTTCTTTTTCTCTAATTGATGTCCCATGTCACGTCATGCTGCAAAAAAAATAAAAGAATACAAAATCCGCTCAGGATAAATTATAAAATTTAATTTGTTCATTCCACTCAAATGAATTTCTCATGATCCTTTTTATGACCATCAACTGTATTAAGGTTTATGTATAGTTGTTTTTCAAAAATTCCTTTATCCATTGGGATTATCTTCGTGCGTGACCAAATGTTTTCTTCTGTTGAAAATTTAAACTATAAATACAAGAAAGATGCTCTAATTATATCCTTTAGGGTTTATTAAAGATGTGCGACAACAATATGACCATAACAATTGTATCCTATGCCAATTATTTTGATCCGATATTACCATTACAAAAAAAGCCATAAACCAACGTTATATGGCGGCGGCATCAGTTATAGTTGTTTTATTCTTTGGGATTATATGGCTTGTCTTGTACACGAAAGAATGACTGAAAAGATCAAAAGTTTGCTCGCATGGAAGACAATGAGTTTATTTTTATTTGAATTTAGTTATTTATTCTAACAATTAAGTTTTAATGAAATTTTGTGGCTACAAAGTGTCACGAGTGATGAAAAAAAGTGGTTTATATATAAGCAAAACAACAATATTTAAATAAACATAAATTTGTTTAGAAATATGTAGTTGTCTTAAAAAGTAAATGAAATTTATTTAAAAATCTTAAGTTTTCTCTAAAAACCTCAAAAAAACGAGCTAGCTTTTTGTTCTGCAAAAAATTACAAAATAATATTAAAAATAACTTTCTACTTTTTTTTATTTATAAGTGGCAACATGGCTAGTGCACTTTACTACTTAGGCTATTTCACCTCATATGTTTTTTCAGGGGTACCTACTGCCTCTTGGTAAATAAGTGTCTATCAATTCATCCGTTTGGATTCGGCAGAAAATTCTAGGTCCCCTTCATGTCTGTCGACCATGTTTCTCAATGAGCCGTCTTATATGGGTCATCAGTTACCAATAAATATAACTAATTTTAATGTACAACATTTGTATTGTAATGTTATTTTAAATATATGGGGTCGTATTTATAAACATCGTCAGCCGTCCAAGTTATATATAAACATTCAACTGGTTTTAAGCAATTTATTTTTAATATGAAAATTCTTATTATTTTTAAAATCTTCTTCTGCACCAATTATTTATCCTTGCTTCCGAAATTTCTTCATTTATTAATTGCATCGTGTTTTCATTTTCTAAGTCTATTTGTTTTTGGCCGGGTGTTTGGATTTGTCTTGCATTATATAGTATAGTCTCATACTTCATGTCACAGACAAAAAAAATTACTTGAAAAACATTTCCTGTACTTCTATATTATGTATATACTTCTTATTTTCCATGCGTTGTTGGTATCTTGTTTGGATCCTTGAAATCCTTGAAAAATACTTATGTGTATATTACATTGTTTCACAAGGTAAACATAAGTTGTGTATTATAGTGTGTACCTACTTTTGCTTAACATTTATATGAAGCTTCTGTTCTTTGTTTACAAGTACCTACCTATGTATATGTATACATATACCTTCATCATACGAGCATCTTGAAAATGAAGGTAACTCAGAACCAGAGCATGGAATATGTACCTACCAAGAAGACAGAAGTGTTATGGTTAGTTAAGGATGAATTCAAATTATTGCGGTTAAAGGAATAGAGAATAATAATTTTGAATTTCTAAGCCACAATCTAAACTAGGTTGAATATTTTATACAATTTTTTTGTTCTTGTTATAGAAAGAAAAGAATTATGTATTCAAAAGGCATTTAGAGTATCATATTTGTTTTGTATTGTTTTCAAAATTTTCAAAACTTAAAAAAAAACTATACATATAGTATATGCGCTTATGTACTTGGCATCTCAAAGAGGTTTTTCTTTTATTCATGAGTGGCCAACTTTGCAAAATATGTAGGTATGTTTTTGAAAACAAAACTTTAGCCTTAAGGTGAATGTAATGCATATGAAACAATGTATTATTTAGAGTCGGTATAAATATAGGTCTGACAGATTAGAGCATTTCGTATAATCTCAATACAACTTTTTCATTTTACAAAATGTTCTTTTAAAATTATTATATTATGAGAATATCTATATTGAATCCTTAAAAATAAAATTGAGTAGTAGTCCAGTCAATAAAGCATTTGATTTGGAAAAAATAGGCGGAAATCTGAATTTTGGTATATAGCCTCCTCATGGCGTTATAAAGAAACTGTCAAAAGTCCCCATCGATATGAGCGCCACTAACAATTTTAGGGGGGGTTGAAGGCCCTCAAAAATGGTTTTTCAGGAATAACTGCCAAATAGTAAATTGTACAAAAAAAGTGTTAAGAACTAATTTGTAGCTTGGAAAATTTTCTAAAAAAAACTTTATCATAGTTTTTTTCATAAAAATAACCATTTTCGAAATTAACCAATTGGAAGAGCTTAGTTAAAAAATTGTGCATTTTGTGATAAATGCATCAATTTTTTGTGTTGTCGGTACATTATATGAATATGATTTTAAAATATCGTCCCACTGTAGGTATTTGTCCATCCCTTTAGGTGGGAGGGGCAAATGAAAACAAAATATTGAAATTAGAAAATGAATATAAAAACACAACGGCAACACCAGCAATATCATGTTATAACTTTTTTTAAAGGTGGTAATTTATTCTTTAATTACGTTTCTAAATTACAGTATTAAAGTGCTTAGTTTTTGAATAAATGATTTTTAAACTCTTAATTTTTCGAAGAAAATTCGAATAAAATTCGAAAAATAAAAAGTTTAAAAATCTGCTCGCTTAAGCTACCCGCAAACCGACGCGATGGCGGTGGCGATCACGATAAAAATGTGGATGCCTCACACATAAATCAAAGGCAGGCACACATCAATCACTTAGATTCTCTATAAAAAGATTATTGGAAGATTGTCTATCACTGATTCAATTTGAAGGCAGCTTTTCGAAAATGTCATGATACTCAATTGACTCTACAACTTTTTTAATGTGTTAGCTTTGGCAGTAACGTTGCCTGATTGAAAAGGAACTTTTTTTTTGAGTTTTTATGAATATTGGGAATTGGTTCGAAATGTATCTAAAACAAATAAAAATAATAATTTTGTTGGAGCGAAAATCTAACGAAAAAAAAAAATTAAAAATATTCTTCGATATTATTGGAAGTATGTCATTTTGCTTGGTAGGGGCTCAAGCCCCCTTGGCCCCTTCCCTGCGTACACCACTGGCTTCTAAAGGTAATTTAAATCAGAAAGGCCCTGCACTATTTTCTAAGTTTGTTCCACCTTAATTGCCTATTTCACAATGTCTGAGTCAAATCCTGAATAGTTATTCGACGCATAAATATGAGCACAGCGTCATAAATCCAAAGCCCAACAAAAAATTACTTTTGGATTTATGTACCTATAACCCTATTATTGGGCGGGTCAAAAGAGAGCATTGATTTTTCTCCCTTGTTATTCTCCCTTATGCAAATAATTATGTATCGGATAAATGAGCAGAAGTTTTGCTTAGACATTGTGAAACAGACCCTATAAATACATCAGAAGCTAAAGTTTTAATTAGAAGCGATATGAATTCTTTTATTATTCGCTGTTAAGTCGAACTGTGCTGCAGTATCTAAAATAATTTTGCTGTCTTCCGCTTTCTCAGGGAGAATCTTGTTTATGAAATATATACCTTAAGATTGTTGCATAATTCTGAAGAATTTACCTAATTTGAAGAAAAGTTTTTAATTTGTAAACCAATTTAACTCTCAACTTCGATATAAATTTAAAATGAATTGACCTAATAATTGTTTGGCATACTTGGCAACTTTTAAGAATTTCAAATTTCTTACATAAATAAAAAACTTTTTAAGTTTCAACAAGTTAAACAGAATAATAAACCAGATTTTTAAGATAGAAAAAAATAATAGAATCTATATATACTTCCGGAATAGAAACAAGTAAAGCTTATTGCGGAAACCTCATACAATTTTAATTATACTTTCTATCCCTAAGAAGATATGAAATAGAATATCAATTTTCTTTTAAACGTCTTGATGAAACCCTTTGATTCAGTGATTAAAAGTAGATATATTTATATATATACATAGATTCTAGACAACATTGACTGAAAACAGGGAGACACAATTTGAATTATTCTTCCCTTAAAGTAGGTACCTTTCTATATATACTTAGGGAGGAATAATTAATTGTTTTTTTTTTTACTTTTTCTTCTGCATTTTTCCTTGATCTGCTTTCAAAGAAGAAAATGATAGAAATAAAACCCCAAATTGAAAAGTCGATACTATCTTATAAAATGTAAATGTTACAAAGTATTACAAAATAATGACATACATATTATATAAAATAAGAAAAGAAAAAGGATACAAAATATTCTTTGAAACAAAAAGACATTGCGAATAAAAAAATAAAACAATTTCCGATTACTTCGAATCAAGTGAAAAATAAATCAATAAGTTTTAGCATTTATTTGGTGTTGAAGTAGAAGAAGACGCTTTTAAAAGATGAAAATTGTATAAATTTGTATTGGAAATCGAGAATTTGTTGAGGAAGTTAGTATTTAAAGTATATATCAAATCAAATGGAGGATTTTTTTTAACTTTGTCTACTGCAGTCTTCTACAGAAATGGAAGTCTTTGATAAAGTTTAACAGTTTGGTTTAATTGTTGGCCAAAAGTATACAAATAATTATTTAAATGTCCTAGGTACACAGAACAATTTATTTGAATTATGTACAAATAACAATTGAAGAGCGTAAACATTTGCAGTGTATCTACTTTAATTGACAAAATGTTTGAACCTGTCCTAAACGGAGTCGCGCAATTTTGCTGTGAAGAAGTAAACTAACTAAGGCCAATATCGTGTACAAGATAAATTGCTTGGGGGGGATAGAAGGGGCATGTTCTTCTGTATACGTAGGTACTTCTAAACAGAAACTAAAGAGCAGGCTCTCTGGTCACAAATCGGACAGTGGAGCTGCACAAAAAACCGCTCTTGGCCTCCACTGAAGCACACAAACTTTGATAATGTTGAAATTTTGCAGACGGAGCAGCATTATTCCAAGAGAATGTTGCTGGAGATGTTGCACATAATAAATAATACAAATGCAATGAACCGTAGATCTGACTGTGACAACCTTTGCAACACTTACATGTCAACTTATAAAAAGACCGAACCGTATTATAAAAAATCTAATATAAGTGAACGTGTTTAAGGTTTATATTGATAATGCCAGTTATTACCAGTAATTTAAAATTAAATATTAGTTTCAATATTCAACATTAATAATTATAGATTTTTCTTCTTATTTGTAGTTTAAATTCAGTAAAAAACCACTTTTCGATTGTGATGATTTAAATTTAAATGTTCTTGACAAGTTTTGTAAGTTTACATTACAGTATACATATGTATTTGTGATTTGGTAATTACTTATGTATGTTTGTAATTTATTTATTTTCTCTAATAAAGGCCTGATGATGAGCATGATCATGCTCGAAACGTCGCTTAATAATTAACATCTTTCATTTGACCTAAAGCCCATCTAAACTTAATCATATTGTTAAATACAAAGGTCACTAAAATAATCATTTATTAAAATAATCATTCACTAAAATAATCATTTAGTAAACTAACTTCTTTAAATATAAATTCAAGAACTTTTTTGTGCTGTTAAAGATGATTTAAAAAATTTAAAAAAAAATACTTTATTAGAGCTTGAACGAATAGAATGAGCTTGCTTAGGATACTGAATTATAATTTATTTCATCAATGTATTATACATGTATTTCGCTTGCATGTAGGATCATCTCGCTTGAACATTCACTGAAAGAAAAAGCTTTTTGAATTATTTCTTCTATAGTCAGTTGTATGATTATGCATATGATATACATAATTTGATTTTATACTTCAAACTCTTCAAAGTAATTTGTGTTTCATACACAAATAGTTTTTTTTTAAAGTAAAGACAACTATATTTGTTAACTTTAAACTTTTAATTTTTGAATGTACGTTCCTATCCTACAAAACAAATTCGTATTATGACCACCTTCCACTACTTGCGCGACATGTTCAACCTTTTAGGTACTTAACTCTATAATAATTAATGAAAAAAAAAATTACACTTTAACACTGCAGTGGTGCCAATATATATCTTGTTCATTTTAAGCAACGATATATTCGAATTAAAATAAATATTTATTGCGAGCCCCTATAGTTGACTAACTCTTTCAATTGTTAAATAGTCTTGCACCAGTTGATAAGCTTATCTGATTTTAACCACAAAACCAGTTCCTTTGAGTATCAATTTGGTCAGCTTTAGCGGGCAGAAACATCTTATTAACGTTGGCAAAAAATCTCCATAAAACTTAACCACTGAAGTGAATTTAATAATATTTTCAGGCGTGATAATGCATGGGACGAGAAATCAACAAAATTTCCACAATGTTATCAAATTATCTTAATTCTTCATTGAGAAACAAAATGTTATAAATTCTACATCCCCTTTCTCCTAAGAATTGATACCACTGTTCATATACATACATATATAAGATCACTAAAGATACAGTAATTTTCACAAAACATCAAATTAATTTATACTTTTAACTTAAGCCCTATTTCTATTCCATTCCTTCCCACATTTGCATTTAAAATTATAAGCCAAATTCTGTATTTAATTCCATTTCTTAGAAATTTCGAAAACTATATTCATGTTTCATATGGATTGAAGGTATTTGAACAAAGTTGTTGAAATTCAAATCAAAATGCTTTTTGCAAAACTATAACTCCTGCAGTATAATAAATAATCGGATTAGATTTTATTTCTTCCAAACGAATTCAATACAAAGTTTCAGTCTGTTATAATAGCTTTCTACAATATATCTCACTCAGAATCCTCATAAAACAATATTTAATTTATAAACAGTCATCATATTTCTCTATATTTTCATTCCTCAACACCTTAACAAAGGAGGCCTCTTCCATATAAAATACGTTCGAAATTCCAAGCAAATATGCAATAACAACAACAGACAAAAATCTCAGAGAATTGGATTTGCAATTTGACTCTAACAATATTTTAAAATATCCTTTCGATTTTTATAATCCAAAAATACCCCATGAAACATAATAATTTAACTAAAAACTTCTCACATTTGGTCAACAACATGATTGTCTAAAAATATCCTTGCAAGATATTGCGAGTGATTCTGAGTATTTTTTGTTTGAAACTTTGTTATCAGAATGATGACCAAAAACCAAAACCCATAGCCAAAAATTCGAAAAGGATATTGATACAAAAACAACAATATGATGACTTCTTTGTTTGTTATTGGAATGCACATTTTTGTGCTCTGCAGTCCGGTCCGGTTCGGTCCAGCTAAAGGCTTTTCGGGAGATTTTATCTTTTATTTGTCAAACATAAAAAGAATTAAATACTACTGAAGAAGGAATTTGTATAGACATAAATCCCTGGCAAAAGGATATCACACAGGAAACTTATTGAAAATTGCGGCAGCCACAAAAAAATAAGAGAGGAACTTTTCCCAAATCCTTTATTATGTTCATCCCTTTCATATAATACAAGGACATACCTATACATATCTGAATCTGGCCATAGGTATATTGTAAACCATAGATAGTTGGTCGATCTTTACCTGGACTACAACCTATATATATATTTTTGAAAAGAGTTACCCATTACGAGGAAAAAGGATACAATTTAAGGATCAACCACAGAATAGGCGGCTACGTTTATTACTTACTTTGTATGACCTTTCTACTCCTTGTATATTTGGATTTTATTGTTTAGTATATTAATGGGCTCTTAAACAGAGGATTATTGCTATTTAGGGATTATTATCCTTATTGTTTTCCCTTCGAAGATTTACTAATATTTGCCAGTCCAGCCTTCCGGGGGTTAATCCGATAAAGGATTATGCGATTCTTTTTTTGTATAGTCTTATATGTATATGGTGTTGCAATGGCCATTGGGCACATTTGAACAGTAGCTATATGGGATTCTTTGGAATGTCCTTTACTTTCTTTTTTTAAGAGTTTACAGCACAAAAACAGTAAAATAAGACCCCAGTTTTATTCTTTGGAATATACTATCTAAGATTGTTAATAATCCTTATTATTTTTTACTCGCCATAAGATCAGAAATGTTGGCTTTAGGGTTTTTTTTAATTTTGAACCACCAGGTATACTGCAGGTCATTTCGCTTGAAAAATTAGAGCTATGCTACTTTTTCTCGGAGTGTATTAAATCAACCACTTATCAATTAAAATATTTTTATTATTTTTCCTCTAAAAAACATAGGAGGAAATTGCATAAAAATGGTCTGTATCAAATTACAAGGAAATCGTTCCACACCCGCTTAGGCTCTATAGCTCGATGTAAGGGCACGTACATACTGCGGGGGACGGTATGGTGAAAAAATGCTTTTTTTTAACTTCTTCTTTCCATGCAACCAATACATGCTCATTAGCCTATAATATTTTTGAAATATGTACTGAATTTTCTATGACATTATGTAGGTACCTACGTTAGTAATTTTTTTGTTGGAATTTGTTTTACCAAAAAGAAGGCTATATATCTACAAAAATAGACAAACATTTTTTTCAGTCGAAATCGCTCGAGTGGTTTTTGATAACCATTTTCCTAACTGATATTTGGTGGGTACCTTTATTTTTGAGCTTAAAAAAAATCAATTTCCCCTCTCGATAATCACATAAGAACCTAATAATATATTATTAGTTTGAAGAAAAAGGGTTCAGCTTTAGGCTGTAGTGAAGCCGAACTTTGAAGTCTATTTTAATTTTTATTCTTTTAACTTTTTTTCTGGAGAAATTCATCATGTTTCAGCAAACTCTCTTAAAACATCTGTCTATTGCGATTGGTAATTTTGTTATTTATGAAAAGATTGGCTAGAATTTCACTATCGAGAAGGCCAATCACATTACCTCACCATCATATCGTCCTTTCATCGCACACACAAAGAATCATGTTATCCTCGATGTCATAATTTGACACGTTGTCTGATAGATAAGGTCTGATATACACTATTCTTTATATTTATGTAGATTTCCAAAAATGATAACTGGTCAATTCATCTATACAAGAACGTGCCACATGAAACCGTTCCAAACCATTGTGTCGATATGTGGATTCAAATATCAATAAAATACTATAAAGTTCTCCTGGTGTTGGGTAATGAAAAGCGGATTAGGGCAGATGGTTTTTTGTTTTTTTTTTTCCTCCTGCACGATTCCATACTGTATTTTTCAATATAAAAACAAAAAAAATCGAAAATCCAATACTCATGGTCAATCGTCTTGACTTGATGGATAGGATAGACAAATTGGTTGAGAGCCTATATATGTATGTTATGCCGCGCGCTTTGCCTGATGGTCCTTTTCGGAGTGAGTTTTCAATTTTACGTAACTAATTGGTGGAAAATTAGTGATGCGGTCCTTTTTATGTGGTGGTGATCGATGGAAAACGTGAATCTTAGCAACCGGTATACCTACACCGTGTCGCTTAACGTTGTCGACATCCATCAGATACACGACCGACATGATTGAATGGTCGAATGCAGATGGCAAATGATGGGGCATCGGAGAGGAAAACTCTTTTCCACCTGTGGTCTCCTCGATCCTGACGAGGAAGTTGCATCAAAATATATTTTGATTGTGTTTTTTGTTTGTTCTGAAATATTGGATGAGTGAGTTAGGAGGGGGTTGCCGGAATGACCGTGCCCGTTGCTGCGACAATCTAAACTCAATTGTAATGGGTTTTGTTGAATTGAGCTTGCATTCTAGTGGACAGATGTATTTTCCGAGACTTAATTTTCCGGTTGAGAACACGTCTCGTCGCTTTCGTTGTTGTTATCACCGTCGTTGTGCGTCGGCGGTCGGCTTAACCTGACGATTGTTCAATGGCGTTCTTTTGATTATGCCACTGAATGGTGGAATATATGCCAACACTTTATAGCGAGGAAATTAAATTGCCTTTTCCCCTTGTTTCACCATCAGTCGCAATGTGGAAATATTAGGTTTATGAGAATTTAATTGGACAGGTGGGTTGATGGTTGAACAATAATTTGAAGAGGAAGCACGAGTCAAACGAAGTTAAGTCAATAGAAATTTATAATTGTTGGTTATGATTGTATGAAGGCGACAGGTGATTTAAAAAAAAATAATAAAAAAACAAATTTAAGTGTGAGGGTATATTATAAGTCATTACAAGATTAATATCAATAAAACAAACAATAAATAAATTGCAAGAATAAGTCTTTTGAGTATGGTAATATGCATGACCTGAATATAATGGGGTTACATTCGTACATAGAATTGGAGATTTGCTGTAAGTGTGTGTATCTTTTTTGCAGAAAATTTTGCAAGCTTCAAATTAGTCTATTACAATTTTTTTGTATAACTTACCATTTGGGAATTATTCCTGAAAACCATTTTGGGGGGCCTTCAACCACCCGTAAAATTGTTAGCAGCGCTCATATCGAAGATTTTTAAGAACGCCATGAGGAGGCTATATACCAAAATCCAGCTGTCCGGCGATTATTTTCTAATTGAGCTGTATTTATGGCTTTATTGACAGGACTATAACTTATATATTTTTGAAAATACATAAGCTAGTAATTTTTTCTGTGAGCTTAATATTTTGTTTTTTTTCGTGTTAAATGGATTCTTTGCTGAGCATTCATAGAGCACAGAGCTTTCCACAGTTTCGGAGAGGAGTTTTTTAGTGGTTTCGTATTGGATAAAGTTCATTTCAGAGAACTTGAGCTCTGCTGTGGAAAGGAGAAAAAAGAAGCAGAATTGGCTTTGTTTTTGTAAAATTGAAGTAGGTTGAAACAGAGATTTTTGAAATGAAGAAGATTTAAATATTTTGGTGATGGTGCAAAGTAGAAAGTACCTACATTTATATTATAAAGATATCTGGTAAAAATTGTTTTTAAAGTGCATTTGTCTTCGATATCAATCCTACACACACATTACTGGCTAGCTCCAATATTTCCAATAGTTTTTAGATACAAAATACTTCAAGATACTTGTATTTACTCACTTCATCGACGAATTCCCAATCAAGCCATTCTTTCGTTACTAGCAATTTCTCATTTTTCTTCTTTATTTTTTAAGACCTTTGTTTTGAACTTGTTTATATGTTGACAAATACCCAATTTTTCCATTAGTCGAAGGCTGTTAATATGTGACGTCAAAGGAAAACTGCAAACTTCTGATTTAGAGACTAAGGTATTGCAAATTCCGAAGCACTTGGTCTGGATAGCTGGAAGTAGCTCGGGACCGTGAGGGATGGAAAGCTGGCATGTCTCAAGTTGAGATCCTTTTCTTCGGTCATGAGAAGAACTTGAAAAGCAACCTTACAGTTATCTCCCGAATTATTATTTTCAAATAAATGTCTTTTTACTAATTTTCTTACATAGTGCGTAGAACTGTTGGGTTCGATTCCTAGGATATGTTCTAGGCTTATACCTCTTGACAAATCCTCGATGGGCTTGCAATGTTATCTATTACATAGATGAGTTCCTTAACTACATCCAAATTGTTAATTGAGACTTTTATTTTTATTTCAAGACATCTTTCACGAAATACTGGTTATTAGTCAACTTAAACCTCTCGATTTTAGAATGAATACTTTTCAGAATTCAAACAAATGTAAACAAAATTATTATTTTACTATAGTATACCTAGTAGTTGCCATTATTGTTCCATTTTGGGTTGTTTTAATTATTTTTTGATTTTTCATACGACAATACCTCATAGGGGGAATAGCCCTTCCCACATGATTTTTTTCTTCTAGAGCCTTTCTATCTATAATAGCTTTCTCATATTCTTTGCAAATCACTATGTTTACGAAATAAAATACGAGTTCAATGTACATAATTTAGATATAACTACAATAAAATTTGCTGAAAGAGTAAAATAAGACCAAGGACATTCATATAAATATTGTCAGAAAAATACTTGGCTTGCAATGTTATTGATGCTATTATACCCGCACAAAAACCATTTTTCTTCTTCACACAAGTGTCAAAGCGGGCGGGCGAACTATATTCTCTGTAAATATAAATAAGTCCATTTTATTGTTCCAATTTTTCTAACCCAGCTATTGTGCAATATATACACATAAATTCCCTATATATATAAGGAGGACACCATCAATAAAGCCAACTAAATGGAGTGATCCATCTGCAGGGTCACACAGCAACCACAATATACAACTAAACCAAGCCGCACATATGGTCGATTGACTTTGAGGCTTGCGACGAAGACGACGACTTCGTTATAGCCGTGTCTATGTAAGCACTTTCATTTAATATATAGAATCCTTGCGGCAGGACCCAAGTTATCCTTTGAACTCTGTCGAGTGGTGCATTGGATTGTTGTTGGTTATATATATGAAGATACTAATATACAATGTCTTACAAAAAAAAATAAGAGACTTTTGCTCCTGGAGAGTCCTTCTTTTCAATTCCATCTCCTTGTGATATTGTGTGGCAATAAATCAAGGTGTGTGTATAACAAAAAAACACCAACAAAGGTAAGAGGATTTTTCTTTTCTTGATTTGGTCAGATGCTGGCAACACACACACAGTAGGTTGGCGGGGACAAATTATTTGTGACAAATCTTTGGGTAAACAACTCTCCCCAGGGAGTTGGACAAAAAAAAAAATAAATAAAAGAATTACATTCACAGGGAATTGGTTTGAAATTGATGTTTTTATCTGGCCATTTAGTTGTCAGATTAAATGAGGAACCACAGAGACGAAATAAATAAAAAAAAAAAATAATATAAAAACATCGCAGGACAATTTTATGAATGATCAGTTAATTTGGATAATTTAGCATTTAAATTGTATTACTTGATTGACTATGGGAAATCATTAGGGAAAATTAAATACCTAATTCAATAAAAAAAATGAAATAAATATATGGGAGTTAAGACTTTCAATAATAATCTAACCAAAAGACGATTAAGGATAATCAGCTTCGAAGCAGGAGCTATTTTCTGGTCTGATAATGGAGATAATGCAGTAAAAGAGAAATAGGTATATTATATAATTTATTATAATCGTTGTAAAAATTGTAAGATAATTTTGTGAATCACTGTTAATATTTTCAATAGCTAACAATTTTGATAACATCGAAAAGTTGTCCTATAAAGCTACATAAATAGGAATTTGAATATTTGTGGAAAAAACCAAATGATCGTGAGTTCCTAAAGAGAACTTTATTCAAAAAAAAGCGAATTGGTCATCGTCAAAAGGGACACCACAATGCTAAGGTATTTATTTAATTTGTATTGATCTTAAACATTTATCTAGAAGTCATGTGGGTGAACAATCGAAAAAGCCAAATAAATTCGACAGATAAATACATATTGCTTACAGACATTTACGTTCTAAAAATTAAAAGAATTTTCGTTCGAATAAAATGACACCTATCGAAATATTTCTGAACTAAATCACTTTCACATATTTCCAATGAACTGCCATTATAAGTGGCTTGTTCTGAATATAAACAAAAATGCGGTCGAAATGTACTGTACCTATATAGGTATATCTACCAACCTACCTTGTTAAAAATAAAAAAAAAACAAAATCAATGACAACTCCCGCACCAAAGCAAAGCACCTATACTATATAAAGTAAGTATTGGTAGATTAGTGCCATTGAAACCGAAACCGAAATCAGAGACATGATAGAATGCGCAAAATTGTTCGCGGACCTGGTTCCCACGACAGCCACTTCGATTGAGGTGAGCTGGCCCACCTAAAGAGTGCGTTTGCGTGCCTTATGCACGAAATCACGGTTTGCCAATGGTAGACATGTAAATGACATTCACCCCCTCGCGTTAAACAACACTGCGCCACCGCCGCGCCGCGCCGCCGGCGCGGCCATGCGATCGATAGTTGCTTGCGCGGTTGGTATGGCAAGGTTTTTGCCGTTGATTACTCATGTGTCAGTTATGTTGGACCTCTGGATTGTAAGCTAATAATATAGCGAGCGGCACTCCTTGATGACGACAATTTTCAGGGGATTTCTTGGTTATTTTTTACCACTTCTCACCTTCACTTTATACCTCCACAGTCCACACCACATTTCGAACAATCGTAGACAGACGGTTGTTTTCTGTCAATTCTGTTTACTTTTATCTGTGCGAGCAAGTTTGGACAACATAATATGGCACTGATGTTTCACCTGTATAAGGAAGCTGTTATTCATCACAGGCGGTTTAATCATCTCCTACTGTGTGGTAGACAAAATTGACTGGCTTCATGGAATGAGCTATCAAATGAAATCTTAAATAAATGTTAGAAATTATTTTTTGTAGATTTTATTTAAAGACCAAATTGATTAGTATTCTGATATCTGATATCATCTTAAAAATTATATACAAAGTATAAAAGGCGGTGCAAGGTCATAAGTCCACATCCCAAAAGCCCATAATGGAATTTTTCAATGCTACGACAATGCAAATTTTATAGTTGATATTTCCTGCTTCTACCGAAACTCCGATCTTTTTGTTTTTATTCTGTTTCTCCGGGCCCTGAAATTTTCTATGAAACATTCCCTCAAATGAACTGAAAGTATTTCAAAAACCTATAGAATATAAAGTTTACTAAGAGCAATTGTGGCCCTATTTGATAACCTAAAGGGAAACCTTTCCACAATAGCTCAATATTTAGTGTAGGGGCCCCAAACAGCTCAATATTTATTTTAAGAGTCATCAACACAATTTTAAGGGCATATAATGAACGCTTTAAGGCTACAAACGCTCCATTTTAACAGTTGGGGTCTGTCGACAGCCTCATTTAAGAAGATAATTTTTCTCTTGATGAACTGAAACTACATATATATACAATATATAGAACACCTATAGAGTTTAACGACGATTTCCCTTCAAATTATCTAACAGTACCTATCTATTTTGGGGGGCTCCGTACAACTCCCTTCGCCTTATAACTGCTTGATAATAAACTCAACTAAGGTTTTCTTTAAAATAATCTTATGGGAATCCAACAGCTTTATCCTCATTGTGTGGGCTCTAACAGAGCTGTGCGGGCTTCCTGAGATTCCTTTGGGACCAATTTAAGACTCAACAAAATCCAATTTTATGGGAAAGTTTTTATTTTAGAAGAACAGAAAGTACGGCAGGGATTTCATGAAATTTTTGCTCCCCTTTGGCCAAAATCCCGGTCGAACGTTGGCTCAATGCACCCCTAAATGGAATCTTCGACTAAGTTAAATTTGTATATCTAGGCATCTCCAATGAATTTATGTATTTTATTTAATGAATCCAGTATACCTATTTACTGAAACTATTTGCAAGCTAGTAGAAACAAAGAAAATGTTATAACTTTAACGTTCAACAATAAATAGTATACTTAACGTTACATTAATTGTTATACATAATTATTATGTTTTGTCAATGTCAATTTTAAAATTATTATCAACTAAACTGATTATATCCCTTAATTGACTCTGAATTATCTATTTAATCATTAGGAATGAACTGATATGCTTCCAACAAAACACATACCTACAGCTCATTCAATGCCATTTATCATAATTCAATCATATTATTTCGTAATATGTAGCCACACATTTGCCAAATAATAATGAAAGTTATTCTTCAAAAAGTCATCATTCCTCCCTAAAATCTTATCTGATATATCGTATAACTACACATCATATACGCATTCACTACAAAAAAAAAGTAAAAAAAAAAATAAAACAAATTAACACGATTGCGCATCTCAATGAAATTAAGTTATTAAGTCCCGCAATGTATAAGATCATCATGTGGATATGTGGTCTGGCATTCATGATCAGTCAGGTTTAATCATGCTTTGTTCATATCATATAATATTCCACCAACAAATGAGGGTCACCGTCATCGGCGTATACATTCATTTGCCTCTTACTCCACTAAACCATCACCGTCTGTATATATCAGCGACCGCAACAGCAGCTCCATTCATTGATTCGATTCCCCCACTTATTGAAATCGAGTTTCATATCAGAGCTAAATTGGAAACTACATTAGCAGCAGAGCCCCAACAACAGCTGGCCCACTGACACTTGCTGTCAAACCCAACACGTGGTACACGTTTAAATAGTAAATCAAATCGAACTCAAGAAAGTAACAAATTCCACAGCTGAACAACAAACAATCTTGCAGGGTGACTCAGCACCCACGCAGACTATTGCTGCGGGGCTTATAGCGATGCTTTAGCTCTCATATACCCGGATTGCGGATTAAGGTCTTAGCATGGCGGAGTTTCCCACGTTCGATCCGGAATTGCTTTTTCTTTGCTTTGGTTTCCTATTGAGTCTCAGCTTCGTCTGAGGTTGGCTTTGCGGAGGTGATCTGTGTTATGTGCTCTGTGCTGGTTATGAACTTATTTTGACAACAGGTTTCAATTACCGGTTCTAATCTCTGATATTATAGAGGTGGGGAAGTCGAAGTTGCAAAGAGTTCGAAGCGATCGAATTGTTTTTATTTTTTTGTTGCTAATTCATTTCTAGTTCCCAGCTGATCGTGGTTCAAACAAGTTGGATTAAGCTTATCTCTCAATCAAGTATTAAAGAGAGATTTGGTGAAAAAAGAGATTTTTTCTCATCATATTTCTTTCTCTAGTCTTGAAATTCCAAATCTTGTAAGATTCTCATTTTTTTGACAAAGTCAGGTCTCTTAAAAACTAATATCTCTTTTTAATAAAAAATATTTTCTGGGGGAGATTTAAGCACAATATAATTTATACTCTCTGATTTTTTACAAGAAACAAAAACTGAAATATTTTGATGCGATCGCCGATCAGCGATGCTGTCATAAAGATAGAATATTATATAGCCATAGACGTCATGAGAAGTACGTGTCATCAATTGAAAATAATGTACCGTATTTTTTACATTTCGAAAGCTTTTAATTTCTTATTTTTATTTTATTTAAATCGAACAGTTGACAGGATGAATCATTTTGATGATTTCAATTGCTGCACGCTGGAAATAGGTTCTGTGAAATTGATGATCATTTCCGACGAAGCACTGACTACCAATGAAAATATACGTGGGTACAAATGTCTCATACTTGTTATTTTTTTAGCAGGAAATAGGAGATTTGTGCAATGATTTTTAGAGCATTTGTTGCCAATTCTTGGCTTTCATATTCCTAACAACACAGGTATTCTTCGTAGATACATAGATCTGTTATTATACTATTGTTGCAGAAGTTGTGTTGAAGAATTTGTACTTGGTTTTATTGCAGCATAGCCATTAAAAATCATTTTTCCAAGCAGAACTTTTAAAATTTGTTCGTTGTCTTTCTATTTGGCTTGTACGTGAAGATCTTATACAGTTATGTCTTGAAGGTGCTTGGTGCTTGTAAATGTAGTCTAAATATCCTCCACTGACATCCCTGTAATCTGTGAATTTCGTGAACTTTTGCAGACTTACGTTCTATTAACATTTTAATCATTTCAAGATATTTGAAAAGTTATCTTGAAATAAATGAAATTTTTATTGAACGTATCCAAAAGTTCAAGAAATTTACAGTTTACTGCAGGCATGTAATAGATTTGGGCAACTGCATTTGCATTGTCTAATTGCTTTTGGATAGCTGGATAGATGTTTGACTGCTATAGTGTATACCAAGAAGGTTTCCGTGTCATTTCCTTTGGACAAAATATTTTGAAAGCTTTTCGCTAGAAACTGTATTAGATCTGTTGAAGTTGTAAATACAAAGGTTCCTGATGGTCGATACCATGCCTTACATCAGCTATTAAATTCTCTCTACATAAAGTTTCTACTTATAACATTGAACAGCAAACTAGTTAGAAGTAGCATTAGGCATTCAAAGGAGTCCAAAAATAATGACATCAAAATGTGTATATATAGGTACCTGTCATAAGATAATTTCCCAACTACAAAACTCTGTTGAATTCCTGGTATACCATCATTATTTCCGTTCAACTCTTACTTAATGCTCATCATTTTGTCTCAATTTTAAGAATTGAATTCTCTTGTTACATTTGCATAATCTAGATTAAACCAACTTTTACTCTCCTTGGAAACAAAGAATTGCATTAGGAATAATTGATTACACTAATAACAATTTACATCTACAATCCATTCCTTTAGTTGGTCAATTCCTCTACATAGAGTAAGCCGCATTTATGTAAGTTGAATTTAATTTTCTATCCTCGGGAACTGTAGTCTTTATTCCAAGAGTTTCTATATTTTGCTTTATGTTAGCTTAGTTTTATTAAGTTCATTTTCGCTATATAAAATAAATAGAGTTTAGATGCCTATACGTTCACTTGAAAACATAAGTTCAAAGTCAAACTTAAATTGGACCTAATATACCTTCGCAAATTATAGGCTAGTACCTAACGTGTGTCCCTGCACTAAACTCTTTTTTTTTGTTTCCCAAGTTAGGAATATACGTTTTTAATTAACGAAAAGAGGAACATTTCACCTACGAGTTTTATAGATACATAAAAACAAAAATAACTTTGAACTAATGATTCGATAAAATATATTTTTGGTTTTAAGTAAAATTAAGTAAAACATGTCATATCCCATATGTAGATATTATAACCGTATCATATGAAACCCACGATTTCAATTAATAAGCACCTCAAAACCTATATAATCCAAAAAAAAATCAATTTCAATCACTTGACCTGACAGCTTATGTCTCTTTTTGTCGCCGCTAATATTTCCATTAAAGCTCTTCTGAATTAGAATTTTGACACCGCACTTCTGAAACCATTCATCTGATAAATAAACTAATAAAAAAAACTGATTTCACAGGTGATCACATCGCTGTACCCAAATCATAGCAGTTCCCATTGAACTTGTATACCATCATCATCATCGTCTATATATACATACAATACACTCATGTAGGTGTTGATCAAACGTTCTATGCCCAAATCCAAATCTAAAATCCGAATCCACAAACAAAGTCACCACAACCCACCGAAAAACCATTCATGGAAAGTCTCTAAATTCTCCCTGCTTCTATGTCCGTCGCTTGCTGTCGGTCGCTCTGCCGCCAAACCAAAAATTTGAATAACAAATCTCATTTATAGGTTCAGTGACCAAAAATTAATTTTCATTCATGCTCTGCCACCCGGGTACCGTGTTTGGGCATCACTAGCCCGTGTAATCGTTATAGCAAGATAAATAGCTCCAAAAGTAATGGTTCATATAGCTTAAAAAAAATTAAAATTATAAAAAAAAAACAAGTGTAGGCGCTTCCATATATCCATATAATGATTAAGATATTGTGTTGATCCAAAATTTTAAATTAAAAAAAAATCAGCGCGCCCATCAGATAGACGTCAAACACCTATCCAAATGACATTTCATGAATGCTAACAACATAAAACAACTCATATATCTAACTTAAAAGGAAACTTGAGTCGAATTCGGTGTTGCCACTTTACAGATCTATATATACTTGATCTTAAGAAGAAGAGAAGAAAAAGCAGTTTTTCAGCGGAGGATAGGAAATGGAAGAATGGTGGCTTAACTCTGGTTTAACTTTAATCTTGTTCCGAAAAACTGGGCCTAAGATTAGTGATGAGTAGATGAATTAGTTTGAAAATCGAACTTAAATTAAATAATTTAATAAATAACGATGCAACTGGGAAACAATTCTGACAGCTTATTTCAGGTTTTGATAACCATGCCCTGAATACATAGACCAGGAGTTCCATCCTCCCACATGAGACAGGAATTTTTTAAATCTGACAGGTAGAATTATCTGGCAAATATGGTAATGGATTAAACTATTTCCCACTTGACTTTGCTTTTGGCGCGAAAACATAATAGAACAAAGGCAAATAAATAAGACTTAATCCCCTTTTTTTTAAATTGGTAACTGTTTCCTCCTGAAAGACTACATATTTTCAAGATTTAAAAATGGAATATGGACTTTTTTATCGAAGAATAAGTTCATTCACAATCATTTTACATTTAAATTCATTAAGTGGCAACGCTGTTAGCATTACCAAAATTTAAAAAAAAAACTTAATTATTAGTCGAAGAATTTATATAGTTTTCTGACCAAACTGACAATATTTATCTAACTTGGCGCTATAAGCCCTCTAATATCTCAAAACCTACACAAACGAAATATTGTGTTTATATACGGCATAAACCAAAATGCGGGATGACAAGGCATTTTGTCTCGATCCTGCAGCGATGGTACAATATTCTTTGTGCTTGGTGCAGTTTCTGCGTTCTTATGCCTCGGTGTCTTTAAGGCTTAATGTCGGATTTTCTCGCCTTCCTTCTATCTAGATAGATATTCATCGAATTACTTTCATCTCATTTGGACTTTGTTTATTTTCTGGATCTCATACATCAGAGATAGGGCACGGCCGGCGCGGCCGGCGGCAGGGTTTAACAGAGTTTGTGTGGAACAAAACTTTCAGAACATCAGAGAAAACCAAAACCATCAGAACAGAATCCGCTTGCTATTAAAGCAATGAATTATTGCAGATAAATTTTCTGTTCCTCGTCGTGCGTCGTCGTCGTAGTACAGAACGACTGAATCGATTTATGTAAAAGACAAAATGTGATAAACAGTTTATGGCCTGGGACAGGGCAATTAAATGGACATGGACAAGCTAAACAAGTTATTTGGGCGACCTTCATCGATCTCATTTCTTTTCATTGGAGAGGTGCATGCATGCCGCCGCCATCCCAACCGCGCCGGTCTGTTACATTCTCCATTCTCTTTAGCTGAGCTATGTGGTCCAATCTATAAGAATTTATAATGTCTTCATATCGGTCAGTGACGGTGAGAAAGATTGCGAGGTAGGGGGCGCCTTTCGGTATGTGTTTGTGTCATTTCGGGTGATATTTCTTCGTTATGTGATCCTTCTTTACCCCAAAAACGAAGAGACCCTCCTTTGAATGAGATGTCTTCTTCTTTTTTTTTTGTATTTTTGTGTAAATATTGTGGTGGTGGCGGCGGGACCGAGATTTGTTCTGTGGGAATGTGGAACGACGCGCGTTAATGAGATGACATCTCAGCTGAAGGATTTAACGAGCCTAAATAAGCAGACATATTCTCTCATTTCGGGTGAATAAATTAATCGACAATCAGGTGGTGGTCTGTTGAGCCTTTGGCTTCAGTGTTATTTGGACGATTGGGGTGCCCACCCAGAGGCTATATACCTACGTTCGTTTGTTCCCTATATTCGTTCCCTAATGCTACTCCTTGGCGTGTTTCGGTTGCTTTTTATCTCTCACACCACGCGGAGAAAAGGTGAAATGATAAATTAATGAGCCTTTATCGGTAAAGGTTGGGTTGGTTCTTTCGCGCGATAAAGACCGATGACGATGTCGACGTCGACCAACCGACCGACCGACCGACGACGTGACGACCAACAAAAAAAAACGTACGCACGACTGGAATTTGTGTTGTGGTTGTGGCCAAGGATTTAAAATTCTTTGAAAGGAGCTAATTGTATAAAAAAGAGAGAGAGAGAGAGAGGTCGAGAATGGGATGACTTTACTTTGTGATCTGATAAGCATATTGTTGGTGTGGTGTTGCTTATTATTTTGAAATGGAAGAAGTGGTATCATTTGGTTTATAAGGGGTTATTAATGGGGTTTTGGTACGCAATGTGGAAGCATTTTCATAAGCGGATTAAGGAAATCATTTCGGCATGGCTTGGCAGTATTTTTCTTATTTTATTTTTTTTTGGTTAAAGAGAGTAGGTATACCTTAAAGAACTTAACTTTCTTAATTAAATGGATTAGGACCGGAAGTGTTTCGATTTAGTCTAACGGGTGGAAGGAAAGGGATAGTGAAATTGAAATAGGTATGTATTTGCAATTCATCTTGAGGAATTCTCAAGATATTAATGTCTTTAATAATACATATTTTTATTTTCAAGTAAAAATACGAATTGAATTTCATCATTAATAATAGGTGCGTTCCATTACTTTAAAACTCAGAAATCACACAATTGTACTGACTACTGAGTTTCAAAGTAAAGGAACACACTTAATATTTAATCTAGGCAGAAAATAATAAGTTAAATAATAAATATAGGCTTCAGCACGGCAGGCATATTCGTTTTGATTTGGAAGTAAACTTAATTCGATTGAATGAATAGTTTACATGGTTTTTAATAACGTGTCGGTGAAGATGGCGCCCTGCAAGTCCAGACACAACGCCTTTTTAAGAAGTTTTCATGCACTCTTATTCAAGAAATTTGAACGCAATTCGGGTGATTTCAGCTCGGTTGTTTTCTTTTACAAGGTTCTGGATTTGAGGTGGCTCCACAAGAAATCAAAGTCGCACGGGATCAAATATAAGGAGAGCGTACAGTCCTGTTGGGTTCAAAATCATTGTATGATGAAAGTGGACTTTATATGGATTAAACTTAGACGATTGAAATCTTGTTATCAAAAAAAGTTTTATTTCACTTACCTATCTACAGTTTCCAGGAAAAGGAGTTATCCTCAATTCTAAACTCTTTGACAGAAACGAACTAAATTTGAAAAGATATGAAATTCTGGATATGGTATTAATTTACAGAGAAGATTTTGTTAAAGAAGTTATATATTTAATATAATAAAATGTATTGATACGAGTAATTGCCTTTTCTTACAATTTACAAATCGTTAGTTTCTATGCTTCTTGTATTTTATTTTATAAATAAAGGGTAAACTGTCTAACCGCAAATTACACCCAACTTCGAGTGGATGAAAGTCCAGCTGTTTTCGTTATTTGCAGTTATAAATATTAGATTTTTACCTTCATTCTTCGGTTTTGCAGCAGCTTAGGTCAATGACCCAATAGCCACATCAAAGTTTACGATTCCACAAGAGTGAGGTGCAATTTTATTGACATATAAGGTGTATAGGTACAGAGATAAACCAATTTAATCACGCATATTTTTTTTTTCTCTACATGTGGAATTCTTCAAAAGAAACTTGGTAATGTTCAGTACCAAGTAGCGTGGGACTTGGCCTGCATTCAAAGACACTAAAATGGCAGTATCATCTGCAAATGTGGCCATGATAGCATTGTTATCTACTAAAATATCCCTCGTAGGTATATCACAAATACAGTGTTGGTCCTAGGACCCTTCCTTGTGGTACACCGACTTCAATGTTATTTATGGTGTAGAAAGAGATTTATTCACACCTGTGAAATTGAGTTCCTGTTCTAGTTAAATTCTTTAAAATTCGGCCAGTATTTGATTTTTTTTTAAAGAAAAGGAAAACAGAAATTCCAAAACCATGAAATCTGTTTGTAATGTACAGCTTCAACAGGTAAAAAAAAAACCTCTTCATATTATTTGTAGAGATTTTATAGGTAGGTATACCTACCACACAAAATTCCTATATAATCCACCTCTTTTCTAAAATATCTTAAGCTTTGAAAATACCTTTACACCTTTAAGAAGTCACGAACACAAAACAGTGATCCCATGAGAAGAGAATGCGTTTTGTCATCATGCCCATCGCCCAGCCCACACGACTCCAAAGTCCACCGCAGATATAATATTGGTGCTTGGCTTGGGCCTTGGCTTACACTGTTGCAAGGGACAACCACAACAAAGTACAGAGTGTATATCAATGATGACGACGCGACGATGGTGAAGCTCCAAAGGAAAACAAAATTAAACAACAACAAAACAAAAAAAAAAAACGCAAACATAAACAAATAATAAAAGAACGATTTCAGCGACGACGGGACATTGGCATCGGCATCAGTGGAGTGGTGTATCTGTATATCTACGGGATTCCATCTTTTTTTTTTTTTTCTTTGCACAACATTTTCTATTTTAGAGACATTAGGGTCCACAAGTTTCCAAACAAAAAAACACTGAAGATGGCGCGGGGGCGGCAGTAGAGGCAGCGGCGCGGCGTACTTGCAATAAGAATAAAAAAATACAATAATAACAGATCCCCAGCTGAAAAAAGAGTTCGAAGAAAAAATACAAAATTCCAAAAAACCCACAGCGAATTTAGGTGTGAACACAGAATTCTGTTCGTCCAGATTGTGGGTCGCATTCGCGTTCGCGTCTGCATAGACGCCAAGCCAACAACAAAAATTTATTTATTTTTTTTTTAATTTGTTTAAGTTCTTTTGTGCAACAATAAAAACCACGGCTGGGATGGCAGAGAAACTATTTTTGCTGCTAAATACGAGTACCTTTGTTCTTGGCGCACCGAGATCCAAAGATGATGGGAGGGGGCAAAATCCACCCTCTAACAGGGTTCCCACTTCAAATGAAGAATTTATGTTTCTTATTTAAACTTTAAAATGAAATAAATACTTTTTACTCGTAAGATATGTAGAAGTTATTCATGTAACTGCTTTCTTTTTCCTAAATGAACCTAGATTTGGGGTTAATCTAATTTCTCATAAAAGAGAACCTTATAGGCATTGATTTTTCACGAAGCGAAAACGTCAGTTTGTATAGATAAATAATGTTGGTGACAGCGTTGAATCTTGTGTGAATCCACATTTTTTTAAACTTTTTTAGGGCCAGTTGAACCGTCATTCAACAATTTTAACCCATCGATTTCAGTACTTCCAAAGTTAATCTTATTTATAATCTTAATCTAGGGTCAGTTGTACCTACAAACGTGGTTCAGCCTAGGCTCAAGATTTTAACTGAGGATTTTAACTGAGGATTAACTGAGGTTAAACGGTGGTTTTAAGTTCAAGTTTGAACCCTTGTTGAACCCCAGTAAATCTACCGAAATCGGTGAGTTAAAATCTTAAACCGAGGCTGAATCTCGTTTGTACAACTGACCATTAATAGATTAATATTAAAAAAGTAAATTAACTTAGGCAGTAACATTCAAAATGAAAATGATGTCTGGATTTCTTCTTATGAAGTTGATGTGTTGCAGAAATTATCATGTATAATCAATAATGTATATGTCAAAAGAAGCAAACAAAAATTGAATGCGTTCAGCGCGATATAAAATAGGTTTGTTCAGTTTTTTAAAACGTTTGGTCCTGTGAATATTAAACAAGATTAATTTAATGTACTAGATTTAATAAAAATACTTTTTTGGTAAATCTTCGAGATTTGAAGAAGATTAAGGATAAATATTATGTAATCTCGGTTTAGTGTTCGGTTTATACATACCTACTATTATAGAAGAAATGGCTCAAACAATTTGTAAATAGGTTAATTTTGCCAAAAGAATAATTTCTTATCTATAAAATAGATTGACGAAATGAATGTGTATGCTAAATTACAAGATTTAATCAGGATTAAAGTTTGATTTCAGTTAATCTTGGTTTAGTGGTCAGTGGAAATATAATATTATTTTCAATTTTGGTAATTTAATTTAAAGTGAGAACACTGATTCTTGATGTCTGTAAAGATCCCTGCCAGCATATAGCCCGATAATGCGATCGAAGCTCGTGATGTTTGCGATATGATATAACCATTTGTGAGTGTTGGCCCTGTGGGTGACCAGTGCGCGCACGCTTACTGTGATGGCTTTTAATCTCAGGACCGCGATCTTGCCAATGACGATACTGTTGATGATGATGATGCTCCTTGGTTCTTCAATTATTCTTCATCTTGTTGTGGAGTTGGAATATGTTTTCCACAATATAAGTCGAGACTGTGCGTTAAATAACTTTTTTCTTACTGTTTTTTTTTTTGGTTGTGATGGGCATTTCTTTGGCCGGTTCACATGCTCCTTGGCACGGTCGATGAAGAAGATGATGTGCCTACTTGGGATTGTTTTGGGGAATTCAAGAGCGTGGGCGCTAAAGCGTCTCGACAGTTTGTGTGTGGTTTGGGAATTCATTGCTCTGTTTGGTATACATATAGTGCGCGGTGTGGACCCTTGTACCTATGTAGGTATTATATATAGTTCCATCGGCTGCGGTCGTCTTCGTCGTCGTCACTTCAGGAGGAGCCGCCCAGCCTCACATGAGATGAGAAAATTCTTTTTTAGATCTTGTTCTTGGGATTTGTTCTTTTATATTTTGTTATTGTTTTGTTGTTGTTGTGTCGTTAAGCATTTCGTTTAGTTTTGTTTTGCTTTGGTACCTATTTCTTTTTAAGTTTTCTTTTTACATGGCCATTTAATGTGTCATTTTGAACGCAGTTGCGTTTTGGTAACACCGCTTCTTTGTGTATATTTGCTTTAATGCCTTCTTTCCTTTTGGAAGATTAAAAGATTTGTTTTTTTTTACTTCAATTTATTAACCCCACGAGAAAGAGATTTAAAACTTATACCAACCCGCTGACAGGCGGATTAGGTGAAGAGTTTCTTTAAAGCATAATTTTATTTAGGCATTTAATGTATACAGATACTCATTTAGATTGCGAATTCAAGAAGAGTTAATGATTATTTTAAGTAAGTTTGAGTAATTTTAGGGAGTTTTAATGACTCTTGATACTCCAATTAGTATAGCGATTTGTTTTTTTTAATTTTATTATTAAAAGTTCATGGGAAAAAATAAAATCAGACAAACAATTCAAGGTTAGAAATAGCGAAAGAAACTAATTATAATGAGAAGAAATGTTAATAACATTAGCGCAAATTTTTTAGTGAATTTAATACGCTGTTAAATCATTTCTAGTTTGGTGCTATGTTAGAAATAAAATTTAGCATATTGTTAATGAGTTTAACATCGTTTTATCTTTTTCACATTTATTAAAGTTAAAATCACCAAATACCTACATATTTTATCTTTTTAGTATCATACTAACGTCATAATGTCGCTTTGACATTTATACAAATGTCAAAAAAGGTAGATCTGTTTGTTTAGTATTTGCACGAACAGTCAGACAGAATTGCACTGTGAATACTGCAGAAATGTTCCATAATCCGCATGAATAATTTCTCCCTCATCGAAAGTAAATTAAACCATCCTACACTCTTATGTATTGAAACTTAAGGACTATTCACATGAAAGCTACCAACTACCGACGAATAAGGGAACAAATGGGATTTAAAACATTTTAAAAGCCTGAATTCTTCACAAAAACTAGATAAAATGGTAGAAAACTTATTTAAATAAATGTTAAGATACTAAAATTTCCGTTTTAATTACTAAAATAAGAGATATTATTTAAGAAAATAAATAGTTTGTCACGAATTGCACACTGATTGTTACGAACAGTCAAACTCTTTTCGCGTTCTACTTAACCATCCACTCTCGAACAAATGAATTTTTCAGGCGTGAATAACCTCAAAATCATTCTCGTTTTTGTTTACTTGGTCATTCGCGACGGATAAAAAAATTTTGTATGCACGAAATGTCAAAATGGACGAATGTTCGTTCGTTCGCCATTCTCATGTGAATAGTCCTTTAGAGAATGAAATACTAGATAAGATACATTAAATCTGTCATCTTATAGATCGTATTTTGACAATTACTTAACGAAAAATGCTTGCCCTGAAATAAAACGATAGGTACCTACGATTAATTTTTAAATGAGTCTGTCGGCATTGTTGGGCATCAATTATGAAGTTTCTCTTAAGGCAATACCTTGAACTATCTTCTTAAAGTAAATGGACGGAAAATCGCCTACATATAATATCATACAAAAAAGAACATGTCCAATAAGGCTATCTAATTCACAGTCGGCTTCTTGTGTAAATTACAAAACAAAAGCTTAGTTTCTCATAAAACTATGAACATATTTAAGAAAAACTTCCTATACCTACACACTTTACTATATGTATAAGTATATATATTTTCAGACGGAAAATTTCACGGTAGAAAAGAACGTCGTAATGTCCTGCCATAAAATGTATTTTATGTTTGGTCCAGCAATAAATTAACAAACATGATCTCCACGATAAGAAGCAATTTATTTATTTTGGACACTAAAAAGGTAATATATGATTGGCAAAAATCCCCTTTTCGGATGACACTCACGCAATAAACCCTCAAATAGGGGACCCAATTAATGTTGACCTCCCCGCCTCCCTATATACCTACCAAATATAGATAGTAGATATAATATATACCTTTTTCGAGTTCCCCCTCAAATCATTATGTTGTCCGAACTTAAGTTTCATTCAGTTGAATCTTCTTCTTTTTTTTTTGTAACCATAATGGATAGATGGTTGAGAAGTAAGCTTAATGCATCTGGGAAACTTCTTAATTGCTCATGCTACTGTCAAGATATTCTAGTATAAATAAAGTAACGAGCATGAATCTGAATCTGGGGCTGTTCACTTAATTCAGATGCTCTAAGGCCGACTCATTAACGCAGCAGTTAATCACCACTTAATCTGATGCTCCATTAAGAAGTTAACAATTAAACATTCCCAGGGAAATTCATAATTCTTGGCTTTTTCGTTTTGGCATCTTGTCGGTTTTCTGGTGTGTGGAAGTTTATATATACCCAGATACAACTTGCCCCTTTTTCCTATGTTACTCGTATATTCTATTTCTGACTTGTTATAGCATGCTGTGAGTTTTATATATACGGAATGAACCTATATAAAGTCTTAAACTGAGGAATAAAATGATGGTTCAGCAGCAGAGACACTAAGCTACTCATTCGCACAATTCTAAACTTAGTTATTGGATCCAGGAGCAGATTTGGTTCATTCTGATGGAACTGCACCATTGAACATTTTTTTAGCTAAGATTCGAACAAAACAGTATCCGAAATTTTACGGAAAAAAACGTTTTCCACTGTGTTCAAGTTATAAGGTATTCGTATAGGGAAAATAACCTTTAAACTTTTTATACTAAGTTAACAAAGTTTAAAACTTTAATGAAATAATGCTTACCTTTAAAAATACAGGAACAGGATTGAGCTACGATTCGATACTACTAATTTCCCCGAGTGTCGAATTAATGTACTTGCGGGATTTTATTTTTTCTGACGGATTAACAGACCATTCATATCAAATCAGAAGTTATAAATTGCTAGTCTGGTGATATTTACGACATCACTTACCCCAGAAGAGTTAGCGCAGTAAATGCAGAGATAGCATTTGGGAATAAAGAGACATAAAAGCTCTTTGGTAGGATTTTTCGATCGAAATCGGTTAAACGTTCAGCAAGAAATTCGAAAATAATAATTTAGAAATGCGATGCATGCCTTTAATAATATTTTGCGGATGAATTCGAAAAAGAAATGATCTACCAAAATATAATCAAACAGATGTGCTGAAATAGGTAAATTTCAATAAAAAAATATAATTATAAAAACCCCTTGAAGATTATTAAAAATATTTAAAAACTATTGGTCCTCTTTGAGGTCAAAGTAATGTGGTGCCCTGTTTCTACAGAATATGATTAAAATCCAGCCCTGTTTATTACTCTTTACTACTAAGCCTAACCACTCGCTCTTATGAAAATGAAATGAAAACTGCAAGAAGCAGTTGAAATATAAAATCATATAGAAGACTGGATGGCGTTCCCAACCGCACGTTGTTATATTCCGCATATCTTACTAGGTCGACGGCATTAAAATTGATTAAAATTTCATTTGGATTTATAACTCAATTAAAATAGTGTAGTTCCATGATTAAGAAAGCGCGACGACTACGACGCACGATGACAACAATGCTACGCGAGACCGAGAATCGAGACGATAACTCCAGCGACCGCCTCCGCTTATATTGCTGGTTGAACTGAACTGAATACATACATATATAAGCCCACAACTACCACACGAACATATGTATATTCATCTCTATAATATAGAAAAATATTAGTTTTGCGGGGCAAGCCCCCGGTAGTTACTACAACTTTTACAGCCAAACAAGACAATGCCAACGCGACAGGGACATGGAATGGAACATGGAACCGAATTCAATCTGCTCGTCGAGCTGTGTGTATTTCAGTTGTAGGTATATATGGATGTTCGGTGTGAGCTCATTGCGAGAATCATAAAGTCATATCCTCTCACGCCATCATCCCCTTGAGGATTTAAGGATTCGTCCTGAAATATGCAATGGTAGCATTGTTCCTATTTTTCTCCAGTGGGATGGAAGTAGGAATATAGCAACAGCATATCTATTATACGACAGCCAAAAGACGAAATGTTGTATAGTTAGGAAAAACTTTTTAACAAAACTAGAACAATCCTAGATATATAGAGAGAGAAAGAATATAACCACTGTTATTCCAGCCGGGGATCTCCACAACATCAAAGATGTTGACTATTGCCAGAACAAGCTATACTACATATAGGTATATGAGAAAAAGCACCATCAGACCCACCACACAATAACTACGAGGCTAGGACTTCTCAGCAATGATGGTAACAAGTTGGTAAACTTAGTTTCACTTCGCGAAATTATTAATTCTCACTTGGAACAGCTGAATTGTTATAGCAACAACAGTGATATAGAGCGGGTGGAACTTCTGGCTTCTTCTGCTGCTTCTTCCTATTCCCATTACTAATTAAACTATCATGGAAAATTAATTCCATGACCCGATTGTCGAAATTAGGAACTTCTTGGGTTTTGCTTCTGCAGCACACCAAAGTGTGATAACCCAACATCAGAATGAATCTTGGTTACATGGGGAGGTATATAAACAAATTTTGTGATTTTGAGAAGATATTTTTAATTGTATGGTTTTTAGATTTATGTAGTTATTATTTGAAAATAGCATTCTAGAGAGTAATTGGAGGGTAGCCGCAAGAAATGTTCTATAGAAGAATAGTGGACATCAGTCTTTACTTAACATACCAAAGATGGTGGGCCCATTGTGCCTTCAATGTGCAGACTATCTAAATACAGTCTCTGAACTTATAATCCTGGAAGTGTTATTGTTAAATCAAAATGCTGCTGTAAACATATATACACTTAAGAAAAATGAAAGCTAGTCATGCATTTAATAAGCTATACGGAGGGTTGTTTTTGGTTGGGGCAATTTACAAACTTGTAGAATAGCAGATGGTGTTTGGGTGTGGTAATGAAGTATTACCACAATTTTCTTAAATTACTCTGTCTGTAATAATAATTAGAAAGAGCAACTTGGGAACTCTTATACAAAATGTTTTATTATTAGGTACATTTTTCCAAAGGAACAATTAATTAAATTTTTAGCTTAATGTGGTGATTCTGCCTTCGTATAGGTTAATTTTACACCTTCAAATAAATTTGGATTAAAAGAAAGTCATATAACCTTACCACTCCAATAATTGTGTGTTACTTATTTATTCTTAATAAATAAAAATAAATGAAGAAAATAGTGAAAGAAAAAACTTTTCTTTTCAATCATTCTCATTTTATATGAGATCAAAAACCAATTCACTTGGAATAATTTGATTTTCATTTCTTTTATATGATTCAATTATTTTATTTGCTCTGTATTTTATTTATATATTTGTACATATATATATATGTATATAAAATTGATTAATATATTCCATTTCGTTATTGATATTATACACGCATGTAAAATTTTTGCTTAAAAGAAAGCTTCTTTGAAATACACCGGCCTTCCATTGCACATACATATTATATGTAATTAACACATTGCGATTGACCTCTTTTATAATATATCTACCGTGGAAAATACAAGAATTCGCTGAAAGAAAAATATTTATAAAATTCATTTCCATCTCATCTCTTATACCGGCTCGGGAAGAGGCTGAGACCTGAGTCTCAGGCTTGGGGTGATTTTTAAAATCTAACAACAATAGGCAAATGGTACACATTTGTGATAATGTTTAAAATTACTTTCTCTTCGTGGATTTTTCATTGTACAAAATAATATTTATTTATGAACAATTTTTTCTTTCGTATATATTTTATATAGTTCTAGTAAGATAGAATTGAAAGGTATATTTGATTTTAAAAAATCAACCAGACGGTTAAGGAGTAGGACCTAGTAAGTAAAAAAATTCCGAAAAATAATATTATTAATGCAAAAAATTCAGCAGGTTCAGAGCCACCTTTTGGCAATTTAAACCTAACAATAGCCGTTTTTTTTTGGGATTTTAAAAATATTAAAGTAGAGATTCCCAAAAAAACCCGTCCGCAGAAGCATCCTACCCATTCGCAGTAGGATTCTACTTTTGCTTTTATTGGCAGTAATTCTACTGTGGATGTTGTATTTGCAACTTGTGTAAAATTCTACTTTACTTTGAACAGGTTTGCCAAATAAACACGACTAATGTTGTTCTGAACGTTTTACAGAAAATCGCAGAATTCAAAACCTCTTACAAGGTTTTTATTGATTCCTAAAAAAACATGCAAAAACGATTTTCGAGGTTCTACACTTAAACCACCGAAATGTCTCTTCGCTTTCAAAAAAAAGGTTGTTAACTGAAGGGAAAATGGAAATATTGAAAAATTTTGACCGATCCCTACATTGTGGACGGAACATAATTTTGTTTGTATATATTGTGTATGAGTGTACAAAGCCTTGTTTGGGGTTGGAAGCTCCATTTGGCAGCCATCATGGAAAAGGGAATATAAAAGTTTTGTTACCATATCTTGAGAACCACAAGTCTCACACACAAAATTACCAATTTTTTGTATAAAGTTGAATTTTCTATAATTTTAATTAACTCACTTTCCACCGAGAAATCGAAAATAAAAAAAGTTATACCTACCTAATTAAAAAATGGACCAACGTTTTCAATAAAAATGGTCATTAAATCAATCAATAAAGGTTAAAAACTCTTGAATAATATTTTTTCTATTATTATTTTGTGGATGAGAACTTTTTTTGTTCCTTCGGCTTTTTTGGTTACTGTTCGTTACAATGAAACAAAGTTTTTTCCCAACGTTTGGACAGGGATTGCTGTTCTCCTCAAGGGATTTTAAATATAAATAAATTAAAACAAAAGAATAAAAATTTGTAAAATTATTTATAAAAAGAAAAAGAAAAAAGATAAAAAAGCACTTCAGTTGACGAAGTATTGTCAAATCAATTTATTTAAAGATCTTATCCACAAAATAATAGGTCTGTTTGGTATCTTTTTTTAAGAAAAAAGTGTAAAACCTGTCAAACTTTGAAAGAAGGAGAAAATACTCTCAGAGAAGGAGAACTTTTCCAAAAGTTAACAAACGCCCTGAACCACTTTTTGTATAAAATGTCACTTATGTGTACAAGGCGTCAAACATTGACAAAGTATTTTGACCACTGTAATTTTTAAATTGTAAAATAATTTTTATACTGACAAATATCGAACGAAAATGTAACACCGGTTTAGGTGGACTTATCTGAATCTAAAACAAGTGAATGAAGACAATCTGAATCAATATTTGGTAAATTCCTAGCTGACGTCAAGTAACAGACACTGACAGCTGTGTATTTAACAGTTTTTACATTCCTTGCACATAGAAATTTGTGTAACAGAAAATTGCAAGTTATCCAATGGAGGGGAAATATTTGCTCTCTCGTTTGCAACTTTTTTGAGTTAACAAACAGGAATTTGTGAGAATTTGCGAAAATTTTTGCAATTTTGCAAGAAATTTCACGTTACCAAACAGAGCTAATAATTAAATCCAATTTGGTCAAATCACTCATATAATATAATATTTTTTTTCTTGAAAACGTTCGTCTTTTTTTAGTTATAAATTCTTGAAAAAAACATGAAATATGAAATCAATTTTTTGTTATGTAATTTTGGTTTTTTCTTGCAATTTTTTAAATTCATTTCCAATGGAAGCTTTAAAGTATTGAATCATAAGTATATTTATGATACAATGACATTCGATAAAGTTGTCCATTTTAATTTATATACATATTATCATTTTCTCTAAATCTTTCATTTCTGGAAATTGTTTTTTAGACTGGTACAAAATCTTGTTCAAAATCTGATATTAATTCTAATACCTTTTTGATGAAGACAAAGTGTATAATATATGTCATCAGCTTCCAAACAAAAATTTAACATCCCTTTCAGTTTAATTTTTATTAGTGGGTTAAAATAAAATTTCATTCAACCGCATTTGCCACACATTTTCATCAAGAATTTCTAATTAAATGCTTAACATTTCGAACTTAATAATTATTGCAAAACTAAAAACGATTAAATTAAATTACCTTTATCGGTATCCCCAAAAATTGCAACCATCTATATTATATGTATAAATAAGTCCTTCGGTATACATTTTCATTCACCTAAATTTCATGACGACTTTTTAGTACCACGTCGTAATCGTAACATTTAATGTCCTTTATACAATGTTTCTGTTTCGAGGTTCTAATTCCTGGTTTCAGAAAATAGAAATTGGAAACGTGCAATGAACATCCATTGTATACTTTGGCACTTTTAATAAGTTTATTTTTTTATTTCTGTGTACATGTACATTGTACACCCCCATACACCTGCCCACAGAACATCACGTTAAACTTTTTAAACCTGGAAAATAAAGATCCCAATCAGGTGAATAATAAAAAAAAAAAAATATAGTATTATTACTCAACGATTTCCAAGGCTGATATCAGCTGACAATTTAATTACGAAATGGCGTGTCAATGAGACATAACTGGGACACTTTGCTGTTGCCATCCAGCACGCGGTATAGGTATAGGAGCACTTTACATATACTTATACAACCCGAAAGGGTACTAAAGAAATAAAATAATAAAAATTGAGATATAACCGTAATGGGGTGATATTGTAAATATACTACAGGGAAAATAGCAGTACCTATATCCATATAATTTGTTTTCGTGCAACAATACAATTGTTTCGTAAGCCTATATAGTATTGCCCATCAGCCAAGGACCTTTCTCCGATGAGTTGTGACCTTTTCGGTCGATGAATTTGTTTGAAAACGATAAATCTACTTAGGGAATTTCATAGTCCTTTGGGGAAACATAAACTATAAGGCCTTATAATATACAAATGAAAAGGAAACAAGTTGATATCCGGAAAACTTGCTATACGTTGGCGAAAATAGAACAAAGATATAGTTTTAGTTCTCATTTATTGCTGACAAATAAAAATGTAAAACAAAGATGGCGGAAGCATGAGCATTTTCTGAAGGTAAGTAGCTTGTATAGAGGGTGTAATAGACTCTAAACTATATTTACCCAAACAGTAAGTCTTTCAGAGAAATTAATGTAATATAATAAATTATCAAGCAAGTGTACCTTCTATTCTACACAACTCTCGTAAAATGAGGAATTCAAATGCTGCAAATTCTTTTACAAGCCATTTCTGAACATGCAACCACAAAGTAGAAAAACTAAAATAGTGTGGAAGAGGCGCTGACATGTAAATTTCAACATTTCACACCAACAATTTGCTACAAAAAGATACTTCATTTGTTTCTGGTTAAGTGAAAAATAACTGTGATTCATAAACTTTAACAGCCTGTATTTTCACTATCTGAGCATGTGATCTCATAAGCTTTAGTGTGTATAAGAGTTGAAATTATATTATAGTCCAGGAAAATTAGACTTTCATTTTGAAAAAATTCCAACAAAAGCTGATTTTTGGTTAAGAGATTTATTTATTTAGCTTAATACAAATGAAACTTAAATCATAAAAACATACATATTATTATTATTTGCATATGTTAACCATTTTCTTAAAATCGTCCTTAATTTGAACCAAGGCTTTTAATATTGTCGGGTGAGAAGGGCAAATTAAATTTTTTTTTTTTTTTTTGTAAATATTTCGAAGATTATTATTTTTTTTTTTTTTTTAAGAAATGTGCACAACTGCCAATTTTACCAATTCTAGTATTATCTAGTAACAACGGCAACCCTTACAGTATCATTCTATACCTTCTCAAAATTTTCTAAAGCTATACTCATTCTTCAATTATGTTTTCAAATGAAAGCCGGAACCACTGCACCTATCTCGTGCGGTGGGTTGTGGAGCCGACTGTCATTTTTTGCTTTCGCTATTTACTTATTCTCTCCCCCGAGAAATGTCTTCTCTTTCCCGCAGAAAAATATGTCTCAGGACTCCGACACAGCTTCGTATGCCGCAAAAGAATAGAGATTGAATGCGACATACAACACACCACACCACAACACATCACACGAGACAAATATGGCTCTACGCATATGAAATACATTGAAGCGATAGCGACACACCACTCCACAACACACCACACGAGATAGGTTTGGTTCCGGCTTTAATTTAAAAACAGAATTGAAGAATGAGTAGGTACAGCTTTAAGAACATTTTGAGAAAGTATAGCATGATATTGCATTGGTTGCCGTTGTTTTTTAATATTTTTTTTTTTCTATTTTAGCTAATTTTTTTTTAATTTGTCCCTCCCACCTAAAGGGGCGGGCATATAAATTATGATAATTATATTATATTTGTACACTAAACTAAGCCGCTACAATAATAAAAAGTAGAATTTTTCAATTTATTTAGACTCAAAGTTTGAAAAAGTATATGGCATCAAAAGTCCGTGAATCTATAGATTCCCTGTTTTGAAACAGTTATCGTTTCAATTAATTGATTTAAAATTCTAATTTATTTTTATATATGAAGCCTAAGTACTAAATACCCATATCTGCATTGTACAGTATAACATGTTAATATTTGACTTCTAACTTTTATACAGTTATGTTCTTCCAAATTCTTTTATATCAATTGAAAACTAATTGGATTTATAATTTTGTATTCCGCTAATAGTTAGGTCGTTTCATATCAAAGTCCTAGAAATCTACATAAATTTACTGCCTCATGCCCGTGGTAGACATTTTCATTGATGTTTCCAGTCAACAATAATAATAATTGTCTATAGAATGAAAGGATTAATATTGATATAAATTTTTCAATTCAATTCGCTTATTTATTTTTTTTTTTCAATTGCTAACAACGCACAATTAGACTGGAATTTGATACATATAATGTTTATGAAAATGCTATGATGATAACGAACAAAAGAAGAAGAGAGATAATAAAAGTCTCAAACCAATTTAGAAATTAAATAGATTCTCGGTTCATTAAAGCAAACAAGAAATCATTATTATTTCATATAATGGTAAGGTTAATGTCTTCCTTTGTGCGTATAGTAATAAGGTCCTTGAATTCTTCAATGGCAATTTACTTAATGTCTTTAACGAGCAATTTTTGGCCATTGTTGTGTTCGATTAGGAAGGAATATTATATGGTTAAGAAAATCGTTATAGGTATTTGCTTTTTTTTTATTATTAAAACAAAAATTGAGTCAATGACGCAACATTTTAAAACTTCTGATCTAAAAGTATTATAAATTGATACTAAAGTATTTTCTAACTTTATACCTCTTTACTTAAATGTTCATAATTTTAATCGTTTTTTAAACTATACCTATTTTCTTAGTATATTCCAGCTGAACACCCTTAAAATAGTGCGAGTGACAGTTCTAAAAAGGATGTTTACTTACCATTTTGTCATTTGTAACTGTCAAAGTGACATTTTTAGAAAACGCAATTAAATTTTATAGATATTTGTTGATTTTAATTCTTTAATAAAACGTGAAAAAATAGTACGACGCCAACTTGTTTAATATTTGGGAATCATATTGTTTAAACATCGTACTAATTTGTCTAAAATTTTGCAATAAAGGGTTTACAAGATAAGAAAAGTGCCCGTTTCAGCAACTGGAACTTACTTTAGGGTAAAGTAAAACCAGTCCTTTTATTTATATCTCGAGTGAGAATTTTTACGAATTCAAACATTTTTTTTTCAAAATATCAAAACTGAAGCAATAAAACTTAACACCAAAAATAATAAAATAAAATTATGTATTATGTCTGTTGAGAATAAAAAGCAATAAATTTTCAAACTCTCGTTATAATAATATGTATACAAACAAAAAGTGTTGAATATTTTTTTTTTATTTCTTGTTTTATTACAAACACACAAAAAATATATTATATCTCCTTTTATTTTTATCATTTTGTCATTAAAATTATATTAGGCCAGGAAGAAGAAAATGTTTACATATAAGCAAATTGCCTCCATTTTTGTAACTTCCGCTTGACGACTTGAATGAATCTGCTTAAATTGAATGTTTTTGCACTTGACACACACACACATAAATATCATTTTTATGTATATTTTTTATAAAATTGGGGTTCGTTTTTACGATTCTCATATCAAATTCATTGGTTGGTCGTAAATGTTTTTTTAATTCAATTCAAACTCGTTAAAGGAAAGTTAACAAAAAAGATAAAGGTCCTTATGTAACAAAAGAAAAACTCCTTAAAAGTTAAAATTCATGGGTTTTTTTTGGAGAATGGAAATTTTTGTATTTTCAAAAGGTTCTCAAAAGTTTAAACCAACTCCATATCTCCATTCTTAAAACTTTCAACCATCATAAGACCTGTTTTTTTTATAAGTGATTATCACACCAACCACCCTAAACTAAGAAACAAACTCTCTTGTAATAATCTTTGTGTGTCAATTACATTGGCTTATAACCTCAATTTATCAACGTGAGAAATAATTTCGGTGTCAAAATTAAATCCCGTGAACGATAGCCTTTTGTCATTTAACCATATACTTTTATATTCAAAGGTGAATATAATTCCCTCCCCACAGAGTATAATTAGATTTCTGTTGTACCCATATAGGTTACACAGTAGTTAAGAAGTGTTAAGTGTTATGTTGGGGCAATGTCAAACAAATCCATGGAATTGAGATTTGGACGTAGGTATAACGATCTTGAAAACTTTCTATACAATTATTTCTAAGGGCATAGAAAACACTCTTGATTCGTGTCGTTGCATTCATATAAGTCAGTATGATTGTTAATTACCATCTCAATGCGTGAAAGCCGATAGATATATATATATAGGAAGACTTGAAAGAATAGACATGGTATAGGAATTTCTTCTTTTAATAATCTGATGGCCAGATCTTTGGTGAGATTATCAGTTGGGAGACCGAAGACGCAAGCCTTTGATGGAATCGTTAGACTTTTGAATGTTTTTTTTTTTAAGAACTGTGGGAATGTTGAGAGCACTGAGCAATAAATTCTGTCTTCGGATGTCAAATTGAACTATTTCCATTGGACAATTTGTTTGAGTACTTATATGAAAAATCTTTAGAAGTGTTTTTTTATTTTTAAGGCTATACTCACTACCCCGGAAGATTATGGAAAAATAGTGTCTAATCTGTAGATTCTAGAAAACGCAATAGATGAAGGCTTTAACTTTAGTCACACTCACAAGTAGAAAGAGACCGCACCAAACTAAGCTTGTTTTACTGGAGATATTTATCAAAGGACCAGTCTCACTCCTGGTTGAGCTACATAGGTTTACCTCAAACTATAAGTATCTAAGATTAAGACCCATTGAACTTAGTCGCAAACTCAATTTTTATTTCAATGTTAAATTTAAGTCTTAATTAATTTTTACAAAAATCTTTGAACCAGAAAGTCGGTTTTACCTATGATCTACAAGTTTCTTTCATATACTTATGTAATAAAAGTATACGATGAGCTTAAATTCTTGTCATGCTACAAGAGATTTTTCTCGTTGTTTTAATCAAAAAATAATTTTGTTAAGAAAAATATTACATCTGGGATTAAAAGACTTAAGATGTTCATTATTCCCTTTCGCTTTTTTTTAGATTGGCTTAGAATTTAACAAAAAGAAAATCCAGAAAAATGCGTTAGATACGCTTCTTTGCTCATTTTCATCTTGATATTGATTCAATTTCCTTGATAAGGCCTAAGGTAACCTTATCGTTCCGCAAATTAATCTTGAAAACTTTATTAAAGCAAAAAAAAAAAAAAAACTAATTCACAAAGCTCTCCACCGATATAGCGTATAGCGTGATAGTGAAGTAAAAAATCCTCTTTTGCCATTCTTCCGTAATATCTTAACTCAAAGGCAATAGGCGAACAATGCCAAAGAGATCGAATTACCTGCTTAAAAGGATAAAAGTCTTTATAGAGAGTTTATATAAAAAAAAATCTGAAAACAAGTTAAATGGACCAAGAGTTTATACTTTCGAAAGAAACAATGAGGGTAAATCCAACTTGAGAGAATATATAATATAGGTTCCTATGATTCGAGCTGACCGAACGATCCTATCATCTTTGTGCAATGCGGAGACTTGTGACTTGAAGTTTATGTTGGAACAAAGGTGCCAATGCTTCAGCTGCGTCTTCTGTACCCACGTTTATTTTGTTCCTTTTTTTTCAAATCCTTGGGGAGACATTGACAAAGTTGTGAAAGGATTATAAAATCGGAAAAAGGACTCCGAAAAGTAACCTTCCTGAACTTCTAATCCCACAGCACGGATTAAACGGAAGCAATAACAACAAACATTATATGGGTGAACTCTACGACCGACCGACGACAACGCCATAACGTCCAACCCGTTACAGCGTTACATTCGTCGCGTTGTTACAAAATCCGCATGACCCAATGAACTCTGTGTACCTTGGGAGTCCTTTTATCAAAAAATACATAAGTACACGAAGGTACTCCTGCAGTTCGCTGCGAACAAAAAACACACAAAACTTATAAAAAAAAAAAGCCTTGTAGTCATGGTGATCTAATTGCACAACAGACAAAAAGGTACCTGTCTGAATTTCAACCCTAAAATACCCAACATCAACTTAACTATATATACTACACCCCCAGCGAGAAGCAAGCGAGACATAGGTTCATTTGTAAAGAACACAACACAAATGGCTTTGGCTTAGAGAAAAGCTCACGTTGCCTCACCTGGCGATAAAATTTAATTCTCAGTTTTTGCAAATGAGAATGTGTAAACGGAGGGGTGTTTATAGTGGTTATACCCAGTAAGAGCCTTCAACTTCAACCCCACCCACAACCCCATCATACCTGTGTGCCCTTTTCACACTTTCCGTGCCAGAAGGAATAAAAATATGCTGTACATTCCAGTGGAGTTTTTGTTGGTACTTCCACTTCGAATTTAAAAAAAAAAAAATAAGAAAGAAAAAAGCTGAACAAATTTTTCACGTCTGGAGGTGAGTGAGTGAGTATTCAAAACAGATGAGGGTGGCAGTTGTAGTCGTGTAGTAGACGTATATAAGAGGTTACTTTGCATAACAAATCCTTAATTATTATTGCCGGTGTGTAAGAACTCGGAATCACGCGATTTTTTATTTTGTAGAATAGACGATCATTGCCTTCGTTATATACAAAAATTGGAAACTTAAATGCGCCAATAGGTCGTAAGAACTTGCTTACACTTTACCTAATTCTCAACCAAAGTAGCAACCCGCTTTTAATATATTAAAAATTTTCGATACTGTTTTATCAAATTTTAATTTAATTTAATTTAAATTGGATCAAAAAATGTTTTTTGAAATAAAAAGCGATGTGAATCAGAAACCCTTAGAAAAAGTAAGAACAAGTTAAGAAATTTTAACAGGTCAGCTGGCCTCAACTTTCCACTATGATTTTTGGGACATATCCTGATGTACATATAAATTATATCTCTCCCAGTATGAAACTGTTATTTTTATTTTTAACATTTAACTGGCAACGTGCGTAAATTCCATGATAACGTCTTTCAAATTATTTGAAACTACAAGAGAAAATCATAGGTTTTTAGCAGATTGCTAGAAAAAGAACATCGGCTTTCCATTTTCTGTAATTCTAATAATAATAAAAGAAAAATCAAAGAATTGCCTAAATACAGGTATCAATAAAATCATGAAATTTATGCCATTTGTATAATTTGTGCAGTTTCTAGATTATGTGACAGTGAAAATGCATAAAGCTACCCAATTCTTAAATCTACACCTTAATCGAAAATGTTTGATAACAATTTCCAGTTCGATTTTTTTTTGTTGGAATTCATAAATTACCCTTATGATTGGTAGACCATATTACAAGTTAAAACAAATGAAGAGTCCTTATATAATGGAGTAGGAATTGGAGTGTATATTCTATATGCTTTTGTACAATTGTGCCTGATTTGTTGAAATTAATTTTGGTTTGAATTTAGTTTTTTTTCCTTAATTATATACGATATACCTACGTTTGCAATCGAAATGGCTGCCATTCTGCCTTTGACAGTTGAAAAAAAAAACAAAGATTGGTTTTATTACTTCCGGGTGAACAGTGTATACCTATGTATGTACATAAGATGGAATATTTTTTTTAAGTTCTGAAAAGCTAAAGGATTTGTATAAGTATGTACTCAGAATAGAAAAGTTCAGGTTCTTAAATTAAATGAAGTTAATGTTAGCTATAATACTGGTACCTTTGTAAGTATTAAATTGGCTTTGTTTGAACAAGAAGCAGGGACAATGAACTCGTTAGCAGTTTTTTTTTTTTTAATACGTGTTTTAGTACTCAAAATGTTAATTCAGAGTAATTGTAAAGCAGAAATGAGAAACATGCTTCTACTATCATAGGGGAAGGAGCTTGGAATTTCTTTTGAGAAACACATTTAAATTTTGTCGGAGGTTCCACATTTTATCGGTGATTGATTTTGTTGGTTTAAAATCACATTTTATAAGGCCGATTAGTCAAGTTTACATATGACACTTAATTGAGAAGACTACACCTCATGATTTCGTGCAGTTAATGTAGGTTTAGGTGGATACATTTTTCCGCAGTTCCATCAATCTTTCATAAGATAATCCCATAAAAGTTTTCAGACAGTTCTGCCGGTTTGTGATGCTTTCCAAGATAATTCCATCTTCTATGAATTGCTCACACCAGTAGATTCATTGTTTTGGGCTGTAATTTATTGTTTGGGTCTTGGGTGTTATGTACAGTGTACACCTCTCTGTAAACCCAGCTCTTACATCTAATGCTTTCTTTTTCCTTCTAAAAAGTCGATGTTTCTCTCTGTTTTTTAAAGCTCTTATGCGGTTTAGCAAAAGCGTCATGCTTGGGATAAACATTTTTTATATTTTGGAAATCCATCATATTCGAATACTTTTTAAATTTAAACACAAGTTTCGTTGGTAAAAGTCCTATAGTCGTATATATTAGATTTTTGTCTACTTAGAACTGTCTAAATATTTTCGAATTCGTGGAAATATGCTTTATTTAATAAAATTAAATATCACATTATTCACGGTTAAGACAATCTACTTTTGTGTCTAAGTTAGGCAGCTATAAGACAAAAATGAACAAGGTTTTTGAACACATTTTCCAAAGTTGGACAGTTGTCTAAAATTAGACAAAGTTTATAAATAAGACTACTAGTGATTATTTTATTTTACTAGCTAAGTGACTTAAAACCATCATATGTTTTCTTTCGTGATTGTAGCGTCTGTCGTGTTGGGCCATGGCGACCAACCAAAATCTCATAAAAAAGTATTTTTAGTAATTTTCAAATTTCTCAAGAACTAGAAGACATAAAACCATTCGGTTTTTTGTGTTCGATTCAGAATTAAAATAAGCATTGACCACGAAAAGCCAATTCAGCACTTCATTTCACAATTTTTTAAAAAATTGGTCTACATTTTTTTTTTTTGTAATTTTTTTATCAAAATTTTGAGTCTGCATGTTAATTTTTTTAAAACTATTGACATAAATAATTTAATTTAAATTTAAGATAAAAGAATAGATTTCTAGCTTTCGACATCGGTATAAAACTTCACTGTAAGTGTTGCCGTTGATTTTTTAATCTTTTTTTTTTTTTTTTTTTTTTAAGACATTTTTTTCTAAAATTGCCCCTACCTCCTAAACGGGTCGAGATGACCCATAGTAAAAACTGCTTGTATTGGGTCACTTAAAAAGAAAACGTTATTACTTTGTGGCTCCACCGTACGAATCGTAATCGTGTCCCCACATCTATTATGGTAACAAATTCAAAAATGAAAAATAGCTTGCGAACTAAATCTTTTTTTCAATTCCACAAGTCCAAAATAGCTTATGGCTCAGCGTCTTTTTATAATTCATAAATTCAAAACACTGCTTGGGATACTATATCCACTATATCCTATATCAAAGTTATGTACCTTTATTTTGTAAGGCACTATTTCACGTTACCATTTAATTCCAGAACTTTTTTTAAACACATACAAAAACGAATTTATTGTTTTATTTTTTTATATTTTTTTTTATTTTATTTTATTTCATTTTATTTTATTTTATTTTATTTTATTTTATTTTATATATCATCTCTACAATGCAGAACTATTCTAAGTCTAAAATGTTAAAATTAATTTTTTTTAAGTCATAATGAAACTTGTTTTTTTCCACGCATTTTCTACATATTCCGACTATATTTTATACGTAGGTACACTGTGCAGCAGTTCCTTCAGAATTTTAATAATAGAATAGATATAATCATAATGTCGAAAGTCAGCATTTTACGGACTAAGGTTCTTCTTGAAAAATTTTGTAAATGTGACTTAGACTAGTTCTTCATTGTAGCGATGATATGTCTTAACATTGTGTTTCAAATGTCAAAATTGTGAGCTTCTCAAAAGGAGATCGCAATTTTTATAGTTTTTGTGAGGCTCACAAGTGAGGGTGCTGCCAGAATACGAAAACCTGGCAAAATAAAGTTCACCTCACCTTGTGAGGTTGTTGTAACTTGTGAGGTATCAGTGAGGTTTGCCAGAATTGAACCTTTAGTTGCCAAATTTTTGATAAAATTAAAATTAAAAAAACTACTTTCTTCTTAAAAAAAACAATCTTTTGTAAAGTAAATTTTGTTGTTCTTAAAAATCTTAAACATAATACCTAACTATCGACCTTTAAAACAAATCGATTTATTTCGATATCTATCAACTGTTCTATAAAAAAGTGTATAAGATAAAAGTCTGAAAAGTAGTTTAAACAACAAGACACTATTTGGCTAACACTAAATTTAAGTTGTCGATGAGAATGTGTTGGCAGAATTTGGATTACATTAAAGTTTCTGTTATCGCTTATACATACATACATATAGGTACTTTTCAGGAACCAAATTAATGCGTAAATGTGTTCCTCTAAAAATAAGAATTTGCGTTATAGAAATTTCAAAAGTCCTTAGAGTATATTCAAACACACTTTCGCAAAATATGTATCTTCCTTTTCAAGAATTTTACAATATATCCATCCGGCCATAATGGGGTACACTTTGTTAAGGATGTATTAACAAATTGCACAAGACTTCTATTCTTATAATAAGGACTCACTGACTTTTCTATATCTAAGTTCATCCCTATGGGTATTTTGCAAACAATGTTTTTTTTCAATATCGGTATTCTCTGACATACAAAAAAAAAGAGTAGAATTCCCTTCATTCTTATCGAGTAGAAATACTTTAACTAAAGCAAATCCTTCCTATACCTACGTTCTTCGCTATACTATTTCCCTATAGAGATCCACTAGATGAGCAACATTTGTATATATGTACTGAGATATTGGTATATGAATGTTTGTATATGTACTAGGTATCAGAATCCGTTATCGCGTTTTCCATTAGATACTCGTTGTCGTGTTGTCTTGAAAACGCTTTTATCTCAATTGACAATGAGATGCGAGTGAGCACTTTGTGCTCTTGTCACCAGAGTATCACCTTTCACTAAAGCATGAAGTCAAATATAAGTACATCTACCTATGTACATATACCAATGTACATAGGTATGCAAAAGGACACAATGTTGTTCAGTTTTTGTATGACATTGGTTTATGGTGGTGGATCTGCTGCACTATTCTTTAGTTCTGCTATTTCGTTGCACGTTTCGCATGTCAACAATGTGTTCAAATACTCAATTTAATTAAAATTATATGAAAAAAAAAACAAATTTAACAACAAAACGAAATCAGTTTCGCACGAACGAGAAGAGGAATAAAATTCTTTGTTTAAAGGATTTTTTTTATGAGTTTCGTCCCACAGATTGGCGGGATTTAAAAAAAACTAACAAACTGGGATACGTGCACTGTGTAGCAGGGGTGTGTTTGAAAATAGTTACAAAAAAAATGTGACGGATAAAATACCTATAAGGGGTAAAACAGCACTTTTCGTTCAAAAATTTATTTTAAGGATCAGGGGGTTTTCAGTCATTACGGTAGGTTTAAATAGACTTTTTCGTGTTGTCTTCTTGCTCTTTGCATAAACAATTGAAAATTTCTTTGGAGTAATTAAAATTTTAATTTGAATTGAGACCATCCTGCACCGTATTTATGGAAGGACTTTAACATGTTTTTTCTTAATTCCAGGACTAAATCAACATTCACCTGTTCAGCGCATGTTCTACGTGTTGTGACAGCACAAGCCCATTTCTGGTACTATAGTTTACCTTTTGGTACACTGAGATTGTAGAAATATACAATAAATATTTGATTTTTACGACAAGAACTTTTTCGGAACATAGAAAAAGCAGAAGGTTGTCTATATTTGGACAGCTGTCTATCTCGATACATCTACATATAAAGCAAAAACAAAAAACTTTTTATAAAATACCACAATTCGAAATGACACCATCACATATCTATAGCACACTTGTTCTATCCAGAACTAAGGACTGTATAAGGAAAGGAATCAACTCAAAAATGGTATGAAAATAATAATTTTGAATGTTTATTGTTACTGCTATCCCGCAGGACAAAAAAAAACTCTTCGCATAAGATTTTTGTGCGCTCTTGACGCACCGGCACCAGTTGGCCAGAGATAGAATTTCTAATTTCACTTTTTTATCATAGTCATCCGGCAGGCATCCTGGTGTATAGCTCACAGTTTTCATTTAAAAGTGAAAAAGGCAAAGGTGAAGATCCTTTTTCGTTGTTATCCTGTTGTTTTTGTAAATAGAGAGAGAATTCGTGCTGCTCCCCTTCTGTTGCGTTATGTTATTTTCTATTGTCCTTTCACAATTGTTGCGGTTGTTATTTTTTTGAATAAGGTTCATCAAGATGATGATGAAGCAGGATTGCGTCTATTGTGTCCTTTTTGCATTTTGGTTTTCGGTTTCAATATTGAGATGAGCCATATGGTGGCTCGTGCCAGCCACACGTACATATCTGTCTGTCGGTCGCTCAAACTCAATTAATTGGATATGATGGAATTAATTCAACTGGATTTACACAGAGCGAGTGTATCCTTACTACCTGTGTGATGTCTTGGATAGGTTGGTCATGGTGCAGGCAGACTCCCAAACTATATGTATAGAGGTGCAAACAATGGTTTAAGGATCCCATCATCATGAATTCAGAAGCCGGGATTGCGTCATTTGGCCGATTAGACTATTAGATGAGCCAGAACAGACAGAATACATAGATCGACTGATGGAGTGCAAAGGTGGTTTTTTTATTCAACAGCATGAAGACTGATATAAGTGTATAACAGTGAAACGTGCCAAATAGGGCGGAGCAGATTAATTCATTCCATTACTCAAATCCGTTAAGGAGATCTTGTTGTTTTGGCCGCTATACACAACATATGCACGATTTCTTTAGATAAAAGATGAGTTCTTTTTTTTAAAGTTTAAGTGGATCCTCCTTATCCGCTATACAATTTCCGTTTCGATTGATTTTGAGTCAGAGAGTGATCCTTTGCAAATGAAAATCGCGTGTCTGAGTATAGCTGTATTGATATATTTTTGACAGCTGGTTGATCAAAAAGGAGGATAACTCTGTTTTGATCTCATTATATATATTTTGTTTCAAAAGTGCAGTTAAGAGGTGGACTTATATAATAAATAATAAGACTTAGTCATGCACCGGCTGTGTTCTTTTTTAATAAAAGATAAGTATTATTTTGAATTTTTGGGTTCCTTTAAGATTAAGGTTGCTGCTATAAGAGACAGAATTTTTAAGCTTCTATTTTTCAAATTCAACAAGACCGCAAGAAACAATATAGGTATATGGTTTGATGGTCAGCAAGGCATCATCAAGAAAATTCAAAGTATATTGATTCCTCAATATACAGAAAGAGCATTTATCTGAAGTATGGTGCAATTCTTCAACCATTTTCGGTTAAAAGTAGCAGCTGTTATTAACGCATGGAATTAAAGAAATAAGAAGGTGGCTGCTAATGTTCAAAAGCGCCTCTTTAGTCTGTCAAGTTAGAAAACTAAAGCTGGAATATTGTTTTTCCTGACTTCCCATACAAAAACTCCGAAATGTTCAAATTCAGCAACAAAATTCCGAAATATTTTATATTCATAATTATTTGGGGCCAGCTTCACAGGTCCCAAGAATTTTAACTCAATTTTTTGGTCCCTGTTTCGCTCATACAATTCATTTGTTCTGCTTAGGTTTTATCCAGTCACCAGGCAAGTATCACTGTTATCCGTTTTTTTTTTTTTTTGACAACAGCACTATGGGCCCGCTTACCGAATGTATTGTGGTAAAAATCCAGACCGAACTATGAAAACTACACATATTCGACTTTTCCAATTTTATTCTGAAAATTAGTTTCACCCGTAATTTCTAGAATTTCCATAGTTTTCGTCAAAAATGGACATTTCTATAAAATGATACTGTTTCAGAGTGTTGCCAACAATTAACCCAAGTGTGAGCCCGGCCTCAAAATATGGAAAATATGCCAGAGTTTTTGAAAACATAATTTTTGTACCTCTTACTATTTATTCCTTCTTTATATTTCCTCTAGATTAACTTGGAAAATTATATTGTAAGCAAAGATGAGTATAAGAACCATTATAAGTGTTCTGCTAGATAAATATTTGAAGACAGTAAATTGTGAGAAACATAAAATTAACTTTATAGTAAAAAATTCCATAGGTACTAACTAATTCTCCAACTCGAATTCACAAAAATAATATAAAGTTTGATCAAATTATATAAAAGTGCTTATATTTCATATGCCAGTTCTGCATTTAATTTCATTTCTCAAATCGAAATACTTATTAATTATAATAGCAGCCACGCCCCTCACATGAATCCTGATATAGCCCTCTCACAGACTCTGACTAATATTGTGTTTTGCTTTTGCAACTTTGGATACACATATGCAACAACGAGAGAGTAAAAATTAAAATTATGCCCAGGGGCTATGAATTTTTGATCAATTTTCCAGCCAACAAGGGTACACACCGATTCCGCCACTCGTCGTGCAGAGGAATCCTATAACGCATAACCGGGGCGCGGTGGTACAAAGTCACTGCCGCGCGAAGAGAGCTCCTACATAATTGTTTATAAGTTTTGCTCCTTGCAAAAACAATCGCAACAATATGCTCCTTTTGCTGCAGACAAAAAGGTACCTATATAGCTTCGTAATTTAACCATCAGTACAGCTCTCGCTTGCTACAGCAGCGCATAAATATCCTTGTTCCATGAGAATTACTCTAATTTAAGGCGAATGGCTGTGTTCGTTTTGTATTATGTATGCTTTAAATTTTAATCGATTTGCGTATATATGTAGGTACATCGAAGAGTCAGGTTGGAGTAGCTGCGGTGTTATTTTTTTGTTTTGTTCCTGGTTATCCCAAAGTCCTGCGAGATCGCCTCTTTAACTCCTCAATGCGCAACCACAAACGCAGCGCAGCACAGTTCAGAAAACTAATTAAAATCGGACACACGAGGCGGGCGTGATCTGCATTCCATTCCGTCGCGGTCGTCGTCGTAGTCGAAGTCAAAATCGTCGGCCAAACAACGACCGACAGCCGTCCGAAACCGGGGGTAAAATTAATAAGCAGTATGGGGCCTTAAATCGCCGCCGTCGGTCGCACTGATTCAACAAATCCATAACGCTCATCGTCGTTGTTGGCATTTTGAGCTGCCGCAGGACAAGCAACAAGATTGCTGACGGAGTCTTCCATCCTTTGGCTCGCAAACGGAACTCAACAAAAAAATAAACCAGGTTTCCATATCTCTCTTCCTCGTCGTACGAATTCATGGTGGACAGACACAGTAAACGGGCAACTGTGCGTTAGAGCCATATGTTTTGTGAGATTGGTTAATTTAAGACAATTATGGCGGTAGCGTTTCACTGCGGCCAAAGGTTTCTGGCGAGGCCATCAAAATCACCTCTGGGCAGTTTAGGAAGCTGGCTAAAAAAGAAAGATTCCTTTGTTTTTGTATTCCTCGGTAAAAAAAAAACTTGAAACAAAAAACTACAACAACAAAAAAGAAAATTAATAACAACCATATTCTGGCGAAAAGATGCCAAAAATGTGTTCCCTCCTTTGCCTCACCGAATGGCCGCATATCGGTCGACTGCGCCACCCTGTAATTAATCGAAACTCCAAGAGGACGATAAAATTTGTGGAAAAGACAAGATATTCGCTTCTTTTTTTCTTGTCTTGATGGTGGAACTTCTTTTTGTGTTGGTTTTTTTTTTTTTTTTTGGTTTTTTTTTGTGTATGGAGCAAAGCTGGTTATTATCCCCTGGTTTTGGGGTGGTATAACTAATTAAAATGAGTGTTGATGTTTGCGTCGAGGTGGACGCGACTAATTAGTCTCTGCATTTTCTCACATAATCGAGCGCCTCCACGGCCGGCACCACCATGGCAGTCGTCGGCACACGGAAGGCAAAAAGGTGGAACCGAGTGGGTGGTTTCAACAATGGGAGGAAGTGATGTATATAGCGATCTCTTATATGTTTATGTATTGTATAGGAATTATCGGGCGGCAAAATAAAGCTGGGGCGGATGAAACTCATCGTAGGGAGTTAGCGTTTAGGATGGAACTTTCAAGAGAACGGTTCATGGCTATAGTTTTTTTTTTATTTTTATAATTAATTGTTGTCTCATGAGCGAAAAGAAAACAATAATTATTGTTCTGAGCTGGTTTAATGAACGACTTAATCTTGAAGTTTATGAGTGTATTTTTTTCGCTATATACATTATAGATATAAGGAGGATTGAAAATATCATTAGTTGTGTGCTATGTGACAGCACTGTCATTGAATGAAATCAAATTTCTTATAGAATATTATATCCATATATACATTTTCACCCTCATGGACACTTTTCTGACACACAAATTTGATAAATTAGTTATCAGTCAAATATAGCTGTTGGTCAATCAAATAAAGGGTTTTCTAATAGAAACGGGTAGATTTTGACAGCTCATGGTGGCCATGTCATTTTTTCTGTTTTTAAATTTCCTTTTTTTATCAAACAAACCACCGTAAGCAAAATAGCGTCGAAAATCATACCATGTGTCAACTCACTGAGTTCTGGAGCAGTTGGAAGCGGATCACGATTTCCAGCAAAATAAAATATTTTCAGTGACGAAACCCATTTTTGGATGAACGTGTAGGATACGTAAACAAGAAAAATTGGGACAATGCCAATCCGAACGGGGTCCCCCAAGTGGCAATGCATCATCATCAGAAAGTCATGGTTTGGTGTATGATTGTGTATGTGATTGTATCAAATTCAGACTGATCTATGCCCTATAGAATCACCAAAAAAGGGAACTCTAAGATGGGTGCCACCCAACAGCCATTTGAACGAAATATGAAAAATATATAATTGGCAACAGTGTTTTCTGTGACAGCCGATTTGACAGTTCTCGGTTGTTTTGAGGTAAGTTTGGTTTAACAATTTTTCATAAATAAACCAGAATCAATTGAGCAAATGGAATCCAACATTCGACGTGTTAATATTGCAATCTTAGCTGGGTTCGGAGCACCTCATATATGGGATATTCGCAAACAAAAGTATGCCATCTGAAAGGTCAGTAATTGGTCATAAAAGGTCAGCTATTTTCAGAAATTGGTCAGGATTAGCAAATTTTAAATCCAAGATTAAACTTTTTCAAGGTCATTAGCGATTTTTGAGATATTCGTAAAAAAAATATATATCATTTCGGATTGTGATACAGTCAAACTTCTGTATATCATTTTATAAAATAATTACTGTATTTGAAGCATTTTTATCTTTAAAACTTAAAAAATTCATAAAAAAAAACAATTAATGGCTGACAAATTACTGAAATTTGATCTTTTATGAGGATCTAGTTACCTTTGGGATGGTATACATTTTTTGGAAAATTCCACTAAAAATTCATAAAAAAAATATATGCCTGACTAAAAATTCATACAAAAAACCTATGCCTGATCAATTTCTGGAAGTAGCTGCCCTTTTATCAAGATCCGGTAGCCTTTTAAATGCGGTAAAGTTTTTTTTGCGATAATATACCATAAATGAGGTTCCAGAAACCAATTAAACTTGAAAAAGTTTTCAATCCTGACCAAATTCTGAAAATAGCATGGCATATCCATTATACACGATGTGCTAAGATCCCAGAACTCCAGAATACGCCATGTATGCTGCGTCGGCCACATACCCGAAATCACATGTATCAAACATTAATCTGTAAAATAAACCCAGTTTCATTGATATTATAAAACATTTGTCTGTGTTTTATGGTGTTTTATTTCAATTTAAATTCTCCACCTCATTAACAAGATCTTTTATAATGTCATTGGAAGATCTTTCAAATAAAACAACAAAATTTGTTGGTATGTATATCACACATCCTACCTTGATTTTTTTAATTTCAACAGCTTACCATCCCTTTTGGAAATCCCTTGACTGCTTTACAAAATCGTAAATTGAAATACATATTATAATTTTAATTTAAAACTGATTTAAGTTTTAAAATAAAAAAAATGGCTATATACATTATACAATATATATTAAAATTTTTCATTTAACTAACATAATATGTAGTATTTTACATTCTTTATTTTGAGTTTCAATCTTTTTTTTTAAACCTCAAGTTACAAGCAAGTTAGTAATTATATGACAGCGAATGGTGCAATTTATTGTAAACATTTGAACACTATAACTACCTAATGTTCTTAAAGACCATTTTACGTATTATTATAACTCATAACAGAAGTGGGATGTAAAACAGACATCATTCAATTATGAATAACGTTTACGTTAATACAAATAAAATATGATTTCTCTCTTTGTTTCGTAAGTATGTACATATGTATTGAATGTATATAGAAATATGAAAAAAATCACCTACTTACTATGATGTATTTTGAATATTAAACTCCTGACAATGAACTTGATTGATCATCCAATTAAAGCTTCTTTTATTTCGAAGGAACTGTCAATCAATAACTTCCGAATTTGCTTTTGTGTTGATGGTAATTCACAAGGGACTTTGTATATACATAAAATATATTCCCATCACTAAATTGAGCTCTTTTTTTTCTTCCTTAAGTAGGACGCACAATATTTCTTCCTATCAATCATCATGTATAGCTGGAAGTATCAGTTGAAATGCTGGTGCTGGGTTTTGTTTTTCTTTTTCATATATTCCATGCTTCATCAGCTTTTTGCTTCGATGGTAATAAGAAAATCCTTTTACTATATATACTGCATCCTTATAGAGGGAATATATAGTTAAATTCTACCTAATACCTATTCGTTCTCTAACACATGATGATGTAATTAACAAAATGTAGGAGACATAGGGTTTAGGGATTTGAGTAAAAAAAAAACTATATTGAGCGGAGCTAACCTAAAATTTCAAAATGCGACAAAAGATTAAAGAGAAGTGAACCAATGACTAGAAACTCCTGTAGCTGATAAAGCATAAAAACTGCACTCGGTATAATAATCCCTTTGTACCAATTTATAAGAACCAACTGTACGTTTATTTATACATTTCAGCATAGAACCTAGATAATATAGCATTGTAGGTATATATGTATGTATATAAGGAGCCTCGTCTTATAAGGACTCTTTTCTAGGTCCTAGCAAGTAATAATATGGTATGATAGTTGCGGTCGCCATTAGAGCTCCAAACAGGACATGTATACTCGTAGGATGAACTAATTGCCCTCCACCCTGGTAATAATTTTCGAATGTAGTATCCTTTCGAATCGCGTATATATATCTTCACAATACATACGTACAGACTACAGTACCTACTTTGCCGTCGTTTAGCGGCCATTCTACATAATTGCACAGCAGAAAACTCATCCCATAATAAATGCGCGTCGGCGGAGGCAGTTAATATAACCAAACGACTATAACAAGCTGGTTTTCATATAGATATAGCTTTCATTCGACAAAGCTTTGGTATATTCTATATAAAGAGATATGAAATGGGCGACTTTCTTTACTTGGCTTATCCAAGTGGGAGAATATATTTTAAATAAGGGCCAAAACAGGACAGGTCAGGACTCTATTTTATAATGAGCTCTTGAGAATATTTAAAATATTCAGTTCAGTGCGAGAGAGAGAGTACAAGCAAAATTGTTAAAAATGATATGAGGAATTCAAATGGTTTGCCCTATGGAGGGCACTTGCATATATAGCATTTTTTATCAATTCAATGAAATAGCAGAAGCATATTCAAGTAAAAATTGAAAGGATTTTAAGTTAAAGTGGATATCTACAGCGAAATGGACTGTAATATTGGACAAGCAGACGGAAAATTGTCGATCTTTTCTTTTTGTGAGATTTTCTATTCGTTATAGAAATAACGTGAAGTGGATATATAGACTATAAGATGCTGTATAGGAAATAGTTTCAACAACATATCAGAAATCTTTTTTAAGGGGCACTTAAAGGTGGAAATATAATGTAAGATCGATATTCTTCATACCTCTAACGTTTTTTAGATAGTGGATTTTAAAATATTTTGAACTGTAACTGGAATTATTATTCAAATTAAAAAAGTTTTTTATTTGATTTGGCATACAGGAAATCATTGAATCATTGAAGATGAAAGAAAAATGTTATCCTAACTTAAAATAAACTATTTATCCTCTTTTCAAATATTAAATGTCCTTAAAATTAAATTTAAAAATTAAATTGCGACAGAAATTTAAACTATTGAAAAAGAAAATGCATAAGGACTGTTGAATCAGTAAATACGTTTCTGATAACCCACGAGTGAGTGTGCAAGGACCAGTGGTGGATCCACGGGGGTGGTTTTCGGGTCCGGACCCCCCCCATGAGCCTTTAAACCAAATATTTTTATATTAATTTATTTATTTATTAAATATTTATTTCTCTTTGACCTAAATTTGGTCTACGTTTAACCTACTTAATTCCAGAAAGCCCATCTTTTTATAAAATGTCTATTAAAAATTTCTTTAAGTGCGTAATGATTAGGTATTAGGTATATACTTCAAATGAATCTTATTGGAAATAGGGATATACATGCTTACATTAGATTGTGACTGCATAATAGTTTTATGAAGGAAACTTAGTTCAAGGGCTTAAGGTATGCTATTGTGCTGCGATGTGCCGTAAATATTTTTAAAAACTTCACAAATTTAAAAATTTTTAAGATTAAATTTTTCCAAAGTTAAGTTTTTCTAAAGTGGTACAACCGAAGAGATAAAAAAAATCGCATACTATTTGTAACTTTGCGAAGGAACTTAGCGTGAAATTAGCACCATCATTTTCGATTTTCAAACAAAAAAGTTGTGCTGTAGGTATTGTAATCAACTTGTGTTGTCATTTGCCGTATATATTTTTTTTAAATTCGCAAATTCGCAAATTTTAGGGATGAGTTTTTTTTGCAAAATTATACGATTTTCAAAAAATCAAAGTTGTGCTGTATTTTGCTCAAAAAATGATTCGCATATTTACAGCTTTTATGGCCCAAAATAAATATTGCGAAGCGTGAGGTTACCACCGCCATTTTCGATTTTCAAAAATAAAGTTGCGCTTTATTGTGCTCAACTTGTGCTGCCATTGCGCCGTAAATATTTTTTTAAATTCGCAAATTTGCAATTTTTTTTCTTTTCAAAATTACGATTTTTTAAAAAGTTATATACATCATACGCTGTTTTAAGCTCAGTTTGTGCTTGCTTGTGTTTTTTTTCTGAAAATAGAAATTGGCGGTGCTAACTTCACGCACATAAATAATGTAGCACAAATCGCACACAAGTTTTACTTGCCTTTAAGTTTTCTATTTGTAGTTGGACCCCCCCATGACCAAATCCTGGATCCGCCACTGGCTAGGACCAACATTATTTATTGGTCGCTACTTTATTGAGGGCTATAGGCTGTATAGCTACGTGCAATAGAATTCATAGACCTAATTAAGGACTTGTACTGTAGCTGCTAGTAGTAGCCCGTGGCGTAGGAATGTTACACCGAAGATCTTCGTTTCGATTCCCAGCCTATAGGTATGCCACCAAAAATTTAATGTTTTTCACGAGCTACCACCTCTTGCCAGTTGCGAGGAATTAACAAATCCTTCAATTCAAAGTGCTCCGGCAGAAATTTTTAGGCCCCCTCCATTCCTTCCGATGTGCCACCCACTTTAATTTCTGTAACTCTTGCGGCGATAGAATTGATCGAGAAACGTTGAAAAATGGAAAAAATCAAATGATTTATTTCAATTTTCTTAGTTTCTCGATTAATTGTATCGATTCATAGGTAACAGAAGCTAGGCACAGCTGATTTATTGGCACTCTATATTTGGTACCTATATGTTTCGTAAATTAAAATTTATTACAATTTTTAACAATTTGCTGTCAAAACTCGTTTCAATTGGCCGAGCTCAGAATTGTACCCAAAACTTGTGGAAAAACAGTTGATATCACTGCAAACGCAAACAAAAAAAATCATATTATCTAAAATATTTTTTAAAAATTTTCTAGCTAATGGATACTAATATGAAAGGAAGAAATGGAAAATTGCAATTTGTGTTTGAAGATTTCTGTTTGTATTAAGGAATGCGTTAAAGAATGAAATAAAATAAACGAAACATTAGGCCGAATTCCCGGAGTCTTCGGGTGAAAATACCCGTGTTGGTAACCCAGTTTCTGACGTTTTCCGTCGAAATTTCCAAATGTCGGCATTTAACGCAATTGCTTCTATAAATAATTATCACTTTTGGCAAGTAATCCGACGAAAAGATTTATATGTGTACATCCGACATGTTCCTCGTCTACTCCATTATAAAATTGGTGGGCTCCGTAGTGTGTTTAAATGGTGCAATACGAATTCAACAGAAAAATCCTCATTCAAATCGAATGATTTTCAGCCGAATTATGCGCATACGAACAAACAATTTCAATTGCTTGAGAATCATGAACTCATATCAAATTCAACAACACCACCAGTAGTAGTTCGCCAGAAGATGGAGTAATACTCCGAAACGCGTCGCTAATACCAGTTAAATTAAAGTTTCACAACAAATTATTTAAAAATAATAAAATCATAATAAAAAATTAAAAACAAAATGAAATTGGTTTTTTAAATTTATTTATTAAGATTAACCACCTTTTGAAACAATTTCTATTTCTATATATTTAGTTTTGTCCCGCTGTTGGAGTCAATGGGCCTTAACCAATAATCAAATTTATAGCGACGACTTAAATATTTCAGTAAAATTAACCTTAATTCTCGTGATCCCAAATAATGTACCATTCATGGAATGTTTAATTTTTTGAAGTCCATTCCATATTTGATTCATTATTAAGAGTCCACTTGAATATTGAGGTCATACCATATAGGGTTTATTAGCTAGAGCCCATTCTATTATGGTCCATTTTACTGAAATATTTAAGTCGTCACTAAATTTGATTATTGGTAGGGCCCAGTGTCTCAAGATTAATAAAATTTTATCTGGCTCCCTTATTTTATGGAATTGGTTATCAGAGTTATAAGTTTAACATTCATATATAATTTTGATATTTGTTTAAAGAATTTAAGAATTAAAACAAAAAATAGGAAAGTGTTGGTTTGCGCACTGTTTTTTCTCCAACTTGGTTTAGTTTTAGTTTAAATTTCAGCGTATCTAAAAAAAAGCTTTAGCCAATTTTTAATAAAAAAAATAACTTTGTAGCCTTTCTCGAAACTAAAACCCTATTACCTATTGGGCCATACATTTATTAATTTCATCATCAGGTCAGTAAATTATAGAAAATCTTGTTCAATTTATTTTATTATAAAATGTCAATATATACAACTACTCATTAATTATTTCGCTAACATTTTCCAAAACCTGTGTAGCAAAATATGAAAAGTAAAATTATGAATTATAAACTTATCGGTTTTTCTAAACCTATATATGCACAAGCATACTGCCATAATGTGTATACCTACACATTTTCCGATGCTGATATTGGCTATAGGTACACGAAAATCATAAAATGAAAACTATAAATTATTTATTAAACCAAGACACATCCTCAATTATCGATAATCTCTGCCAATATTGAGTGTGCAAACTCATAAATTAATCCACATTGTGCGTCAGTGTTTGAAGAGGTTACGATATACCAACCGCCATATCCAAACTGACCATATATATTATACTCTATACCAAAAAATCGTTGTATTGGACGTCATTTCTGCCAGAAATATAATGCACTTTTTTCTTGTTATCCTACGTGGACCAAAGAATGAATATATTCCATTTCGCAGCTACTATTATAAATTTGTCAGCCGAAAATTTTATACCAAGCACAGCTCGGATTGAGCTGATTTATATACAAACCCCTCCCATATATGTATACTCATATAAAACCAAACCGCCTTCTGATCAACCACATCCCATAGGCTCATATTGTGGCTTAAAAATTTATTTGCCCATTGAACATTAATTACAAACCGCCTTTCAATAAACATATAAAACCTCGGTTAATGTCACAGGACCTCGCGCTCGATAATCACAACAAACGGCAGGTTTATTATGGGAACTCTTGAGTTTATGAGGCCGGCCGTCACTGTCGGCCATATTTTCCCTATATATTTGAATGCGCTGCTGTGTAATTAAAATTTTACAATTAATGTCCAGAATGTTATGCCTGCAGGGTATAATACTGACTACTGGGGTAAAAGACATTGGCCTGTCCGGGGAACCACCCTATACAAAACCACCGTTTACCATTGCTTTATTGGAATCATAGGTCAATCTATAATATATGTGCTATGTTGTGTATGTGACGTGCATTGCATGGCCATCAAGGACAGACGTATATATACCTATACAATACAATTGTGATTCGATAGCTTTGCAAATATACTGACATATTCCATCTCCGCGCATCAATGAGGATGAGATGCTGAAGAATGGTGCGGGAACTTCTCTCCTTATATACTCGTACATCCACAGATCAGTGAAATTTTATTTACTCTGCATACATCACATTTTGTTATTTCAATTTCAAACTCTCAATCCTTGAACAATAATATTGCAGGCAGCAGAATAGAAGCAACATCAGGCAAGGCATTCAGAACTTAAAGGATACGGGTTCACATCATCATGGTTAGAAAAGGAACCTATAAAGTCGAAAGTTTCTTTGATTCGAAAGTTTTCATTTTTATTACCCGGTTCTTATGGGAAAGGAAAATCCAACGAGTTACAACTATTTCCGCAAACATAGTTGAGTTTTTTAAGATGCAGTGTTGCCATATTTAATTTTTTTTTATTATTTAAAAAAAATATTTTTTATATTATTCTTGTGTTAGTAATATTTCTTAAATTTCTTAAAGCGAACAAAAAACAAAAACAATAACATGGAACTTGGAAGGGCTTAAATATATATATTAGTTTTCAATCATGCCCATGAAATGGCTTCTAGTATTTCAAAAAAAAAATATTATTATTTTTAGGTACCTACAATTGGCAGGGATTCGATCCACAGACATGGCACTCCAGTCTCCAAGGCACTAACATTGTTCTCTTTATTTTCTTATTTTTCGTTAATGGTTTCAACGATGTTGTCTAAATTTTCAGAACAGTTACTTCAAAGCAGGGTTGGCCGAATTAACTGCAATACATTTTCTATATCATTAACAAAATATGTAAAAAATTTTGTTTATTCTAAAATGTGACTGTTCGGCCAATACTCCTTCCATTAATATTGTATACGAGATTTTCTATTTTTTTGATATTTTTTTTGTAAATGAAAATAATTTGTATTCCTTTTTGTAAATTTCCTACTTAACTTTTTTGTAGAATTTAATGAAAATGCTAAAGTCTTAAATTTATTGAACCAAGAGAACAAATGATTTCGATCCAGCCGTCCAATTTCGTGTGCTTATGAACCATGTTAACAGCAAGAATTTGTCTTTATATAAATAATGATATCCATGCCCGTAAAAGCAAAATCAATTTTTTCTTAACTATATGCCTCATTTAATTTCGGTTAAATGTGCATGTTTACTGATACCTTATTTTCGAAATTTTCAAAATCTACGTATTTCCAAGTAAAGTCTTTTCTATTGTCTTTCTCAGTAAAGCCTCAACAAACTTTATACCAAATTTTGTGAATTAATCATATTTTCATTTAAACGCATTTAATGTTTTTAAAAATGCAGAGCTTTATTAAATCTTAATATAATTCCATAAATAAGTCTTCTTGCAAATAAAATATCAAACAAATGGCACCGCTGCATGTTTATTAAAGATGGGGTTAAAAAAAAGGGTGGCAATACCTATACTCTAGATGGGGTTCTGCTGGGAAGGTAACTCGAGGAAGAAAGTTGAGTGTTCTATCCAGATGGCGCTTATTCTTGCTCGTTTACTCACTGATGGGTATATGTGTGTATTTGCTCACCATCATCATCAGTAAATACATATATACGAAGAGGAGAGCGGTGGATTATGCCTTCACTCTGTGAAGTGGTATTTATTGTGTTGAGGACTCTTAAATTGTCAAGGATCAAATGGGAGATGAGCTCATGGTATGTGCTCATGTTTTCATTTTTCAGGGATTACGTGAGTGAGGCCTTCGATTCATAGGGTTTACAAAAAAAAAAAAAAGACAAAATGAAGTTTGGAAGAATATAGATATGTATGTTTGGCTGCAGGACCAATAGTGCTTGCGTTACTTTTTTTTTTTTTTTTCGTGGTCCTTCGAGGGAACTATACAAGTTGGCCAATATAAATTAAATACTTTCAAGTGACACTTTGATCCAGAGGACGGTTTTGAAAGTATTGAAGCTGGAAAAATAGCTTTTGGGATAGTTAATATATGTATATACCTACACTAAATGGTTAAAACAGAGATTTTTTTATAAACGAATGTGGGTTTTGTGGAGTGTTGTTAAAAAAATATGATAACAGTGGAGCAATAGAGAACAGATGATAATCATTCACAGATTATTGTTTGTATAGTTTCGGGTGAAGGACAAGTTGGCTTACAGTGAAAATCCTATATGTTGAGGTATTTATTTAAAAACAAACAAAAAATTCGTGGAACTTTCATCTACGGATATGGGAATCCTTTTCGAACAGTTTCAAAGAATTAAATCTATTTATTTATACATGGCCCCAGAATATTAAATTAAAATTTTTGCAAGCATATATTTGTATTACTACCAAAATATTTTTAATTGGTAACAATTCAATTATAAGACTTAAAAATTTCTCATTTTCAACAAATATAGGTTTATTAAAATTTTCGCTCGAAAAATATTTCTTCTGTAATTTTATTTTTATTCTAAAAAATTTTTAGCTCTGCAGTTTGCACTGTTGGTTTCCATATCATCCAGTTTAGACCACAAAAACTTGCTATATCATTAATCTATAGCGTTCCTTTGACGTCTTTAGCAATGCCAAATTCCCCCAGACCAAAATCAGCAAAAAAACTTCCTCGGGAGGCAGTAAATTTCGAACATCTCCCTTGCAAGACTATTTACATATATTTGATTTTCATCTACTTTTGCGAAAAATTAACGCCATTTTTCGCAGAAATAACTAGGGTTTCACCTTGAGTTATTACTGGCCTCGCAATACAAATTCTTGTGAAATTATAATGGTAGTTTCTTTTACAGCAGAAAATTCTATAGGTATGAATAAATAAAATGAAATTAATGTCAAGTTCATGATGTGCTTTTTTGCACCTTTTGAAACTTCTGCAATCTAGTACCTATAGTAGAGCCCTCTATTGCACGTGTACATGATTATCCATTTTACACGTTTAATTTAATTATTCGTGTATGTACAGTGTACACGCATAATTATATTTACATGTGTATTTAGGCAATACACGTGTAATTACATACTTATAAATCGTTGCTATATGATGTTTTGTGGTTCAAAAGACGTTGCTTGGAAATATTTTATTCTTGGTGTAATAAAATATCAAGTAGTACCTAAAAATCGTTCTTTTATACTGTATTTTTATTTACACATGTTTTTCGAAATTTCCGGAGCTATTTATTTAAATTTGTAAAGTAATCTTAATTAAAAAAAATAAACCAATACATCATTTGAAATTAATTCAAAATTTCGAGCGCAGGGTATTAAAGTCAACTAGTGTATTAAATCAAAGTGTAGAATCTATCGAAAACACTACAATTGTATCAACTTTTATCGCTGAGATTATAAGTATCTCCGAAATTCTCCAATTTGATTATCCTATAATCGGATGAAGTTCTTATGATTATGATTATTCGATTTGGCAAACAATAATTTGATTAAAAATAATTCGATTTGCTTAAGCTAAACAAGCTCGAAGCGAGACCGAGGTATTGAATTACGTTCTATAATTACATACATGCACATATATTCAGGGTTATTTCCATAGAACCTGGAAATTCTATAGAGAATATATATCTATCTACTGCATTTAACTGGCAATTTATAGGGGGGTACAAGCAAATCCAGGATATCCTACATATACCTAGCTATAACAAACATGAAGGCAAATGCACCAGCATGACGTTGACCGATAATTTTCAATTTGTTATTCGATATCTTTTACCCATGCCCTGGCCAGCGTACAATGGTTTTCGCATAAATTCATGGAAACGTTTTTCGTAATTAATCCGATTTTGATGAAGTTCTAAAACGAGAAGTGCAGAAAATTCACTATACCTATACTACACCCCATTCTATCAGTATATACCTACATATATTAAATTCTATCTAGAGGTACACAAAAAGTTACCATAAACACCAGTGTATTTTTAGGTGCGCATATAAGATACCTACATAGATCCATTTTTAGGGTCTGGATAAAAAGTCAATAAAATGCAAATGGGGTTATTTGTTATATTTAATCCGGATGTGAATGCTAAAAATACACCTATACTACAGTTTGGAGTGGGATTAAGATTAGAAAATTGAGCTCGGAATGGCAATGATTCTCATGTTCGAAGAGAATTTTATACTTTTAGGTTTTAATAGGTTGAAGTATCTCTATGAGCGTATAGAGTTTATAATTAGTAACCAAGTTCATATAGTTTTTGAAGAGTTATTTTCTGAACTTTTATCGAATAAACAAATTATCGTAATAGGAATTTAATTTAATTTTAGAGCAATTTTGGTTTAAAATCCTTTAGATACTTTATATACTTAAGTGGAAATATTAGTGAAACCAAAACTTGAATTTTAACCTGACTATGGATTGGATCAACTTTGTACACTGGTCACTGATATAGTAGAAAAGCTAATGTAACTTTAAATATGTGTTGTCTCGATTGCAACTTATTTTATAGCACACTTGAAAACGTATAGGAGCAAATTATTGATTCAACCCCCATGCGGGCGCTGGAACGTAAGATGATTTTTCTGAGAGTATTTTCTAAGCAAGACACACATTCTAAGATCTCAAATACATATAAATAAATGGAAACAAATTTAAGGATACATTTTTTTGCCTAAAGTTTTGATTAATTTGAGACCTTTTAAGAAAGATCTCAACTGAGCTTTTGAAGCTGAGTGAAATGAATCCAATGAATGACCAAGCGCCACATAAAGTAGTCTAATGATTTGTGTAGCAGTCGTGAAATAGCGATAAGTATGTATATCCAGCATATAAAAACTTGGTGGATAGCTCACTCAAGGGTTGTAGTTTCATTCAAAACCTTCGATGCTGGTATAATTTTTATTTTTAATCTTAAATTATTTATATGAGCAAAATGTGAAAAAATCACTGGAAATCTCAATTTTATTTTTGATTCTTCTTTCCTTTATTATTCCTTCAAATTTAAAATCCAAAATACTTTCGACAATACTACCATACTACTTCATCCTTTCCAAACTTACTCAGACTATTATACGACTATTTAATAAGAGTTTATACAGATATTAAATGAGTTTCTATATTTAAAATAAAATTTACCAGTACAAAAAAGGAAGTATACGGAAGTAATTACTATTCCTTAACTTCTCTTATTAACTTTCTCATCAGGCGCACGTAACTGTAAACCGTTCGTTCCTCGTCATAAGATTTATTCATTTTTTCGACTAAAGAGCTCCATGCAAACGTGCCAGCTATAGCATGATGGTCATAACATCAAGAAGCAACTCTACTCTCCTATGTATAGAAACGGTACTGCTTTATCTTCTTAATGGGAAGCGCATAGCCCTTTTGTTACATTATATCTAGCCAGCTATAGCCAGCCAGCCTGCCTGAAAATCGGCATGGGCAGTAGTCAGTTCAGTTTGCCATATCTATTTCACGTGCGGTCAGCCAGTATAACGTTCCATTTATTTGATAAAGAATTCAAAAGTGAATTCATTTAAAAAACCTAATACTCTTGCTTGCCGCATCTTCTCTCTATTGTCAAAGTGCATCCCCCTCAAACCGCAAGGAAATGGAAAATTTCCTCCTGCGGGTAGACGATGCGCAAGGATTTTGAATTTTCAACTAACTACGAGTATATTCCACAACTTGGTTGCACTGTCCACGAGGGAGATAGAGGTGGTTCACAGTCAACCCAGACAACTGGTCCACACTTCCACAGTCAGAAGTATAAATTAATTAAATTTTAATGAAACACACGACAAAAACCTCAGTACACCACCGACACTCTAAGTTGGAATGATTTTAGATTAGACAGGGTGACTCTGTGGTGTTGGGAGGAATATATATTTTTTGTACGTGTTTATGTATGTGTGTAAAAAAAATGTTAAAAGGGTTTACTCCTGAGTCCTGATCAGATAAACATTATGTCTAGGCACCCACCAATACCAACGAAAAGGTAATTCACACTTGGACTGTAGAATTTCACATCACGTGCGTCGTCATCGTCGTCGCGTCGTCCTCTTTCGTTGGTCGGTATCCCGGTAACAAAAAAACTTTGGTTCTATTCTAGGAAACTGTAAGGAAGAACAAACTGAACAGACAGTCCTTGGACTGAGTCCTTTATAAGTAGATTACTCTTTATCCGCGTATTATTATGGAAATCGGAAGTTAAGGCAAATAGGATACCCACAGCTTAAAAGTACTCACTGATGAGCTCCTGTATATGTCCGTACAGTTGGTATGCTACGCTATATACGTGAGGCAAGGGCCAGCTCTTTGTATAGAGGGAAAATCTTTTGTGAAATCATCTCTTGTGTAGATTATTGAAAGATAATAACTTTTTTTATTCAGTTTTAATGTTCTTTTAATTAAATTAAAAATGTTTTTATATTTAATAAGATTGGGTGTACGTTGATGCTGTACGCGAAGAAGAGATATCTTTTACCTATTGAGAGCTTTTTTAGGTTGTGGTGATGTTTTGAAAGAGGACGCTTCTGATCCGAAACTATGTAGAATGAAGAATCAGCTAGATAATTATATTAGTAATATGCAATTACCTTAATCATGAGGTTTAAAGTTTTATTTTCATTTGTCCAGTTTTAATATTTAAAAGTACTTATTTCCAAAAAAAATAAATTAATAATTTTAACTTTATAAACTTGAAATGACTGTCTTGGGGAAAATATGAATACATATAATATAAAGTCAAATGTGAGGTTTATGAACTTTAAAAGCAGCATAGCTATACCAAATATTTTGAGTCTTTTATAACTGAGTTTTTGTTTTTTAGTATAGTTCTCTAGGATTAAAATATTTGACGTGTGAGGAACAATTAAGCTAAACAATAATTAAAGGGTCTTTTACTCTTTCCAATGTGGCGTGGCGTGAGCTTTAAGGCAGGTAGCCCCGCGCCATCTTGCTGAAACCACATGTCTTTGGTGTCCATATCATCCAATTTGAAGTTGGGAATCATCAACCTGGTCCTGGCCCTCGTCGTTCTCAAAGAAATATGGACCGATAACTCCGCCAACCCAAAATCCACACTAAACAGTGACTTTTTCGGGATGCACTGAACGCTCTCACGTGGAAATTGGTATATCGTCCCAAATTCGACAATTTTGATTGTTGACGTACAAATTCATCCAAAAACAGTCCTCTCGGTAGGACGATTATTGCGACCGTAAAATAAGCGAAACAAATGGCTGTTATCAATTGTCAAAATTCGGAAGTCCCTATTGGAAGAACCTTTATTTATAGTTTAAGAGCTATAGGTTCTAAATAACATTATTCCAATCCTGATTTACGCTTTTTTTAACTTCATATTAAGCTTTAAGAAATTATAAATTCAACTTGCTTATCAAACCCATGCGTGTGAGCCTACATTTTGCGTTGCTTTCACCTGTGAAGCTCCAGCCAATTCCTATGTTATGAACATTATGTGGAAAGAATCGGAAAAAAAAATAAAAGAGAGCTCTTTACCTAGATTGCGAGTGAATAGCCTTTAAGGACTTCTTGAGCATGCCAAGTAGCATGTGTTTTCAACATAATATAGGTATCCCCCTTTCAATCAAAAGGGTAGAGAGAGAGAGTACCAATTACAAGAAGTATACTAAACTACCTATATACACTTTTTTTCTATAAGCTCGGAGTTGCAGTGCAAATCACTGATGCACGAGGTCATTAAGGGCTCACCACCTGTGTGCGTCTATATACTTCTTCCATCTCCATCTGGTTGTATAAAGCGTAGAGGAGCACGTGTGACTGATTTCCGAGTGGATGTGGATGATGGTGTATGAGATATGTATGATGCCACGCTACGCTGCTGGTCGTGATCGTTCTAATAGTCCATCTTCATAGAACGATATGAATGTGTCGTCACACTTTATGAATCGAAACAAACGTTCAGCTAGTGCTGCAATTAACTGATAATCAAAGAACACTATAAACATCACCATCAGCTTTAATATAGGGTAAGGAAGTATAACTATACGTTTTTTCATCATCACTGCTATTCAATATCAGTGTTGTTATACGAAGGAAATACAATTAAAACGAAAAAAAAATTGACACTGAACTTGGCATAAGGTTCTTAGTAAGAGCATAAAATTTGAAAAACGAGATCTCAGAAGATTCCTTATATTTTCAAAAAAAAAATTAATTCTTACTTCTAATGTCAAAAATTAATCTGCTGAGAATTAACCAGTTCACGTTTCAAAAATTTTGCAAACTTCACTGAGCAGAAGGAGAAACTTGAACTAGATTACTCCTTAAGAAGTCAAAAGTAGTCTCCCTTAATTTTTTACAAATAAATCAACTGCGGCAAAAAATAATTGAGCGAGCGAATCCAAAAAATATCAGTCTCAGTTTTTTGGCAGCAAAAGTGAGGAATCTCACATTAGGAATTACGTTCAGATTTCTAAGATTGTTTAGATCTTTACTGAACATGTTCAGGAAAATCAGATATCAGAGAGCAAGTGAATTAAAAATTTGTTTTCCTTAGTATTTTGACAACAAAATTAAAAAATTCGTATCATGCATACCTGAGATTGCTGAGAGCTCTGAGATCCCATTTTCCTGAATGGCCCTATTATTATGTCTGTTCCTGCACTGTCCATAAACTGTGAATTTCTACGAATTTCAATCAATATTCTGTCAAAGTTCATATAAAAAATATAAAATGTTTTATTTTGAACAGAAAATCAAAGGATTTCAAAGTAAAGGAATGCCCCTAGTCAAATCTGTCCTTTTTCTTTTCGATATTAGGTACCGATTCTTCAATGACATTCACTGTCAGAAAATTTTTGAAACATTTATTGGCTTGGCCTTTGGCTTCACTTCGAAGGACAATTCAAATTTTTTTATAAATACAAAGTGGATTTTTTTTTTAAATAAAATAAGAAAAAACTTATAACAACCCTGGTTATCATCTAACTAACGCAATGGAATCGTAGACATACCAACTAGTAACATCAACAACATTATGGACGTTAATTAGGAAGTTTTGCATTCACTTCCGTGTAGATCGTACCTATGTATACACACATATGTATTTGTATATGAACCACAACGACGATGTAGATGACGATGCCGACGGACGCGCCACTGCTCCAGATGCAATTTTCCAGTCTTGAGCGTCTTGTAATGATGTCAGCGGGCGCTGCATATGATGCAATTAACCACTTGTGTGCAACGTAATGTGAATTTGAAAACAAGTTTATATAGAGCTTTAGAACTTCAACTTAGTCTTAGCATCATGGTATAAGCATCAGCTGTATGCCAATATACTATCGTATAGGTATATAACAGGAGGATATTATCATCGCCCAGATGTACATTTACAGCACAATGAGCTATATTATAGTATATAGCGATGGTTTAATTAGCATCGGCACGAGCCGCTCTTCAACAAAGTTAACATCATATATACAAAGTAATTATATAGCACGTTATAAGGATAGAATTTTATTAATTCTTAGGTTATAGGGGCTAATTTTTTGCAAAATATTTATTCCATTGCAACTATCCTGATGTGGTGTGAGTTTGACCATTATTCATGCACCAAACATTCACATCTTATAACCACCACCACCACCGCGCAATGCTGCAGGGTTGGGTCAGTGTGTGATGAGTGATCTGTCATTGTGTATAACCACACACGCAAAAGGATCCTAATGGATCTATTAATTTCACAAAATAGGTTCTCGCTCGTAAGTCACACGCTCGCCCGCCCGTAGGCTTGTAAACGGATTACATTGATTAATGATAGAGTTATAAATGTGGCTGGATATATATATATAAGTTGTGCCTCCTTATACATATATTCCTATAAACAGGAGGCATTATTAGTAAAGAAAAAAAAGGTAAAGGAATGTGGCTGTCGGAGTTAAAGATGTGTTTGCAAACATACCGCAGTCATTTGTTGCTGCGGTGTATATGTATATACTCGTCTGAGTTAGAGAATGTAGCTGAAATAGCTATAGGCTCTTAGATTATTTAAGATACGACTATTATGGATTAGAATTCATAAATAAGGAAGGCGAAGGAGAATCCTTGAATGGAATTTGTTTTTTTGTTTTGTTTCGTATTTCCTTTACCAGAAACACTATAATAATTGTTGCTAGGCTAGTTTAAAAGGTTTCTATGGTTTGGAGTATCAAAAGATATGGAACTTGCTATTTGGGTTGACATACAAAAATTCTTATGTAGAATTTTCTTTTAAAACCTGAGAAGAAAACTTAGGCCCATTTTCTTGAGTCTCAGTTAAATTTAATGGCTTCATTATTCCAGATTAGATTTTCTTCACTTTCAGTTAAATTTAAAAGCCTTGTTAGAGAAACGCCAAATTAACGATAACTGCGGTATTAGCTAATTGAACTCGGAGCTCCATTAGCGCTTCAAAACGCGATGCCTTTAACTGGAAATTCATTTTCTTATTAGTGCGCGCTTTGACATTTGCTCGTCATAAAAAATTTATTGTCATTTCCAATAAATAAACTTTGTCATTGGACCATATGTGGGGGAATTGATCTGATTCAGAAGAAGAACTCGTCGTCGAAAGACGCCAATATAAAATGTTCCAAAGAGTAGATATGAACAATTTGGATGATGAAGATTTCGTCTACCGATTCCGTCTGTTTTTGTTAGGAAGGGAGCTATGAAAAGTTATTTTTTTCTGCCTATCTTCTCCGACGGAGTCTTTGATAAGTCCGGTAATAAATGTTGCAAACAAAAACTTACGGCAGTTTGTAAACTTCAAGCATTCGTCGCCTCTTTGCCATATGCTGAGCGTATATATGTCTAGTGAATTTAGTTGGCTTTGGCGCATATACCCGCTTCATTTTTTCCTTTTCGTGACCTGGAAATTATAATTATATAAATTTTCATAAAAAACCCATGAAAATATTAATTAATTACTTACGTGCTTTAAAATTATCTAAACGACCTACTTGTCGTACCAAATAACAAAACTTTGACGTTTAACAGAAAAATCATTGAACACAGACAAAAAATATATAAAGAACAAGCGATTTTCCAATCTTTTGACTGAAAATTTGGAAGTTTGAATGGAAAAGTGGAAGTGTTTCTTAATGGGACTTTAAATTTAACTGAGTTCCAATAATGGTGAAGAAACCCAAATTATAACTGAGAATTTTAGAGGGTTTGTTAACTTTAATTATTATCTAGGTAAATGATAATTAAATCGAATTTAACTGCGTGTGAAGAAAATGGCCATAAATGTCATATTAAATGTAAGCATTGGTGTTGAAATTTTGACCCAAGTGTGACTTAAATAGAAAGTGGGTGCAAACGTATACTTATATTACATATTTACCTCATTTTAGGAAGGATGAATCTTTGGTCACAGAAAGTTTCATTGCCATCAAACACAAAACCGACAGTCTAAGACTCCGTGCCCGTCGATGAGGTCTTCATTTTAAGCCTTTAAGGTTTGAAAAAGGGGCTCATTTATGTATGCCTCATATTTCGGCAAGACTTATCTTTTTATATTTTTAATTTTTCACCGAAAAAAAAATATTGTAATATGTATTAAGAAAAAATCGTCAAAAAGCTAGTGTTAGTTGAATCAAAAGCTTGTAAATCAGAGCAAGAACAGATAAAATTATCAATACTGGAATTATTAGATTAGAAGGTGACAGTTACGAAAGCCGTGAAATCTATACCTATTTTATTTATAAAACAAGGTTTCACGTATGAATATACACATCTGAGCTTTTAGACCTTCTCTGATTCTTCATAATTCAGTATTCTTAAAAAAAATTATATTTATAAAAGACTTAAAGTCATTTAAAAGATTTTAACTTGCTTTGATGTCTTGAAGTTTCAATTACATTTTTTGTACTTTGAAGAAAATAACCACAGACTTTAATCACGATGAACTTCTTTGTTTTCGTAAATGTCAAAGCTTTTAAACAATATGTTCACCTTGATAAATGTTATAAGTTGAATTTATTTCCTCATATTTAAACAGTTATAATTCTCAAAAACCAACTAAAAACCAAGGATATATATCCCAACAAAAAAAAAGTAAGTAAGCTATAAAATTCCAAGGATTTTACAAAGCCCCTGCGTGATGCCCAATATTTTGCCATGCAAAATAAATTCTCACGTGGTTAATCATCATTTATATAGCTACCTATTTTACCTTCCTCGGCTCTGGGAATAGAGTTTGTTATGTGAGGGTTGACTTTGGCATAAAATGCTTTTTGAAGGATTTAATCAGTTAATCGATATATACGCCCTCGACTTGACTACCTATATAGGTTTGGCCCAAATATAAATCGCGTGTGTTAGTTATAACTTAGCACAACATGAATATTCCAACTATAAACTAAATGAATCCTTTTTCTTGTTGATGCCTTCCTCCTTTTATACAGAAGCTTTGACATTCCACAACACAATCCTAAAGAGTAGGTATTGAAATAACAAATCATCCGTTAAGGAAGGTCCTGCCCGACTGCACCTTTTTGCATATATTTATATAGACAAGTCTATTTGTGTACGCGCATATATGTATGTGAAATGACCTCGCTTATTTTAGTATTCCACATAAATAGTATAGGTATATGTGTATGTCCCTATATAAACCGAGAAATTAAGTGCTATAATTAGCACAGATGTCATTGTTCCCGTTCGTTGTCCTTTTGTTCGCAGTACATCAGTTCATCATCGGCTCACCATCCCATTGTGTTGTCATCTCACATCCGTAGAAAGTATATACATACCTATGTAGATGGAACTTCCATGAGTTATGAATATTGCAGTCCTATCTCTCTCTTGATATAGCAAGAGTTTTATTTTGAACGAGTTCAGCCCAGCAATATACTCTGGCATCAGATGGAAATCAATGTACACTACTGCACAATGAGGTGTTACTTTTAGTGTTGTTAAATCCTCTTGCATTGCATACGCACGCATATATGAAGAACTGAAGCTGTCGAGCCTTTTACCAGGACAGGCACCAGGACTATATTATAAACTGCTGGAGCTATTTATCATGCCTCCACGCCTCATTCATTCAATGAGACAGATGACAGCTGTGAAAATATCCATACACCACCGTTATTCTAATTTTCTGACGCACAACGCCTGGGGGATTTTCGAACTCTAACGGCACACACTTCTGTCAGGACATGTGGATCATATTTTTTTTTTTCTATTTTACTGATTTATCCCGTTGAAATTCTGTCGCGTGCTGAAGATTTATAACATTTTTCAGAAATACAGAGAGAGAATGCCTATACATATATTGTATAACTACAGTAACTTAGCAGTAGCTGAGGCGAAGTCAGAGGGGTCCTCCAGCAGGATTACAGTCACATCACTGACTGGAATGACAGTTGAAAGTTGGTTTTGCGAAAATGTACTGGTTGCTCTATATATGTTTTCCAAGTGGAGATTCTCTCGTTTCCTTTCATTGATGATAAATGAGGTGGCAGTGTTGCATTCCTGTCCATTAAGAATAAAGTTTGGACAACGATGTTACATATATCAACAAGGACCTGTGAAACACATCCTCTAGGCTTGTATATTTATCTAATCCAATAGGTAGGACGGTTTTGTTCTGACCAATTCATACCAATAGAGTGTGTAGGACAGTTCAGTAATGAATACAAATGTTTTGCTGCACCTGAATGTGGTTTTTATTTAGATTTCCAATCTTAAATCTCTTCTATACCTACGTAATAGGTCTCTAGAGGAAGAATGTTATTTTGTTTTGTTGCTGCCATTTGCATTTTGCTTTCGATTTCAGGATAAAAACCACAAGGATATAAGTTCTCTGACTTTCTTCACATTTTTTATTTTTATTTTTATTTATTTTTTTTTTTGCTGAATGGTTCGTGTTCCGTTCATTTGCAGTTGTGGGTAAGGCCCACGTAATGGTCTGTTCTTTTCTTTTGCATGTGTTTCCATTTGAGAAAATAAAAACTAAAATTTTTTCCTATTTCTAATTTTATTGCAGTATCTAAAGAATAAAAAAACAGGGCAAAGGTGTCAAGAGTGGCACACGATTGAAAACTAAGTGATAGGCAGCGGTTTTAAAAAATGGGTCAATTAAAGATTGTTATTTAAGTTGATCGCCTTAAGGATATGTTAGATATGTTTTGTTTTTTGGAGACAACAATAGCTGTGTTTCATTACTTTGAAACCCTGTACATTTGTGTGAATTTCTACACACTTTATTTTTTTATATGAACCTTGACAGACTTTTGTGTAGAAATTCACACAAATGTACATCTGTAGTTTCAAGGAAAATGCACACACTAAATGATTAAATTTTGTGTGTGAGTGTACTCTGTCTAAAAACTTATTCATGGAAAAGACTCAAAATTTTTTAATTTTTTTTATTTATTTTATTTTATTTCATTTTTTATTGTATTGTATTGTGTAGTATTGCCTCCCAATGGGTTATTTTTTATTTAATTTTATTTAATTTAGTTTAATTTAATTTTATTTTATTTTATTTTCTCAACGAAACTTTATCGATTTGATGTGTTGTTTCACTTGTTTCACTTGTTTTCTTAAGTATTCATAGATTTAAAAAAAATTTATTTTTGTACAATTGATACAAAATCAATTTGATAGTCAGTAATGGAACAAAAGTTTCAAGATTGCAGCTCAACTCTTTTGTTTAGAGAATTTAAAAATCATCAGGAAATATTATTAAGTTTAACTTTAGAATTACAATTTCAATTTGAAATATTTATATTCCTATTGTGAAACCTCAACCATCTCCTAAGAAATCAAAAAAAAAAAATTCTTCTAAAGTCATTCACCCTTAACCACAAGGACACAAACCATTGGATGGGTTGGCTCCAAGTATTTTTGTATGTCTTCTTCGATTTCTTTATCTGCACCAACTGTGCCGCATCCAATTAACTTTTTTTTTGCCTCTGAACATTTTTATATACAGCAAAAAATAAACCGAGACTGTCATAACGGCGCTTGAGCATTAGAATTATACTGACAGACAGAATATTCTATTGTTAGCCACAACTCATCGAAAATTATATCCAAATGGTTTGGATACTTCAGATGGTCCTCTTAACAAGTAGAACCAGAACGACTACATCATGTCCTGCGCTTGGCTGTCCGTTTTTTTTTTTTTTTTTTTTTTTTTGGTTGATCCTCTATGTCTCCTCAATTGACTCCATATTGCTGGCTAATACTCTGCTGCTGCTGCTGCTGCATCATCACCAATACCACATTCCGATTTCATGTCGTGCAGATTCTCCTCCCTGTGCTGTTATTTTATCTCTCTGATGTTTTATTTATTTATTTATTTTCAATCGAATATTTATCAAAAAAGATTTGCCGAAACTGGCAGATATATACGAAATCGAAAAATTCACAATTTCAGATGTATCCGGAATATGGTGTGGAAATGAAAAAAAGTTTTATTTTTGTTTTCAATTTTGATGTATCCTTCTCGTTCTCTCTATCTATCTCTCTACCTATATTCAGACACTTCAGGCCACTTTTATGGATTATAACTTTTATTGTCTTGTTCAAAGGTAGGTACAAATTAAGAACTTCAAATACAATGTTGTGCAATTTAACAGGTGGTACCAGGGTCAATCACTTTTGTGGTCAACATTTTTCATTTCAAGTATGAAGAGGTTGGTTTTTTTATATATTTGGCACTGACACACGAATGCTTTATGTTAAGTGCTCTGACTGTATGTATTGCAATATTTGAGGCAAATATTTTTGTTTATTGAAAAAAAAATTCGTTTATAGATATAAATTTATCAATTCCAGGAGATTTGATGGATAACAAGTAATTTCCGATTTAGTTTTGAAAAGGAAATTGATATTGAATATTTTGTATTTATGAAGGAATTTCCGTTTTAGAATGATAGAATTTTTAAATTTTTAATTCTCTTGAATATTTGTGTATATTGAAACAAAACAAATCAAATAATGTTTATTAAATAATCATTTTCCGCGAGTACATATTTCATAATGTCTGACTTAAATTTTATTTCAAGGCTCCGACCATAGCTTAAGGTTTTAAATTTTGAATCTTTATGTATTTGAAGACGTTCGAATTTGGCAGAAAATTGTAGGTTCCTTCCATTCCTGTCAAAGTAATGGTTTTTTCCTTTCTATTACAGTAAAGAAAAAACAAACAGAAAAAAGTAACCAACTGCAGGCATTTTTTCCTGACAAACATGCTCTCATTTAAAAAAAAAAAATAAAAAAAATCATTGCATGTTGTCTGTTAAATTTTAAAGACAAATAAGAACTTTTGCAAAAGTAAATTCAAAGTTGTAAAACTTTATATACACTGTGTTTAATCTTCACGTTCAAATAATTCTAGCGCATAATTACAGAACGCTTACTGCGTTCTGTGTTGCATATTAAATAAGTTTGAAGTTTTTCTTTATACATACACACACTATGTGTACGAGTAGTAGGTATATTCATATTCTTTGCCGGTCTGACTGTCGTAGTCATTTTCGTCATCGTCGTCGTCTTCGTTAACGGTGGTCTTTTTTTATAAGCTTTTATGTTGGTACTGTATAAGGGAAATTCAATTCAAAACTTTTACATACAAGCAATTATTTAGTAATTAGTGTTCTGTTCATAGTTATAACAAACACCATCATATATATACTTGTCGAGAGTTTGAATCCGATGGGAATTAAAAACTACAACTACATATACATATAGAACCCACCACACCGAGTCTATCAGAGAAAAAGTTTCTGCAAAGCTTCCTTTTTTTTATGTCCAAAGTGTAAACAAGTTATTAGCAATTAACTCGAAGATAGAATTGCTTCTTGTTTATTATTTTTTTGTTTCAATCTCACTCATTAAAATTGCATATTCATTACAATTCATTTTGCATCCATCTTCTGCATCAGCAAAAGAACAACTTTATAATCGAATAATATTCATGAAGTTTCTTGTTTATATTTTAAGTCCTGCGATGGTCAATGGAAGTCCTTATTTTGTTTTTAGCCAGAAAATAATATAAAATGAATGATGAAAATTCATAAAAAGGCTTATAGCTTTATACATTTTTGGTATTTTGTTGTTTTCGTGTTTTAACTTCAAGAGGATTATGCCGAGTTAAGAAAATATATATACATATATTTGGAAAATCATCAAGAATATTAAAACTAAAGTATTTTGTGGCTAGAAAAGATTATAAACTTTTTTCAAATATTTATGATTAGAAATTCAATATGTAACTGTTTGTATAGATGGGATTGAAGTTTAAAAGACCTATAAGTTATTCTTATGAAGAAATATGGATTTTTAAATATTTGACTTCATTAAATTTACCATAAAGTATATATTAAACTATGAATATAATATTTTTCCTTTTTTCATAAACCGAATAACACATTTTCTTATAGATGTCCTCTCAAAAATAATCATTCCCTAATACAAAGTAAGTATAGTATTATATTTATGACCAATTCTTAATAAAATCTTAATTTTCTCAAAAACTTGCCCACAACTTATAAAACAAAATTTCAGTAATTTTTTTTTAACAAAAATGCTATCATTTTATAAAAAAAATACTTATAAATGGTATCTCCCACACAACAATTTGTTTGACTTTCGATTCTCTTAGTTTTTATGAAGAATGTTTCAAAAAGTTTTATTATATATCCCAAAAATTTGGATTTTTAAAAAAAAAGGTTTTAAAATTCTTTTTGAGAACTGAATAAGTCGAAAACGACTTGATCAACTTTTATTAAACTTAATACCGCAGTTTTTTAAGATTACCTAGCAGATTTTAAATGAAAATTATTCTTATAACCAAAAAAACGGTTTTTCCCAAAAAAGATTTTGATTAATAAATTTTTGTGTGACCTCATATCAGTACATCTATTATTGGAAAAAAAAATGTTTCCATCTTTTAATAATGTTATTCTCATAGAACCACTTTTTTGGTTTTCGACTGTCTCATTATCCGTTTAATCGCCTTTAATGAAATTTTTAATACAAGAATTTTTAACAGGTTTGAATAATATTGCATATCAAAATTTTCAAAAAAATACATTTTGGATTAAAAACAAAATTCTAATTTATTTTTGAAAATTCGATAATTTGATAATAAAATGGGTAGATAATTTTTTCAAAATTAATTATTTTATTTTTACATTAATAAATACTAAAAAATGGTTTACCATTTAAAATTGTTTACCAAAATATTTACAAAAATTTATATATATATACAAAATTAATTTTTTAAGAAAGCGCTACAACGATTTTCAAAAAAATTTTCTCAAACTTCAAAATCACAGTGTGATTGCACATAAGAGCAAGTTCGTGCGACCCAGTCTTTTATTTTATTTCCTGATGTTTTGCAGGATATTCTCAGAATCTTCAGGGGTGTTTATTTATATATGTAATTTTTTTTTGTTAATTTAAAAAATTATATCTTCCCAACATTTAAAATTTAAAAATATAAAGACTCTTTTATAAATAAATAAATGATTACATTTTACACTTTCGACACAAAACATATTTTTTGTATTTGTTTTTAATTGCATAATTCAATAAATTGACCAAAAAAGCCCAGAAAAAAAAACAACAAATTAAATTAAATAGGTAAATATGTTTCCTATAAAATTTATATATAAAAATTAGTTTTTATTTTTTGAAAATCGCTCCAACGGTTTTTGAAATTTTTTGTCAAGAATTCAGACGGTGGCGTTCTGTTTTTTGGGAATTCATTTTTAAGAATTTGTTTTAGCAATTTACAATACTAGTTTCATTCTTCTTTTCCATTTTCTCTAATTTATTATATTATACTTACTTATTTTTGTTATTATTTAATTATATGTTTAAATTTAGGTGGTAATTTTTACTACGGTTTTAGGTATATATGTATAAGTATCTATAAGTTTTTCAAAAGGTCCATGTCCAGGAAACGGTGGTTGCTAACCAGCGGGCGGCCCGAGTTCGATTCCCAGCGGATGCAAATACAGTTTTTTTTGAAGAGCCACCTATCGGGGCGGCTTTGGCAGAATTTCCTTTTTTGGGATATCTGCAGTGAAGAAAATCCGTGAAGTCTGATTAAGCTTGCCTTTTTCGATAAAACTAGAAACCAAAATCACTTCATATATGACAGAAAATAAAATAATTCCCTCTACTGGTGAAAAATGTTTTTTTTTTATTTTGCAACAATTAAGTAAAAATACTTATTTATTCAATTTTTACATTTTATAAATTTTATATAAACAGTGCTATGTCGTATAAGATTCCTGGCAGTGACAAAGTTTTTTTTAGTTAAATTCATTTCTGTTTTGTTTTATTTATTAAAAACTATCAGTAATTAATTTTGTTTAGATTATTGTTAATTTAATTAATATTTAAACAGCACTTCATTTTAAGTTTATTTATATTTTTAAATATCTATTAATATTTTTATTCATAATTTTGTTAGATTTTATAATATTTCATAAAAATTTTGTTTGTACTTTGACGTTCATTCAAGAGATATTATTGATTTTAATAATAATAATTTTTTTAAGATCTAAAATTATTATAAATAATATAGTATATATTTACATGAAAATTTTTTTTTTTTTATTTTTATTGCACAATTTAAAAAAAAATGAAATGAAATTCAAATCAGTCTTTGAGAAAAAATGTATTTAAAGAGTTTATTTTATTTGCGAAATAAAATTTTACAAAAAAATATAATAAAAATAATATATTTTTAGTAATTTAAATATTAAATAAAAAGCGAGTATTGAGTAGTATTATAAAGTAGATATTTACAAAATATTTGTTTTTTTTTTTGCAATTAGAAAGTATTTGGACTGATAACACTGATGGAATATCATATGTTTTGAAACTTTGAAAAAAACGAAAAACAAAAGTCTTAACTTTTTCTTTTAATAAATTCAACAATATGATTTTAAAAACTTGTTTACTTTGATCAATAACCAAAATGTATGAGATGAAAAATCAAGCCATATTGGACGAATATTTTGGAAGATGGCTTTTAAAAAAAAACAAACATTTATCATAGGGATTTTTATCTAAGGATCTGAAGAAATGGCAATAAATGCTCCATTTTGAATTTAAATTTAGCTAGAAAATGGACAACAATTCTCCAGCCAATAAAGTCTTCGAATCCCAGATCCCAGATTCAAGGTGACAAGGATACACCGAATTGTTGTCACCGGAAGATCAAACAAAGATCGAGGATACCAAGGGGCTTGGTAAAGATGATTGCAAGCAGCGCGCTCTAATCGTGACTCAGGCCAAGACCCTTCACAGATCAGGAGCTCGTTCAGTAAAGTAAGTATACAAAATAAATAGTTTCAAATCATAGATCTCCAACAGTGATTAAGGACGGTTATAGTATGTACAAGAATTCCACTAGAACAGTAGAAAATATGTATAAATTGTGAGGTAGCTTACAGACTATTATAATATTATTATTTTATTAACAAATAAATTTACAAAAAAAAAGGAAATAAATAAACTTAAAAAAAAAACTAACAAAAATACAACGAATATTGTATAACAAATAAAGATCTCAAAAAAAATATAATAACATAAAAGGATTTCCAGAAAATATCCTTTTCATAAATTAAATAGAACAAAAGGACAACAATTTGGTGTATCCTTGATTTATTTTAACGACATCCCCACATCATATGAACCCTCATATGCCAAATTCATAATACAGTGGCTCCCTGGGTAGAATCTGTTCGACTTTCAACCGCTGCATAGCCACCGTGTTCATGATGTTAAAAATTACCGCGAATATCGTACACGCCGCATACGCCCCCAAAGCTATCCACCACAGCAGCTGTTCGTGTAGCTTTTGTTCGAAATTTTTCAACACCAAAAAACCAATAGTCAAGCCAGCGAGAGCTCCGGTTAAATGGGCAACATAAGACACTGATGGACTGAACGATGATTCCACAGCATATCGGGCATAAATGGCGAAGCCAACATCACAGGACGCTATATAAAAAGGATAACAACACAATGAAATGATGATGACGATGAGTGGGTGAATATAAACAAAATTAAATTGCATTTGAGAGGGTACCTAAGGGGAAAATATACGAGTGCAATATATGGCTAGAGGAGTCATCTATATCTACTTACCAAAGATGAAAATCGCTGCCAAACGTAGGATGCCGTACTGCATGCTGTGGTAGTTCAACATGACATTGGCAAGATGGGCAGCCAACAATGCGTATACCCCACCACTAGCTCCAACAAGATACACTTCGGGGTCAAAGATACTGGTGCCTGTTGATGGAAAACCGTATTATAAGTTCGGATTGCATATATTTGGCATAGCTCCGGCGTGGCGCGGCGTTTATTGTGTTTAATCTTACCTAACGACCCGGCTAAAACACCGGCAAAGTATATACAGGCAATGCGGCCAGATCCATGCACCATTTCCAAAGGTAAACCGAAAATTAGCTGAATGCACAGATTGAAGCCAAGGTGGAACCATCCCGCATGCAGAACCATGTAGAAAATAAAGCGCCATATTTCGTGACGTTTATCTGGACTGTATATGAACATCGAATCAATGGGTATTGGACCGGCAGGTTCCGCTGGTCCGGACGTTATTGTGTGGTAGGCAAAAAAACCCAACTGCAAAATTATAGAAAATTCCATTGAAATTTTATATAGGATAGCCATAGGGATAAACTAAAAAAAATAAAGGACATAATAGACTTTGGCAAGTGTACTGTATATATATATTAATAAATTCAAATAAATGAAAGGATTACCGTTTGCCAGATGCTTTTAACACGTATGGCATTAAGTGTCACGTACAAATATTATTAGTAGGTATAATACAACTTCTGTTTGTACAGCTACCTATCTACTTTACAGGTAGGTTCATAGATTTCACCTATATCGTATACTGATATCATGTATGAAACTAATTTAAGCAACGTAGCTTGTCGAGATGTTATTAGTTGGTGACACGTACTTGTGCTAAGGATTTTGCCATGGGGTTTTGGGTAAGTACAATGCCTAGTACTCAGGTGAGTTTTTTTTTCTTTTTTTATTTTTCAAACCCTTATAACTTAGAATCCTAATGGGAAAACGTGTATAAGCCAAATTTAAAAGGACATTGAATACAAGGATGAAAGAGTTATGTTATCGCTATGAAATTCTATAGGGGAACATTATTTTTCTAAACATTTTTTTCTTTCAATTATTTAGTATATGGAAGTCGAAAGAGAACAGCTTCAATAATAAAGGACTATATGGAACTTAACTTCATTATAGTGTAAATATACTCATATGGTTTTCAAAATTTCTTTTGTACATTTGTAATTTTGTACATATACGAGTATGTATTTAAAAATTCTCTTAATCTAAATAAAAGGTTCGTATTTTAAATCCCTAAGAATGTAAGACAAAGTATGGAGCCATTGTACCTTACTTTACGACCTTTGTTTTCAAGTCAGGAAGTCCCTAAAAATCCCTTTCTGTGGTTCTCAAAATTACTAAGCACCTCCATAACATCAATGTGTAATGCAAAAATACACATTTTTTTATCCATCACTCTTTGACTTCACCTTTCAAATCAATTTTTTTTTCAAGAGGTGGCCTTTAGTACTGCGAGGGTTTACAATTGCCATAAAGCTTGGCAATGGTAAACCCTTGCAATTTTCCATCTTGACATTACCAATAGACTAAATGCTGTGTGCCTTTAGTCTACACTCGAAAGAAATAAAAACAACAAAGATTTGAAAATCAATTTTCACTTTTATTCTGTGAACGTTCGAAAGATCATCATTGCACATCGAATGACAGTGACAAGAGAACCTTCCAAGTATATATGTGCTTGCGGGAAGACCTGTGATGGGAAACGATGTGTAATTAAAAAAACGTCGTCATGTCCGTTCAGCACAACTTGGGCTCATATACAACTTACCTACTGCTGTATAGTATACCTCCCCCATGGTTTCCTTTTTTATCCGCTGCTGGTGTCGCGGTTGTTTGTACGTGTTGCGGATGTTTTTCCTGTTATTGAACATGGCGCTACCACACATCCGCAATGTGTACACACATCACAATAAAACGTGTGTTCCGGCCAACCAACACTGCCACCACCACCGCTTCTCTGCCACTGCCTGCCGCCCAGTAAAGGGTGAGACTTACTCCATTTATGGAGCACATCGCTGGACAATTTGTAGTGGACCAACGTCGCTGTCGTAGTCGTCGTCGTCGTTGGAATTGTTGTCGCCTGGGGAATTATTCATGTCAGAGTATCTCTGGTGCGGAATATACGTTTTGTGGGCGGCTTGATTAGAGTTTCGCGCTCAGAAAGGTAGTTGTCACGTCCATGTTGTTGTTATATTATCTTTTTTTTTCTTTTCTTTTTCTCCAGATTGTCGGTTGTCAACTCTACATATGTCATTTTGAATACTTAATTTATTGTGCTTAAAAGGTGTGTCCCTCTATATATATTATATTTCTTTCATGCGGTGCTTGCGCGGCCTTGAGAATTTGTCAGAGAATAAAACTAGGACGTGTAGGCATTAGAAAATTTCATCGCGTGTTAATATTAATAATTATAACCATATATTGAAAGTCTTGCGGTGTGGAGTTGAGCTGTTTAATTATAACAGGAAGACATGTCATAGTACCTACCTATAGCTTTCTATAACAGAAAAATGTCTCGCAAAAAGGCTGTTTATAAATTAACATTATATTTTTTTTTTGCCAAGGTCGTCGTGACTATTTTCAATTTGAAAAGTATACTTAGTAAGGAAAATAGTTTGCTTTAACCTTTTATTATCATTTTATTTAATATAATGTATATATGAACAGTTAACTTTCAATACGAATACACGTTCTGGGTACTTAAAGAGTTTATGGCTTTTCCCCAAGTCAACTAACTCCGTAAGTACTTTATTCAAAACGTGAGTTTAAACGGTTTTACAAAAAATACATAAAATGAAAATGTTAATATAGTAAATAGTAAGTGAGCTTTAGGATTCGAAGACTCTCTGGACTGGACTCTGGAGCATTGTTTGCCATTAGCACGATATGGCAGAACCAATGTTAACAATAGTTTTGACTACATCCACACCTTGTTTCAACTCAAAGACTGCGGGAGTTCCCTCTATTCGCACACATGGACCAATGTTTTAACATGAATTTTTCTTTCAAAAGAGTTTGCTCTACTCCCACACAGGACCCAATATTCGTACATGAATTTTTCTTCCCAAAGAGCCCAGAATCAGATCTAATTTCCTGCTCATCTTCCAACCTACGTCAACGTCATAATTTTTAACCCGACGTCAAATTTAAACTCAGCTGACCAGATAAAATATTATTATTTTTATCAAAGTTTTTTTTTGGCAATTATAAAATGTTAAAATGGCCAAATTTCTATCAGATTTGATCTGTAATTTATTTCAAATGTGCAAAAAAATTAGTCCAAATTCTTTAGGAACTTGCATTGCGCTCGTATAATAAGAAATTAAAAATACCATCACATATTTTAAGACATTTTTGACACAAATTTGACAAAATTCCTGAGTCAGACGAAAAACTTTTGTTTTGTAACTTTTAAATTTAGTACCATATTATAACCGATTTTTAAGCCAATTTTGATTGCATTGCTTTTTTAAACCCAAAACATACGGCCACAAAATATTATGATTTTTATCAAATAGTTTGTTGGCAATTTGCAAGTGTTAAAATGCCCAAATTTTAATTAGATTTGGACTAAAATATCAAAGAAATTGGCACAAAAATTAGTACAAAAACTTTATGAACATTCTGCAAAATTTTGGCCTAGTTTTTCTAAACATTGTTACTTCTTGCATTGCGCTCTCAATATGAAAAAATACTTATAAGTTCCAGCAAATATTTAAAACCATTTAAGACACAAATTCGACAAAATTCCTGACTTAAACGAAGCTTTTTTGGAACTTTTTGATTAAGTACTATATTTAAACTTTAAACTTTTATGAATACAATCGATGCCTCGTTCTCCAAGTAAGGTCCGACGCAAGTTTAAGACATAAGGTAAGGTCAGAATTACTTCACTGAAATAAATTAAAAGCTTAGCAGTGGCATAGATGTAGAAAAAGTAGCGGAGCACGAATTACGAAATATGTATTTATCGCAATTCATATAATACAGGAAACGAAATTGTAGCTCTTCTCTTTTATAAACTTTTCTCATTGAGTTTGTTTTGTTTGTCCACAACGTTTTTCAAAATTTACGACCCAAAAGCTGGGGGTGGTTTTTCCATTCAGCCTCTGTATAAAATATACATAGGCTGTGAAGTGTTCATTTATATACCTATAATAATACTACCCAGTAGAACTAAATATTTTACTGCACGTAAGTCCGGGGCAGGTGGCATTGGATCTTATGTAAATTCCCCATGAATTATTTTGAATGGATTGTGTAAATTTGCATCAGCCTCGACGACGACGCTCAGTCATTCGGTGTGTGTCGTGGTGTGTGTAAGCCGGATAGTCACCATCAGCACACACCATTGACGCCAACTGGAAGCTGTATTTATGAATGGTCGGCACGACCAATACCTCCATCTAGCCCTCGAGCTCTGATGGTGCCACTGCTGCCGCCACCGTCCTATGCAATTGGCCATTCCCCATGACGACGCTTTCCACTGGCCACATAGTCTCGTTTACCTCTCATGTGCAAACAACAACGAAGTCAACGTTCAACAACGATGACGGTGCGGTGCGGCGTGGCGCAGCAACCAGACCGACACGCGGGGTACAGCGATGAGATGAATGAATGTAATTCCCATCGCATATTCAGCAACTGCACTATGGACCAAAATGTAAACAGATATAGGCGCCAATTTTGTTTTCATTTCGCCAATTTGTTTGTTTCACTACCGGTAAAAATCTCGCAGAGGTATTTTTTTTTTTTATTATTATTATTTTTGCTTTTTATTGAATCAATTGATCTGCAGATCAATGACCCATACAGTCGTTTGCTATTGAGCGGGCACTTATTATCTCTAGAAAAACATTGGGGTTGGTAAGTAAAATAAATATATAAAACCCGGGGTAAAAAATAAATGGCATGAGAATGAATACGGAATAATGAATTATATTGGAAGAATTACGGGACTCAAAATTAAGCCAATTGTACACATATGTATATAAAAAGAATATCCCCTTTGATTTTTAAGACGGAAGTTAAGCTTGATCCTGAAAAAAGTTCATGATGCGGAAAAGAAAATAAACAGCAAAGGTAGACACCTTTGGGATTAAATTGACAGAAAATCTATGACCAGGAGACAGCCAAAATAACTGCACATATTGCTGGTAACTTTTGAATTTATGAAGTGAGTAGGTAGTACAATTATTGTAATATAGTAAAAGATTAGCAAGGCATGACCATTTTTTCCACAAAACACACATCAATTCAAATGGTTTAGCAGCCGATTTGTAATGGGTGTGCCAAAATTAACGCAAGATTTGAATTTTTCGCCATATTTTGTGTGTAAAAGTGTTGGCAACCCTTTATAAAGCAAACAATTTGACAGCTGACAGTTAAGGGTTAGTAAAAATAGAGGATTACACTAGAAAACAACGTGTTTCCATTGTTGAACCATATTTAAAAAATAATAAAAGTTTTGCGGCCACAGTTCGAAAATTTCAAAGTTTTGTGTTCAAGTATTATCTTTATTAAATTTTTAATAAAATGCAAAGAAAAATCTTAACGATGAAAGTAAAAGATGCTTCTGGTTCGTGTTGGTAATGAATTATATTTTATTTCACACTTATTTTACAATTTTAAGGAGGAACACATTGAATAAAAAACATGAAAAAATTAAATATGAATTGCAATTTTATAGGATGACATTTAAGAATTGACATTGACATATGGTTCAACAATGGAAACAAGTTGTTTTCTAGTGTAATCCTCTATTTTTACTAACCCTTAACTGTAAGCTGTCAAATTGTTTTCTTTATAAAGAGTTGCCAACACAAAAAATGACGAAAAATTCAAATCTTGACATCTTCATGAAAAGGGTGCGTGGACATCTTGGGGTGAGTTTAGACGTAACACAAAGTATGGTCGGAATATTGATTTAACTTCGCCACCATGAAGAGAGTATTTAAAAGATGCAGGGAGACTGAATCAATTGCGAGATGCTTAATACACTGGTCGCCCAAAAACAAGCTAATCAAATGTCAATATCGAATCAATGCGCGTGAGTGTTGGTTCAATCTCAAGAAGATCAATTTGGAGTCATAGACAAATTGAAAATTTTACTCATTGAAGATCTGTGTATCCATGCTTATAAAGTGCAACTGATAAAAGAACTGAAACCTATATCATAACCATATCCAGTGTACTTTATGATTTAATAAAAAATTAATAATGTAAAGAAAAAAAAAATGTGTTTTCTATTTAATTAATAATATTGTGTCCTTTATAATGCTCCATTACTTAAGACTACCTATTCCATCATCTTCCAAAAATATTAAAATGCGTAAAATTTAATTAAATCTTAAAACGCATTTACCTCGAAAAAACTGCCTGGGCAAAAAATGTATGTACAAATAAAAATCGCCAAACAGAAATAAAATTTAGTCTCGCAATGTTGAACAAATAAAATAAATAAATGGATTATTAAGTAAAATAACGATACAAAAAATTATATATGCTTATTGTTTGTATAAATAAACACAACAGCAGTGTTAAATGACTTCTAAAAAATAGAAAAGCCCTCAACAATTTTGTTCTTTCAAAATAAATTTGTCTCAATTTATTTAAACATTAAATTTTACAGTTTGTTTTGTTTTTGTAGCTTTAGTTCGTTATTTTGCAGTTTAATTTGAAAATTTCTACTTCGCATAACAAGCAAACCAAATAAATCTCTCTTTCATGTTTAAGACACTTATTTTCATGAATTTATGAAAGCAATTATTTTTAACTTCTATATAACTGAAGCTATTCGCTTGTCTTCATAATAATTTACATAATTCCATACTGTTCAATATTTTTATATGAACGAAAATATTCTTTGAACGAGAGCAAAATATTTTAGATTCTTAAGCAACCACACTTAAACCTCAATTTGAATTTAGAATAATTATTATTTTTCCCTGAAATATTTCTTCAAAGCTTCTTCTCAAGTCGAAATGATTATATTTGAAATTATACAAATGAACAAAAGAACCTCTTTTCCATATAGCTTCTACTTCTACATAACTATTATTACAATTTACAGAATTGTTATAACAAAACCCTCTTCACAAACTATTCTTTGATGCTCGATGTCATTATATTTACGCTATTTCTCATGAAAATTTAACACTGAATATCCTTTGAGGTCTCCAACTCATCATTATTGACAGAAAATTTTCATGTTCAATTTCACTTCATTGCTCAAAGGACAAGGAATATTTTTCGGTATAGAAAGCAAATAGCAAACAAACAAAGAAAAAAAACTCATCTACTTATGCCATCAATTACCTAAAAGCATCCTCAACAAGGCAAAAACATCCTTTCACCGAATAGCATCATAGCAGAATTCCATCAAATAACCCAGGGATTTGAACCCTGTCGTATAGAGCGAGCGAGAAAAGTAATTATGTCGGAACCCATTATCATTCTCATCAACCGGGACATATTTAAAAAATAAAAAAAGTTTGAAATAAAAACTTTTTCTATGAACACGGTTTTCCCTGTTTTATTTTGTTTCATCATAGAATATATACAACTTATATACATACACACGTATACCTATAAACAGTTTTGTCATGATTTTTAATCGGGTCAGCAAACTCAAATAAAAGTCTTTCACTCGAGTACAAAAGAGCGAGAGTCCTTTAATCAATATATACCATCCGAACAATGTCAGAACATGGTAGAATAGCGCTGGTGATGTATATGGAAGGACATTAACATCACCACCATTGAATTAACTATAGTTGACACTTTGTTATTATTTTAAATGGAGAATATACTCATTATAAAGTAATTATTGTTTCAATTTTTTGAGGTAGGTATACCTACATCATTTTTGTGGTTAAATGGCAAAGCAAACAAATTTTAATTAATTACTATCAGTTGCAATGAAACGTGCTTTTTTGGATATAATGCTAATTAATTATATATTGAGTGAAAAGTATTATTTAAGGGTTTTATTTGTATCAACTCGAACTCAACTATATCTTACCTCGATAAATGTCATTAGAATTATAAACAGAGGTGGTGGACAACAGGAATACTTATCGGCATAAAACTTTCGATCACGTTCGTCGGGCAGTACTTCCATAGCAATGACATGAACCATTTTTTTGAAAAATGGCGGCTCTTCTAGTATCAGATGAAAATCATTTTCTGAACAAATTTCACGATCACGTTGATGGACAGCACATTTAAAGCTACGACTGCGTTTACCACTCATCTGTCAAAGAGAAAGAAAAATTTAAAAAATTATTTTTATGAAACTGTAAACATATACATACATATTAACTTTTTTGGTAAAGTTTTAAAGGGTCTTAAAATTTTTAATACAATTTTTGTAAAGAAAAATAGAAAGTGAATAAAAAATATTTTCATATAGGTATATTTTATATGATACTAAAATTTACCAAAAACGTAACTTAGTACAAGGAAGTATCAGCTGATCTAATCCGCATCAAATTTCAACGCGTAAATACAAAAACAACATGTAATACTGGTTTTTATCAGAATCTATTTTAAAGGTCCAAAAATTAGTTCTTTTATGGCGGGAAGATGGCTTTTTTATTATTATTATGGTAAGGTAGTGTAAACTGTACCGCAAAGGAAAGCCCACAGACACATGCAAAATATACAAACACAATGATAAAAGAGATGGTTATATACCACTGTTACTGTGATCTTGTTTGTTTTATTATGAGGATCTGATCCAGATCAGGTCATGTGGATAGTAAAATGCAGCTATTATGTGAGAAATAATCAATGAGAAAAACAACTTTAAATTACTGGAACGGTTTTTTTAAAAATTATGTTAAATAATTAATAAAATTTTGTGAACGCATTTTTAAGAAAACAAAATTGGTACGCCATTTTGTAGTGTATATAAAAATGTAAAGTAAAAAAAATTACTTTTAAAAAATTCATATCCCCATTTTTAAAATATTGATCTTTCAAAAATAGTTTTGATATTTTTTTAAAAATCAAAACTTTATTTGTTGAATATTTTTGATATGCCATATAGTATTAAGATTTATTAGAAGCTCTTGTATACATAATTTAATTTAAATCAGTTAAACAGATAAGTGATTGTTGAAAATTAAAAAAATGGTTTAAAGTATAATTTGCTCCTGTTGAATAGTAGACCGTTTAAATAATATTAGAGTACCCAGAAATTTGAATCTTAGGAGTCGCGGTTTTCGAGAAAAGTAAGATTTTCTTTAACTGTTTTAAATAGTTGTATGAAAGGTACCGTTAATTTCGGCTGCAAGAACATTTTTAGTTGAAGATCTGCTATATAATGTAAAAAAAACGCTTGGGTCAAATTGATTAAAAATCGACCAAGATTTCTTTTTAAATATTGAGTTAAGAAAAAAATTAACTTTTTTTTTAATTCCAAAACTATTTTTTTTCAAAGTGTCTACAGATAAATTTAGTAGGTAATATTGTTTTAACTTTTCAAAAAAAACAGATCAAAATCAATTGAACTGTTTTTGAGAAAAACGTAAATAAAAAAAAAGGATTCTATGGGAGGTGCCATTACCTATGTTAATTTCAATTTTATCAAAAACTAGAAGACATTTAAGCATCTGGTTTTTAGAGTTAGACTTAAAATTGATAACAGCGTCGATTATCAGAAAACAAATATTACTTAATAACATAAAATCTTGAACAAAAATAGTTCGAACAAAATTCAAAAAAAATTTGTTTCTAAATTTTCAGTTTGAAAATTAATTTTTCCAAAATTAGTCAATAAATTAATTTAATTAAAAACAGAATTAATTGACGGATTCCTGGCTTTTAAAAAAATAAATAGGTATAACATGTCATTGTAAGTGGTGCCATTGATTTTTAATATTTTTTTTTTCTAATTCAAGTCGCCTTGAACGGGGAAAAACAGACCCCCCTCCAATATGTTATTTTTCTTGTCTCTACCTATCCTATATGTCCTATCCTTTTTCACATCATATGCAAAACACCCCAGAAAGTAAAAAAGAACCAATTAATTTTTGTAAGAAATTTAACAACAATAATTAGATCAAAACAGTAAAACTCCAACACATTTGGCTATTGTATTTTATAGATCCAAGCTCTATGAATAATATTTTCATATGGTTCAACCTTGTAGCAGCACATCATCGATATAATAGAAGTACAAACTGTACAAACCTGCAAATAATAAACACTAATTTATTATGTTCTGAATATTATATATACATATACATAGATAGTTAAACATAAGTATTATTTCTCCAAAATGTTTCGCCAAAAGCTATAACAATAACAATAATATTAATATATACTAATCCATTTCAACGGAACATAACCTTATTCACTTGCAAGCAGCTATATACGTAAATCACTTTCCGGCCTTCTTATAAATTGACCAACTAATCATCGCATCATTGTTCATTTCCCCTGTGGATAATTAAATAATAACAACTGTCATATTCACTTGAGAGATTGTTAGAGTATGACTATCATTTATAAGTAGAATGACATAATCAACATATAGGATGTTAATTGCGAAGCAACCAAACCGACTAATGTAGTCTCCAAATATAGTATTATTATCTGCCTACGGTAACTATCTATTTAATTAAGTTTGCCACAAAGTATACATACATGCATATATAGGAACGTCATTATTGTGCAAAAGATGATGACACTATATGCAGTGCTTGAGCTTATTTTAACTATCATTAGGTATTCATTGCATTCCACAATAAATTCATTTTGTGTAGGTGCAAGCTATCGTCCAAAAATAATATAAATTATTTTCATTTGAATTCAAGCAACTTTATTATTGAGTAGCATAAACTTCGATAATAATAAACACTCTTTTGTACTTTGTTGCTTCGTCCAACAACTCTCCGACTTAAGTGGAATAGGATAAAATATTAAAATTAGATTCAGAACTATGAAGATAGGAATAATATATCAGGCTATTTATACAAACAAAAATTTGACAAGTGGCAATGGTGGCTGATGGTATGGTCATACCTCAAGAAAAACGTCGAAAATTAAAAAAAAAATTTGATCGACACGAAGGTGGTGAAAAACATTCTTGCCCGAAGCTTAATAAAATTATTATTATTTTTATAATAGCACCGATTTTATGCGAGGAAATTTCGATTTTTTTTTAAACAACAAACAACCAAAAGAAATTAAGCATCAGTTCATGTTTTCTATACACATATTCAAAACTTTATAGCGACTTCTTCAATTTAGTGCGAAGTTCGAGTTCAAATTTGGCTTGTAATATTATTACACATGCAAAAATTTATACACAACTTGGAGTGAGTTAAGTTCATTGTTTCGAAAAGTTTTACAAAAACATTGTTTCCTACCTCACATACGAACAACGACGAACATTCTATATCCACCTCCATAATATTGCCACATCTGAGATGACGAGACGGGAAGAAAAAACTTTCCAAATTACTTCATAATTTTCAATTTCACTTATATCCGACTTGGTCCTTGGGGGCGGTATTTCCCAACCTCACACTATGTTAAAACCATCATTATACTCCCCAATGCTTATACACACTGCATCATAAAAAACACACTATCTATGTATATATATAAGCAGATGAAGGTGAACATGGTAAAACTTCTTACATCTTATATATACGTATGTCGCATATGTTCATGTATGTATCTCAACACCAAAAATCATCAGTCATTGGGGGCAGAAAACTTACTTTAAAGAAAGTCGAAAATGAAAATGGAAATTTCCGAAAATTTTACCAAAAGCTCGCACTTAACAGAAACATACGCAAGTGTAGGTTAGAGAAGGTAGGTAGGCAAAAAAAAAAAAAAGGTGTTACTGCATATAAGCATGGAATTTCCATTAGTTTTGAGCAGCTTCCCCATACCTACCTACTATACCTACTTATTTAACTCTGGAAGCCATTATTTTGACTAATGGCGGGAAGCATGAGGATACATTTTTCCCAAGGACTTCCTTCCTGCCTTCCTTCCTGTCAACTATAGTTGTCTACCACCGCAACCAAAGTTCTGTGGTGGTGGCAAGCACTACAAAGTGGTGTCGGCTTTGACTTCCACTTAATAACCGCTGTACTTGCGGTTAATTCAGAGTCAGAACTTATAATATAAAGGTACTTTTCTTACCTTATACTATGCATATACCTATGTACATACATATGTAGATGGTACATACATTAGAGGCTTTTCGCATATTCATGAGCATAAATTCAGAACATTTGCCGCATATTAGTGTTATATAGAGGGGTGAATATATTTTGTCAACATATTTGTAATGCAACTTGGCTTTCCACATAAACAGATGTAGTAGTAAGTCGTAAAAAATTTAATATGAAATAAGACTGAAATTCTGTTACCAGACTTAAATATATTGCGTTGTTTATAAAATCTAACATTTTTTAACTAAACAACAAAAATATGTAATATAAGTACTAAGTAGGCATTTTGAAGGTTACATATGACATATATGGACTACAGAACAACTTTGCATTTAACGGGTCATTTAAGATATATATTTTCACCATTTCCTATACAAGTACATTATGAACGCAATCCATGTAATTGTATAGCAATATATCTGCTATTAATGTAGCCAAATATAACCAAATATATTTAATAAATTTGTATTCATTGGCTGATATGAATAAAAGGAAGCATAATATGCGCAGAGTAAGTGCTTAATACAAAAAATTGAGCAATTGCTATGAAAATTCTAGTATGTATTCAAAAATGTTATTCGTATATCAAATGGAAAACTTGTTCCGAAAATTTGAATATTGAGAAGTTTTATTCGTACCACCCATTCTCTTTGGATTTAAATTATATTTTTGAGGCAATTTTCGCTCATGTTTTTGTCATAAATCTTGAACAAAAAATAAAAAAAAAAATACAAGGTCAAATTACACAAAAGGTTTTGACCGCAGAAGTCAATGCATTGTCTAAATTCCTAAAAATTCAAAGTCGACACACTGAAATATTTTACAGGAGAGCACAAAAACAATATACAAATGTTACATTAGGCTCCACATGATTTTCTCTTTAAGATTCTGCACTAACTGCGTTACATTTGACAAAACTAAAAAGCAGAATGGATTTCTTAAGAAAATGCCATCAAATTTTCAATTTCGACCAAAACTGGACTTAGCAGTACCTATATAGATATATTTCATGAATAAAAACGTTAACGACTCCAAAGATTTTGATATACTTTTTTGTAAGTAGTATTGTATGATATGGCATGCATTTTGAGAAAACAAAATTCAAAAAATTGTTTTTAACCGTTCCCGCCGTAGAACAATTTTTTTATTTTTCGACTTATGATTAGACAATATGATTAGAAATAAATTGATTAAACAATCTCTGAAATTGATTTTATACCAAAACGATGAGCTCTTAAATAAAACTCAAATAAGGGAAAAAAATGGAAAATCGTTAGAGCAGATTTTTAAAGAATTAATTTTTTATAATTAAAATTTTGTAAACAAAAATGGTACCTACGCAATTTTTTAACATTTATATATGCGGAGTTAGAAATTAAATTTTGAAAAAAAATCAGCTATCCATTTTCGAAACATAGAAATTTAATTTTATTTTTTTAAATCAAATTTTTTTTTCAAAATATTTAATTGTAATAGTTTTATTAAAACTTATTAGAAGCTTTTGTGTAAAAAAAACTTCATTAAAATCGGTTCACCGGATAATGAGATAGTCGAAAAAATGGTTCTATGAGATATATTATTTTTAATCGATAGGTAATTATTTTGTTTCCAGAAATATATTAGATGGTACCTACTTATATTAGCTACATAAAATTTTAAATCAAAATCGTAGGAATTGTTTTTGGTAAAAATGTTATTTTCCTCCCCAATTTTTAAACCCTTGTATGAGACGTACCATTGTTTCTTGTTATAAGAATAATTTTAATTTAAAATCTGCTAGATAATGTTAAAAAATCCCTGCATGAAAATTTTAATAATAATCGTCACTGTCATTTTCGAATTATTAAGTTTTCGAAAAAATTTTTTTAACTTTTTTTAAAAATCAAAAAAAATATGAAAATTTTTGTTTACAAAACTTTTAAAATTTTTCAATCATTCTTCATAAAAAAATAGATTAAAATCGATTGAACTCTTTTGAGAAAATCAATAAAATAATTCTATGGGAGGTACCATTTTTAACCATTTTTCGGACAAACACTGAATTTAAAACAAAAATTTCGTTTCTGAGAAAAATAAGATTTTCATGTTATGATAAAAAAAAATTTATACGGTGGTTATTCATCGTTATTTTTGTACTAAAAAAATTGAAAAAAAGGTGTCGGAGAAATGCCCAGTAAAAACGGAGGCCCACTTTTTTCGACTTTGCTATCATCGTAATGTTAAGTTTGATCCAAATCTCTAGTTATATTTTTTTACGAATCCATAACTTTCCTATATGTACGTAAATCACAAGTAAAAATTAAACAAAATCAGATGAAACGTTTTTGAGAAAATCAAATGGTACCATTTATAACCATTTTTCGGGCATTTTTTTTTAAATAGTAACTTAAAAAAAAACACAGAAAGTAGAAATTATTATGTGGTTATGAAAGTACTCTCAGGAAATCAGATCTCAAAACTAAACAATTGAACTCGCGATAGTAAAATCTCAAAAAATTAACTCTCAAATGGACAAGCACCCGAGAGTAACTCTCGAGAGATTTACTCGCGAAAGAACTCTTAAATGGACACGCACCTTTAGAATCACACATATGCGGTATGTAATTCTTCGTCAATAATAATTTAAAATTTCATGATTTAATTTTTCTGACCTCAGCAGTCTTTTCTTTCCTGGTCTATTAGCTTAAAATATTTTATGGCATTTGAGTAATGATGTTGTTAATTTTAATGAGTGGTATTAATAAAAGAACGAACACTTTATAAACGTAAAAATATAAAAACAAAAATTCTAAATCAACTAATTAGCTTAGGAAATCCTTGAGATATTCTTCTGCCTATAACAATTACAATTTTTCGAATATAAAAACAACTAAAAATAGGTACCTACCTTCGTTTGGTAATGTTCATAGGTAAAGATTAAATTAGTTTCCACGACCAGTTTATTAGTTCAAAACAACTGCCCTGTGTGATTCTTTTTTATTTGTTTGTTAATTAAGTCGGCCTTTTTTACAGAACAGAAGAACATTGCAAAAAGGCCCAATTGCAGAGGCCTCTCCCTATAAACGTTTTAACCCCACGCAATTTAATATATATGAGAACTGGAAAACGAATCTTTGACTTCTTTTCATTTCAAATTCAAACCCATTGTTTTCAAATTGAGGAATTTTCCCACAAAGAATAAACATATGTATATATACAAAGCATCATGCTGCCAAACACTATATAAGCCCATAGAATATATTCGTATCTTCCAAAGCAAAAACATGAGGAAATATGCGACTGAGATTAATTGAAAAAATTTAATTCCACAGAAAATGTAGGTACATATAAATACATTTCTAAATACATACATGTATAAGTATGCATTTGGATTCTATATGTGTGAGATGAAAATATATAAGCAAGATATAAAGACGATGTTAACTTGTTGTTCGAACTTTAAAGTTTTGTTCAATTGCTCAAACAGGCGTTAAAATACGCAGACAGAAATAGCAAACGCATTTCACAGTTAAATAGCAATTAGGATGTGGAGCAAATAGTTTGGAAGTGCATATACATATTGTGTATGTAGTATGTACACATATGTATTCATGCAGATATGTATGTACATATACATACGTGATGAAAAGTCTTCCACCGTCTTTCGACTTCATCATCAAAGTTTATGTGACTTCTTTGCTTTTATTAACTTTCTTCATTTTACCATACATTAGGCTGTCTTTGTCATCTTGAAAAGGCAACACAAAGTTTTTGACATAATTGAGTTGAGAAGATGCGGGTAATATAGAGTCTCTGGATGATTTTATAAATGTATGTTATATACGTGGTCCCGGAGCGTAGGTATATATTTCTTGCAGCTAAGAAAATATTCAGATGACAAATGATAAACTCGAAGTTTCAATAAGGAATTTGAAATATTCGAACTGATGTTGATATAGTTAGCTTTGAGACTTTCGTATACATAAATTATAAAAGCCTTTATCTCAAACGGATTATGGTAGCTTCATTAATTTTAGATCGTTTGAATTCTATATTATAGCAGTGACAAAGGAGATAAATGTGTTTTTAAGCTTTGGAAGATATGCATGTGGTGTTTTAGTGTTTATTTTTATTTTATATACTGTTTTTTTTCTAAAAATATTACTCCAACAGTTTGGTTTTACTTTGGGTTCAATAATTTTCCATCTAAACTCTACAATAGCTGTGTTTTATTTCCCCCCAGTTCCAATCCGGATCAGAAAACTTTTGATTTTTTTTTTTATTTCTATGCACCCGTTGTCTTTTTTCTTTACACTACCGACGACATTTATTAAGGGTGTGTGCTCAAAATGGATTTGGAAAACCAAATCCAAAGCAAAGTTGAATCTTGTGTTGTTTTTGTAATACATGTATTTTCGTAAGTAAATCCAATCTGGTTCGGATCTCAGGGAAAATAAAACACAGCTAATATTATCTAGCAAATTTTGTTATAAGCAATCTTACAAGTTTCATAAGAAGCTCAAAATGATTTAATGAGTAGGGAAAAGCTCCATGTGGTATCAAGATGGGCCATCAATTTGTCTAAGTATGTCGGTTTTTCCTCCGACAACCACTTCTACCTTATATACCCACCTAACGTAGCCTAAAATATTAAGCAATAGAAATCTGAAATCGTTTTGACATTTGGGAACACAATTAAATTAGGACATTGTATCTTTTCCAGATTGTCTCATTTTTGTTGAATGTTTAACATAAATTCATAAATTGCGTGCTTCGGTGCTACCGAGAGGCGACTTTGTTTAATTTATTAAATACTGCACTTAATGACATAAAAACGGTTAATTCGGTTTAACTGTTCTAAATGAAGAATTCCAAATTTAGATCAGAAAATGGTAAAAATATAAAATTAAAAAAAAAAACTGTAAATTTCCATTGCGAGTAAAGTGTATAGGAACCCATAATCTAATGAGCTTTATGAAATTTTTAAAATTTTTATTATTTTTTAAACGCTTAATTCGGTTTAACAGTTCTAAATGAAGAATTCCAAATTTAGATCAGGAAATGGTAAAAATATCAAATTAAAAAAAAAATCAGAAAAAATCATTAAGATTTAACTTTAATTTTTGAGGAAATAAATGACTATAACACAACTCAACAAAAGAAAAAATAATTCTTTTCCTAACAATCATTTTACGATTTTTATATTCACTATTATTTTATTACAAAAAAACGTTTTCATGATTTTTGTCTTTAAATTAGTGCCCAGTAGGAATAAACATTTGACCTGGACAAAATTTTACATGTTCACTTTTCTTTCACAATTCGTTAGAGGGGGTTATAAGGAGCACATGGGTAGTTTTCCGGGAAAATCGGACTGAGCTTAAGCCGCCACCTTGGAATTTTCTTAAAAAATTGACTTAAAATAGAAAAAAAACAATTTTAAAACAACGGCAACGCTTACAGTGCGATGTTATATCTTTTTTAAAAGCCAGAAAACCATTCTTTAATTATATTTTTAAATAAAATTATTTTAGTGAATACTTTTTAAAAATTTAATTTTCAAACACAAAATTTTGAAAACAAAAAATGAAAAAATTGAAAATTAATTTTTGTTTTCAAATTTTTCATTATGAAATACTATTTTTGCATAATAATAATTTTATTTCAAAAATTAAAGACACAAAAATTTTTTATTAAAAAAAAAATTAAAATATAAATCATAGTTTTAAAATAACCTGTTAAAACCTGTTATCCTTGCTAAAAAAACAAACTTTTCTATCAAATATATTTGTTTTTCGGGTGGCTATAGGTACAGCTTTATAAAATTAACACCCTTTTTCAAAGACACAACTCATTTTGACTTGTGTAATTTGTTTGAGCACCAAAAAGGCAAAAACACTTTATGTTTGACACGTATAGTTGTTTAGCTCAAAGGCACTGGAACTATAATATAATATCAGATTGAATTTAAGGACTCGCTTTTTTCTAAGCAATAACAATTACATTAGTTTTAATTGGTCTTGGAGTATTTTAAAACTTTATGCAAAAATACCCTTTTGCAATTTAACCCATTTTGACCCAGAAGTTATTCAAGTATTTAATATGTTTTTACGTTGGTAATGCCTTTAAAGTTGTGTATTTAAAATACATAAAGAACACTTACTTCTACATGTAACTAAGAAGTACAATTTTCCTCAATGCAATATATGCAGGTACTATACATTTTTTACACGTTTTTTTGCAAGTCAATGAGATAAATATGTAAAGACATGTGAAAAATAAGAGGATTTTTTTTGTCCAGGTGATATTTTCAACAACTCGGGCACAAAGCTTGTGAAGCAGCAATAGTTAAGTTACAACAACAACCATCATCACCTATTCGCTGCAACACGAGTGTTCTTTACTTTGACACGCTTCTTCTGTCCAAGCTTTTGAGAAACACTGTGGACTGTGCTGTACAGTGTGCACTCAACTTTATACAAAAAAAATAAGGAAAATATAAAAAAAAAATAATAATTTATTCCTTTTTGTGCACAAAGAGAGCTCTAGTTTTTGTGTTTTGAATTTATTTTTTTTCTTGCCTAAGAGTTAACTAACAAAATTACAAACAGAAAACTTAAATGAAACGAAACCAGAGGAGGCTGATGCTGCTGCTGCAGTAGCACTCTGGATGTGAAGATTGTTTCTAAGTTGTTTTTTTTTTTTTAATATTTCTGTGCTTTGACTGAGAACTAAATAGCACTGCAGCAGAGAAAAGTAGTTTTTTTTTAATTTCTATTTTTTGCACGTACCATTCATTCAATCTTGTAGGTTTTTTTGTTTAGTAATTCTGAACTGATTATGACATTTTACTGCGGCAAGGCTTTTTAAGTTTGAAATTATTTCCCATATTTGAATGAGCTCTATTGTAAGGAAAAAAAAAAAGTAAAGATGTCTAGACGCTATATAATTGAGAAATTTATTGAAAAAAAAATGTACTGTAAATTGGCATTGCGAGTAAAGTGTATAGGAACCCATAATCTATATATGAGCTTTATGAAATTTTTTAAATTTTTTTTATTTTTTTCTTCACTCAAACTATTAAGTACTTGAATTTGAACGTCAAGCCTAAGTACACAGTTGAGTTAAAAGGAATTTCATAAAAAAATCATCGATGCGTAGTGAAGGTTTAAACTTTATAAATAATTTTCTTTTCTTGGCAAAAACTAAGCTAAGACCAAAAACTTTTATTATAATATTTTGAAATCGGTTTATTGAATTTTTTTGAAGTAAGATTTATTTGTATTTTGGTATTGGTGTTTATTATTAAATACTTTATAATAGCATACACATTTGTTTTTAATATTTAAGAAATTTTATATATACAAAATTATTTTGTAAGAAAACCGCTCGCTAAAACAATCTTTCATAAATTCATATTTTCAACAACTCGGAACACGTTCTTTTCTTTGAGATGAAAACATTTTTAAGAGCTTTTTTTAGAGATTAAAAAAAAGTTTCAATGCTTCTTTTCAATTTTAGTAGAATTTTGTTACCGAGCAATTTATATAGCCTGCGTTGACCTTCACTTTAATTTCTAAAATTTCTGATTTTGTAGAGATTTTTATTCCATCGACATCATAGCATACTTCAATGGAATTGGACAATTTATAGCTTGGCAGATAGATAGCAAGTTATATTTTGCTCAGTAGAATAGTTTGTTTCCAATTCGAAAGACTGTCAAAAATCTGCCATCAACGATCAAAATGTTCGAATGTAGTCAAATGGCTTGATTATCATAATTTTAACATGTCACCTTTGGATAAAAACACCTTGACACAGATAACACGTCAACGAATTTTGCGCCAATATTGGCTGACTTAACGTTTCATGCGTTGACACAGCCTACGTTGACTGTATATTGATAATATTTTAGTGACGTCAAGGAGTCAACGCATTGGCCATTTGCGTTGACCGTCTAGCTTTCATTGAAATCGATCATTGAATATTTCATTTTTTAATTTTGAGACGTTTAGAAAGAAAAATCATTGCTTATTTTGATCTACTATAACTTGCGCCTAATCGTATAGCTTAAGTATCCAATGTCTCACTAAATCATTATCCAGGCATCGGTGGTTCAGTGGTAGAATGCTCGCCTGCCACGCGGGCGGCCCGGGTTCGATTCCCGGCCGATGCAACTATTTTTTTATTTATCTTTATAATTCTCAACCACTTGAACCAAAAGAGCAAGTTACTAAGCCGCTCATTAAATTTTAAATTGGGATACATAAACCCATATAAAAATACAAAGGTCCATTTAATAATACATCTTTTGACAGCATTGTGTACAATTCAAAATAATTAGAAAATATTATAGGATTCCAAAATATATAAAAAGATTCCTTAGAAATTATTATAAAAGAGGCACCTAATATATTGAATACTTATAATTCATTCAAAATTCATTCCATTCCATATAATCGTGTGTTTTTGCATTCACATTTTATAATATCTTAGCATAATTGATAAGTATTTTTTTATTACATTTTTTAAGTCTTTTTCAAACAGACAATTTTTAATTAATATAATCTCACATTAGGTACATACAATTTTAAAACAAAAATATAAAAAAAATTCGTCGATATTATATTGAAATCGTGAACTTATAAAAAATAAATTTGTCTAAGTACATTGAAAACCATCATCAAAGCTAACACATTTTTCTTTTTTTTTCATATTAAAATGTCATTAATTAGCTTTCGGAATTTCCATGTTTAAAACTTCAGATATAGAATTTTACATGAAATGGAACAAATCTTAACATTAATTAAAAAATAATGTCCTGTCCAAGTCATCCTCATTCCTGAAAAAATGCCAGTGAGTTTCAGGACTTCTTTGATGACACTCATTTAGCGAATACTTCTTATCAATCTGAAGAGTCGCTTTAACAATGAACCTGTCACTATAGCTACGCGAAAGACAAATAATTTGGCATTCAAAATCATTTCGATTAATTTGCGAAAATAAAACAAAAAAATCAAGAGAAATGTTTTATTTCATTCACTCTCCGGATATAATTAGTTTAATACACTCGTATCTAAAAATGAATTTGTTTTTTTTTTGATCTACTGACAGAGTGAAAGGAACAAGGACATCGAATGCAAGTAATTGGCTTTTTGCCTGGGGATTTAGTTTTTTATTGATTTTATTATTTGTCTGCATTTTATTGTATTGCGAACTTTCTGAACAGATATTGGTAAGCAAATTGTTTTAATAAAACGGTTTTCTTTTTTTTTTTTGTGTTTATTTAATTTACCGATCGATAGTTTTATTTTTTTATTTTTATTTTAAGTGGGCAGCAAAATGAATTAAAATTTAAATTTTAATCTCATTTCACTGGGGATGCATTTATTATGACACAAAAAAAATAAATAACCATAACCAGTTGGAATATTAAAGCAACAACAAAAAAGCAAACACACAAACATACAAACAGGTAAACGAATCATTCGAAAACTGTTCGTGCAAAAGTCTATAAAAATATTTTTTTATGATAGCAACTTGCAGCTGAGTCCCTTTATGAATTTTATTTGTATGTCTCATGTATGTAACATTCCCTGATTGCCAGAAACGACAAAAAAAAAGAAATAGAAATGAAAACTCAATGACGAATGATAAAAATGTGGCTCGCTATTTGTGTTTATCTGTGTATGAATTTAATTCAGTAAGCTCAGTTTAATTTATTTAATTTATAATTGTAGATGTATTTGTATGTTGATATAACGAATCTGATTTTTGATCAATTAAATGATCTATTATATTATTTATAAAATAATTTTTATGATTCAATATTTAATATATAAATGTCAATCTTAAATAAGTTATTTTCATATTCCATGAAGCTTAAATATTCTATAGAAAATAGACTATATACATAATTCAGTTTATTCATCCATAAAATAAATACGTTTAGCTTGACATAAACATTTATTTCCCTTATCTACATTGATTTCTAAAATAACTTGGATTATAAGCTTGCTAGAGGATTTCAGGTGCCACCTAATAATCCTCTAAAAAGCACAAAAAAAAACTAACTGAAAAAAAAATAATTTCGGTGCTAAATGAATGATTGAAAAAAGGTTACGTATACGCCCCAGTGAATTAACGTAAAGTTATTGCATTCGCAAAATAATGATGCCTTTTTTGGAGAAAAAAAAAGAAGCAATGTGAAGAAGGAGGACGCCCTTTCCCGAGTTAAAAAAATGGCATCGATAAATCCAAAGTGACAATCAATTTATTAAAAGTCGTCGTTTTCCGGTTCGATGCTGTATATAGGTTGATAGGATCTACTACTATGGACCTTGCCATTTTATCTGTCAATTTCTTTTGAAATTTGCTTGCAAATTGAAATCCACCATCCTTCCTCTCGATTCGTATCTTTGGTTGCGAAAAACAATTTTTTATAAGCGTTGTGTCCTTGACAGGAAAAAACAAAAATCGTTTGCATTAAAGATTTAGGAATAAATATAAAAATGAATGATAATTAAATTGAAGAGTTGAATTTTATAACTCCTAATCTTAATAGTCATCTGCATTTAATTTTACTTTTATATATAAAGCTTTTGTTGCTGCTGCTGTTTGGCACACAGGAAACTTAACAATTAAAATATTCTAGACTCCTTTCGGTGGTGGCTGGAAAAAGACACTGATGATAGCGGTATAACAAGGTTTCTTAAAGAAGTAATTAATTAAAACCAATATAATTTTGTTGCCGAGTGCATCCTTATTTAAGTCCTTTTTTTGTAAAAGGTAATTAAAAATACGAAGACAAGAAAACATCTGGAAAAGGATTGAGGATGCCAGGAAAATTAAGACGACAAATTTTAGCTATGTGTGTATGTATAAGTTCTAGAAACACTGACAAAGAACGTGTGTCAAAATAAGAAACAAATTTTGACGGAGGAATAGTTTTGATAAAAATAAAATATTAAAACATTTTTATTTGCTTTGTTTAGGTTTTAATAAAGCAATTCTCGACTGAAAAGGTTTAACATGTTAAGTCAATGCATGATATGAATTTATTTTTTAATGAACCCTGTTACCATATATACAGGCACACAGGTGCATCCTTCTATTTTACTCCCAATTTTCTTTATATAAAAGAACGAAATTCATCTTATGTACGAAATTTTAATAAGATGATTTTCGTTTCTGCGTGCTCTGCTGAAAAATGTTAAAAATGGGACTTAAGATAATTTACCTTTTCAGTAGAAGATTTTTTATTTTGTTCTGAGAAATCATTCTGACTTGTTTCTCTTTGGAAATTACAAATTTAATTTGTTGTTCCACCAAATATATCCTTGGTCCAAAAAATAAAAATCACAAACCAACAAATACATTTTTTTTGTAAAGTGTTCCGATCATGTAATCGATCCGGAATAATCATTGTCATTTTTATGATCCCAGTAACTATAATTTCAAGGTTATTCCTTTTATTCTGAAATTGTTTCAACAGCTTTCTAGGGAGTGTTTTGACGTTATTTTTATTGGAGAAATTTTATACAGTAAATAATAAATATGTATGTATATCTTTTTACGAATAGAAGTTTAATAATTTTTGTTTCCAAAAACAATGAGAACTTTTTAGCCGTGTACCTTCAAACTGTTTTGTACTATAAAAAAGAAAATATAAAGATAATGGCAAAAGTACCTGCTTTTAATGGGTCACAGCTGTATGAACGATTTCCTGAAACGGGTTATTTAGTTCACTTAAGTGCGATTAAAATAGCACAGTCTGCCAGTTGTTATTATTGTTTTCTTAGTGATAAGATTTTTATAATTTTCAATTAAAATTATGTTTTTTTATGAATTCAAAATTTAGCTATGAGTTTTTGGCATATTCAACAATAAAGCAAAAATTTATAGAAATAGAAGAGCACAGTAAATGACAACTGCTAATTTTATTGAAAAAAACACATGGCATATTTTGTGCTTTATTCAATAATCTGCCTAAGAATGTTTGTTTTGCAAATTAAAAAAATATGATTCTTACATCAGTCTAAATTACTTAAAAAGTAATTCAAAAGATAAATTAATCTTAATAATTTTAGACAGTTTAAGCTCTTAGATCAAGTAATGTCAAGTAATATACGTATACCCATATGTGACATTTGAAAATAATAATGTTCTACTAAAAGACTTAGATTAAAACTTTATTGGTATCACTTACAATTATTTTAAATCAAAATTTATGTTGGTTTAGTTACATGTTCTTATTTTCAAAATTCTTTAAATCTTTGGTCCAAACTGTTTCACTATTATCAAATCAGAACTTATATTTTTAACGATTAAATATCATAATTCTGTATGCACATTTATATACATTTTCTTCAATACTCAGTACATTATAATTTTTGGATTCATATTTTTTTAAGTTAAAAAGAAAATACCAAATTAAAAATGATTAAACAGATTTAAAACATTCAAAATTTACTTCACTCAAGCCCCCTCCTTTAACACTAGTACATAGTATTTATATCCATTTTTGTTGTTCTATTTTGATTTTTATCTTGTAATTCAATAAAATCCTATCCTATGCCTGATAATTACTTCTTTAATTAAAGTATTGTGAGAATATTAATTTTCATCAAACTGAAAAATGTAAATCATTCCAATTAAATTAAAATCAATTATATTTGTAAGCTAATTAAACAACAGAAACAGCAATAAAAGTCAAATACATTAATTGCTTATCAACAAAAGCACAACTACGCATTTAATTGTCTATAATTATACCAACATAATCTTTCCCCTTCTATTTCTATTCAATTCTATTATTCATATAATAAATTCTACCATTCAAAAATTAATCTATGAAATGATGCAGCAATTAAGAGGAAATCCGCTTATCATTTCAAAAAATTAAAAATAAACAATTTTTAAAATTTTCAATATTCTGTTCTTTTGTACTTGTCTACTTTTTATCAATCAATTTTTTTTTATTCGTTTTGATAGTAATTGGCATTTAGTTGGTTCATATTTATTTAATCAACCATCATTTAGTAGATAAACGAATGATTCGTGAAATATAATAATTAAAAATTATAATAGTTAGTTTAGAAATGATTTATTGTGTTTTGTAGTCCGTTTTTTTTCGATTTATTTTGTTAGGTGTAAACAAATAATAATACGATTTTTTTGTGTTAATTTTTAAATTGATAGCTGTATATATCATATGTTGGCTTTGGGTTGAATTGTAGAATAGAATTTGTAGAATAAACCCAAACCAAAAGTATAGAGAATGTAAATTAGTTTAATATTTCTTTACCCAAGACTTTTGAATAGTAAGATACTGTCTTTTTTGTTCAATATAGTTGGAAATATAATTTATTTCATTAAATAAAATGGCACACTAGTCAAGGACAAACGATTCTGTTTTCAAAGTAAGATAATTCTTAGATAATTAAACATGTTTATTTATTATTTCGGGCAAGTGGCTGCCGCGGCTAAGAAAATCTTCCATAAAGTGGATGGGCACAGCTCCAATTGTTGCGCGCGGATGGACTTATTCGGGTCTTCTTCGATACTCTGCTCCACAGCAGCAATAGCGTCTTCGGTACGCACTGTACGGCATCTCTGAGGATGCACATTATCCACTAGAGTAAACGTGGTGCAAAACCGATCTATGGTTGCTCGAATTACCGACTATGCTGGGCGAATTATCGACTCTGCTGGGAGATTATGTCGACCGAATATTGGACGCAGCGGAACCGAACCATTATTTTGGTAAAAAATTGACACGATTTGCAAACGCTGTTCAGGAGTAAGTCTATTCATTATGAAATGGCATAAATCAAGTGATAGCTGTCAAAAAGACCAACTTCGAAAAAAGTATTGCCAGATTGAATTTTGCGGAACGGGTGATATTTCTGTATTACAAAATTCTATGTGACCAAAATTCTGTGTGACTAAAATTTTGGATATGGATTGATAATTCTGTATTCTATGTATAACTATGTATTCTATTATTCTGTAAATCTATTATTCTATATTCCAAAATTCTGTAAATCCAGAATCCTGTAGGTAAATCCAAAATTCTGTAAAATTTTTAACCATACCTACATGCTTAATAGGATACCTTGGTTGAAAATATTTCATGAACCAAATCCACATAAATAATTTGAAAATTACTTTTGGTTTTCGATGAATTTTTTTGTTTTCACGTCTAGTTAAAAATCACCAATACACGTTCCTATACATTGTTAGTGCAAAATGAGTTGTAATTTAACTGTAAATTGAGAAGATAAAAAAGGGAAATATGAAAATGCGTATATGTGAAATCAAATCAAAAATTGTGAAAACAAAAAAAATTACTAAGTTATTTCTGTAATTTTTTTTTTAAACATACAGATTCGACTCCAAATTATTTAATTTATAAAACACAAATTTTCAAAAATTTAGGTTGGAAATTACTATGTTAAAAAATTTGAACACATTTACATTGAATTTCAAATGGAAATAGAAAAATCAAAACAATTCTTAAGTTTTATCAGCTGTGAAAAGGAATTACAAATTTAATATGAACACACTTTTTCCGAAAATGTTGAAACAAACAAATTTGGACTCTAATGAAAGCTTAGTAAACATTTTTTTGTATTGTGTACTCCAAAATGCCGAATTTATAAATTCTGTAAATTATAAAAAAAAAAAATGTTCACTATCAAAACAATTTTTCTTTTATAATTTACAGAATATTGACGAACAGAATTTTGGAATACAGAATTACGGTTTAACAGAATTAAAAAAAAACTGAATTTCAAGTTTTCATAATTTTGAAATAGTTACAAAACTTTAGATTTACACTGAATTTTGGAGACCAAATTTTGGTTTTTTGGAATGCAGAATTATGGTTTAACAGAATTTAAATAAAATCTGAACTTCGGGTTTTTAGAATTTTGGAATAGTTACAGAACTTTAAATTTACACTGAATTCTGCAGAGCAGACCAAATTTTGGTACTTTCAGAATTATGACCCTAACCCGTATAGTTTTCAAATTGATTTTTACAAAACCTTATTTTGGATTTATAAAATATTAAAATATCCATATTGACCTTTTCTTCGCAAATGGTTTAACTTTTTTTAATTTAATATATTATTTGAATTTACCAAGAATTGCAAAATAATTTTTTTAATCAAAAATTTAACGATTTTTTGAGAACTTTTAGCTATTTAAAGAGAAGTTTTGTGCAAACCAGTCGTAAATTTTATTTCAAGAAGGTCATTGCTTAGGCAGTAATATATACTCATATTAAACTCAACCAAAAATCGTTAGTGCCCTTTTCGAAAGAAGCCTATATAATGCATTTTATTGACTTTTTATCTATTGAAATTAAGTCTTGTTGGCTGAACTTCACTAATTTATGAAGCTTTTTGAGTTTTATTTACTTGATAAGCTAATTTTAATATACCTATGCAATATACATTGTAAATCATCCCACAGTCCCTACATATTATATTTACCTTCATTATATCACAAAAGTAAAAGACTGTAAATTAAATAAAATTCCTTTTGATAAGTCACTTCTCAAGTAGATTTTATTTTGTATTATTCGCGAGTCATTAAACACAAACTCTATTTGCATACGCACACAAGTCCCAGCTATACGAACAATTAACCTACTAATTTCTCTTTTTAATGGTACCTACTTAAAACTACATAAAATCTATTAAGTAATTTGTTAACACATTAAAATTCATTTTAAATTTTTTTTGTTTTGTTTTTTTTCTGAACAACTTTCGGGAGTTAAAAAAGTTAACGAACCGTGTTTGAAAAAAAAATAAAATTAATTTCCAGAAATATGTACATATATATTAGAACAGTTAAATATTCAGTACCTACACTACATATACCTCACCTTCTTATACAAAAAAAAAACAAAGCCTTGAAAGTTAAAAGCATCATTTAGTATGAGCTTTTTAATGTTTTATCTGGGAAATGTGTGGAGTTATTGAAATTTATTCTTCATTAACAATGGATATCAAATTATTAATTAAATTTTTTTTTATCTTGGAAATAGTTGTTGCTTATACAAGACAATGGTCGATTAAAATAGGAAAAAAATATGTATACAGACCTTTAAAGTTACCCCCTCAGCGATTATAATCGGACGTTATGTCGTAAACGGACATCAATCTTGTGGTCAAGCTTTATAGTCCGTGATGGTCGTGGATTAAAAGTTGAAGTGGGAAAATTTCATATTTCATTTATAATTAAAAAATATTTCTGCTGACTGAAATACGAATGAAATTAAAAAAAAACTATTCTCCGCATTCTGGTTTCACAATAATTTTATTTTATTAGAGAAAGTGGGTGGGGTGGATGGTAACATCAAGCGCATTGTTCATTGCACTTTTCTTCTTTTTTTCTCGCTAACGAGTTCTAAATAAATTAGAATTTCTGAGGCTTTTTATAAGGAGCAACGATTAAGTGTATATGTATTGTATAGTATACAGCAAAAGGGAGAGCAGAAAAGAGAAATGATAGCTTCAAGCTGAAATTAATAGGTCGGATAGTCCTGGCAGAGTATGGAGTTCTTAAGGTACAAGTTGATTTGTTTCTTTACATTCAGGACGTATTTGCCAAAGCCAAGTGCCAGTCAGTCAGCAGTACATAATTTGTTTTAGTTGCAGATGGAAAAGCGAAGAGAGAAATATATATGTACCTACCTATGTGTAAAGTGTGTATAAGTATACTTATGTATAGGTATCAGGTGCACTTGCAATTTGTTTGTTTAAAATTTAATTGCAATCGACTGTGTTTGATGTTAGATGTTTATTTACTTTTGTTTTAAAGAGAAAAATTGAGAACATTACATTTGTTCCATTTATTTATTCATTGGAATATAATTTAACATACCTAAATATGTTACGAAGACTTTTGAAGAAAACAAGTCCATTTTGACTCAAATAAATTTTAATTTATTTAAAGATAAAGTATAGCTTTAGGGAATTGAAGAATATACATACTAACATCGAAAGAAAACAGGTTCTGAATAGGTAATTTGATTAAGGATATGGTTGTTTCCAAAAAAGCTTATTTTATAAGCGATTTTTTAAATATTTGGAGAATACAATTGAAATCAATTCCAAAACTGTCTAACTTTTAATTTCGTTTTCATCAAATGCAGTCCAAATCCGAATCCAAATTATTTTATTTTGCACACAAATTCATATTTCGAATTGTGATAATTTCAACCAAATTTTCAAAAATTAGACTGGAAATCGTTCGAAACATATTTCCAATAAAAATAATTGAAAGTTTTTGGAAGCAATTTTAAAAAATTGTGACATGAAAAATAAGAATGGAAAGACAACAAAATATGTAAATCCATAGAAGCAGTAAATATCAAAGCAAATTCTGAAATCAGTTTTCAAACTAAATTAACAAATTTTAGATGAAAACACTTCTGTTGACAATTTGAAAATAAACTTATTTCGACTCTAATAAAAGCTAAATGTGTCTTCTCTATTCCGAAATTCTGTACGTCAAATTTCTTTAAATTATAAAAGTAAAAATATGTTGTGATAGTAAATAAAATGCACGACTGGGTCGCACGAACTTGCTCTTAACTGCGATCGCACTTTGGTTTTAAAGCATAAATATATAAGATCTATTAAAGAAAAATGTACTTTCGTAATGGGATGGCAGCCTATATATTTTTATGTCACCTGCTAAAAACTAATTTTCGAATTTAAAAAAAATTATTTTAAAATTTTTTTCTTAAATCTAATACAATAATAGAACAAAACAAAAAATTTGCTGAACGCTTTTACTTCTTTTTTATTTTTCACCTCCATCAAATTTTCATTACGAAAATGACATTTGAATTTCTGATACCTATGTCAGAACCCTTTTTGGAATTTTTAAATCCGCTTACGTGCAAATTTCTTTTCACTTAAGCGGGGTTCGTTTAAGTGAAAATCCCGCTTAGGTGAAAGAAAGACTGTGATATTTTGCAGTTCCTCTTAAGCGAGTTTTACTGTATTTGATTTTTTTTTTTAATTTTAAAATGCAATATTATTAAAAAAATTTATAAGCTCTTGTGTAAAAAATTTCATTAAAATTAAATCTACAAGTTATGAGATACTCGAAAAACAAAAAAATGAAAGATACCGGTACTAAACGATAGATACGAAATTTTTTCCTAAAATATATGGTAGATCGTATATTGATATTCGCTCCAATAAACTTGTTTATCAAAACCGTAGGAGTCGTTTTTGAGTAAAATGAGATCTTCCTTCCCAGTTTTAAATTTTTTAAGCTCGTACGTTCACTGTTTATCAAAGTCGAGACCAATTTGCTTAAATTTGTGACAATTTTTAGAGTTTTTTGTTCTTAACAGTTCAACTTGACCGGGTAGCTCCAATACAATGGTTTTAATATTTTAAAAATTTTCCCAAAACATGCTCTAATGATTTTAAATATTGTTCGTTGGTGGGTATACAATATATTTACATGTATAACTAACGCAATTTTTATAAAACTGCGTCTCAAAATAATGATAAAAATCACATAACGGAAATATAGTGGTGTTTGTTTTTAAGAAAATTGTCTTAATTTTAGGGGATTCTCTAACATTTATTTAACTTTTATTACGCATATAAACTTGACCATATTCACACCATTACAAAAGAGAATACTAAAAATAAGACCTAGACACAGCTTTCTACACAGGCTTAAAAGAGTCTTGATATTTTTGTAGCTATATTATTCTAGTTTAAGCTGTTTTTATTCACACAAATTAAAATATTTTAAATACTATTTTAAAATAACCATTACTGGAAAACATCTTTATCTAAGCTTAAGCTTATATTTATTTACAAAACAAACTAGCTTTTACTTAAAAATCTAAGTGTTAGCTTTATTTTTATCCACATAAGACCCATACTTTTATCAATAAAATCAATTTTTTAAACAGACAAAAAATTAAAATATAAAAACAATTTGGACCTTTCGAGGAAGTGTTTTTTCGCTAAAAAAATCCTCAAGTTGTTTTTTTTTTTATTTGCGAGAGCAAAATATCTTATGTGTCAATAAGGTCTTTTATATTTCGTAACCAAGGCATAAATTGCATTTTATAAATGATATAGGTACCTAATTTACTAACAGGATGATACTTCGCATAACATTTTGTATAGAGCTTTCATTTCCTTTTCTGCCAATTTTAAGAGCCAGATTAAGCTCTGTAGGTTCATTTGTTAACATAATTTTGATTTTACATGCTTATCTTTTGTTATTAATACAATATCATAAAATTATATTTTATGTTTTTATTCAGTTTTAGTATTTAATATATTTTACAGCGTCCAACCTCGAACTCATATTCTTAAAAAAAATATATTATTTTAGCTACTCTTGTTATCAAAACATTTTTTGTCTTTTTTTTTCTCCATTTTTTTTCCAGATGTTACCCTATTATTTTTCAAAACCTCCATCTCTAGTATATGTATATCTGTGGGAACAAAGAAAATAATTCCATAAAAGTAGGCAGTGCATTATTATTTTACAACAACAAAAAAATACTTTCTATAAAATTACTTTTTTTCATTACATTGCCATTTAGGAGTCATTTCCCATGTTTTCCTATTCAAATAATAACCTAGAAACTAGGTCGTATAGATATAATGCTAAAAGTGCTTACATCCTGCCAAAATCCTCAATATAGCAGCCACACAATGTTAATAACAACGAAGCCGTCTCATCCTACCTATACAATATATTTGGCAAGCAACCAACTTTTGGCATATACCACCTGTTTAATATCAACAGCCACCTTGATCTTAACTAATAAAAGTGCTTCTACCGCGCTCGCCACTGCCACCGCCACGCCGCCATGTGCTGTATACAATTATTACAAATACATCCCCTTGTTTGCTAGGCCAGCCGGACAAAAGGTACTATAGCTGATGATTTCATCAGTTTATTATTCATAATGACCCAAATAGAGGGACCCTATATAGTAGGCCTTAGGATATTGCCGTAATCGCTTGGCCCATCGCCACCTCCACCACACTCTACCATCATTAACCCTCTCCCCTTATCCCGCTCTCCTCATTTCCCAGCAGACAGAGCTATCAACTTAATCAAACTAATTTAAGCTCTCCCCATATAGAAGTAGTGTATAGAAAACATGTTCGCATAGCATTCCCGAACGTTGTGATGAGCCTATACCTCCTGATGATGCTATAATATCCAGAATCCTTCGTTTCTATGTCAACTTGTACCATCTTCTAATGAGATTTCCCTAAGCATCCATAAAGGAGAGAGAAGCACATAAGGACATGCAGATATGCGGATGTTGAGGGGCCGACAAGTTGAAGAAAATAAAATGAAGCTGAACGACAAGCAAAATATAAAAAAAAAAAAATGGCAAAAACACATCTTTTGCATTTTAATGTTGTTGGCAATCCGTTTATGGGGGCTCAGCCTGGCTTGGCTTGGCTCATTCTATATATCCCGGACGGGCAGGCGTCCTGGAAGTGAAAATAATTATATGAGAGACAGAGGTTGTTGATTCCTTGGATAAAGTTTCCTATGTAAACGGAAGCTGTTATTCTGTCAATTATGTGCAAATAGAATGTACTACTTTCTCAAAATGTTTGTACTGTAATAATGTGTGTATGTATGTGTGTTGGTGGACTATTTTGTAACTTTTTTTTTTTTTGTTAATTCCTTAGGGAGTTATTATCATTTTCTGTTCGTTACAAGGGGATTGAAGATGAATTCAACTGCATTATGAAGGACTCGTATATACTTGTATATTATGTGGTTTTACACAGAATGAGCAAGAAGACATAATTCTGAATGTCTATATGCTTGTAGATCGCATAATTTGATGGATATACTTTCCTACTTCAAAAGCTTTCTTTTAATTAAAAGAAATGAAAGCAGATGATGGGGGATTTTTTGAATGGAAAAATGTAGATAGTTGAAAAATAAAATGAAGTGAATTATAGAAGGAAGAGGTTGTTATTGTTCATTTAAAACATTATTATTGCGATTGGACAACATAAATTATTTTTTAATGAAGGTAAATAATATTCTCGACATAAAGAGACATTTTCGTTAGGATTTGAAGTGAACATGCCTAAAGTTCTTTGGACATAGCAAGAAAGCTTACTTCGGGATATGGCGAAGTAATGTCCCCTCTTTTATTTACCTTCTGTTGACCATGGGTAAAGAATTATTCATGTCGATTATGGAATCCCCAAAACTGGATCCGAAGTGATTCTCAGTACAGTGTTCTCATTCTTTTGACGATAAATAAGTAGGAAGAAAAGAGAGCACTGCACTGTGATTTACTGCGGATCAAGTATTGCGGATTCCATAATCGACATGATTACATTAACAAAGTTGATAAGATTGTTTTTGATTAAATTGTTCTATATACAATAAATTTTCTTTATATTTGTACAAGATTTATTTTTAGAATATTTCTGTATAAATAATTCAATGAATTATAATAAAGCATACCATGAACGACGCGGAACTTTTATAATATATTTATATCCCCTCAGATCTCTTTTATCAAAAACCCGCTTTAAAACATCATCCAGGTATTTTGTTTGAGAATATAGATTTTATTTTAAATAAAACTTTGATATAAAAGTGTACTAAGAAAAGGTATGGGGTTGAATTATCTAAATTGTTTTATTTCATAATAGATTATTCTTCGTTGAACAATATTCTCTAAATCTTTCCTCGAATGAATGAATATTGATTTTTATGTTCGCTTTAAAAATACCTTATTATGATTTAAAAAAAAGTTTATTTTCTAAAGGGTATTTGCCATTCAAGGTTGTTTTGTATATTTATAAGTTTCATTTCCAAGGTTTAACCAATTTAAAAGCAAGTTAACATTGAAGTTAAATGGGGTCAAGGTATAGCTTGAGAAGAAGCAAAGATTCTTTACACATTTTCTTTATATTTAAATCATTTTTAAATATATAGATACCTATTTAGGAAATAAGTGGAATGGAATGATTAATAGGTATAGCCTGAAGATACTATTAGTGGTGGTAGTTTGGAAATTCCTTCAGAAATGTATTTGTTATATGATAAATAGGTACCTACAAAAACTCCATTGAAAAAGGGAAGAATTAGGGACGTCGTTTTTATTTTCTATAGGTATCTAGTTATCCGGAAAACTTTGAGCAATATCTGCCTATATATGTAGCTTCAAAATATATACATAATTTCTTTCGAGAATGTAAATTTGGTCAAAACTTTGTACACCTTTCTAATCGTTCCATTATACCATACAAAAGTATTGTCTACTGGAATTCATCTCTCAAATCTCAAAACGTTGCGATTGTTAGAAATAAGTGAGCAACAAAGGCATACGTTGAAATATAACTTAGGTGTAAGGCATTAAAGCTAATTTTTTATGTAAATAGTCAATATAATTTTATTTATTTTGCCTACCTATGCGCATATATGTACATACATTATACAGTAGTCGATACATAGGAACCTAGTTTTGATAAGCATAAATGATTAAATCATACTGTAGGCACTGTTTTTTCAGTTAAAATAATTCATACAGGAAGCTTATACCTATAATTCCTAAAAAAAATTACATTAATTGCTATTAAAGATTGTAGACAAAAATGTGTTTTTCTCGAAAACTGTTTTTTTAACATAAGCTACTCTGTGTTACTGCCACAGATATAATGCGAAGTTATAAACAATAACACAAACTTACCCTATAAGCTTAGTTTCCCAAGCTTATCTAGCGGCAAATCATAGATTTATATTAAAAACTCATTTTCAATAAAAAAAAACAACGCATAAAGCGTTAAATTGAAAACAAACAAAAAATAAACAAGATTACATTTGACAAAACGTAAAACTAAGAAATTATTACACAAACCGAAAAGTATTCAATTGCACTGCTAAAAGAGCACTAAATTATAGGGAGACAGCTACTTTCCATGCTGTTGAGAATTATTTTTGACCTGTCGCAAACAAACCTAGCTGTCAACTGTCATTTGAGGGGAAAACATTTTAACTAGCCAAGGACGTCTAAGTAAAACAAGGGGCCTTTAAAATTTAAGGAAATCAGGGCCCTCTTTATATTTCATAAGATTCTCTTTTTTTTTTTTTTTGCAATCAAATAATTTCCGGGTTAATTTTCCAACTGTCAGTCTAAGAGCCCGTTAAAGCCAATACCTATATTTTTCTTCAAAGGTATAGGAGTGGTAGGTATACCTATAAGTACCTAATATAAGTTGATTTATCTCCGAACATTCAGAAACAATGTTTCTAAAAAATATAAATCAAAGACACCAGGCACACAGATAAGTCTATTTGAGTCTATGAATTTATTATAATGGAGCCTCAAGAGCAGGCAAATAAAGCAATTACGTTTAATATTGAAAGAAATATAAGAAGCTACCTACCTACCTACTGCGTATGCCTATACATACTGTTAAAGTTGACAGCTGCTGCTGTTAACAGTAAATTGTAATAAGAAAATTAATTCTCTAAATAATACCTACCTACATAGGTAGCTATATTTAAAATAAAACCATCTTGTCTAACTTTTTTCTTCTAATAAAAACAACTTAAAGAACTTTTCAGTAAATTAGAGCAATGATATACCTAATCTGTTTGTTCCTACCAAGTTCTTTACATATTAAACCTCATATAGGTACCATAGCTATACCTTTGTACCTACATATTTACAAAGGTAGCAATAGGTAGGTAAACTTATTTGTCAACAGCACATGCCAATATTTCCCTATAAAGTTTGTTCAGTCAAAAAAATTTCCTTGAATTTATTTCTTATCATTAGTTTAACTTTGTTTTTATTTTATTTTATTTTATTTTATTTTATTTTATTTGTTTTGTCCGAAGATTTGCTATATTTTTAAACCTTTCAACATCAAACACCTACGTTCATACAAATCAACTGCAGCAACAAAAAAAAAACAACTGTCACTTTGTCAAACGATATGGGAATAAATTCTTAAAATTCCTCCACTCTCTGTTTATTATTGTTTACACAAACAAACAAAATAAACTCATTTTCAGAATGCATTTTATTTGTAAAATTGAAGAGATAGAAATGAAGAGTAAATAATAAATAATACAAACAAATAAAAAGAGTAAAATAAATAAGAGATAATTTAAGTAATTTCAATTTTCAATGATTTGAATTCAAAGAGCATAAGTGTCCCAAAATGTCCCAAATTCTTAAGAGCGAAAAAACATCCCCTTAGTTTTCTCTTCATTCATTGATTTTCGAATTCGAACAAAAAAAAATCTCTGTATATCTTTACAAACAAATTATTAAAGAGATATGTGTTGAGAAAGAGATCTAATAAAAAATTGTTTTTTTTTGTGTTGAATTTATGAATAGGATGATGCCCTTCATTGATTTAGAAGATAGGTTTATGTCCTTGTTTTTATATACCTGTCCTTTAACAGTTCTGACCTTTTTTATGGATTTGTTTACATAATTTCGGATTGAAGGCGGAGTTTATGAGGCAAACAAGAAACTGCTACTTTGATGTTTGAAAATAATAATGACCTAGTTTTTACGACTATTGTTTTGTGTTGCCCATATAATAAAACTAAACATATAGGTAGGTACCTACCTAGTTGGAATTTAGAAACTTATGATTATGATTAATTTTATTTAATGAGGAACCTACTCAAGAGGAAGGAGGAATTATAAAATACCTACCTACTAACATTTTATTGCTATTCTGAAATGTTATTTAAGTTTATGTAGATATTATGATAGTCAATTCATAGTAGGTATGATAGATATAAAAAGTCCTCTGTGTCCTTAGGTGTATTTAAACTTTTAAACTTTATGGCGTGATAAGTTGTAAGGTTTAAAAAATAGAAATGTTATATTATGTAGGTAGATGTAGTATCTACTTACCTATGTTTGCATGCATGTGCTTAGAGACAAAAAATTATGATTTATCTACTTTTAAGCAGTTGTCACCTTTTTAAGTATTAACTTTTTTGAATGTGTATTTAAGTTTTAAAGCATAATCAAAACAAAGTGACCAAAACCATCTTCAGTAGCACTTTGTCAAAATTGTGTCAAAATAACTAATAGATATAAGTAGGTATCTCGTACTGTAAAAATCAAAATTTGTTTGTCATTTAAAGTTAAGATGAAAATAAAATGGACGCAAAGACCGTAAAATTGTAAAAAATGTAAAAAATTCAAAACGTCAGAAAAATGGGCGACAGTATAAGAAGTCTAAGTCTCAAAAATATAAAAAATTGCCAGAATAGTACAGGTAATGGAGAGTAATTTTCATACCATCTGAGAAAAGTTTTGAACAGGTCTAAGTTTGTAGTAGTATTGGGCGCAGGGACATAAAGCCCAAATTTTATTTTTGGGGCTTGTGTCCCACTTGAGTAGGATACACCCAACATACACCCAACCTCGCACCTACCCCAAATCCTATAGTGTGCGAAGCAGAGGGTTACTATTTATCTGCCGTAATTTTGGGTGTTAGCACTGCACTAATTTTCTTTCAAATAAAACATCGACAAATTATTATTATCTTATATGCCTCTAAAAAATTTGGGACTTATGTCCCATTATTAACGAAAAATTTGTGGGGATTGGGTCCCACTTGAGTGGGACATAAGCCCCAAAAATAAAATTTGGGCTTTATGTCCCTGCACCGCAGTATTGTAGGAGCATTGATTTTGAGTATAAATCTGAGTTTGCGGGAAATTCGGGTTCGGGGGGGTCCCGTTATCTTGAAAATATAAATTGCAACAAAAAAGTATTTAATATTGTTTTCATAAAAAGTAGAAGAAACGGAAGAAAACACCTGACATAGCGACAAATCGCCAAAAAATAGAAAAAAAAGGCCAAACAAAATTTGGGATGATCCAACATTATTTTTTATTATTTTTTTTTTTTTTTTTGAGATCGAAACATGAAAATTCATTTTTTTTTATTTTTTTATTTTTTTTTTATTTATTTTCACAAAAATTCTTTTTTTTTTAACTTTACAGTCCTCTTTTATTTTATTTTTGGCTTAAAGGAATTTGGGGGGAACATTGTTAGACTTTTACGAACAATTAAACTTGAAAATCAGCTTATTCCAAATTTTGTGCGATGTACCATGCACCCTCCCACTTGTCAAACACTTTAACTGTACTGTATAGTAGCTTAGCTTTTTAAAATGTATGCATGTGTGTATGACTGTGTTTTTTTATAAGTATAGATCTAAAACTTATTATACCTGTAGTGGGTAATAAACCCCCCAATTATTACGCTCTGTCACCACATAAAATATGTCTCAAAAAAAAAAAAAAATATGTTCAAAATTTAATCAAGATCTCAAACTTTTGTTCTGTCTCATATTTTGTGAGGTTCACTAATTTTAAACAACACGCCAAAGCAATAGAGTTCCAACTAATTTTAAGAACTTATAGAACTATAGTATTATATTGTTTGCTTAATGCTCCTGTGTAAAGCAATTTACCACCTTATCTTTTGTGCTACATTTCAGACAGATGCGACGGTTCCGCTTGGGGACTTTAAAAAGACTTTAAAAAGATTTGTGAAAATTTGTGTGTGCACACACTCGCAGTTGCAGTGAATTTGGTATATGGCTTGTGCCACCTTTACAATATCTTCAAAAAAGAACGAAACAAACAAAAAATAAATTCCCAAAAAAAAAAAACAAGTCATCCACCGTCATGGTCTTTAGGGAAAAAAATTATTATAGTAAATTGCCCTTGAATTAAAGTAAGACAATGATAAAGCTTGAATGAAAAACTACTGGGCTTTAGTGGGTCCCTTTTGTTATAAGTTAAATTCTTCGTCGTCTAATGACAAATAATGACATTGTGACAGAAACAATGGTAAGTATACCCTCTTAGATAAAAAGAGGTGAATAACCAAAATTATGTGTGTTTTTAAGAGTAGAAGAAGTTGCGAAAATGTTAATGGATAATGGTGATGAGATTCAATGTGAACAATGACAATGATGTTGATGATGATGATGCTACTTATAGCACCTGACTTTCGCAATTTAATTAATTTAATTTGCTTTTATAAAAGAGTAATTTTATATTGTGAGTTATTTTAATGAGAAATTCAAATAAATTAATGGAAGGCTATTAAATTTACTTCAAGATCTCACTTTATTGTAGGTATGTGAGGGTTGATAAACTTTGAATGCTTTAGGATCTAAATATACTTGTAAATTAACTCTTATTTATGTAATTTACTTAGTTTGGATTAATTAAATGTATTGTGCTTTACACGACAAATGTAGGTACCTATATAAGTGTTTTCTCTTGGATTATGGTTACAGAACATGAAATTACTTACCTGCCCTCTCAAAATTAATGTTGAATCTTTCCGAAATGACGAGCTAGTTTTGTAGAATAATATTTATTCATGATGTTAAAAAAAACTGAAGTAGGTATAAATTAGCGGAATACAGCTACGCTTCTTTAGAAAGCGTAGCTTTTTTATTAGCAATACAAAGTATGACTAGAAATAATTCTTATTAAAAAATACAATACATATGTGCGGAGCAAAATTAATGTCATAATTTGAATGTTTCATAATTTTTGCAAATTATGTCAAAAATCTATAACCAGATGTCAAACGAGTTCTTTTGTCGCAAATTGCTGAAATGAGTTTTAATTATTGTTAGTTCCATTGTTAGAACAGGGCCGAGCAACCATTCATACAGCTCGGGCAATGAAAGAGATTTTAAAACACCAGTTATGCTGTTATCAGTCTTTATTTAAACACTAAAAACCATGATGGTTGATATGTTCCTTGAAATGACACCCCGATCAAAAAATAATAAAACTCACCAAATCAGGGCTTTTTCGATTTTGAAATAAGTCCCCAAAAATTGATGAAACCCAAAAAAGATTTACAAATAAGTCCCCAAAATCTATGTACTGTTCTCCAAGAAAACATATTGTGTCAAAGCAGCAAATCAAATAAGTTGATTGAACGGAATAAAGGACTTTATAAAGGAGTTAAAATCCACCCGGCAGTGAGGTACCTAAATCATTGAAAAACAGAAAAATGAAATAAGTTTCCAAATTTGGGGGTTCATTTCATAGTTTATATTGAGGACTTATTTCATTGGTAAATAACATCCTCATTCTTAAAATGAAAACGGTACTCTGAAAACCCCTGAAATAAATCCCCAATTTTTTTGAATTTTTTCATATGAACATCATACAAATTTTGAGATGTTATTTTTTTTCATGTTTTTTCTTCTTGTTTTTTTAAAAACTTGAAAATAACAAAATTTAATAATTTATTTTTTTTTCGTCAATTTTTTAGAAAGTTGACCCTTTCGGGAAATAGACCAAATTCCATTCGATTTTTGTTATTTGTTTCGACCAAGCCTACGAAAGTACGCCTTCGTCTTTTGTCGAATCCTATGATCATTTTTAGTTAAGTTTGAGGTACCTATGTAGTTGTAAAACCTTTTGTATTGATAGGTACAAATATTAATAGATATTATAGATAAATATTAAATACAAATACAAATATTAATCGTATTAAGTTTGCCTACAAACGTTTTCTTAAAATTAAAACCTTAATATTAAACTTCGCATCTTAATATCTGTACAACCTTTTTTCATGTAGAAACCTAATGTATGCTTAAAAAAGGCTACAAATATACAAGATACTATAAATATGTCAAAAACTTTATTTGCCCTTAAACTTTAAAAACTTATTTAAATAAGATATTCTATACAAGGATATTCTATAATATACACTTTTAATCCTGTCAAAAATTCAAAATTGAATTGGAATCTCCATGGTGGAGATTTCTATCGAATATAAAAATATTTGTTTTCTTCCTTTTTTTTCTATAACATTAAAGGATTAAATTCTCTGTTTAGTTTGCCTAGAAGGTCGCGTCATAAACCTGCGTTCGATATCCTTTAAATATCCTTATCTTCAACTATCTCAGCTCTTTCCTTGGTATAACTTTAAATTTTAAGTTTCTCTTTGTCAAGGGGAAAAACTTTAATACCCATAAGGAAAAAGAAACAAATTTCAATCTGGATTTCTTGTGCGCACCGTTATAATCAAAAGATATTTCGATAAAAGAAGGTACCTTTACTATACTACACAATAATATCCCGAAGGATGAACACCGACTACCAAATACCGACAAAGAAAAATTAGGACACTCGAGTGCGAAAGCAAAAAATGAAAAAAAAAACAGTGAAAATCATTAAAGATTCCCATCGTAGAGTCGAACCCATAAAATCCACCCGGGATTTAAAAAAAAACTCTTCCTTCGTCCTTCTCCCGTTTTAACAATGCCAAACAGAGGACGAAAACGGTTATTTGTGTAGAAACGAACGGAGCTAGTGGCCGACGGCAGCAAAGATACGGCGGAATAAATGGTTGCCAAATTGACCATCGGATGCAGGATATCCTGGAGGATTTCGTTGCAAATCGAATCAAGGAAATAAAATCGTGGGTAGAAATTTAAAATTTGGTTGAATTAAAATTGCAACTGGACTCGTTTAAATCGGTTCTCATACCTATGTACGATAATATTTATACCTACTGCTGTGTGCTGCTATATATAGAGTACTTGGTCTTTATGTGGGATTGGTAACTTCCGTCGAACGACCAATGTCCTTCTCCAGCAAACGAACGAGCAAGGATTCTTTTTCTCTGTCATGGATGGCTGTAGTACGTACGATATCCTGCAAAACGATAAGTATATTGTGCATTGTAAACTAGCGGTTTATGGTAGGACAAGTCGGAGATTCACTCGATTTACAGAATCACATTCATCGGTATTGCCTCTGAGCCAGCAAAGTATGAACATATCCATTTCCATTTTTTTGATAGTCATCCTCCCTTTCCCTCTCCGTCTTCTCCTCCTTCCAATCCCTTTTTCGAGAAATTACCCAAAAAACGATTTTCGTAAATTAAATGAAAGACATTTTAATTTTACAGTGGGTTTTTGTTTTCTGACAACTACTAGAGTAGGTATAGTACCTATATACATACACTGCTGATGGTATAGCTCCTTAATAGCTTATTTATTCTCATTAAAATCTGAAGTGATATAACGGTACACGATACGACACTGGGGTGGTATAGTGGCATTTGCCGAAATAGAGAGGGTCGTTGAACTGATTTTTCAATCCATGTTGACTTTCATCGGAATGGACTATTGTTTCTGCCGAACAATGGACCAAGAACGACGACAACGACAACGACGACGATGTCTTTGTCTGCAAGAATCGTTTGGAAACATCGATTGATGTGAACGATTTCTACTATTTTCGAAAATTAATAGACGAATCATAGGGGAGTGGATGAATATTGGCGACTTCTATTGCTTGCTTTGCTTTTTGCCATGCAGAAGAATGCTTGAATGATTTTCATAATGAATAGTTATGGAGAGTGTATATATGTAGTTAGGTAAGGGTATATAGTATAGGATTCGGGTTCTTTTGTTCCATGGACTTTTCTTAATGATTCTGAGTTGATGAAAGTAGAATATACATCAGCAACACAATGGCGAAACTTAAATAATAATGTTGAAGTAAAAAAAAAAGCTTGAATTCTGAACTACATATAATATAGAATTTTTTTTTTATTTAAGAATATTAGATTTCGGACAGATGTATTTTTTTTTTTTGTAAATTTCAATAGTTCCGTTTTTTTTTGTGTAAAGGGACGGAAGTATTATTCTAGGAAGTAAATATTATTCTACTTTTGTTTGAAATGCCAACAACTGTGGCGTAAAAGATGGAAAATCTCATTAGTAAAATGTTTTATTTGATATCAAAGAATAATCTGAGAAATCACTAACTTCGTTTCTTTTTTAACTATACATATATAAAGCCAATTGAAGAATCAAATCTAATTAATGATTTCTCGGAGAGTAAAACAAAAACAGGAAATTAAAGGCGTTTTTTATTGGGAACCTTTAGCTAGCACAGCAAAGCAAGTCCGAATAAAACATTATAATCACTATTATATTCACTATTAAATCGTTGAAGAGTTGGTATGTGTGTCAAAATTAGCTGTCACCGAAATGCAAAATTATTAAAAAAAAATTAAAAGAAACTAGCATTGCAGCATTATCAACTACGTAAAAATACTTTTTTAAAATTTAAGAATATTAGATTTCGTACAGTTGTATTTTTTTTTACTTCAATAGTTCCGTTTTTTTGAATGTAAAGAGGCAGGAAGTATTATTCTAGGAAGAAAAACTTGTAAATTTTCTACTTTTGTTTGAAATGCCAAAAATTGTGGCGTAGAAGTTTTTTTTCTGGTGGAAAATCTCATTAGTAAATTGTTTCATTTGATATCAAAAAAATACATTAAATATGCATATTCATATTTTGATGAAATCAATACAGAAAAATCACTTACATCGTTTCTTTTTTTTTTTAATTATATAGGGTTAAGTGAAGAGTTAAATCTAATTACGGATTTCTCGGAGAAACAAAATTATGAAGATGAAGATATTGTTAAAAAAATAACTCTATTTTTAAAATAACCTCAATAATAGTAGAACAAATATTTTTTTAAATTTTAAACAAGAATTTCTCAAAAACTGAACTAATGAAGGATCAATTCTGAGCTCGGGTTAAAGTTTGGCACATTTAACCTTCGCAAAAAGTAGGTAAAGTTTTCAAATATTTTATTGACCAGTGAGTAGAAAAAGAAGTTGAATGCGACCCACACTGGTGCCTGGTGGTAACTTCCCATTTACGCCCTTGGACATTAGAAAGTTAATTTGTTATAAGAACATTTCCAATTCAAGATCTTATCACGGTGTTTAAAATGCAATCAAGTGAAGGCCGAAAATGGGCCGTTTGTTCTCGAGATATTCGGGACGAAAAACATTTTTCAACAATTTTGCTTTTCTTTTCTGTTTAAAATTCTATCAATTAAATGTTTTTTCCAGTTGGTGACAAGTGTTGTATATAAAATTAGTCGAGGCGTCGAAATCAGTTTTCATTTTCGAGATATTGGAGCCCAAAAACATTTACATGTTTCTGGTTTTATTTGCTTTAAAAAAAAATGATTGATTGATTTTTTTTACAAACCTTATAAATTCTTAGTTACAAAATTGTATGTAAAGTATATTTATTCCGGAGTCGATAGCATTTTTTGTTTTCAAGATATTATTTGAGCTGAACAAAAATATTGAACAAAAAAAAACTGTGAATTGAATGTTTCTACAAACTTAATCAGTTATTGACTATTTCATTGTGTGCAGAATCAAATTGGTCCGAAATAATCGTTCTTGTTCTCAAGTTATTCGGACCGAAAAACGTGTTTCAACTATTTTTACCATGTCTTTTGATTAAAAAAAAGCTGTCAGTTGAATTTTTTTTAAATTATTATCAATTATTCATTACATCATTATGTGTAGAATAAAATTAAGTCGAAGTCAAAAGCATTTCTTGTTCTCGAGATATTCGATACGAATACATTTAAATTTTGTCTTCAATCGTTATGGTAAGAAATCCGCTGAATAATTTTTTTTTTTCTGTATTTCAAACTGTTTGATAAGTTCGTAATTGCTTAATTAATTTATTAAGTAATTTCTTTTTATAAGTAAAAGTAACAATTAGGTACCTACATATATACCATGTGAGATAAAAGATAATACTTTAAATCGTTTTCTAATGTCTATCTCGGTTGAATTCCAATTTGATGTCATATAGGGTCGTCGATTTTGATATAATTACCTCCAAATTGTGCATCATCAATTTTACTGATTGTATGAGAGTTAAATTTTCCTATTATCCAAAATCCAACACAACAAAAGGTGATGATTCCGGAAATACAATTTTGTATCAGTCAGCAAAACATAATGCCGACACAATAACAACGACGACGATGATGGTATACTATACAATATACACAATATGACTGTCGATGCTGTTGATATCATCATTATAGAATAGAGGACATGAATGGATGGCGGCCGACGGTCATTTGTGCACACACCCAGATGTTATACACACTTTTTTTGGGTTAAGCTATGGGCATATATAGCCAAAAGCAAATAAGCCGCTCTCTGTCTTCGCTGCAAGGACTATATACCTACACTATACACCCCTGTGAGTTTTTTATCTCGGTAAATTTATAATGCTAACGCCAGTGATGGTGATAACACGAAACGAAGCAGAAAACCCAAAAGCAGCAAAACCAACAACGCAACGTCAATAAAATAAAAGCCCCTCTGCACTGGCACAAAATCCTTAAATCAAACTCACAATTGAATAGATCCTCACACACACATAAAAACCTACACCGAAATCACACCCACACAAAATACAAAAACGGACTCGCTGAACTCTGTGATTAGGTGGCAATTATATGTTCATTAGACAAACGAAGCAGCGAAAGAAATCCTTTCTAAATTCGAATGATGATGATATGTGTTTTTGTGTTCTGCTTTGGGGGATGTATTGTATACATATTAGGGTGTCTCTTATTTTACAAAATTTGTTTTTTTTACGTATATGGCTTATACGTTTAATAAATTTGGCGTTATTAGAACTTCATTTACTAGACCCGACTTTCAATCAAAGTATGCCATGCAATTTATATAGGAAAAATACCACATTGTCCCAAATAATTGTTAGTATATTGTCATTTTTAGCGTCGATATCAAGTATGTTTATTTTTTGATGATGTCATTACAAGTTAGAAGTAGTTCTAAATCAATTTTCTAGTGGGAAATAAAAACTACTAAATAACAGGGGCTTAACTTCCTTCAAAACGGCAAGTTTAAAAAAAAAAAAAACGAAGAAGAAAAGAATTTTTCACTGCTAAGTTAGTATCTGCTCTAGATAGATGTCAGTTAGGCTCTGATATTCTATAAATAATTTAAAGGAAGTAGAAGCACTCAATATAAAATTTGACGATTTTTCAATCAATAAATCCTCAATTCAACGTGTTCGGACGCGATGAAAAAAAGAGCTGCATCTATAAAAACAGTTATGATGATAAAATGATATTCCTGTCCTGAAGTCGTGACTGTTCACTGCTATGGAAAATTACTACCTGGACTTCCAAAGGAGAACGACTTCATGTCGTTTTATCGTTAAGTATGTTAGAAACAACTTCTTTCTGTGCTCGAAAACTCTTCTGGAAAAGAACAATCTGTGGCTGTTTTAGAGCATTAAGCGAAGCGACTGGAACTTTGAAAGTAAGATACACATAATGTGCTGTGACAGAACACTATCTAATACCGGACGCATTAACTGTGCGTATGTGCTCTTGGAACAGAGATTTGAAAAAGAGTTTAAATTAAACAAGCAGGAAAGACAAGGTCTATGAAGATGTTGGTTTTTTCATTACTAAGACTTACGTTAGACCATGCGGCTTCAGTGGAATTTGGCTGTATAGGCGCTCTATCAAGACTACGAACGTATCGATTTGTCATTTTTTCCTTTTTTAGCCTAGCTTCCGAAATGCATTGAAGTAAATAAATAAATAAAATAAGTGTTTTTAAGTTATTTCAAATAATATCTTTTATTTACAACCTTAAATAAATATTGCCAGCATTTATACTATATAACCGAAAAAGCAGTAAGTCTCCCTTTTCGGTGATCGTAAACAATTTAACGAAAGACAGTTGTTTAAATAGCTCCAAACGATATGTTCCTTCAAATTCAATTTTCATTAAAATATATGGTTCCTATTTTATAACTTCTGCATTTATTATTTATTTTAAACCGTCAATAGTAAAAATTGGTTTTCTCGTTTAAAAACAAATTAATCATTAAAAAGGAAATATCTACACTTTTAATAAGGTTTTATTGAATATTGACATTCATTGATTTGCATTGCTCATTAATTGGAACAAATTGAAAGAAAAAAAAAAGTTCATGAAACACTTAAAAATGGTTCATATTAATTTTCCTTCTTAACTTTGACGTCAAGTCGGGTCAGGTTCCTATATAGGTCTACGAAGCTAATATTTTGCATATGATCAATTCTGAGAGGTACTAAACAAATAAAGGGGCATGCGTTTCAAACAAAAATTAAAAATTAAAATAAGGGACACCCTAATACACATAGATGTGTTTTTTTGTGTGATGGTAACCTCTAGGTTACATATACATAATATGTCCATGTATATGAATTGTTTTTCCTGGGATTCGGCAAATCCTTGTGATGTTGCCAAAAGCGGTTTCGATTCATCTCCATTCTCTGATGGCGAGTGATTAGCAATTGGTAAACATAATAAAAAAAACAAAGCAAATTCGTGATGATATGTTTGAGATGACGCTAGAAAATGACTTTGTTCAACGTTCGAAACATATAAGGACATACAAGGTGTTCTCCAAATGCGAGTAGTATTTTATTTATACAAACAAGGTGATTCAACTTAATACTTTTCGTATATCTAACAACGAAAAAAAACTACGCGCACATATTTAAGGATGAAATTTTTGGATCTATATATATCGAACATTTGAATAAATATTTCGACGTAATTTCTGATTACTTTTTCTATAAATTTCCGTCTTTATCTCAGCTTTAAATTCATGCGCCAGAGATGCTCTAAATTTATAGATTTTTTGAATAAATTCCCATAAAAATCGATCGACCTTCAAATTTAACAACTAACATTTGACGGGATGTGTGGTGGTTCCACTTGTTGAAACAGCAGGATCACTTCCTTCAGTGTCAATATTCTTTGATCCACAGGTTTTATTTTATCTCCGTTGTTTCCATTCCTTCATATTTGTTCACTTCATTAAAATTTTTCGTTCGGTGAGACAAATAAATAGACCAAAAACAATGCAAAAATGCTAGAGCTATTTCTGTTTTGAAAGTGAAATCAACGAAAAAACCGTATAGCTTAAACTATTCTATTGTTTTTTATGAAAAAAAAATAATTAATTTAATGTAAATTGATATTTCTGCAACACCCTATGCCAATTTTTGGCACCTTTTATATATTCAAGAGGACACATAAATATCTAATCTCCACGTTTTTCGAGGCCAATAATAATAATTGGTAAATTAGTATAAACTTGTATTTGTTTGGCTTAGTGCCTAGCATCATTAGTTTCAAGTTAAATTTAGGAGAATTAAGTTTTTTGGATGTGGGTTATATGATCCACCTATCCTTTGTCCTCTACTATATATAATTCCAAGGGAGGGTGATAATATTTTGCGGCAAAATGCCGCAATAACAAATTGCCTCATGAGAATTTTTCGGAACGGTCTTATATTGCATTTTCCTCGCTGCTCGAGTTCAGGATGTAATGGGAACGTTTGTCACTTGTATTGCACAAATAAATCGTCCCGTCACCTCGTTACTAACACTGAGCGATACACACATTTTATCCTGCTGCCGAGTGGAGAGGGTGGCTATATGGTACCTAAATATACACTGATGGTAAATAGCAATATATATACTAAACATATATATGTAGAAATACATATATACATAGATGCACAAAATGGGTATATCGCAGTTCCGTTTGGAATTATTTGAGTGCGGAAATAGTTTACAACTTTTCTGCATTTGAGTTTGTAAATTGCAATGCTGAGTGTTGAATTATAGCAGGGATGCATATACAAATATAAATATATGTGCAAAATGCATTAAACGTACGGACCTATATATTCATATAGGTAGGTAAGGTACATGACACTTTGCGGGGTGTGAATATTTAATTTTATTCTCACCCAATGGTGTATTTGTTCTACGAGATGTATAATATATATGTATTGCCAAGGAACCCAAAAAAGGTATGAAAACGAGATCATATATGAGGTAAACCTTCATCTGCATTGCTGCAGCGCGCATTCAAAAAACCATGCAAAGCCGAAATCCATGAATAGCAAAGTGAGTCAATTTGTTTCGAAAAGGTGGTTCTTTGTTTTACACCACCTTCCATGGTTTTATTAAGGAAAGTTTTAAGGTTGCGATTCAATTATTGAATTCCTTATAAGAAGGTGTACCATTTTGAAGTGCTAAATATTAAAACAAAAAATTATATTAAAAGTTTGTGCTTTCATGTATAAAATATCAAATCAAATAAATGTCTCAAAAGTTTTAATGATATTTCTCTTTCTACTTTTAAACATGAATTTTTGGTTAGATACATAAAGCAAGTTAAATACAGAAGTTTTAAATTATTCTCTGAAAAGTATGCATATACATATGTGTATATGTATAATGTACATATATATGTGTAGTTGGAATTTAAAATTAGGTACTAAAATTCTGCAGGGAATCCTATCGTATAATATAGATATAGTTTTCATGCCAGTTATTAATAGGATAATTATAGTTTTTTTGAATGGCTTAATGATGGTGACTATATAACCCTCCTATCAATTATTGACTTCATTTATTTTCTTGCCCTCAATATATGTCCTCTGAACAAAACTTTAATAATTTTCTTTCTCCAATTTGTTTCTGTTACAGGTCCGTTAATTCCCATTGTCATTTTTTCAATCAATTGCTCCTGGAATTGCAAAAAAACCCACACCTTAATTTTGTTTAAAGTTCGCACGTCAGCTCTTTTGTTTCACAAAATTTTAAATAAATTCTTAAGCCTAATGCGCAACTTATGCGAAACTAAAAATTCTATCGAGCGAATTGATTTACTATAGGTGAAGGTATAGAGAGCCTCCATTTTTGTCAAAGAGTATTTTTATTATTATTTTTTTTACTATTTACGGGTTTTTTTTCATATGCGTTTTTGACTACTTTCTTTTAGACAAAATTTTTGTAATATAGTAACCACATAAAACATTCCGTGGCCTCACAAAAAAAAGTGAAAGAAACACATTATAGAATTTATTCGGCTCTGGTTGGGGTTTCTATCTCTTCCTTAAATCACCATATTGCTTTCTTTCTTTTCGTTTCATCTTTAAGCACTAAGAAAAAATTTATCTTGTTTTTATAGATTTCCATAGAATTGAGTATTTCAACACTGAAAGAACTAAACTATCAATTTTTTCAAAAATACAGGAGATTCATCGTGTTTTAAATAATGCTTAACTAACAGAGTGATTTAAAAAAAAATAGAAAGCAATTAAGAAACAGGATATAACCTCAAAAAATTGTGGTTACATATTATCAAATTAAAGAGTTATATTATATACTTTGTAGTAAACATCAGTTTTATTAAACACTTCCACAAAGTATAAAATTGAGACAGTGATTAAAAATGATAGCCCCGAAAAAAAAACACAAAAACCAAAGTAGAGTTATAAAGAAAAAATTTACATAAAGCAAAAAGACTGAATTCTCAACATGGTTTTATTTTTGCTGCCAAAAATATTGTTTCTCTTCCAAATCACTCATTGCATGCTCATTGCATTCAAATTTAAATTTGAACTGTGGAGGCAGTCTTTAATTCTTTTACATTTCTGCACATTGATACCTCTTCTCAACTATAACGAGAGATTGCGATATGCCATTAAACTTACGAAGCTTGTGTGTTTTTACTTTATATCTATACCGGCACTTCTCTCAGTGTTCACCTAATCGTTAGTGTTTTCGCGGACGCCGCATACTTTTGAATCCCGCAAGAAGTTATAAGTAAGAAATGCTTATAACATCAAAAAAGCAAATCCGTGTCAGGATTGCATAATTTATAAGAACAGAAATCCAATTGGAAAAAGACATGATTTTAAATCGCTTACATCTCGAAACTGAACAAAATTAGTTGTGCCATTTTTGGAGGCAAAGAGCGATATGCTCTTCTAAATTCTTCATTTTAATAGAAACTTTATGGTGCAAGTATTTTTTCAAGACATTATTAAAATAAAAAAAACCCTGCAGTTCAACATCAATTGAACTAAAAAAAATATTTACAAACTGAAAATTCTAAAAAAAACCTTGTCTCATTTAACAATTACTTATGATCCCCCCCTTTCCTGAATCCACATGTATCCCCAACTTCGTTAAAATTTTGTATTTTTTCCTGGTAATCAATTAAAATCAAAATAATGACTGAACACCGATAATACTGTCAGAGTCAGTAGGTAATATGTTATTGTTGTTGCTCAGAGAGGCAAAGAACACAATATTCATTTCGTTAAATGTTTTCTGTCCACTCTCTCTACCCAACACACACCGCGATCACTCGTGGCTCGTGTGGACTTAATCACAGGTGTCTTGAAAGCCATCTCGCTTTTCGCTTTTCTCGGTTTCGTGTGAAATCAATGAGCGCGCTTTTACCGCCTGATAATATAGTATGGCGTTACTTATTAAGTTGGCCAATTATGTGCAATTCTCGCTTGATGTCTAACTTCTGCAATGTAACAAAAAAATACCATCTTCAGGTGGATACATATAATTTTTCTTGCAATTTTGTTTTTGTTATTAAATTTAATATCAAACTCGAATCATTGACCGTTCTGGTATTGATCATAGTTCCAATTAGTTACAATAGAGTGACTTCGTGTTCTTCAAGCAGCTTCAAGATTTTTGCATACTAAATAAGTAAGTTATTTTTAATTGTTCCATAAGTCCGATAACGGATATAATTATATTCTAAAAAAAAGAAATAGGAAAATTGCGAACACACGCGAACTTAGATTGCATCGCATTTATAATTGATTTATGCAAATAACCTTTGAAGCTCTAATAATAGGTTTTTGAGAAACTATAAGTACTTATGGTATTTTGTTGCAGGCTAAGAATACTCTTGTAGCGCATATGAAAGGCTTATGGATATCGGTCGTTTTAAACTCATTTCCATTTTGAGGCATGTTAAGTGAGTTGTTTATAAAAAGGAAAAGGGAGGAAATTTTACTTTTTTTTTTAATTAATTGAAATTTGAAAATGTCCTGATGTTGGGAGTACAATTCACAATATAAGATATTATATCATGGATATACTGTTAGCTATCCCGAGAAAATGAATTTAGCATACAGTCGACTTATAGCATTTCATAATTATATGAATTTTTCATCCATAAATCGGTATTTTACGCACGTTTTCCAAAGCATATATAGCACTTGACCTCGTCATATACAAAAAACCAGTTTACGAATAGCGTATCCTTAAAACTATCTTATTTTATATCTAATTATAAATATACTCAAACTATATCTAAAAAAAAGAAACACAAACAGATAAATATTCCAAACAAAAACTGTGAACATGGACATTGGACATTCTCCGTTCAAACCAAAGTCACGGCAACTAATTAAGAAAGGAGTCACTTTTAATTACTGTCATCATCACCATAAAACTCAACACAGAATCGTGCTCTGGCTATTTGATAAAAAAAATCCCTAATAACCGAAAATGTGTTTTCTCGCCACAACTCAAGATGTTCTGTTGATTGCAAAACCCTCTTGGGGATTCACAAGTTTTTCGTCCACTCATGTCATGATTAAAGCTCAAACTGTTTGCTCTCATTTGGAAAATATTTTTTGCTGAGGGTGGACATTCCCAGTAGAATTTTGGTTGAAATTTATATTGAAATGATAACAAATATAATTTTTTTTTTTGCTCTCGTCCTTTTTTTTAATCGGTTTAATTTTTTTTATTACTGGATCCTTTGCGAGTATTAAATAAAAATTAAGTTTATTCTACCGGGATGAAGAGAGAAAATGAGAGAGAGAAAGAGTTTGGTGATGTAGTATTCCTGGATGGAACATTACTTTTTGGATTAAAAAACGGAAAAATAACTACGTTTTTCTCTCATGTACTATAAATAAGATTTAATGGGAAACAATTGCTAGCAAGCTTGCAAAAATGTAGCAGAATTTTTTTTTTAATTGCAAAAGTATAATGAAAATGGCAACACATACTAAAATTGTTGATGTAAAGTTTATACTTAATTTATGTTGTGTCAAATAAATTCAAATTAAGGGTTGATTTACAGAGTCAAGTGCTTTACACTTGAGGGAAAATAGTATAAATTGTTAAAAAAAATACTTGATTTTATATTTTATTTATATACATTGCATTATTTTATGGCTGCTATATCACTATTGTAAGCTACACATTTGATTGATGATTTCTTTTAGTGACAAACTGTTCACATGTTTTGGAGACCTATATTAAAAATTTGTTGACAATAAAAAAGTGAGCGATAAATATATGCAAATAACTTATGTTTTTAATTAATTCAATTAATTAAATTAAATTAATTTAATTAATTTTTCTGTTTCTACTTGTGTAGGCTGCTTACAATGCAATGCTTAGCTCTAGAAGAAATCCAAAGGCTCGCTTTAGTAAAAATAAAAGAGAAACAATGACATACCTATAAATATGTATCTTCAAAAATATTTCCCCAAATTGAAATTCTTACGTTGGGGATTCTTTGATCTATAGAAAATCCATACAAATCTAAGTTCATTGAATTGTTGAAAATTGCCAAAAAGTAAATATTAAACAAAATCGATTGCACTCTTCAAATATACCATTATCATCATCGATAAACAAAAAATAAAAATAAAAAAACAACAGATCGTCTCAAATTACGAGCAAAGTTAACATCACTAACGAGAGTATGGTGCGGATTTAAATTCAAAAGAAATCGCGGGCGCGTGTCATTCCTGTTTCCTGTTCCTTAGAATTTTGTATAAAGTGCACACAAGAATAAAAACATCTGCATGCACATCAGCACATAACATATATCTTAGACGGCGAGATGAAGATGAAGGTAAATTCCTTATTTTTGTTTGTATTTTTTTTTATATAAAAACATCTTCAATAAGGTTACGTCGAGCGAGATTTTGCCCGCAGTAGTAGCAACAGCAGCAGGAGCAGTGTTCTTTGCAAGGATTGCAATTGATTCCTTCTAGAAGCGTCAGTGTATGTAGAAATTGTTGTCGTCATCGTATTAGAGGTCCACAACGGAAGTTCCTTCGACGAAAGGAAGAGACCAAAAATGAATTATTTAGAGATTTGATTCCTTTGAGAGTGGTAAACAGATGTGTTTTGTTGTATATAGTGCGTAAGGTGGGGCACAATCCAATGAATATAAATGCTGCAGATTTTAAAGAGCAAAAGGACTCGGATTTATTTGCTTTGCGGTATTATTTTACATTTTCTTTGGATAAGAACCACCTGAAGGGATCTTTTCGGTTCTATACATGTTTTGTTTTTCCTTGGTTTTAAGTTGGCTGAAGTGTGCCTGGATTTAGTTATGGAATTTAAAAAAAAGGATCCACGGAACAGATGTTTTATTTCGCGGATGAGTTCAATAGACGCACTTATATAAATTGCTTTGTATTGAGACATGTGACGTGTGCGCTACTTTGAGTTGAAATTTAAAGTGGCATGGCGTGATTTTGCTTGATGTTTGTTCAATATTTGGTTTGCTGACATTTTTTAAACAAGGGTATGACAAAAAACAATGAAGCTGTGTTTAATAATGTTGTTCTTGACATAGAAAAAAATGAATGTTGGTTAGAACTATAGGGAGTTTCGCTTGAATTTTAATCTCTTACTATTAAATGACTTTTAAAATATGCCACTCAATGGTTTCTGAAAAACAACGCTGCTGAGGTTAAGTTAAAGGGAAAACCAACCTGGTTAATGTTGTAGCTGCTTAAACGTATTACAGACATATAATTGATATATAGATTGAAATTTGTATTTTATGATTTATGTATTTATCTATCAGCTATAAGACATAATTGCTGTTGCAATTTCTCATTCATGTTTCATTTTAAGTTGACATTTTTCAGGTTGTTAAACTTTGTCGTTTAAAATAACCCCATACAAAAAAGGAGACATAACGTAAAATCTAAACAATACTTAAGTAACTATTATCCTCATAGTTTCCTTTTCTTAATTTTTTCGTTTCAACAATTAACCTTACGTAATTTAAAGAAAATACTGTTTCTGTACCTGGAAATAGAACCTATATGTACACACTTTAGCTAATTTTTCAATATTGTCCTCGATGTAGACAAATAAAATTCTTGAAGTTTTAAAAAGACCATAAATCAGGACAACTTTTCAAATATCAACAAACAACTTTGATGAATATTATAAGAAAAAAATAGTTGCACTATACAGTACCTATACACTGTGAACACAACAATAGTTTCCCCATTAATCTTCCAACCGAATTTAAAAACAGCACATATCCACACAGCATCACGGAAAAATAAAATAAATCGATGACGACGACGAACGAACGGATGAAAAAAAAACACAAAAAACTCCAATCAAATCATCGATGTATCGTAAAAATTTCCTTCCGTAAGATACTTCCGGTATGGCGGTGCATTTGATACGCCCCGCCATTGTTCTAGGGAAAATATTGACCATCGATCATTAGATCCGCTTGTGGTGGCCTTTCACATGCACTCGCTCAGTCACATTTCTATAGCTATATAAGCTATATAGCAACGGCAGCAGGGCCACCCTAATCGATTTTATACCCGCTTGTGTGTGCAATATTTTTCTTGATTTTTTTTATATATCTGTATGTATTTTCCTAACTCTCCTTTCGTTTTGTGAATCACATAAAAGAAAAAATCCGACACAAAAATATCCTTTCAATGTTCGCAACCATTACTTTAAACGAACACAGACATCAGAAAGAAGGAGAGAGACAGAGAGAAGTTTCTAAATTGGCGGAAAATTACAAACAACATTGGGCATGGTCAGCAGAGGAACAACAAACGTTTGAAATGTAAACTCTGTATTGACCCATTTTGATTTGAAATATTTATTACAAACACAAAAGATATCGACGAAAATAAGGATATTTTTTTTGTTGCCCTTGCTGATAATGACATTTTGCCAACTCCACGACAGGGGTCCACTAACGACGACGACGTTGGCGATGAGGTTGGTCGTGTCACAGGGATGCTTTTTATTCTTTACCTTTCTAATAATGAAAAGAGTCATCATTGTATATTGGTTTGGATGAGGCTTCTTCAGGTAAGATGTTAAAAAGGATAAATGTCTCGGGAGTATCTTGTGCGACAAATTGAAACGACAATATTTAGAACACTATTACACAATTGAAAAGTCGGTGTGAGCGATGACATTTTACTCAATACACATCTCGCCCCTTCTATCACTTTGTCGGGTGTGTTCAAAGGATATCTATTTTCTCTGATGCTATATAGGGAGACCACCATCGGAACAGATTCATTATTATTATGTGCATCATCTTGGGTATAGGAAATTATACAAAGTGGTTGCAGAGACAAAACCACTCTTCCTGGTATATATACCTACCTCTACTGTTTATAAATAAATTCTATAAGAGATACTCTTGAGAGATTCCAACACGCAAAGGACTTCTAGTTTTTTTTTTTTTTAATGTCTGTTTGCATATAGTATCAAAGCAACATTTACCATAGGTTTTATGATTGCAAACTTATACTATGCATAAATTTGCATTAACTCTTGATGAAAAGAATAAACGTGAGCGATATACGATGCGATGCAACGACGAAGATGCAAGTTTACCTATTTTTTTTTATACTCGTACCTATATATATTTTTACTGATACTAGAAAAGTTTTCATTGACGTTGGGATATATGGTATACAAGAATAACGATTCTTTCCAAGGATAATGCTTCACCTGAGGCAGTTTTACTATACACAACAAGGATTGGAGAGAATGCATGATAGGTTGTTGTGTTGTTAAACAAGGATAAAAGAAAAATAAACTTTGAACTTTTTCCATATAGAAAAGTGAATGCAAATTGGATGGGTCCTTGAGAGAGACGAACGAGTGGAAGGTGACATTTTTCATATTGTAACAGATTTATTTTCATACTTTATTGTTGTTTATTTTTTCTTTTCTATATACCTTATAATACAGCCAAAGAATGTTTTCGAGTTTAAAGCAAGATATATATGTGAGTTGTTTTTAAGAAGAAAAATGCAAATCATATCTATTCATCTATATACATACATATCAATATCCCATATACCTCTATAAGCATGATCAAAGTATCTATATGAGTTTTCAAGTAAACTATAGCTATTAACTTTCATAGATCCTGTGAAGTCATCTTATAATTCTTTGAACTTTATAAGGGAGGATTTATCAAACATTCTACACAAAACTACATATCGACTAGAACACGTCTCTGCACTATTCAAAAGGTCAAATGAACATGTTGAATAATAGATGCTAGTTCAGCATATACTTTTCATAGAATATGACGGCTTATTTTTCTATATTTAATATTTAAAAACGAAGTGGTACCCCGTGGCGTAATGGTTAGTATGTTGAAATGTTGGTGATCTGGAGATTTAATCCAAGTCTATTAATTATAGAAACATGAAACAAAAATGATATATACAATGGTATTTGTGAAGAAGTGAAAATCCTCCAAGAGTATTTTTTATCATAATAAACAGTGTCTCTTAACATAGCCCTTCGGATTCAGCTGAAAATTGTAGGTCCCCTCCATTGCCTACCAACAACACAGGAATTTTTGAGAAAATTGGAAGTGGAAGTTGTTCTCCACGAACTGTCACGGCACCAATTTTTGTTTTAATTTGGAAAAGTTCTATTAGTGAATATGAAATACATGACCCTGGAAAAATCCGTCATATTGGTATATGAAAATTTATTTATGTCTCCAAAACTATTGGAGGAAGTTTGAGGCAACGAAGTCATCTTTTAATTAGAGTAAATAGGTCTCCGCGAGAAATATTTTCGAGGTCATGTCATTAAATTTGTCCCATTCTTATTCCTTCTTAGAAGCTTACGTAATTTGCTTGCCATTAATTTATTTTTGCATTTTCTATTTATCATCTAAACATTGATTTTACTATTAGAATTCATATTTTAAGACTACCTAGAATAACTTCACAAACATACATATGTATAATAAAACGAGAAAATTTTAAGTTTTCAACACAGTTGCAATTTTTCACATGAGTTTGTATATATTTATCTTTGAATTGTCAATCTCCATCGTTTTACTTAAAGCCCATACGTGCGTATTAAAAACCTCATTTTTTACCAAACGTTGATTGTCATCAATTTAAAAAAAAAAAATAAAAAATTCACGTGAATTAATTTAACCATCACATTGATATTATCTCGAAACACATTACATATCAAGTGCAATGTAATTGTGAAAGCAATTATAAACCAAACAAAGAAACAACGGCGACAACTGTAGGGAGTAAAAAATAAAAATATATACTAAACGACACTCAACACAAATACAGTCCAAGTATTCCAATTCCTACCAGAACCCAACCTTATACTGACCAAACACCATATGGCAACCAATATGGTCAACAAAAGGCGCCCATCATTGTGCTTGGTCTGGCCTGATGGCGAAGTGGCCAACGAACGTCCACCGCATACCACGACTGTCTTGGCCATATAAGGACACTATCAGCAGCCGCTATGCCGCCCAATCCCTACAATCCACGATGATGCTTCTTTCTATATATGTTGCTGTTTTTGTTTACTCCTCCTGCCAGAAGGTGCAGCACTCTTGGCGGCACAGGTTTCTTAGTGACATCTTTCCCCTATACGCCGCATGCATAATATGCAATTGAATGATTACTGAATTTGTAACAAAAGATCGCACGTGACAAATCCATAAATGGAAGGTTGCTCTGTCGTCCCAGATCGCTGATCCTTCATAAGCGATACGAGAATTTTGCCAGTTGTCCGACATCGCAGTGGCGCGGTTGATGGAACGCGCGCCTCCTTGCTATTTATGCACAGCACGAAAAACCTATCCATCGATCAGATCTCCGATCGCGCCGATCACCATCGATCGTCGTACATCTGTTCGGCATTAATGATTTTTACAAATACAAGCCTCGCCAATGATTGACCATCAAAAAAGTGTAAGCAGTTAGCAGTGGAGAAGGGGGTGGTAGTAGGAGAAGCAGTGCATTAAAAAACTTATTGAAGTTGGAAAAACTTGCCAAAGTACCCTTGGAATCCGGCTGCTGCGAACAGAACATCATTGCCATTGAGTGTTGACCATCATCCACAGCCATAGGCCTTCCAGAAGAGGACTGCAGTTTCCCCGAAGTTATGCGCGAAACAACGGCCCCAGTCCCGGACAGATAATTAAATTCCCGCATTTTTAAGAACGTCACCAGAATGAATATCTCGTATGTCCTTTCATAAATAATAAATATACGCACTGATCGCAAAGCGAGTGTCGGCACTCGCCAAACCTCACCAGCGCTCAGCTTCTACCAACATCATGTTCCAACATACGCCCGCCATTAGAGGTAAAGGTAGAGAGGTCTGCTGCTGCTGCTGCTATAGCTGGTAAGAAACTGGTTAATTGAATAAACTTTACGTCACATTCTGACTTCTGAGGAGCGCGATTCTTCTCTTGTTTTTACTTCTTATATATGGTCCGGTACGGGACAGAAGTTTGTTCTTGCGCATGATGATGATCTCAATGATAACAAAACCAGATCATGTCTCGCACTTACAACCGTGCTTTCATTCCGTGCCACCTGAGCAAAGATTCCTGCGCCTGTGCGGATAAACGATCGAGTCCCTAAAAGGAATGTGGGCGCTGTTGCTGGCACAGCCTCAGCTATACTCCTGCATGGTGCAATGGTACATCCATCTATTCATCAGCTAACAACTATCCTGATTTCTGCTGAACACACACTGCACCAGTCGCACAATAATTCACTCATTAATTAGAGGTTTTTCATTCATGAAATGCCAGTGAATTGTTGCTAATGTGGCTTGCGCGTGCGCAATATCTCGTCAAATGTCATCGAATGGCACGTCTGTCGCTCGTGGATATTGACGAGTTTGGTTTTTTTTTCTTCGTTTTTGTTTTAAGTTTATTATAAATATTTACGAACGGACGTGCCAGGATCAACAGGGAAGAATTAAAAGGGGATTTTATTTGTGGGGATTACATTTAGTTTTAAAAAAATTCATTCACCATCCAGTTGTTTGATTGTTAAACCATCTATGGTCAAGACTTGTTTGGCAAGTGATGTTTGTATTTCGATGTAATTTTATTGCATTTATCAAAAAAACCCTTATGGAAAAGTTACTGAGGGACTTTAAAGTCAGCACATAATTTTTGTAAACCTATTTACCAACAGTTCAACACGCTTAAAATGCAAAGGTTAGAGACCGTTTCTCAAAATCTGAGTAAATTTCTTATTAGTTAATTTTTAATTTAAGTTGGTCAGAACACAATTGTGAGTGAATTTTTCTACTTTTTTGACTTGTGTCCCTGTATAAATATTTATGTATCGGATAAATAATCAGAACATTACTTATAAGATATACATTGTGGAACAAGCCCTTAGAGTTATATTTTCATCGTGAAAACTAGATTTTCTAGTGAAAAACTAAAATAATTTTCACGTGCGTCGAGACAGGAGTTGGGAACAAATTATCGTCAAAAGACATCTCTCTCATCCAGATAACGATACAACCATCATACAAGAGGTGAGTTTTAAATAATAAACCACTTCTTGTTTTCCATAAATTTGAGGGTAATAATTAATGCATATACCTACAAAAAGTTGCGTTGTTGAATACATTGTTTATTCTATCAAGTTCTTACGTCAGCTCTTTTGTTTGAATATGAGTTTCTTTCTTTTTAATTATTGATGTACCCCCTGTATGCATTGTTTTGATCAGGAGGTTAAGTTTATTAAAAGGCCAATTCATATCCATTAATACTCAATTTAATTTTGAAAATTTAAATATCGGACGGTCAAAAACCTCCGTAATAAATGACAGATTTTTAATTTGTTTTTTTTTTTTAATTTTTCAGTATTTTTTAATAAAGAATTTTAAAAAATTCGGTTTTTCATACTAATAAAATAATAACTAATCAAAGTATAAAGTCCTGAAAATCCGGAGATCTCATCTAATAAGATGATGATTGACTGCCGACGCTATTTTGACAATTATTATTGCAATGATGATAAATCCTTTCTCTTCCCGATTAGAGCCGAGTTTAAAGAAAAGAAGTGTATTATATTTTTCTATATTGTGTACTTTGTACTTGCAATAACAATGCTTTAAATTATGTTACTAATAAAATATATTCCTTTTAATGATGATGAATCTGGATTTAAACAACTAACATTCAAACAGATCTCCACGTAAACTAATTGAGATTAATGTGATAACTGCCAAAAATAATTGAAATCAAATTAAAATCATTCAACTCCCTCCGTCCGTCGCGTCCTTCACTCACATATTGCAGGTGACATTCTTTTAATTTAACGTTTAATCAGATTGCTTCGTTAGGTATGTTACATGTTTTACACACTGACCGCGATCGACTTTTTTAGATTGTGCACTTGCCATCAATTTTAATGCACCCGATACGCACTTGATGTTCACTAATGAAGATTTAATTGATTTGGTTAACCCATCAATTATCCAGAGGTTGAATATAAGGTGGCCCTCGTGTATATATGAACGTATGTACATCAAACACATATACACAACTCCCTGACTGACCACCGCGGTAGAAGGGGTTATCTCGATTGCAGAATTTATATTTCGATTGAATTGATTAATTGAACAGGTGTTCGATGGCGAAGTCCCAATGCACACTGCAAAGATAATATGCCATCGTCCGTAAATTCACAAGAACAGAAGAGAACAGAAAAGACCAAACCAGAACAGGACAGGACGCGATTTACATTTTTAATGTAGTTTCGGATGCGCATATCCTGCCTTCTCTAGATGGGAAGAAATCCAATTTGCAGGACCATGCACAAATGATCATCAAAAAGCAAAGGACATTAAAATCAAAGAATAGAGGAGAAGAGTCAACATTGCTTGCAATTGGGTACATAATTCCCCCATTGTGTGTGAATGTGTGTGTGTGTATTCATTTATGAAAAGAGCCCCTATAGGTTTATTCAAAGATCAAGCTAAAATGTCCTCAATATGACCATTTGCAGGACACATTGAATATGGGTTTCAAAGAGAAAATAATCCAGTAGGCAACCCACACCAAAAATTCCATCTCTGATGAAAAGACATTTTGCGGATACTTTTCCTCTCTTGATGCTTTGTCTTGGTCCAAATTGAATCTGTATCTTTCTAAACTCTCCAGCACCCCTTATTTAGGTTTGTCTATATATCTGTTGTTGCATTCAAAGGATATTTTTTGGCCCAGCATATAGGTAAGTAAAACCAGCATTCCGAAGAGTGGGTTGCATATCCGCTTATATTTCTGTATGTCGGTCCTTAGTTTCCTTTTTCTCAAAAATATAGATATAATACATATCTATCTGAATGTCATGATGATTATAAGTACATAAAGGTAATTGTTTACTAGTATTTTCGGATTATTTTCCTATTTTGATGAGCATACTTTCCAGTAGGACATGAAATAAAGGATATATGTATACTCATATATGTATATATTATAACATGTGTACCCTTATACTCACATCGTGTCTGCTTATTTTGTCTTTGTTGCATATGTAAATACATATACATTTTGCGCATTGTGGTAACACACTGATTGTGTCTAGTGCACAAAATGCAATTATGTCCGTAATGCGCTTTGCGGATTTCCGGAAGGATGAGCATAGTTTATATATACAGTTTTTTTATCTGTTCTATTCTGTCTTTTTTTTTTGTATTCCAAAATTTGATCTAGTAGAAAAATGTAATCAGCTAAAAGAAAAATAATTGAATATTGCTTTATTTCATTAAATAATCTGAATTGATTAGTTTTGCAAATTGTATGAACAAATTTTCCATGTGTTAATGATGAGAAGAATAATTGTTTTTTTTGATTGTCCACGCATGTGGAAAATTGATTTATTGAAAGCTACGAAAAATACTACGCTAAATATGTTCAGGATTTGAAATTCTCATTTCTTTTAAAAGTTTAAGACCATTTCATATTTTGAATGGGTCACATTAGGCATTTCTTTGTTTCGCTTTATTAGATAAATATTAATTCGTTTAATTCGCAATCCTTAATTGGCAATTTACGTTTTTTTTTACTCATTATGTTTTTCAATCATAACGCAATTAACATTCAGTGTTTTTATATTTCGATTTTTTTCAAAAATATTTTCAATCATTTCGCAAAAATCATTTGGTAATTTATTGTTCACTTTTTTTTTGTTACGTTGTTTGATATTTGGTCAATTTTTTTTTTTTTTCTGAAATAATGTTTCGCCGTTTCATTATTTCGCAAAATATCGCTACGCCGTTTTATTATTTCGCTGATAGATCATTTCGCCGTTTAGTTGTTTTGATAATTCATAATAATGTTTTTTTTGAGAGGTATAATTTTTATATGGAAAATCTTCTTTTTTTTGAATATTTTTCATATTAGGTACTTTTCTTTCGCTTATTGTGTTTTCACATTTTACTCCAAAAAATTCAATTTTTAACAACAAATTGACATATTTTAACTATTTTTATAGGTTTTATTCTTTTTTTATTTTCTCTATTTTGCACTTTGTAGTTTCGCTTTTTTATTCGGCATTCAAGTGTCTTGCAATTTTTAGGCTTCCATTAAATTCTATTTATTAAAATTTCGCGCGAAATTTTTAGACATGTTATTTAATAGAACCCAACAAATTGCAAAACAATTAATACTTAAAATGAAATTTTTGAAAAGAAGTTCAAAAGAAATTCTTTGATCGGCATGTACCTACGAATTTAAAAGAAAAATTGCAAAAAAAATTGTTCAAAATAAATTCTTTGATCGGCATAGGTACATGCCATAAAAGAAAAATTGCAGTAGACATTTTTAATGAGTTGTTTAAACCAATTGTTTTTGAATAATTTGTTATGTATCCACCAAAACGGTCTACAATGGTACCGAAAAATTAAGGCAAAACACAATTTTTGCAGTTGAGGTCACTTGAACTTATAAATTGAAAAATCAAGGCTCAGATAACAAAAAACCACAGAACGCACTGAAATTGCTGTATAAATATCTTAACATGTAATAGTAATTGGCCCTCAAACATCAAAAGCATTGAAATCCTTGCACAAAAGCTTTTTTGGTAGATTTCAAAAAAAAAAAATTTGGATACAAAAACTAAATTAAGTTGTTAAAAACTACCTTTTGTATATGGGTTTTAAATTTTGTTGTACCTATATAACACCTGCCAAATCACTCAGGAAGTGTTGCGTGATAATTTCACATTATCTATATGGTGAGAATTTTTTACTCGGCTTTGCATAATTCTTAATAAAACATGGGTAGAAAGTCAAAAGATAAGAGGCTGAATTATGTAATTATGATTTTTATTAATAATACCTAACTATACGGTTGCTGAAATACCAAATTTGTATATTAGTTCACAGCTTTAAACTTTTAATACTATTTATACTGTGCAATAAGTATATAAACACTCTTACTCTGGGATAAGATCATTCAAAATTGACTTGATTTAAGCCATGCGCAAACCGATACGATGGCGGTGGCGATCGCGATAACTTTTATCGCGCGATAAAGATGCGTTCAAAAACCTGGACCCATGTTCTGTAACTCGGCGATAACTTTTCGAGGCGATAAACGGCGAAAAATGGAACAAAACCCATAGAATTCCTATGAGTTTTGTTCCATTTTTGTTCCATTTTTCGCCGTTTCTCGACGCGAAAAGTTATCGCCGAGTTACAGAACATGGGTCCTGCTCACATCAACGCGATATATTGTGTAGCGGGCTAAGTTGTCAAACGTTTAATTGTTGAAGTTTAATAAAAAAAAATCTAATCTTTTAAAAGAAAATGGAAGAGGCTCTGCTTTAAGCTTTGCTCATAGATGAGGAAGAAGTAGCGGAAAGGTAAAATCATGATAAACAAAGAGAAATTGCATATTTTAATTCCATCACCTACTTCAGCAGCAGAATATGGGCCCATGAAATAAACCTGGCCCGTGAAACAAACGGCGAGTTTCACACAATGTTTGCGGAACTCCGGGCGGACAGGCATCATTTTTACACCTATTTTAGAATGTCGTCTTTTCCCCCCAGGGATTCGGCGATGGTATCCCATATCTTATCCTTTTTTTATATTTTTATAGTCTTTATTTGAAAGATCATATAAAATTGAATTTTCCCGAATTTTTTCAATTAATCTTTCTGTATTTGAAGTCATTTTCAAACTTTATTTTTTAAACTGTCATTTTTCTTCAGGCGATATAGCGATAAAATGGTGCTTGCTGCGTTCAAGAAAAGTCGCGTAACTGAACGCAGCAGTGGAACGTGAACGCAATCCACATAATATCGCGTCGATGTGTGCCCCTCCATTGATTTACGTGTGCGGCATCCACATTGTTATCGCCATCGCCACCGCCATCGCGTCGGTTTGCGCGTAGCTTTAAAAATTAAAAATCACTATTTTTTTGTATAAGTACTTCAATTTTGATTCCTTAATTATTTTATATTATATATTTTAGTTCTTATTTTTTAGAATTTCATACCACTTTTACCTCAAGTGTACGCTAACTTTAATTGTAATATATTTCATCAAATAAACATAAAAGCTTTTCTCTTGTATTGTACATATTTGGTTTGCAATATGTACATATGTATATGTATGTACCTAACTAAATACTTTGTTTCATTCATTTATAAAACTTTATATCAATCAATAAAACTTCCTCGTCTGCATAAACTATGAATATGAATTATTGTAGAACACTATATTTTCAATATGCATATCTACTATTTTACAATTATATCCTTCTTTGCGTGTGGAAACCTTTATAGATACAATCAAAAAGTAATCTCACAAATTGCAGCATTGTTTACTTACTAAAATGAACGCAATCGATTCATGAGCTACCACGATTGCATATAGAAAATTCTTTACAGTGTTTTTCCTTATTTCCCATACTCCCACTCAAAACCATTTCATGGATTAGATATATGTAGTTATATACATGTGGTTGAACAATGTTTTTTTTTTTAAGTAAAATGAAAAAATCACAGTAGCAACTAGCAGGTGCCTGATATATAACTCAGAAATTGTTCTACCACAGAAGATACAGAAGAACATAGACAACTAGCTCCATATTTTAAATAAATAAAGGGCATAACGGGGAGAAAAATTATAAAATAAATAGAAATGAAACAAGAAACAACAATTGAAAAAGAAACAACAAACTCAAATCAATTAACGAAATTGTTTGCTATCGAACGTTTCTTCCGCCAGAATAAATAAATTCAAAAATAACAACTGTGAACTGACTGTGTGTGTGTATATTATATATGTATGTGCACAAATGGCCGTTATTATCCTTTTCTATGGAAGTAGGTATAAACACTAAAAGCGTTGATTTTTTTGTTTGCAGTAAAGTCGTTAGAAAAGTATGTGGCACAACGCAGACATGAATTTCAAAATTTAATTTGATGATTTGATTTTCAATTTATTTGCTTGTCGAAAATTTGCACAAATTTAACGGAAATTTATAAATCATTTATCTTTTCTAAATTTGTATTCGTATATTAGATGTACTAAGGTATTTTTGAAATGCTATTCACAAATAACCTTGTGCGCATTAAAATCATTTTCTTTGCCCTCTGCCCTCGGACATCATCAGAGCTTTTATATGATGAGCTGATGAATTATTTTACATTCACTGTAAATTGTTGTTGCTGTGTTAATTTTGCGAAATTGAAATTATTGCGGCACACCATACCAAAATAGAAAGTGGTGAACCGAAAAACGCAACTATATTTTGTCTAAATGTAAATATGCAAATGAATTTATATCGTCACATATAGAGTTACCTCTATTATGTAGGTACCTATATACAAAAAAGAAAAATAAATAGTTAAAATATTTTATATGAATTTATTTTGTGTGAGGAAATATGCTTATTTAATTTTTATACATATATGTAGCTATAAAATTTTGTAGATTTTAACATTTATTTTAACAATTAATTTAATCACTATAATCGAATCTGAAAACTGCCAACATATCCATGGTTGAGTTAACTTTCATTCAAATTAAAAATTTTACGCACAATCAATTCTATCAAATTAGAGTACCTACCTACCTGAATATACGTATGTATACAAGCCTTTAGGAATTTTTTTGCTACGAATTTTTGTATGTAGCCTTACATTTTCACGCTTTTAAATGGCCTGACTTCAGAGAACTGCTATTTTTGAAAATCTTTATAAGAAAGGTAAAACTATCCAAATATACCTATAAACATATACCAACAAAAGAAAATGGAGTAAAACTCGTGAACACCTTATTTTTCACGTATATGAAAATAAATTTGGATATTCACTCAAACAAGCATAAAAATAAAGTTAATTGAATTTTTCTTATTTATAACTTATTTATAAAACTAAAAAAAAAACAATATTGAAATCTCTATATTCAAAAACAACAAAGAAATCAAACGCAAATCATGCCATAGCTTATACCAAACATATACACAATAGATGTATATTGTATATCTCTATCGATCTTTGAAACAAACCGAAAAAAAATAAATAATAAATATTGCCCGAAGACTTCTCATTGTCACAAAAGTTAAAACCAAACAAATTTATCCAAACGCAAACCCAAAAAAAATCCAGTGCTACCGATAGACTGGCTTGAAGGAGAGTTTGTCAAAGTTATTAAGTGGCTGCCGCATGTGATTTGCTTAAAATCCTCGACGTTGTTGTTTGCTAAATAAAAATAACAATCACCGTGTAAACACCGGGTAAACATCTCATTTAGCCCCATCTAAACATTTGAGCTGTTTTCTCAGGTAAATTGTACCCAAAAGTCCTTTTGGATTGGATGGTATATATGATGTTGTTGATGCTTTAGAGTCTTCTCATGTCATCAGCTGGCTTCTCGTCTTTCATTCATGTCGACGACGACGATGATGATGATGATGACGACGACGACCGACGCGACGGTGGCGAAGATGAAGGAAAAAATGATGCGCCTGTGCCTTCTCTCATATATTTTGCAAGAAAAATAGGCAGTATAAGGCGCGTGCTGCTTAAACAAACAAAAGTGAAAGCACCCCCTTAAGCACCTGGTAAAACATAGACTAAACATAAACAAAAGAAGGCTCAAGTGAAAATAGTAGAAATTATTGTTTCTATACTCGAGAAGGAAACACCTGTCTTTGTTTTGTGCCCTCTAGATAGAAAAATTCACGTGCGTATATATATATATATATGTACATTAGTAGATATATGGAATCTAGAACCATGCTGATTTCCGTTTCCGTAATACATTCGTTCTAATCAATGAGTTCATCTTGCAATCGATATTTTCTACTTGCAGGTTATAAATATCCGCTATACGTGTTTATCGTCTATATCCTTGTGTATTTATTGGTCTTATTTTTGATTCCTTTTTGAATAATAAATTTGGATATAACAACTTTCTACAAAACATGCTTATGCTAATAGTTAGACATTAACACGAAAATAACCAATTATAATATTTGATAATTCATATATGCCAAGGTGATTGCTTTCAAGTTTTCATAACGTGGCGATTGGGATTGGCTATTTCGGACATAAATAGGTGTTAGGGTACGATGGGAAAAAACAAGAACTAACAGAGTGTGGAAATAGTGTGAGAAACACTAATAAACTATATACTTTGCATTATTGTTAATCGATAATATTAATGATAAACAAACTAATGTGATATATTCTAAATAATTAGCTGCACATTACATTTTATACATGCTTTAATAGAAATTATAGAACATAAAGTTAAAAAAATGTTATGCGTACAATATTGGAACTTACACTGCCGCTCATCTGAATAGGTTCAAACTTTTGTTCACCTTATTGTTAGCCTCTCTTCATATATAATGCAATGACACATCTTTGTTATATATGTAATGAAAAAGCATCATTATACGCTTAGTTTGAGAGACAAAATGTTGTCTTAAAGCTTACCGTTATTCTGAAACGCTACCTAGAACAAATGTATCCGTAGAAGCGAACATATTTTTTGGCTCAACTGAATAGGTTCAACAGCAAAAACTTAGGTTACGTTGAGCGGCGTCGGTCAATTTTACTCAAAATTTTGTCTGCCAATAATTTTAATTGTGTTTTACCTGTTAGCGTTGAAAATAGGCCGCGGAAAATTTTTAAGCGAGGAAGAAAACGGTAAAATAAAAGCATTTCGAGAATTAGGCCTAAACCACCGATGCATCGCGAAAAAATTAACAGAAGTCAAAATGAAGTAAGCAGTTATTTGCGAAACGTCGAAAAGTATAGACAAAATATGAAATATGAAAGTTATACGGCCACATTAAGAACCCATAGACGTGCAATCATCACAGCAGCTTCAAATTCTCATGATTCCGCTTCAAAAATCAAGATAAAACCGGTGTAACATGTAGTTTGGCGACGGTAAAACGGGTTTTTAAAAGTGTAAAACATTTGAAAAGAAAAAAATTCTTAAAAAACCACCCCTTAACGATTCCAGAAATGAAATTCGCTCCATTTTGTAAAAAATACATGTCGTAGAAATCTGACTGGCAACAAGTGATTTTCTCAGATGAAAAAAAAATTTAAATATTTAAAGGGCCCCGATAGCTGTAATTATTATTTTCACGACCTTCTAAAAAAATAGAAGCATTATTAAAGCCGTTTGCATAGCTGTGGAGGTAGTGTCATGGTGTGGGGAGCTATTTCCTTCTACGGAACCTTCGAACTCCAATTTCTTATATCGAGAATGAATGCAAATGCGTATAAAGGTGTGCTAAAAAAGGGCTTCCTACAGACCTGATCTGTTTGGACCAATCGTTGACATTCCAACATGATAATGCCTCTATATTTACACAGCGAAACTACATGTTACACCGTTTTTTATCTTGATTTTTGACGCGGAATCATGAGAATTGGAAGCTGCTGTGATGATTGCACGTCTATGGGCTCTTAATGTGCCCGTATAACTTTCATATTTCATATTTTGTCTATACTTTTCCACGTTTCGCAAGTAACTGCTTACTTCATTTTGACTTCTGTTAATTTTTTCGCGATGCATCGCTGGTTTAGGCCTAATTCTCGAAATGATTTTATTTTGCCGTTTTCTTCCTCGTTTAAAAATTTTCCGCGGCCTATTTTCGACGCTAACAGGTAAAACACAATTAAAATTATTGGCAGACAAAATTTTGAGTAGAATTGACCGACGCCGCTCAACGTAACCTAAGTTTTTGCTGTTGAACCTATTCAGTTGAGCCAAAAAATATGTTCGCTTCTACGGATACATTTGTTCTAGGTAGCGTTTCAGAATAACGGTAAGCTTTAAGACAACATTTTGTCTCTCAAACTAAGCATATAATGATGCTCTTTCATTACATATATAACAAAGATGTGTCATTGCATTATATATGAAGAGAGGCTAACAATAAGGTGAACAAAAGTTTGAACCTATTCAGATGAGCGGCAGTGTATATATATGTATCTTATTATTTGAGAACACACATTGTTTTCTTTTTTAATGAGTTGCGGGTTCAACATTTTGTGATTCCAAACATTCTGCATCTCCAGTATTCTGAATTTAAAAATTCTAAATAATCTTTTTTATTTTAGAAAATTTTTTGTTTTACCTTCCTTCCTTAGAAGATGCAGGATAATTTTGAAGTACAAAATTTCTATTTTTTTTTTTTTTTTTGCCAACATTAATTTTTGCAAATTAAATTTATTTATCAAAAGTTCATAAAAATCTTTATATACTTAAGAAGTAGTTTAACTTCTTACATGAATATGTATTTTTGAAATTTAATTTATTTTTTTGTTAAATGACTGAAAAATTTCCTTTTTTTGTAAATGGGCCAATATTCCAAAACATTAAAATTTTGCACCTCAAAATGGACATTTACTAATATAACATATTTTAGAAAGTTTTTGTTATTCTCCTGTCAAAAAACATTATCAAACATTTTAAGCCAGTGGGCAACCTATTTTTATTATTTTTAATTGTTTTTCGATATCACGGGAATGACAGAACAAACACGGAAATATAAAACCGAAAACGCTGCTGTGGCTGTTCTAGTTTTTAAAAAAAATTAGCAAAAATTTGAAGAATTTTGCATATATGTATGTATAAACATATCTTTTGTACTAATTTCATAGTACCTACATATTCTGATTATTCAATAGGTACATAATATATAAATAACTTCTTAATTAAAATCTCAATTATATATATCTACATTATGTTTAGGTTTACATAAATTCATACATTCATTATAAGTCAAATAAAATTAGTTAAAAAAAAAAAAAAAGAATTATCTACAACAATAACCAAACGAATAAAAAAAAAAAAAACGTGCTCTGAACCTGAATTATCAGATTAACAAGAAAAAAATAACCTCAACATTTCCCACGAAATCCTAGGTTGCGTTAATGAGCCTGTGAATTTTCAATAACCTTCGCCCAATTCATTTCAAGCACACTACAGCTATTTCATCAGGTACTTTTTCTTGTAATATACTAATACGCATTTTCATGAGTTTCCCAATAGCTAATACAAATGATTTCTTTAAGAAGACGAATAAAAGACGTGAAGAAAATCCTTTCGTCTGGATTTTTTGTGTCTTTTGAAGAATTGCTTCTGAAAAATCCTGATTGTTAACAAAATTCCTACTAGGTGGCAGGCGATTTTTTGTTTTTGTTTTCTTCACGTACCCAGGACATGTCGATGAGAATAATGTGAAATTGTATAAATTGTTTGTCATTTTGACAAACAAACGAGGCTATATCCCAACGCGGCACAATATGTCCACTAAAAACGATGGATTGTGGGAAAATACATCACTTTGGTCCATCCGCAGAACAGGTAAAGTGTCGTTAAAAATGGACACACATGTTTGTTATTAAGGCGTGCAACACAAAATTTCATTGACTTCAATAAAACAAGAGCTACATAGCTCACACCTGTAGAATTTGTGTAACCTTTAAATGAATTGTTATGATGTTGTATATTGTAATCGAAAGGAAATTCCAATATAATCGCAAACATATGGATGTGATATGTTGTCGTTGGAAATTGGAAACCCCAAAAACGTATTGGTATTTCCAGATTATTTTGAAGATAATTGCAATTTAAAATAAAGTAAAAACGAAAAACAATTATTATTCCTGATAAGAAAGATGTCTTTTACGAGAGTACCTATAGAGAGGTAAATTGAAGAGGCCAACAGTGTCATCAACATAAGCGGATAGTAATCGTTCCCAAAAGAGTCCTTAACAAAATCGATTCTTTTTGGCTTTATAGGTACCTATATGGTGTGCTTACAGGTATTTTATTTTTCATGTCGCATACCAAGACATAATTTTATCAGCAGTTTCAAACCTCATAGTATATAGGTTCATACTTACAAAGGGATGGTGTTTAAGTAGGTAAGGTACATGTACAATAGGTTCTTAAGTTTTTTGTATATTAATATCAATCTGAATCGTTTCAACTAACGGCAGGTCGTTGATAATTCTTTTGATTTTCATTATTGATAATAAATATTATTATTCACTTACCACATTTACAAAATCCTGAAAAGTGACATAACCAGGTCCATTAGGTACTTTAACTTTAATGGCTCTCTCGTACAAAAGCTCACGTTTGTTCATAGGCACTTGTGATAAAAATTCGGCTGATTTTAGTGCTGTTACGAAATCATCAACGGGAATTTCACCAAAGCCTTCTGGATCGAACTAAAAATTAAAAAAAAGTTTATTATTTTCATTAATGAAATAATAGTTATTCAGTAATTTTTAATACACATTTTCTTAATTTATTTATTTTCAGTCGATTTATGACCTCACCATGAAACATGAAAAGTGTTTATCATATTTGATTAATTTTGTTTTTCTACCTAAGTTATTAACAAAGTCATGTCCAGGCATCGGTGGTTCAGTGGTAGAATGCTCGCCTGCCACGCGGGCGGCCCGGGTTCGATTCCCGGCCGATGCAAGGCCTTTTTTGTTTTTGATAAAAAAAACACTTTTAAAAATTTTCGCAGCTTTCAACATTCTAAAAATGTTCAAAAGTACCTACCTCACTTACGCCCATATTATCTACTCGATACATCCAGATTACAACTTTAATCCATGATATAATTAGTATACAAATTCAATTTAAGATTCAATCTGCATGTATCGAGTGAATATTATGGGCGTTAATGTTCATTCAAAACTTCAGTAAGGAAATTTTCACAAAAAACGTCAAGACTCTATTTCATGTTTTGGAAAATTTAAAAGCGAAATACAGTCGACTCTCCCTAAGTCGTACTCTCTCTAAGTCGAATTTCTCTCTAACTCGAACTTTTTCGCCATATTTTATCATTCCCTTCAATTTTCCATACAAAAACCATTCTCATAAGTCGAACTCTCTCTCTCTAAGTGGAACTCTCTCGAACTCTAACTCTAACACAGTCGAATTTTGTTTAGAACAAAACAAAATAAAAAAATATTACCCTTTCGGAATTCGTATTTGGGTATAGTATAACTAAGAACCATCAAAACCTTAATACATATGTATGTATATATGTATGTGTGTGTCAGCTCTTAGCGTTTCTTCCTTTTCATAAGCCTGGTACCTCTATATGAAAAGATAATAAAAGGTTTTTATCCTTTTCTTTATTTATTAAATAAACTTTTTAAAATAAAAAAAATGTTTCTCTCTATAACTCGAATTTTTCCAAAACTCTCTCTAACTCGAACAAATCTTGGTATCCCGTGAAAATTCGACTTAGGGAGAGTCGACTGTAGTTTTATGGCAGCTATGAGATTAAACAAAAATTGGAATTTCTTTCTTAGGGTATCGCATAAAAGTACTCTGTAACGCAAATCCGTCTATCCGTTTAAGCTGTAGCTCTATGTAAACCTAGAAGAACCGGGCAACAGACGCACAGACGCACATGCGACCGACGAATGGCATGCCGAAAACAAATCGGTCGAACGAATGAATTAGTTTTGTTTAAAACCTCGAATTTACGTGCATATAACCTAAGTAAATGCCTTAAAGAAGAAATTCCAACTTTTGTTTAAGCTCATCTTTCTATTTTTCCTCTAAAACTCTATTGACGATTTGAGATTTTTAGCTTAAAATTAAATAAACCTAGTTGGAAAATGATGTTGTGTTTTTTTTTTTGCAAAACATACTATCACTACATATTTTGAACATTTATTTGCGTTTCGTTGCATCTTTATATTGGAGATATAGAATATTTGTATCATCTTTGCTTAGTTTGTTTTTTATACCTAAGTTATTAATTAATTTATGTCCAGGCATCGGTGGTTCAGTGGTAGAATGCTCGCCTGCCACGCGGGCGGCCCGGGTTCGATTCCCGGCCGATGCAAGATAATTTTTTTTTTTTATACATCTACATAATTAAACATTTTTCAAAAACTCACCATATCGAAAAGAAGTTTCCATTTCTAAATTAAAGGAAAAAAAGTATCAATAAAAAAGAACATAGCGTTTGATATCAGTTTAGCTTACGTCTCGTAAAAGTTCCCTCCGTAATTCGGCCTCATCAAATTCCGAATTAAGATCCGTGTGGTCTGTGTCGTAAACTCCATCGTTTCCGCACTAAAATAAAAAAAAAATATTAAAATACAATTATCATTCAGTTTAAAGCTATGTATGTACTGATGTGCATATATATAAATACAAACCTGTGAAAGTGTTCCAATTGAAACAAATGATCCGGCTATCGTTGAAATATGTTCCGCTTCAACTGGCAGTGTTTCTTGTTGGCTGGTACCAGTATTTTGATTTGGATTATCGGTTCCGCGCGAACTACATCGATCAAATCCTGGCCACATCCTTATCGCCGTGCTATCTTTTCAGTGTTTTTATCTTTTCCATTCAAATTGCTTACAATACCAAATGCAATTAGTCACAACACAAAGTTTAAAATTGTCGTTAACTGTCGTTAGGCATTTTAGGTATAAATTCAATTTTTCTAAGTACTAAAAGTAGACATCATCCTTTAAATCAATCCTAGAAATATGCAATAAAAAAATTTGTATGAATAAAAGTATCATTTAAGCTCATAGCAATAAGTTGGTTGCGCGGTCTTACGCGTCTGGCCGCTGCGTTTTAGTTACAGGTATTCGAGTTCGAATCATAATTGTGCCATATTAATTTATTTCTACACATTCCCTTTGAAATGATTAAGCAAATTTTTCTCTTCATAGAAGATTTCTATTCGAAAAGGGATATATGAAAAACCGGGTTTTAATCGTAGTCTTGTCTTATGATAGCCATCTTCTACTTCATGGCCCGGTAACATTTTTTATTTAATTATTAATTATGACAACACCACAAACATATTTATTTTATATATAATATAACCAGAAAAAAAACATAAATGTTAAAAAATAGCCAAGTTCTTCTATATAAAAAATCTATACGTAACAACTCAGCCGTGAAAAGTAGTGAGTTCTAAAAGTATGCTAAGTTCTAACTTTATGAAGGTTTATTATCAATTATTTTAAGTAGGTAGAGTAATATTGAAACAACTCCAAGTTATTAAGAAATTTATTATTTAATAATTACTGACTAAAATTTGGTGGGTTTACATGTCAAGTTTTCAAAACGTTTTGAATTGTGCGTAGTAAAAAGAAAACTTGCCAAGTAAACCCACCAAATTTTAGTAATTATTCTGAGCAATCAGAAGTGCTACATTTAATTGATCGCAATTCTGAGAATGTAGGCGGGTACCATGCCCGTTGAATAAAAAACCTAAAATAAAAATTTGTTTTCTTTGTATGCACTTCAAGCCCTACTGCTCTACCAAATTTCATCATTGTACAGCAATTGGAAGTGCTCTATTCAATTGATTGCAATTCTGAGAAAGTAGGCGGATACCACGCCTCCTGAATGGAAAAACTCAGATATAAAATTTTTTTCTTTGTATGCACATCAAACTCGATACCGCTTCACCAAATTTCATCATTCTACAGCAATCGAAAGTGCTCCGTTTAATTTTTCGAATTTCTGAAAAAGTAGGCGTATACCACGCCCTCTGAATCGAAATCCTCAGATATTCGATTTTTCCCTTTGTATATGCACCCAAAGACCTATCGCTATGCGAAATTAGAAGATTCTGCGGTGTTGGTAAGTGCTCCATAATTTTGATGACTTGTCAGTGAGTGAGTGAGTGAGCCAATTACGGTCTTCGCAATTTTTGAATTCCTATAGCTCGGGAACCACTTATGTGCCTGTGTTTGGCTAGCTTACCAAATATTCTGAATTTGAAGTACCTGACTTTATTGGTACTGAAGTTAGAGGGGGGTCGAAAATCGCTTGAGTTTGTTCCTGTAAAAAGGGTGTGGTGCCAGAACTTGGCTGTGCACTACCGATAGTGTCGTCAAAGTAAAACCAAGGGTGGCGAACCGCACATCAAAGGTGAGCACTTTATCTTTAAATACTGATTTAGCTGAAAGGAGTTTTAAGAGTTAAACATACAAACCAATATATTAAAGAAGTGTTATGAATTGAATAATTAGTGATTCTATTTTCTCCAAAATTCCTTGGTAAAATAAAGATTTGAATATTGTTCATATATTTACATATTATATGTACATTACATACCTAAATGTAAACGCATTTGTAGGTATATACAAATATGAAATGTGTATGTTACTACATATACATTCATATATAAAACCCGATATTTAAATTCGAACAGTAAATATAAAAGGTTTCATACAAAATCTACGTTAAGCAAAGAATAGGTACACTCTAGCGAATTTTTGCTTTAGGACATCTAGAAGATGAATTATCCAAAACTGTTCTAATAAATTTGAATAAACTTGGTACCTACATGTTAGCATCCCCTATATCACGACTGACGTAATTAATTTTTTGCTTTTTAAACTGCAGGATTTCTATTTAATGATCGGTTTAATGGGTTAAAGCTAAAATATGCATTTCTCGGTGTCAAAAAAGCAGTTATGTACATAGGTACCTACGTCAGTTCTTGACATGAGGGTACGTTATTTTTTTTGGACTTTCAATCGTTAATATTTCAAATTGTAGATTTTTCCGAATTTTCAAACACTTCATCTCTCGAATCCAAATCCGCCCAAAACCACTATTGTATATTATATTACTATAGATTTTATATATGTATAATTGCTGCTGGTACCAGTTGACTGGGATAAGTGTTAATATCAGTGGTTCTGGGATCGACTGCGTTGACACCGCTCAAATGTATTATTATTATTCTTTAATAAACTCATTGTACATAAATAAATAATAGGTACATACCTACCTATATGTATTATGTACAGAATAATAACACCTTTTTGTTTGAATAATGAAAGGTATTTTGGCGCTCGAAAAATACTTAGGTATATGATGGAATCTTCGAAGACATTTTTTAATGTCATTAACAATTAACCAGAAATCATTTTAAACTATTGAAGTAGTAAAATACTTTCCATCTGGCATGGCGGTTTAAAAAAAATCGATTTCTCCACGAAAATAAAACACCAACAAATGAATCTCTTAACAGCTTCTTAGTTTTAACCCAATTTTATTTTCTGTTTACTCAATACTCACCGTTAGATACAACAATACCTACAGTTTGAGATAAATATAATGATGACGTTATCATTGACATCAAAAATGTAACCAAACCAAAAAGTAAACATACCAGCCACACAGCACACTACATTTCCCTTACTCTCTCTCTCTCTCTTTCTTTTCTATTCAAGGATTGCAGTCACATGGTATTCTGGACTGGCATAGGGTTATTGATCTCGCAGACATAACTAGGGGCAACAGTAGAGCCTTTCAAAGTTTACGTATAGTTTTACCTCTATTCTATATGTCTACAGAGAACTTGCGAAGTCATTATATGACATCGATGTAAATTTTCAAAACACACTCCACTCGCACACAGAAACCATTGCCAAAGTCCTTTGGGGGTTGGGAGCAAAAAAGGATTTACACCCTGTTTTGTAGGTGGCATGGCAATGGACAGAGGCACACTCTTCCTAACCACTTGCCTTCTTGTATAATATTTTAATAAAGCACACAAGGGATACAAAGCAAAACAAAAAAATACGAGAATATTTTACACTATCCTGCAGCACTGTCATACCAAGTCGCGAAGACTTCAGAAATTCCTTTTGGCGCAGAATCCTTGCAATACCACAATCTCTAAAGTGGGGGATGATGAATATAATTCCCTGTATCGTTTTGTTCCGTCGAGTAGCAACATAAAAATGAATTACGAAAATTAAATTAATAATTATGTTGTTTGTTGCTCCAGTTCGTGGGGAGTTCCAAAGAACAACCCAGTGGATCGATAAATCACTTTACTTCGCCACCCCTTTTTTTTGTTTGTTTGAGCCACACTGATACTATATACCACCAACAGAATGCGGTTTTTGACCAAAACAAAATTTGAAAATCGTTGCGGACTCTGCGGCACCGCGAGCACTCAGTTGGAATTATTAAAAAAAAAAAACAAAAACTATTTGTTATTTGAAAATTTACCAAGAGTTGCACAATTTGTGGTGTTTCACTGTACTAAATTCACGAATATGTTTATTCTCCATTTACCGGTTAGAAGAACGATATCAAAAATATACGCGTATGGAACAACCCCAAACGAATTCGCGGCAAAATGACAACTACTGCCCTTGCAGGGATGCCTTTGCTATTCCACGTATGCGAAGGGTTGAATGGACACTAACCGAGGGGTGGCAGTGGCAGAGCGGTGAATGGAACAACGATGATGCTTCTCTATGTTAATACTACTGTTGGATTTTGGTCTATACTGAAGTGGGTGGAAGGTGGCGATAAACATGCGCAGAACTTGTCGGCAGTGAAGGCAAGGCAACTGCATAGCAATCAGTGTTTTGTCTCCCAAGAGATTTTCGTCTATGAAAATGCGAGCAAGGCCCCCACCCGCTCACCTAGTTCAAAGTTTTTGACGGTTCCGATGCATAAGTACACGTTGTCCGCAATACCTATGTTAATACATATGAATATACATATATATCGAGTTGCTGCTATACATGCGGCATCTTCTTGTGACAAAAGTAAGCTATAGATAATTCAGGGTTAATTTTGTTGAGCTTATTTCTGTTTCTTCTGAAATAAGTTCGCCGTGCTAATAGGCCTTTAAAAAGTGGCATATTTGTAACAATCAAGCATTCGTGTTTGCGTTTTCCAACTGGACTTTTAAAGTCAACGTTTAAAAACATTTTGCAAATAGATTTTAGACGCAGATGTCGTTGTAGGATTTGAGAATCTTTTCTGATTCTCTCCTCTTATGCTCTTATTATTATTGGGTTTCGCACTTTGTTGAAGAAATTTCTTGGTTTATTGCGATTTATATCAAGAGCGAGAACTATGGATGAAAATTCACATGAAAGTTTCGATCGTTTCGAACACCATATTATTAATGCTGCACAAGTTTTTCATGATTGGTACTTGGTAGAATACTTATCCCTTTCGCATTATAGTCTTCAACGCAAATTTGAACTAAAAACACTTTATCCTTAAACACCTTACTTCAATTTAAAATAATCAATAATAAATTATTTTAAAAACTCAAAATAATGAAAAAAAATAACGAATAATTTTAGTATATTTTGGATTGCAAAAGCTATAAGTTCCTATTTAAATATTTAAGTTTTGAATTTTTGTTTCAAATAAAAATGTCTGAAATCAAGAAAAAAGAATCTAAATTACAAACAAAAAAGCGACAAGTTACGGATAATGATGATTCCGAGTATAGCTCCTACGACGACAGAGAATCAGTTGACGAGTCCCCAGTAAGAACTCGAAGACCGCCATCAAAGACTAAAGTCAAGACTGAGGTTAAATATATATTTTTTTATGCTATTCGAACATTAAATATTTTCTTTTTAACTTAAAAAGCAAACTGATGACATAGCACCTCAACCGCAAGATGCAACAAGACGGCGAAGGCGAGTAAGAGCCGGTAGAAGTCGTCCAAGCCGAAGTCGGAGTCAATCTCGTCGCAGAGGAAGACGATCTTCTCGATCTAGGCGACGCTAAATGTTTATGTTCAAAATAAATTCTTGTAAAAGAAAATTCTTTTTGTAAAATTTTCAAAAAATAAAATTATTAATGTGTAATTTTCTTAAAATTTTGTTTTTATTTCATTTGTAAGTTTTTTATCTGCGATTTTTCTAAGTGAAATGGGTTTTTGAATCTTTTATCTTTTATTTATGCATTTTTTTTTATATCTATGATTTTGCTAAGCTCATTTTTGACAAGCGGTACACCGTCTAAAATTGATCAAACAAATTAAAATTTTATTTGGTCAGTATTTCAAAGCTGCTAACTGAGAATCTCTGAGATCGTAGTTATGTCACTTGGACTCATTGCATCATTTTTCATATAAATTCTTTTAAGTTTTTTTATAACAAACGTTTATTTCAAAACTTGTAATTGATTATGAAATATTACTTGGGACTAAAATAATTAAAATTACATTTTAAATTGATACGAGTACATATTATTATGAAATCATTTTTACATAAATTTCTTATGTTAAATTTTAAATATCCCAATGGAATATTTTGTTCGTTGTTGTTTTTTTTTTCATAAAATCCAAATAAAATACGTGGCTTTAAAACTATCAGTAAAGTTAATATTAAATAAAAGGAAAAAACAAACATATAATACATAAAATAAAATTTAAAATAGATTTTCTTTATTTTCTTTTCTGGATGGGCCAATAACTGGAGAATTTTTGCGCGAAGGTGGCTTACTTCGGTTATTCGTTGGAACTTTCAAACTTGTCAAGCTCGAACCGTCGCGCATTTTGTGGTTCGAATCTTTCATGTTTTTGTCATCGGAAGAAGAATTATTCATTTCGATTGGTGTGGAATTAAGAATTACATCGGGATCAGATAAGATATTTGCTATTTCAGAATCCTGTAAAAAAAATAATACATGGAGTAAATACATACATTTGGGGGTAAAGTGTTTTGTTTACCTCATTTATTGTCATATCCAGATCAGAACAATCAGTTTCTTGTCGAAAGCGTTTTACAATTTGTATGTGTGGCGATGTAGACGCCAAAGCTCTTGGATATGAAAAATCTCTCTTGGATGGAGTTTGTCCTAAAAAAACAACACATTATGCATTAATATTTAACAATTTTAAGGGAAACTTAAAAATGCTTACCACTTGAAGCGTAAGGTTTTGTTTCGCTATTTCGGAATGTATTTATATCCTCAATGCAATGTTTTACTTGTTCGTTGTAAATACAAGCATAATCTCGAACATTCTTTTGTAAAGAAGTCATCAAGGCAATATTCTGCATATCTTGCTTTTTCAATCGACTATTTTCATCTTTCATTAGTTGTCTTACCACCTGGCATTCGTTGGATAGCTTTCCAGCAGATTCTTCACGAATTCCCTCGAATTGAGTGCGATGAGAGGAAAGTGTAACAGAAACATCCTCACAGTACTTTTCTGTCGATTGCTGGACATCTTCTAGATGTTGTAGAATCTCTTTATTTATAGCAGATTGTTCGGTGTCGACTGAATGGGTCATGGCAGTGCACTTATCCAAATTTATTGAAGCATCTTCTTTTAAATTATGGCACACTGTTTGTATATCACTGAGTATTTGGTGTCGTTGCTGGCAGAATTCATCAGCACTTGTTAGTTCCCCATCTATCGACTGTCTAATTTGTTGTTTTCCAGATTCTAGATTTTCAGTCACACTGGAAATTGCTTGTGTAAGACTTTCGTCTTCGTCGTCAATCTGTTGCATTTGTTTTAAGCATTCGGCAAGCAGATCTCGACGGCGGACATTTAGAATTTTTTTCGCTGCCATATTTTCATTCAATTTTTCAATTTGAGATTCTAACGATATTTTGGATTTTTCTGCAATACCTTCAAGCCGTTGCTTTAAATCAACTGTACGTTGCGATATGGTTTTATAACTCTCTTCGATAAGGTGGGTGATATTTTCGTTTGTCTTCTCAACACAAGAACGTTGTTGAACGAAGAGTTCTTGTACTTCGGTAAGACGCTGCTGCAAATTTGCCTTCAACTCATTTTCTTTTGCCCGGACTAATGCAAGGCCATTGATTACATATTTTTTGTAATCAGTATTTCCCGAGGAAAGCGATAATAAGTGTTTCGTGAGGCAATCAGTAAAAGACTCGAATGAATCGACGTAAATGTTTGAAATGGATTCGACTTTACCCATTGCATTTGTGAGAAATGTATTTTGTAATTTCTTACTGTTTGAAAATTCCTCATTAATTAGATCTAGGTGGGATGTGTGATCTTTTTGCAATGTTGTCAAATTTTGACCCATAAGATCAAATGAGTTTTTCATTCGGTTAGTGAACTTCTCACATGCACTTTGAATTTTGTGATCGACATCCCTGCGGCGTTCAATTGTGTTCTATATAATTAAAACCAAGTTATTAGTAACGGGTTATTAGTCTAGTGTTAATATTTTAACAATTCAAAATTTTATTTTATTTTCTTTTGGTTCGGCCAAGAAAATTAAATTTTTTGAGTTGTTTCGGTTTTCTTCCCCACCGAACGATAATTATATACTTATAAGCTTTTTAAATTTTTAATAAATAATTAAATTAAGTTATATTTTGACTTACATGAAGCTTAAATGTATCGTTTGTTGCAATATCAGCAACTTCTAATAGCTTTGATGCCTGATCCAGTAGCTGTTCTTCGGTTTTAACATGACGGTCCAGAATTACCTTTTTTTCTTTGTACCTCCGCATGGTCGTTGATAGAACCTGCCAAGAAAATTGAATTGGGATTCCAAAAATATTTCTTTATGACTTAAGAAAACAAAAATAACCTTCTTAGTTAGTTGCAGTTCCCCTTGTGTTTTGGACAAGTCCCTTTCTTTTTTAAGCAACTCCTCAGCCTTCTCGACGAGATTCAAACTGACTTCGTTAAAGATTTTTTCTTTGTTTGTAAGTTCATCCTTCAAAGCTTTTAGCAACATCATCTTCTCATTCAACTCTCGATTCTGTGAATCCAACTTGTATGTCATATCGTTGTAGGTCTCCGCCGCAAGGTAAATGCCATTCTTGTCCCGAGCCGCTATCAGATCTCTCTTCAATTTATCAATCTCTTCGGTATACTCTTTAAGTACTGTTTTCTTTGTTAGTTTCTGATTGACTTCTGGACGATTCTGAATGTTTTTGGCTCGATGAGCATATTCCAGTGTGCTCAGAGTCTCCTCCAAGTCTTTATGTCCTGGCGAAATGGTTGCAATAATCGAGGTTTTGGTGCGTCCACCAAGGGACTCCTGCAGTAAGCGGGTCAATTTGGATTCACGATACGGGATGTGAGGAGTGCGTTCGACCAACGCGGTTATAACCCTTCCCAACGTTAGAAGCGATTGGTTGATGTTTACAGTTTCTCTAGTACGGATGCCTTTTTCATTGCCAGCCTTTGAGACGTTCTCGCTGCCCGCCAAATCGACAAGATTCAGTTTTCCAGTTTTGAGCATTTCCTCGCCATCAATACCACTCTCCTTGATGTGAACTAGGATCGAGAACACTGTGTGAGATCGAGATGATTGAGCGTTCATCAGAGTCTGAGCGGTTCGTCGACGTTCTTTGCCCTTCTCCAGCAACTTGTACACATCGTCTTTGCTGTGCACTGGGATCTCTTCCAGGCCCTGGATGATAACCGAACCCTTTTTGGTGCTGTCGTCGAATATACGAATCTTAGTCGAATCCTCCGAGGACAAGAGATCACAGAGTTCTTCGTTGTACAACTCTAGATATGAGATCCGCATGGAGAACTCTAGTTCCATCATTCGTAGCTCGTCGAAGAGATGACTCAAAGCCCGAGGAATTATGCCAATCTCAGAAACCTAAACAAAAAGTTAAATAGAACCTTAAAAGAGGAGGAATTTTTCAACTTACATCATCCCACGAAGATTTCAGTGCAGCACACTCTGTGCCCACCATAGTGTGGGTCTTTCCGGTGCCAGTTTGTCCATAGGCAAACACTGTACAATTATAGCCCGAGAGTACTTCTTCAATAAGTGGCCCCACAACTGCCTCATATACCTCATGTTGCTTCGAGTCTGGGCCAAAACTCCGATCGAATGTAAATTTCTTTGTAAGTTTAGAGTCAACGATGTGGCGTGTAATGATTTCCTTGGGTGGATGGACTTCGATGACCTCAGATGATCTAATGCCATACTCCCGAGCGTTCATAGGTCTAAAAAAAAATGCACTTTATAATCACAAGCCAACAAAAGATAAATTAAAAAAAAAAACTGTACCTAACGCGCACATAAACTTGAATATTTTGGTTTGATTTGCCTATTCTTGTGGAATTTGCAACAGCATTAGAAAAACTATTCATTGTAGCCATTTTAAATGAATCTACTATTTGATTTTAACTTAAAACTGGTAAATTTTGTTAGTTTTTCTTTAATGTTTTATTTCGGGATTCAGTTGTTTGTTGAAATTGAAATTATTTTATTGAAATGTCGACACAAATCCGTTATAAGAAAATCGGTGTTTGATATGGCTATTTAGTGATGCTGGCGACATCTGGGGGGGAGCATTTTAAAAAAGACAAGTGATGACAATTGTAATTTTACACTTCCTTTTGAACCCTTCACACGAGGAAACATGTTGTTAGGCCCTGTTTAGATTGTTACATGCTCACTACGTAGTGATCATGTCATGTCGTGTCTACACTCGAAATTTCTCAGTCATGAGTATCGCTGAACTCTGATGGAATATCTCTGAATTGAAACATTTGATTCTGGGCACCATGAACCCAGGACCCATGTTCTGTAACTCGGCGATAACTTTTCGAGGCGAGAAACGGCGACAAATGGAACAAAAATGGAACAAAACTCATAGGAATCCTATGGGTTTTGTTCCATTTTTCGCCGTTTATCGCCTCGAAAAGTTATCGCCGAGTTACAGAACATGGGTCCTGAGTTTAATATTAAATAAATAAGTAGTCACAAAATATAACAGAAATTGCAATTTTAGTAATTAAAACTGCTTCAGCATCTTAGCTGTTCTCAATCCATCAATTCAAGAAGCATTTTTTGTGTCCAATTAGACGTTTTTAATTTTTATTCTCATCTACCTTACTCTTCAACGAACATGCCAAAAATGATAAAATGGCATTAAATGGAACATTTCGGATATGAAACATGACTGCTCACTACAATCTTTATATTTTCTTCCTGACAGTCAACTCCCTTTACATCTCACCGATATCACCAACAAACTGCCGTCACTACGTAGTGGGCAGTCACAATCTAAACAGGGTCTTAGACCCTGTTCTTAAACAGGGTCTTAGACCCTGTTTAAGTTGGAAAGATTGAGTTTGGACTGGTGAGGGCCAGTTGTACAATAGTGGTTCAGCCTCGGTTCAAGATTTTAATTCACCGATTTCGGCGGATTAACTAAGGTTCAACGCTGGTTCAAGTATGTAATTGGTTATTATCACACACTTGAACAGTAAACCACTGTTGAAACTCATTTAATCCGCCGCAATCGATGGATAAAAATTGCTGAACCACGGTTTAAATATTTGTACAACTGGCCCTGAGTGCCATCGTGTTTATATGAAATTTTGAGGTGCCTCAAAATACATTTCTTGTGACCAAAAAAGTTTACTACACTCCGGAAGATGAAGAAAACAAAGAATTATGGTTCCCCCACACCAACGCGAATTTTCGGTGGCGACGACGAAAACAATAATAACAACGTGTTGTTTTCATTGACAACCACGTGTTGTTATTGTTGTTTTCGTCTTCGCCAAAGAAAATTCGCGTTCGTGTGAGGGAACCTTAAAACATTCACTATGGAAACCATGTTTTTGACAAATGCCATTGGAAGTGTTCAATTGAATTGAATTGAGTTGAATCCACACAATTACAAAAAAAATTGGCAATCCCGGATCAAAATCCTAAATGGCAAAAGGCAAATGGCAAATTAAAGCTAGGACCGCACTCGGCAGAACTGCACTTCAGCGGAACTGAACTTCACGACTTATTTGTAGGAAATTGTATGAGCTATATCGCACTAAGCGACAACTGCACTTCACGGCGCGACACTATGCGACAAAGTTGGTAATCTGACCAACTGTGTCGCGACGTGAAGTTTCGTTCAGTTTCGTGCGAAAGTGCGCACGGTGTCGCTGAAGTGCAGTTCCCCCTAGTGCGGTTCTACCTTAAAGGATCCCCCACACCAACGCGACTTTTCGGTGGCGACGACGAAAACAAATAATAACAACGCGTTGTTTTCGTTGACAACCACGTGTTGTTACTACGTGTTCTCCTTTGGGCTGCAGCATCTACTGCCAAGTACTTCTGGCTGCTTTCAACTACTTCTACTCTATGGTCAAAGTAGTTCAAAGCACTTCAATAATGTAGTAACGAAATGAATCCACGCAAGAAAGCGACACTTTCAGTAGAAGAAATTACATAATAAATTATTGTTGTTGATGTTTTCTATAGTTTAAAATAAAATACAAACACAAAAAACAAAAAACAAAAAACAAAAAACAAAGCTTTCACATTGAGGTTAGATTTTTCTTTTGGCAAAAATTAAAGCGTTCCATTCATCATCTACTGCGAAGTACTAAAAGTACTAAAAAGTACTTCGCAAGGCCCAAAGGAACACACCTATTCTGCTTTCGTCGTCGCCTCGACAGATTCGCGTGGGTGTGGGGGTAGCGGTCTGTTTTCTAGATCGTAGTTTTCAAATACTCTTGATTACTTTAGAAAACTCAAGGAACATGGCTTTTGTGTGTATCCATCTTAAACCAGTATTTTGCACGTTTGCCAACAAAAAATGAAAAATTCATTTGTGTCAACAATCGAACTCATCTGTCAGAATTCTTGTATTTATTTCGCCATATATAAATAAAAATAAAAAATAAATAAATTCTTCTAACATAAAATGTCGGACGAATACGAGTGCGTTTCACGAAATAAACTAAAACTCAAAAATGACGATAGTTCCTCTAAAAAGAAGAAGAAACAAAGTAAAGAAAAAAAGAAACTGCAACAAGCTGTAGCAGCTGCTTCTTATGTCGAAGAAACAACAAAGAAACCACTAGAAAGAAAATTAACAAAAGCTGAACAATCATTTAAACAAATGCAAGAGAAAATGGTAAAATTAATGTAATCATACAATTATTACCGATAAATAATTTGTTTTTAAATCTGACAGCAAACGAAAAGAATCACAGAAAAGGCATCATTGACCCACAAACAACGGGTAGAGAAATTCAACGAACATTTGGACTCACTCACCGAACACTTCGACATTCCCAAGGTTTCTTGGACTAAGTAAAAAGGGAAGAAGGTGCTTGGGAAGGAATATGTTTTTTCAAGTAGTTGGAATTCAAAATTTGGACTTGCGAGTTGTTTGATTTGCTTTCAAAGGGTAGACAAAAGGCTAATAAAAGAAAAAACAGCAGTTACCCTTTTGTAGTTTTTTATTTGCAATTAATTCTTTTAATAACCTTCAGTTATGCTAGGCAGATGATCTTGGTCTAAATCAGCCAACATATTCCAAGAGTGGCGTTATAATTGCGATGCACTTTGTATTTAATCCATTTGGAAAAACATGCTTGGGTCATAGATTTAATATTCAACTTTAGAGAAAGTTTGCAAAAGATGACTATGAGGGCCAGTTGTACAATAGTGGTTCAGCCTCGGTTCATGATTTTAACTCACCGATTTCGGAGGATTAACTAAGGTTCAACGCTGACACTTGAACAGTAAACCACTGTTGAAACTCAATTAATCCGCCGGAATCGATGGATAAAAATTGCTGAACCACGGTTTAAATATTTGTACAACTGGCCCTGAGAAAGCAAATGACTAAGGATACAAAGCGAATATTATTCAAATTTTAGATTTGACGTTGATATGATTTGATTGCCACAAGCCACGAATAACTACAAGGATAGATTTATCAAATAATCGACAAAAAAGAAGGAAAGGATAAGACATGAAAATAGATAGCAAATTAGAGCTTGAAGAATTATACAGTAAGTTAAGGTGGCGCTCCACTAATAGCCTAATGCTTCGCACTTCGGTGTAATTCGCAGATTTTACGTCCAGAACCTTAATGCCCTGATCTAAATCACCCATCCACCTTGGCCATTAATCATTTATGGCCTTTCAATTGGACGGAATGACATTATGCCTGTTTGGTTACTTTTTTTTAACAAAATTTTTCAAAAACTTAGTTTTTTTCTATGGGTTTTGATAGTAAATTGTGAAATTTTGTGAAAATTCGCAAGAAATTTCTCGGTACCAAATACTTCTGAAAACATGAGAAATAAACTTGCTTTCAGAATCGTTCCAGGACCGGAAGTGATTACATGTACCAAATTGTTATTCTGGATTACTAATGGAAAAGGCCACCCTTTTGCCTAGTTCCAAATCGCTAGAGCTCTGCATTTATTTAATACATCATCTTCATCCAATGGAGTACAAAAAACTTCATGACTGATTCAGCAGCAGGACTGGAGTAATAGAGATCTTATCAACACTCAGTCAGTTTTCGAAATAAGTAATAAGCAAATTATTCCTTGTATGAAGCTTTGATAATAATCTTAGCTAATAGTAAATAGTGGAGTCTAGGTACACAAAATCCATAGGTAACCATTTTTGAAAACAGCATATAAGCGCCATTTTCATGAGACATCACACCACACAAAATTTGGAAACAAACATCGTTTCAAATAAAAAAGCCTCAAATATATTTTTTTATATAAAACTTTTATTATCCCTAAGTGGATACATAAAGACCGATAGGAATCAGCTATCCTCCCGCAGCGAGTAGCTTAATCTTCTTCTTCTTCAGCTGGTGCGGCACCTCCTTGGTTCTTCTTCATGTTCTTCCTCTTCACGCGACCTGGGCGGCCACCACCGAAGGGCGATTTCAGAGAGAAGTCAATGTGTTTCTGTGAGTCTAGACGCACGACGAATGATGGGATGTTGACGACTTGCTTGCGGACACTAAAAAATAGAAAATACAAAATTAATAAAAGGTTATTTTAAATTTAATAAAAAGTGCTAAATTTGTGAAAAAAAAAAAACAAGTTCAGTAACTTACGATCGATTTGCTTTTATGAGTGCAAATACCAAAAGACGTTGAGAGCCGGTGCAGTGTTGTTTCGCACTGTTCGACTCCCAAGTGGTCTTACTGAACAAACCATTAATTTTATCTATCTGGAGCACTTGCGGTGTCCAGTGTCAGAACTGGGATATTTACCGGATATGTCTTTGACGGATCAAGACACGAGCGTGATGGATAGACTTGGCTAATCCCAATTTGAAGACCTGGGTCTGGAGACGACGTTCCAAGAAATCTTCGATTTTCAAACCCAACACGTAATCGAGCTTCATGCGTGATTCATCGAGGACACCGATACGCACCAAACGACGGAGGAGAGCGTTACCTGGAAGAATAAAATGTAGTAAGTTAGTAAAAAATAAAAACCGAGACAATGAGTTTCACTGATGTATTTTCAGATTTTTAGTTTCGACAGTTTTTTTTCAGACAAGAAGTGTCAGAATATTTTATTTTATAAGATAATCATCACATTAATCATGGGTTTTCTACTATATTACGAGAATCTTACCTTGGAACAATCTCTTCTCGTCCTTCTCATCCAAAGTAAGGAGCTCACGAGCAGCCTTACGGATTTTAGCTAGAGCGTACTTGACTCTCCAGACCTCACGCTTGTTGCGGAGACCATACTCGCCGATGATCTTCAATTCCTGATCCAAACGCGCCTTTTCATAGGGGCGACGTGGTGTCACATAAGTCTTCGAAAAGACGGATGGGATTCGTCCGTTTACCATGTTGAAACTGCAAAATGAGGAAAATTTTCACAACGTTAGATAACAAATCCACATTTATTTCACACATCACTAATAGTTTATTTAAATGTTTGATAGATTATGAAATCTTATGATTACGTCTAGTTATTTAAATGAAAATTTATTTGAAAATACAAACATTTTAATAAATAATTAGAAAGTTTAAAAAAATACGTACACCCGGTTCAACTGTTAAAAGATGAAAGAAAGAAAATTTCAATTCTAGTTTTCGTCAACGTAAACGTCAAAAGTAGTGGAATAAAATGGAATTGATATTTGAAGATTTTTATAAATCTACTACACTTAAAAGGTGTGTTCGTTGATAGTTAGATAACTGGTACTTTTTATATCTTTGGCTTGGCAGTGTTCACAAAAATTTTCTACTTTGCAACTTTTTTTGCGATTTTTAAGAACTTTGTTAAAAACACGCATTTAAGTGCCGTCTAACAAAAAACAAAATCTTAAAAGACTTTCTGAAGTTTCATTTTTAACTATCTTAATAGCCTTTTGAAATCAAACCCAAAATAGGGTATCTTGGCAAGCGTTGACGTCGAACATTACCCATTTTTGTTTGAACATTTCAATTGTTTTTAATTAATTGCACAAAATGGACTGCGATGCTTTGAAAAGCCGCAGTATCAAAGTTAAAATAAAAGCAAACCAAACAAACTCGTTTAAGGGCCAGTTTGGTCACAGTTTATTAATTAATGCAACTTGTAAATCATCGAATGTGCATGTTAAAAAATTTGAGTTGTTAATCATGGAAATTGCTAATCAGCTGATTTTCATTGATTAGCACAATAGGGGTATTCCCGATCCGATGCAACTGCAAAAATGCAAAAGTGTTAAATTGCTATACCCTAACCCCATTGTAAAAAAAAACTTTGCACTTTTGCAATGATACAAGACCAGTTTGCTTGCGGATCAGGAATACCCCTAATTGAATTACAATCTGTTGAAGTGGTGTAGCAGATTTAACCCACTGGGCCTTTACCAATAACCGAATTTAAAGACGAATTAAATATTCATGTAAAATGAACCATATGGTATGGACTATAAATAATGAACCATACATCACATGTTTCATATTTAAGAGTCCGTTCCATGTAATATTCATTATTTAGGGTCTACTTAAATATTTAAGTCATACCCATGTTTGGTTTGTTATATAAAGTATATAACATTATAGGGTCCATTTTACTTAAATATATAAGTCGTCTCTAAATTTTTTACTGGTAGGGCTCACTGTGAACAAACTACAGGCATTTAATGTCGTATTTGATTCCTATGGAATATTAAAATATTGATCTCCCAGATTCATATTTCGAAATGAGGTAATTTTAACCAAATTTGCACTAAATTTGGTTGGAAATTACGTAAAAACTTTATGAACATAGGTACCCTTTATGAACATCTACAATTTCATTTTGAATTTGATTTGGCAGCTAATAGCTTCTTTTAGGTGTGTTCTCTTTCTGTTTCTGTTTTCTATACATCAAATTTTGAGATTTTCAATGATTTCTAATGGGTTTTTACTATGACACTGATTACGTCTTTTTTCAGTCGTTTTGTCTTTTTAACAGCTTGTAGATGTATGCTTTTGTCGATGAAGCAAATAAAATTATTTTAATAAAAATTATCATCCACAATTGCTAAATCATATATGGCAAGATTTGAACAGAGTAATATTGGTTTTGGTAAGTAACCATTTTCAATGAACGCATCCGCTGTGGGGCTTTTTTCAAGAAAGTGTGAGTTATACAAATACAAATGCATTGACACAGCATCGCCATGCAGTTAGAGATATGCTGGGGCGCATAAGGAAATTTTTAGCTGGTTTTTTGAGGAATGTGTTTTGAGATTTTAAATCATTAAAATATTAAAAAAAAAACTTATTAAATTATGTACAAAAGTGACATAAAAATAAATATAGGGCATACATGCAAAACTTTATTAACATGCGGTGCTGTGTTAAATCTTGTCAACACTTAGATATAGTAAGAAGTTTACAATTTTTGCATTTCACTGCCTGATTCTGTTTTTAATACATATAAAGTAATGGGAAGAAAATTTCAAACCTTGAAAAATAACTCTGCACTACGGGCGCTCAACAAATGTGAGCGCCTTCCCATCACCAACAAAACGAAATGCGACTATGGACCAGAATTTATAATTTTGACAAAATATAACCCAACTTATAATTCACGTGATTGAAGTAGGTATGTTTTCATATTTAGATAATTTGCTTTTTTACAGCGAAATGCTATGAAATATCAATTTAAAATTATTCTAGGGGAATGTTTTTAACTAAAAAACATCACTTCACATTACTTTATGTAGAATATGAGACACAATAAGCTCTCAAAATGAAAAAAAAGTTGTTAACTCCTTATTATATGTATGTATGTAGCACCAATTATTAATATTTTTCAAAACAAAGTATTACAAGTAGGTATTCACAATTTTTACTATTTCAGTTTTTTATTTAGTTTAATAAGTTTTGTTCACTATTTTATCGTTTTAAAATCTCGAAACAAAATTTTATACTGCGGCAAATGACAGATGACCCGAGCAAATAGTGCCAACATTCCGATGCAAAATGTCTTAATGAAACAGGAAAGCTTAAGAGTTTTTTTGAGCATTTCCTACTGTGAACATTAAGAAGGTCAACAAAACACACCTTATATTGCTTTCATGAACAAAATCGGTTTTATTCAAAAATAACATTATACAATGATAGAGAAGTCCGTCCGTCCGCGTCGATTTAGGACTTTGCTCCAAATTTATTTTTGTAATTCGTTAGTTGAGAAATTCGTATTATACCTAAAGTACAATGATTTTTTCAAAAATGGCTTTTGATTAGGTAAACTTCGTTAGTATTTATATTATATTTGAATTCCCATAACGGAAATAAGGATTTTAATGAGGAAATTGAATTTAATTGGTTTTACTACAATTTTGCAAGGTGTTATTTCCTAGTAATATTAATAATACTATATAATATGTAACATTTAAAAATAATTTTTTATCAGCAAACTTTTTGCACTTTAGCACTTTAGCCAAGATCGCGCAAAATTTAAGCACCCACTTTCCTCTCCAAACATCAGCTGAAACCCTAGATAAATTTTGACATGAGAGCGTTGTGGAGAATACAAATCAAAAACTTCTAATTTAATAATTAGGAAGTTAAGTATGTAGAATTTGTATTATTAAAAATACCTTCTTATGTTGTGACTTGTGGAGAATATGTAATAGAAAACAGCTGTTCTCTGAGTAGAAATTATATTCAGCCTTTCCAAAGAATTTATTTTCACTACCTACTTAAAATGAATTCTTTTCTTTGGCTAAGATAAATAGTTTGTTCCCAAATATTCTTCCATTTCCATTTTTTATTTTTTAATTATACAAAGCAAAGCTCAGAAATTACAAAATCTGTTTTAGCTAGAGAAATGTGCCGAACAAATATTTCGTGCGCTAAATTTTGACAGATTTAAGTGATGTACAGTGAGGAACGAAAATATGATTTTTTAGCTGGAACTGTGTATTACACGGCTAAAATGCTTGGCTAAATTTTAGTTTGCCAAATTTTGGAGAGAATTTTGTATGAAAGCTAAAATTTAATTTAATTTTTAGGCTTTAAAATATATCTAGATATTATATAGGTATTCAATATCTACCCAAAAAATGATTTCAAACACAAGAGCAAGTCTATTTTATATATTTATTAATATAGTTATTTCATGGCATCAAAAGGCACATCCACTAGAACTCCTTTTCAAAAAATTTCTTAAAACAAATTTTTATCAAAATCTAGGTTTCATTTGTTGATTCAAAGTACCTACTTCTCTGGTTCTGCAAAAAGCTAATCTGCAAAATAAATATCATCTCTTTCACTTTACAAATTACAACCAGCGCACATGCTTTTCATTCTGCAAAATGACTTCCCGCTCCCATAGTTAAAAAAAAATAAAGAAAATTCAAACATAACAAACGCCAGTCTGCAAAGCGAGCACGTTGTTTGCCCCCCACGCTATTGGCTCCAATATTTTCCCTCACACACGCATGTGTCATTCTATCAGTGTTATGGGTTGCCACACTTCATTATTCAAAGTAAAAAAAAACGAATGAAGGTACACGTTATTATAACTATTATTATTATTATTTCGTAAGCATCAAACACTATTATAATAATTAATCAACTTATCTGTTAAAGTTTTCTTAGAAGAAGAGTTAATTATTTGGTTGATAAGTAAAAACTTAGGCAAAACCAGATGTCAAAAAAATTTATTTTTCCGTGGCGTTACTAGATTTAGGTAGGTATATGATGAACTTAGAAATTTGCATAAAATTTTCCTAGGAGTTTATCTCTAAATATTCCTAAATAGGTATAAACATTTCATGAAAAAAATGACATTATCGGTTTTTGCGTTAGTAAATTACCTACCACAGCTTTAAGCATTTTTATGAGCTGTATTTAATATTTAAACAAAAGTTAGATTTACAAAATTTTAATAATGTACATTTTTAAAAACTTCAAAATATTATACAATACAATAGATAAATCGCATTCAACTCTGTGTCAGAAAAATTTGTTAAACAAGAGTTAATAGGGTATCTTACGGTAGTATTTTGTCAATCTAATAAAATGGTCTAAGGCAACTCCGGGCTTACCCATCTGTTGGATATGCCTGTGCAGAAAGCTGTTGGGGGTTGGGGAATGACGATTTACCAACCAGACAAATTACAGTGAGAGACTCGTTATGAGCGAGGTACAGTACGAAAAACAGTGCTTAGCATAAGCAAAGATATAGAACCTCAGAAAACAAGAAAAAATTCAAACGCACACCTAGAAGCACAACCAAATGCCAGACTGACTATGCATGAGTGTGGTGGCTGTTTTGATGTTCGGTATTGTATCGGTGTGATATTTTGAATTTCTTGTTTCGCTCGTTGGTTCTACTGAACTGACAGTTGTTGTTCGGCGGTTACACAAGCAAGAGCGCCCTCTTTCGTCCTCGTGCGAATTCCTCTATGTGTGACTAAAAGTTACGCGTTCGATTAGCTCCAACTCGGATCTGGATACATCTAGCATCCTACACCTACAAAGTTCATTCGTCATCATCCTCGTTGTCTTCGTCTCGTCGTCGTGGTGTCATCATTATCGTTGCGTGGTGGTCGTCTACTGATTTATTTTAAGCCCCAAAAAGTGTGCGATTGGTGTTTCATTAGCACTTATATTCAAAGCGACCGATAGTGAAAGGATTTAAATATTTTGGCGCGTTAATATATATACTTGCCGCCCCCTATATATCCCAAACAAAATGTGGTGCTTGTGACTTATTCCATTGTCTATAATAATTCCAATCGAATCGACAAAAAAAACTACGAAAACTACAAGAAAAAAAAAACCTGTTCAAAAGGTAAATCTGAGGGACATCTCTTTTTCTATTTAAAAATTCTGCTAACGCATTTTTGTTATGGACGTATGTGTATTTTTCTGTTTATAAATAAAAATATTAAACTTTGTGAATATTATGTCTTGCGAAATGCACGATACAGACAACATGCGGGATGCATGCAGGGTGCCAGAGGCTCCCTCCTTGTTGTCTATTTTTACTTAAACTTGTTTCTATAAATTTTTGTTGAATCTCATCCCCATTGTGTGTGTGTGCGATGGCGGCTGCTGCGAGCTGATGCTGCAATTTATAAAAATGAAACGAACTAAAGATAAACGCCGCCGCGCCGCACACGAAGGAACCGAAAACAAAGAATCTACATACCGACTATACCTACATTATATTGACTTAAATCTTTAACAAAAGTATGTTCTCCCGCGATGTTTTTTTTCTGTCGCGTCTAGTTAGCCGTTTTTTTTTTTGTAGATGCAAATTTTACCCACATATCGTACCGGATTCAGAGCTCGGGGGTGGGTATAATTTGGATTAATTTTTAGGAACTTCTAAGAGCTAGCAACAATATATTATGATGGTTTAGAGGAAGGGGCATTGCACTCCAGCGAAGATAAGAAATATTATTAAAGAAGATCGTTAGTTCATTTACATTTACATTTACATTTGTGTGTCTAAATATAACATAATTTTCTACAACTGTTCTATTGAATCTTTTAATTTCCCAATAAGAAAATAGTTACATTTAAATGGCGCCCAACGTGGATCTAACTTCGATGTTTTATCAAGTAATACATTCGGGAACATTACGATTGACAAAGATTTGTTGTTGTAAAAATGCACTTCAATGTTGACAACGAAAATTGTGAGATTCACCTGTTATAAACCTGCAGGTATTTTATAAATCTCCTGAACTAACGCTTTTTTTCAAAATTAGGTTTGATCTGTGCTCAGTTTTATAATCAAACTTTTCAGACAAGTTCAATGTTTTATGTTACTTAATATTTACTGAAAATTAAATCCAAGTTCCCAGTTTAATGTAAATTTCAGCAGAACCGCTTTTTGAGTGAGTTTGCCACCTCCTGATCAAAACCTGGCACACGACCTTACTTTTTTTTGTTTAAATATATTTTAAAATATCATTCAGTAAGAAATTGTTGAAGTTTGCGGACACACACTTCAAAATATAAACCGTTAATAAATTGTCCAAAATTTTATAGCACCCTGTTTTGGATGGTCCAAAAACACCACATGCATAAAAAGTTAATTTATTTTCTTATTATTTCTATCTTTCCATTCTTTAAATTTTTTTTCGCCTGCTTTTGGCTGTTAGGTACATATGTATTTTGTATTGAAAGGTACAAAGTTTTTGCGAGAAATTCTAAAAATAGTGACCGCCACATGGATTTTATATGTATACCGATACCTACTTTTTTCCTCGTGGTCTGCTCTTCTTAGCCAACGAAAACGAAATGTCAGCAAACCGTGTAGAACTCCAGGTCTCTTTATATCTGTTTCTCTTCCTTTGTCTTGTTCCTGATCTTCAAGTTTTTTGTTTTTTTTTTCGGTTAAAAAAGTTTACAATTTTTGCTTTAATTCCAGCCATTGCAGAATTTTTTGTGAGTCCCTCTCTGCGAGTAAATTGTGATCAAAAATTCCGATTTTATCCAGCCAGCCGGAGTTATAATGCCATGGACACAGCACCTTAGTTTGTCTTTGCTTTGTTTGTACTATATATAATATACCTACAAGAAAGATATTTATTTCTCTTTGTTGTGGTTGTGGATAATTTCATTTTCATTGCAAATTCTTTATTCACCTTTTAAGATTCTTACCGCACCAACCCCCATGCGCTCGACTTAGTAATTTTTTTAGTTTTTATCTTAGAGTTGTTGTATAGGTATGAAGGCTTTAATGGAAACATATACAAATCTCTGATAGCAATCAACGCCATTGCATAAGAACCAACATAAGCGGCTGATGCTTTATTCAGGGTCTGTCTTTTAAATGCATCCAGCTTTAATTTTTATTAAGCTTTTCAGCTGCACCATAGAAATTACTTATAAACACGACGAGAAGTTGAAACTTGAAACAAACTAAGTATCTGTTAGGTATTTAGGTACCTATGTAGTATATGTATGTATTATACACTTCGACTAAATGAGCCTGTGTCGAAAACTAGTTTTTTTCTGCCAAGCCCAATGTGCGCGAGCACAAGTTCAGACACATGCATGGAATTATGCAGGCAGACGCGTTGATAACTTAAGAGATTGCCTTTGTATGAGTGTTGAGTTCCCTTTTTTTTTCTCCCCAACACACCTCGGCGATCGTGTGGAGCAATACAAGGAACCAAAGAGTGAATATACAAGACACAAACGAGTCTATTCCACAACACCGGCTTTGTGCAAACAATCACTGGGTCTAGGGTTTTAAAATACCTAACAGGGACGTATTTGTGATTCTTAAGAATAAGGGGCTCTTCCTATTTTTGGTTTGATTTTTTTAAAACTTAAAAAGCCTTTAAGGCTTAAATTAAGTGTTGGGCGCCATTTTTGACCATATGTAAAAACTAATTAATTAGGATAGAAAAATAATGAAATCTCAATTTCAACTAGGCATATGATCGGCATATGGGCGCCGTATTTAAAATAAAAATCCGTTGTACAAGTATAAAATATAGTTACTTTGTGTCAGTGTTTGGAAATTAAATTCAATAATAACTAATTTAATATGCAGTTAAAAAATCAAAAAAAAAGAAAAACTAAATTTAATTAATAAAAATCAAGAAAATTACACATTTGTTCATGATTAATATTTTTTGTTGAAAAATAGTGCCCAACTTACCATTTAAAAATTAATGTAAGGCATTTGGAGTTGCGACTCTCTCGATTATTCGAAAATAGGAATTTATAACTAAAATTTGTATTTAGTTTCAATTTTAATTCAATTGAAGCCTTTAAGAAATATTTCAATTTGAATTATTGGGCGCCATTTTCATAAGAAAAAAAGCATTCCTAAATTGTTTTATTAGTAATTTAATATCTGGTTCCTATTAGACCATCCAAATTGCAATTTTTTTTGCTAAAAAGATAATTTTTGTTTGAAAATTTAAATTACTTTTCAATACGTTGGGCGCCATTTAAATGTTTAAACCTTTTTTTTGTGTCCGAGGTGACTAATATCAATTTACAACGTACAATGTATTATTTAGATACGGCCATGATGTTTTGCGCACACAAACGAAGCCTTCACTTACGCACTGTATTGCAAAGGTGCAGCGGGCAGCTGCACTAAAGTTTGTGTTTATTTTCTTTATTTATTTTGTTCGTAGGTAAGAAGGTAGTCGCACTCGTTCTTGTACCTTCTTTTTGTTCTCCACCTGACTGACAGAAGGTTAAGGACCTTAACAACTACTCGGAATAAAGTTGTTGCTTATATAGGTGGTTAGAAAGAAAACAGACAAAGATCGTACCTAGTTGAGTTTTTGTTTTTCCTGACCATTTTGATAGAATTATTTTTTGCACTATAATAAAGGTTAGTGGACTCTAAAACTTGTGATAATAACAACAAAGAACTGAGGAAATACGCGAAAAAAGTGGCAAAACAATGAATTAAAAAAAAAAGGTTAATGCTCTAGAAGGCTTTAATTAATAATAAAGGTGTGGTAGTTTAGCAAATTTCGTGTTAGACTTCTAAAGTAATTAAATTATTCAAAACAACAAAGGCTATATCAATCGACAAAGAAGAACATTTAAAGGGGTCGAATGGGATGGAGAGAATTTAATTTTCTTGTTTGAAAGAAAAAGTGCGTCTGTTTGACGATAATGACATTTAAAAGAGATCTTTCACTAGGAATTCGATGTGAACTTTTTTTCTGAAGAAATTGAGAGTCGATACACATAATATATGTATACATTAATATTATATGCAGCATGGAAATTGATAGTGGCACCGGTGTGAGGAGAATTTATTGAAAGTAACGAGTTTAAGCAAAAATCAGGTTAGCTAGCCACTTGTATAAGGATGCAAAAATGAAAGTGGTTTTGCATAAGTTGAGTTGTGAATTCTTATATAAGACAAATTGTTAAGGTACGTTTACACTCAAAAACGAGACTAAGATGAGATTTGAAATTATTTTCCAAAAAATCACATCAATAGTGAGGTATCGCAGTCTTTGAAAACCAATGAAGTTAGCTACAATTTCAAGTTGGCGGGAAATTTCGATAGTTTTGTAATCCGAAACTGAACCTGCATAAAAACTTATTAAATTGATAAGTTTTAAATTTCTTGTTGTTGATTATTTGTATGATAATGATGTACCTATATGCTTGTATATGTTTTCGAATTTTGCCAAGTTATGCAAAAGAGTTAAATCAAATACACATTTTTGAGAGATTATATTTACACCTTCTCCATCACAGATAGTTTTGCCACTTCCATACTTGAGGCGTTAACAATATTAAATATCTACATTAATAACTTAATTTAACTAATTGAATTGATTTTTAATAGAAATAATTTCTATCAACAATTTAAGACTAAAAAAAATCTTGAAATTAAAATTCGTTTCCACTCATACAAACTGATTTTTGATGAAAGCAACAGCAAAACCAAAGGCGCCCCTCTTCGGCTGTACAACGCCTCCGACACGAACTGCCACAATTTAGTTTCAGACAATGTGTTGAGCAATTAATTCATGCGAAATTTTTGACAGATACATGATGTATAGTTTCAGTTAAATTTGAAGATTTAGCTAAATTGAGAAATTTTGAAATAAAGTCTTAATCGTCTGATGAGGTTAATATTTGTTATCAAATAAAATGGTAGAGTGGAACTGCTCTTGTGTTTAAAAAAAAAAATGTAAAGTAGCTTAACGAAAATAATAAACAGTCAAAGAACTAACAAAATTGTTTTTTTTTTATGAAAAAATTATAAATAAAATTTTCAAATTTTGTTTGAACTATTGAGAAGAAACGGATTGAAAAATTTTAATATAATCGTTTCAGCAGTTAAAAAAAATACATAAGTAAGCACGTTAATATCTAAACCAAAAAACGTTAAAACTCTATTAATTCTTTTGTGTGTGAAGTTTTTGGTCAAAAACCTGAAATGTATTATTATTTTAATTGCTTTCGACTTTAGGTAGATACTAATTTAATCAAAATCGATAAAGTAGTTTTCGATAAAATTTGAAAAAAAAAGAAATCGTTGTATGCCAGGTAACCGTCCTAGATGAGTTTTAACAAGAATTAAAATTTCTCCTCTAAAATTTCAAGAAAATCCGTCCATTCGTTTAAGCTAAAGTAAGATATTCTACACCAGTGTATACGGATAGATCGACGAAGCAACGAGCTCGTGTCGAAAACAACTTTTTGAACTTTTACATCATCGTAATGTTATAGTTAAGATTAAATCCTCTTTTTTTTACACGAAGCCCAATATTTCCCCTAAAGAGCAAATTTAAATTCCCTTATTAAAAACACCGAAAAATTAATAAGATATAATCACTTAAGTAAATCAAAAATGTATTCCTAAGTTAATAAATTCACATAAGCCTTAAACAGGTCAAGGTTATCCTCAAAGTGTTTAAAACATAATCAAAGTATGTAGGTATGTATTGTACATATGTTTGTACATAAAAGAAATTTTTCGAAACTTTTATACATTATACATACCAACCTATACGAGAAATTTCAACAAAAGAAAATGATAAAAGCAAACCTTCCTTAAAAAGTTTTTTATTTTTATTAACACACAGGTTTTCTCAGTTAACCGTTCTTGTGAATATCACCTACTAGCCTCATTTTTTTTAAAACAAGATATCATGAATTAATCCTTCCTCTCCGTATAACCTTCGGTATTTTGGTCTTTTTTAGATTCTAAAGTTGAAAGTTCTAATAAAGACGCACCCCACAATCATCAAAAAATAAAAAAAAAAACGTGTGTTTTTGTCAGGTATATAGTGAAAAAAAAAAATACGTATAAAAAAGATAAAACCCAAAACCGGAAAATAACACACAGATGAAATGTTCCTCCATGCCTGCGGCAGTATATTTTTTTTTTGGATGTATCCACAATCTGGATTATTTGCGCCTTTCCTTTATGTAGCCTTCAGTCGAAACTGTCCAGTCCAGCTTATATGCTCACCTCTCTTCTTATAGTTTACCTGTCATAACCAGGTGCTTTCTTCCAAAAATCTGTATACCTATCTACCAACCTGGCCATATACCTACACATTTTATCTACATAAAATATTTGACTTTTGTCCCGAAAGAAGGCAAATAATGTTCTCCCCTTTACAATGTACATAAAGCGAAGCCAAAGAGTGATTCCGTCTTTGGTTCTTTGTGTCAACATGGTGTTCTTTTATTTTTTGTAGATATTTTTTTTTGTGAATAAAATTATCATCTGTATCTGTAAATTTTTCTTGGTATCCCAGATGGGATGTCACTCAACCAGTTTCAAAAGTTATAAGATAAGAAAAACGTTCTGTTATTTTTTTCTTGTTGATTTTTTGGTTTTCAGCTTTTTTTGTTTCAAAGAAAAAAAGGTTCACCTTACTGCACTAAGATGTGAGGAGATTCATCGGCTCTGAAGCTTCTTCGGACACTTTGAAGTTATTTAATACTGTGAGGGCAGATTTCTTTGAAAATTCGTTAAAATGTTTTCTTTCTCTCTTGATTGTATATCAAAGTGATTTAAAAATAAATCTGAGAAACTTAAATGCGATTAATATATTCTTTTTAATTTTTTTTTTTTATTTTCAGAATCGTTTTTCGAAACATCCGCCCATTATTCAAACAGGAGAACGAAAACATAATTAATCAAATATAATATATAAAAAAATAGGTATAGTAACCCGGAAACCAGACAGGGAGAACGTGTTCAAAAAAGTTTCTGCTGTTGCAATTAAATCCTAAATTCGTGCTCGCAAAGATTTGTGTATTCAAAATAAATATATTTTAAATAAAGCTCTAAAACTATATACTTCCCTCTATCCAATCCATACATTTTCAATTACAATTTTCTATACATTATAATTAATTTAAAATAATTGTGAATTGCTGTTGCATAAATTAAACACCGGTGCTCCAGTGAAGATTCATATAGGTATATATACATATAGCCTATAGCATCAATTAATAAGCATCAAAGAATCTAATAAAATTAAATAAAAAAAAATAATTTATAACAACACAAAAGTTTGCATGAGTGCCCGAAGTAAAACTGGTGTTTTATTGTATATTAAAAAATCTGTACGCAAGCGCAGTGCCAAAAAAATGAAATCAATTTCATGATACTATAAGTGGTCTGAATCAGTGATATTAAATTATTTAAGGATGCCTTCGACACCATACGATTTGGTACAAGATGACCAGGATCTTAGGATACCGTTGCATGCCGAGCAGGCCTTCTTAAATGGAATAACATTTCAAGCTAAGGTAAGTTTTTTTTGTTTTTATTAAATTTTCTTGAACAATCAAAAGTATCCAAGTCTAATCAAAATAAGGAAAAATTAAATATACATGAATTGAAAATGTTTCACTGGATTGAGTCTCTTTAAAGTTCGAAAGCTACATGGATTAAACAAAAAAATTCTACATTCTACGGCCGAAAATAAAATTTTCTAAGTGTGAAGTTAGTAGTTTCCCAAGGCGTAATAGTTGAACATTGTTTTCCCTCCAACTAGAACTGTCAATCTAGAAAAAGAAAAGCCCAATAGAGTGCTGCAATTGTTGGAACTGGAGCTGGAATAGCTGTCAAAAAACTTCGTGTATGCTACTTTTTTAAGTAAATCAAAAATACAGCTGTAAACAGCGTTTTGTGTAATTTAAATAAAATAAACAAGTTCGGGCTACTTATACATTTTTTTAATATCCGATATTTTTTTGTATTTATAATTTTTATGGCGAAACAAATAAGCATTGATTGAGCTACAATATTTTATGGCGGATCTTTTTTTCTTCATGCAATTTGAGATGCAAACGAGCTGTATAGGTACGTGAAAAGATGGCAAACCAGCTCTGATTTCAAGTGCCTTCAATATTTTGACAGCTATTGCAGCTCCAATTCCAGTTGCAGCTCCGTCTCTATTGTGCTAAGGCAGTTAGTTGTTTGAACAGTACACAAACCTAAGGTAGGTTGTCAAAGTTAAAAGTGTCAGAAATTAAAAATGGCTGTTCGACTGCCCACAAGAATTTTTCGCCGCGTTATATAAGAAGCAACAAGAAAATAGTTGTTGCAAGTTGATTCACCATTTTCTTCGATTTTGACAGATGCGCAGAACTGAATAAAAATAAAAACGCTTATGATATTAACTTTAACTAACTCGGTTTTGTTTGGCATATATGTATATTGTATATGTATGTTTTGTTGCATTAACTACAACTGAATTCGTATATATATACCACTCCTTTGCATTTATTGGAGTGACAATTTGGTTCTTCAAAAATCGTCAAGATGCTATTTCCGTCAAGTCATAATGAAACGCACTTTTATTACGATCGCTTTAAATATAACATGAACGAAGTTAAATTAAAATTGTAAGAACCTTTTTCGAAAAAAATTTAAAAAAAAACATGGCAGCTATTCCCGTTCTAGATGAGCTAAAAAATATTTTAATTTAAGACTCAAAGGTGTTACGTTCCATAGGTTCCACTTGTCATGATAATGCTTTAATTAATTAATTTGAGAATGAATTCATTTTGTATATATATAGGTAGATCACCGAAAGGTACAGCTACGTTAGCTTAGCTTCTAGAGACATTGCCCCCCAAAATCCATAATAAAACTTAAGACTTTAATATAATTTCTCGGCATACTTTTTTACATTTGACCTTTATATTTAGGAAAAGCTGCTCATATGTAAATTCAAATGTAGAAATTTTTTGATAATAATCTGTGCTCAATAAGCACAATCAGTATATCTACTGATACTGGCAGCTCTACTTAATAGTCTTAAAGTTGTGGTAAAATGTTGACTAAGAATAAAAATAAGAGTCTTAAAATTCCTCAAGAAATAAATGACCAACCGTAATAGTGTTCCATATTCGAACTTACTTACAGACATAATATCATTATAAGGGTATGATTCTCATCCTAACCGACATTTTATATATATAATCCACTACTTTAAGCCCCAAATCAACTTACAGTTCACTGAACCGTTCTTAACAATACCCAGACACAAAGTGTTTTCATTTTATATTTCAAAAAAACTTTTTGTCTCTGCAGCTACGAAATAAAAAATGTAAAAGAAAAATGTTAAACAAAATAGATATAAACTCAAAACTCACACGATAAATTGAAACGTTTATGCGCGTAAACCATGAAAGATAAAAGGCAAATGCCCACATTTCCCTTTCGTATAATATATTTTGATCATATATTTGCTTATGAAGTTTTCAGGACAAGCGAACAAAGAAAAATTTATTAATGAACCCGCAATGCGTAAACAGAGCGCAATAATAAATTTTCATTTTTGCAAAATACTACACATCGACTGACTTCGACTTCGGTCTATATTTTTGGTAGGTATAGTGTAGTTAAATGGGTAAATGGATTCTCCACAACCTCCATCATATAACCTACTCCATATTGAATTTTTCAGAATATTAAAGGAAACCCAACGAGGCAAGCAAGCTATATACGTAGTAACCCATCGACGAAACCTATTTTAAGTTGAACGAAAGGATCTCCCTGATTCAATGCAGCAATAATAGCTATATAGCCAGTAGAGTCCTTATTTTTCTATATTAAGGATTCATGAAAAAAATAAGGAACCAAAAAAAAGGAACGAAACGTGGCCATGGAAATAAAAATGGAGCTGAATTTATGACACTATTTACAGTTCTCATCTGTGAAATATAGAATTTTTCGGATCAGACGAAGAAACGAGTAGTATGTCTTCATTCAAGCGTGGTAACATTGCGGAATAATAGATTCACACACAGACTCCCTGTAGCTAGAAAAGACTGTGTTTTTTTTCTTTTTTGCCATCATGTAGGTTTATATGGGGAAAGATTCAAATACCAGGGTTTATCCTTTATCTTCATATGTCTTTTTAGCTTAAAGGTTCTGATTTTATTTGTGTGATATCGATATCCCTTTTGAGCATTGCGTAGGTTGTGTTTTTGATTAAAACTGCCGTTATATGGCTCCAGTGGGAATTACAAATTAGAATGGATTCAGAAAATCACATTCATTTAATAAACCTAATTGACTGTAGGAAGATTTTTTTTTTCAAAGATGCTTGATTGTGTTGCTAATTGGACACCGATACAATTTGATGCTTGCCTTTTTTTCTTTGCTTTACAAAGAAAAAGAAGTTCTGTAATTAATTAGACTCTAATGAACCGTTAGGGCATTTTTTTTTACGGTGGGGGAGCATTAGATATGTAACTTGTAGGATTCAGGCTAATAAGCGAAATGAGAATCCCTTCATTTTATGAAGTGCGTGCGGTTCGAAATACGTGGAGCCCAGTTGATTAAAATGCCAATCATACTATTCAAGAACGAGCTTAATTCTCCCACACAATAGCTTTGACACATTCTCTTTATTAAGCAGAAAAATTTATTGAACTTCTTTAGAAAAATAATTACATACATATGTAGATCAATATAATGAGGAATATTTAAAATTATGGGTTGTCGCAATTTTAACAGACAAGATTTTTGACAGGTCATATCTGGCATGTCTTGACTATAACTCTGTACAAACCTATACATGTGACATATTTATTTTGAAACATTGCTGACATATATTTTTTTGGGGCCTGGGTTTTAACCTAAGACAAGAGAAGTTCAAAATTTTCAACATTTTTCTATTCATCTTTTTTTATTTTAATAAAAAAACCTTCTCAAGAAAATCATTATATGTATATATTAACATATAAGCTGTTTTTAGACATGTTTTTCTGCAAGCCCGGGGTGAGTCGGTTGAAAAAACGACAACTTAGATTAGTGATGCCATCATCACAGAAATAAAATGGAGTTTTCATACAAACTATCGATAACATTCATAATACTGTATATTCGTAATACAGTTTTTCTGCGCGTTTAAATTAAATCCCGAGAATTCTCTGGGTTTAGCTAAGCCGGCAGGGGATTAGTTGTTGTTGCATTTAATATGTAAAATGTTTAGCACCGACGTCGTTTTTTTATCAATTTCCCCCAGGCTTTAAAAAAAACACCTTTTATCTGCATAACTCAGGGCTGACAATTGCCCCTATAACCTATTGTCCCCTGAATTCGCGGTTGGCGGCAGGACAAAAACAAAGAACCCTAAATTTTCAGGTGGACTTCAATAAGATTATTTTGTTCTTACAATAATTTGTTAGGAATGACAGTCTTGGCCCAGTAAAGCTTTTTCTGATTTTCAATGCCATTGAAAAAGCCTTTTGGATTAACGACTCTAATAAGAAGACGTCAGCTCTTTACTACAATTCGTCACTTAATTTCATTAAATGAAATCTCTAACAACAAATGAGATATATATCTATTTTCCTTTTTGATCAAAAGAATATTGTTTTACAAAAAAAAAAAAAAAAAACAAAAATATACAAAAGTAATCACTGTTCGTCTATGTAAATTGTAATGAAATTCCAAAGAAATCTATGAATCTTCAATGCACGATTATAAAAAAACTCTCAATGAATACTAAAAAAGATAGATAGAAAAAACGTTTGCACCTTAGAAATTTCCAATAAAATTCTTCAAACGTACTACGTATCTCTATTGATTGTGTTTTACAGCGCGATTAATTCACATTACGAATGAAGTGAATTCGAATTCAAATTCTGCATATTATTTTACTTCGTTTGGGTATAGGTGCCGCTGCTGGTGGCTAAATCATGTGGATGCGGAGTATGGTACACTATACTCCTTGTTAACTTGAAGCTGCAGAAGAATGTCGCTGAGTTATATTCATTTGTTTAACAAACGAAAGACCCGACTTGGAATCATAGAAAAATGAATGTACATTCATTATAGACACAGTCATTCAGTCATGCATAACCACAATAGCTGGTGTATAGAGTATTTCTACACCATGCATAGAGCACCTTTAGGAACAGCTGAGGTTATGCCATCTGTAGTGTGTTACAAGAAACTACTTGACTATAGAACGAACAATTTGATTAGAAGAGAGCTACCGGTGTATAAATATGAGAATGTCGATAAAAGAGAAGACAAAGCGAAATTTATAAATAAAAAAAAAAAAACAAATAAAATAAAATATCTAACCAACAGCTAGATACATGAACTTGGCCCCACGCGGGCGAATAAAACAAATATCTATACATGCTCCTCTAATCGTTGTTTTGAAAAATGTATAAAAACAATGGCAATTTAAAATTGAAATAAATGCACGTAAATCATGATCATCATTTATTTTTCTATACGTTATGATGTATGTATGTATATGTAGTTAAATTCATTCAAACACTTGGTAACATTGTCAACTACCATTAATCAAACGAAAGCAGATTTGTCATTCGAATGAGGGAGACTAATCATCGGAAATGATGCTCGATATCAATAAGGTGCAGGATGTAACACCTTGAGCAAGCAAGTTAGATGATACATACTTTGTCAAGTTTAAAATGCAATGTGTAAGGCAAATAAATAAATCTAAACGTGACTTCAGTTCGCAAAAAATGGTAAAGCACTTCCGTTTGATATTAGCATTTAAGTGAGTCACTGTGCCACTAATTTAGGTTAAAGCTTTACTTGGAGTTAAATGTATAATAAAGTTCCGTTAAAGCGTGAATCAGTGCCGGTTTTCAAATTTAATTCATTGTATATTAGTGACATAAGATTGTACAAATAAAAAAACACTGACTAATGATGTGGGAAGTCTCATTAGGCTATTAAAGAGGGAGATTTAATTATAGCCAAATAGAAATGATATTTTGTATTTAAATTTTACAGACAAAAAAAACCTGTTTGACCTATCGACCTAGTAGCTTAGAATTGTTGAAGATTTCTTCAATTAAACGAAAATAAAATCTTATTAGAAAATATGAAGCATTAGATTTTAGAGTATTTAAGCGCATATGAATTCAATCCGAGTAATTTAATGCACGAGTGGGTTGAAGGTATTTGCACTTAACTATACCTAAATAACTACAATAGAATACTGCAACTGGTTACTGGACCCGGAGCTGGAACAGCTCTAAAAATGTGTTACGTTCTATTTTGTGCCCACAATGTAGCTGTACAGTTTTTGTATGTTAAAAAAAAACAAATATTTTTCCTTTAATTACATTTTTTTTTCGTTACATAAATAAGCACTAAAAGCTATAATATTTTCTTCCGGCTCTTTTTATCTTCATACAAATTGAAAAAGTGCTGTACGTGGAAAGTTAAAGGTTAGCGAACTATTGCGGCTCCGACATGCAGCTCCGTATGCAGTTGAGTTCCATTCTGCTTTGTGTTTATTTACTATTTTGACAGATGTTCAGGCTGCGACTCCGGCTGCGGCTCCGTCATTGTGTTCAGCCAGGAACTCTTGCAGCACCGCCGCCGCCGCCGAGCCGGTGCACCGTCTGCAGCTCCGGTTGCAGCTGCTGTGTTCGTAAATAGTAACATTGAATTTTTGTATGTTCAATATTTTGACAACTATTTCAGATGCAGCTCCGTCTCATAAACAATGCCAGAATAACTTTCAATGCTGTAACTAAGAATTGATTGGATTTTAAACGAAAATTCAATTAACAGTTTTTTTTAAAGCAAAAAATAACTACCTGAAACTACCAAACAAATATTTTTCGTTTTGAATATCTCGACAACATAACGGCTGATTTTTGAACTTCACTTGATTGCATATTGTACACCGTGATAAGGTCTTTGAAGATCTTGAATGGGGAATTTTCTTATTACAAAATAACTTTGGGTCTCGAGTTTCTAAGGGCACCAATGGGAAGTGGATTTTACTGTAACAATATTATTAGGAAGTGTAATACAACAAAAATTTAAAAGACATAATTTCCTCTTTCAAAAAATGGGACTTTCTGCCAATTTTTAAGCCATTTAAATTTTGTCAAAATTCGCTTAATTTTAAATAAAATAATGCGAATATAAATTTTTTCGAACCACGAGGAAATTGTCGGGTCAAAAAAGCGCAAGCGTGCCACATCAGCAACGTATGCATCTTACCATGATGGAAATGCAAAGAACAAAGACTTTACTTTTTTAAATATATGTACTTACAATTTTGTCTGCTACTCTTTTCGTTCTAAAAAAATATTGATAAGCTAACTCTTAAAATACAATTATTGTATTTCATAGAATTTTCAAATAACTTTCTTAAATTTTTTCTTCGCAAAATCCCACCCTGTGCGAGCATATATAAATCAATCAATTGAGATTCTTCGGTTTATGCACTGTTGTTGATATGCAAATTTCCGTTTCCGGTTTTTCATCAAAAACTCACATGAGTATACGAGTATTTTCTAATAATTTAATTTCTGTCGAAAATTGAATAGAAAAATTGTAGTGTTAAAAAGATTCAAGTTAAATAATATATTTTTTTTAATCTTGTTACGTTTTTGCCGGCTTTTGTTCGTATGTTTTTTTGTTTTTTTTTTGAATATTTTGCTATTTGTTTTCCCTCCAATTCGTGATCACATAACTTACTTAGTTAAGCGATTGGAGGTGTTGATTTTACACAAACATTATTTGTTTTGATTTGAACAAACTTTTTTCGCACAGTTGTTGTTGTTGCAAAAAATGTATTATACATATACATAGGTAAATATGATTTTTTTTCGATATGATTGTTATTTGTTTACTTTAGGTTTTTTTTTTTTTAATAATATATAAATCAATTGGCATGTAATATTGAAGTGTGAAACCATTTACTATTTGTTTATAAAAGATGAATTTATAAATTTTTTCTTATCGCATTACTTTGTCTTAATAATTTTTTAAAACAAAATTTGAAAAGACATTATATTGATCTATTTTTAAACAAAATAATGGATGGTCATTAAAATGTGTTGTATATGTACGAATATATGTATATGAAATCTTTAGGCTATGGGGTTGCTGGTACTTATTTACGTGAAATGGCTCAAAAAAAAAACAAAAATTTTGTCTGTACTCTGGATTTTGTTTTGCAAAGATTTTATGTTTTATATTGTTGACTTCTATTTTTGAAACATCCGCCTCTTGACTTGTCCATTAATGTTTGTGTATTCAATCAAAGGCAAATCAAAACTCATGTATATGTACATCAAGATAATACATTTTATGAAATATCCAACCAGCTAACATAATTTTTGTTCTCCCTTTTCTCTTTTAGAAAAAGAAATCATAATTATTGTGGTAAACATAAAAAACATTTAAAGGCCATATTTATTCGAATAAACTGCTGAACTGAAGGCACATCATTTTAAATTGTTTTTCCATTTTTGTTTAGCAATAATTACAAATTAATTCAAGCTTTAATGACTTTAAAATGAAATAAATTGCGCTTATTCATCCAATTCTGAAGTCTGAACACTATTTTTGCCCTCAGGGGTTTCTCTTTCTAATATAAATCATTTATTACATAATTACAAAAGAGAGCATTTAATTCACTACTTGCTACTCGTTTATTCTTATAAATGTTCATTGTTGCCACCATTGTTTTTTTCTAAATAATATAAATTTCCTTTTGTAGTGAATTTTATTAAGTAAATCATTTTTACAATATCGGATTAATTAAGGGCAGTAATTATTTTACTATTTAAAAATTTAAATTATATTTATTAAGTCAATTTTTACTCATGGATAAAAAGCTATTAAATCCGTTGCAGTTGTGTCTCAAAGATATACAAGTGTACATTCAAGATTCAAGGAGTTTTTGTCTCAAATAGATACAAAATATACATTAAGTTTTTATTCTTAAAACATTAATAAAAGGCCATTTTAAAAAGTACCTAAAATAAATGTTAATAATTTTTAAACATTTAAAAAGACGTATTATTACATTATATATATTGGCAACACTAAACTTATAGCTCCCTCAAATTACAATTCACTCAAGATCAAACCTCTTTGCCTAGCCTACGACAATGATTAATTGTATTTTGCTCATCAAAACGTGGTTGAAATAAAATGGTTGCCATAAACAAACATATCACATCAAGGGTTTTTATATATATGTATATAAAGCATTCCATTTCTTCGGCCCGCATTCATTTCCGGTGAATAATTGCTTGACCGATTTCATAACAAGTTTAAGGTTCAACCACCGATTAGATTGTGCCCACAATAAACTCTCAAATTAAGTTCAGTGTGCCTTACAACTCATATAAAAACATAAAACAAGGAACCTCCCTCCACTACACTATACGCCCGTCCTTATTTATATGCCAAAAATAACTCAGGTGAAAATTTTCCACTTTATCGGGTAATCGATGAGTATGCTTCAATATTTTGTGAGTAAGGTTCTTTGTCACATAAATAATGGTGGTATTTCCGGAAAGGAACCTCAACTCTCTTCAAAAATGACGACGCATTCAAGAGTAGGTTTATATTGCAAAGGTAGGTATAGGTATTTCGGTCGAGTGTCTGATGGTCTGGTCTGGAGTTATATAGATGGATGAAAAATTGCAAAAACGATTTTGCTGTGGCATCAATTTATATTATAAAAGCATTAAAACGTTGGGTTGTTGTTAAATTATTGAGTTCACTAGGACGGTCGGTCGTCTTCTTGACACTTTGAAATTTAATTAGTTATGATACTCGCATTTCTATAATATACTCCAAGTTTATTTGCTTAGTCATAAAATAAGATATACAATGAACAATATGAAAACGTGATTGCTAATTAGCACGCGTCTTGGTGACCTGTCGCATAGTAATAAAATAAATTATTTTTGCACATGAACTGGATATGAGCAGTAAAATGATGTTTTTTTTTTTGGGAATTAAAAAAATAAAAAGGTCACTATGTGTTTGATTTTCTAATCAGGAAGACGAAACATGACAAAAAGAATGTAAACAAGATTTGTTAAGCTTTCATTATTTTTTTAATCCAAATTGCACGAAAACTTTTATAAGATTTTACAAAATGATATTTTGCGAATTTTTGAAAAGATGATTTTACTTTGGAGGTTACCAATATATATACTTTAAAGAAAATTTTAGATGTTTTAGTATACGATGTTAAAGAATTTTTAGTATGCGCTTGGTTAAAAATAGGATTTTCCAAATTTAAGTTAAAATCACCAAATACTTATTTTATCTTTTTAGTACCATACTAATGTAATATCGTCGCTGTAGACAGAATACCTCGTAACCCAGATAACTTTACTTTGTAGGTAATGATGCACTTTTATTGTAAACCGCTTTCCGGATCTAATGAAAAATACGTTGTTAGTCTAAGAACGATAGTTTCAAAGCTAAACGCATAAATGGCTGGTCAATGTTATTGGTCCTCAATACTTTTATATCAAGTTTTTTGTTTTTCCTGAAAAATTTACTTTCATGGGTTACAAGGTATTCAATCTACAGCGACGATATGTCACTTTGACATTTTCGAAAATGGTATGTTTGATTCCTTTTTTCCATGAACTGTCACTGTTTTAGGTGTACTCATCTGGAGTTTATTTAGAAAATAGGTTGAGTATGATACTTGTTAAAAAATGTAAACTTATAACATTTAGTAAAGAGCTTTAAAAATGAAAATTGTGAATGCTAATGTATTAACATCAGTTATAAATTGTGCTCCATCCATTTTAAGGCCTTAAAAGTTTTTCAAAAATATGCATTATTTCTATATTTATTTTTAGACTTCCATAAAAAAGTTTAACAGGCATTTTCGGATATAGTTGACTAAATAAAATTAAAAAATTTTAAACAACCTGATCTTTAAGTATTATAACATGATACTACTTAACAACTTTAAAGCTCTTTACTAAAATGTTTTTAGTTTTAAACATTTTTTAACTAGTATCATACTAAACCAATTTTCTTAATAAACTTCAGCTGAACACGTCTAAGAAAGTGGCAGTTCACGTAAACAAGTAATCAAACAAAACATTTTGACATTTTAAATTGTCAAAGTGACATTTGGAGTTTTTTAAAAAGTGGGTATTTGTGATTTTGACGTTAAAGAAATTGTTAAAAAGAAAGCACGATGCAAAGTGCTTTAACATCGTACTGGAAAATCCAGCCACGTCAACCCTAAAGACCTAAGACCTATCAGCTTATCATCATTCCTTCTCAAAACTTTTGAACGTTTGATCGATATTCACTTAAGGGCAAGTATTGATAAGTCCCTCCTTTCAAAAGCTCAACACGCCTACAACAAAGGGAAATCAGTTGAAACGGCTCTACATAGTATAGTACGTACAATCGAATATTCCCTCCATCATAAAGAGTACACCTTAGTTGCCTTCTTAGATATAGAAGGTGCATTTAACAATGTCGACACATCTGCAATTGCACGTGTATTGACATCCATGAAGGTAGATAAGTCGATCAGCGAATTGATTAATCAAATGCTGATAAGCAGGATTATCAATTCAAAACTGGGCGATTTTACTGCACAAAGGGGTGTCAGCAGAGGTACGCCACAAGGTGGTGTCCTATCCCCTCTCCTCTGGAACTTAGTAATAATTGATTTACTAATTACTCTAGAAAGAGAAGGATACAGAGTGTTTGCTTATGCGGACGATGTTGCTATTGCAGTAACTTGTAAACATCCCAATATACTAAAAGAACTCTTACAAAATGCTTTAAATAAGCTCACCAGATGGGCAAATCGGTGTGGTCTAGGCGTTAACCCACAAAAAACCGACCTTGTCCTCTTCACAAGGAAATACAAAATCCCAATCATTGACCCTCCCCTCATAAACGGTGTACCACTTAAATTCTCTGATCAAGCAAAATACTTGGGTCTCATTTTGGATAAGAAATTAAGTTGGAAACCTAATATTCAAGAGAGAATAAACAAGGCCACAGTAGCCCTGTTCTCCTGTAAAAAGGCCATTGGTAATAAATGGGGCCTACAACCCCGCATTACACACTGGCTATATATCTCGGTCATAAGGCCGATCCTTACTTATGGAGTAGCGGTATGGTGGACGGCGCTAGATACAGCGACAAATCGCGATAAACTCAGCAAAGTCCAACGAACAGCCTGCCTGTGTATGGGAGGAGCACTTCGCTCTACCCCCTCCGCCTCACTTGATGTTCTGTTCCATCTAATACCGCTGGACATTTTCAGCAAGCAAACGGCCGCTAATACAGCCATACGGCTTCAAGCCTCCTCTCTGTGGATCAATAATGGAATTGGCCACACCACTATTTTGAACTCGTTCAGAACTATAAACAGTAATATTGACTACACCATACCCCATCCTCAGTTTAATAACTATAGCTTCAAAGTGACTATACCTCCCAGGTCTTCTTGGGAGAATACATCATTTTTGAATGATGATCCTATAAACTTTTATACAGACGGATCAAAAACGGAGGATGGGGTTGGTGGAGGCGTATACTCAGATAGACTAAACTTAAGTCTCTCCTTTCGTCTACCAGATCATTGTAGCGTGTTCCAAGCTGAAATCCTGGCTATAAAAGAAGTCCTTTCCTGGCTTAGAGAAAACGTTATATCAACTAATGATATACGCATCTTCTCGGATAGCCAAGCTGCGTTAAAGTCCCTAGACTCTGTCTCTACTAACTCACTAACAGCCCTAAATTGTCGATTATCTCTTACGGAGATGGCTACACAGTTCAACATTCACCTTTTTTGGGTGCCGGGCCATAGAGACATTCCAGGAAATTGCAAAGCTGACGAACTTGCAAAAAGCGGAACAACTTTACCTCTGCTGGCTCACAATGCTAGCATAGGTATCCCCTTAGCTACATGTAAACTCATGCTAAAGCAAGATACCATAGAGAAAACAAACTTCAGGTGGAATAACACCACCACCTGTTTAGCGACAAAACTAATTTGGCCTAATCTTAGCGCCAGGCGCTCAATACAATTAATCTCTCTGAGTAGATTGCACATTAGCTACGTTATAGGTGTCCTGACTGGGCACTGCTTAATAGGAAGGCATGCTACTCGACTCGGAGCCCCTGCAAATGATTTTTGTAGGAGTTGCATGGACGAAGAGGAAGAAGAGACAATCTCTCATCTTCTATGCACATGCCCTGCCTTATCACAAAGACGTAGAATCCACCTTGGAGACTACTACTTCAACGATACCAGCGATCTAAAAAATTCTGACATTATTTGTCTCCTACGCTTCATTCGAAGCTCCAATTGGTTCAACGAGTTAAGCTGATCAACTGATCCATGTGGTATCACAACGGACCATATTTTGGTCTAAGTGTGTTGGATTTCCCAACCAACAGCCACTTTAACCTAACCTAACCTAACCTAATCGTCTAAAATTTTAAGCCAGTACGCTTAAAGCTTCCCCACACCAACGCGAATCTTTCGTGGCGACAATGAAAACAATAATAACAACGTGTTGTTTTCATTGACAACCACGTGTTGTTGTTGCGAATTTTCGGTGGCGACGACGAAAACAACAATAACAACACGTGGTTGTCAATGAAAACAACACGTTGTTATTATTGTTTTCATTGTCGCCACGAAAGATTCGCGTTGGTGTGGGGAAACCTTAATTGTAAAAGTATATCTAAATTCAAAATAGAGAACAGTTTTTATTGAATAAATACTATAATTTTTGAATACATGCACGTAAAATTTTATGTAGCTAAAAATCCAATAAGGAATCTGAAAATTAATACTTTATTTATTTTTTATTTAATAAAATTTTTTACTGTTGATCATACGCCAGCTGCTGTTGGGCCAACAAAATCATAGATACATTTATATTGAAGGAACGGATTGTTTTTAATATACTCACTAATGTGAATTATTTGAGTCTCATAAGAAAAATAAATCTATCTATATATAGGAATAAATAATTTATTCACTTTTCGGATCAGTTTGTTTAAAATATATTTTTTCATAAATTCATTTTTCACAAAAGCTATGTCAAAGTGTCCTGGCATATTATTTTACGACAACCCAAATAAATGCTTATAGGTACCCGTAGCAACGGTCTTCAAATAAATAATAAAAATAAAATATAATCTATTAAATGAATAATGCTAAGGATCCTTAATTGGTAATACAAAATCAGAAAAGGACGTCAAGTTAACATGATTTACATATTATAAACATAACCTTTTAAGAAATACTCTTATATATGTGGGTTTCCAACACAAATAATTTCTCCCGATGTGGCTTTAAAATATGATGGCATATGTTGCGATGTATATATCTGAATTGGGGAATCCATTGTTTGAATTAATTTCCCAACCCTCAGATAAAAAAAAACAAATTCTTGGTTTCATTTAAATTTTTCGTTTGAACAAAACCCTTCAAACAACTTGATACATATGGAAAAGAATTGAATTGAATTTTTTTTTTGAAAAGTTTGGACCCTTTTCAAACACAGTTCTAGAACACTTACACTGTCAAAATTTCATCCATTTATGATTAAATGTAGGATACCCAGAACTTAAATATTTATATAAAATTTTTTCGAAGGAACATTTTTTTCTGGATTGGTTCATTGATTACCTACAGAAAAAAAATAAAAAATATATAGAAAAAGCAAACAAAACAAATCATTCGAAGTTTTGAAGAGAACTCGTATAAGATGCTGGATGCCTATACCTTTCGTTCATCATTGTGATGAATGGAGTTCATTTTCCTTTGCCTCACATACATTCATATATCCATATGTATTTTTATATGTTTTTGTGAGAGAGAACACCTCGTGTACCACCATTCTTTCTATTTATAAATTCACACAGTACTGAGGAAAAATTGTTTGGAAAACACAAACATTTTCTTTAATTGAGGTTACTTTACCTAAATACATGCAACATGCTAAATGTGTGGTATATGTTTGTAGACAAAAAAAAAAGAGAAATGAATTATTAATTATCTTGTAGATGAAAAGCGAAAGAAAATAATAAAAAAAAACTTTACAGAGAACAAAAATACATTTGTCCTAGATGCGATTGTTTAATTAATGAGACATTCGCATGGTTTGATGTTGTATGTAGGCAATTAAAAAGAACCCACAAAATTTATACTTCGTAATTTATATGAATTTACCGTAAGGGCTAAGATGAAAATATTTCCTTTGAAAATAACATAATTGTATTTCAACACAAATATTTACATATTTTAAAATCTTAATAAAATAGGATTATTTAAAAATTAAAAAAAAAAAAACACTGCCTATATCTTAATTTATTTAAAAACCAATCCAAATAATTGGTCTATAATTTTTTTTTATGCGTAGGAAACGTGTATATTTGAATTGCCATTTTGATTTTTAATTTATTCAATTTAATGAGCAGATATTATTTTTAGACATAAGATTCTGCCTTGTATCAAATCGAAAAAAAAAAAAATGAATTGAAAAGTCTGTCGGGCTAATGATATGTTGGCATCATAAAAATGCCAACAAGTGTTCTAATTGTCTTAAGTATTATAGTACTCAAACTTATAATATAGGAATAGAGTGGTTATTTAGCAAGGTTAATTAGTTTTGAAAGATTAAATTCTTTACTTAAATTTAATTGGAATATACTTTCAACAAATTAAATATAAACATTTTTTAAAGTGTTAAAAATATTTTTTTATTTTTGAAAATTATTTTTAAACAAATTTAAATGTGAACAAAATAATTATAATCTTTAGAAAGAATTTTGTGATGAATAACATTTTTGCATTGTTTTAGTTGTTTAATTAGTTGTTGTTAAAAAAGATGCTTTTTTTTGTTGGTACCTTATACATACAGTTTTGTTTTTTTTTCTCGTTGTTATAGGGAAATTATTGGTTTCATTAAAAAAAGAAATTCCTGGTTTTAATCAAATATAAAATAAAGATAACGGAGAAATTGTCATACCGTTCGTCTGTCGATCGGTCTGTTTTTCTGTGCATCCAGGTGTACTTATACATCGAGCTGGTACAGATGGACCAATTTGCTTCAAATTTCTAGAGGGCACTTTTATGTGATTACATAGAAAATAAAGTCAAATTTTCATACAGAGCGGTAAGCTGTAATACTAACATTTCTTTCATTTCAAATTGTCTCAAAAACCGATTTATCAATTTTTACTAAACCTAGTTCAGTAGGATCTCGAAAAGATGAACAGATATAAAACAGGGCCCGTTCATCATTTCAAATTGTCATCTTTTCGAGCATCAACATTTGGTTAAGGAAGAAGATACCGTTTTATAAATAAAAACATTTAATATTATTTACATAACAAGTCAAGCCACAAAGTACTGTTCAAGAGGAACTAAAAGGCAAAGAAAAAGTAAAAATTATGTTCGGAATAAAATGTTCATCTTTTCGAGTACTAAATTTCAACCTTTCATCTTTTTTAGCACTGAAAAGTGGAAATATTTCGTTCATCTTTCCGCGCTGTTCATCTTATAGAACCGTTCATCTTTCCGAGATTCTACTGAATATGTACTTATAATGTTTAAACCAATTGAATTAATACTGTGTGTTAGATACTTATTGGGTTTTCGAGAAAATTACCTCATGCTTGATTATTCCCAAAAGCCTAACAATTTTAATTGACTATTTAAAGTTTTCGCAGTCTTTCACTAAAAAATTCCGGAAAAGCCAGTTGATTTAAAATCATTAAACTTCGAACATTATGTGTGTGTGTTGTTAGTCTGCAGGAATGGAGGGGAACTAAAATTTTCTGCCGAATCCGAAAGGCTTTGATAAGAGAAACTTTTTCATGACAACAGATACCTACTCTTGCTGAAGTATTTATCGCTTCTTCGCATCAGACATCACATACCCCTGCAAAAAGAAACATTAAACAAAAATAATGATTTAAAATCATCCAATTAAATTCATAATTTTGAAACAATTTACATAGGTAGAACATTTATAATATTCATAACAACCTGACACTTCTATACGGAAAAACAGCCTACAACTTAAACACGAACAAAATGTTCACTAGCCTCAATTAAAAATTGTCAAACTCTTTTTCTTTCTGTGATGGAGTGAAAAATAAAGAATAAAAAGCACCAGACATCATGAGGCGTAAATTTTTTCTCTTTATTATCCCTTTTTGTGAAAGAAACAAAACAAAAAGCAAAAATTTAAATACATACTTAAAAAGGCGTCGTCGTCGGTCGCCCCAAAAAAAAAAGGATTATATTCGCAATAGAACAATAGTATAGCTTCCCATTTCGCAGCCTTTATTTCCTTTTCCTTGTTCTATTCTAGCTAACGGCAATTTTCCTTTAATTGTGTTTTCAAAGCATTTTATTTTTCACCACCCTCATTCCGTCGTATATTCATTAAAAGAAACGAAACCGAGATTCTTTATTGTTTTTATTGAGATAGGAAAAATTGCAAGAATAAAAATAATCGCAGCACGTCAAAGAAACAAAAGAAAAGTAGAATTTGTATATATGTGTGTATTTTCTTGATTAGAGATTGAAGATTATAGTCTAAAACTTTAATTCTAGGCTAAACTTTGCCTGTCTGTTTATGTCCGTATTTGTGTCACGCATTTAAAGATAGTACGACAGCATATACATATATTTAAGTCAGAAAAGGGATCATGCAGTAGAAAAAATAGTAAATGTTCGCGGCTTTTCGCCTCCTTTTATCCTTACTGAGTTTATATATGTATGAGTTTGTATATATGGGCTAATTTGAATATCTACTTTCAACTTTTGCATTTACTAAAGAAAATTAAGTGTTTTGCAGCCTTTTTTCTGTTTTATTATTCATTCTTACGACGAAAGCGAATGCATAAAATGTTGTGATAAGAACACCACTTTCACTACTTTTAAAGACAACCTTCTGATTTTTGTTTTACATTTTTTTCCATCTTGCTAAAAAAATAATAAAAGCTCAAAGTAAAAATAAGAAAAGCATATCATTCTCACTCTATATTGAGATTGAGATTTTCCGACTGGGTTATAGCGCAAAAAATTGCTTGTGAGGAAAATAAAATAAAATTTAATGGAAAATGTCGAAAGGGTGAGAAAAATTTAGTTTCCAGAAAAAGCACTATAGTAATTTAAAGTACTTTCAATTAGGAAAATTTAAAGAGATCTGAGAGTTAAGTTTCAAATTTAAAGTTAGTTTTAAAAAGTGCAATATTAAAAATGTTGAATATAAATTGATAGTCAAATAGACATTTACTTTATGTTTTATTGTATGAATTTTAGTCTTTTAGATAAACAATTTGAAACAAAAAAACAAAACACATAATATTAATAAGTAATAATAAGTTCTAAAAGGATCTATACCCTTAAAAAATAAGAAGCGTATGTACCTATGTATATATGTATGTGTATATAAAATTGAGATTTTACTTGATCGACACAATTGTTATTTTATTTTATTTTGTTTTATTTTATTTTATTTTATTTTATTTTATTTTATTTTATTTTATTTTATTTTATTTTATTTTATTTTATTTAATATTATACTATTTTATTTTATTTAATATTATTTTATTTTATTTTATTTTATTTAATATTATTTTATTTTATTTTATTTTATTTTATTTTATTTTATTTTATTTTATTTTATTTTATTTTATTTTATTTTATTTTATTTTATTTTATTTTATTTTATTTTATTTTATTTTATTTTATTTTATTTTATTTTATTTTATACATAATTAGTAAATACCCTTTCAATAAGTACAAATTGTTAGATATTGAATTGCCATACTCTTATCCTAGCCTCTTAATTGGTTCCAAATTTGTAAACTAAACATTTTTTAAAGAAGACCAGTTCAATTCAATTAGCCAAATTAATACAACTTTCCCCTTTTAGATTTCTCACAATTTTCATTCATTTATTTTCAATTCTTTCTTAAACTGGTTTTAAATTGTTATATGTATATACCTGCATATACATATATATAACTGTCTATGTCTTTACGTCCAATCAGCTAAAGTGTTAACTGCCTCATTTTAATGTTGCGCAAAATTCACTATCGTCTCTTGCCGTCAAGAACAGGAAATAGCATTTTCCTTCATTTATCATTTTCTATAGCTCACATTTCTCCTATAGAAACAAAAGGACAATTTAGCTCAACGTCCTCCGATACCACTTAGCGAGCATCGACTTCCTCAGAATCACAGCTCATAATCTGAAGCTGACAATTCAGACAAGACAGGATAACGATTAAGCTCGTTGTCGTTGTCCTTTTTGCTCCAGATATACATACCTACATATTATATGCAATCACTAATGCATTTAAAATGTTCCATCACTCTATATAATATATTCTGTAGAAAATGTGTATAACTTTTAGACTTGAATATCAGATTCAGAATACAAACAAAATCATTCATTTCATCTGGCATCTTGGTGATTATAGAAGTTCACAGTTCACATTTCCAACAACCGACAACCAAACGAAGTGTGTTAACACATTTTCTTTCTTTGCTTAAGAAGACGCATTCTTATATAAGAAACTCGAGTATAAGAAGAAGCAAAAGCTAACTACCTCATCACACTCAGTTTTCTTTGTATACATATGCTCACCAGAACTAGAACAATGCCAATTTCTCAACCCCCACATTGATGCTGTCATTTCAAATGAGTATTACTTCAACTTTTGGATCCTTTTGCAAAGAGGATTGCCTTTACATCAACCCCTTAGGTGTATAGCATCAGAAAAGGCAGTCTGTTGAAACAAACTAACAAAACTCGACACCAATTTGAACATAAAGTGGTAAAAGGCTACATAAAGCCATTGTCTCTTTGAACATTTTATTCCCACATGAGATATAGCGAGAGAGAGAGAGTTAGCATAGCCAGGATGTGGAACGAAGATGACTCGCCTGTCCTTCCATTTCAGCTAATGTTATAAGAAATGGAGCATAGCCTTTTTGTTCACTCCTCATTCCAACAAAAATGTGAGAAAAACAAGACAAAGTGATTGCTATTGGCCTAGACATAAGGATTTTCCTAAAGCTTTTAAGTAATTAATGACGACATTGCTGAGAGTGTTATTTTACAACACAGACGACCTTATACCTATCTACCTATAGGCACAGAAATATTTTGTCATTTTACTTTAAATTAAAGACCAGTTGACACTTATACGATAACCATGTTAGCTTGTAGAAAAAGTATAAGTATGGAGGACTACCAAAATGTGTTACCAGTGCTGTCGGAAATACATGAATTTTAGTAATAAAAAAAAAACATTTACAGAAAATATTTTTGCAGACATCACAATTTTAACCAAGTGCACATAAAAATATGAAACATTTTTAATGTGTCACATTTTGATGAAGCTCGTTCTTCTTTATCAAGGCTTTTAAAAATAACTTTAGCTGGAAAAGTTTTCAATTGTATTTTACAAATCGACTGACATTTTTTGTAAGGGGAGTGTTTGTTGATAACAAAGAAAGATTAAACCAGCAAAAGAGCAGACACAGAATATGAGATTGAAAAAATCTAGAAAAATGTATAGTTACGGTAAAGCGCAAATTTTAAGGCACCAAGAGAACTTTTCAGTCATAGAAGAAAAATAATGAAAATTAATTTTATGTGACCAACCTAAACTTTAATTTCTATTAGTAAACTGAAATGAAACATGAATTATCTTTAATCAGTGAGTTAAGTGTGAAATCTTATTAATAAGACAAAATTGAAGTTAATTAGCCAGTTGGCACAAGCAGTTGCTTTAGTGAGTAACGACTATAGGGATAAAAGGAAATCAAACGCTAGTAACACATGCGTTATTTACAAGAAAGTAAGGGTGTAAAATTTGACACTTTGTGAGAAAGTGTTTGAGTGCAGTCTAAATAATACTCTTTGGTGACAGCAACGTTCCTGTTAAATGTAGTAGATTTTTTCGTTAAGATTTGCTAAAAATTAGAGATGTACAAAAATTTCAAAATTTTAGTACCATGATTTTTTGAAAAAAATATCATTTTAGTAGTATGATGATAGTTTATTCAAAAATACATCAATATACCAATGTTCAAAATTAAACTTTAGATAAGTGAACTTAAATTTAACACGGACAATAAAATAAAAACAACATAAAATTAAGCGTACTTAAGCATTTTCATTATTAAGTGCTTATCTTTTTATTCAAAGCAAGTACATAAATATTTTAATCTGATCAGATAAACTGCAAACATCATAAAATGATTGGTGGTTTGGCATCTGAACGAATTGCTGTATACTTCTTTTGATAAAATAAGTCAATTTATTGCCATATCCACTCCCCGAACGTTGGACGATCATATTAAAATTGTCTACAAGGACGAAGACTATGACGACTACGTCGACGACAACGACAACGGCAGCAGAAGCATCTAACGAACAAAAACGAGCATAGAGTAGAAAATTAAATAATAGCCAACTATAGATAGCCAAGAATCAGAGTCACAGTTCCTCTGCACTGCACTCTTTCACCAGCCGCAGCGTAAGCACTGTTCATTCCAAAAGTACCTACCCTGGGTTACGAAATAAAATGTCTGTGTAGGTTCTTTTTCTTCACTATTTTCAATTTGATTTCTGATACTTGGGTTTGAGCGCATCTACATCATGTATCTATATACAGCATATAGTTCGAGGTTCCATCAGCATCAGGAGTCAGACAAACTATACACAGACAACCCAGACAAGATGACAATAATGGATGCGAGGTATATTTTTGATGAAGTTTTTCCTCTTAGCTTCCTCTTTTGTGTTTAAAGGCAAAACTAAGATAATTGCATTTTCAAACCCAAGTGTCCAACAATAATGTTTCATCTTCTTCCTTTATTTATATGAATATATAGCTTACCTACCTACACATTTATCTGGCCAACTTCTTCATTCTTGGGTGTATACGTACTATACTACGAGTGTATATAATATGGAAAATGGTCTTTAGAAAGGCAACCTTTCTCCAATGACGATGACGTTGTGCCTTCATTTCGCATCATCTCCAGTGAAGTTGATTGAAATGCGTCTTTAAAAGACCATTAATCTTAATTGAAATAGCTTCTGTCTTATTGCTATTAGAATGGAATTTTGCTGACCAATTATATTGGAGTTAAGTTATCATATCCGTTATGAGAGGATATAACGTATTCTTTTCATTCGTTTGGGGGTGCTGTTGTACAAATCTATATGCGGAAGATCATTTTTTAGTAATTCCTTTGTGGGTATACATGGGGTCTTCAACAATTATTTTCAAAATAATTTGCAAAGTAAGAAAATCAATTTATTTTTTTTTTTTAAGTTTTCGAAAAACCGTACTAAAAACGCTTTGGAAATACTAGTTAAAATCTCCCTTGTAAATGCCAGTCATATATAATAAAACAAAATGCGGTTAAGATGTGTAAACATCAATGTTGCGTCCATTTGCCATTTCTTTTTCAAAGGTACAGTGTCGCACATGTAGAATTTCAACACCCCAAACGTGTTTTTTAGTATAAAAAAAAACATACAACCATACAGAATTTTTTGACTGAAATCTTATTTATATTGAACATTTAACGATTACAAAATGAAATTAGATTTGAGGCAATTCGTTTAAAGAAACAATTTTAAAAATAAATATAAACATACTTAAAGAGCTCAAAATATATTATTTTTATGTCTCTTGAGTTTAAGGACACTTACCTCTTATACATATTTGCAAATGAATAACCATTTTAAATGTATTCCTGAAATAAATTCATACCGTCTAGACATTTTTTTCTATACATGCTCTTTTGAACATTTTGCTGACTGGAACTTTTAATATTTTATTTCTCTCTATAAAAACAATTGAACACAAAATTATTTTAAAGCTTTAAAACCTTCCTGTCTATGCGTGCATCTAAAGATACTGCTATGTAATAAGAGAACAAACATATATAAAGCCTTTATACTTTATCTACCATTCTTAATCCAATAAAGACTTCAACAATCTTGATAGGTATACGGAGACACATTGTGACAGTATAAAAATAACGAACGACATTTAAAACAAACTCATAACACAATCCTACCTAAATACCCATTGAATCACATCCTAACTTAATTCTATTAACAAAGATTTATCAACAAAATAAAATTGAAATCCCCATCTGTCAACAGGAAGCAACAAAATTCCAAGAAAAATAATTTCAAAAACTCCTTCGAGACCAATTCAAACATCCCAAAATAAAAATAAAAATAAAAAGAACAAAAATACAATTGTTGTATCTTCAACGTTAGTACATTCCCTTAAAATAATTCACCAAACCATAAACGACATCTGCAGAAAATATCCATCTCTTCCCAACTTACAACCCTTAAACCTGAGGCTATATAAGCCTCTTTATTTCTTTAATGTTTGGATACAAGTCTCAAAAGAGTCATTTTGAGGTTGAGATATTTCACCAAATTAAGAAAAATTTATTTCTCTCTATTTATATGTTAGGTACCTACCTACGTTACATCTTGACACGTCCTGCCGCAATCTGACCATTCGTTCGTCCTTTGCAAAAACGGAGTCAATTTATGATTATTTGGTGTAAATCAGGAAATAAATATAACCCAGAAAAAAAACATACACACACACTTGTAGTTCATAATATAGGAATGTGGATATAGAAACTCATAAGCTTAGTAATCTCTTTACAGAAAGGCTCAATTGGGATGTAGCAGAACATACTGATAATTGCAGAGAAAACTAAATACAATGAAGCGTATCCATATATGAGTATAGTGTTAAAACTTTTACCAGGAAATCCCTTCACCTTTTGGGCTTGGGCTTGAGCTTGTTTTTGTTTGTGTTTTATTCCAATGGCATTTTGTCTTCAGATATAGCACTGATGCAAATTTTGCTCTAATGAGTATTCCAATCCTTCCTTTTTTGTCCTTGTAACGGTTATCCTAGGATAGCAAAATGTGTAGCAAATAATTAATTGAGGCATAACAACGGATTACGCTTTTCGTATACGTAAACACATGCGGATATTATTGTAAGACGTATATATAGGAATGGTTGAAGTAAGGTGGATTTCACCATGAAGCTGTTCTTGTACAGACTACAATTCTAAGAGAAGCTGATGGTTGTCCTGTATTCCAAAATTCACTATGAATTTGTATGAATATATAAAAAAAAAAAATTTCAGTGGAACGCAGGGTTAGGAACGTCAGTATAGTAAAATTTTTGAGTAGATTTGTAAAAAAAATTGGAGTAATTCGAAAATTTTCGGAGTAGATTTAAAAACAAAGGAAAAACTCAAGTTTTAACGAACTGTGTTTTAAAAAAATCACATAAATTCTATTCGTTTCTAAACAGAATAGAATTTTAGATTCAAATATTCAGAGGCAGAGTTGGTTAAAAACTTGAAAACACATTGCTGCCATTTCTTTTCATGTGTTTTGGCTAAAGATTTTATGAATTTTTCAGTGTGGAAAAAAGGAGTAGTACTCAAAAAAGCAGAGTGGAGGAGTACATTTATTTTCTTTCCTATAATTGAAGCGAATTTACTCCGATTGGAGTACGGTTATAACGCCGCTGGTGGAATGACAAATATTTTATGTTCCAAAATTTCTTTACTCAAATTATTCTGAACCCAAAAGTTATGCATTTGAAAATTCTTTATTCCGGAATTAAAAAAAAAATCTTAACATCATCAAATTTTCATCAGGACTTTTTGGTTGGATTCGTATTACACCGGGTAAAACACTACGGAATAGAAAATTGGAAATTTCGACTGGAAAAGTAGCAAAATCGTGAAAAATTGAAAATACATACTTCAGAGGTTATTTTTTTTGTAAATCTTATATATTATAAATAGTTTTCTACCCGTGTGAAGCCGTGACAGGTCAGCTAGTATTATATAAAATATCGAATAAAAAGGTAAATCATCTTAAGTACATTTTTAATAGTTTTAAGGAGAGCAAGTTATTTTCGTACATAAGGTTATAATTTTATTCCTTAATATATGGAAAATGAGTGAGATAGAAGAATGTGGATAAGACATAATTGTGCTCCTCTGTACTGGGTAACAGGGTTCATTAAAAAAAAAAAACAAATCATCTGTAGTCGAATTAAGATCAAATTTAGGTAGAAATTCCTTTATTGACTACAAAAACATGAAAACAGAAAAAAAATTTATAAAAACAAAAAAGAAAAACACGAACTAATTTGTTTTTTTTTTTAATTTTTTAAAATCCTTTTCCACTTTATTTGGATGCATTTCAAGCTGTCATGCAGCCCATCATCAGCGAATTACACTCGGTACTAACAAAATAAATGAACAGATTTGTCAAAATAAAATTAAAACAATACAATACAAACAAGTTTAAATAAATTAATATCTTAGTATTTACACTAATGCAAACAAAGGAGAAAAAATATTTCCATTGTCTGTGTCGAATTAAGATGTTTTACCTTTTCAATCGAGAAATATAAACAAAATATATATTCTTTATTCTTTCTTTATTCTTTATTCATAAATATAAACATGGGGAGTACATTAAGAATTAAATTCTTTTAATTTGTACCTACATATTATAAAATATTAAAAATTTACTAAACTTGAAAGAAAATGGTTAGATATTTACAAAAAAATTTAAATTATTGTAAGAGAGTACATTATGCACATTTCAATTAAATAAGTTATTTATTTGATTACTTCTTACATATGTAAACAGCAATTTTTTGAAATTCACACTTGAAATAACTAATCGAATTGACAAAGGTAGTGAATTCCACAATCTTATAGCGTGAACAAAAAAAAGTCGTTGGCTATTTAAATAGTTAAAACGGGGAAGAATTATATTTTGAGTTCGAATAGAGTTTGCAAAAATTATTTTCTCAAACAGATAAATTGGTTGGCCCAAAATTTAGGGAAGAACGCCCAAATTAAAAAAAATGTTTGATCGCCCAAAATTGAAGAAATAACACCCAAATTTTACCAACTTAAGATTTGGAAAAATATAAATTTCGGCGATATTTCCATTTTTTTTGGGGCGATAAAAAAAAATTTTGGCGATATTTCCAAATCGATTTGGGAGTTATTTCCTTTGGCTTTTTTGCCTAACACCAATGTAATCTGATCTTGCACAAACAAATTTGTACTACCATTTGCCATGTGTATGTAAGTGTGAACATATAAAAAGTGGCGCTTACTACAAATCTTCAACAGGGCGCAAGTTTGGCTGAGGCCGGCCCTGGATACACTCGTAAAGTATGCAGCACTAATAACTAATTATAAATCACTTACTCAAAAAATTTTATTTTTTTTAAGGAACATCTAAAATAATTAGTCTACTCATCCATCGAAAATATTGATAATTAGATAGAATTGATTTTCTACAAATACAAATTCCGCGAATATATTATACTAGTAGACCCGTGCTCGCCTTGCTTCGCAAAAATAAGAATTAATATTAACATACCTACATATATACCGATAGTACTAAATAGGGCTACCGCTACCCGTACCTAATTTCTATTTCATCTTATTAACAAAAAGTTTATACATTATACACTTATACGTTTTGATAAATGTGAGTTCTTAAAAAATGGTTTACCTATTTGTATGTTAAGTAGGTTCATGTTTGACACATAAACAGAATCTTTATCTCCCGTTGATTTTCTTATTGCATATACAAATATACATATAATACTTCGCACCCAAGTAAACATCTTCTTCTTGCCTGACTACCTGCAACCAGGGTTGGCCGAATTAACTACACTTCATTTTCTACATGATTAACTACGCATAGCTAATTAAATAAACTACACGCCTTATATACTACAAAATGTTACGTTTGCTACATACATAGTAAAGCTAGGTAAATAATAAAATTTCAATAAAAACAGTTCAACTCAAATACAATCTTCAAAGTTTACTATATATCTAAACTACGTAGCAAATGTAAAAAATGTAGTTTATTCCAAAAAGCGTTAGTTCGGCCATCCCTGCCTGCAGCGTTATACTCAAAGCGAAACAAAACAAAAGAATGTGAGAAAAAAAATTGAGTGGAAAAAGAGTAAACAAAGAGAAACCTGCACAACATAAATAAAAAAACGTAAGGGAGGAAAAACTGTAAGAGGGTGGAAATGATATGAAATGAAACAAAGCAGCGACCTCATGAATGCTATTGATTTAAATTCCTGGATTTAAAAAAATAGAAAAAGTAAGTGACTTAGAGATTTGTTTATATTTATTTCTCAGGTTGTATGCATAATTAAGAAAAGATTTAGTGCTTAAAATTTGCATACAAAAATGTACTTTATGAAATAATTTTTGTTTTTTTCAATTATCAATTAGTTTCGTATTTATAAGTGAATATGTAAGTCAAAATCAAGAAAAAAGTTGACTATCAATTTAAAAAAATTAATTTTAGTATTAAACAAACGAATTAGATAAACAAAAACTATCTTATTACAATCTTCTAAAGATAAAGAATATTGTAGAAAAAATTTCAAGTTAATCAGGTAAATAGTTTCTGAGATTTCGCGTGACAAACTAAATAATCGTTTCGTCTTTATATAATGTTATAGAAGTATAACATACTTATAGGAGTGAACTTAAAAATCTTGCATAAGTCACTTAATTCAACTAAGCTGAATAAATTCTGGTGCTTGATGAAATTACTTTCCTTGCACATCCTCTCGAGTATACGTGTAGTATAATTACACTTGTTGGGCGAAACCCCAAGTACAAGGACTAATCTTGGCGCAATGCAAAATTCCGAATATAGGAGTATGTGTGTGTGTTAATGTAAAGGAAATCACTTTGAGTCAGGTAAAGCCATTCCTGGCTGTTCATAACCAAGCACATACACACATACTCATACATACATACATACAATCTCTGCCTAATGATGCGAATTTATAGATGATGGTGGCTGTTTTTCGTCATCAAATTTTCCGGGATACACCTTAATGAGCTAAAATTCATTACCATGTCGTATAGAATCAGCTTCTGTATATATTTTCATTTATGTGTACTGTAATTTATATAAGCAACAGCTGCAGAGAAGATTTTACGAAGAGTTTATATCTTTTCATATAATATTTTCATTTAATTAGGGTTGCCTAGTTTGGGTTTTCTTATGTTTGTTTTTGTTTAAAAAATATACACATCTACTCACATATTTATATATAGGTATCTTAATTCTGTTACTATGGTAAAGAAATGGTTATGATAAACTTGAAAGCAATTTGTTTGACATTTTGAGAATCTTGAAAATGGCGGAAAATATAAGCTTTACACCGCATAACAACCCTAATTGCCTCTGTTTATTCTTCAAAAAGTCTTAACCCTTTATTGTGCTGTGTGTCGCTTGTCAAGCTAATTTATCTTCAAAGTGAATGAATTGAGAATCCTTTGTGTTATAGTTGAATGAAAATCATAAATAATAGTTCATTGTCAAGAGTTTTCATTTGAAGGTTTAGGTTTTTAAATATACAAAAAATAACTTAAAAAATACGCCAACTTTTCACATTGACTATGATTAATTGTCAATGAATTTATTTGATAGGACCTAACCTACATACATAACCATACTGTATATAATATAGTTTATTTTGTTTTCATTTTACAAACGAAAACTCACAGAAAGTATATCCTTCATTCATACTTTGAATGGACGCCGGGAACGATGACAGACAGATGGAAAACAAATTTAAATGAAGAGATAAAAATGTAACGATTTTTCCATCCATCCGTCGTCGTTCAGACAAAAAAAAAGTTTAATCGGTTTTAATTGAAATTAATTGGAATTTCAATGCAATATGCTTTATAGCTTTAGAGACAAACCTACGGATTTTCTGAATTCGGGAAGGATCCACATTAACTACCGAAGAATTTTGTTGTTGTTATTTTTTAATTAAATGTAAATGGCAGACAGTTTAATAACGCATTTGGATATTAATATCGAATAATATTTACGTAAGGTAATTTGGTTTATCTTTGTATACTTATATCTATATTTTTGTGGTTCAATAATAATTTTTAATCAGTTGAATATAAATTATATTTATTGTTTTTCTGCAATACACAATTTTAAAATGATTAAAATAAAACAAAATTGAAAAAAAAATTTACATGAGTACCTAGGTAATTTAATAAGTATCAATATCCATATTTCAGAAGATATATTATTATTACCTATTTAATTAAAAACCAATTGACTTTATGATTGCATTTTTATTTATTTCTTTTCAGGTAAAATTGATGTTTTAAACTGGTAATTGAGTAAGTAATGGTTATAAAAAATTAAACCACACGTTGCGGTCATAATAAACACATAATACAATTAAAGGCAATTGTTATAGGTATATTTTTAAGTCATAGACATTCTTATGCTGACCTATCACGATTAAAAAATTGCCAGATTTTATGTCATAAAATAACGAAATATTGAATAAATAATTAACTTTAAATTTACTGGAAAACTTCCAGAAATACCCCAGAATTTAATTTAGAAAAAATCAAACCAAGATGGATTATTATAGATCTTTATGTTGATGTCTTACATAAATTCAAAAAAAACCTTGGTTTAAAATGTTGAATTTTAATAAGTGTTAAATGGAATGACTTGCTGATTCGTTGACAAAAAAACAGTATTTTGGAGAAAACAGCCTTGTAAATCTGCGGTAAGAACAATCGGAACCATTTTTTTTTTTTTTTAAATACATATTCAATTTAAAAATTTAAAATCAAACTTAATAAATATTGAAGTTTAGAAAACAAAGCAACTTTTAGAAATTTTGAGATTTAAAAATTGATTTTATAAATATAAAAATAGATTTCGTAGTGAATTTAACTTAATTTTACATAACAGTTTATCGTTTCAGAATCGGAAGTTAAAAAAAAAACATTCCACCAGTAATATTTTAAATTAGAGAAATCAATTATTATTTTTTTTTTTTAAATAATATTAATTTTAAAATTCGATACCTTAAGGCAAGATCCAAACCAATTTTTTCCAAATCAGTTTGTTCCAAATCAGTTTGTCCCAAATCAGTTTGTTCAAAACCAGTTAATTCAAAGCCAGTCTGTTCCAAACTAGTTTGTTCAAAACTAGTTTGTTCTGAAACAGTTTGTTTTAAGACAGTTTGCTTTAAACCAGTTTGTTTCAAACAAGTTTCTTCCAAACAAATTTGCTCCAAACTTTTTCGGACAATAACTGTCAGTCTCTCAAATTTTGAAGAGCCGGGATGAAATTCTTTCAGAAAAAAATAAACTGCTCGTTGGTAGGCAAACCTTTTTCTCAATTTTTAAGCGTATATAACAAAACTAGAGGTGCAAAATCATAACCGAAGAAAAAAAGTTTAAAATTGACATGTATAAATTGTAATTACAATAAAAGCACAATTTTCTTTAATTTAGCATTAAATTGCAAAACTTTACTTTTATTTTTTAGAAAAACTTTTGCAAAACGAAAGATAAATTATATTAAAATAATTGATTAATTTATAGATTAAATAAAATAATAAAAAAGCCAAATATCTCCTAAAATTAAAGTAATATTTATACTTGGTTAACTTTTCGTCAATAACTATTTTGAATTTGATTTATTGAATTTAATTTGAATTCAAACTGACATTTTTTGACAGAACGCAAACCTTTCGAATTCTTTACAAAGAAATTTCTTGGACCGAAATGGTGAAGAAGCGGAATTGTGTTTTACTCTTTCATGAGCACCCTCTTGTGACAAAAACTATATCCAATTTATGAAGATTAGAACAGGATTTGACAAAAATTTGTGTCAAATCATGACAATTGTCAGTTTTGGTCAAAGCCTGAAAAAAACTTAATATTTTTATACTTTGTTTCTTTTGGAAGAATATTTTATTCCATCAGGATTGACACTAAATGATTTTGATCGAACTTCATCCCAAAATTTCATGTACACTCTACCATGACCAGACTGCCACAAAGCTGAGTGCAGAACGATCGAGTTAGCGTTCCCAACTGGAAGCAATTTGTTAAGGTTTTTCGTGGTCTTTGTTGAAGATCTTTCGGGATTCGCAAATTACGGCAACTCTGTAAAAGCTTTAAAGAAGGACAGATTTATGCAAGTAATACAACCAGACGGAGAGAAAAACCTACAGATTTAACGTACAACTTCTCGTTAATACAGATTTACGGCAGTAATTATGGCATACCTACACATTGCGTTGAGTTAAAAACAATTTCAGAAGTTGTTCAATCAATTTCTAAGAACGAATTTAGTCCTTTTAAATATTTTCAATCCTTTTTGGAGAAAATCATCTTACTACCTACGTTTTCTCTATCTGTTTCAATTATCACAAACATAGTTAGATAATTAAAGAAGATATAAAATGACAAAACTTTAACAAAGTCAATCATTATTTGACCTTGAAGATTGATAAAAGTCATACCTACTTAACCTTTTAGCGTTTGTTTCTTTTCCATCTTTACTTAATGAATATAACCATTGTACATATCTTCAGGTGCTTATTTCTGTTTATGGCTTTTCTAAGAAAAACAACACAAAACATCTTCTTATCTGCAAAAAAAAAAGCAAACCTTTTAGCAAAACCCATAAATTAATCTCGGCGGCGGGCATCGTAAACTTTGAAAGAACTTTTGTCTGATTCTTGACTTCAATTAATTTGATTAGCAAAAAAGAACAGCTAACTATTCATTAACTTAAACACACTAATACATACATTGTCCGTATGGAAACCTTGTGCAAATCAATCTCGAAACTCTTTATTTTTGCCTTAATTATATCTTAACCAACCAGCTTTACTTTCCCGACAAAATCACTAAAAATGTAGGTACCACAAGGAATAGGTTGTATTTCGTACATGTACTAGTATATGTGATTGCTTTTTATTACCGCAAAATCATTGAGTGTTATAGCTTCAACCATTTCTATTCTATAGCTTGGACATTAAAGATCTCTTAAAATGTCTTCAAGTCTAAACATTTTAATGATGTGTGCCCTGTAACCGCATTTTCTGCAAATACTAGCAGCCAAGAGCAAAAGGGTGTCTGCAATTTAATTGGCATCGATGTAGAGACTAGAGAGTCGCAGTCGGTTCGGTAGTTTAAGTATAGTCACATTCACATACAATTATACTTTGAATGTTATTTTTTATGTGTGTCCAGGCAATAAAATCCTAGGCATTACGTGAAACTCTTCGAAATAATAAACACGAATCAGCACGTCCCCGGCATCGAGAAAGACATGATGGTGTTGCACGGGTCACGAAGGCGGCATAATTCTAGGATTCCATTTCCGCCGCAAGCATTATATTCCGTCTCTAACGACCACTTATATGAATGTGTTGCTTGCTTTGTCATGGCAGTTGAATGGATACACGCTAATACGACTATACGCATATGCTGCCAAACTACGTCAGAAGCGACGATGACGGGAAAATGTGTTTCAGAAAACGCGAATTGATTGTCGTGTTTGATGTTCGCCCCTTGGGAACACACGACCATCGCCGGATGGACTTTTTCCTATACCATATAGCATTTGGAACATAACTATAGCAGCCTATAGGGAAAAACTTTTGCAAACTATAGGTACATTCGGGAAACCAAAACTGTCCAAGCATAGTGTATTCATGCTCCATTGATTCGTTAAAAATAAAAATATCTCTCACCTGCGTCCTGCTATTGTATAAAATATAATAAGTTCCTTTCTAAGCGAAATTCTTTGTTGTACTTAGATAGAACCGGGTCAATGCAGCACTTAATAAGACGCAGTTGGCAGGGAAGTATTCTTATTTTTATAGGCCCTTTGTCACAGTTTTAAAACTAACTTAAAACAAATTTTGATTTTAGTTAGTAAGAAAATTTGACATAAAAATCGCAACAGTTTTGAGTTGGGCGCCACTTAAAATCAAATCAATTGAACCTATTCTCAATGTAAACCTTTAACAAAACAATAAACTTACCAGTTTAAACCTCAATTAATTGAAATTATATAAATTGAAGGAGCAGAGCAGGGTGTTGCGATATGGACTCTCAAAAGTCTCGATGTGAGTGACTTTTATGAGAATTATGACCCTGAGTTGGGCGAGACCTAACCTAAAAAAATTTACTAGATGGAGACATTCCACAAGTTTTAACACAACTCAAATTGTAATATCTATGCAAAGTAGATGGGACTGGGAAGATAAAAGACACACGGACACACGGCACAGAGTGACTCAAGATCACGTTTTATCGTTTGACTTTTTTCAAAATTTGCTTTGTAGGTGCAAAGGTCAATGACATCATTAATTTGAAATACAAAAATTATCTTAATTTTGGTTTTAACAACTTAGCTACGAAAATGTTGCCATTAAATTAAATTTAGATCCTAAATCGGGCGCCACTTAAACTCAAACACCAAATGTGTCCCTGGTTTAAGTCGTTCCGAAACAATGGACACATCAATTTGTCCCGTTCATATAATACTTTATGCACTTTATGGAAATTATATAGCGGAAGCAAGTTTAAGACTATGCTAACAATCCGTAAAATGGTGTGACCAGTATGAGCCATCAACTGTGTGACACATTGGCATAAGATGACATTACACCAAATTGATTGTTACCAATGTTGACTTATTACAGAGGTCATTGCCATCATTTCTTTGAATTAGGGTTCTCAATTTAATGCTTTATACATAAATGAAGGCTCGTTTGAGCGCAGATGCATATCTAAAATGGAAATTTCTCGCGCATGACTCAGTGTGATAGTTTTGGCCACCTGGGATCTGTATACAGCTACCTACTGGGGAATGCAATTTGCAAAAATGGCAGCAGAATTACATACCTACATAATATCTAAACGAACAGTAACACATAATATTGTGCGCTATGTGTTGTTTCTGGATATGGGAACATTTTTATTTATGTTTGCTGTAATTATAAATTATACCTCGGTTAGTTCTCGATTTCCTTGTTCTGCAACAACGAACATGTAAAGGAGCAATTGGGAGCGTGAATGCGCTTTGAGATTGCCGCTTTTTGATGTGCACAGTGTAACTAGATGAGTCACAATAAGACGAGTTGTCCGTGTTTTTTTTTTTTGTTCTTTTGTTGTTTTGAAAAACTTCATTGAGGTTTATAGATCGAGCGATCTAACGATGAGAATAGTAATTTTGTTTCGGTTAGCAAAATTGACGTTTGATTTGTTCATATAAATATCTAACTGTGAAGCGCGATTGTTTTTTTTTTTGTTGCAATGTGAAGTTGTTATATTGTACGTAATTTGCGAAACATAGAGATCAGAATTAAGTTTATTCGAAGGATTGTCATTGAATCTTTATTTATTGGTAGTTAATGTTTTGCTACCAGTCTCGGTTGTAGTGTATCATTGAATTAACGTGTAACTTATTTATAACGAGCACGGAATTACATTAGACCTGTTTAAATAATACTTAATACCTTATATGAGATTTAGGAAGGTGCTTTTAGTTGAACATTCTAAAATGTGATTGAAGAGTGTTCCGTGACAAAATTGTTTACTGTTCTTCTGCTTTATTTAACTCGATTTGTCCGCTTTGGCTGTACGATAACCCTGAGATAAATGCCTAGATACTAGACAGGAATGAAAAAATTTTTTCAGCTTTTGCAATATCTCGGAGGTAATATTTATGTTTTACCGGTCAATCCTAAGACCAATTCTTCAGATATTTTTTTTAATCAAAAACGGAGGAGTCGTTGTATTTTTTAAAAAAATATTGAAACTTTATTAAAAAATCAAAAAAAAATTTGAAAGTTTTGGTAAAACACCCTCAATATACAAAAATCAATTAAAACTAGTTGATTTAAATAGAATCTAATTATCCGTTCAGACGGACAGATTTACGAGACCCACTTTTTCCTTCCTCCCTATATCATCGTACAATCAAGTTTAATCAAAAATTTCTTTTAACAAATCAATTACTTTCCAAGTAAAAATATTTTATATCTTTCTATAAGACTAACAATTACCGGATCATATTGGAAGATCATCAATTTTTATTTCAAAAACCGACAAATCATTTTCAACACTTAAGAATCTATCAGCACTTAAATTTTTCTTTAGACAAATAATTATTTATACATCCACTTCATAAGTAAAACTTATAAAATTGTTATATTCTCTGCTTTAATAAAATAAGAAGAAGGCTTATTCTACAAGTTTATTTTTGTTATGTTTTAAATAATGTAGGCTTCGTATGCTAAGAGCATATAAATCTTTCTTTAAATGGATTTTTTTTCTGAAACTAATTAAGAAAATTTAAAAGTATACCCAAATGATTGAAAGCGAGATGTGAATAAATTAAATTGTAATATAACGAGTGAAACTGTTATTCCCCGGTAACTAATTAATAGCCTTGAAATTGAAATGTTAGATTCCGAAAAAGATTAATAATTCTTTCCAAAAAGTGGAGCTCTGATTTTATACGCTTAATTTTTATTGATATTTCTCCAACTGTGGTTTGAAGAACAACTCAATTTTCCAAAATGAACTGAAAGTTTTACAAATCAGTGGAATGAATAATATTTAAAATTCCAATGGAAATCAAAGCAGTATTGGCACAGGGACGTTATAAAATTAAGAGCCAAATAATATTCAATTGCAAATTTTTGTTCCAAAATATGAAATCACACAAAATTGAAGTATGCAAGTATAGGAAATAAAATTTTGATGCTAATAATTTTTTTTGCTCAAACATGCTTAGGTACCTTACAAAATTAATAAAAATAACTGTTATTAAAATACTAACACAATGCGAGATATGGGAATAAACTTCAAAAATTTGGAAGGAATTATCACTGTGAATTTGGGTTCAATTTTTCAATATTCGTTACAATTATTGTAGTGAGGGAAAAAAGATATAAGTTAAGTGTATTATAACAAATTATTTAAGGTGCTCCCTAGGAAAGAGTATGTGTACTTTGTATGTAGATTTGTTGTAATCAAATTTTCACATCAAACTCATTCTATTCAAACATTTCTATTCAAAACATATACAGCCCAATTCAAAATATTCCCACGGAAAAAACTTCCTGATGGGAGACGTGTTTTCTCGGGAGTAAAATACTCCAATTCCGATTACCTCGGTAGAATATTTTTTCCCTTCGAAAGTGGAATGAGAGTTCTTGATTTATTTCAATTCGTTAAATACTAACGTGAACAATATTTATAACAATACTTATAATCTAAATTAATTATTCTAAGCTATTAAAGAACAATGTTTTGAATTTAATGCATTTTATGCTATCATTCATAGTTCTGAATGTTTGAGACAGCTGCTTTGCAGAACAGCTGCTTTGCAGAAATATAATTCAAATTGTAGAAAAAATAAAATAATTTATTCTCATGGAAACATTTCCCGGGATCTTTCATTTAGAATTGGGCTGATAGAATAATTGGACAATAGTTCAAAAAGACAAAGTTAATCACGGGGTTTCTTCTCGCCATTGAAAAAATAAATTAATTTGCACAATTCGAAAAAAAAACAATCCTAAAAGAAGTGTTTTGATGTTTAATGTTACATCCATAACATTAAACTAAACATGTACATACAAATATATTGCTCATTTTCAAAACATTTAAATTGAAAAAAAGTCATGATATACAAATACATTCATACCTACCTATATTTTAAATCTGCGAAAAATAAATTGGTTCTATACCATTTCCTTTTTTTTTTGTATGTCAAAGTATCAATGAATTGAATGCTTGACAAACGCAGGGATATTTTCCAATCTAGAAACCATTGTTACTTTTGTTAAATTAACAACATGGAATCATTTTAAATTTAGCAATTGAAAAAATGTCTACATGTGGAGAAACCTTAAAAAATAAAAATAAAAAAACAAATCTGGAACTTGTTTTGAACGAGAACACAGTGTTATTATTTAAACACAATTTGTGTGTAGCAATTAAAGCTGATATAACATTGCATTCAATTAAAGGCAATTTTAAAAGTGATAATTTTTGAATAAAATAATTTGGTCGTACCAAAATCCTTGTAACAGTTTTTTGTATATAATTTTGTATTGCTAAGATGTTTTAACTTTATATTTCAAATATTGATTCTTCTTCCACTTTTTGTTTTCTTTTTCTTCGAAAAAATAAGGAACCAAAAATAAAAACATCAAATCTTCTCACATAATTACAATATTATGACGAGAAATAAAAAAAAAATATTATATTATTATTATATATATATTATTAAAAATATTTTATTTATATTTTTAATTTTTGTTTTTAATTATTAAAAATATTTTATTGAAAATAAAAAATGCCAAAAGGTTGACAAATTATACATTTTACGACATAATTATTTAAAATAATTACATTTGCTTACTGACACAATTATACATAATATTTACTCCAAAAATACCCAAACAAGAAAAAAAAAAAAAACAAATACACAATTCAGGATTTCTTAAAATCCCATTAAATATATCCAAGCAAAAAAAATATCAACAAATAAATTGAATAATTTCTTTCAATCAGGTTCGGTTTAGGAAAATTTGGCCAAAGGTGTCAATATTTGTGCGGGCGACAAATTTCCAGAGGCATTTTCCTTTGAACTTATTTTTTTTATTGATCAACAAAATGACAATGGAAAACGTTTTTTTTTCGAAATTTGGTCTCATAATTTCACTTTAAACTTATAAATTACTGATTCTTCTATTAAATAGCCTGCAATAGTGATGCGTTTTTCACAAATAATATAGTCCTCTTTGAGAACTGCTTTTTATTACTGAGTAGTAAAAATATTCGTTCGAGGTTACGATCATGTTGCCCAATTCTACCATTTATTAAATCTTATCAAACCATTGATTAAAAATAAAATGGATGATAAAATTATTCTTTAAAATTATATTAGACAAAATACCATTCAATTTATCTTTGAACTTGAAAAATTCATAATATTTGGCTCTTATTCATTATCAAAATAAAAAAAAATAAACAAAATCTTTTCGATTAACACCAGAAGCAAATATTATTCGGGCGACACTCCATCCCAAGTCTGTCCTGTATTCAAAAATGTTTATGTCAATGTTTAAAATAAAATAATACACCAAAAGCATAAATGGTAATTATAGATATTTATTCGCCGTAGGTATATATAAACGTCACATAAAGCGGGTAAATACAAATATTCAAAATACCTATACTCATCTTTTTTCCTAGAATTTCACTTTTGATGTCACATTTCAAAAATCAACATATGGAATGATGACATATGGCGATATAGCACGATTTAATAGAAATCGCTGACTGCTGAGATTCTCATTCTTGTTCGTAATAGAATTCTTTAAAAAAGTATTTACATTTTGTCATAAGACAAAAAAAAAAATACCTACTTAAAAATATACTCATTCTCTTAAATAATACAAAAAAAAAGAAGAAATTTGTATCGTGTGAAAAAATATATACCTACCGACATTACTTAGGTGAGTATTTAAAAAATGTCTGTTTTTCTTTAAATTAAAAAAAATATATTAAGAAAGATATAGACATTAAGGAATGTCATTCATTATAAATTATATGTAATACCTAAAACTTAATGATTTTTTTTTATAATAATAATAATAAATAATGAATTGTTATTTAAATAAATAAGGAAAAAAGTTGAAAATTTGAATTATATGTTTACTAAATAAATTTAATTTTATTTACTTGTTTAATAGATTCGTTAATCAAAATCTTGAGAGTTTTTTTATTTTTGACACAGTGTTAATTATAAAGCAAACAAAATAATATGTATACATATAATTTGTAGATAAAATTATTTTATTTTATTTTATCAGCATTTTTTAATATTAAGTAATTATTAAAAAATAGTAATTATAAAAAAACCTTTTTATAATTTTCTTTGCTTTTTTTAATTCAATATTTTAAAGTTTAAAAATTACTTATGCTTTTAAAAAAGAATTTTTTTAAAAAAATTGTCGGCATTTTGTTTAAATGGATGTTTTATGTTTTAATTTTTTTCTTAAGAAATAGCTCCTCAAAACCAAATATTGGTGAATTAATTTATTTATTACTTGTCTTTACACAATTTAAACCTTAACATTTGAACATCTTTTAACAATAACATAGCTCCCCTAAAAAAATGAAAAATTTCTTTACCGATTTTGAAACACTTGTATGGGAGGTACCGACGTACCGTTATTTTTGGTTATAATAATAATTATTTTTATTTAAAATCTGCTGGATAATAATAAAAAAACTGCTGGGTGTTAAGTTTAAGGATCAAGTCTTTTTCGAATTATTAAGTTCTCAAAAAAAAAATGTTTGAAATCTTTTTAAAAATTTTAGTATAAAATCCAAAAAAATTGATCAAAATCAGATTAATCGGTTCTGTGGGTAGGTGGGCACCATTTATAACCATTTTTTGGAATTTTTGTTTGCAAACCGTTTTGTAAAATGAATTTAAAAAAAAAAGCTGTGGGCACGTTTTTGAGAAAAATAAAATTGCGTTTTACTGTTATTTTTTTTTTTTTTTAAAACGGAAAAAACGTAGCTAAAGAAAATTGACCCACTCGTTTGGGCTGCAGCCGAAAGGACAGACAGACGGGCGGGCAGAATTGTGAGACCAAATTTTTCGACCTACTTTCATCGTAATGTCAAGTTTTGTCAAAATCTCGAGTTCGATTTTGTTACGACTCCATAACTTACCATATAGTTTCTACATACATTTCGCAAGTAAAAAATTTGATATTTAAACTGATTATTAGAAAAAATCAAAATGTTTTTTTTTGAGTGGGAAATTGTCGAAATTATTTCTTTTTAACGTGACCTTTTTTGCTTGATATTGTTTTTGTGTTTGGTTATTGTTTTTTTTTGTTTCATATGTATAAAGAAGGTTGTAAACATATCCGAAGAAACGTCACTAAAGCAATTTACACACATTCAAAATAACTGAACTAAAGCCCTAAATACATAATTTTGGTATAATTAACTAAGCTATAAATCTTAAAATAACATGTTTAGTTATGTTTAACATGTGAAGTTTAAAATTAGTTTGGAAATAATGGACATCCTATTTTGTAAACCCTTTTTTTATCTGTATAACAGATGTGGTTTAAATTGTATGGAAAGGTGATATTTACCCAGAGTATTTAAACACAATGAATGAAGCTACAGCTGAAGCCGAAAGTTGAACTTTGCTCAACTTCGGCTACATACACTATACATCTCTTGCTATACGTACTGACACCATTATGTTCAGCCAGTAAATCAATAAAATCTAAACCACACCACCGAGTTTGATGAAAGTGATAGTGTCTATACTAAATCTAGACAGAATTATAATCCAATATAATCAATAATCATAAACCTTTTGCTTGATGTTGAAAAAAATGTGGTCTTATCAAATTCCTTTCACATCTTCGAATCAATTTCAACCTCCCGCCATCTTTATACATAGAAAAATCGAAGCTTGACAATGCAAAATAAACGAATCGGTAATAAAACATTTTAAATTTGTAGACTCCTGTAAATTGGATACACAAATCATGTAACAAGGGACTTTTTATTTTAAAATTTGGTTTTATTTCCCAATAAAATTTGTTAGTATACCTAACTAAGATAAAACAATTTAAATGTATTACAATTTGAAGTGACCTTATAGTTCACCACTTGACATTTTTGAATGTAACTTACATATTTAATTAATTAAATTCCACATAATTATGTAATTATATCAATATTACTAACGGCCTGCTTATTACTATCGAAAAACCTTTACCGTAAATTCCACACAAATTAACACGTGAATTAACTACAACAACACTGTCTATGTGTAAACAAAACCGCATTATTGTGTTGTATAGATAACTGTTTCGATCAGGTGTCGATGGCACTTCCGATACATTTTATGTACACACTATCTGTGTACAGTACATACACCTGTCAATGATTTTAAATCACTTTATTGTTTGGAAAATTTCAATTAACTCTTCTCAATGCTTTAATACCCCATCTAATTACATTGAAAAATGTAGGTACCTAACCTACTGCAAAAGAGCGACAACATAACTATATGCTATATACGCTGTACTGTACGCATATTGTGGTTCTTTACAACACTCGTTCTCCGTTCTCCTTCCTTGGTTAAGTTGCATTCATACATTTAATTGAAAACACATTGAACCGAAAAATTGTGTTTTCCGTGTGCGACAAGAGATTAACAATGATTTTCGTAATGCACCTTCACCTTCCTTCTTCGTGTGTTGATATATTTATACGTGAATATAACTAAGTGCAAATTTAAGGTAAGGTTTTGGTTTGTTAAAAAAAAAAATAAAGATCGAGATTTATTAGAATTCAAAAAAGATACATACTTCACAAATTTAAAAATTTCTCATCCAAACAAGAAATGTTTTATGAGATAATATTGAAAAAGCTTATATAAAAACTTAACGAAAGATAATTTACTATAATAAAATGTATAACGAAAGAATTAGTCTTGTACCTACATGTCACAAGAGTTCAAAAGAGAAGTTTTGCGACGAAATAAAAGCAGTGCTTTTTTTATATTTACCACTTTAAATCTTCGTTTTTTTAATTACATATTTTAAACTAGTGACGGATATATACGAATGCATATGTTTATATAGCGATGGACGAACGAGTCCGGTTTGTATTGCCGATTATGAAAGTTACTGAGCTACGAAACAGTACGAGATATGCGAAAAATTTAAATAAATCTTTCAATTAACAAAAAAAAATAGTATTAGAGCAATAACGTGTGACCAAGTCGGGATTTTATTTTAGCTGTCGTTAGATTTTTTTTCTTCCGAGAGTTTTTCCGATTTGTAATCCTGATATGCATGTGTGTATTTTCAATTAGACGTAGAAAAAAAGAGGGATGTCTTAGAATGAAAAGGAAGAAACTATCAAGCTTACGTAAATTCGCATTCTTGAGTAACACGATGAGTGTTGCATTTTGTTATCTATTTTTTTCTCTCAAGTATTAAGCAGATAACGAAGAGTTTAAATTGAGTTACATTTTTTTTTTGCTTGGTTATATAAACATAGAGCAGGTTTGAGAACAGGGCCGCTATACAAGATGAGATTATCAAGGGCGGGCAAAATTACTAAATCAACGAAAAGTCCTCGTCAATCTGGGATGAACATAAAATGATATTCAAGTTCAAGTGTCGAAAATACTTTTTTTTTCTTATAACGTTGAAATGTCAAATGATATTTAAAAGCAGTTCAGATAAAAATTTTACATCATGCTTTTTTCTATAAAAAAAGGTTCCGATTCAAATGAACATTTGGAATTGTGGGGTATTACTTGTTGCTGAAAATTACTTCATGTAAAGTTTACATAGACTGTAAAATTCAAGAATATTTTAAAGATACATTTTATCGAAAGGTTATTCACAAAGTTTGTAAATTAATTTACCGAAACCTTCACTATTTTTTTAAAGAGCATTAATTTAGGAGTGAACAATATTATATTCGACATTTGACCATTTTTTTTTGCAATATTCTGTAACTATGAAAAAATTAATTTAATGTTTTCCTCTATTCATACATATCACATAATCTAAACATTTTTTGATAGCAAGTACCAGTCAGCACCAATTTTCTTCCCTATGATAGTTTTTGTCGATTCCCTTAATATGAGAAAAGGCGCACTTCATATGAAATTCATCCCTGATGCAAACTTTGAAAACAGCTGAATTAAACAAGTTTTTTTTTAAACAAGTTTCACTTTTTTGCATGTGGTGGCTGTTGGACTGTAAGTTCTGCAAAAGTGCAAATAATTGTTGCATTAATCAGAGACGCGTGGTAGATTCAGGTTTTATGTTTTTTTTTTACAAAGGATACACCAATAATGTGGGCATATGTATATTAACAGATATTTTATTCCTACATAATTTTGTATTTCTGATCGAAAATACAATGTTCATGTCTACATGGCATGCTATTAATGACAATGAGTAATGGTTTTTTTTTGTATGGAATGCAATAATATACAACTCTGACACTCGATGAGCTAATTACACGAACAGGAAACGTATATATATACCTATATCTACGATGCAATTAGAAAAAATGAACTGAGGATTAGATACTTAGATACTAGACAGTCGAAGTGTATATTAATGATTCAGTTGGATTGGATGAAGTTTTCTGATCTAATAGAATCTTAATTATTTCAATTGGAATTATTCTATTTGAATGCAGATTTTGAATTGTGTTTTTTTTGTTGATTGACATAGTAGACAATAATAACCGGATAATAACGCACAAAAAATGATAGATAAATTGTACGTTGTGATACATTTTTTGGTTTTTGTTATTATAAAAGACATTTTTTTATTCAAAATTATAATTTATTTTAATATTTTACAAAACAAGAATTCTTATTGCTTAGTGTTTCTTTTCTTTTCCATAAGTTAAATTAATTATTCAATTTTGATTCAATTATTTATCTACCATCTCATGGCCTTGAGTTTGTTATGTGATAATTGTAAGAAAGAAGTAATAATTGTAGTGCATGAAACTCGTACAGAAATTTCTGTGATCAAGGTCAGTATATATAGTAAAGAATGGAAAAATAATTATTGATCATTAACGTGGTCGTGTTGAACGTAAAAGTTACGTAAGATCTTAAGTTTAAAATCTAGAATTACATTTTTCAGATACCTCAGTTAAGATCTTTGAAAGGCTTGGCAACTTGGAAATTATAATATTTATTTTTATTTTAAGCGAGGAAACTTTAAAAATATTTTTATAAACATTTAAAAACCACTTTAAACAATTTTCCAGAAATTCTTTACGCCTCTTTAAGCTCAAATGCTTCAAACTTGTAATTTTTATCTTCTTGCATATAAAGATTTTTTCTTAAAAAAAAAAATGAAACCCTAAAAGACTTTATTCATGTATTCATGTGTACTTAAGCAAGATAGAACCATCATAGCAAACGAATAAAAGGCTTCCATTTTGAATATTCAAAAAATGATGGTTTGCATTGTGCATTTCTGGTTTTTTTTTTTTTTTTTTTTTTTTTTAAATCTCTCTCTCTCTCTACTATATAGATCTTAAAAATGTTTAGGTGATTGCAGTTTTTCTTCTTTTTTTTTTTTGAACAAAGCCCATTTATTCAAAATTGATGCTTAACTTATGTATGTATCAAGAGGAAACTCTTTCTTTTACACTTGTAATCCTTAGAAAGTATATAGAACTTCAGTGAATAGATAAATCTCTTTTCATTTTTTCTTTGAGTTATGCAAGAAGTGTATAAAAAAATGAAAGATATTAATATCCTCGGTCTGTTCAATGTTTTCATAGAATTATGTTTTAACACTGATGGTGTATAGTTGATGGTCTTCAGAAATTCTTTTTCAAACGAGAAACAAAAAATTCCCTTTCCCCCATCAGAGAGATGATGCACCCCGCATAATATGACGCCAACTCAAACCTCCAATTACTATATTAAAAGGATACAACTTAAAACTATACGAATTCACTTTTTGAAAAATTTTCTAATTCAAGGAATACTCGTAGTCGTATACAAAAGAAATATGTATGAAATAACACACAATGTTATATCTTCGTTATTACCATGTCGAAGGCCAAGATAACTCACTAAAGCTCCTCGCAACCCCCCTATTTCCTCTGATGCTATAGGGAAAACTTTAATTTCAGCTACTATCAATATCACGTTCAGGGAAGTGCTGCAATGCTGCTACTTGCTGCAGGCAGCCAGTCACGTCCAAAAGGATTTCATCGATTTTGGCCACTGGCATTATGCATCCTCACTTGGATTGGATCCTTTGGCTGCGATGATGATGATGGTCATGGTGATGATACTCTACGATTCGTTTTCATTTCTATTTTAATTTAATAAAAATGAACGTGATACGTGATATAATTTGCAATTGATATTTTGCGATAGTGGGAACAGGGGTTTTGTTTTTTTTTTGTATCAGCTCAAATCTTTCAATGACCTAACAATTTTTAAAATCGATGGATGAGACTGACGAAATCGAGGTAATTTCCTCAAACTATCTAAAGGATTCACAAAACAAATTTTTATTCTACTATTGTTTCATTGAGTCAGTACTTTGAAGGGCAATGGGACAATGGATATTTTTTTTTATAAAAAAAAGAAATATCTGAAGCGTGTGGACTATTTTAAGTGTTTTGTACTCAAAGATGTAAAATATTTTACATTTTCTGTTGTTCTGTTTCATAACAAAATTGAAGCCCTTAGGGGTGTACACTGTTGTCTTCGCATAACAAGTTCTGGGAAAATATTAAAATTTTATGAATTTCTTAAAGGACTTCCCAACAATGTCTATGGAGTTTGATGTAAATAAAAATACTCTCAAAAGAAGTGTCTGCATTGTTAAGTTTATAATATTTAATAAAATATTTTTTTTTTCCATTCGTCGTGTATGTCGTGATGATTGATGAAAAATTGATCGGGCCACTTTTGAATGAAAATTATTTAGGTATGCGTGGCATCCACTATATTTTTTTTTCGCAAATTAATTGGTAAATTCTTTTTGCATTGTTTTAATTTGTCAAGATTTAATTATTTTTCTTCTTTATTTTTTCCGTATTTTAAAATAATGTAAATGGACAATGGATAAAGTTGGTATTGAAGATTTCAGTGTTTCAGAGCAATGTTAGCAGTACTGCAACATTGAATTTTGCCAAAACTTGCATAATAGCTGGATGGATTCAAAGGAAATTTGGCATAGAAAACGAATATTTTTTTTGGAATTGGACATGAATACTTTTTTATAAGGCATAGAGGTTGCAAGAAGTCCAACGAAGAAAGCTGGTAGAATAAATCTAGAATTTCTAGTTATGGTCATCAAAGAAACAACGAAAAAGTGGCTTAAAATTTGAGGATATATAGGGAAAACTAAATTGATGACAAATACTCCGATTCTTCTGTAACTATAAATAATAAATCGCTGAGATACAAAAAAACAATTTCTGGAGCAAAAACTTGAAACTAATTGTATGAAAATTTGGCAAGGATATAGGCAGCTATTTATAGGGTTTTAGAGAAATGCGAGAAACTATGCGCGAAGTGTTTGTGTCCTAGAAAATTGTACATATCGATGGTTAAGAGTACAGAACCTCGTTAGTCGTTTTTGCATGTTTTTAGAAATCAATAAAAACCTTGCAAATTTTGTATGGCGACCTATATAGTAAGAGATTTTGAATTCTGTTCTTTTCTGTAAAATGTTCAGAACAACGTTGTAACGCTGAAATTGCCAAAAGGTTGCTCTTATTCTGCTAAAGTTTTTGCATTAATAAAATTTTTTTTGGAATATTTCGACTTAGAAGATTCTACAATTTAATCGTCGATATGTTGTTCTTACAAAAAATCTAAACTTATCAACAACTACAAGCAAATCGCCTTTGGCACTTAACTTATTGCTTCAATGTAAACAGCTGCATAAAAAGTCTTGTGAACTTGAGGTTATAAGATTCAATTTAAATTAGTGCCGTGAAATAACGCTTTTCCCAAACCTAGGTCTAAAAATGAAAGCTTCTACTTCATTGTTTCTGTCATATCGAACATTAAAAAAAGAAGAAGAAATAGTAGGTGTGTTTTTTTGCAACCCCGACGGGAATTGGATGAAAAACGACGTCGCTAAAAAATTTACATGTAAAATGCTACAACAACTAATCCCCTGTGGGCTTAGCTAATCCCAGAGCATTCTCGGGGCTTAACTTAAGCGCAAAGAAAAACTGTGTTACCGGCATGAATTACAAACATGCTATCGATAGTTTGTATGAAAACTCCATGTTTTTCTGTGATGGCGTCGCTAATCTCCGTTGTAGTTTTTTTCTACCAATTGCGCCCGGGATTGAAAAAAACACACACCTAGAATCAGCTAAATTATCCACTTGTTTTTCTTAAAAGCGTTATAGCTGTTTTTTTTTTAACTCGTAAAGAATTCGTATTAATTAATTTTTTAAAAGTAAAATGAAGCCAAACTCTCAAAATGTAAACCTCATTTTTATTTTTCTTCGAACTTTTGACGCTATTTCACTTTGTCAATGAATAATAAGACCGAATATCAGAATTATTTAAGAAAATAAAAAAGGTCTCTTTTTTATTGATTTTAATTTGAGTCCAACGACGTTATTCTTTTAATATTTAAAATTCTTCGAAAAGATAATTCGAAGTATTAACATTTGAAATATAATATGTCTGTTCCCGTACTGTCCCAAACTGCGAATTTCTACGAATTTTAATCAGAAGTCTGTCAAAGTTCATATATAAAAAAAACAGAAAATCGTGGATTTTTAAAGTAAAGGAATGAAATTCAATTTATAAGTTCAAAACACCTGAACTCCAAAATGCATTCCTCCAAGGTACGTCAGTTGGGCTCATCAGTTTGATGCTGTCATTTTTGAACCTATAGGGTAGAGTCGCCCAATGGCGGCCCCCTCCAGTGGCCGGCCACCTTACAAGAAAACCTTTGGGAATAGTGAAACTGTAGTCGTATTTCTCCGTCTATAATCTCAAAAAAATCTGTCATAAATGCTTAATGATCTGTCAAAATTTTACTCAGATTTGCCTAATACTTTCCGAGTTATGAGTCAATAATGTTCACAAGCAAGTGTTTTAATTTTTTCGCGTACTATAACTGTTGATTTCAACAGTGAAAACGGTTTCAGGATTAGTGATTTTTGAGGACAGTCCTTGGGTTAATAGTTTTAAATGCGGTTTTTATATTGAAAAACATTATATTTTAACTAAATATGCTTTTAAATGTAAAAAAAAGTTATAATTATGACTGTGTTTAAGGGGGCCGGAGATAGGGAACTGATATTTTGGGTGTTTCCTATTGTCGGCCCCCCGGCCGAAGTTAGGAAAAAATACTTTTTTTGAGAAAAATGCATAATATGAATAACTGAGCTAAAACAGCAACACCAGAGCTAAAACTGACGTTAAAAATCCATTAAATCCAGTCTCCGGCCCCCTATTTTCAAAAGGAAACTAGGGGGCCGAAGACTGGAAAGGTGTGTCCTAACTCCGGCCACCACACATAAAAATCAAAATTCTTGTTGCAATTGGGGTGGCCGAGCTCAGGAGCATCGGTGGCCGGTCTTAGGCAACTAGGGGCCGGCCACTGGAAAAATTGACTTTTTCATTAAAACTAATTAAAACGTTAGTTTCTCATTAAAATTTTTAAATTTCGTGTATGTAAATGAATAAAGAAAACCACAAGGAACATTCTGTTTTAAAAATTAATTGAAAATGTTAAAAATTGTAAATTTTATGATAGGTTTTCTAGAAAAATTGTCTTAAGGGGCCGGCCACTGGCGACTCTACCCTAAATTGAATTATGCTGTCATTTGAACCTATAAATTGAATTATATTCGATCCCTCCACCTAAGGGGCCAGTTATAGCTTTCATTGAAATTCATCATTGAAAATTTTAATTTTCAGTTTTGAGGCCCAAAACAGCGATATCAGTGATTATTTGTATGCCAATAAAAAGGTTATGACTCGATTATTATTTCTAGTGAAAAAAATATTTCATTTTGGCCCTACCTTTCACATAAAACGATTGCTAAAATTTCAATGATCAATGATAAGGTAGTTCAATCATTGAAATACAGAAATCCATTTCCTGCGATAGGTTGGGCCAAAATGAAATATTTTTTTGACTAGAAATAATAATCGAGTCATAAGCTTTTTATTTGCATTAAAATAATCACTGATTTCACTTTTTAAGTGCCTCAAATAAACAATTAAAATTTTCAATGATGAGTTTCAATGAAAGCTATAACTGGCACCTAAACCGAAGTAGTTTTATAATTTTTTTCATCTTCGTTATTATGTAAAAGTATCGCACCAAATATAATATTATTCAATCACTTTAATAACTTCATTTCAAGACTGTCAAATATTAGAATAATAAAATCATTAAATAGACCTAATAACAGAAAATTCGAAACCTTTGTAAATTTTAAGAATTTTTAGGAATAAAAGGATAAGATAGGAGAATAATATGTCCAACATACCTATCAATTTGATTTTAATCGATTATGTTATTGGTAATCGAGTCTACTGAAGTGACTCATATAGACAAACATTGATTTTTATATCTTCTTCGTTGAACTTTTAACCTAAAGCCCATGCAGCAATGGCGTTATGATTTTTTAAGGTTGGTACCACCGTAATGAATTATTATGGCTTTCTATCTCATAGGGGACTATAACCTATTCAAATTGAATAGAAAAATTCAAAAATTCCTTTGTACTATTAAGAATGCAAATATAAATGAGATTCAGAAGACGTTTTTTTTTTTTTTCTTTTTTTTGTTACCCATTCAGACACTTTCTATAATAGAATTGAAATTCTTTTGGCTTGCAAGGATATACATCATACCTACCTACACAAAACGCATACAAGTGTCTGTCTATTCGGCACAAGTAGTGAAAGAGTATAGGTATAACGTAGAGCGAGTATTATTCTGAATTTAATATACTGTCAATGCAAAGAACCTGCAGAAACAGATAGACATTGAAGAAGGTCAAGGCTCCATCGTCGTCGTCGTTGGTTGTAGAAACATTGCTATGCATCTGTCAGTTATGTGGTTAGCAATAAGGTTTACATTCAAGGAGCAGCAATTTATTGCCGCACACAGTCCTTTTAACGTTCAGTTTTTCACAATAAATAAACAGTGACAACTCCTGATGGTGTACCTATACAACATACCTATGCTCTACTTGAGCTATAGCACACTCCCACCATAGGTCCCAGGTAATCGCGAGTACTTGCAGTTATTTTTTTTCCTTCCTTCACTCACTCCTGCATCATTTCAAGAATTTTATGCACTTCTTACACAGCACAGCGACAAAGTAAGATACCCAACGCAAGGATCCTTATAGAATGTTTTACTACAAGAATTTACGAGAACAGAAAGAAAGACCGCAGTAGATGAAGATGAACACAAACACAGTACCGATACCTAGGTATTTAAGGGAAAGAAAAAATGTCTTCCTTGGGACATGACGAGATTCCTGATGTTGATGCAGCTTCAGCTCCAGTATTACACCAATAATACTTGTCATATATGCTGCAATGGCATCTCTTGCATTGCTGATGCCTGCAGTGTGTGTGCACATTACTTAAGAATTTTCACATCGTCCTTCTCTGGCCATAATTATGGTAAACATTTTCTCAAAGTAGTTCTATTGTATGATTGTTGGTGTTGTTCTCTTCCAATTTGTGTATGGCTGCCATAACCCAGAATATATAGAAGATGGCGGAGAGGCAGCATACAAATTCTATTGATATTTTATACACGTTCGCACCTTTGTTGTTCCATCCTTCCACCATCAGAGATTCCACACCAGAGATCTTAGCATATAAATCTGTCAGGAATATAATCCGATGTGAGCCGGGTTTATTTTCCGTCTTCTATAGATAGTATTATCGCTTCGTTAGCTATTCAACATTAATAGTCAACCGCTCTAACTATATACCAACCTATACGTGTGTTTGAAAGGGCATTTCATTTTTCATTTCAATTTAACTCCTTGCCTTGGTTGAAAAATAATATTTGCTGTTCGTGACATTTTTAAGGCAACAACAAACGTTTTGAGCTAAAATAAATTATATCAAAAATAAAAAAAATAAACGAAGACTTTGATGTGCATCCAATGAGGCAGAATGATGACAATTGTGAAAAATTGTCTAAAGTTAATCGCTTGAATTTATATAGTGTGAGATGACAATTCAACACTAAAAACTGGACTTGGTGGGGACAGTCTCTTCTTGAAATAATAACAATGATAGATAGGTGCCGTGTTGTGCTGTGCATATGACACTTGCATTTGAAAAAAAAAAAAACAAAACAAATGGTTTACCAAGAAGCTTGTGTGACAAGCGACAAGAGTCTTGATGTTTTTGTTGACTTTTAAGTCAACAATTCGTTGGACGTTTAATAAAAGTGTTTTTCTTTTGCATTTAATTAGATTGTTGACTTCTGAAAGGATGTTGCTTTAAGAGCTTGAGGAAATACTCATTGTTATAAATAAGGCTTTTATACTTTTACATACAAAATTCCTATGAAAACGTTTTTGTGATGAGATAAAAGGAATTTTTGATATTTATTTAAATTTTTGTTCTCAAGTCGTGTCATAGAAAATACCTTTACGAATAATTTAATGTCGAGACAAAAGGATTCAACATAATTTTTATATGATTTCAAGTATTTTTATACTTCTTGAATCAAAAGATTTAATCAATTTGGATTTCCAGTTTCCTTTTGTTTTGAATAAAACATCCTCTTTTCTTTTCCTACATAACTTTGAACTTTGTTCAAAGGGATTTATTAAATTTTGATCCTATGCTACTTTAACATTATGGTGTTAGAGGACTCCATGTTTTTTAAAAATTCACTTTAAGTGTAGGGTTCTATAAATATAATATACCTACTTAAAGTTGGCATACAAGCTTGGGATTTTTTAAAATTTGAAATAATTTGTTTAAAAAAATGGTTTATATATAAAAGTTCATTTTAAGCAATTTTAATAAAAAATATCACAACAAAAAAAAATAATATATGTATATAAAAAAATAAATTTTAATTTTCTCGTTTAAAAAACTTAGTCGCAAAATTAAAGACGATGAAGTACGAAGTTAAAACATTTTTAGTATTATAGGTCAAAAACAGGATTTTTCAAATCGAGTTAACATCGTGTTATCTATTTAACATTTTATTAAAGTTAAAATCACCAAATTCCTATTTTAACTTTTTAGTATCATACGAACTCCAAATGTCACTTAGACCAATTAGAAATGGGAAGTAAACAAACATACCATTTGTTTACTTCTTAGCACGAGCTGTCACTTTTTAGGCGTGTTCAGCTGAATTAAGAATGAAGGTTTAGTATTATGCTAGTTAAAAAATAAGAAAAATTTAGTAAAGAGCTTTAAAAAGAAAATTGTAAAGTAAATTCAATGCTTATACATTAATATCAGGCTGTTTTTTTTATATTGCGATACATTTTTTAAATTTGAACTTACTCATTCCCAAATCAATTTAGAAAGTCCTTAACAAAATTGAAAACAAATAAAATATTATGTATTTTTATTTTATTTTTTTCCAGGTTAGTAAAACATGTTCAAAACATCTCTTATATTTTTGATATACTTTGCGGTAAGTGTTTTTTTGTTTACGATTATAATAGCTGAAACAAATACAAATGTGTGACTATTGACAAGAGCGAATGACCTTTCTCCTGTCAAAAGTACAAAAAATGGATGCTTTTTAATTTATAAAAATATATTTATTGAATTTCTAATTGCAATAGTGTTTTAACAACAAATTAAGAATTTATGAATTACAAAATTATTACAAATACGGTCTTGTCATTACTCAAAAATAAATTAAGCAATTTTCTCAAAAAAAAAATCAAAGATTTCGTTATACGAAATTTTTGGTAAAAACTTGAAATTCCGTAATACTTCGATATATTAAGAAATTACTTGTACGAAGTTTAAGCAAAATCGTTTTAGTCGTTTTCGAGAAAATTTTAAAGAATTAAAATAGTTGAATGATAGATACCCGTTCTAGAAGAACTAAACCGAAAAATCTAATTTCTCCTTTTTGGGAAATCACATAAAATTGCTCTGTTCCAAAATTTTAAGCATATACGTCTATCCGCTTAGGCTTTAGCTCGATGTTCACCTGGGCTTACGGAAAAACGTCCTGCTCAGACGGCAAGAAGGACAGTTTTTTTTGACACGAAACCAATAATTGCCCCATAAAGTAAGTAAAAATAAAAACAAAAAAATGCATATCGACATACCCCCAATTAAAATTCCAATATAAGCAAGTTCATTCAATATCAATATTTTTTTTTTCTATTCTGTTTGCAAAAAATATTTATTTAAGCTCTCGCAATTAATAAATAGCTTAAATTGTATTTGCCTATAAAATTTATGAACATTTTTGTACAAACATTCTAATATTCAAATAATTTTGCCACATCAACATATTAGCAAACGAACGAACAATTCCCGCAGATCAATTAAAAACTATATTGCCAAGAAAATATTTGCAATAGCGCACCTAAATAACACATCCCACCAATTCTATTCCGATATACCTATATTCCCATTCCCATTTCGAATCCACAAAAACAAATTCCAAAGCATCCAACTAATTTCCAATAATTACGATTTCCATATAAAACTTGTTATTTTCCCAGAACATCAATGTAAAGTGCAAAACGTTAGACAAAATTGCATGTTATTTCACAGCAGCCCCACGCCCGACACGCTGCCATATTATAGCCATACCACCTGCAAACCGACGCGACACGACGTCGATGACTATACTATGCCGGCCATCGTCGTCGTCGCTTGTCGCGTCGAACAAATTTATTACAGCCACCCCCATTCAGCTCCGCAATGTACGAGCGACAACTACTACGAATTGTTGAAGACGACGACGACTATACAACATATACTATGGTATTGTATAGACCCGAAAACTGTGTGCTGAACGTTGCCATCACCCCTGCTGATCACACCTCACACGATTGCTAAACCAATTTTATCTGATGCCTGAATAGCTAGGTCGATGGTTTTTGTTTGTTTGGACATTCGTCTCTAAAACAGAGCTGTCGTTATAAATATTTCATAAGGAAGATTCTTCAGAGGAGAATAAAAGAACTATGAAAGAATATGTCATTGAATAAATAAAAAACTATGGCTATTTGTACACCTTTATAAATATATTGGGGCATATTCATAGTCATATTTTAAACCCAAGTCTAACTGAACTGGAGTCTAAATTTAAGAACCAGGTTAGACACAGGTGTGTTTAGTTAAAAACAGGTTTAAGGATATTCTACTACAATTTTACGATAATTTCTCTTGAATCTAGCAACAACAAAAAACCGCTGTTGTCTTATTATTTTGTTATTGTTGTGCAGTCCTTTTGTTAAGAAAAACATAAACAATGTGTAAGGTAACGTGTGAACATGTTTTTATATTTATGTATACAAAAAATAAAACTTGTAATACAAAAAAACACTGAAATTAAACCAGTCGCGCTGAAAAATTCCGAATTTTATCTTTTTGTTCATTTTTTTTTTGGCGTTTGATAAAGTTAAAAACAGCTCAAATATACATTCCGTCGTGTTTATTTTTAGACTCCAGGTTATCGTTTAAAAATGGGTTTTAATTGTTTTTGAAGAACTTAAACCGGAGTTTAGTTTAGCAAAGACAAAATGAAAACTTATCGAAGAACTATGAATTTAATTGAAAGAAAGGGGGTGTTTACAAATAAAGAGTAGACATTTTGTACATTAATTAGGTTTTCGTTAACTCAAAAAATAATATGAAATAAGAATTCATATAAGAGTTTGTTGGTACTTAACGTTGACTTTTACATTTTTTTATTTTGGATTACTTTTTAAAACCATCAACTTTCTCTCATAAAACAAAATATAGTATCAGTCAACAAAAGAAAAGTACAAATTCTCTTTTTAGTACTCATATCGACAGCCCTGTGAATTTGAATATTTGGTATTTGTTCTTCCTATTCTGTGTTTTTATTTTTAAATAGGCTGGGGTTAGGGGTGAAAAATTTGTATAACAACATATGCAAAAACATTTCCTTTTCATTGATTTTTATCGAAACCGGGGGTAATGTTTCATATCGTTTCTGCTAATTGAGTTTTATTAAAAAAGAAATATTTATTCAGGATGATCGAAAATAAAAAAATAAAGATACTATTTTTTTTTATATAAATAATGGAATCCGAATATTATGTATAGTGTATATAGAGTGGAAGAGATGTTCATGTTCATTCAGTAGGTAAGTTTAAAATTGCGTGTGAGGGTGATAATATTGACACGCAAGAAACAACCATAAAAAAACACCGGAATTTCAGAAGTGGGATTCATTTTATCACCAAGCAGTGTCATTTGCCAAACCTTATTAATTGTAGACTTAAGGGCAAAGAAGATGTGTGCAAACACAAAACATATACAAACCGGAAAAATGGAGCGGGAAAATTCGATTCATACCTCAGATTATGAAATCACCTCTGAAGTAAGAAAACGTGCAAAATATTGATGAGTTTGCATTAGGAAAATGATAAATAAAGATTTGAGGAAGAGGAAACTTTATGATATAGTCAATTTGTTGTAGGTTTAAAGTTTTTCAACTTTTTTGGGAAATTAGATTTTATTTTAATAAGTTTTTCAGTTTTTGATTCACAGAAAGGTAAATAAAGCATGTGATAGTTGGAAGTAGAATTTAACTTAATAAATAAAATGCTTAAAAATAATAGAAAAATTGAAACATAATTTTTGAAATAGGATATTTAACTCGATTGAATGATTTAAAATTTGTAATTTAATTGACGTTGTTAGTTCTTAAGTAAGTAAAAAAGAAAACAAAAATGAAACCGATTAAACTATACAACAAACTTTGTTTTTCCTATTTTACTTTATTTCATTTGTTTTTATTTTATATTTTAATGTTACTATCTTTTGTTTTATATTATTTGGTTTTGTTTTGTTTTATTTTGTTTTATTTTATTTTGTTTTGTTTTGTTTTGTTTTGTTTTATTTTATTTTATTTTATTTTATTTTATTTTATTTTATTTTATTTTATTTTATTTTATTTTATTTTATTTTATTTTATTTTATTTTATTTTATTTTATTTTATTTTTTTCATTTTATTTTATTTCATTTTATTTTATTTAATATTTTTATCTTTAATAGTTCCCATCAATGGGAAGGTATGGTTGCAGATTTCCGAATCCTTTAAGTTGCTTGTTATGTTGATAAACTGCCTCCAAATGATTCAAAGAAATTTCGAACTTCACTCTTTTTATGGCTCCAAGTATATTTCTTCCATTTTATTGTATTGTCTTCTTCCTTCGTTGACTTTCCTTAATCCTTCCCACACATTTTTCGTGATGTGCATGATGACCAGGCCATAATCAATAAGCCCACATGCTGGCCCTGGAATTGGGCTATATTTTTGTTATCCATTGGGGCATTATGCTGCTGAAAAGTCCAATGCTGTCCACCAATAATTAAAAAAAAAAAAACATAAAAATCTCTTTACAGTATGGAGTTATGAGATTTAAAAATCTTTTCTTCATAACACCGCCTCGTTACCCGTTGTTCTTCGAAAATGTGTTTCATCCTTACTCAAATTGTGAAAATAATAGTTGTACACATCATGTCCATAGAAGTTGTTTTTTTCTGTTGGAAAAGTCGATGATATCCCACTTCTGACTCCACCCGATTAGTCTTTTTGCAGAGTAAAGTTGCTGGCGCCTACGTGGTGCATTCGTTGGCAGCTTCCCATTAATTAATTTTGTGTTGAATATGAGTGGCTCTCTGTTTTAATGGTACACAGTAGGGGTATAGCCTTCATTCCAGTTTGAACAAAGTCCTAAAAATAGCTATAGTACCTATATCGCCCGTTTTTCCTGAGAATTTGTTGCCTTTATGAATTGGTCTTTTATAGGTTTGTCCATGGTGTTCAGGGTCGTTAAGGTAGCTATGAATAAATGTATAGCATTTTCCAATTTTGTGGACAATGAAGAGGTTCTTCTTTGTCTAAGAGCTGTCGTGCCACAAAATTTAATGAATTTTTTTTTTATTTGGAGATGATTTAAGCCCATTAAAGATTAAATTTTTTTTAACGACCACGCTAATATATTTATACATACATATGTATTTGATTTATATTAATTTATATAAAAAACGTATTAAAACAAAAAATGCTCATGAATATTTTTAAGGTTTTGGCCCTTATTATTTCAAAGTAACAAATTTGCTTTCAATCTGACATGTTTGAAAAATTCATGAACCCGTGACTCATATCTATTTATTTCGATGAAATCTAAATACCATTATTTAAAAAAAAGAACCAAATTATGCCACATCATGAACATCTTTGCTGAATTTTCGGTTTCTAACTCATCATTTGATACCCCAGATCATTGTGTTGAAATAATTTTATCCGGGAAAGTGTTTGCATTAATTTTGAATGGAACGTGACAAGGGAACCTTTTATTAAAAAAAAAAAAAACATGGTGACTTAGACATTTTTTGCTACTACCCTTCTACTTTTACTTCCTTTTAATTTGCGAAAGAAAAATATAAAAAAAAAATAGAACACCAGACAACTTAAGATATAATTAATTGACCTAAGAGAATAGCTTACATTGTTCTAAAGATAAAGAGACAAAAAAAAAAGCTCTCTAAGGGGTTGTCAAAGTTTACTACTATGCAAGCAAAACTGAGCAGGAAACTGAACAATGTACGTTGTACCACTTGATTCCCTACGGATGTCTCCTTTTATGTTTGGCTAGTGTAAAGCACGAAAAGTTTTTAAAAGATTTTTATTTTTCGGTTTTGTCTTCTTTGTTTGTTTTTTTTTTTTGATACGATATATGGTGAAATATAGTTTCGAGGGGAGTAGTGTGGGAAATTAGATATATGACAAAACGGATTTTGTGGCTAGAGAAATGTAAGCACTGCCACCAAATGACGCTATATGGTGGCCCACAAAATTTATTTTAATGGCAAATATTCGTCGAGCTCTGGAAATCTATTAGCGTATAATAGTCCATCTGGGTATAATGCTTTTTGGAAAACCGCACATTATGTGTGGAAGGAAAGCAAAGAGGTTGCTTAGAAAAAACCATTCATTCGATGTTAATTTAGAACTTATAGTTTTTGTTTCATTAGGATTTTCTATTTCGGATGCGTGTACTTAATTAAACTGGTTATATTTTACGCAGAACGGATACAAAACTTTTATGAATTAATTACGTCTCTAGAGCTGAATTAATTATTTAAGTCCGAATTTGAAATTTTATGCGTTTAACGTTTGCCACAAAGTCGATGGGTTAACATACCACCAAATTCGGTACGCATATGGTACCCATCTACTGAATATTGGTTTCGAATAAAAATCTTTGATAACAAATAATTTCACTTCGGGTCACAAATATTTCTATAGTAGAAAAGACTTCTGATAAACATAAATGGGGTACCTGCCAATTATTGCACTGGAGCTTTATGGTATTTATTTTTTTCATTAAAGTTCAAGAACTTATCTATAAATATGTACTTCAAAACTTAATGCAGTTATTAAATTTCAAGATTGTTTAATGTCGTCGTTCTGAAATTCTTCTAGTTATATCTCAAAATTAGAACTACCACGTCTTTCTCGGGCGCAGGAAAGTACGATTTTAAATAGTAAGCTTCTATTCTGAGCAAAAATCTTAAACCAGAGATTTGAAGTACAATATCTTTTTGAATATGATTAGCATCGTGTCAAAGAACAAGTGAATAGTTAGAACACAATATGAAAGAACATTAAACTTCTATTTATTAATTATTTTTTTAAAATCACTTTGGACGTTGTTAGAACGAGGTTTAATAAAAATCATTTAATGTAGTTTTGAAGAAAATTTAAAAAAAAATTCTTGGTCTCACAGTTATCGCTTCAAGTTGAGTTAAAAAAATCGAATTTATCACAAAATTAGCTTTGTACCAAATTTTAAATATTAAAGTGTACCCTTTTAATCAATAGATCGATGGAGTTTCAACAGTGAATCAATTTTTAATTCCTGCGCTGTAGATGTCACATTTTTAGTATTAGGCATTGAATTCTTTTCCACAGGTTTTTTAATGTTTAGTCATTAATGTTATCACAAAATTTTAAAGCTTTATTAATTTTGAGATAGTGTAGAAATTATATTAACTTAACCTTTCCATGCGATTTAATGTGTACAAAAGTCTAATAAAATAGATAAACATACATATATTATTTTCCCTTAAACTAAAAACAAAAAAAAGCTTTTTTAGCATTAGTAAAAATTAAATAAGAAACTTGACAATTCAGCTTGTAAAAAATCGCAATAAATTATTTTTTCTTTCATTTAAGGAACTAAAAGTGAATTAAAACTTTTAATTTAGTTGCATTATAATTATACTTTTAGCTTTTAGCGAACATCCATATTTGAAAAAATCAATCAGTGGTTCACTGTGTACCATTTTAAGTTGATTCATTGTGTACCATGTTGTTATTTTGCCAAATGATGTTAATAATTTATTAACTATTTAATGAAAATAAACAGATCGACAAAATTTTATGAACTAAGGTAAAAAAAAGTACAAATATTTAACTCAAATAATTTTTTTATAAGAACGAAAACTACATAAAAAAGAAATACGTATCGGTGCAGACTATGGCTATGGGATCGCGCAGAACGATGGTTTAATGTAAGCCGCAGGAAAAATGTGTTCTTTCTCTTTTTCAAATTCGTTTTAAAATAAAAAGAGACAGTGTGAGTGCAAGTGATGCACTGTGTACCCTGTTTAAAGATTACCTTACAGTTTAAACATTTCGCACCCTTAGAATGAAAGTGACCTAACTAAAGAATTCAGCATCTTTTTTACAACCTAGTTTTAGAGTTCATTTTGCTTTTTAAGGTCAGTTTATATTGAAAAACAAGAAGTTACAAAAATTTTAAGTTAGGTCACTTTGATTCTAAGGGTGCGATTTGTCCAATAGAATGAGTAAAATTGATTCCGTTTTAGATCTGTAGATAATAAAATAAGGCTAAAAATAATTTTTTTGAACCAATTATTAGGAACTCGTGAGAAGAGTACGTTCCACATTTTTTTACCCCATCTATTTCATTACTTTTCTTGATAACAAAGAAGAGAAATTCTTATTTTCAACAATTTTGTTGCTACAAAATAAATACAGGCCACATAGTATATTTAAAGTAGAGTGAAAATTAATACAGTCCAGAAAAAGGCTAAACAAATTTACACTCCACACCTTCTAATTTGAAATGAAGCCGATGGTGAACTTTTTCTAATTTTAGCACTGAAACTTGAAAATAATTTTTCCAAAAAACATGAAATATCATTTTCAATAAAACACTTAATCCGCAGCTGGTTGCAGGTATATAAGTCTTAATCCCAGATTCATTTCCAAAATGTATATTCCCCATATCCATATTATATTGGTATTAGCTTAATCTACCCTGTTAAAATCACCTTTCAATTTATTATTGAAATGGTAAAAAAAAACAAGCTTTATATATATTTAGTCTGAGGTATAATAACACAAACAAGCCCCAAAGCCAGGACTAATAACTAATATCTGTTATGTATACATATACATATACCTTATGTACCAATATAATTTTCAAAACTCTACTGAACTGCATCTGCTATCAAATTGCCTTCAATGTTGGAACACGTGCAAAGTATGATTTTCATCAGCAACAGCAGTTTCGTGTGTTGTGTGTATATGTGAATATGCCTTGTGGTCGTACCTTAATCCATCTTCTATCATCAATGGCGACAGTTATGTAGGGAGAGAACACATCACAACCGGTACGATATCGATTGAGGCAGGTACATTCGAAACTCAATTTGTGGAGCTGATTATGTGATCAGAAGTTTGCTTTGCGAGAAAGCTTTTTATGAATTCCACAGATTGAGAGATGTTGGTGTGAATTTTAATGAAGTAGGGCACAGAAAAGAACATAGATGTAGATAACAGCGCGAACGCCTTCATAAATCCATTTTTACCTAAATGAATATTTGTAAATTGAAAGTGTTGCCAATTGGCCTTCTTTTTATTTATTTTTTTTTTTTTAACTATGTTTTGAAGTTTTTTGTTAATAAAAGCTGCAGTAATGTACCTAGATGTTAAATAGTTTTAAGTTATTATCTCCGATCAAAATTTTGTTTTCTTTATTATACCAGCTTAATGAGATAATAAACACTTACATTATATTTGCAAATAAAAATACTTCCTTATTTTTCTACTTCTTACTAATATCTTCCGATCCAGGCTACATTTAAAAGCCCTCACGTCCTTCACATATATAATTATATATGTAAAGTAATTGTTATTATTTTTTGTTTGAAAATTGCACATTTTTTCACTCGAAATATTATAGTACACACTGAATTTTACTTATACTGCATGTAGTAGCAACACTGACCATTACAGCTGAGAAAGCACTTGGCTTGGCATTCTGACAAAAATGCCGACAGTGGATGGATGGCGCTGCCACAACAAACGAGATAGTTACTGGTAATGTCGCGATGTGTGGCGATGATGATAAAGATGATGATGATGATGATGCTGCTGTATTTGATATTCAAATGCAGCAGAAATGTGATTACAGTAACATACTGCCATGCAGTGGTTAACCGTAGTGTGGAGCTTTGAGTGCAGTGCCGTGACTATACTCGTACATACATATAAACCGGAAAGTGTTCACAGGCGTCAAACGAATCGGAACAGTTCACCAGATTTAGATTCAGGTAACCCCAGTCAGCAGGCATTATCTCGTGCAGTGCACTCAGTTGATCCATGCGTGCTGGATGTGATGCAGTATATGTCTGTGTCATTGTTATAAAACGTATAGCAACGTACTAAAAATTATGATGTGATGACTTGATACGGTTATCGCACTGTCATACCATGCATCCCAACCGATGATGGTGGCGAACTGCTGGCGATGGTGATAGCATGGTGTTTCAGATAATTGTATGCACTGTACTGTACAGACCCCTTGCCTTCCGTGCGTCGATTCAGCTTTAACGGTTGGCTGGGTGATGATGATTATGATATTCATTGCAAACGCTGGGGCACATTATTATACTGCAGGCACCCCTTATAAAGTGTCTATTGATTTGCGTCCAAATATTTTGTGGTTGATTGTACAATTATGTAATTACATACGTATAGCTAGTTTGTGATATTTAAGTGACACTCAATTAGGTAGAAAATGTCGTGTGCTGTGCGTAGCGTCACTGAATGTTATGATACCGTGGCGAATTGAAGAGTAAATTTGGATAAATTTTACATTGCTAGATATAACTATACATTTTGACAGATAAATTATTTTTTAAAGTAAGAAATCTATCCAACTTTTTTGCATGAACTTGCTCTTTTGATTCAAGTGGCTAAGAAATTCAAAGATTTTTTATTATAAAATATGCATAATAAATAAATTAGAAACATTTGTAAAGAATTATGTATATGTATATATGAAACTTGTTCTTTAAATTGCTATACAAATCCTAAAACAGTTTTGAGCTAAAATTTGGAACTTGTTCTTTAATGTGCTAATAAAAACCCCAACTATTTTTGAGCTAAAATTTGACATCTTGAAAAAATTTTTATTTATGGAAAACAAAATTTTAAATCGTAATTGAATTTCTGAACAACAACAACAACAACTTAAAGGTGCTACCACCAATGGTATACGAATTAATTTATAATTCGTTTTTAATTAATTATTTGGCTGGAGATATAGCTTTTTCAAGGGGTGCCAAGCCCTATCTTCAGTCTCCTTATTAGTGGTGCTGAGCTTTAATCCAATTTTATTATGAAAAACTTTCTGCACACCATGAGATTCGAACCCACGCATATCAGATTTGCTCAGTCTTAGAAGTCGTATGCACTACGCATTCCACTACTTTAGACCACTGACGTCACAGGTCGAGGTGTGTATCGTTTGTTTATCAAATGCATTTGGAGCATCAGCATTTTTCTAAGCGCCTTCAAGTATGCTGTCTTGTTCCGCCTCCATTTTTCGATTTTAAATCGTAATTGTTTAAAACCAAAATATTTTTAAAGGTTTGTAAAATTTCATTAATATAAAAAAAGTTGGTTTGTCAATTTTAAGTATTTAATAAAATATACACTTTGAAAATTATTTTCAATTACATATATTCAATAATCCGTTTAGATGACAATAGATTTTCCAAAAAAATAAATTCCAAATAATAAATTTTTATTATTTATTTATATTATTTTGACTTTAAAGAATTTCCTGTATAAAAATTTTGATCTCAATTGGTTAAGCCGTTAAAAAAGAAATGTATTGTCAAAATCATTACACCTGTTCACGAGATTCTCTTTCATTACAGTTGTATATGGAAGGTATCGTTATTTTTGGAGCTTGAAAATTCGTCAAAGACAGAATCATCAGGTTTGATTCAAATACCGACGTAATTTTTTTTTGCAAAACCAAAACTTTCTCCTTTGTAACTACATAAAAGCTCTGTTCAAGTTTCAGTAGTTTTAAACAGTTTCAGACAGCTAGATTTAGTCAATTTTAGTTCGAAGTCGTTCCACAAGTCAAAAGTTGTGCTAAATCTTCAAAAGATAGCGCTCGCGAGCGAGTAAAACATTTTCCATTCTTGCCAGTTTTAAGTCCAAGGAATTTCTTCTGTCTATTTCGGGGCTGACTGTCAAATATCAGGAATTGACTTCTGTCAGATAATAGAATTTTTCAGTTAAATTCAAATATCAATGTTGACCAAGGGTTGCCCAAGTGTTAGTTTTATTTTTATTTTAGTTTTGTATAGATTGGCATATTTTTTATCATTTTATTAATCTTTTAAATAATCAAATAATTAAAAAAAATTTATATACTGAGCAAATTTAATTCTTAAAAAAAACATTGAATTCCCAATATATAATATTGTGATTTTTGAAAAAAACATAATTTAATGCATACCTACATATATAAAGATTTGTTTTATTTTTGTTTGTTATTAATAAACTTGATGTAAGCTGGTATACGTTTATTCTCTGTTAAAATTTTATTTTCTTGAGTTGTGATTCTTGAAAATTTTTATTAAGATATATCACTGATCTACGGCAACTCTAGTCAAATATATTTTTGACATTTAAAAAGTGGTCAGAATTTTGTCAGTTTTCTTTCCCTTTAGAGCATTTGATCTCCACTCCTCAAATTTGACATTAAGCCAGTATTTAGTGCGAGAAATGTTAGAAACAGAGTTTTTAGGTACATACATATATCGTAAGTAAAAATATTTTTAATCATTCACTGATATTCGACTTTTCTTATGTATATGTAAGTAGAGTATAATTTATCGTGTTCAGCTCAATAACCCAGTTTTTTCTTCATTATTTCATAATCCGATAACAGAATAGATTTGTGGGTGATGAAGAAATGAGTTATTTTATTTATTTATCGAGTGATTTTGTATACGTCTGATGGGCTAAGTTATTTATTCAAATTCCTTTAGTTTAACTAAAATTTTAGATTATTGAACCACAATCGGCATCCAAACTGATAGTTATTATTCTATTTCCAATTAATTTTTATATTTCTCCATACAATGTTACTACCCTTCTGGATCAAAGCCAATAGAACCTTGTTGGAACCATATCTTGTGCATAATATTCATTGTACAATGAACATATTCATATCAGATAATCCTTAAGGTTGCATTCAGAAGCTAAATTTTCAGTTTCAGTTTTATTGAAGTTGTGTTTGCTATCAGTTTTAACATCTCCCCTAAGCTTCCAAAAAGCTTTAAGGCATCCTAAAATTTTGGCATTTAAATCCAATCTGTAGTAGATATATAGAAAGTTGTTTATTGTGCATACCTACATATATATACCGAGATATACGCCCTAAACTTATCCTCAAAGGCAATTTATAGTTTATTGTTTACCTTTAGGGTGGAAAATTATTTGATGGTCATAAAAGCTGAACCATTCCCATATCCCATATAGATCCTCCTCGAATGTGTTTGAAGCTGATATTATACTGACAAAATAATAGCACTCTAGCTATATAAAGTTGTATTGTCCCACCTTGATTGAGTTGTGTTCACCTGTGAACAGACTTGGCAAAGTGTCAATGTTATCTCTTTTGTCAAACTGTAAAATGACTTGAAGTATCTATATCTATACTGTGTAAGAAACAAACAAACAAATAAACTCTCTCATATCGCGTTCGTTGTTGTTTTCTTCGACTTCTATGGGCAATAACGTTAAAGTGGATAGGAACTTAAATGGAATAAAAGTCAATGGCAACAATATTGCGGAACGGATATGGAAGTAGTGTTCCATTTTTGACTCCTTCTTTGAGTGATGGCTATCAAAAGAAAAAGGTGCTTCTGTAAAAAAAAAAAAAAAAAAAAATACAAGGGTGTATTTCAGTTGTTTGAGGGTTTTCAGGCAAATGGATGTTTTTTTTTAAGAAGAATTAAATGTGTATAAACTTAACCAGATTGAAGACTTTAAATGAATCGATCAACGAATTTCCATACATTTGACTTTAATACTGGCCCAAATTTTTTTAAAGGTTCTTTGGCGTTTTTTTATGAACACTTCAAAATTTGATATAAAAAATATGACTCTAAAATGTTAGAGTTCTTAGAGTTATACAAGTTAAAAATAAAGTTCAACCTAACCATAGAAACTGAAAGGAATCTGTGTTTATTTTTGACAACTCCAGCCCTGTCTTTCAGCAAGAGTATCATATTTGGTCGGCTTAATTGTTTCATCAAAACACTATTCTGGAAGTCATAGAAAGAAAAAAAGCTAAAGTGTCACCTTGATAGCACCCATACGGCCATATACCGTCATCACCGCGCCACTGTTGACAGAAAGGCGTGTTGAGCTCAACAACTGTGAAAGGAGAAAAGTGGAAATGATGTACTTTATCATCTTCATATGTTTTTTTTATTTTTGTATTTTATTTTTATTTTTTTTTGCTATTTTCATTGACGGCGTTATGTTTTCCATTTCCCTTCTAGTTGCAATGAGTTTGTGTATGTGTGCTCTCTTATATGTGGGTTATTTATGTTGACTTAGAAATCGTTTTCTTTTTATGGGAAAAAAACACTTTTGCGATGATTATATGGTTAAGGGCGCGAAGTTAGAGACTGCGGTGTGTTCATATATATGTCATGTTTGTGTTTTGGTGTTTGGCACGTATGTGATATGTGACGCTATGAACTCAATGCTGCATAATAAACCTAACTTCAACGCGGGTCGTTATGAAGGAAATTCAATAAATTGTTTGATATTTGAAATGTATGCCCAAAGCAGGGTATACCTATGTATATAGAGGACAAGTTAAAAACGAGGATGATGTAGTAGACTGTAGGTGGGATTTGACTACACACACTAAGGGGGTGCGGTAGCAGTGTGTTATAAATGAAAAGTAAAAAATCACCTAAAAATGAAGTGAAAGCATAACATAGGTACTAGATTCACTTTGAAAGAATATTTTTTTTTTCATTGCCATCTTTTATTTGAATTGCGTATATATTTTTTTGCTTAGTGTTGATGATGTGTCATGGATATAATATCGATGAGATGGCGTGAAATACAATTCATGACGATTGCCATTTTTGTAAACCTATATACGCATATAAAATACGATGGGGACTCCTTTATATGATACCAAAAACCTGTCATGGGAAAGTGCTCGTTTTCACTTTTTCTTCCTATAAGGATATTATAGGTTTGAAAGTTATTAAAGCGATATATGAACATCAAAAATGGTATTGGCATTTTAAATTCACATATGAATTCGATATGAGCACTTGAAGAGGATGCTTATACCTATATGAGAGACAGAAAGGCTTATCTTCTTTTATTAATGGTATTTTTCTGTTGTAAGAACTTATAGCTATAACGAAAAAAATAAATTTAAGTGTATACCTATAATCAATTTTGAAATAGGGTAACATGTTATGAAAATACTTTTTAGAAATTTAAAGGATTTGATTTTGAGTGAATTTTCATAAAATTTGTTTCTTTTTGAGCTCTCAATCTCACATTCTCGTGAATATTTTAAGGTAATGCTCAATTAGGTAACATATTTAACATACCCATAAAACAGTGTTTTGCATAAAGTGCGACAACAATCTATAGAGTGTAAGTAAGAAACAAGAAAAAAAAATCCGATGAATGGGGTTTCAGGATTGTTTTTTAATGTTTAACTAAAAATTTATAAGAATATTAAATTTTAAAAACAAAAATAGCTAAATAACGTAAAATTTTGAAAAAAAATCAATTTGAAAAGTTTATTTTCGTTTTTTAAAGGATTAAAAAGGTTTAAAAATTATATAAAAAAATCACTATAAATCAACCTCATTTGAAAAAAAAAAATAAAGTATTTTAACTTTTTAAAAACTTATAGCATGGAATTGAAAGTGTTTGATGTTGGTTTTTTTGTATTTAGAAAATTCTGTCTTAATACATACCCAATCCCATATTGTTCTTTTTTGTTTTGACCCAACCTAGAAACTCAAGCCTTTTGCCGCATCTTATGGAAAACACCCTGTACATGTATGTACTTCATACAAAATTCAGGAAATTGTTGAATTATTAATTTCAGCCCTGAGACAGTTTATGATTCTATTGAAGGATTTCGGTGAGTTCATTTGAGATTATGTCGATTTAACTTGAGCATAATAGTGTCGGGGAAAAATTTTGCTAATCAACTTTAAACAATCATTTCTACCGACAAATACATACTTCCAATAATAGCCTTTGCATATGTGATTAACCTGACACCTATGAGCAATAAAATAGGTTTCATGCAGAACAGCATATTGAAAACATCTGCATTCTCTTGATGTTTTATAAAATTTCTTTTAAGCTCTATTACACCAGGTTATGGAAACCCTGAAATCAAAGGTAACATACATATTATTTTAAACTTTACATTGTTGTTGTTATAATTTTTTTAGTTATTGAATTCATTTGATAAAATTTTGATGACTAAATTAATTTTATTTGATTTCTCTGTTGAGTCAACATTTAATCTTAAGCCATAAAATTAATTAAACCTTCTTTTTGTGTCCCCATCCATGTTTGTTTCTTTTATTTTTAAAAATCCACCCACATACAACATTTTAAATTTCTTTCTCTTCCACATGATTGATTACTGATTGATAATGCTACTTTATTAAATACAATTTATTTATAAAATTCTTTAAGTCATATGATTGAATAAGTCTTTGTGTTTTACTTTATATTACAAAATTTAAAACAAAAAAATGATAAAGTCAAAAGAAAGTTCTTTTTTTATTTTGTTAATAGAACTTTTAGGTTTAAAAAGTAAATAGAAATGTCAAAAAATAAGATATTAGTCATTTATCAAGTCAAGTTAAGATGGAATTTATTTCGATTTGAAAGCACAGTTTGTAATGTAAAAAAAAAAATATATGAGAGAACTTTTGGTGCGTAAATTTTTTGAGATCAAAACACACTGTTAGGTTTTTAATTGGTAAGGATTTTATTATTAATTTTTTGGGAGTCAACTTCATATTTTTTAATAATTTTGAAATATGTCTCCAATATACTGTCAAATAGAGCGAATGGATTTTGCTTTATACTGAATGAAAAAAAAAAACAATATTATTTGGGATATATTTGGATATAGGGCAAGTTTTGGTTTAAAAAAAACTAACTCGAGATTTTAATCAGACCTAACATTAAAACAAAAAAAATGTGAGAATAAAGTTCCCCCACTTCTGTCGGTCTATCTGTCTGTTCCGTTTAAGGCTTCACTGATTTGACCAATATTTTTTATAAGAGCTCCTTTAAATTTTCATACTTTTCAAAATTTTCTTAAAAATAAGATGATAATTTTGTTTCAAAATTAAATTTTTTTTTAAATTATAGTTCCATGTTTAAATTATTAAACAAAGTTTTTGTTAAGAAAATGTTAAAGAATTCTTAAAAATAAAAAAAAAATTTGCACCAATTCCTATTTACACAAATCAGACAACAATTTTTTTTATTTCAATTATATTTAAGGAAGTGTTTCGGATATTCAAAGAACAAGAAAGATTTCATGCACTTTTTGCTTTTTTTTTTCTTTAAAATTCAAAACCAGCAAGTTATATGAAACCATTAATATAATATTCTGAATTGGGTTTAATTATAAGTTCAAAGGAGAACATTTATATTTTCCTTTCTTAGAAAATTTATTTTTTTTTCCAGTATTATTTTATAACATCATCTCTTTTATTTGTTTGATGGAAGGGACACAAACATCCTCGAAACGTTTGTGAAATTGGAAAAATAAAATATTGACTTTAAGCCTGTATAGATCAAATAAATATATCAATTATTAAAATAGGTCACCTAAATCATCAAACAATTTCAGCTTTTAGCTCAGAAGTAAAGGAAAGCCATCCCTCTCTTTAATTTATTTTATGTCCTTGAAAATAGAATTCTTAATATTGTTCTTATAGAGATCAAATTTTCAACTATACTGTTACGAATTGACAAAGCTTTTAACAGTATTGTATAACAAATATATATGTTATATTTTTTCTTATAGGCTATGACATACATATATTTTTTAGATATAAATCTTCATATCATCAATTTGACAAATAGAATACGTGACGATGTAGTCCATTTCTATCTAAACAACACGCTTTTGAATTTGAATCAGACCTATTTTTGTGTATCTTTTCCTTTCGAAATTTATCGCATCCTTAAAAAAAATTTCCTTTGAAAGTAGATTGCTCCTTCTAGCTTATGGCTTAAGATGAGCTAGTCATACCTTTATAGAAAAAAAGAATATTTTATGGCAAAAAAATAGAAGATATGAAAAGAATCTAAATGGAAAACAATTAATTTAAAAATCAAGTCACGTATTCAAGGAGCTATTTCCAAGCCTACCTACGAATTTTCTTTTTTTTTGAATCACTCCACACCTTAAACGAAATTCACTGTGGTTACTCTTCAAGAAAAAAAAGGAACAACAACGAAAAAAAAAAACACAATTGAGATGCGTTCAAGCACAGAAAATTAACGTTACAAAATGGATAATATGTTTTTCAAAAAGGACAAACAAAAAATACATGTAATAAAAAAGTAGCACAGGATATTAACTTAAGACCAAAACGAAAAAAAAAAAAAAAAAAAGAAGTAAAATGTTATTTACACGAGATACACACACAGATGATTTCTATTTTTATTTTTTGATGATGCCAATGATCTCTCAGGTCAATTACCAACTCATTTGAGAATAAATTGAATCAAATGAATAGAATTAGGTTTTCCTTTCATTACATTTTGTAAGGAAACAAAACAAAACCAAAAAAAAACCGAAGAAGTATCTATATATGTTTCTAGATCCGGTCGTAAGGAATTAATATGATTTGTGTAGTAAAATTATTTATGAAGAAGAAAAATACCCAAAATCATACCCACAAATGTCACTTTATGATAAAATTTGACAGAAAGATTGACAACAATAATAATAATAATTTTGTTACCATTGAGTGACGTGCGGTATTGTTTGAGATAAAATTACTTTGTTTACAACAAAAAAAATAAGGAGAATATAATATGATTTCTTAAATCATCCACTAAAGAAATTCTTGAGAATGATTTTATAATCCTGTCAAGTGTCCTTTGTATAGACGCCCGATAAAAAAAAAAAAGTTTGAAGTGGGCCACTGTGTTGTGTGCTTCGATTGATATGATTTTTCATTGAATTTTTATCACTTGAATTTATGTTATGGTTTGCACTTACACATTTTGAAGTTTATTTGAAGAAGTATAACTTCTTAAAGAGATAACAGAAAATTTTAAGATTTTTTTAAGGGGTTCGAATTTGAACTTATTTTGTTAGTAAAATTTGAATAAAAAAAAGAATTATTGAAATTCTGTCAACATTCGCGATGAAAGTGTTGTAGAAAATTCTTTTTCAATGTTTGCTTACAAGAAAATCAGATGCTTTCTCAATAAAATTATCCTTAATATTTCAAAAAAATAGAAAATAAAAAACTCCATCGAACAAGCATTTTGTTGAACAAAAAATACTCACTAGCAACCAAGTCAATAAACTTAATCTAAAGCAACGATTTTTGTTCCTGTATATAAATCTTCCCCAAAATGAGAGTTTTGTAGCCTTCTCTCTCCCCCCGATTTTCCTATTTTAGATTGAGATACATGAAATATTTATGTCAAACACTTGTTAATGATTAATGATGCCGCAGTCATAAATTTGTGATCTCTCTTCGTTTGGCTCTTTGAATTCCATTTCAATCTGTTTTCGATTTGATTTATTTTCTCGAACATTGTGATATGGGTTCCATTTTTGAAATTATTTGTTATCACTTTGGCTATGCTATATGCCCATGAGTGAACAAATAAATATTTATACTCCTTTCCACTGAATGTATATTTAATTCATTTTGTGATAAGTATTTAAGTATATACGGTTGGTTTGATAAATGATTCAGAGATAGGAATGAATTTAAGTGCTGTGATTTTTATTCCGCTTTAGTAGATACTTGTATATATAGTTTGTGAATTTTCCCAGGCTTTTTTCTCTTCGATTTACTTATAAATTGGTTTTCATAATAAATTGAGGTATTAATAATTTCTTAATTGCATGATAAGTACGATTATATGTATGTTGGTTATTTTAGTTGGTTTGAATTTCAAATAAAATGATTGTGGTCACTGGGGCGTACACGTACTTTTTTCATTTTTCATTTTTTTTGGCAGAATCAAACAAAATTACTGTTATTTCTTTATGGATGAAAAACCAATATAAATTTGAAATATATTTGCTTTTGAATGACTTTGATTTGTTAAAAGATGTCTAATTGGTATTGGTTCAAAGCAATCATCACTTTGTAAAACGCCAATTAATTGAGTTAATTTAGTTGTGCATAGATGACAATAATGTTAGGGTGTCATGTTTCATTTAAAGTGTTCCAAACACACATATTCATATTTAGTATGTATTATGTGAAACTTTATAGCTGTCAGAACCTTCACGCAGTTGATATGCTCACTGATTTCATTGATGGTGTGTGAGTGCACAATTTCAAATTATTAATGATTTTATAAATCACTTTTATAACTGAGAATTAAATTACTAAGTTTGATATGGATTCTTAGTATGTTTTAGAAAATTGGCACGTAGCTTAATTTTGCATATAAATTTGTAGCTTTTAAAAGGATTAATTTTGTTTTAAATTTGAAAATGACATTATTAGATGTTTATTGATGGAATTCAGGTTAAAACACTGTAGGTTGACGAGGAAAAACTGCCATTTTCAAATAAAGTAAGCATATATCAGCGAAACTATCAAATTTGGTATCATACCTTCTGAAGCTTTAGTATTACGGCTCGAAAAATTTGAGCTTTAAGGGCTAATGTTACAGAGGCTGTTGGAAAGGATTTCAGAGATAGGGTTCTGACCGAAACTTCCCCAGATTATATGTTGATCCTAATAATTCTGAAATGTACTTTGGATATTGATTGCCTTAATGAGACGAGACCAGAGGAAATTTCTCATTTCGTTCTCGTTAAAATCGAAAAATTTCTTTATCGTCACGGTATCGTAATGCATCATTTCAACAATGTCAAGGTTTTTAAAGTTTTTGTGGACTAAAATTTGAATCTAGAAGTTATTTAATTTTTACATTGAAGAAACCAATTTTATTATTTTTAAAAGGCAATTTTTTGAATAATGTTTTCTGCCAAAACCACATATGTACAGATTGCCAAGATTCCCGGTAGATTTTAGAGGTGGTATTATCTCGGTATCCCAAGATAAGAACGAGACTTTTCTCGTCTCGATGGCCAGCACCAGCCACGTAGAATATTCTACAGTTTTAGGATATATAAAAAATACTACTCCGGTTTAATACGTTAGGCTGTCACATCGGAGCCCTAGCGTTCAGATGTACATATATCGAGCTAGACTTAGATTTGCATCTAATTTTGTAAAGAGCATTTTAATGTATTTTTTTAGAAGGAAAATTCAAATTTTTGTTTTAGCTCTCTACCCATTTTAATAAGCCTCCATTATAGATCTTTTTCTTTAATTTTATTTATGAATCAATTGTGTTCGTAGGTTTCTACACCTGGATATATGCTAAAGATAAAAAAAATCTAAGTGCCTCTTACCACCTAACTTATTGCACATAAAGCAAACTTTTCATCTTATAGCAAAAAATCAACCATGCACAGTTATACGTTGAAATTTTAAAGATAATTTTGTTAAGAAAAGAAAATATCTCACGGACGTCACTTGGAAAAGAAAACTTTTTATACCATTACCATTATCTACTTTGCCTTCTTCAAATCGACATAACCTCTATCATCATCACAAAGTCATATATACACACAGCCACGACCACAATCCATTGAAAATCTATGATTATATATACGTATACTAAGAAATCCATCTGATCAGCCCGTTTCTCCTTTAAGGCTATTATCCCAGAAATGCGGCTTCAGATTGGAATTTCAATCACAGATAGTAAAGAAGGATTTGCCACACCACATCAATTTTTGTATTCTGTTCTGCTGTGTACCTTGCACTTCACAAAGAAGAAAATAAAAAAGGAAATTAAGTCAGGTATCTCTGCACACTTAATGTCCATGGAGAATTCAAGTCCTCTAGGCAATCTGGATGCAAAGTATACATACATATAGCCCAACAAAGGAAAATAGAAGAAAATGAAAATTATGTGTGGAAGAGTTGACCACATGGAAAATTCAAATATAAATTATATGAATTATCACTTGGTAAACCACAGGCGTCATAATGGGTCACACAGGTAACCAGAGAAAGAGTAGAGAAAATGTCATGTCCAGATATCCTCCATATACACTTGCCATAAATATTTTTCGTTACAAAACAAAATGTTTGCCCTGCCTTTTGTGCGTGTTCAGTGAGTTGATATGAAAACTTATTGGTTTCCTAAACTTATTTCTCATCGGGAAGTTGCATTTAGAGTTATGAGCTTATATCGCTCTTCAAACTTTACCACAACTTTTTTTGTGAAAACCAATAGAACGAGACGAGGCGTGGGAAAGAATATTTCAAATTAATAGCCAACAAAACCCATGACGGAAATTTAATCAAAAGTTTGCTTCTATTCTTCCACACTAGTGGACATGAAAGGCCACACAAACATACATTAACTATATACGTCCACATATACTCGTATAAAAGTCCTTTTCAACAAAAGCTTCCTAAACCTCTTTTTTGACCAAATAGGCCAAAATGGCAATCTATAGAAGTTAGTCCTTTATATCACCAGAATGGGGTCAAACTTAAGCTTGATTTTAGAGTACACTATCTGCCATACACAGCATGACTCGGTCACAAAATAAGGCGCTTATATACAGAATGCATGTATATAGTACTTGACGATTATAAATGACGCATGGTGTTGTATTTTTTTTTATTTTCTGCTTCATATGCAGTGGAAAAGATGGTTTGGGTTTTCTTTGAATTTCATACACCAGATAAAGAATATTTGATTCAGGAAATATTTTGATACAAAAGCAAGAAAAAAAAACCAGAGTACTTACATAGCAAAATATATGTATATAATAATTTTGGCTTTAGGCCAATTCATGCAGACAACACACACAGCAGCAGTCCTTAGAGTATTTTTTGTTTAAAAGAGACGAAGAATTTTGAATATACAGATACAAAAAAAAAAAGAAAAAAATAAACAAGAGGAAGGAGGAAATACGTATCCTTGAGGGAGATTCAAAAAGTTGTCGGAAAAGAAATCGGCTTAATGTGAATTTAAAATTACCTTGACAGCTCAAGTTCTTATTTCTGCAATTTTATAATATACGATTGCTTATGAATTTCCGAAATAAATAAATATTTAAATGTTTATGGAAGTGATTGAGAAAGTGTGAGTGTGAGATGCGTAATGCGTAATGCGTATTCATGTATCTTAATCATATTTCTATTACATATATTTTTTTTTATTTAAACAGTCGTTGTATTACAACAGATTCGTATGCAAAAAAATATATAAAGCTCGAAATGAAAAAAAAGCTACCAAATTGATTAGCTAAGCGTGCTAAGCTAATAGCGTGCTTTTTTGCAAGCCTGGGGGAATTGTATTAAAAAAAACGACTTAGGTGCTAAACAATTTACATGTTAAATGTTATAACAACTAATCCCCTAATTCTCGGGGCTTAACTTAAGCGCGCAGAAAAATTGTTTTACCGGCGTGAATTACATACTTGTTATGGATAAAAATTCCATTTTATTTCTGTGATGACTCGCTAATCTCCGAGGTCGATTTTTTTCCCCGGGCAAAAGAACAAACCTTGATCTGTTGATCTGTTCCCGTACTTTATCTTAAGTTGCGCAATGAATAATATTTTTAAATATTTATTTAAACAAAAAAATAGTTACTAATTAAAAATTTACAGATTTCACTCATAGAGTAACTATGGGGACATTGAAAATGACTTGTGTTAGCTCGATAAAATAAAAACATGAATAATCTTGGTGATTTCTAATTTGTATCCTATAGTTGCACCAAAACTTTTGAAGCTGTATAAGAAACCTTTCTTCAGTCTGAAATTACAATATGTAGATATTTTTAATGTCAAATCCCAGTTAGCGGTTAAATTAATGTTGTTCAGTTCAGTTTATTTAATCACGGCGTTGATGTTGAAGAAAATCAAATATTTGCTCAAATTTGCTCAAATTGACCAAATTTATAAATAATTTGATGTTTAGCTCAAACTCAATGCAAACCTGATTTACCTAATTGTTTTTAGGTATTCTATAATATTTTGCATTTTGAACTCATCTTTTAATAAATTTAATAAACTCGAGTCGTGTAATTTCTTAAGACAATATTTATGGTTTTGACAGTTAAGCAGTATTCTTTTATCTGAGTGTATGAAAAGCAAAGCACTTATTAAGTTGACAGCTGAATTGACAGCCAAATTGAATCGTTTTTTTTTTTCATTTGAGGACCTTAAGGTAGAACTGTAATAGTCGGAAGATGTTGGAAGAAAATTCTCTCAGTTCACTTACGCATGGAGCGGTCGGTGAGCGCTCTTCACTTCCGAAAGCAAAAGTAAAAAATTGGTCGAAACGAAGCAAAACTCAAGTATTGGCACGTCATAAGAATTCTTTGTATACGTTTCGTTTCGTACGAACACTTAAGTCGGCATCTGACTATTATAGTTCTACCTTTAACCTTGAACATCTGAACATTAGAACTAAATCTATATAAGTTTATTAAAGAAGTTCAATTATATTGCAGTACCTATGAATATTCTAAGTTCAATAATCGCATTGGCTTAGACGTAGGTAAAGTTTTGTAACATAAATTTATAGCCTGAGATTTTACTTGAATTCTAAGACCTTAACCTCAAAGATCCGATAATTAGAACAGAAGATAAAAGCTTACCAAATAAACCCCTTTCGATATTTATATTTAAGTTGCTTAGGTAAGTTAATCCTACCTCTAGACTGATTAACGTTAACTTAAATACCCTTACCTTCAACTACTGGCCCTTAGAACTAATGTTGTAAGTTTATTAAATAGTAACGCAAGTAGGTACCTTTGCATATTTCAGGCTCAAAAATAACATTGGTTTGGACGTAGGTCAAGTTCAAAAATCGCATTGGCTTAGACGTAAGTCAAGTTCAAAAATCGGCTTGTAAATCGCATTGGTTTAGACGTAGTTTAAGTTCAAAAGTCACATTGGCTTAGACGTAGGTCATGTCAAAAATCGCATTGGTTAAGACGTTGGTCAAGTTCAAAAATCGCATTGGTGTAGACGTAGGTCAAGTTCAAAATCTCATTGGCTTAGAGGTAGGTCAAGTTCCAAAATCACATTAGTTTAGACGTTGGTCAAGTTCGAAAACCGCATTTGTTTAGAAGTAGGTCAAGTTAAAAAATCTCATTGGCTTAGACGTAGATAATTTTCAAAAATCGCATTGGCTTAGACGTAGGTCAAGTTCAAAAATCGCATTGGCCAAGACGCAGGTCAAGTTCAAAAATCGCATTGGCCAAGACGCAGGTCAAGTTCAAAAATCGCAATTATTTTGACGTTGGTCAATTATTGTCACATAAATTTGTAAGCCTGAGATTTTACCTTAATTCTAAGAAATTAACCTCAAAGATGCGATAGTTAGAATAGAAGAAATCAACCCTTTTCGATTAGGTGTTATATTTAAGTTGCTTCACTAGGTTAATCCTACCTCTGGCCTGGTTAATCTTAATTAAAATACATTAAACTTCAACATCGGGACCTTATAGAACTAAAGTTATAAGTTAATCAAAGAGGTTCAAGTATAGGTCCCTATGCATATTCTAGGTTCAACAATCGAACTGATTAAGAATAAAGTCAAGTTTTGTCACATAAATTTTGAAGCCTGACATTTAACTTATTTCAAAACCTTAATCTTTAAGATCCGATTATTAGTATACCTACAGAAGTAAAAACTAAAAAGGCAACCAGACCAACTAAATCAATCCTTTTATATAAATGTACATACATAATGTATGTACCTACCTATATAGATACGTAGGTATATGAATTTTGTTGGCGATGCTAACAAAGCCAATTTTTTTTATTCAATTTTTTAATTTATGCAATTATTTATTTTGATGAATTAAACCTAAACGTTTTTCACCTATGTTATTTCAATTATTTTTTAACTGAATAAATTAGTTTGATATTTTACCTTCATTTTAAGACCTTTATTTTAAATATCCGTTTGTTAGAACAGAAGTTATAAGCCAACCAAACCAACCAAATCGTACCATTACGAATAATATTTGCAAAATACCTACAACAATTTAATCAACATAATATTTTACAGACATACCTAACCTACTTAATAATGTAGCTATGTATGTATATCATTTTTGTTCCCGATGCGAAGCCAATTTTGTTTGCCACCAGCGGCCAGCCACAATGCAGTGGTGGTTTTTTATTCCACACATTCCACTCCAACCAACGTCTTGCCCACACCCTTGCAGCAATGAATATTCTTTGTGGGTACGTTTTTTTCTTTTTCTTTTTGTTTTCTTGTTCCTCACGTCATTTGCCGTGATGAAATTAGTTCTCAAAAGCCAATCTTTCACGTTTTTAGTATGAAATTTTGTAAGCTTTTGCAAAAATTTTGATGCAGATTTGTAGCCTGTCATTTTATCTTTAATTATCTATCTTAACATTAAGCATACGATAATTATAACCTGAGTAAGAGGCTTCTAAGTGCGCTCAAATCGAGTGATTTTAAGATTTCATACAAATTCAACTATCCTCCACTGAAGCTCGTCGGTTGGCGACGATCAACGTGTAGGTAGGATTCATCGATTGTGTCTTTAGGTTCATTTTGGCATTTTATTTGGTAACACCTACCAAAAATTCAATCCTGAGCCCCCTATACGCTAGAGTTCATTTCGTTCATTTGTTATATATTCATTTGTTCATTTAATCATTTTGGTAACACCATATTTTTCTCAAAACGACCCTATAAACATTTTCAATGTTAAAATAAAAAAAAAATAAAATGAATTAAAATAAAATAAATTAAAATAAAATTAAAAAAAAAAAAAATATAAATATGTAATATAAAAATAGTTATTAATTAAAAATAAAATAAAATAAAATAAAATAAAATAAAATAAAACAAAATATAAAATAAAACAAAATAAATTAAAATAAAATAAAATGAAATAAAATACAATAATAAATAAAAAAAAATAAAGTAAAGTAAAATAAAATAAAAAAAATATTATAAATAATATAAAAATAGTTATTAATTAAAAATAAAAAAAATGAAAAAAAAAAATATAAAATAAAGCAAAATAAATTAAAATAAAATGAAATAAAATAAAATAAAATAAAATAAAATAAAATAAATTAAAATAAAATATTATAAATAAAACCAAATTGAATTTAATAATATAAGAAAAGAATAAAATAAAATCAACATCTGGAATAATTTTCAGCTCTTATTTGTGTATCAATTGTAGTTGTTCAATATTGTTGTAATTGTAAGGTTGAAATTGTAAAAAAAAGGCAAAAGTAGATTATGAAAAAATTTATTTTTTCTGGAATTATTTTGTTCACAAAATTTTTTTTTTTATTTTTAAAGGAAGTATTATTTACACTACATACCTACAAATATCAAATGTCAAAACTGTAACAAAATAGGTCCAGCTAGCCACGAACCATATTTACGGCAACAACGCACAAATAAGACAATTTTCTTAAACAAATTAAAACCCTATTTTCGTTTTGTGAATTTTTTGCCAAAAACCCGAAAAGTAGTTTTATCGTTTCGGCATTAAAAAAAAAAATAAAATAACCTATACAATTGTATTGCAACTACTCCCTTCAAAATCATCTAAAAAAAATTCAAAGATTCTAGGTAATTACTATAAAAAAATGCTCTGTATTAAGTTGGAGGCAAATCGGTGAAACATTAAGGCTTTTGCGCGATGTACATTGTACAGTGATCTAAAAGACTGCAGGTGTGGGAAAACTCCTTTTCTTGAACTTCAACATTATTTAAATGATAAACAATAAATCTACTTCGACGAAGTTGGTCACGTGGCTTCTTTAAACCGATGCGTAGTGCATTGACTTCTGAACACCCTCAGTCAGTGTCAGTGTTTAAATCCGATGATGAAGGAAAAGCGAATTATTACAAACGAACATTCTACACTTAGCAACAATAAAGAGGACTGCAATTACCGACTAAGCACCTGTCAAACGGCTATAATTCCAGGCTATATACATTTGTTGCTAGAAAACTTAAGTTATTGTTGTTTCATTCAATAATTCTGATGGTCGCTGAAAATCGTTTCAGAGTACATATATGTATTAAGTAAAAAATATGCACTGCCTTGTGTCTCTAAAAGTTACATACTTAAGACTCTTCAATCTTCATGTGTTAAAAAGAAATTTTTTGACATCCATTTGTCACTTTTTGATCTACCAAATCTGAAATTGAGCCTTTTACAACAACAAAAAATTGATAAAATATTACCAAACAGCCAAATTTGATTTTAATTCATGTTCACTTGACTTTATTTTGTTAGAGAACCATATAAAAACCGAATTTCTCATCTTTAAAAAAATATTTATTTCGCTTGAACAATTCTTTAACTTTGATTAAATTGAAAGGAGTGCTTCTTATAAGGAACTTCTTGGCAGACAAAGGATGGCAGGTAAATTGCATTGTACAAATTAATCACTTCGTCATGTTTGGCTCATCAATCTTCCCATCGTCACTTTATTTTTTCCTGAATCACTCCAGAAAATAGAAAAAAAAACAAATGAACAAGGAACATATGATGAACATTTAAGTTTCTGAGAGCAACAACTACAAAAAAAAAAAAGGAATATTTTCCTTCTGATCCATGTCCTTATTACGATTCACTCGAATGAACAGCATTTTGCAAAAAAAAAGCGCCCACCAAGTTATAAACTCGAATAGTTAGGTTTTCTATCTATACCATAGGATTTCTATCTATACTATAGGATTACTCAGCATGCATGGAACGATGTGAATGTGATACATTCGCAGCATAAAATAAGGATCAAAAGTAGTAAAACTGACAATGTAAAATGAGACAGAGGGAGAGAGCACTAAAAATTCAGTCCCAACCATCATTTTGTGAAATGTCCTGATGGATATCTTTCTATAGCATTTCATTCATTCCTCTCACTCACTGTAACACAATGCCTTCTATATCCACTTAAAATGGACGGCGGGAAAAATTACTTTAAGATGAATTCTTATCATTCATCTTATCATTGAATATCGAAATATCGACCACACAGCCTTTTTTAAGGGGTTTCTATTTTTTTTTTATTTCGATTGTTGTGGCCTTTTTGGAAAATTGTCTATCCTTTTATTTGAAAAAAAAAAAAAAATCCTTGACAGTGTATATAGACTAGCAAATTTTTGTCATGTTGTCGTATTAGGCAAATCCCTAATCGAACACGTTTGATGGTTAGGACTACGTGATGTTTTTGGCCACAGTTTTTAACAAAATGTGTGTGGTGAAAAAAGGTAGAAAGGCGTGGGTATAGTAGAAGTTTGTTATATGTTTGTCAACAATATAGAAGGAGCGAGCCGAAATTGATTTTGAATAAAAGCTAATGGCATCGATTGGTCAAATTATTTTGGCTTTAAGTGATGATGCTATGACATTGTCATTTGAGCTTCGAACTTTTTGTTATTTTAGTTTTATATATGTAGCCCAGAGGTGATAATGATGAAAGACTTAAGTTTAGGGACTCATATATATGGAGGTAAATAAAAAGCAATTTATCATCTGAATAACATAAGAAAGGTTGATATAGAAAGGGTCAATGGAATAAAGTTTAAGAAATTCTCAAGAGAAGTCTTATATACATACACATGTTTGTCGTTTTAACCATAATAAAAACTAAGTGTTTTTTGTAAAGATAGCCGATCCTTATTTTAATCAAAATTAAACTGCTTTCCTAAGGATATTCGTTTATATTTAAATTTAAATTGAAGATATCTCAAGAATGAGTCAAATGATTTCTACAAATTTTGTAAGCCTAGAGGTTTTAGTAATTTAAAGAAATGCAAATTATGAGTTACGTACATGACTTGAATACTTAACGTTATAAAATTCTTTACTAGGGAAATATAAAAAACTATTTTTTGTCGCAATATTTTTTACTTGTGACATTGTGTACCTATATGTGCGTATTTAGTTTAAGTTTTTCGTAAAAAATCGAACTGAACTGCAAATCTAGCTATTTTGTTCTTCGACTTGTATACGTACAGCTTTTACTAGGCGCAAAAACTTAAACAGCTTGATGTTAAAATATTAGAATGATACTTAGCAATGTAACTTTAAAGTTCTTAACTAAAATGGTCTTAGTTTTTTTTAACTAGTACCTACTTCCTTAATAAACTCCAGCTGAACACGCCTAAAAAAGTGACATACTTCAACATCGTACTAATTCTTCTATAATTTTATGCCAGAAAATCAATGAGGACTATTTTTGAATTCCAAGTTTTTCAAATAAAAACGTAACAATTATTTTTTATTTGTTGGATTATTTTTGCTATAGTTAAATCTTTCATAATAATTTTTGCAAAATTATTCTCCTAGACCTTTTCAAGGCATTATTTTTATTTAAAGCTATGAAAATAAAAAAAAAAAAATAGAATGTTCATCAAAATAGTAACAAAACCGGAAAATATCTCTTTTAAAGGTCTTATTTGTCTTATTTTCAGGAATATTATCAAAAACAACTGCCTTCCTATGTACATTTAACTACCCATAAATTAATTATCTACCCTCAAAGACCATAAGGACTATAAACATTGTATATATGTAGCAAGGAGCAACAGCAACAGACTTTAGCATTAAATTAACACTGACATTTTACAAAATAGCCGCCTGCTGACTATCTGAGATTCACTCTGCAGATATCATTAACTTGAAAATTGGTCCCTTGTTAAAAGGTTAACACGCTTAAAATGTCTCGAATCGGGCGATAACCATTTTGAACAGATTTCAAAACATTGTTGTAGAAGTATAGAAGCGAAATAGGAAATTTGTATGTAAATTACATCGTTGGGGTAATTTTTGCTCAGCACAACAAAAAAAAATAAAAATGTCATTTACATTAAATACAAAAATTATGCTCACCAACTCCGCATCCTAAAGAGAAATCTTTTTTAAGAAACAAGGGATATTTTTTTCTGAGCATATGGGAATGAAATCCCTGGGGAGCTTGATGTTCATGACAGTTGTGCATTAAATGATCCAATTTCGTCAAAAATTGTAAGTTTGTTTTACTGTGAACAACTTTCCATTTTTAATTATAGTATTAAATTTTTTATCAGTGTATGTATGACCGAAAGCATAATATAATTGACACACTGCTTTGCAATAGAAAATGTGGATGAAATGGTGACCACTTAAATTAATAAGACATCCATCCACTGTGGGGCTAGTTATTTCTGAGTAAATTGTTAAAATTGACTCACAACTTGATCAGCGGGTGAAAATCATTATGACAGTGAAACTACAACTGAAATTGGAATGCAATCAACTTCTATAGCAAATAGAGTTCATAACTAAGAGACGTTTGTACTACGTTTCCTTTGTAACAGCCCAAACAACGTGGCTGGAGAGGAAGAGAGTTTTACACAGAAACTTGACTGCCATCTTCGAGTCGATGTTGCTTTACTACTATTTTCTGAAAAAAAAAAAAAAATTCCTTTACAACAAGACAAATAAAATTTGTGAAGCAGAATTAAGTACTTACAAATGGTTGTGAGGCTAAAATAGAACCGGCAAAGGCAGTTCGAGTGATTGGTCTAGGTCAGAAGGCAGACATCAAAAATCGTTTCTGTTTAATTATATAAATTCTCAAGGCAATAATTACGGACTAAATGAACTCCTTAGTGGAATGAATGGATGCTGTTGCGGTGCGAAAACAATTTCTCTGCTATATAGGAATGATTTTAATTGTTATTATTTTTTCTTTTATTTTCATTTAAGGAAGTTAAAATATTTCGATAATTATGTACTCATTAGATTCTTACAAGATTTATTGGCAGTTTTATATAGATATACCTACCTTTTTCAACCTTAAGTGATGGAGGCCAGAAGTTAGAAAAGTTATATTTATTGTGTTGGTCTATTTAATTTCTCTTGGGATTTTTTGTACGAGTGAAGTAGTTATTTTAATGAAACAAATTTAAAATAAAAAAACATGTGTTCCTCTTATAAACAATTAATCTTTATATACGCCGTTCGCCTTAGGGTGTGGTTATGTTTGAATAATTTTTTTTTTAATATTTAGTTCCTTGTACTTATTAAAAAAATTACAATTTTCTTTGTGTATTTACAGGTAAATATGACCGCAATTAAAAATTCAGTGAGTAAAAATTGTTTCTTATTAAAATGTTATATTTTAAGCAACAGATGCCACAGACCGAAGGTATCGTCTAAAAGAGTAAGTCAGGCCTTCCTAATTTATTCGACCTCTTAAATTTCATAAAATATACTGAAAATATTCAAAACATAAGAAAAAATAAAATTAAAGGGGATCTAGACTAAATCAGCATAAAAGGGATGTAATTTTTGCAGTGAAATTAGTTTTTTTTTTAATTAAATCAACAGCCCAAAGGGATAGGTGGATTTTCTTTTGACTTGCTATTTAGAGATTTTTCGACATTATCTTGACGTGTTTTTTTTTTTGTTATTTTGTTTAAGGACCAAAAATTACGAATAATATATTTGTTTTAATATTTTTGGAAAATTTTATTTTTTTCAAAAATGACTTCCGATAAAAAAAGAACCACCTACCTTTTGGTGAACAAGAAATTCCAAAAAATGGTTATGAATGGCAATCCCATACAACCATTTTTGATCTTTTAAAAATTTAAATAATATTGTTAACCAAAATTTTCCAAAAAATTGTTTTTTAATTTAAAAAAAAGTAAATTTTTGTTTAGATTTTGTATTTTTTTTGATAAAAAGAACTTAACATTAAGATAAACATCTTTTAGAAAATTAAGCCTTGATGGTGGAAGCTTATATTTCGAAAATGACTTGGTCGATTTTTATTAAAGTTAAACAATATCGGGATTTTTTTATGAAAATTAGTCTAATAGATGAAGTTGAAAAACTTAAGAAAATCTTATTTTCCACGAAGACAACTGATTAAAAATTAATTTTTTTATGCAAGACCTTCTAAGAAGTAAAAATAAAATTGCGTATCAAAATTTTTAAAAAGACAAATTTTGGATTTGTTTTAAATTTTTAAAATTGTTTTTTGAAAACTTAATATTTCAAAATGATGATTTTTTTCAGTAATGTTTTTTAAATCCACAATATTGAATAATAAAAACATGGTGAACCAAATTTTTAAAATGTTTAAAAATGTCATAATTGTTTAAAAATAACCGCTTCAACGATTTCTAAAAATTTTTCATCATAAAAATAGATATTTTCAAGATTTGGTAAGATAGTGTAGACCGCAGCAATTCCAAACTTTTGCAACTCCCAACAATTTCGATTTACATTCCTGTAAGCACAATATTAACTCTGATTGCTGATGCAGCCAATTAGTTGAATTACGAAGAGAAGTTGCTTCGACTTAGTTTTCTAAACAAAATTACTTTTTTATCCAGAAATTGTATAACTATTTTATACACATATGTATAGGTATAATCAATAGGAACCGAAAAAATGTACCATTAATTTTGTAAAAAAAAAACACATATCTACATATATCCTTCTGGAGATATAAAATTGAAAGCCAATTTCCTATTATGAGAGTTTCCATTTAGTTTGAAAAAAAAATAAATTGTTTTATACTCGCTTCAACCCATAAGTTTAAGCGAATACACATCCTCAAACTCTATTATACTTTTTTATCTTCTTTCAAATTGGTACTTAAGCACTTCAATAGCCTTTAAATCTGTTAACCTTATTTTTTCTTATAAGTGTCAAATAAATCGTGGGAGTCGTATAATAGTAGAGATACCTACATAAGTACGAAATACCTCTCAAACATAAAGTGCTTTTAAAAGTCTCCCTTAAGTTTGTTTTTATGACACCAACCTTAACGAGAAATCTCAGCCTATTAAAATGTACACCTATTTTTTTTATTTTTTTGTTTAAGTAAATCGTTACAAATGATCCACCATTATTTAAGTTAAGTACATAGCGCCACCGTTTGATCTCAATGACAAACCATTTAAAAATGATTTAAATTAATGTGAGGCCTCTCTTAAAAAAAATGTGGTTTTTACACCATGACGTAGGTATATATAATAAGTATCTACCGTTTCTCTTACCTGCTTATACGCTTTAAGAAATAAAAGAACTTAAGGTTTTTTGGGCTTCAAATAAATTACCTTTCCAGTCGGCTTTTTTTTTGTAATTTTAATTTTTTTTTAACAAAAATTCGTTAGACTAAATGGAATTGAGAATAATTTATTGTAATCCACATCTGGTAGGGAATTTTTTTTTCAACCTCACAGCCGTTATACCTTCTCTTTGGGCTGCATAATCCAAAGCCGGCATAATAATAGCTAAATACACAAATTAAAACGCACGAACTATCGAAAATTAATCTGCGTGTAAACCACACCCGTTAATGTATGAAATCCTCTCTCTCTCTCAACCAAATCAAGCGCTCGACTCACCACATTATAACTAAACGAGTTGCAATAAAAAAAAATAATATATTTCGAGTTTATGACCAAACTGAAAATAATCGGCTCTGCACCAACTTCAGAGGCTTCCACACAAAATGTAATGACCATAGTGACCACATACCTCAGTCATCGAATTCCACAAACAAAAATGCGTATAATAGAGCTTCTGCCATTCTGCCCGTATTCCAATTACAAGTGATTAACAATTTTTTGTTGTTGTTTTAATTCCATGGAAAACAAAATACCTCCAAAAGGTGCATGTTTTTGGCCAATTATAATACATATCGGTGTGTTTGGTAATATTCTGCTTGCGCGCCTTCCGTCTGCTAACGGCAACAAACGATGATGTTAAACTCGTGTCTCTTTAACCGGCAAACGTGTCTGGCCTACGCAAATAGACGGTTTTATAAATTTTTTTTATGAAATTATTATGTTATCGCATATCGAAACGCACTATACGTAAGGCTATATGCGGGCTCAATGCGGTGAGTTCATTGACCGTGGCATTGAAGTTATGTCGGAGTTGGTGATGGTTATAATCATTGTACCATATATACCTAACTTATACAGAAACACCATGCGTAAAGCGTAAACAAGCCCTTTTCCCTTCTTTTTCCGGAATCATATATGAGACTGCATTTTATATGTATGTACCTATGTCTGGTTTTCCAAGAATACGGTTAGCATTAGACCGGAGACCGGACACATGCTCACATACCTTCAATTAAAGCTCATGAATTATGGAATAGAGAGGTTTATAGTGATGCCAACTTTCAATAGATTATAGTAATAAAAAAAAGGTTTTTTCTTAACGGTTTATTAAAAGTTGTTGTAGTGTATTTTATTAGTAAGTACCGATTTTGGCTCCACAAAAAAATCTGAAACATATGTTAGGAAATTGTCAAAAACACTAAAAGTAGGAAGTTTAAGAATATCGAATAAGCCATTTAGGCTGTCAACAGACTTAATTGTGAGAGTTTTTTTCCTGTCTTCCCTGTATAATCATATGATGTAAAGTTTGATCAAAATCTTGAATAAGAGTGCCATGCATATTCGTATGAGGCGTTCAGAAGATAAAAAGTTTGTGGGGGTGTGTTTTTAAAATGAACGCCAAGTTTAAAATACAAAAAAAAACTTATTGAAATATAATTGAATACAAAATTAGAAATTTTCGATTTTGAAATTTTAGAGATGAGTTTTAATAAATATTTAAAGTGAAAGTCCCAAAATTTTAGTCGATTTATAACGATGTTTTAAATTTTAGTATAATACCAACAGTAAGCTAAGAATATTTTTTTTAATTTTAATCAATTTTAGTATATTGACATCTCTGACGTTTTATTAAAGTTAAAATAATTTTACCTTTTTAGTAACTCCAATGATGCTTTTACATTTATAACAACTGCAATCAAAAAGGTGTGTTTGCTTAGGTTTTTTGCACTAATTATCATTTTTCTATGTGTGTTCAGCTGGAGTTTATTAAGAAAATAGTTTTAATATGAAATTATTTTTAAAAAGTATTTAAAACTAATAACATTTTAGTTATCAGTTAAGAAAATTCTTAAATAACTTAACTTCAGATTGTTCAAAATTTTGGGAAAAAGTTCTTATGTTAGACTAACAGAATTGTAATCAATTTTTAATAATCATTATTACGAAATATTTTTTAAAGTGATAAATCGTTTTTACTAAAAAAGTATGAATTTTATAAATTGGCATCACTGACAATGTATGAACATTATCGCGCTTTGATCGTTGAATTTTCAAAATAACGATGCTTTCGATTTCGTCGGTGTATTTGTTGTAGATAGATTATTCCCACGATTGTTGTTATAATATAACCAAGCAACAGTTCAGTTGGTTTTAGATTTCTCTTATTATTTTTTGTTTTTATGAACTTGACCATGAACGCTTACTGATCGATGCGTAACATGATTCTGCGTATCTACATGAAAGGCAAATAAATGGCTTCTTTTGAATTTGGCGCGTTGCTGACAAGAATAAAATATTGTTATTATTTTGTGGAAAAAAGTTGTCAAGTAACAACAAAGAATGTTACCAACATGATATTTTTGGTAGTAAAAAAGTCAGCATTTTTTTTTTTTTTTTAATTTTAGTTTTAATTACCATAAAAGCTGATATCGTGAAGGCGTTAAAAGCTTAAAGAAAAGACAAATAACGAATGCATTAAGAACTATTCCAAAGCTATACATATTTGTCTAAATAGCTTTTAGTAGTTTGGGTGGTGATAAGATTAAAAATATATATATCTGCCGACTAGCTATGACAACACGCATACATAGGAATTGTGGAGAGTTGTTAGTTATTAGTTGTTGTTAGTTGTTAGTTATTATGTTAGTTATTTGTATTATTAGGTAGGTACCTATCTGCCAAAAGACTCTAAAACATGACGTACAATGTGAATTAAGAAATCATTACAAGTTATATTTGTTAAATTTTTATATTAAAGCACTAAAAATAGAACTAAATAATTTAAAATCCATCAAGTCTAGAATCTTTGAAAGCCAACATCTTGTCAAAGAGACAGTTCCCTTTTACATTCTCTATGTGCCTAATGCCTATTTAGCTTAAGCTTATGGCCATTCTAAATTAAAATTATGAAAGTTCATTGAATGGTCAGAGAGCGAGTCATGATGTAGGTACGAACAGAACATACATCATTTTGTGGTTCTAACTGAAATGCCAGAATCATGACCTGTCACTCATTTATCTGTTATATTATAGATTTAAACGCTTTTTGAAAACCAAAACCTCAAAATGGACAAAGGGAAAACCAATTCTAAAACCCGAAATGATGTTAAATATAAATCAAACTGTGGTATCTACGTCAAACATGACTGTATTTTCACTCGAATTCTGGTCCTCGATCATATAGATGAATCGTTTCTAAAAGACCGGAGGAAATGTCAAAATCAAAAGAGAAAAAAAAGAAACCACCAACAGGGCGGCAAGTGACAGAAGTGCATTTATTCTACAATGCTGAATGCATCTTGCATGCACACTATAGTTGTCAATTGTCATTCGTTTGATTACTCGTGCATAACCCCACTTCCCGTGTGGAAACAAAAATAACACAAAAACACACACATAAATTTGAACAGTAGAGAGTTGTGATTGTGCTGTCCATCTCAATGGGACCATTTAAACGTCAGATTTTAATGTCTAGTTAAATGAGTGAAATGTTTTCGTTTGACATTTTGATGATGGACTTTTAGGAACAACACCGAAACCCAAAAGCCAAGCCATGTTAATTATTATCTCTTTTTTGTGTACCTAAAGCGCCCCATGTGTTGTGCTATGCATAATAATAATAATAATTGGTCACTTATAGAACCATGATGTATATCTTCCTACTCTTTTTTTTGTTTTTGTTTTTGTTTTTTTTTGTTTTTAAATATGAGATACAGACGTTATGTGTGGTTGGAGAGAAATGCAAATGTTATGTTCCGTCATAGAGCTCATGAATAAAATTAACGTCAAGCCCATTTTATTTACAACACTCTTGGGTTTAACTGTAAACGCATTTTTATGTCACTTCAAAATGGATAGACATAAATCTAAAAAGTATCTGTTTACAATGTGTGCAAGATGCATTTTATAGTTGAAATTACCCAGAGGTTGTTATAGAGGGTTAACGGGAAATAACTTTTTGTGTTCTTTTTTTTCGTCAATGGGTATGAGGTTTTGGAACCCACGCAATGCACTTAAGTATGCACAATACCTAGTTCCGACATATTGGTAGGCATTATTTTGTGAGGGTGAGGTCGTTGATTTTGTAATTCACCAATGAATGGAATTATTGGAAATGAAAACAAGAATTTTGTTGACATTTTCTTAGAAGATTCTAATGAATTTGTTGTTATGATTTTATAACCTTGAGGGCTAAAAATAAAAATATCTTTCTATAGTAATAAAAGGATTGTGTTAACACCTACTTAATTAATGTATTGCTCAATAAAAAGTTTTGGTTGGCTCCGGTGAAATAGGTATAACTTTAGGCTATTAACTTGGTTGTATCACAATCTAAGGTGTCGTTGTTTCATTCAATCTACAAAATTAAGGTTGAAGAAGTATTTCAAATTCGTTCTTTATGTTCTCATAAATATAATGTAGGTACCTATGCCGTTTTAGAGATGAAGAAAACAAAAAATAAAAAGCTTTGAAAAGGAGGAATCTATACAGCCACGAAAAATAAAATTATATTATGGTCAACCAATCGTTCTTAAATTGGAAGGAGGCTTTTTCTTCACTAACTTTAAGAAATAAGGTTAGTCTTATCATGCTTAAAGGTTCCCCTACATCAATGCGAATCTTTCGTGGCGACGACGAACAACATGTTGTTTTCATTGACAATCACGTATTGTTATTATTGTTTTCGTCGTCGCCACGACAGATTCGCTTTGGTGTGAAGGAACCTTTAGTCATCACTCATCAGACTTCACAAGATTTGATCAGGGTCGTGTTTCATACAATTGACAGGTGACAATTCTACACTGTCGCATTTACTTATAGAAACTTTTAGTAAATAATTTAAATATTTTTGTAATTTAAATAATTTATAGAAATAGGTTTAGTAATTAAAAAAACAACGGATTCAACGGACTCCTAAATTGGGAATAAAATAAACTGAAACATAATTACGAAAATTAAATTAATACCTATAGAAAATGTTGTATTCATTTGGATACTAATTCAGTGAATTATACACAAAAACAAAGCAGTTTAAGACGAATTATACACAGAGTACATAATAATCGCATATAATTACAAATTTTGTACTTCCATACAGCTCAATTTGTCATTGTCAGATTTCTAAAAAATTTGACGTACACGACATTATGTTTACGCAGCTTTAAAATTTGAACACATGTTTATGTCAAATTTGTTGTGACAGTTGTGTTGCGTTGTATTGCTGATACATTTTGATTGATGCAAATGTCAAGAACTATCCATATACATCCACAATAAGTAGATAAATAAGTAAAAATCTACATTATCAAGTAGCACTTTCATAATTTTTAATATTTAATAATCTAATCCTTAGGGAAATATTAAAAACCAGCAGATTTCCTAAGAACACTCTTGGACAGAAACTGTCCAGCTAGCCACTGTCTAAATAGTTGGACACCTGTTCTCATATATTCACTGACAACCCTGTAATCTTTAAATTCCGTGAGCATTTCGATAAGTTCAATGAACATTTCATTAATTTCACGATGACTTTTCAATTCTTTATTCATTGAATGAACCCACTTTAGAATAGATTTGGACAGCCGATTTCTGTGTCTAAGGTTGAAAATCAATGGTACATTTTTATAAATAAACTTTTGGATTAAGGCAGGTTTCCAAAGTTAGAATAACGGAGCGGTTCTGATGTTATGAAGGCTCATAAGTCACAAGCTCTTGTGAGGTTGTTTTCTTGTAAGGTTATTTTGATTCGAATAATATTTTCCGTATTCTCCGATAACCCTCACAAGAAACCTCAAGAAAAAAAGAAAAACTCACCACATCAAGGTAAATTTTTTATTGGATTGTTAAGTTCTCAATTTAACCACAATATGTATGTAGTATGTACACAACTTTCTGTTCTACGGCGAACCTATTTCATCAAGTTGTTTTATCGACATTAATTTTTTTTTATGGAGAAATAAATATCTTATAGAATGTTTTTTTAGACAAGAAAAAAAAAATGTATTGACATTGTGTCTCACATGTCAAACTTGTGAGTTATGAGCTCCTTAAAAGGAGTATAATGTTAAACCCATTTTAGTAAGTTACTAATTAAAAAGAAGATTTTGCTAATTTTAAACGAGTTTATGACAACTAACTATCTCTTAACATTTTACTTAAGTCACAAAATGGCTACTTTAACATTTAGTAACTTGTTGAATCCATATGACATCATTTTCCTCGAAAAGATTTTCTTGGGAATTTTATTTAAAAGAGTTAAATTGTGTTTTTTTATGATTCGTGTGCTAAATGTTTTTGAAAGTAAATAAAATAATATAAAATGTTTTTGGGAAGACAAAGATTTCGATATGTTCAAATACTCAGCTTTGTACAGAAAAGTGCGATGGTCAAAATAAAATAGCAAAATAAACTATAGGCTGTCACAAGTAAACAAATAACAAAATATATCTAAGCCTAAATCCTTTACTTTGAAACTCTACGCAATTCTGTGAATTTCTAGTTTCTACACCAAAGTCTGTCAAAGTTCATATAAAAAAAATGAACTGTCATTGTTTGGACGTGCTCAGATGCACCGTTTTTAATAAAAAAGAATTATTATTTTACTAGTTAGTAAAACGAAAAAAAAAAAGAATTAATTTTTTCGAAGAGCGCTAGCAAATTACTAAATGTTTAGCAAATTGGTAACTAGTAATATGCCAAGCCCTTGTTTAAAATTACAAATAAAACAACTCAATTTAAAAAGACAATTAAAAATGGTTTTCTTATAATTAAATAAATAGCAATAGTATAACATTAAGAGTGTTGCTGTTGTTTTATTTTTTTTGATGTCAATTTTTTTTAGAAAACTGCATCTCCCGCTCAAACGAAGGGAAATAGACACACCAACTACCACTATTAAACATTTTGTCTATTTATTATTCTGTTTATTTCTAGTAAAAGCCAGTTATAGTACCATCCAAACTTAAATTTTATTTTTTAACATTTTTTGTTAGGTATACGAAGCTTGAAGTTTAGTATCTCTAAAATAGGAGTCTTTTTTAATAGGCTAGTGGATAATCTAAAGCTAAAAGCCCAAGGTTTTTTTTCACAACGAAAGAATAAAATGATTACAATTCTTGTGATACTAAATTTTTGAATAATTCTATTATTCTTCTTTAACAAACAAAAAGTAACAAAAAAAACTTTGCAACTTAAATTCATAAATTCCTTATAAAATATCATTCCCCAATGGAAATATAAACTCAGACATAACTTCACCACACCATTAATATCGAAATAAATCAACAGGCTTTGAAAAGTTTTCCAAGTAATTTGTTTCTTTATCTTCTTCATTTATTTAACTTCTTCCAATTCTAACTTTCTGTTTCACTTGCAAAATACTTTCAATAAGCCGAAACAAAAATGGTAATATTTTAGCTGTAGGTACAGCAAAAAAATACACAAAAAATGAATCACTTATTTAAAATTCAAAAAAAAAAAAAAAAACTTAATACCTTCTTCTATACTATACTTGTATAAACCGAATATTTTACCAAAACCAAACCAAAAAATACTTTGGAACAATATTTGAATTGAAAGTTTTCCTCAAGTAAAATCTCTTCAGGGAAATTCTCTGTGGTCATGTTTTAGTTATTTCTAGTTATTCCTTTGCTTTGCTTTATGAATAGTTTGAAAGAATTATTCGTAACTATTTCATCTTAATTTTGTTTCATTATACCTATTTCTTGAAGACCTCTAAAAGAAAGTTTTTGAAGACTTGCCAAATAATTTCATAAATATTAATTTTACTTCCGGTTGTTTTTGCTTGTAAACATAGGAAGTTATAATTAATCATTGTTAAGTGAAGTGCGGGATAATTATGAATGATTTGGTTAGTTGCAATCATAAACCCTTCTTTAATAAAAAAAGAAAGGAGCAAATTTAAATGCACTTAACTAGGGTTTTTTGTTAAGAAAATTCAATTCATAATAAAAATTATGTGGTTTGACTTCCATTCACATTTTTTGAAGGATAAAAATAACACTGAAGAGCAAAAGAAGAAAAAAAAACCCACTTGAAAAATAATTTTCAAAAGAAAAAATAATTTTCTTCTGTCCCACTGAAGCTTAGGTATAAATTAAAAACTTTTTTGTTCGTTTTGAAAGAATTCAATGCTCTTTTACAGGAGTCATCAAAAGGCATTAGCGGATTTGTTTAAGAAGATAGACAAAGAGATTTTTTGATGAAGTTTTTAGTATGAGCAAGCTTACCTACAAAAAATTATAAAAGGTTGTAGAACTTAATGATATCTACTCAAGAGAAGAAGAGTTCTGTTAAATAAAAAAATTATTTTCTTAATTATGTACATATTTAATAGTACAAAATTGAGTACCTACCAACATAATTTTGAATACAAAAATATGAACCCTTAATATTTGTGGGAACCGCGTTTGTACAACTGGCCCTTAAAGAGAATTAATATAGCTTGCTTTTGCTTCAAAAGGCTGGGGAGGGTTTGTATTTGAAAATATTGATTTTATTCTATGAATCAGGTATTCTATTATACCTTAGTAATTCTAATAAAAATATGAATACAAAGAAGTTTTTGAATTTTCTGCATTGGTTTAAACCTCACTTATGTTGATTCGAAGCACTCCGGAAATCTTGAATTAAGAGATATTGAATTGTCTAAAATTCCTTAATAGCTGCATTTTAATATTACTTCTTTACACGGTATCATTAATTTTTTTCCAAACATGTTTTGGGTCTCAATATCATGCATATTCAATTAGTTTCAACCCTTGGTGCAATATAAGATTAAATTGTAAATTAAATTCTATCCACCTGGACACATAAATATTTCAATTTCATTAAATCGACAAAAAATAAATGAAGAAACAAAAAAGAGGTATTCCCAATGTTTTGTAGCACTTGCTTTGTTTTTTAACCTCACAAATTGTTTCTTCTATTTTTGTTGCTTAAACAAATATAACATAGACCATCATGTTTTCAAGAACACACGTAAATGAAGTGTCATAGTTTGAATATCAATTTCACATATGACTTCCTTGATATTGAATTTCAATCAATATAAATAGATTAAATTGAATCCCCCACCTAGAGGCTATCAAAAACAATCAACAAGTAAAATTCAATCGATTCAATATTCAATGCACAAAGGTCTCTCACTCACTCTCTCTGTCTCTCTCTCTCTCTTTATCTTTTCCAAGTGAGTTCATGGCATCAAAATATTGAATTTAAGATACCTATATTTATTTGAATCTGTATTTATGGACATTCCTTGTAGAAGATGAAATAAAGTTCCGTTTTGCATTTTCCAAACTCAATGAACAGAAATTTCTTCATTAAGACTGACTTAAACTGTGTAAATCGAGTTAACAAAATTTAATTTAATCGAAAATCCTTTTTAAAGATATAATTTGAAATTTCATAAAACCTATATCAGATTTATGATCTTCGAGCAAATCGTTTACCCTTGAGACTTAAGATTTGAATTTCCAGCTCTAATTTATTCTTTCCCGCAGTTAGGCATCCTTTGATATTTTATTTCAACCCCCACGATATTTTTAATGAAATGAGATCTACTACAGACATGCATTCATACATACATTTAGTCAATGTGTGTGTTTGTATCTGATTGGTATGTGTATGTATGTAGTTAGTTATCCATTAATAATGAGATTTATTCTTGGGCCAGATTTCACCAAAACGACACACATATTTCCCGTTTCGTGTGTCCTCGCAGAGCATCAAAACGAATTGTGAAAATTTTAATGAATATTAAAATGAAAAGGACGAATTATTGAATTTTGAAGCGTGTGTTTTCCGAATATTCGTGGCCTCATACATGGATTGGGATGAATGGGAGATAAATAAAATTACTCGAAAAACATTGCACAGATTTTTAAACATGGAGGACAGGACATGAGAGATGGACAATTACATGGGATTCTTCAGCCCGTTAGCTATATGTACATATATGTTTGTATATCCTCCCAACATTAAGTGAATGTGAAAATGAGAAATATTTTTACAGGCTTGTAGGTATATAGGCGTAATCTGTGTAAGCGGATTAAAATAAACTCACAGGTGGATAGTGTCACAATAATAAATACAATGTAACAAATAGTTTTGACTGAAATTGTATTTTCCATTACCAATGGATTTATGCTGAGTTTTTTTTTATAAACATTTCAAATTAATTCGGTTTTTTGTTTGAATATGTTGGCATATCAATGAAAATACACTTTTTTTTTTAATTATAAGCATTGAAATATATTTTAGATTTTTAAATAATAAATTTATATAACGCTTCATGATATTTTATTTACATTTTTGGTTACAAACTAAATTGAATTGATTTAATTTACATGCTGTACCGCATATACATATATATCAACATCTAATGTAACGCAAATTATATACATACATTCCTGAAAAAATAGAAGACAAAAAACAAGCTGCAAAAATCCAATATCCATATAACGGGTGATTTTTTAAGAGGTTTAGAACTTTTTTTTAAAAAAAAACACAAAAAATTCGAAAAAATGAATGAAATATTTATTTGAATCGATAGTTTAAACCTTGCAATTTAATGTTTAAAGATAATTTCATGCAAATGTTGACCGCGGCTGCGTCTGAGGTAGCTCATCCGCTGAGTCCAATTTTGGCATACTCTTTCACACATATCGGCCGGTATCTCACGAATGAATGCATGGATGTTGGCTTATAGTGCGTCAATCGAAGCGGGCTTGTCCCTATAGACATTAGCCTTGACATACCCCCACAAAAAACAGTCTAGTGGTGTCAAATCGCACGATCTAGGCGGCCAATTGACCGGCCCGAAACGTGAAATTAACTGTTCACCAAACTCGCCTCGCAATTGCGCCATTGTTTCGCGTGCTGTGTGGCATGTGGCACCGTCTTGTTGAAACCACATATCATGCAAGTCAAGAACTTCCATTTCGGGCAAAAAAAAGTTTGTTATCATCGCTCGGTAGCGTTCACCATTGACACAAACGCTGCGATTCGCATCATCTTTGAAGAAATATGGCCCAATAATGCCGCCGGCCCATAAACCGCACCAAACAGTGGCTTTTTCGGGATGCATTGGTAGCTGTTGCAATGCTTCTGGCTGATCTTCACTCCAAATGCGGCAATTGTGCTTATTTACGTACCCATTCAACCAAAAATGAGCCTCATCGCTGAACACAATTTTTCGAACATGAACATTTCGAACCGAGCACGAATTTTGATAGTAAAATTCAATAATTTGCAAGCGTTGTTCATTTGTAAGACGATCCATGGTTAAATTGCAAACCAAACTGAAGCTGTTTGACAGTGACACAAGGTACTAAACACACGTCAGCTGTCAAAACCAGTGTTGCCAAAACCAAACCAGCTAAAAAATCACCCTTTATAAATAAAAAAAAAAAATAAGAAATACTAACTTATGGAAAGCTTATATTTAGTAGTGTCCCCTGTCATAATGGGTTGTGCGTCGGAGTGTCATGTCATGAAGTCGAATTTCAGCCTTTTTTCAACGAGAAAGTGACAACTTCTTTACTCCTTGTCATGATTAAATTACTCTCATTTTATCTGGGTGGATTCAGCAGAAAAGTTTGGATTGGATTGTCTTATTTTAAATTTGATTCTTGTGAAGCTGTTGAATTGTCAAATTAATACTTAGAGTTGAAAACTATTTTTTTTGTGTATTGAAAATACCATTTGTTAAATTTCCGAAGCTAGTTGAATACAACGAATTGATTTTGATTGAATTGATTTTTTGTCCATTGATCATTTTCATAATTTTTTTTGTGTATATTTTTATTTAAACAAGTTTTTTTTTTAACGTGACCCAACCATCTCTATATAACCTTCTAATTATTGTCATCAGTGACACAAGTAACATTTACCTTTAATTTTTTATTTGTAACTTAATCTACTTGCCCCATAAATTATTATTAATAGTATTATTGCCTTATATTAAAATGTCAATAATACCAATTTTGAGAATTTATCTTACTATCAACGTTGCATTGACTCACAATTATACACTATACACATTGGGGTGATTCAAAAAAACATATTTCTTTCAACCGAGACCGACCGAAATTATGAAGTTTATAGACTGACACCAAATGATTAAGACAAAAAAAAAAAAATTAAAAATCGAACACTACTTAGAGGTTGCTACCGCAGCGTCGATTTCAATAATTTTGCTTAGAACGAACAAAGTTGAATTATTATTCTCAAATGTTTAAAGCTGCATATCTTTTTCAGTTTTGGTGATAAAAGCATGACATTTTGAGCGATTGTTCATAATTTCATGAAGTTTTTAGATATTTAGTAAGAAAATTATTTTTTGAAATACAATTTTTATAGTTTTTTCGTCTATAACAAAAAAGCAATGCGTCTACAGGAAAAACAGCAAGGGATCTGGGACTTGGTGTTGACTTCAAATTACGTATAGCTCTATAACGAAAAAGCATTTCAGTGACCAAGAATTTGCTTCAAAGTTTATTTCTTACTTAATTTTTTTTTATCATTATTACAAGAAAAACACTATAGAACTGTGATGTAGAAAAGATCATATCATATTGTACAGGACGCGTAAAAATGCTTTAAAAAAAAAAATATTTTCCTAGGAATTTCATAACCTATAATTTTTTATACACAAAGTTCTAACTGTTTTTGAGTAATCATATTTTTTTTTCAATTTAGAAAAACCTCTACTTTGATTTAATTTTTGACTCACCCTGTCAAAAATTGATTTCTACTTTTTTCAAATTTTTTTACTAACACTACTTTATAGTCTGACTAGCATTTTATAATGAAATGTTTTTCATTACTTTCACTATGTAGCTAAAAATAAATCGATAACCCTAAATGGTGGTCAAAATTAATTTGTAACTAAAACGTTTGAAACAGCACCCTGTATAAATATTCTACTATTAAATCATAATGGTTTGCTTTTTTAATTTTGAACAACTCAACATTTCTTTAAAATATCCATAAAAAAAATTTATGTATTATTTTAGTTATCCACTTTTGAATATTGTACCATACTTACTGCTCCTAACGATATAAAAATCTTTTGTTGAATACTTTAATTTATGTCATATATTATAACCAAACAAAATAATCTCTGCAACGGTCTAAATCTTATCTATTAAGGTTGCGCATATCCATGAAATTGCTTGATATGCGAACATCAGGAAGTACATAAATAATATGTATAGAAAAACCATTCAAACAAAAAAAGAAAAAAAATTCACAAAGAAGATAAAAAAAAATATAAATTATCAAAGTCCACAATTGGGTTGCATGAATTTGCTCTTAAAGTAAGGATAAGATAAGAGGTTTACAATTTTTTTAATTTAATATGAGCTATCCTATAATTTGGGGTGTGTCAGTGGGTGGATCTAGAAGCACTGAGCGAAGAATGGTCGAAGAGGAATCAGCACAATTGTGAAAGAGGCGGAGATTTATATTTGTATATATCTAGCTTTTAAGCCTATACTAACACAGGTAAGTCTGTAATTAAAAGTGCGAAGTGGAATCAGACAGGACTGAATCTTATTAACGATATTGTTTATGTACTAGAAATGGAAGAATTCTATCGACTCTGTTCTCTATAAACCTAAAATCTGCAAGGACGATAAACATAAATGATTACTCTCATTGAATCAATGATTTCTACTAATGTTTGGAGAAAAGTCAGAGTGAGAACACATATTTTATAAAAAATATAATGCAAGTGTCTAGTGTGTATATAGCGAGTAGTGAAAGTGAGTAGCTTTATGTGCTGATTCCCGCTGGAATTTCCAGCGCTGTGGTTACGAAGAATTATTTACTTGCATAAAAGTACCATTGACTTTTTTAGACGGAGTTGACAAGCTGAAAATTATAAACAAAACCGAATTATGTAGGAGTTTCCATAAAAATAAGGATTTGATAATCTAAGAATCCAGTTGTTTTTCTAATAATTTTCTGAAGCAAACAAACTTCAAAAACATCATTTTGAGAGGTTAGGATTTAGGAAATATAGGTGAAGGCTAACAATAAAACAACATATTTGATGGACTTTTTTTATACTTCAAATCAAGGTTATTTTTTTTTCAAATTCTTAATATACCCTTATAGCACATTACAATCAACGCAAATAAAAAAAAATGAAAATGGAAATCTCTTCACATCTTATTTTCCCAGATGTCCATTTTCCCAAGAAGATGTATTTTAGTTGAAAAAAAAAAAAAAAAACTATTCCATCTCGGAAGTTTTAAACCATCTCCGGTTGTAGCTGAATCTATATATCCCCATCCATATAATAGAAAGCACCTTCTTTGAAATAAACAAAAAGCACACAGACACGAATACATATCCTTAATGGACCGAAATATGGAACAATTTTTTTATTTTTTTTTTTAAGTTCATCGTAAGCTGAGAGATCTCTTAAATTGGATAAAATTTGTCGGGTATGTGTGGCGCCTTATACAAGCCAAAAAGAACAAAGTATGTAGTTTATATATGTTTTGAAAATGTTGGGACAAATTATCGGAACGTTCGTTTAAATTGTTCCGTTTTCTCAACAAAAAAAGGAAGATATTTTTATATAAAGTCACAACAAGGATTGAAAAAGTATTGTGGTGCTAATGTTTAGAATAAAAAAAACCATAAAATTTTTAATTAAAATTGTATGTTTGTCTTTTTAAAATTAAAAAAAAAATACATCCTTGCAACCCTTTACAGTGTATAGCAACATGTTTCCTCACACACACATTCATACACCTCATAGCCCCATGAGAGCTTATGATAAAGTATATGTTAATTCCGAAATCATGTTTTGTTAAAAATTTTAATTAACATTCAACCGTGATGTTGTGTTGTTACCATTATTGTTTTTCTTGGAAGATTAGCCGTTTGCAAATTTTCTGATTTAATTAAAACCAACAAGGATTAATGCTTAATACCCTAACTGCGCTGCTTTAATGGTGAATCGTCCTGTATAACTTAGATTTGAATTTTTGTGTACCAAATCCCATTAGCAAACCTTCATCATTTGACTTACACTTTATCCAAGAACCTTTGTGTCTCTCTAAAGTTTTTTTCTTTTTTGTTGTTATTATTGCCCTTTAAAAAAGGTCCTGTTCCTTACTAATAACACAAATGCATTTGCATAGATATATTGTATATGGAAGTTTCAACTTTGTGTAGGTATTTTTTTTAAATCTTGACTTCTTGATTTTATCAATAATCGGCGATGAAAGAACCACAACCACACTCCAAACAGAAGACAGACAGACATATTCTTTTCGAGTCAAATGGAGAAGAAAAAAAAGCTAAAGTCAAAGCAAAAAAAAAAAAAAAACCAATCCATTTTTCCGGAAGCTATGAAAACATTTTCACAAATTTATGTACATACTTAAGCTAAAAGTTTATCATCTTCATCGTTCGTCTGGTTTTTTTTTTTATTTATTTGATTTGAGAAACACATTTTCTGGGTCTGGTGTTGTGGCTGAGTGACAAGATTATTTGGTTTTTATCTGAAAACAAGGTATAGGAATTTCTATTTTTTTTCCGCTTTTATAATATATATTAAATGAAATATACGAGGAGATAATTTTGTATTAACGAAATTCACTTAGAGAGATTTGTAAAAAAAGAATTGGGTTTAAAGGAGACTTTTTTTTGGGAGGTAATAAATTTGTCTGGAGTAACTATGTATGCATGTATGTATATTTTGTAACTTATTAAAATCTTTTACGTTTATAATATTTAACAATATAAACACCCACACATATATACATTACAGTTTCGCAAGAAATTTGTTGATCAAGTTAAAAGTTAAAAAAATACCTATAAACATCAATGTGAGCTTATAATCGTAAATAAGGGTTTATTATAGGTTCTCCTTTTCTCAATCATACTTTGACTACAAAGTGAGATTAAAATCGGTATTTTACTACTTCAGAAACCTTAAAAAATTTTAAATCATGATTAAAAAATATAAAATGTAGATACATCTGTGTCGCACGTATAGGTTATACTAGCTCTTGTTCAAGACGCTTAGAATTTTTATTATTTGAAAGGTAGGTATACAGAATTAATAGTAGGTATATTTTTGTTAACATGAATTTAAAATGAATTTTAAAAAGAATTAAATTATTTTTTTTTATGATACAACTTCTGAAATTGATTTAAATCTAACTCCAGTTTTTATAAACTCATTTTATGAACAAAAAGTTTATTTGTTTTTGTTTTTATGTCTACAATTTTGTAAACATTACAAAAATTTGGTATAATTATTTAAAATTTCCTCTGCGTCTTCAAAAATATCTTATTTAAATGGTACATCCCATAGAATCATGTTTCTGATTTTCAATATTCTCAAAAATTGTTCAACTATGAGTTTGATCAATTTTTTTTATAGTGAATGCTTCAAAAAGTTTTTAAAGTATTGTATGCCAAAATTTCCAATGTTTTTTTTTAATTTTAAAAAAGTTTAAAAAATTTGTTTTGCCAATTTAATAATTCGAAAACGACCTAGTCGATTTTCATTAAACTTAGCATCCAGCAGGTTTTTAACATCTAGCAGATTTTACATACAAAGTATTTTTAAAACCAAAAATAACGGTAAACCAGTAAGGAAAATCTCATTTTTCTCAAAAATGATTCCTACGATTTCGATTAAAATTTGTATGAGTAAATATCAATACGATCTTCATTATTATAAGAAAATTTTTGTTATTTATATATAAAAAACGTTATCTCTCATTAAACAACTTTTTATGAAAATTACATTTTACGATGTAATTTTATAAATCATATAAATTTAATGAAATGGAAATATTTATATGAAATGTTTTTATTGTTGATTTTCTGTTTTTCTCTTGGTAATATAGACATGTATCTAATTATTCAATGTCACTTATACTAATTAAGAAGATTCTATATTTTGCTGCGTAAGGTTATTGCAAATAAACAAATGATAAAAGGCATTTTTGGTTTTTGACTATTGCATTATTGTTGAACCGATTTTTTACTCAAAAGCTTCTAATAATTTTAAATAATATCGCAAATCCAAATTAAAAAAAAAAACAAACAAATTTTGGATTGTTAAGAAAAATGTCTAAATTATTTTTGAAAATTCCATATGTTCCTATACGTCATATTATCGAAAATTGGTAAATTATTTTTTTAACTCATTTTATTGTTCTGAAAAATGTTTAAAAAATTGTATATGTATATACAAAAATATTCATATTTATGTAATCAAATCACATAATACCTACTACCTAAAACTAAACTACATTTTTGGCATAAGATACCTAGACTCCCATAGCTAACTTATTTCATTTATCGTATGAATAGGTTTAAAGCTCTTAAAGCTTGTTTCACATTGTCTGAGTAAAGTTCTGATTACTTACTTGACACAAAAATATCGGAACAGGGTCATAAGTTCACAAACCAAATAAAATTACTTTTGTATTTATAATCTATTCAAGTCGTCAACAGACAATTTGTTAGTTTTTTATTGTGAAATTATGACCCTGTAACAATATTTAATGTGTCCAGTAACTGATCAGAACTTACTCCAATATTGTGAAACAGACCCTAAGACTTTAAAACCACAGTGTGATCGTACATTAGAGCAAGTTCATGCGACACATTCGTACATTTTATTTTTTATAAAAATAGTTGGCCATTTTTGAAAAAAATAATATATTATTTAACTTTTTATCACTTTTATGGCAGGAAGGTAGGTTCATACTGTTATTTTTGTTCCTAAGAAAAAAAAATAAAATGAAAATTACTGCAAAGTGTTAGGTTTAAAAAAATTATTAATATGAATAATTGGGTTTTTAAAAAAATATTTTTTTATCGAATAAAATTTGATTCTAAAATACAATATTAAATTTTTCTAGAAAGTTTTCTGTTTTTAGAAATGATAAGAATCAGATCAACCGTTTTCAAGAAAGTCTAAAATAAAATGCTGTCTGTGTGAGGAATTGTTGGAACCGTTAAAAAACGTCAAAACCCTATTTTCGTCAAGTGAATTTTTCCCAAAAAATTAATTGTAGTTTTATTAAAATTATTATACATAAGTACCCAATTTAATCCCAATCTTTAAGCTGTTGTAGTTACTCGTTCCAGATGAGCTTAAATAAAAATTCGAATTTCTATTCTGTCCTGTACCAATTTTCATTTCATTTTTATCTCAAGTACGATTTTCATACGAATGCCTTGACATATTACCTAGATATCAAGTACCTATATAATCCTATCCTATATATAATGTATCGCAAGTAAAAATTACCTACGTTCATATATCGTCATTGTGTAATGAAAACTCCATATATGCCAACTTGTTTTGTTTAATTTGATTTGTAAAGGGATTTTAACTAACGCTACTGTGGCTCCATTGCCAATATTTGAAACAATATGGCAATGGCAATTTATTGCTTCGGTGAGCATTTCTTTGCTTTCCAATTTTAGTTGTCAAATGTCAGAAATAGGAACTAACGCTGTTTAAGTTTTGGTTTTTTTGGACACTTTAACATTTCAATTCATACAGTTTTTTAATTCAGGGATTTGTTTTTAATTTGGCAACAAAGAACTTGGGGTGCTTTAATAGAACTAAGATTTTGTTATTTGAATAAATATGAGTTTAAATTGGATGTGAATGTTTGCTCAGATGTGTTCGATTTTGTAATCTGGCTCACCCGACGATCTACTCTACCGCTTTGTCCGTGTCTATTATGTTCGATAAAGTAAATTGCATAAGTCAAAATTATGTTGAAAGTTTAATTTAGTGTGAAAATAATATTCATTTTAAAGCATATACATTATGAATCACGATTGACAGTTCTGACTATTGACTGATAGTTTGTACGAGCACATTATAAATGATAGCATATCACGTAAATTAAATCACACATTGTGTATCACACATGACGGTAGCACACTCATATTGTTTTTTTTTTTCATTCAAAACCTTCAACATTCATATGATAAAAATAAAAAAAAATGGTATGAATATTTTTGCAGGCTTTACTGCGAGTATGTTACTCTATAAAAACCCATCTCTATCATTATTTACATATATTACATATACTATATTATAATTTCTAATATAAATTCAATTTATGTTTAACTTTTATCTTCGTTTAACATTCTTAGAAACAAAAATTGATTTTGCAGCCATAAAAAGATAATGTGAAGTATGGGGGATTGTTCGTAGACTATGATCTAAGTAAGAAGTCATCATTTATGACACATCGGCGACTATTTTTGTATGATTAATAAAGATACATTTTGCATATTGAATTTTAATTGACTTTCCATTGCCTATCGGTTTATTACGATAAAGATGATTATTTACTATATTAAATCAATAACTTCAGGAATTCGAACTGACTCATAATTACTCGTACATAAATTTTGATAAATAACATTTAATTTTTGTGTGTGTGTTGAGATTCGTGCAAATCTTGTTTAAAATTGAGACGTACAAAAATCAATCTCAGATCAAGAAAATTAAAATAAAACTAAATTCCTACAGTCAAAAAAAAGATTGATCTGCATAAAACTCGTCATTATTCCTTTTTCTTGACCTTTTCAAATTAATAATAATTTAATCCCCGAAGTCCACCCAGGATTAAATTATAAAGGGAAAGAAACCAATTAGTTAATTAATTTGAGATACGCAGTTCACTATAAATTGTAAAGCTGACATGAGTTCTTTAAACGACAAAATTGTTGCACATGGTGAAAAAACGCATAGCAATACTGTGCGAACACAGCCATCGAAATAAATTTGAAAGTACGTATGTCCCCTTTGACATGATTTTAAATCAAATAAAATAAAATTAGACTTCTGCCTTTATCAACAGGGATGTTGTGTTTGTAATGCGTGTAAAATCGTACTTCACAGTGGAAAGCTCCCCCAAAAAAAGCAAGTAGTGTTTTAAGCTATTCATGAAATTTGTATGCAAGTTCATAAATTTGTTGGGTTTTGTTTGCCAAAAAAAAATTTTATAGAAGGTAAAGAATGAAATTTATATACACCACCTGATGCCCAAACAGGCACGATTAAATTTTTTAACTGCAATCAATATTTAGAGTCAAGTTTTTGTCTATCTTAATTTTATTTAAAATACAAAAAAAAAAAAACAAAACTTTCCATGAAAAGAAAAAGAAAAACATTGCATGCTTGGACGATACTCAATGTTTTGCAACCATGCAACTAACTTAATTTAACAACTCTGCACCTCATTGCAAACTTTATGATGACATGCCCTTCACTTCATATGCTTTCCCACCACTTAAATGTGCCACCTGTAGCTGACTGCAGTTATTCCCATGAGACCATGTCTGCTAATGTACCATACTACTTGCTAGTATAAGTTCTTTTACGTATGTATATACCCATCTTTATATAAATATATATATACCTGTTTAGGTTAGAGTTCTCCTCCTTGCCATGTATAGTCGTTGTGTCCTTCCTCTAGTCATCAAAACTATTTTTGCAAGTGTATATATCATTGTAAGGTCTTCTGTTGCACGTTATACATATAAATACATATACATATATGAGAGAATTGTAATCTGATTTCATCTTATTTTCTCTTTTCAGGTGAGTACACTGTGGACCAAGTTGGATCCTTAAGGACATAAATGCGTTTACAAAGTACGTTGTATAATGTGTAGGTGTAAGGAGGGGGCGTAGATCTGCTTGCAGATTCTTGTGTGGTATAGAGTTGTTCTGCTGGGTGAATGTTATATTGCCTAGCCAGCTTAATGTTGGTCAAAGCTACGTAATAGAGACGCTATACCCTATAGTTCATGTCGGGTAAGATTTTTTTTTTTAAAGTCATAGTTGCGAGGATATGAAACAGGAAACGAAGAAAAAATAACTTCACAGAATAGTGGCGAGTTATTGTTATGAGGTTTCGTTGTAAAGTTGTTTTCTGTTTTGCTTTTTATTTCTTTTTTTCTCTTTTTTTATGAGAGTACTGATTACGGGCAGTCACTGGCACTAGAGGTAACCTATTCAAGCAATGTTACACGGTTGTTGGGTTGCAAAGTGGTTTTTCAAAATATATAACAAAGTTATGAAGTCCTTATCGCTGCGAAATTACTCTTTGAATTTTGTTGTGAAATGTAAATACCTTTTTTATAACTGCTCAGAGGTAGTAGGTTGAAAGATATTTCTTTGCAATTATATATTCTTCTTGTTTTGTAATTTTGTGTGTATTTTTTTTTCGGAAAAGAATAAATAATTGTATTGAAATTAAAACAACAGAATTTAAACCAAAGAGAATTTTTTTGAATTAACTTATTGTTCTGTAAAATAAAACCAAATTATCATTCTTAGCGAAAAAAAATTAAAAAATTAATTTTGAGTTAATAAAATATACCAACTGGGTCGCATGAACTTGCTCTAATAGTTCAAGTGGTTTGGAATTTTAGAGAATTTGTATACCTACTTACGAAAACATGGATGTAATGAGAAGAAAAATATAAATAAAATTTTAATAAATTGATGACAATAACTTCAAAAGTTGTTTTGAACTCAACAAAATTGAATGCTGTCTGATGTTTTAACACAGAAATATGCAAATCAAATTTCTACAAATTGTTAGCTATATAAAATGAATTGGTTTTTTTGCATAACTTGACTGAAAATCATCAGATTTGCATGGAGATTTTATATTGGAGTCGTATCAAACCAGGTAAATACACTACGGAGCTGAAAATTGGAAATTTCGATCGGAAAAGTAAGAAAGTTGTGAAAACCCGAAATTTTATACTTTCAGGGGTGGATGGTAGCGATTTCTTAATAAGTATTCCATTTTTTTACCTATGGGAAATTATTGAGAAGGAGAATATATTGTTTCTAAGAAATGACAAAAAGGATGGAGTTGAAAATTGGTTTATTTGTCTCTTACGAAAATGGGATCGCTTACAGATGACGTTATGATAATAGAGTGCTACATTTGTGTACATACAAAATTTTTTATTTTCACTTAAAATGCCAAAATTTAGGAAAAATTTATGAGAAGTCAAATTAATCAGCTAGTTCTTTATAAAAATTTCCTTAGAAATTAAAACAGATAAAAGCGTAGTATACATTTGAGAATATTTATTAAAAAAACTCCAAATATGTGTCCAACACAAAAAAAATTGTTTTAAAACTTTAATATCCAAAACTTATTAAAATTTTCATAAAAATTGTATAAAAATTAGTGAAGCCGAAACAACAGGCCAGATTCTGTTCATTATTCACTTAACGCTTTCGGTAATTTTTTCACACCAAAACATAGAAGTTTTTATATCAAAATATTAAGTGTTGATTTCCAAACGTTTGTATTGCTTGTAGGAGAATTACTCAAATTTGAATTAACCTTCCAGATTTTAGAGGATCGTCTAAAAAACTCTTGTCGCAAGTTTTCATAAAAAATTTTTAGGCTCCAGCTCAGATTTAAGATACACAAAAGTTTTGCTCCCGCACTGTTTTTGTATTTTCTATTACTGTTAAGTCACTATTAATTAAAATCTCGAGTTAGATTTTTTTTTAATCCAAAACATGCCCTTAAGTTACTATTTAAAGTTCTTATATAAAGTAAAAGCACTCCAAAATTTGTATAGACTTCAAATTTAGGTAGAAATTTTCAAAAAGTATTTGAAAACATTTTGAAAAAATAATAAAACTAATGACCGAATACAAAATACAATTTTTGCCATTTTTCCATAGCATTTTATAACTAATTCCCTTTTTAAAGACATTGGCGCATATTCATAGTCGTGTTTAGACCCCTTAGCCTGGAGTTTATCCAATCTAAATTAGATAGGATAAACCCAGTATTTTTTTAGAAACAACTTAAACAGTGACTATGAATATGGCCCATTTTCTTTAGACAGTGACGTCCAGACGATGCGAATTTTTATTTCAAATTGTCTACAGAAAATTTACTTAAGATGAATACTTCAAAAAATCTTCAAGAAATCTAGGCGTGTTGTATAATTCTGAAAGGTTTAAAAAGCCAGAACTTAACTGAACTAAACGTACCTTTTAATTGTGATTTGCAAAGAAACAACATTGAAAAATATAACAAAATTTATCTTAAAACTTCTGAGTTTTATTTATCCAGCCGTCAAAATTTCTTAGAAAAATTTTCGTAAATCGAAGAGAGCAATTTTAAAGATTATAAACTCTGATAAGACCTTTTATTTAAATTTTAGTATATTCATATAAATCATATGAATAATATCGCTTAACAAAAGCGTCTTATACGTACTTATTCGTCAAAGCCATAATATAAGATTAAGGTATTTTAATTTAAATATTTTTCATTTAAATTTCCTGTAAAATTCTTTAGAGTAAAAAAAACACCTTTGATTTTTATGTTTCTAAAGGCCCAAACGATAAGCTATTTTATTTTACCATAGTCTAAAGATCTTTAAAAATTCCTAAATAAAATTTTATAAGGAATGTGAAAATAAATCAAATATAAACACATCGCAAAAAAGAGAAGCCCACTTTTCCAATTTATTCTATTTCCTCCTAACGCAATAGTAAATTATTTTAAACTTCATTACTTTTTCATCATGTTGCCAATAAAAAACTGGCGAAAAAGCATTCAATCAAAAGAAAATTACAGTACCTACCTATACTTACTCCTACATAAAAATATACCATCGTGTTTGGTCTTCTTCATTTCTTCGAGTGGTTATTGCTTTGCTTTTCAAATCTGTTTAGTTTTTTTTTTTTATTTTGTAGCCGGGTTTTATTGTGTTTACACTCATCAGCCATTCAGCATTTTTTTTCTTCAGCGCACTATATCAAAGGAAAGTCGTAAAAGATTTTTGCCAGCATTGCTAAAGCTGTTTTTTTTCACGTATATATAAGCAGCGTGTCTGTCGTGCATTCACGCGTCACTTATAAAGAATATCGAAATCGGTGTATGTTGTGTTTTTAGGCTCTTGGCCAAGTGCCGGTATCGGCAAAACGATAATCATGACGTATTGCAAGGAATTCCCAATAGAGACTTCTCTGTTGAGGGATATATCTGATAGTCGATTCCGCTGTTTTGCACATAAGAAAGATTTACAGCATTCATTGGTTGATTTGCCACCTCGCCTGTGGGAAGTAAACTTTAATCTATTGGTAAATTAAGTTTTGACGTCATTTTGTGTATGCCTCCTGACACTTTCAAAATACAAAGCCAAATAATAATAATAAGGAAATGTATAGCGATTCTATTTAAATCGACAACGACCCCTTTCGAAAGTTTATATCTTCAATAAAATTATTTTCGTATGCAAAATAAGAGAAAAGAACGATATATATTTGTATTATAGACTGTGGGTTGTTTACATTATGAAAAAATTTATTATTTACCGGTTGTATATGCGAAGGAAAATAGGACATTTCTAAATAAACGACATACATACATGTGGACAATTAAAACTATTTATCATTTTTGTATTTTACATTTTTATGGCCTTTGAGAAACTAGGAGATTAATGTTGCTAAGCTGGCAATTTTTAATTTAACTAACAAGAAAAAAAAATATAAATAGAAAAAATGACAAGGTAAGTTATTATGTCGACAATAGTCTACAAATTGTGGTACATATACGTATACATCTCACAGAACAGATTTTTTAAAAGCTGAGCCGATTTCGATAGTTTTTTTTTTATTCAGGAGTTTGTGAAAAATTTTAATTAGGTATAATACAAAATTTAAAGAACATAAGTTTTTATCTCATTTTGAGCATTTTGAGTAACATAAAAATGCTTTAACATCGTATTGAATTGTCTAAAATTTTAAGCCAATGTTTTTAAGAAGAAATAAATAAATATTTATTTACAACAAAAAAATTTAAAATAAATAATTAAGAAATAAATATATTAACGACTTTTATAAGTTAATAAATTAAGTTTTAAAAAAGAACACATACATACATATATATAGGTGATTCATATAAAAATATGGGTTGACAAACAATTTTAAATAATTTTTTATGTTAACTAAGTAATGACTTTAGGTTAAGAAGTGGGTATATAACAGATTAATACCAATATTTATTTTATTTGTTGTCATTTTTGTGTGTTCCTAAAAGGTCAACTTCTTCTCCAAGTAAATACCTTAGTACTTGACAGAGTTTTTATTTAAGTTATGGCTAGGTAAGGGACAATCCTTTTTTTCTGTTTAAAAATATAGTTTGTTTCTTTCTAGTATTTATTTTAATCCTCCAATGTTTATAATGTTTGAAAATAAGGACAAGTGCGTTTTAATTATTTCTTATAAGTTATAATATTCGCAGGATGTTCATCGGATGAGTACATCGCAATGTCTAAAATGACAACTTTGTAAAATTGGGAAGTAGAAATGTTAAAAAGGGTAGGAGATAAAACTGACCCTTGGGGAACACCTGCAAGAATAATTTTGAAGTGGATCTTATTCTATTAAGTCAAACTATGAATTTACTGTCACTGAAAAAACTTTGCATAATTCAAATTATTAAAAACGCTGGACATTCATTTATAATGTCTGCTAATTCTAGGACCTAGTGCAATGTGTTTTGACCTTTCCTGAAACCAAATAGCTGCATTAGAATAACAATAATTTCATCAAAAAATTTATAATTTGCTTCGAATCAACTTCTCAAAAATCTTACTAATATTACTCAGTAAGCTTATTAGCCTTTAACTCAATGGATCACTTCGATGTTTTCCTGGTTTCAATATTGGAATAACTTTTGCCATCTTTTATTTATTGACTTCCGAAACACGCATTTAATAAACCAGTTAAATTAAGAAATCCTCTTATCACTCATGGGAAGTTGTTTTAAAAATTGATTTCATATGCCATCAATTTCCGGAGAATCAAAAATCTCACATATTAAATACCTATTCGATATCTTCTACAGTAATTAGTTCGTCAGTGGGGAATTTACGGCTCTTAAATTACGAATTACATGCTTTTTTACATTTTTCCTAAATACGTAGTTGATTTATATATAAAATCTTTAAAATATTTAAGAAAGTTCAAAGAAAAGAACGACCCAGTTGTGCATTTTTGTTTTATTTGTTTCTATGCAAATAATTTTTATTGAAATACTTGACTGTTTTTATTTATCCTTAAAGTTTCAAAGTTATAATTGTGATGTTTTCTATGTTAAAATCTTAATCAAAAATATTTAACTGTACCTACAAAAACAAAAAATCAATAAAGTAAAAAAGGGATCACCTAGAATAACTGACCATAATAATTGAATTTTTTTTTTTATATAAGAAATTTGAAATGGTCTGAAAATTGACTTTTTTTCGGTAAGATTTTATTATACCCAAACTTAGCTTACCCACGCGCAATTAGTCCTTTTTATGGTATCCTGTTCCTATATATAATATAGGTATAGACTTTAGGTAGTCAATTTCAGTAGAATAACCTTTTTGTAAATACCGTAAAAATAGCGAACATTGAACATTTAACTTTCTCAAGTTCAAGAATTCCATGAAATACCATTTACTCAGGTAAAAACAACAATCCTTAAGATAGCTCATTCGAGTGAATAAACACCCAACATACAAAAGAAAGGTGGACCTCGAGTCAATAAAAAAAGCAAAAAAAAGAAAAGCTAAAATATTAGCGCTAAGGTAATTTTCCTGACGGTTTGGGTGGTGAAATGGTGAAAACATTAAAAAATAATACTGTTTTGTGTTGACTTATTTTTTTTTTAGGTTCAAGGTTATTTAAGGGTTTTTATTATCCTTTAAAATTATTATTTTTTTTTTCGAAATAGATAAGATATTTCTTAGAAGCCATGGTTGTGTATTGGTAGCAAAGGTGAAAATTGAAAGAAGTAAACAAAACGTAATTATTAGCCTTAAATATAAGGAATGTATGTAAATTGTACAGAGTTCATCTTTAGATTGGACATTAAAGAAAGTGATAAAAATTTCATTTAATATTGACAATCTATCTAATTGTTGACGAGCAAATGCAATTTTTCTACGATAAATATCATAGTTAAAGCGAAATAATCGCAATAAAATTGGGCAGAAAAATTTTAACCAGGCCGTGTTTCTGAATAAAATTTTTGTATACCACATTATTATTTCCTTTTTTCTTTTTTAAAATGGAAAAGGTTAAATAAGAAAATAGTTAGAAACCCTGAAATGCATGAGGATTTGCAAAGAAAATTCCAAATTTTGTTCCCTAAAAAAATCCATAATTTGTATGAAGACTTTTCAAAATGATTTTTTTTAAAGACTTATCAGGCCTTTTTTGAAATAAAATCCGGGTGAGAGAAAAATTTTTTATTCTCAATACCTATGTTATAGATTTATTAATAAATACGAACAAGAACCCGACTTCGAAATACCTCGCACTTTCAAGCATTTATTGTAGAGAATCTATGTACATATGTATATATGGGACCATTTTTAATGTTCCCAGTTTATAACTACCCAGTTAATCTTGTAATATTAATTTGTTACTCGGAAAGTCCATTATTCACCATCACCTTATCCTACAACAACAACAAAACTTCAAGAAACCCTAAGATTTCCAAAATTCTAATCAAAAACAATGATTTGTCCTTAAGGTTCTAACTAAATCTTTGCATTTAATTTGCCTTTCAACTTGACATGGAAGCCTTATCCGACTTAAAACCACATTCTTCACCAAATATATTGGACAATTCAATAATCCTAAGTCCTGTCACACTTCAACTTAATTATATTACGTGTTATGTTTTCAACTTTAGGTACTATGAGGTATCTTTGGTCGGGTCTAAACGCATTTGTGAAATTTACTATACTACAATAGAAGCCACACAGACACACACATATACATAAATCCAAATCCTTAGGAAATTAATTGAATTCGAGCACAACACATTTAAACTAACATACCACATCATCATCCCTAGAAATTCATCTCTGCCTCGAACAGACACATCCCTATATCTATACCCCGAATATAAGTCGTTGAGATAAGCCCTCGCACAAAATATGTATTTGATGTTAATCCATATATTTAAGCTTCCGGAACTGGAACGTATCCCTCCCACGATGAAGAACAGGTAAATATAAATGGTAGAGGCAACTGGGACACGAACACACCAACACAGATTCACATAAACGAATCAAGTCACTTAATTTTCTAAGTAAAAAGAGATTAATTTCGTTCCATTAGTTGCAGAGAGTATAGAAGTAGATACATCTCCCAAGGATATAAAAGTTCGATTTCATCGACCTCATCATCATCGGCAAGGTTACTGTATATTTTTTTTATTTTCTTCTTCTTCTTCGTTGTTCATCCCCTAAATTTGTTTTCAATACTTGAATGATGTTGTTGCTTTTTTTTGCATTTCATGTCGTTGTCGTGGATTTCAGTTGTGCTCTGTGGGTCCATAACATTTTATGATTCCTTAAATTGTCAAATGAAATTACGTCTTTTTTCCATCATTTTCCAATTTATTTAATTTTCCATTACGACAGAAAACATCAAAAGCGATGATGGCAGGACTTTGTCGGAGGAAACTCATGGAGTGGGTGGGGTGAAAAAGTGGCCTCATTCCCTGGTGCTCTACTTTTCACAAATTAATGATTCTTTTATTTTGCAATTTAGTCAACAACAAATAAAAAAAAAATTATATTGGTCAAAATTAATTTACTTTTCAATGAGTTCTTCTCTTGTGAAAGGAAAACCATAAAATCGGATAATTAAAAACAAAAGTAAATACGTCATTAATTTAAAAAAAAATCAATTATTGTGTAAAATTTTTTTTTTAATAATAGTCAATTTTTGTTCGTGCTTTCTTTCCCATTCCATACGAAATGTGTACAATTTCATCAAATATAGGCATAAAAGATTTTCTCAGGAAAGGGTCAAATTTTTTTTGCTTTTTTTATTAAGTAATCTTCTTAGCAAAATAATTGAGCTTGAACTTTAGTACTTTATTTCACCCCGTAATATAAAAAAAAAACATTTTAAAAGTAAACTTTCTTTTTATTTGACTTTGATTTAAGAAACTCAAAGAAAAAAATATGAAAATAATAAAAATGTTTCAATGAGTAACTCAATATTTTATCAAAGTCTCAAGCTATTTGAAGCTTTTTTTTGTGACAAGACTTTGTAATCAAAAACTTGTTAAATAGATATTTATTTTATTTTTTTTTTCGGAAAAGGACTGCAACCATAACAACTTTTCAAAGATTAACAGACACTTGGGTATTTCTTCTATATTACATTTTCAATATTAAAGTTAAATGAAAATTACTTTTTCTTTGCTCATTTCGGTAAATTTAGGAAATTTATAGATATCTATAACCTCATGTGGCGTAGATAAAAGATTATTTTTTTAACATTTTTTAATCATGTATTGAAATTTTTTTTGCCGTAGGAAACATAATACTTTATGTTAGTTTTAAAAAAAATCTTATGATTATAATGTTAACTTAAATTACATAAATTTTTGTAAACATTTTTAAGAAGGAAAATTAGTACGCAATTTTTTAGCATTTATTAATGTGAAGCTAAAAATTAATTTGAAAAAAAATCATCCACGTATTTTCGAAGAATCGAATTTTCTAGGAGAAAATTGTTTTTTTTTTTTTTGAAATTCAAAATTTGTGTTTTGAAAATTTTGATATGCAATATTATTCAATTTTATTATAAGATCTGGTGTAAAAAATTTAATTAAAAATAGTTAAATCAAAAAAAATGTTATATAAGAGATACTCACCATTTTAAATCGACAGATACATTTTTTTTCAATGATATGGTAGATATTAGACCGCACAAAAATTTTTATCAAAATCGTAGGAATCTTTTTTGAGAAAAATGCGAATTTCCTTACCGGTTTTTTAACACTTGGAGGTACAGTGAATTTTGGTAATAAGAATAATTTTCATTTAAAATATTCTGGGTAATGTTAAAAACTACTAAGGGAGCCGTTTTCGTACTTAGGTACATCTGTATAAGTTCTCAAAAAAAAAAAATAAATTTTGCTATAGGTATAATTCTTTTAAAACGTTTTGAAACATTCTCCATACAAAATTGATCAAAATTAGTTGAAGAGTTTTTGAGACACTCGAAAATAAAAAAATGGTTACATCTAATATGCCATTTATAACCATTTTTCGGACATTTTAGTTTTTATAAAATGTTAGCTTTTTTGTAAAAAAAAAGATGTGGGCACGTTTTTGAGAATAATATTATGATTTCCCCTATTTAATAAAGAAATTTGTATGGCAGCTAGAACAGTTATTTTTAGTTCTTAAAAATGAAAAATAACGTATCGGGAAAATGCTTAAAAAACGCTTAGTACCAACTTTAAAGAAAATCGACCCACCATTTTAGCCTGCAGTCCAAAAGACAGAATAGACAGACAGACAGACGGACAGAATTGCGAGAACCACTTTTTTCTCTATCATCGCAATGTCAAGTTTGATAAAATCTTGAGTTCGATTTTTGTTACGAATCCATAACTTGCTATATAGCCTAAATAGTACATAAAGCCTTTTAAAATGTAAATATAAGCCAAATTACCAAAGCATCGACATAATTTCTTTATAATTGATTTTTGAACCAATTCCAAACAAAAGGCTCATAGCTATATTCATGTCAAAGTATGAATTGACACACAGATTACTCATCAACATTAAGATCTTTGCAACATAAGTTTGGCCAATTTATTTGTGGATGTTGACATCGTTAGTTTATTCTTGGCACTTGACGTCATTGTTATAGAAAAACAGATTTTGGCATTTTGCCTATTGCAATGTTAGTTGCCTCGTTCCATTCCCACAAACCACATCATTGGACTTCGTTTTCCTATATTCAACCCGTGACAGGAGAGAATGAAAATTGGTGTTCCTCCATTAGTGTTGTATTAGTGCTTTGAGAATATAATCACAATAAAGGCACTGCTCTTCGTTAGCATGCATGAATGACAAAATGAATAGCCACTTTTTTTGGCTGAATTACCATAACTGGAAAATAAACCTTCATCCTTCAAAGGTTGTATGTGTTTTTTTTTTTTATTATTTTTTTTGCCTGACATTTTAGGTGCGGGTGGTGATGAATATGAATAGCTTCTTTGGTCTGCGCCAAATTTGTGTTTTAAATAAATCAAAAATATTTTTATATCACCGCATTCTGTATGAGTGCTTCTTTGGTTGTTAAATTGAGTGTGCACAACGATTTGGAAGCGCTTCTGGGTTTATCTGGGTTGGAAAGGTCCGCTCGAAGGAGTCTCGCACAAACATTATTCCTGCGGGGATATTCTTTTGATTTAGCATCCACTTTCCGCTACTATACTCATATGTATGAGCTTTTTCCATTCGGAATGCGTTCTTTCAGATAAAATATTTATGCGTTTAAATTCATGTGCTGTTGGTTCTGGATATATATGGTGGGGGTCTGGAAGGCGCGGCGCGGCGCGGCGTGGCAGTGGCGGATAATATTAAGATCTATATACGTACAGGAAACGGGTGATATAGTATTTGTTTAATGTCGTCAGTACGTATATGAAGAATTAATTATGTAAAGGAACATCAGCGCGGTGAAATAAATTACAGCTGGTACAAATTTGAAAGAACCCAGCAGACCGATTCCGAAGGACATTATATAAGTGTAGGATCAGCTTAGCTCTACTCAGTAGGTATAACTTACCTACCTATCTACATACCCTCGAGGGTATGGTTGACTTACTTTGTCGTTTTGACCGGAGGCACTGGTGGTGTTTATGGTGAGTAAATTACTTTGGAACTATATATAGGGTTGTGCTTAAGCTTCCAGAACTTGAGTTAATTTTTAATGCACATTTCTCTTTGGTGATAATTCCGCTTTTATATTTTTAGCGTTTGTAAATTTTATAGTGGGTGGGGGTAACTCCTTATGCTTTATAAAGGAAGAGAATTTTTTTATTTGGATAAATCAAGCACACAAGAGAAAAAAAATATTTATTCTGCTGATATAAATAGGTCGACCAAATGTCGTCCGCAAAAGTTGTATTAAAAAAAAGGAAAACTCATGCAGTCGTATATAAGGGAATATACACGAATTTCAGACTGATAAAAACGATTTGAACGTTAATTACATCTATGTCGCCAGTAGATTTTTGATAACATTAAATATTCTAATAAGGTTAAAAAATTAGTGACGCAGTATAAGAAAAAGTTTAAAATTCTAAAATTCCTTAAGAAATAAATCGATATTCTAAGGTTAAAGCTTTTTTTGGACACTTCCAAACACAATTTAATTTCGTTTTCTTAGGACCGAAAATAACGGTACCTAAACATACCAGGAAAATCTTATTTTTATCACTAAACAGGCCCACGTTTTTGTTTGTAATTCAGTTTTTATTAAGAGGTGAATAGGCTAGCTATTCTTTTGAATCTTCGTTACCATAATAAATTTCGGTCAAATATGTTATATTTTTGAAAAAGGGACAAACACTTTGAAATTTAAATAAATGGAGAGATTTGACTGTTTTTAATTCCTTTTGACAATATCTCTCTAAAGGTAGATTAAACAAAAAAGAACCCAATACAAATTAAATATTAATAGTTTGTAACTTTGTATATCTTAAAAATATGTCTGACTGTAAACAAAATGTATTTATGTAGGTATACGAGATAAATTGGAAAAACATCAAAATGAATCATTCATAGCCAATCCCCTAAGAATATATAGGAGCTCTGCTGGATTATCATATACCCAACAGGTTCATAAATAAACGTGATATAGTAATTCATTCTTCTGTGCGCGCCTTTGCTCTTTATTTAAAGGGTGTTTTGTTCAAGATGCGATAGAATTTTCAGATATGAATAACTGCCACCTGACAGATAATATAATGAGTATTTTTTTTTTAAACATTGTGTCTGCCCCCGCAGTAACAGTTCTAAAGGGAACGATTTAAACTTTAACAATGGCTGGTGCAAAATATAGGTAGGCACCTACTCATATCAATTTTATTTTTGTTCTTGGATTTTGTCTCTGTTTACTTCCAAATATTGACCTCTAGTTCATGAATAATGTACTTCTTACGAGGATACGGTTATAATATGTCAAAATTTATATTTGCGCCAGGAGTAAGCATGAAGTATATAGTATGTAGAAAACTTGTCTATTTTAAGACTAAAAGACTACATAACTTCGAAAAACAATTATTAAAAATTTTAAATTCACATGTAACAACTAAATATAAGGTTTAAGTTTTGGAAAGGTGTTCAAACAAAATCGGAGGAAAAATTATTAAAAATTCAATAAAATAAAAAAAGTGCGTATACGCCCAATGTACTTCTGGTCTATCGTTGTTTTAGAAATAATAAAACTACGACTCATTTACGGCATTCATATCAGTTTTATACCTTTTAAGAAACTGCCCTGCAAACAGGGAAAGCTTTCAAAAGCAAAGAATTTTATTGAGTAGTGGAATATTTATACTGGGTGCTATTTAAAACAGTTCAGTTACAAATTAATTTTAACCCCCAATTGGGATTGTCGATTTATTTTTAGCTACATGGAACAGGTTATTTCCATGTAGCTAAAAATAAATATTTTATTTTGAAATGTTAGTCTAACTCTAAGGCAATGTTAATAAAAAAAAGGTAAAAAATAAAAATCTATTTTAAACAGGGTGACCCAAAAAATTAAATCAAAATAGAGGTTTTTCTTAATTTAAAAAAAGGTGGTAATTCAAAAACCGTTAGTATTTATGAAATTCTTAAAAAAATAATAAAAAAAAACATTTTGACGCACCCTGTGCAGTGTAATATATAAGTTATTTCTATACATCACTGTTATAGATTGTTTTTTGAAAATATTGTTTAAACAGGTTTAAGCAAGAAATTAACTTTGAGGCAGGTTCTTGGTCATTGAAATGCGTTTTCGGTCTAACTAAACGAAATTTTAAATCAATACCAAGTCCCAGATACCTTGTGGTTTTTCCTGTAGACCTTTACTTTTTTGTCATAAATAAAACTATAAAAATTACATCTACAAAATTTATTTTCTCATTAAAATATAATCAGAAACTAGGTTAAATTTCTAAAAAATGCTACCAAAACTCGAAAAGTTTGCAGCTTATATCATTTGAAAATAATTCCTATTTTCAAGCAAATATTGAAAAAAAACACTGGTAGCGACCTTTAAATGGTGTTCCATTTTAATTTTTTTGATCTTATAATCATTTAGTTTCAATCTAAGTTTCATAATTTCGCCCGGTCCCGGTTCAATTTCGTGAAAGGTGTTTTTTTGAATCACCTTTATTACCAGTACCAGTTGTTTATATTTATAAAAAAACCTTTTTAATTCTTTATCACTTCCTTTTAAAAAATAAGTTATCTAGCTTTTTCTACGTTTAACCCAGGCTTGCGGGTTTATGATCTAAAAACACGATGAGCCACAATTTTTTTTTTTGGAATTCTGAATTGAAAAAAGATTTAATGCGCAAGCTTTTTTTGATTTGTGAATTAAAAAATATTTAATTCACAAGTTCTTAAGGATTTACGAATAAAAAAGTATTCAATTCACATGACGATGATGAAAGTATTGCTTAAAGCAATTGAAATTGGCATGATGTAAGTAGCTTCATCCACATCGCAGGTTGCATGTGGCACAATGCATGTTACTTGGTTGCATGTTGCATATCGACGGTTTAAGTGTAGGACCTGGTAAGTTGCAAAATTCAAAAAAAAATATTACTACTGCAAAAAATCAACAAAATTAGAGCCAGTTGAAAATTTTACAAAAAGGGCAGAATTCAAAATCTGTTACTATAGATCTCCATAAAAAATTTGCAAGGTTTTTATTAAGTTCTGAAACACAAACAAAAACGACTTACTGCAAGATTCTGCACTTTAACCGTCAGTATTTCATCATCGTCATATGAATTAAATATTTTTCAAATCACAAAACACGAGGGCTTAATTCATAAATCCCAAAGATCTTGTGAATTCACTAATTTTCAATTCTCAAATCCAAAAGCGATTGTTAATTAAATATTTTTCAATTCACAGGTCTATTACTGATTTGTGAATAATTTGAGGTCTTAATTTAAAGAAGCGCAGAGGCTTACATGCAACCCTTTGTCGGTTACCTTCTTGTCGACAATATGTATAGATATGTGTTTTATTGATGTTCAAAAAATTCTATTCCTCAACAAATATTTAGCGCCCAGAAAAACACCCTTTAGTAGAACAAAATGCATCTATAAGTATAATAAACATACAAACATCGTTTGGCTAGCCGTCCGCAACCGCAATCAAAGAAAAAACAAATGAAACTCGAATGTAATCCGAAATAAACAGATGTGTCGGTTTATTTTTGAATTTTATTTGAGCTACTTCTTTTAATTTTTTTTAACAAAGAAAAAAAAAACATTAATAAATAAAAAAAAAAACTATATTATATACCTACCTACGCACTTAAATAAGTGAGTCGAATAATTCTATGCGATGAGGCATTAACCAACAACCCTCTGTTGATTTCAAGGAGGTGTGTGTATAATGCATTGCATGTTCATGACAGTTTCACTCTCAAATGCGCTCTGTCACCTCATTGCGAATTTAAGTTAAATCTAAATTTAAATTGATTTCATTAAAAACTGCAGGTGAATTCAAAGTACACTATATGGACACTTTAAGATCTATGCAACACATGAAGCTATTTTTAAAGACACCTAATGGCGTAGATTTATTTATATAAAAAAATTGTATTTATTTATTTTTGTTTTGTTTTATTTGTTTAAACGTTTGGGGTTTGAGATCTTTACGTTAATATATATGGCTATATGGATTTGTTGCAAATGTATTGCATTTAAATTTTTTGAAAAAAGGGCATATAAAAGATCTTGGCACGATGAACTATTACATCTTGGATTTTTTTAAGATTCAATTGACGTCATAGTAGAAATTTTAAGGTGTATTTTCACTTTTTTGTTAGAAAAAAAACCTACGAAATAAATTAAATAAAATATCTAAATTTAGAATTATGATGATGTTGGTATTGTGGGATGGTGCAGATTGCAGTGCGTAGATTATGGCAGAGGATCTTTAAGATAATGTAGTTATAGTTACAGTATATGTAGATTGTAGGTATAAGGAAGAGGAAAAGTGCAGACGATAGATTTTATAATTGAAGCTAATAATGAATTTGTGCTGAATTGAAATTAACAAGCACAATGAACGCTTACAAACAGGAAGAAGAAAATGGGAGTCAGTGTTGTACTTGTTCATAATTTATAGTTTTATCTCAATATTCTGACATAGCCTGTAAAAGTGTTGATAATCAATGATAAGGAAAATCACAAAAAACTGAAAATAAATTCGAATTTCATATTAAGTTTTTTCCAGACTTACGGCTTGTATTTGATAGTTGATATACGGAGTTGGAAATATCATTTTAAGAAAGTACTATGCATCGAAGACAGTCAAGGCAATTCAATCATGTCAACTTTCACCACATGATAACCTGATAACCAAAATTGGCAAAACATACGAAGCAGCGGAAAATCAAAAGAAGATTCTCAACTTGATTCGAAATAAACATCTATATTGACTACGAAGTAGTCAATGACTTTGTCTACCCGGGCGCCACTTCAACCTCAAAAACGGCTAAAGCTGTTTCGATTTGTATAAAGTGGATGCTTCACAATATTTCTTATAAGTATAGTTGATAATAAAACCAAAACTAATAGTCAACAACTGTTCACTTCTGAATCCATTCACTAAAATATCACGTATGTTATGAATAAAGGCTACAGACTGTATTATTAATTTTAAAGCTTTAATATAGAATTTTGGCATAGAACTATATTTTAAGATTTAAGAACCAAGCAAACATGATTATATCAGTTCAGTTTTACTTTCGGGCCTCTTTATCGATCACAAAACAGAAAACGAATAAAATAAAAATAATAAAAATGGTATTTAACAGGATAATAAAAATCTTGTAATAAACATCATTTAAGTGTTAATAATTTTATTTTTAGCCCCAAAGATCTTTATTACAAACTCAACAACAACAACAAAAACATACTGGCAAACTGACTGTGGCTCGTGTCGTCGACATCATCTTAAGTACTTGCATTGAATGAGTACTTCTGTGCGCTGCTACTGATGGTTTTCTACAACAATTTGTCTGTTTCATTAAATTAAATTTTACCTATTAACCGAAATAAAATAAAAAAAATATATATATTCTTACAAAGCAACCAAATGGTTACGTTGATGTTTATATAAATATTTCGTATATGTTTACGTATGGGATAAAAGGAGGCTGATCTACTTATTTGACATGTTGACAGAACCAATGCACTGGTAATTGCAGAAATGTCACACATTTTCACTTTTTTGTTGTCATTTGTTATAAAATTAATGTAGGTCTCTATCTACGTAATTTGTATCCTTGAGATAGATATTCGAAAATCGGACTTAAGATTTTTGAGAAAGTTACTTTTCTTTTGCCAAATAATAGCTTGGCATGTTATTCAAGGATGTTGAAATTTGATTGTTTTTTTTTAATCTTATATTAAGGGGTATGGTCAAATTGACTAGACAAACAGGGTTAAAAGTATTAAATAATAAATCGTAGTGTATTACAATATTTTATTGATAAGTGTTGACCTCTGAAATACAGACAAAGAATTTATAAACAGTACAGGATGGATCGGTTTTTTGTGATATGAAATATAGGATGGCTGTTAGAAAACCTTAAGGCCATGTCTTTGGGAAGCTATGCCTCTGGGAAAATCCTCCGTTTTGGAAAACTCCGAAACTATTGGTTAAAGGTGAAAAGTTTATAAGACCAAAGTTTTTTTTAATATATTTTGTTCTATTTGGGCAATATCTTCGAGGTTATGTCGTTTGAATTTATTTTATTTACCTTTAATAGAGTGCATGAGGCCAAATATTTTGATATTTGGGGATCATCTGATATTGGAGTCTAAAGTTATAGCTCTTGAAAAATGATAAATTCAGTCAATATGGGTGTTTTTGGAAAGTTAATGGTAATGTTTGACTCAATCTAGGACAATTTTACAGGTCATTTAAAAAAAAAACAGATAATTTTGCTGTGCATTGAAACTAAGTTAAGCTTGGCTCTACCATTGACTAGTGCAACAGCAAAATATCACACTAATAGGACCTATTAGCAGCTGTAATAGTGGCTTAACAATTATTCGGGATCTGTTGAATGTGGAAAAAAGAAGATAGATGAGGGTCTCACAGCGAGAACGATGTTTAAAGATTCGTCCCCTGGAAGATTTACTAACAGCCCTATTCTGCTACCTAATCCGATGGAATTTTTCGATTCACGTGAATTGTTCACTCAATTTGTCACAAATTATATATATACACTTCAATGTTTTGAGTTCAAAGCTTTGAAAAAAGGGCAAACTATTTTTGAAACTCTTGAAAGAATCTAATCGTTAAAATTGTATTTTATCGCCATTTATATGGTTTTTGGAACATTCGTTTTTCTCCGGCGGATAGAAGAATACGAAGATTCATGCGAACTTTTAGCAGAATAGGGCTGTAATTTTTTATATAATTTCCTCCGCATAAACAAAATATTGTGGCAAAGTTTGTGAATGTTAAGAATACGAAAATGAAAGACTTAAATGCACAATTTATTATTTCTAGCTTCCAGTTAGTTCGGTTCTTAGCTAGCTTTCTTCAGTTTTGGACACCAAGTTGGTCTTCGGTCTTCCTCTATTTTTCATCCCTCACGGGGGTGGATCAATACACTTTGTTGTTCTTAAATTCTCAATGCCCCAGCTACATCAGACGTTTCTCTTTATTTTTGATTGCTAGGTCGGTGTCGTCGTACATCCCATACAGTTTGTTGCTTATAGTAAGACCAATAATCCCCGGAAGAGTCTTCCTTTCAAAACAATCTAAAAGGTCTTTATGCAGCTTTGAAATGCCTCTGTACCACATAAAAGGACTAGTGTGATGTCTTTTAAAGGGTCCAGCCTTTGCTTTAAAATCGGTCTTTTTAGACAGAAGAAGCAGATGATAAGCAAGATTTATTCTACGTTTGATCTGGCGCTGGTCAGAAATGATAGAGGAACTTGGGTCGAAAAAGACCTTAACTAACGCTCTGTCCTAGGCAACATATTTGATATTCTTGCCCTCATTGACCTTTAAACCCAAATTATTCAGTTACGTCTCACAAAGGCCCTACTGATATCACGCTTTGTTCTTCCGATTATGTCAATATTTTTGGAAAATGCGAGTGATTACTTTGACTCCAGAGTTTTCCACCAATCTTTCAAGAATGTTGTTAAAGAAGTTGCATGACAACGCTATACCTTTTCAAAATACATTAATAAAATCAAAGGTATCGTGGACTGGTGACGTTCTTTGCTGACCTTGATAGAACATTGTGCTTTCTCCATCGTCATCCAGCACAAACGCACAAGCCCAATCATCGGCACTAATTTAAATAAAATTAATTAATTAAATTTAAAACATCAAAAACGAATTCCTTAATTAATTTCTTAAAGGATCCCCCACACCAACGCGAATCTTTTGCGGCAACGACGAAAACAATAATAAAAACACGTGGTTGTCAAAAAAACAACACGTTGTTATTATTGTTTTCGTCATCGGCATCGCCGCTACAGATTCGCGTTGATGTGGGGGATCCTTAAATTCAAACTGAAAATACCCCATAAAATTTAATACAAATCTTTAAGTCAAACTTCCACTTGAAAAAGAAAAAAAGAAAATTCCTCCACTTCAGCCCCTTCAAATCAAATTGCTTTGCTTTGAGTGTTTACAGGTTTCTGATGTTATTGTCAATAGTAGTGGTTAGCAAAAGTCTATATAACAATCAGGGGCTTCACAAAAGGGAAGTTTATTTTTTCCCCATTTCTGTGAGTTGCAGTTCTTCAATGATTATAAAAGAACTTAGAATCCTAACAAAACAGAAAAGGTTGATGGATGATGCATGAGTTTGGTACCAAAAAGGATTTTCTCCAATTTGGAAGGAATCCTTTTTTTCAACAGAAATAGCAGCAGCGTTGAATTGCTGTGTTGATTGACGTTGCATTGTTGTTTTTGAATCAATGAATGGGATCTCCCAAATCCACTTTGTCTGATTGCATGCAAATATAGTTCTGTTATGTGTGTGTGTGTATGTGTGTTTATTATTTTTGTGTGTAGTTTTATTATTGATCCATGTTTCCTGTTTTTTTTTTATTTTTCCTTGCAGTATATCGGCTCAGAAGAGGTAACCCGGCCAAACACCCGAGCTGAGATCGTCCAGGCCATGCGTCGCATCCGGGTAAGTCCAATTATAAATATTTTTTTTAAATTTATTTATGTCCTGAAGCTGCAATGGCTAGATAAATAATGTCATTAAAACAGGCAGCAGGAGAGGAGGGGGTATAATATTTTTTTTTTAATTTATGTGAATTAGCAATTTATACAGTTTTTTTATATTTTTAATAAGCTCTGATTTAATTGCCTTGCTCCACTGTGATTATTTATTTTTTTTGCATAAACAACTTGCAATGGGAAATGTGGTTAAAAGCGTAGGATGTCAGTTTTTACCCTGTTTTGGAAATAAAAGAGATGTAGGAGGATAAGGTAGAAAGTACATATTTCATAGTAGAAAAAAAGGTACTTTTAGAATTTTTAGTCTGAAAAAAAAAAATACTTAATCAGTTGTCAGGGGGTGGTTGTGCTTGTTTTTCTGCTGGGTGGTAGTTAAAAATAAAATAAAACGAAATTATGTTTATTTCATATTTCGGCCAAAATTATGTTGATGAATTTATGTGGTGTAATTATTCATTTTGCCATCAGGAGTGTATTTATAGTCCGAAAGGTACATTCACTTTTCTCATAATGAATATTAAATAGAAAAAAAAAGAACCCACATAATTTTATACAGGGATACAATTATTATCTCTCGAGTTGTCGGACAGTTGAATGAGATTTTGAACTGATGATGCGTTAAGGTTGTGGTTAAAAACTCATCCTTGGGGTATATGTTGTTTTGTCCTGATGTGTGTTGGTCCTGTGTGATGGAATTGATTGGCTTAATTAGCGTTGATGATGAAATGCTGGCTAAATAATGTTGTTTTCATTGCAATAATAATCAGTCATTTGGAAAATGCCCAGGATGCTTCATTTCACTCGGTAGCGGCGATGTACATAGTGTTGTTTTGTTTCGGAGAAAATGAGTTCCATTTAAAAGCCAATGGGTATAAGTATGTATATAATAAATGGTGATGGCAACTCATCATGATAACTCCAGATGGTTGAATTCATTATATTAAATGACAGAAGCATTTATATGTTGTGCAGATAAATAATGAAAAACAATTTGTTGGGTATGGGTCTTATAATTAGTTTTCTCTTGTTTGGTTTTTCAAATGAAAGTTTTTTTTTTGTATAATTTTTAGCTCTTAGGGTTTTCTGTGGAAAATTATGCAATTATGTTTAAATAACTTTTTTTCTTTTAGTATGAATAAATATTTTTTTATAAATTGTCTTCGGTAAATTGTAATTTTTATTTAAAATGACGTTTGATTTTAAGGGTGATTCATTTAAAGATAGTTTTAATGAAAATAAAATAATTTTATCGGGTAATCTTTGCCACCATAAAACAGAACCATTAATTAACAATATTTTGTAAAGATTAATTTTTGTCAAATCTTAGGCCTAACTTAATGAGGACATTCATAAGCAATATAGACGTATTTGAGCTATAGAGAGCAAACCGAAGAGATTAAAAAAACTGTCCTTTCATTTTGATGAAATCCTCCTTATTCACCGGCTTCAATAATCCTTACTTAAAATGGTCTCTATCAGATGAAAAATTATTTTATATCGCTTCTAATCCCACCTCTACCAAGGAATGTCTTTTCTTATGATGATCACATAGCAGATTCAAGCCTTTGCTAAAGCTAAATAAGTGGGATTTCAAATTATATGATATACTCTATTGCCACATTCTTCAAACAATCTTTTGCCCATGATTCATTTGTACTTGACTCTGCTTACTTCGATTATTTACCAAATTTATCTATTGGACCATTTCTCCTTAAAACTATCAACCATTGTCTCATCGAAAACGAATTAAATCAACTAAATGATGAATACTTCTAAAAAATACTCTTCCACCCTCTCTCTCAAACGCTTTCAAAAATCTTCAGCCTATCACTAACTCAAGGTGAATTTCCTTAAATATTGGAAATATAATAATCTCAATTCATAAAAAAGTGTCTGAAAGGCAATGTTTACAGTCCATTGCCAAGCTTGCTCATATACCAAAAATATTCGAAAGTATTCTGCATGAAATTTTAAATTTTCATTGCAAAACTTTTATCTCCCCTAGACAACATGGCTTTCACAAATGTTGATCTTCAACCACATAAATCTTGTTGAATTTGTGTCGTTTACCTTGATTTGATATTGGAGATTTTCAACGTGTTTTTTATGAAATAAATAAAAGATATTATTTTACCTTCTCAGATTTAGAGAAAGTCTGCGAAGTCGTTCGTTACCGGCAGACGACAAACCTTAAGGCAGCCACCTATGTCCACTCCTCTTCATTCTTACTATTAATGATATTGAAATGGTCATCAAACATTCCTCTATCTCACTGTTCGCCGACAATGCCAAGTTTTTCCAGGCAATTTCTTCGTCAGATGACGAACATGAACTGTTTCGACTTTGGCTAAAACTTCGCCTTCTTAACCTCCCTCCCTTATCCCGATTTTAGTTTAAGTTCTTAGTTTTTAAGTCAATTAGTTTGTATTAAGCCTGTATTTGCTTCCACCAAAATTAAATTAAAATTGACAAACAAGTTGTTTGGTGTGGTGCTGGAATCAGCAGTTAATTTACGAAAGTTAATTTTTTTTAGAATTCATATACGTACCTAAGTAAAATTTACACGTGTAATCCCAGCTGTCTATAAGAACACCCAAACGATTTTTCATAGCAAATATGGTATGATTGACTGGTAAAATCGTCCAACTGGAATCGATAATTTATTTTAAAAAACCACGAGCATCTTTTCCTTGATTGACAGTACTAAAAAGTATGACCCACCTACCACTTACTTTTTACTACTGTCACCCGTCGATTTTATTTAAAAATCCAATACATTCAAATGTGTATAATTCATTATTTATTCATTTCATTCTATTTCAAATTCATAACTAGCTGAATCTGATTTCAAATCCGTTCACTGTTCATTTTATGGGATAACTATATAAATATGGATAAGCTAATGCAACAAATAATATTTGAATTCCGTTATCATTGTTTTTGGGTAGGTTGACAAATTCAAAGTACCAACTTGTCAGTCAAGGATATATATAAATCATGCACAAATATTTGTTATCCTGTTTTTCACAATACTTCTTCAACTGAGCGTGACAAATGTGGGATTTTCACTTGACTGCCATTACTGGGTGCATCACGTACAATATTACTCTGACACAACCACTAACTTTACTTTGTCTATGCACTATAGAAACACATTCAGCTTCATAGTGTGTACGCTGCTGTACAGTGTATACGGGCATAGAAAGTATATTTTATCCTTTTTGAAAATTCTCATTAAAGTTTTATATGCTCGCATGACATTTGCATACAAAGCGATTTGGTTTTTGTTTTGTGGAAAATATACATACATAACAATATATAAATGTACTATAGCACTGTGCATTGACTATGAAGTGTCCCAATGCCCATCACCACACCCTTTCCTATATATATGTATTATGTAGGTATAGTTAACTCAACAAGTCTATACGAACCAACTGTTTATGTAGCAAGCTATTATACTAGAATCGGATATGGATATGGATGATGCTCATGCATACAGGGATGGATATAATATTCCAGACGTAAGTAATTGGTATACATGAAAAGCGATAGTATAATAGAAATAGGATAGGAGTTACCCTTGAATAAAGATTTAGAGTTGAAAAGGAAGAGGAAATGGTTTCGAAAGGATTTTTTTTGTCCATTTTTCTATTCCATTTAACGAAACTGAATTCTGATCGAATGGTTTCCCAGAGAGTAATCTCAAGTAAACATGCAAACATGGGTTCGGGGGTTATAGGTTTAAACTTTACCATATCTAGTTTGAGCATTCATAATATTGATTCGATTGTTAAAACGTGATAAGAGATTTAAGAAGTTTATACACTTTATTGACATTCAAATAGGGGAAATGTGGTGTGGATGATTTTTTGTTTGAAAATCTTATTACGTATTCCCAGTTTTGTCCAAAATTTGTTAAAAAACAAATATTTACTTTAAATGATTTAATATTTTAAATCAAAATTTATCAAAAGTATTTTTCTAAGAAAATAACTAATTTTAATACCTAATTTTCCTAACCTTCTCCTTGAGCATATTGTACGGGCAAAGGTTTTTTTACCCGTTCTGAATTGAACCTTAATCGAGAATGCTTTAAATCAATTCTGACTAACGCGTTCTCACAGAAAGTTATTATTATTTTTTACTAACGATTTCAGTCTTTTTTAAAGAAAATTCGACCACAAAAAATTGAGCGACGGCGGAGCGAAAAAGAAGGAGGCGAAATGTGTTTTCCTTTTGACGGTCTAAGCTTTAATGCCCGACCTTATTTATTCTGTCTGTAACTTTCTTTCGTTTTATTACAATTTTCATAAATAAATACTGCCGATGATTTTTATGGCGCCAAGTTTAAAAAATACAACAATTTAGTACTAAGTTTGGGTTTTTACGTGTACATAATGTGTTAAGATTTTGATTCAGCTTTTTCTTTTAATGCAATTCAAGATACATACGTTTTTAAATACAATTTCAGATTTTTAAGTTTAAAATTCATTTTTAAACAAATTTTAGACTTTAAGTTTTAAATTCAATTTAGGATTTAAGTTTTAAATAAATTTTAGAATTTTAATAAAAGACTACAACTTGTGCTTCAACACATATCAATTTTAGATTGATAAATAAATCCCTAACATCTTCTGTGCCTATATATAGTCACTTAATTGCCTTTAATCATAAAATCAATGTGTTTGTGTATGAAGATGGGAAGGAGGAGGTAACCCATAGTCTTCAAATTAATTTTTCTTGGGATCTACTACTTTTATTAGAAGTTCAATGCTTTGATAAATTGTTTAAGGTTCAAACATTGAAAAATTGATTTTGGTAATAAAACATGACATGTTCAAAATTTAAAACTTCACATTTTTTGGTCGCATACTTCTTCTCTCCGGCCAATAGGAATCGAAATGACTATAAAAGGGTAAAAAGGGAACAGCAGAATAGGAGGGGTCACTAGTCAACTGATGAGTCCCAGCCCCATTTTGTACGACTTAAAGGCCGTTAAAAGCTATTTTGAATCAATAATATTTCTTTTTTCAATTCAACAACATTTTATTGGTTACTTTCTTCTGATATCAAAATATGAAAAACTGATTTTTGGGAAGTTCACCGCACTGGCGTTTATTTACTCGATGGTTTTCTGCTTTTATCTGTACCTGGGAAAGTAAGTATCAAATCCGCGTTTTCAGCCATTTTTTAAAATGAAAAAAAAAAATGTCACCTCGATGGATTTTTATGACCATTGTATTTTTATGATTTTAGCCCCTCATAAGTGGAATATTCGCAAAAAAAGCACGCCATCTAAAAGGAAAGGGTCAGTAATATAAGTCAAAAAAATGGAAATTATATATTTGAAGAAATTGTCAGCCATAGAAAATTTTTAATAAATGGTTAAAGTTTTTCAAGGTAATTGAGGTTTTTAAGACCCTTTTTATGGGATATTCGCAAAAAAAAACATACTATTTTAAAGGAAGGTCATAAAATATCAGCTAGTCACAGTTATTGATTATTGACCCATTGGCTTTAGGACAAACCTCAGTAGCTACTGCACCTTTCTCCTAGTTGTCCAACGCAAGAGGTCACTCCTCAACCGCAGGTTTAAACGAGTTTATGGTATCAAAACGGCGCATTTTAGCGCTAATTGGGTCAATGAGCTAGATTGCTCGTGACCGCCATTTCTACCTACCTACCTACAGTTATTGATAAGCCATTGATTTTTTTTACGATTTTCTTATGTTTTTTCAAAGTCGAAGAGATTGTTAGCACCTTACTTTTGGGATATTCGAAGAGAAATATACCATGGTACCAAAATTAACTTCGTCTTTATAAAACGTCAACCAGTTTTGGATTTTTTTAATGAATTTTTGAACTTTTATGAGGATTAACTGAAGTTTCAGTAAGTATATTTTGTTTTTGAATATCCCACAAATAAAATGCTAAAAATCTTTAATTACCTTGAAAAACTTAAACCATTGACTACAAATTTTCTATGGCTGACCTGCAATTTCTTAAAGTATTTGAACTTTTAGCTGAAGTTTTTTTTTCTTCGAATATCCCACAACTATTTGAACTTTGAATCTTTGATAAGGACTTTAAGGCCTTTTTTTTTGATTTGATATTGGAGATTTTTAACGTGTTTTTTCATGAAATAAATAAAAGATATTATTTTAAATATCTTAAATACACTTATTTTATTTATTTATTTACTTAAATGCATTTCGGAAGCTATGCTCCATCGTAAAAAAAAAAAAAAAAAAAAAGCATAGCTTCCGAAATGCATTTAAGTAAATAAATAAATAAAATAAGTGTATTTAAGTTATTTAAAATAATATCTTTTATTTATTTCTTTTTTTTTTTACTAATTTCCCACAAATGAAATACTAACAATCTTTAGTGACCTTTTAAAAATCTGAAACCATTGAATTCAAATTTTCTATGGCTGATCTGCAGTTTCTGAAAGGTTGATCTTTTAGTTGTCGTATTTTTTTCGGCGAATATCCCACATATTAGTTGCCTTGAATTCGGAGGCTATTTGACCCATACAAAATTAAATTGAATTTGAATCTATTGAAGAATTCTTAAATTTAGAGTTGCTGAGTGATCAGTTGTATGTATGTACATTTTCAAAAAAAAGTTTTACCGCTGTAATTTTGCAGGTGAACCAACAACCTCCAAGTTATGCACTTGCTTGAACATGATGCTGTCATAGACTTTCATGTTCTGACTGTTAAATATTTCAAATTTAAAAAATAAATTCCTTCGAGAGAAACCTTTTTTTATATTAAAATTATACCACACACTCTTAATAAATCAAAACCAACCACAACAGCAAAACAACAGAAAAACAACAGCTCCACCAAAAAAAAAAAAACAAGATAACACTTCTTTCGCATATAACAGCAAAAGTTTTAACTGCCCCTATCATGTTAGAAAACACACGCCAAACCCAACTCCCGTCTTCTTATGTTTTCGAAAACCCTTCTCAATACACACACAGAGTATAATGTTATCCGTAATGTATTCCGAAAACAAACCCTTAATGGGATGAGTTCGTACTGTAAATTAGAATCTACTCTCGTTTGAACTTTTTGAGTTAAAAAGCTTGGTTAAGTAATTTATTCAAACTTATTCGCAAAATAATCCCCGTGTTGTAATATATGTTCGCATTAGACTTTCATCACATATTCTACCTATTCGTCTGGCATGAGTAGGTATACGTTAGGAACAAAAAAAAACCCTTACACACACAATCATAAGTATATTTGTGTATAGTAGAGTGCCATTTGCGAATAACACTTTTTTTTTGCCGCCCCCAATTACCATATAGCGCCCCTATAAAAGTCATTGAAGCGAAGGATCTTTTAAGCTTAATCTGTGAAAACAGAAGAAAAAGTTTGAAAACATTTTTTTTTCGTTCGTTTATATTCCAGAACCAGCAACAAATTTTATTACTGAAAAACTTCTAATGGATATGAGGTAGGTCGTTTCTTTTTTTTTTCCAATTTATTTATCTATAGAAGATAGAAGTAAGCCATTCAATTCTGAAATTGCTTGAAAAAGTTTCAGCCATAAATTAAGTTCTTTTTGATATAAAATTCATAGATACGATGCTACTCACAAACATGTAGTAGGTACATAAGAGCAGGATAATAACTTTATTGGGGGTATAGAACAAAACGGAAGGTGTATAGGCTTGTTGGTTGGCCTGCTTTAAAATAAATATCCTAAGTGGTACGGAATTACCCTGATAACAGACACACAACACCTAAAATGGCCCTTCTAATATTAATGCTATGTACCTAATACCTATACTGAAAAGGTCTTTAGCTTTCTCTTTTTAACAATACAACTTTCAACCCTAGAATTTAACCCTCTGATGATTGTCTGAAAGCAAAGAATAGAATTCAAGTGATTATGCAAATTATTGTAAATGGCGCCCAAGAGAAGCAACCTCACAATGAGCTATAATTGACAATGCGCCTGCTTTTTGGTATTTCTATTGGGAAATTTCATCGAATTTTTGTTTTTTTTTTGTATTGCTGTTCTGAGGGAGAATGGTATTTATGTGAAAGTTCTGCAAAAAGAATATTTTTTGTTTCTTTAATTGTACATTGAATTCCAAGTTCTATCTTTCATCTTTGATTACGGCCGTCGTCGTCGCGGCGACAATGGTGGAAAAGTGGTGATGGCAGGAAGAAAATAAATTACATCGCTGGGGAAATTTATCATGTTCAATAATTTTTAAGGATAGACGATTTTCAAAATTTAAACATTTTATCAATTCTTTAAATATTCTTATATTATTTTTTGTCAATTTAATGATTTTAAGCAAATATTTAATTATGTTTTTTTTTTTTAATTTTCAGTATGACTACAAAGTACGAAATGAAAAGAAGAAAAAAGTCACAATAACAGTTTCGGTGGATGGAGTAAAAGTATTATTAAAAAAGAGAAGAAGAAAAGTAAGTTATTTTGTTAAATATTTATGTGTTTATAATTTTCTTAAATTTTTCTATTTTTTTTTCTTTTAGAAAAAACAATGGAATAGTGAACCAGAAGAATTTCTATATCATCCCATTTACAGGATATTTTATGTTTCACATGATAGTAGCGATCTCAAGATATTTAGTTATATTGCCCGAGATTCTAGCACAGATAAATTTCAGTGTGCAGTATTTAAGAGCAACAAAAAGGTGAGTTAGAAAAATTTAATTTAGCTACTAAGTTAAGATATATTTATTATTTTTATAGCATTAAAAAAAAAATATATATATATTAATTGTTAAATATTATTTTTAAATTTTTCTTTAAAATCAATATTTTAGATTAATATTATAAGTAGCTATTTAATAAGTTTAATGTCATCAAATAACAACAAATAATATAAAATTACATATACATATTCAATTTTATATTGTACTTCAATTTTTATAAACTATTTTGCTGTTGTTCACAATTTCTAACATTTTTCAACAAATAAATAAAATTTTCAGCAAAATGAAGTGAAGTGATGGGAAGTAGATTTAAAACTTTATTTTTTCTTGAAAACAATTTCACAAAAAAGTGGTCTTAAAACCATCTTTTAGGATTAATATTACAGTTTTAAAACCTTTTACTAGTTACCATTCCCAATTGAAAGCAAATCGTTAGGGCTGTTTCAGTGCTTTTTTTTGAAGAGCTTTCGGTTTTTGAAGTTTTGTGAAATCTCTAATTTACGACAGTTTATGCAAGCCAATGATATATTAATATTTTTGGTATTTGTTACTTAAAACTTTTTTTAAAACATCGGATAATTCCTCTTAAAATTAACAGTTAGCAACTTTAAAATTGTACTTATACTGTAGGTACTTATGACACCTCTCTTTGATGAGAGACCTCTGAATGTTTCTATTAAGGACTTACTTAAGGTTCTTCTTGACAAGAAGAATAAGGATTAATCGTATTTACTCACTCATTTTAGAGACTATAAAGTATTATCTTATACTAAATACTAAATAGAAATATAACAATTTCGTATTTTTCTTCTTTCTCAAAAGCGGTTAATTAAGAGCTTAAGTAAATTTCACATATCGAGCTAAAGTAGTTTTTTAAATTTAGAATTAATAGTAACCAAACTAATTTTGAACTTTATTTTATGTATCAACGTATTAAAAAATCATTTACAGCATGTCATTGAGTTAGGACAAAATTTAATCCTCAAGACCGTCTTTCAACACCAATATTTATTTTTTTTTTTGTAATTTTTTTTTAAATTTCAAAATCCCTAATTGTAAACAGAAACAATTGAATATTAAATCAACAACAGTTTTATAAATCTTCCCAGGATCCTGATGTGAAACAGAAATCGATTCTCGATTTTCCTTACGGTCATATCATATTGAATCTTATATCGTTTTGTTCATTTCTCCCAGCAGATTGAAACCGAACTGCTCGCTCATGATTTATTTATAACCTATAACACTTGAAAAGAACACCAAAAGCATAAATCTTTTATTTGGTGTTTATGCAGACACAACCGAAGTGAATAAATTCTATTTTGTTGCCACAGAATTATTAAGTAAAACACGCATTTTTTCTGAGTAATCAAATAAAAAACAAAGAAAAAAAATAATGAAAACAAAAAAGAAAATTACAAGGCCCTAAAGTACGAATATCTTTACAAATAATTCTATTTGTAATGAATTTATTAAAAGGTTCGGGGCCAAAGAAAGGTACAGTACATCGCACCGTCATCATCAGAACAACAAGAAAACTAAACTCTCCTCGCCCTTCTTTTGGTTGTTACCATTGTTCGATTCTGAATATTATATTATTGTTTTTCCGGAAGACTGGAGTCTATTTTGCTCATTGAATTAAATAGAAGGAAATTTCAGGTGGAAACAAATGGTTACCAATAGAGTGTATCCGTAACGCTTTGCATAATTTATAATATTCTGAATATCCTTACTCAGAGTGTTGTTATATGAAGGTATTGTATATGTATGTATAATGTTGGTTTCATTATGCGATCGGAGATGGGTATCTAATAGCTTTAATTAATTACCATGCTTTTGGTTTTACTTCATGGAAGCAAATGAGCAGGGTAAAATGTATTCAATTCATTAAGATCCTTAAAAGATTATATCAAAGGTGAACATGAAATTAATATTAAAACATTGATATAAATTAGTGCGGGTATATAGTTTGATAAATAATTTGGATGCTTTCAGAAAGGAATTGATCATGTGAATATAGGTTGGTTGGAATTTGAGGAAGGCTAAAATGTCTAATTTAACACGTTTTCCTATTTGTTGAGATAAATTAATGAGAAGTAAAGCGAGAAGAATGTATATAAACATTAATTTAAATTAATATAATAATTATACAAATAATTTTATGTAATGTGTATTCAAGGAGCTTTGTTTTTTTTTTGTAAATTGTAAAGGAGTATTCCTACATAATTTTATTTAAGATGGCGGGTGTTAACATTTCAGAATGGACCACAACCACAACAAACAATTCCAGTCATTCTAGTCCCTAGCAATCTGCTTCCATTAACGTGGTTCATTTTGGTTTTGATTTGTGTTTATCACCTATCGGCGGGGTCTACTTCTGATACGTTGTCTATTAAGCCAGGTTCAAATACTTGATGATGATGTGTTATTGTCGATACTTTCCAAGCGGTCCCATCAATTTTAATCACTGCATTTAAGGTTTAAAGACGCTGTATACTCCTATAACAGCTATTCGTTGAGTCTTCTCGCCAAGAATTTCTATTCAATATTTTTGAAGGTCCATGAGCTTCGTCAACACACAACCGAAACTATTAAGGTCTTGAATATAGAGTCGAGTCTCTATATTTTTTTATAATAACGAAGGTGAAGAAATTTAGAAAACTACTTCTGTTTTAGTGGAGCGATTGAATATAATTCAATTAATAAGTTCAATTGACCTCAATTCCAAAGATTGCCAGGTACGACAGTTGGGCTCATCAGTTAGATGCTGTCATACCCTTCTAAGACGCAAATTATGGTCGATGATTACCGACTCTTATAAAAATCAAATCAAATTCCCTTATAGGAATATAAAGTTCACAGTATATTCATGCTGTGAGTTGAAAATTTTAAATTTGAACAACTGTTTCAAGATCCAAGTATTACTTAAATAAATCTGGAGCTATTTTAGTTGTCATGAAATGAATATAAAAACTTAATTCAGAAACCGATTCTTAAGACAAACAAAAATGAAATTATTAATTTCTTTTATTAAAAAATTGATAATTTTTAAACATGAGATTTTTATAGAATTTTCAAATCTACTCCGAAAATTTTTTTTCCACATCCCTGAACACATGATTTTTTCTTCTCAATTTTACATACAGGATTCATATATTCATTACACAATTGAATTGAAGGGAATACATTTTCATGGGGAATTTGGACTTGCAGCATTGAAACAGATAGAGTGATACTTTGTGGCACTTTCAACAGTGTCGCCCTCTCTATTTCAATAGTCTGTCGGTACACATCTGTCAGAAATATATATTCAGTTAATCCAGAGCAATAACTCACTAAATGAGATAATTCAGGATATAAATTGACTGAAAACAAAATTTTCAGGAGCTAAGTCAGACTTCGAAACTAGGATGATCTCACACTGAAAAACTGGATGTAGCGGATATTGCTTCGTTCTTTTATTATGACATAACCTTCAGTTAACTTCCGTTCATTAAACTTCTAAACCTTTATGTCGTGTTATTTAAATGTATGGATGCTATTTATGATTTTTCGACAGATACTAAACTCAAACTCAAGTTGTCTTTTATTTTTGATATTTTAATATCCTCCCAAACACTGCCCCAGTAACCATGGTGGTATACACCCACGTATACACCTCATTTACGTTGACATAAATCTTTAAAAAATATTTTGTTTAATAAGAATCTTAAGGATAAAATATTTTTGATTTTGTTTATAAATAAGCTTGTCTTTGATAACGTAATCTGTTACAGCCTTTTCGTGATAATCTCTTCAGTTTATTTTATAAAACGAAAAAAATTTTGTTTATTTAAAAGGACCTCTATTTTTGAAGGTTGGAATGAAACAAAAACAACTTTGAGTGTGCTATTACCACAATTCTATTCTATTTTTGTTAATTTTAAGTTGAAGCACTTCTTAAGTTGGAGGTCAGGTTACAAAAAGAAAACCCATCTTTCTTTCGTCAGCTGTTTAAATTATCGTTCAGGCGACTATTCAATCATCAAATAATCAGCAGATTAACGACCGTATTAAAAAAAATATATAATACTAATGGGACTTACATACGCCGTTAGGTTTAGTAATTTACACTACGATGAAGTTTCACAATTTCAATTTTGTTTTCATTTGGTAAATTTACTCTTTATATTCGGATATAAATCCTTATTCAAATGTAAGGCATATATACATATATCTAAAATAAATTTTCCCCTAAGGTATTGAAACAATGATAACATTTTATTTAATTCATTTTATGGCTTAATGCCTTTTCAATTTGCGTTTGTTTATTTCTACCACAATCTATATACGTTCATGTCGAATAAAAAATTAATGCTTTCTATTGTCGATGCATTAAGACATGTTTCATCCTCGCTTCTATATACACATACCACTCTGTTGCAATAAAACTTCTATCCTTTTATCCTTTCGACGATTTTATTTTTTTGTATGTACATATCTCTTTTGTTTTATAGCTGAATAACATTCACAAAAGGTAGAAAAGCTATTCTCATAAATTTGACCCGAATTTTTATTTTCTTATTCCTCAAAAACCCCCCGCTTAGGGAAAAAACATGAGAAATGAAAACAATTTGTCCAGTGGTTGGCGCCGCTGCTGCTGCTTCTGCTATTTCTGCTGCTACTGCTTCTGGTGGAAAATGCCAAACTTGTAATGGAAAGGATAATACCATCAAGTAAATGTAAATATCCACAAGGCAGTTAAAGTGGCATGAATTTAAGATTCTACAGACATCCACAAGGATATTTTTTTTGTGTTTATTCCTCATAATGGTAAATGGTAATGGGAATTGGAATATAGAAAGATGTTCTTCTCATCAAAATGAACAATATCGAAGTTTTAACGTTAAATCGTTGAGATGGAAAATTCAAATTTGATTTTTCAATTTCAACTCAAACACTCTTACATACTATAAACAACTCGACCTCAATATCTATAGATATATTATATATTGACCTTTTATCTTGCTTCCGGTTATATCTGCTTGTTTTATATGTTTATTTTTGCTGTCGATTTGACGATGTCACGATGTGAATTGAATTTCAAGAACACAAAGTGGTTTAAAGTGTCATTTGAATCGCCCTTAACTTTAATGCCAATAAAAAAAACACAAAAATATGTTCATTTTGTTAAATTTAAAAATTAAGTTTCTATAGGTATACAAAATTTGAATAGGTGATTAGAAAAAAAAAAAACTAAAACAATATTTTAAAATTTGAAAAGAACAAGTGTGTGTGTGTGTTTGTGTGGGATATGTATTTAAATCTTGTTGGCCTTTTTCCAGGCGACCGCCAATACCTGTCGCTCAGATTTAATGTACTCGCTTTTGAGTTTGACTGTTTGGGATGGACGCGGTAGTAATGTTGTAATGACTTTGTTTGTGTATCCGTATGCCAATACATCATTAGTTATTTTTGGACAAATAAATTGGATATATAGAAAAATACAAGGTGCATAATTGCTGAAAAATACTGCTTAAATTTTTTGTGAGAATTAAAATTTAAAATTTTGAAATAAATTTACCGCATATAAGGATTCTGATGAATGAGCTGCGGAGTCAATCAGACTTAATTTTGACTTTTTGCTTATAATAAATATGTCAAAATTCCGTTGGACTCCCTACGCAGGTCTTGCTTTGGGTTCTATAAACGAGATAATTTTTTGAAATGCTCTTTTTTGTTACTTATTCTAATAATTAACTTCATTGAAAAATGGAAGACAAGCTATAAAATATTTTTTCCTTAAAATCTTCAATTTTATTGAAAGATATTAATATATTTCTTATTATACTCGTCGGCTTTTGATTTTTCATTTGTGTGTATTTAAATCCCTATTCTTGCTTTCTTGCATTTAAAAAGACCTTATACGTCTTACAGTCCAATAATAGTTGAAATTATAAAAATATAAAAATGCAGGATCCGTCAAACGAAGTGTTAACATTTAAAAATATTGTTATAGTTTCATTTCAAGAGTTTTTTGTATTGGATATTTTAAGTTCATGTTGTTTCATGAGACAGAGCGGAGTCCTGTTGGAATGCCTAGTGTTTAGTGCCCAACTGGTTTCTTGTCGAAGGGTTCAACGCATAGTTAAAGACCTTTTATTAGTACACTTTCTGATTCACTTTAACACTTTAGTGGATATAAATAAGCAGAAAGTGTCCATATATGCATTTACAGCAGCCGAAAATCACCAGAAGAAAGTGATTGTTTACTTACAAAGAGCAATTTGGTTTTGTTAATTATATTGTTAGACTTTTGTTCTGCAACCACACAAATTGGTATTTTTTCATCAGAAACTACCAAAATCTGAATGTTTCCGGCTGCGTACCTATAACTTTTTAATCTTCGAAGCAGCGATGTCCGATCGTGAGATTTATCCCTTTTGTGTGAATTTCACGTCTTAAATAAGCTTAAAGGGGAAAAGGTATTTTTCGAAAGTCATAGTACAAAATTAAGGGATTTTACTTTACGCTCATTTTTTTCCTAAATTGCTTATTTAAGCAAAGTACGCAGCTGAAGCGAAATGAAAATTTCCATACAAAAATTTAAATAATGAAATCATAAAAGAAACATTTCGTTCTCTTTTTTGTTGTGTAGTACACTGTTCAGCGAGCGAAATTGATAATTGTAGCAGATTATTTGGAGAAGTCTCCACTCTTTTACGCACTGAAATATTTACACGAACCATTAATTGTGTGCGGAAAAATTACATTCGAGTTTAAATTGTATTTTTGTTTGTTGTTTCCTTGATTTGAAAAATCAGTAGTTTACAGATAATTAGTTTTAATTATTCGTAAAAGTCCATTTGTTTAATAAATTGTTTACAATACAAATCCATATGTGTATACTATACAATGCTTAAAAAAATTAAAAATGTGTAAAACTCCCATTACAATCAACCTATACATAATGTATGTACCAGGTACCTACCTAAATAATCATGATAAATCATTTCTGCAAAACAAATATTTGGTTAAGTTTAGTTGAGGCAAATAATAATAAATTTATAATAAATTATCAATTAATATTGCACTTTCATTAAACAAAAAACCTTCCAATTATTTTTATTGGTATACGTATTTATTTTTTTTGTTTTCTGAATAAAAGTATGAAAACCATGAACTTGAATTTTATATTTTGTTATATTTAGCAAACGCCCTCCTATTTAAATTGAAATTAAAAAAAAATATATTTTTGACCTAATAAATATTTTGGAACATCCTGTGATCCACATTTTGTTGTAACAAAAAAATAAAACCTCCATCACATCGTATATATATGTACATTATGTAGACGGTGGTTTACCTCTTGCAGTTTTAAAATTTATATACAAACATACATAGCTATATATTTTTTGTACAACAATATTTGTGTGTGTATATGTTTTTCTTTTTGGATAACGACCAAAATTAATTATAAAATCACGCCAGATTCGTTTAGTTTCATTTGTCATTTGTTTATAATGGTTCATCACTACTACTTGTGTTTTGGGGTTAAAATCTGGTAGTATTAGAAGAAGAAAAAAAAAATTCGTATTGTATATGCGAAAGAGTTCGCATAAATTATACACAATTTTCAGTCCGGCACCATATTATAATGTTGATGAAATTTTGCCTGGATAGATATAATAAAAAAAAAAACAAAATCGGCGGCGGTGTTGTGGAGATGGCGAAGCATACAGCAACGGTTCTTTCTCTATATAAATTGTCATTTTAAATTCAGTTCAATAATCTGTTTATTGAGACATTTTGTTTATTAGATGGCAGATGGGATGAATGTTGAAATAGTAATAATATATTGTGATTCTATAAGTTATAGCCACGCGCTTGTAGCATGCATTTTAATAATGTTATATGATTAGCGATAAGGAGACATATACATATTTAAATACTTTCTTTTCTAAAAATTAATCTGAGCAGTTAATACTTAAGATATTTTACGACACGTTTGATGATTCGAAATTTAAATATTTAAGTCATATTATAGAATGATTAATTTTTTGTATGACCTTGTGTCACCTCTCGCTGCTACAATACTCTTATATTTTTGAGGGTAAAGTAAATACCCTACAATTTTTATGGGCAATACAATTTGTAACTTCATACTATAAATCTTGACCAATATTTTCTGAATTGCCTATCTTCTCTTTAATGTTCAAAAGAGAATATTTTATGTTTTTTTCAGCAATTCCTAAAATCCTACCTATAGTTAAAACTTTTGAAAACAAAATATATTTATCATCGACACGAAGGCCAACGCATCGTTACAAAAATATTTAAGTATATGAAACCCATGATTTCGAACGAACAAATAATTCACAAGGGATATAAACATTATTTACGATCTTGAAAGGACTCATTCTATCTCTCTGTGTAACAGATAGCTTACACTTTCAGTGTCACAATGAGAAGTTGTTACTTTTTTATGAATGGGGGGTTTATGGCTTAACAGGAAAATTTTATAATCCCAGTATGTGTTTTTTTTTGTTCTTTTAATTGTAAGATTAATGTATTAACGTCTTTACCTATATGGTGTTTGTTATTTAACTTCTGAAAGTTACAATTTGATTTGTTGTATTTGTTTTTGTCACTTTTGAGGTGATAAATGATTGAGTTCGAAAAGATTTATGGGAAAATATGGTTTTCTTATAAAAGAAGTGAGAAAATAAAAACTGTTTATCATTATAATTTCTTGAGATTTAATGGAATACATTCTAAAAAGCTAACACGACATTTAACTTTTCAAGGACGACAGACAAATTATATTAACTTCTTTAAGAATCTATTTCATTTATTTATTAAAAATACATTATAATCAAAAATGGGTGATCTCCTTTAAATTACATAAATTGCTTACAATCGGCTTTCTATAAAAAAAATCGGGTTTATTCCACGAAAGTGACTCAATAAAAATTATGTATCTTCAAAACGAATAAAGATTCCACTATCAAACTTGGCATATAATATTTCTAATATATGAGCTTCATTTTTAAAGTTTGCTAAAGTCTGATTTGAAATGTTAACTTCTTTTTCTTTAAAAAAATATATTCGATTTCCGGTGTAGATCTTATTTATTAAAAGAACATTTAATTTACCATATATTCAACCATTAAATCGCTTCATCAACATTGTTTTAAAAACTCTTACTCATAGCTCATTTACTGATCGAGATTGCCCGCACATTACGACCGAATTGCTGTGATTCACAATCCTCCACAAAACCGACAACCATAAATCCAGCCTCAAGCAGGATTGCCGTTCTAGCGACTTATCTATTATATCTGCGTAATTTTCACTCAGTTAGCGACACACGAATTTTTCCATGTGACTATATTAGTTTTTATTTTTATTTGGGGATTGCATTTGCGGAATAAAAAAACAAATTAAAATTGTATAAAATGTTAAATCTGGCTAAAAGTTTAGGTTTTTATGGCTTAGACTTTGTAGTTATATTGCTAAACGCTTCATGATATAGCAGTTAGTTACTTTTTATCCACCATTTTTTTTTCTGACGACTTCTAACGACTTTTTGTTCTTTATTTCAAGCAATCTAGTGACTTTTTGATTTTGGCCTAGCAACTTTTTATTTTTGGTTACAGCAACATTGCCCTCAAGCCTTCTATTTATGATTTTCTTCATCGCCGATGAATGTGGGTATTTTTTTTGCATTTCAAATCTTCGCCCAAACCTCGATCGATGTCATATTTATATGCGCAATTTGGACAATACGAATAAGTAGATCATATGTGTAAAAGGGTGCTTAATTCTGATACCCTAACCCCACAGACATTGTATACCAAGGGTATATTTATTTATACCATTTAGAAAATGAATAGCAATTGATGCAGCTGTAATCTACTTTATTTAAGAAATTGAAGTTTATATTCCGTATAAAAATAATGAATTTCCAAGACCTTGATTTTTATACATGAAAGTCTGACACTTCTTTCATCTTATATAAAAGTGCTTTTTCAAAGTATCAAACAAACATAAACACGGAAATTCAAAATCTCTTATTTCAAATGAACCTAGATGTACGTATATCCTTGAAAAGAATAGAATCTTGTAGCATTTTAGTCATAAATTTGGGCTTTCAATAATATGCATCAATAAAGTTGTGAGGTAATACAAGAAAAAAACTATAAAACCAAACAAAAAAGTGTTTTTGAAAATAATTTTCGAAAATCACACATTTTCACATAGGTAAGGAACACAATTATAGCAAAAACGTACAGGTAAATGCAACATGCTCACCCCCATAAAGCCTCTCTCTTTTGTTCTCAGCAATTCACTATTTTACTCACAATTCCCTTCCTCCATCTATTTTTTTTATTTTAAATCTTATCGACAGTTTTTTTCTTTCGAAAATCATTTTTAGTCTAAAAATATAATTTTCGGATTTCTGCGAATATACATACATCCCGAACGGAGCGCAGAGATACAAAAACAGAGAGCAAAAGTGAGTGTATTTCCACGTTCTAAACAGATGACTGAGTTCTCCAAGCACCCGTATCCACCACAGACCAGTTTTTTTTTTTTTTTTTGGTTTTTTCGATTTTCAACTTCTAGCCATCCGTCGAAACAATTCAACTTTCGTATTTCCACCTCCAATTTTGAAAATTTTGTTAGTGCGTATGGTACCAGCGAACAGAAACGGTCTTTCTCGATAAAAAAATATATTCCTTATCCCCGGTGTGGTATAGCGGTGTTTCCAAAGAACAATCATTTTTGTTTCTATGCTGTACAAATGTTCAAAAATATGGTCCCCGGTGTGTGACAGTGAAATTTATCGAAAGATTTATTTGTGTTGTTTTTTTCCAAAATGCGCAGAATGGAAATTTAACAAAAAAAGTGAATTTATAATTATTAAATAAAAAAAAAAAATAGAAAATAAAATAAAATAAAAATTGTGTACCTTTCTACGACAAAAAAAAGTAATTTATTGTGACAGCTGGATTTTGTGATCGTTAAACTTGACTCATCGTAACTTCCAAATGGCATTTCATTTAAAAAAAATTGTGACACCTTTAAGCTCTCCTTGATTCTAATAATTTTGAAAATAGATTTTTTCCAAAAACCACTCACGTGACTTGCAAAAAAAAAATGAAAGACACTGATCGAGTCCATTGTCTGAGTAAAATGTTTATTTCTGTTTGAGCAGCCATATTTAATTTTTTTAAATATTTTTTTTTTTAATTTTCAAACGAAAGAGGAACCGTTAAAATTATTCCAACATCCATCAACGGAAAACAGTCCATATACATATTTTGACTTCTACTGACTTTTAGGGCGAGTAATAATAATAAACATATTTACAATCTATTATTATTGAAAGAATTTATTTTTTTGCTTCAGACTGATTGAATTTAAGGAATTTCTTAATTAGGTGCTTTTTTCTTATTTCGTTTTTCTATATAATTGTATTTTTAATTTTTTTTAAAGAAAATAATACAATTTTAGTGAGAAATTCAATTACTTGAGTTTTTTTTTTTTTATTATTTTGAAAGCAACAAAAACACGTTATTTTCAAGTGGATACCTATAATTAAAAATGTATTTTTGGAGACACACAAGTCTTTTCCCGATATTTCCATTATTTTTTTTTTAATTTTGTCGGGTGGTTATAATATTGAAAATGTTTCCTCGAATTAATAGTTTTTTTTTTTTTTTTTTTTACAAAATTTTGTTTTTAAAAATATTTAAATGAAATTTTGACGTAGAGATTTGAGGGCGACAGGTATTTATGAGAAAAAAATTGCGAAAAGGAAATTTTTTGACATATTTGTGATTAAGTGGGTTGGTTAAATTTATGTATGTTTATGAAAATATACAAAATGTGAAAATAAAGTTTTGTTTATGTTTATGATGCAAAGGATTTAAAGGGAAAATATTTCCTAACAACGGAGAAAATTTTAACACGATTTAAATTGAAAAGAAGATATAAACAACGTCTATTTATAAAGGTTATTGATGTAGTAAGTTGAGCAATTTATGTAAAAGTAAAGGACTAGGAAATTACTCTTGTGGAACCCGTTATTTGTTATTTTTTAGAAAAGGCTAAAAAAGGATCATAATGTCAAACTTTGAGAAAGATAATGTCTCAAAAATGTCACTTTTAATCAATAATAATATATTGGAATTCAAAAGGTTCACATACATATTCTCAAAAACTCTCCGCTTGCGAGCCGAAGTTCCATTCTTGCGTTAATCTTATTTTGGTTCAAATTTCTCATGATTGGTGTCTAATTTGAGTTCATATAAATCCATGATTATAATAGACTTCATTTTGAGTCTCTTTTCTAAAAAAATTGAGAGAAAATGTCTTAGTACGACATTTATGGACTTCTGATTTTCTATACTCCTGGCTTTTGTTATGGTTTTACTTTGGCTTTTGTTATAGTTTTTTTTACTTTGACAAGATTTTAAACATTTTTTTTATTTGGGGAGTACTCATTTAAAAATATACTAAAAGAACGTTTATGGATTTAAATTCAAGAGGTCTTTCCCTTTTAAAAAAAAAATGGACTTAATGATGACGATGAGTGCTGCAAATTCGCTATTTCAATACTCAAGGTTACATACTACTTTTTTAGTAATAAATATTTATCTGTTGCTCGAGTTCGATTGATTTTGAAAATTCAGCTTAAACTTTATTTACTATTTTCAGATTTAATGTTTCTATCTAAATTTTAATTTTATGTTGTCAAGAAAAAGTTTTTAAAACAAGTAATTTCTTTTTGATGAGTCCGTATTATTCATAATGTACCAACTCAAATCTACCACTAAAAGATTCAAAAACAAAATGATAATATTGAAAAATAATTTTTCGTTACCTGCATAAATATTTAATTATAGGGGTTTCTATGATTTTAAATTTTAAATATTTATTTTAACAGAAAATAAATTAAGGATATATTTCTATACATTAATGTATGAACTAATTTTTGTTATACAGATATGTTTATAACTCAAACGACAGAGATTTTCTATAATTTTGTTTAAGTCATACAATAAGCAAAGGAGCATTTCGGCTTTTCAGATTGGTGTTGGACTTTAAATCTGTGAGTTGGAAGTTTCTCCAATTTCAATGGGACATTTTTAGTAACTCAATTTTATCTTCTTATCCTCTAGAATACATTTTCGAGTAAAATATTTTAAGTTTTATAGAGGATTATGAGAAAAATATTGTTTAGGGTGTGTCTATTAGTAGTGTAAGTAGTTTTAGTTGAAAATTGGTGCTGTATGCAATTTAAATATTACTATCCTTACATGTAATTAATGATTATAAAATACAATTTGGTAAGGGATCGTAACAATATTCCTCTCCAAAACTCTCTTTTCTATTCATTGTTCATATGCAAGATTTTTTTGATTTGGAGTTCCACAAGGTTGCTTTTTATGGCCTTTTCATTTTATTAATTTTTTTGTTTTATTTTTATTTTATCCAAAAACTTAGTATATATTTTGATAAAAGTTGACATAAACTAACTTTAACAAAAAAGGATTTGCTTTAGAAAAAAAAATTCTTTTTACCTGAAAGTTATTGTAGTTGTAGAGCTTTGTTTTCATTTCGTTTCGACTTTCCGCTTAGCAGCTGACACACTTCAGGGAACTTCAGAAAACGTCGATAAATCTTCAGGTTTTGCAATAATTCGTGTTAAATAGCAACCCAAATTCTTGTGTCATTACATAATAATCATAAAGCTCAAGTTTGAAGGCATTTTCTCTTCATTTCTGCTTTATATCGAAGAAAAAAAAGTAGGTACCTACATATATTTTATTTTGTATCTTTATTCTTTAGTAGAATTTTAAACATTTTTTCGTGAACGTTGGCATGACATGATAAAAGTTAAACTGATTGTATTTAATTTTATATTTATAGACATATATTGATTGAAGTGGAGCTCGTGATGTCTTTGCTCATCCACAGAGTCTGCAAATTTTCCGTCATGTCAAAGAGCTTCTTCATCATAATTTATATATATTTTAATTAAAGAGATGATTTATTGTGTCAACCCATCATTCTGGTTATTTCCCATTGCAGCCAGTATTCTGTTCTGTTATCAACTTTTCAAACATTATTAATCATTATTATATTGCTTGATGGAATGCCCCCTTATACTGTAGCTTCAACATCTTGTTGGCATCGAAAAGCATTGAACTACTTAACCTGACCCCGTTAAATTATATTTTCATTAAAAAACTTTCCACTCACAACCCAAGCACGAATCACCCACTGTGCTAAGTTTACTTATTTAAGTTTCTCATTCACCTCAAAACTTTACAATAATTCTCACTTCCTCAGATGCACTAGCAGAAAATTACTTAAATAAATTTGAACCGAAACGAAGGTGTTTCCTTGTTGCTGTGTTTTCGTCACCTCTTTCATCAAAAATATAATTTCTTTAATTTTTCATTTTACAAAATTTAATTTTGTATTTTTTTGTAAATTTATTTAATTTACAGTTTTTATATTTATATTTTTTGGGAGACAACTTGTCGCCGGATTCGAATGATACAACCTGACCAACCTCACATACACGCACCAAAAAAGTTGTGCAAGCGTAAGAATCTATTTTGGTTGTTGTTTTTATTTTTTGTCAAACAATTTTGAAATCGGTGCTGACAAGTTTATGTTATGTAGGGAGAGTGCTGTCAACATTTACCTAAAAACAAAAACTCACCTGTCAAACCAATGTGGTGGGAAAAATACTTTTTAGCACGTAGGACGTAGGTACCTATATATGAAAGGTACGTAATCCTTTTCTTTGTCAATATAAGAAAAGTAGGAGTGTGCTTCAATCTTATAGCACCCTTACAAATAGAACATAATCGAATTATTTAGCACACTCCCATATCAATCAAGGGTGTGGAATTTAAAAGTGTTTTTAGATTTTCCAAGCAAATATTTTCTCACAATGATGTCTTTACTGAAATTTGAAATCCATGAGACGATAATTTTTTTGAATTTAGAAAATTTTAAACTAACAGTCAAAGGTACATTGCCTTTAGCTTCTAAGACTAAGACAGTGGAAAATTCAACGGACATTAAATATGTAAGTTTTTCCAGACAGCAAATTTTCTGTTAGTAAAATAAATACTTTTTGTTTACTTTCACACTAAGAATTTCAAGGCGTGTGGGCCTGGAGCTAACCTGAATAAATGTATATTGAAACACCCGACAACAAACCGTCTTCTCTGCACAAAAAGAAAAAAATTGTTAAATTCCCATGCACTTGGTCTTAAATAATCTTTTTTCCAGTTGTATGCCAGGGTTGTTTACTTATTTAATCGAGGTGGTATTAATTGTGAACTCTATTACCGCGCTGCCACCTCTTTCGGTTAAATAAATCAACCCCCTCACCCTTTGTTTATTCTTGAAATATGCTTTGCAGAACATTTGTAGATATTTACTTTGTTTATGCTTTCAAGGTACAAATTTAATGTTTAAAGGGTGTTTTAAATTTTAAAAAGTTCTCCAAAGTTAAGCAACTGTTTAAGGAGTCATCAAAACGTCAAGCAATATATCAGAAGTAAAATAAAATAATTTTAAAGAAACTAAGTTAGTTTACAAAATGAAAAATGTATAGCATTAATAGCTTAATTCTTTCTCATACATAAATTAGGGGAAGACGTTGAGTCGAGGAAGGGGACAAATTTAAGAGCTTTAACTACTTTTCGTAATTATTATTATTCAAAGTTTATAAGAATTTGAAAAGCAACAGATGCCGAAATCTTAAATGTTGTGGTACAAGCAAACCCCACGACCCCTGACACTCTACTCCAAACAAAGAGACGTATTTGATTACCAAAGTGTTGAAATAAATAAATAAGTGATACGACAGCTTGTGGAGAACCATACACTCTTATACTCTTAAATATTAGGTACATATTTGATATTTTAAGATTTAATTTTTTAATTTGGATTTCTAATAACTAAGGGCAAATAACACCTTAAGGTCAGAAACTTTAATAAAAATCAAAATTTCAATTATGAAAAAGTAAGATCTCTTCCTTATTACATCGCTTAAAACTCGTTCTTTAAATCAAACAAAAATAATCCTTTTAATTAAAGTCAAATATCGACATTTCTTGACTTCAATTCTAAAAAAAGAGAATTCCTCCGAAAAAGTGGGTGTTTCAGAAATTTACCCGCATATGGGTAATTCTTTAAAATTGGGTTCTAAAGTAAGAAAATAAGGCTTTCCAGAAAATTTTTTTTCTTCTACTACCAGGAATTTTTAAAAGGCACTTTGTAACATTAGTTACCAAGTAGTGTGGGACTTGTACCGCACTAAAACCACAAGGAAATTAGGAATAATCTATTAAAGATAGACAAAAGATCTTTATTTCTTAAAAGAAACTCGCACTGAGGGAAGTTTAAAGTTTGAATTCTTGCCTATCGCTTTCAGACCATCAGCTCATGCTTGGTTCTTCCTAGTCTCCAAACATTGTCTCGTACACTTAAGACAATCTCAATCTCTAAGTTAGAATGACTATGCAGTCGCTGATTATTTGATACAGCGTATTTTCTAACAACTTCTGTAAACATTTCAATTCGTAGGTCACGATATATGTATGATTTCTGAAGGCTACTGTTGGCATTTCTTTCAAAACCTGAGCAGTAATTAGATCATACCCGTGTGCTTTTTTATTTCATCAATTGTGTTGACACATACTTCTTACTTCTTTGAGCGTGACAAAGAGAATTTCCAATTCATCGTTTCTATCAGCAAAATGCAAATTATTTGGAAAGGGCTTAAAAACATTCGAGAGATGTTTCGCAAGGAGGTCAGCCTTCTCTTTTGGGTTTGCAATCCATTTTCCGTCTTGTGGATTTTTAATTTCCAGCCTTTTTAGCTGTTGAGCTGCTTTCCAAAGGGTAGAAGCGATTGTCGTCTAACTTTTTAGAAATCTTTTTTGAATTCACAGATTATTTTTTTGTGTTTATTGCTTTGACGGTTAAATGTTACCTTATCGTCAGGGAATGTCGTACATTTTCTTCGAGCCCTTCTTTTTTTTCCAATATCAGCTCCTTTACTTCTGCAAGGTATTTTATTTCAGTTTCTCTCCTGTTCGAAGTATTTGCTGTACTGTCTTCTGAAGCCTGTTGCACATCAATATTCATGATCTATTTGTTCATTTTTTTCCACAGGGGATCCTTGCTTTGTATAACTTTCTAGTTTTTCTCTGAAATGGTACTAGTTTACTCTTTTATTCACGAGTTTAGGATTACTTTATTCTCTTATCTCTATTTCACTTAGTTATAAGCTGATAACTCGAGTATTATCTGACTATAAGTCGTAATTACATACAGCACCTGTGTAATTTCGTTTAATAACTTTAGCTTCGAAAAATTCAATAAAGTCTGGTATTTTATTCGGATCAGATGGCCAGTAAATGAATTTAAAATTTAAAAAATCTATGATTTTTGCTGATTGACCCCCTTAATTCTATAAGAAACAGTATTTCTGGATTTAAGATTTTGATATCAATATGTAATTTGATATATATGCAATTATAGATGTGTCTGGAAATATCACTTTGTGGTTACTAGTCAATAGTTTGACAGAGAGCTTTCTTAACGTAAGAAAGAGACGTGCTATTAACCTTCATTAGCGTAGCACCGGAATTCATTTCAAAAATTAATTTTTCTTGAAAAATGACGAAATGTTTCACACCATTATTTATTCTATCTATTTGTTCTATTATGAACAATTCTCTGTTGAAAAAGTCAGCCGCTTTTTTCCCTTATTCAATTCTGTCATAATGTTCACGTGTAAATGCCTACCACTTTACCATTTAGCTTAGTTTTGAGCATACTGTCAATGACAGGTATTTTTTTTCAAGCCGTACTACACGAATATGAAGTATGTCTTAGCCGGCTAAATTTGTTCATCCGATTGTAATACACAGATATTCAAAATTAATTTAAAACCATATGTACATCGGTATCTTCTTTTAAACCCATCCTATTTTCCCAACCTCTAGAGCACTGAGTTTCGAGATATTGCACGCGCAAAAAATAAAACAAATATTTTTCTTAAAATCATAAAATGTATCCATAAGTTATTTTTACTTTCAAAAATGTCTTGTTCCGTCTGAAGAAGCTATTAAAATACTCGCAGTAAAGTTATTTTTATCCTTTTTAACCTTCACACTTTTCACTCAAGAACAACTCATAAAACTCGTAACACCCTGTAAATTTCTGCGCTAACTATAGTTATTTCAATATTATTGTTCTCAATCACACTAATGGAGCTTAAAGGTGTCACATTAAAAAATGACCTCTGTGCGGCGAGAAAGCTTTGCTAATGATTCATTGTCCTGGTGTTTTTTTTAAATATAGGTTAATAACCGTCAACCACACGAAGAGTGTGCAACTTAAAAACTATTAATTAGAAAAAGAAAGAAAATCATTATTATTTTCTTACCCCAAATTATAAAAGAAAATAAAAAAAAAAATACAAGTGTGACCTTGTTTGTTTGTTTTGACAAGGAGTGAACATTCGAAACGGAGGCCTCAGCTGTGTTATATAAACAATTCATCGACATTATAAGATCGAAACGGCCTTGAGGCCGTCGAAGTGCTGCAAATCGGCACATTGGCACATTAAGTGTGTATATATGTTGGAAATAAAATTGGAAGAATAAAAAATTTCAATTGCCATGATGAAACACGAGAGTGTAATGACTTCAACAACAATTCCTATTGAAATGCCGACATCCAAACGCCATAATAATGACATGATACGATGTATAAACGACGTGTGGCACAGTAAAAAGGTCAATACATCCAGTATTGCTGTCAGCACACCAAAAAGTCCAATCGTAAAGGCTTTTGACTTTCTGCCATGGTCCCGCAGTAGAAAACAACAGCATTTAGCCGAAAAGTCATCCGAAGAGAAAAAGGACCCCAACAATACCCACTATCAAAAGAATATATTCCGTAATGGGGGTGGGATAATTCGAGACATTCTGACTGACAGACTTAACAAGGACCGTGCTAGAGATAGCAGTCTCGGTCGGTTGGATATGAAGCGCGTTCAAAAGAAATCAAAACAACTTTCGAGAAATAAAAGTCTTGATATTAATGAACTGATTGACACTGTTGAGAATGAGCTGGCGGCAGAGAAGAAACAGGACGTCCGCAATCGATTCATGGACGATACATTCATTGAGAACATTATCCGTGCCAAATCAGAGGATGATGGAAGGGTGGCGGCAGTGGTGGGGCCGGAAAAACACAGCAATGGGAAGCACATTCTGTTCAACGACGAGAACGTCGTGTATCTGATTAAAGATGAAGTTCGTCCCAGCAAGCGCCCCGGGAGGAGTACATCCAAGAAAGATGACAGCCATAGAAGCTCGAGTAAGTCAAGGGGGAGCAGTAGCCCGAGGCCATCGAGTATGGTGGAAGAGGGGACAAGTGTATTGAAGGCACGTCTGAGGTTCAAGAAATTGTCACCGGAAGTGAATAGCACTACAATGATGCCATCAGTATCAAGCAAGAGAATGATAACGACAACTGTGGGTGGGGGAAATGGCATCCCTCCAGCATCACCATCTTCATTGTCAACATCGTCATCTTCGTCGACATCAACAGCTGTAGCAGTAGATAGCAGCAGTGTTGTTGGTGGTGGCAGCAGCAGCAGCAAGAGGGGGATCCTTAATAGGCAAAATACAAGTCCAAATGTCGTTGTGTCACTTACCACCCCCAACCAAGAATACGGATCACAAATCCGACGAAGAAAGTCCTTCAACGAAATAAACTTGGAAAACAATGGAAATAGCAGTTCCAGCAGCTTAGGTGTTGGCAGTGGTTTAGACGGAGGGGGTGGAACCGTGACTGATGACAGACCCAAATCCGATAAGCCACGAAAAAAGCTCTCGTTTCGAGAACCAGTGGTTGCGCCTCGGTGTGCTGAACGTAGAATAAGCACACCACAACAACAACACCAGCTACAGCAACAGCAGCAACAGCAATTTAAAAATCCTGAGGATACATCAAGTAAGGTTTTTGACAACAAATATGCCGCTGTCAACAGCAGTGTTGGTGGCGGATTATCGAATGTCACAGGCAATGGCAATGGCTTTGGTGATGTTGATTCAGAGGTAAATTTTTTAAGATGGAAATTATGGAAAATTTATCTTTTGAGTTGTCTTTTTTATATGAAATTAACTTAGGTATCTTATAAATAGGTTTATTATCTTAAGAAAAGTTTCGTTTTAGTTTATTTATAAGCCTGACGAATTTGATTTGTTATTTGTTTTTTTTTTTTTTCATTTCAGTCACAAGCTATGCGTATTGTTAGGACAGTAGGACAAGCGTTCGAAGTATGTCACAAATTTAACCTTCATAAGAATTCCTTAGATAATAACGAAGAAAGATCAGACGCATCGTCTGATTTACTTGATGTCGAACATACATCAGAACAATTAAGTGATGAGGATTTATCCAAAAAAGGTAAGTTTTAAATTTGTATATTTTATCAGCTGGCCCGAACGGCTTCACACGGAATATTTCATTAATTTTAACATTTTTAAAAATAAAATTTATATACAGGGGCTTTGAGCAACACTTTACAATGATTTTGTTGGCACGCTTCAATAATTTATATACACAAATGTAAAATGTTATAGTTTGAGAGTGTGAAGTCATCTATTAGCTCTCCTATTTTCGTGAGGGACAAAATTAGGCGATTGGCAATTCTGTGTATTCTGATATCGCCACAACCCCTGAAAGTATGCAATTTCGCTGAGTTGAGCTGAGTTATGGGCGAACAAACAAAAAACAATGCCTTTTTATATCTATACAAAATATAACATGTATTCATATTTTTTATTGGGGTTGATGGAATCTTTGGCTATTTTCGAAAACGTCAAATCAACGTCAAAACAACGTCATTCAAAGTCACTTTCCTCGTCAAATGATCGTTATTTTTGACGAAGGTTTTACTCTCGTTTTTGACTTTTATGAATATACTCTCCTGACTTTTCAATATATCTTTGCTGTGAACTCGATATTCGTCTGCATAGTTGTGCCGCAAATTATGTTATCAATATTTGAATTTTTCAAACTGCGTTGTCGAAAATAATTCTTTTGTATTCAAATTTCGTTTTCGGTCTTCGAACAGTTGACTTTCGGAGTTTGCAAATAAGAACATCTTGCAAATTGTTTTTGACGCAAATGACGTTTTTCGAAAACGGAATTTTTTGCACCAACTGAAGTTTTAAAAAAGCAGTTTTTGCACCGGAAAGAACCTTTAAGACTTTTCATAGTTAAATATTCTATAATATGTACCGTATACAATTCCGTTTATACTTAAAATCAATCTTTACATTTCTTCGTAAAATTTCCAATTTCATAAAATCAAAGGCTGTGGTTTAAATTTAGGGCACTATTTTGCTGTTGATATTGCTGAAAAACTTCTTGGCAATTATTGATTATCGTGAGAAACATAAATTGATATTATTTTAACTTATACGAATTTTTCTCAAAAATAAAAAAACAAATTCTGCTCACATAGATGACAATTAAAATAATATAATTTAACATGAATAATTTGTGACAAACGACTTTTTTGAGTATCAACGATGATTAACGAAATGTTTGAGATTTCAGAACAAAGATCTACACCAAAATAAAGCTTTTGTCGGAATTTTTATCGAAGCCAAAATCTTATTTTATTAGTTTACTGACTTCTTTTTGGGAATCCATAATTTTTTTTTTTCATCGTAAGTGAATGAGGAAATATTATCTAACAAAAATTAAAGGCGAGTTATTTATGTACATTCGCATATTTTAATTTAATTGTTTGCTATGCAACTAATTCTTATAAAATTACTTTTTTTTTAAAGGAAACAAGTTTCTCTTGCAGTATTTCAAAGAAATGAACTTGTTTCTTAATAGCGTTAACGGTTAATTTTATTCATTTGGGATAAAATCTTTAGAATTTTACCTGAATAATAAAAGTTAAACTAACATTTGTGTGGGAAGTTTTTTTTTGTTAAATTTAAAGGTAAATTATTTTCGATCTCAATAATGCCAAAAAGCTTGTCTGTTTGTTTTTGGTTGCTCAAATTATAATCTGTTGATATTAAAAAGCAGTTAAGTATAGATACACAATCATTAAAAAAAACCAAGGGCAAAAATTTCGCATTTGCCTTTTCATATAATATTTTAAGACCGTTTATACATATAAGGAAAATTTAACAAACCTTATTTCATCAACTCCAATTCGCTTTAAGACACACGCAAACTGAAAGCCTTGACAATAAACTAGATATTAAAACTTTTATCTGTCGTTATATTCATGTAATTGTCAATCGAACATTTAAATGTAATGAAATAGCTAATAAAGTTTTAAAAATAACATACACAAATTCTAATTTCCTTCCGTGCTTTTTTTGCTATGTTCTTCTAACAAAATCGTCAAACATTTTGTATACACTTTGTATAAGGTTTTTACGATCCAAATTTGAAGCACCTTTTTGTCTATTAAAGTTCTAAAAACATTCGTAAACATTGATTTTTATAACAATAATTAAAAAAATTTTAGAAAATGTTATGGCCTTGTTCTTCGTTTACCTACATAATAATGTCCGGAAAATGAAATAAAATTTTCAAAAAAAAAAAAACAATTTTGCATTTGGAAAAACGCCTCCAAGTGCTTGCCAGGATTTTCCATTCAATGGATTTTAATTTTTATATTTTTTCTTAAATAAATAATTCAATAAAGAAAAAAAAATATAAAATTATATTAAAATCTATAAGAAATTCGACTGTAGGTGTTTGAAGAAGACACACATGGAAGACACAACGGACAATGATTCTAACGAAATCATTAATTTCCCCAATCGCCGTGCCATTCGTTTTATACACTTCGTATATAATAATTAATAAAGTGTGTTATATTTGTTTATTTTTTTTATATATACATAGGTAGGTATATACAATTTTATTTCATTACTCTTTGGCAGATATATAAATATTTGTTTATATATATGTACGTTAATATGTATAAACCTACTATACAAGAAGAAAATATCACGTAAAATAGCTGGCTACTCGTGCAGCATGTCGTTCGATGGCCCACAGGAGATTTATTTCTGTCTTTGATTATTATAATGTCGTCGATTATAAGGTGGCCAGGCCAGGCCAAATGGTGACGTCAACAGCCACCTTGCTCTCAAAAAAAAAATTATTTCATTTAATCGAATCGCTCTGTAGCAATTTTACTTAAATTTACTTTTACAAATCGAGCCACCATCCCCGCAAAAAACCCAACAAAAGGAACACACCAGTGTGGGGGGTCATTTTGCTCTTATTTTTTTATGCTGTAAGCTTTGCTAAAATGTTTAATATATATAGTACCCATTTTAATATTTATTTATAAATTTTTTTTTGTTTATTGAGAAACAATTCTATTTTGATGTACAATCAGGCGCGTGTAGAACAAAAAAAATATATGAATTAAGTGCAAATTCGTAGAAAAATATAGTAATATCTATATTATGTCTATGTTTAGTATAAGTATGTACATCTAAACAGGTGGATTCGTAGAAATGATTTAAGATTAAAATTTAAAGTTCTTAAACTACTTTATGTATATACGTTCTTTGTTTTTCTTTTTCATATACAATATATTTAAAGGTCAAAAGTAAAAGTTGGAAATTTTGTTTATTTATAATTGAAGAATATTTATGAGATATTTTTGACGTAGTAAGGTTAAGGATAAATAATTTGAAATGGCCAATTTTACGTCATAACCAATGCACGTTTTTTATTGTTTATAAACATGAAAATTGTGGTAATTTATAGACCACTACAGAAATGAGGTTTTTTTTATGTTTTTTCTGGTTTTGGAATAAAACGTATTAATGATTTGTATTAATATTTTTATTTTTGTTTTTTACCAAAAACGTGTAGTTTGTATTTTTTAATTTTGTAGTGTTTTTTGTACGCTTCTTTTTCAAAGAAATATTAAAACAATTGCTAGAGCTTACCATCAAAGATTTTCTAACTCAAAAATTGTGTATACAGCTCATCAAATAGTACAGTATTAGTAGCTGCCTGGGCGAAACGCATAGGACTAAAGGTCACAAAAAAACTTTATTTTGAATTTCATTCAATACAGTCCACTAAAACAAAAACAAAAATAATAATTTTCTTATTATTTGTGTTTCTCTTATTCTTATTAAAACTGAAAAGTTATAAAGGATTATTTTGTGTATTAGTCCTCGTATCAAAATGTTGTCAATTGCTTTCTCTATATCGAGGAAGCATCTAACAGCATGCTGGCAATATCGTTTTGAAACCTAAGGAGTGGATGAAGCATAGAATAGTTATCTCGAAATCCGAACTCCATATTGGGGATGATATAGTTGGTGTTGCAAAACATCTTGATCCTCCGAAGAATAAATAATTCCTGGATTTTGTTTATGTTGCTTAGCAGGGAAAATGGGGCGAGTTCTTTTATCACATTTGTTTGCTAGAGGCACAATTTTGTCTGTATTCCATCTCTTCGGGTAATAGCAAGGAATGTATCGTCATGACTTTAGGAAACTTCCTTGTATGTACGTACTACGTAATTACTAATTAGAAATAATGCGTCGTCCACTATGGATTATCTCAGCTACATCTTCGGGGCTTGTGAAACTTCCAGTTGGCTCGGTATGGAAGGGTTGCCATGTAAATATTGAAAATAGTGCTATTGTTTATTCGATTTCCTCGAGGAATGCAGGGTCATTGGGTGGATTTGGAACTAAATTTTCTTCGAAATATTCCACAAATGCCTCCACTTTATCCTAAGCAGTGAGCAGTCATATTATGACTTCTCCTTGCTTTGAGCTGATTTTTTTTTGTCTTTTCCAAATAATCCTGTTGATTTCCTTGAATCAATCGGGTCCAGGTTTGATGTTTTGCAGTCCTTTTAGGAACTGGCTCCATTTTCTTGTGTTCACGCTCTTATTATACATATTGCGGTTAAAACTGAGCGTGAACTATAATTTTACAGAAAACCTAATATTCACATTTCAATGCACTTTACCAGTGATAGCTAGACAGATGATGTATGGATACTGGATAGACATTGAACAGGAAGTTTTAACGGGTATTTGTTTTGGAATTTATACCAAACGATTGGCTCTTTTCTAGAGCCACGCGTAGCGAAAATTTGGAACTGCTTTCAATACAATTTGATGAACGGTGGCGGGAAAGAAGAGCTGTAATGCATATCATTACAATATTCCACTCCCCAAATCAGTTATTTTTTGACTACACAAAGTCCCTTTCCTATTTAATAGTTTTATACAGTTTTTAAATAGTATTTTTTATTTTTTTTGTTTTCTATTTTCAGAGCAAATCGGAGTCACGTCTGAAATAAGCCCGCCACAAAGACCTAATCATCTAGAATTAACGTCCCAAATGAGCAGTGCCAATCAAAAATCACCTTGTGTACTCGTAAGTATATATATATGTACATTGTACATATCTCGTATATTATTTGTTTTTGAACGTTTTTATTTTTAAACATTGACACTTTTTGCGGTTCCTGCTCTTATTTCAATATAATAATCTATCTCTCGACTAGTAAATTACGCCGTTCCAAAATAGACTATAGCATTTTTGTTTTTCCTCTCTCCAAGTGACTAGAATTTTCGTCCACCGCCGACACGGCCGGTCCATAATTTGGCTGTGGAAATATTATTAAAATTCATATACAAATGTACTGTACAATGAGGCAGTATATTGCATAGTAATTGACTGCAACACAGAGATATTTAATGTATATTTTACCTCCTGACTGCCATCAGAGTAATGTCTTAATGAATTTTAAATTGTCTTCTTCCATCCTGATGCAGCTAGATAAACATGAAAACAATTCTAAAAATATGAAGATGATTCGACAGTGGACACAGATAATATAAATCCATTATGAATTCTGTTCTTTTTTGAGAAATTCAAATTTTTTTTATTCAAAAAAAACATATATTAATTTTGTTTATATAATTTTTTAACTTGACTTTGACCATTTCACGTCTTTTCCTTTAAAACAAACAAACCTTTAGTGCAACAATTTTGCCAGAAAGTACACCCACAAAAAAACATCCGTGTTGCATTGCCATTATAAACAAATGCGCAAACATTATACAATTAACAATAATATTTATAAAATTTACAATAGCACGTAAAATGTCTGGATACTCTTATTTCCAAAAAAAAAAAAACAGAAAACTTTTTCACGTTCATCAGTTCGTGCCTTAGTGTAAACAAACAACAAAATAAAACGCATCACTGAGAAGTTGATTGGACGGACACCATCTTTGATGTTCGGTTGTTAATCACCACAACCGATATTTTCCATTGTATTCAAAACTTAAATTTTGTTCCCAGAAATAGTTTTTTTTTTCAAAAAAAAATCTGAAAAAAGAAAACAAATCCATCTGGTGAACATAAATATCTCGTATTTCAAACTAAATAGCTTTATATTTTAAAAATTAAATTTTAAAACAATATTTATATCTATATTTTTATTGATACTTAAATATTTCCTTTAAACTTCCATGAAACAAGAAACAAAAATGAAAAAAAAAATTAAGGAACAATTTACATAATTTATTTCACTCAGATTTATGGCGCTTGAGGATTCTTTTTTTTCGATTTGTTTATTAGTGGTTTCTAATTTTTTATTATTAAAAATACAAAATAAAAACAAAAACAAAAAGAAAAAGAAAAAGAAAAAGAAAAAGAAAAAGAAAAAAAAGATGTGTATTTTTGAATTGAATTGTTGTGAAATTAGATGATTGATGAAAATGTTAAGATATAAACCAAAGTATTGTTGGAATTAGTGTTGCAATTGAGTGGAAACATTGCATTTGGAAGATGTGTTTATGACGTCATTGATGTTGTTGATAGTAAACACTTTCTGATGGAAATAAACTAGAAAATCAAAAAGGAATAATATAACTGAAAATACAATTGATTTTTCTTCGAAACGTTGTGAAAGCTAAATATTTGTTTTTCTTTCAAAAATTAGAATGAATATATCTATGTATATGTTTATAGTAGTTTTTATGTATATTTGATGGAATTTTCTTTGTTAGCGAAATTCTTGAAGGTTTAGTGAAAACGAAATCTAAAATATAAATAAATAATTTTTAGAAAATAATTTTAAATGCATAATTCTAAATATGCTGGTTAAAGCAAAAGTATGGATTACATGCCATTACTTCGAAGGCATGGAAAGATAATGCACCAGGCGTATTAATTATATTTAAAACTTTCATTGAATTTTGATAAATCTAAAAATCATTCAACAGTGATTATGTTCATAATTAATTAATGTTCAGGATTTGAATGGTTATTTTAATAAAAAGAAACTCATTTTGACACAATCTTTGAAGTAGAAAGAATGACTTCTATATCAAAAAGAGAAAACGTTGTAAAGTCTTCTGATAGGTACATAATATGTCATTCTACAGAAGAAGTTTTATCATTTCGGACATAACAGGTTCGAAGTTTAATTAAAATTAAAAGATCGATTTCCAAAAAAAAAATTGAATCGATAACCGTTAAATGGGTACCTTACCTACTTATAACATAAAACCAGGAGCGGACTGTCAACCGAGATTTTGTCTGATGGGCCCTGGAAGGACCAACATTGCATGGAAGCCCTGCAGTACTTTCTGTTCTTTCAAAAAAAATTTCTCATAAAATTGAATTTCCAAATATACCTACAGTAGAATCTGGGAAAGATGAACGGTTCTATAAGATGAACCGTTAAGGATACAAATATTTCGTTCATCTTTCCGAACTGTGGGTTCTTTGAAAAGTGAATCGAATAAATTGTTTTAACATTCGCTCTCATGCGCATTGATTTCACTTTTTCGATTCACTTTGTGCAAATAAGGAATTCTGGTTCAGTGAATAAAATTCTCTGACGAAGTATATTACCGATCCCGAAACTTCTTAGCAATTCTCTCATTTTTCGTATTTTTTTAAGGGACACGAGAAACGCATGAGATAGAAAGTTTTTTTTCATGAACAGGACAAAGAAGAAGATCTGGTTGAATTGTGCATCGTTTGGTCGTATTCACACTTGCTTTTCACAGATTCACTTCCAAATATGGACGTGAAAGCAAATTATTCATATGAATGTTTTTTTACGTTTGGTACAGAAGTAGAATGAGATTTAATAAGAAAGGGTGAAAATTTTTTCGATTCACTTTTTCACAGAACCAGAATCGGCCCCCAGTTCGGAAAGATGAACGAAATATTTTCATCCTTAAGTTGTCAAAAAGATGAACGCTTTATTCCCATAACTAAATTTTTGAATCCTTCTTTGCCTTTATAGTTCCTCGTATTTGAAAAGATGAACGGGCCCTTTTTTATATCTGTTCATCTGTTCAAGTTTCTACTAAATACAGCTTTTGTGGCCCCAAAGGAATCTCAAGAAGCCCACACAGCTTGGTTATGGGCCCCGCAATGAAGATAAAGCTGTTTGGTCCTAACAAGATTATTTTAATGAAAACTATTGGTAGTTAAGCTGATGGAGCTCCCACACTCATCATTATTGTATTGTTGTAGTTCTATTCTCAGACAATTTAAACTAAAATATATAGTTGGGGCTGCCAAACTAAATATTGAGCTACTTTGGGCCCATTGGTAATCTAAGGAGCCTCCCAAATTACTCCTTGTAAACTTTTTATTCTATAGGTTTTTGAAGTACTTTCAGTTGAATTTAAAGAAAAGCTTTCGCACAAAATTTCAGGCCCGCATAAACAGAATAGAAAAGAACACCAACGATATTTCGATTGCTGAGAGTATTTTTGAAATTTCGGTAGAAATAGAAAACATCAAAATACGTTACATAAATTTCGAAGCAGACTGCGTGTATTCGGTTTTAGAGAATAAATCCCTTGTGACAATTATAAGTTTATACACTTTGCGTGTTCAAAATTAACTTTGAGCAGAAATGTACGGTACCTATAGAGCCATCAAACGCCAACTAACTTTAATCATTGAATATAGAAACTTCAACTCTTAATTGAAAATAGCATTATTATTAAATGCTTATTCCAAAAATACTTTCGGTCCCAGATTCCTCCATAAAATTTTATGAGTTATTTCACCTCTTAACCATTTTCTGTATATATCATCACAGTATTTGAACTTAAATAAGGTTTTCCAACTTCTTTCCATAGTATTGGTTTTTAATCAATTTTTAATTTTGCTCCAAAAAGTTATGATATCAAATCAAGACTCATTGACAAAAGCATCAAGCTTCTTGCTCTTAATTATACCCTTCTTATTCGAAAAGAATAATTTTCCCCCAAAACTTTGAATTTTCCTTAACTAATTCACTTGAGTTAAGTTCAAGTATATAATTAAAAAACAAAACTTTCTCATTCATTTTGGTTATTAATGCCAACTTAACCAATTTATTTGTTTTCGATTTTATTTTATCAAATTCTGAAATTAATTGGCAAGCACAATAATTCAATTATTTATTCAACTCAATTGTATTCGATTTCATATTTTGCTATTCAATTTATTTGTATTTTATTTATTTTTTATTGTTTTAATAGACTGACGAGGAGAAATCGCCATCATCGCCCATATCGCCCAGCAGGGAAATCAACAAACTCAAGGATCAATTAGAACAACAAGCAATGCAAACTCGACAAGCCCTAGCACAATTGATGCTCGTTCGAGAGCAGTTGATATCCGAAACGAATGCAAGAATCGAAGCTCAGGTATGTTAACTGTGCTCTGCAGGTGAAATGAAGGTGTATTATGTATATTATAGGGAGGGAGTCTTAAACTATCTCAATGCACTTATATAAGTGCCTGGCGGGCAAATCAAAATTTAATTTAATTTTATCATGTACATTGCAGGCTCGTACCCAACAATTGCTGCAGCAAAATAGAGAATTACTAGAGCACCTGGCATCATTGGGGGCGTATACGGATCCACAAGCTACAACTGGACTAACATCGGCCAATATAGCACTGGCACCCCAGGTAAGCAAAATAAAGTGCAAGCATGTGGATTTCTGTTTTTTTGTTGCAGTCTGCTTCAATTTGTTGTTGTTTTTGTCCTTTGATGTTGTTGTTTTGTTTATTAATTTGCTACCTTTTGTAGCTGAGAGTATTGTTTTTTTTTTTTGAACAGGGTGTGTCCAAAATAAAAACAGAAGACAAATTTAAATGGCAGCTTTCGGGCTTTTAAAATTACATAGTTGGAAATAGATATTAGGTCTGTTTCTTGACTTCCCAAAACTGCAACTTTCTAACCATTTGAGCCCAAAGTTCTGTCAAAATCCATATACAAAATAAAATTGGACTAGAATTGGTCAAAATTGCCAGTTTTGGGAAGTAAAAAACAGACCTAATGAGCGTTTATTATAAAAGTAATTCAAAATAATAACAATAATCAATGATGATTTGGTTGCAAAATTTTGCAATTCAAAGAATGTACCTGAAATTCCCTTATTCATAGCCTTTTTATGTAATGAAATAATCTCTAACAATAATAATTTGCTTCTTTTATCTAGAAATAAAACTTTGCCTCTTAATTTGACAGCTGTCATTTGTCAAAAAAGCATAGACAAATAAATAAGCAGTTTAAAAAAAAAAAATCCTTTACTGTCAATTTTAAATTAATAAATGTTTACTAAAGACAATTTTAATTAAAAGGATTATTCCAATGACTTCTTTAATTCCTTAACTGGTTTTAAGAAAAGCGTCATTATATTTTTTTCTGTTTAAATCTTGGAACACCCTGTTTAAATTTTTTTTCTAGCTTTCGTGCAATTGCAGCCGGACATGGCCTGCAATTTTATAACAAAAATTTCATCCGTGCTTATTTTGATTTCGTTTTTATAGCCCAGTGAATCCACTTGTGTTTTGATTTTTATTAAGTTTATTAAGTGCTTGCATGTTTAGAGTGCTCATTGTTGTTACTTTAAGTGCTTACTTCTTTTTTTTTTTGTGTGTGTTTAATTTGAGTTCGCTTGAACGTTATTTTGGTTTGATTTTATCATGATAAAAAAAATTGGAATCTTCATCAAAAAATTTTCAACTTTATTCCAGTCACAGCTACAGATGCTCTTTCAAGAGCCTGCTGATTTATCTGTAGCGTTAAGAAAAGCAGTTCTTGCATCATCAAATAATAATAATTTGGCAGCCATTAATCAGCAGATAAATAGTTTGGGATCAATTAACCAGCAGCTGACAACGCTGAGCCATCAGCTGAGTGGACTCAATCAACAGAGCCAGAATCTGCAGAATTTTCAAAGTATCAGTGCCACATTGCAGCAACAGCAACAACAGCAGCAGCAACAACAACTGACGCCATCACAGCAGCAACAACAACATCAACAGTCTTCCTTACACCTGAGTAGTCCTCCAGTATCACAGCCATCTGGCAGTCCAATACCACCAATGAATGCACTTCAGAGTCTAAGTAATCAGTTTACAAACATATCGGCTCAGGGCAACCAAGATATGCTGTCGAAAGAGCTATTTCAAATGAACCAAGAACTTCTGAATCGCCTGCAGACCTTGAATCTTAACCCTGGGAACAATGGTAACAATCCGGGAAACCTGAATGGAACAGGAGCCATAGGCAACAGTAATTCGCCGCACAACTCGTTCTTCTATGTCAACCCTATGCAGTCCTGCAGTCCAAATAACAATAGTCCTTTTAATTTTTTAAGTACCCCTAGTTCCCTGGGAAATCTAACTCCATCTCCAATGGGAACTATGAACCGAAATTCCTACTCAAATAGCCCGATCAATGACGATCTTGGTATTAGCATAGACAAGAACCTAAATAGACTGGAAGAGAATCACAACTTTCTCAAATCGGGCGGGGCTTCCAATGGCAACTTAACCGGAGCGAGTTGTAGTGGAAATGGTAATATTGAGAGTAGTCGATCATCAGCCGAGGCCTCAACCTCCTCATCGCCGAACAGAATAACGAACGAACAACGGTTTAATACAGTAATGCTAAAAGTCACCGATGAATCGGGAAATGTAACGAATCAAAGGAAACTCTCGGCGACTCCAAGTTTTATCACCCGAAGTACAAGTGAAAAAGTACCAAATCGAAGCCAAATGATGAGTCAAGTTCAAAGGACGGCTTGGGCGCGGCACACCACCAAATAGAACGTTGATTAAATTTATTTAAGTATTATAAAAAAAAAAACACATAGCGATTGATATTCTCAAGGGGTTGGTGTTGAAAATTCACTGAATTCTCTGACAGTATTAACAAAATAAAATTGTATTTCTATATAAATGAACGGTTTTTAAACACTCGAAAAAGTGATACCTAATAAGAAACCCCCCTTTTACCAACCACTATTTTACTGAATTCAACGTGCCATGAATACGTGTATAGGTTATATTAAAAAAAAAACAATTGTACCTATCTATAATTGCACATCATATCTTTTAGGTTTTAGTAATAATTTTAAGGTTATGTATTTGCCGACTGCATTGACATGAATTAAGCCAAATTTAATTTAAAAAAAAAGAAGCGCTAACAAAATAAATGAAAAAATAGTTTAAAAAAAATTTTAATTTTTTTTTAATTTTGTTTATTTCAAAGAATATTAAATTTGTACATAAAACGAATATATAAATTTAAAAACAAAAAATGAACGCGTCTTATTGTTTACCTGGAATACTATCGAAATATTTTTTTTATTCAAGTTCAATTACATTATTTTAAGTTATAAAATAATTTTCTTTAAGAAGTCACATTATAAAAGCGGGCAAAAATTGTAATTATTCACAAAAAAAAAAAACAAACAAGTGACTTTTAGAGTTATTTATAAGTAAAATATATTCATAAACTTAAGAGGATTAAATCAAAATAATTGTTATATTTTATGTTGAAAATTAAAATTTTAAATGATAAATTAATTTTAAATGTGTTATGTGTTTCAATCAATAAAAAGGCTTGGATTTTTTCTTCTGAGGCTTCTTTTAAAAATATTTCCAAAAACTCACTCGAAATTGAATTTTGTTCTTTGTTTGAATTTGAATTTGTTTCAATTTTCTTGGTATACATATTAAAAGAAAACTATAGTAATAATTCTAACTCCTGGAAAATTCTTTAAAGCAATCAAATCAAAAAGAAAATACCAAATTACAAAAATAATAATATTTCTTTCGAAAATTAGCCTCTCATATGTTTCTGAGATTTTATATTTTTTCTATGAAAAATTGGGTACATTTTTTTCATCAGAATTTAAAAATATGAGAAATTTTTCTGGGGAATTCTGTTATGTATGTCTGAAATTAAAATACAAAAATTAGAAGTCAACAAAATTATTTGTTTTGGGTAGGTAGCCTAGAGATGATCACGGAGATCCACGAATTACTGAAAATTTACTTGTCTACTATGAGATGGTACTAATATTAACATTTGAAAGAAAACATGTCACCACAAAATTAAAAGACCCACAATTAATACACACATCAATTTTAAAACGTATGTAGGTATGTATTTTGCCTGGCCGTCTTACGTTACGTTGATGTCAAATTCTGTCCCAAAGATCGCATTAACACGAATCTAAGGTTTAATGCGTTGAATATTTTGTGTGACTATGTTAGCACTCCGTCAACGTCAATAATTGATCATAAATAACAAAAGCAAAACAAAAATTCGAAACCAATCATCAACCTTATTTCGAGCTGGTTGAAATACTTCAGATGGAGAGACATCTTGGCAAAAGGTATACACTCTCGAAACGCTTTACATCCTTAAAAACAACAACAAAATGAATAGGAAACAAGACATGCAAAGCATCTTTGCAGTTTATTGCTCTCTTCCGTATTTGCACAAAAATTTTACATTTTGTCAATGTTATATACTTTTTTAAATTGTTTATAATAATTTTTTTCACTGTGTATGTTTCAATAATGATCCCCTGAAAAAGTAAAATTTCGGAAAAGATTTGTAAAAAAGTGGAGTAAATCGAAAATTTCCGGAGTAGATTTGAAAACGAAAGAAAAGTTTTAAAAAACTTTATTTTTTAAACAAAAAAAATATTTTAACAAAAATAAATATTTTTTAACAAAAACAAAACAAAAATCAAATAAATTCCATTCGTTTCAGAATAGAAGAGAATTTTAGATTCAAACAGTCAGTGTTGTATAGAAAATAAATGATATAATAGTCCTATCACTTCCTTTCATGTGGTTTGCCAAAATAATTTTTGAATTTTTCAGTGTGAGAAAAGGGAGTAGATCTCAAAAAAGCGGAGAAGATTTATTTTCTTTCTTAAAATTGGAGTATATTTACTCCGATTGGAGTACCTAATGTTCGAACGCTGGGCAGCGATCTATCTCGAAACTTCGGAAAAGTGATCGAAATTGCTTTGTTTCAATGCAAAAGCCAAAGAAGAACCAGATTCTTCAACATTATGAAATTTCTTACCTTTCCAACTTAGCCTGCGTTGATCTTTATTTCAAAAATATCTAACTTTGTATAGGTTCTTTAATCCATCGATATATTAGGTCTGTTTCTTTACTTCCAAAAACTGCCATTTTTGACCAATTATAGACCTATTTTATTTTTTTGTGTGGACTTTGACAGAACTTTGGACGAAAATGGGTACAAAGTGGTGGGAAGTAAAAAAACAGACCAATTGTATCCATCCGTCAGTTGAATTTGACAGTTTATAGCTTGAGAGATAAGATAAGATAAACCTTTATTTTGACGAATATTGAATATATTAATTAAAACGCCATCTAAAAACGCATTTTTTGGAGCAAAACTCTGATATAAAAATTTCGAATATTGTTTTTCAATCCATTTACATTTTATAAAGCTTAGAGGTCTATATTAGTCGTGAAAAAGTCAAATTGATTTAACATCAAGATGAAAAATGATTGATTGACGCTCAAATTGAGAGACAGATAACACGTCAAAGCATTTGCGAACATGATGACAGAATATTGATTATATTTTTGGTGACATGAAAGAGTATAAACGGTGATTGTCTAATCGTCCTAAATAAATTTAAATGACTTAAGATACTAGGATTACACTTATTTGAATCAATTTTTTCCTTTTTCTCCAATTTCAAAAATTAATCAACGCACTTAAAAAAATGTTGTTTAAAATTTAACTAAAATCTTTCAGCAATAAAACATGACACCGAGCAATTAATTTTTCCCATACATGAAATTTTAAGTGCGTTTTATTACGTTTTACGTCAATTCAAATTTTCGTTGATTTGATGACATTATTTCATTAGTCAACTTATGTAAAACGCATTTACAATATTTTTCGCTAAGTCAATGAATTCTTTTTTGATAATTTACGCACATTCGTTGATTTATTATATTTACTCGTTGTGTTTACGAATTCATTCGTTTTTATTATGTATTTGCTTTGTTTTTGTTAATTTTATGAAGATAACATTTTGATTCTTGTCAAAAAAATCAATACATACCTTCCTGAATTTGTCTGTTCCCTTACTGTCCAAAACTGCAATTTTCTACTAATTTTAATCAAAAGTCGGTCCAAGTTCATATAAATAATAAATAAAATGTGTAGAAACTCGCAGTTTTGGACATAAAATCAAAGAAAAAAAAAAGTTTTAAAGTAAACCAACGCACCTAATAAGAAAATTGCTTATTGACAAGCTGCCTCGCAAAGGGCTATTTAGAATCATCAATTTCAAATAAAAAGATTTACATTTTTTGACTCCATGTTCATTGTTCATGACAGAAATGTAAGAAATGCAGACACAAGCCCACACAAAAAAAATTTACTGCATAAGTTTGGCGTGTATAAATATGGTTCGTTTCAGGTGTGAGCTAATACATTTTGAAAATAAATGAGGTTAACTTATTTTTTTGCTGCGATGTGTATGGTTCGCTTTTTGCCAAAACTGTCAGTTATCATTATAAGAGAAGTCTTAAGTAAAATAATTTTTAATCCATCCACCAACAAAATAAAGAAAAAAAGCCCTGAATTTAAAAGTTAATTTAAAACAAATATTATTTTTAAGTAAGGTTCCAGCATAATTGAAAAGCTAACCAAAGGGCAAAACTCATAACTTGTATAGAAAGAGATTTCACTGGGTGTATTATTTAAATTTTATAATTAAACTTTGACTTATAAAATATATACGAATAAATTAAAGATTAATTTATGTATTACACAAATTAAAATCTCTTCAGAATAAATCTTTATTATATTTATGAGTCCTTCATTAAAAATTTATCCTTATATTTGTTTAATGGGATTTAAAAATTGGTATCTTCAACTTTAACTTTACATAATATAGTATCTTGCGGTATTCAGTGTTAATTGTTCACAAAACATTTCACTTATAGCAAACATTTTTAATTATTTTATTTTATTTTTTTAATTTATTCCTACAGCTCTCGTCAACAGCCAAAGTGGCACGATGGTTCCAACAACTCCCTTGGCATACAGCATCATTATCTCGGCCAGAGAGTGGATTTGTTTCGGGTGATTCACGTTCGGAAAAATACCAAGAGGATCATAATAGTGCCAAAGAACCCGAATATGATTTATGCGATGAATTTCTTTTGGTCGAAGGAAGCAGTAGTATTTGGACGAAAATGAGTGCAAAAAAACGTAGAAAACTACTGGGAATGCGATTGGGCAAAGTGACAACATTTTAACTAAACAACGATTCTTCAAATAGCTATATTGACCGTTCAAACACTTTGATACACTTTAAAAAAAAAAAAAAAAACAAAACAGACAGGGATTCTTTTCTTCAGTATTATAAATGGAAAATCCATGTCAAATAAAATGCAACAAATCATAATATGCATGATTAGAGTATACGAACGAATGAAAATATAATACCATATGGACAAGATTAAAAGAATACAAAATTATATTTTAAACTTACAGCCTCTTTGAAGTTGAAGCTAAAGCAGAGAGGTTTGGATCCGGTATCGACCTTATTTCGACTTTCAATATTTTATTTAAGTTTTTCACTTTTGTTTAAAATATTGTGTGCGAGCTTTCCCTTCTCCTTTACTATAAGAAAAAAAAAAATAAAGTGTTTGCTTAAAGGACACACACGCACACAATATGGAAGGAGAAAAGAATCTGTTAAAAGATTTGCTATTAAATATGTGTCATGTTTTATTCATCATTTGGATCCCCCCTTTTTTCATGGAGAAAAAAGTGGACTTATAATATGAGTCCAATCGAGTAGGGAAACAAAAAATCAAAAAGATACAAAATTAAATGCATACATATTAAAGTTTATCGAAGTATAAGTATTGCTTATTTATTTTTAAACGAACTCTTAAGGAAAATGTCTCAAATTTTTAGATTATTAAATTAGAATGTTTATTTAATATACACAATTGCATGTGGGTTCGAATGTAAAAAAAACACCTAATTGCATGGAACCATCTTTTATTTTTATTTTTTAAAAGAAGAAATAATTTTTAAATTAAAAAAATTAATCTAATAGTATTTAGACGCTATATAAACGATTAAATAAATAATAAATAGTATATGTTCTCAATTTTATTATAATTTAAATATAATTTCAAAGAAATGAAAAAAACTAATTTGTAATTTAATTTTAAATTCATTTTTATCATTCATTCCACAAATACATGTAGGTTAGGCATTGCTAATTACTGAGACTGAATCATTTTGAATTCGAAAGAGAGAGAAAGAAAAAAAAAACAATAAATGTAATTAGAATAATTTAATTATAATTAATGTAATTATTTAACAATATAAATTAAATGAACAATTTTTTACAAATGACGGTTATTTTATTTAAAAAAAAAATGAAAAATGTGTTAAAGATCAGTTGATTTATCATCTAGAACCTACTTTACTTGGACGAAGTTTTTAGTAGTTGGTATCGTTGATATTGAAGTTATTTTTTAAACAATGGGTTGACCATCGAGATAAAAATTTATTAATATCATAAAAGTTAGTTTTTAGAGGATAAGATCGTTTTAAGTTAAATAAAAAATATAGACAATAGGATTGACTGACTGATCCACAGACACCTACACTTTATTTCGAACAAGGCTATTTTTGTAGCGAAAATGTTTTCATTCAAAACAAATTTTCGAAACCTTTCAAAATAAAAATTTGAAAATATCAATTTTTTTATTTAATTACTCAAAAACTATCAATTTTTTAATTCTTACTTACTTACAAGCAATCTTCTTTACTTAGGATAAGTCCAGAAATTTGGTTTTTCATTTAATCTCATCTTGAAAAAGTGTCCAAGACCCAAGGATTTTGATTTCAATTAAACTATACGTTTGAACTTTCTGGAGAGGAATATGTGTGCTGCCTGCCGTAGCCAAGAGTAGAGTAAAAAGATCAATACGGCAAAAACTAAAAGGATCAGCCTTAAAACTTCTTCATCTATCCAAGTATGTAGATAATTCGGGACAACCCAGTAGAGATGGTAGAGAATTTTCAATATCTTGGGAGTATTGCCTCTACTGGTGGTGGAACTGAAATGGATATAAACAGCCGAATCGGGAAAGCTGTGTTCGGAATGCCGTCCTAAATATAGAGAAATAAATCTTTTAGCTTAAAGAACAAGCTACGACTGGTCCGTTGCAAAGTTAAATTCGTGCTGCTTTATGGGTGCAGCACTTGGAAAGTCACATCCGTTGTCACAAGAAAGCTGCAAACGTTCGTTAGTAGATGTTTTCGAAATATCTTGAGGATTTTCTGGCCCAACCGTATCTCCAATGATGAAGTTCATTAAACTTATAGTCGACTTATAATACTTGGAGAAGTATTTGGGCCTAAGTAAGTATGTGAGTTTTCTGCTAAAAATTCACATAACCCAAATAAGGTTCTGTAGTTTTTTGTTTTTGAAAATCCTAAAAAACTGTTTGACTTATATTTACGTCAGAAGACTCTTCATGGTCTACTCACAAATGAAGACAACAAAAAAACATATACAACTTGGTTGCGTACATGTTTTCAGCCAAACATCTTTTTTATACTTCAACGTCATATATACCTATTTATGTATAGGTATAGGAATCTTAGAAGAAATTTATCTCACTTTAAAAAGTAGATTACCTACAGATTTTCACAACAATTGTGGAATTAAGTGACACTTAGGCCAAATTCTTGTAGAATTATTTTCCCAAAAAAACAAGTGGATACCTACTCCTATACATATATCTCAGATTTAATACTGCTTAACAAAAAAAAAAAAAAACATCTGATTTAATGGAAGACCATTAAATTACATTCAAACAAAACATCTGGAGCCAGAAAAGTGAAAGTAACTTTTTTTATTTTTTTTTTTTATTATTATTATCTTACCTATAAATTCTTGGACAAATATTTTCCATCGAAATAACGCTGACAAATTTATCCCAATACATGTCAAATAATTTAAATTCCTCGACTGTTTGTATTATTCCTGGAAGAACATAGGTACATAATGAGCTTACAAATTTCAATTAGTAAAAATGTTTAATGAATTTTTACTCCGGTAACTTCCAAACAACTGGAAATGACTTGTCATTTTTTTGTAAACAAAAATTAAACTCACAGACTTTATCGATTTTTTGTTTGTTCACTGTCCTATCCTGATGCCCATGGTTTTAATCATCCCCACCATAATGACCGTTAAGAGCTAAAAGTAATGCTCTTAATAACACTTTTTCTGTCAAAAAAATTGACGTGAAAACTGATTCTTCAAGGATACCTAACCTATATCTATTCCCACGAAGCATTTTACAAGTTATAGTGTGAATAATTACGATTGTTATACGAATGGCTTGGCAATTTAAAGTAAATAACTTGAAGACATCGCACTGATGATTGTTTGTTGGATTTTGGAATGGAATGGAATTTAAGTTCTCTATACCTATAGAGCTGCTAGAGTTGTATCTTGTATACACCGTCACGTTCTCAATATGACGCTGCCACGCAGTGGTCCTTATAGCTCCTTGCTGGCAGTTCCTGAATCATCCAATATAAACTAAGAGGGATTCAAATTTAATTACTTTCTTCCCTTCGAGGCTTAAGTTATTTCAATTTAACTCTCGACTTTTATTCAAATGATGATGGGAGGAAGAAACTGGGAATTAATTACAAAATTTACCTTTAATAGTCTTCCATCTTTATCGTCGCGGGTAGTGGTAGTCGTATAGTCGTAGTCGTCGACATTTTTGTTTTTGTTTTTTTCTCAGAAGATTTATTTCGAAGAATTTAAATTGAATTGCTGTGAAGAAGATGGAATCAGGTATTCCAACAAACATCCTTAGCCTCTGAGACCTATTTCAGCTGATGAAATATTGAGACTAGCTACATAGAAGGGTTAGTTTGAGTAAAATATAAATATGTACATAAAGGCAAATTCAATACTTCACAAATAATGTTGATATTTAAATTAAGTAATTAAACTATCTTTTAAAAATGCAAAGTTTGTATTGGTACGTACCAAAGGGTTAAGAATATATTGACTTTGTTCATCCAATATTTTCACAGGTTTCTTCTAAATTATCATTTTTTGTCATTTCTTTAAACAGTATGTTTTATTCTCTTGATTCAGAGATAAGTATAAAAGAAGATTTTCAGTTTTTCTTAAATTATGAAATTTGCTGATACGAAAATTAAATATTTATGTTCAACTTAAACGCTTATGTAATACTTTTTCCTTAAAATAAACTACTAGAAATAGCTCTTTTGTTGAACTTAAATATGTATTTAAGAGCAAAGGAGCCTTAGTAATTAAAACTGAATGGAATTCTCAGCCCTTTAACTTTTGAACTTTAATAACAATGAAAAAACATTCCACCTATTAAAAAAAAGGAACACAAAATTTAGTATCTTGTCGAAAAGATTTTTGCAAATTTTTTATGAATTGCTCCCGAGATACTGTTTAAAACGCGTTTTCTGAAGGAGTGACTCAAACGCAAAATTTACATTTACAACACCTACCATGTGATGACCCGCCTACCAATTTCAATCATAAGATTTCAACGGCTTATTTTAACAAGAAAAAATATCTGCTGACTGAATTTAATAGAATTAATGGTAAACAATATAAATAGGTATCCTTTTGACGATCTCGGTAATTTTTTAATTCATTTTCAAGACCTCTTTGTATGTCCCGCATTTAAAGAATTTTTTTAAAAACCTTTATTTACTTTCTCTCTTTCTCTGAGAGAATAATTTATTTTTCTACATCACTGCCATGCTAGCTGATTAAAATTTTACCTTGTGTTTTTATTTAAAGTTATATCAACATAAAATACACAAGTAGTGCCTTTGACAAAATTATTTCATTAAAGGTAAAAACATGACATACAAAATTATTCGAGGAAAAAGAGAAGCAGGAAACCTATCCTATATACTGCAGATATACCCTTTGAATTCTTTGATTAATGGATATCACTTTGAAATGAGATAAGGGCGTTAATAAACGAAAAAAAAAAAAAAATACAAAAGCCACTGTGATGTGCTGGTGATGGCGTCCATTTGTCTTGGTTTTTCATACTGATTTCTAACACGTGCACCACAAAATAACCTAAGTCAAAAATATTAACACACTTTTATTAATAAATTTAGTAGAAAGAATTTTTAAAATTTTACGATTGAAGAGTATTTTATTTCTATAGACAAAGAAACTTTGAAAATGATAGAACTTTAGCCTCATATAGTTATGCCTGTGTGCGTTGTTATTGGCAGGAATGAAGGGAACCTGCCGAATCCGAATGGGTAAGCTGAGATGCACTTTTCAAGACAAGAGATATATTCTTGGAGGAATTGTCAATTCCTCGCAAGAGGCAGTAACGCGTGAAAAAACATTTCTGTTTTAAGTGGCATAGGCTGGAAATCAAACCCAAGACCTTCAACACCTTTTTAATAATATTTATGATTAAAATAGTCTGGCAAATTATTATGAATAAAGAATGGCAAATAACATGAAATTAAATTTGGAAATAATTCGCCGATTCAGACACAAAAAATTATTAAAACAAATGACTCGAGTTTTTGACTTTAACTGTTGATTACTTATAAACTCACTAAGGACCTCACAGAGTTTTTGTTGCCAAATAATATTTAATTTGATTAAAGATCGAAAGTTATAAAAGTTCTAGCCATACCCATAATAAATCCAAATATGGGTTTATGTTATATACTTTCTCCGGAAAAAAAAATCAAGTTCTGTTATGAAAAATGGGTTCGATTGATTGCTGATTACACATCATGGTTAATGGTTTCGTCATGTCCTTGAAATGACAAGAAAACATTCACGGTCTATGTCTATAGCTAAAAGAGAAATTTTTGTTGTTGTTGAAGAAGAACTATTATGTATAGCAAAAATAAATCTCATACAAAAATTATATTATATGTGCGATGTAACAAACCAACTATGTACATAGGATATTTGGTATAGCACGAAAAATATGGCGCACAGCATATGCATGGTTTTGGTATTTTTCCTGCCCTACCCTATATTTTTTCCATTGAATATACGGTGACATATGTATATTTTTTTTGTTTCATATACAGCAACCCTCTTTCTTTTGTGTAGCTGTACATAAAGAAAATAAATCCAAAAAAAAAAAAAAAACGTGACCTATATTTCCTAATAATTCTCTGGGCCCATCCTTACACATGTGTCTGTCCATAACACTGTCCTAATCCTGCTGAACATATCCTTGTGCAGTTTTTCTTCGCTAAATCGGCTTTATCACCAACCCATATCTAAAATTCATTACAACCACCATAACCTACCTACTAAACAATTGCGGTGCGGTGCGGCAGGGCAGGCAACAATGGAATGGCTGACTTTCAAAAAAAAAAAAAAGTTGGTAAAAGGAACTGAGAAGGAAATTGACCATGGAATATGGTGAAAGACATTAATTAAAAGCAATGTAGTGGATTCTAAGTAAAGATACAACAAGGATAATGCTTGTGCACCGCACTCGCAGTTTGGTCTAGTTACTTTTTTTGTTGCTTTCCATTTAACAGTTAGCACACGCAAATTTAAAGTCGTTGTCCGCACCTGTGGGAGCAGTCATTATGTTGTTTACACCCACACACTCCGTGTTTGACATGAGAATATTTTTTTTGTTATAGGTTATGTAGGCTGGCTTACATATGGTACAAGGTACATCTTGAAGTCACGTTTTGTAAATGAACTTTATAAGGTGACCAGCATGTTTTTTTTTTTTTTTTTTGGTAGAATCAAAAATGAGGGTATGAAAATTTGTTCTGAATCTTGAAAATGTTTAATTATCAGTATAAAATAGGTATGTAGCGGGAGTCAATATGTCTGTTTGGTAACTTAAAACGTCGTAGCACAATTTTCTGTCAAATCCCAAAAAAAACATGACAAGTAGCAAATTTTTTAGCAAAAAGTTGCAGTTATCAGACTGTTAACTCTTAGGCATGGGCTCTATAGCCCTTCTCTAGTCAGCAGTCTTTTCTATATACCTCCAGTTACAAGTGAATCTGTGGAATTTAATTGGATAATCAATATCTAAGTTTTCAGTCCAATGGCACAATAAAAATTATTTTCAATCCTTCTTTCCCTAGTTTCGTGCAATTAATGTTGAAGTTAATTGACCTTATAAGGTTTTATTATCACCAAAAAAAGATTCCATCTTAAAGCCCAGAAAAGGTCATAAATTATAAAGAAAGAAATAACTGCAACTATTTACTGACCATTTTATAACCATTTTACAACTATTTTATAACCGTTTTATAACCATTTTTCAACCAATGTGATAATAATTACTGATAACGTTGAAAGAACTTTGAGAATTTATAAAAAATCTTAAAGCTGACAGCTGACTTTTAAATTGATGAAAAAAAATTATCCTTTAGATAGAGGTAATTTTATAATTTTGATGGCAAACTTTTTTTTTTTTAAATAATATTAACATGCTATGATCCAGACCTAAAAATTGTGCCTTCACCTTAAAAGTTTTCTACAGGTTATCACTCTGGCACACCTTTCAGAAATTCGTCAACCATTAGCATCAGTGTTAACTTTTTCATCAAACACTTTTTGTGGCCTACCCTTATATCTGATGGCTGAAGTGTAAAAAGCTTCTTAATTTTTGTTAATGTAACATTATCCTTACTGGACTGTGAGACCGACGAAAATGTGTAAAAGCAAAAAACATTGTGCATGTACTAACCTGTCGGTTAATATTTTTTTTTTTTTTTTTTTTTTTACCTTCCCAACACCTGACAACCCAAGTATATAACCACTGGGACAGGACGTCATATTAATGGTGTTGGACATAATACCTTCCAAGCGACTTCACTTGGCCCGTAAACATGATCTAATAGTTTCGTTGAACGTTTTGTGAAAATCAGACGTGCCATTCCTAGAATAGTATCGGACGATAACGCAACAAGTTCGTCTCTAAAAAAAAGCGGTCTTCAAAAAAATTTTAAAAATTCAAGTCCCATATAAAAGGACATCAGAGAAAAAAAAATTCTCTAAAATAAAACGTCCTTTTAAAGCCACATAGAAAATAAAAGCCTTTTGCCAAACAAACGAAACCTTAGTAAGAGGACAGGAAGGGCGAATGTATTTCAATTCATAGACCACCATCATCATGAACAAGCAATCAACTAGTGGTGTTAGTTGTAGTATTGAAGAGGAAAAGGACGATAGCAAAAGTACATCGAATGTTAATAACGGCAGTGGTGATGGTGGTGGTATTGGTGGGGATGACCGCGATGTTCGTCGCAACCGGAAGAAAACTGGAATTCTTCGATTGGACATATCGAAGCCCAGACACTCATCAGGTGGTTGCGTGGAATTCCAAGAGCAACCAGTTTGGCTCGGCGAGGTGAGGGTGCTTTATGGTGTTGTGTGTTCTAAAGTAAATAAGCAACAGCTTATATTCATTTGCTGTTATTGGAATTAGATAGAGGTAATCTTAGTGCGGGGGAGCAACTATCATGCTATACCTAAGTGGTTTGGCAAAAAGAATGGAGACAGAAAAAATAATTGTGCAATTGCAGGAAAAACCATTTACCTTTTCATTTTGTTACTCACTTTCGTTGCGTTTGTTGCGGTTATTTTTGTAATATACAAAGTGCGGAAAATTTTCTCTTTGAGTTTTGGGTTATTTAAAATAAAATTAAAAATTATATCATTTCAAAGGCAAAAAAATTGTAATAAAATAAATTTGTGATTTTGTTGATGCCAAAATTTTTAATATTCAAGACAAAGAAATTACTATTGATTTTTCTGAATAAGTGATAAATAAAAAAAATAAATAAATAATAAATATTTCAATAATTGTTCGTTGTTAGTTTAGTGAATATTTTTGCGTAATATGAGTTGTTTTAATATTAAGATTTCACAAAAATAATTTATAGATACTGAGTAAATCTCTGTGTTTTTTTAATACCTTATATCATTTCTTCTTTTACATTGTGAAATAAAAAATGTCAAAAAGAAAGTCGCGACCAACTCTTCGGGACCTACGAACAGACCTGGTAAGTGGAAATTTTCTTCGTCGGTCTAGAAGAAAAAATTAATATAAAAAAATTTCGAATTAGAATAACAATTTTGTGCGCTAAAAAAATCGTCCGTTGAAAAAGTCAAGTCTCCTAGTTCAAAAATTAAAATTTCACTAACTCTTATGTGTTTTTTATTTTCCCTGCTGGAATATGATATTATTATTGAGTGAGTGACGTCAGTTTTTTTTCTAGATCTACGAAATAATAATATCCAGATTGATTTGGAATACAAATTGGATACCTACTTTTAAATTTTAGCTCCATTGGTGATTTGAATGAAAATTTTTGGATATTTTTTTCTTTTAGTTGTGAAAATTGTGTGTAACTTGAATTCTTTGCCAAAAGCAGTTTTTTCTTCATAAAGTTTTTAGAATATTGTTAATATAAAAATAGAAATAGTTTGATTCGTCAATTTTTTCGTGTGAAATTTAAGAATTTGAGCTTGTTCTAATCTTTAATAATTAATTTCTCTATCCTTTCAAGTATATTTTTTAATATAAGTATTCTCGACGACATTATTATACATTTAGTTGGCCATCATCAAAGTAAAAATTGTCGTGATCATAAACAAACATAGAAGTGCGAACTTAGAATTAAAAAAAAAAAAAATAAAATACTATGGACTCTTGAAACTTTTCATCAGTAATATTATATTTACCGTAAACAACAGATTAATAAATTAATAAGAGATAAAAAAAATTTAAACCAGTTACAATTTATCAATGTGCTGTAAGAAGAGATATATAAAGCTGATTTAAATAACACAAGATTTATTCGATAACTACTTTTAAATAATGGTCACAGGAAAGGTAAAAAGTATTTAATTTACAAACCATTCCAAAGTATGCCTAACTTTAGACAGCACTCTCGAACTGCAAAACATTTTCTATCAATTATCTAACTTTGAAACTGCAATTGGTTGTTTAAACATATTCTGGAAATGACGTTCAATTAAAAAGGAAAGCTAGTTACGAATTGGAAATGAATAAATGTTCAAAAATTTAACATTATAGGCGCAGAGCCATGTTGGCTAAGCCCAGAGGTTAAATCGGATTCCCGAAGTCTCCGGACTTAAATACCCCTGGTGGTAACACTGCAGTGAATAGTTACCAGGGCATATTAAGACAACTTTTGGAATTCGTTTATAAATAAGAAAATGTCAAACTATCTAGAAGATAAGGTAAGCTGGACAATAGAAAGTTCTAATGAAATCTTATAAAATCTTCATTTCATCTACAAATAGTACAGTACCATTTCTTTTCAGAAGGGCTGGTATACAAGAAGCGTCGCTAAGATTCTCCGAAATAATTATCCTTTTAGATTTGAGAAGGTTTTTTTGAAATTTAATATTTTTTCTCACCGCACATTCTTCACTCTTAAGTCTTCTTTAATATCAATAGGTCTTCAGAACTTAATTTGAACTTCATAAGCATAGAGATCCATTGTGAAATAATATATTAAACATCAGGAATATCATTTATAAACACGGTAAAAAGCGGCGGACCTAGTATGGACCCCTTATGTGGATGAACACCGCAGAAAATTTAAACAAAAGTTAAATTTGAAAATTTTCATCCGGACTAACTTTGTATGTTTATATTAAAGGGGACATCTTTTGTGAGATCGAATTGTTTTAAAATACCTATACCTTCTGTAAAGAATTCTGAAGAACAAACATAAAAAGATTTGTGGCGTGGCAGCTTATGAAGGATCAGGACCTAGTGACTTAATTTCGCAAGCTTGTCTTGTTAGTCGGTTTAAAAGAAAGATAGCTGAACTACATATTACAAATAAAAAATTCAAAAAACCGTATCTCAATTTATTTTATTTAGGCCAATTTTCAAAAGTCTTTTAAGTAGTGCTCGTCTGTTAGACGTCACCTTTATTTCACTCAAAAAAACTTTATTATCTTCCTATTCACAAATCAATTAAAATGTTGACCAGGAATTCATTCACGAATCAATATTTACTAACAAATATAAAACTGCTAATTTACCGTAAAAAAACAACTTAACGAAAGTCTAGCTTAAACGAGAAAACTGCTATCGACAAAGAATGTTATTAATTCTGCATACATATCTACACTTTTTCATAAAGTGTGACTTTTTACTAGCGTTTGTTTTCTTTTTATCTCTAAAAATATTTTACGTATTTATTTTTAACTTAATAACTCGTTACTCCACCTATTTGTGTGAATTAACTAATTATTATGGATTAATTGTTTGTTTATTTTATTGGTTAGGTTTCAGAATGACTTCCTTGGTTAAAAATAATTCATATTTTATTTGAGTTCATAAGAGCCGATTTCAATCATCAATTTTTAAAATTCATTTAACTTTAAAATTAATAAATTGCAACAAATTTTTTTTTCAAATGATTATTCTAAGATTACCGACTTTTCAAAGGCTGGTAGTTTCATACTCCTTTTTAATAAGTTTCAGTAGTTATCTTGCCTGTTAACTTGGCAGATGTTGTTTCTTAGATGTCACTATAACGTTTACGGTTCATTGATGTTTGAAACTACTTTGAAACACTAAAGAAATGCCACAGACAAATCTAACGGAGGCGCCGGCCGTGTTAAATCACATGATTTTGGCGCCCAGTTCTAAAAAAAATGGGACCCCATAATTGTTCACCCAAGCAATATCGGGTTGACAGCTTCGTCTTATTGAAACTATACCTATATATTTCTTCCACATCAAAATATTATGTTCTTTGATTTCGAAAAAAAAAATAATCGAATCCACTAAAATATAAAATTGTGATCAAATTTTTCTATGGGTATTGTGGTTAGCCCGGAAGTAGTCTTGTCTTTATTTATTTGGCTTTCTGTATAGGTACTTTTTTTTCCAAATAAAGGGACGATAATGGAGTATTTTGTTTTGTTTTCTATGATTCCTGACATCACCGTCAAAGTTAACCACGTCATGCCTTTTAACTTCCTGATTTAATCTTCTTCAAGCACCAATTCAGTAAATAACGGCTTATAGTTAATTACTTGTACGGAATGAACAAAAAAAACTCAAACTAAAACAAAAACAAAAAGCTTTCACGCACCCATTAAAAAAAAAGAAAAGAAAGCTTTTGAGTCAAAAGACGAAGGACATCGTCGAGTGTAAAAAATCACTCTCCTATTACTACAAATCAGTATATGATATTATGAGTAAGGAATATTCGCAGAAATTGACAAAGGCCTTTTTTTGTGGTTGCAGACAACCACTGAATCGTCAGCACTCTGACTTGACCACATTATTCATTCCAATGACTCTTTTCATATATAACAAATGTTATGCAGCGTAAAACTTGCAAGGATAATTTATATGCGGGGAGTGGTATAGTGCACTGAGGGTGGCTGTCATTTGCATGTTTGTGTTTCGATCTGACATGGAGAATGTAAAAAAAAAAAAAAAAAAAATAGGGGCAGCCATAGATCTATGTAGAAGAATTTCAAACTATATATATTTACAAGAGGGCTTGTTCTGTATTTTGTCATGTTATAGTTTTGGCTGATGCGGTGAATCGTTTATTGCATCACGACAACGATATAAAGGTTTAAGGTCGCCTCTATAGTTTATTACTATGACCATAAAGTTGATTGTATCTTTTCGTTTCTAGTGAAAGTGTTAAAAATACAATGATATCGCTCACGCAAAATGTGCATCAGAATGCAATATGGCTAGTAACTGGTTATATCAGTCATGTGCAGTGCAGTTGATTTATTCGAAAATGGAGGACATAATACTTTTAAAAGGATGTTTTTCCATGACTCTTCCTTTTACAATAAGGCGAAAATTTAAAATTATTTTTTTTTTTATTTTAGGTATAGTTTATAATATTGCAATGTTAAGTTGAACATTATTTAAATTTTTGGAAGAAATTTTTTTTTTTAAATGGCGCCCGGTGCGAAATTTTCAATGTTTGTAATATTTTTGGATAAAGCAAACACATAATAACCTTCATTCCAGATCCTCTCAACCAACTTTTTTGAACATTCTCAGGTCCAACTCTCTGCAGTTACTGCCTAAAAAGATAGAGAAATGCAAAAAATCAAAAAAGTACTATAGGCAAAACACGAAAAAGCTGATCTGGAACAAAGTTAATTATCCCTATGCTTCATCCTAAAATGTTATAATCATTGAAAGTTTCGCATTGGGCGCCATTTTTTGCCTAAAAACTTTTTGTTTCAAACCAATAGGAACTAAAACAAAACGATTAAAAAAATAAAAGGCGCAAAATTGTGGGAAAGGGATAAAAAAAACTCTAAGATTTTGTTGAATGCTTAAGACTTTCAGGGACAATGTCTTGCAAATACCAGCCAGTTACGAATTATTGTGATGTCAAAATATATAGTTTTATAGTTTGACTGTTCCTACCGAGAAAGTATGTATACATATGTTTTATCGAAATTAATAATGAAAATTCAAAATAGAAATACTTATTTATGTGTCATTAAACTGAAAAAAAATTTTATTTTGGTTTCAATTGATTTCTTGCGACGTTTAATTTATGATTTTTAAAATCCCAAAAACAAATTTGACAATATATGTTTGTTGGAATACATAAATTCCAAAAAGAGCCCAAACAAGTACACAAAAAGACCAACAGCACCTAATGATCTATAAGAATGAAATACTTAACTTTATAAGCCATTAGAATAAGTATAATATGTATGCGTAACTTGGCCGTATACAGTCATTTCCATTTGAATGATTTCTTGCGTCAGTAAAAAAATTCCTGTTCCTTAAAATGTTCTCAATCTTTTATTATTTACAATAAAAACACACAAAATAAATTACTTCTACCCTCTTTTGCCTGTGCCGTTATTGGATCATAACAACTAATTTATCGAGCGTCACACAATTGTATAATGGAATAAATCACAAAGGAACTTTTATTACCAATCTCACATATACGACGATGGCGAGAAAGGACTTTCACTTAAATCTACAATATGACTTCGACACGTGAGATCCTTTTAGTATGGTCATTAAATTGCCTCATACTCTATTGGGAGTTCATATGGGTTGCCTGATAGTGTTGGACCTGACCAGGACAAGCACGTGTATCAGAAAACCAATCCTTGAATTACAAATACATTCTCAGAGCATTATTGAAGTCGTACATTCTTCTTCTTCTTACTTTTCTTCAATCAAACACTTCTACGCCCCAGATTTCGAGGGGTTGTTATTTAATTAACCAAATGAGGCAACAGCTCTTTGAGCTTTCGAGAACCAAGACCAGGGTCATGGGTTACGAACCAAATAACTCTCGAAGATGTCAACCCACTGTGTGCCACCATTCTAACCATGAAAATATTTTATTCAAAATATTTCTCGAAGCTATTAAATTAATGTCCAACAGTATTTATGTGTATATACGTTCAGTTCACAGTCACACACGGAAAATACAAAAATCAAGCAAAGGTTTGAAAAAAAAAAAAAACAAACTCCTCCGTGTCAAAACCGGGCCAAAGGAGATGGGCGTGGATGACTTTATATTCCCTCAGCTCGCGCCATCATAATTCGCGATTTTCTATATATCAACCCTTGCATGTTTGATTTACATTTACATGTTGTCCGGCGGCGTATTGGGAGGTGGGAAGGGGGTAATATTCGAATCGAGGACTAGATATGTACGTTTCTGATTCCACAGACTTCAGATAGGAAAAAAAAGGACACCATGCCGGGATAGGTTCTCGTTTGAGTTCATTCCACATGTTTTTTTTTGCTGCCTGTTATCCTGCCATCATATGATAAACGTACATATTTGGTGAACCACGGAATATATCTATACCTCTATATTTATATGAAAATAGATTAGAAAATGAAGAAGCAGCGAATTTTATTGTAGTTTTCGACCACCCACCTACTATGCGAACGGTCTCCACCATTGACGGGGTTCGGTTCGTCTTTTATTTTCATTTTCATTCGAATCCAAAGTTGGAAAAATTAGATCGGCTATTGTCTTGGTTGTTCAGTCTTGGCAATCGACTCTTGCGGCGCACGTCAACTATTGGATTGATAACTGTATTCAGTGTTTTTTTTTTTAAACTAGAAATATTAAAAAAAACAGTCCTTATAAAAGTCGATTTAGTTTTAAAGATTAAATTAAATATTTTGTATAAAATTAAAAAGTTGAAAGTTTTATCGGTTGTTAGTTACCAGAGATGAATTTAATTATTAATTGTATATAACACTCCCTTGTCAGAAAAACGTGTCAAAATTTTACCAATATTTTGCTTTATCATTTTTAAGAGAATTTTACAAAATTTGTGATAAGTTTTGTAAAAATGAAAAATAATTTATGTTTAGAATCACTGTGTTAAAAATGTGATAGAAATTAATCAAACTATAGATTCTCAATATACAGTTTGAAGTTAATGTGATTGTTATAATATTTCGTCAGTAAAAATTATAAGAAAAAAAAAATTAACTTGTAAGGCTATCTGGTGAAATTGAACTACATAAAAGACAGGATCAACTAAAACAAAAGTGAACGAAAATTTTAAAATTTTAAGCATTTGGATATTTCAGATACAGAAGCAGACAAGGTAATTTAACTTGTCATTTTTTTATTTGATGAATTTTTAAAATAAAACGAAGATGTTTTCTTTTAAATTAACTATTTACCGTATATGTATAAACCAAAGAAATGCACGAAAACAAGGGAACTTACTTAAATGCTTTAATTATTATATTATTATTATTATTTAGTATATGTAATTCTTCTTGTTTTTTAAATATTTTTATTTCAATAAAAAGTTAGCTATTAAATTAAGTATATCTTATAAAAAGTTATAAATTTATTGCGATATAATAAAAAAAAAAACAGTTTTTAATAAAATTCAACATCCATCAATTTTGAATTTTACGACTTATTATTTTATTTCTTATTAAAGTAAATATGGAGTTGTTTTAATTCGCATCCGAGAGAAATGATAAAAAAAAAATAAAATATTATTAAAGTTCAATTGGTTCAGGTTTTGGAGATATATTCGAATATCCTGTTTTTTTATGTAAATACTTTAAATTATTTTTCAAACTGCTTCTAAAAGATTTAATCTTGTTACCCTTCTAAATTAATTTTGAATTTTTCCAATCCCGTTTCTCTTAGAAAATTTTTGAATTTATAAGTCCTCGATGGCCCTTCCTTAGTGAAGAAAAAACCAACTATGATATACACAAAATTTAAAAATTTCAATCGAAATGGATTTAGGATAAGAAAAATATTAAAATCATAGATACCTCTGTAAAACAATCATATTCTAAAAATAATACACTTTTTCAATAAATAAAAGGAGTCATACAGATATTATTTTTTAGTATCTACTCTGCTGCTCAAAAATATCATGTACTTTCCTAAGAGAAAATAATTAAATTTTCAAATTTTTTTCTCTTAAATTACTTTGTTTAAAATTTCTTTTCCTCAAATTAATTTTTGCATTTAAATTTTTTTTATAATAATTGTTGAAAACTAATTAAAATTTCTAATTTTTAAAATTTTTCGAATTATTTTATTCCAAAAAACCAACATTGCAACAACGCGCGGCTGCGTTTTTCCGCAAAAGTATTTGATTATGATATCTAATATAGTAATTTAACTGATGTTGTGATTCTTCCATATTTATTCCTTATAGAGAGCTTTAGATAACTGATAATTGACTTTTTTATTCTTACATAAATATGGAACAATTGTAGTGTTTACGTATTTTGTGGATGAAAGAGCTATTTAAAGTTTTAAGGTATATTTTTAAATATATACAAAAATAAAAATTTAGGACTATGATAAAAACCATTTTTCACGATTCTACATGTATGCAGTATGCTGTATATGTATTTGTCGTTTTTATTTTCCTAAGACCTACACATATCGACAGTTAAAGTGCAGGGACTCGTAAATGGAAAAATTCAAAGCAAAATATTTTCAGTGCAAAAAATGTGTATGAATCAGAGCCACCTTTTGGCAATTTCAGCATACAAATGTTGTTCTGAACATTTTACAGAAGAAGGCAGAATTCAAAACCCCTTACTCTTACCACGGGTTTTTGATAAATATCCCACAATTCTACTTTGACAAAATAAATTAAAGAAATTAAAGAATTTCTGAAAATAGGAATGAAAATAAAAGTGTTCCTGTTGAAAGTTTGTATTATTTTCAAAATTCTGATTTTTAAGGAACGTGGTACAACTGGTACTTCATTAGAATAAACTAGGGTAAAAGCGTAGAACTCTATTGATGCCAAACCAAATAATTTAATAGAAAATATAAAAAATTAAGTAAAATAAAATAAACGAACGCTCAGTTTTTGCACTCAATGAATTATACCCGAAACATTAAAAAATTATGTAAATGTTTAAGTGCGTAATTTGATTTTTTTAAATTTAATGTTTTGATAATTGAGTTTGTAAAGCTTTTATAAAACATATCTACAAAATCAGACTTTTATTAATTCGAGTTCTCTCCAAAACAAATTAAGAAAAAACACAATTAAATCTTTGTTTTCATTTCGTTTCTATTTTCATCAATATACAATACAGTAGACGCTCGAATCTCGGAAGAGTAAACTATTCAGTATAGTGAACACACAAAATTTTATACAGACAACTCTAAATAGTGAACAAAAGGTATCTCGATATAGTGAACTCACATTTTTTTTCAATATTTAATAAGATTATGCAGCGATGCGTTTACAGAATTGTGGACTTTTTTTTTTAAAGATATTTATGAAACATTTACAAGAAAAAGCAGTTCAAATCAATTTAAAGTTGAGAAACAAACAAACAGAATTATCTAGTAATTATTTTTTTTAATTTAATTCTTATTTAAAAAAGAAAAATAAAGTATCTATATTGTATGTTTTTTTATAATATTATGAAATATTTATGTTTTTTTTTTACTCAATTGAAATTGTTTTACGCTTTAATTAATAAAAAAATTTTGTATCAAAATCACACTTGGAAGCCTTTTTAGTTTCTCTCTCGAAATAGTGAACAATCTCGAAATAATGAACAGGCCTGGTTTAAATTACTTCACTATAACGATGCATCTACTGTATTTCCAAAAATTGCTTAAAAAATACAAAACTTATCAAATGTTCCCAGTTCTTTTGAATTTAGATAAAAAGTGTATAACAAAAAAATTTTACAAAGCCCTTTTTTAATTATTTTTTTTTGTATCAAAGAGAGCTGTTTTTGTAGTTCAAGAAGATTTCATAGAAAAGTGTGAAATTCTGAATTGTACATTCAACAGCTTAACAGACTTAACTGGGAAATCTATATATTTCCCAAAAATTCATGTAACTTTTTCTATGTGCTATAAGAATTATAAGTTTAAAGATAAAATTTAAAAAACCCGAAAAATTTAAATTAAAATACATATAATTGTTGTTAAAATAAATAAATCGAGAAAATCTAAAATCAAAAATGGATCCTGGTTTTATTTTCAACTCTTTCTTATCAAAAATTATAAAGATTAATGGTAAATTATTTTTATTTAACGCTAATTTTAATTTTTTTACATCAAAATCTTCATTTCTCGAATTTTAAATTGCTCACAATTATTTAACTAATATTTTAAAATGTTATTATTTATTATTATTTTTTTAAGATTTAAAAAAACTATCGAAATTTTATAGTATGATTATAATTAAAAACAAAATTTTACTTCTGAAGTATAATTACGAAACAACTTCTAAACAATTAATAACTTCAAGTGACGTCAACTCCAAAAATTGCGTACCTGGGCGAAAGGCAATTTTTGGAGTTGAGGTCACTTGAACTTATTAATTGAAATATATTCAATCGCTCCATTAAACAGAAGTATAGTCTTCTAATTATCTTCATCTACGTTACAACTTCTTCGTTTGAAAATATTTCTTATGTATGTTTGTAATTTGTATGTATCTATAGATATGACCTCAAAAATGTTCTACAAAAAGTGTCTTGTTAAATTCTTAAATTCGGCTTGGATTTCGAGTTATATCAAAAATATTGAAAAGTGACCGGTGTGACCATTCTTTCAGTGGGTGAATTTAGTAGAATTTAGTGTTGTAAGCAAAAAATGTCAAAAAATAAAACCCTGAAAAATAATTGCTCCCTTCCTCCCTAATATTCCCGTATATTATATTATATACGAATATAATACGAACTATATTCGAATTCAAAACGAAATAATATTTTAAAAACGTTAGAATTCAAACAAAAATCTATAAATTCACAGGATTCAGCATCCCCACCTGGTCCAACATCGCCACATCAATTATCCGTAACATGGGCCTCACAGAATGATCTAAATTTTAAACAAAATCCAATGCAAGGACACTTTCAACCTATTCCAGAGAAGTGCAAGAGGTGTGTAAAAATAGAACCAATCTCTCGCACAAAAAAACACTTTGTACACTCAACTAACATAATACCTATACATTATTATATATGAACATAAAAGATTCCACACAAATTATCTAACAATTCCACTCGAATTCACCTTCAATTTTCCACATTCAGATCCAAAGAGGATAAGAGCAATGAATTGTCATCGACTTTAGCTGGCCCCTTGGATGCACTCGGTAAAATTCCCTCATCCTACCTTCCTATATAAAATCCTATTCAAAACACTCTATATATTGCAAAGATCCTTATCATTATTTCCATTTCAACACCCATCATCAGGAGCTGAGCAGTATCAGCAGGCTCCATCTGAAAATGACAACGATGAAGAGGAATATTCACAATCAGTGACGCAAATATTACAAAGACGTGCCAGTGTGCGGGGCAAACGTGGAAGCCGCAAATCTCGAAGAGCCTCTAGTCCAATGGATCACATTTTGGATACTGTTAGTCAGGGGGGTGATAGACGACGCTCTAGTGTGTTCACTACCAGCTCAGGCGAGTAAGCTTTTACAAAAAAAAAAAAGTCAATTATATTTGTGCAGCGTGATATGTGTTATAGCACCGTTTCATTTCGTTCTCCTTCAATATTTTTAAAGCACTGCCATTTCTGTAGATGACGGAACAAATCAGGACTCTACACAGGAGCAAATCTATGAGAACATCCGGCTGCACAAGGAAGTTATTCAGTCTGTTAAATTGCAACCATGGAATATTCGGAAAAAGTTAAAGCTCGTTAGGCAGGTATGTCCTAGACATGTGATGTACATTGTACATATATTGTTTAAAGGTGGGTCCGTCTGACTCCCGGGGTTAGTGAACGACGACGGACCGATTCAATTCAAATTATATTCACTTTTCTTTTAAGGACTTTTGCACTTTTTTGGAAAAATCGAAGGAGAATTTTTAATTTTTTCTTCCAGAATTTCTGTTTTTTGTTCGGTTACATCCTCAATTTCTTGGTTATTTTTTTATTATAAATAAAATATTATTTAATTCAAATATGTTTAATATTGTAATATAGAAGTCTTGTTTTGGTATAAGAGTGTGTATAATCAAAACAAATCCAACAAATATGTAACAGAAATTGGGATTTTTTTATCTTTCATGAGATCAGATTTCCTTTTCAAAAAGTGTTCATCGCGTTTCATATATACTGCGGACTATAGCTACCCAGACATCCATTCTTTAACTGTTATTTCTATCTTCCCCATCACAGGCGAAAACATACGTAGCACGTCATGAAGGAGCACTGCAGGAACGTTTTGCTTTATCAAGAAGTCTAAGGGACTTGTGGGCAAGGTTTAAAATTTTAATGGCAGCGGTAAGTGATTTTCCTCTCTGCAGGAAACTTCATCACTTTTTTCCTTCGTATCCTTTTGAATTTTTTTTTTTATTTTCAGTTTTTTTTTTTTTTGTCATCCTAGATTGAGTGAGACTCTGTTAGTGTTGTACGATACGATACGATAGATATAAATGGAGGTGTTACAAGAAGCACACGAAAAGTTGAGGGTGGCAATGATTCGGTTTTTTATTCTTTAACTACCGCTTCCTGCTGAACATAACTTGTTTGTCTGATCTCTATATATGTATATGGTTCTGGGTTTTGCTGCTGCTGCTGCTGGTGGTTCTGCTTCTGGGAGTTGGTGGAATAGGTAGTGTGCATGCAAGTGCATGTTAAGAAGCTCATGCGGAAATTGCAGCGAAAATCCTTTTAGTCGTGTATAGTAGAATGTCTCGTTTAAAATTCATGTCGCACTCAAAGAAGGCGCACTTTATATGTGTTTCTTGTTGTTGGTGTTTGGTTTGTTATTGTGGGTGGGTGAAAAGTTCCTTGACTTTTACGCTGCAATAAGTATTCAGTTTAGGTACATGTATTTAAGGGAGCAAGTGGTTGTATATAAAGCATAAATATTGCATAAGAGAAAAGCCAAATAATAATACTTTTCAACGATATCTTAAATTGATGAAAAAAAATATTCTTTTGAATGAAAGATAATTTAAATATTTAATTGAGTTTTTATGGGAGGACTGTTTCAAGTTCGCAATGTCCAAGAAAACTCAGATGGTGGTAAAGGGAAGTAAGTAATTTATTTTTATTGATGAAAATTATTACAGGAAATATTGTGTGATGTTATTTCGATTGATCATTAATCATGCGTTATCCACTTGGTCATGTATTTTTTATATTCTTTTCATTTTATCAGGGGGTGCTACAGTCTCTTCCATAGATATGATTTATGGTAGTTTAATGAAAATAAATTATTTTAAGATATTTTATATAGGGTGTCCAATTAATGAATAATATTAGCAACCGGTTATAGCAAGACCTTTCAGACCTTTCAAAAGAAAAATATGTTATAAGAATTTTGTTTTACAAAAAAGTTTAAATACCAGAACTCTTTAGAATAACTGTAGGTAGGTACTCAAAGAAATATAGCAAAATTTAACATTCGTTGTTGCTTTTTGTGTATAAGAACTTTTCTTTTAATTTATTTTGATAAAATAATTTTTAAAAATTCTAAATTTATTTTTTAAATTAATTATATTTTAAATTAAAATAAAACATTTTTTTAAGTAAAGTTTTACACCACAAAAAATGTATACTAATATTAAGTACACTTTTGTTTTAAATAAATTAAAAAAAAATATTTATAAAAATGCCACTTACAAACGTCCTCATATAACAGTGTCAATTTTGTTCTTCATCTTCATCCGTTGTCATTATTTTTTACGCAGTTGGGCCAAAAGTTTCTAAATATGGCTCTGAGACATCTATTAAGAAACGTTCTAAGCTTTCTTTTGATAGCAGATGGGACTTCCTAAGATGTGCTATATAAACAAATAAAGAAGCATGGATTTAACATTTTAACGGTACTTTTTTTGGTTTTTAAGGATACAAAATTGTTTCTTCGTATTTTTTTTAAACATTAATAAACGCAACCCTTGATTTCCCGAGTCGTCTGCTGATATCTTATACGATTAGGAATTCATTAGAGATTATACTACAATGTATTGAAAATTCTCCGGTTTTTCAGAAATATCCCCTTGAGTTAATGAAGAATTAATACCAAAACTCATCCTCTTTATTTTTCTGCATTGTATCTTCAGGTATTTGGGTTGTGATTGAATTACTTTTATTTCAATCACCAAAGCTAGATGGAGTACATTTTTGTATCATCCATAAAAAAGTATTGGTGACAATGCACAGCCTTGTTCAACTCCACCTTGTATTTCAAATTCTTTTGACAACCTTCCTAAAAATTTCCTGTTGAGTGTTCACAGTGTTTTCGATGAACACCATCTAATTTGATAAAGGACAGATATTCAACCCACTGTTCTATGGTGATTCGCAAGACCCTGTTTAAATTGGGAAGATTGGGTACTGTTGAGTCTCACTGGTTTACATTAGAAACAGGCGCCTCAAAATGCATTGAAACAACAGCAAAAAAGACTCATGAGTCCGTTTTTTTATGTTTTCCTCGCTCCTCACGGTAGTCCTCGTCCCAAACTTCTCTTGTCTAAGCACTCCCTTGATACCGGACTCAATCTTCCCAATCTGAACAGCGTCGAAGGTGATGATGTGCAGTTGATACCATGAAGATTAAATGTTAAATTCAGCTTGTTTGGCATCGAGTATGTCTTTGAGGTTATCTTTAATTCAATTCGTAATGATTTTTCCTTTAGTATGGGCAACATGTTATAGTTTTCATACAGCATTGAAAAGTATACTTAACAGAAAATGTCGAAATCCTAAGAACTGTACCTATTGCCTATATTTTTCGATTTCTGTAATTATTATTTTCGAAATTCCTTCTTACTTCTTATAATTTTCAACTTTGGTATATTTTTTTTTTAATTCAGAAGCTCCTTAAATTTTCAGCAACCTTCTCCAAATTACAAAAAAAAAACACAGAATCAATAACTTTTATTCAAATCCTTGAACACGTGTAAGAAATCCTTATAAATGTTCACTTTTAATAATAAAAGAAAAATAAGAATGAGTCCCCAAAAGTACATCGAAGTTCATTTTAACACACATATATTTTATTCATTCAACAGTTTTTTTGAAAAGTTGTAGCAAAAGGTTATATATACATACTTACCTATACGTACAATTTGTTCATTGTATAGGTACGCAAAACCCCATGGGTGTTTTGCCAACCATTCGCCTTCCGGAAACGTTTGAAAGTTTGAATTAAAAAAAATTTCCCTTTGGTGGATTCCTTTAGATATAACTTTAAGATTCGAATCAAGTGAAAGACAACATACCTTACCTAAATATTCAACACGTTAACATTACATTCATTTAAGTATTAACATGAATAGGTATCATGATATCCAGTGTTCTTGTTTTTTTTTCCCATGCTCAAACATTCCTTTAACTTAATAATGTTAGCTTTAATTTCTTTTTGTTCAAATTTGCATTTTCTTTCAACTTCCTCAAGAGAAAACGAACGTGTTAGGTATATATTACATATCTTCCAGAATATATTAAAATCCTCTTGCCGTGTTATATGTATGTATATGATATTATATAACAACAGTTAAAACCGTTAGTATTTCAGCATTAAGAATTCCATGCATGCTGCTGTTTAACTGCTCCTATTTCCTATATATAACTAAAACCTACGCAGGTATAAGGTAAATTGAGAAACTCTTCGCGTACAATGTAAACTCAATTGAATTTCATAGAGAAAAGAGAGAAAATCCAATAACCCGGAAATTCACTGAGCTAGAAAATTATACTGACAAACGTTGACAACGAGAAGACTTGAACCAAAAAGAAAGCCCTTTAATTTGATGCCATGCCTATGATACACTACAAAATCGAAAGGCCATCTGGAGGCTCTTTAAATCGATATCAAGAGCACTCCTTTCCTTTCGTCGTCATCGTCTTCGTTTTTCAAGAGACAGAGTCTCACTCAATCACAGTTTCTATAATATTCAAATTATCAAAACGTCATTACCAATGTAAATATCACATTTCACCATACCAATCCCCAAACCCTATTCATTCACACAATATTGTCACCTCATTTTCAAACACACACAGCGTTGGCGCCATTGGAAACGTGAAACGAGCAGCTTCCTTACAGTCCTGATTCCATGGGAACTTCGTATTAAAGAAATCGAATCACACTTTGGATCGGGTGTCGCCTCCTATTTCACATTTCTTCGATGGCTTTTATGGGTTAATATAATGATGACTATACCGTTGGTAGCTTTCGTAATTGCACCTGAAGTAAGTTTTATTTTTTTTTTCACTTCCGTTTCACTTTTTCAACGAGTGAAAGGACGTGAACTAACTTTTGAAGAAAAAAAATCTTTTTCCCCCACCCCTCCACATTAAACAGGTTCTATCAACAAATCCAAATGAAGAAGATCCAAGGAAAAAAATGTCAGAACGAGAAATGAAAGTCGCCGGCAATCTATTTACAATTTGGGAATTCGAAGGTTATCTTAAGTATTCACCGTTATTTTATGGGTAAGTTGTTGATAGGAGAATGGCAAATCGATGGTAGATGTGATAATTTGCTCGTTGACCTTTTTTTTGTTGAAATGAAATTTTATTATTATTCGTGTTTTTTTTCGATTCTCAGATACTATTCGAGTAAATCGGGAGCAACTCGAAAAGGATACAATCTACCGTTGGCGTATTTTTTAACAGCTGTTGCTGTTTATGTTTACAGCTTTGTTGCAACTTTACGGAAGTAAGTAAAATTGTATTTTTTTTATGTTATTCTAATAGGAGGGAAAAGTAACTTTTTTCTTGTCTGGGACATCAACAAAACGAGAGCTGAATAATCAATTTCTAAAGAAAATCATTTTTGTGATATTTAAGGATTGAATGTTTTTCGATTAGAAGTAGTTTGTTTTTCAAGTCAAATTTAATACAAATTTATAATTCATTATTTATGAAAATAATTGATTTAATACGAAGATATTTTTTTTAAACATAAACACCCTTACTAATAAAAAATGCTTCAGTATCTTCTATTTTACAAATCACGTGCGTTGATTGCAACATAATTCACTCCTTTTTCTTTACAGAATGTGGACATTTTAAATGTTTAATTGTGAGGTTTTCAATAAAATTGTCTTTTCGGCCATAGACTGGTCTAAACTAAGTAGTTTTCAAACAAATCTCACTCCTTTTTCAACAACAACAGCAACAGTCACAACACAAACAATGAATAAATTATAATAATTTTGACAAAAACCTGATATTAACAAGAGCTTAGGTGTGTTTGGTTACGTGAGCTTTATTTTGTTTTTTGTTTTACAAATTATCGCAATTTGCTGTCAAAACCCATACAAAAAAAACCCAAGTTTTCAAAGTTTCAAAATGGCAAACAGGCAACTTTTGTTAAATGTCACTTTACTATTCCACGAATATTTTGTTTTTATTAATAGGAAAATTTAACCCGTAGCTTAACCCTTATTATATGGTTTAGTAAAATCGTGGAATAAAGGTGGAAAAAGCGTATTTTATTAATAGGGCTGTAAAAGTTGTTTCCAGAGGTTTGATTTGCGTCAAGCAATTTCTGTCTTACTTTTGCAATGACAATTTTGAGAGTGTACTGAAGAATGGTTTACGAACAATTATTAGGCAAATGACTTGACTAGGAAGGGTTTTTTAATAATACAAATTCTATATACTATACTACTGAAATACATCAGCCAAGTAGAAGACTTAGCACTATTTTAATGGACTTTGTTGCATTATTGATTCAAAATAGCTTTTAACGGCCTTTAAGTCCTACAAAGCCCTCACTATAGTCAACTGATGAGTCCAAGTGAGATCGCCGGGACGAAACCCCAATTTTTGTAGGACTTATGTAAAGGCCGTTAAAAGTTATTTTGAATCAACTTGAATAGGGTTTATTTTTTCACATATTTTTTCATCGTCTCTGCCACCATTTTGGTAAAGTCTAGCTTTTTGTTTTTGGTTATTAGTCGACTATTACATTTTATGGTATAAAAAGTAACTTTCAACATTATACGCAAATGACTTGACTTTTGCCACTTTTAGGTCAAATTTTAAGCCAGTTGGTCACGTGTCTAGGTATAGGCAGACAAGCTGTTCCTAGTACAACCCCTCCAAACTTATAAATTGTTATGACTTAAAAAAAAAAATTATTTGATATTGAAGACTTTCAACTTGTTTTTTTATGAAATAAATAAAATATATTATTTTAAATAACTTAAAAACACTCACATATTTTATTTATTTATTTACTTAAATGCATTTGTTTGTATAATCATTTGTATAAAACTTACTGACGATGGATGCATAACTTCCGAAATGCATTTAAGTAAATAAATAAATAAAATAAGTGTTTTTAAGTTATTTAAAATAATATCTTTAATTTATTACAACAACACACAAATTAATTGAGTTTTTTTTATTTCGTTGGCTCTTAGATAAACTATTTTGAATCTATATTCATATGTGAGTTATTCACCCCTATTGCGGTTGTCAATGATCAATTGATAGTTGATAAATATTGAAATTTGGTACATTAAAACTCTATTTATTTAAAATCTGATCAACTTTTCTGTGATAATTATTAATTTTCTTGTAATTCACAACGTTCTGCACCATTCTCAATGATCAAAAGTTGTATCAATTGGGTTTTTTACTATCGATTTTCAAAATTTATCTACTATCAATTGATCATTGACAACCGCAATAGGGGTGATTCATTATCAGCCTTATTTATTAGATTTTACTAATACTCGTTTCAACCTCGGAATCGTTAAACAGAGTTGAAGCACTTGCTCCGTCTTTACGCCACGTCAAACAAATTCTTATTTATTAAGTCGTTTTTGCGACTCCGACTTTACTTCGCCTCTAATCCTGAAAAACTTATTTATAAAAAAATAAACGATGATTAGAGGCCGAGTAAGCTAAAACTGGTACATAGTAGGATTAAAGCCGTAGTAAAGCCGTTTTAGTATCTAAATGACATGACATTTAGTAACTAAAGAGGAGTGTAGAAGAAGTTTTTTTTAACCGTTTGTTACTAATTGTAAGGAAAATGGATAATTATTTTGCATTTATAAATGATTTAAATTCTTTAAACGCTTTAGTTGCAGTACAAAACTCGTTTAATTCCATATTATAACAACCAGAGAGATTGGTTTTTTTTGATAATATATTTGACATAAAGAGGGTTTAGCTAAAACCGTTTGACGTGGCGTTAAGACGTAGTAAGTGCTTCGACTCGGTTTAACTATTCCGAGAGTGAAACGAGTATTAGTGAAATCTAATAAATAAGGCTGTATGTGTACACTATATATAAGCACGGTACTCTCAGGAAACATAAGGTATTATTGTAAATCCTGAACCTGATCTGAACCATTCTACGACAAAAAGCATATCATTATACTGAAATTCATTGCATGAAATACAAAACCTTCTCGTCTGGTGGTTACTGACTTTAAAGGAATCGTAACTTTGGGAGTTTGACAATTTTTCTCCATCCTGATGGTGGATTATTCATGGTTTGTGACAGGTTCTATTCATTAAAAAATTCCTTTAATTTGAGAGTACATTTTATTGAAATTTCTTCTTCCATTGCTTGAAATACAATTGAAAATGACCTTTAAATTTAATAATAGAAAACAAATTTAAAAAGTTGCTTTTTCTGACACCCGATGTCATTTTTTGAACTCATAATTCCTAAAGCTATTTCAATGTGGTATACCAAAATCAAAAAAATTATGTATACGATTGAAATCTATGTTCAAATTATAACAATATAAAACTAATTCAAAAAGTATAGGTATATAAAACCGTTTAAAATAAAATTGTAAACGAATTTGTTTTTTTTTTTTTTTTAACTAATTCATTTCACGTTCCTTAGAAGTAAGTCCACACCAAACTTTTGAGTCTTATAATATTAATTAGTTTCTAAACAACGTATTTATTATCAGATTATTCTGTACATAATAATCACTTTATCAATAAGCCTAAAGTATTTCCATGTCACTTACAAGAAAATCCCATAAAATTCTTCTCTCTCGACTAGGAATATCGAGAATCTCTTAAAACTAAATTTATAAATAATTATACCTTAAGATATTGAAGCCAACTCAATAGAACATCCTAGCAATAAAATTCATTGTCAATTAATTTGCAGAAGCAATTTGGTACGTGACTTGAATTACTTACACGTCGCCACCGTCTTGCCATCAATAGATATAGCAACAGTTCTTCTCTTAGATCCTTTGAGCCGTAATTGTTCGACAACAACAATATACGTATAGGTTGTATTTTTGTCGTAGATACATACATCACAACTCTAACCCGTAAATTATGACGGAAGTCCTTGTTGTTCATTAATTTATATCCTCATCCGGAACCCCCTAACGTTACACAACAATTCAACTGTGCTTCGACACCATACACTGTAACCAGTATAACTACAGGAAATTAGGTCATAGCTCTCTGGTTGTGTGGGGATGATGCGACGTAATAATTTGTTGACTTGAGAGTTTTGTAAATGCTGTTATTATTATTTCTTCCGTTGTAGTTAATAATCCAAAGTCAATAATTACTCTTTCTTTTGCTCTCTCTCTCTCCCGAAACCCCACAAACCCAGAATGGCAGAAAATTCTAGGAACTCAAAGCTCTCATCAAAAGACGACGAGTGTATTTTTTCATGGAAACTCTTCACCGGGTGGGATTTTATGATTGGTAAAGTTTGAATTTCCATCTCACAATAACGGTTATTTAATTTCCATCATTTGTTTTTCTTTTTTTTTGTTCTTGACTTTAGGTCATGCGGAAACGGCTCATAATAGGATAGCATCTGTTGTTGTTGGCTTTAAGGAAGCTCTACTTGAGGAGGCAGAAAAGAAAAAGGACAACCGGAAGTACGCATATAATACATACATACATAGCAAACAATTGTGAATGGAAAATAATAATATTTATTTTTTTATCTCTGCTCTCTCCCCCTTCTCCATCACTCTTTGTCGTTACAGTTGGCGTATTATACTTCAAAGGATTCTTGTGAATATTTTAGTTATTGGCCTTCTGGCTGCGTCTGGCTATACTGTGGTGTCAGCTGTTGACAGGTTATTGAATTTGGTTTTGATTTTAATAATCTTTTTTTTTAACGAAGGTTTTCTTTCTCTTTTTTGGTGGGATAGGTCTGAAACTGTTGGAACCAACGCATCGTGGTACAGGAGGAATGAGGTCAACGTTATAATGACTTTGCTGTCATTCTTTTTGCCAATGATTTTTGATGCATTGGGTCTGTTCGAGAATTGGCATCCAAGGCAACAGCTGAGGCTGCAACTAGCAAGGTATTTTGTTTTGTAATAAAGGAGGTGTTAAAAATATAACAAAAATTAAGTTATTAAATTTTTTAATCAAAAATTGTTGAATGGTACTTGAAATTTACGAAACAAGGAAGCGCTTTAAATCAATTTAGTTCAAATTTAACGCTTATTTTCTTATTTTTCCTCCACATCCTTACGTCCTTACGTATAACTTAAATATTTAAGCTCATTTTAAGCAAATGGGCTTGAGATGTGATGTTTTGGGTTACAATTTTTAATTTTTTTTTAATTTAATAAATTGTTTAATAATTGTTAGTTACAAAATTTCGTGGTCAAAATAACTCAAAGTTTTAATATTTTAGAAGCAGATAACTTCGAAAAACCATATAGAAATTCCAAAAGCTCTTAATATAAAACTACCAATGGAAATGGAAATCGAATATTTCTTTGATAAATCATAATCAATATATGTAGATGCATGCATACTAATTTTAATGGAAGAAGTGTCAGATTTTTGTAAGAATTTAAAATTTACAGTATCACAACTATTATAGGCAATACAACTTATTCTCCTTTCAAAACTGTCTAACCGATCTTAAAAAAAAAAAGTTGTAAAAGACGGGGAAAATATAATATTTCCTTCACCAACTTTCTAAGAGTATTATGAATCACACATAAATTATTTGATATTTCTAGGAAACTAGAAAACATTATAAGTAACGATTACAACAATATTATTCGTTTCAGAATTATGATTTTGAATTTGCTGAATTTATACTCCTTGATGTTTTCGTTCATTTACAAAATTACTGGAAAAGATGAGAGCCTTCAGCTATTAAAAGAAATCGATCAAAATGCAACATTAGAGAGAATTCAGATTGACAAAATGATTGCAAACCTAAATCTTCTAATGAGTCCTACCACTGGCAAATCGAATATGAGTGATTTCAATTCCTCAACTCCGGCAACATTAGGTTTTTCCCCAACATCAACCCCTTCCAATCTACTGGGAAATTTGTTCAACAGAACAATGTGTTTCATCGTTCCTGTGAACTGCTCAATTGATATGCCTTCGGCAACTCGAACATTAACTACATCGATGTTGTTGCTTAACTTAAGTACAACTACTCTCATCTCAGATACATGGACAACGACGATGAGTCCATCGACCACATCATCGTCAACTACTACAACACCATATGATGCGGTTAGCACTACTGTCGACTTCCTAACATCAACAACCAAGTTAAACGACTTGATAACAAATCCCAGTAATGCCTCAGTTGATCCATTTACGAGAGGAGATGATTGGCGGAGCAGAAGTACTAGTACATCGATGTTTTTCGAAAGCACCTCTCCATCACCATTACCATCGTCATCATCGTCAACAACCAGCGAGGATTATCGATCCCAGTTTAACGATACCTATTTTGACTATCATGACTATTTTGATAATTTTCTGTCCATGGATATGGAGGAGCAGAAGCAGGATGGTGATGGTCAAAGGGTTAGACGTTCAATTGAAAGGTTCTCAACAGAATACGCATCATCTTCGACAAATGAGGGTACTGAGTACACAGATTCCTCTGGCACAACAGAATCCAGTACAACTTTGAATGCTGCTTCAGAAAACACCTATACCCTTGATGTATCCAGCTTGTCAACACTCACGGAGCTCATAGGGACTATGTCCACCACAACGACTCCAACAGTAATGGATCCTGATGTACGTGACAAAGTCCTCGAGTACATATCCACTCTGAAGCCAGATGAACCATCATCAACAACAGCAACTGACGAAGAAAAGCTGGCTGATGATACTACCAATCCAACGACAACCCCTAGCAGCTCAACTATTGCCGTAACTATCAGTGATAAACAAATGCAGGCTAAAACATGCACACAAACAGTGTGTGTCACAATTCCACCAGAATATTGTACAACCCCCATGCAGGCATCCAAAGTAGATGACTCATCGTCAGCCACAACCACAGCTGCCACAACTCTCAGTACCACAACGACAATAGCTCCTCTAATCCAGATGCAATACCATGATGAACAGCTGAAAAACATAACGCTTATCTTGGAGAATGTTCGTCGGAACTTGACATCAATGTGTTGGGAGACATCTTTGGGCCAGGAGCTCTCCAAAATTATCGTTTTCGATATGGTGAGTGTGTGTATGGCGTCGATGGAGTTTTATTATACATAATATTTTCATGCACAATTTACCGCAATTGCAAGGAGTATTTTTTTTGTATTTTCTTCCTGTTTTTAGCAAAAAATGTAAAGGAATGGGTTACATGAACTTGCTGAGGATTTTATTGGCATTGAAAAATGTTTTCAATTAATTGTATAATTTATTTAAGCAATAATTATTTTATTAACTGTTTTTAATTTAGTTTTTATTTTATTTCAACCAATATTCTAAGTAATAGCCCGTGGCATAATGTAGGTCTAATTAGTAATTTCGCCGAAGGTCTTGGTTTCGATTCCCAGCCTATAAAATAGAAATGTTTTTCAGTGGTTAGTGCCTCTTGCGAAGAATTAACAAATCATCTAATGGAGTAATCTCTTGTCATGAAAAAGTGCTTCTCACCTTAGCCGTCACGCCACTCAATTTATTTATTTACTTTTACCGCAATAATCCCAACCTTTCAAGAGCGAATAATTTCGATTTTGCTCTGCAAGAGTTATTTTTAGGTTTGTGGAACTTGAGCTTGCTTTATTGGTTTATTGTTGATATTTTAGTTGTTAAGTTGCCGCTTAATTATGGTTCACTTTTTATTAATTCCCCAATTCAATGACTCTTTCCAGTGATGTTTAAAAGTTTGAAACATGTTTCTTTACTTTTATCAGCACTCAGAAGACAGGTCTTTTTTGAATAATCTTAGGACTCATACAGAGCTTTAAGTTTAAACGACTTAAATTAACGAAAGATTTGTGCTAAGCAAGACGTTTATGTTCCATAGATTTACTAATAAAAAATTTTGTGTTTATGTCGCATTTTTTACGTCTCCAATAAACGAACCCTCTTAGGAATTGTTAGAAAATAAGACATTTTTTACCTTCAACCAAAACCATTGTTTCCCATCACTTCTACTCACTCCACTTTTAGTATTTCTCTTACTGTAAGTTGTTCAAAGTGTTTTTAAAAGCTTCTTGCTGCTATCCGAACTGACTCCCAGTTTTTTTTCACATTCTTAATCGCCTTCCCTTGTTAAACACACAACTTTGCTCTATTTTTCTGCTGCTAAGAACAAGATGATTATTGTTTTCATGTTTTTTTTTTTTTGCACAACCAACTGAAGAACAAAATTACTTCCACCTCAGCAAATCCCAAGAGTAATTCGATACTGCGGTGATGTGTTCCTATATATCCAGTGGCATTCCAAAGAGGTATGGAAATTGCGTTTTTGAAAATTCAAAAATACTTTTATATCAATGGAAAATGTTTTTCTTTTTTGCGTGTATTGAGCTTTTGGGCAAAAAGGCAAACGAAATATAAAAAAAATACCAAAAAAAAAAACAACCTACGAATGTAAGTCCTTTGGTTGATTGGTTATTCCTTATAGTAGGTACTTTGATGAACGAACAAAAAGTCTGATTGCATACTGGAGCTTATAAAAAAAAGAAATAGAGAGAAATTGGAAAAGTTCTTCCTGTTTTCTTCTCTCTGTATAGAGCAATTTTAAGCTGCAATGAGGGTTCAACAGGCTTACAGACGTACTCAAGGGCTTATCGAATTTTTTCGTTGATTCAATCTATGGATTGTGAATTATTACGATATTGGAAAAGGGAAAACTTTTAAACAAAAACAAAAAAAGTACTGAATTTGGGTCAACATATAATATTAAAATCATAAAGGTTTTATAAGTTCCTTTGCTATCAAAGGTTACAGGTGTAAGTGCAGCTTGTTTCAAGGGTCATATGAGGATTTGATCAAACTATAAATTGATTTTTTTTAACAAGCATTGATTCTCCACATTGGGCGACATTTTAAGAAAATTTTATTTATAAAAGTTTTACAATTTTCTTTGCTATCAAAGGTTACTGCTTGTTCTAAGGGTTATATTAGGATTTGGACACACTAAAGATTGATTTTTGAACAATCATTGATGCCCCACATTGGGCGCCATTAAAAAAAAATCTAATTTATTTCAATTTTTATTCCTAAATTTAAATGAACAAAGTAAGCGAAAATATCTTACAACATGTGAGAATTTATCTTAAATAGTAAAAGCATTTTGTGTCTACACACAAAAACCTCAAAATCCTGTTGATGCAATTAGAGATCCTTCTCTAACTATTAATCCATTGCATTAAATGCCACTTCCTTCACTTTAGCAAACCTCTATCTAAACACAACAGGCAAGTCAAGAGTGTAATTGAAAACTTTCACTCCCATACTCATTCCCATAACGAACCTGCACCCTCCTTGTGCAAATGCCCTGTTCAACTATACTCACTTCCGGTTGCACATTATATAAGCGCACAGTAAACTTCCCTTATTTACATAATACCAACTTAATTTGCAGATAATGTCCATAGTGGCACCACTTTGCATCGACTTCCTGCGAGCTCTCTTCGTGCGCTACATAAATAAATACTGGTGTTGGGACATGGAGAAGACTTTTCCTCAGGTATGTAAATATGTCCATTCATCCATTTCAACCACCTCCACCCCTCGCTCTTCTAAAGCATCAAAGGCACATTAAGCTTCAAATTTAGCCTCCCTTTAATTTGTATCTTCTTTCTTGCCTCCCCAACGTTTAGTATGGAGACTTTAAAATTGCCGAGAGCATCTTAAATTTGGTCTACAATCAAGGGCAAGTATGGATGGGGATTTTCTTTTCGCCAGGACTTGTGATCATTAATTTTGTGAAGCTTATGATTTTGATGTACTTGCGGTCGTGGATTGTGCTAACTTGTAATGTACCCCACGAAGTTGTTTTCAAGTAAGAAAGAAGGCTTTATAAATTATTTGGAACTTGTAAGTTGAAAAATTATTTTTCTTTTTTTCAGGGCTTCAAAGTCTAATAACTTTTATCTATCACTCCTTTTGACAATGTTGTTTCTATGTGTTCTGCCGGTTGGTTATGCGATAGTTTGGCTACGTCCTTCATGGCATTGTGGACCATTTTCGGATTATGATAGAATTTCTGAGTTCTTCACAACCACAATTATAAAAGGCTTGCCACCGTTAGTATTTAAAGACATATTTAAAAATTGATAAGAAATCTATTAATTTTTCTATACAGAGAGCTCCACAAGCCTTTGGAGTATTTGACTTCACCAAGCACAGTGATTCCTTTATTACTCTTGCTGACACTTATCATATACTACTTGGTCTCTCTAACTGGTGCTTTACGTGAAGCAAACCAGGATCTGCGAAATCAACTGGTGAAAGAACGCGAAGAAGAAAGGAAGAAGATGTTCAAACTACCAGATACCAAGAGTAACGAACAAGCAGCGACAGCTTTAACCAATCGATGGAGAAAAGTTTTGGAAGCTTCTTCACCAGTAACGCCAACTGGAGCAGGACAACAGGCCCCTGATTTTGACGAAGAAATCAAAACTCAAGCGAGAAAAGGTAATTTCTAGATCCAAATTAATATAGAGCTTGTGCTTAAAAGCTTCAATATTTTTATTTCAGAACTTATTGCCCGCATAATGAAAAAAGCTCTTCGTCAAGGCTCCGGTACTTCTGACGATGATAGCTATATTAGGGGAAAAGATGAAGATGATACTGATACGGAATATCATGAATCACTGCCACACGATGAAGAATCGAACCTTACTAAATGCTTCGGAAAGACTACAAAATTGCAACAAATCCGCAAGACTCGAAAACCATCTCTAGTCGATATAGTCCAAATAGCAAAAGCTGAACAAGCCAAAAATAAGGAACCACAACAACCAAAGAATAGGTTTAAAGTGGACAAAGTTAATAAACCCGATAAGCCTGAGAAAAAAGTTGACTACGATAACGACAATGATCCAGAAACGAATTCTAGAGTCGTATCCGAGAGACGTATGAGTTTATTGCAAAAGCAATCACCAGAAAGTGAAGAAATGCCATCGAAACCGAGTCTTGCTAAAATTGTAAGTAGTAATTTTGTAGTTATCAATGAAAAGTCTTCAGATACCCCAAAGAATCCGAAAAAGAAAAACTCTCCAAATTCAAGGCCAAAACCATTTAATCTTGATAATAGTTCAATGGAAAGGAAGAAATTCAAAGAAAGAAGACACGCAGAAGCTGTAGACAAAGATTCTGAGTCTCCGGAAAAGGAGAGGAAAATTACTGATGGGTCTCTAGAGAAGGAAAGAAAAAAACCCCGTGGATCACCTGACAAAGATAAGAGTAAAAATAGAGGCTCACCGGAGAAAGAAAAGAAAAAATTCCAAAGGTCACCAGAGATTGAGAAGAAAAAGGCCGGTGAATCACCGTCAGATATCGATAAAAAGAAACCAAAAGTTATTCATGAGAAGAAGAAGGCAGATGACTCACCGGAAAGAGAGAAGAAAAAACTTAGTGATTCCCCAGAGAAGAAAAAATCTACCTCCTCACCACAAGAAGAAGGCAAGGCCGAGCCGTTTTTTAGTTTCTCTAAACAGGGTCGCAAAAAAATAGGCAATCTAATGAATTTTGTTCGGGAAGCTGTCAAAAAAGCTGATCTTAACTCACCAAGTGATTCACCACCATCAACGCCTTCAACAACTATTGAAGTTCAACCAGCATTTGTTGCAACTTCCAAACAAGAATCCAAATCAACCACTCAAACTGAAGCTGAAACTACAGAAACTCCAATTAGTCCTCCTCCAGTGAAAAAAATACTTCAAGCACCAATCGATTCTGAAGAAGATGATCAGCCAGGACCAACACCACCTCTCGTTCGAAGTGGATCACTTCGATGGAAGAACGAAAGACCGCAACCAGCACGTCAAGACTCACAAGCATCAGTTTGGTCGGACAATATTCCAACGATAACCATTAGCACAACCGGAAGTGAGGAATGCATTATAGATTGTACTGCTAAAGCTGATAACTTGGAAGTCAATCCAACCGAAGAAAGGCGCAAGAATGATGACACAATTACAAATGGTGATGATCTTAATTCGGAGTAGGATTTTTTACTTTGTCGATACTTTTATTATTTTGCTGATAATGTTTAATACTTATAAGCGCGTATAATAAATCTCTTGCTAATTGCACACTTATGAAGCTTTTGATCTTTTTTAATATAATTTCAATCTAAGGTACTTACAGTTTAAGGTTGAATAAAAAAAATAACTATATAAATGAAAAATGCAAGACAATCAACGTGGCGATGGTAGGTCGAAATTAAGTTAACTTAAGCATTTTTATTGTCGTTTTAACAAAACTAGAAAGTGTCTTCCAGGACACATGGAAACAATGTGATTACACAAAAATGTATCTACTAATTATTCATTTTTTTTAAATATTAAAAAAAAAACGTCTTTGGCTTAAGTCGATTTTGAGTAAAGAAATATAGCATCAAATATATTTCAACGACCATTTTAAAAATTTTCAAACAGTCGAAAAATACATAGAATAATCAAATAGTGCATGCAAATGCTATGTCAAATAAAACTCACATGAAATACTAGATGGCGGCTTTGCTATCCTATATCTCTACCAAATATTTTCGCAAAGACACAAACCTTACAACTCCAATGCACAAACCTAAAAGTAAAATGTATTTACTCCGAATACAGTGGACACACTAAATAGAAATATTTAAAAAAAAATTGATTGGTAAAAAAATAACAAGTTTAAAATATTTTTTGAAACTTTTAAGGTTGTTAGCTTAAAGCTCTGTATGGACAAGTCCTTTGTTTGAAGAAAAAAATTCAAATTTAAATTGTTGCGAAACAGTAAAAACAACCAGCTCAGCTAAATCTTTACACGTAAGCAATAACAACAAAAAAAGTGATTATAAACAATTTGTTATTATTTTAACACATACCTAACAAAAAATTATTTGTTTATTGTTTTCGCATAAAAATTTTGCTGAGTTGCTATACACTTTCACCAAAACACGCCATTTAAAGAATTGATTTATTTCGATAATAAAAGTTAAAACAACAAACGTTCAGCAGAAATGGGGAATGTATGAGGGTGGCCGCTTATGCCCAAATATTTTTTTCTAAATCAAACATCCCTGAGACATTTAGGTATGCCCTGAAATCTGAATACATTTTGTATAATACAAATTAGTATGGGAATTTAGAACTCTTTACGTACATTTTTTTTTTCTCTGGAGCTACAGCAGCTCTTCTTGTCGTTATTCCCTTTAAGAGATCAAAGATAAAATTACCTAAAAATAAAGTAAAAATAAAGAACTTTAAAAGTCGAAATTATTGTAAAGGTTGAACATAGGCATATTTCTATTTCAAGGGATAATATAAATAAATTCTAACCGTTGCAACTTTTACCCGTAATTCTTGTGCCAGGCGTAGAAGGAGCAAGGCATTTTTTTAAAATTACTGCCAATTTTACACAGGTACTAGATTCCACCGATATTTTTTGTTCAGGTAGGATTTATGAAGTAAATTGCATTCCGTTTAATTAAAATGAGTCGTGTGTTTTCATTACTTATTTTATATGTAGTGAAAGTTATTCGGAATTTGTTCAGAAAAATAAAATTCACAGTGGATTTAGGTGTGTAGTGACGTATAATTGGCATGGAATGAGAATAGAGCTCGATATCGAAAGATGATTAAAAACATTTTGTATGGTCAATTCACAATTGGAAGATATTGATGTGCAGAATTTATGGTTTCAACAGGACGATGCAACATGTCATAAACTCTAACGGATATTTTGGTAAAAGCTTGCCGAGCTGGCAGAGGAGATCAATTGAAGAGATTCTTTTTTTATTATAAACCGGAACCAATGTATTTAAAATCCTATAAACAATTTTTTTTCACACAATTTATGTATTTTTGAATGGGATTTTGTAAAGAGATTATTTTATTATTAAAACAAAAAATCACAAACTAGAATAAGAAAAGCTCCTCCAGTTCGAGAAAAAAAGGGGTTAGGTATCTACAACCAGTGTTTCCGCTGAGGAATTTGAAAAGGTTGCAAAAAAAAAGAGTCTCAAAGAAAATAAATCGCATTAAGAAAACTTCATAATAAAAAAGCGAAATCAATCGGAGTCCATACAAATAGCAAGGAAATTAAAAAAATATTATCTATAGGTTTTTGTTAAATAAAACTTAGCATGGCAATAAAATCATTTTATTAACATTTTTAATCAGTTTACAATAAATGCAACTGTAAGAAACAAAGTTAAATTAATTTGAATACCTATTTAACTAATTGTAAATTACATTTATTTTAATTTTTAACGTTCTTCTATAATTTTAATTAATATAATTGAAATATTATAAGTTGACATTGGTTTCTGGGCAGGACAAAATGGAATGCGTATATAGGTGAGGTCAGTAAATAAGTAAACATTACCATTTTTCAGGGTTGAAAGCCTCTCCATTTGGCTGCCACTCTGGAGAAGTTGGCGCAAAAGTTTTCAGGTAGGTATGCCTTGGGAAAGTAAATTTTAGTACATTTTTGTACATGAATAAGATTCTCCACAATTTTGGCTGTGGTACTTTTAAAAATTAAATTGAAAATAAAAAAGTTAAATTTCAAAATAAATCAACATATCATTTAAAATTATTAAAGAAAATTATGAAACGAGAAATTATAATGCTTAAATGGCAATTTTCTTGAAACTGTTCGTCTATTTCAATGTTTTTTTGATCAGTTTTGATTTTTATTTACATTTTGAACAAGTTAAAGTGCTTGCTTCAAATTTAATAGAATTTCGAGTTTAAGGAATACTAAATAATTAGGATAAACGAGCCTAAAACATTTTGGTTTTTAATTTAATGGTAAAAATAACCTCAATTGTTGAGAATTAATTATCTACAAAAAAAATGTGCGACAATGGTTTTGCATGTATACATTCACCCCACTTCCACATACAAAATAAATCTTGTCCTGCCCAAAATGCATGGTTTGGGCAAATGTTTGTAATATTTTAATGGACTTTATCCGACTTATTTTAGCCGTCAGCTAATTGGTTCGCTTCTTGAACGGTGGAGGCCTATATATTAATTGACTTGTGTGTTCTGTGAGAACTGAGAATGTGGCATACCATTGTTCGCTATTTTGAACGAAAATAGTTATTTTAATGAAAGATTGGAAATTTTGTTTTGGTCAGAAAAGTCGGACATTTTCTTGAAAAGGTAAAAAAAAGCCCGTTTTTCTAAAGTCGTTTTATTTTCGCACGATATCAAAAAATTGGTCAAAAGGTCGCACAGTGGCAAACTTGCCTGCAGGTAATAAACCGAAAAAAAAAACATTTTTGGGGACTTTTCTTTCTTTTTAATCTAAAAAAAGTTATAGTTATTCAAGAGAAAATGTGGACCCAGAATGAGAATATCACATCCCAATGTATGTTAAGTATTTCAAAAGCGTATTAATTGCTTACAGATTTTCTTTTAGTATTGGAGAAGGTGGGTTTTGTGACCTTAAATTTGAATCCCACAATTCCTTTGTCTAAAATGCATTTTTAGTCATCAATCTAGGTATATATAATTTATTTTTAGTATCAACTATTACATATACATATCTTCAGTTGGACAAAGACAGCTTTGATTTTTTTTCTGTGGACTTATGACCCTTTGCCAATATTTATGTGTCGATTATAATCAACCACAGCTTTAATTATTGTTTTTTAATGTGAAAGAGCTATAAGAGTAAAAAAAAAACATATATTTTTTTTATCGTGAAACTTTAAAAAACATATTTAGTTTGCCATCCCAAATGGAAAACTTAAAAAATGGAGAACGGAAATCGTATCATTTAAAAATATTTCAACAATTCTTCTTTCCTAATTCCTAATTGTTTTAAATTCCTAATTGTTTTAAATTAACTGTTTTCTTTTTAATTTTAAAATATTAGTTTATGTAGTGGTAATGCTTCAAGTTCAGTTATCATAGAAAACCTCATATCTATTTTTCTATTTCTAAGAAAATAGGTATCTGTTTAATTATGGATTTAAATACCCAATACTTACCTGGCTTTATGGTAGAGTTAAAACACACTGATAAAAATACTATAAATTATGTATGTTCATCCAAAACTGTAAAAATAAATTCATTTATACTTATATATAGGACTTCCGATAAGATGAGCTTACACAATATAGCAACATGATTTTGACGTAAAAGATAGTCGCTATCTTGGGATCAAATGTCTTTTGTCTTCCAGATAACAATAGCTTGAAATTAAAATTTAGAATCATGAGAATATCATTGTATTCCTATTTTTTTTTCTTTATATTATTAACTGCCCTCAACCAGAAAATTGAAACGTGATAATTTATGTTTGTCAACATTTTATTTTGACTTTGTGAGAGGTAGATAGTCTTTAAAAATGTAAGCACCAGACAAATCCTATTTTTCTATTTTTATTTCAATTTCATGTTACAAGATTGACATTCTTAGAACTATATTTTCTATGCAGGATTTTTGATGCTCAATTAATGTATCCCTTCCTATAAGCTTAGAATTACGTGATCGTTTTACATCATCATGCATAGCAAAAATAATTATTGTGGGTGGAAATGCATATCACAACCTTGTCATTCGTCGCTGTATTGCAATTTTTCATTTAATTTGAGCTGAGAATTCACAATTCATTCATCTTTAATTAACATGTGTTCATATAAATGGAGAACTTTTTGATGATTTCAACAGGAATACTTTACTCAAGTTTCCCAGACTCATCTAATGAAGCAGTATGCTGCATGATACATATTCTATTTCAGATAAGCCCCTATTTTTCGTCGCTTTTTAATGATCTCAGCTTGTACAGATATAGAAATAATTATTTCAGTCACCATTTCTTGTCGCCTCGTTAGATGTATTCTGTTTACTGATACATATTCATGAAGAAAATAAACTTTTTTAATTCTCTGAAACAATAATTATAATGGTACCTAAGTGTTATTTTGCTCTGGAATCTTTAAGCATTTAAATTTCTGGCACAATGAACTCTTATCATGAAATACTTATGCTGCTTTCAATTGATAACCTTCGATCTTTCAGAAGTCCAAAAAGCCTAACATTTTATAACAAAACATTTTAATCTCCTCCATAACCGGCATGGATTCAATATTTTAATAATTCAAATTATATGTACATATTCTAAGAAAGAAAAAACTCGACTTCAACAATATAAAAATTAATTTTTGTAATTATTCAAATAATTAGATACCTAGTGAAGAGTGTACCTACCTACTTGCCTACCAATTACCAATAAATACACATATTTGCCTACCTGAGAAGCCATCATGTCTCACGTACAACCCAACACACCTGAATCTTGTTGTTTATCTTTATAATTGAGAAGAAGAAGAAAAAAATAAACATAACATAAGATCTTCCCCTTGCCCTGTGTAAACGTTATTCAGATTTCAGGTGCGGGGCTGAGACAAAAAAAAAAAAACGAAGATGAAGAAAATTTATAATATTTCTCCGAATAATCTCTCTGGCATTCTCTTTTATAGTGCGAAAAATGATGGAGTGGAGTTTCCCAGACTTATTGTAAGATTTGTTTTGTTTATGTTATGCCTTTGTATTTGTAGATATACAGAAATGTATTCTGTGAGCGAGAATATATCTTAACAATCATAAAACTCCCGCGATCGTAAACTACACTGGAATTCGCCATTGGAATAAATAAACGAAAGAGACAGCAATTGCTTTAAAAAAATATTTCAGCATACCTATAACTATTATGTTTAAGTTGAAGCTATGAAGTCTTCGGAAAGGGTTGCCATATTATACATTCCAAGCTGTATGGAGAAAATAATTTTGATTGTAAATATTAAAATATGTTAAAGGTCGAGCTAATTAACCTCATGGAGTTTATAGTAAAATCTAAACTCTTGGTGGTAAGTTCCAGACAAAATTACCTCACTTAATTACCTACATAAGCTTAAAAATTGCGAAAAAGAGATTTGTTGATCATTATCTAACGGGAATAACTTGAAAAACTTAAGTTATGATCAAAAACGAATGGATTTGAGTTCAGCACCGACAAATTACTTTAAGAACAAAATGTAATCCCTCGTTTCCAAAAACAGTGTAATCCTAAGACACCAATTTGAATTTGTACTTTTCATATTGTTTTGATTAAATTTTTCAATTCAAAGATGCTTTCTCCGAAAGTATAATAGTTAAACACTTCACTTTCTTAATAATAAGGAAAAAATCGTATTCCAAATTTTTTTTTAAATTTTTAACATTATAAAATTTAAATTATTTATTAATCTCTAATAAATAATTTAAAATGTCATCCGCATAAGTATAGATAGTTCTGAATGTTTACTCACAGATTCGACGTCATTGATTGTCATGATGAAAATAATAGGTTCCAGACGGCTGCCTTGGGCACACTAGATTTCGCAATAAATGGATATGACATTGAAAATCTCAACAAGACCCGGCATTTTCGGTTAAATAGCTATGATTTCATTCAGTTTATAAGTTTAAATGACCTAAATTCAAAAAATTGCGTTTCACTCAGGTACGACAGTTGGGCTCATTTGAACTTATAAATTAAATTATATTAAATCGCTCCACTTAAACAGAAGTAATTTTCTAATTTTGTTTATCTAGGTTATTAGGTATGATTTCATCCACTAAATGAAATCCGGAAAAAATCCAAGAACTCTAAGTTTGAATGAGATAATTTTGTTTGAGATTTTATCAAGAGCGTTGCTTAAATCCATAAAATCAAGATGGTGCGTCCGAGGTGGTGGTGGATTGGGAAACTTGAATTTTTCAAGATTGCAACAACCCAAACAACTTGTCAAAAAATCCAAAGTACAATAATTTTTTAATTCACTTATGACAATTTTATTGGTTTTTTATTGCCTTAGCTGAAAAATTTAAGTTGTGAAATGTTTTCTTTCTGTTCTAAAGTTGTAAAATAAAAAAGCAAAAAACAAAAAGGTCCCATACGATTTGTATGGAAAAAAGAAAACAGAGATGAGCGACCCTAAATTTTAATGTAAAAGGCTGAAATTTTTACCAGGCGCTCGATTTCACTAAACTCAACTAAAAAGCTAGTAGCATTGAAAATGTGAGACATTTTAATATTTTCAATCAGTCTAGTATGTATGTATAAGTATATGTACCTACATATATTTACAATTATATTTCAAATATAAAAAGAACGATACATTGCTTTTTTATTTTGAAAATCATTATCTCCTTGAAAAAAAAAAAATCATTTGCCCGGGCGCCATTCAGCAATTTTTTTATTTACTTTCTACAAGACGATGTATATGAACCAAGTTATTGAACATCTATTTATATTTGTACTTTTTATGACTTTATTTCTTTATTTTCTCTAAATTTCACTCAAAGTCAATTAATTTTTATAAGATTAAATTCATATATATTAAAATAATTAAAAACAAAATTCTTGATAAAATCTTCCTTTTGAACTTGTTCAACTTTTATTTACTCTCCGTTTTCCAATATATGGCAACCCTATTCTTACACGATCACTTCACTTCAGACTTCACAAAATAATTATCTTTTGTTTTTTTTTACATTATTATTTTCGGATTTCAGTTCAGAAAGACTGAATCCACACTACCTAACTCTAGTAAAGAAAAAGAAAATAAAAAAAAAATACAATTATTGCCGGACTTCCAATCGGTACGGAGTAACTTCTCTTGTACAGTAGGTTTTGATCTCGCGACGGAATCGGGCGGTGGTTCGTTACACTTGTGGTTTTACAATATTCTTCTTGGTTTGTAATAAAAAAAATGTCTTGAAAGAAAAAAAGAGAGAATACCTAGATATTCATCTTTTTAAATATCATTTCTTATTTTAAATGAACAAAATGTGGTTTCTGATATTCGAATGAGTTTTACACAACAAGATACCAACCAATATCTATTCCCATCCAATTTTAACTGATCTTGTTTTTGATAACGATCTTCAAGTGTTTTTTATGTGCAATACCTATATGTAAAACTTTGTGAAATAAAGAATTAAATAACCTTTCCTTCACAACATATTAAATGGATTAAAATGATTATTTTCGTCTACGAAAAAAAATCCAAAAACATACTTTAGTGCATCGACATAAAAAAAAAGTGAAAAAATGTACCTAAAGCCAAAAAACAATCGCTAAATCAAAAGTGCATCGACGCACGTATTTTATTTGTTCGACATAAATTCTTCTGTGTGTGTGTTTGGGATTGTGTGTGTGAAAATTTTGTGTTCTCTCAACATATGGATATCACATTTTGTTTTGTATTTTCTGATCAAATCCTGAAATTCTAATCTGCAAAAGTGAAATCTTAAAAAAAAATATTATATTCGTCGAAAAAAAAAACACAAAATCTCAGAAACCTATTGCTGTGTGCTTGTGGCATATAGAAACAGGAAAGAGGGCAAAAGTTTATCTTTTCGACTAAGGAAACTAATTTGATTCGTATTATTTTTTTTTATAATCTTGTAGTGTTTTGTGTTGTTGTACAGCGGATGTGTCCCTATTCGAAGAATTTCTCATATCAGCACTGAGAAAATAAAAAAAATTGTAAGGAAAAAAAAATTCGATGGACTGACACAAAAGTTGGTCGTTCGGCTGAGGCGGATTAACAACGCTGTTTCTTTGAATTAATCCGATTCGGACGGAATTTGTATCTCAAACTAATTGAATTCGCTTGCGGTGGGAGTGTGTTGGGTCGGGTCTTCGGGATTCGATAAACAAAATCATCAAGAACAAAGATTACCAAAAAAAAAAAAAATGAAGATATTATTTGGGAACGAATCGTTTGATTGAAGTTTTTTTCTTGTATTTTTAAAAATCTTTTTTTCTTTCATTTATACGAATGTATGATTTTCTTCGCGCTTTGCCTTTCAATAATTTGATTGAACTACCACACGCACTTATGTATATCTCTATTTCATCCATCTTAATCTTGAAATCCTCGACATTTAGGTATTTGTTTATGATTTCAATTCTATTTTTGTCCCTCAAGAGATTGAAAGCCAGAGAAGTATAATTGAAGTCCGGTATGCCTATTCATTGCCCATGAGAGTGGCATACATATGTGCTTTAATGGTTTTACTTATGCCGGTTTTTTTTTGTCAATAAGTCTTTTGAGTGCAAACAGATGGTGGATTAAATATAAACGCGTATCAGTAGATTCAATTACCACCCTATTCGTCACGCAGTGCTGAGATCATTTTGTTGGATACACAATTCGATTTAAACCAAATAATATCTTCCATCACGAGTACTCGAGTGAACGTGCTAATTAAACCGAAAAATTTATCTCATTGTTTTATAGTTGGCAAGTTTGTGTCTCTCGCAACTTCACCGCATAATTTTTAAGTGATTGTGTATTTTTTTGCAAAGTATATAAGTACTACAGCCTACAGATATCGTCATCATCAACAATGATAATGAAAAATTAAATTAAAAAAAAAAAAACACAAATTCTTAGGATATTCGACAATTTAGTGTTTAAATAGATAAAATATTAAAAAAAAATAAAATGCCAAAAATACCAAAAATGAAAAGGATTAAGTGCTCAACGAGAAATCTTGTGTCCAGTGCGCTATTAGTGTTTTTATTTATACACAATGCTCCTGCTCCAACAGATGCCGCTTCTCACGAAGAAACTACTTTTATGCCAGCTTTGGAATGCTACGATCCATATCGACGACCTCAGGTATGTTATTGTTGTTAATTTACAATTACTTAAAAGATAGTAAATATTTGACTGAAATCATAGAAAAGTAAATATTTAAGTTAAAATTAGAATAATGTTTGCTTTGCCCCATTCCCTCCCAGTTTTCTTATTTTTTTCTTTTTTTGTATGATCTCATCGTTGCTAAATTTTGCCTCGCAACTATTTAGATTATTTCTTATTTTAATGGTAAATTTTATGTTCACTCTTTTAAGTGAAGTTTGATTTTTTGTGCTAATGGTGGAAATTTTGTTGTTTCTTAAGAAATTATTTTTTTTTTGTTTTTTTTTTGAGAATTGACAAGAAGTATGGTAGTCGTATATACATAAAACCGGATGTGTATATGTAGATTAAAACCAAATTGTCTTTATTATTGTTAACGAGCCAATTTGTGTTTCATCAAAAAAATAAATAAAAAGAAAGAAAATTATTAGAGTACCTATACTTACTCCATGTTTGTATAAATTTGTGCAAAATGGAAACTTTGATGATTACTCCAGTTCTATTCAATGACGAATTTAAAATTCTTTAAAATACTTTAAATCATAGGTTTTATACAAAAAAGGATTTTGAGAGATAATTAGAAGGTTAAAATGTTGTATTTTGCTGCTTCTTTTTGTAAAACTTTTCGTAAAGGGATGAAACGAACCTAGATAAAAACTCTCGGAAAAATGGTTTACATAAGGATCATGTTCAGATTATTGAGGGTGGTAATAACATGTATTTTTTATTTCCATTATTTGATAAAATTGCTCCAAATGGCAGATTCTTCTAAAAAAAACCACTAAGCTTTTAAAGTGTTGTTCTGATAAAACTGCAATATTTATCTGTATAACTTGGTTTATTACAATCCCAACGTTTTATCGTTCTTTTTTGCGTTAATCTCGAGTGAATAAGAGAAAAGGAAAAGATGCCAAACTACAATTTATCATAATTCTTGGTAAATAAAATAGAGCTGTGTGAAGTCAGAACCCCGAGCTCAAAATTTTGGGTCCAAATATATCAGAATCGTTTGTCCATCGTTTGTCCACGTTTGTCCAGGCAAAATTTTCGTTTGTCCACCCCCAGGAAAAAAGTTATTAAGCTTTTCTTTTTTATAGGAACACCCCCACAAATTAAAAATTGACCTCATGCCCGCAAATGATAACTTATATGGATGGGACATGGTGCATTCGTTTGTCCAGCAGCCGATACTGATTGTCCACCAAAAATTTTTACTTTCCCACCCTTAGTTCAAAAGTTATTCAACATTTCTTTTTTATAGGAACACCCCCACAAATTTAAAAGTCGTCTACCACCCACAATTCACAACTTAGGAGTATGGGACCAATTGCATTCGTTTGTCCACCGGCTGATTATGATTGTCCACCAAAAATTTTCGTTTGTCCACCCTTAGTTCAAAAGTTATTTAACATTTCTTTTTTATAGCAACTATCACAACCCTAAAAACCTTAAAAGTCGTCTACCACCCACAATTTTCAACTTAGAACGTTGAAACAAAAAGCCTTCGTTTGTCCAGCGGCTCATACTGATTGTCCACCAAAAATTTTCGTTTGTCCACCCTTAGGTCAAAAATTATTCAACTTTTCTATTTTATGGCACCCAACCCCAAAATTGAAAATTTCACTTAGCCGAATCGAACCTTTTGCAATCGTTTGTCCATCGTTTGTCCAGGCTAGAAAAAAAATAAAAAAAATTTTTCGACCCCCCCTTCAAAAGTTATTCAACTTTTCTATTTTATAGCAACACCCCCAAAACTAAAAATTGACCGCATTCCCACAATTTTCAACTTAGAACGTCGAAACAAAAAGCCTTCGTTTGTCCAGCGGCCCATACTGATTGTCCACCAAAAATTTTCGTTTGTCCACCCTTAGGTCAAAAATTATTCAACTTTTCTATTTTATGGCACCCAACCCCAAAATTGAAAATTTCACTTAGCCGAATCGAACCTTTTGCAATCGTTTGTCCATCGTTTGTCCAGGCTAGAAAAAAAATAAAAAAAATTTTTCGACCCCCCCTTCAAAAGTTATTCAACTTTTCTATTTTATAGCAACACCCCCAAAACTAAAAATTGACCGCATTCCCACAATTTTCAACTTAGAACGTCGAAACAAAAAGCCTTCGTTTGTCCAGCGGCCCATACTGATTGTCCACCAAAAATTTTCGTTTGTCCACCCTTAGGTCAAAAATTATTCAACTTTTCTATTTTATGGCACCCAACCCCAAAATTGAAAATTTCACTTAGCCGAATCGAACCTTTTGCAATCGTTTGTCCATCGTTTGTCCAGGCTAGAAAAAAAATAAAAAAAATTTTTCGACCCCCCCTTCAAAAGTTATTCAACTTTTCTATTTTATAGCAACACCCCCAAAACTAAAAATTGACCGCATTCCCACAATTTTCAACTTAGAACGTCGAAACAAAAAGCCTTCGTTTGTCCAGCGGCCCATACTGATTGTCCACCAAAAATTTTCGTTTGTCCACCCTTAGGTCAAAAATTATTCAACTTTTCTATTTTATGGCACCCAACCCCAAAATTGAAAATTTCACTTAGCCGAATCGAACCTTTTGCAATCGTTTGTCCATCGTTTGTCCAGGCTAAAAAAAAAATAAAAAAAATTTTTCGACCCCCCCTTCAAAAGTTATTCAACTTTTCTATTTTATAGCAACACCCCCAAAACTAAAAATTGACCGCATTCCCACAATTTTCAACTTAGAACGTCGAAACAAAAAGCCTTCGTTTGTCCAGCGGCCCATACTGATTGTCCACCAAAAATTTTCGTTTGTCCACCCTTAGGTCAAAAATTATTCAACTTTTCTATTTTATGGCACCCAACCCCAAAATTGAAAATTTCACTTAGCCGAATCGAACCTTTTGCAATCGTTTGTCCATCGTTTGTCCAGGCTAGAAAAAAAATAAAAAAAATTTTTCGACCCCCCCTTCAAAAGTTATTCAACTTTTCTATTTTATAGCAACACCCCCAAAACTAAAAATTGACCGCATTCCCACAATTTTCAACTTAGAACGTCGAAACAAAAAGCCTTCGTTTGTCCAGCGGCCCATACTGATTGTCCACCAAAAATTTTCGTTTGTCCACCCTTAGGTCAAAAATTATTCAACTTTTCTATTTTATGGCACCCAACCCCAAAATTGAAAATTTCACTTAGCCGAATCGAACCTTTTGCAATCGTTTGTCCATCGTTTGTCCAGGCTAAAAAAAAAATAAAAAAAATTTTTCGACCCCCCCTTCAAAAGTTATTCAACTTTTCTATTTTATAGCAACACCCCCAAAACTAAAAATTGACCGCATTCCCACAATTTTCAACTTAGAACGTCGAAACAAAAAGCCTTCGTTTGTCCAGCGGCCCATACTGATTGTCCACCAAAAATTTTCGTTTGTCCACCCTTAGGTCAAAAATTATTCAACTTTTCTATTTTATGGCACCCAACCCCAAAATTGAAAATTTCACTTAGCCGAATCGAACCTTTTGCAATCGTTTGTCCATCGTTTGTCCAGGCTAGAAAAAAAATAAAAAAAATTTTTCGACCCCCCCTTCAAAAGTTATTCAACTTTTCTATTTTATAGCAACACCCCCAAAACTAAAAATTGACCGCATTCCCACAATTTTCAACTTAGAACGTCGAAACAAAAAGCCTTCGTTTGTCCAGCGGCCCATACTGATTGTCCACCAAAAATTTTCGTTTGTCCACCCTTAGGTCAAAAATTATTCAACTTTTCTATTTTATGGCACCCAACCCCAAAATTGAAAATTTCACTTAGCCGAATCGAACCTTTTGCAATCGTTTGTCCATCGTTTGTCCAGGCTAAAAAAAAAATAAAAAAAATTTTTCGACCCCCCCTTCAAAAGTTATTCAACTTTTCTATTTTATAGCAACACCCCCAAAACTAAAAATTGACCGCATTCCCACAATTTTCAACTTAGAACGTCGAAACAAAAAGCCTTCGTTTGTCCAGCGGCCCATACTGATTGTCCACCAAAAATTTTCGTTTGTCCACCCTTAGGTCAAAAATTATTCAACTTTTCTATTTTATGGCACCCAACCCCAAAATTGAAAATTTCACTTAGCCGAATCGAACCTTTTGCAATCGTTTGTCCATCGTTTGTCCAGGCTAGAAAAAAAATAAAAAAAATTTTTCGACCCCCCCTTCAAAAGTTATTCAACTTTTCTATTTTATAGCAACACCCCCAAAACTAAAAATTGACCGCATTCCCACAATTTTCAACTTAGAACGTCGAAACAAAAAGCCTTCGTTTGTCCAGCGGCCCATACTGATTGTCCACCAAAAATTTTCGTTTGTCCACCCTTAGGTCAAAAATTATTCAACTTTTCTATTTTATGGCACCCAACCCCAAAATTGAAAATTTCACTTAGCCGAATCGAACCTTTTGCAATCGTTTGTCCATCGTTTGTCCAGGCTAGAAAAAAAATAAAAAAAATTTTTCGACCCCCCCTTCAAAAGTTATTCAACTTTTCTATTTTATAGCAACACCCCCAAAACTAAAAATTGACCGCATTCCCACAATTTTCAACTTAGAACGTCGAAACAAAAAGCCTTCGTTTGTCCAGCGGCCCATACTGATTGTCCACCAAAAATTTTCGTTTGTCCACCCTTAGGTCAAAAATTATTCAACTTTTCTATTTTATGGCACCCAACCCCAAAATTGAAAATTTCACTTAGCCGAATCGAACCTTTTGCAATCGTTTGTCCATCGTTTGTCCAGGCTAGAAAAAAAATAAAAAAAATTTTTCGACCCCCCCTTCAAAAGTTATTCAACTTTTCTATTTTATAGCAACACCCCCAAAACTAAAAATTGACCGCATTCCCACAATTTTCAACTTTTAACGTCGAAACAAAAAGCCTTCGTTTGTCCAGCGGCCCATACTGATTGTCCACCAAAAATTTTCGTTTGTCCACCCTTAGGTCAAAAATTATTCAACTTTTCTATTTTATGGCACCCAACCCCAAAATTGAAAATTTCACTTAGCCGAATCGAACCTTTTGCAATCGTTTGTCCATCGTTTGTCCAGGCTAGAAAAAAAATAAAAAAAATTTTTCGACCCCCCCTTCAAAAGTTATTCAACTTTTCTATTTTATAGCAACACCCCCAAAACTAAAAATTGACCGCATTCCCACAATTTTCAACTTAGAACGTCGAAACAAAAAGCCTTCGTTTGTCCAGCGGCCCATACTGATTGTCCACCAAAAATTTTCGTTTGTCCACCCCAATGTCAAAAATTATTCAACCTTTTTATTTTATTATTAAGATTTTAGTTCAGACACAAACCATTTCATATAGTTCGCACATTTAATGCAAAAAATTTTCGAATTAAATTTCCATTTTATTAATGCAAACATTTTATTTTCTTTCAAACTCAAAAAGCTGAAAAAGAAAGTTACTGTCAACCCGGGTCACTTTGGCACTTTTTCAAATTAAAATGTGAATAACTTTTGCAATAATTTTTTTTTTTAAAAGGAGATTTCAGCCATTTTACCTACTTCGCTCAGGTAAACAGAACAGTTTTATATATGTATGCTAAAATATGGGTGGCCAAAGTCACCACCCCATTTAGGGTGAATTTGGCCGGACGGACGTTTTCCTCATTTTCAGATGAACTACAGGCAGCAAGTCAATCTCACCCAACCCAAGTGAAAGAAGAGAATTTTTTTATATATTAAGTATTTTTTGTTATTAGTTTACTCTATCTGGTCTGTTTTTAATATTTTTTTTGAAATAAAATTTATTGTTTATAAAATAGTTACAAAGGGTAGAATAAAGGGAATTAAATTTAAAAAAAATACATATATCGGAGTTAAAATCATTTTACAATCATATTTCTGCAACATATTAAAACCATCCAACATTTTCAGGTGATTTTTTTAATATTTTTAAGAAAAAATAATTTTTATTATATTTTATTTACTAATTTTAATTAAATAAAGCTAGTATGATCATTTTTTAATTCATTGAATTATACAAATTTACAAAGAAGTTTGAAAAAAATTAAACAACTCCTTCATATTTAAATTTTTTTTTTAAAAGTATCCATTCAAAAGCCAAAGCAACTCAACCAGGCCACAATCACCCGGGTTGACGGTACTGCTTTTCTGTATAAAGGGTGTCCCATAAACAATGGTCCAAACTGAAACTGGTGATAGGGCAGGTCATGACTATTCAGAATTTAACTTGTCCGTACCCCAAATAATTTTTCAAATAATTTTTTTTGCAATTTAAATACTTTTTTATAAAATGTGCCAAAACACAACTTTTGCGCTCGATTTCAATTTAGCTGCCATATAATTAAATAAAGTGCTCTCCATATGCTTTCATATGACATAAGTTTCATCATTGTTGAGCAATGTTGGATAGTGGGCCCAAACATCATGGTCCTTTCGTTCGAACATTTTTTGTGTTGAAAAAAAAAAATGCAAACTTTGTTCGAACATTTTTTGCATTAATAAAATGGAAATTTAATTCGAAAATTTTTTGCATTAAATGTGCGAACTATATGAAATGGTTTGTGTCTGAACTAAAATCTTAATAATAAAATAAAAAGGTTGAATAATTTTTGACATTGGGGTGGACAAACGAAAATTTTTGGTGGACAATCAGTATGGGCCGCTGGACAAACGAAGGCTTTTTGTTTCGACGTTCTAAGTTGAAAATTGTGGGAATGCGGTCAATTTTTAGTTTTGGGGGTGTTGCTATAAAATAGAAAAGTTGAATAACTTTTGAAGGGGGGGTCGAAAAATTTTTTTTATTTTTTTTCTAGCCTGGACAAACGATGGACAAACGATTGCAAAAGGTTCGATTCGGCTAAGTGAAATTTTCAATTTTGGGGTTGGGTGCCATAAAATAGAAAAGTTGAATAATTTTTGACCTAAGGGTGGACAAACGAAAATTTTTGGTGGACAATCAGTATGGGCCGCTGGACAAACGAAGGCTTTTTGTTTCGACGTTCTAAGTTGAAAATTGTGGGAATGCGGTCAATTTTTAGTTTTGGGGGTGTTGCTATAAAATAGAAAAGTTGAATAACTTTTGAAGGGGGGGTCGAAAAATTTTTTTTATTTTTTTTCTAGCCTGGACAAACGATGGACAAACGATTGCAAAAGGTTCGATTCGGCTAAGTGAAATTTTCAATTTTGGGGTTGGGTGCCATAAAATAGAAAAGTTGAATAATTTTTGACCTAAGGGTGGACAAACGAAAATTTTTGGTGGACAATCAGTATGGGCCGCTGGACAAACGAAGGCTTTTTGTTTCGACGTTCTAAGTTGAAAATTGTGGGAATGCGGTCAATTTTTAGTTTTGGGGGTGTTGCTATAAAATAGAAAAGTTGAATAACTTTTGAAGGGGGGGTCGAAAAATTTTTTTTATTTTTTTTCTAGCCTGGACAAACGATGGACAAACGATTGCAAAAGGTTCGATTCGGCTAAGTGAAATTTTCAATTTTGGGGTTGGGTGCCATAAAATAGAAAAGTTGAATAATTTTTGACCTAAGGGTGGACAAACGAAAATTTTTGGTGGACAATCAGTATGGGCCGCTGGACAAACGAAGGCTTTTTGTTTCGACGTTCTAAGTTGAAAATTGTGGGAATGCGGTCAATTTTTAGTTTTGGGGGTGTTGCTATAAAATAGAAAAGTTGAATAACTTTTGAAGGGGGGGTCGAAAAATTTTTTTTATTTTTTTTTTAGCCTGGACAAACGATGGACAAACGATTGCAAAAGGTTCGATTCGGCTAAGTGAAATTTTCAATTTTGGGGTTGGGTGCCATAAAATAGAAAAGTTGAATAATTTTTGACCTAAGGGTGGACAAACGAAAATTTTTGGTGGACAATCAGTATGGGCCGCTGGACAAACGAAGGCTTTTTGTTTCGACGTTCTAAGTTGAAAATTGTGGGAATGCGGTCAATTTTTAGTTTTGGGGGTGTTGCTATAAAATAGAAAAGTTGAATAACTTTTGAAGGGGGGGTCGAAAAATTTTTTTTATTTTTTTTCTAGCCTGGACAAACGATGGACAAACGATTGCAAAAGGTTCGATTCGGCTAAGTGAAATTTTCAATTTTGGGGTTGGGTGCCATAAAATAGAAAAGTTGAATAATTTTTGACCTAAGGGTGGACAAACGAAAATTTTTGGTGGACAATCAGTATGAGCCGCTGGACAAACGAAGGCTTTTTGTTTCAACGTTCTAAGTTGAAAATTGTGGGTGGTAGACGACTTTTAAGGTTTTTAGGGTTGTGATAGTTGCTATAAAAAAGAAATGTTAAATAACTTTTGAACTAAGGGTGGACAAACGAAAATTTTTGGTGGACAATCATAATCAGCCGGTGGACAAACGAATGCAATTGGTCCCATACTCCTAAGTTGTGAATTGTGGGTGGTAGACGACTTTTAAATTTGTGGGGGTGTTCCTATAAAAAAGAAATGTTGAATAACTTTTGAACTAAGGGTGGGAAAGTAAAAATTTTTGGTGGACAATCAGTATCGGCTGCTGGACAAACGAATGCACCATGTCCCATCCATATAAGTTATCATTTGCGGGCATGAGGTCAATTTTTAATTTGTGGGGGTGTTCCTATAAAAAAAAAAAGCTTAATAACTTTTTTCCTGGGGGTGGACAAACGAAAATTTTGCCTGGACAAACGTGGACAAACGATGGACAAACGATTCTGATATATTTGGACCCAAAATTTTGAGCTCGGGGTTCTGGCTTCACACAGCTATAAAATAGCTTGCAACTCAGTAGGTGTAGGTAACATAAAGTATGTATGTAGGTATCTATAATATATTCTGATAGTTAAAAATGAAATTACATACCTATTCACAATTAAAACTCCTGCCGTACGATTCTTTATCAATTATAATTGTTTCAATATTTTTTTTAAATTGTAAATTAGAGGGAATAAAAATTAAAAAAAAATTACATTTTTAGTGTTGTTTTTGTGAGATTGTACATCGATAAATTACTTATTTCAATGGTGTTTTTTTACAACCCATAAGATTGGAAAATTATTTTGGAAGTAAGAACTTTTTTTAATAAGTGTTGTTGCTTTTTGATTTTTTTTTTGCACTAAATTTTTTTCAACATGCGTGTGTGGTAAAAAGCATACATGATTTATACGAGTTAGAAAAATGACTGCTTATATTTCATAATGCGATAAAAAAAACCTAAATAAAGTCTCATAACGAAAAAAGAAAATAAGTTTTGGCATAAAAAATCATTTATTATAAAATAAAAAATTCCCTTTGTAATTATCTTCATTAATTTTGGAGTAAGCGGACCCCAAAAACTTAATGCCGCAACAACCATACTATGATTTTAATGATAAAATACCTTCTTCTGTTAAGAAAAGTACAAAAATGAAGAAAAAGCATCAGTTTTTTTTTTTATAAATAATTTTACGGGAATGCTTTTAAATATGAAAATCGATATGCAATTGAATCAACGTCGATAGTTTTTGCGATGTCATTTTCAGTTCTTATGAGCTTCCATTTGTTCAAAGAACTGCGCAGATCATTTTCAAGGCAGAAAAAAAACGTTCTCCTGTTGCATTTGAGACAAGTATTTATACGAATATGTTCAATGCGGTGTAAATATTCGGAAATAAAGGTATTAGATTTTTGGCAATAATGTTTTAATATGTTTGACGTGCTTAAACTTTGTACAGCCTAGTTCAAAATTTGCGTCTCTTAAATTTGCCGCTTTCCAGAATTTAACGCCCTGGACTCAGTCTCTATGCGGTGAAAATGGCCCTTCTTCTTTTTTCTTAACTCATATGTTCGATAAAATCTTTTGCGGTGTAACGTTCGGAAATATGAAAAGCGTTTGCAAGTAAATTGACGTCAAAAAATGTCGATCATTTAACCATCATTTATCAATAAAAGTGACGTTGATTTGACGTTTTAGAAAATGGCCATATAATTATACAAACCCAGCTTTAAGTTTTCTGAATGCAATTTTTTTCCCAAACTTTGAGAAAACATTTTTTTTTTTCACTTTGTAAATATTGTGGTGAAGAAATTTGATTTCGATGTATTTAAAAGACTATTGTCTCTATATTGGCAAATTGACAAAAAAAATGCTACACCGAAAAAAAAAATACTTTAAACTCCTGATAGTCCAGTCAATAAAGCCATAAAAACAGCCCAATTAGGACATTATCGCCGGAAAGCTGGATTTTGGTATATACCCTGCTCATGGTGTCCTTAAGAAACTGTCAAAAGTTCATATCGATATGAGCGTCGCTTACGATTTTACGGGGGTGACGGCCCCCCAAAATGATTTTTCAGGAATAACTCCCAAATGGTAAGGTGTACAGGGGCCTCATCACGTAAAATAAAACCGGTCGGACGATATCGTTTCCACCATTCCTATCTCTATCATATCTATAATGAAAAAACAAGACAACTATCTTCAAAACGATATCGTTCGATCGTTTTCGTATTACGTGATGGGGCCCCAGAATAAATGTCAACATCTAATTTGTTTGTTAGAAAATTTCCTACAAAAAAGATTTGTATACTCTTTTTCATAACAATAACCGTTTTCGAAATAAACCAATCGGAAGAGTTAAGGGTTTTACTTTGCTATAGGTACTAGGGCTGCTTAATTTAAAAATTGTGCATTTTGTGATAAAAGCTCAATTTCTTTGTTCATGGTACATTATATGAACATAATTTTAAGATGTTGCCCCACTTTGTTCGTGCACCACTTTAAGATGGAGGGGCAATATAAAAAAAAAATATATATTGAAAATAGAAAATGAATATAAGAGCACAACGGCATCACTTATATACTATGTTATAGTTTTTTTTAAAGCCAGTAATTCATTCTTTAATTTCCAATAAGTTATTTTAGGGCTTAGTTTCTGAAGAAAATATTTTCTTTTAATTTTGGCAATTTTTTTTCTCATGAAACACTTTAGATTTGCACACTTTAAATTTAAAAATGTTTGAACAGATTTTTTCCTCAGTGTAAAAATAAACTACATATAGGTATAGGTACTGAATAAATATTCAAAATAAAAATAAAAAATCTGCATTGAAGTTATTTAATACGTGGTTTGAAGTATCTCAAGTAAACATGACCAATGTTTTTTTTTTCCGCCCCCGTACCGAGTGTTCCCTCGATCGACGGCAATAATATAATAAACATATTATCTTGACCAAGTAAGTTCTGATTGGCATTGGAACAAATACCTACTTTTAATAAATAAGGCCTTAGAATCTTAAGGTTTTGAACCTGACATATTTATTTTATTTCCCTAGCTCTACATTTGAAACTTCAATCCTATTAGTTGTTATTCAAACGGATGTAGTGGTGTATTTTATTTTTTTTAAGTTCTTAAAGTTAAGTTTCATCGCATTTCACTTAAAGCTCAAATTTACTTAACCTATTGATTCACAAAATTTTATATCGCTATGAATATGTTTACAATTATTTAACACATGTTGACATTCTACACCATCAGCACAACATGCGGTCATAGACCTTTTATAAGACTTTTCCAAATGATTTACAATTATACCCACAACGATTAATCAGCCATTCTCCCCCGATGTCAATCAGTGTTTCTTAAATGTCAGCAAATGCTTAATTCTGACGGACAAGTAGGTAGGTATTAGGTATAAATAGTTAATTCCGAGAATTTATTGCACATTAGTATTTAGCTATCGCAGTTTGTCGATCTATAAGAAAGTTTGCTGTTTATGGTTTTTTTGTGGAGAAAAAAAAAACAAAACAAAAACGACGTGAATTTCAGAGTTTCTTGGCCTTTTCTGGAAATTAAAAAAAAAAATAATGGATTTAGTTTCGGATAGAGAGATCTGTCTGAGTCTTAGAATTCAACATTTCATTTTGAAGGGATATGACGATTATATATAGGTTGCTTATAGTAAGTTAAATTAAAATCATGATAAAATCAAATCAAATAAAAAATAACATTAAAAATTTGAGTTCGGTAAAAAGTTGCAACCCATAACTAATAACAAAATTCAAAACAACATTTTCCCAACCAACAAAAAAAAAAAAAAAAAACAAAAACACTTTGCTCACAACGCCACATGCTCCTGAATCCTGATGCACAAATTTCCTTCCGTTTTATGAGTTTAAAACAAGAATATTTTAAACAAGTCAAAAATTTAAGAGTAAAAAGTTTATCCTTAAATTAATTTAGCAATCCTCGTTACTCTCGGACAATTCTCTGGTTCTCTGGAGTGTGAATATTTTCTACACAGGGGTGTATTATTAAATTAGCATATATATCCATAAATTACGTGTTTTTTGGAGGCAGCGTTTCAATACAGAAGCATTGTTCTTGCGTTTCATACAAAATAAAGGAATCAAAGAAAATATAAAAATAAGGAAACCCTAGCAACACTTCCGTTGAAAAAGTTTGTCTGTGGAATTTTATTCCAATATTCAAAGAAATTCCTTCTGTTCTGCGTTTTTATATGGAAAAAGCAAAGAAATAGAGTAAAAAGCATTTCAGTACTTTTGTATGAGTTCCCTTAAATAAAAACAGAGATCAAAAGAAACCTTATCTTTTTAATTGGATCTTTCCTCTTTGTATATTTAAGCCTTAATAATTATGGTCCTCATTTTTCTCTCGATAAATAAATTAATACATTAAGCTTTCGGTATACGGTATGGTTGTATATGAAGTATTAATACAACAAATACAAAACTATATACCATTGATGCTTTTTTTCCATTGAGAAGAAATTCGATGCTTACTTAATGAGTAATTAAATATGCCTTCATAATAAGTACGAACGAAATACGACTAATACGAACGTATATTCGTTATCAGAGGATATAAGAGTGTATTTGTCACAAGTAAGCCCCCTTACTGATTACTGCATATGCATATATTGCTATTTACGTAATTACTTGACTGGTCAGAGAAACTTTGATGTGTGGCTTTGGGCGGAAGTGCGTTATCTTTGTAATGAAGCGCGCGTGACAAGTTTTTTGAACCATTTCTATCTTATAGAAATGTAATTAGACTTACAAAAAAAAAGTTGATAACTCATTTGTTTAGATACAAAGTTCTGTATTGAAACTAAATACAATTTGATACATTATATCTATATACCTATGTTTTATACCTTTCTTCTATACATATATAAAAATGAATGGTATATGAGGTTTACAGACTCGAAAACTATGGAACCAATTTTTCTGAAATTTCTAAAGTTTATTCCCTTTTGTAATTTTTTGGTAGGTTCCACCCACTGCCACACCCACTGTTCTTATATCTGATTTTTTTTCTCATACATATAAAGTTTTCTATGAAATTGAGATTTTTTAGTTTGCAAAATGATCAATAGATGGCGCTGCGAAGAGTGACAGGATTCAGCTAGTTCTAATATTGCAAATCCCAATTTAAGTATGCTTAAAAACTTACAATATAAATTTAGAAAAAAACGGGGACAAGACGTTCGGAATCTGATTCCAGACCAAGACTAAGGTACCTTAAATGGTAGACGAATGCACAAAACAAAAGAAACTGAAGCAATTAAAAGAGCTGCTTCTAACTGAGATCAGCTGAAAGTTCAGAAAACTTCCTTGACGTCCATTTAATATCTTTTGTGGTAACTTACAATTTTAGAAGGTTATGGCAAATGGAATGGATTTATCTTGAGTGATGGATTTATTTTGAGTGATGACGTAAAACTTGGCGGGTGCCACGACACCCATTCGGTATGGGGTATGTCTTGTTTTCGACATATGGGTCGATAGTGGAAAATATTTCCTCAGTAATTCAAGTAAAGATGAGTAAGTAGAGATGTTCAGTATATTGATGAATTGTGAAGATATAAACCGACCAGCGACAGCAGTTGATTTATTTCGTTGCAGGTAAATTGTTGGGGTAGTGTCCCTTGCTATAGCCGTATGCCGTTGGACTGTCATGCCAAAGATTTGGAATCGAGTCCCAGACTATGCCACCTACGAAAAATTTCTTTTTGAAGTGTCATTTGTGAGAAAATTTTAACTTTTATAGGAGTATTATCTCATGATGAAATATTTCTCATTTTAGCAATCGGAATTTTACGATTTGGACGAAAATTGCAGGTCCCCGCTATTCTTGCAAACTAACAACACGCTCACAAGACTGGGTTAAAGTCAAATGATGGTTCTATACGAACCGTCGCGCCAACAAATAAATTTTTATTTTTCTAACTTATTTTCTAAACCATTGTTGGTCACATAATTAATGGTTTCTTATATGTTCTTTGAATATAGAAATTTATTGAAATCGGTTTTAGTCAAACAGAAGAAATCTAAGATTATCATAATTTGTTTGAATTTAAATTTGAATTTAAAGAATCAAGAAACAAAAAATTAAATTCTAAATTTATTGAAGAGCTGAAAAAATTTACAATGAAGACTAAGTTTCATGAAGTTCATCCAATAAATTAATTCACCACTTAATTTTCTCTGCTTACATAAAATTCTCTTTTCAACGATATTGTCTAACGTTCAATCGTATAAATCTCCTTCTTTTCACACCAAAAACCGACAAATCGTTCTCTTATAATCACCGTCCATTAAATTCACCACAAAAAAAGCTGTTTCACTCAATAAAATAAACCTCGCATTTTAGTATTCGAACGAAATCACTTTCCCAAACTGGTCCAAACCTGAACTATACTATATAGTCCCAACACGCATCCTTTGCCCCAAAACCTGAACTCCTTCTACATGTACAATCCAATAAATAAGAAAAAAAAAGTTATAAAAACCAAAGCACCATCACAATGTTCTCACCATCAACTGCTTCTTCTGGGAGCATGGATAATGCCCGAATTCACTCGATAAACTTTCCTCATCCTAAAAACAACTATACTATGGTATACAACGCGTTTTATTGAGCGTGCAGTAAAGTGAATAAGATTACCAAAGCCGAAGGTGTTATAGTCCTTCATTGGGACATTTTTGTTCAGCTTCACTAAGCATCTACACACAGCAACAGGATTAAGAATTGCCAAGTGCTTTTATCAAATTTAGTGCCGAAAATTTCTTATTCCTCTTCTCTTTTTTTTCTGTTGGTTGTCCATTGAAGGTTGAACTTGGAACAAACATTTTATAGATTTTGTATTGAAGTCACGTAAGTAACAAAAACTCGTATAGGATATAATTTCAGTTTATATCCTCATTGTTGGTTTAAGAATAACAAACATGTTGTTGGCTTATGTTGTTGACTGATTTACTTGTAGTACCAAACAAACTCCGAAATAACAAATTCTTGCAATTTGAAATATATTATACTTTGATACATTCGCGTGATTAATATCTTTTATTGTTTATTTATTAATGATAAAATCTTGTTATCAATATGAAAAAAGAAAACACTTCAATATTATTGAACTATATAAAGCTTTTTGATTCAAAATAGCATTTAACGGCCTTTAGTCCACAAAAATTGGCGTTTCGTCTTGGCGATCTCACTTATAGGCTTAAGCTTAGACTAGTATCAACAAGTCCAATTAAATAGTGGTAAGCCTTCTTCTTGGCTGATTTATTTTAGTAGTAGTAGTAGTAAAGAATTTATATCATTAAAAACAACTTCTTATAAAGCTTTTTATTTTATTTTTTTCTGTAAAAAAAAATTTCTTTAAATTATGTATTATAAATTCTGAAATAGATTTTAACCTATTCAAACGTTTTTTAAATAAATTGGTTATAATAAAATAATAAATCTACTTAATTTATTAATAAAATGGCAAAAATTTTGCATACTCTCTGGGAATGTCAAAATTCTCGATGGTCTTTCTGTCTTAAGACTGACGCTATGAATATTTATTTCTTTGTATAAACTGTGGAGTCTTCCACAGCAATGAAAAAGGTTATTTTATTAATGCTTCAGTAAAAAAAAAAAAAACAATTTGAAGTCGTAGAGAAATTGATAAATGTGTGTATTGTATATTAGGGTGGAACAAAAGTGTTTTTTTTTTAGAAATAATTATAAATGTTGATTGCTTTGACCCCACCTTTATTTAAATTCATTATTGTTTTTTTTTTTAATTTCTAAAAGTGGAGTTACATATACGATAGATATTTCTTTTAATTTTAAAAAATTATTTCACATGAACTATATTTTATTTTAAACAGCTTCGTTAAGGTCAATTCATATTTCAATACAGGCACTCAAAATTTATCTCTAACTTTAACTAAATATTTCAAGCACATTAAAGCGAAAAATTTAATTTATTAAAATACCTACTTTAATTTCATATAAGGAGGTTAACAATTTATTTCAACCAAGTGCATATCAAGATAAAATTTTTTTTTTTAACTACGTAGTACATATATGTACATATATGTAAATATGTTGCTTATATATGTATTTAGAAAAAAAAAAATAGTCTGCTGGGCTTGCACAACGAAAAATGAGACATGGGAGAGCTATAAAAAAAAAAGTTCAAGGTCATGTAAAAAATTATGAACTATTGGGTCACACCACACCTCTCTGAAGCAGCTTTTAGTCTTAACTAAAATTAAGTTTTATATCGCAGGTATATCTATAAGTTATGTCTATAGATTTATTTTTGAATTGAATTGAGGAGAAAGTTTGAAAAGGAAAAACAAGAATATTTCAAACTAAATGTTTGTTTAGTTCTAAAATGTATTATATTGCTTAATCTACTTGTACTAGAAGAACAAAATCGATGGAACCATTAAAGAGAAATACCAAAAAAACAAAAATTAAAATTTAATTTAATTTTGTGGACTATAGGCCACAAGAGGTATAGTGAATGAGATGAGAAATTAAATTAAATTATATCCGCCCACTGTCACGTACCTTCTTTTTAAAAAAATGTATTACTTCTGCAAAATTTTAGATGATTAAGTACGATGTTAAAGCATTTTTAATCTGATGTTAGATTAAAAATAGAATTTTCCAAATTTCTTTTTGGTATCATTAATCATTTAAAATTTTGCGCCATTGATTTAATATTCAAAAAGGAACATTTTTTTTAACTTTTTAGTTTCATAAAAATTTAACCATTTAACCGATTTTAATGAAATCATCAAATATAATAAAATATAGTGTATAGAAGAAATGACCTCAAACAATTCCCGCTCACTGACACGCCCACACAAATGTTTATATAATATTTCTCGTTCTTTGCATTCTGTGTTAAAAGAGAATTTGGGGCGGATTTTAGCAGGGACGGGCTATGCCACGGGACAACAAGCAAAAATTTCATCAAATACCTGCAGTAGTTACAGTGGTCCGAAACTCCAAAAGAATCTCTGGAAGCCCACGTAGCCCTGTTAGGGGCCCACACTGTGAGGATAAAGCCGTTGGCTTCCCACAGGATTATTTTAACGAAAACTATAGTTTAACTGATGAGGCTCCAAAACAAATTATTATTAAACAGTTGTAAGGCCATAGGGGTCGTGCGGAGGCACTGCATAGCCTCAAAACAATATTGAGCTGCTTGTTGCCCCCACAATACTCTCAGACATCTAAATGTTGAACTATTGTGGCCCTATGGCTATTGGTAACCTAAGGAGACCTCCAAATTACTCTTAGTAAACTTTTTATTCTATATGGTTCTTGAAATACTTGAAATAATTTAAAGGAAAAACTTCAGGGCCGCAGAAAATAAATAAAAAAAGAACAACAACGCTTTGTGTATTTTTGAAGTTTCGGTAGAAGTAGGAAACATCAATTATTATAAAATTTGCATTAATGCAGCAATGTTTTTAAAAATCAAGTATCATTTTTCAATAACTCAAATTATGTATTTGAGTTATTGAAAAATGATACTTGATAAAATAGAAATTTTAGAGCCGACTGATTAATCAACTACCTACTCATATTCCATAAATAAAATTTTATTATCCTCGTTTCCGGAGCTAATCTTTTTTCACTCCTTGTTCTCATTTAAATTTTGTGTGGCTCTTCTTCTTTTAATGTTTCCTTTGACTCCGCCTCTGGATATAAGTCATCTTAATGTCAACTATAAATTGTCTACAGCAAGAAGAATCCTTCCTCATACTGGATGAAAGCGGAGTTTTTTTTTAATAGGACTACAACTTTCATTATTTCAACATTATACCCTTGTAACCGAATTTTACCGCTGCATTGTAATGTTAGGAGTCCTCTTGAAGCAAAAACAAATTTAATTTTTCTTTCATCTCGTATTGGCGTAGGTGACACCGGGCAAGTTGACTCAAATACACAAAATATTTCCAATATATTGATTTTGGATCTCTATTTAAGGGTTTTTACTTGAGTTTCAAGTTGAATTTTGGGAGTGAACAAATTCTCTGGCTAATACAAATCATTAATAAAATAATCAAAATCAGCACTTTCGGAAAATCAATTTTTTATCTCGATCCCACTGTGACATGGTAATCGTGTTGACATGGGAAATTTATAAATTGACCAATTTCGCATTTTGTGAGTTGACTAAAACAAAATAGCGCACTTAACATGGAAACTTAAAATGTTTTAAAGTTAAGTTCTTTTTCCATTAAATGTTTTATAGTAAATTCTCTAATCAATTCCTTTTTGAAAAGTGGAACAGATTTCCACTAAACGTGAAATATTTTATCATATCGACCAGATTTACGTGGAATGAATTCTCTGTACCTTCAATACAAAACCTTGCATCCTCCAAAAGGTACCATAATTCCAGGTTCATACAACACCCATTTTTTCTTGGATACCTACAAGACGATGTCTTTTGCGGCTCTGAAATCTTATTTAATATTACATATTTAATCAGTATTTTTTATTGGAATGTAATTATCGATTTATAAATGATTAGAATATAGAGCTATTCTTTTTATTGACCGCATTAATGTTTGATCAATTTGTTTTAAACCATTATAAGATTCTTAAGAATAAATATTATTTTTTATTTCAATCATTTAAATTCTTAAGTTTCTAAGCAAAAGAAAAAAATCTTAAAATACCTCTTTTCTTTTCCTTTTCAGAAATGTATGCCAGAATTCGTAAATGCTGCGTATCAGTTGCATTTCGAAGCGACAAACACATGCGGTGAAACAGGCAGTACCAATTTTTGCATCCAAACGATCTACTCGAACAAAAAAAGTTGCGAGCTCTGCAAGTGAGTATCACATGAACGCGCTATATGAATCAGCGTAGAACCGCATTTAACCAAACAGCTTTATTCTAATTGCACAGAGCAGGAAACCATGACCCCTCCTACCTGACGGACTTGCACGATCCGCAGAATCCCACATGGTGGCAGTCAGAGACAATGCGACAGGGTATTCAATATCCAAATCATGTAAATCTGACTCTTCATCTAGGTGAGATCTTAACCCAGTTTGTTTTTTTTTGTTGTTGTTGGTAAAATGACATATGAATCCATTCCAATGTCTGTTTGTGTACAATATATAGGTAAAGCATTCGATATCACTTATGTCCGTTTGCTGTTCCGTTCACCAAGGCCAGAATCGTTTGCCATCTACAAGAGAAGCTCCGAAGATGGACCGTGGGTTCCATACCAGTACTACAGTGCGACATGTCGTGACACTTATGCACTTCCAGATTCTAGGTCGGTTGCGACAGGAGATATTGAAGCACGTGCTTGGTGCACGAGTGATTACAGTGACATCTCGCCACTGAGGGATGGTGAAATTGCGTTCTCCACCCTTGAGGGCAGACCAAGTGGTATTTACTTTGAAAGGAACTCAGAAATACAGGTAACCCATTTCTTTTGACCTCCAAAATCCTAAAGAAACTCTCCCCTCCTTACCACTCTCACCATTATCTCCTCTCTTCCAGCAATGGGTAACCGCAACTGACTTGAGAATAACTTTGGACCGTCTAAACACCTTTGGTGACGAAGTGTTCGGCGACGAACAAGTATTGGAATCATATTTCTATGCCATCTCTGATATTGCAGTTGGTGCACGTTGCAAATGCAATGGTCATGCCAGCAAGTGCGTTCCAAGCACCGGTTTGCACGGCGAACACAAGTTGGTCTGTGAATGTCGCCACAACACCGACGGACCGGACTGTGACAAGTGTCTGCCATTGTTCAATGACGTTAAATGGAAGATGGCCACCTCGCAAGATGTCAACGAGTGCAAGGGTAAGTAAGCAAAAGCAAGATAAGGAAGCGCACCAAATCGATAGAATTGTGTGCTGTGCTGCTATGTGATGCGTAAAGCCCTTTTGGCCACAATAAAATATAGATGGTTAGATATTTTGTATGTATGATGGATACAACAACAGTTTAACCAACATGCAATGCAACCGGATACTATGGGGTTTCCTTTTATGAAAAAGATATAGGTACGATGATAAAAGAGAATCAACCACCGTTATGTAAGATTGTAGTTATTATGGTTAGGAATTTAATTCACTTTACTATCGAAGCTGCTCGGAGATGAGATGAAGATGAAAGACTTTTGCGAATTCAATTCAATTCAATTGGATTGAGGTTTAGTTATCGATTGGCCGAGATGGCATTGAGTTTGTTTTTACTGTGGTGGCTGGTAGTGAAGAGTGCTTTTGGTCAATACTGGGATTATGAAACAAATAAAATCCACACGTATTCATCTTGGTATTCCGTGATTTGTAAGATTTGTTTTTTTTTAATTTTATTTGATCTAAGCTCTATACGAATTCCATCTCATATTCGAAAGTTTTTTGGGTTATATTTTCATGCAAATAAGTTTGGGATTTCAATAGAAAGTTTTAAATTATTTTGAGTACTGAGGTAATCTTGATTTAAATGTTTGCTTTTATTATTTTACTTATCAGTGGAATTGGTCTTGTTAAAGCAATGGTAAAGAAAATCCACAGCTGGGTCGTACGAACTTTAGCTCTTACACATGGTTCAATAATGTTATGATATCTTAAATGAAAAAATGTTTAAAAAAATCAAAAAGTACCAAAAAAAAATTGTATTTTCTTTGATTTTATTTTTATTTTAAAGTAAATTTATTTGTAAAATTTCTAAATATAATATTGTTTGAACTATTTTGAAGTACCAGATTGAAAAATGATAGCAAAATGGGTTCAGCTATTTGCGAATTTGCGAATAACCCTTTTTCTCAAAAATCGTTAAAATCCTATGTATTTTATTTGATTTTTTTCGTTTATAAAAAAACCTATTTGTAAAATTCTTAAATCCAATATTCTTTGAAGAGTTGAGATGGAAGGGATTGAAAAATTGTAACAAAATCGATTAAGCGATTAAAAAGATATAGTACGCGAATAACCCTTTTCTCCAAAAACCTAAGAATTGTTTTGTAGTCATTTGAATTTTGTTTGTTATAAAACAAAAAATTTAAAAAAATTTAAAATGCAATATTATTGTTTGAAATATTTTGTAGTATTAGGTAGAAAAATTATAATGAAATCGGGAAAGATATTAACAAGATATAAGGAAATTACCCTTTTTCTCAAAGAAAAAACGTGAAAATCCTATTCTTTCCTAAATCGAATTTTTTTGTTAATAAAAAAAAATAATTTGTAAAATTTCTAAATGTAACAATATATTATTAATATTTTTAAGTACCGGATTGAAAAATTATTATAAAATTGATTTAGCCATTAAAAATATATACGCGAATACCCCTTTTTCTCTAAAACCGTCAAAATCGTTTTTAAGTTATTCGAATTTCTTCGTTGATAAGAAAATTGTTTCATTTCTTTAGTAATACAGGATTACAAAATTATAAAAAATTCATTGTTCCATAAAAAAGACATACGTTAATATCCCAAAAAAAGGTAATTTTCTCAAATCACTCGATTTAAGTACTGCATTTTTTTGGGAAAAACTTTGAAAAAAAAATTCTTTAACTTTAACTTTTTTTTTTTAGCTTGTAACTGTAATAACTATTCTGACAAGTGTTTCTTTGACGAACACCTGTACAACACCACCGGACATGGTGGTCACTGTTTGGATTGTCGTGAAAACCGTGACGGAGCGAATTGTGAACGTTGTAAGGAGAATTTCTATATGCGTGAAGATGGCTATTGTATTCATTGTCAATGTAATCCAGTTGGTGAGCCTCTTTAATCTGGTTTTATTTATTCAAAAAAATTGATTAATCTCTTTTTATAGGATCCCGATCTCTTCAGTGCAACAGTGAGGGTAAATGTCAGTGTAAGCCCGGTGTTACTGGAGATAAATGTGACCGTTGTGACAATAACTACTATCAATTTGGTTCTCATGGTTGCCAGCATTGTGGATGTGATCCGAGAGGTTCGTACGAAAACGTCCCATCTTGTGATGCTGAAAATGGTGTTTGCCACTGCAAGGAGAATGTCGAGGGCAAGCGCTGTAACGAATGTAAGCCGGGCTTCTTCAACCTTGACAAAACCAACCGATTCGGTTGTACGCCATGTTTCTGTTATGGACATACGTCAGAGTGTCAAAGTGCTCCTGGTTATTCTGTTGTATCAGTGGCATCGAAATTCAATAAGCACAAAGAACATTGGACAGCAGTTGATATATACAATCGTAAAGCAGACATTAAGTACAATCAATATAGCCAGAGTGTTGGGACAACAGCTCAGGGCAATGAATTCATTTACTTCATGGCTCCCGATAGGTTTTTGGGTGACCAGAGAGCTTCATACAATCGTTTCCTGAGTTTTAAGCTGCAATTGGTGGGACAAGTGGGTCCTAGTACCAGTGCAAGTGATATAGTTCTTGAAGGTTCCGGCACCAAAATCTCACTACCCATTTTCGCTCAAGAAAACGGTATGCCAGATCAATCTGTCAAATTATACAAATTCCAATTGAACGAACACACAGACTACCAATGGCAGCCGAGTCAATCAGCCCGAGGATTCTTGTCAATATTGAGTAATTTGACGGCCATCAAAATCCGAGCCACTTATTCCATCCAAGGCGAAGCTATTCTGGACGATGTTGAATTACAAAGTGCTCATCGCGGTGCTGCTGGACAGCCAGCGACTTGGATTGAACAGTGTACATGCCCCGAAGGATACTTGGGACAGTTCTGCGAGTCTTGTGCCCCTGGCTACCGACACAGTCCTGCTAAGGGAGGACCCTTTATGCCATGTATTCCATGTGATTGCAACAAACATGCCGATATCTGTGACTCCGAAACTGGCCGGTGTATCTGTCAGCATAATACTGCTGGGGATACTTGTGATCAGTGTGCTAAGGGATACTATGGCAATGCTCTGGACGGAACGCAGTATGACTGCAAACGTTGTCCTTGCCCCGATGATGGTGCTTGTATTCAGATCAATGGTGATACTGTGATTTGTATTGAATGTCCTGTTGGCTACTTTGGAGCTCGGTGTGAGCAGTGCTCGGATGGATTTTACGGTGACCCCACTGGCTTGCTGGGAGATGTTCAAGTCTGCAAAGCCTGTGACTGCAATGGCAATGTTGATCCAAATGCTGTAGGAAACTGTGACCGTACGACAGGGGAGTGTCTTAAATGTACCCATAATACCGCCGGAAAGCACTGTGACGAATGTCTCCCAGGACATTTCGGTGATCCATTGGCTCTTCCTAATGGACAGTGTGACAGATGTTCCTGCTATCCACGTGGAACCGAACAAACCGAAAAAGGAATTTCTCAGTGTGATCAAGTCACAGGAAACTGCCACTGCAAACCCAATGTCATTGGACGTGACTGTAACGAATGTCAGCCTGGATACTTCAATATCGTCTCTGGAAACGGTTGCGAGACCTGCGGCTGTGACCCAATCGGAAGCTATAACTCCACATGTGACAAATTCACCGGTAACTGTTACTGCAAGCCAGGTGTTATTGGACAGCACTGTGACCAATGTGAGGCGTACTACTACGGGTTTTCCAATGAAGGCTGCAAATTCTGCGATTGTGACCAAAGCGGTTCAAAGGGATTCCAGTGCGATCAAAATGGACAGTGTCCTTGTAATGACAATGTCGAGGGACGTCGCTGTGACCGTTGCAAAGAGAATAAATTTGACCGCCATAAGGGTTGTGTCGACTGTCCAGCTTGCTATAACCTTGTGGAAGATGCTGCAAACGAACATAGAGCCAAGCTGCGCAATCTGAGCCAAACTCTTGATGACATTGCTAGAACACCAGTCACCAATGACGATGAATTCGAGTCGAAGTTACAAGCAGTCCAGGAAAAGGTTGATATCTTGCTGGCCGATGCTAAGTCCTCTGCAGGCGAAGGAGATAAGACCTTGGTTGAGCGATTGAATGATTTGCATGATCGTTTGGATACAGTCCGAGACCATCTTAAATCAGCTGATGAATTGCAAAGCAATGCAAATTCGGAGATTGAAAAAGCACAACAGAACTACAGTGTTGCTCATGTGGTCATCGAAAATGCCAAGATTGAACTTCAGGTAAAGCTCAAAGTTATTGTCTTCAGAATTTTGAAGTTAAAAATATATTTTTCAGACTGCACTGAATTTGCTGACTGACGAAGGAGCATTAGCTTTAGGCAGGGCCAAAAATAAGTCTGTTGAATTTGGAGAACAATCTCAGCAGATAAGTGGAATCTCACGGGAAGCTAGAGCTCTGGCAGATAATTTAGAGTCTCAGGCACAGTTTGATTTGAAAAATGCCAAAGATGCCAATGATGCCATTGCTAAGGCTCATGATTTGGCAAAAGCAGCCATAACATTACAACAAAAAGTCACGTAAGTTTTATTAATGTTTTTGGAACATTCAGTTTGAAAATAAATTTTAATATACTAATGTCGTTTCAGAGATGAACTCCGTACCGAAGTTGGATTAGAATTAGCTACAGTGAAGACGAATTTAGGCCATGTTTCTCAAAATACCAAAGATGCTTTGCAAAAGGCCAATGAGGTTTACGATGCTGCTTTGACTTTGCTCACCGATGTAAATGGTCTGACAACACCTGCCATCGATATTGCCCAACTCAAGCGTAAGGCTATGAAAGCCAACGAAAATGTATGTTCACACTACACTGTCAGAAAATATCCAAGCTCTTCTTTTCATCTGTACTTTATGAATTTTCCATAGGCAAATCAACTGCTAGAACGTGTTAATGAAGTATCAAACACTAATGGTGAAATTTTCGCAAATTTCGAAGATGAACACAATTTAGCAGTGACCTTATTAGAAAGGTACATAATTTGGAAGGTTTTTTTTTTTAAGCGTTTTGAAATAATAATTTTTGTTTTCTTAAAACTTTAAGAGCATATGTCCAAGCACTCGAAGACAAAGATCTTTCAGAGAGAGCAAAAGCAGCATTTGGAAATGCTACTCATGCCGTTGAACAGGGTGACAATACTTTGAAGGAAGCTAACAATACCTATCAAACTCTTGCACGTATGTTTGTTTTTTGCAATTTTTTAAGTAAAAAATGATTTTAAATACTTAAACTGCTTTTTAAGGTTTCCAAACTGATGTTCAGAAATCCTCGGAGAAGGCTGCTTTGGCACTAAGAACTGTACCTGGAATTCAAACGGAAATTGCAAATGCTGATACATTGATCAAACAAGCCGATGAAGTAAGTTTTAAGTTTCTATAAGATAGGGCTATATTCTCTTTGTAAATAGACGAAATTGCCCCCCTCAAGAAAACCTTCCTGTTGCTGCCTGTCCTAAGATCTGAAATACAATTTATTATTTATTTATAGGCCTTGACCGGAGCAAATAAGAATGCAAATGAGGCCAAGACTAATGCACAAGAAGCTCAAGAGAAATATGCTGAACAAGCTTCCAAGGTAAACTTATAGATTTGAAGTAGTTTCCATTTCTCATGGAATTGGAAAAGTTTCCAGAGCTATAAAGAAACATCATTAGACTAAATTGGCGTTTGATTTTTTATAGGATGCAGAAATAATTCGCAAAAAAGCAAACGACACTAAAGTTAATGCTCGAAAACTTCGAGATGAAGCTGACCAATTGAACCATCGCGTTAAAGTCACCGAAACAGACATAGTTAAACTTGAAGTAACTTCTAGCGAAGATGATACCCTTGTAGATGATGCCAAACGAAAGGTAAGGTTTTGAATTATTTTTTAACACGATTTCTTAAAATGTACCTTTTGTTGTTTGAATCTCATTCTATAACAATGTCTTGATATTTTTGATTTGACTTCAGGTGGGACAAGCTAAAGCTGATACTCAAGATGCTCAAAAGAAAATCACCAAAGCTCTTAATGACCTCAACTCCATTAATGAGGAATTGGCGGATCTAACAGACATAAATACCAACGACTTGGATGACTTAGGTAAATCCAAAAATTATACCTGCATTTTATAAGATTTGTTAAACTATTTTTTTTCTATTGCGTTTATTTTTTTTAGAGAGTCGCCTTAATGTAGTTGAAAAAGAGCTTAATCGTGCAAATCTAACAAGCAGAATTGAAAAATTCCGTGAAATGAGAAATCAACAAACAAAGTCAGTTGACAAATACGAAAAGGAACTGTTACAGCTTCAAGCTGAAGTCCTAAATATTAAAGAAATATCAATGTCCTTGCCAGCTGAATGTTATGTACGGAATAAACTTGAACCATAAGAATTAGGTATAAAGTAAAAAAAAGAAGAAAATGAAAAATAAAACTCAATTCCAAAATAGAGTGTTATCCGTTGTGCCTTAGACAAAGTTTAACAATCATATCATTAAACTGATTTCAATAATTATGCCTTAAGCCAAAAAAATGCACGACTTTAATTTATTAGTAAAAAAAATATATAAAAAAAAAACAAAAACAGAATCGAGACGTTGCCTTAAAATATTTTTTTTTCACATCAATCACTTTTTGTAAACAACTGTAATAGCTGCCATAAATAATAATATATTGACATCAATTCACCAAGTACCAGTTTAGAATTTTTGTTTCCAGTAAATTATAAAATAAAATATTATTATGTATATTTTCCTTCATCTATAACCTAACCTACACTTACACCTACACCTACATTATATATTTAAAAATGTTTCTTTTTCCATAATTTTTTTTTATGTTTTTTGTTTGTTACTTAATATTAACTTTTAAGAAATAATGCATTTTATTTTATAACTTAGAAAATAATAATTAATAAAATATTATAAGATTTTATACCTAAATGTTGTCATAGTGTATTCGATATAATGAGATTCAAAGGATCTAATTGGAGAAACTATAATGATGAATCAATAAAAAGATACCATAGTAATTTTTTTTATTAAAAAAAAAACGAGCTTATGTAGATGAAATTTTTTTTTTTTTTGTTTAACACACTTTTTTTAAGAAAAGAAAAATGACGTTGCGCATTTGGATCCGTTGCAATAAAATCAATTTTAAAGACATCAAACATAAACCCTGTTTTAATTATTTAGTATGAATTACAAAATGATATTTTTCTTAATTTGTGGTGTAGTCTCCATGTTGTGTGAATGAAGTTTCGAAAGAAAGAGAAAAATAAAAATAGAAATAAAAATAAATACTTTAAAAAATAATTTAAATTTATTTAATTTAATAATTTGATAATTATTCACAACATTTATATCTATTAAAAAAAGAGATATGTATATGCAAAAAAGGGACAAAACTAGACACGGAAGAATACGAAATTTACAAAGCGTACAAGACTGAACAAGACAAAATACTCAACGAAAAGTTAACTATCAAAATAAATACACTTAACAACCACAGAATCAGACCACCAAAGAGATCAAGATAAATATGTATGCACACCAGCCATCATACACAACGATCAATAAATTACAACTACAAAACAAAAAATTTACTATCGACAAACTACAACACAATTCAACGAATTTAAGCCCGAAGATTATATATCCATTGCTGATCGAAACGTGTCGCTTTATTTTTTTAAATATAAATATAAATGTAAATATAAATTTAAATATAAATATTGTGAATAATTATTAAATTAAATTAAATTAAATTAAATTATTTTTTAAAAATTTTTTAATGTTTTTATTTTTATTTTTCTCTTTCTTTCGATATTTTTCTGCCTATTGTTTATGACAACTCAACTTAATTGACAACCAAATAAATTATTAAAAGACAACTACATTTAATTTAAACCAAAAATGTTGCCTACTTCATCAACATTTTTAAAAAATAAGGCAACCGGTACTAACATTAAATTTTTATCAAGCCTGGAAATCTTGTAAAATTCGCTTGTTTTTTTTATTGTTTTAATTAACCGCACTCTTATAAGAGGTTATGACTACCTTGCCCTAGCAAAAAAAGGAAGGATTTAAAAGAACATACCCATTACCGCTGCACATTGATTTTGAAGTTTAAAATATCAAAACGGTAGGTACCAAAAAAGAGCTATAGGTAGAGCGTTCCACATTCGTGTAGTGCGATTAAAAAAAGAATCAAGGTTAAACAGTACGTCTAAAATTGGACTCATTATTACGAGTATTACGGTGAAATTGTTTTAGCGGAGGAATGTAAATGGCTATTTAAAAAGCGTTTGTTTATATTCTATGGAACAAAATCACAACTCAATGTGAAAAAAATAAACTGTCCAAAAACTCATAAAAATGGCTAAAAAGAAAATTATTACAATTTTACAAGATCAGAACCCTTGTTTTGTGTCAGAGGGCGAACAATTATTTTCATTATTTCTCATGACATCTTTTATAATATTTGAAAGCTTCATAAAAGTTGGTTGAGTGGTTCCAAATGTTACTAGGAGTTAAGACCGTCTACAAATCGTGGGCCGAGAATTGTTTTGTTGTATACCCCAATTTTACGATTTTGGGAAATTTGCGTTTATATACAAAAAATCTGATCAATAAAGTTTGTTTTCTATTTTTAATATAATATTGTGTGGAATATCTTCTTTTGATTAATGTATTCAAAACTGTTTTACCTGTTTCAGTTTTCAAATTATAAAGGTTTTTACCCAAAATGAGTTTGCCGTATACGTCACCAAAATGAGCATTTCTTTCGATCCCATACACGTACGACAAAGTGAACGCACGTACGACATTCCAATATTCAAGCACCAATACGAATTGGTATATGAGAACCAACTAAAAAAAGTCAATTTTTATAGTTAATAACGATAATATTAAAAAAGAACTACTTAAAAACAAAAATAACACGGATTCATTCCTTTTATGCTCTTTTTTCAAAAATTCAAGCTTTCAGAAATCAACCAATCAAGAAAATCGAAACTGCCCCATCGTCTCCCACACTACCCTAAGAATTTTCAAAATAATTCAATTATATTATTACTAACACAAACGACTCTAATTAAGGTGATAACATTAAAATATTTCATATTTGAATCATAGAATTTCCTATTATTTAAATATGTACATATCTACATCAGCACAGACATCATTAAATAATCAAAATTAAAAAATATAGGTAGCATAATTTCATATTTCCATTCCTGAATATTCCAAGGTTGATTCTCTCATAACTCCAACTCAATTCAAGTCAAACTCATTGTCTGTAACATAAAGGGCACTCAAGCAAATCAAAGAAGGCATGGAAGGTATGAAACTTTATTTATTAGTTAGTTTCTCAGTCGATGACTATACAAAATTCTGAAATCAAGATACCTATTTTCTTTTTTTCTTTTTTCTTGCTTTAGCAGCACAAATTTTATCGAATTAATCCCAATAAATTGAATTATTGTTGTCTGTCTAGGCGGCGCCAATGGTTCCCCCAATTTATATTTTATTTAGTCCATTTAATATGACGCAACATCGCGAAACAGGACGAATATCATCATCAGCAAACCTAACCAAAACGTGATTAGAATCCCTAAGGAAAATAAATTTGGGCATTTGTCTTCTCTCCTTTTGCATATGAAATAAAAAAAAATACATATATTATAATTTTGTGAATATATTCTTCATTTCCAAAACCCAAAGTTGCTCTTATTAGTAATTGTGGCTGTTTCTTTTCGGACAAATAATTTCGGTGCGCATGAGATGACTTATGTGTATGGTTGGCAGCTAACTTGGCCTAGATAAAAAGTCACAAATCTTTTGAGATCATTCAAGCACAAAGTCATTATATGTAGACAGAATCAAAATCTCAAAGTGTTTGTGAAGGATAAGGGCAAACTTCAAGGCAAATGGTGACGTCAGATTAGAATTTCTCCACAAAACGACGAGGATATTATCCCATCCCAATGGAAATTCACAAACTGGCTCTGCATTATATAGGGTTATCTTCTTCGGAGATGTCGTAGTGCTTCGTGAATGAAAACTGTTGCTTTCTGTAGCAGAAGTAATTGGAAAAAGTTTAAAGAAACTAACAGACATAAAGTCTCTTTGTGATATTTTGAATGTCAGATTCTTAGGTTATAAAAGGGATTCGTAGGAGCTAGAAGTGTTTGTTGGTTGTATACTCTATGGATTTTTAGTATCAAACATTTTATGGACTCTTTTATATCTATGGTTTATTTTTATATCATCTAAAATAAAAATAAAAATGTTCGTTAGTTCAAAATCTTAAATCTCCTAAAGTTCTTTAACTTTTTATATAATTTTGGGAAAAACAGCGCCATCTGTTGGAAGTAGAAACAACACACACGATATACTGAGTTATCAGCAACCTCAAGGATGGATTCCTCAGTATTGTTGTTAAAATGCTTAGGAACAAAATTTTCAAACCGCTTGCTCAAAATTCAACTATTAATAGGGTAAAATGGGGGAAAAACAAGAAAATAGCACCCAATTTTAAATTTTCTTTCTCAGTAATTTTAGTTTTAAAAACAGGACTCTTCAGCAAAATTTATTTCTCAGTTTAAAGTTAAAATACAGTGGAAAAATTTAGATTTAAAATTTAGTTATTTGAATGTAAAATGGGGTAAAAACACAAAATACATAGTATCTAAGTTTAAAAAACATATTTGTGTTTGAAATGTAATTATTTGAGAATGTACTCCGGAGATCACTTTTAACTAGACATTTATTCAAAATTTATAAGATAATACATATGTATATGTAGGTATAGGGTGAATTGGGGTAAACACAAAAAATTGTATAAAATTTTGTAAATTTCTTATTTTTGAAAGTAATTATTTAAAGGATGGAAATTCAAGGAATATTTTAGGGCTCGATATTTTTTTTTTAAATAAGTTACTTGTAAGGTGAAATGTGGTGAAACAACATTAGGTACATTTTTTAAAATAGGTACATAATTAATTTTAAAAATGTCTTAATAGCTGAATTATTTTTTTCATTGTGGTTGAAAGTTGAAGAAAAAAAATTCTTTTCTGCTAAAAAACTCCAAATATTTTATATAATTCTGTGGGCAAGCAGTGTAATAACTAATAACGATCAAAACGCCAAGCTGTCAAGTTTTTTTGAAACTTGAAATTGCTTTAAAAATAAATCCACAACCTTTACTAATTCCATTTAATTTTATAATAATTGTGAAAGGATTTTGTGTAGAAAATAGTCAAAAGCGGTCCACCGACTATTGTTGTTTTTGCTTAAGTTTTATTTTTTGACAAACATTAAAATAAAAAAAACATCATTGTTAATATGAAACAGAATAAAAAGTAGATTTCTTTAAACATAAAAATCAATTTAAAAAATTAGAATAAAACAGCAATACTATTATTGGTTTTAACATACATTTCTAACAGTACGTTTGTTTGAATGTTTGTTCTTCATCAGTTAAGTTGTAGCAAGCTGTTTATTATGCAGATGGGTTGCAGGTGACCCCAAAGAAGCGGGCGGTTAATAGCTATACAAAATAAAATAAAATTTCTACTTTCAAGTTATGTACATTGCATTTTATTATAATAAATATATACCTTTTTATTATTTATATTTTCTTCTGTTTACTTTTTACGAAACTATATGATTTTTAACCCGAGCAAAGTCGGGGTGAGTCAGCTAGTAGGAAATAAATAATTAAAGAACTTTTGAAATTGTTTGGATAACAACGCAATGAACCGTATCCGACTTCCTTTATAAATCATTATTTGTGTAAAAAAATCGTTTGAGTTTAAAAAAAAATAATTTTTTAAACTTTCAAGAGCAACAAAATTTTTGCCTCATCTTCAATTTGACTTTAAAACTTCTGCACCACATAAAACTTCACATTTCCATCGTGTATCGTCAAAAATGCAATGACTTTTCTCAAACAAACCAAGCTGTGCAAAGCTTATCCAATATAACAATACCAAATATATGCGCTTTATCAGTCAGACTATTCAAAGCAAATTGGATGTCTTCATCGTATACAATCTACGATGTGGCTTGTGCATTCATCTGCAATCAAATTTGCATAAATGGCACCACTTCAAATGCCACACCACGACAATGCAATCTTTCAAAAACTCAATTTTGTAATTTATGCCCACTTAACTATGCTAACTGTCCTACCCGCCATCTTAAATTGAATTGTCCTAAGTTGTACATCAAGCAAAATTCATCAACTACCATCAGACCATTTAGCCATCTCTGCGTTCATAAGGCAATAAATTCGACAGAAAAACAGACACAACGTATTTTGCACTTGTAAGCGCCATACCTCGCCACCACCGCGGCCGCCAACGCCAAAATTACTATTCCATTATATTACTATAGCTGGCTTAGCTAGCATCAAGCGATAACTAAGTACATATAGCTAAAAGATTGCATCTTTCCGTCGCGTCGTCGCGTTCGGATGTGAATGAATTAAGGAATTCAACCGCATCTTTCTTTCATTTTTTTTGTGTGATGTTTAAGCGGAGTCAAGCTGCTGCCAATTACCCGATTCAGGTTTACTGACCGCATCGCTTTAGTCTCATTCAGATATAAAAATTATACCTTTGTGTCTTCTTTCTCAATGGCGCTTTGTCGAAAGCAAACACATTTCTATACCAATAGCTACTTGGGGAATTTTCTTTTCTCTCAGTATACCTATGAAGTTCTAAAATTTGATATCGTAAAATACTTCCCCATCCAAATAATGGTCATGCGCCAAAAATCTACCCTTCTTGCTATATATTCAAAAACTGTTATAACAAAACAACCAAATTTATGAATGGAAGCTTCCGCATCTCTATTCATTTGGGACATTTTGGCGCCAAACCATATTCAAAACTGTTCTACCATAAAATATAATGCACATACCCAAGGCCCCTCCACCCCTTCGGTAAATAATCAGCTGAGCACGTGTGCTAAAACAAAAACCACCCCCTTATAACAAAAACAATTTCTCTGTCACTTTGCGTGGGCTCCTCTGCTGCTATGTTGGTGCTCCATGACCGGATTTTCTATCTTTCTGGGTTCTTGGTCTATAGCACTGTCAACAAACTTTCGCTTGAGATACTTTTTCAAATTGCCCACAACAGTCTGTTTCAATTTCAATCTTCAGTTGGCATCCAACGTGCTGCTGGTTCGCATTGCTTATGCTCGACTATATACGACTACGACGACTATACGACGCGTTGACGGTTCCTCTATTCTTGTCGCAGGCTAATCTATCGCATTTTAACTATACACCGTGCCATGAAATTTCGACCTTCAAAAATATTTTGATTCGAAAAACAAAAAATTTGTTCTCGTGAAAAGGAATACGAAAATGCTTTCAAAAAAAGAAAATAATAATCGAAAAAATGAAAAGTTAAAAAATTAATTATAAATTAAAAAAAAAAAATTATTATACAAAATCAATAATATAATTGATAATTGTAAATTAAATTATTGAAGGTGAAGTGTTAATTTGAAAAAAAATATACCCAAAAATAAAAAAAAAATAGTAAATAAAAATTAAAAAATTGTGATAATAAATAAAGTCATTAAGTTTATTTATAATAATTTGATAAAATAAAAAAGAAATAAAAGTATTTCGATAATTAATCAAGCGAGATATTATGTATTTTGTGAATTTGAAAAAAAAAATAAAGAATTTAAATAGAAAAAGTTGATAATTTTAAGTTTGAAGCAGAGGAAAATAACGCACACATTGGATATACATTCAGAAAACATCAACGGAAAGAGCCGAACTCACAAGCATTTCGAGAGCACACTTGGTTGGTGGTAGCTGAAAATTAAAAACATAAACAATTAATTGATTTTCAAGGTAAATCTATTCGCAAAAAAAAAAATTAAAAAAGATAGAAAACTTCAAGACACTCAGGAACCAAGTTTTTTTTTTTTAATTTAAATTAACACATCGACACAGACAAAAAAATCATAAGCTAATTAGAAATTTTAAAATTATAATTTTTCCCACACTTGTATCTCAAAACATTGTTGTTTGTATTGAATATTTACAGGAAGATATAAGAAAAAAATATTTTTTTTTGTTGTTGTTTTGAAACTGGTTGACAGTTTTTAAATTTATTTTTAGCTGACATAGAACGGATAACCCGAAATTTTTTGAGCACACCGATTTTTTTCTGCGCTTATGTTGTTGACTTATTTTATTTGTTGTGCAATTTGTTTAATTTTTAAATTTATTATTATTATTTATTTTTTTTCTTCTCATCGGATGATGTGCTTGTGTGTGGTTTTGCTTGTGAGAGGTAATTAAATTTAAAATATCTTTGAAGAAGAAGAAGAAGAAAATTTTGCACAACATTTTGTTTAAAGAAGGATATGGCAGGTGAATTTTAAGTGGAAAGAGGGGAGGGGTAGGTATATGTATAATATTGCTCACTCGCTTGTAAAATGGAAATGGAAATTAAAAAAAGGCTTTTCTTTTATTGACGTTGTTGTTAAGGGATTTTGGTTTTTGTCATTATCTTTGCTTTTGCCTGCCGCCGGTTGTGTGGCGCATTTTGATTCTATTTATGGGCGATGATTAATAAAATGAATGAGGTAGGAGATTTTTGATGATGGAAAATTGTTTTGTTGGTCACATTTAGAATGTTTTTATTTATAACATCGGTAAGAGTTTTCAGAAGCAGCATTTTGAGTTGTATATACGTATATGTACATAATTATATTCTTATTTTTTTTTTTAAATTAAAGTCTATAAAGAAATACGCTTTATATTTAAATATTATTTGATATTCGCTCAGTATTTAATAGATTATTAAAAAAAAGATTGACTTGTATTGCCATCTTAAAGGTGATTGAGCTGTAATTGAGGTATATTTTCATCTCTCGAACAGAGCAACTTATTTCTTCGTTTCGTTATCGTTATCGATGGGGCATTTTAATTTGTCGCAAATTAATAATTATTAGCGTTTCTTATAAAGTTAAATAGGAAATCAAAGACTCGTTGGAGTTAAGACAGTTTACAAAAAAGCGTCTAAGATATAAGATGAAATTTAAGTATTAAGATAAATTAAAATTAATATAACGCTGGAGGAGACCGTCGGTATATCCATGGCCCATGCTGATTTACCTCAATGTTTTGAAATAATTTTTATTTTATCTTGTCTTAAACGCTGCTTTGTAAACTATTCTAACTCTTTATTAATTTTGTAGTAGGTCTCAACTCATTAGCGTTTCTTATGGAGAGTAAGTAAAAATTCACGTTGCATTTCAAGCCGAAGATTACAAAGCAGCGTTTAAGATGAAATTAAGTACTTAAATTATTATATTTCAGTAGTCGTCATCTATGCACCATTTAGGTATAGTATATAATTTTTGCCATATTTTTTTCTTTTTGTTTTTTCTTGGGCTAATTTTTGCGAACAAGTCGTCCTAGGTGTGTTCCATTACTTTAAAACTCTGTGCATTTGTGTGAATTTCTACGTCATTTATTATTTTTTTATATGAACTTTGACAGACTTTGGTTTAGAAATTCACAGAAATGCACAGGGTTTCAAAGTAAAGCAACTAGGCTTTTGTTTAAATTGAAGATATTAAACAAAAACAAAACAAAATCCGTAAGTTCTTTGTCAAAAACTATACTGAAAAATACCTAACGACTTCTTTTTAATTGGGAAAAGGAATTTTCGCTCTCTATATTTTGTAGACAATTACAACAACAACAAGCCCTTGTATTAAAATTTTTGTTAAACAGAATTTAGAATTTACCTCCGAAATGGAGTTGAGATATCACTGACTTTTTCCAGTATATTGCTTGTTAATTCTATGTTTTATAATTTCGGGGTTAACAGTCAAGAATTATTATAAGAATTTAAGAAGTGAACAGCTTGGAATTTTGATTTTATTGTTCCTCAAAGTTGGAAGCATAAACGAAATTTTGTCTCATTGAATTTTAAAATAAAAAAATTTTCAAAATTTCAAAATACATGACTGAGTCCTTTGTATTTTCTCCTGTGTTCGATTACAAGGTAAATTTAAAGCCTATATATTAAAAGAATAAATATAAATCTATTTATCTGATCGAAAAAGAAATAAATTACACCCTGTACTTTATCTATGAGAACATGGAGAACCTGTGCCATCTGCAATTCTTTGATAAATTTGAATTTTTTTAGAAAATATTTTAAACATCGATGGACCGGTTATTTTTTAATAATTTTAATTGCCGAGGGTAGCCTGGAACACTTTTGTTTTAATATGAAGTGTCAAAGTTCGGTTAAAAAAATTTTAGAACCATGACTCATTCAAAGTTTATTTTTCTTACGAAACTCAAAATATTTATTTATGGATTTGTGATTGCGATCAATAGCATGGTTATTTAGGAATATGTAAAAAAAAAAACACCACAAAATTTTGAAATTTGGGACCACAGTACCTAAAACTGTGGCCTAGGGTATCGAATTTTACTATTTTTCTAAATATTGCTATTATTACGAGATGGATTTTTTTCTTATTTTTCCCAGTAAAGGTATAACCTACCCCATCATCCGGTCCCACTTAACTTTGAGTTTCGGGACACCCTGTATATGTACACACATATACATAGTATAATTACATACAAATGTACAAATATTTTTAAGAAACAATTAATTGGTAAGCCAATTGTAAGTTTTTTACTCATTTCGGTAAAAATTTTGTAACACCAAATTTTCAAAATTATATTTTGCAATTTTTGTTTAAATCAAAAAAAATATATATATATTATATATATGTAGATACTTATAAGAAACTTTTGTTTACAAATTTTATTTTATTTTATTTAAACCGTTTTTGATAAAAATCAAGAAATGATATTTTATGAAAGGAACCATTAAAAATCATTTTTATATTGTTTTTTTTCTTTTAATTAAATATGTTATTTTTACCAATGATAAGTATATATGTAGATTAAAAAAATAAAATGCACGGCTGGGTCACACAAACTTCCTCTTATGTGCGACCACACTTTGTTTTTAAAGACTTAAAAATTTAAATCTATTACTTCGATTTAAAAAAAAATTAGTTTTGTTATGGGATCTTATATTTTATGCCACCTGCCGCAAAGTAGCAGTAAAAACTGAAAAAAAATTCAAATATAATTAAGAATAAATTGATTAAACAATTACTTCTGAAATTGTTGTAGCACTAACGTGATGTACACAATTTGATTTATTTAATAAATATTTATTTATGAGAACAAAATTAAAAAATCGTGTAAACATTTAGTACTTATTTATGTGGAGCTTATAAAAATAATTTTGAAAAAAAATTCATTTACCAATTTTCGAAATTTTTTAATTTTTTTACAAATTAAAAATTTGTTTTTTTTTTTTAATCTTGGTATGCAATCAATTCAATCTTATAAGCAGCTCTTATATAAAAATTTCATTAAAATCGGTTCAACAGATAATATGTTATTCGAAAACACAAAAAAAAGATTCTAATGAGATTTTTCGTTTTTAATCGATAGATATTTACAATTTTTTGTTAATATGGTAGATCGTTCTGATATCAACTCACATACCAATTTTAATCAAAATCACAGGAGCCATTTTTGAGAAAAACGAGATATTCCTTACTGATTTTTAAACACTTGTAAGGCAGGTACTGCTATTTTTGGTTATATAAGAATAATTTTTATTTACACAATCATAAATAACTGCAGTTTAATTAAAATTGATCAAGTCGTTTTCAAATTATTATGTTCTCTAAAAAAATTTTTAAACTTTGTCAAAAATCAAAAAAAAATTTTAAATTTTGGTAACAATTCTTTTTATACTTTTTAAAACATTTTCTATAAAAAATGGATCAAAATCAGTTGCATATTAAGAAAATGGTTATATGGGTGGAATTATTTATTAACATTTTTTTAATTGTAGCCTTGTTGTAAAAAATATTACTGAATTTAAAAAAAAAATTGTCGATGCGTTTTGAGAAAAATAAGATTTTTGTTATTTGCTAAAAAAAAAATTGTACAGTATAGGTAGGTATAATTTACATCTGTATTTAAGTTTTAATCTGGATGAATGGAGGGAATAATATGGCGGTAAGGCTTTAATTTTTCCTGCAGGCTTCAATTTCAAAATCGGTGTGTTTTTTTTTACACTGTTCGATGAAATGTATATACTGGAATACAAATGCATGCAATAATGTTTAAAACAGCAATATGTACAAAAAAAAACTAATTTTATATTTTTTTCCCAAATGTTCTCAATAAATACAATTTTTCGAAAAAGAAGACAGTGGGCCATTAGGTCATAATTTTATAGAATTTTTGAAACATTGTTTTCATGGGTAAAAAAAACGACACCTCCATTTTCACATAACAACGCTTAACGAACGTTTTAGTTTTTTTGACTTCGAAATTAATATTTGAAAAACAAATAAATGGATTAAGAGTGAATTGATTAAATTAGTTCTAATTTTGAATGGTGGAATTAAATGATACAAGTATTCTCTATATAAATTTCATTTCGAATGCATATGTTCTTTTCGATTTGATTATTATATCTGGGATTATTCAGATTTTCCTTTCAATTAATTTTTATCGCAACCTTTTTAATCCCTTTTATCGTGTAAGTACATAAAATATATTGAATGCTTCCGTGTTCTTGTTGTTTAAGTATAATAAACTCATATCTACAAACACATATGCATACATTTATAGAGGTGTGTATATGTATGTAATTATACCCCCATGGCAATAACACTGTAATCTCATTAACTCTTTTCGAATGGTAAAATAATCTTAATAAAACGAATTTAAAATTGAAGCCCTCGCTTTTAAAATGTATAGACTGCCATGAAGTATTTTTATTTGTTTATACACCTGTGTCCTTTAATTTTATAACATGGCGTTGAAACATGCTCATTTTTTTATGAATTTTTTATCATTAGGATTCCTAGAGACTGAGAAAGTAATGTTTTCGATGTTGCTGTTGCCGTGTGAATATACTAGATATATTCAAGCCTCAGATTTTCCCGGTTGTAAGTTGAAGCTATAAATATCACTTCGCTACTCCATAGACATACTTTACACAACCGCGACGTCGTCGTCGACGCATGCAGTGTATAGCGAGTGTTGGACAGCCAGATAATAATCAACACATTGTGGCAAGGATATTTTTGTTTAAATCCAATTATGGATGTTGTTCAGTAAAATTGCATAATGAAGTGCACTATTTTCTGCTTTATAACATAGTCGGCGTTGGTAGAAGCAATATAGCCGCCACCATCTGGTATTAAATTGAGTTTCAAGGTTTCCGCTGTTATCGAGGGTAATAAAAATATCACTTCAACAAAAGTTATAAATGTTCAAGAGAGGGTAAATTCATTTCGAACAAGTAGTGATAATAGATAGTAATTGATTAAAATTCAAAGTAAGGAAAACAAAATGTATAAATCTTATCCAAATATAGATACCTACATATATACATATTTTAAAATACTCTACGGTCAGAATATCCACGTTAACCCTTCTCAAATTAAATCAAATGCAATTCTTGAAAATCATTATAAAAGTAAAATAAAAAAAAAAAAAATTTACAAAATATAAAACAAGAAGAGAATTCCAAATTTGTTTGAGTGGAATTGTTCATTTTTCTTGAAGGAAAATATACAAGGCCAAGACAACAGATAAAAGAGAACAGATCTAGACCAAGACCAAGAACAAGATTGGATTTTCTCTTCTACGAGTTTATTTATAAAGAAATAAAATAACTTCGTTTGGTAAATCGTTTCAGAGAAAATGAATTGAAATCAATTATCTAGTTGAAGAATAGGAATTCTCATTTTGAATGTAGGAAAGTGCAGCAGTGTTGTGCTTGTTCATGAAATTCAATTCAAACTAAATTTGTTTACTGAAGAATAAAAATAATAAAAAATTAAAGTAGATGTTATGCCAAGCTACTTATAGTAGGTATAGGTACCTATATAACCAAGAACAATATTATAACCGCAGACCGTTACATAACCCAAAACGAACGTATACGAGTTTGTACATCATTGTTATTTCTATATGCAATAGGACGTTATTTTTAATTTTATTAAATATGATGGTATAATTGGACCAATATTTTTTTGTCAACTGACAACTCTAGGTACATATAAGAGTTATTTTTAATGCAGAAAAAGAAATACTAACCGAGAGCATTTTTCCGTAGGTTAAATGGGTTAAATATTACGTATGTCAAGAGTAAAAATTGCATATTTAAATCGTTTAAAATAAATTATTTAAAATAAAAACCTAAAAATGTTATATTAAATTTTTGAAAAAAATCAAAATTTTTAAATCAAATAATTATGTTAAGTTAATTTCACACATATCTCTGAGTAGATTGGTTATACTATGAGCTATTCACTATATTTCATTAACTAACATAATTGGTTATTAACGTATAGATGAAGATAATTAGAAAAATACTTCTGTTAAAGTGGAGTGATTGACTATATTTCAATTTATAAGTTCAAGTGACCTCAACTCCAAAAATTGCGTTTTGCCCAGGTACGACAGTTGGGCTCATCAGTTAGATGCTGTCGTACCTGGGCGAAACACAATTTTTGGAGTTGAGGTCACTTGAACTTCTAAATTTTAATTGGTTATTGAAACCGAACAAACTGACCCTGAAGTTATTTAATAAAATTATTGCACTTAATCCGAATCAGTGTGTAGATTTAAATAATTTTCTAATCGAGTTGACTCGTATAATTTAATTTGATGAGTTTGCAAGTTGTATATAAACAATGTTTGTTATTTAACTTAACCGAGTTTTACGTTGTTTTTAACCGATCAGTTTTATGCGTGTTGAGGTCAACAGTAAATATGACCAGCTATGACGTCGTGAGCAAACATAACAAAATAGTATACGATTTCCTTTTATGAAGGGGTTTTAATTCGATGAGTTTACATCTTTTATCATACGAAGGCATTTGTGGTTATGAGTAAAGTTTACGGACAGAGAATTTTGAGAATTTCTTTTAAATTAAGTAGGGGCATCAAATAACAGAGCAGTATTCTAAAACAGGAAGAACAAAGTGCAACATATAATTTTTTCAATGTATACGCATCTGTGAAAGAATTTCTAACAATGCAACCAAATAGTGTGTTCTGCTCTGGAAATAATATAATTTACATGAGAAGTTAATTCAATCTTTTTGTATACATACATCCTTTTAAGAAAAATGTTTGAAATACTGTAATCAAATATAAATGGGATATTTATTGGATTAAAAATCATAATTGAACATTTATGATTTATGAATATTTAAATGCAAAAAATACTTGTTACACCAATCAGTCAAATTTTGAATATCTCTTTGCAGTTAGAAAACATCTAACAAGGATCTAACCACCGTAAAAATCTTAAAGTCATCCGCAAATAATAAAGCTTATTACCCATCAAAATGACAGAAAGAGAGTCGTTTATAAAAATAAGAAATAGATGTGGACCAAGTTGGCTTCCTTGAGGTACACTAAAATAACTATAATTATAGTTTTAGACGAAATACTTCCTATTTTTACGAATTGAGCGGGATGGTTAAATAATTGTTTATCCAATTACAGGTTTAAGACTGGAAACCCATACAAACTTGGGTATAAGAATTTTATGTTGAAGAATTGTTTCCTATTTAATATACGATTAATGATCGTACCAATTAACGCACACAGAACAAAATTTAAAAAAAATCGTAGGAGCAGATATAAGTATTTTAAAAGAAGGAACCGTTATTTTTGCTAAAAATAATTCGAAACTTTGTAGAAAGTATATATATGTACATAATTCAATTAAAAGTTCAAGTGATCTTACTACAAAATGCGTTTTGCCCAAGTTCGGCAGTAGGCTGATCAGTTAGATATTGTCGTACCCTTTTAAAACGCAAATTTTGGTCGGTTTAAATTCAAACCACAGTTCAATATTTCATTAGAAAAAAAAAAACAGAAAAATGAAAGGAGACCATTATACGATACCAACACGAATCGAGAATTACAAAATTCTCGTCGAGTCTCGTCTTGTAACCAGCTCTATTCTTTCTATACTCTATAGTCTATACTTTCTAGGAGCTTATGCACATGAATTTTTTTTTTCAAAAGGCAGCCAAAGTCATTTGAGCTAAAATCCTGTCAACCTTGAGGTTGACTGCATTTTTGTATATAAATCTATTGAATGGTTTTTAAAAAGTAACCGTTATTTTTGGTCCTAAAAAAATGTGAATTTAAAAATTCTACTGCATATTCGTTTAGATTGTAAAGCTTAACAGATAGACAGAGTAAAGACTTGCGAGAACCAATTATTCTGTCTTCCATGTTCTCAAGTTTGATCAAAATCTCTTCTTCTTTTTTTTATCCGAATGTATAACTTCAAACTTACCACAAAAGGTAAAATGTACCGCAATAAAAAACAAATTTAAAGAAACAATATATAATATATTTGTTGCTCATTCTTTATCTAAAGCTAAAAATATTCACAAATTTATATTTCAAACAAAGAGTTAAAGTTAAGACTATTACTCCGCAGCATTTTCAAAAGAGCTTATTTATAAAACCTTATAAAATATGAAAAACTGTAATTTTGCAAAAGGATTACATTTTCGAAACAATAATTTAATCAAATAAGAAACCTTATTATTCAAGTATTTATTGCCTCAGGTGAATGTAGAACAATTTCAATCTGCAAATCAAAACCTTTGAACTTGAATTCATAGAGTACCTACCTAGTATGCCAGCTTACATGGGTTCAACAACTGCAGAACAAAAGGACTATAGCTATAAAGCTTCATTATAATCCAAACTAATTCTATAGTAAATGAACAAAAAAAAAAATAAATGAATTCAAATTTTAAAACAAGGTACAGTTCCGCACAACATCTCTAACGTTTCTCTTTTGATAAATACTAGTTAGGGTAGGGACTTCTGAGAAAATTCCAACTCGAAACTACATACCTTATATTGCGCTGATATACAAAGTGAATTTTTCAGTTTTCTTTAATTTAATAAAAAAATAAAAAAAAAACAACTTCAATTGACTCTATTTTTATTCCGCACTTCTCCTGCAAGACATGAAGTCCCTAATTGGTTAGAAACATATACCTATAGGTATAGCAGTATCATGTTGTTATTTTTTTCTTTCTTATATTTGCCCAAGGATTTTGGAGTCGTCTTTTGGATATAATAACATTTTTATGTCAAAGCACGTCCGCAATAAGTTTTTCTTAGAAGTTTATTTCGTTATTCTCTTAAGGTTGTTTTTATACTTACATATATTATTTGGTTAGAGAAAATATTGTAGGTGTATATAATCCGATTTTCAGTTCATATTGTAGATGCCTTCAATATTGTTCCATCTATTTCTTTGTTAAAAAATTTGTTAATATCCTTAAGGTTGTAAGGAATTATAATTGATTTTAAGGCTTTGTTGAAAAGATGAAATGCTATTGGATTAGATAGACTACATCGAGATAGTCAACCTTACTTATAATATAACACAAGTCAATTCATAAATTTTGTCTTTGAAAAAAGGGTACTAAATTTATAAAGATGTACCTACCTATAGACACCCGAAAAACAAATTTATTTGATAGTAAAGTTTGCTTTTGTAGCCAGGATAACGTTATAACAGGTTATTTTTAAAACTATGATTTAAATTTTTATTTTTTTTTAAATCAAAACAAATAGACTTTTGATTATTTTTGTATCTTTAATTATTGAAATTTTGAAAAAAAATAATTTTCAATTTTTTTTTCATTTTTTTTTCAAAATGTTGAGCTTGAAAATTAATTTTTAAAAAGTATTCACTAAAATAATTTTATTTAAAAACATAATTATTCCTGGCTTTTAAAAAAGATAGAACATGACACTGTAAGTGTTACCGTTGTTTTTAAATATATTTTTTCTATTTCAAGTCAATTTTTAAGAAAATTCCAAGATGGTGGCTTAAGCTCCAATCCGATTTTCCCGAAAAACTACCCATGTGCTCCTAATAATCCCCTCTAACGAATTGGGAAAGAAAAGTGAACATGTAAAATTTTTTCCAGGTCAAATGTTTATTCCTACTGCAGGCTAATACACTAATTTAAAGGCAAAAACCATGATTACGTTTTTTGTAATAATTATTACAAAAGCAAACTTTTAAATGAATATTGATGTTATGTATTTATTCATTTTGGTGCATAGTGAATGAACATTAGGACAAGAATTTTTGTTTACTTTTGTTGAGTTGTGTAATTAAAGAGGCAGCATTTCCACAAATAAGCAGAATAAGAGCAACCCGAATTAATTCAAGAGCTGTCATTATATTCAGACAAAACAACGCAATAATTTGGTTTGTTGTGGTTTATGAGCTGGTGGAGTTATCAGTCCACATTTTTTTTTTTAAACGAGAATGTACCTCTAAATAAATTACTCAATATAAATATTTTTCTGTCCGCAGCGCCGGATTTCCGTTTTGCGGTTTTCAGGAAAAAAATTCAAATGCAAATATACTAGTTTCAAGTTTGCGAATGCATAGTAACATTATATTTGTATGTACATTCTTTTGAAAATATAAATAATGCACGAATAAATCGCACGAATTCGCTGGATAACTTAAGCATAGAATCGAAGATGTATGAGGTAATAGTTTATTTTTTTTTTAATTTTAAGGAAATTCTCATTTTTACAAACTTATGTATAAAAACACAATTAAAATAAATCTACACAAATACAAAAAAAAAACAACATATACAAAGAAGTTTTAAAATTGAATATTTTTGATATTTCTTCTGTGTGAGTATGAACTTTCTCGTATGAGTGCCCAAATCTAATCCTCCATCATGTTCTCATTATGTTTTCCGCATATGAAATATTTACCTACGTTATTTCACTGGAAAGTACACGAGCACACTGACTATGAGTTGTGTGAATGCTGGGCCACTCAAAAACCCCCAGCTCACTTGCTCTCTTACGTATTAAAAGCTGTTAACCGTTAAACAGTCTGCCAAAACCTTAAATATTTATTTATCACTTTAAGTACAAAGCAAACTTTATCAACTATAAATGGAATTTTTTGTTATTTTTTGATGTAGACAGTTAGAAAATATTCATTTGGCATGTTCAGGAAAATGAGATCTCGGAGATTTTATCAACCTCAGTAACATGAACAGGATTCTTCTGTGAAATTTCTCAGCTTTGCTGTTAAAATTCTGAGGAAAAAAATCTTGGAATTGCTTGCTCACTTTTTGAGTGAGAAAAATCTCTGAGATCTCTTTATTTCTGAACGCTGTTGAAATAGACTCAACAAATACACTCACTTGTGTAATATTTTTTTTGATTATGAAAACTGAATGAGTGTTAGTTTTTTGTTGATTATATAAAGTGTCATAGCAATTAGTTCTTATGCAGTAGTTTCCTAAATTTCAACTAATGTATAAGTCTTATCATTTTTTTTTTGTTGCGTGAAAAAGTTTTGGGTTCATTTTCTTGATTGTGTGATTACTTATTCTGAATTAAGTTTTGAGAAAAAATGATTTTTTTAGCAGACAAAATATTCAAATTAGTTAACACAAACATATTAACTGTGAAATTAAGAAAATAGTGCGAAATTGCTCCTTTATTGTTTCTACTGACCAATATTTCTTAATGCCGTTTCACCTCGAATTTTTGAAGACCCACACCCTTTCCCTCAAACAGAAAAACTCTTTCACTGTAGATATTTGTAGAGATTTTTAAAATTCTTCATTTCATGGTAAGTAAATCTTGTTTACCAAGTTTCATGGGGCTAACAATTTATTTCTTTTGTACATTTCACACTTACTTTTTCTCCTGTATCTTATAACTATTAAATGTATCTTAAAGTTTATATACAATAATTTGCTTATTATCATTTAACTTAAAGAAGACAGTTTATGGGTTTTTATCTTAAATTTTAAGCTTTGAACGAAAATAAAATTTTAATCCCAAAGCATTGTCTTAGTAATGAATAAATTTTAACAATTATTAACATTATTATAATATTATTAATAATTAACAAGATTAAAAGTTTTTTTTTTAATTGGTATTTAACTTTAAAGGCAATCGGAAGTAGCAAAATAGTTTGTTAACTATTTTGCTACTTCCGATTGCCTTTAAAGTTAAATACCACTTAAAAAAAAAACTTTTAATCTTAATAGGTTGATATTTTTCTTTAAACATAAATCAATCTTCGTGGAAGCACTCAAACAATTTTAAAATATATCTAAACAGTTTTATAGTGAAATTATTTTTCAATCCATTTTGCTCACTGAACTCATTTATTCAATCGACTGTATTTATATCCACTTTAGCATCAAAAATCCGTCGACAATCAATTTATTTTTTTTTTTATATAAATAATAATATATCCGTACTTATCCGTATACCAATTCAATCCAATCCAATACCATGTTCTCATATTATTATATGAACAAGAAAATTAAAAACAAAACAATAGCAAAATCAACATTTTGAACATTTATGTATGTTCTTATACCTATACGATACTTTAAATATTATTTTTTTTTTTTTTGAAATTTTGCCAAATGTTATTTTCTTGTCACTCTTTTTTTATTTTGGTTGCCAAAATCATTACCACAACAATGAAAGATACGAATTATTCTTGTTTGATATTGCAAATGAGAGAGTTTAAATGAAAAGATGAATTAAAAATACAGTAAGACCAAGTTATATACATATACATTATGTGTATTTGGCACTGTTGGCTTTTTAGATTAAGTTTTGCCAAAAAAATTCCTTTTGAACCTTTTTCATCTTGTCTATCCTTTTTTCTCTCTTTTCAGTAATGTTTGACAAATTTTATGACAAAAAAAATTAAGCAATCAAATTTTAGGCCCACATTAATTCATGTTAAAAACGTCAAAAATTAAAAAGCTCATTTGAATACAAAGCAGTGTACAGTAAAACCTGCTTAAGAGAAACCCGGTTAAGAGAAAAATCCGCTCATCCGAAATACTTTTTGATCCTCGATTATTTGTAGACCAATTACCTTTAAAACACTCCGCTTAAGCGAAACTTGCTTAAGTTAAAAACCTGGATATCTGAAACATATTTTCAGTTAAATTTCATGTTTTTCATTGCAAAAAACTCTCTTAACCCTCTATAACTCAAGACCTTCAAAATGCAAATTTTTGGTAAAATCAGATAGGTTTATGAATAAAAAAATTACGTATTTTTTTTAATTTAATTTAAATTATTTATTTTTATGAACAATATAACAAAAGAGGGAGTGTAGCTTATAGGCAACAATGAAATACAAGGGATAGAAAACTGCGAAATTACGTGAAACGATATATTTTGAATGAAAACGAAAATAATTTACGAGAGATGAAAGTTCTTGATTCTCAAAAAAACAATCTCAAACAAACGTAAAAACTATTTTTTATTATTTCTTATTACACGCGCATACTTGCAATTTTTCACTTCACTGACGGTATCCCATTGACTGAAACAAAAAATGACAGTTACGCTACTTTGACTATTTTGGATTGAAAGAACGGAATGTAGACGACATTCTACAATGCGCGAAAAGCTAAAATAATAAATAGTTTGAGAATTATGAAGGGTTAAACGGAATGTTGCTTGCAGCCTACTATATGCTATATCATCTTAAGTGAAATTTTTTTCCATTTATCCAGATAAATGAAATTTTTTTCACTTAAGCAGGGGTTTGTTTAAGTGAAAGAAAGACAGTGCCATTTTACCGTTTCTCTTAAGCAGGTTTTACGTATTTAAAATCGATTGATAAATTCATGGTATACTGAACTATACATAGTTAAAGATCAAATGGATTAATAAATATAGCTTATATTTGTAACTAAATAACCTTCAGTGTCAATTAAAGTTCTTTAAAACTCACTTTTATGTTAGCAACAGTTTAAAAACTACCATATATAGCCCAAAGTCTATTTTGTTTAATAGATACAATCAATTATTATCAATAAAGAGCATTAGCTGAAGCACCCCTTCAACATTTAAGTTGAACTCAAGCTCACGTGAAAGATATTGTAAAGAAAACACATTTAAGCTTTAAAGTTGAACTTAAATATTTAAATATTCGTATCAGCTAAGATAGTAATAGATAATTCAGTTTCTTCATTACATTTTATAATAATAAAATTAACTATAATAATTTTAACTATATGCCTGTAAGTTGTGAGACCTAAGGTCTTTTAATTGCAACGTGGATTGCACGGCACTTTACACTTATAGTTAGAAGGAATAGAAGAAAAGGAAAGAATTTTTTTTGGCACAGTGGAATAAGAAATATGGTGTTTATTTATCTCATTAAATCTCACGGGTGGCGTTCAGTTGAAATTGAGGGTATAAATAAAAGAATGCTAACTAGAGTGGTACTCGAGTCTCGAACCCACATCTCCAAGTTAGCAGTCAAGCTCTACATCCACTGCGCCATTGCCACCCGCTACATTCTCGATTTTTTCCAAATTTCTCTATGAATATATGTGTTCTTATAATTTTCTTAGCAATGCATTTAATCGGGTTCAACTGTGAACGATAGTTCAAAGAGAAAGATTTAACCAAAAAAATGTACCTATATGTGTTATTATTACAAATTTATTGTACACACTGAATAATCTACATTAATGTGCACTTCTGGTGAATTCTTTTTTGTTTTTGTTGAAATAAATTTTTTTATAAGAATCGTGAACCTAAAAATGAGGTTAAAAAGAAGGATTTTTGAAGGAAATAAACATTTAAATTATTTGTTTATTATTCGATTTTCGTATAGTGAGGTCTTTAACCTTTAAGTGCCAGTAGGACATCTTAAAAGAAATTTTGAATCTTTTTTTGAAATGATTTAATTGTAAATAAACAGCAAATAAATGAGATATTCATTTCCTTTGTAGTTTGTTTGTTATAGTATTCGTAATATTGCTCCTCACAATATGCAACAAATTATAATAAACAAAAATAGTGTGTAGAACGCAATGTGTTTCATTTTGTTTGTATTTCAAGCAATCAAGAGCAAATTTATTGAAGCAATTATAACAATTTTATGAGTTTTTTGTTTTTTTTTTTTAAATTAAGGCTTCAACAGTTTAATGTGATTTTGGAAATATTGCAAGTGCTTTTGAATAAATAAATTAAATAGATAATAAATTTAGATAATTTTTTTTTCGGGAACCTTGACTAATGGAGATAAAAAATTGTCTTACCTTACGTAAATTGGTATACAAATCAATAACTTATAAATTTAATAACTAAATTAGCTTATTGCAAGCAACTACTTAAAATACTTACATTGATGCCAAAAGGCATCAATCAATGAAACCAGCCACCTTCAGCCAGCCAGTTCGTCTACTAGTGAAAAGAAAATACAAATTTGGTAAACGAATTTAGACACGTCGCATCGTCACCTTAGTTGGGATTTATTTGATTGTGATGAATAACTAATGAATATCTATGAAGATAATATAGAAAAAGGAAAAATCATATTGTTTTACTTCTGAGCGTTATGTTTTTTCACACATCACACAATAATTTTTTTTTTATTGATACGGGTATTTTTTAGGTGGATTTAGAGCTAAAGTTATGGAAATAGATTTTAGATTAAAAACAATTTATTATTTCCTTTAAAATCGTCAACTTGTTTTGTATTAAATTGGAGTCCATTGAAAACTTAATTAAAGCTAAGGCCGCGGGTTACAACCAATCTAACTTCCACAAATTATGAATGACGCGGCTTTAGCTCCAGCCCGATTTTCCCGAAAAACTACACATATACATACATATATGTATTTCTAATAACCCCCTCTAACGAATAGTGAAAGATAATTGTACAATTAAATTTTTTCTCGGTCGAATGTTTATTCCGACTGGCACTGGGCTAATAGAGAATGTACAGATTTACAGAGCGATGCATCGTCGAAGGATATTAAGGGGAAAATCATTTTTTTAACTTTTTCCACTGTAATATTTTCGTTTGTATTAAAACGAAACCAATACTTGCCCTCTAGAGCAAGTAAAAATGTTTATTTCCTTGCCTTTCTTCTATTCAAAAATTGAAAAATTACAAAAGACATTTGGTAATAGTCTGTACCAAGTAATATGGGACTTTTACCGCACTAAAATCACCGGAAAATCAGGATAAAGCTATGAAAGATCGACAAAAGTTTTTTTTTTCTTAATACAAAATCGCATTGGGGGAAGTTTAAATACTTTCCCATCGCTTTTAGAGCATCAGCTCATGAGATTTGGTTCTTCTTAGTCTCCGAACATTATCTCGTACATTTAAAAAAGTCTTCATCTCGGAGTTAGAATGACTGAAGTTCCAGATTATGTGATACAGAGTGTTTTCTGTTGCCATTTCTATTTGTTACGATGTAAATTGCTATTTCTAATATACCAAGGGACATTCAAGGTATCAAGGTACTTGGCAGTATTGGCCCAAGGTGCAGCTTTAGAAACTGTTGTTACAAATTGGAACATTAATAATCTTTTTGTTTGTAAAGTTTATATATTTAGTTTAATTGGTTTCACTTAGTTTGATTCGCCATTGTTGCGTTCAATCTCTTACTTTATCAGTTGCAATTTTTCTGTAGCATTTAACACGTACTAAAATGCCAGAATCATCTGCAAATGTAGCAATGACAACATTGTTATTCCTATTTTATAACATATACAGATTTGGTCCTAGGACACTTCCTTGTGGTACACCGACTTCAATTTTATTAAGTTCCGAATAGCCCTGCTCGTACTATACTCAAAAGAATCGGTAGGTGACATAGGATGCAGTATTTCGTAGAACTATCTTGAAAGACTTTTTAGCAGTTTGTGCTCAAGTTCCAAATGCCAAACCTTGCCAAAAGCTTGAGCAACATTTCTAGAAATAGAGCAAAACAAACTTTTTTCTTCAAGTTCATTTTCAATAACATCCAAAATCCGATACACTTGGTCTATCGTCGAATGTTTATTTCTGAATCCAAACTTATTATTTGCAGGGATTAGTTTTCACTATTCTATTATTTTGCCTTTTCAAGAGCAGTTTTTCGAAAACTTTTTCCATAATTGGTATAAGCGATATTGGCCTGTAAGAAGTTACTTCTGTTGGTGGTTTTACTTGCTTAATAACAATGACTTCTGCAATTGTTCAATGATGACGTGTTACATATCGGAGTTTAAGGCATACGTCTATTATATATTTGAGTTTTTTGAAGGCTAAAGTCTGTATTTCTGTGAAAATTGTTTATTCAATTCATTTTTTAACAGAACCGAAACTAACCCTCAGTTATAAATTTGGAACATATTTTAAGTCTTTTAAAATGTTGATAAAAATTCCAAGGTTTTTCTTTAAAGGTTTGGCCGCCATCTTAAATTTTATTAATTTAGTGGTTAAGACAATCCAAATTTTGGTTTGATGTTTTTTATTAACATTTTAAATTTTAAAAAGTTATAAATTTAAAATCATGTCAGCTTACAATATGTCTTTCCATTAGATGCCCGGAAGCAATCAAAATTACAAAGAACTCCTCTGAAAACATTCCAATGGCAAAATAAATAGTCAACCGAGAATTAAGCTTCTCAATTTCAAGTTAGAATCCATTCTAGAACCACTTATATGTACATTCAAACTGAACTATTTCAAACAATAAAATATTAGTTTTTTACTTTCCATTTTGGTTTATTTTATGTTAAAAAAAGCAAAGTATTTTATAAAATTTATTAAACAAATAATTATGAAAGGAGAATAATTATTTGTTATCGTTGAAAACAGATACACTATTGTTTTACATTTTACTTTATAAAACATTTCAAAATTTTAAAACTACTAAATTGAGTTCCATTTGATTTCAAAATGAGTGTATTGCTGAGTGAAATCAATGGAAAGCGACAGTAGAGAGTGAAAACTGAGGCATAGTAGAAAAAGTGATGAAAAGATTAAAGCAAACATCGACGAAGTTAAATTTTCTTGTTTAAATATTAAAGCTTAGTCGCTTCACTAAACTACCTCAACCAATGGGAAAGGTTTTTAATGAGTAAATTAAGTATAGATAGGAAAAAATTGTTCATCATTTCTTTCTAAAAGTCATTCATCCCAGCGATGTTAAGGGTTTTCGATTTGTTATAAAAGGTCCCATAGACCTTTGTCCTAAAGTTCTTTGCGTTTTCTTTAGCAACGATTAGTTCAAACCTTTCAATAGAAAGCAAAACGAACAATTTTAACTTATCTTACCTCTGAGTGAGAAATCTTTCTGAAAAAATCTAATTAAAATCTCTCTCTCTTAATTCAAATTTTGTAGATTTCAAATTCAAAAAATTTAATAAGTTCGTACCATTTTTAGCAACAAACCCCTACGGGAATTTCAGTAAAAATATATATAAAGAACCAGAACTTGTGGCTTTGCATGACATGATAGAAGAGCAGAAAAATTAATGCTATACAACCTTTGCCATTTAACACTTTAGTTTGTGACATTTTTCTTGAGTTCATTTTCATCATCGTGTTCTGTCTTTTTATTACCCTTGAGATAAAAGAAATAAGAAAAAATCAGCATAGTCTTAACTCTTAACCAAGGTCATGACAATGGAAATATACTTTCTCTCCCATGTTTCTCTTAGCACCAACAAAAACAAAAGAAAGAAAATAAAAAAAAGGGTTGACACAGTCAACCATTTTACGCTTCGTTGATTTGTTTCTAGGTATTTTTGTGTTTTTGCTGTTCGGTTGTCATAGATTAAAGTTTTACAAGGTTAGTGAAAGGAAACTTGTGGAGGAGCTCATCTAAGATGAGAATTTCAATTCACATGAGTTGGTGTAATCGATGAAGGATGAGTAATCGATTTTATATAGTGCTGAGTGCAGGGATGTAAAAACTATTTTTTTGAATTTTTAGAAGTCAACGAAACGTATTATTATTAAAGATACAAACAAAAACATACATAGATAATCTTTCCAATGAGATTGAAGTGTATATAAAATAAATCGTGATGTTCAATTTATTTTCTTTCAAAATATTATGTTGTGTTTTTTTTCTCTCTGAATTTTGGGTAGATGTTGTTTTTTTTATCATAAGATGTATGAGGTATAGCTATCTACATCAATGACTTCTTGAAGCCCTGTTGGAAATCATACAAATTAACGACGTGTTACTTTGTGGTAATATCGTTTTTTACATGCTTGAATGGTTTAAGAAACAAAGTTTAATATACTTATGGGAATTTAGAATAAAAAAAAGGAACCTTAACTTTGGGGACTTATGTATATGTATCTACATATGTGATGACAAATCTACGAGATAAATCGTTTGGGGAACAATGTGCCACTTAAGTGGACTTATGTTCCTATGCAGAGCCTTTTAGTTGGGAAAGTATGTATTCAATGGCAAATGATAGTAATTTTGGAGATGAAAGTATCTACCTACATATATTATTAGCATCTCAATCACATTGAAACATTTTATCGATCACGTTCTGACATAGAGTAGAAGTGAGACCTCAGCCTCACAGTTTATAAAATGTTATTGAAATGTTATCTTTCATGTTTGCGTTATGTCGGATTTAGAATATTATAAAGCTGACATAACTTATGTCACAAAACTGACAAAATAATGGATCAAATCAATTCATAAATGAAATACACACATCTACATATATTTCTACGCTGTCAAAATGATGGTGCTGTCATATATTTAGTAATATACACTTCACTGGAAATCTGCCAGAAAAAAATAAGCTATTTCATTCTTTCGTATGTCAAATACAAAATGGTGCCAGCACACAATGACAATGAAGTTGAAGTTATTAACTACAATTTCAGAAATTGTGGTTTTCTTATTAAAAACAACATTTGACAGATTTTATTTCGTTTAATATATCAGTCGTGTAAATTCAAAAAAACAAAAAAAAAAGATCGTAGAATATATATATCGTAAAAGCCACTAAAAAGTGTTTGCCACTCTGTGCCTAAACGATAATAGGTAATGTGTGCGAAAGCAATGTCGTATGAGACAGTCTTTTCACTTATTACTTTTAATTGTTTGTTTTCTTTTATTTTTTTACAATTTAATAAGTTAAATTATTATTAATCAATTCAGATGAAGGAGAGGATTTTGAATTTATGTGTCTAAGAAAATAAAACTGTGATTCAAGTAGAAGAGTTTGACTGTTTCTCTGGGTCATTATGGCTTCCTCAAAGAAAAGAGGATAAGTTTATTTTATACAGTCCATGTTACTGTCATCTGACTTTAACCACAATCGATTGAAAGCTGATAATTTTGCAAGAAGAAAATTTGATCAAACATTCATTGAAAAGGAAAATTCAAATGTGGTTTTTGAATTGTTTTTTAATTATGTATAAAACCAGAAAGTATATTAAATATTAATGAAGGATACAAATAGCTTATTCTTGAAACCAAAATTGTGGTTTCAATTTGCAGAAGGTAAAGCTTGAATCGTCTTTGTCTTTGTCATTGATTTTGATTGATTTTCTTTCTATCTAATCTATCAAATATATCAAGAAACCATATTTCACCATCTAGTTCTATATAATATATAAAACCTGTCTTAAATACTTAAGCATTTCTAAATTATACATAAATGATGTATAACGAAATGCTTTCAAAAATAAATTCAATCGATTTCCTTTGAATGATTTATGTTTTAAATTATAATATCGTTTATCTTTTTGAAGAGGTAACGGCTTGGTAAAGACAATTATTTATAAAATTAAGTGAAAATAAACGAAAAGTAATTAGGATGTGGATATATGGAGGATGGTATGGCTGTTGGTTTCAACTGGAAGAAGAAATAATATTTCTGGCGAAACTTGAAATCAACACGACATTAAAGACTCATTTGTCAATACATTTTGTTTTCAATTTTACTTTGTTAGAACGGTTTGTCATTAATCATTTCATCGTTAAGGTATGCTTATATTTGCTTTTAGTAAATAGGTGGATGAGGAATGACTTTTGCATGCAAACATTATATATTATAGTGTCTGGGGGGGGCGTGACCTTGTCGGATAACCGATCTCATCCGGAGACGAGAAATAATGATAAGCAATCGATTGTGTTTGTGGAAATATTTACAAAACCAATGGTTCGACCAAACTTTTGTATGAAACTTTTTATGGGAAACGGTTAATTCTGGTTATGGTTTTGGGTGAGTAGTTATCCCTTAGGGACAAAGAAAATTCTTATCGTTAGTTTTTCCCATGGAAAAAATTCGGGAACGTTTTCATTTCACGGGATGAGGATGACAGTGTTAACTGAAATAAAAACAAGGGTTGGGTGCGATGTCATGCTTTTTATAATCCCCTTTTTTTAAATACCGGTTTTAAAATCCCGCTTTTTATAATCCTGGTTTTTATAATCTCGCTTTTTCAAGATCCCGCTTTCTATAATCCCGTCTCTTATTATACCGTTTTTTATAATCCCGCTTCTTATTATCCCTCTTTTGCAATAAAAACTACTTGTTTTAACTTTTCCCACCAAAATTTCGTTGGGACTTTATTCATAAATTTGGGAGTTAGTTCATTTGGGACTTATGTAGTTCATTATAAAATAAATCCCAAAGATTTTAATAAACAGTGATGTATGTATGGGGGAGCATGCTGCCCCCCTGTAACCCCCCTGCTTGGTACAAAATATTTTTGAACCTAAATTACTTTGCAGAATCTTGAGTCTTCATAGAATTTTATAAAATATTCTGTTAATTATTTTTTTAATAATTCTGTAAATGCCAAAATTGTGTATATCCAGAATTCTGTATTTCAAAATTCTGTTAATTGTTTTAATAATGAAATAAAGAACGCACTTTTTTTTATTATCATTATGTTGGTTATGGTGAGGACAATTTGATAAAAAATATTTTGAAAAAAATATCATTTAAGAATTTTTTTTTAAATTTTCGTTCGTCTATTTTGAATTATAACATTTTTATTTTTAATTTCTTTCATTTTCTACGAAAATGATGAAAACTTTGAAATCCTTTTTTTCCAAAATGGCGGCCAAATAGAGGGGGAGTGAGTGTTTATAGCAAGTATACATGTGACCGAATTTTGTGTTTTATTTTAACTCTATACGCCTTCACTTTTGCTGGTGATTATCCCCAATTTTGAAGAACATTGTTTAACAATAACCTTTCAAACGTCTTAAGTCATTTAGGAAATTGTAAATATGTGCCCTAAATTACCTATACTTAAGAAATAAAAGCGACCAACTCTTAAAAATTATAAACTAAAATGAAAAACTTTTCATAAACATAAAGTTCATCAGGGTCAGGATGTGACAAAACAATCTGCAACAATTTATTAACTTTAACCTTAGGTCCTTTTGTATAATGTATATAACAGCTTACCCTGAAAATGAATAACAAATAAATCCCTTTATGGTCGTATCTTCTACTATAATTTCAACAAACTAAGCACAAAATATTTTCTTCTAACTTCCTATAAATACCAGACTTTCATTTTATGTATGCAATATATTTAAGTAAAATCCTTTTCTTAATTACTTTAATAATTTTATATTTAAGCTTCCTAGTTTTTTTAACTCCCTAAGTAGTGACAATTTTGAGACAGTCTGAGTGTGGTTAATCGTGGGATTTGAAAGTGTATTCATCATTAAATAATGTATAGAAATCCTTAAACCAAATCTTATGATTATTTTTATCACGCAAATTCAAAGAAAATCCCATTTGTTGTTAAATACAAATGTGTGTATAAATGTATAAACTCTGCTTCGAAGAAGAACAAGAAGAAGGACTTTTCAGCATAAAAGAAGATTTTGTAGCCTTGAAATGTCACACAATGCCATTATTTCTTTTGTCATTAGCTGATAGCACTTTATGTAGATTTTACGCTGGAAGGGAGATGACGATGGGAATGAAAGACAATTTACTATTTTAGAACACAACAGCGAAGAGACCATCATATTGTTATACCTCATTGCCTTTTTCATGAAGAATGAAACGACGAGAAAAGTTATTTTATGTCAGTGTCAATCAAAATGTCGCTCGTCCGAACAAATTGTCCTGCTTCACCCGAAAATGTTTTACACACTAACTTTTTTCATGTCTTTGTCTATGTCTATGTTGTGTGGTGGTTTTGGTCCTCTCTTAAATGAGCTATCATCATCTACTCTTCACTGTTTGAGTAAAATGAAAGTTTTCACAGATTCACTTCGGGCATCAAGTAAAGTGTGTTTGTAGGACGATGATGATGATTTATTATATTTTATGCTCCTTTACTACTTTTAGCTTCAAGGACTTTCAAGTTTTTCATTTCATATCTTTGTTTTTCTCTTAACTATACGTATATAGCTATGTAGAAATTTATAGCAAATTGCAAGCTCAATTGTCCTGCATTTCCTTGTGTTTGCACGTTTTGAGATGGTATGCCTTATTTCAATTGGTATAACGGAAACTTAATGTACTTATGCTGTAGTAGAACTCAACTCGTTGAAAATGCGACAACATTTAATTTGAAATTGCTTGGCTATATTCGTCTATTTTCCCAAGTTGCACTTGAAGGGTAAACATTTTTCTCTTGATTGGTCTTGGATTATGGGTATTTAGGAAGAGTAAAGTAATTACGTACTTAACAACTACAGACATCTTTTATTTAGTCAGCTTATCAACACTTAGGCACAAGTTGAAAATATATCCAGGGCTGGATTTGATAAATATAGAAATTAATTATTTTCTGGTTAAAAGGTCTTCAAAGTACAGTTTCTTAATTTTTTTTATCACAGGTCGATTGATTGTAGAGAAGACCTGATAAGATCTTAAATTGACAATTGATAATCTTACAAACTTGTCTCTGCCTTTCAAATGTTTAGTTTATCAAATTTAGTCTATCAACCTGGCACATTCACAATATATAAACTGAAACTATATGACTGCAGTGTGAAAAGGCCTGTAAAGGCTTTAACGTATACGACTACGGCGAAATATTTGGTAAAAAATGAGTTCGTCAGTATGTAGACTGTCCATCCTTGAGAGATATCTATATCATCAGATCTCTTATCTAATAATCTTTACATCTGAGTCACTAAGGTATACTTTTCGAGGTCATTGTGTTTCAACTAGGGCCCTTGAAACGTCTATTACATATTTTCATAAACTAAATTAATATAAAACCTAATGCCAACTTGCTGACTTAAACAAATACAAATATCCTTTTCCCCCATGAAATAGGAAATCCTTGTTGGATAAAATTTTCTTACATTTAAATGTAAGTATATAGAGTCAGGCAAAGAAATTTATCTTTTCATTACATATGTAGGGATTCTCTCGTACAATTTTTTGTTAAGAACTAGAAGAACCGAACTCGATTACGACGACTGAAACTGTACAACTGGTTGCATGGTGACACGTTTTTGTCATTTTTGTTTAATATTTAATTAAATTATGAAAGGCAAAGTTTATGTAGGTCACACAGAGTCAGGGATCTTACTTGTTTTTTTTTTTTATAAAAAAGGTAAACGAAAAAGGTTGGTGGCACGATAGGGGCAGAAAGAACAAAATTCTTCTTAACCAAAAAAAACTGGTATGAGATCTTCTGGTGTACACCAAGCTCTGGGCATTAAACTAATGACACCAATATTACATAGACAACTGCTTTACGCGAGGAGGATGCTGCGGTGTTTAAATAAAGGGTTTATTTTATTTTATTCAAGTATGCCAGCAGGAAATATTATGTGGCATGAATCTAAATAGGTTTTCGCGTTTTAATATGATAGTATGTACGTAGCTTAGCTATGTATATATCTTAGTTGAAAGAAAAGTACTCGTGTACTGAGGTTGGTTAGGGCAGGGTTTACTATAATTTATGTTTTTTTTTAGGTAAGATTAAGCTGATGAAGGGCAATTTAAAGTAATTCAATTTATTTTTGAGGTATGACGAGGTAACTCAGGTATGTAGGTTTTTTTAATGAAATATTATAGCCTTGCGGAAATTATTCTTAGTACTAAACACAAAAAAAGAAGAATTTATCTCTTGCAATAGCTATCGAAGCTCCTAATAAATGTCGCATTAAAGATCCTAGATCTAACGTTTTTTATGAGCATCCTAGGCTAGTTAAAAAATTAAATTGTTTGAGAATAAAAATGAAGCAAATTGATTTTTTTAATTTGAACTAAAATATTATATCAATAGGAATAATTTTTAGTATGTTAATAATTTTTTGTGGAGATTGTTTGTTATAGATATTCGAAGACTTTGAAGACCTTTTATTATTATTTTATCAATTATAATTATTTTGTGTGAAACTTTAATAAATATTATCAGTTGATCATATCTATCTCTATATTCTATATTGGTTGATTAATTAGTTTTCAGAATTACAATCAATGGATTATGCCACCTCATGGGTTCTATTCAAGTGTTATTCAACGCAAGCTATAATTTGGTTAATTATAACAATATTATGTTTATCGATTTTATGTGGCAATTCAAATCATCCTTCCCTTAATATATAATACACACTATTTGAATGCATTCACATACATATATCAATTATATTAAATTGATAAAAAAGTCAATAAAATGCCTTTTAGTCAGATTTTATTTAATTTTTATTTTAATGATTTTTATATTTTGAATAAAATAAGACTATGAGGCGTTTTAATGACTTTTTTATCAATTTAATTTCAGTCTTGTTGGTCGAGCTTCTTTAATAAATCAATTGTATTAGTTTTACTCTATTTAACATTTGATTAAAAGCAGTTTCTCTTTTTCGTCTGACGTTACGATAACTACCATATATATAGTTAAACGATAACTTCATATATGTATATTAAAATTTTATGGACGATGAGAATGTCCGGTGGTAATAATTATGCTAACTCTGGATAGCAAGAAATAAAAAGAAAAGTTGCAGCAAATCAACTCTGGTTAATGCTGGGAATTTAACAGCTTTTGTAAAACAAAACCGAAAACCCTTTAATTGTAAATCTCTTAAAAAGTATTAATCAAAGATATTTTAAAATTTATTTTGGAGAATTTTTAAATGTCCCGGATCACAATCGTAAACATTTCTCAATAAAGTTATTCTTTTTAAGAGAATTGTACACTTGGGCGTATACGTACTTTTTTGTTTACTTTTTTTTTTAATTTGGTTCTATTTTCTTTAAATGGTTGAATACGATCAGGGCTTGTCTTTGAAATTTTTTAAAGTTTATAATGTCGTCAAACAAACTTAAAACAACTGTAATTTCAAAACAGTCAGAAGCCAGGAGAAGATAACAACATTTACCTACATATCTCACCGCGCGGTTTTGTAAATGTTTGACTTCAACCCATATTGGTTATGGTAAATGTTCGTATTTTTAATTCCCACAATGAGAAGTTATCTTATGTTTCCCTCCGAAACTATAAGTAAAATTCTATGTATTTAAATACCTACAAAGAATTCCTCACAAAACACGCTAACTATTCATTTTACTTTTTATATTATTTTTTTTTTTAATCATTCAATTTCAGTGTTGAAAGTATTTGTATTATGTTCACTGGATTGTTGAATGATCCAAAAATTATACCACATGTTTCCATATAAAAATATAATCTGTCACGTCAATCCACCATATAAATCAATCACAACATAAACAATAAACAACGCCTCTATCAACTTGTTATTATATACATATGTAATGTATGAATATGATATACAAATAAAATACCCAATTATATAGTTACTATTGAAAATTATTTTTTTATGAAATAAGCAAAATAAAATGAGGACTCTTTAAATAATTTGTTTTCGATTTTGTTTTAAAATGCACGTTCTGTTGTTTTTTCTTATAAAATATCGATTATACAACAGCTGTTGGCTTAACATTGCAATTAAAGTTAATTATAATATTTATTTGGTATTCATATTCATCTGTTTATGGATTGTTTATGTGTACTAAGAATATTTAAGGAAATTACTGGCAGGATGTTTAATTCAACAAAAATACACACGCATGTGTTAAAGCATTTAATTACCGGCATTAAAGTGGCATATTGCAGGAAATAATAATAATAAATTTAATGATGATTCGATTCGATATTGTAAAATAATAATTTTCCTGAAACAATGTTTATTTAGTCTTATTAAACAACTAGCTGAACTCTGTTACTGTAAATAAAACACATTCCTTTTTTTATTTTACTAAATTATTGATAAAATGTATTTTTTTATTTATGTAAAGTCATCATTTTAATAGTTTTGGATTCACAATAGATTTAGAATTTTCATATGTTGCGTATTCGTCGCTACAATGCAGAACTATTCTAAGTCCAAAATTTAAAAATGAGTTTTTTTTTATGTCACTAGGAAACTTGTTGTGTTCCAAGCATTTTCTACATATTCATAATATTCCTACATGCAGTAATTCCTTTAGAATTTAAATAATAGAATATAATCATAATGTCGAAAGTCAGTATTTTACGCACTAAGGTTCTTCTTGAAAAATTTGAAAAATGTGATTTAGACTAGTTCTGCATTGTAGCGATGAAATATGTTAATACTAAAACCGTATTCGTGCTTTGTTTATAAAAATATGTAAAAAAAAAACTGTCCACGCATGAAAAACAGGGAACTGTATATATTATCTCTAATTGTAAGGAGCCAGGTCCATTTTTTTATAGTTTAGCCGATTTCTTAAGCAATGGCTTTTTAATAATTAAATTTTCGGGTCTTTTAATGAAGAATTTTGAAGTGAGGATTTGTTTTTTCGCTCATATATGTACAGAATGAACTACATCATTTAGGTTTTATCAGGTATCCATGAGCTTTGAATTAACATTGGAATGTAAAAGAATTGAATATATTGGTGCAAAATTTCACCTCCCACGAATGTGGGATCAAATATAATGTTTAATAAGCATCGCACCAATATCATTCGTTTCATCCTTGTTTCGTTAACTTCCAATAAATCCCTTTTTAAGACCGTTAATGATTTGTTTGAGTTCAAATACTCCTACGATAAATAAAGAACTGAAGCTTTTAGAACTAAATTTTAAATTTGTATATTAGCTCTTTCCAGGTTATAAAAACTGATTTCTTTGTTTGGTTGGAAACATGCGTCGTTCGTCATTGAACATTGCTGATAAGGAGCTTAAGATTTTTAAATTATTTTATGCGCATTTGTATGTCGTCCCAAAAAAATATTCTTCATCATTAATTGTCAATAAAAATTATTTGGCTTTTTTCCTGATAAATTATACTCATAAATTATTAAAAAAAAAAAGTCTCTCCTCCAAATGTGAGCCTAATATAAAATGGAATATTATTCCACAGGGTATAATAGAATGAATGGAAAACTGTCTGGCAAATGTCAAGCATGTAAACTTAAGTAGTGTAATTATATTATGTGTGTTGAATATATAAGACATATAAGAAGGATAAATGTTCATCAAGAAAAAAATTTCGGAATTTCAAAAATAATTCAAGTATATCAGTATGCGTCTAGGTATAATATGCTGATACGTAAATAATTATACCTGTATAGTGTACAGGTTTAAAATATAGCGTGTTGATACTGGGGCGAAGACAAGACGAAAATTTTGTAAATCTTGTTTCAGAATTGTTGTTTTTTTTTTACTTTTCTGGAATAATCTAGCTTAAAAGTTGCTAATTGAAAAGTTCACAATTATAATTTAAGTTTTTTATTTTTAATATTTTCTATCAAGATCAACCAGACCACCACCGAGAATCTAAGTGAATTTTTTTACAGATAGTGTTTCATAGATTAAAAAAAAAATGTACCTACCCATATTATCAAAAAAATTTTGTTTTGATTTTTAAAAAAAGTTTCAAAGTTTTTTTGGTTTTTCACTATCTCATTATCTTATGAACCAATTTTAATGAAATTTTTTACACAAGAGCTTCTAATAAATTTGAATATTGGATATCAACATTTTGAAAAAAAAACGTATTTTTGAATTAAAAAAAAAAATAATTACTATGATGATGATGATTTTTTTTTCAAAATCAATTTTTAATTGCACATAAATAAGGGCTACAAAATTGCGTGCAATTTTTTTTCTAAAAAATGTTTACAAACATTTATATTAAAAAAAAATATTTTCTAAAAAAACCGCTCCAACTATTTTCAATTTTTTTCTCATAAATTTAGATTTGTTTAAGAAATCAGATGGTATACCGTTTTTAATTGTATTGATTTTTAAACAAACTTTTCAATCTAAAATCTAAGTCTCATGCATATTTGCAACACGGTACTATATTGTTCATATTTATGTACTCACACACATAATACTACCACTAAATTACGTTTTTGGCAGGTGACATAAAATAAAGGCTCCCATAACTAATTTAGTTTTAGGTGAATAGATCTAAATTATTCAGACTTTGAAACCACAGTGTATTGACACATAAGAGCAAGTTCGCCCTACCCAGTCGTGCGATTAATTAGATTTTATTTTATTTATTTTTTCAGAAAAATTTTCATAAAGATAAATATGTATAAAAAAGTCAACCCTAAGACAATTTTCTGATCAACGTTTCAAATAAGATGCAAATTTGTAGGTACTGGGAAAAGTTTGAATAAAGCACTAAACTGACTAAAGGGATTTTCAAATAAGTATCTCCTTTTAATTTATGTTCGTTGTTCCAAAATCCAAACTAACGTAGTGCTTCGTAAGACGTCTCAGAGTCTCAAATTTTAGTGTAGTTTAATATTCGCAAATCCAATGCTACTCATATAAACGTCAATATATCTCATACTCCAAACATGGACAATTTAAGTATAGGTAAGTAAAATTCCAATAATTCAGTAAAATTGAATTATTTGTATTTTCTGCTTAGAAAACATACTGCAGCTGCTGTTCATGCAAGGTTTCAAGAAAATGTTATTTAAAAAAAAAACACATGTACATAATTTCCAGTTCAAGTTTTGTAAAATTTATGCTTTGAATTTCAAATTTCATCATTTTATACATTTTAAATGAGCAACTTTAGAGGATTTTTTTTTACCTAGAACTTGTTTATATTTACATAGATTTCCTAAAAATTGATGGTTTTTATTTTGCTGCTGAATTTAAATCCTTTCCAAGCTGAATTTATAAAGAAAAAATGAGTTTTTGTTTACAAAACACGACTGCAGAACTCTTATGTAATATAATTCTTCGAATACGTGCGGCATAAATATTATGCAAATTAAATCGGTTGACAATTTTGGTTATGAATTTTTAGAATGGCAATAAATTGACTGTATAATGACAATGATAATGTCTGCCATGGCAGTGGTTATGTCTGCCATGGCATTTTCATGTTGATATTGAATTTAATGCTGAAGAATTTTTGATTGTTGAGAATGTGCTTTTGCATTAAACAGACTGTGAAGGGCTTTGGACAATTACTTGTGGTTTTTCACTTGTAAATTTTTTTGAAAAGGTGTCATTTTATTTTTATGAAACCTTCATTTTGAATTCATATCAGCTTATGATGATGTTTATAATATTAACATTCTACATTATGTATTTATTTAATACATTTTTTAAATGAAAGAAAATTAAATGTTAAGGTTTTGTCGTGTTAGTACCTACAAATAAAAATAACATCTAAAGCTTGATTGTCCTATGTATTAACTTCCTAGGTACCCTGTACCACAAGTCAAAGTATACATTAAAAATCAGTATACCTATAAGCAGGACGGTAAGAAATATTTCCAAGAATGACAACATCCAAGAACATCGCATATGACAAAACAAGTGAAAAAATGTTTCTTTTATTTATGCATTGTTAAACCAAAAAAGCCATCCCTAAAGGCCCTATCCAAATCCTAAAAAAATTGTTTTTTTTTTTCAATTATAATTGTCTTAAGTTTCTTCTGATCAGCTTATACGTACACTGGCTACATACTCTCTATGTACAAAATAGAAACTAAATTCAATAGCAACAGATTGACGAATTATACAACTTGTCATTAAAAAAATTCAAAACGCTTGAAGCAAAAAAAAAAACTGTACAACCTATATTATATAGATATACAATCCAAACAAGGGATTAGATTGTAAATAAAAATAAAAAAAAAATCACAAAAGTCAATCTATCCACAGTATTTGTCAAGCTATATCACTGATAAATTTAATATGCTCAAACAAATATAACGAGAAACTATTTTAACTATTATCCCTGGGAGTTCAGGAACATTTTTATGGGTAATGTAACGCGAATAATATATATACGAGTATTTGATTCTGACAAGTTCAAGTTGTATTGTTTTTCAACAACAAAACCAACAATAACGATTCATGTTGAGGAGGGCGACTGCAATTTATATTACTTGACGCAGGGGTTTATATATTTGCAGTTGTTTTTGCAGGCACAATACAACCCACAAATCAATTTGAATTCACAAGAGTAAACGGGCATGTCACCACAATATGCACGCGGGAATGCGATTGCATACTATACATTGTGAGTATTGTGAATTTTTCAAATAAGCAAAATACATACAACAATGGTTGGACCCTCCTGTGTATCTATGGTTGTGAACATTGATTATAAATGTAAAAACAAACAATATATCCCCTCCCTCACTTCCTTTTTGCACTTCTAAGGTGGTGATTTGTTTTCCACTCAGTTTAAAAAAATTTCTATATATTTTTGTTGTTGTAGAATGTACCTATATAATCGTAACTCGTAAGTGTCGAATGACATAGAAATGCTTTTGAGTGTGAAAAATCATTTTTCACGTTAAAATTCCTCATTTTGGGGAGAGAGGGAAATGGAATTGTTATCAAATGTACCATGAATAATTGAAGAATTGAAATAAACTTTATTTTATTTTTGGACAAAAATAAAAGTAAATTGTGTGTTTGCTTTGCCTCCATTGTTATTTTATGGAGGTAAATTTTAAAATTTTATACTTGACATCATTTTGACATGCTTTGAAAAGAATATTGTTTAGGTGAGTGTTGAAATATATTCCATACTGTATATAGTTCTATTATTTTTAACTTTGTTATAAAATCATTCAACCTAAGGGTTTATCCCTGTCATAAAATAATTTTATACATATATAATATACGAAAACTTTTATTGTTACGTCAAATTAGAAATTTATTTTGGAAATTGTTGAATTTTCTTCATTGTTAATGGTGATTACTTGTTTTACTTGGGATATTTTATGTAAGACATAAAGATAATAACTCTGTAGTTGATAGTATTGCTTTTTCCAGTGCTGATATAGGTTCTCTTTACCTGTCAACTGAAGACATCCAAGAAGGTATAAAATCAATAAGTTGTGAAAGTAGTCAAGGGTCAGATAATAATATTGAAAAAATGTTGTCAGTCTATAGTTAACCGCTTTAAAATAATTTTCAATTTGTCATTGGCTACAGGAATACTTTTGGTGGAATGGAAAGTTTCTTTTATTACACCTATTTTCAAAGCAGTACCATAGAACACAAATCGAAAATTATAGAGGGATATCTAAGATTTCAGCTATTCCGAAGCTATTTGAACACATAAAGCCGTATCTATTAGATTTTCTTAAAACGTCTCTTAGAGACCATTTAGTTAAGTTTGCTTAAATATTTAAATTGCCTTAAAATGATGTTACTTAAATTCTTATCTATAATCGTTTTCCCATTGATACTTAACTAAACAACGATTGTGTCATGTATTCTAAGAATTGCATACTTTTAGGCTTATTTTGAAAGCTTGGAAAAAAATTCAAACAAAAAACAAGCTCATTAGCAAATAAGAGAGAAAGAGAAGCAACTGGAGGTATATAGTCCAAAGCAAAAGAAATAAAACTTTTATTTTCACAAATTTTATTGGTTTTTTTTCAGCCGTTTGATATAAATATATATTTTTTTATAATTATTATTCATATCATATCTACCTACTTTAATTAGAACACAAAACTGAAAATTCTACCTACATATACATACAGAATATTATGTATATATACATATTTCTCCAAAAAAAACCACAAAAACAATTCTTCTCAGATGTCAAAATATATTTAAAATGGCTTTAAGTTATCTCTAAACGCCGTGATTGGCGTTTAAGTTAAGAGGCCTTTAAGTAATGGTGCTTAAATTTGAAAATTGATTATAACTAGATACCGATTTCGCACTTAAGAGCTATTAAGAGATATCTTAAAGTTAAGATGGCTTTAAAATTTCTTTATAGATACGGCTGATATTTACTAAAAGTTGTATTTTAATGTTAAAGAACATATATCTCCGTATCAGCATGGTTTTGTGTCAGGTAGGTCGACAACAACTAATTTGGTTTTATTTACGAAATATCTTTCTGATTCCCTGGAAGCAGGTGGTCAAGTAGATGTAGGCTTCACCGATTTTTGTAAAAGCGTTTGACACCGTTTCACATGCCATTTTAATAAATAGACTACGTTCTTTTGGAATCCACTCTATTTTATTAAAATAGATTTCTAGTTATTTAAATAGTCGTAAGCAAATTGTTTAATTAGAAAATGTTTATTCTAGAACTATTGAGGTTTCATCTGGTGTCCCATAGGGGAGTCATTTGGGCCCATTGTTGTTTATTATCTTTATAAATGAAATTCCATTGTTGTTAAAAAATGCTTATTATTTAATGTATGCCGATGATTTGAAGATATTCCTATGTGTTAAAAATGTTCAAGATTGCTATTTACTTAAAAAAGATTTGAATGAAGTATAGTTGAGTGGTGTAAACGCAACAATATTGGTTTAAATGTTAGTAAATGTCACTCTTTCTCTGTTTATCGAAGCAGAAATCCTCTTGTACATGAATATAAAATTTCAAACTTTGTCTTAAATGTTGAAAATATTGTCAAAGATCTTGGAGTGGTATTTGATGATAAACTGGCTTTTTCGTTTCATATAGACTACAGTGTCGCAAAAGCGAATTCAATGGTTGGATTTCTCAAACGAAATTGTAAGGAATTTTCAAATCCATATGCTATAAAATCTGTGTACGTGCATGTCTCTGGTGCGCCCGTTACTTGAGTATTGTTCTATTATTTGGTGTCTTGTTTATGTAACTTATCAAATGAGATTGGAACGCATTCAAAAGTCTTTCACTAGATTTATTTTTAAACAACTTAATTGGAACTTAAGTGAAATGCCCGTTTAGTTGACTATAGATGCGCATTAATTGGTTTGGATTCATTGGAAACTAGACGAAATGTTAGTTGTATTATGTTTGTTCACGATGTTTTCTCGTACCGTATTAAGTGTCCTAACCTTTTGGAAAAATTTCAAATTTATGCTCCAGAAAGACTAATTCGCCAGCGAAATTTTTTATATGCTCCACGACATGTATTTAAATATGGGCAAAATCAACCCATTACAAAATGTATTCATGTTCATAATTTGAAATGCTCAGACTTAGATTTTTATGAAGATAGGACAAAATTTAAAGCTAAATTGAATGATATATTTGTATTAAATTAAAAGTAAATATGTAATTAAATTATTACAATGCACGCAAATTGAATTATACTTTGTAAATATTACATTTATATAGAACCGAGATTTAAGAACTTTTTGTGATCTGTTAGAGTTTATTTACTCGGTAGATGAAATAAATAAATAAATAAATAAGTATCAAATGGATTTTAATGACTTTATGTTTCGGAACGAAGTTTTTTTGCATACAAATTTTCCCTTCTATATTAGATGTTCTGATTTTACTAATTGTTGTTCAATATTAAATTCACCACAACATTTTTTAATTTCCACCTAGAATTTTCTCGATAAATTCCCAGTCATTTTATTTTAAGGGAGGTTTCAACGTTGGGACGAAAATTGTGGGCATATTTTTGAGAATACTTTGTCAAATAACTACACATGAAAAAATTATTGTTAAGAAATTCTGTATTTAAAAGTACCTTACTTTTTTGTGATACCGGACAAAAACAAGCAGATGTTTAATCAAAGGCATATTGAATACCTCAAGTAGCACAAAACTCCAAAATACACCAAAATTTTTGGGGTATTTTTTTCACTTTCGTGATATACATTTTCAATATAAAAAATACACCAGTTTTAAGTGTATTTAATTTCGATTCAGTGTAAATAATGCCGCGTTTTCGTATAAAATTTACACCGGCTGTACAAAAAATATACTAATTTTCGGTATATACATTGTACTGTTGGTATAATAATTATTCCAGTTTCTAGCATATAATATACTCCAGGGGTGTATATTATGTACTGATAAATAGATCAAATTATACACACAATGGTAAATATTTTACACCAAATTTTGGTGGATTTTTATTACCGTGAGTGTGAAAAATACACAATGATTCGGTGGATAAAATATACCATTATCGTATCTAAATCCGAAATTGAGAATTTATTCTGATATAAAATTTACACCGAAGTATATTTTTTCAATCGGAAACATTTTTATGAATTAAAATTTACACCGTTGTTTATTTTCTGATGCAAACGTATATCTGCAAGAATTTTTAATTATTTCTATGATTATAAATGTCATAATATAGACGCAAGAAAATTATAAATAAAAATGAATGTGAGTGCCAAATTTAAAACGAAGCACATTCTGTCGATTGATTTTCGGTCCTACCCCATCTAAAATTCGAGGGCCTCGAAAAGTTTAATAAATTAAAGATTTTTAAGTAGTTGCGTAAAAATTAATTTTTCGAAAATTGTAATCTTTCGTTAATTTTTAAATTTTTTATAGTAGTACTGTTAAAAACGAGTCGAAAATACAAAGAATGTGGCATAATTAATTCGATACATATAATAAAAAAATTAATCATTATTTTTATTTTAAATATGGCGGCCAGCCGAAAATCATTTTTACCTAATATTACTTGAAAAATATGGCCGTCGTGAAAAAAATACACCAGTTGCTGAATTTGGACAAAAAAATGCACCATTTTAAAAGACCGGAAAGAAAAATACACAATTGTAAAAGTTATATACCACATTCTGCTTTCGGTACATTTATTTTGCTGGAAACTGTGCAAAATATTTACTGATTTGTATCATTCCAAGAACTTGGTAAAAAAAAATGCACCAAGTCAAAGGAGCAGTACGGAAAATGCACCATTATGAAAAATATGTCGTTGAATTTTTTTCGGTATATTTAATTTGCTGAAAATGGTGTAAAAAATGTTCAAAAGTTTGGTAAAAATGAAAACAAAATTGCTTACTGAGAATAAAAAAATTTTTATTGATTTTTTATGAACATTTATACTTTTTTTTAAATGCTGACATCTTCTATGTCTTCTTCACCAACTTCATCTTTCTTTGCCATTTTTGGTTCAGCAACTAATGCAGCCTCTTCTTTCTCTTCCTTCTCTTCCTTCTTATTTTTCTTTAAATTCCTTTGTGTATCCTTTGGGGCAATTTCATCTTTCCTCTTCAACAAATCTCGAAAATATTTTTGAGTGCCATTCAAATCAAACAAACTGATCACTGAAATTCACTGGCGCATATTTCACTAATATCAAATGCACCAAACTATCTGTGTGGTGTATTAAATGGTGAATATTTTACCAAATGGTGTATTAACTACACCGAACTTTCTGTGTGGTGTATTCAATGGAGCATATTTTACCAAATGGTGTATTAAATACACCAAACTTTCTGTGGTGTATTCAATAGTGCATATATTACCAAATGGTGTATTAAATAAACCGAACTCTCTGTGTAAATTTTGTTAACCAACAAGTATTTACTATGAAAAAAATACACAATGGACTAGATGTTCTTTCGGTATAATATTTATTTTCAAAAATTTTTTCAGTGAACAAAATACTCAAAATTGTTTCAATAATATATGTACAATATTTGAGATAGAAAAATGTGAATAAAATTGTAGCAATTTATAAAGTGTGGATTAAAGGGAAAAAAACGAATTTTTTAGCGTTAAAAAACTGTTTATTTTGTCTCATTCTGTATCATATGGATGTAAACAAATAAGTTTACATTTGATATGCTCTACAGCATATTCTTTCAGGATTTCAAACTCCATGTCAGCCGAATAAATATTCAAATGACGAGATGAGAATGGACTGGTATTAAAATCGTCAAATCGCCGAATATTCCTTCCATGTATCTTTATTGTGGATCCATTTGATGTAGCATGTACCATTTCAACGATTTCACTATTTTTGGTCAAAAACCACTTATTTTTTCAATCATTTGATAACATAAATGTTGAAAACATGATTTTGCCATACATTTCAGGGTTTTCATTAATTTGTTTATTTAAAATAGGATATGCGGCTGATTTTGAAGGCCGAGAATTCAACTTATTCATTTCAATAATACGTTTGGCCACTTGGCTCAAGGGTCTGGAGCCATTTTTCAATAGGTATTTTAACCAATACAGCGTACTCTCAAATGGATATGCAGAAATATTTCGCAACGATCCAAATTTCAGAACGTCATCATGAACATGAATCAAATTGTGAACATTTGAGCTGATAGAGTCACTTCCATACAGAGCTATAAATTCTTCCACATAATCATTCATCAAATTTCTAGCGACAATAAGAATTTCCGGAATTTCTATGTATCGTTCGCACGAATAAATCGTCGTTGCCACAACTAAATACCAAAAATGTTTATAAAACTCAGATGGCAAAAAATGTTTCATTATAACTGGGCCAAGATATAACAAAAATGTTCTGTATTCGATAGATTTCCAGAACGATAAAGTATCGAGACCACGAGCCTGTCTTGTGATTTCAGATGGTAGCCAGTCGTTGCTGATTTTGAGCCATGTTGATATAGAATTCGTTTCATGGGCGGGCAGCTTAGTACGGAAGTTATATGAGCCATTGACCCATCCATTTAAGCAGCGTTTTGTAATACCTGAAATATGTATGATGTTAGTTGAAAACATACTGGAATTGTATATACATATTTTGCTCTAGTTTACATACCTAATTCAATTAAATGCATCGAATCAGCTATAGGGAAGTTTTTTATCATGTCAATGCCTTGAATTTCCTCAAGAGGGGTGTGGTAGAATTGCCCCGTTCTGGAATTCCATAAGTGATGATCCTCATCAGTTTTGCTTATAAAATCCGAAAGAGTTCTTCGTTGACAATCTAATCTTGGAAAGCTCATATGGTTTCCTGATCGATCAAATTCTCCAATAACATTACATTTTGTACAACTACTATATGCGGTGTGTGTCTTGACGCCTGTAGAGTTCAACAATATTAATTCAAACAAAGTCAAACCATGATTTGTATACTGACATTTGATAAATGCCCGAGCTGGTGTGTCTGCAATATACGCATTGACTTTGATCAATATTTTTGATCCGTTTGCTAAATCGATTCCATTTAAAATTAGAGCATTAATTTCATTAACATGTTGTCTCAAAAATTCCTCACTAGATGGTGGCTTTGCATCGCCGAAATAAATTGCTACAGCCATTGGTCTAATTTCAGGCTTATTGGCTATGTTCATTAATATCGGCCAAAATTGAAATTTGCTACTTCGGAAGAGTGGTAACCCGTCAACATTGAAATTGAGAAGAGCTTGCATTGTGTTATTTGATTGACGAAATGCAATGCGTAAACAATTTTCGATGCCATAGTACCAGAATGAACCGGATCCCATTGTTTTTATATCAACATTCCGTGGTGTATGTAGCAACGTACGCGCATCTTTTGGCAGTTCAGCTTTTCCTTCACTTCGCAATAAAACAAGTAACTCAGATACTGCAGTATGTGTTATTTTATATTTAATAGCCCAATCGGTCAATTTAGACATGAAATCAATATGTTCGTCCACGTCATCAATGACGCAATCTTCCGTAGACGGTTCCACTTCGCGATATATGTTTTCCACAACTTCGTCATTTTCATCCAAATCATCGTTCGAAATTGAATCCATTAATATTTCATTTGACTGCAAAACAATATTAGGTTCATTTGATATAATATTTTCTCCAGATAATGAACAATTAGAGTTTTTTTGCCGAATATAAAAGTTGATGTTTCCCGAATATCCAAATAAGTTTCGTTGATTTTGCTGGATGTTGTTATCTTTAATTTGTTTATTTAATTTGCTTAAAAATTTTTTTTTTCCACGATACCACTTCAAATAATTATTAAATTTCGAGGAACTCATTTTTGTGAATATTATTTAATACAAAAATGCAGTTACCGGTTAACAACGAAATGACGACTAAACAATTGCACTGACTTTTTCTTGTTTACTACATTACGTAGTTTGGTGCATTTTATTTCCACACGATGAAAGTCCTACACCGAAATGTAGCTGCCCATATAAAATGGTATATTTTATCTATAAAATAGTGTAAAAAATATACCATTTTTGTTGGTTTAAGAATCGAACAATTTTATGCACCATATATGGTGTATTATAAAAACAGCTAAACATCGGTTTATTTTTTGCACTGAATTTCAAAAGAAATGTTAAAATTTTGCACAGAAAAGACGTTGGAGTAATTTTTACACCATATATTTTGACAAATACACCGAAATATGAATTTATTTTTCAGTTTTCTCAATTTTACACCAAAATTCACGAATTTACACCAGATTATACACCAGTGTGCTACTTGAGACTCTTCTTCCATGAAAAGAAACATGATCGAACGGTGTTGTTAAAGGCAACTTGAAAGTTGCGTTTGCTAACAGCGTCCGTACAATAAAAAAACGAGCTGCCATAGAAAAGAGCAGAAAAACCAAAGTTTTGGTAATAGTCATTTTAGTTTTCATTGGAAGGCAACAACCCGATAAATGCAAAGCCTGCAGTGCGGCATATATGCCTTTTCAATAAAAGTTGTCAAATGACAATGTAGGAAAATCAGAGTTTGATCAAATATAAGTCCCAGTTTTTCCACTATTTTAACATAATTTAACATTGAATCGTACAATTCAATTCTAGGTAAACATGTTATATCAATAAAAGTGTCACTAATATAACAATAGCATTTTTTTGAGTTAATTCTCAAAAGATTTTTTGTGACCATTGTACAATAGGCATTTGATATTTTTATAAAAAAGTTGAATCTTTGACCATTCCCAATTGGTAACTAAAATAAATTTAAAAGTCGTCTACGTACATATGAAATTTACAATGCTTTAGAATCAAAGGTAAGTCATTGTTGAAAATCGTGAAAGAGTGCCTAATATTGATCCCTGTGGTACACCGGCATGAGTTGGGAGAAAGTCAGATTCTTTGGAATTCACGAAAGCTGCTTGCGTTCTTTGGATAAGATATTCATCTATGAGTAAGAGGGCGGAACTCCCAAAATCAAAAAAACAAATTTTAAAAGTATTCCATGAATAACAATATCGAAAGCTTAAGAGAAGTCTAATAAAACCATCGTTGTTAATAGGTTTGTATCTATATGTTGAAGAATGTCATAAACTATTTTTAGAAGTGCTGTTGTACAGCTGTGAAAAGGTTTAAAGCCTAATTGGGAAGATGTGATCAACCGATGAATACCTAGGAAGGTTGTGACCTGTTGACTCATTATCTTTTCAAACGCTTTTGAAATGAATGGTAAGAGCGAGATTGTCATAGAAAACATTGCACAGAAAAATTTTTACTATCACATCTAATTAACGACTAATGAACGGAGAATTACTAAGCAATAAAATTTCAATACTACAAATTTGAACTCCTTTCCAGGAATTGCTTTGCTTACTTCATAGAAATTTAACAAAAACAAACATAGAAAACATTTCAAGACAAAATTGATGCTGTCAATATAATAAACTATTCAATATAATCAGTTTTAATCCCTTTTTGTGAGGGTGCTTGGCTAACATCATGTGAATTAAAAAAAAAAAAAAAAAACATATAAGAAGACAGCACGATAAAATTGACAATCACAAAGTACCTGCTTTTTTGGTCGAAGGAAGCTACGGACAATCCAGCTCTGAAGTGCTTCATCTTGATATGATAGCCAATAAAAAAAACAAAATTAATCTTATGGATTTTAACCATAAAGTATTCCCAATTAAAAAATATATATAAATTATGGTTCTAAGTACATTTTAATCTTTATTAAAGGTAAATAACTACACACTGCCTTAAAAGTTGTGTAATGTCTAGAAATGATTTTCTCTTTTTACAACCCATTAAAAAGAATGTTACTTTGATTAAGCAAAAAAAACCCTTACGAAGTTGAAGTATAAAATGTAAGAAATGTAAATACCTCTAAATACAATTCAAAAGTATTTTTATTCCCGTCTAAGTCAAAAGAACCAAAAATAAACCTTCAATTAAGGCTTCACATTCACAAATATGTGTGTGCTTTTAACACCACCCACAAACCAACAAAAAAGCAAAAAAAGATTAATTAGATGCTTTTCGTAAGAATAATGTGGGTAATTAGAATTACCATCATGTAAATGAATACTTTTACGAAAAAAAAAACATCCAAAACAGAGTTTTCTCCCAACAAAAGAAAGCTCGCCACTTAACTGTGGTTGATATAAATATTATAATGATTTATTTTATTTTGTGTTTAGTAATTAAATTGCTCTGAAAAAGAACAAAAGTATGTGGGTGGTCATTATTTGGTTCTTTTGGTTAATACAAAAGAAATGTCATATTCAGTTTCTGATACTCAAAAACTTGACAAATAGGTATGGTTTTAATTAAGTATAGCTATAAAGGAAAATAATTATGTTAAAGCATTTGGGATAATTTTGAAAACTAACTTGTTAACGCCACTTCTGAGAGAAAATAAATTTGAGAACTATGGGGTGCTTCAGGAATCAGTTCTTGGACCGCAATTATTCAAAATAATTAGAATTAAATACTTATATTTAAATGATCGTTAAATTTTTGAGCTTAAAGCTAGCTTTGACTTATTTATAACAACTCTGAATTTTTTCAAAGATTCACTTAATTGATAAAATACAAAAACCCTCAAAGAAAGAAGAATTAATTACAGTGGAACTAGGTTTTTTAAACACATTTGTAACAGGCTGGCCTTGTATTTTTCTATTATTCAATTTCTATGACATACAAAAAAAATTTCGAATTTCTATTCATGTTCTACGCTTATTTTAAACATCGATTTATTTCAATTCATGTCGATCGAAGAGGAAAAGTGGAAAAATATTTTTGACATTTTGTATCTATCTGTAGTTGGTCATTTAAAAGAAAGAATATGGCAAAAAAATTTGCTAATAAATAACGTGAGTTTTACTTTATGAAAATAATTTAGTCTTTTCATAAATAGATACTATACCTACTCCCTACACATATATGTAGCTGCTAATAATTATTTTGCTTGATATAAAATTCAACTAAAATCAAAAAATCCTGATTGCAACTCCTAATTCATTTCATAAATTTTTGTATATAAAAAAAATCTCATCAAAGATGAAAGACAAACCTTAATTAACACTGCATATTTTATTCAGGACGTGTAATATAAATACAGCTCAACCATAACATCTAATTTTGTTCTCATTATTTCATAGAAATGATTTTTTTTTGTTTGCCTAATCAGGATGAAAACGTGTCTAACCCTCATAGCAAAAAAAAAAATAATAAAAATACACAAACGAGAAAAATCATAAAAGAGTCCAACATTTTCTAAACAAAACAAAGTATAACCTTTATATATTATGAAAATATCCTTTGGTGGAAAGGTTATCTTAACAATGGAAGTGGATATACTTTTTTCTTTTTTACTTTCATTATTTTAGCCCAGTTAACCAAATATGGTTCACCACAAAATTGAATCGGAAAATTTGTATAGATGCAGATGTGTGTGTAGAAAGGATGTATTGAAGGTGCAGTTGCACTTGGTTTATTGATTTTGTTGTTGTTTTGTTTCTTCTTTCATCATCGGAATTTGAAATGTTGCATCAACGTCGTTCGTTCGGTCGTTCTCGTTCATTGTTTATGTTTTTCAAATCCTTGAAATCGGTTTTTTTTTTATTTTTGTTTCTCGAACTTTTATTGAATTTCAAAGCGGATCAAGGTAAGCAGTATAAAGCTTTCCATTGAAGTCGTTTATTGACTCGAGATTTGCAGAGTAGAAACTTTTTTTTTTTTCTTCTCTAAATCTTGGCTGAACCGAATCATACATATGTACATATGAATGTGTAGATTTTACATATTTATTGATTTATACGGTCACAAAAAAGTATTTTTGATTGAAGTTGGAAAGTGTGTGATTTTTGTTTGTTTGATTTGGTTTTTATCTGCAACTAACACACATCGTCACTTAAATCCTGAATTATTTGAAAATTGCACGTGTGTTATTTCGATAAACAGCAGTGACATGAGAATTGACGTTTTTTCAATTTTTTTTTTTTTGTATTTCAAACGAATTGAAATGTTTTGGGAGAATCAAATGCCTAAGTGCAAAGTTTTTTATTTTTTTTAAATAAAACAAACAAGAGAATGAGTGGAGAAGACTTTTGTTATAAAATCACATGTTTAGGAGTTATTTTGCTGTAAAGTGCTTAGAAACTGAGAATTTTACAAATTACCATATTTGAAGAAAATTTTGCTTTGGCAACTGCCAGAAGATGAAATTATAATTGCGAAACGCGTAGTAAATATAATAAAAAATAAAGTTTTTTTTTTTAAATAAATAAAATAAAAATAATAAAAACTACATTTATAAATATTTGTTCGTTTTATTTATATTATTTTCATATAATCACCCAACTGAAGATGAAAAAACCAACCATGAAAAAATTATAGTAAAAAGACTGAAAAAAGCGGTTTTCGGTGTTTTTTCCAGGATTTTAAAGAGGCGTGGGCGGGGTGGAGGCGTGATTGTGGGGGCGTGGATATGGGGATTAAAGATCAGAAGCATAAATGCCTGAAAAGGAACATGAATAATGGGGGAAAATTCCGATCAATCGTCGAAAACAGATCTGAGGTTTGCTCGAATTAAATTTCACACGATTTTTAATACTCCATTTTTAACGACACTGGTTGGATTTAAGAATTAATGAACTCATAGTAACTAATAACACTCATCTTTATTTTCAACCCACTGGTATATACCCACCAAGAAAATTTTTAACACAATATTCAAATAAAATATAGATATTAAGCTTTCAGATATGCTTATGTTAATTTTCAAATGAGTTAAGTCGAACCGTTCTTATCTTAAAAATACAAAACCATTTTACGACTGTTATAAAACCCATTTTTTCTTTTCTTTCAGAATCTAAAATCACTGGCTATAGAATTCTCCTAAAGCCATTGTCAAGGAAGAAGCGGCGGTGTAACCAACAATGAATGCATAACAGCCAGCCCCTCTATTATAACTGAAACTATACAGCAAAGAGCTTAACTCCGATAACTAGACTAGAGGTTATCATGAGACTACTACTACTACTATTACCAAGCACTGACAATATTCACAAAATGAACACCTGGAATGCAAATGAATTTGTCGCCAACACCATCAGATAGTAAAATCAAGAAACGTACTGGATGAAACTTCTTTCCTAGAGAAGACCACCTATATTCAAATACAAAAGCAGCATCAGCATCAACAACAACCAACACCTCCTATCAAACATTATTACCATCACCACAACCACCACCGAATAATAAACATCTATTAGAATAACTCTTATGCACATTGTTCCTCCATCTAAGCTGTTCAAGAGGATCAAGTGTAAAATGAAGACCTACTGCTCTGTGGAGCAGCTTCTTAGTTTTTATGTCCTAGCAAGTAGAATAAGTCTTTGTAGGTTTTAATATTATTGCCCCATATATATTTGAGTATACATATAGGGATAGGTGTCTGTCTGTCTGTTCTTTGGTTTAAAAATAATTTAAGAATATACGCAAAACCGCATAGGTATACCTAAGGTATACGTGTTGCAACAATCACTTAAACTGATGATTGACTTTAATATAACCAGCAGTTTTTACCAAAGTGCTGAAATTCCTTTTGGTGAGGCTAGTAGGTTAACCGTAGAGTATGTGGACTCGGTGACAGGTGGTGAAACTTATACAACTGCAACATCTGCCCCCATATTTGCAACAAAATACCTCAATCTCACCTTCAGTAGTGGTTCGTCCTCGTATACGAATTTCAATGAGCCTAAAAACTTTACCAACTCAAATAATCACTCATCATTGAATCGTTCCATTAGGGATGATTGGTTTGTATGCAAAGACGAGTACGATCCAAATTCACCTCTCAACATGCTTGACTTCTGGGTATGTGGCGTCATACTCAACGTAGTCGGAATCCTGGGTATTTTGGGAAATATTCTCTCTATGGTGATTCTCTCACGACCCCAAATGCGTTCTAGTATTAATTATCTACTTATAGGTCTAGCACGGTGTGATACCGTTTTAATTATAACGTCTATTCTTCTTTTCGGAATACCCTCGATATACCCTTATACGGGTTACCTATTTTATTACTACTATTACATCTACCCGAACATCTCACCGTGTGCATTCCCCATCGGTATGGCCATGCAAACGGCCAGTGTGTATATGACATTTACTGTCACACTAGAGAGGTATGTCGCCGTCTGTCATCCGCTCAAGGCCCGAGCAATTTGTACATATGGTCGGGCAAAGATCTACTTCATAGGTTGTATCGTCTTTGCAGTCTTCTATAACCTGCCGAGGTTCTGGGAGGTTGTGGTGCTGGCATACACGCCACCGGGCACCGATGATGTGATGTACTGCGTTCGACCATCTCTACTACGACAATACAAAGATTACATAAGTATCTATGTACACTGGTGCTATCTGGTAGTGAACTATTTCATACCGTTTCTCAATCTAGCCATTTTAAATTGTCTAATCTATCGGCAAATTCAATTGGCGAATCGTGAACGACAGCGCTTAAGTCGCACCGAACGACGTGAAATCGGACTTGCGACAATGTTGCTTTGTGTTGTCGTTGTGTTCTTTCTATTGAATTTTCTTGCCCTGTATAATAATATCCAAGAAGCCTTCTATGGCCGCATCGATGATAAACTGATAAAAATATCAAATCTACTGGTCACGATCAATAGCAGTGCCAATTTCATTATCTATGTGATATTTGGAGAGAAATTTAAGAGAATTTTTCTTCTGATATTTTTCAAACGACGTCTCAGTCGGGACCAACCCGATCTCATACACTATGAAAGTTCAATATCGAATGGGGAGGGGACGACTAGATCTTCTCTTCGATTCTCCCGCCATGGAACTCAACGCAGTATGACGCGAAACGGCTCGACACTGAATAGTGTTCGATTGACAACTGGAGCCTCGGGGACGGTTAAAATCAAACGAAATCGAGCTCCTTCACCGGGTCCATGTGTATATTATCCGGCAAGGGATATTCAACGGTGTGGCATGGGTACAACCACAACCGTACTGGCTTCGGAAACCTCACTGGGCTGTGATTGGGATGCGAAAAATGGGCAGATGACGTCGGCTTTCTGAAATACGGCCTGTGTGCTTGCACACTTTAATTCGGCTACCCTTTAGCGTCAAAAGGGAGAATTTAATATAATTTATCCTCGTTGCTGAGAATAGGTGAGATTTAGTAAATTAATGGAATTGATTTATTATTTTTTATGACGAACCAGAATCGATAAATGTCAATTTATAACAGTTTGATTCCCTTTAAAAGTGGGTGAGCAATAACAAGCTTTCCAACGACCGTGATGGAGGACCCTAACACTTCGGGCCTTATAAAAAGGACCTTCAAAAACAAAACTGTTATAAATTTAGTCGCTTCCTATTTTGTGTAGTTCTTCGAAGATAGTATTATGATACTTGGCAGCCAGAGGATTCAGTTATAGTCAGGGCTGAAAGAAGATTTGTCCTTATAATTCCTATATACAAAGTTAAAATCATAGATAGGTACGTTTGTATTTATACACAAACCACCCCACCAACCCGTCCCTTATTTTATGCTTTCGATTAAGGGTGAAATCATTGCAAAACCTTTCGTATCGATTAAATCTCACTCAATCGTATTTTCTTATTTAAAAAAATGTCTTTGACAAATTGATTGAATTATTAAAATCCAAATCGAATTTGTATATATGTGATGTATTTATGTAGATACGAAAGAGAAATCAGAAAGATTTAACCCAAAAAAAAGAAATCTCAGCGAATAATTATTTGCTGTGCTTGAAGGGTACACAGAAATAAGAAACTCAAATTAAGGATAATATTAATTGATTTGATAAAAGTTATGATTAATTGGTGGCAGATTTTGTTTAATTCTCTAATTATCGACACAAAAGTTTTGGCTTGATTTTATAAATAAACTGAAATAATACCTAAATTAACAAACAAAATCAAAATAACCATTGCAAAGACACAGATCAAAGTCGTATCCAAGAAAGGGAGTCAGGTGTGGCTTTGGTCCTTCTGCCAAAATAGAAATGATTATAGGTATAAAAAATGGTGCTTAATAAATATACTTTAAAAAATTTAAACAAAAGAAAAATGTTTCATAAACACTCTACAGCTGCTCAGTTATACAACCTGTATATTAATTTGTCGTCTTTAAATTCAATTAAATTTCTTACAACGTCCTTGAACACATTTTAAATCGAAAATTAAATATTTTTACTAAATCATTTATCAAAATTAAATCAAAACTTAGCAATTTAATTAAATTAACCTTCACCCCCATTATAAAATGTGTTTTGTTGAATTTCCATTTATTTATAATCACTAACAAAAAGCAATAAGCGATGAGCCCATAATTCATTGTAGTAGAAACTTTAAAGTCTCATCAATAAATTCCGACATAACCTTAAAATCACTTTTGTAAACTCTCCTAACATCCATTTAACTTTAATCATTAAGAACACCACATTCCATCCACCCAACCACCGCATTCTACAAGACCTAAACCAAACAATAATTATATATAAAAAAAAAATACAGAACAAAAGAACGAAATCTCATTTGCTAATGGGGTTTCATTCCTGTAAAACCCCAAAAAAAACGTTATCGTTCCTTAATTAAAATCATTTTATCCATTCTCAGCCTCTATTTCGTAATAAATTAACAAGTAAAAAATCTCTCCCTGTGTATAAAGTGTCTGAAGAGCAATAAATTTTTAACCACAAAACTTAGCCACTTAAACCATTCGAATCCCAATTTAACCACCAGTGTGGACGGATAAAGAAAAGCGAACCCCTGCAGCAGTAAGGATGGCTCTCATTTCAAGTATCCTAATTTTAAGAACAATTGTCTTTCAAAGAGAGAGAGGAATCCAAATCTGCGCCTGAAAATAATCATCAAATCAATGAAAATGAGCAATCACCCTTGAAAATTTGAATATCCTCAGAGCAGGATTTGAAATGGAAATGATAATTACGGACATTTTTTATTTTCCTTTTCCATCATGAAGGATTTTTCAATTTTGGTTTATATTTCAGACTTTTAAGTCCTTTTTTCAATTATTCAATAAAAAAGAAGCAATTAATCATATTTCTATTCAATACAAAAAAAAGTTTTTAACGGTTGTGTCCTTATCTTTAAATACGAGAATAATTTTTACTACCTTAACCTTTCTAACTTCACCAAAGAACAACACAAAAATTAAGACATAAAACAAGAAGAACATTAAAAATGTTAAATATAAAATTTTTTTGTAAATATAAATATAATTAAATAAAAAAAAAAACAAAACCAAAAATAAATTGATAAGACATTCATGTAAAAAGAAACGATATTTAAGAAATAAGCAATTGTGTAAGAGACAGAAGTGATATATGTGATTTGTATAAGAAATTACATTAAATGTAATTTTAAGTTAAACAAAAAAATATTTTTGCATTAAAATAATGTTTTAACTACCTACACACACACACACACATAAAAAAAATATATACTACCTACTCTGAAATAAAGAAAGATGTACCATGCTTCGTTAAAAAAATTTGGTTAATCTAAGCTTTAAATAAAAAACAAAAAACCATGAGATTACAATTACAAGAAAATATTTATACAAACAAAATATATATATTTAATAGCAGAGTAAAAAAAAGATCCTTGTTAAATTATTTATTCCAATTTAATTTTGTTATGTTAAAAAATAGTCTCTATTGTTAAGTTTTTGAGATTATTTTTTTTGATTTTTCTATTAAAATTTTTTTTAAATAAAGACATTTATTATAAAAAGTTTAATGCAAGATTTATAAACCAAAAAAAAAAAAACTATTTATTCTGTTACAATACGATAGGGTTTAAGTAAAAAATATTATAAATATGTATAGTTAAATATAATGATATTGCCATCGAAATTTTTTAACATTCATGTGTTTCATTAAATTTGTAAGAAGTTGGGAATACAGAAAAAGGTAGGTAGAATTTTTTTTCTGAGGAAACATGTACTATGTACTAAACTATGTATAATATTTATCGAAACTATTAAAACAAAATGCAAGACTGGGGGTCGAATGAACTTGTCTTTTGTTCGAAACTATAACATGGTAAACATTGAAGATGGATGACAATGGTTCAATAATGTCAACGAGATTTTTACCGAGAAAGTGTTTAGAAAATTCAGTAGAGCTGAATTTTGCCTTCCACTAGTTTATGGTTAAAAAAAATAATTTGTTTAATTTGTATTGGAGTTCTATTTCCATCGTATCACCCTCTATAACAATCATGATAGTCAACTGAACAAGGAGATGGCTTTGTTAATTTTTTTTGTTGACAGACACTGTCGTTGTAATAATTTAATTCAATGTGGAGATTTATAAGCATCGCAGAAGAAGTATATTTTTGTTTTTAAACTTGTAACTTCTTTACATTTTAATAAATAAATAAAGTTATTTTTATATATATTAAATAAATCGGTTAAGTATTATTATTATTTTTCGTTTTTCTTTTTATTTTTAAATGCAAAATTATTAAAACTATTTAGAAGTAATGAACTGCAAAATTATACGAAAATTGATGAAGTCATTCTTGAGATATTCGGGAAATTAAAACCATTTTTCTCAAAATTGCCATTTTCCAAAGAAAAAAGAAAAAAAAAAACAAACATACCTGTTCTAGATGAGCTAAAACGAAAAAGTAATTTTATTTTCTAGGCCCTATAGGGATTTAAATAAAAATGCTCTGTTCCAAGACTAAGCCAAGTTCGATAGGTAATTGTAAATACCTAGACGAATAGCCAAACAGATCGACAAAGATCGACAAGACGGAAACCATCTGCCATCGATAAAACTTACCACTCAGAATGCTGTATAAAAAATAACGTCTACTGAGGTTGCCAGTTAAAAATTCCAAATCTAGTCAAATCTAAATTGTTGGCTCGATTTGTCTTTTCCTTAAACATGAGGAAATATTTTGTCTAGTCAAAAGAACAGTAAAATAAAAAAATAATTATGAAAACACAAATAGATTTTATTGCGAATACAGAGAATATAAGGACAACTATAGCAGCTTAAATTGAAATATTTCAAAACAAAAAAATAATACATAAAATAATTGAGTATTAAATATCAGAATATAACTTGCTTGTCATTAAACTGTCACTGTCAGAAAGATTTAAAAATAACGGATGTGTTTGTTGATTGTTCAATATATACTTAGGGTAAACTGGTCAACAGTGAATCACGTTTTACTTCCTGCGCAGTAGATTTTACATTTTGAATGTTAGACATTTGAATTTTTTCAACAGGTTTTGCAATATTTAGTCTTTAATGTTATCACAAAATTTTAAACTTTTATTAATGTTGAAATAGTGAAAAAATTATATGAATTTTAACTTTCCATGTGATTTAGTGTGTACCATGGGTTTAAACATCAAGGATTTAAAATCAGTTTATTGGGTAAAACCACATTTATATTGGACTTGTTAATCTATATGGTACATAAACATACAATTATGTTTCCCTTAAACTAAAAACAACAACAACAATAACAACAACAAAAATAAAAGCTTGTAAAAAATCACAAAAAGTTACTTTTTTTTTGTACATTTAATTAACTAAAAGACAAATAAATCTTGTAATACAGTTGCTTATGATTGCTAAAAGCGATCATCCATATTTGAAAAATTGACATTGAATGAAATATTTTAATTCTGCAGCCTCAATCAGTGGTTCAGTGTGTACCACTTTTAATTGAGAAATTGTGTATCATGTTTTCATTTTGCAACCAATTTTTCGAAGAAAATTTGAATAAAAATCGAAATATTAACAGCCTTATTTATTAGATTTCACTAATACTCGTTTAAACCTCGGAATAGTTAAACCGAGTCGAAGCACTTACTCCGTCTTTACGCCACGTCAAACAAATTCTTATTTATAAAATATTTTCTTGGCAGTTTTAGCTACACCGTCCTAATGTCAAATATATTACCAAAAAAATGACCAATCTAAAACTCTGGTTATTACAAACGTAAACAAACCCCACCTGATTTCCACAATTATTCATTTTAAGAAATTATTATTGATGGTTTTTCTTACGAAATAAATGGATAAACAAAATAAAAGAAAACGGCTGAAAACTGGGATGGTTCTCAAAAGCTAAACGAATAAATAGTTTGCAGATTACGATAAAATGTTCATAGATACTTCATCATGATTTAGGGAAGGCCGAACTATGGCTATTAATTGTTTCACATTTTCCCATTTTTCTCAGTGCCATGAGATTAAAACGAGTTTTGTACTGCTTATAGTCATATTCTTGCTGCAGCAAAAACGTTTAAAGAATTTAAATCTATTATAAATGCAAAATCCATTTTGTCTAACAATTAGTAACAAACAAATTAAAAAAATTCTTCTACACTCCTTTTTAGTTTCTAAATGTCAGGTCAAATTGACATTTAGATACTAAAACGGTTTTACTACGGCTTTATTCCTACTATGTACCAGTTTAAGCTTACTCCGCCTCTAATACTCGTTTATTTTTTTTATAAATAGGTTTTTAGGATTAGAGGCGTTGTAAAGTCGGAGTAAACTTACTCCGTCGATAAAACGAGTTAATAAATAAGGCTGTAAGAGTTTAAAAATCATTTATTCAAAATCTAAGCACTAAAATAACGCTTTAAAAAAAGTTATAACATATTGTTGGTGTTTCCGTTGTGTTTTAATATTCATTTTTTATTTTCAATATTTTTTTTTAATTTGCCCCTTGCACTGAAAAGAGTGCACAAACAATCTTAATATCATGTTCATATAATGTACCAACAACAAAAAAAAATAGATTCTTTTATAACAAAATGCACAATTTTTGAACTAAGCAGTCCCAGTATAAATAAAAGTAAAACCCTTAACTCTTCCGATTGGTTTATTTCGAAAACCGTTATTTTTAAGAATAAAAGTATGTTTATCTTTTTTTAAGAAATTTTCAAAGCTACGAATTAGTTTTGACATTTTTTCTGTACAACTTACCATTTGGAAGTTATTCCTATAAAACCATTTTGGGGGGCCTTCTACCCCCCATAAAATTGTTAGCGGCGCTCATATCGATGGGGACTTTTGACAGTTTCTTAAGAACGCCATGAGGAGGCTATAGTACCAAAATCCATCTTTCTGGCGATTTTTTCCGAGTCAAATGCTATTTGGCCTTTTTCAAGATGGCGACTTTTCCCTAATTATACTGTATATAGCTATACCATCTCAAGAACTTGATTTTTTACAGTACCCGAACACATTCTATAAAAAATGTTGTCCATGAAAAAATACGATTAACTTGGTACATACATATGTACCTACCGAATTAACAACACTTTACAGCGCCCATAGGTTTACAAAGCATAGATTGAAGGAAATTAAGTTCACTCGAAAATTTTCAATCATTCTAAAAACATTTTCTCATAGGTTAGTGGTATTCGTATGAAACAATGCATTAGCAACCAAGGTAAAAGACTATATATATGATGGGAAATGGTGTGGTTATACTTTATATGGCTAGTAATTCAGAGCATATATGTATGTATGTATGTACATACAACCCTACATATATTTTACATCCTGCAAATAATCTGCTACTGTGAATAATTATTCACATCCATCAACGCACGAAATCTGTAGCCACAGGCAGGCTCATACAACTTTTATTTGAAATTTTTAGAATTCTCAGAATTCAGTTCAACATTCTACATAATATGGTTTACGTGTATAATTACCTAGGTGAAGCGGAAACTTTGGTATCTATCCGTTTAAACTTCAATGTTTTAAGGACATATGTTTGCATGATAATGATGCTGCAGGAAAGAGTATTTTGTTGGAACTTTCAGAACTAGTATAGGAATGTCATCTAAATTTAAAATTTGAGATAGAATTTTTATTTTGCATCGAGGTCGAAGAGGTTGGTATTATTTTCCCTTTTACACAGAGTTTTAAAAACTTTATTTATTCACTTAAAGGTAGGACATCGAGGAACAAATATGATTCAAGTGAACCAGCAAATATTATGTGGATTTCATAGAAACCAAATGAAGCGTGTGAAATTCCGGGAAAAAGGGTTCACAACGAAAAACTCGATTAATCTTTTAATTATTCTTTCTTCTTTTAAATTTACTTCCAGTGAACCATTTATTAATTTTGTTTAAAAATACCAGTTAAGAGGATGAATTAAATAAATTGGAAATCGAGGTTGGCAAACTTTATTCACAATATAATATTGCCAACAAAAAATATGAATTATAAAAAACAAATTCATCATTTTTTATTTTTTTTTTTCAATTTAGTTTGTCCAGTATAATCTTCGAAACTAACGAACTGATTTTAACAAACCTTTACATACAGAAAGAAGACTTTTTAGGGACTGGTCTTGGCTACTTTTTTATTCTGAAAAAAAATGTAAGGCTATTTGCAATATTAAAAAAAAAAAAAATATGAGCAAATAATGTATATTAGGAAAAAATTATCAATTTACATTATGTCGAAGAAAGCAATTCAAATTCAATTTTAAGGCATGTGTTCATTTGAAGGTCAACATTTATACTTTGTTTTATTTTTTTGAAATTGTAAAACAGTTGCGTTTTCTATGAGTTAGGTCCTGAAGGAGGTCAAACCCAATGGCAAATCCAAGGTGGGAGCTATACTTTAATATTTTGACGTCATATAGTCAAAATTTAATTTAGTAACAATTTTATTCAATGATGTTTCTTTAAAGAATATAGAAGATTTAATTGGAAAAATGAGGAATGGACATGCCATCGATACTGACATTTTTAGTTAACTTTTTCAAGCTTAGGGGAAAGAGTAGACAATTTTCAAACAATCTCTAATGTAGTTTGAAATACAAACTTATTTCCCCAATTCAAACCAGAAATTCATGAAAAAATTTTACATTAAGTTATAAAAATTTTACTGGCAGACAATCACCCACATATACATACATATGTATGTTATTAAGATATTTGTTAAGAACTGTGTTAAAACCTAAATAATTTTCAGAGACAAATCTTCTTGTCACAAAAAAGTGCCTCTCATCTTATCAGTTGATATTTCGTCACCTGATTTCTAGAACCATGCTAACTCAATTTTCGAATAATTGAGAAAGTCACAAAAAACATTTTGGTCTATTTTTTAGAATCCATTTGCATTTGCTGCAGTAGGATAGTACTGGTAAAACAATAACACCAGATTTTGTCTACGCTACTGGTTGTAGTAAAGGGTTAAAATTGCGATGCGAATAGATTCAAGGTAGCAAAAACCCAAGCACCTCAAAAATTCAAGTTATCTTATTGCAATCAGATGACAATTTGATATACAATTGTACATCCCTTCTATTTCTGTCAACTAACAAGCACACAGAAATGGCACTGGGTTCTGCAGCACTGTCTGTCATGCTACCAATTTATTTTGTAAAGCTCCTGACATTTTTTATATTCTACATTCGCGAAATAACCTGCAAACTCACGGAGCAATGCACGACTATCTTTTTGTTTTTTTTTTTAAGGAAAAAAACACACATTTTTATAACCCAAATCAAAATCTATAAATCTAATATGGAATTCTTTTTTTGTTCTAACAATATCCCTGTCAAAAATATAAAACCATTTTAAATCAAATTTTCTAAATAAAATTTAAAATGTTAAAATAACATTCTCATCGCACGTTTTTCCTCTAAAATTGGTGTGGGTTTACGAAAATCCATTCCATTTTCAAGGATAAGCTTTTGAAAAGTATAAGCAACGTCCCTATCTTATAACGTGCAATAGGATATCATCTTGAATTGTTATCTTTTTACATGGAAAGTGGTTCTTTCACTCGACAAAATAAAAATCTGAAAAATAAAATATAATAGAAGAAAACTAGATTATTGTGTGACTATGTACTATTTTCTAAGTAAACAATGTTGCAGATTCTTCTTTACTTCGTGCAGCATTGGTTGGTTGATGATATAAGTAAATAAATAACTGGTAAGGTCGTTAGAAGGTCATACAACTGTACCTTTGGCCATTATATATTTGCCGAGGCAAAACCAAAATACTGAGCCAACCAACAAAGCAAAAACCACAGATCTCAACGAAGATACATTTGCACGGAATTCTTTTCAATTCTAATAATTGTTGTATTTTTATTTTAAGATGTATTAAATAAAAGAAAAAAATCCAAAAGAAAATTAAATTATTATAATTTATCATAGTCCCACGTTCTTCATTTTGAATATTTAAAGTATTAATTTGTTAGCTATTTTAAATTTCAGTATCACCAATTTCCAGTACAATAGTTATGTACATATAAGGGAGTCGGGAAACTCTATTGCTTAAAAAAAAGCTGAAATCAGTATGTGACAATCTCGCTCTGAGGATGAAGCATATTTATACAATTGGCCCTAAGTCATATGAAAAGAGTATATGTTTGATTCAGGAATTTCCATAAAAATGGCTCCTTTTAAGTTACAGTTTCCATTACTCTTGACAGTAATAGAAGAAATTGACAGATGAAATAATGCCGATTATGAAATTCGTAATACAGGATTCACAGTACACTTCTCACGAAATAGAAAAGGGGAAAGAGAGCTCCATAAATTGGAATGAATATTCACATATTTGTTTAGGAAGCTATTTTTAATTATTTTAAATTTATTCAAATATAATATAATAAATATAATAACACTTCATTATACATCCACATTTATTTTTTTTCGCTTTGAAATTTGTCAGATTAAATTTGTTCACTGAAAATATTCATAATATTTATTTTTGGTTTCTAATTGCAAAATTATGTAATGTAAATCTGTTGAATCACGTCAACCGAATGGTTATTGGTCATGGTTTTGAGGCTAACAAATTGATTTTCCATAAGTAGGTAGGAACTGGACTAAAAATAGAGCCGCAAATTACAAAGCACTCGTGGTGTTTAGATCTAAATAACATGGATGGTTTGATTTAATACCAAATTATATTACATCAATGAATTTTCCACTTTATTAAAAATGCTAGCTTCATTAAAATTTATCTTTGTTGGATGCTCAATTATTTTTAAATGTTGATATGTCTTTAAAAAAAAAACAGCTTCTGGAAAAACAATTAGCAATTAATTATTGACATAGAACTTTACTATAACAAGTATGAAATCATTTCCTAAATAGCTACTGATTTTTCATAAAAATTAAAAATTATCAAAAATAAATTATTTAAAAAAAAATAATTAATTGAAATATGTATAGTTAACTAATTTCCGAAAAAGAAATTACAGATGTGGAAACTTTCTATCTCACTTTCACTTCATATAACAGAAATGCAATACCATATTTACATTTTGTAACGTGATGTTTAAAGTTAATAGGTACACTTCTTAATTTTGTTGGTACAGTTGAAACACTAAAAATTTATTGGGCCCTACTAATAACAAAATTTAGAGACGATTTAAATATTTAGTAAAATGGACAATAATGGTATATATACTCTATATAGTAAAACCCGCTTAAGAGAAAACCCCGCTCATCTGAAACACTTTTTTCATTCCCGAGTATTTGTCGACCAATTACCTTTATAACACTCCGATTAAGCGAAACTCGGTTAAGTGAAAAACCCGGATACCTAAAACATACTTTCAATTACATTTAATATTTTTTCATTGAAAAAAACTCTCTTAAGTGAAAAAAAATTTAATAGAACAGAACAAAAAATTTGCTGAACGCTTTTACTTCTTTTTTATTTTTCACCTCCACCAAATTTTCATAACGAAAATGACATTTGAATTTCTGATATGTCAGAACCCTTTTTGGAATTTTTAAATCCGCTTAAGTGCAATTTTTTTTCACTTATCCGGATTTCGCTTCAGTGAAATTTTTTTTTCACTTGAGAGGGGTTCGTTTAAGTGAAAAACCCGCTTAAGTGAAAGAAAGACTGTGACATATTGCCGTTTCTGTTAAGCGGGTCTTACTGTATAACAAACCAAACATGGTATGACTTAAATATTTAAGTAGACCCTAAATAATGAATATTACATGGTACGGACTCTTAAATATGAATGTGATGTATGGTTCATTATTTATAGTCCATACCATTATGGTTCATTTTATACTGGAATATTTAAGTCGTCTTTAAATTTGGTTATTGGTAAGGACCACTAAATTTAAAATTCAATGGAAATAATGCCAGTAAATAAATTCAATCAACTAGGTTTCCCACAAAGTCTTTTTGTTTGAGGTTTCAATTGATTAAGAATATACTTCAGACTTCAATCACATAGAAGAATTGAATCATTGCAGTTTGGATCTCTTTAGACTAAAATAAGGCATGATATAAACTGAAAATCTCTTTTTGTTTCAAATAGTATAACCATTGAATTCAAGAGCACTTACTTTCGAGATTCAAAAGATTTATGCAAATTCGTAACTATTTTATTACACTTAATCTCTTCGTTCATTGTTTCAAAGAATACGAACCAATGTGAATGGAACATTTTATATGAAATACAAATATAGTAGGAGCAGAAGCCGAAGTACATAATATGTCTATTGCCTTGATGCATTTTTCATAAAGTTTAAGTACAAATAAATAGGTTTGCAAATTGCAAATAATTGTGTGGGAAAGAGATTATATTACTATAGCCATAAAGAATGAATTAAGTGTTCGTGGTAATTCAGTTTTCAATGAGCATAAAATAACTATGGTATTAAAACCAAGAAGGGATGAATATTTTTTCTTAGAAAGTTAATTCAATTTTATCCAATATTTAAAAAAAAAATGTGAAACACACTGTTTTCAATCTGTTTCTCTATTTCCTAGGAAAAAAAACCTCAATTTAATAGGAAATAACAACTAAGATGAGTAAGTTTAAAAAAACAGAGAAAACTGGGAAATAATTTCATAATACATATGTAGGTATCAATGTATAAACAATGAAGTTATAAAAGGTATAATTATGTTTTCTCGTGAAATGATATTTACCACTCAAAGAGTTAATTATTTCATTTGCTTGTACAAAATTGTATTTTTGTGTAAGAAATAATTTTCAAATTGTAGTCGTTTTTCGTGAATTTCTTTCCCTGAACTGACCTTAAACTATATTTTTGTAAAAGAATTTTTGGTTTGGAGGTGTAAATATTTCTATTTGTTGAAGATATCTTAAGCTTTTAAAAACAAAATGCACAACTGATATTTTATATATTTATATCCCTAAAATAACTTTAGTTATCTAGTTCTAATTCAAATCAACAAAAAAATTGATAAAAATTTACTACACTAATTATATATCTATATCTTATTAAAAAAACAATCATTTTATTCGCGTTTAGTAGAAAATCGCAGCGAAAACCTACTAAATTCAACAAGAAATTTGTTGTCACCGATTAGACTTTAACGGCCATATTATTCACTCCGGATTTAAATTGGATTTAAGTGAATTTTAAATTGAAACATTTAACCCGGAATCATTAAACTCCAATTTATATATTATTTTCATATTATTATCTCCAAAACATGCATGGATAAAAATTGTCTATATAGGCGCCAGTTATAGCATTCATTGAAACTCATCATTGAAAATTGTAATTGTTTATTTTGAGGCACTTTAAAAGGGAAATCAGTGATTATTTTAATGCAAATAAAAAGTTGATAACTCAATTATTATTTCTAGTTAAAAAAATATTTTATATTGGCCCAGCCTATCGCAGGAAATGAATTTCTTTATTTCAATGATGAATGATCATTGATCATTGAAATCTTAGAAATCGTTTTATGTGAAGGGTAGGGCCAAAATGAAATATTTCTTGGACTAGAAATAATAATTGAGTTATCAGCTTTTTATTTGCATTAAAATAATCACTGATTTCACTTTTTAAGTCCCTCAAAATTAACAATTATAATTTTCAATGAAAGCTATAACTGGCCCCTTAAAATCAAATGTATAATTCCTTGAACCAAATGTCCATTATATGAAATGTCAAGTCAAGAATGAAAAATAAAAACTCTCTAAAATAAAAATTAAATAAGTTAAAGTGATACCTACCTATAGTTAACAAAAGAATGCGCTTGTGCATCTTTCCAAATGTATGTAAATTCGGTAGTAAAATATATATTTTAAATCGTCCAAATTTTAAATAAAAATCATGTGAGTTTTTTTTTTATTTAACGTTAAAGTTTTTTTAAACTAAAATCTCTATATTCTAAAGTATGTGTAATTTTTTTAAAGTTTGCCTTCAGCCACTCCTACTTTTCTTACACTTGTGTTTCTTCTTTACTGAAAACCTTTTTTTAAAAGATTAATTTTTTTTAGTTTGTGAAATATTTAATAGGTGGAGCTTCAAAGTATGGCAGGGTTTAAAAAATTTAATGAGATAGTTTGTCAGCATTTAATTAAGTGAAAAGTGCGTTTGATCCAGTGGTGGAATTGATTTATTCACAAGAGCATTATAAGCCTCTTAGAGATACGTATTCATAATAAGTCTAAGTATAAATTACGTTAATAAACATCCAATATAGTTTAAAATTCATAAAACCCACCCTGTATACTTCAGACAGATAGAATATAAATACGCGTATATTTCCCGTCTTTAAGAAAGTAAAATACTTGTTTCACCTCAGTTATAGATAAAATGGAAGAAAGTCTTATTATTTTCAGCACATCAATTAAAGTCATCAAAGCCTTGAATTGTGGTATACATATGTTGCGTATGGTAGTCTAAGTCTTATTAAAATAATTTTATATTTCTACGTTGCTTAACTAAGTCATCCTCATTAAGAGGTTAAAATTTTAAGTAGAAAGTTCTCTGTTGGTTTTCTTAAAATAAAAATTATTCCTACCACAACATTATAATGTAAATTATCTTCATTAAAAAATTACACAGTTAACCAAGTATTATTAACTTAGTCTAAATTTTCTTCTAACATACTCAAATCGCGCTCATTATAGCTTTACACCTTATCTTGAGTGTGTGTTGAGTGAGTTTGTTTTCAATACACCTTGCCGTTATAGCCAATATGCAAATTTTCGAAAATTTAATATTTTCCACGATTTAAAAATGTTTTTGTGTTTTTTTTTGTATCCTAAGGGAGATAAATTTGTTTTGTGTGAAAATTGAAAAGCAAACACTTTCGAACCCAAACCCGTAGATAAGTAAGTCATTCTAACACGAGTATTTATTGCAAAGGGTTAAAAGATAAATAACCTCAGGGTCAGGTTCAAAAGAAATTGTGTGTATATAGGTTGAAGATGAAACAGTTATATATCGATAATAATGAAAATGGTGGTATATAAAAGGTGGTACCGGAGCCATCTCGGTGGCAGCAGCGTCGCGTCTCGTCGTAGGAAAAGTGAATTTAAATATTGAATAAACATGAAAAACAGATATAAAAATAAAAAAGAAAATAGGTTTGCTTCTAAGAAATTCTTTTCGTCTCCAGAGACAATTTATATAAGGACGATGGGAAAGGGAAGAATGAAGGGGTTGATTGAATTGATACGCGCCACTTGATAAATACACTTCAACTTTTGAACCCCGAGAGGAAAGATAAAACAATGAAATTGTCAATTTTATATAACATTGAGAACTCTATAAGGACCGGTACGTGTCCCTTTTTTGTTAATTTGTTTGTATGTCTAGGTTTTTTGTTTCATTGTGTATACGAGTATTTATGATTTACGGAGGTCATACAAAATGGTATTATGTAATGAAACATCAAAAAGGTACCTATGAGTGCAAAAAAGAAATGATTATCCTTTGAAGTATGCCTTAGCAACGGGTTTTTGGAATCGTTTTAGCACTTGTTTATATAACGCTTGTTCTATTTAATCTTTTTTAATATAATATAAATATATAAAGACAAAAAGGTTATACCTACCAAAGTTCATTAATTTATTTTAGTATACCATACTTCTACCTTCTATACCTTCCTCAAAATGAAACAGCTAAAAATGAAGATCCTTATTAGGTATATAAGCAACCTTGTGAAAGTAATGCTTTGAGATTTATTTTCGGCAAGCAGTCTTAATACACATACATAGGTAGGTGGGTTGTATATGAAACAAAAGGTGAGGTTGATTAAGTTCTAGGCCAGTTATTTTAACAAAGGTCCTTTGAAGAAAGAGAATGATTGGTTGATTCTTAATTTTGGCTAGATTAATTAAGGTGTACCTACCTTTGTATCTAAATGAGGTTTATTATTATAATATAAATGCTTTTGGTAAAATTGGACAAATTTGTGTTCTTCTTATGAAAGGAATGATAGGTAATTAAGTCAAGTTTGGTTTCAGATATGAAGTTCTTCCACCTTAACTTAAACAAAATTCTTGAAATAAAAGTTAGGAAATTTGGAAGAATTTCTCCCTACCCTGCATTCGAAACAAAAAACCTAGGGCGTATGCCATAGATAGTTGATGCATGATCAGTTCCTATATGCCTCCAAATGACTACATACATTATAACAATTATATTCTATTGCAAATGATAAAAACTGTTATGAGAGTTTTTGTCAACGCTAGTTTCTCTTTAATTATTATCTATTGCATGAACCCCACGTTTTTCTTTTCAAATGTGTTAGGATGGAATAAATTATTAAAAATTTCATATATTTGTCTTAATAATATGGCATATATATTTTAAAACATTATATTTTTACTAATTTATTGTGTGTGTGAAATTTTGCACTCGATATGACAAATTTTTGGTTTTTATTTTGCATATTTATGGTACTTATGGGAGACTGTAGTGTCACTTATGCAGGTTTCACGTTCATGGCGAAAGTGGCCTTTAAATGAATTGCAAAATTTTCACTAAACAGACTGACAACAAAGAGAAATAATAAAAATTAGTTAAAATAAATATTTCAGATTCCTTTTCGTACCACATCATTAAAACCTGTACAGAACCATTACCAATATAATGCGGAATTTCCAAAAATTAACATTATATTAAAATAACGTTTGGATTCTTAAATTAATGCATTCAGCTCGGTAAAGTCAAATTAGTCCATCCTGTAAAGCACTGTTAGAAAATTAAATATTGAATGTTAAATCTCGAAATTCAAAAACTATTAATCACATATTTCTAAAAAAAAAAAAACACTTAATCTCAGTTTAATTCCACAAAGATTAAATAAATCTTTGTAGATTTTTCACCACTTTATAAGATTGATAAGTAAATTAACTCTGGCAAAGCGTTTTAAAATGCAATTTGTAAACAAATAGTACGTTTTAATCGACCATTAACCGAGATTAAATTTTAATATTCTCTTGATCTTCTTGAAATCTTCAACATAAATTTAAATTTATCGGTTATAACTTTAATTAGAATTTAATCTTGTGGAATCTTTAAAAAAACAAAAAAACATTTAAAATTATTAAACAACGCGCTGAACACATTCATTCGAAATATAGTCTATATCTTCATCTTTTGCTATGAATAAAACAAGATATGTATATCACTATAAAAAAAAAACTGACAAAATATTTTAATTTGGATAATTTGTTTTTAAAACAAATATATATTTTGTGACGTGAAAACATTATTCATAGATTTATTTAAAATATCAACGGTGGAAGCAAAGCATTAAAAAATATTTAAGTAAGATTAGTTTTGAATCTCCTTGATTAAAGAATTTGTATAGGGAATCTTCGAAATTTTACAGGAGAAGTTTAGTATAGACTTTTTAGCCCTAGCCCTATTCACATTCATAGATTTGGCTGGTTCCAATGATTTGATAAAATCGATAACTTGCTCCATTATTTAAGTTTTTAAAAATTTTAAAATTATTTAAATATATATAAAAACTTAGTTTAACTTTTTCAGTGCTACTCAAGCCTATCACAAAATCCATCGTGGAAAATCCCCGAATGGAGTATTCCACTACGAATCCCGAAAAAAAGGATTCACAAAATCCAAATGGAATCGAAAAACAATCAATGCCTCATTAAAAGAATTAATTCTGCATTTCGAAATCAGCTGTCCTATGTTATAAGTACCAATACTCGGAACTTTTAAAGACAAAAATCCCTTCAACTTCTATTTTCCACAAAAAAAAGCTGAAAATTTGTATTAAGCAAGTAGGGCTACAAAGAGTTATTTTATAAATTATGGGCTAAGAAAAGCTTTAGGTATTTAGTATTTACTTCCAATTTTGATAACTCATATAGTGCAGCACAACTTTAACAATAATCAGTTTTAAAATCATGTCGATTTTCGTTTCCCATTTTTTCCCAAGAAAATAGATTATTCAATATAAAAATAAGTAAAAGTTAAGAAAATAAAGTAGTTTCAAATGTACTGAGCAATTAATTTTAGTCCGGCTAGTTTTAAAAGTGTCGTGTTCTTTTACTTCCTCGATATTTTTTTTACGGGAATATAGTTTTGTTTGACTTCTTTTGTAAATTGTTTGTATTGTACCTACTAGCATGGCACTCAATTATTATTTGAAGAGTTTAAGAAATTTTAATAAAATAAAAATTTTTACAAAAAACTTTTTTTTTACTGAAAGAAACATAATCGTTCTCCCCTTGGCTATAACTACCTTGGCTACTAAAAGAATCCGTTGTCGATGGAATTTGTGATAGGGCTAACTGAAATTCCTTTTAATAATAATCTTAAAATTATTTATAAATTGAAAAAAAATCAAGAAAAATTTAAATTCTAAAAATACATTGTTAAGAAGTATTTTTAGAAAACATTAGAAAGCAATAAAATAAAATTCTACTCACACTTTTTTTCTATTTTCGTAATTTTTAAAGTTAAATTTCAAAATAATTCTTATATCCATGACATGAGGTGTAACCTTGACTCATAAATGTGTCAGAACACTCGACCCTGCATTCATGAATTTATTATTGTGTTATTTTATTCATGTAATCCGGTTCAGTTTCAAGGTTAAAATATAAAAGTTAACTTTTGAATTTTTACTGACCATTTGAGTATTTTCAAAATTGTCCATAAACCCCAAGACATGTTTAGCTTTTACAAAAAAATAAAAATAATAAGCAGACACCTTTCGTACTAAAACTCCAAAGATCCTTAAGTTAAAAGTTTAAACACGAAAAAAATATGATTTCATAATTCCTGCAGCACCAGTGTAAAGCTCATTTGCATATATAAGTTTACAACAACCAACCAACACCCGTCACCGCATCAGGACCAAAAACAAAAAGTACCTTTATCCTCGTATATTTTCTTCCCTTTAAAGGCCAGATATTTACTGCATTATTCATGACGAAGCAACTCTTCCTTTCAACGTATATGTATATATGTTTTTGAGTTAAATTTAATTTTCCTTATCCATGCCACTGCCAGGAGTTAAGCTTGAGGATGGATTAATCGTGTGTGGAAAACTGTTTTCACATCTGTTTTGTGCGGTATCTAGACAAGACTAAGAGTGAGTTCAAGTGAAAATTTGTTATAATGCTAATTTTGTTCGATATACGGGCTTATATATCAAGGGACTACACAGGAATTGAAAATGATATACCTAACCTACTAAAGAAAATTCGATAAGGGAAAATAATGTTGGAAGGATATTAAATTGATTTAAAAATATCGAGGGTACTTAAAATGGATGAAATAGGGATATAGAACGAGATAGAGAGAGAATGTTTCTTGAGTCATCTTTATATTACAAAAGCCCTGATGAACAAACATATCTATGGCGCCGATTCCATTTTAGGCACAAAATTTATGTAAATCAGTATATATAGAAGATATACAACAATGGAGCCTTTATAAGGTCAATAGTGAGTGAAGAACATGATGAATAGCACTTTTTATTATTTTTGCATAGTCTTGATTGCCATACAAATAAATAAGGATGAACCACCAGATGGGTGTTAGGTATATAAATTTTGAAATAAAATAACCAAAAAAGATATTCTTCTTCAGAGCGACTTTGAAACTCTCTCTCGCTGATGTTTAAATATATTTGGGAAAATAAAACATTTTTTATTTAAACGAAAATTCATTAAAGAAGGTTAATCTCAACTGTTCAAAGAATATTTATATGGGATTTGGTTTTATTTATGGCTTTTTGTTTTATAGTCCTCGTTTTTATATATAACTCTGTTTTGCTGATGCGAAACTTCAAGGAAATTGAAACAACGATCCTTTTCTTTTTCTTGTAAGTTTTATTATGATGCCTGGTGATTTTGATGTGTTTTTCTTTATTACAACCTCAAGGGTTCCAATGATTGGTCATGAATTATTTGTCATGATATAAACGAATCCGTAGGTATAGCTAGTGTGTTTTTGTTTATAAATTTAAGACTTTAATTCAAGACAAAGTTTATTTCGTAAATTAAATGCACGTAAAATGCTGATAAATATAGTAAAAAATATTAAATATCAAACCAATAATAATATATTATCACTAAATATTCAAAATTAAGAAAAATATTGAATTACAATATTATGTAATTATATTCTTAAAAAGCTTTGAATTTTAAAAAAATGTGTTATCGAATTTTATTCAGTATAGAAAAATAAATAAATAAGAAAATTTATATATGTATTTAAATATTGAAAAACCACGCTTTCACAGTACACACAAAACTTACTCGTTAATCAAGCAGATTAAAATTAAAACTTGTTAACAAGGTTCGAAGAGTGATAAAATATGATTCGAAGTCTCAAGTGAATAATTCAAAAGCGAATTTTATTTTTGATTCGATCGCGAATGTTATTTTTTGGTTCCTTTAAAATAAAATTCGTTTTCACGATCAAATAAAATCTGTTGGGATCTGTAAAATATGGTTTGTTCGGAATTTCTCATGTGGAAACGGGAAGATCCATTCACGAACCGTCCAAATAAAAAAAAATGTAATTTTACATAAAATAAAATAAAATGATTCGCCAGATTAATTATCGTAAGAAACGTATATTTATTAAACTTAAATGTCTTTATTTTCTACATTTCAACAACAATTATTATAAAAATAATTCTAATATTTTCAAATATTTTGACTTTTTTCAAAATGTTATACTTTTTCATAATTGTTCACTTTATTGTCAAAATGTTTGAGTTTTTCCAAAATTTTTGACTTTATTCAAACGTTTTAATTTTTTTTTCAAATATTTTGACTTTTTAAAATATTTTTCACTTTTTTACAATTGTTCGCTTTTTTCAAATTTTTTTAACGTTTTTTTTGCAAAATGTTTTTTTAAAATTATTTAGGTACTTTTATTAGAAATTTTCACTTTTTTCAAAATTGTTGACTTTTTTCAAAATTTTTCACTTCACACCCGCACTGAATGGTTGTCTACTTGATGAAGAATAATTTGTTCTAAGGGTCTTTTCGGATCCTTATCGCGAGAGAACCATATTCTATCAATAACGAGAGATACAGAAAAAATGGATTAAGATTATTAAGATAGAACTATAAATTTTTATAAATCGAAATTTTTTCGTTCGCGAACTATGTATATTATGGTTTGTGAGAAAATCGATAAAGAATTATAAAGATCAATATTTTATGATTGGCAAGCGATATTTTACGAATCCTGCTTGTTAAACCAAAGAACCAATGGTTTTACTGACATAAACTTGCTCAGTCTCATTTTCTTAGGAAAGAAATGGGGTCCATTTGCATTTATCTACTTGATGTTAATCTTTTTGAGATGTAGAACACTACCTTCATTTTGAAAATTTTGAAGGGTTTTATATGTTTATAGTTATACTTACATAAGTATATCATAAGTAAAAATATAAAAAAAATCTGGTGATATATTTGGCACCAAGAGTATAGATAAAAAAAAATTCCTAAACTATATAAATGGTAATGATTGAGACTAGACTTTCGCAATTTTTTATCAATATGTTCGATCTACAAATTTAAAATGTATACATAAACGTAATGCCAATATGCAAATTCTGAACCATCGATTTCAATCTAAAATATTATAGAGGCACTGAAATATGGTACAAAATCAAGAAGGAAAGTTCAACCTCCACAATTGGTTTATTTGGTTGGAGAATTTAATATCAGCCTTTAGTCTAGACGAGCCTACTTTGTATGTATATGAGATTATTTAGTGTTAAGATGAAAAAATAGGAGTCAAATAAAAAGACTATAAGATAAGAAATTCCAACAAATGCTGCCAATTTAAAAAAAAAAGTGAATAGAAAATTTATTTCTATGATTAAAAAAAAAAATTATTTTATTAAATAATAAATTTAGTGATTAATTTACTATATATCTGTCTGTAAGCCTCCAATTACCATGTCTCATGTAAAAGAAGATATGACAACACTCACGCAACTCAACTCAACACTCAATATATTAAATAAAAAAGAAAAGGTATTTTCTACACCAAATGAAACACAAACTTGCGTGACTTATAAAGCATGAAATTGAAAGTGCAAAAACTCTAAATTATTTATATATGATATATTTTTGGATACTAGTATAGTAAATGGAAACCTACATATACCTATTTGGATAAATTCTTATAAAACCCTTCAATGTGTGGTGTAGTTCGATTACAATATAATTTTTGTTTCGGTATAAGGTACTAGGTATCTTTGCATGTTTCTATCATGAAGTTCATAAATCACTTAATAAAATTACCTCATAAATCAACAAAATCACCCGAATGTTCAGGCTTTTTGAAATAATAAACGCAAGTTTTAGTTGTCCTCATTTAAGTGCCAACCTTCAACATACGTTACGTATAACCAAAAATAATTATACACACCACATATTCTCTCTAATAAATTGTTCTACCCGAGGCACATGTGGATATGGTTGTTTTAATGGGAAAACTTTCCATCAAATTGTTTGGCAAGAAAATAGTGTGTAGGTACCACCTGAAGCTATATACCTACATATAATCAGAAGTGAAAATCATCTTAATCTATTTTATGCAAAGGCATTTATAAGGACTTCTATTCTAATCTAACCAAACAAACTGTACGAGTAATTTTATTGTTTTGCAAAGTGAAACAATCGAAAATCAATAAAGATAACCATTTATGGAAACTTAAAACATAGATTTGTATTTACATTATGTACATTTGCTTGAGGGATTTTTGTCTTCTGAACTATTACGTAAAGGACATAACTTAGATAAAACAGATCTTTTCTTCAATTAAGCAAGATTGAGCCTTAAGAATTATTTTGTTGAGTCATATTTATAGCATGAAATTGAGAATAGTTTTAGAAAACAAAACAATCCTGAAATTCTGAAAGCCAAAATAAATATACATATATGCGCCATTTTATTAACCGCAAATTACGTTTCTACTATAGCCTACTCGTTCGAGAATTCTCGCAATTATATAAAAATAAAGACGCACGAAAAAAAAACAAATGCAATTTTCGAATAATTTATTAAAATTTGTAAAATAATATTATAATTCGTCAAATCCGCAGGTAATTTCGCTTCTTTTGACACCTCATTTACGTGTAGTATGAGAGTCGGAAAGTCAGTCTAGACTATAGAAATAATCGGCCTTATCACAGGCCCCGTCGTAATAGATTCGTACTAAGAATCTTGAAAAAAGTGTCATAGCATCGTCGTCGTAAGAAAAATATTGTCACGATTTTGTGGGCTATCGATATAACTTTTCACGAACTCTGAATTGGTTTGGAAATATTTCTGTTATACCGGCAGGTTTAATATTTTTTTTCGGGATTCGTAGTACGAATCTATTACGACGGGGCCTGTGATAAGGCCGAATACATAAGACCCAGTTTAGATTGGGAAGATTGAGTCTGGACTGGTGAGTGCCATCGTGTTTACATTTGAACAACAACAATTTCAACATTTCACACATTGAAACAACAAAAAAGTAAACTCATGACACCGGTTTTTATGTTTTCTTCGTGCCTCACGAGATTCCTCACCCCACACTTCTCTTGCCCACGAACTGCCGCGATACCGGCCTCAATCTTCCCAATCTAAACAGTGTCTAAGATATTGCTCTGCAACATTACCTTTTCATTGGAATGTATTTCTAATGCATCTTAACTATTTTGATGGGTTGTTTCTGTTTGCGTGCGTATATCTAAATCATGCGTTATAATTGCGATTAAAACACCCTGCATAATGTCCATTAACGAATGACGTTGCAGTTCTTCGGCAGTATAAATATAACATTTATGAATTCAGCCAAAATGTAGGTATCAAATAATTAAATCGATAAAAAGTTTTACATCGGCAAAAGATGAATGTCCTTAAAACTTTAAGTTCATTAACAAAATAATAAAAAAAATACATAATGTATGAATCGGAAGTAAAAATGATTATGGTGAATAATTGAAGCTAAGTAGGTATGTGTTTACATTGTACTGTACACCGCTTTATTTTTGTTTGTAAAATAATATTTAAAACCATACATACATTATATTTACCTTAAAGGTTAAAAGGGGTTCAAACAACTTGACAAAATTGCGTGTCAATTTGATTTAAAAAGGAAATGCCATGACCCACATGTATATGCATAAATTGATTTGACACTTGGAAACTGAGTTGACATTATTATTGTTAAGTTGACATTTTTCAAAATTAAGCAAGGTTAATAACTTAAACTGGAGTAGGTAGGTAGGTAGGTACGCATATTATGTGTAATTTCTTCTGTCATTAACATGATGGATGCGGTTTTCATGACAAGATTTTAATAAATGTCACCGTCAAAGAAATGTTGAATTTGCAAATTTTTTTATTGGTTTTGCATCAAACGTGTTCTTCATATTTGATTAAATTAATACGAATATTTCTTGAGAAAAAAATAAGTTTTTAGTTTTGAAAATAAAATACATTAATACATATGAGGTATTAAATTTTATAAAAGTATAGGAACATTCACATGAAAGTTTAATGGGGCTAGAGTATCAGCAGATTCTCTTTAGTTGTAAAAAATATTATAAACACGCTCGGAATAATTGTCAGCATTTCAGCTGACATTGACATTGTTGACATTATTCTTAAAATAGATGAGTATCCCAGAATTTTTAGGATAGCTTGAGTTTTATTTTTTGGCAACAGCTGCTTTGACATCAGCTGCGATTTTACAAGGGATTACAAAAATACAACGCTATTCAGATCGCTTTGGATACAAACCTGAACGCGACTAATCTCAGTTACATGAACAGAATTCTTTAGAAAAAATTGTCAGCTTTGTTGTCAAAATTCTAAAGAAACAAATTTTGGTTACGTGAGAAAAATCTCTCAGATCTCATTTTTCTGAACCAACCAAATGTATCATAATTATGTACATAATGTATAGATTCTACTGACAGACTAAATGTCACAATATTCACAGGGTATTCGTGCTCTTAATAGACTTTTGGAGTGTACCCAGATTGAGGAGAAAACCACCATTTTACTGATTTTATAATGAAAAGGGGGGATTCGGGAACAAGCTTAAAAAAAAGAGGAAAGAAATTTAATGAAACGTTTTTTAAATATTCAAACGTGTTCTCATTGTGAAATACTTTCAAACTTCATTCAAATAGAAAAAGTTCAATCTGAACGTTCACATCTAAATTTTAATCTTACAAGAAAATAACTCATGTATCCCAATGTTTGAGTTTCTGAACCTATATAAGCTATTTGAATACTACTTTTGTGACACCTACAATTATTTTATTTTTGTAATGAAGATGTTACGTTTTTATTTTTTATTTTATATTAATTAATTGTTATATGATAAAGGAAACTAATACTAGTAACTTCATACATATGTACAAATGTTACTTATGTTTCTAATGTTAATTTAAGTTTATTATTAAAATAAAAAACTGTTAAGAAACACATAATTATTATTTTTGTTTTTATGCATAAATAAATGAAAATTTCTTTAAGGGAAAAGAAGGGGAATTTTTTTGGAGATTAGGGGAAAAATTGGGTTTGCTGATAAATACAAGCTCTCTGGGGACACTGGACTGATGTCGTCATTTTACAAGAAAGTTTTTTTAGATGGAAATATTAGGCAAGTTCGTTAAAATGATATCTTGAAAATCTTAGCAATCTCAGCTATGTATACATGAACAGGATTCCTCAGAAAAATATTTCAGCTTTGCCATCAAAATATTGAGGAAAAAAATTCAATTGCAAGTTTTTTTTCCACGGAGCAAAATCTCTGAGATGGCAGATTTCTGAACGTGTCTATTAAGCCAGTTCACTTATGTACGGTATGTTCAACGAGGCTGTTGGAATAGGTTTTGCTGTTCAATGAGAAATTTTCCGTTATATCTATACTGTTCTGATTGCTGTTCAATGAGTCTGTTTGGAGATTTTGGAACACTTTAGAACAGGATTTTCTGCACTTGTTTTTGAGGTAGAACAAGTAAGAACAGTGCCTACGTTCTGTAACTCTCGCATCGATAAAATTAGTCCAAAAACGATGGAAATCGAAACAAATCATAATGAATTTTGTTCCATTTTTCAACGTTTCTCGACCAATTTTATCGACCTGAGAGTTGGAGAACGTAGGCATAGATTTTTGAAAAGAACACTACCAAAATTAAGTGTTGTGATTTTTTCAATCCAAACATAGTTTGGTTTTTTGATGAACTCTCTGCCTATCTTTTTCAAAGATGCATTTTAATCATTGTTGTTTCTATTATAATAAAAAATTCTAACTTTTCTGACGTTTTTCACGAATCTAAGCTATCTTGTTCTGTTCTGCTCTAACTTTTTCCTCACTGAACAAAACTATAAATTTTGAGATATCAGAAATTTTAATTCTTCAATTAAATAAGCTGTAGGTACCAATTGTCACCGCAAGAGGTCGAAAGACTCTTTATACCTTTTTTTTTATTAATTAATCAGCTGCTAAAAAAAAGAACTGTTCAAGCAAAAATTTCATTCTTTTAACCGTGATTAATTCATATCGGATTTTCTTTTATACATTTCAGTTAGAAAACCCAAATCTTTGAAATGGTGTACCTGAAGTAAAATATTCCTAACTGCAAATAAAAAACATATTTATTACATATTCATATGTAATACAAAGAGTCATGCACAAATCATTTTAAAAATGTCAAAGTTTACTTCTCAAATACCAACAACTGAGCTCAAATAAAGTGCAAATGATGTATAATAAAATGCAGTATGCACATTGCTCATAAAGTGGGTTTTTCTTTTTTTCAATTGTCAGACCAACATACACTCACTATTATTTTACTTTTACTTGGAAAAAAGAATAAGGTAGCTACATACATTATTATATTATGTAGGCAGAAGAAAAAAAAAAACATATGAGGATGAAAAATCAATTCTATCATCTGTCATGTTGGGAAAGTAGTTAAGCTAGTATAGTAAGACATTTAGACAGGCAAAGACTTTTGGTATTCTTTGTAAAAGAAGACAGGCTGATAATGACAGCAACTGATTATTAGAGATAAAAGAAAGAAGAATGAATACAAAGAAAAGTTTATCTTGAATTATATACCTAACGAGGACATCATGGTGAAAATAATGGATTCAATTGAAGTATTGATTGTTTTTTTTTTATTATTATTATTATTATTTGAAGTGTGTCGTTTTGAAAAAGTTTGCTGAGTTGTTATTTATTTGTTTGATATATAAATGAAGTGGATACTTGGGATTTTAATTTATTGCCTGTTTGATAAATAAACACTTAATAAGAAAAATGAACAATTAATTTTTTAATTCTTTCAATATGCAGTTAATTCCGAAATATTTTTGACTTAGAAAAAACAGATTCGTTTGCTTTACTTTTTACAAGTTGTCAAATTAAAAAAAAAAAATTGAAATTAAATAATTTTCAAAATGTTAAAATATTTCACATAAATTTATAGTTTCCGAATAACAAAAGCGAAATGGTTCACGTTATGATGTTTATTTTCGATTTTGATAAGTTGAATTCAAATAACTGACAAAGGTTACATCAATAAACGTCAAACTATAAATTTAATTCATAATGGTTGTGGGCGGGTATTTTGCGGAGTAAGACTGACATTCTGTCAAATTTTGAGGAGTGGGGTTGAAAATCTCTCAAAAAGAAGATAATCTGACCGAAAATACATGAACGTCTTGAACCAATATATTTGCCACATTTTTAACGTTAACAAAAAGTAAAAAAAAGTAACAACATTTAAATTTCCATCATAGATTTTATTCTGCATTAAATTTCATAAATTTAAATATCCATTACAAATATTTACAAATGGAAAATACGCACACTAAAAAGGAATATCACGTATTTTTTTGGTTTAATAAATCCCAAATTCAATGAAGAACCACAACTTAAGTAGAAAAGAAAACACCTCAGAAACATAATTTTCTAATAATTTTATTGTTATCAAAAATGTAATTTTTTTTTTATATGAACCAATAAGAAACAAAAAATTCACTTGTATTAAGTAAATCAAAACAAAAAGTATAGAACAGGCATTTTGTATTTTTGTTGTTGTTCTTTGTCTTCAAATTGGCTTCTGACGACTGACACAACACAGAACTTACCAGTTCCTGCCCGAAGAAATTTTTTGGGTAAAAACAGGCAGGAAGGTGACATATTTTTCTCTGTCATGGGTGCTCTTTCCTAATCAAAAATAATATATTTTTATCGATAGAGATTATCGGAAATAATTTTTTTTTATTTTTTCAAACCATTAAAAAATATATTATTTTAAAATAAACGTTAACATTGAAAGTAAATTTTATTTAAGAAAAAAAAAAATACAAAAAACCAGGTAAAATAAATCCAGGATGAGATAAAACAAAAAAAAAAACGATTTATAAATAGAAGAAACAACCTACTTTATATCGTCTTGAGATCTTATTTCCCAGTATATTCTTCCTATATATTAAAAGACAAAAGTAAGTGCTTTTCTCTACAGAGCAATCATTTGAAGCTTTCAGAAAATCAATTGGCATGAGTGCTCTTCCTTGTCAGTAATGGTTTGCTTCAATTGTAATAATTTACGAAGTCATGAATCTTTTTTGAAGTAAAAGTTTGTTTGTGTATTGATTAGATTAAATTTACAGAGAAAACAAAAAATGTTTACGATTATGATTTCGATTTCAATATGAACCTATGTAATGTACAAATTGTTTTTGTAATAAAACTTGATTCAAATTTTTAACAAAAAGTGCAAAACTGACCATATTTTGTTTTTGTTCGGTATTTCTCGTAAATGACTCTAAAGATTTTGTTAAAAATTTGTTAACTCGTAAGACGTTACATGCGTTAGTTCTAAGGAGTTTAAGTAGTATTTCATACAAAATTTTGGAAACATTTCTGTTTTGTAAACATTTTTTACTTTTTTTTTCCACTTTTTCAATAGCTTAAGATCTTCAATGGTTTAACCACAAGAACAATAGTACCTAATTGCAATCCAGTCTTTATTATATATATTTTTTTTTTTTGTAAAATGTCCAAAGATGTGGATAACCTTGTATATGTATATCTGAAGCTTATAGTCTGAACCAATGTAGAAAACATGATTTTTGATGTGTTGTAGTTGTTTGAACAAAAACCTTCCTTCCCTTTTTTTATTAAGTTGTGTGGTCCATTAAACCAACAACATGAACTAAGAACTAAGAAAGGATAATAAATTGCAAGAAGTCATTGCTATAACAAGTGATTTAGTTTTGACCCACTTCCAAGTTGAACTAAATACATAACTGCAGACAAAGTCGTTCATATAGTCTCAGCGGCGCCCGTCGGGATATTCTTTTGACCATAAACATTATATTCTAGGAGTTTAACATGATGTTTTTTTTTTTTCTTCTTTTTTTTTTTAATTTATCCAGAACACGCAAAGTGAACTGTATTTCGACAGCAAGAGGTCTCGTGTAGAATTGTTATTTAAATTAGCAAAGATGGAACAACAAAACATAAAAAAAAATAGGCGGAACAATTATTATGTTTATACAGTTGCCCTATCGTGTAAGAATTGTCTTAGATTAAGTATTAAAAGTAATTTTGTACTTAAGTGGCTAATAAATGAACAAGGACTACACAGTAGAGCATTTATTTAATTGCGTTTTCATCAAAATCTTTTAGAAAACTATGAAAATTGGATTTATGGATGACTAGCTATACATGTCGCATGTAAGGATAATTTAACTCATGTAGAATTGTAGACGACAAAGTTCTTAGATATTTTAACAAAACTTGGTATATGAGTTATAATTATAAAAGGGTGACCAGACAGTTTGCTTACAGGTGCCAAAAATAATAATTACTATTAATTAAGTTTCTTCATTATAGAGTCAATTAGCTTCGTATAGACAAAATGTTTTTCCAAAAGTTTCAAGCTGTCTCACAACCAATTAGAAAAGCATTAGTACTAATATGCGTAGGTAACCACTTCTAACTTTATATGAAAAAACCGTCGAAAACATTCAAGTGAGGTAGGTAATAAATCTGCTTGGTGTGAAATGTATAGTACCTATAGAAATAGAATATAAATAGCTTGACTAAGATTATGGGTTAGAATTATACATTTGGAAGACAAAAATAAATGATAAATCGGTACATTATATGCCAAGGGAATTGTTTGCTTGAAAAATTGTAATTTATAGCGGGGGCTTAGTTTGGTAAAAGATGAACAGGTGATGAGAAAAGTCTTGAGTCGAAATTTACTGAGACCCTCAGTGAAGTAGATGGACTCTGGCTTATACAAAAGACTTATGACTAGCACAGATTTTGATTTTTTCAATGAATAAGGCAGTCCGAATTGTAAAAATGATTCACGGTCTACAAAAATTCTGGTGATTTACAGCGCAGACAAAATAATAAAATTATATGTATCCTGAATCTTGATTTACTATCTTCAAAAAAAAATGCCATTTAAATCCATTTGCGGAAAATAAACTGAAATCCTTAAATTAAATGTAATTATTTTTATGTCAGATTAGGCTGAGGAAAATGTTGCATTTATCTAAGCAATTATAATTTTAACATAAATTAAATAGTTAAATCGATTTAAATTACCATACTTTTTGCTAAAATTCATCAAACCATACTACGAGGAAGTTGTTTGCTAAAATTTCTAGCTAAATGTATGGAAGGATTTGCCTCAAATTTTGAAAACGATGAATTGCCCACAGTTACCCTGCTCCAGTACAGCTGTCTACTTTTGCAGAACATTAATTTTTTGTGGGGTGAATAGTCAAGATTTATACCTAGTTCAAACGTTGCCATTGCTTTTTCAAGCACAGATTGATTTATGCTGAAATAAAAGGATATTCCATTTTTTTTCCTAAAAAAGGATATATGTACACCAATCAGAAAAGATATTTATGTAAGACACTTTTAATTTAACTAGTACGTCCTGCAGCACTGAACGCTGTCGGGTTGGTTTAAGCCGATCCCAGAGCCACTGGTCCCAAGACCATCCCCGAAGTAGTCATAAAGACCAATTAAATTTATATCGAAAATAAAACTCGTCGAATACATTGATTCGTGTATTTAATATATCTAATCGTTAAGATGGTTAGTGAATTGGAGCGAGGAATATAAATAAAAAGTTATTGTTCCACGCCTCAGCTCAAACATCCCTCACACTACATATACAAATTGAAAGCATTCTTCCTTTTTTTGCTCACATTTTATTTCAATTTAAAGAACAACACCCAATGAGCGAGAGACACAATAGATTGCAGAATATTTCCATACAAAACCAATATTCCTACAACTATACATAATTTATGCTTCCTCGCATTAAATCGACCAATGGCCGAAAATCCAACACAACAGAAAAAAATCCTCAGAAATAAAATTCTTCCCACAAAAAACCCTTACTCGAATTCACTAACCATCTTAACGAATATACTAAATGCACGAACCTTTGCATTTTAAGAAAATATAATAGGTGTTGTCTCGCTCTGGCTCTTGCTTTGGTTCTCGCTCTCCTCGCACTTATAATGCAATTTTACTTTATTGTTTTTAGTCTTTGTGGTAAAATTATTTAATAAATTTTTGTTTTGTGCACTTCTGTGCAAAAAAACTTTTCCATCGATATAATTTATATACTTTCGGCTTCTGTAGACCGCGTAAATGGTACCCCAAAATTCGTGTTTGTCGTTATATTATATTGATGATTTAGTTATGATTTTGAATAACGTAATATACATAAATAGGCAACTTACAAGATTTTACTATTTAAACAATATCATTGATAGAAAATATAAAGAGTAGTGGTCCTAGGTGACAACCTTGAGGTACACCATAGTCTGTGTTAGTTAAATCGGAAATAATTCCTCTTAAAATAACTTGGTATATTCTTTCCTACAAATACAATCAGTACCATTGAAAGAAAGCTGAAGAGAAACCAGGAGATAAAATTTTGAATACTCAAGTCAGACTAAATGCAGTCAACTTGATGTCCTTTCTCAATAGTTTTATTTAAAAAGACGTAAATTCAAGAAGATTTATAAGGTATAGATTTATTTTTCATGAACACATGTTTCTCGCTAGCAAGATTTGAAATATTACTACAATTGCTCTTCGTATATGAATTGGGATAATGAAAGAGTTCTTCCAAATGTAAGCAAAAATTGTTTGTCTAAAAGAATTCTGGAATAAAAATATTAATGGTCCGCCAGAGTGTTGCAACAGTTTTTCAGAACATAAACAGGAATTTCGTCAGGTCCATTGGATGTGGCGTTATCCAGTCCCTCAAGATTTTCTCTTACATGGTCAACTGTAATTACAATATTACTCAATCATATACGAAATTGGAACAGACTATATGAAAATGCAGATATATTCTGGCATAAGTCAATGTGAACTAATAAAATAATAAATCGAAATGGAAATTAAAAAAAATTATAAACATGTGTTCACTGTTCTCAAACATATAACAATAGATATTTTCCTTTGGAGGCGTACTGAGTACTCATGACAATTGATTTCCCTACAAATTTCATCTCATTTTATAGTAGTTGATGGTTATATGATTATCGTTTGAATTTATCTACTCTTTAGTACTGAGCCACCTCCAAAGGAACACGACTATAATGCTAGGTGGGTCATGGTTGCAAAAGTCGATACAATTGTACTTTTTTCTATATATTCTTGATTATACATACATTTTTATTAAATTGGGTACAATTTTGACGTTTTGTGACAATACATACATAGATTAAATAAGTAAAAAGTGGTATTTATATATTTTTATCTAAGTATGTTATTTTTATAATAATCTTGACTATGTTCCTATGTTTTTTTTTTCTTTATTTACCGTTATTGTATGTTAGGCTATGTTCATACCGAAACTAAAACTTGTTTAGATTTAGATAAATATTGTTTCCATCGCACAAAGATAAGATTAGATTTATTAGTACTATTTCATTTGATCTTATGAATTAAAAGTGAGATAGAAAATTTAATTTTTGCCAACCGAGGATAAAAATTCGATTCTCGGATAAATGTGTACAGCGCAATTATAGGTTTCGGTTATTTCCAATTGAAAAATAAGCTATAGGTCTTTTAAGCCGAAATAATTTTGTATAGTAAATCTTTGATATTTTAAGAAGTTTAATGGTAAATCTACATTTATTATTTTGTTTTAATGGTGGGTGTTAACTTTGTATTACAAACAAAATTGATTTGTTGAAAAAAAAATCAAAAAGTAGGTACAATTCGATACACATTTTTTTAAACTTTTGATACATTTCTGAAAGACGATTTTTCATCCCTGAATTGTGGGTATCGGGAATTCTTATAATAAATTCTAGGTATGAATAGAGTTATACTAATATGGTGCATTATATATGTTCATAATTCGAATCCTAGAAGGCCGGAACGGTAAATAATGAAGTTAACCAATGAAGTTTGGGTTAAATTTCAACAGAATGGTTTAATACGATGGAAATGATATATACCTAGGTGTTCAGTGGAAGTGAGAAAGGTGTAACTAACGCTTCGTTATAACAGACATCAGACCAAGAAATTCAATTCCCATTATATTCATCGATCACACATCTTTGGAAGTCGATAATAATCTTATTACCTGCCAAAGGTTGTAGATAACACCAGAGAATATATAAGATTGAATAATTCAGCTTTTCCAATATCTATAATATTAATAATCTCAAATGAGTTATCTAACTATATAATTAGATAAGTGAGAGTATAGGAGGATTAATGTTGTAAAAGCATCAACTTGACAGTTTTGTCTTGTTATGTGTTAACATAGAAAATTAATGAAACTCTCAAAAAAAGAAAGGAAGAACATTTTTTGAAAAACAAAATTATCTAGTGTTGACAAATTCAATTGTGTGACATATAGGAATTAATAATTTCGTTAAAAATAATCAAGTTTTATTTGTAAAGTTGTTCGAAGGACCACAAATGTTTGGCAGTATAGCTTAGTTATAGACTGAAATTTTTAACTTTCAGATTCTGAAAGAAAAAAAATGCAGCCTTTCTATACGGCGAGAACATGAATGCCGCGGCAACTTAAAAAAAAAAACTTAACGACTATTTTGAACGAAATTATTAAAGGCTATGTCACACCTGGACTTGTAAACAGTTATCAAATTATTTTATTTCATGTCGATTAAACTTTTGAACGCAATTAGTTTTATTTTGGAATAATGTCTAAAAAGTCCATTGCAACAAAAAAAAGGTAAAATGTCAGTTTTTCGCATATACAGTAAAACCCGCTGAAGAGAAACTGCAAAATGTCACAGTCACAGCGGAGTCCGGATAAGTGAAAAAAAAATTGCACTTAAGCGGATTTAAAAATTCCAAAAAGGGATCTGACATATACAAAATTCAAATGTCATTTTCGTGATGAAAATTTGGTGGAGGCGAAAAATAAAAAAGAAGTAAAAGCGTTCAGCAAATTTTTTGTTGTGTTCTATTAATTTTTGTTAACTTAAGAGAGTTCTTTTCAATGAAAAATGTTAAATTTAACTAAAAATATGTTTCAGGTATCCGGGTTTTTCACCTAAACGAGTTTCGCTTAAACGGAGTGTTATAAAGGTAATTGTTCGACAAATACTCGGGGTTGAAAAGAGTGTTTCAGATAAGCGGGTTTTTCTCTTAAGCTGGTTTCTCTTAAGCGGGTTTTACTGTAATTTTAAAATGATTATCGAAAAGTACTTTCCTTATGCGAGATAGGAAACTGCCTTTCTTTGATGGCAAGGTTATTTATAAATCCAACCTCTTCTTATGAATTTTTTAAAAACCCAAAATTCTGTTTTCAAAATGTTGGCCTCTCAATTTTACTAAGGTTATTATTATTATACATACAATAGAAGTTACCTACTAAATAATTTTCCTATTCCTATTTGCGTGACCTTTCAAGATTTATTTAAATTTTGCCTGAGTAAGCTATAAACATTGCCGTCGTCGGTGCACTTGAGTTGAACTATGAAATAAAATTCTCGACTGGTTGGCATGAAATTTGTCGTTAAAGGTTATAAAATGCACTAGGTATTAATCATTTATTGTGTTATTAGGAATGAAGAGGACCTACTGTTTTCTGCCGAATCTGAATGGCAATTTTTTATGAAAAGAGGTACTCTTGGAGGATTTGTCAATTCCCCACAAGAGCCAGTAACCCTTGAAAAACTTTTGCGTTAAGGCAGCATAGGTTGATTCCAAGAGCTCCAGCTTAACAGTCCTTCGCACTAACCATTATGGCAGGGGCTACTATATTATATTATGTATTTAGTTTATATAAATTTTAAGTCGACAATTTAAAACCAAACTCGTAAGAGCTATGTATATTTGAAAATATATGAAAAACCCAAAAATATTGAATAGGAGTAATGTAGGTATCTTTTCTGAAAAAAAAACTAAAATGAAATTTTGAATTCCTATTTTAGGGAATTATATGAAAATACACTGTGTTAAATTTTAAACAAATCCGTCCATTTGTTTAGGCTCTAGAGTCTAGTTCAATGTGCAAATATGGAGTCATCATAGACAAACAGACGCGACAAAAGAAAATGTGACGAAAGTATATTCTCAATTTTTTTTTTTCCAAATAATGATTGGCAATATAAATTATGGAAACAATATCAATATCCTGAAAGCTGGAAACCCAACCTACTAAATAAAACTTTCATCAAATCGTATCATATCCACACTCATAAATTAAGTAAAAATCCAAAGACATCGAAATACAAAAAAAAAAGAAGAGATTGATCTTCCTTATGGAATCGTATAAGCACATTATATAACTTTTTGTCATCCATATTAGAGTGAAGGCCAACAAATTTATGGCTTTCAAAATCAAAAACAAAAACAAAGGCAAAAGCAAACAAAAATAGTTAATTTAGTTTGGTCGGCACGTTTTCTACGTGTTTATATATATCGATCCCAAGTTTCAAGGATATCAAATAAAACATTATCATTTCCGTTTATACAAAAGGACATTAATTCTACAAAACCTCTGTGCTTGAGTTAAGATAAGACTTTATAAAAATTGTCAAACTTAACACGCACATAAAATAAATTTTTTGCAAAATATATATGTATTATGTTTTTTCGATATCAAAGTAAAAAACATTCAAATTAATAAATTCTAAATGATTTATGATGGTTTTTCTATGTAAGTTTATTCTTGTGTGTATACCTATATGGGATGTCTATCAAGCACTTGTATGTTTATTTTTGAATATTAAAAGGATTAATTAACACATCATTAATTTGAAATCTCTAAAAGGAATTTCAAACAAAATCACATCAAAATCACCAGGGAGTATAGTTTTCTTTGATCCAGTTTAACCATTATCATAATCATCATCAACCTCATCATCTACTTAGATGCAGGGATTAATTTACCGTAAAAGTAATTTTCATATAACTGAAGCGTACCCTTGGTGACATTTCTATTTTTATATTTTCAAGCTTAAAATTTACCATTTGAAATGCCTTCCTCGTTTTTCATTCGTTTGAAATAATGATAGTAATCCAGATGAAGAAAATACAAGTTTTCAGAATGTTTTTCTGAATTTAAGATAACGGAAAATAGAACTAACTTTATTCTTCCTCTAGTGGCATAAATCTCTATGGAGATTTGCGTAAGGTTTTCTTCATTTAAATAATATCAAAAATGTTAGAAAACACACAACAAAGATGGCCATAAGACACAAAAGATTTTGCTTAAAACTTTTTTTTTATCTATAAATTTTAAAACATTTTTTTCTCTATTTGATGGCTATAAAGTGAACAATTCCCTTAGTCTCTTAAATAACTTACAAAAGCTGTGTTCGTTTACCTGCCAGTGGCGGACGTGTTAAAAAGGAAACAAAATAATAACAAAAGAAAAATAGGTCAGGAGGAATAAAAGTAATAAAAGTTGATTTCAATTCAAGAAGACAACAATAACAAAAGCGACCCATGACAAACAAACAAAAAACACATCCTAAGTTCTTGTGAGCTATAATACAAAGAAGTGAGTTAAAAGCCTCTCTATATACACAGGGGTAAGAAGAATAAGAGTTGACAAAGGATAGGTTTTGTGTAACGGATGGAATTTAAAATAAGTCATTTTGAATGGTTGATAGGTACAGATAAAAGACAAAAGGATGAGATGTAATAAATGTAATGGTGGAATAGCATAGACAAGTTATAGTGAATAAAGAATATATAAAATGGTAGCTTTCATAACCATTGACTATTATCATTTATCAGTCAAGCATCATAAGGCCCTGTTAGGTATTCTACCACTCTCCAAACACACACAAAAATAACGAACATAAGAGTCATCAAGTTCAAAAATATCTTAAAATATCTTCCTTAAGCATATTCAGGAATTCTCAGAAGATTCATTTGCTAAGTTCATTAACCATAATTAAAGCACTTTTGGAGGTCGACACAATTCTTAACTTAGCAAGGGTATAGGTATTGTCAGGGGCTTTAAATTAAAAGTTCTTCAAATTATATAGGTACCTTTTTCAAGTAAATAAAGCTTTTTATATCGTTGAAGAAGTAGGCACCATGTCCTCTAGTTCAATGAAATTCCCTTAAAAGCTATGTATATAATAAATGGGAAACATCTACTTGGAGTCATGTCTCCAAGTCGAAATCCCTCAATCAGATGAAATTATTTTATCCAAATGAACAAATGAAAAGGTGATATGAGAAAATTTATTAAATTATTATCTACCATTCAAAATTCAAATATCTATATAGGGTGTGATGTTTATGTTGTTAAGCGATTAGTATTGTTGATCCTAACGATAACAGTGTTGCCGAAAGTACTCCCATAGGAGTATTGCACTACTTTCAACACCTCTGTACTCCCGTACTCCTCCTTTCACATTCGTACTCCTATTTTTTTAAAGACCTAAAATATCTTACACTTGCAGCAAAGTGTAGTGTTAACCTTAATAAATTCAATTCACTTCAAATTTCAAATTTAATGCAAATTTGGCACTACTCTTATCTTCCAGACTGATGTCGTCAAAAATGGAATTTCTCTCTTTCTTGTTTGTTTTTGTTTTTTGTTGGAACTGAGATTTTGGTTGGGTGGCTCTGTTTTTTTTGTTTGAATTCCGTGAATTTTTATGCATATGTATTATGTAGTTCAATAAAATGAAAGGGTTTGTTAATTAATACTTGAAATATTGTAATTCCTATTAGGATAATTCAAAGTAAATATGTTTTATATAGATATTAAGTGAAATTGGATTACTTGGAAGAGTTAAAGTCAAAAAAAAGCTGTAAATGTGTCTTGTGTTGCTGGATGTTCCAAAAAAAAGTCAGCTGCTGTTCCTGGAAATTCAGCACCAAAATAACCTTGTGCAAGAGCCAACGATATTGAGTTTTCAAATGCTGAAGAAGAATTTGCTGTTGAAGTTGATATACACAGAGCAAATCAAAATCGAACTAAATATTTTTGCTTGATGATTTTTTTTAAATAAAGTATTTTTGAAGACTCAAAAATGTCTGTACTCCTATTTTTTTTTCAAAATAGTCCCCTTTTTTGGCTGCCTTATAATATTTCTCTCCGGCAACACTGAACGATAATCATCTGCTGTACTTTAAAAGCCCTTATCGGTGATATAAATTGAAGATTTAATTATGAAATCCTGATTATAGACTACCTTCTACAATGAGATAAACAAATAAAAATAAAAGGATTACCTTGAGCGCTTTGATTTCGTAAAATGTGGGAGTTGAAAACAATGAGAAACACAACAAAAGCTTTTATTCCTGTTGCGAAAACTTTTAATTGAATTATTTTATATTATCTATCTATAGGTATTCATCGCTGTTCGAATTGTTTAGGGCAGCTTTTAATGTACAATTTAATTTGTACAAATTGTTAATCGAATTTTTGTTGAAAAAGTGATGATGGGAATGAGTATTGAGTATCTTATAGATTTCTTATTCAAAATTTACATTTTAAGCATGCAGACTTTGCATACCTATTCGTGTTTTGAACTGATTATGAGTGTTCTATTCTATGCGGCAAGAATTTCTAAAAACTTATGGGGAATAAAAGAGTGAGCAAAATGCAAAGAAGATCTCTCCGCTGAAATTATAAAAGAATTCATGTTTTAAGTTTTTGTAGATCCAAGAACAAAACAGGTGATTTGAGTTCTTTGATGGTTTTGACTTCAATCAATAAACACCTATAACTAAGAGGAGATAAAGTCATTATAACAATGAACAAATAACGAGCCTCAAAAAGCAACAATTTGTTTTTTTTATCACTGACAGTATAGATGCGATTTTTCTCTATATTTAAATAAAACATTTTCAGACGTTATTCCATTAAATTTTTCGAGTTAATAACTTGTTTTCAATAATTTATTTTATTTGCCAACCTCCCTTGTTGAATCATCAAACCACGAAAAGCTTGGAATTAATTGGTTTCAATTCCATCCTGCTTCATTATAAGCTTTCGAACTTCTAGTACTTCCTAAACTTTTTTCTTCTAGATTCTTTAAAGTAAAGCAGTGAAGATAATGTTTGTCACCTGTCAGAAATACTGAAATATAACTGTTTTCGAAATTATATCAACTTATGGTACGTCAGAAAATCGGTTTTCACAGAACAAAGTATTTTTAAAACTACCCCAGATCACAATTACCTCAATTCACCCTAATTTTTACTGTTGTTTTGAGGACATTAAATAATCCGCTTAGAGTAAGCATCTAAATATATTCAGAACTGACAGATTTTGATTGTCTTTTTGACGACAAAATAAAAATAATATATTTTCATATGATTTCTGTGGTTCATTAGATTTCAGTTAATCCGTATATGTATTTTCCATTTTATTTAAAGGACTGTCATTTATCAAAATTAAGAAATAGTCGAAATAAACAGCTAAAAGCGAGGACAATTAAAAACTATATGTGTTTGATATGTTGGGCGTAGTCAAAGTTGCCATTTGTAAGTTTACTAAGAAGTAAATAATAAGTTCATTTTACATACCAGATATTAAAATTCCAGAGACTTCTTCCGGTTTTTCTTGGTAAAATCGTACATTCTAGAGACATCACTTATATTAAGAGAAAGTCAGCTGCGAAAATCTTGTAGAATAAATTTAAATGGAGCAATATATCATCAATTATTTTTTGAAGTTCTATAAAGAACTTAAGAAATCAATGAGAATATTTAGATATAATTAATGAAATTACATATTTTCTCGGAGTTGCTGTTTGTATGTGCATCAATGCTTTTTTTGTTTATTTGTTTACCAAAATGAAAAAAAAAATATTCCACAACAATTATTTGGAGTATCGAAATTATCGAATAATGAAGCTAATATAAGTAATAGCCAATATGGCTTCCAAAAATGTTAATCAACTGAAGTTGTTTTTATGGAAAACATATATGAAGGAAAACTTTAGGTCTGACAAAGGTTTTTGATTTGGTGAGCCTCATATGTTCTTCCAAGAAAAATTCAGAGGTTGTGTTTCAGAGGAAATATCCTCGAATGTCTCAGCTTTTATCTTTTTAACCGAAAACAACTTATAAACATAAATGAAGTTTGTGGAGACATATTACCGTCGCTAAATGGAAATTTGGTTTGCGTTTGCAGATGATTTAGCATAATCTTACACTGCTTCAAACACAAACAAGCTTACAGAAGAAATAATTAATGACGACTTGTCATTTATGCAAAATGGTTTCTATTCTAAACTTAAAAATCTTAAAAATTCTTACTAGTGGTATAGAATCTCTTCTGCTGATATAAAATCGTAAATATTGTTTTATTATTGTTATAAACTAATATCTACATATGTATTAAATTCTTCTCATCATATTTCATTTCCATTTTTCTTGTATTCCTTTCTTCATTTTTATAATTTTCAGCAGCTTAGCTTTGCTTTCTCACTCCTCTTCTTCCCTCCAAACCAAAAACAACTTAAGTCTTCTCTCTTTATTGTGGCTCAGAAATAAGGAAAATAAACTTTGCTACTAATATCTGTATCACAAGGTGTTTAATCTTTTTTTATTTTCAAAAAATCGTGTCTAAATATATAGTACCTGGGAGACCGAGCTTCGCTCGGCTTTTTCTAATTGAAAAAAGTGAAATATGTATGAGAAATATAGACATGGCAGTTAATAGAAAACAACATATGTCATCCATTAAATTTGTTCACATTATAAATGCGTTCAATGGAGATGCTTCCATATTATGTACGTGGAGATAAATATGTAGACAGTTTGACATAATGTGGAGATACATGTGGAAATACCTGCACACATGTGGAGATACATTGATGCATCGACATATGTTTGGATAAATTTGGTGGAGATAAATATGTGGAGTTACATTTGGAGATTCCTCCACTTGCATACATATGTGGAGATACATGCGGAGATTCCTCTACGAGCTAAGGCGGAGGTGAAACCACAGGTATAACCTTGAGTGGCACGCATTTCGGGTTAAACGGATTTTAACTCCCTTATTGTGTTTTCTGTACCTCTCAGTGAGTGGTACAAATAACAGAGTTGTTAAGACTGCAGTGTTTTTGAGACTGCACTAATAAGACTTTTTTCTTTAGTATTTTAACTTACAAAAGTATTTTAACTGTAACTATACAGCCAGCAGTTAGTACTTACTTTCTGAAAAATTTAAAATTGGACACCATATTGTTGTTAGGGTTTGCATATCCGCACCAAGGTGTCAGAACAAAGAATATTATTTGGAGATGAACCCTGCTTTTGCCATAAATGCAGATATTTAAGAAATATAAATTTCTTCATTATTTCTTGAAAGTGAAAACAGAAACGACTTACATATAATGGATTGCAAAGAATTGATTTTAAAAGTTGGAGATTATATAAGACAATATAATTGTCAAATAGAGCATCTTCCAGAAATGGACCAAAACATCTTGCGGAAAGACAATTAATTATTTTTTCGAACTAAAATCGATTCCAAGTACTTTTCACTTACCCATACAAATTTTATAATCTTGTCGAACAAAAAAATGTTCCACATACGTCTAAGTGACCCATAATAAAATACATTTTCTTCGAAAATTATACAATAATTCTTCCTCTCCCATATACAGGGTGTCCCGAAATCACCGCCTCAGAAGAAAACCAAGAGTTTCTGAGGTCATTTTAAGTCGAAAACAAAATCATCAAAATTGAAAAAAACTAAAGCTTAGCTCCTCTTTTAAAAAAAAAGTTGCATCGTTAGACTTAAAATAGAATTCAGCATCCTTTGGCACATCCTTATAAGGTCTGGATGATACTTATTTTTATTAGCTTTGAAAGTTAAATCATTATTTAAATACAAAATTTCCTCCAGATAGTTAGCACTGTTGCTTTAGCGCCCCTTTAGTTAAGGGCCTGGGTGATACAACAAAAGTGGGCGTGGAAGGGCGTGGGCGGTTTATCCAATTTTTTTTTTTTATTTTGTTCTTGCTTATCAGTACACTTCCTGATAATTTCATCCAAATCGCTGAAGCCATTTACAAGATTCCAATATATAACAAAAGTGGGCGTGGCAGTGGCGGATTTAAATAACGCTAAATTCCAAAAAAAATTCTCGTTAAGCTATGCAAACTGCAAATTTCATTCATATCTGACCGTTCCCGAAAAACCTAAGAAGTAAAAAATTTCATGCAAATCGTTGGATCCGTTTCGGATATTTTTTGTTTTTCAATTTTTCTCACTCATAAGAATGAACTCTAAAACTTTTACTCAAATAGTTTGAGTAGCTTCCGAGAAATAGAAATAATAAAAGTAGTCGTGACATTGGCGGATTTTATTAAAATCAATTTTCAATTTTTTTCTTGTTCATATCTAAAAATAAACTGAAAATTTCGAATTGTGTTCGAGAAACCAAAAACTAATAAAAGTGGGTGTGGCAGTAAGCGAATTCTACATATTTCTTTTAAAATTTTGTTCCTACTTATAAAAGAGAACGCTCACTGAAAATTTTATGCAAATTGTCGGAGCCGTTTCCGATAAACTAAAAACGACAAAAGTGGACGGAGCAGTGGGCGGATTTCACTAAACTTTTCTTAACTTTTTTTGTCTTATTGATGAGAAAAAAATCTGAAAAATTCATTAAAATGGCTAGTTCCGTTTCCGAGAAAACAAGCAATAATAAAAGTGGGCGTGGCAGTGTGTGGATTTTAGTAAAAGAATTTTTCAATTTTTTGTTATAAGAATAAACTCTTATAACCTCATAACCTCATTTAAATCGTTTGAATTGTTTTCGAGACACTAAGAAATAATAAAAGTGGGCGTGGCAGCAGGCGGATTCTACTTATTTCTTTTTAAATTTTGTTTCTACCTATAAAAGAGAACGTTCTCATAAAATTTCATCTAAGTTGTAAGACCCGTTTCCGATAAACTAAAAACTTAATAAGTGGGCGGTGCAGTGGGTGTTGCTGTGGGCGGATTTCACTAAAGTTTCCTTTACATTTTTCTTCTTATTGAGGAGAAAAAACTCTGAAAAATTCATTAAAATGGCTAGTTCCGTTTCCGAGAAACCAAGCAATAATAAAAGTGGGCGTGGCAGTGGGTGGATTTTAGTAAAATAATTTTTCAATTTTTTGTTATAAGAATAAACTCTTATAACCTCATAACCTCATTTAAATCGTTTGAATTGTTTTCGAGACACTAAGAAATAATAAACGTGGGCGTGGCAGTTGGTGGATTCTACTTATTTCTTTTTAAATTTTGTTCCTACCTAAAAAAGAGAACGCTCTCATAAAATTGTATCTAAGTTGTCGGACCCGTTTCCGATAAACTAAAAACGAAATAAGTGGGCGGTGCAGTGGGCGTTGCTGTGGGCGGACTTCACTAAATTTTTCTTTAAATTTTTCTTCTTATTGAGGAGAAAAAAACTCGGAAAAATGTATTAAAATGGCTAGCTTCGTTTCCGAGAAAGCAAGCAATAATAAAAGTGGGCGTGGCAGTGGGTGGATTTTAGTAAAAGAATTTTCCAATTTTTTGTTATAAGAATAAACTCTTATAACCTCATTGAAATCGTTTGAATTGTTTAAGAGAAACTAAGACATGATAAAAGTGGGCGTGGCAGTCATAGAATTTTACTAAATATATTTTTTTATTTTTTTTCTCGATCATGACAATAAACACTGAAAATTTCATCCGAATCGTTGGAGCCGTTTTCGAATAGCCAATAACTAATTACAGTGGGCGTTGTAGTAGGCGGATTTTACTGATTTTATTTTTTTAATTTTTTTCTTACCCATGAAAGTAAACTCTGAAAATTTTATTCAAATCGCTTGAGCCGTTTCCGAGTAATAAAGATATTTCAGACCGATTCCGTCATACTTAAAAGTAAGAAAAGTGGGCGCGGGGTGGGCGGATTTTACTAAATTAAATTTTTTATTTTTTTTCTCGTTTATCGTAATAAACTCTGAAAATTTTATCAAAATCGTTGGAGCCATTTCCGAGAAACCAAATATATATAAATATATAAATATATAAATATATAAATATATAAATATATAAATATATAAATATATAAATATATAAATATATAAATATATAAATAAATATACAAGAATAACTCGTTTAAAGTAATAAGATATAAATATATAAATATATAAATATATAAATAAATATACAAGAATAACTCGTTTAAAGTAATAAGATATTTAGACACAAAATGTTTTTGATATTCTTGGTACCGATTTTGGTGCTTACAATTTTATTTTATTTTTTAATTTCTTAAGTTACTTTTTTGAGTTAATAGATATGTATACAGAAACTCAGTTTTTAATTGAATGATAAACAGTTTTGACATTACCATTTAGTTAACGAGTACTGCACATCACCAGCGTACGAGTAGAAGTAAAATACGCTGTTAATGTGCACCTCTATAGCAAATTCAAAAGAGAACCTTTTTAATATCTCACATTGGTCTTTAAAAGAAATTTTATTTTTAAATATTTAATTAAATTATTAAAATTTTGTTCAGTAAAACTTCATGATAGAACCTGATTATCTAAATTTCCCTTATTCAATTATTTTCTATATTATACCACCAAAACATAATTGTCTTAACACTGGGAATTATTTTTGTATCCCGATAATAGATATAAATGAATTTTGAACTTATTAATTATTTTGCAAAAAAAATGATAATATTTGTTTATAGACTTACTTCATAAGAAGCTATTTGTTCCTAAATTTAAAATTTATTAATTTCTTTCTTTTTTTTTAATTAAATTTTACTTAAGTTCTTAAACTGAATTAAGAACTTGTAGTAAAAAATTCTTCTACCCTTCCTTATAAGCGATGTTTAAATAAATAAAACACAATTTAAAAACAAAACCTAATAACGGAAGTAACAAAATTAAACAAAAATATTCATTTGCTGTTTTAACTTTCAAACACTTTTGAAAGGACAAAATATTTCTCAATTCTAAAAAAAGAACAAATTCAAACCTTGAACAAAATGAATGCTCTTGTCCTTGAAAAATATATACCTACTACCTAAATGTCTTGTATTAATCATGTTTTTTAATACAAAAAAGAGGACAAAAAAATACCCAACAACAAAAATTCATGAGAAATATTTCAGTTCATTTTTTGTCTTTCAATTACTTAATATTTATATTTAATTATCCTTAAGAGTCTTTTCACACTTTTAAGCAAATCTTGAAACCCTTCATTAATTTTCCAAATAGAATATCCAATATACATATTCTGGAAAGTATATAAATCTTATACATATTTTCCCAAAGGATACTCAAATAGCTGCACAAATCTTCTTTTTTTTTCGGGGGGATTTATGTTATTTTTAGTTGATTATGATGATGGCTTATAAACGCTCAATGAGATCCCTTTTAAGTATTTAAGTGAAAACGTTTTGTGGGTCTTCCGTGTGGGAGTCCTTTTTCACATACATTCATATGTACATATATACTATACGGGTCGTTGTTTGTTTGATATAGAACATATAGTAATGGAAGGGATAGGTCGTATCATTGAATGAAATAAGTTAAGTTACTTAGAATTACATCAATTTCTTTATTATATATTTTGTAAGAAACAGACTTATAAAAATTTCTACACAAGAATAGCAACTTTGACAATTTAAGAAGAAATAACTTAAGGATACGAGATTGACGTTTCGTTTCTCCGATAAAGATAGTTGTAGGTATAGGTGTTGCATAATTTGTGTCTCTTCTTAACATGTTGATCTTATCAATTTTGACTAACTCGACTTTAGTCTGGAAACATATTGCTATGGAAATATACACAAAAACACTCTTAATTCAATTTGACAAATTCCAATCGATTTAACACCGAAATTCCAGGCCACAGATTTTGTTGATTTGGTTTCTTGGATCTTACCCTTTTTTGGGAATTTTCTAAGCCACTAACTTCAAAAATGAAAGCAAATTCTGTCAGACAAGTAAAAAGGTCAATTTTTAGTACCTAAAGATTCTCTAGAGTTTTTTTTTATTTTGATTCACTTGCTTTGAACCCAAAATTTACTATATACAACGACGACCATGACGAGGACAACATATTATATAATATATATCATATATCTAAAGATCAAATCAATAGGATTCAATTATCGAACTTTTGTATCCTTGAAGTCTGTAGGTTTTTCGCAAATTCCAATTTCATGCATGGAATGATTTCTTTAGTGAATCACCAGATTAATGTGTTTGAGTTGAAAACCAAGGCAATTTGATTGACTGCAATGTGTAAAGTTTATTGTTTTGAAACCATATCGTTCATTGTTTGTTCCGGAAAGGGAGTCTCTATTGTTGTAGGTATACCTAATCTACCTATATTTCTTGTGTATAAGAGGAATTGGAGTTGAAGAAGTATCACTTGTAAGGGAGTTATTTTCATTGTGCTGATTTTATTGTTCCAATTTTCCATGTTAGCGAATGTTTTGAGAGCGTTGAAAGAATTTATATTCTTCATCAGGAAACACTTTAAAAGAATATTGGTGGATGAGTGTTAAATTTTTTACAGTACCTATATCATATCATTGGAAAGGCTTCAAGTCGCGAGTTGTTGTCAGCTGCTTTTAAGTGTTTTAATTTATTTTGTTTTCTGTAATGGCTCTATGGACGCTGTTGACATTGGACTGCCTCCTCCGACTTTTCTTTTACAACTCAGTACTTTATCTCACTCCCACTTCATGGTTAGAAAGCGGTGACAAAAAAGGCATCTCCAATGTGAACAGCCCGTGGCGTAATGGTTAGTGAGTAGGACTATTACGCCGAAGGTCTATGGTTTCGATTCCCAGCCTATATGCCACCTAAAAACAGAAATGTTTTTCACGGGCTACTGCCTTTTGGGAGGAATTGACAAATCCTTCAAGAGTATCTCTTGTCATGAAAAAGTGCTTCTCATCTTAACCATTCGGATTCGGCAGAAAATTTTAAATCCCCTCCATTCCTGCTAATAACACGCACACAGAAATGGTTGAGACTGGAGAGTCGTAAGTCACTGGTTCTACACGAGCTACACGAGCCACCCAATTTACTTATTTTTATTTTTAATGTGAACATCGTCATGGAATATTTGGAAAAACGTAGAATTAATGTCTCAGCTGTCAAATTTACTATCACTAAAAAGAGTGTTGCCATGGAGTGGAAAAGATACGGAAAAGCAAATTATTCAGTGCTACGAAAGGAAATTTAAGCAGTAATCAGATCAGTTAAACATGATCTCATTTCCTAGTTCGTTTCTTAGCAACAGACTTGAATTAGATGGGCTTCTTCACTTGGTCCTTTTTGAATGTTTAATTAAATCAACAACAATTAATATAAAAGTTTGAAAACATTGGCCGCAGAAATTTTAATTATTGTGGTGCTATTGCTCAAAGCCATAAATATTTAAGTGTCACCTATTTAACTGTCACAATTTTAAAGTTTTAATATTTAAACAAAAATGAAACAAATCTATTTCTAAGTAAGCATAGGAATTTATATTAAAAATATCTTCATAGGTCTTTATTCCCATATAGAAGATGGAATGTAAATATGTAAATTCAATCAATAATTTTACTTCTTTATATATGAAAGATAAATTCATCTCCGGAAAAACTATTTGACAGAGCCTTAAATAAATTATTAATAAATGCAAAATAATCAAACACGTAAATGTTGAATTTTTGGGCTTTTAAAAGTTTTATCGATATAACATGACAGTCACATAAGTTCTAACATGCATGTATGTGGAATGTGTATGTAACATTTGGTTGGATGCATGAAAATAAATTTTAATTCAACCGGAATAGTGCTGAAACTTTTTTTACTTTTTCACAATCACAATTTTAAAATGTCATAAAGTTTTTGATGAATAAAGTTGGATGGGCATGAGGATAAATTGAAGATTTGTTTTTTGTTTGGCTTCAGTATATATGGGTGATTATAATTACTCAAGAGGAAATTAATAGTAGGGCATAGATACAAATTTACAAAATATGCAAGACTGTATTGCACGAATTTGCTATGTGGTTAACAAAACAAGTCAAAAGTACCTAGTAAAAAATGGAATTTTTGTTTGATTTTTGTTCCTGTTAAAAAAAAAGTATTACAGTCAACTTATAAAAAGACCGAACCGTATTATAAAAAATCTAATATAAGTGAACGTGTTTAAGGTTTATATTGATAATGCCAGTTATTGCCATTTAAATTCAGTAAAAGTACACTTTTCGATTGTGATGATTTAAATTTATATGTTCTTGACAAGTTTTGCCTGATGATGAGCATAATCATGCTCGAAACGTCGCTTAATAACTAACATCTTTCATTTGACCTAAAGCCCACTAAACTAAATCATATTATTTTCAAAGTTCTAAAATGCAATATATTTTGTACAGTTTTCAATAATCACACTTATAATATCAAAATTGGTCAACCCATAAAAAGTTACACCTGAATAACTCAAATATAGGGCAATTTTCTCAAAAAAAATCAAGCCTTTTATTTGCGTATAATGTGAATTATTTTTGGCAAAAACCTAAAGCGCAATTTTTTTACAATCAATTCGGTCTTTACAGGTAAGATGTTTGATAAAAATTATCATAGTCGTTAACGATAAAAATTAAAAAAAAAAACAAAAACAAAATCGTTGTATGACAACTACCCGTTCTAGATAAGTTATGAACAAAATTCTAATCTATCCACTAGGAAATTATACAAAAATTCTCTGTACCAAATTTGAAGTAAATCGGCTAACTCGATTAGATTCTAGCTTAGAACCGACGAAGGAAATAGTGTTTCCATTTGTTTTTCATTTTTATGTCTCGATCTTGTTAAAATCGAAAAATAAAAAAAAATTGTCTAGGTATCGGTCATTTTGCCAGGTTATCGTCTCGGAATGTTCACGATCTCCTCACGATTTTTGTTTGTGTTTTTGATGGAAGAAATATCGACCTAGACCTAGAAACTTCTAAATTAATTTTTATAACTGTCCACTTAGACCGACGACAGTCTCAAATATTTTCAGAGTCACAGTATTAACTTGCATTCAATTGTCAAGTTTATTAACTACGACTTTACTGACTGCATTACCAAAGTACTTCAGTCTTTTGCAGCTCTAATGAAAGTGCTTAGTTAATTTCTAATTATTCATAAATCAAGTATAAAGTTGATCAAAAATTAATTCACGAAATAAAATATGTTATTTTATTAGTAAACAATCAACTGCTTCACGTTTAGAAGGAAATCTAACACTTTCTCACAAAGTGTGAACTATTGCCCACATCCTTTCGCATATTGGAGCTTGTAAAAAATATAGTGTCATCAGCGTTTGTTTTCTTTTTATGTCTAGTCGTTGAAAAAATATCTGGGGTATTTTTAACTCGTTAATCCACCTACTTTGGCCGAATTAGCTAATTAACATGAATTATCATCAATTTTGTTTTATTGGTTAGATTTCGCAATAATTTTTAACTGATTAAAAATAATTCATGTTTGCTTTGAATTTATTTATATAGTAGTGTAAGCGGTTAAAACTTTTAAAATAAAAAACTCACTCAAATCATGTTTATTGATTTACCACAAATCAATTGCAAGCTCATAAATTGTCCACAATATTTTATTTTTTTTTGCATTTTGCTACCAACGAGATAATAATAATAATTCTTTGCAGTTTTTATATTAATTTACGAATATTCATTAGTTAATGGGATGAAACTCAAATAAATTTTTTTTAAAATATAAATTATCATTTTAAAACTCATGCGTTAATATAAGTAGGTCGGTTGTTCTCAGAAACAACAATTAATTTTCATTGATATAGATACTTTAACGTTTGCGTGGTTTTATTATAAATATTCTTTAATACCTTTACAAAATAAAATGTATGCATGTCATTGATCCTTATCTACTCATTATTTTTTTAAATCACAAAAAAAAATTTAACATAACTTCAATAATGACTTACTTATTTTTTGTATTACTTACGGTATTAACATTTTACATTAGAAAAAAAAATGGTTTCCAATTTCCACGCTGACTTTGAAAAGAATTGAAACCTATACATAAATGAAAATAAACTTTCTACCGATGATGAGAAAAACAAAGAAACGACCCTTTTTTTGTGTCTGTCTGCAAAATAAAAAAACAATGTTATGTCAAAAGTTTAATTAAGAATTTCTTACTTTTATTTTCTTCGAAAAGCAATAGCAACATTGTGTCAGCGACCAGTATCATTAAAGTAATAATAATTAACAACAGCACCAGTAGAACAGCCATCGGAATAGGAAAATGTTCTTCAGATATAATGTACATCTAACTAAGTACAAAAATTTCCATTGCTCATTTAAAATTACTTTAAAAATGTTTACAAAAGTATACAGCTTATACCTACTTAAGTAGTTGATGAAAGACTTAAGGTATTTGCGGTATCTACTTGCTGTAAATTCAAGAATGCGTAATTTTATTCAAACATTCGAGTATTTAGGGGAAGGATGTGTTTTTTTCTGGGAAGTAAATTTGTGATAAGCTTGTGTCAGGGTGTGAAACGTGATGTATTTAAAACAAAGAAAAAAAAAATCATTCAAGCTGCTAGAAGATAAGAAGTTTAAGAATTTACAGAGATTGAATTTAAAGCACGAAATGAATTTCTTCTTTTGTGTTAGATTAAGATTTTTTTATCATTGCCAAGGGGAGTAGCTCCTTCAATATTCTACATATCGACCGACGCACGGTTAAAGTGTAAGACCTTAAAAAAAGAAAACACCATGTTTTAATTGCGATGTAAATACAGGTATATATCTTATATTTTTATATACATATATGACAAGTTACATTTATGAACAAAATAAGTCGAGATTTTGATCAAACATTGACCATGAAAATAAATGACGTTACGAAGAAGAAAAAAATTATTAGTCTCTGCACTTTTTCTGAGGACCAAAAATAGCAGAACTTGTCAAACAAAATTTTTTATAAGTTGAGGCTTAAATTATTTCAAAAACAAATTTTGTCTTGAATTTTTATAAAAAAAAAAAACAGATTTTTGGTTGAAAAAAAAAATTTTTCTTTGAACTAAAAATAACGCTAACAATGCGACATAAAAAAGATTTCAAGAGTAATGGGTGGTCGAGAATACAAAAAATCTCAATTATCAGTCAGTCTGATTCCTATATTCGAAGCCAATGACGTAAAATAATTATGAAGAAACATTTTTATAACTAAAAGCGTGTTCTTATTTTCATAGAAGTTATTTTTCTGCGTAATTAAATATTTGACTGTTAATTCGTATAATTATTATACAACTGTTCTTATTTTGATCTAAAATAACTACGATTTTAATTAGTTTTGTTCTATGAGCCAAAATAAGTATGGTCTACTATTTTAACTAAACTAATTTTACAATAAACTGTGACTGACTAATAACTTCGATAGAACTTTGACTTTCTCATTATTGGTCAACTGCAATTTAAATTAATTTTTTTAGCTTTTAAGAAGTATAAATAAATAAACTATAAATATCAAAATTAAAAAAAAAATTCTTGAATTTTTTAAGACAAAATTTCAATATTTTTTTTAAAACAAAATATTTCAAAAACGAATCGAATTTTTAAAAATTAATTTTAACTTTACATTATTAAAAAAAATTGGCAACATTTTTTTTTTCAAAAATGTGTTAAAAATTGATCAGCATTCACAGTTTTCCTATGTTCCTTTGAAAATTTTGCACACTCATCAACGAAACTAGAAAAATATATACATATTAACTTTCAATACATTTTTACCATAAATAATTTTTATGTTCAAAAATGAGTAAAAACTTTTTGATTAAACTGGATAATTTAACTGCCACATGATCGATTTTCTCTTTCAATGATATTCAATATGGCCTATTAGGGGTTCCAAATCAAATTTTTACTATCAAAATCCATCCGTCTTAAATTCTATTTTATTAAATCCTAGTTAATTATTACATCCCATCTATTTTATCAAGCTTGCTATTAATAAAATTTATTGCACATTTTTTTTCCCTTCCGCAATTGAAGAAAAAAAAACTTAGCTCTTAAATATTTCGTCCTTGAGACAAAACTAGCACCATTAACAAGAATCCAAATACTAAATCTCGTAATTAATTTCATCAATATATAATATAGCGATGATGGTTTAATTGTTCGCATATTTTCACATCGCTAGTGCTATTAGGAATATACTCTTATACAGTCCCTTAAGAACCTCTTCTTAACCAGCCTTCTCAAAAGGTCTTCAATTTTTTCTTATTTTCCTTCACCATTCAAAGAAGACAAATGAGTTATCTTTCGGTCACAATTCTGGACTTAACATTTTTCAACATTGTACATTATAACTTGCACACCCGATGAAGGCTTTTTTTTTTGAAGAGAAATTGGATGGCTGGACGGACAGTCCGATGCGATGGACAGACAATTTTTAACGACACATATAAATCTTAATGGTAAGCCTATGATTTCTTCCAGTATACAACTTCAAGTTTCCCATAATAACGTGATTCTGTGCCAAATTCATGACGCATAAACAACAGCCGCCACTTGGTCGACAAGACAGAGTCTTTTACATTCAATGTATAAAGTGGGTCAGGTCAGGAAGTGGGCGCTGTTTCTAATGGAAGAAGATACTATTTTGCTATACGCCTACACATATAAGCTTATATTGATTTTCAAGGCCTTGATCTCGGTGATGTTGAAACCCTTCTGTAAGCTATTGGTCTGTATTCTTTGTTGATGGTGGAATGAATGATGGCGTCTGATTTGACTGAATTGATGGTTCTTTCTGCTCGTGTGTATGTTTTAGAATCGAATATCGAAATATGTATAATCTCCTAACTTTTTGTATATTTTTTGATTTATGTTTTTGTCTTAAGTGGAAGCTAAAAATATTATTTTATTACCTTGATGTTGTATAAAACCGGACGCAAATATTTCGCCATTGTCATTTTTTTATTATTTCTTATAGATTTGATTGGAATCCCAAGGCCATAAGAATTATTATATTTGGTTGTAAAACAGAATTTGGCAGAATTTTCATTTGATCATTTGATACCATTCTTCGATGTAATAATTAAAAAAAAAAAAAAAAACTGTTGGAAAATGGAAATTATTAAAATGTAAACAAATCATTTTATTTGGTTTGGTCATTTGTAACTATAACTATCATGCAAATTGAAATCTGTCATATTTTTGTAGGTATCTGTGTATATTTTTATGAACAAAAATGAAATATCAAAAAAATATTGGTCACCACTTATATTCTTATAAAAATATTTTAACATTTGGATCAGTGAAAAATTCGAAACCTAATGGTATTCTATTTTACTTCATTTTTCTTTTCACTTTGTTTTCTTTTATGATAAGATTTGAGTTTAAACAATTTAACTTATTTATTTGTTAATTAATTTATTTATTTTTTGCTTATTTAAAATTTTAATTATTGTTTAAATAACTTACTGAATAAAAATTTTTTGTTTTTAATTTTGAACGTTTTTTTATCCTTAAAGGTAAACGAACGTTTTCTACTTTGAAACCGATAAATGCTATTCAATAAGGAACAGCACAGTATTCTTCTGGTCATCTGACTTTCTGGAATAGAAAATTTTGTTTTGTAATTATTTAAGAACCGCTCCAATGGTTTGACTGTTCTGGCAATTCATCGCAGAAATTGGAATCACAGATGAATTATCTAATTATCTAAAAAAAATCTATAATTATCTAAAAAAAAATCTATAATTGTTACGAGATTTTTGTATACATATTATAAAGGGTGTCCCAAAATAAACGCGAGATTTGAATTTGCCACTATTTGTAAAGTAAAAAGTTGGCAACCCAATAAAAAAAAATTTACAGCTAACAGTTTAGGGTTAGAGAAAATGGAGCATTACATCGAACAACGTATTTTCAATGACAGACAAAATTTCTAAAATAATGAAAGTTTGGCGTCTAGAGTTCGAACACACAGAAAAATAATTTTTAACCGAGAGCGTTTTTCATTGGATTAAAAAAAATGTGTTAAATATTACGTAGTCAAGGCTAAAAATTACACACTTCACTATATTAGTTCTAACGAAGTATGACTCAATTACAATTAATTTTGTTAAAATAAAAACCTAAAAAGGTTATACTATAATAGAGAAACTTTGTTAGGATTTGCAATTTTAAAGATCGTTTATGTTAAACGAGTTGCTTGCATCAAATAAATATAGGTATATTTAGTAAATTTAATTTTGTTTAATCGAATTGACTTGTATTATTTAACCTGGTGAGTTTGCAGGTTGTATATAAACAATGTTTGTTATTTAACTTAACCGAGTTTTACTTTGTTTTTAACCGAGCATTTTTCTGCGTGAAAAATTGGTATGGTCGGAATGTCGATTTTATTTCAAAAAATTTAAGAATAAGTAAATAAGGGAAGAATATAAATAATGTTTGTACTTTATTTTGGCAAATAAAATTAAAATATAACTTTATAAAAAAATAAATGGAATTTAATATTAAGTCATCCCCCTCCTCCCATCATAGCAAGCTATATCTAAGCCACTGACTCAGAATATACCGAAAGCCCAAATTCCCGAAAATTTAACTCGAAATGAAATAATTAAATCTTAAGTTTCACATTGATTTTTATTTTATTTTCGTTTCTTACTCCAATAAAACGCAAGTCACAAACAAAAATTTACAGCGTAAGTTTCCCAAAAATTAATTTCACAGCTTCTTAAAAAAAAAAAAAGCATTTTCATTAAAAAAATGTCAAACCTTTTTACACTTTATCAACTATATTTTTCATTAGCATTTGTTCGTATGTATTTACATGACCTTCTCATATTTAAAGTTCCATGTATTAATATTGAGTATAGTGTACATATATTTATATATGTATGTAAGGAGATATTTATGTTTTCATACAAATAAATAATAATATTATATTATACTCTTTATAAATACATCAACTTATCAATTTGAAGCTTTGTAGTATGGGAATTTAAAACCACTTAAATAGCTCGACAATGTCAATCTGCTTTAAACTCAAAACCCATAACACTTTGACTTATATATTTATATATTATTATATATTGATATATTTATAGCTATTTTCACATTCTTCAAAATTCAAAATCCTTTTATAATGTCTCATAAAATAAACTTCGACAGCTTTCTAGCTTCAAATTTATTAAAAAACAAACATTACATGCACTACACGATAATAATAATTCACACTTGGCCAACCTTTCCTTGATGGGTGTTCGCAATATTTTGCATATAAAATATTTTACCTAGAATATGGAAATTTAATTTACGTTTTCCTGCCATAAAAGAGGAAAATATAAAGTAGATGCATCGTATTCGACTATACCATCATACCTACTCTTATACTCGTGTAACGAATTACGTTCACTTTAAGGCCACTTAACAACTTTTGCAAGAGATTGTCTGAGTTGCAGTTGTTGATATGTGGGTAGTATAGAAGCTAAAGGTGGTGTATAAGTAAGGTACCAATATTATGTACCTACATGATTCATCCTTTGTTAATGGAAAGTCAATATAAATTTTGTTTTTGCTTCAACGAACTATGATACTGATTTAAGCTCCTTGTATACTTGTACTTCCTCAAAGCCCCTGATGCTTTGAATTTTGTACTTTCGGAAACCTAATAGTTACTCCATGCTCTAAAGTTTCTATACCAGTTGAGTGCATATTTGAAAATGGATTTACTGAAAAAAAAAGAAATCAGTTAAACGTTGCCAAAGTCCTAAAAAATAAAATACACTATGTACTTCTATCGATTGCATGGTCTTCCTTATATAGTTAAAAGCTATATACAATAGAATTATAGTATAAAGTATGGTAATGGTTCAATAATGTACCGTTATGGCATTTTGAAGCAAAGAACTCAGCTGAAGCGAAACGAAAATTTTCATACAAAAATTGTAACAACAAAATCGTAAACGAAAAATTTCGTTCTTATTTTTGTTTTGCAGTACGCTGCTCAACGATAGCAGAATATTTGGAGAAGTCTCCACTCCTTTTTCGGACTGAATTATTTGCCCGAACCATTAATTGCCTGCGGAAAAGTGACATTTTGAGTTTTTATTTGAATTTGTTGTTTCTTTGATCACAGCAAAGGCTTCTGTGATTTTTTTTGTTTTTTTTTTTATTTTTTTTTTAAATTGGTGACATTTATTTTTTCCGTAGTCGTTTCGTTTACATTTTCGTTATCAGTTTGGAGACCACCTGAAATTTTCGTTTTGCTTCAGCTGCGTACTAGGCTTAAACGAGAAAATCTGAGATAAAAACTACTAACAATAATTGATTTTTTTTCTTCGATTTTTATTCTTCCCAAAAAAAAATATATGTACATATTATGTACTTAACCAACTAAGAGGCTGTTTTATTTTCGCAGGATGATCCATATGGATCGTGGGTCATAATAAAAAACGGCTAAAGTTGGCCAGGCTATCAATGAACAATTTTCTCTTTATTTCCGTTTGGTAATTTTATTTGTGAATTTGTTGCCAAAAACCAAAATTAATGTATTATAGGTACTGCAATAATTGTCTTAGGCATTTCACTTTTCAGGTACGAAGTTTAATCAAAATCGTAACAGTTATTTTTGATAAAATATTAAAGAAAAGAAAACAGAAATGGTTTAATAGCAGCTACATTAAACATTATTTTTTGGACTTCTACACACCATCGTAACATTAATTTTTATTTAAACACCGATTTTTTTATACACAAATCCAATACATGTTCGAAAGAATGTCTCTTGCTTCGTTGCTTCCTATAAAAATTAAAATACAAAGTCTTCTGTGTTTTTCTAATAATGATTTCTAAAAGCAGTTTTTTTGAACGATAAAAAACGTTTCGGTAAAGGTATAGATAAGGTGACCGTTGAACCGTTCGTTATTTAAGGATTTTCGCATTTTTTATTTCGGTATAGGTAATTTTTGTTTTAATTCTTTTTATTTAACGAAAATTTTAAAACATTAATTCCATTGTTTTACTTGCGATATAAATATATAGGTAAGTTTTTGACCTTGGGACTTTATAAACCAATATGGTAATTAGCGCCGGTAATATAGTTTTTATCGGGACTTAAGTTAAGTTAATATGGACTTAGCTAATGGACTTATGTTGCTGTTGTATTTACGTGTAAAGCTTTTAGTTCCGATGTCGTTTTTTTTCGACAAATCTATATTACATGCCATTTATATACAATTTATAAGAAAGGCAACAAACAGACAGCGAAAAGTATTAAAACAAAAAGAAAAAAAAACAAAATGGGAACTCCACCATGGTCTGGTCACCATAAGTTCCGAAAAAAAAAATAAATTAAGTAACATAAAAACTAATTGCAAAGAATCTTTGAAAAATTATCAAAAGAATTTCTTTGAAGTGAAAATTGTTTTTGTTTCCCGGTGAGTAAATAATGAAAAATAACAGAAGGACTTTCACAAAAAAAATGAAAGGAGAACTAAACGCAGCATCATGTCGTCGAGTAATTTGCATAAGAACATTTAGATGAACATTTTTTTTTTTTTTTTTTGTATTTAGCTTTGTTTTTTTTTAGTGTCCATGCTGTGTTTTGCAAGGCGACATAATGTCCTTTTTTTGCCGTGAATAGAAATTGGTAGTTATAGAAGTTGGTTCTGTTATGCAACACATGCTTTATGCACAGAATAAATTTTTTTCTTGTACATTTTATTACAACCAGCATGAGTCCTTGACGTTGTCCTGGATTAACAGTTTTTTTTTAATGTAAAAGTTGTATGAAAAATTACACACTTAAGTTAATCAAAGCAATAAGATTAAGTCAGAATTTCAGTTTAAAAGTGTACAGAATAGAATAGAAAGAAAGAAAATATAAAGAAACAATTTTGTTTGGATTTCCACATACTAAAGCAATAAGCTTGCACGTTGGATAGAGTTTTTCACTCAATTAAATTAATTTGATGACTCAAAGTCTGCAAATATTATGAGAATTTAGTTTGAAACAATTTTTGAAATTTATTATTCGAATTTTGGTGAGAAAGAATATTTATATTTTCAAATGAAATGCGAATAATTACAAAGATGTATGTATATGTAAATATGTAGAAAGGTTATAGAAATTTTGCCATAGTTTAAAACATTTTACTAACATGATTTAATAAATATTGTTTTCCCCGTGAAAAGTTTAAATTTGGTTCTGATGATTAACTTGAACTTGAAACAATAACTCTTAATTTTGCAGGAAGAAATGTCAAAGAGTTTAATTATGGTAAAATAAAGTTAATTTAACTGGAATTATATAGTTTAACAGCAAGCATTTTAAAACCTAATTTTGACTTTGGTACATAGAGTATATATAAATTTCCTCAAACCCTGCTATTAGTTGGGTATAATAATAACGAGAGAGAATTCTCCCAATTTATTTAGCTAAATTTGCTATTAATAATTACAATAAATATTATAATATAGATATATATAAAAAAAAAATATGTTATTTACAATGGCATTGGCAATTAAATAGATTGTTTAACAAAACTTATTATTTCTTTTTTAAATTCAAACTTATTACTTATTTGTTTAACGTTATTTGGTAGATCATTGAAAAGTTTAAATCCTTTATAAATCAAACTGTTTTGAGATCTTGCATTTCTAAAAGCTTGCAGTCTTATATCCTCTCTATTTCTTAACAAATATGGTTGAACATCTCTGACGTAATGAATATATTTTGACAAGTATATTGGTAATAAATTATTTTTGATTTTAAACACAAAAAATAAAACATTGAAATAAATACGCTGTTTAACAGACATCCACATTAAAGTACTTAACATATGTACAATAGAAGTATATTTATTACATCGAAGTATTGCACGCATTGCTTTATTTTGAAGTTTTTGTAAATTGCACATAGAGCTTTCGTTAATTAAATACAAAACAGTAGAACAGTACTCAAAATGTGGTTTAATAATTACATTATAAATATTTATAGCAGTAATAGTGGTTACTTTACTTCGAATTCTTTTAAGAAAACCAATTTTTTTTGAAATTTTTTTTGAAATATATTGCACATGTTGCTCAAAACTTAATTTGGAATCAATTATAACACCTAAATACTTTATTTGTGAAACTTGTTCAACAGTTTTTTGATCTATAGTTACGTTAACATTAATACTATCATTTAAAACCATACACTTAGTTTTTGACACATTAAGTTTAAGTTTATTAGCCTTAAGCCATACATTTAAAACTTCAAGATCTTCTTTTAATAATCGCTCACATTCCTGGGTTGTTTCCGCTTCGACAAACAATAGTGAATCGTCTGCAAACAGAGCAAGCTCACAGTTCTTAATAGTTTTGTTCATATCGTTGATGTAGCAGTTAAAAAGGATTGGACCAAGTATGGATCCTTGCGGAACTCCCAGATCAATGGGTTCAGGATCAGACAAAACTTCATTGATTTTGGTTTGTTGGGAACGCCCGAATAAATAGCTTCGAAACCAATCAAAAGCGACACCACTGATTCCATATTTGCATAACTTCTCCATCATAATATTAGGATCGATCGTCTCAAAAGCTCGTTTAAGGTCAAGAAAAACACAAACAACTTTCTTACCCTTTGAGATAGATTCTTTCCACCTTATCAGAACCATGTTTACTGCAGATTCACAAGAGTGTGATTGACGGAAGCCAGATTGATTTTCAATTAAAACTTTGTTATCTGACAGATATTTTGAGAACTGTTTATATACAACTTTTTCGAGAACTTTTTCGTAGACAGGCAAAGAGTTAATGGGTCTAAATTCTTCACAATTAACAGTATTTTTAATTTTTTCAATAGGTGTTACAATTGAATTTTTCCATGTGCATGGAAACCGACCCTCTGTTAACGATTTATTGATTATCTTTAGCAATGCTGGACCAACTATATCTAAAGCATCGAGTAGAAATTTCGGTGACAGAAGGTCACTGTCTTTTTTATTATTTAGTTCTTTAATTGTTTTCATTAAATCATTCATTGTTATAAGATTAAATTGAAACGGATTTTGAACTACATGGTCTATTTGGTTAACAAATGGGACATTGTCAATTGCATTATTTATTGTTTTTACACTATTTATAAAGAATGCATTAAACCGCTTTGCTAATTCTTTGTCATCTGTGATAACATCACCACCAAACTCAACTTTTTTTATTTCACTTTTCATTTCTTTCAGCACTAATGATTTAAGAGTTTTCCACATATCTTTCTGATTAGAACAGTTTGATAAAGTTCTTTTTGTATAATTATTTTTCGCACGGTCAAGTTCTTTGGAATAAGTATTTCGAATAATTTTGAAATTACACCAATCGTCCAAACTATTTGTAAATACAGCTTTTCTTTTGGCAACGCGTTTTTGATTTTTAAGCGAGAGTAATTGTTGATTAAACCATGGATTTTCATTTTTTTCTCTTATGTTTTTGATTTTTTTAAACTGGTTTACTACAGTAATAAGTTTTTTTCTGAAGTTTTCCGCCGCTTGGTTAACATCAGTAACTTCATTTATATTTATATCACTTTGTTCAAATGCTAATAGTAAATTTTGCTTGGAGTATCTTAACATCTGTACTTTTTTTACTTTTGGTTCTGGATATGGTTTGTCTCTAAGGGGTAGTTTTAAGCAAAGGGATTCATGATCTGCAATATCAAAATCACTATTGACTTGAGTTACTAAACGAGAACAATTAGAAATAACATAATCAATTAAAGTTCTAGAGGTACTCGTTATTCTCGTTGGTTCACTTATCATCTGATTACATCCATTTTCAAGAATAATTTTACTACATTCGCGCTTGTAAATATTATTTTCATCGAACCAGTCAATATTGAAATCACCAATCAGAATAACATTATTATTGTCTTCGACTAGATAATCCATCAACTCACTGAAATTATCACAAAACTGTCTATTCGATGACGACGGAGATCTATATAAGCCGGACAGTACAAAGTAAAATAGCCCACATCGTATTTTAATAGACAGACACCATAGATCCATATTCACTGAGAGGGTATGTAATTGTTCAAACTGCATATTTTCATTAACATAAATGGCCACACCACCTGTATGTCTCGATAAACTGTCACATCTGATTAAATTGTAGTTTTTTATATTAACTTCATTGTCTGAAATATTTTCAGTTAAACAGGTTTCGCTTAGCACAATTATATCAAATTTCATATGTATTACAATTTGTTCAAGTTCATTGAAATTAGCTATTAAACTTTGAATATTAAAGTACACAAGAGTAATTTCGGTTTGTTGCTAATATTTAATTTTGTTCTTTTGAACTTGAATTTTCTTTTTGAAAACCGGACATTCACTACTACGACTATCATGATCAAAATCAAGATTGAGTTTTAAATTTGCATTATACTGAACGCAATTAATACACTTCATGGATTTTTGACATTGTAGTTCTTTATGGGATTCACCACACCGAGGACAGGCTGCATCATTTGTACAATTTTTTGCTTCATGGTTATAACCCCAACATTTATAACATCTTTTAACCCATGTATAATCATACACTGAGCAATGATCCCATCCGATATTAATCACTTGTAAATTTAAAAACTTTTTATATAATTCACCATTAACTTTAAGGATTGCATTATATCTATTTTTGCGTGGACATTTATAAATGCGGACACAATTAAAGTTTTCAGTAATATCATTTTGTGATTTTATTGCTTCACATAAATCTTCAGCTACCCATTCTTCATTTAGTCCACAAATTATAACATTAGGATCGATCAATTTAGGTGTCATTACACTATAATCATCACCCATTTTAGTCGACACTTCGCGTTCAATCTTTTCTCTTGAATTGGTATCTACGCATTTAATTGCTATTGCTCCATCTTTTCGATTTGTTACACTTTGAACTTTTAAAGATAAGGATTGGGGATCAATATTATCTTTAATCGCTTTTTTTGTTTCATCACTGTTTTGTGTATTCTTAGGGGCAATAATAATTGGCGGTTCATTAACCAAAACATTTGCAAAAGATACATTATTTTGTTGTGCAGAAGAACTTGATGAACACGGATTTACATCATTAATTTTCTTTTCAATATTATTTACCACTTCACTGTTTTTAATTAAAAGACTCTGAATATCGTTTAAACTCTTTAATAATTGTTTTGTAAATTTTTGGCATTCAATACAATGAAATAGCATGCATTCCTTCTCAAGTGTCAAACGTTTATCGTATTCGCTTATCTTAACACAAGAGAGATGGAAAACTCCATTACATACACCACTGCACAAAATGCCGTCCTTTTCTTTCTTTACACTCTTTTCGCACAACTTGCACATAAGAGAGCTCATTATGTATAAAATTGTATTGTTCTTTGTTAGCTTTTATTTTCACTCAAGTTCAATCACGATTTTAAAATTTTATTTTAGTTATTTTTGTTCGATGTTTCAAGCCGTTTTTGTTGAAAACAATTTACTGGCTTTATTAAACGTATGTTAAATTTCACTTCTCACAAAAATTTATTGTTGCCAATGCCTTATAACAACTTTAAATAACTTATATAAGTGGATCAATCAATACGCACAACCGTCTTGATCAAAAGTCACTCACTATGCACATTGTACATTGTTAACCGGCACGATATCATACAACTGTCGAATAAGTTATATTGAATTTGAAGGTCATACGGAAAAAGGTAGCGTTGGCACCAGAGAAAATGCGGAGTTTGGTTTAATTTTGTTTATCGTGGTTGATGATCTTCTAAAACTTAGACGATTCATTTTTGAGTATTCGCATGTAATGATATAATAAGGTCCACCTTTTGAGTAGAGCATTAATCCTGCATAACATTAGTTTTTAATTCCCATTTTCGTCATATCGACGGCTTATCCCGCATGTTTCAAAATTTTCAGAAGAAACAAAAATATGAATATTTCTTTCAAAGCAAAAACAGCTGATTTTAAAAGTTGGTATAAAGAACTATTAGTTCTAAAATCCTAGCATTTGCTGCAAACTATATTAAAATTAAAACCACTAACTACTTACACCCCTATTTATAAAAAATACTTAATTAATTTCTAATTCTTAAATCAACTAAAACGTTGATCAAAAGTTAATTTACGAAATAAAATATCTAAAAAACAATTAACTGCTAATTTACGTTAAGTATATCAAAGTAGCAATAAGAACTTTGCTATCACAGTACACACATAAACTTTTTCACAAAGTGTGAACTTTTACACACATTCTCTAAAATTAAAACAAAAAAAAACATTGTGTCACTAGCGCTTGTTTTCTTTTTATCAATTACTAACGTTGGCAAAAATATCTTAGGTATTTTTAATTTAATTACTCGGTAATGTACCTATAACTTGGGTAAATTATATAATTACCATGATTTAACTTCAATTTTGATTCAATGATAAAACGTCGGACTTAAATCATTTATTAAAGATAATTCATGTTTCATTTCAAATTATTAACAGGAGTGTTAGCAATTGAAGGAAGATGACAATGAACAATAAATCAATTAAATAAAAATAAATTTGTAATACTACATTTATTTTAAAATTAACTAAAAAGAATAAAATAATTCTTCCTAACCATATACCCGAGAATTTTCCAATTTCTTGGTCAGCCCTATTAAAAATGGATTTCAAAATTTGTAGAGAACAAACAAACAGACCAAAAGGTTTTAGTTTCAAACTTGAATCTTTATAAGCAAACGTATATTGTAATCCAGTTCTGACATGTTTGAAATTTCGAGTCTTTATAGATCATCGAGAAATTAGTTCAAAATCAGTTGCAAAATTTGTACCGAATATAGAAACGAAAAAAGGCCCCGGAAACTAACGAAAAGTGAAATAAATCCAAAAATTTGTATGGAGATAATAAATTGAGGATGAGCCAAAATTGAGGGTTTTTGTATCGATTTTTTGGTATTTATTACATTTTTAAAATTGAAAAGTTATTGCATAATGAAATAAGTCCCTCAATTTTAAAAAGGAAATAGTTCTCCAAATTTGGAGACTTATTTCATTGCTCTACTTCTTCTTCTTTCTAGTGATCTTTAAAAGTGTCACAAAACCCAAAAAGAATGTGAAAACGCCCAAATTTATAATATTCATATCGCTTAGAAAATGTATTGTTTTGGAATTTGGACGATATGATTTGTATTTATTTTAGACATGCAGAAATTTTAAATTTATAATTTTACTACCAAAGTCAAAAATACAGCGATGTTCAAAAACTGACATATCCCATATCTAAAGGCTTAAAAAAATGTGATTTAATTTATTGTTATTTAATGATTTATTACATACCTTTTTGGGGATTTGTTTCATCTTCGATTTTGAAATGAATCCCCGTATTGGAAGTAAAATGTATGCATTCAGAGATGGAGAAGTAAATTTTTTAACGAAACAATATCAAAAACTGAATTTCTCAACAAATGTAAAGAAAAAGGTATTCGTACAATAAAATGGGCGGTATAAGGGCTTCATAAATTTAACACGAATCATTATTTTCGTTTTTATAAATAAACTTCCTTATTATTTCGCTCAGGTTAAAAATATATAATCATGGTTTTCTCGTTCAATCAAGAATTCCCACAAAGAATTGTCAATCTTATTTGTCGAATAAAAAGCACAAATATATTTCCAAGAGGTCCCATGCATTGGATCTTCTTCCAAATTGTCAATATATTGTCAAAAGTTTTAAATTTATTTCCAACACAAAGGAATTCAAGTATCTACATAAATTACGGTCCGTGTATAATATATTTTTTGGAAAACCCACTCCAAGTGATCAAATGAATCTTAACTATAATTTACTTAAAATGTATCAGAAATAACATTTATCAAGAAAAGTTTTCCAATGCTTAACCTTGATACATTCTCATCTCTGCATACCTACATTCTAAAGTTGAACTGTTGATGTTTTTTTGTGTATGTGCTTACGTGTTAAATTTTGATAATTCTGCCGGGAGGCATGTTTAACTTTGAATATCAAACCAATCTTCGAAGATTTACTGGGGATTTGTTTCTGACATTAACAATTTGAATATTAAGTAGGTCTGATGCTGAGACTCTATATCCTTAAAATAAATATTGTTGAAAATATGGGATCTAAAACTAATCCGACATGTATGGAATTAAACAGTTTTTGAAAAAAACAAAAAAAAACACTCTGAGTACCTAAGTACATGTCAATTTCTAATGTTTACGTGATTTGGAATTTAATAAGACAAATGGCAAAATAATGTTTGTCAGTTTTAATAAACTTCTTTGGGAAGATAAAAAAAAAACACATTCAAATTAAGTCTGGTGGGCCCATCAGGGATAAAGTTATTTATTTTGATTTTTAAAAATTATAAAACAATAAATCCAAAAAACGATTTACAATTCAATTATGTATATAAAAATAACAAAATTAAAACTCAAAATTCGGTATGACATTTAAACAAAATATATTTAAGTAAATATACAAATTGAGCAAGGAAAAATCCTCTTAAATTTACATTTTTACATAAATGTCATTATTGGGATAATTCAATCGCCAATTCGTTCTTTTATTCCGACTTCCACAGAAAAGATTATTTAAATTGAAAATTATTTCAATTTATTTATCGAATATATGTATGTATGTAAATTAATATAAAATAACGTGTACATGTGAAATAATCCATAATTTGTGTTAAATAATAAATTTTAATATTGAATTCAGAATTTCATGAGTTTACAAATAAATTTGATTCAATGATAACTCTGTTAAATGTTCGGAAAAGAAAATGAAAATTAATCAAGGTCATTTGCATAAAATATAACAAAAAGCTTGAACCTAACATAGGTAGAGTAGAGAGGGAAGAGCCGAGATAAGACATACAACATAAGGGAAAATGCAAAAGGAAGTACGTGCTAAGAGCTAACCCATATATTTATATATTTTTTTAAACCAGATTTTTGCAATTCAGTGCCTTTTCATAATGAATACAATAAAATTATAACACTATGTTGAGGTTGTTTTTAATTGTTGTTGTTTTATGATAACATATACCCATGTTATAAGCTGCAAAGATTTTCACACCGTCCGTCATATTCAATATTTTTCTTTGATAGGTTTTTTTTATTAGATACATGTTACAAGGATATGGAGGACTGGATGTTTTGAAAATTGCTCATTTTACAGCGTGAATTAAAGCAACAAAAATCTGGTATCCGATTTTAAAAATTTCTTTTTTTCGAAGCTTGTATTAAGAAAATATTTTAGCTATTTATAGGGGGTATCGGGGATAACAAAATAATAGCATGTCTCATTTAAAACTTTCTTTTTGTTTTTGAAAGTTAATATTAAGATGATATAGATTTAAAAGGGAACAGATATTTTTGAAAATTTACTCGAGTGAAATAGGTTAAAAACAAAAATTATGTTCATGCTTAAATAAAGCTGGTTACTTCAATTACTACTTATTAAGAAAAATGTTTAAAAATTAAAAATTAAGAAAATTAGTGGTTGTTTGAAATATAACTGGCGCCCAATATCATAAATATTTTTCAAAACAAAGATTTGTCAACCGCAGAGGGAAGCCAGGCGGACCAGCTAGTAAAAAAAATACGCAAACATTTTGTATCATTTTTGAAAATCTATTTTGGTTTAATATTAAGTGAAGCCCGTTAGTCCAGTATATTTAGTCAAGATTCCTTTTAGAATTTTATATATTTATCGGTAAAGACATTTTTATATTTTTATTTGTTGTTTCTTTGATTAAAGCAAAGGCTTCTGTGATTTTTTTGTTTTTTTTTTTACAATTAGTGACTTTTTATTTTTTCCGTAGTTGTTTCGTTTACGTTTTCGTTATCGATTTGGAGACCACAGAAAATTTCCGTAGTGCGTACTAGGCTTAAAGGGAGGTTAAACTTGAGTTTTTGACAGACAAGTTCAACCCCTTGTAGAGTTTTCCTCCACGAGAAAACTACTTTTTTTTTTGTACAATTGACAGATTTATGAATTATAAGAAAGTGTAAACTTATAACGAAAAATTTAAGAATCTATAAATAGGTAGTCCAATTGATATTAAGTCATAATGATTTGTATTAAAATGAATAATTGGAAAAAAATTTTGTTTTTGCAACCAAAGGGTAATAGGAAGTCTAAATCCAAGTTTTTGACCATCAACTCCTGATATAGGGTTTCGACCACCATAATTTAAAGAGTGAATTCGGTTTTCATTATTTTCTAAAGAAGGGGTGGTAAAAAAAAACATTTTTTTAGTCGAAAGTCGTTGATGTAACGAAATTTTCGAACAAATTTAGGAATAGAAATATCAACGCTCAAAAGTCGTATTCGTGAAAATGTTTATGTAATAATTTTCAATATTCCAGTAAATGAGGATGGTTTTTAATATGATTATGAATTTTATATTTTTGGAAAAATAACAAAAAAAATCTTAAGGCATAGTTTGAGGAATTTTAAATTTATATGTTTTTTTTTTGTGTAGAGAATTTTTGAAAAAGACACATTTTTGGAGATAGTTATTTTAATAATTTTTTTAATTTAATTTTTTTTTAATAAAATTGAGTTCTACAATACGATATTCTTTAATATTTTTAATTTTTAACCAATTAAAGAAAAAATAGGACTAACATTCATAAATTTGGTTAATATATTCGTTAAATACACAAAATATTGAAGATATATTATATGTACAATGTTATAGAGCACATTTGTTTAAAAAAAATGGTTTTTGATTAAATATAAAATTCATATTATTCGAGAAAAACAAACTTAACTTTAATTCAAGAAAATGGCAATTTTGCAAGGTGTTGATGGTTGAAAATTCAGATTTAGACTTCTTTATTTTTTTCAATTTTGTTTGGGTAGGTACAATAAACAAAACAAAATTGATTTTGATGGTAGTAAATTTTAAGTTTTTGAAAAGGTATTAAACAAGTTTTGTATACATGTTTGAGGAAATTTTGATTTATTTTTAATTTTTTGCTCAACATAAAAAATTAATATTTAAAAATCTGACATTTTAAAAAAGCTGATAAAATAAATAAATTAGGTGGCGCGACAGCTCATGTTGAACCAGGGCCTAGTGACTTACAACTCTCCAGTCTCAACCATTCCTGATGTGCGTGTTATTGGGAGGAATGGAAGGGACCTACGATTTTCTGCCGAATCCGAATAGCTTAGATGACAAGCACTTTTTCACGACAAAGAGATTCTCTTGAAGGATTTCTCAATTCCTCGAAAGAGGCAGTAACCCGATAAAAACATTTCTGTTTTTCTTTAGGTGGCATAGGCTGGGAATTCAACCCACGACCTTCGTCGTAACAGTCCTACGCACTAACCATTACGCCAAGGGCTACTACTAAGATGATGGTAATTATTTATTCGGATTTTAAATGTATTATTTGGATTCAGCTAATATATTATTTCGGCGCAGAAAACCCATATTGAATTTGTTCAGGTATTTTGACTAAAAAAAATAATTCCAATCATATATTATTAAAATCCAAATTAACACTGAATTGACTTTATAAAGGCTTAAAATTAACAATTCGAATTTTATATTTAATGATAACTTCATACCGGTTAAGAGTAAATCTTAAATAAATCCTTACATTGAAACATAATTTAAATCTATGACTTGCTATAAACAAATCAAAAACTCCAAACTCAATTTAATTCAATTTATTCATGCAAACCAACTAATACTCAATAATAGAGTGATTTAATGAAATTTAAAAAAACCATCATCGCAACTAAAGTATGATGGAAATTCCTTGTAGAGAAGTAAAATTCAACTGAGGTAACTATTTCAATGGTGAACTTTAGGTATTTCGAATAAATTAAAATGTGAATTGATTAGAAAGTTCAAAGGTTTATATAAATCCCTTGCAAATATTGAAGCTCAGTGCAGAGTTAATTTGAATTTCTTAAATTAAATTATCTTATGTCTGTAATTGCTTATAAAATTTTAAAACATAAAAATCATTTGAATAATTTTAGAAGAAAGAAATTATTTATTTTCCGATTTTATTAAAAAACGGACTATTTCATAACTGCTTCATTTAAAAATACATTAATTTCAAAAAGCATTTTTATGAATTTAAATACAGTATTTTTTTAGTAAATAGTAAAAGTGGTACGTATTCTCGTTCAAGAATATATTTCTAGCTTAAGTAAACTTTTATTCACAGTTAAATAATGAAATAGTTTAAAATTTTAAAAATTCGCCTTCAAAGTCCAAGTGTTTCGAAGATACTTGCTTTGTGTCCGCATAAGCACTATTATTTTAGTTTTTTCCACAGTAAAAAAAATTCAATGGGCTTTAACAATGCAGCAAGAACCAAAAACAGACAAAAGAATAGTATTCAAACAGCTGAAGTGGAAGTACTTGTATACTCTGAAGTAACAAAAAATAATAAAAAAAAAATATATTTATACTTTCATTTTATGTGAAAAGAGACAAAGACCAAGTGTCTTTGAAGGATTGTTAAATTTAAATCGTTGCCATTCATGTTTCATTTAGCTTTTGAAAAGACATAAAAAGTTCCTATCTTGAGAACATTTTAATACTATTTATAATGTTTCTAACTTTTATGTGTTATTGAAACTGGAAGTTGCTAGGAAAATTATCAAACGTTTGTTCGTTTTATTTCAATCCTCAACACATAATCCTTCTTTGTTTTTTTGTTAAAATTTTCATATCGTTACTATGCAATTCAAATTTATATATATCCTCTTACGTCATATCAGGGTTCATAAATATCAAATACTTTATTATATTTATATGCATACCCTCTTAGTTCAACACCCCATAAAAAAGATATAAAGCCACTCAAACAAAATTTCCTTCACTTCAGATTGAGACACAAATTAATCTTTTTGAGCCAAGAATTTGAATAAAGTGATGGAGGGATGGTTGAAAAGACAAATTTAGGCAATTTTATTGATATTATGTTAAATGTAATAAAGCTTTAATGATATTGAATAAATATAATATTGAAAACAGCTTAATTCATTTTTCCCATATTTTTATATTGAAGTTTAACATTAAGGACTTTTTAAGAAACTTACATATTTACTTTATACATCAAGGGTATTCGAAAAAAACTATTGATAACAGCAAATTTTTAACATCAAAACATAATTTAGGGAGACAAATAGTTGAACTTTTAAAATAATAATGGTATTCACTCAATGATTTAAAACACTGGATAAGTTTAATCATTTTGTTAAGTTTCATTTGGTTAATGAATTACTATCAAATATTGTGTGAGAAATGATCTACACAATTTGGTTTAAATTCCCCAAGGATTTTGCTGCGGAAAATTAACCAAATGTTTTTGGTAAACTTAACCAAACGTCATTGTGACTTTTAGCATTAGGCGTGTTAAGAAATAATATATTAGGTATATCAGAGAACTTAAAAAAACTCTGCTCTTGTTCTGTTACTATGCAATATGATTTTTCTTGTATTCGCTCCTTTCGTTCGATCACTGCCATGAGTTCGCCACTATTACAGTTCTACATTTAACCCCGAAATCTTTTTCTCATCTAACTCCCGTCAGGCTTAAAAAGAAACTGACTTTTGTCGTGTATCTTACAATTTTTTTCCGTTCCGAGACATTCGACTCCGATTTCAAGTTGGTTTGGGAGAGGTTCTCCATTTAAAAATAACTTCGAAATCTGACCACGCTTATTTGTATACATATTTTGAAGTTTAATATTTGTCGTTTAACGAACAGCTTATCCAATTACACCGCATTTAACCAACTGGATTAAAAACGGCGTTCGCCGTTCATGCAAACATTTATGTAATCTTATCATTTTACACAATTTGTAACTAACGACGCGCCGTTTGCATGAATACCCTTAATATTTCCTTAAATTCCGATTGCGGAAGACTTTGATTAAATAGAAATTCTATAGCTATTTCCATTTTGCTTTAACTTTCTTTTCCTGCAATTTAGTTTGTTTGTTGAACTTTCTTTAAATGATGTGTGTTATTTCCTTCTTTTTTTTTTAATTAAGTGAAGAAGCCTTTAAAAATAAATAAACTTTTTTCTGCCTTTCGTGAGATTTGATTGAAGTTTGATGAAGAAAAAAAAACACATAATTTGAAAAGTTTTTTTTTTTAACTTTGAACATTGACCTTCCTAAATAGCTAAACGAGTGGTAATTATAGTTAAGAGGATATACCTAAAGGTCATTTTAAATGTTTAATTGGACTTAAGTTTGTGTTTTTGATTGACGTTTTGTTTTTAATTATTTCCTTTTCAAAAAACCTTGACTTTAAGATGTATCCTGTTGCGGCAGCTTATGCCAAAGTTTTTGACACCTTACTTCCATTCCGATAGAATATTATACATACATATATGGACGTTCTGATATCAGGCCTCCATGGAACACTTTTCTAGAAATAGTAAAGAGAGTGTTAAATTTTGTTGTCGAGGGGTTGCTTTTCAATTTGAGTTTTCTTTGGATCTTTATTTATATATCATATGAAACATATTTCTTCGCCTTTAATATTCTTCAGTTCTCCCTTTTTTTTGTGCAGATTCATTTCCTTTCTTTTCCGAAACCCAGCATTAATAAATAAACCATAAAGCCAAAATAAAATATCCAAGATTACTCAATTTAATAGAAAATTATTCGCATGTTTGCTTTGTGAGAACTTTATCTGTAGTTTTTCATGCCACTGGACAATTACACAACAAATTGTACATAAATTGTTGTATATAAATGAATAAAGTTCGTTCCTAAATTTTCTTATTCATCCCTATTAAGATTCATTCATGTGTAAAAACTATATATACATCGGAAAAGGAAATTTCAAAACTATTCTTTAATAAGGAATGGTTTGTTTTTTTTTTTGTTTGGGCTTAGTGGTCATTGCCTCTATACCCAAAATAAGGAAACATGATTCCTTTTAACTTTTATATTGAGTAATTTACATGTATACAATTATTGTACATATGAACAGTGAACACCCTTAAATTAGAAAAATAGAAAAACAACTTTTGAGAAAAGAAAATATAAGTGTGTTTACTTTGAAGATGGACTTTTCTGTGCAAAACTGCCAAATTCTTCTATGAACTTTGACAGACTTTTGATTAAAAATTGAATAAAATCGCAGTTTCTGGCAGAACGGGAACAGTTCATATATTAGGTCTGTTTTTTTACTTTATAAAAATGTCACTTTCTACCCATTTAGCCCAAAGTCTTGCAAAAGTCCAAAAACACAATTAAATTGGCCGAAAATTGATCGAAATTGACAGTTTTGGGAAGTAAAGAAACAGATTATATTAGGTAAAATATTATTTAGGTGTATAAACAAAAATGTAGATAAAAATAACCAAAATTAATTTAATTTAAACAGGTTGATCGATTTTGTTTCAAATTTAGTACAGAAGATTTTTATGTTACATTGACATTCGAACTTTTGCCTTAGCTCTTCTTAAACGGGTAGCTGTCAATTCAGTTTTTTTTTTCAAAGTTTCTGGAAAACGGCTGTAACGATTTTGATTAAAATTTTTACGAGTTTTAATGACCAAAATTATTATAAGAAACCTGCGTTTTAGGTTTTCGATGAACATTTTTTTATATTTCAAAATTTTAAGTTGAAAAAGTTTTTTTTTTTAAACAATTAATATTACTACGGTGGCCAAAATTTTAACTGAATTGATTGGAAAATCGACTAATTCAATTCTGGCTTCTTAACCCAGTCGGAATAAACATTTGACCTCGAAAAAATTTAATTGTACACTTTTCTTTCACTACTTGTTAGAGGGATCGGAATCGGAATGGATAAGCTGTCATCTGGAATATAAAAAAAATTCAAAATAATCAACGGCAACACTTACAGTGTCATATCTTTTTTTTAAAACCAGAAATTTATTCTTTAATTTTGTTTTTAAATCAAATTATTTTTTAAAAAATTTATATTCAACCTCAAAAGTAAAAAAAAATGAAAACAAAAATTTAAAATTATTTTTTTTACTATTAAATAGCCTATATTTCTGTTTTTAGTAATCAATGCTCTAATTAATTTTTAGTCGAACGCTTAAAACCAGATGCTAAAATGTCTTTTTTCCACTAAAAAAATAGTAAAGCACATTTTGTTATGTTCAATTTTCTCAAAAACTAGGAGACATTTTGTTGTTGTTTTGTTCTTAGCGTTTGACTTAGAATTAATAAAAGCATTGAATATTAGAAACAACCAAATAAACAATAAAGTAAAATTTTAAGTAATTTTTTTTTTTTTTTTTTTGAATTTTGAGTTTGAAAATTAAGTTTTCAAAAAAGTTTTCTTTAAATAATTTTATTTAAAAACAGAATTTAATAATGAATTTTTGGCTTTAAAGAAGATATAATAAGACATTGTTTAAGTTTTGTCGTTGCTTTTATTATTATTATTTTTTTTTTATTTTATTTTAAGTCATTTTTTAAAAAATTCAAGATGGCGGTCCAGCCCGGTTTTCCCGAAAAACTACATATATTTTCAAAGAAACGTGTACAATTAATTTTGTCCAGGTCAGGTCTTTTTTGTACATAGCGACTGGGATATTTAAAATTTCGCACGAACGAAAATATTTAGGGTGAAACTCATAGTAAGGCCGATTATTTATGTCCTTAAAATACCCTTCTCCTGACACCCTTACACAAACACACACACTGAAGCAAACATTTCTTCAATTTATTTATCCACAACAAACATTACTCTTTCTGCAAACTCATTACATTCAGTAAATCCGTGCAAATGACATTTTTTTTCAGAGCCTATAAATCTGCTGCCAATATCAACCAGAAATCTATATAGGAAAGGCTCTTTTCCCCTTTAGTGTAATCTATTCGATATATCGACACACAAAACAACACTGCTATAATGGTGCTCGTAATAAAATGTCATTGTTGAAAGGAAGAGTAATCAATGTTAAATAAAATATTATGCCATCCTTTTACTTCAAGCACAAGTTAACAGTTTAATCGCAAAACAATTATTACTTTTGTATATATTTTGATACAAAATTTAAAGAAGAAAAATGAACAATTTTTTGTAAGAAATTGAGAAAACAATTTAACATTGTGAGAACAAATAATTCTCTTTTGATATTAATATCATTGAAACTTTATCTTCTCTTTGGGGGCCCCATCATGATGGATCTGGAGCTGCGGAGAAGGACAGACGATGCGATACGATATATGAACGAATCTATTTGCCGTTTGACTGAATAAAGTGTTCGACTATAGATTGCATCATTTGTTCGACTGTCCACTGTTCAATTTACAAGCTGTTCTGCTGCCTTGAATGTGGATATCCTTAAAATTTCGATCAGGACTGGCTTTCGACGGACGATGACGACGCACATACAATATGAGACCAATTTGGACGGTTTTAACAGGGATATGTACGTGTGGGGAATATAAGACGGAGGAGATGGAATTTTTTTAAATTGCTTTGAAGCCAAAGCAACTTGCGGGTATAGGTACATACGATGGACATTATAAAAACCAAATGGCCATCTATTGTAAAGAGAACTTGAAAGGACTCAAGGATGGTCAAATCTGAAATCTGATGGAGGATAAATGGCTGTCGAATATATATATATAGGTAATGTTTGGTTTGTGATGTGATGTCCCTGATGTGATTGATATTCTAAGCAGAAAATTAGACTGTGAGTTAGGTAACACATCTGTACACTCACATATAAACATATAATGTACATCGATTACTCGTAAATCTTAACTTACCTATATATCTCCTAATCTTAACCCCACAGATGCTTAGGATTAATGAGTCTAATTACGCAAATTCAATGATTTTCATTTCCATATTTCTTCAATAGAAAATATATATTTCCATTCCATATTTAACAAAAGGTGTGCGTAGGTACAAATATATATCCTGCCCCAAGCATAAACACACCTCTGAGATTTTTTTTCTTTATTTGTTTTCTTATACTTCTTATTCTGAAAATGTTTTGTTATTAACTAACATGTGTTGCCGACTAAGGAGTCATTTAACATTTAAGCTGTAGGTGTACAATGTACATCTCGTATAAATTCACATTTCATGCGAATCGTCCTTGTTTGCAAAGATGCTAAAGCACAGGTATGCCTATTTAATTTGTTACAAGTGGTGTTATAAATGTAGCTCACTGTGATTGCCAACAGTTACAATATAATCAAATTGTTTACACAGTTGGAGATTTGAAATTATTTCTGTAGTAAAAAATAATTTTGATTCCTAATGAGATTTTGGTCTCGTTTTTTCATATACCTATACATATAGCTTAAATATTTGGGTAAATTGAAAATAAAAACATTGGCTGGCTATGAAGATGGCGGCGGCCGGCGCCACGTGCAGGATTACACCGCAGTTCAAAGAGAATTTTAATTTTAAACGACTGGAAATATTGTATTTCATATTTAAATAATGGGTGTATTTTTAAACAAGTACTAACTTCAGACAATTGCATCTGCCAAACCAGTTGTCAGATTACAAACTGTCACTGTCACTTTTATTCAGTAGTCTTTGCAATTTTATGATGATGACATCAGTGGTACCATGTTTACTTCAATTTAAGTAAATTTACTTATTTATTTTTTCCAACAAATTTTTAAACTCTACTTTCTATACTCGCACCATCACCAAAATATTTAAAACTCTACTTCATTTTAAAAATCTCTGTTTAAACCTATTCTTCTATTTTACAAAAAAAAGCCAAATTTACTTCTTTTTTTTTGTTTCGTTCTGCCGCAGCATAACGCAATTTCTCTGAAATAAACTTTATCAGATACGAAACCACCAACAATCTCCTCTGCGAAACTGTGGAAAGCATTATAGGTACTCTGGAAAAAAACTCATCAAACAAAAAAATTTTCAGAAAACGCCAACGTTATTCGTGGACATATTATATGTATGTATATGGCCACACATGCTTGAAAAAGTGGTCGAAACCTTTTTACTCGGATGCCATTCATCAACATCAGTTGTAGTGGGCATATGCTCAAAGTTCGAGAATCAAGAGATATTTTTTAATAGAATTACAAGTTTAAAGTAAGTATCTTAATTATATTCAGAAGGTGCAAAAGAGATCTTAAAATGAATCCGAAGTGTTTTTGGAAATTAATAAATAGTAAAATAAAGACTTCTCCTTACCCATCTCTTCTCAAGTTAAATGACATTTCAAGTCATGGCCCTCCAGTTATAACGCAACTTTTTATTTGACTTCTTAAAAAAGCCCCTTCAACTGTGATACTTACAACTGTGATACTTCTAACTGTGATATTTCGAAATATGATAAACTTGATGAAAATGATAAAAACTTTGACCTTTAAAATCTTTTCCGTACTTGACTGATATAAATTTTAATATTATTAAGAATTGATGCAATTAATTACAAAAAAAAAACACTTCTTCACTGATCACCCAGCCCAAATTCTTAATAAAATTAGACAAAATAAATGATCAAATACTATCACACATAAACTTTTATATTTATTCTGATTAGGTACATTAAAAAGTAAAAAGTTTTTAACTAATCTTGACGAAAGTTGTGTACTAGGTCCTTCTATTATTTTTGTGTATTTTGAAGAACTGTGTATAAAACTTGTCGTTTTGTCCATTTTTTTATAACTTCTCAATGTCTTCTTGTGTGTTTCCCTTTAATTGGAAAAATTCTTTCACAATCTATTTACATAAGAAAAAAATAAAAGACGAAATTAAAAATTATAGACCTATTGCTAAATTATCTGTTACTCCTAAACTCTTTTAGGCTATTATTTCTGAACCACTGTGTGTTTTATGTTAAATCATTTATTGCTCTACTGTGACCTTTTTAATGGAATTCGCAGAAAATTGTGTTGACTCATTCAAAAACAGAAAACAAGCAAATTGTATTTTCATAGATTTCAGACTTCAGTTAGGCTTTTGACAAACTGTCACACATATCGAGTTCTGCTATTAAAATAGTCGAAGATGCCACTGAACATTTTGTAATGTGACCCAATCTTATTTATTTGACAGTACTCGGTACTTTACAATGCTTGTGAGTCAATTAATTTTAATGTTAATTCAGGAATACCGCAGGGTAGCCATTTAGGACCCGTAATTTTTATTTTATTATTATTTATTTATGACCGTCTGTTCTAAAGTATTCAAACTGCTTCATTTATGCGGACTATGTTACAATCTGCAAATTTATTGTAATTACACACAATTTTGAAGTGTTGGAAAGTAATCTTAGTATTTGACTGGTATGTTCGTAATTGTTTGACTCTCAATATTAATAAATGTAAAACTATTACTTTTGCGAGGTAGCTGTGTTTTAGTCCTGCAAATTATTTTCTTAAATGTATTTTTTTTTTTTAATTTAATACATGTACATACATATAAATAAAACTTGTAAAGCTAGTAAATAGTTGAATTAAATATATAAATAAATAAAGTTGTATTTAAAAATAATTGCAGAATGTAATGTAATGGCTAGTGAATTTATTTGTGTTTTATACAAAATAAATTTTTGGCATATATATTATCTTCACAATTTCAAAATATCACTTTTAGTCAGAAAATGGAAAGTTAAAAAATTTCTATATGAGATTCCTAGTCAAAAATTTGTTCAATGAAACTGAATGTGCCCAAAATATAGACAATACAAACTGCAATCAAAGAAATATATTTTTAAAAAATCATCCAAGCTGTTTAAAAAAAAAACAACTATATTGAGTTGTTAGATAAGTTAAGCCGAAAATCTATTCAGAAAAAAATGAGATAAGCTCTAGTATGATTTAATAGAACACTTCCAAGATATAATTACCTTAAAGTATACAAACAAAATTCTACACACGCACATCAACCCATTTAGTCATTGACATTTCCTATACAAATATAGGTATTCAAAAAGGCTTCACATCCTTATTTTTACGAAATCACAAGATGAAAAGAATAAAATCAATAATAGAAAAACGCTCTCAATAAATCCCCCTCATAAAGGATAAACCATTAAATTCCGACAAAAAATAAAAACTATATAATGCCGGTTTCCCCGCAAAAAAATTTCACAGGAAGGCAAATAATAATTTTTTCTTTGGTTTATAGATTTCTTGAAATTCCAACCTTTTCAACACAAAATTTATGATTTTTGTTTTGTGAGGTTTTGTTTTGTATATTTGTGTATTTATGTATATGTAGGTATATGATTTCGGACAGAAGAACTTTTTCGTGTTTGTTCTCACTTTGAAGGGCTTTTTATTTATTTTTTTATTTTTTTTATCCTTTAAACGTTTTCAGCCCTTTACCAGTTTCACTTTTCCTTATCCATCACCTGGAGCTGTGTGTGAAGTGAAAGCATAAGAAACGTACTACATAAAATGTATATATTATATATAAATTCAGAAAGCGACACGATAAATGCCACAGTCTTATCATAGCTCAATCGCATTTTGTAGATTATTATGGTCTTATAGGCCGGAACCGGAAATTGGTTTGCCATAAAAACAAGAATAAAAATGGAAAGAAAAAACCTGTTGTATAATAAAATTGGTTCATATGAATTATGATGAATTATTTAGAAAGGTGAAGAAAGACTATAGGCATGTAGGTATATAAGGATGGGATAGGATAGGATAGGATAAGATAGCTACTTATGAGCTTTTTGGTTTTTGATGAAGACGAAGTTTCTTGTTGTTTCTGAAGCCTCCCTATACATATACATAGGTTAGGTATACAAATAGGTATACTTAAAAAGTCTATTCATATTTTTGGAAAATTGTTTTTAAACTTATGCGATCGATTTGAATTTGATGAAATTTTCTTGGGTTTTTAGATGAATATGATTTTCAACAAAAGCAATTTTTTAGGTTTCTTAAAGAGATTGACGAAGGATAAAGAAAGGTGATGAAAGAAATAAATATTCCTGAATTCAGAACAGATGTGAACTTTGAAAATTGTCCGGAAGTATAGGTATGAAAACAAGATATTCAATTTATCTAAGGGAACATTTTAAAACACCTGAATTCTATAAATATGTGCGGGAAGTAAAATTAGAAAAAAAACTCAAACAAGGATAGAACTTATGCTTCCGACCTAGCAAACATTTAATAAATGTATTGAATGAATCTCCGAATGAAAACAATTAATGTTAACAAATTAATTTCACTCATACCAGTTATCTTCAAGGTATTTTTGAAAGTTCTATTAAAGCAGATGGTTATTGTTGAAGAAGCTTGCTTATCATTTTCACATTTTAGAAGGAACCATTGATCAGGTTTAAAGAATATAATCAATTCAATTGAGAAAAAGCAATTGCTCAGCGTCTTTGATAAGACAAAAAGGACTTCAGTTAAGATGAGAATAAAAAATGTTGCCATTAATTTTCAAGTCCCTCATTTTAGTACCTATATAGAAAGTAGTTGTGATATCTTTTCTTATAATTTGGAGAGGAGAAAAGGTTTCTTCAAAAAAATAGTATTATGTATATTTCATTATAAAAAATCTGGCAAACAGATAGAGAATTTTTCCGTTTGATAATTTTCTTATTAATAAAAACAATTTTGATTTAAGATATCTTCGTAGTCTACATCATAAGAAGCACGACAACACTGGATTAAATTGAAGCAACCTTCCAAGATATGCAGTATCACATTCAAAAGCCGATTTATGAAAATTATAATGATTGTATATTTAGATTACAAGTAATAATATCATAGATCACATCAAAATATTGGAATCTGACCTACTCTTGTTCCTTAAGCATTTCTTTTTTTGTAGAATTTTTTAGTTATTTACGATAATAATGATTTCTTTAAACAACCTCAACATTCCCCATCTATCTATCTATCATATCTCAAACCAGTTACTGCTCTCCATTTCATGGAAGAAAAAAGCTTCCAAAAGTAAGCAAACAGTTTTAGTTGCAATAAATAAAGTTTAGTGGTTTTACGTGAGGAGGAAATAAAGTAAAAATACCGTCAACCACCAAGAGCCCAAGAGCAGAATTTATAAGTAAATTTATGTACCAACTACTAAAAGTAGCTTCACAAAGTATTAACACAATTCAAAATAAAGTGGGAGAGATTTTCATGATACTATACCAAATTAGGGTGTTGAAAATAATTGTTATATCAATCAACTTCTCGTCGAAACAATTTATACATATACAGTGTACTCTCTGCAAACGGACACCTCCCATAAGAGAACACCTCTCATAACCGGACAAATTTCAAAGAACAGAATTAAATTCAAATTTTTCATAGTAATAACTCTCCCATAAGCGGACTCTCTAATAACCGGACGCGGACACCAAATTTAATAACCGAAATAGAGTTTGGATCTCTCATAAGCGGACAAAGTGCATGTGGAGTACTATTTTTCAATTTTTGTAAGGTCCATTTCGGTTTTTTTGGTATTCTTGGACAGAAATTCATTCATATGTGAAATTTCGTTGTATCTCGTAAACTATATTCTTTTTCAAAGAATATTCTTGTTCAAAGAATACAGAATTTTTACAATGAGAAGGCACTCGGATTAATAGGAAAATTCTAGAATATGAATATGCTTATGTCTTCTTTAAAAGGTTTTCAATTTAATTTTTTTTGTTTTCTCATAAGCGGACACCTCTAATAACCGGACAAATTTCTGGGTATCATCAGTGTCCGGTTATGAGAGAATTCACTGTACATATAGGTTTTCATGTAGATACATTAAATATTGTTTATTAACACATCACAAATTCTGAGAATATAAATATGAATTGATGTCAAATTGTTATGAGATATTTTTTCCACACATATTTTATTTAAGAATCCATCATACTCTGTGAAATTTAGTGTCGAAAAAGTTAAAAGTAAACCTTCTGGAGCCATTTTGCTTACAAGGTATAGCTTCAAAACAACTCAAAAAAATGTTCCTCCCTCCATATACATCTCTTACTTTCATATGATAAATCTGCCATTCATCCCAAAATTTCTTTTAGAAGCAGTTTTGGTGCCGCACTAACGAATATATTATATAAGACATAAGTCCGTATAATATGTACATACAAGCATCTGTTTGATTTTTGACACTTATGATAAATTCTTGCATTCAGATTTGTATCAAAAGCGATCTGGAAAGCTTTGTGTTTTTGTAATCCCAATTGTAAAAACACATCTTATGTCAAGGCAGCTGTTACCAAAAATAAATCTCAAGATATCCTAAAAGTTCTGGTATACTCATCTATACTATGAGAAATGTCAAGGACTGCAGCTGATTTGCGTTCAGAAACATACATGGATACTCGAGTATCTTAGATAGACTATCCTACTATACCAGAACGCGATCAATAACTCAAAGCCTACACATATGTTTACTATAACATCAAATCTTATATCGAAACATTCGAACAGCCATTTTTAATTTCTGACACCCTCAACTTTGACAACCGCAATATAACACCTAAGATTTGTGTACTGTGTGTTTAAAGAACATTTCATTCATTTCTAGATAACTTCATTTCGTTAAATGAAACTAGTCTAACTTTATTTTTCAAACGCATAGTACGCACCAACAAAATAAAATTTAATTAAATAGGAAAATTCACATTTTTACCCATTTTTACATTTTTACCCGCACAAATATTTAATTATCATTAAAACAATTTCGACAAGAATTTGGGGTGGTTATACTTTTTCGTAAAAGGAACAACAAACAAGAAATAATATAAAGAGTATAGGATTTCCGTTATATCCTTAAATATTTTTTTTTAACATATGCCCTAAAAAAAATGTTTGACCATGCCTCTGGCTATATTTTTCCCCAAACAAATTTGTAAGAGATTTGTAAACATTTTATTTTTTTATTTGAAGTTTCAATATCCTAGTTTTGTCTTCATTTTTATTGTGCATTGAGCCGTTTAAAAGACCTAATTCAAAAATGTACATAAAAAATCTATAAAAAAAATATATATATATATATATATATATATATATATGCATATATGACAAAAATGCTTTAACATCGTATTAAATCATTTAAAATTTTGCGCCACTGTCCCTATTAAAGTTGTCTTGGACAAAACATCTTTTTTTATGAAGCTAAACGCCCATGTTCTGCATTCCATTTAATATGAATTCACATGAAGAAAGTGAATAAGGGTGTTCTGTAATTCGTTCGAAATGCTATTGTGAATTGGAATTTCGATAATGATAATTGATGTTCTACAGAAAAAAAAATTCACTTGAGCATATTTAAAAATTCCATTAAGCGGAAATTTATAACTAGACAAAATTGAAAATTTATCTTTTGGAGTTGCCTAGAAAAAATTTAAATAAAATAGTTTTTTTTAATGGAGTTTTTTTTTCAATACAAAATTTAAATAACTGTAAATATGATTCAGGTATCCGGGTTTTTCACTTAAGGAAGTTTCGCTTAAGTAGAGTGTTTTATAAGTATAATAAAACAAATACATCGGGATGAAAAAAGGGTTTCATGATAAGCGCGTTTTTCTCTCAAGCGGGTTTCTCATAAGCGGGTTTTACTGTATTAGATTTTTCTTGCAAAATTATTCTTCTCATTTCCTTCCTTTTTTTCTCTTAAATATGCCAGTAATATTGCATCTTTTTTTATCCGTAGTATGATTTCACTTTTCAAAACAACTAAAATGGATGCACCTTCAATTTTAACAATTCGATGTAATTGCGAAACTTTCGAAAACGAACGAATTCTAGAACATTTAATTTCATTTCGAGTGAAATTGACTTCAATTTGGTTTCTGTCAAAATGTAGAACATATGGCGAAAATGTATGATTCAAGATGAAAATCTTTAAAGAAAAATTACACTGACATGCTGAAGGAGCTATAGAAATACCTATATAAACAAAAATTTTCATCTAAAAGGATTTTGAAATTTATTTGATGGTAACAATATCCGTTTTATATATAGCAAAGCAATATTTTAATCAAATAAATGTCAATGACACCATTCCTTAACAATAAATAAAACAATACACTTTAACTGTCCATAATATTGACATGAACAATAATAATATTAAAATACGACAAATAAAATTGAAACGAATATAAAACAAGATGTTCAATAAAAGTTTTATCATATTTATCATAATTCTGCGAAAAGGCCTTGTTTTTCGATTTATACATATTTATTTTTTTTTTTCATATCACTCTATAGAAATAAATGAACATAAACATGTGTACAAAAGCAAAAACAAAATATAAATATAAATATAAATACATACCCACATAATATTATTTTTATATTTTTTTGATAGAAAAATAATAAATTGTTCAATTTTCTTCGTGACAATTTGGTGAATGAATCACGTATTGCCCAATGGTTCATAAATTTTAAATTCAACACGCTAAAAACGTTTTGTTTATTTATATATGTATATATATTTTTTTTTTATTCTGTAAATAATACAGATATCAAAATGATAATTTTACTTCTATTGTATTTGTATTAAAATGTTGTATTTGATGGCTGCAATATGTGAATAAAATGGAACACCTACATTATCAAGTATACAAAGCAAACATTCCACAAATAACTCAGCTCGATGGGAATGGATTACCTTTTTTTTGGGTTTAACCCATTTTTTTTCTCTGACAGATAAAAGGAGATGAACGTTTTAATTACATTGATAAAAGAAAACGGACCATTTTTTTGAGATTTGATTCTCACGTGATATAAAATCAATTTTTTTTTTTTCTTATTTTGTATGTAGATGGTATTTAAAATGGCTTAAAATGATTAGAATGAATTTCTGTAGTTCATAATATTAAAGGAAAGGATTTTTGGTGCTTTTTTCAGAGTGCTTTAAAGGTCAAAATCCATTTGGATTTTTTCTTATATACAAAGAAACAAAATAAAATAAAATAAAATAAAAAAAAACACAGTAAATAATAAAAATATATAATAAAATAAAATATGCTGATTTTAATGCAAAATTAAGAAAAGAAGTCTTGTTGCCTCGGACAATGCAGTAGAAAACATAACAGGATGAATCACTTCCGGAAACGGCTTTAGGCTATTTTTGGAGTTTCAAGCGGAAAAGAACATGATGTTGTGCAGAACTCGATTCCATCGCCCCTTCCATCTAAATCGATCATGTTGGAATCGACGGGAAATTTTCGTAAATCGTTGTTTATACCTTCACAACAGCTACCAATGTTGATTCGCAATTTCGCATCAATACCTGGTTAATGCAGACCGCGCGGAGGGTGGAATGTGATGTGTGGAGCTAGATGTACGGAGTGTTAAGTGCGAAATGTGAAGTGCGAATTGTGAAGTGCGAATTGTGAAGTGTGGAGTGCGAAATGTAGAGTGCGAAGTGTGGAGTGCGAAGTGTGCAGTGCGAAGTGTGGAGTGCAAAGTGTGGAGCGCGAAGTATGAAGTGTGGAGTGTAAAGTGTGGATTGCGAAGTGTGGAGTGCGAAGTGTGAAGTGTGGAGTATGAAATGTGGAGTGGGAAGTGTGGAGTGCGAAGTTTCGAGTGCGAAGTGTGGAGGGCGAAATGCGTAAGGTGAATTGCGTTGTGCGAAGTGCATTGTACGAAATGTGAAATTCGAACTGTGCATTGTGGGATGCAAAAGTGATATGCGATGTTTCATGCGCGATGGGAGATGTGCGAAGTGAGGAAGAATGAAAATACTGTACGAATTCGCACATCACAATCCGCACTTCGCTTCTAATTTTATTATATTTATTGTTGCATCATTTTCGTTAAATTTATGTCACATTTTACTTTTAAACCAATGACACTTATAATGTCACTCACAGTTCCATATTTAATCAGTACCCACCCTCAACGAGCGTATAAGGTATATTATAGGCTGCAATTGGTTGATTATAGCATTCATCAGTTTTTATCTTTTTACTGGTTTTATAACAATTTTAAGAAAATAAATTCTGAAAAAAATCATAAATTTACATTTCATTATTCCATGATGTGGCTATGTCACCCTACAAAAGACCAATAGAACCATGGTACTCTACAGGTGCACAAAGTTGCAGAAATTTTTTGTTCATCTGAACTACATATATGTATATATGTACCTATTTTAGAAAGAAAAAAGGTTATAAAAAAATCTCTTGAATGGCAACAACTTCTAGAATACCTTTTTAAGATTTTCCTTTTTTCTTCTAGAAATCTTCTTTCAGAACTCGTTCAAATTAAAAGTAAAAAATTAATCAAGTCACCTCAACCGAAAATAAATATTATCCTATGGAAAAGAAAATGTTAATGGACAAAAATTACCATGACATAGAAAAATGTTTACACAACACTACAAGAGTTTTCTAGCTTCAAATGAACCTCAGAATAGATTCCATCCTTGAGTTGTTGTTGTTTTTTTTTTGTTGTAAAGGCTGCTGTACAATTTAAATTCCAGGTTTCTTTCTTCTTTTCTGCGAGTATTTTTTTTATCGATTTGACTTTCTGCTATGTGTGTATGTAGGTATATGCGTTTTGTATATAGATACCTGCAACTCTTTTACAGACGAAGTCTACCGTCCTTACAACTTTAAATCAAAATGAGTGTGTGTCCTTTAGCACAAACGAGCTTAATTCAGCACGACTGACAGATTTCTCAGTTAAAGACCATTTAAGCACCGGAGGCCAGAGCAATGTATCCAGGATGCCTCTGACTACCACCTCATTTTTTTTTTCAAAACTCACTGCGATTTCATCGCATTTATCAATGCTTTCCCGAAGTGGTGCTCCTAGTAATTTACATCCTCATGCACGAATTCCCACATCTTTCTATGGGCACTTCGTAATCCTGAAAATCGGCTTAGTGCATTCCTCTGAAAGTGTACATATATAACTCTAGTTATGTAAACTTTTTTGGGTGTGTGTGTATAGCTTATGCAGTAAAAATTTTCAATCCATCCAGCGTACAGTGGAGCCAAACCTGCGATTTAGGGGAAAATAATAACATAAGTATTTAAATTCCCGTTACAGTGCTACATAAAAAAAGAAGGTCTTCAAAGCTTAAAAATGTTCTTTGAAAGAGAATAGAAGAGCAGTAGGCACCTACTTGAAGTTGTCATTAAGATTTTCGTATGGTGAAAATTACTTCTATAACTTTTCAAAGTTTCAGTTTAAGCCCTTATTTCTGCATTTGAACGACAATTTTGTATCGACAAACCCACTTCACAGTCCTATTTCATTTAAAAAACGCTGTAAGAAAAAATATGTGTTATTTTTGGTCCCACTGTGTTCCACTCTGTTTATACTTTTATTTTCATGGGTAATTTTTTCTTCCTGCAACTTGTGGCTTATGCGGTTCAGGTTTACGAAAAATAACGACCGACTGACTAACAAGATGCAGGGGATTCGAAGATTATAAATTATATACGCGAAACAAATCCTTTTTGAAATTATTAGTAAAATTTACGGTGATGTGAGATCTAATTTAAGTGAAATTGAATTAAAAAGCCTAAAAACGCTATTTAAATTTTTTTTCGCAGTGTTATCAGATGTTTAAAATTTAAGCACAAAATAATTTTCACCAACATTTTCCATTTAATCAGGTTAAAAAATCAAGAAACTGGTGTTTGAAAACTTTGTCTCTCTCTCTATTTATCTTTTTAGGCAATAACTCTATGAGTGTTGGTTCTAAGATAACAAATGGTAAAAATCGCAAACTTTTTAGTTTTGCCTGCAGACTTTTCCCTTTGACCAATAGGTATTGTTGAATTAAATTATAAAATGAAAAATGTTGTAGTTACTTGGACTACGTGGTCGAACCAATTTTTGCTAAATTTATTACACAAAATTTATATAGTGACGCAAAATTTCAAACGCACAAACGCACGTTGTTAAATAAGTTTCACTTAAAAAATAAAAAAAAAAACAAGTATGACAATTTCGATTAAAGTGATAAATTATCTACAACAATAATGCGTCACCAGAATAAAAAAAACTCCAAAAACAAAAATGTCCTAAGATATGTTTCCCTGATAATTCTCTCTCAAAAGGCTATTATTTTCTTGGCAAATTTATTGCTTTAAAAGACAAATTGCTTCAACAAAAAAGATATCCACAGTACCTTACATAAATTGAGGGAATCTTCAAAACAATGCTGATTTAATTTTTGTATTGTGTGTGTGTATTTGTTTTGGAAGCCAGAAACGACAGCATTATATGGTTGTGATTGTTTTTCTTTTTTATATTTGAATTATGTGATAAACATATAAGCAAACTTTGTAACCCCAAATTTGGCATTGACAATCAAAATAAATTGCTATACGACCATCTATATAGGTTGACCATGACCAACGTAACAAACCCAGTAAGAATAGTGGGATGGTTATCTAGACCTTAGTCAACTTTCCACTTTCTTTTAAACACGGTGGGAGTTAAACTTATCCGTGAATCTGATGGGTTGTCAAATAATTATCGTTAAAGACAGAAATGTACGCAGACGACATCGGAATATTCCAAAAAGTTGTACATCGAGTAGAAGAACCAAGAACTCAACAAAGGCAAGACGAAGTACGCATATAGTCAGGGAGAAGAAAAAATGGTCAAAAATCACAAAAACAGTGGAGCATACATTTTAAGAATAGTGTACAATCCTTCAACTATTCATTGAATCAATAAAAAGGAAGCAGTAGTGGCGTAGATCAAGAGGGATGGGGATTAATCCCCATCAGTAGTAAAAGAAGATCGATACTTGTGAAACACTATCGAAGAATCTGATGAAACTCCAAGAACAAAACCTTTGAAGATATTAAATCTGACACAATGGGTGTCAAATTATGCAAATTATGAAGCTGTCGATGACTTTTGTGAAATATTCTCGTTTGTTTATGAAAATCTGGTTAAAATAAGAATTTTGGAAAGTGAAGAGACGAATTTTAAGAACGCTTCGAATCCGAAACAAAAGTTTAAAGAGTATTTGGTTTACCAACTTTCTTTGCCTTTGAGTCACGAATTTCAAAATGTAAATTTAGATTTGGTATAGGTAGAAGTTATGGATCACGCGAAAGATTAACCCCATGAAGATATAAAAGGATTTGAGCAGAAGAAGATGCGTTTTCTGAAATTTATGAAGCTTCAAAAAAAAATTACTGAAAGATGATGTCTTAAGAATAGAAAAGAATAAAAAAGAATAGACAAAAGAATCGTCTGAATGAAATTTAGAGAACAGAAGATTAATTTCCTATGAAAGTGTTCAATGTATTTCTGGACCTGATGGAACTTGGAAATTTATAAATCATGAAAATATATTAGAAGGATTTTCGGTGTTCTTAAAGCAAGCTTCCGATTCGAAGCTGACTAAGGCAGCTGATAAAGTTATTAAAAGTGTCGAGTTATATAAAAGTTTTCTTGCAGCTGGCCATCTACTGGTCCCGGAGTCAGAACGTGGAAGAGCTATTTGAACTGTATAGGCGATATCAAGCCAAAAATTTAATTTTGGCACAGGATGACAATCATTTAAAATAAAATTTCCCGAATATCAATATATTGCTTAGAATTTTTACAACACTGTTGGTATCAACATCTGCAAAAAGTACGTTTTATAGTTAAAAAGGGTAAAGATTCAAAGGAAGAAGATAAAATAAGTGGGTTTATTTCCTACTGATCATATCTGAATTTCAGTGCGGAATAGAAAATTGAGTTTGTCAATTGTTTTATGGTTATTGAAGACCGCTTGAATAGTTTGGCTGCTCTGGAAATTTATCAAGAGATTTGAATTACAACGTACTAAGTCTTAGATGAATTATCTAATAAAACATCGAAAACTCAATTGTATCCTAATAGTTTTTATACTTATGTATATGCCCAAAGAAGAATGTACCTAAATAATTTTCTACCTGTTCTTGTCACACTAAATAAAAATATAACTTTAGAAAAAAAAACTGTATGGGATGTAAAACTAAGTGATCCCCCCTCCATCGTAAGAAGCTATCTACGCCACTGGGTAGTCGATAACCTCATGGAAGAAGAAATTTTGTTTGGCTGGCAGCTGGCACAAATTCAACAAACCTCAAAGCTTCAAGGTTCTAAGCAAGTAATTTTTAAGTCCCTAGGTATATTCCGAAAATATTGAAACAATTAAGTGCTTTCGACCTCAAATTAAATTACTCTTCAAGTACTCTTCTGTGGGGATGTTCAGTTGAGGTTATGTCTTGATCTAATATCATTATACACATCACAAAATATACGTATTTTAAGTCTAGATTTTGACCTCACCCAAAGTACTTGAAATTCTTGTCCTGACAGCTTAGAGTATAGATATCTATTACGTTTAAATAATTAATTAAAAAAACTCTTATCATCAAAGAATTCTTCTTAACATTATTGTTCTTTACTTCTTTATTATTTATATAATGAATCATAAATTTAACTTATTGTCTTTAAGATTTATCCTTTTTTTTGGTGAGGCTACAAATCTAAGTAAACAGCCAAATTTTATACATATATGTATGTTCAATCCACTATACCATATACCAGTCTTCTTTATATGTACAACAATCAAAGCACAAACAAACCTCATTATTTACAACTTTTTGATTTATGACTTTCCAATTTTTGTTATTAATGCTTAAGGGAAAATCATCGTGCTCTGATGATATATTCTTCTTTCTCTGAATTCCTATAACTGCCATTTAATAAAGTCAAACAAAGAATTTGTTGACAAAGGATATAAATCTATCCAAAGTCGTTAATAAATTATAAGACTTTTAATCGCATTTCTACACTGCAGAGGGTTGTTGCTCTTCATAATCCATACATAGTCTGGTGTGGCTTTCTTTATCAAAAAAAGATGCTAACATGGGCTTCAATTTATTTAACTTTTATAGTTCACTTGAGGTTGATGAGGTTGCTATTTAAGAAAGTTCATGCAACTATGACTTTACTTTTCAGATTCAGTTTGTTTGTTTCTATTAACAAACATTTGTAATAAGTTTTACCTTTGAATTTTTTTTTTTAATTTATATTTATTTAAAATTATTTTTTTTCAGTTTTTAATGAACTTTTTTTCAAATACTCTAATGAATTATTTAACATATATGTAAGTTCAAAATTAAATACAACACTTTAAGTTAAATTGAGCATCCCTAAGATATTTCCCTTAGATTTTTTAAAGGAAGTGAATTTGTTTATTAATTCACTTAGGCAAGCACAACTAAACCAACGAAAAACATTCGGATTTCGGAACAACGAAGAAATTTTCGGCTGTCAATTTTATTTTACATGCGATTGGCTGAACCGCATCGTGCGTCGTTGGTGTGAATAGGGGTACCCTCATTTATCGCCCTGTAAATTTATTTTGACAGCGCAAAGTTTCGTCGTCGTTCGCGTTGCTTTGGGGCCTTAAATTTGGGTATTTCAAAATATAAACTTAAAGACTCTTTCTAAGCAATTTTAATCTCATAAATCAAACACAAAATCAAGTCAAGAATATTTTGGGAAAATACTTTTCAAATAATAAAATAATGATATTTTTATTTTTTTTTGTATAAAATCAAAATAAATTTAAGTTGCATTATCCTAACATATTTTTTTTTTTAAATAGGAGGAGAAAAAGACAACCATGATGTTCATTTCTCTTAACAATATATAACAAAAATATAATAAAATTTTATCCGCACAAGAGGACACTTTAGGTGTGCGCATTGAAGAAAAATAGAACGATAGTGCATTTACCTATACAGTATACATAGTATAGTTCCAGAATTATGTTGCGGGTTATTTCTGTTCTACGTGCACATAGAAAATTTTATGTAGACACGTTAAAATCTTTTTTTCTTGTATTTCGTGCAATATTACTTCCAACTGACCCAGATTATTTTTACAATCCAGGAACAGAGCGATGAAAGGAGTTTGGCTGTCTGCCAGAAGCATTAGGATTTTCTTACAAAATAAGTTTTGTAATAAATTTACCGTTGGTATTGTAGATTTTTATTTGTAAATATAAATTTTCAACGGCAAAATCATGTTCAATCATGCACTTCTTCTTTGTATTTATAAAAATAGAACAAGAAAATCAAATTAAATTTTAGAAAGGAATTCTAGGAAGAGAAAACAAATTCAGCGATTCATAAATTTCCACAAATTTATAGAGATATTCAATATTTATAGCCAATATTTTTAAAACTATTCATCTTTCTTTTGTTATAGTTTACGAAACGCATTTTTCAAGGAAAATAAAGATATAGCTCGGTCCTACCAACTTACATCGAAAAAAATTCTAAATTAACTTATAATTCACAAATAAACTTAAAGGTTGATCAGAAATTAATTTACGAAGTAAAATACAGTCAAACCCGCTTAAGAGAAACTGCAAAATGTCACAGTCTTTCTTTCACTTAAGCGGGTTTTTCACTTAAACGAACCCCGCTTAAGTGAAAGAAAATTTCACTTAAGCGGAGTCCGGAAAAGTGAAAAAAAATTGCACTTAAGCGGATTTAAAAATTCCAAAAAGGGATCTGACATACACAAAATTCAAATGTCATTTTCGTGATGAAAATTTGGTGGAGGCGAAAAATAAAAAAGAAGTAAAAGCGTTCAGCAAATTTTTTGTTCTGTTTTATTAAATTTTTTTTCACTTAAGAGAGTTTTTTTCAATGAAAAATATTAAATTTAACTGAAAATATGTTTCAGGTATCCGGGGTTTTTCACTTAAGCGAGTTTCACTTAAGCGGAGTGTTATAAAGGTAATTGGTCGACAAATACTCGAGGATGAAAAAAGTGTTTCAGATAAGCGGGTTTTTCTCTTAAGCGGGTTTTACTGTATCGCATTAATAAGCAATGCTTATTTACGTTAACTAGTAAATCTTTACGAAAATCTTATACATTTTAGAAGAACTGTCGCTATACAGAGAATTTTTTAATCTGCCCACATACACTTTCTCACAAAGTTTGAATTTTTGCACACAAACTTTCCCATTTGAGCTTTTAAATAACATATGTATAACTAGCGTTTGTTTTTTTGTTATTTCTAAGTCGTTGGCAAAAATATCTTACGTATTTTTAACTTAGTTACTCGTTAATGAACCTACTTGGTTGAATTAAGTTATTAACATTAATTAACTTGAAGTTTCTCTTCTTGATAAAATTTCGCACTTTTAAAGATACTGATTAAATATAATTCATGTTTCATATTCCGATAACAATATACAAAGGCAGAAAAAGTCCATATTCAACATCTATTTTATACTCGCTTTGCTATATGTACATATAATGCTTCAACCGAAATTCTCAATATTATCGAAATACCCACTCAACCTCAATAAAGAATAATGAAAATGTTTTTCCTGGAAATTGTATCTTTGTATTACGCCTAAGCATATACAGTCTATGTAGATACAGTACACGCTACAGCCTACACACAGTAAAAATGTTCTTAATGATTCAACAGACAAATTCAATTTTACAAATTCTGTGTGTAAATATTTTCAAAGTACTTTGCAACACTTTTCGTGTTTAAAGTGGACAACCAATTAAGCAATTAGTCTGTTCTGGAAACTCTTTCTCGTGCCACTCTATATATATCTACTCTACCTACTATAAAGTTCCAAAACAAATATTTCTTATATAACAAGCAACAAGCCTTCCATCCCACTTACATTTTGACCCTAAACAAAAATATTTATCTAACAAAGTGCAACTTTTCGATTAGCTGTCCTTTATACTGGATCCATAATATTGATGCAGAAAAACATTTTAGATAAATTAAAGGCACAATGAAGTCCCATGGATTTACTGTCTTTTCAATATTTTTTTGGGTTTCATAAATACGTTTAAGGTGCCAGTTATACCTTTCATTGAAACTTATCATTGAAAATTTGAATTTTTAATTTTGAGGCACTTAAAAAGAGAAATCAGTGATTATTTTAATGCAAATAAAAAGCTGATAACTCAATTATTATTTCTAGTCAAAAAAATATTTAATTTTGGCCCAGCCTATCGCAGGAAATGAATGTCTTTATTTCAATGATTTAACTACCTTATCATTGATCATTGAAATTTTAGAAATCGTTTTATGTGAAAGGTAGGACCAAAATGAAATATTTTTTTGACTAGAAATAATAATCGAGTCATCAGATTTTTATTGGCATCAAAATAATCACTGATATCGCTTTTTTAGGGCCACAAAACTGAAAATTAAAATTTTCAATGATGCTAGTTTCAATTAAAGCTATAACTGGCCCCTAAGCTAAGGCTGTCTTAATTCGTTTAACTATTTTTTTTATTAATAGAGTTAAAATTAAAATTAAATAAATTGAAAAATACAAGAATGAAGACAAAATATGTCAATTTTTTCAAAAACAAAATCGTATAGCCATATTTTAGTTAAACTAATTTTGTCTAAAAATCCTAAAACCCAGTTTGGTTACAATTGCTTGGGGTCAGCTTTTCAGTGCCTGGGTTAATTCTGAGTCAAACCAGAGTATGTTAATCATTCAAATAAATTGAACCCGAATTAACTCAGAACCAGATTTTCAGTGAAGGATTAACTCTTATATCAGTTTTCAAAAATCTGTCGAAATAATAGAGCGACATTGCTATGGAAATGCGCTTTCTTCGTCGAATAAAAGGATGCTCAAAAAATTCCTCAGATGTTTACTTTCAAAGCTTGCAATAATTTGGTCCAGCCATGAAAGCTTTATATCTACTTTACTTTCATGGATAGCTTAACTACCCTAATTAACATTATTATGTATTTCAAACTAAAAGGTTATTCAAATTATTTTTGTTTGAACTTTATTTAAATATTATTATTTTTTTTCCCCTATCGATTACCAGACGGAATGTGTAAATGCCTACAAAACTGTAATGTATTTGAACAAAATATCAATAATTCGTAAGCAATTATTATTATGAATTATTTTTTTTGTAAATGCTTTTGTTTATAAATAGCTTTGAACCATTAGGGTCCTTCTGGTATCTATTCAGTTCAGAGCGTATACCCAATTTGTTTTGTCATTGCCCGTAATTTAAAGAATCATAACAATTTCCGCTCAAATAAAGCGGAAATCAAAAATCATCCAATTACAGGTAGTCAATGGTTTCCGTTTCCTTATATTTTTGTTAGATATTTTGTTTGCCAAAATAATATCTATGTTTACAGGGAGCTTTACAAATATTAAATTTTCATAAGAAGACAAATGAATTCTAACTTCATAGTCTATAAATGTATTTAACGGAAATAGCAAATTAAGAATTTTGTTCGTGTTTTGAGCTTATTTAATAGCTTTGTCTATAGGACTGCTGTTGTTTTTTTTTTTAAATACATTTCCGTGTATTCTGTGAATTTGATGGGGACGTGGCTACAATTTTAAATTAACTAAAACAAACAAAACACAACCATTTTGAATTGTCATTCTAATAACGTTTGCTCGTCTGTTTGTGGTTTGCATTTAAGTGCTGTGATGGAGCAATGATGTGGTTTGCCCTTTTGGTCATATTGACTACATGAGGGTAAAAATAAATATATTCAAAGTGAAACATACAAAACAGATTTTTAATCTAAACCCGAATTCCTATATTTCATTCCGTGACAGAAAATCATTCGAGTTGCAAGCTTTGATTTCGATGCTATAATATTTTTTTTCTTTTCCACATTAATTAGCTACCTATTGGAAAGAAATTGGTTGAATACTTTAGCAAAATTAAAGCGGTCCCTAGACGCTCAATATTATTGTGCAAAATATTGCACAATATTATTGGCTAGGCGCCCCAGACGATTCAATATTTTATCCAATAATTTAGTTGAAAGCTTATACTTGTGTAGTGTAGACAACATGTTGAGTGATGCTGAAGTTTGTTGTGTGGCCATTGCACTTGCTGTTTGTTTAAAAAAGAAGGAAAAAAAAAAAGCGCAGATGGATGAAAGATTGGTACAAAAAAAGAAATATGTTTACTCATGAAAATTTATTAAATGAGCTAGCAGTAAGTGAACCCAACGATTTTCGGAATTTTCTACGACTAGAAGGTACATTGTTTAATGAACTGCTGGAAATGATTACGCCGGCAATTATTAAAAGTAACACAGTTATGCGAGATGCCATTCCTCAAAGAATTAAATTTCTGTATTACTTGCTGTTTATCAGCTTCGGGATATTTTTCCCTATATTTTGATAGCAATTTTTCATATTCTTCACTTTTTTTATTTCTTTTGCTATAGTTTTTACTTTTAATATTTCACAAAGCCTGCAGAGTCGCAAACAAGTCGATACATTCTAAAATAAATTTCCTTTCATCCTCTTTTGCTTTTGACATTTTCACTTTCACTTGCGGAGGTCTTTACTCTTCGAAATTTCAAAATTAAATAAACAAATATTGTGCAATTGTACCAACAGACGATACAATATTTTATATTGTGCAATAAATATCAAAAGGGTTTTGATTTTCTTCAATAATATTGCACAACCTTGCAATATTATCCCTAGACGCTCAATAATATTGTGCAATATCAAATATTGCACAATAATATTGAGCGTCTAGAGACCGCTTAAATTAATATAATTGTATAAAGCACGAAAGTCCTTCAAATAATTTAACTAATTAAAAAAATATGTAATACTATATAGTTTCTTCATTTCTATACCATTTATTAATTTATGATTAATTTCTATTCATCATTTTTTGTTCGATTTTTAAGAATTGATGTCCTCTTAATATTTAACATAGTTCAATCAATCAAGAGCGGTGTCTCGTTAGGTACCTAATTCAAGCCAACAACTCACTAAATAGTAAATCAGCTGGAAATATATTCTGTGCTCTTTATATTCGATAACAAGAAAATCATGAGTCGATAAGCTTCTAATTCTTGAAATTTCTTACGTCCTCTTGTTATATAGTCTGCTTCAACATAATGTGAACTTTACAGGTGACAAAATAAAAATAATCATTTTGAGTGCAGATGGCGTCGTCGTTGACTTTCATGAATTGTTTAAATGATGTATTGTGATTTCATTGAGTGGTGGGTGGATGGTATATAGTAATAATTTTAACTAGCTGATGGCAGTTCGGCCAGGTCGATAATTAAATAAAATAAAATTTTTGAAGTAGGTTGGGGCTTCAATTAAGTGTAATGCTTCGTTACTGTCTGTCAAATTTTGAGAAAAAAAATCTCACATATCTGATTTCAACGAGGGTAATCGAAATCTGAATACTATCGGCTAATTTAAATCACAAAAAAGGCTTCTAAAATTTAATCAAAGAAATATACCTGTAAATTAAAATCAAGAGATGTAGAAAATTACTTAGTGCTTCCTACTTATTTATATACTAAATCCCATTGAACAAAAATATCCTATAAACAAATTAATTTCAAATCTAGCTTCTATATGAAAAAGAAAGACAAAACATCAAGACGATATTTATATGGAATTATTTTTGTACGTGCTAACAATATATCATTAGAATGCTCTCATGCAAGATCCTGGTACATATTATCTACCAAGTCAACTGACAACGAGAAAATAAATGTCTGGATGTGTAGTTGTGTATAGAAAGATGTATAGTTGTAGTGACGCCTTACAATTTCCAACAGACTCATTCAAATTTGCATATTCTACTGTGAAATTATTCGTTTATCACTACAAGCATCCCCTGTGGAGGTTAGACATTCCCCTTTAGCTGTATATCAGTATAGAATTCCTGATTCAGGACACAAAAGTCCACCAGCAAACTAACGTAAGCAAAATTAATGTGAGTTGAGAACTGCAGTAGGTATAACACTATGATTCTCCCCCCATCAACATCATCATCATAGAACATCAGGTAAGGTATATACAATGGGTTTCGTCCTGTAGAACAAAAATTTGCATTTATCCAATTTTCTTGGAAACAAAACATAAACTGCAGGGACACGATAAAACGTTCATCCGAATGAGAAAATTGATTTCACCAGGCCATTACACGTGCAATCAGTCTGGCAAATCTGACAGAAATCACAATAATTTGTCCCCAGAGATATTTATCAATATGGATTTCTTTTTATTATGTAACTCTAACATTCTTTATTTGGGAATTTTACTTTTTGAGAATGTAAGTGTGTGAAAATGAGTAAATTGATCTCAATCACAAGGACATTTTTGTGGTTTTATTTGTTTTTTTTTTTTTTATTATTTTATTGGAAGATTTTCTATCTTAAAGATTGTTTAGATGGCGCCAGGATAAAATATTTATTATAGAATCAGAAACACGGGGCAACTTTGAGGAGTCTCAAAGAAAAGTAGGTATTTTTCGACAAACAAAAATTCTATAATGCCTAATAATCAACAATAATCATAATGGACATGAATTTCTTTGACGAAAACATGGCGTCGTCAGTTGCGTCGAAGTCGCGTTGAAAAAATGTCCTTTTTCCTTTGAATCAATCTTAATAAACGTCCAATCTGTGATGGGTGGTTGTAAGGCCGGAAACCATTTAAACATTCTCTACACACTCATTCATCATGTTCATCAGTTCATTAGTTAATTTCGAAGCAGCCAAACAGTGTGATTAGCTCTATATATATAACGGAGAAACATTATTTGAATAATTTAACTTGAAATTTGAGAACAAAAAAAAAATCTTCATTTAAACTTTTTCACTTTTAAATTTATAATCAAGAAGGCTTGTTGTATTAAAGTTAATAATGTTGTTGGAATCTTTACATTTTCTTCCTTCATAAGCTTTTTTTAATATAATTGAGAAACTTTCTTCTTATAGTGATTAGTGCGCGTGAAGCCATAAGAAGTGGGTAAAAGAAAATTTGCTAAGGGGGAAATTAAAAAAAAATCAAGAAGTTTTTTACTTCATAATGCTTTTAATTTTTTTTAGGAAGCACAGCAGAGCAGAGTCAAGGTCATAATGTGAGATGGTATAACGAGGAAGAATGAAAAAAGCGCATTTAATTACATGGAAATATTAAAACGGTTTTGTTGACTTTTTTACTGGCATGAATCTTTATAAGTTTTAAAGCGTTTTGACATTTGGCTCTCAAGATTTGTTGACTTTTTGTGTGAAATTGGAGTAATCTATGTGCCGCTTGGCAACGATTAGCGTACTTCCTATACGTTTCTCACAAATTATAACCTATACAAATCCAGAAATAATGTTGGATAAGGAAAAAGAATTAATCTGGCGTTGTTTTCTAAGAAAAGGAGACGTACAGAAAAGATTGATTTGCTTGAAAAGAATTATCTATTTATTTCAGCAAATAATCGAACAAATCAATATTCTTGATAAAAAAAAGACTTTCCTCAGCGGGTTCTTACTGTTGTATTGTAGGATCTGAAAGGCGGATTCACCAAGAGTTATAAGAAACACCGATTGATGTTGAAAAGCAAAGAAGACCCCGACTTCCCATCAGCTTACAGGCCTCTGCAGTACGGTTCCACGAAAGGCCGTTCTAAGATAGGTGCTACTGAAGAAGATGTAAAATCCAGGAAACTACAAGATTGTTTTGCTGGCCAACCTGGGTGTACGAAATCCTTTCAACTTATAGTCAGATGGAGCGACATGTTGAAGAGACACCGAAAGCGCGCAAAGGAAATGAAATCAGGCCATTCGATGGGAAAACTTCTATGCTTGGACGAACACAGATACGAATCGAATTCCGAATCAGCTCTGAAGTCATTACAAGCAAGGATGCGGTCAAGTACTTGGGACTGAGATTTGACACGAAGCTAACTTTCTAGCAATAGATAAAGTTCGCAGCGCAACGAACGTCAAAAGTCGCAATTCCATTGATGGCCAGTTGTACAATAGTGGTTTAGCCTCGGTTCAAGATTTGAACTCGCCGATTTCGGCGGATTAACTAAAGTTCAACGGTGGTTTAAGTATGTAATTGGTTATTATCACACACTTGAACAGTAAACCACTGTTGAAACTCAATTAATCCGCCGAAATCGGTGGATAAAAATTGCTGAACCACGGTTTAAATATTTGTACAACTGGCCCTGAGTAGACTGATGGCGAATATAAGTGGTCCAACGGCAAGCAAGCGAAGGTTACTGATGTCGACAACGCATGTAATTCTCTTATATGGAACTGAGATCTAGGAACATTCACTACGAAAAGAGAAGTACCGGAAGTACGGCTGGCGGTAGTGCAAAGATGCGAAGCTTTTCAAGTGGTTTATAGCTCTTACCGAACAGTGTCGGAACCAGCCGTCCTAATAGTAGCAGGAGTGACTCCCATCGATCTCCTAGCTGCACAAAGGAAGGGCGTCTATGACAAATAAGGCGGAAATCGGAGTGGAAGTGGCAACCTACTAGGCAAAGGATCTCACAAAACAGAGGACGATAGACTGCGAGGCTCATCATGAATGTGGCAAACTGGAAAGACCGGAAACACGATGAGATAAACTACTACGTCATCCAGTTCCTTACCAACCACGGATAATTCAACATCTTTTTCCACAAGATCAGTAGAACAAATAACCCATCTTGTCAGTACGGAGACTCCCTAATAGACGGCGCATATCATATCATGTAGCAGATGGAAACTCAACGTCGAGAACTGGAAAGTAAAAGAAAAACAAAATACTGACCAGCGACCTAAATTGGGGACAAACCAACACATGCATTGAAGATATTCTCAGAAGAAAGAAAATAGAAGAAGAACAATACCAGGAAAGCACGTGAAACTGAAAGGCCAAAGGCTGAAGAAGCCTTCCTGAAGAAATTCCTTCCCACACGATTTTTCAGTTTACTATTCCATTACAATTACAATTACAATTTCAAGCTCAAAATCATCATATTATAATAATAACATGATGAAATGTTTGGAGTCAAAATAAATCACCTTAACACCCACTTCCACTGCGGGAAAACTCGAATATTTTACCTAACTCATTGCTCAAAGCGAATATAACGGAAAAATCTTCCCATAGAAAAGAAAACTTTAAGTAGTAGAAAAAAATACATGGAAAAAATTTATATAAAATGCGTGAATCTTATTATAGGCAACAATCATAGTCCTAAAAGCCACTTAAGTCCATTACCAAGATTGTAGCAATCCCTGTTATTGCTATCTCCAGGAAATGAATAAATTTAACAATCGATAAAAATAAAATTTGCAATTTCTTGTTGAGGTAGCTCTATTTTAACATTTCAATTCGTCTTATTTCCTTACATATTCAACAGCTGAGATGTGCTTGAATAACTTACATACATATATAGTAACTTGTGAATATTCGTTTAGATACCTTTCAACGATTTTGGTCGTCTTATTCATATGCCAACCACATTTTCCATTATATTCCATTTGCATAAATTAAATGCCATATCCTCAAGTTGAATCCTGATTCTTCTTTCCATTCTTCATCAAATGGAGCCTCCGTCTTCGTCACACCAGTTGACGCCAATTAATTTATTCCTTGCTTCTCTTTTTATTTTTATTTGCAGATATATCTCTGCATCGGAATCAGAATCACAGAAGCGATTACATCACCAAACAACAACTCAACCGAGGAAAAATTCGTTGATGATATCATGTCCTTATAAACCAATATTGGAATACAAAAAAAACAGGATCCAATCCGCCATGAAAATAACTCCTTTTCTGTTTATTCAAAAAAAAAAATAAACACAGAAGTCATTGTACGCAACGCAACGCACATCAGTGTTGCTTGGAATAAGCTTGGTCATGTTCAAGAATAGTTACTGCGATGATTGTGACAGAATGTCTGCCTCAGATATTCGTTTGCTTTTATATGACATTTGGCAGGAATCTGCCTTTTTGCAATAAATGTTGGCACTAAGTATGCTCCGTATGGCCTTTTAATATCTGGATTTAACATTCACTGGTTCTGCGTTTAGGTATGTCCTCGAAAGCTCGAAGGGAGGGCATATTATGTACATAGTGAACAGTTGGAAGCAATATGTTGCAATGAAACAACCACAGGGCCATTAAGGATACAAAATAAGAATCACTTATTTGAATGTGAAGCGAATATCAATTTGCATTCATGTAGAAAAGGCTTATCCTATATACGCAGTGTGCCAGGGTCATTACAATTTAAAACAACAACAAAAAACTTTAATTTAGCCTAATGACTGTATTATATTGCTGGATAAGATAATCTATAAAAAAAAACTATATTCACATTAAATTGCAGTCCTTATGTGAGCTTTTTGTTCGACTATATTTTTTTCGAAATCTATAAAATGTTTTAAAGAAGAAAAATTGAAAAAATTTAAACACGCAAGTGATAAAAAAAGCAATTTCCACTATACTTTAAATTTTCAAAAAATTCCCTTTGAAAACCTTAAAGCAAATCTTTTTTGAAAATTGAACGAATCCTTGATTCACACAAAAACACATATAAACAAAATTGTGGCTTAAAATTTAGGATACATTTTAATTAAACAAATTAATCTTCTTGCGAAAAATACAAAAACTTTACCTCCTTCGATTGCATTTGTGGCTATGTGTGTGGCAGGGATGGCTGGAGTTGTTGGTCGATGAGATTATGTATTTTGAAAACTTTCCTATATGGAAATTCTTCTGCGATGTTTGGTTTTAGTATGAAACTTATTAAGATTTACAAGATTTGTTTCAATGGGTTTTCCACCAGTCACATTGGTGTTATCCTCGTTAAAGAAAAAAGGTTGGTTCTTCTGTAAGATCGAGTATAGAAATGAAATAATGTTACTTCTATATAATTTATATTTCCGCACTCGATCAAGTTTTCAATCGAAAATGTGAATTCCTTCAACGAAAAATTCGAGCTCTGGCGTTCACAATCATAATTTTTTAAATTTTGTAGGTTCCATTAACAATGAAGGGCGCCAATAATTTTTGTCGAAGAAAAGAGCTCTTTTTAAAAAGAAAATTGCCCTTAAAAATATGATCAAAGAAAACTCTGTTTCGAAGGCCTATTAGAACTTACTCGACAACATAAACCAGCCTACAATTTCGTTAAAGGTTCTAACCTATCATCCCAGTCTTCCCATTTAAAATGACTGCCCAAGGCCATTTTGAAAGCAACAAAAAACATTTCAATGTCAATTTTTACCCAACCCTGGATAAAAAAAAAGTGGAAACAAACATTTTGAACATAGGTAAAAGGCAAGAAGCTTAATGAAAAACGTCTGTGCCATTTTTTAAAATAATAATCAACATGAGATAGAAGGGGGGTACCATATGTCTATAACTTTTTTTTTAATTGAATTTGACAGCCAATTGTGCTACGTGCGTCGCATGACGTCGTACAACGTTTCAAGTAACCAAGCACACGTTATGGTACCCCGGCTGTGTTACTTGACTGCTAATTTAAAGGAATGGGTTATAATTCTTCATATATTATTCTATATGTAAACAAAGATTCAGTTCTAATGGACACCACTTCTGGGATTTCATGTTCATGAGACAGTAAACACGTCATTCTCAATTCTCTAGACTAACAAAAAAATCTTTCCTATATCTACCTTCTATTCCTTTTAACTAGTCTAATTTAAGTCTCATTTAAAGAGACCATTAATATCAAAGAGTAAGCCCATTAACACAAAACTTATAAAATCAAAAGGTCACTTAATACTGCAAATTAGGAAGCACCCACATAAGCATGTACATTATACTTAATCATAACTAAATTATAAAGCTTTAACTTTTACGGGGGTTTTCAAGTTTTGAACGTCAAACACATCAAAGCAAAAAATATACACAAGTATACCTACTTTTTTTAATTGAAATGATTTTTGGTATTGAATAACACACACGTGACCTATACACAGTTATCCATAGTTATTTTTTAACCGCAAACTACATGTGCATACCTTCCACCAAAAGCAAAAAACAATTCGTTTTCTGTATATTTTGGGAATCAACTAAAATTACATTTTTCTTTGAACATTCTACTTCTATTGTCAATTAGTGGCAATTGTTTTGGTTATTCATTTATTCGAGTGTTGTGAAATAAAACCTATTCACAGATCAATTAAATAATTCATACTTCCCAAGTAGTGTAAATTCAATTAAGTGTTTTAAAATTAAATGATAAACCTTGCATGTGTATCCACTTTCCGAAACGAAATAGATTTTCACAAATATTTTAATTAAACAAACATTGATTATATTCACCTACTCATCAATTGTAAAAAATGTACCTAAACATAAATAAATTAACACAAAAATTAAAATTTCCTATCGACACAAAAATCAAAAATGTTCCACATACGCCACCGTACACCTTCGGTAGATAAAATTAAATAAATAAATTCTGTGACGCGATAGCTCATATGGAATTTCGCGAATTTAGACCCCCGGAAAAAAGACCTATTGTTCATAAAAAAATGATGTCCCATTGAATTTAAAAAAGAAAAAAAAATAAATTAAGACACAAATTTGTTTTGACAATACATTTTCTTTCAAAAATAAAATAATACTCCAATTTTTTGTCACAATAGATTTACTGGAAGAACCGGTTCACTTTCAGATTTTGGTACTCACTTTTTGTTGTGAATTTTATACCCGAGGCGAATTGGATTAAAAAAACGACGTCGGTGCTAAAAAATGTACATGTTAAATGCAAGAACAACTAATCCCCTCAGGGCTTAGCTAAACCCAGAGAATTTTCGGGGCTAAATAACTGTATTACCGTTGTTACCGATATATACAAATTATATATAAATTATCGTTAGAAAAAATAAAATGATTTAACTTAGGGTAGTTAAACCATGTACATATTCAGAGTTTTAAGGCTTTGCATATAGGAATTATTGTTTATACTTTTGCTACCCTGGTGCAGCATTTGCATTCTCCGAGGCAACAGATTGAGATATATGAATGTCCATTCCATTTCCATCAAGTATATATAAAAAATGACTCAACTTAATATCAAATTACTAAAATACTATGTCTGCTGGTTAAATTACCTCTTGGACTATAAAGGAAAATCAAGAAAAAAAATATTCCCATCAAACATGACGCATTCTTCAATTAAGTATATACGGTCGCGGTGGTGCAAATAACACACGCGCCTAAATATCATTAAACTCTTTGAAGAAAAATTACAGCGTAAATTCGAATTGCTAACTTCTTATTTTTTTATTTTCCTCAAATATTTCAAGGAATATTACTGTCGCCCTATTTGCCATTATCAAAGTTTTTTTTCACGAAATTCCCTTCCAACTCATTTGTCCTCAGAATGACAATAACCATTCGAATATAGATAATTTAAGTATACATTTCCAATTGTTGTCCATCGTAATACTAAAATGCGAGTGGGCAGCGCGATATTACTCGATAGATACTTTCAATGATTGAATCAAATGGTGTGGACCTAGAAAAAAATTATTAAATTTTATATACATACATACAAAATCAATAGTGATGTCTGAGTCAAATAAAAAAAAATCTCAAAAGGGAGTCACTGTCACTGATTTAAGTAGGATAAGTATCTATAGATATTTTTGGATTTATAAATTTTTCTGTCTGGTTATTCATTTCACTTGGTTGACCTAAACAAAGGAAAAACAACAATTAAAATGATAATCTCCTCTAAATATGAAATTTTAAATATTTACAAAAAAAAAAAAAACAAAAAATAAACAAACACTTCGGAACCTACATTTTATGGTACATAATCTCCTTGTTGTTTGTACTTCATTTTGCTTTGATTTAATTTTAATTCAAATGATTGTGGCAAGCCATTTTGTGCGCATGAAAAAACTTTTTCATTATTCACCCAAAAAAAATATACAAACACTTTTCCAACCAAAACCGACATCCAAACCCGCAAACTAATAAGGGACCATGGCCTTACAACAATCAATTTACTTTTTGCCTCAAAATTTAACCATAACAGAGGGTACAATGGGCAGGACTATTATCTGTGTATATATACTATATATAGCAAAGTCAATAACATAAAAGAAGAGTGGGAGTTTAGCAAAACACAACCAACCAACAAAAAAAAAGGTTCATGGAACTTTTGAAAATATTATTTCAATGCTGGTTTTTGAAACTTTTTAAAACAATTTTTGTATTGTGGAGAAACGAAACGGTCGGTTGTCAGAAAAGGACTTAAGAACGAAGTCAGGAAGTGCATGTTTTGTGGGAAGTTTGTATGTTTATTTGTCAATAGAAATGTATATTCAAACATGTATAAGAATACATCATCCAAATAACAATCAAAAACAATAATTTAGTTATTATTTCCAAGAATATTGAATTCCTCGATATGTATGTATGTAGTAAAATTTAAATACAAATTGGCACACAAATTTTCCTTAAATTAAAACAACCCATATCATAAGGAACATTGTGTGGCATCTTTAAATAACGAAGGGGAGCCCGAACAAAAAATATAAAATCAATATCCTTCCACAATCTACTTGAACATCCTTTTGTACGCCGCGCCGCGCGACGTCACGCAAAAAATAAATGGAAAAATTACTCTAAGGGCAAAAAAGTTGGTGGAAAAATAACAACCAAACTTCAACATCAGAATGGGTTAATGCTTAAGGATACGCATATATTTTTTCCTTAGAAGCTTATATACATTTCCGGGATATGCAAGGGATATGTAAAAAAAACAAAACGATATGGGAATGCAATTGAGTTCAGTTTTTTATTTTTTATTTTATTGAATATACTGTGCTGGGGTCGTTATCATTCAGCTTTTAAGCTCTGATGTGATGATGTTGTTTTTTTTTTTTTTTTTTTTTTTTTTGTTAAACAGAAAAATCCTGTGGAGAACGATGTAAGTATGATGGGAATGTAATTATATTTACATTTTCTTTCATTTTATGTGTATCTGATTTTGTAGTCAACTTTAGAGTGGATTTAATGGTATTATATGTATAACAGCATGGAATTTATATATATTTATCCTTTTGCATGAAATTCTCAAATAACATTTTGTAGTGGGTTTTATACTCGAAGGCATAAAGGAAGCTTATTCAATTTATTTTTTTTTTTTTAACCTTTTGAAAATGATAGTTAGTGTTAAACATTTTTAAACGTTTAAAACTCTTGGCTATATACATGCTACGTTTTACTGGAACTGTATTTCCGTTGTATACACGATAAGGAAAATTAAAAAAAAAACAATCAGGTTCATTTTCAAATGACATTGATTTTCAAAATAGCTTTTAACGGCATTTAAGTCCTACAAAAATTGGCGTTTCGTCCCGGCGATCTCACTTGGACTCATCAGTTGACTAGAGTGAAGGGCCTTTGTCAATTCGCAATTTTTGCTAAGTTCAGTTCATCTTACATAGATTTCGTGACGAATATCTAGTGTGAACTATATTGATTTTGATTTTATTTTATGGATATCTGCATACTTCCACGCCCTCCTTTTAACATCCTTTTGAAAGTCACTTGTATAAGAAGTCTGTAAAATTGATTATGTTATATGTCTTAGAAGGTATAAAATCACAGATTTAATTTTAAAAGGGGGGTCAGTAAGGAAATAAGAGAAGTGGGCGTGGCAGTACGTGGATTTACAGACAAAAAAACACACAATACTTGTATACGATTAAAAAGATCTATAATCTACAAAACTAAAATGTTAGGGGATATTAAATATGGATGCAATTTACATATAAAAAAAGAGGGCATGGTAGCAGTCGGATTTCTTAAAAAAAAAATTCATTCGTCATACTTATAGTTTAATAATAAATTTGTATCTTTCTATAAACAAGTTGAATAAAGAGTAAAGTAGTTTGACAAATTTTCAATAGAAACGTGGCAATTTTCAACTAGTATTTATTTTTATTTATGTAATAACAAAACAAGCGTTGGGTATAAGTTAAGCAGCTTAATACAAAAAACGAGCAAACATAAAGGTATATAAATATATCTTCTGACGTAAAGCATATTTACCTTTATGTTTGCATTAAACCTCCTAAGAATCTATTTACATGTCATGTCATCTTCAACTAACTTGGTTAAATTACCAAACCTGCATTATACCTCCACTAACTGTATAACTTTTTGTAAACTTAAAAAGATCAACATAAAGTTCACGTCTTATTCGCACAAACTCCCACAATCCAAATATTTTATATATGTACATATGAGTATTGTGTATACCTATCTTAATGTTCAACCTCTTTCTTTTCCTGACTCATATAGTTTCGAAATTCTACAAGTCATATACCGGAGGTGAAAACTACTTACTTCCTGCATCATTTACTTGTAGCAAACTTCATATAAAGGTATCTATCTCACGTTGTGTCTTCGTTGTCGGTGAACATTTTCCTACTTCCGTTGCAACGTATGCATATTATATTTGATTGGATTTCTTCCTTAAGGCAAAGTCACAGTTCCGTGAAGCAAGAAGCTCAATACACATGAGAGTTAAACCATATTAATAAAATAACTGACTTTGTCGCAAGGAATAGCTCTTATAATTCAGTTAAATTATAGAACTTTAAAAATTTAATATCGTGTACGAAACATTGTTAAAGTGCAAGACTTCGTAAGTCGAAAAATTACAAAAAAATATTATTGATGGAAAAAAATCACCAGAATCAGCAACCTTTTGACAATTTCAGCGTAACAATGTTGTTCTGAAGTTATTTTACAAAAAAAGACAGAATTCAAAATCTTTTACCCTAGATCTCCACACACAATTTTTATTTTTAAATTTCTGAAAAACATGCAAAAACGACTAACAAGGTTCTGCCTTTAACCGTCGATATGTACCTACGGTAAGAATTTTCTCAATTTTTGTTCCCAAGAATCTCATTCTCTATTAAATTCATTTCGTTTACTCTATAGGCTCTGTTTGAGAAAAAATTTTAAAAATCCTTAGAGTTGTTTTCGAGAAAAATAACTTCAGTTCAGACAGAATTTTTAGGATATTTTGAACATTAGCTGCATTTTATCAGATCAGATCCTCATAATAAAACAAACAGGATCACTGGTATAGCTTTTTTTCATTGTGTTTGTATATTTTTCACTGTGTTTGTTGGCTGTTTTCTTTGCATAACAATTTACACTACCTTACCCTAGTTATTATAAAAACGTACTAGTTTTTGGATCTTGAAATAGATCCAGATAAAAAGCAGGATTTTGTATTTACGTGTTAAAATTTGATCCGGAACAGATCATGTGGATAGTAAAATGCAGATATTATCAAGTTTTATTAAAATGTCAAGCTCAATTTTTTTACTATTCCAATGGTTAAACCCTGTTATAAAATACCTTCCAACATTGCAAGTAAAAAAGAAGAAATATTCTATATATAGTTTCCGATTGGAGGCATTCATATGAATTATGGAATAAATTTGAGTTCCATGAAGGTGAATCCGCTTAAATTTTTATTTTTATTTTTTTTTAAACGTGAGCTCAGTTTTGAATAGACAAACAAAATTTCATTTGACTTTTTCCATAGGTGAATTTTGTTTGAGTAAAATTCTGTTCAATGAATTGATTTCATGAGGTAAAAATTAAAATTATTTGTGTGTTCTTAGAATGAAAGGAAAATTGAACAAATTATTATTTTGGTATAGGGCTTGAATCAATTTATAGTTAAAATATATTAAAAATATTCCAAAGAAATTCGGAAATGATTTACAAAATCAAAGAAATGGTTGTGAATTTTAATTGAAATAACTCATAAAAGGAGAAGCTGTACTGTGAAGAATAAATATTCAATAAAGATTTATTCAAATTTTGCTTTATATACAAAAAAAATGTTATACAAAATTTTTATTTTTTTTTGTCTATTTGTCGTTTTTTTTTAATTAAAGATTGGAACAAAATGAAATAGCTATTTCTTTGAGATAAGGACAAAAGGAGGTAGGCAGTAGGAATCCTCAAGTTATATGAAGCAATATAAACTTTAAAAAAAACATGCTGCTGGATGAGATATTATAAATGGACGAATTCACTAGGAAAATATGGCGCGAATAAAATATCAATTTAACTGTAACAAACAGCTTATAAATGCCACAGTTCATAGTAGATAACAGTGCTCCTAAAATTGAAAATCCATAATAGCAAAAACAGACATCTCTTAAAGTATCGTTAAAAGCTTAAACCCCGATCACAGGTGTGTAAGTTTAATTTGTTCAAGTTTAACCAACCAATAAAATCCACCCTCAGCTAAAACATTTAACTTTATGTTTTTTGTAGCAACTTTAAAAAAAATTTGAAAAAAAAACTTACAAGTGAACAAAGTTAATCCATAAAAAAAAATGGTTTATGGAAGATTTACATTCATCTTAAAGCCGAGTATACAGTTCTTTTGAACAAAAAAAAAACATAAGTGGTAAGAATTTTTTTTTTCGGAAGAAAAAAAATCTGGGTTGAAATAAAAAATTTGTATTCGTTGTCCTCTTTTTTTCCACAAAACAATGTCACTGTACTGTATACTAGGCTTAAACAAAGAAATGTAAGAAATAAAATTTACATTAATTGTTGAATATATAGAGAGCAAAGACGAAATTGCAGAGATCTTCATAAATGTATTTGTATTTCGTATTTTTGGCATGAATCTGTCCCGCTCTACTTTACTGATATTTGCAGAGGAAGATAAATCCACCATTATTTTAATTTGAAAGTTGCTATAAAAAATAAAAATTAAATATTGCTTTTAACAGAGGGCGAACAAACAATTTATTTGTTGGATAAACAAACCGAATTATATCCTTGTAAGTTTTCATTTGCGGCTGTTTGTGTTTTTTTTTCAATTTTTTAACATAGTTGCTATAAAAAAAATTGAATTTGTGAATGTTGCTATAGAAATAAAACTTAATTTTTGTTTGTAGAAAAATGATTTTTTTTTCCATTGAACACACACTGTAAATTTTATTTATGCGGATGGTTGGTGCTGCTGGGAGAAATTTTGTATTTTCAGTTGCTATAAAAAATGAAATGTTGAATATTTTGTAGATGAGGGCATATATTTTTAAGAAAACATATGGACCCGCCATCCTTCTTTCATTTCATTTGAGGACAGTTTTTTTTTGATAGTTGAAATAAAATATAAAATATGGATATTTTATGTATTAAGGGTGGGCACTATTTATTTTCTTTGATGAACATGGCCTAACAAATGGTCTCAAAACAGACTCAATTAGTCCTAGGTGAAAATTGCCATAAAAATCAAATTTAAAATATTTGTTGGGATGAGGTTGGACAGTCAATATTCCTCCAGAAATATTTGAGTTGGGGGTTCTGCACTCAGGGAAAATATCAAGCCAAATTTGTATAAATTATTCAATATTGATGATCGTTTCCCTTGCTATAACATGGCACTTTGTTATTTTACCTAACCTATGAAACCTTCTTCCTCTTGGGAGATTAACAATTCTGCGATCAGGTTATAAATACCGACAATTTACATACCCACTTCATAAATTGATGATATGAGTTGATAAAAGCAAATCTATTTTAGATTTTAATTTACATGATGTTCATTTTACTCATGTTAAAACCACCAGCCATGATGCCAAGTTATTTTCCCCAGGCAAACAATTATAAAAATAACTATGATGTTATCAAAAATAGGCTGAGTTTTTTGCAAAATTTATATGGGAAAAATGTAATATATTAATTTAACGTGAGTCTTGTTAATTTAACAAGAGGCTTGTAAAATGAACACTCATACATAACTGATAAACTTGCAATATTAGGTAAATAAAGAAAAAAAAAATAGGAATTACAAACAATTGTATCTACAGTTTATCGTTGGCCATTCATCGCTGCGGTTTGTAAAATTCGCACTAATATCGCTCTATGTGTGGAATAAATTATGAACTTCAGATTTTTTTCTTTTATTGCAAATTAATCGAGTTTCCACTCCTTATTTTTACTTTGTGTAAAGTTTTTTTTAAAAAGTTATATAACAAATTAATAATGCAAGTAAAAATGAACTTTACAACCCTCCTACTTCATAAATAATATGTTCATAATAAAAGTTGGTTTCGAGTCTTTCCAATCATCTTTATAAAGGTAAACTCGAAAAAGTATAAACCAAGAGTAACAAACCAACCAAATTCAGAAATTATATTTGAGAAAACTGTTGAGTTTTGAATTATTTCCCATAGCGAGAAAAAAAATATGAAATAACAAATTCAGTCAACATCTCAAAAAAAAAAATACCTACCAATATATAAACCTATCTGTTGTTTTTTTTTTTTTTTATTTACCGAATTCCATTTTCACACTTTTCAATTTTATGGTTTATAAATTCAATCAATAAATAAACCTACATATCCATAAAATATATATCCAAGTCTTCCTCCTTTTTTTTTGTGGAGTTCAATTTTATTGATTCAATACTATAGCTACCTATCAAAGTTTTTGGTTTTTGTGAACGAACACAACAAATGGGTTTTGTTATACAAACCCTCCATTTGGAAGAGTCGATTATTTCCATGTTGTCGCTTTCAGGGTTTGTTTGTTTAGGGTGTAGGTAAGTATAACTGCAAGGGCGGTAATAATCGAAACGTGACAATAAATCGGTTTTGACCCTAAATAATTTGCTAAAGCGTTTTAACATTCGTATATAAAATGGGGCCCCAAAACAATGTTTACATTTTGAATTCTAAGCAAAATAATGTTGTGGAAGCCTTGCTATAAATTCACTTCCGTTCGCGTTAAATCGAATGAAAATGTCTCGGTCGCCTTTTTTTTAAGGCATCGATTGAAGGGGTTTGTTTAGGGTTTATTTTGTTGTTGTTTTTTGTGTTCTATAAGCCACTTATTGCCATCTTATTTGTAAAATAATTTTCTTGGTATGTCTTCAATTGTTCGTTAAATTGTGCTTTGTAGATTTTAAATAATAAAATGTGTGAGCTTCGGCAGGTAATACTATTAAAGGCATTAAAAATATATATATGATGGAATGGGAATGAAAAACAGATAAGGATGTGGGTATATGAATATAGGAACCGAAAACAAACTTGTACCTTATAGCTTACACATAAAATAAAAAAGGAATTTTTCCACCTGATTCAACTTTTCAACACTCTTGCCATTAACATAGCTTTGCGAAATGCAATCTTAATACGATTTTGTTGTTTATTCTGCTCGATTTAACAAAGGGTGTTTTTTTCTTTATTTTGTTGTTGTTTTGTATTTAAATATTGAACAGAACGTTGCTTGGTATTTCCATAGACCTTTTCTGTGATTCAAAAAGTTTACCCATACCTTTTTTTATTGACAAACTAATTTAAAGTTAACTTTAAATTGAATTTAGAAATAGAAAAAAAAAATATCAAAATGTCAAAATCAAAAATACCCGTATAAGAATGAAAATATTTATAGTCCAGGAGTCTCATCTTGTTTGGCATTGCAATGCAACCATATGTATAAGAAGCTCAAATACAAATTTGTCGCTATTTTCTAAACGGAGTAGGTAAAGAAATATTTTTCCTAAAATTAAAATTTTTTTTTATTAAAATAAATTTTTTTAAAGTGTCCAGTTTAAGAAAAAACAATTTTTAAATGAAAAAAAAAAATACTTTTGTGTGGCTTTTTATACACAAAGTCTCTTTGAAGCTTTATTTCTTTTGTATTGAAAAAATGTAATCCTACGTATACCTAGTACATCTACATATACATGTATACATTTATTTAAATAATTTAAAAAAATTCTCTCCTTAAATTGTCGTATTATTATTTTATATATAAAAAGTATGAAACAACTCTGCCCTCTGGATTTCCCATTAAAATATCCATTTGAAACCGATTCATCCTTAATTCTTAATAAAAGAATAAAAATTGAATGAATAATATCGAATTTCTTTTTTTTTTTAAATCATTTACGACTCTATCCTTTAAACAAATCCTTAGATTAAATGCATGACTCTTAAATGAAATTGTATACGAGTAGCATTTCAGTTTGAAAATAAAAACGTATTTCAAAGAATTTTGGGATTTTAATATAAATTATTTATTTTCACTACAATGGAATAAGCTGAATGAATTTAAGGGTCAAATGGCCCATTAATTTGTTATTGTCAAGTTCATACTCGACATGTTTTTTTTTTTTATTTTATTTTTCAGAGATTTATTGTATAGCTCCTTTATCATAATATGCGTATTGCTAAGGTAACTTAGTTTGACTTTTGTTTGGAATTTATGTCCTTTTGATTTTAATTAGTATTTTGTGTTGACTCTTAAAATGCGGGTTAAAAGTTCTATAAATCAATTTTCGATGTTTTTTTGTTTCTGTTTTTTTCTTTTTCTCTCATCACAGATTTATGTCATTAAAAAAATGAAAGGATAAAAGATGTCTAGAAATTTGAATTTGATTTATTGAATTCCGCACGTGTCATGTTGAAAGAAATTAATTGTTTACATACATACGAGGGCATTAAATGAAATCAAACGGCAGAAGTTAACGAGAAAACAAAAAGGCTCTTAGGACTATTAAAATAAAATGAGACTTATACTTATACGTATTTTATAAATATTCTCTCGAGGGTTTTTCAATTTTTGTTATTTCCAAAAATATCGTTAGCTGTCATATAGAAGTTATATAATAAGCTTAATTTTCTTCATCTAAAAAAAAATAAATAAATAAATTTGGGGGCGAGACAGCTAATAGAGAACTATGTATCTAGGTCCTTGTGACTAACAACTCTCATGTGTAAATATTATCGGTAGGAATGGAGGGGACATACACTTTTCTGTTGAATCCAAACGTCGCGTCAAAGTGAGAGGTACTTTTTCATGACAAGTGATACTGTTAGGGATTTTTCAATTCTTCGCAAGAAGCAGTACCCGTGAAAAAACATTTAGTTTTTTTTTAGATGACAGAGACAGGGAGAGTTTTCTTCATCTTTTAGATCTAGTAATTTTTGTCTTATTACCTTTCGAAAAATTCTATTTGTACCAGAAACTTTTAATGATACAACTACAAATAATTTGTTTAATAATTAATTAGTACAGATTTTGATAACAAAACTTCTACATAAATACAAAAATAAAACAAAGTTCTTCCTACGCGAAATTCTTTTTGATTTAATTTGTCTATATTTCGAAGTTCTTAATGTCCACATTTCTGTCAGTACCTAAATAAAAAATTCTCTAACAATTCATAATTCAATTTTATTCAAAATGTTGTTTCTGAAATTCTTCTATTTTTATTAAATTTCATCATTTTAATATAATTTATCACATCAAAGACAAAGACCTATTATGCATCTCTATCTTTTGAAAGAAAATTCCGAATTACAACAATTTTTACACTAGTTTATTTTTTTTTTTTTAATTCACTAGACAGAAAATCAAGGACAATTTTCCAGGAATTTCCTATAAAAAAGAATATCACAACAGCCATAGCAATAGCCAAAAGTTTATTGCAGAGAAAAACAACCATCATAAGTTATGCAAATATTATAATCCCTACAAAAATAACATCCCACTCAAATAGACTCTTATTTTCTTAGGCCCATTTTCTTGAGTCTCAGTTAAATTGAATGGCTCCATTATTCCAAATTTTTTTCAAGATTTGATTTTCTTCAGTTTTAGTTAAATTTAAAAGCCATGCTTCGAAGCTTCAAAACGATGCCTTTAACTGGAAATTCCTTTTCTTGACAAAATATTAGCGCGCGCTTTGACATTTGTCCGCCACAAGAAAGTTATTTTCATTTTCAATAAACTTTGTCATTCGAAAATATTAAAAAATTTATTATTTTTCTAAACTGCACCATATCTGGGAGAATTGGTCTGATTCAGAAGAAGATCTCGTCGTCGAAAGACGCGAAAATAAAATGTTCCAAAGAATAGATGTGAGCAATTGGGATGATGAAGATTTCGTCTACCGATTCCGTCTGTTTTTGTTAGGAAAGGAGCTATGAGAAGTTTTTTTTTTAGTATATGTATATGTCCAGCGAATTTAGCTTGTTTTAGCCCATATAGTACACGCTTCATTTTCTTTTCGTGACCTGGAAATTACAATTATATAAATTTTTAAAAACCCATGAAAATATTAATTAATTTACATAAGTGCTATAAAATTATCTAAACGACCTATTTGTCGTACCAAATAAAAAATGTTTGACGTTTAACAGAAAAATTGTTGAACACAGAATAAAAATATATAGAGAAAAGCGATTTTCCAATCATTTGACTGGAAAATTGGAAGTTTGAATGGAAAAGTGGAAGTGTTTCTTAATGGGACTTTAAGTTTAACTGCAAGTTCCAGTAATCGTGAAGAAACCCAAATTATAACTGAAAAATTAGGTTTGTTAACTTTAATGATTTAAGTTAGGTAAATGATATAGTTAAATCAAATTTAACTGCGTGTGAAGAAAATGCCCCTTAGTCTTTTCAAATGCTTTTCCCTTCCGTCCTTTGAATACACATAATTACCTCTCAATAAATAAGGAACAAAATTTTGCCTGGGAATGGGTAGGTTTTCATTACCAAATTATGTATATCTTTGAGTTACATCTTGAATATTTGGTCTTCTGATCATAAATCATGATTACTAAATTTATTTGTAACTAAACTTTCTTTAGGTAGAATAATTAATAGGCCAAACTGTAGGAATAGTTCCTGATTGTCATTATAAGGATTAGTTTTTGTTTATGAAAAATGTTTTGGAAATCTTTTGATTCTTATGTAGCAATTTATCATTTTTCATAAATTGGCAATGACAGTCTTTTGGGGTATTTATTAAGATTTAATAAATCTAAAAGTTAATCGTAAAATTGGCTTAATTTTTTAAATTTATTTAGAAGTCAAATAGAAAAATTCCACTATTAACTTTTAACTTTTGAGCACAAGAAAACAACTGTATTTTAGCTTATTTTTGGGCACCGAACTCAAATTCGTTATCTTTTCTATCTTTTAAATATTTCATCAAAATCACCAAATGCCTATTTAAAATTTTTAGTAATCATACTAATTGTAAATGTCACTTTGATAATTAAAAATGTGAAAATGGTTTCTTTGCTTATTTATTTGCACGAACTGTCACTTTATTAGCCTTGTTCAGCTAAAATTTATAGATTTTATATGGAGATTTTCAACGTGTTTTTTCAAGAAATAAATAAAAGGTATTATACAATATGTATATATAATCTTATTTTTAGGACTAAAAGATTGGACCTGAAGAAAAACGTAACTACCTACATTTAAAACGTCGCGTCCTGAAATCTGAAATAAGAAGTTACAAAAAAAAAGCTGAAAACCGCTAAGAAGTAAAATGTTATTATTTAAAAAAGTCAGGAAAAAAGAAATATTATTCGTTTTCGATAAACATAACTACAAAGAACTGAATTTTTCCCCTTTCACCCTACGAAATCAAAAGCAGTTGTTTTAATTTAAAGTATACTTTTAAGATGTACTGAAGACGCCAAAAAAAAATGTTTCCAAAAATAGAGCTTTGTCTAAACTTTTTCGTAGTCAAATCCTCATTTCACTGTACCCAAGTTCATTAACTTTGAAACTCTTTCCATTTGTGTGCATTTCTACACAAAATTCTGTCAAAGTTCATGTATGGATGATTATTTAAAAAGTCCTTCTGTTTAATTACATTAAACTATTACTTTGTGTACAGACAAAATAAAACAAATATTTTATATATTTTATTTTCTACGAATTCTACTTACAGTTGGAAATCATAAATAAATGTTTCAGGTGTTTAAATGTTTTGTTATTTATTAATGTTATTTTAATGAGCTACATCAAATAATGATTTATGGAACTTGAAACAATGATTTATGCTCAATATTACAAAATATACAACAAAAAAATAAATAAAATGCAATTCTATATAAAACATTCGTAGTACCTTAAAAAGACAATTTAAATAAATTTAATCGAACCCATGTAATGGGGAAGTTTCCAATTTTGTTCTTATATATTTTAGTATTTTTTCAATCTAAATAAATATAATCCTAAAAATTACAAAAATTTAGTGGATGATTTTTAATATTTTATATAGTATTTGACCTCAAAGTTTTTTTTAAATAAATTATAGTATAGTTGTTAAAATGAAATTGAAAATAAAATCAAAATCAAAATAAATGAAGTTTAATTTTCTTCACAATATTAATTTTTTTTATAAAATACTTAAAATTTTGTGTAATATTTTTATATATTCCATCATAAGGCTTTTTGTAAATATTAATATTAAATAAATAAATAAAATATTAATCAAAATTTTAGCTACGTATTTGATAAAAAATTTTGTCAAATCATTATCAGGCCTATTTATTATATAGATTTTTGACTACTTAGGCCCGTTTGCTGATACTACACATAACGATTTAAGTTGAACTTAAATTCTTTAGGGGTACTTTTTCCATGTCATAGAGTGATACTTAAGAAATTAAGTTCAACTTAAATAGTTATGTGTATTATCAGCAAACCTCCTTTAGACAATGTCTTGATAGTGTCTCGATTATCTTGATTAAATAAAAAGTAACTGTAGCCAAGATTTAGACAATTGAGTCGTTGTCTAAGTTAGATAACTCTTAAACATCAAATAAAAATGTTTATCAATAACTTGGACGGCTGTCCAAAGTCAGACAACGTTTATAAATACGACGATATATCTATCTTCTATCTTGTATAACTAAAAATTTAAATATTCGTTTATTCCTAATCTATAATCTCCGAAAGTTATTCACCGATTGCTTTGAAATTTTAGCACAACATTGGATTCAAATTGATATTATATATTTTTTTAAAAATCACCTCCATTTTTTAGACATAAAATAACTCACGCTATACTGAGATCTCAGCAAGTTCTGGACAATATTCCTAAAAATCGTATCACTTGCTCAAAATGTCACTATTTATATAGAGTAAAATGTGGTAAAAACAAAAATATCAAACTATTTAAAATTTCTAAGCAATCTAAATTACATGAACAGAATTTCTTAGCAAAATTTATCAGTTTTGCTGAAAATACTAAGGAAAATAGATTTGATTAAAAATTTTGCTTTGTATATGATGAAATGGGTTGAAAGCAAAAAATAGTATCCGACGAAAACCTTTCTTTTTTTTTGTTAAGGTAATATTTAGTTGATGATTTTTGTTTTCTTTAAAAATAAGCTATTTATAGGTTGAATCGGTACCTAATGGCTGAGAGTTTTAAGTACCTAGACTCTTGCTCTTTACATTTGTTTTATATTTAAAACAAGAGCCAATCCTACATTTGTAGAATGTATATGCATTTCAGTTTCTCATGCTCCGATTTTCACTTCTTCCTCACAACCCTTTACTATTATTGTCATAAAAAAAATAGTCCTAACATAACTCTAAAAAATTCTTTTTTTTCCTCTTATATTTTCTTTTAAATCACTCAACTGAAATCTACAAATTCAGTGCACTCAATCAATATGATACGATTCCTTTATTTGATCTATTTTCCTAAATTAATATTTTTGTCAAGATTTATATAATATATTTTGGAAACTTCCTCATTGCTTTATATTTCCGGTACAATAAATAAAATAAAAATACTCTCCTGTCTGGGGAAATGAAAAAAATGCTTTTCATGATTTATCATCCACCAACGTTGATTTCTAGAATTTGCAAAAGCAATATTTACCTTATATACACAAAACAACCAAACCAACACATATGTATATAGATCAAATATTCTCCTAATCATTAATCAGAACCAAAATTAATGAAAATTTCCTTCTGGGAAGGTGTGAAAAATTGCGGCTATTTTCCTTGTAACTTAAGATAAATGAATATGAGTATAATATGCACACTGTATGGGTACATTGTAGTTAAATCTTGATATTTAAGAAAAAAAAATTATTATAAATAATGCATAAGTAGGTACTGTGAACATAAAATTAAATTAAAATTCTGTGATACATGTGAATTTAAAAATAAATAATAAAAAACAATCATGTTGTTAAAGACAACATACATTTTCGAGTATAAAATTTTACCCTTTGTTACTCAGTTGGAAATAAGCTTGCATTATACGAATAAAACGTTGTAGTAATTATACTTGAGTTATTTAAATGTTTTTAATTCCCCAAAAATGAAAAGACAATAAAGCTTCGCCAGTTAAATATCAGAAGAGTCAAGCCATGGAAAGACTGTATAAATTTGTGGATACAATTGTCCTTGGTGTTGGGTTTCAAGTGATAAATAAATATTTCTTGCAATTATTTAAGCTCTCATGCTACATTTTTTTTTTTTCTGAATCTGAATTTCTTTTGTGTATCTTTGTATATATAATTGTAATTTAAATTAAAACTTAAAAGAGAAATGGGGATGGTAAATAAATAATTACCATCGTTCACCATTAAAAGCAAACGTAAACATAATATACAATGTTGTACTTATTTGTAAGTATGTATACAGAACCTACACCTGGTTAAAAACATCAAATATTGTCAAAGCGAATTATTTTGTCAGCAGAACTTAACATGTCCTTGATACGTATTCTTAATATAATGAAGTTACATTAAAAAAATATTCTCGTTTATCATGAAATCCAGATGGAAAAGATTAAACAGATATTATGTACTCTCGTGCAATATTTGTTCACTCAATATGATTTAAAATGTAATTTACTTTTTAACTCCAAAAAAATGGTAAATATGTTAATTTGTTTGTAAAATTTGAAGCAATGCCTGGGTCGCAAGTACTCATACTTGCTCCTAAGATACAAAGCTATAAAGTGATTCATTAATAGAACAGAATGAAAGAAGATACATATGTACATAAATATAAATACAAAATTAAAAGCATTTTTTTTTAATATATCATAGAATATTTCAATATAAAAATTAGAATTCATTTTTATTTTCAATTTAGCCCATCTTAATTTGTAAATCCGATCACAAGGGGTCGGGATACTCCACCGGCATGTTACCAGTAAGCAAAAATAATAATTTGTATTTTTTTTAAATAAATAATTAAGTAATTTCTATTTTTTGATAAAAATTTAAAAAATCGTGATATTCAAAATTTTAAATAAATTATGAAAATTTGTTTTAATTACATATTTGAAATTTCTAAAACAAAATTTAAAAAAATTGTTTTTTATTAAATAAGCCAGCTTAAGAATTAATTTAAATGACCAAATATTAAAAAAAATATACCTATAACAAAAAAACTTATAATTTTTTTAGGTTTCCAAAAAAAAAAATATTGCAACTAATTAAACCGAAAATTTCAAACAAAATTTCAATAGAAAATAATTAAATGTACCAAAAAAAAATTAGGTTAAGTATAAACATATTTGATAATTTTTTTTACAACAAAAGGTAAGAACAATAAATTCGTTTGTTAATTTTCTAAAAATTAGTTCTATTTTTAAAGTGATACATTTTTTTAATTTAATTATTAAATTTTTTTTTTTCAATTATCAAATTTCTTACAAATTGAAATTATTTTAATTAATATTTTAAATATGATTTAAAAAATTATTATTTTTTTTTCTTTTATTTTTATGTCGGGGCAATTTTTATGTTAAACATAATTCTAATTCCCTACGGGGTTAATTTAGCGAAAAATACTTTCTTCACTTAACTTAAGGGCGGAGAAAAACTGTGCTATGAAATGCAACTAAACTACACACGTCTTGGAGAGTTCTGTGATGGCGTCGCTAAATCTTGATGTCAATTTTTACTTGCCATGGAGGCAAGTTATGGATTCGTAAAAAAAAATTTAACTCGAGATTTTGATCAAAGTTGACATTACGATGGTACAGGTCTCGCAATTCTGTCCGTTTGTCTGTTTGTCCTATCGGCTGATGCCTAAATGGGTAGGTCAATTTTCTTTATAAATTTGGTAATTAGCGAGCATTCCCCCGATACATTTTCATAATTTTTGTTTAGGACCAAAAATAACGGTACCTTCCGTACAAAAAATGTTTATAAATGGTACTATGAACCTTTATTTTCGATTCTCTCAAAAACGGTTCAACCGATTTTGATAAGTTTTTTTTATGGAATGTTTTAAAAAGTTTTAAAAGTTTTGTATTGCAAATTTTTAAAAATATGCTTTTTAGATTAAAAAAAAAAGGTTCAAATTTTTTTTTTCAGAACTTAAAAAATCGAAAACGACTTGATATTTCACCGAGCAGTTTTATAACATTATCTAACAGATTTTAAATGAAAATTATTCTTTTAACCAAAATAACTGTAGGTTATACAGTACAAATATTTAAAAACCGGTAAGGAAAATCTCATTTTTCTCAAAAACGACTCCTACGATTTTGATTAAAATTTTTATGTGATCTAATATCAGAACGATCTTACAAATTATTAGAAAAGAAAATGTAGGTATCTATCGATCAAAAACGGGTACCTCTGATAAAAACATTGTTTTATCTAATTATCTGTTGAAGCGATTTAAATTAATTTTTTTTGCACAGCTTCTTAAAAATTTTAATACTATTGCATATTAAAATGTTCCAAACGAAACACATTTTGGATTTAAAAAAAACCTTAAAATAATTTTTTTTTGAAAATTTGATATTTTGAAAATTAATTTTAATTAAAATAAAGTTAATTTAAAAAAAAACTCCAATCGATCTTAAAATTTTAAGCTTTTCATAGTAGTTTTTGTAATTAGTCCGATTTGTCGAATCGAACATTTTGAAATATCTCGACGTTTCGAGGTCCCAAATCCATCGTTTTTAGAGGAGATATCTGTATGTGTGTGTGTACGTACGTCGTACGTTCATACGTTCGTTCACCATATCTCAAGAACGAATAGAGATATTGACTAGAAATAAATTTTATTTTACATATAATAACGACATAAAGTGCAGAAAGAGGTTTTTAAAAAAATTCAATGAGCGGTTTTATTAATATAACAATAAAAAAAATAAGTTGTAATTGAATATAGGAAGCAACTTAAAGCTGTTTAGAGGATCAAACTGAAGTTGCCTTAAAGTGTGCAGCAGGCAGCTGCCCTGTTCTTTTTCCCCACCATGAAGCTTCTACGATTTTGATAAAATATTTTCTGTGAGCTAAAATTAGAAGTACATCTTCTTTTAATTACCTATATTAAACAAAATTTACTAAAGAAATATTAATTTTTTTTTTAAATAAAATCAATAAAACACCTTGCTCTAATATTCCACAGTGATTAACTTTAAGACAAGAGAAAATCCATTTGTCACATGTTCTTTCAAATCTTTTGTGACAAACTGTCTTTTACAGAAGGAAGTGCAGAGTTGGAATGTGAAATTAAATTTTTTATAATTATTATAATCAATAAATTTAAAGTTGCATGCCGTCATCTGATGACATTTTATAAAATGCTTGTCTTCATGTTATGAACAAATGTTTCAACTTTGTTTAAATAAATATAAATTGGTAAACATTCCAAAATGGCAGGACAGAATGACGTAAAACGGATTTCATCGAAATTTTATTACAAACAATTCTGAGATGGCATAGCTAATAGCTATATGTGTATATGTGAGTACATACTCCAATTCTTGCATTTGCACATGTGAATGACGCATATGAATTTTAGTATTTTTTGTACTTAATGAAACATAAATGTTTCCGTTCTTCCATTACATACTCGTATACCATCAAGTGAAAAATTTAAAAGGATCATTTTTATTTGGTTTATTTTATTTTCCTGTTTAAGCCACCACCTAGCATTTATATGAATAAGTAGTTATATGTATACAAAAGGCCAGAAAAATTGTTGGGTTTTGGTTTGAAAGACTTTATGGTTGGCTTCCTAAATTGAATTACACCGAACAGGATACAAAAATATACAGGAACACAGCTCTTGGCGGGTGTTTTATGAGCATCATTATAGATACACATAGAAAAGGTGTACGAAATTTCTAAAATGTGTAAGCATTATATCTTTGCTTCTTTGGGGACGAGCGACACGATGCGAAGTTTCAAAAAGCTTTGACTTTTTACGGTGGCATTTTGCTGACGGAAAACATTTGTAGAATTTAAATTTTCATTATGGAACATGGAAATATTTAAATGACTCTATTAGGAGGAAATTTATTGCAAAATAAGTTTGTTATTTAGAGAGTGGGTCGAATGAAATATTTGTCTATTCTACCTATACCTTTTGGCTATAATGGTAACTTTAAATTTGGTTGAAGGTATATGGGTCCAAACTTTGTGGAAAATTAAATTATTCTGAATTAAAGTTTTGTCAGTTTTGTATAGATAAACATCCGTTCCAGCTGTGCCATTATTTGGTGTGTGCTATGTGGAAACGTGTGATTAATCATCATATAAAATATTCAAATATGCATCATGAAACCCAAAACTATGTGTTATAATCTCATAATACGATACCTTGTAAAATATTTAAATTCAACTTAAAGGCTTACGTATACATATATGTGCTTTACTTCGCGTAAACTGTCTCATAAATGGTCATATTGTGAGTAAATGCAAATTGTATAGCTTATAGGTTTATAGATATACGCGTCCTGATAGAGAATGGAAAATTTCGGTCATTTGGAGGTGGGTTTAAAATAGAATAAATATAAACTTAGAGAAAATAAGTTTAACAATATCTGATTTAAAAAAGTCAAAATATAGGCATTTTAAGGTAGTCATTTTTTGGAGAGTTTACACAAAGCTTAAATCAAATTAAAAAAAATGTCTATATAAAATGCCTAACTAATATGGTGAACATAAAAGTATAACGGGTACGGAAATCCTCACGAGTCCTTGATTTGTAAAAACATACGCCATAAGTTCTCCCAGAGGATCCGATACAGAAACTGCTCGCTCATGAGCGTGAGACGAGAGTGAGCCAATTAAATACTTGCGAGCAATTGACAAGTTAGAATGATAACTCATTTAAATTTGAAGTACTTTTGCTATTTAATTGTTTTGTCTTTTTCGGTTAGCTATCAAACGAATTTATTGAGCTCATCATCTCATAAGCGCGTAATATAAATGTACCTTACGTTCGTGAGCAATAAATGAGCTTTGAGCTGTTTAATGCAAACACTCGTGAAATATGATAAAGACATAAATCAATTTTTAGCAAGTATACATACATAATAGGTACAATTAATTATTTGCAAACAAAATCCTTGCAGATAAATTAAGAATACTTCTTGCATGAACAATTTTAATTTTCCATCAATAGTCTGAAAATATTGTGAAGTGTAAAAATCGTCCTTTAAAAAGGTATTTTGCACAGAAAATAGACGATTTTACAAATGTCGACTGAAATTATTTAGATAATTAAAATATATAATATGTATATAAAATACAATTTGATAAAATGTCGTTTGAACGACTTTTCGGCAAAAAGGCGATTACTGCCCGAATATGCGAGTGATCTTAATTAATATGTAGTTTTAATTGTACTAACAACAAAACTTAAATAAGTTCATTCGTAAAAGTATTTTGGTTACTTCTTCAAATCCATAAATCGACATATCTTACACAACCCGAACACAAAAATTCAGATAAAGGTACATATAATATTATAATTTCACATAAATAAAATTAAAATTTTTTCCAAGTCTTCAATTCAACCATCTTTTCAATAAGAATTCTGAATGAATTGATGTTTTGTTTTTTATTCTTATCCTGAACATAATTCATAAGGCTTAATTTTAAGAATACCTCAATTTATAATGGTAATTACATGTTCAACATGGAACAAACTAATTTTCATACCCAATTAAGGGCCTGAAGTATGAATCTACCTCTCTATGAAGACAAAGAATTTATTATGACAAATAAAGAACATTCTGTAAGAAACATGCGCCATTCATCAATGTCTCCATAACAAGGGATTATACCTATATATAGCTGAGGTTGAGGTAGGATCCTTGAAGTCTGTAAGGAAAAAAAAAACAAAACCAAAAAACAAGAATAAATATGGTTTTTTACTTCAGCAAAAGTAATGGCATTTACACTTCTTAACAATATCCCAAGGGTGATTTGTTATCCTATGCCTATGTTCGAACGTAATGAGGCTTTAAGGCATTAGGTACTTAATTTTCCTATAGGACCTATTCTTTTCAAAATTTTAAATAATTACCTTAAATATTCTCGTTGGATAGTCCTATATAGGGTTAAATTTCCACAATTAGATAGTTGCAATCATTTTTGTTGTGCGGTATGGAATAGTTTGATATTTTGGGGATACCTTAAAGCTTTTGGGCTATTAAAAATATGTATTAAATCACTCCTGTGGGTTTTATTGTATATAAAGACAATGTTAAGGGATGGACACATTTTGTTAAAGGACATTTTTGAATTAGTAATAGGCAATAGTAATTACTAATTACAAAGATTTGTTCATTAAATCATTTCTCAAAATTCCTTTGAAAGCGGATTTTTTTTTTTTTGTTGACAGTTTAAATTAAATCAATTAAATAATATCAATATAACTAAATAAATGTTATATGCATAAATACATCACTTTTATAAATTTTCAAATAACGAACAAATGACCTACAACCCCCAATATAGATATTAAAAGTTTAAAATAAAATTGACATTTTTTTAATGAACACCAATTGACTTAAACAAATGTGAGGACTTGGACATTCAAAATTCATTGTAATCATCGAAACGTGATAACATTTTATTTCAACTGTTTTGAATTTAATTAAATTAATGTATGCTGCGCTGGTCGCTGGATGTCAAGTTGATGAAATAAAAAATTTAATATAAATAACAATATGACAACAAAATAAAAATGTGCAAACTATGACTTAATTTAATTTTTATTTTATCGGATTTTTTCAGATATACACAATTGAATCCCATTATAATAATAATATTAATAAAAACGACAAATTGAACATTAGAAATATAAAATCAAATGTTAGTTTAAAATTCCAAAGTAGATGAAATAAATTATTTCGGGGTTTTGGTGTATAAAAAGTCCAATGGAACAGGGCCTTGCAAAGTATTTTTTTAGTACTTTCAAAGTAGATGATGAATGCAAGCTTTAGTTTTCCAAACAAAAAAACTTCTTAACTCAATGTAGATGTAATTTTTCTTAGTTTTATATTTGTATTTTCTTTCAGATTAATAGAAAAATATCAACAGCAATAATTTACTATTTAACTTCTTTTTACTGATGGTGTCGCTCAGCGTTGCCGAAGTGGCACGATCGTGCTTTTTTGACACGAAAATTTCATCGTAATACGAAAAAATTGAATATATGGCAAGTTTTTCTTGTTTCTATTTTTTACTTCAAATAAAGCGAATTTTGAAAAAAAAAAATAAGAAAGTTATTCCAAATATGGCAGAAACTCTTATTTTTTGACAAACACGAAAAGAGGAAATTATTTCTTTTTTTTTCATATGGCATGAAAATGACACGGTTTTTTAGAAAATGTTGCACTTCAATTTTTTTTGGGCGCCAAGGCTGGTGTCGCTTTCTTGCGTGGATTCATTTCGTTATACGACATTATTGAAGAGCTTTGATTTTTGAACCAAAGTTCGCGGTTTCATTTTTGTTCAGTTCTGCGCATCTATCAAAATCGAGGTAATATGGTGGGAAAATAGTGGTCCCAGTGCCCCTCTATACTTGGTCTTGGTATTTTTTTGTTGTTTTTAATGATGCGTGTTGAGTTTTCAATTTTTTGACACTTTCAACTTTGACAACCTATGCGCAATATATTTATTACCAGCCTAGTACCTACGGAGTTCAGGAAAAATTTTATTTTCCATACAAATTTTTTCCCAGGACAACTTTGGCTCGGATTTTTCTTGAGCAGTATCCAGTTCAAAAGCAAAATCGAAACTTTTTTTTAAACTGTACATGCAAAAGTATCCACATAATTTTTCTAAGACAAAAAATGTTCGAAGCATTATTTTTCTAGTGAAAAAGTTGATGTTTAGTGCGAATATCACGGTTTTTATCAATCAAAAACATAATTTCGTTTTAGCATTTCCAATATTGAAAGGTATTATGCGAATGATGATCAAAAAAACATAAAATTAAACAGAAAAGAAATTTACGGGAATAGATTATATAAAACAGGTGTTTTCACTTAGTCAGTGGCGTAGCTTATATGAAAGGGGGGGCAACATTTGTCAAAGCATGAAAATATACTAAATTTTCATAGAAATGATTTTTGTATGACAACTATACTCACAGTAAAGGCTGCAAACCCTTTTTTTACAGATTTGTTTGTTATTCCAATATTGCAGTGTAGAAATCCAAAAAAAAATATTTATACCTACGTTACCGGCCTCATTTGAATTTTATTTTTATTACCTTCAAAATTTGTCTTGCGAAAAAAAATGTAGAGATAAATCTTAGACTTGTGTACTGCAGTGGTGGCTTTAAACTACTTTTACCACAGAGTATAAATTGTTGATCAGTTACCAGAAGTATTTGGAAATAGATGCTACAGCTCAAAGGAACACACCTAAAATATAAATCATAACAGGCGTGGTAATTTAAATTAGGGATCGGTGGGGCGAATAATATTACCATTAAGGTAGAACTATAATAGTCGGAAGGTGACGTAAGTTATCGTACGAAACGAAACGAATGCAAAGAATTAATATGACGTGCCCACAATATGGAGGTTTACTTCGTTTCGTTCAGTTTTCGTTAACTTTTGCTTTCAGAAGTGAAGAGGGGTGTAAAAAGTGTAACGATTCGTTACAATTCACCTGTTATTTCGTTCAATTCTCTGAGAAACACATTTTGTTTTTATTTGAGGTACCTATATTTTAAATTTAAAAAAAGAACGTTTTATTTCAGTTGAAATACCTTCGCACTCAACAAAAAGTCTTATCTAATATTAATATATGTAGACTATAGATGAGAGCGTTGGCATCTTTAAATTTTAAATCGTAAATAAAAACCTTCAACAAAACACAATAGAACACACAGCACACAAAATACATTTTAAATTTACGTCCCACAAGCATTTATACCAAACAACAACAATACTTTTCCGTAAGGTGTTGTTGAAATTTTATATGGAGGCATTATTTATATTGAAAGCAAATAAATGTTCAGTTCTATCCTACATAGGTATTTATCTTCTTTGTTGTCTTTTAACCTCCCTCTTGAGACCTTTGTCCCTTAAAAGTATTCAACCTAAACAAGTTTTTTTGTGTTATCATATTTTTTTTTTGTTTTTTGTCTGTATCATTTTTTTTTTTGTTCCTTAAAAACACAAAAACTGAACTGTTTTCACGTGTTTTTCATTACTGTATACTGTCTTGGGATATATGTAGTATATACCTATCTACCTATCAACCCTATACAAGAGAATAAGTGCCAAAGTTAAGGCTTTTACATATATAATGTAAATAAATAAACACTTTTGGTGACATTTGGAGAATCTGTTTTCTAAGTGATGACATGGAGCCTTTAAAAGTATAAATATCATTTTGTGTAATACAATGAGTTCACCATAGATGGAATCAAGCATAGCTTCGAAAATATACTTACATAGGTATATAATATATGCGAGTTAACTTTCGAACCTGGTCGGTGGAAACAATTTGGATTTTTTTTTTTATTTGCTGTACTTCTTAAAATTACGCAGTGGCGTGTACTAAAATAACACTGGTCATATACGTATACATAGATAAAAACATGCTCGTTCATTTAACATAACTTAATCATTGCTTGGCTTATAAAATATTATGGATAATATAACAAATTATAAATTATTTCAACCCTACCCAGTCTACCCTAATTGATTTCAGTCTCGAAACTATACATTTGTCAAGATGTGGCTTACCTGTAGCTGATTTCCTTAATGTTCATTAAATTTAATACTATTATGGTTTTCCAATTTCCACTTATTATAAAATAATATGATACGTGGATATCCACTTTGAAAATTTTGATTAAAATTCTAGATCTACCTACAATATTTTCAATTACTACAGGTACATTAATACGTACGTACCTAAATAACTGTATAAGTTATGCATTTTTATTTTAAAATATATAAGACTTCTATAGAATTTGGTCAAACCAATCACAGAAATTCCAATAAATTCCTCACAATAATTACCCAAATAGTATTTTCTATAAATTACATAATATATGTCCTGCATATATGTAAGTATTATACATTGTGGCTTTGTTCTATGAAATTCTTGCCATGGTCTGATTTACTGATTGTTACCAGAAAATTATATTTTATTAATTAAAATATAATTCAATTATACATCTACGAGTATATATAAGCTATTGATGTCAATACATCTCCTTAAAATAACTTATTTAAATTAATGTGTAGGTACAACATAAACCACATTTAGTGTTCTTGTTAATTTGTAGATAAATTTAATTTGTTTTCGTATATCCTATCCAATTTTCTGCATCCACAAATAGAGCCACAGACTTTTTATTAGTTGCAGAAAATAGAATGGAGGAATTCGACTGTTGTTAGAGGAAGTATAGTGGAGATATACATATACAGCCAAATTAATAAACGTGGAAAAGCGAAGCGTTAGGTCTTATTCCGTGGACTAAGTGCAAAATGTAATGAATAAAAGAAAATTTCTAAAAAGTGACGTGTACTAAGTTAAACCACCGGAGAAGGTGGTTTAGCGAAGGAATAAGAACCAGATGTGTCAAATTTATTCTGAAATATAAAAAATGGAACTTGAGCTTTTTTTTTTACAAGTTATCACAATTTCCTGTCAGAACCCATACGAAAAATACCCAAGTTTTCGAAGCTTGGGGAAAATTTCAAGTTACCAAACAGGCATCTTATTTATTGTAGTAGATTTTCTTAAGGGATTTCTGGTAAAGCCTAGTACGCTGCTAATGCGAAACGAAATTTTTCTGTGATCTCCAAACAGACAACGAAGCGCTTGCGAAAACACAACGGAAAATATCCTTGGAGAGTTTCACTAATTCCAAAAACAAAATCAAACATAAACATAAACGCAAAAATTCAGAGAAACCCATGATGTAAGAAAATGATAAACAAAAAAAAAACACAAATGTCATTTTTCCGCACACAATTAGTCTGTATAATTAATTCAGAGTGCGAAAAAGGAGCGTTACTTCTCCAAATAATCTGCTACAATTATAAATTTCGCTCTTCGAATAGCGTACTGCAAAAGGAAATTTTTCGTTTCTGATTTCGTTGTGTCATTTTTGTATAGGATTTTTCGTTTCGCATCAGCAGCGTACTAGGCTTAAACGTCAATTTACTATATTCCACGAACATTCTGGTTTTATTTATAGAAATTTTTAACCCACAGCTTAACTCTTATTCCATGTTTTAGTTAACTCTCGGAATAAAGGTGCGGAATAAGCGTTTTTTATTAATTTGGCTGATAGGCTTTACTAAATTATTATTAGGGAATTCTACCCCATTTTCCGGTATCTAATTCCCTTCTCAGAATTTTTTTTTTATGCATTTTATCCGAGAGGTACGCTGCAGCTCCAGCTAAAAAATCAAATGTTTGTTTCTTACTGTAAATCACTTATCTGTAAAAATTCAGCGCACGAAATAATTGTTCGGCACATTTATTCTTAAGATAAATTTTAACAGAACCTGTAATTCTTGAATTTTGTATGGAGGAATATTTCGGAATAAACGAATTATCTCAGCCAAAGAAAAGAATCAATTTTAATTGATACAATTCAGTTGCAGTAATAAACAAAAATAATTGAACTGGTTGAATACAATTTCTTCTCGGAGAACAGCAGTTTTCTTTGACATATTCTCCACAACGCACGCTCTATGTCAAAATTTGGCAAGGGTTTTAGCTGATGTTTGGAGAGAAACGTGGGAACTAAATTTTAGCGCGATCTGCGTACTCTGGCTTATTCAGACGAAAAAAAATATAACATATGAGTTCAAAAATATGAATGACCGCACATGATACCAAGAAATGAAGACACTTAAAAGATTTTGAAATTTGTCTCATTTTTCGACCTGATTTTCGCAAATTAAAATTAATCAAATGCAATTTTACGTTTGTGAAACTAGTGAGGTAACTGTAGTAAGTTTTGTATTAAGTAAGTGCTTTTTGTAGCAGTTTAATATACCTAGTAGGTACCTACCTGCATATACGAAAAATGATATTTTACAAATTTGACGTTGAGTAATTTTTTATGAGAATGAACTTTTAAGGCAATATATCTGCCGCCAAAATAATGAAAATTGCTTTAATAAATCTCGATTTGGATTTTTTCGGCAGCACAAATGCATTTTGCTTCTAAGGTGATGAATGAAGACGAATTTAAGACAAAAAAAAAAGACGAGAAGGGAATTTGATGAGCAACTCCTTTAGCTCGTGTATATTTTTAATGTAACCTTTCTCAAAGGTATCAGATGAATAAATGTATAGATGACAAAATCTAATATAAAAAAATGCTCTTATAAAACATTCATTCTAATTCACATTTCTCAAAGTAATTCCTTTGACAAATATCATTTTTATAAAAACAAAACTGATGAGAAAGAAATTCTTTGGAATTTTTGACTTCCCCACACTTGTCGGTTATGAATTTAAATATAGGTATTGTAATTTATGCTTGTATAAAATGCATTAAAATCTATCTACATAAATAGTTCTTTGAGTCAACGGAAAGCTCATACAACGTTAATATGATTGGAATTATCGGAAGTTTTACAAGGAATTCATTGGTACTGGTATCTATATGTATATCGTGAACAAATTTTCCATGAGAATTTGTTTGTCATTTCATTGGATTTTTGTTCAAGGGAAATCAATTTTAGCGAGGAGGATCAAGATATATGTAAATGGACATTTTTTAAGGGAAATTATGTTATTTTTCAGAAGAAGCGTAATTTCAATTAAAATTTCTGATATAGGAAGGATGAATTTTACAGGCTTAAAGTTAAATTATTATTTTTTTCTTAACTTGCAACGTTTCGAGGTTGTTTATTTCATTTTTCTCGCCTTTATTGAAACTTTCCCCGAAACGTTGAAAGGTAAAAAAAAAAAAAATGAAACAACATTAGGCGTTTTTCTTTTTGAGTTCAGAGCTGAGCACTGAGCAGAGTCTGAGCGAACAGAGAAAGTTCTGAGCAGAGTATGTTCAGAGCTCTCTGAATTAATTATGAAACAACTTGAACTGTCATGATTAGGAATTATTTAATTATTATTATTATTATTTTACCTTCTCCACTAGAGCAACCAACCTCTTCCGCCATTGTATTGTTTTGACGATGATTTTTTTTTCAATTTCCCGCCTTTCAAATGTCATCTCGTTTGTGTCCAGCATTTTACTCCGTTTACTCTACTATTTTATTCTGAGCTCACAAAGCGTGCTCTGAACATGCTCAGAACTAAAAAAGAAACACAAACTTGAAGCTCTGAACGATCAGAGCTAAAAAAGAAACACAAATAATTTTTTGACAGTTCAGGCTCTGCTCTGAACTCAAAAAAAAAAAAACGCCTATTGTTGAGTAAGGCCGTGTCCGAATTGCGTTAAAATTTTCTACCACTGGTTAAGTTATGACGTTTGGTTAAAATGGGATAATTTTTTTATTTTTACTGTCCGAACTGGATTAAAATAGGATGGGTTAAATGGGATTTTTATTTAAAATTCTCGCAAGATTAAAGAAATTTCCCTAACCACAAATATGTTTTATTATTCTAGAAAATAAATATTTTATACAAAATCCAGCTCGAAATGTATCAAAATAAAAATTCGACGCGAATAAAGTACAATTTTCTTAATTTGCGATTTACTTTTAAAGGTTTTGCATCGATTATATCCCCAAACATTACGGAAAAAATCCTATTGTGTATTGCTTGATTATGCAGTCTGCGAACACTAGTTAACAGCTGTCAACAATCTAAAAAAAAAAACTAAATAAAACAAAACAACCAATTGGCATTAATTTTGCAAGATGAACAACAATTTGAGGAGGTATTTTATATTACAATTCTTTTATATTTTTCAAAATATCAGCGTATTATTACGAGGACTGCAATAACACAGCAACGACTACGCGAGGTATGTGTACACATGCACATAATAAAAATAATTTCAAATTCAATTTTCTCTCTTTCTTGAGAAACGTCAAAATTTAACCACTAGTGTCAAATTTTAACCTGCTCTGGACCTGGGTAATTTTTAACCCATTTTATTCACCACGCTAGTGTCAAAATTTAACCAAACGTCAAGTTTTAACCAACATTTTAACGCAAATCGGACACAGCCTAAAGAGAAAAACCCAAGCTCTTCATTATTTCAAAGTTAGTCAAAGCCTTTAAGTGCATATTATATATAAAAAAAAACAAGATTAAACGAAAATTTTCCCAGACAAATTATAAAAAGAATATGCAAAAAAAAAACACTTTGTAACGTCAGTTTTGTTCTCATTAACAATCAACTCCCTTTGTTTACCTAAGTTTAATTATGTACTGCTCAAGTTCTTAACCTTTAAAATCTCGCCTTTCATATTTACAAAAAGACTTAGATTATTATAAACCTTCTACCGTACCACTTTCTATATTGCTTTAAAGTTTAAAGGATGATCTCATATTTCTATTTTTCATTTTAATTTAACATCAAAAGTCTTTTTCCTATTATAATCAAGCTATATTTAAATGATAATCGTATATAAGAACATGACTCCAACATATTTCCACAATAAAAACTAATTACAGTGCGTGATTTCGAGGTTAAATTATTCTTAATCCTTTCATATTTATATATACCTACAAGCTACATATAATACTTAACTTATACAACAGCAATTAATCTAGTTTACTACACTGATGTTGTTGGTTGGAGTATTATATTATGACTTTATGTTTTATGACTTTGTAATTATCAAAGCAATTTTATGCGTTACGAGTATGTATGTAGGTATGTATATGTTTCAAAGTGTTGCAGGATAGTGATTGATGTCTTTAATATGAAGAATTCTTTGGGAATAAAAACAAATGGAAGTTTATTTTTATACAGTACCTATATATGCCAGCTTTTTTGTTATAAATAGTTAGTGAGGAAGCAATTAGCAACAGTCAAATATTTTTGTGATGAAAAGTTCTTATTTGAAAATATAAATTCTATTTCATTTCTAATCAGGCAAAACTTAAGTACATATAAGTAAAATAGGCGAGGTTTTAGGCTAGGCAGATTTTTGAATAAAATAACACATGTCAAGCTCTGACTTTTAGAGAGCTTATCTGAAAAAAGAAGGAGAAAACTCAAATATTTGAAAAGAAGGTGTGGCAGTAGGACGATGAGAAAAAACCTCACACTTAAGTTTATGCTCTCTATCTTAAATAAACTATACCTACTTGCAAAATTTTAGCTTTATATTTTAAAATTCTAAGCCTGTTCACGACGACGTTTTAAAGAGAAATTAAGGCGTGGCAGTCAGCAGACTTACAGCACTATTCTACCGTTTTGAGTTCTCACATTGAGGGAAAAAGTGCACTTTAAAATCAATAGTTCACATTTTTAAATTTAAATTGTGGAAACCTAAGGTGTTTCATGAAAAAAAAAAGAAATTGCCACGTTTAGCTTTGAAATTAAGAGAAAATGCTTTTAATATGTATTTAAACACAACAATTTCTAATATAAATAATATGAAAACATTTATTATTTGAATATTTAAAATTAAAGGAATATCATTTAACTTCAAAAAAATTACATTCAATTCAAGAGTTCATTTTAATTTGGCATTTAAATATACAAGCCTGAATTCCAACAATCAACTTTAAAGTGTTTACTTTTAAATATCAGGCGTGTTTTTTTTGCAAGTCCATATGGATTTGTCGAAAAAAAAACCATACACATATTTATATGTATACACAATGCCAGCCCACGGGCAAAAACTAAAAACTTCCAGCTTTAATGATTAGTACCTGGGAGACCGAGCTTCGCTCGGCTTTTTCTAATTGAAAAAAGTGAAATATGTATGAGAAATATAGACATGGCAGTTAATATAATAAGAGATACAAAATAATAACAAATATCTATAGATACATAGATATATAAAATCTTAGTTTATTTTAAATAATTTTATTTAGGATTATCTAAATAGACCTGAAGAAGCACGTAAACACGTGCGAAACGCCGTCTATTTAAAAAAAGCAAGTTAAACAAAGAAGACCTGAAGCCCGCAAAAATAGAATTTAAATACTGTTTTATAAACTCTATAAATAGCGATTAGGAACAAAAGAGACAAAAACACGCCTATTTACGTTTTCACCAAGTAGTCCAGTAGGAACGAAGGAAAATAAATGCAAAAATTATGGTTAATGTTTAAAGCTAAAAACGAAGAACGGGTCGTTTTTCTGTAGAAATATAGGACATAGGTACTTCGCATTAAAATATATTTGCAACAATAATTTAAGATAACAATCAATAAGAAGCAATTCCAAATGCATCACAATTACACCTACACACAAATTATAGTGTTTCCTCTGAAAATAAAAATATGTCACATAGCTAATTGACAGTAACCCATAGACAATTAATTATTTTTTCGAACTAAAATCGATTCCAAGCACTTTTCACTTACCCATACAAATTTTATAATTTTGTCGAACAAAAAAATGTTCCACATACGTCTAAGTGACCCATAATAAAATACATTTTCTTCGAAAATTATACAATAATTCTTCCTTTCCCATATACAGGGTGTCCCGAAATCACCGCCTCAGAAGAAAACCAAGAGTTTCTGAGGTCATTTTATTCGAAAACAAAATCATCAAAATTGAAAAAACTAAAGCTTAGCTCCTCTTTTAAAAATAAAATTGCATCGTTAGACTTAAAATAGAATTCAGCATCCTTTGGCACCTCCTTATAAGGTCTGGATGATACTTATTTTTATTAGCTTTGAATGTTAAATTATTATTTAAATACAAAATTTCCTCCAGATAGTTAGAACTGTTGCTTTAGCGCCCCTTTATTTAAGGGCCTGGGTGATACAACAAAAGTGGGCGTGGGCGGTTTTTCCAATTTTTTTTTTTATTTTGTTCTTGCTTATCAGTACACTTCCTGATAATTTCATCCAAATCGCTGAAGCCATTTACAAGATTCCAATATATAACAAAAGTGGGCGTGGCAGTGGCGGATTTAAATAACGCTAAATTCCAAAAAAAATTCTCGTTAAGCTATGCAAACTGCAAATTTCATTCAAATCTGACCGTTCCCGGAAAAACCTAAGAAGTAAAAAATTTCATGCAAATCGTTGGATCCGTTTCGGATATTTTTTGTTTTTCAATTTTTCTCACTCATAAGAATGAACTCTAAAACTTTTACTCAAATAGTTTGAGTAGCTTCCGAGAAATAGAAATAATAAAAGAAGTCGTGACATTGGCGGATTTTATTAAAATCAATTTTCAATTTTGTTCTTGTTCATATCTAAAAATAAACTGAAAATTTCGAATTGTGTTCGAGAAACCAAAAACTAATAAAAGTGGGTGTGGCAGTAAGCGAATTCTACATATTTCTTTTATCATTTTGTTCCTACTTATAAAAGAGAACGTTCACTGAAAATTTTATGCAAATTGTCGGAGCCGTTTCCGATTAACTAAAAACGACAAAAGTGGACGGAGCAGTGGGCGGATTTCTTTCTTTTTTCTTCTTATTGAGGAGAAAAAACTCTGAAAAATTCATTAAAATGGCTAGTTCCGTTTCCGAGAAACCAAGAAATAATAAAAGTGGGCGTGGCAGTGGGTGGATTTTAGTAAAATAATTTTTCAATTTTTTGTTATAAGAATAAACTCTTATAACCTCATAACCTCATTTAAATCGTTTGAATTGTTTTCGAGACACTAAGAAATAATAAAAGTGGGCGTGGCAGTAGGTGGATTCTACTTATTTCTTTTTAAATTTTGTTCCTACCTATAAAAGAGAACGCTCTCATAAAATTGTATCTAAGTTGTCGGACCCGTTTCCGATAAACTGAAAACGAAATAAGTGGGCGGTGCAGTGGGCGTTGCTGTGGGCGGATTTCACTAAATTTTTCTTTAAATTTTTCTTCTTATTGAGGAGAAAAAAACTCGGAAAATGTATTAAAATGGCTAGCTTCGTTTCCGAGAAAGCAAGCAATAATAAAAGTGGGCGTGGCAGTGGGTGGATTTTAGTAAAAGAATTTTCCAATTTTTTGTTATAAGAATAAACTCTTATAACCTCATTGAAATCGTTTGAATTGTTTAAGAGAAACTAAGAAATGATAAAAGTGGGCGTGGCAGTCATAGAATTTTACTAAATATATTTTTTAATTTTTTTTCTCGATCATAACAATAAACACTAAAAATTTCATCCGAATCGTTGGAGCCGTTTTCGAATAGCCAATAACTAATAACAGTGGGCGTGGTAGTAGGCGGATTTTACTGATTTTATTTTTTAAATTTTTTTCTTACCCATGAAAGTAAACTCTGAAAATTTTATTCAAATCGCTTGAGCCGTTTCCGAGTAATAAAGATATTTCAGACCGATTCCGTCATACTTAAAAGTAAGAAAAGTGGGCACGGGGTGGGCGGATTTTACTAAATTTAATTTTTTATTTTTTTTCTCGTTCATCGTAATAAACTCTGAAAATTTTATCAAAATCGTTGGAGCCATTTCCGAGAAACCAAATATATATAAATATATAAATATATAAATATATAAATATACAAGAATAACTCGTTTAAAGTAATAAGATGAATTTTAATCTTGTTGTTTATATACAATTCACACTATCTATGAAAGATTAACTGAACGCCATTTTTTGTGGTCTTTAAATTTTACATTTAAGCTGATATGAAAAGCAAGTACCTGTAGGTATATGTTTCAGAAACTTTTTGAGAAATTAAAATTTTTAAAATATTACCTTTAAATACGCTCTGAATTTTATAAAGAACATTTTCAAATGGATGTTAACAGTGTATTATTTTAAAGTTAATAATTTTAAACCTTTTTTAAAAGTTTTTCCTTTAAAAACACTTTAAATTTTAAATGCTTTCAAATGACTTTTAAAAATTCCATTTTCAAATTTAAGATGTTCCTTTTTAGTCTTGATACAAACACTTTTAATGTTTTTCAAAGTGTGGGCCATTAAGTTTTAAGTGTTTACTTTGAATTTAAAAATAAAACTTATCTTTGCAGCCTTAAATTGAGAAACTTTAAATTTGAACGGAATAAATTGTAACTTCCACATTAAATACGTTTCAATACGGCTGTCTTTCATACGCGTGTTAACTTTAAATTTTAAAGTTTTTTTTCTCGGTGCACAAGCTCAATTGTGATGTTGATCCCTGTGAGGTTTATTGTGCTTCGAAAGCATTTTCGGTATTCTAAAAGAATCCTCCTCAATATTTTTTTATTCGTGATTGTTAAATGTCAATTTCTTGTGAGTTGTAACTCAAAAGGAGATCACAATTTCGATGGTTCTTGTGAAGTTCACAAGTTGTGAAGGTATACTACCAGAATACGAAAATGAATTTACCTCACCTTGTAAGCTTGTTGTGACTTGTGAGGTATGAATTTTCTTTACGTTTCAGGAAAACATGCCAAATAAACGTAAGCGTAGCAGAAGGCGATTTTTTAAAACAATTTTTTGTTGTCCTCCTGGTATAACATCAAATCTCGGTCTCTCTCAGTTTTAATTACTCTTTCTCAACACAGCAAGTGACAAAATTCAATTATCAAGTTTCAAATATATTAATATCACACCATAGAATCATGTCAATCACACATGTACTATAGAACCTAATTAAAACAATTTTCTTTAAACGACATCAATTAATGGTTGAACACCTTATTACTTCACAATCAACTAAAATTGCTGGTCTTCAAAAAATAAAAAAAATTTAAAGTAAAAAATACTTGTGACATGTGACTGGAGTGTCTCTCTCTCCTTTCATTTGGAAAATACCTTTTTGACTTCAGCAATAATTTCATGCGACACAAAAAACCCTTAGAAACTCATTTTACATCCAATTAAAATCTGAACTGCGTAAGTGTCCATATAAAGCAAATCACCACACTCAGACATGTAATTGCCACAAATGGAGCAGCTACATACATTCTAGGTACACACATTTTGTTCGTTCACCTGCATGATGCAAAATGAGAATTCAATAGGTACAATCAGTTCTGTTGGGGGCATCCACATATATTTTGAGGCGGCTATCCTGATGCCTGCTGCTATATCTACTAATTTGAAATATGTACGCAAGCAACCAATGGACTTTTAATTGAGTCAACAGATGGGTTTTATTGCAGAAATTCCATACAGAATTACAGATACTGACAAAGACACACACGCATTCACCTCGAAAGTCACACAAGCATCGACTATACAATTCCATTCCACTCTAAAGTTACAGAAGATGACATTTACAATGGTAAGGCAAGTATAAGTATATGCATATAGAGGCGGGTTTTAATTTAAAATTGTGAATTCACACGTTCAGAAAAGGGAATGGTTTATTTTTTTTTTCATCAACATCCTTTTCCCGTAACCCAAAAATGGAAATATGTCAGAGTTCCGCAACAAGATAAAGAATTGAGATGCTTTTTCATGGAATGAAAAGGTTATCGCATTCGAAACACGTATTTAAGAAAGATTTCGCATATCAGTGAAAGGAAAAAAAAAAAAAAATTTTGGTGTTTTCAAAAGTTAAGTGAATCCCAAAAAAAGAGAGAGAGAAGTAATACAAATCAATCCGACATAACATACATATATCAAGTCTACATCCTACTGTTTTCAAAAGCGAAAAAGGAAAGCAAAAAATTTAATTAAATACATTTTAGAATTCCAATGAAGTCGACGGACGATATCTCTAAAGGCCCAAGCAAAATGATGTTTCAAAAGAAGTTTCAACTTATTTTGATAAAATGTTGTTAGCAAAATTATTTCCAAAAATGATAAGTTAAACAGGACGGGAAAGTTATAATCAAGTAAATAGACCAACAATGATTTAAAATTTGAGAAGATTCACTCAAAGTTAATTCTACACACACGTATCTATACCATATTTTTTATTGTCAAAGTGAAAAATTGTGTTATGGCATAGTTCTCTTCGAAATCAAGAAGAAACCCTTATTAAGAAGACGTAGGTTTAGATAAGACGTAATATGATAAATTCCCGAAGTATGACGTCAAGATTATTCGACTTCAACCCAAAAATTGGTTTTACAGCCGGAGAATACAGCCTGAATGAAATAATTTTGGGTAATTAACTCAGACCTGGGGCCGAATTACGGCATCAGTGACTGAACGACTCGTGAGGGAAATTTCATACAAAATATCGAATATCTTTATATCGTAAAATCAGCTACCCATCGATATTTTGTATGAAATTTCCCTCACGTGTCGTTCAGTCGTTGATGCCGTAATTCGGCCCCTGATATAGGCTTTGCAGCATATATAGAGATATTATCAAACCAAGGACTTGATTTGTGCTCAAAAATAAACCCAACTTCATGGTCTTCAGATCAACGAACCCTCCACTAAATTAGATCATGTTGCGATTAACGCCAGGCATGCTTTCAATATCTTGAATGTTCGCAAGTTATATGAGAATTATAGAAAATAGAATATAACGACGAGCGTGACAGTTTATATTTTTATTTGTTGGTATGAACAAAGATAATTTTTCCTTACTATTTGTTTGGGTCTACATAACTGCAGATCTTAAATTCTCAGGTTATGTGCCCTAGAATAAAAATATAAAATTCAGAAAATTGGGTTATAAATGAAAAATAAGTCTTGACGACAATCGTACCTGCAAAAAAAAAATGGCTGATGGTGAAAAAATTTATATTCCTAAGTTCGATGGAACAAATTTCAATCAATGGAAATTTCGACTTGATTTGTTATTGGAAGAAAAACTTTAAAGAAATTTGTCGATGGAACAAAAACCGAAATCGATAAAAATCAACTGTTGGTCAAAGATTAAAAAATTAGAAGCTCGATTGATGAGGTACAGCTTACTTATGTACATATTGGATAAGCCAAATGCAAAAGAAATGTACGATGGACTATGTTTCAGCGAAAAAGTACATCTAGTCAACTAGTGTTGCGCAAGCAACTAATGTGTATTAAATTTGATTACAACGATATGCAGAAACATTTAGCAAGATTTGAGAATAATGTTCGTGATTTACGTTTGTCGGAAGCCAAAACGGAGGAACAGTACCTTATTGTTAGTTTTTTTCACGTTGAATGAGAAATTTGATGACTTGGTAGAATCACTCAATGGAATGGATGAATCAAAATTAACCTGGACTATGCAAAAAGTCGATTACTGGGATGTATTTACTTTACAAAATAGTAGTACAAATAATGGCAAAACAATAATTGATGCATGTGCAATGCAAGCGAAATCCAAGCAACGTTTGTTTCAAATGTGGTAAAATTGGCCACATTAAATCCAGGTGCCGAGTCAAAGGCAAAATTTGGAAAGGAACTTCATCGAAGAATGAGCACTACTGTGCAACGTACAATAATTGGAACGGACATTCAATTTTATCTGCGATACAAGATGATCAAAAATATGTGTTTGCAACAGATACAAGAAATGAACAAAAAGAAGTGTTGTCAATGGAACGCAATGACGCATAAGAAATCACGTTTACTTTAGATTCTGGAGCAACGGACGATTCATGTTAGGACAAAATATCTTTTTGATCATTTATTTGACATCGAAGAAAAAAATATTTCTGTTGCCAAGAAGAATGATAAAATCATATCAACTCAACGATGTTTTCATAAAAACATGTTTTAAATCTAAGAAAAATCTATCGATTATGTTTCACTAAGATCCAGTGTTTCAGTGCGAGATCATCCCAGTTTTATAGTTAAACCGAAGATAACTCGTGATACCTGTTTTTCAGTTAATTAAGCTCTCGAGAGATTTCTCTCTCCAAGTTAACTCGAAGTATTTGGGTGAGTTAACTGAATACATAGATGTTTCTGGACAGATGCATGCATCTGCCACTATCGAAATAGAGGGTGCGCCCTCTATATATTTTTTGCAAACTACCTATAAAGATAATAATAACATATTGTTTCATTGAAAACAACGTGTTGTTACTATTGTTTTCGTCGTTGCCACGAAAGATTCGCGTTGCTGTGGAGAATCCTTAATGCTACTAATATCAATAAAAATGCATTGTGAGCATTTTATTTACTTTTTGTAATACTTTTATTACAATTCTGAAGTATTTTAGTCAAAAAAGACTAAAAATAAGTTAAATGACTTACAGGTAATTAACTGCAGTTAAAAGACTTACTGACTAAAACCAAAACAAGGCCAGTACTGAAGACTTTCAAGTGACTAGTTAACTAACTTTGAGTCAATTAACTGCTTTTATTAACTGCACAATACTAATATTAGTACTGACTGCGACTGCCCGCATTACAGTTAAAGTCTTTTTGTAAGTTAAAAGACTTAGGGAATTAGTCTTTTTAGTCAATTAACTGCGGTACCGAAAAGACTGCATTTTTTACAACTCTGGCTACTCACCGAGTAATAGGATTCGAAATAAATAGTTCTTTAATTGGAAAAATAGCAGGAACCCTAAGAGGGGCAGATTGACATTTGTTTTTGTTGTTTCCCATTCTTTAATTGACGTTTTTTTGGACGATTACATGAAGTGAATTGCTTTTTAATGAAATACGAGTTTTAAGATAACTTAAGTCCATTAAAATGATTTAAACAAAACACGCCAATTTCAACTTTCTTTTTTAATGCAATTTAATTTGGGATTAAATCGCGTTTAGTTTATGCAAAAAAAATTCTATCCCATAACGTTATTTCAAAGGAACACTAAGAATATTCCCAAGTGTCACATAAGCACGTCTCGTTGTTGACGTGTTGTTTATATGATTGTTGGTTTGGTGTATCTCTATATATTCCCGAATGGTAGACTGAATGTAACATACAATTACATAACATGAAAATTTGTTTTGTTTCAAGTCACACTTTGCTGTAATCCCTTAAGGAATTTCAAATTCCTTTTTTTTCACAATGGATTTAAACTTTTTGTTTTACAAGTAGGTATCTTGACACAGGAAGCTTCTACACAAATAATGTAACATTTTGACTTTTTGAGTTCGTTATAAAACCGTTATATCCCTAGATTAAAGAATCAATCCCACTTTTATTCAAGGACGAACAAAAAAAAAATTCCAAGGAAGTGAATTGGCAAATATTAAATTCCACTTGACAAAAAACAAAAAACACTGTTCCATAGGAAAACAATATCCTTTGTTCAATAACAAAGGTTAACATTTTTGGGTTTATCCATACCATACCCAATATGCCTTTCATGACCATGACAAACAAAAAAAAGGCCTTTGAAATTATATTTCAATATTTAACGTGAAACAAAAAATTATACAAAAATGTACAAATATATCCCCCAGATGACGCCACAAAAAAAAATTATATAAAAGCGATTTGTTAAAAAAAAAGGTTAAAGGTTAAAGGTGCTTTAGCAACAACTCTCAAATCAATCTAATGAATAAAAATATAAGGGAAAGGTTGAAAATTATTCAAACATTTATTATGCAATATTATAAACCTCGAAGAATTTTTTTGTTTTTCATTTCTCAATTGCTAGGCTTTAATTATTTTTTCACTAATTTATTCAAAAGTGATAAAAATCTTTGTTATTAAATTCATTTTTCCTTTCAACCCTATATCTCACTCTTAAATCAACAGCCCATTTGCTTGAGCTTCAATTTAATCCAAAACCAAAAGCACACAATGTCGACAAGAACCCTTTTTGTAAAAAGATATTATAAAAAGGAGCAGGAGGAGGAGGACGAGGAGTCTTGCTTGAAAATATTCTAATTCTAGCAAACTTATTGTCGCCTACGAACACCTAATTAATCAAATCATCTGAGCACACGATAGGCGGTTGTGGCGGTGACTGCGGCGGCGGCGATACGTAAAAGCAAAAAAAACAGATTACGGTTTGAGATTAGGACTTAAGCTTTTGGCTTTTCAATGTTTAACCCCAAACCGAAATGGCCGCAGGTGATAATTTTTTAGTCAAGTTTTGTGGGAACTTCGTTGCCTCCCAGGAAATTAGCATTGTATGATAATTTAGTGCGCTAAATTACATGTTTTTGTCGCTTTTGACCCTCCATCGGAGAAAATAGGTATGCGTAGGTATGAGAAGAATTAATAAATGAGCACAGTTTAACGAGCTTAACTATACCTATGTAACGGGTCATTCATTTCGTGGTTTCAAGTTGGTAGCGCTGGCATTTCACACCTCTCAAACTCAGCTGTCATTTGAAGTGTCATAATATAAGTTGGATGTTTGTCATTTACGCTTAGCAATCGAACAACGCGTTAAAATTATTAAAACTTACTACAAAAGTGGTGATTGAAATATAGCCACTTTTCGCGCATTATACGATGATTATGTTCTTCAGTCGAAAATATTGCTGCTGCAAATGCAAGTATTGCTGATGATCCGAATTTATCGATTTCCCGGCTTTCGCAGCAATTGAACGTGTCATATACCTTTTTTTTGGCCGGCGATTGAAGATCATTACTTGTGGTTCCAACAAGATGGGGCAACAAGCCACAAAACACAACCAATTATGGCTTTATCGCGTGAGCAGTTTCCTGGTCGCGTAATTTTACGTTACGACGTCAATTGGCCACCAAGATCATGCGTTAGATTTTTTCTGTGGGGCTATGCAAAATACCGTGTTTACGCGAATAATCCCCGAACTCTATACGCATTAAAAACCATAATTACTCAAGTTATGGTCGAGATACCGACCGAAATGTGCGAAAAAGTGGTAAAAAGAATCGCAAGCTGCGAATCTTCCCGAGGCGGCCATTTAAATGATATTGTTTTTCACACTTAATGGCAAAGCCCAAACTTTATAATGAAATTAAATTTTCATCAAAAATGTATCGCTGTTGTGTTTTATTTAGCTTTACTTTACCAAACCGAAAAATGAATGACCCTTTATATGCCGGAAAAAGATGTTATAAATCAATTGTCTATTTTTGGAAATGAAAGCACGTTTTTATGTTTTATTAATTTTCCTTAAGGAAGTAGAAAACTTGAGTGGATTTTTTTATGATAAACACAGTTTGACATCTAATCTATTTATAGAAAATATTATATGTCAACTTTAATATTGAAATTAATAACAATAGATTTGTTTTTATTTGGCTTTATTTATGTACATAAATATTTGTTTTGCTTAATAACAAATTTGCCCCAAGTTATTTAAAAAAAATCACAAGTTTGCTTCAGAAAATAAAAAAGTTCATTGGATTTGACTTTAAAGTAATATTAAAGGCACATATCATCTCAACAAATAAAAAAAAAACTGACATGAAATATTGTCGTCTTTTCTGTCATAAAGCAAACAAAAAATTGATAGCTGAAAGGGATATCAATGCGTCAGGATAAAGCTTTATATTTTTTCTTTGGGGCATTGATGGCCAACAATACGAGTAGGTAGGTATGTCAGCTATTTATTTATCTTTGAATTTGTTGTCGTATATATAACTGAGAGACATTAAAATTCCAGGAAGGATTTACATGCGTCACAAATATGTACCTGAACAATGTAGTTATACAGTCAATTCCGCTGAAACGAAACGACAATCCATCTTTTTTTTCTCAAGCTCTATTGTTTTTATGCGAACTTTGGATAGATACCTACGTATATAGAACAAATTTTTAACTTGAAATCTTATTTATAGTTGAGAGGTACATATTATTATGTATATGATTTTTCGCACTAGTGAAATTCACTTTTAGCCGCCATTTTGGATTTTAGTTTTTATGAAATATCTCGGTGTTTTTTAGTCCTACAAAAAAAGTTTATAAAACAAAAAGTGTGGAGAATTAAATTTCCTATTTTATATGTGTTAAGAACAATTTTAAATTAATTAATATTAAGAAAGTTACAGGCCAAAAATTGAAAAAAAATTTAATTTTTCATTGATTTGGTTTGGTCTACAATTAAAAAATTCACGATCACGAAAATCTTGGGTTCGCCATTGTAATTATTTCTCTAACTAACTGTCATATAGTCTTACTAAAAAAAATAAATCATAATAACATTTTAATTTTTAAATCTGACCCATTTACAGTAATAAATGTAAGAGTAATTGAATCCTATGTATGTAGACTTCAGGATTCAATTTCAAATAATATATTTTATAAGGTCATGAAAAAGAAATTATTTGTAAGTTACTGTTGTCGTAATTATTTTTCATTTAACTGGAGTAGATATAGGTTTTAATTTTATTAAACAGTTTTTAGTTAAACGAATTAATTTATAAGGATGACAGTTGTTAAAAAAATGCAGCGACTTTTACGTTTTTTTTTTATAAAGCATAGTTCAAATAAGCGCACTTGACTGTATGTTGACTTGGCACATTGTGTCTACAGATAAAAGCATACAAACCAAATAAAAAAGGTCCTCGTCCAAATATTTCGAATACATTTGTGAGAATAACTCCAAAAATGTGGTATGGAAGCAAAAAAAAACATCAGATTGTATATTTTATTTGCAAAAAAAAAGCTGAGGTGTGGATTAAATTGGCATCACCCATAGGTTTATTTAAATATGACTTTTTATGAATGAGGAAATTTAAAGCTTATATGCAAAGGATTAATATAGGTACATTTTGGGTTTGTTGTGTCGTTTATTTTGAAATCTTTATATACCTACCTTAAATGGAAGTTAATTTGTTTCAGATTTTGTAGGTATCTCGCTATACATATAATTTACATACACGAATTTAAATTTAGGGTGACATTGTTACAAAATCGATGTTATGCTTGACATCTACATCAATCTAGGCATCATTCTTTTTCGTCCTCAATCTAAACTGACGCCACTTATTTTGCTATCCGATCGAAATTTTCTATTCACGTGAAGTGTTCACTTTATTTGTCACAAATTATTCTTTAAATTCTTCAATATTTCGGGTTCAAAGCTTTATCAATAATTATTTTTGAAGTTCTTGAGAGAATTTAATTTTTTAAATTTTATTTTTATCGCAAACAGTACGAAAATTCACAGCAACGATTAGCAGAATATGGCTTTACAATGTCCGAAAACTGGTTTTTAGTGGCACCTCCATTTGATTTAAATCAATTTAAGGATCCCCCACACCAACGCGAATTTTCTGTGGCGACGACGAAAACAATAATGCCAACGTGTTGTTTTCATTGACAACCACGTGTTGTTAATGTTGTTTTCGTCGTCGCCACCGAAAATTCGCGTTGGTGTGGGGGAACCTTTACTTACAGAGATTTGTTTGAATATAATTTTAATAGCAGATTTTAGGTGGCTTCCTTTACTTTAAGTCTCTGTGCATTTTTGTCAATTTCTATACACATTTTATTTATTTGTTTATATGAACTTTAACAGACTTTTGTGAAGAAATTCACACAAACGCATAGTGAACTAAGCTAATGTGTATTTAAACTTAAAAAATATTTTTTGGATTTTCAAAAAAGTTTTTGTTTTTTTTTTTTGAAAACTACATTTCGAAAACGACTTAGGGTGGTTTGCTGATACGGGCCTTAGTCAATTTTTACTGAACTTAACAACAAGCGATTTTTAAACATATAGGTAAGTAATAACAGATTTTAAACAAAAAAATACTCTTGTAGCTAAAATTATTTTTTTGAAAATATAGTTTTTTTAAAAATGGGTTGAAAATTTTTTTTAACGAATTAAAGTGTGAATTTTTTCATTCTAAAAATGTCTAAGTTTTATTATATTTATGATAGAATATTTTCACGTACTCCTACATGACTGAACAGTAAACTCTGACAACCAGATCAAATTCTATAATTGAACATAAACTACATTATAAGAATATAATTAAGAATAATCCTGATGTTTTCAAATATTCCTTTGATATAAATGTTTGTGTCCAAAAATCAATCGCTTTGACAGAAATATGGAATGAGATATTGACATGACATGTTCATTTTGTATATAGAGAGGTCATTGTATTTTTTCACCAAGTCATTTTAGATACAATCACCTTTCAGTTTCATTAATACAACGTCCATACATATACAATTAGGTATATGTATGTATGTACATAAATACATATTTTGAAAGGAGAAAGATTACTTTTAATGCAAGTATAGAAAGGCAAACAAAATAAAAAAATGTAATATGTAGTGAATTATTGGACCTTGAAATTACTTTAGCAGGGCATTCTAAGTCAAGCGTTATGAGTATGCTTTTTGCTTAAACTTGGAATAGATTCAAGAGAGTGAATTTTAAAACTTTAAATATATTTCAACCAAAAGGACTTGTAAAGTTTTCCATATATCTTCTCATAGCATTGACATTAACTTGAGATTTTTCAATTTAAAAAATGATTTACATTATTAAACATTGTGAAGGACAATAATTGTTTTTGACTAGATTAATGGGTATTTTAATTAAGGGGGTTTTCCATAATGTGGTAAAAATCAAATCAATTATACTTGGTTTTAGAAAGGATGGATATATATGGTGACAAATTTAGATCTGTTTTAGATCTGTCAAATTTATGTTGAAATTAAAATGGGATAGCAAAATTCTCTAATTGACAGATTTAAATCAAAAATAAATTGATTTTTTTAACATTCACTTGTCATTTCTTAATTCTCGCAGTTCTTAACATTAACATTGGAGACAGGTCTTTGATTTATTTTAAGTCTTTAAGATTTGTAGATGCAGATTTTTATAATTTAATTGCAAATTGCATGCTTATGATAAAATCAATCACTTTAATCCTTTCACTTCCTTTTGTCAGTTTTTCCCTTAAGAATTTAAGTACTTTCCCTTCCTGCTAAGATATGTATATAGCAAATGAACAAACATACACAAAAAAATAAATGTCCAAAAAAGTTCAAAAAATAAGTTTTCATTTATCACAAAAGTTTAAAATTTAGTCAGTGTACTAACCATTTATCTGTAGAAAAAAGAAAAAAAGAAAAGAAAAAAAACATTTTATTTTTTCACCGAGACTCACAATTGGAAAGGAAATCACTTATGTTAGTACTTTATTTGTGTGCAGTTGAAAACAAAAATATAAACTTCGAGGAAAAGAAGAAAAATACTTTTATTGCCAGAAAAAAGATACAAGCTTTGAAAAACTTCTAATTCCCTTGGAGTACTTTAAATACGCTGTAACTATAGTGTTTGTTAGGTATCAAAGTTTTTTTTTATATATTATAGCTTTATAGTTTTTCTGAGAGAAAGGTTTTTAAAGTTTCACTGCAGAGAATGCATTCTTTTTTCGTATACTTCATAGTTCGAAAACCAATTAAAAGAATTTATTTTAAATTTTAACAAATCTGTCGCACTTTGACCTTTTTATTTCTTTCTTTAAAAATTACGTCATTAAGTTAAGTGCAGATCCAAATGTTCGAAAAGAGTCATAATTTAATTTACTTGATTTGAAATTAACTTTTATTTAATAAAAATCAAATAGTAATTGATGGAAAACTTCTCATTTCTTGGATTTCTTGGATTTCATAGAATTTATTATTATGAGTTATGACGTTTCCTTCTTCCTTTTACTTATTTTTCATGGATAAATCCATCAATCATTTTTTCATTTAATAACACCTTATAAATAACATGAATCAATACCAATGAAACATGACAATCTCAAAATAAACTGAGTGAGCATGATACTAAATATAAAAAAAAAAACGTGTACACAATTTTAATTGAAGTAATAGGATAGAGAGATTAGAGACCTGTTCGATTTTGGCACTCGAAAAATGATGGGAGACAAATAATGCCACTGAATTTTGAAGAATATTTTTTTGTAATTTAAGAAAATTAAAAAAATCATTTTTGTTCTTGTTTTAATCTAAAACTTCTTATCATTGAAAATATATACACATTTTAAATGTCAAACTCTTGAAATGTCATTTTTGTTATTTAATTTTGAAACTAAGATTGTTGTATTTGTGATTAAATTTGACTTATTTTATTTTTTTTTTACTTACTCGATATATATTAAGGAGCACAACTGTATTATTTACACATGAAATCTGACTGTATCCTTGTCGAAAAATCTTCAAAATCTTCCAACTTTACAAATTTCATCATTTGTAAAGTTGGAATGAAAATAAATTTAATTTGAAATCAGCATTTCAAAAATACAACGAAACACAAACTTAGTACTAACATTAGGGTGATGCAAAATAACACCACTTCCTCTAAATTCAACTGGTACCGGGAGAAATTATGAAGCTTAAATTGTTGATTTTCGAGAAAGGTGTGAATCACCCTCATGTTAATATTAATAATTTCAAAAAATAATCTTAACACTTTCAGAAGCAACGTTAGTAAGGGTCTGTTAGTTAATACAATATAATACCTATATTTATTTTTTTATGAAGGATGTGTCCAACAATTCGGATAAAATATGAAAAATAATATTATATTAAAAAAAAATAACCTAAAACGTACAAAGAAGGTTTATCTTAGAGTTCCTACATCCCAATGTTTAAAACCGTATTTTGGCAGATCTTAAACTCTAAACACATTACTATATGTTTTTTATAAAAATTTTAATTATTACAGACACGAGTTTAATCAAAATCGTTAGAGCCGTATTCAATTAATTTAAAAGAAAAAAATGAAACCAAGAGTTGAAGTCATCTCAACAAAAATGAATCATAATCAGGGGAAATAGACAAAAATAAAACAAGTAAATCCCGCTTCTGAATATTCTAAAAGAATGGTTGTTTAAAGGTGGAATAACATTCTGTATTAGGTAAGTTTTTTTTGTGCATATTATAATGTATGAAAATGTAAACTTTTTCATCAAAATCTGAAGAAATAGATTACACCTATAAAAAGAACTTTTAGTATTTTTAAAAGAGCTGAATCAAGCACTTTAAAATTTAACCTACATTTAAAAATATCAGAATAAAAACAATTAAATTTTCTGTAAAGAAGTTAAATACCAAAAAGCTTCAAATTTTGCAAAATATAAATAGATTAGTTATTGCTTCTAAAATTATTCATGTCAAATATAATAAAAATAAATTTGTTTTAAGAATTTTTTTTAACAAAAAAATAACGCTGTCACGAAAATTAATACATGGATTGATTTTCTATAACTAAACTTTTTTCAGAATTTTTATATTTCTTGATTTGAAAGCGAAACTCTTAGAATGTATCTCTTTATATACATCCTTACTTCTATGTCGTTATCCCTTCAAGGATATTGCCATCAATTTGAGTCATCCTTATATTTACAAAGAACAATAAAAAGTTCTAAAATAATTTTAAAAGTCATTTGCAAAGCCATCATTTTTTTTTTCTTGATTACTTTCTTTAAGCTACTTTTGTGGTAATGATATTGTTTTATGAAATAAAGAAAAAATATTTGCCAACTTCAACATAAGCACTCATTATATACGAAATTGGTTTTGGAAAAATTTCAATTTGAAAAATAAAAACATACAAAATATAGCTACGTATAATTGAAAGTATTTTTTTTATATTTATCTGGAAAAATAATACCAAATCCAATTGTTTCATGCTTTGTTTCATTTTCTTTTTTTTTGTAAATTAGAGATTACATTTTTTACTGGCAACTTAATGACGAATAAATGGATTCAATTATGACTGAAAAGTAATAATATAGCAAGATTGTATAATTTTTACAAAAATCAACTTCGAAATACCACATTTAAATTCAATTTAGTGATTTAAAAAACAAAAATGAATTCATATGATAAAAATTTGTATCCTGAATACGAACACAGTTACTGAGCATCTTCTACATTATTATCCCTGATGTAGCCATTCTCAGAGAGGCTATTTCTATCCAGCTTCAGGAAAAGTTCTTGATTTGTTCAATGTAAATTCCCTCAAATGGAATCTTTATTGAATATTTGTCCATCCTCTCATTTAATATCAAATTAATTACTCAGCAACATTAAACACAAAACGATGATATCCCTTACCAATCGATTTGTGTCCTTTGCAAACATTATAATTCATTTGAAAAACCAAGATCCTTCTTGTGGTTTGTTGAAGGAAATGGCACATTCTGCTCTTTATCGGAAAGTAATTGAATGGCGTACAATAAATAAAGAATAAAGAACGAAGCTCTATGTATGTGTGTATTCGTACTTGATGACGAATATTTCTTGGTCAGTAACGCTGGGAAGCATTAATCTCGGTTAGATACCAACACTTCGTCCCGCAAGTGGGACCACAAGAGTAGGTTTATATATAGAGAACTTCATCGAATGACAAATAACCGGGGAATATAGCTTGTGGGAAATGTGCACTTTAAATTGAAAGGACACCAACTAGCTAAAAGGCTCCTCCCCAAGGGGTAGGTATGGATGAAATAAAGTGTAATAAAGAAGAACACGAGCTGCTCTGATTTATTAGATGTAAGAAAAAGGATCAGTTGAACAGTTTGTGGTAAGCTTGCTTAAGTTATGGTTTTCCAATTCCCTTACCGAGATAAATTACATGCATTAAAATAAAGAGATTCGAGTTCTTTTTTACATGAAAAAAAGTTTAGAATTGACGACCATCATATTATTTAATTAAAAAAAAACAGAAGGTATTTTTATTTATAAAAAAATTATTTTTAACTTGTTTCTTTTCATTAAATGAATTTGACAACTGTTTTTAACATTTCCTAAACATTTTTGAGACTTTTCACAAATTGTGGATATTTATAATCAAAATTGCTAATGCATAGTTGACTTCGTCGAAATTAAGACACATAGCGGAACAATACTGAAAATATAACTTCTATACTGATTCTATAATATTGACCAGCAGATTATGAGTTAAAATGTGGTGTATTAACTTAATATGCAGTGATAGACGAACAAAATGGGTTTTGTTAAAAATTGAAGAAAATCTGAGTATGTATAAGTATACATTTATGCTTTTATCAACAAGAGTATTATCTCATTGGAGACTGTCAAATTGCCAGCACTGGCAGATACAACTAAAGGACTATCTACACAAGTGAAGAGCGACAAACGACCGACCGCGACGAATGAACGAACATTCGTCCATTTTGTCGTTTAGTTTTATTAGTCCCGAATGACGTTTTCAGTGTTTCGTTCAGACATGACCAATCGGCAATCAGTAAACAATCACAAGAATGAGTTTGAGGTTATTCGCACGCGAACAATTCATTCGTTGCAGTGTGGATGGTATGTAGAACGCGAATACAGTTTTTGTCAGTTCGTATAACAATCGTTGATTGAAATTCGTGACGAACAATTTATTTTCTCAAATATCTCCTATTTTTGTAATAACAATGCAAATATGAGCATCTATACATTAATTTAAATATATTTTGTCCACCATTTTGTCTAAATTTTGTGAAGAATTTAGGACTATTAAATGTTTAAATTCCCATTGGTTTTTTTATTGGTCAGTCGTTAATCGTTGGTCACTTTCATGATAAGTAAATTTTGTGTCCACCCGCTGCTGCAGCTCAGCAAATAACAACAAAATCGAAAAAATGTCTCTGTGTTCTTCAATAAGACTGCAGTGTAATGCTTGGAAAATAGAGCGAAAAATATCCGTGGAGAGTTAAAACAATCGCAAAAAAAATCAAATTTCGCTGATCGAACAGCGAACTGTAGAACGAAAAGCAGAATGAGATTTTTTATAAATTCATACATTGGAGACATTTTAAAGCCTAGTACATACTTGTGAATCATGTCGTGAATCCATACAAATTTGCATTTTTGTTCACCCGTGAGCGAGGAAGTATGTACTAGGCTTAAATGGGTATTTTTTCACTGTGGTTCCCGTTGGAATTTTGCTACCGTGTTGGATACCACAGACAAATTTGGTTTCGCATCATCTGATATAATTCTCTCCATTAATAGGTATATGTCGTAGTCTTCTCGTTTACGCTTTCGTTATCGATTTGGAGACTACAGAAAAATTTCGTTTAACTTCAGCTGTGTACTAGCCTGAACGTTTCACAAAGCCTATAGTGCTGAGTTTGAGTAATGAAATGATTTCAAGAATATTATCATCGAGGTAGCAAATATATGTAAATTTGAAGACAGTGAGCTAAATATAAAGTGGGCTGGTGAAGTTATTTTAAGTATTGAAGCCTGGGAGCAGCTCGGACTTCACCCAAAAAATTAAATATGTAAGGTATTTACAAAACGTGACATTTGAAGTTCTTGTTGTTTTCTTCAATAAAAATAAATGATTATTGATTTTTTTAAGTCCTCCCACGCATTTCCTTTAAGGAAACGGTTTACTCGAAACCAAACATTTATATGACTATTTCAAAGGCATCAATTTTGACAAAAACTAAAGCAATAACTTCTTATTGGAACCATTAAAGTCTGTTGTTTTTCCTCCTTGAGTACATTTTTTATATATGATTCCAAATCAGAACAAACTTATAGAGTGCTAAAATGAAAATACCATACAATATTATACTGCTGACTCAGATACAACATATTCTTCGTAAATAATGCTATTTCCTCTTAATATCAAATATATACATATATAATATATATATTTAGTATAGAAAGTCCAAAATGCGACAACCTATTTCATGTTAGACAGAAGTGTAATGAATAACTTTTGTAATACAAAAGTCAATTCCAGAAGTGAATAAATCCTTTTACGAAAACATATAAAAGCCAATTTTGTCCCATTGTGTTGGAGACACCACAACAACAACAACAACAACAAAAGTAGAAAAATAGTATTTGAATTATTGTTTCAGAGACATAATTTTGTATAAATAAAAAAAAAACTAGCAACGCTTTTGTGCTACAATCTCTTTAATCTAGATTCTACTATTCCACAGCTCTGCCATTGAGAAAAAGTAACAAATTCTTTTCCTCCTATAACAAACGTAGAAACTATGTACAAACATTTTCAGTATAAAAATGTTTCCAGATCAAAACTACCAGATTCGTTGGGGCCATGCTCATACATAGGTACCTACTGCGTATTCAACATATTGGATTATTTGAGTCACACACGATAAAAAAGAAAGTTTATCCCCACAAAACGAGATCCTATCTCAGGACGTAAACAAATAAATACGAAATTTCTGTGTATGAAGAGGAGCTATATGATTCTGTTTTAAGATTATTTCTCCTTCGACAAGGACACCAAGCTAAATATATACGTAAGAAAAAACTCCAACAAAATACAAACACACATCTGAAAAATAATCGCAAAGATATCTATTTGCTACTGATTAACTTTTCTGGAGAACTGTGAGACTAATGTGATTTGACGCGTGTGGTGGTATTGGTGTTTTGGTGTTGTTTTTAAGGACATTTTTAGTATAAGAGTAGAGGAGGTAGTGGTTATTATGGTGTCGGGATGTTAGCTTCTGGGATTAGGGATTGTGTGGCAACGGCAACGGCAGAGTGGCTAAGAGCTTCAAAGAAAATTTGTTGCCTTTTTGTTGTTTGTTTATTTGGCACTTCCCTTTTTTTTGTGATTTTCTTCTCCTAAAGTCCTTGATTAGTATGTGGTGTTGAGCTGCTTAATCCGTTTTATTTTATTTTTCACGGATGTACAGTTATTTTAAATTCATGAGCAGGCATTATGTCGATGAATTGTTGAATAAGCAAAATTGTCAGTAACGAGTATATTTAGGCATTATACATCGCTGTCTCGAATATTCGATTGAGATATTTTTGGCTGTTTGTATGGAGAGATGTTTCTTCGGGAAGAGCCCCTAAAAATCATGGACTTGAATGAGCTGCATACTGATAAAAAAAATTATGGGTTTTGTAAACTTTATGCTTACGATGATTACCTATACTCATTATATTGTAATTTGAAAATTAAAAAGGAAAAATATTCTTCTTATCTAAAATATGTACTTAATCTATTCAGATGAGTAGGAAACTTTATAGATTCTGTAACATATTCCTAATTTTCAATTCAACTGCAAATTAAAAATAAAATATACCTATTTGACAAAATATTCGAATCAAAGAATGGCGAAAGAATTTAATTTCTTTCTCAATTCGAATAGTCTTATTAGGGTAAACAAGGGTAAATGTATGAAGAGAAGGGTCAAAAACATATATCTTTAATGAAAATTAATCCACGGCTGACCAGTTTACCTTAAATATTTACTATATTTGTAAAATATTAAGTATAAATCAGGATAAAAATTCAATTGGAATTAACTTAAAACAGTTGGAATGAAAATTTTCATACCAGACAATGAAAAACAAAAATTTCGAATATAGCCGCTTTCAAAATATTGCGGTAACTATATTTGCATGTTGTCTCACTGGAAAGCCACACGCCTTATTTATGTGAATATTAATAATTGAAATCATCAATTCACTTGAGCAGGTGATATAATTTAATTCTTTCATTTAATTAATTTTAAAATTGTATATTTCATATTTTGTTTGTTTTTATTTTTGAATTGCAAGAATCAACTTTCAGCAAAACAGAAATTAAAATATATGAATATTGAAATTGTTTTAGAATCGAGGGAGGGAGAATATTTTTCTACGAGTTAAATTATATTTTAAAAGAATACAGTAAAAAGAATAATATTCATCATATAACGATTCGTATATTTTATCATTTGCTCGACTTTAAAATTAAAAACGAAAATAAAATACATCAATCCATAGTGGGGAAAAAAGAGACAGGTAGGTATGTAGTTTATTTTGTATTTTCAAATTTATGCCTTCTTTGTGGTTTTATTATTTTTTTTTTTAAGACGGAAAAGTAAAAACAATTTGGAAAGGCAACTTAAAAAAAAAAACCCTTTTTTGCTTGGCAATAACGTCACGTCAAGCATAATTTTTGTTTGTTATTTTTATTTGGTCGCAGATTTATTTTTTACTAGGTAGGATGACAAGTTTCGTTGAACAAAAAAAAAATAAAAATATAATAATTTGCATTTCTAAAAATACTGGGTTTGACAAGATGGATAAATTTCCTTTTTTGTTTTGTTATTTTTTCTGTTTCCACTGGAATGCGCAATTTTTAAAGCAACCGAAATACTATATAACAATTTGGTTCTGCATTTTAGTTTTTCGTATAAAGATTTTTAATGAATGACTGAATTTGTTTAAAATAAGAAATTAAATTTAGATAAATTTTCTATTAGGGATAAGTTGATTTATACCTTATAATAGATTTAAGGTATTAAAGTTATTTAAAAGCATTTTTTTCAATTAATTAAGTAGCAAATATCTATAACCTATTTTATATTGAATTTTCAAAAAATTATTTTGAAATATTTTATAATATTTAAAAATATAAATCTAATAGTCAATATTGTTTTAACATATAAGAAGCTTTTATAAAAAAAATTATTAAAATCGTTTAAAGAGATAAGGACAGATAGTCGAGAATTAATTATATGGTAGATCGTACTAAAATTAGCTCACATAAAAATTTTAATCAAAATCTTAGAAGTCGTTTTCGAAAAAATTGGGTTTTTAACACGTCTTGTATCGTGGGTGCCATTAATTTTGGTTTAAAGAATTCTTTTTTTTTTAATCTGCCATATAACGTTAAAAAATTCTTAGTCAAGTAAAAAGGAATTAGTCGTTTTTGAAATTTTTATAAGTTTTCAAAAATAAATTTAAAAAGTTTTTAAAAAATCGAAAAATCAAACATTTTTCTATACGATACTAATAAAACTCTTTAAAACCTTCATAAAAAACATTTTATCAAAATCAGTTAAACAGTTTTCAAAAACTTCCAAAATCAAAAAATAAATGTCAGAATAATAAACATTTTTCAGAATTTGTTTTACCAAAAGATTGTCTTCTTAATATATAAAAATTAATTTTAAAGTGTTTTTGTGTGATAACACACTTGCAGTTAGGTTGCCAAGCTTTCGTACCATCATATTAATTGTTGTTCATTCAAACCTTAAAAAATGAATTTGTTTTTTCGCGCATAACTCGGCTGAATATCATCCGATTTTTTGTTGAATTAATATTGAAACAGGTAAGCAAACTAAGGAAATTGGAAATTTCGACGGAAAAGTGAAATCGCGAAATTGAATACTTTAAGGAGTTAATGGTGGCGATATTTGAAAGCTCCATCTTGTATTGGAAGGGGATTCTAAGGAATATGGGCAGGTTCAATAAAAATCACTTAACATCTGAATTTTCAGATTTCTGAATTTATGTCGTTGAACGCAAAAAAAATCTGAAATTTCAGCCGAAAGTCCTTCTGTCAAATTCCTGAATTTACCTGTATAATTTACATTTAAGCGAAATAAAATAGAACTTTAATTACATTCGTATATATTAAACATTGATCAGCTAGTCTCAAAAAAAAAGAAATATATACGTATTTTAAATAGTTCATTACCTTTAAACTCTAAATAAAGCTTTCAGAAATGTCAATAAGTACACAATCATGAATTTTATATTAGGTCTGTTTTTTTACTTCCCAAAACTGCAACTTTCTACACATTTAAGCCCAAAGTTCTGTCAAAGTCCACATAAAAAAAAATAAAATTGGACTAGAATTGGCCAAAATTGGCAGTTTCGGGAAGTAAAGAAACATGCCTAATAAATGTCAAATACATTACTCTCCATTAAGTGCCCAATTCCATTTCTCATTACTCATTAGTGATTCTATTACTTATTCATTAAATAAATTCATGTTTATAATATTCTAGACCTATATATTTCAAACTTTTATTAACCCATATGGATTGAACTAATAACAAAAACATAGTTACATTTATTTGAAATAAATTACCATATAAATTAATATGTAAGTTATGTTTAATAAATTAATATGAATGTAATATTATTATTTCCATTTATTCCATTTAGCTAATATCAACCTCGTTAAGGATTAAGGACATTCTAAATGAAAATGACACCCTTCATCATTATTTTAGTATTGATTTTCCACAGTTTAGTATACAGAGGATGAACATCATCACTATATAATATATATTGGCCCAGCAGGATATAATCAACAGTAATAGCCAATAATTGGGTAATTTTTAGGCCCACCAAAAGTAATTAAGTGGATTGTTGAACTGGAGGTAGCTATAGTTGGTTTAATTTCCTAAAAACTTCGATTAAAACGAAAAGTAGGCCATGATAAATTAAGCTTGAAATTTGGATCGGTATTCTTGGTATACACAAAGATAAATGAAAATGAATTTCAAATTGAAATTCTGGTTAACGATGATGCCTAATTAAAAATATTAGCATTCCATTTCAAATTTTTTTCAGTTAATCAAAATGGCCGTATTTCTATCCTTAAACCGCATTTAGTAATTTTTCATTTCAGAAATCTGCCACATATTTTCCACAACCCTGTAAATCTAAAGCAAACACATTCCAATTACCATTTCTGTCAGAAATAAAGAAAATACACTAAATAACTATATACAATATACATTTTGCTGAAAATGAGATATTCTTTCGATTGAAATTCTATCTGCAGGGATGATCATTTTTCACCCCAAAATGAAAATGATGTAGGGGAAAATTGTTTTCTACGAAAAAAAAAATTGAAGATTTAACTTATCCAAAGTTGCAAAGGATTGAAGAGACGTCTTTCGGTCTGTGAACTTAATACGTCTTTTTTTCGTTTATTAAATTAAAAGAGATTCTCGCTTTATGACAGCAAGAATAGCTTTGTGTGTAAATCTCATATCTGTATAATATGAACTAGAAGAATTTGGGAAAGGATTTTAAGTGTATACCTATGTTTAATGTGCTTTAGATTATTTTGTCCCTCACATATCTTGACCAGACAAGATGGTCGTTAAAAAACGTTTAATAGTTTTTAATGGTTTTGATGGATGGAACTATATGAAGTCATAATATAGTAAATCTAACTCGTAAATTTTCTCATTTTTATTAACATCTTTTTCTTGAATTATCCTGACTTTCTAACCACAAATAAAAAATTAACTTTAATAGTATTTTGTATAATGTAAAGGGATATACACGAGTTTATGGGTTTAAGAACTTAGAAAACCTGCGAGAGGTTCTTTCATGTGTCCTTTGGGAATTTACAAAGTATAGTTGATTATTGATGCGTCAGAAAGATATACATTATAAAATAAGAACCTTTGCTGAGGACATGCATCTCTATTCAGTGGGTACTTAACTACTGATTGCTTTTGAGCTTCAAGTCATCATTAAAAGTTTAATGCCTTTTGTTTAGCGATAGATAGAAACATTATTGGAATTGTCGCATATTTTCTGAATAGTTGTTCGTACGAAAAGATTCAAAGATAATGTTTCGGAGAAACTACTGTAATATTTAGTAGATGCTGGATAGAAAAAGTATTAAGTCGAAAATAATCCAATAAAATGCAAAGGAAGAAAAAGAATTAGTTGTAATTTTATTGAAATAAATTTATAAAAGAAAACTCTGGTTCCCGAGAGGTTTTAATTTTTTTTTTTTTTTTGAGTATTTCTTTGCGCTGCCTTTTGTTTCCGCCTTGCTGCCCAAGAAAAAAAACCTTTCTCCTTGAACGCACTTCCTTTTAAATCATCCAACTCCATGAAAGCGTCCAATTCGCCAACAGTTTCTTCTTCCCCACATTCTAAACCACGTGCATAGTTGTCAATTTCAATTTATATTCGCCAGTGCTCCGAATTTTCAAACTATTGTGTTGCCAATTATCATAAAATTTGCCATTTTGTAACAAGGCCCCTTCTAAAAGCTCATATAGTTCCTTTTGAGTTTGTTGATTGGATTAATATTTGGCTAGGGGATTGATGTGGACTATATTTTTTTTTTCCTGGAACCATGAAGTTGAATTCGGTACACCAAATCGGATAACCTTTCCACAATCTTCACGAGTCCTTCCCAGTCATTTTGAAGCTTAGGACTTAATCCTTTTCGACGCTTAGGATTGTACTAGAACCATACCTGTTGATCTGGATGAAAATTAATGGGATTTACTTCGAGATCTTATCTGTTTTTCATAGATTCCGCTGCAGTTTGGATATTGACTATTGCAAAATCGTGAATTCTTTGTAGTTTTTTTTGAATTTCTAAGACGTAGTTTGATGCAGAAGGTGATTTGTCTGGGTGACGATCCGCAGTCAGTAGGAGTCTTCAATTCTCGTCTGAAAGTGAGCTTTTAGGGCGTGAATCCAGTAGTTTTGCAGTACGATAAGTCAATAAAACAGGTTGTTGATATTGATCCCGATCATCTTGTAGACAGCTGTAAGAGTATTTTGCGAGGTAGTCGAGTAGTGTGCGATTGAATCACTGGGGGACGAATTGGCGTAGTACGAGTTTTTTATGGGCACCTAAAGCTTTCATGGTTCTTTGGAAGAACTCCCATTCAAAATTGCGGTCTTGATCGGAGTGAATCATGTGAGGAACCTCGAATCTACAGAAAATAAGATCTATTAATGGCTGAAGCATGACCACCTCTGTAGTTTGATTGGGAACTGCAAAGCATTCTGGCCATTTTGTAAAGTAGTCCATGACTACTATCACTTATTGGTTGCCAGTAATTGTCCGAGGTAAGAGATCTATGACGTGAATCGCTGTTCTCCCTTTGAGATTTGGTAACAATACACATTAATCAATTTTGTGTGAAGCAGCAAAATGGTAGCTGAGGATCGCGCTGCGGTTTGAAAAGCTTTTTTGGTTGAGATCGAAATCCATCCTGTCCCTATACGTTCTGTAAATGTTGCATAGATAAAATTTGTTGAGAAACGTTGAAAAATAAATCAAAACTCATTTTATGATTTGTTACAATTTATTTATTATTTTATCGGTGTGATAGTTAAATAACGTAGGCACTGAGCTGTAAAAAAAGTAAACTTAGCTAAGTTAAATGCCCTACAATAAAAAAAATAATTTCAATTGTAACACATATTATGTAAAAATTTTGCAATATGTTCAACAAAACAAAATCAAAATTTACCAATACACCACCTTACATAAGGCAAAGCCCTTTTACCCTATTTTATATTAATGATTAAGAGTGAAACGAAAAAGAGAATACAATTAAGGACATATATAGCCATTGTTTCATTATATCTAATCTTATTAACTGATGTGTGCCATAATCTTAACCAAACTTTCTCAAAAGGTTAACCTTGTATTGATCACGTATTCAAAAGCCCAAAAGTTTCAAATTTGTGCAAAATCAAAATGAAATTTATAAAGGTAGTTATAAAACATAAAAGCAAACCTAATCATTTCTAGAAAACAATAGATTAAAATTCAAACCTTTTGATTAATTCAACAGATATTATTATATCATGGCCTTTAAACTTTTTGCTGAGTTTCCATTTTATTCACAAAAGAACTGTTTTTAATTCAGTCAAGTCAATAATTGAAATTTATTAATAGAAGAAGTAATTCAATATAATTAAGTTAGTTTAGTACCTAATTGAAAACCAAGAGATAAAATTATTCAAAAACCTTGTATACTACTTAATGATGAGTAACGAAATGGAGAACAACATTCTTAGTACTTAAGAACTTTATTTGAATAGCTACTTATTTTTTTAAGAAGCAGAAGAGGCATCGGTTTTTGGCTAATTCAAGTCCTGTTTACTTAATTAAAAATTCAAGGACTTTGGGTATCATGTGAAGTTTAGATTATTAATTAATTTAAAGATTCCATTTATATTTATATATATTACATATATAAGGAAACAAATACCAATGAAAAAGGAATTTGATATCGAAGAATCGGTAGTAATTTTTCGTAACATTTTTTCCTTTTAACATATAGAGGCATATTGTTGACTTTAAGGATAACGAACGTCGAACATAACCAATCTATATATTGTGGGATGTACATATATGTAATACATATGTACAATATTATAAGACCTTTCATCTCATGGGAAGATATAACCTTCATAAATAAAAGGAAAGTGAACCCAAATTGGAGCAATGAAGGAAAACTACATACGATATTGTTTTAGTGCTGGGATTGGATCTTCGTTTATCGACAGATAAAAAGCTATAAAATATTATATCCTTTGTTTATAAGAGATCCCACTTTATCTCTTTTATGATGTTTCCCCTTCTATTGCTTACTTAATCATTGTCACTGTTGTATAGGATAGGTATAGAAATATGGATATCAAAAGTGGGAAGAGATATCCTATATCTGTTTAATGTTTTACAAATATTTTCTTTTTCTTTTGCTTTTCGTTCGATGTAATTTGATGTGATAACAAGAACTATACAATTAACAGGTTTTTGAAAAATACGTTACAAGAACATAATTGAATTTACTTTTTTATTACTGTGTTCCTCTCTTCGATATTTAGGGCTTTTTACACAATGTCTAAATAAATTACTTAGAATAAAAATTTCACAATGTTCTAATATCGTTACTGAGGAATTAGACCCGTTTCTTTTCTTTTTGTATAGAAAATCACAAATGGTGTTTTTCTTTTTTGGCTCTGAGCAAAGCTCTGAGCAGAGGCTGAGCGATCAGAGCAAAACTCTGATGAGATTATGATCAGAGCCCTCAGATGTAATTATGAAACACATTTGAGCACTGAACTGTCATATGCTTAGTAATCTGTCAAATTACATAAAAATTGTATGAAGTGTGTTATTTTATTCTGAGTATACAGAGCATGCTCCGAGCTAGCTCCGATGGTAAAAAGAAACACGACTTATGTGCTCTGATTTGTCTGAGGTAAAAAAGAAACATAGAATTTATTTTTGACAGCTCAGTGATCTGCTCTGAGGTAAAAGAGAAAAACACCAAAAGTGTGGAAGTGTGAGGATAAAACTCTGACAAAAATGTCAAAAAAGCAAATGTACGAAAACATAAATTACACGAAACTTAATAAAAATTTCATGTTAGCAAACAGGCATCCCTATTATTACCAAATGTAAATTAAACACACGTCACAATTTCATTATTTTTCTGTCATATTGACATTTTGCTGAGAAGTAAACTATTGTGAACTACTATATATGTAAGAGGAAATTTCTTACACAGAAATTCACAAATCACGGTTAAAAAAGTCAATACAATTATACTTTTTCGAAAATTCGATTCGGCAAAGTACACAATTACATAGCTTTTGTTGTAATCCATATTTTTTGATGATCTATCTTGATCAAATTTAATAGTAAAAAATTGATATTGATTGCGATGAATTTCTGGCGGTTTTGACAAAATAAAAAAAAACAACGATTATGTACTTGTGTATATTATGTAGGTCATGTAATACCATGGACGTATAATATATTGTCATTGCTATATACGAATCGATGATACCATTGAAAAATTTGGCGAAATAAAGTCACGAAATAGAAATTTCTTTTAAATATACATTATGTAACTTCATTCCTACATTATTAAAATTCATCTATGTAAATAAATATACAAAATATTTTAAATGTTTAGTTTTGTACATATATTATAAAATGAGAAGATTAAAGGTGTTCATACGAAATTTCCTTCCGGGCTCCTGCAATGGTTTTCGCACAGACCTCGACTATTAATTATTTTTTCCTATTCAAACAATCAAAACCAGCTGTTGGTTTTACCTTGAAGGTAAATACGACCATTTATATTTAACCTACGAAAAAGTTATACAAAACCATATTATAATGTTTCCTATCAAAACAAATAATATATATGTAGGTAGGTATAGTTTAAGAGTTGGTCCTTATGGCAAAATATAGACGTGATGTGGTTAAAGTAGAAAAGCTACATAAGATGAGTGTTAATAGGAAATTAAGGTGTAATAAACTGAATCATATAATTAAGCGATTATTTCATTTATATAGTTTTCTTCTTCTATGTCCCTGGAATTAGATGTGACATTAATTTTCTTATAATTAAACGGTTAAGTAGGTACTTTTGGAAATGTGTGTTTCGTTCCTGTGTTTTAAATTTCAAAAATAGGAAAGAAAAACAAAAAAAAGGAAATGTCACAGTCAAGATATCCAGACAAACACATGTTGTGAATCCACCAACATTTTTGAGATTTAGAAAAAATGGAGTGTCGGATAACGGGTTATATAAAAATATTTTTTGATTTCAACGCTCGTATTTATAACCGTTGTCTAACTTTGGACAGCCCGCCTTCCAATTTGTAGATACAACATTTTATTTGATGTTTAAGAGCTTTCTAACTTAGACAATGGATTCGGTTGTCTTAAACCTTGGCTAATGTAAGATTTTATTTAATCAAATAAAACATATTTTCAACTATTTCGAACTAATCGATTTGAACTATTTAGACATTTTTATTTGAAGTAAGAAAAGGAAGAACTGATAAGAACATATAAAGCTGATGCTCCCCCACTCTTGGGTATTTTGCTAGTTGCTATATAGCCATGAAACGCACAGATTTGATTTTGCCTTACAAATCTCTTCTTCTCGAATATGTCAGCACAATTTTAGTTTGTAACGGGTGATTTTTTAAGAGGTTTAGAACTTTTTTTAAAAAAAAAACACAAAAAATTCGAAAAAATGAATGAAATATTTATTTGAATCGATAGTTTGAACCTTGCAATGTTGTTTAAAGATAATTTCATGCAAATGTTGACCGCTGAGTCCAATTTTGGCATACTCTTTCACACATATCGGCCGGTATCTCACGAATGAATGCATGGATGTTGGCTTCCAGTGCGTCAATCGAAGCGGGCTTGTCCCTATAGACATTAGCCTTGACATACCCCCACAAAAAATAGTCTAATGGTGTCAAATCGCACGATCTAGGCGGCCAATTGACCAGCCCGAAACGTGAAATTAACTGTTCACCAAACTCGCCTCGCAATTGCGCCATTGTTTCGCGTGCTGTGTGGCATGTGGCACCGTCTTGGTGAAACCACATATCATGCAAGTCAAGAACTTCCATTTCGGGCAAAAAAAAGTTTGTTATCATCGCTCGGTAGCGTTCACCATTGACAGTAACGCTGCGATTCGCATCATCTTTGAAGAAATATGGCCCAATAATGCCGCCGGCCCATAAACCGCACCAAACAGTGGCTTTTTCGGGATGCATTGGTAGCTGTTGCAATGCTTCTGGCTGATCTTCACTCCAAATGCGGCAATTGTGCTTATTTACGTACCCATTCAACCAAAAATGAGCCTCATCGCTGAACACAATTTTTCGATAAAAAAGCGGATCCTCGGCCAGCTTTCCAAGAGCCCATTCACCAAAAATTCGGCGTTGTGGTAGGTCGGCTGGCTTTAGTTCTTGCACCAGCTGTATCTTAAAAGGCTTTACGCCCAAATCCTTCCGCAAAATTTTCCACGTAGTGCTGTAACAAAGGCCTAACTGCTGGGAACGGCGCCGAATCGACATTTCGCGGTCTTCTGTCACACTAGCTGATACGGCCGCAATATTTTCTTCACTACGCACAGTACGTAAACGTGTTGGTGGTTTAATGTCCAACAAAGTAAATTTGGTGCGAAATTTGGTCACAATCTTCCGAATAGACTGCTCAGAAGGTCGAGAATGCCGACCATAAAATGGAAGCAGCGCGCGATGAACATTTCGAACCGAGCACGAATTTTGATAGTAAAATTCAATAATTTGCAAGCGTTGTTCATTTGTAAGACGATCCATGGTTAAATTGCAAACCAAACTGAAGCTGTTTGACAGTGACACAAGGTACTAAACACACGTCAGCTGTCAAAACCAGTGTTGCCAAAACCAAACCAGCTAAAAAATCACCCGCTAGTACCTACTAGATTATCGATTTGCATCTTCTCATAAGTATACTTCACCACTTTTAAAGGAACACGTTTAATTTCGTTTGACAATTCATTTAATTTTGAAATTGATTTGGCTATTAATCGCTTGTTTTTAGTTGTTTTCTGTTTGTGTTTTTCATATATGTATGTACATCGAATTTTAACATTTTCAATGGACTTCAATTTGAATTAGATTTCACTTGGATGTGTTTGTAAATAAGATTATCACGTAATTTCCTACCGATTTTCTCTGAAAATATGGTTTAAATTACCACAATTCGAAATTTAAATTTTTATGGGCAAATGATATTATTTGGAGTTGAATTTGTAATTTTTCAACAAAATTTCTTCAATATAGCCCTAATGAAAACTTAGTATAAGACAATACATTTGTATAAAATATGATACATAAATAATTATCTTGATATCGTAAATATAACCTTTTAAAAACCGAGCTTTTTCAGAAAAACTAATTAAAATATTTAAGATGACTTTAATTAATGTGAAATGCAGTCTATTATATTCTGAAACACTGAATAAGATTTCTACAAAGTCTACACCCAATGTAATATGAAGCAAATAAAAATATTTTAATTTGTTTAAAAAACAAATGCTATATAAAGATGAAAGTTACTTCCAGCTATATGTAAATTCACAGTAAAGAGAAATTAAAAAAAAAACTCTATAAATAGCATGATATGCCAAGTAAATGTTCACTTCTTAGTTATTATAAAATAAGGAAACTTAATTAACTACATAACTTTTGTAGTATCAGGTTCTTTCAGGGTTATTTCTTTTTTTTTGTAATGTATGCAAATCTCTTTATCCAAATTGGCATGAATAAGAAAAATAAATCAGAATTCTTCTTAATTATAATGTTCATATAATTATGTTTAATGAAGGAAAAGTTATTTTTTCAGCATAATATACGCATAAGTAAGAAGATTTAAATAGCAAACTTTGTGGCATTAATTTTTTTTAAATTTTGGTATAAATTATTACTATTAAATAAAAAGGGCTTGTTTCAAGAATAAAAAAAAAACAATTAACTTTTTTAAATGTAAAGGCTATAGGTATATATAAGTATATTTCTTGTGAATAAATACTGAGACGAATAATAACGGCAAAGATATCAAACCCTCAAAAGGGAAATGCAATTTGAAAAACTCTTTTAATAAAAAGGTATATTAAACATAACACCGAAATAATTAAATAGAAAAGAAAATTCGAGATATTGTTCTGACTTTAAACTTTTAAAAATGATATTTAGCACTTTCAATTAAATTGCATACTTTAATTCAATATTAAACGAATTTCAAGCAAAACATTAAAGCAAGCTGTTTGTTGATGTTGATTTGGCTTGTGATTTCATGCTTTCCATTACATTTCTTTTTGTTCCATTGCGTCGTTTAAATTTTTCATGCGTAAAAAATGAGTCCATCCCCGAATGTAGCACTGCTTCTTGAACATATTTGAATTCTTTTCGACGTTTTATGATAAGTATGATTTATTAAAGTCTAGAAGTTTTCTCGAATGCGGTTAAGCTATAGTTGATTAATATTTTACAATAAATCGTAAACATTATGATTTTCCATTTTTCATAGTTTTAATTTAACTTCTCCGTAATTTTTTGAGTATAGGCCGCTTATTTAAAAACTTTTTCTTAACCTTCAAAAACTTAAACATATTATGCTTTGGATTTCTCATATGGCAAGTAGGTTTGGTATTGGTTTTGTATGTAAAGGCTTAACTACATAAGCCAAAAAGTACTGAAGTACAAAAGTAAAAATATTTTTTTTTACCGCTAGCGCCGTTGTTTTGTGAAAAAGAATACACAAATTTGTTTTTAAACCAAAATTTAAGCTTTCTGCATCATTTTTATAAGTTTTCTAGTCAGAAAAACTATCACAAAATCAATTTAAAAATTTTCACTTTTGCACTGTTTCACTTTTTTGGCTTATGTAGTTGAGGCTTAAGACAAAATTTTGTTTTTTTTATTAAATCTGATGGAATGACGGAGAACTAAAACACAAAAAAATTGTGAGTTAAGATGTGTTAAGATGATCCAGTCCAAGTAGTTTTATTATTGAACAAAGCCAATTACAACGTAATGTGTAACACGTAATGTGTAACACGTAACGTATTACATGTATGGCTCCCGTTTTTCCTAGCGCGCGCCGGCATAGATGTTTACACATCAAAAACGTGTGAGTGCCGGGACTTACGGGTTAAGATGTGTAAACAAAACTTTAGTTCGCGTACCCATGTATATGTTTTGTAAACGTATCGTAACATATGTGACACTTAACGTATTTCACGTATCGTGCTACACTTAATACACACGTTTTTAGTTTACCCGCCGCGCCGCCATAGAATATGTTTGTCCGAAGTTCTGTAATTCTGTGTATCAGTGCGTCCAGATTTACATCGAGCTAAAGCCTAAAGGGATGGACATAATGTTTGATAATTTCATTTTATAATAAATCATTACAATAATTTTTCGGTGATCAGCCACAAGGGCTGGTGAATGCGATCAAGTTTTTCATTTTATTTTATTAAAATTTTGTTTTGTGTAGATGAAAAGTTTAAAAACAAAATTGTTTTGTTCATGAAGTATTGCATAATATTACCCATTTGAACCACCCACAAACTATACGCTATTTGTTGGTAATTTTAATATTCTCAGTAGTAGTTTTCATCTCTAATGCCGCGCCCCGCGCCGCCTACAAAAATGTAAAATAATCCCTTCAATTGCCAGTACAGTAATCCATATCAGGCCATAAGCTGTACCAACCCTCATATTGGATTTTTTTTTGCTCTTATTGTATCCTTAAATCCGGCGGTCGTTCGTAGAGGGATCCTTGTAATCTAGTTTTTTTTTTTTTGTACTTTATTATAATCGTGCTTCTGACTTTCTTATATGGGGATCCTTGTAATCTCTGCACTACCCCAGTTTTTTTTTTTTTTACTTTATTCCTTACATTCAAAAGCAATACTTCCGTATTCAAAGTTTGTACGATATAGACAGATGGTTAATGTTAGTTTAAGCAGTTTTATATTCTTCCGGTTTAATAAGAAGATATTGAAGTACTAAAACTAATGAATTGCATTTTATTGTTTCACATAAAACATTTGTTTATATTTAAGAGATTACAATAAGATTATTTTAGATTTTTTCCTATTTTCAATTCAGGAATTGCTTTGTAGTTAAACACCATAAGGACAAGTTCAACTAACGATATCCGACTTCGTTATCTTTTTTTTGGTTTTTCTTCAAAAAAAACTACATTATAACAAGTAATAACCAAAACAATAAATGCATTCATGGATTCTTTAAAAGAGAAAAGATTATTCTTTCTTGAAACAATTTATCTTTGAGTGCTGATGTACGGGATGATGGAATACAAAAAAGCTAAAGCCCATAAAAACCATATGTCTCCACATGGTGTCGTCCGCAAATCAAAATAAATCTCCTTTGAGTGGATATTTTTGCTACAGTAAATCAAATTTTTTTTTATTCTACCTATATACAGTGTATTGTCATCACAAACACTACGTATCATATCATCATCACCACGTCATTCCTTTTTTCTAGCTAGATTTCCTTAATGACACTTCTAGTCTATCAAAACAAAAAATAAACTCTCAGAAAACACACGTATTAGTTATGGTATACAAAAAGACAAACACATTTGTGTGTGCATGATGGGAACAATTTCATATCCATAAATCATAAGAAGACGAAATGCGTCTCCAAGGTATTCTAAGGGTATTTTGGAACTCCCACTTGAATGATTTTGACATTTGGAGAAAGTTAGTTCGAGATGGTATTTTGGTGATAGTAAAAATAAGAGCTTACCATATAAAATTGCAAATTACAAAGCAGCAGTTACGAGATTTGATAATATTAATCAAAAAAAGACGTAACTTTATTTGTAAACGTGTCGCAGGTATGCGACCTTTATGCCTTTGAGAAATTTTAATCTTTGAATTAAGGTTTTTAAATGAAAAGAAGACAGAATGAAATAAGCTTTGAGGTAATTGTCGTTGATCCTTTGTTTGTGGTTGTTGTCAACGGCTTTTCGTGCTAGTAAACTTAACATGCGTTTGTAAACTTTATAAATCGTGGCGTTACTCATTTTTTTGTTGGATTTTAAATTATATTTGTATTAAACTAACTATTAAAAAATAAATACCGCTCGTCGCGAACTGGGGAAGATGCCCTTCCTGGTCAGTAGCACAATGAGAACTGAACTCAATAAACTCTGCCACATCCACTGAGCTGCGAATACAGTCCTGCACTAATACTAACTAACTAATGGACAGGAGGGGTTTCCCTGTCCATGAATCTTCTATTTGTGGATGCTATGAGTTTTGTCGGTTAACATTTGGGAGACTACAAAAAATTTGAACTATGTAATAAAAAAATTTCAAAATTTCAAGTTGAACATTGGTTCTGATTTCACTCCTTTTTGCAAAGATTTTTATTTTTGCCACTTATTTTACAGAAATCGGAATTGCTCCATTTAATTGATCGGAATTCTGAGAAAGTGGGCGGATACCACGACCCCTAAATGCAAAACCTCCAATTTTATATTTTTTTCTTGATATGCCTTTCAAACCCAACTGCTCTATCAAATTTTATCATTCTATACAGCATTTGGCAGTGCTCCATTTAATTGATCGCAATTGCGGATACGACGCTCAATGCTGAATGGAAAACATCAGATATTTATTTTTTTATTTATTTCAAGCCCTATACCGCTCTACCAAATTTCATCATTCTACGGCAATCGGACGTGCTCCATATAATTGATAACAATTCTGGGAAATTGGGCGGATACCACGCCCCCTGAATGGAAAACCTCAAGTTTTCGACCTTTTGTTGGACCAAAAAACCTACTGCTGTGCGAAATTACAAGATTCTGCGATGTCGGCGAGTGCTTCATAATTGTCAGTCAGTCAGTTACGGTTTTTTTCGATTTTTGACGACTTATATCTCAAGAACCACTTATGCTAGGGGGTTGAAATTTGATGCGGCACCTGTGCTTGGTCAGTCTATCAAATATTACGAATTTGAAGTTTCTGACTTTATTGGTACTGAAGTTATTTTTTTGGTTTTCAAAAAACACGGTTTTTATAAAAAATATTTGTGTACTTATTTATGCTTCATTTAACTCATTTCCATCATCGCCAAAAACATGAAATATAAACTACATTGTTCTTTACCTAATTGAGAGAGCACTTTCTTGATTTTATTATCTTCAAATTTATATATAGTGACTACATAATTTATAGCATTTGAGCACATCATTGTAATTTTATTGCTTTTGCATTGATGACCTACCATTAACATTTGAAGATGATTTCTCTGTTTTGCTGTTAAATTTTTATGCTTGCCGCCTAGTTGGCTGTTAAAGTTTGTTTCTCTTGTTTTTATTGACTCAAATTTAATATGAAGCTTGTATATACTTGCACCAATCCAATAAATAGGAGTCTCTTTACATTTTATGAGACCGTAATCATGGGAAGAACAAACAAAAAATCGCATGAATAACATTTGATGAGACACTACATTTATCTTTAATGCTTTTGGTCAGAGAAAGAAACACGTTGTAGCAATTCATAAGTACCTATACCTACCTCACGACAGGAATATTATAATTTTTTTTTTTTACCTTCAAACTTATTACAACAACATTAAGTTGTAACATTAACTTAAATCATTGCTTTGCTAGAATAAAAATCTCTTGGAATTTCTTAATCTTATGCCCCGCACCCACTTGACATATTATACTGTCTGAACTTTATATTGCTCCAGGTTCAAGTTCATTGTGAAATTATTTTTTTTTGTGGGAACGCGCACAAGTTAATTTGTCGCAGGAAACTTTCACGTATAAAGGTTCCCCAACACCAACGTGAATTTTCGGTGGCGACGACGAAAACAATAATAACGACGTGTTGTTTTCATTGACAACCACGTGTTGTTATTGTTGTTTTCGTCGTCGCCACTGAAAATTCGAGTTGGTGTGGGGGAAACTTAAAAGTTTTTTTTTTATTATAAACCCACGGCTAAATTTGTATTCTATACAAATATGTTTGATATGGTTTTGAAAAATATTCAGAAATCATACCTATAACCCTTTTTTAAAAGCATACCGTCTGCCGGTAAATTATGAACTTTCTGACCTTGAGACTGTTTCTACAATCGACTTTGAATGTGTCCTTTATTGTGCCAGCCTATCTACCTTTTTTCATAAAATGTCTCACATACGCTTTTACTTAAGATTTGTTTTTTTTTTTATATTGACTGATAAATGTCTGTCATAGCAGAAAAGGATAACAAAATAAGAGAATTAACATACAAATGTTCAAACAATCAATGAAGATATGTAAATTCCTTTAACTTTGAATAGATTCCAATTATTCCGAGATGTCTGTATATGGAGAATTTTTTTTTTTTTTCCTTTCATTTGATAATATTTTTTTCTGTATAAATAAGCTTTATTTGTAGAACAAGAAAGGATAATAAAGGACGATTCTTTGTTTTATTGTCATTGAAAGAATTATAAATTTTGATTTTGTAATATATCAAACTTAACTATATCATTCAAGGCAAGTTACATATATGTAAATATGTATATTTAGCTTAACCTAAGCTTTGAATTGAGTCTTATTTAAATAAAGGCAGTTATTTTCCTATATTATTAAGTTTTAGTGAAAACTAAATTTCATTAAATAATTAATAGGCCGAATTTCTAAACGCAAAACTTGCGCAAATTATGCTAAGCAAATAGTTCTAAAAAAGCAAACGTAAACTTCCCTTCCTGCGCAAATGCAAATGTTATTTGTGCAAATGTCAAAAATACCTTCAATTTTAGTTGAATAAAGTTCTTCACATTTAACTTGCATTTGAATTTGCTTATTGTTTGGTATGTCTGGGATTTAGTTATTTTTAAAGGAAAATTGGTTCACAAAATGACGAACAGTATGTAAATTTTATTAAAATTATTAATGGCTCCCCCAAACCAAACCGAAACATTCGGAACGATGACGAAACTTTTAGCTAGCAATGGAATATTTTATATGAGATTCGCTTAATCGCATCGTCGTGTTGATGGTGTGTGTACTCCCATTTATCGCATTTTGACAAACGAAAGTTTCTTGGTCAATCCGAATCTTTCGCGTTGGTTTTGGGGAGCAACAACATGACTTATATAATAACAATTTTTAGAAATTTGAAAAACTGGACCCATAAGGAGATGAATTCGTTAACAATTCGATTGGCGCATAAAGAAGATTTTTGCTCGGGAAAAAGGCAAAAATCAAGCATCTATACTGGGGTGTAGTATTCAAGAAAATATAAGAAATTCATAAATAATGTTTTATCTTTACATTCGTATTCTTCATTTCGTAAGTTTTTTTTTTAGGAGTCCATATTACAGCAAAAATCAACAATTTAAGCAAACATTCATTCCAAAATGGCGCATATGAATTACACATGCAAGGTAAACATATGCTTTTCACATTTCAACTTGCTTTTTGCATTTGCAAAAATAGATGAGCTCATTGTAGTTTTAGTCTTGGTTGCTAATATAAATCACTACTCATATTCTATAAGACATTTCGATGATCCCATGCAGGACTATACTAAGTCAACTTAGTACAGTTTTGAGTTATTTATGTCATTAAAACCGCCGCATCGACTCAAAAACTTGAACCTCTGTCCTGAAAAATAGCATATTTGCACTTAGTATAGCTTTGCATGAGGCCATCGATTTATAGTTTAGAATTCATAAGTGAACACTTTTTTTGTTATGTTTTTCAACATATCTATGACTGAACTTGGTCCTCCAAGTTACAAGGTTGGTAGATTATGAATTAAATACAAACGTTAACAAGCTCTTTTTGATTTGTGAATTGAAAAATATTCACACAAAAACCCCTTATAATTTGAGAATTATTCAATTTACAAGCTCTTTTCGATTTGGGAATTGAATGAGATTTAATTTACAAATTCTTTTGTGAATGGCACAACCCTAAAGGCAACATGCCATACTTGAGTCATCATCATGTGATTAAAGTATTCTTCAATTCACAATATCACCAGCTTATGAATTGAAACCCCTTCAATTCTCAAATCCACAAGAACTTGTGAATTAAGTTTTTTTCAATTCACAAATCTAGAAGAGCAAGTGAATTAAATTTTGTTTTGATGTGTATCCGTACTGGCGGTATAGAGTGAAAAAAAAGTAACGTATCTTGTGATTGTGATTCTGAGCCTCACGTTACGTTACGTATGTTTACACATCTTAACCGTGAGTCCCGGCACTCACACTTTTTTTCAATTCACAAGTCCAGTACTGACTTGTGAAATGTACGAAGGCTTAAGTTAAATAAGAGAAGTTTTTGTAACCCTTAGTTATTTATGAAATTATATTTACTATTGTTTTAAATAAAGATCCAATATAGTTTTTTTATGGAAAAACCATTAAGCATATTTTAAGATCTATTTGGATAAAAATCGACATTGAGACATTTTTATACTTTTAAGGAGTATTATTGTATTTTTAAAATGAATAAAATAATCCATCTTCTGAAGATTATTATCCATCACAATTAATTTTCTTAGAATAGAAGCTGTAAGATATAGTAATTTAAGTAACATGCAAAGGTTTTTTCATCTTTTTTTTTATTCAACTTTGAAAGGGTAACTTTACTCCCATGACAGACAAATATTCCGATTTCATGAAGTTTTTGTCTGAAGACAGTTTTTAGTACAAATCAAACTCTCATGCAATATTTTGTTGATAGAAAACGTGCTACCCCTTAACTTACGATATTACAGTAGTTATAATAACTGTTATATTTAAACTCTTCCCCATTAGCATTTGAATTCAACATGATGCAACCGTTTATATATTCATTCAATTTGTATATTTGATTTGAATTTTAAACTTCATCAAAATTTTGGTATGAAAATAACTTACTTCGTTCTGAGATATGAATTTTATGATGTTCATGCGTGATTTTATTTAATCCTCTTCAAAAGCCTAATAAAGGCAATTAATTTTTGAGGGACTTCTTTTAAGGAAGTTAAAGTGTTATAAATTATGTATCTCTATAAAAAAAACATTAAATTTGATGTTTTTCAATCCTTTGAAATTGTGTTTTCCTGTTGATAAAATTCTTTAAAAATACCTAACTTATTAGTTATTCTATTTACAACATTTATGTATATACAATATACATATATTTATTTTGTAGGAATATTATATAATGTGTATATATACTTTAAAATATCAAAAATTTAACTCTTTGTTTGATAAAAATAATTTGTGTTAACATCTTCATTAACTCACTGTTTCCGTATGCCAGAAAGGAATTTTTAATTGAAACACTAATTGTCTTAAATGTTAGTTGATTCTTAGTCAGCATGATGATAATAATTAATTTGCATATACCTACACTACATACATCCGATTGAGATGTTTACTTTGTATATTTTGTACTTGGTTGAGCATTAATTATAATTATACCTTATTTTACGGGATGTATAGAAATTATAATAATTGTCGGTTGTAACGAGGATTAATTATAGGAACATATTTCGTATAGATATAGAAATAAAATGTTGTGTTACTTTAAAATACAATGACCTTACCAAAAAAAGAATTCCAGAATAAAGAATAAAAACAAAAAAAAAAAACAATATGTACCGAAGTATATGAGTCTATAAAGGAATTTATATATACCAAGGCGTATGAACTACTTAATGGGCAATTGTTAACAATAACTTCATGTGACGTCTGGTACTTTAAGTAGATCTAATAATTCACATTGAAAGACTGATTTGGAAACATTATTCTTATAACGTACTCAACAATTTGTAGGTAGTATATACAGATTTTATTTAAAATGCAAAACACCTGTTGATTGAAGGAAAGTGATTTATTTCCATATAGTACAGGTGTTGAATTGGAAAACAATTAAATGAAAGTAAGTTAAAGTATGGTGTGTGCTTTACTATTTTTTTTTTATATTTTCATGTGCAACAAGGACTAATTACTCATAAATCAGATGAAACAACGCTAAAAATATTAAATTAACATATTGAAATAGGAAACAAAGACCAAACGCAAATATGTATTTAAACTTTATTTTAAACAATAAATAAAATTTAATAAATACTTGCTTTAAATTCTAGAATTTACTATAACCCTTTACAATTCAGTGTACATTTTCAACCGCTTCACTTAAACAGAAACAGTTTTCCCTTTTTCATATTCTTTATTATGACATTATCGTATAGTAGGTTAGTCTTATGTATATATAAGACGTTAAATATTTTGACAACACTTCAGAGTCGTCAAGGATTGTAACAGTTCTGACGTTCAATTTATTGATTGGAAAACAAATTACCTTTCAGAATTTGTATATACATAGTATGATATCTGTCTTATTCCACACATAAAATAAAACACAGTCGTAAGAAAAATGTAGGTTTGATTTGCCATTCACAAAATTTCAATACCAAATAATTTGATTCTTCAATAACAACTACTCAAATGTAGTACAAAAAAATGTATACCTCCCCCTACATCATTCAACCGAAGTTAGAAAAACAATATTCGATTTCTCACAAACAAAGAAAAAGTTACAAGTTGAATAAGGGTTGTTTTAATTAATGGGTTCTTATGTAAGACCATATGCTTCCAAGAGCAAAACATGATACATCCTTAAAAAGGCAAATATTATATTGAAAATCGATATCATTTAAGAAAAGTTTTCCAAAACTCCCATGGAAACCCACCTACTACCTACTTTAGTGTTTTCGTATTGAATCAACTAAAAATTAATTGAATAAATTATAACTTTATCAAACACAAGTGTCAATTGTCTTACTCACCATCTTGTTATAAGGTAAGTGAATCCTTTATCCATTATTTTTCAAAAGCCTATATTCGTACCAATACCTACCTACCACTCAACTTGGAATTGTTTGGTTTGAAATAACTTCATAGTTCATACCACTAAGGTATTTAAATGATATAAAGCTTTGCCCAAGACGAAAGTTTAGTTCTATAATTAATTCTATAATGTCAAGAATCCATCTGCACATTTACATATATCTCGTCTTTGACTTGATGAAACTTGAATGTATTGATTTTCAAAACAAGTTTCAATTTATTTTAAGACAATTCTCGTTTTTCACTATAAACAGCTCTCCTTAATCGGGTTACCGAAAATCCATTTTACCATTACCACCATTGTGCAAAAAGCTATAAAACCATTTTGGAATTCATCGACTTCATTGTCTCCCATCAGCAGAGCATTTACATCAAAAATGAAACAACAAAAATTGCCCCATACCTATATTATAATATAGACCACACCTTTTTGAAGTTTTAAGAAACAAAACCTTTCAATCCATTAAAATAGCCCACTAATTTTAATGTTAATGAAAGCATCAAACCGAAAATGATTTCGTAATGTCCTTAATTTTGATGTGAACTTTGTTATTGAGTAAAGTTTTAGTTGCAATTTTCGCTTGTAAATTTAATTACGGTAGCTTATTGTTTAAGAAAATGGTATTAGGATTTTGTGAAGAAGGTGCCTTTTACACGGAAACAATGAGGAAGTTCTTTTGTTAAAGAAGGTAATTTTCCAGCCAGGAATACCAAAAGAGAAGATGGGGATTTATTTTTAAAGTGACAAAGGTTGTTATAATAAAAGTTTATGATTAGTACTATTTTAAAGTGGAACATTAATTTAAAACAAAGTTTTTTTGATTTGAGATATTAGATAAACAAAGATATCTTTAAATCTTGGATTAAGAACAACTGTATTGTGCCTCAATAACCTAACATTAAAAATTGTCAAGAATGAACAAAATAAATTAAACACAGTTAGGTAGTAGTCCGTGGCGTAGGATACGCCGAATTCCTGAAACTATCCCATGAAGACCCGAGTCGAATAATTGTTGGGTTTAGCGCATAAAAATTCACATCTAAAAATTCTGATATCTGATTTTTTCAAACTTCTGATTGGTCAGATTTTTTGTTTGGGGAAAAGGCAAAAATAAATCGAGCACCTGGGGCGTAGTACTCAAGGAAATAAATAAAAATGATTTTTTTCACATTTGTATTGTTTTTTTTGTAAAAAAAATTAGTGTTGTGGTGCAACAATTGGGCAAGATCATTGTTAATTTTTTATTTTTTTATTCCATTCTAACAATCAACAATGCAAGCAAACATTCGTTGCGAAATGGCATATGTAAGCAATGCCAACATAATTATTTTGCCATTTTAGCTTGCTTTTGGCATTTGCTTTGCATGTGTTCGAACCATAAGAGCAAGTTTGTTCGACACAGTCGTGAATTTTATAGGGGTCGATTCACGTATTGCCCTTATGGTACCTTTCTGCTTACTTAAGAAAAAAGAAATGAAAATGGGGAACTGGGGCGTATGCGTACTTTTTTTCATTTGAAATATATATCCACACTAGAAAACAAATAAATATAAATTTTGTAGAGAGTCATTTACACTTTCTTAAAAATGTTTACTCTTTCCTATCATCAGACAAAATGTCACCTATTAAAACTCCCATACCTATATGTTGGTACATACGGAAGCGACCTGGCAGATCCAACACCTAATAGTATGTCCATAAAACTTCATCCAGAAAACTTCTCACAAAACCTAAGCACTCAAACGTAACAACTAAACCAAACAACCCGAATGATACACACATACATCATGGCCATAGAATTCTAGATTGTCCATAAATACAAGAAGAAGAAAAAAAAAGTAGATAAAAATTTATTGACAGCCATAAACCCAAAACAAATGGCTAAAGTATCTCTCTCTTATCACAGATCCCTCGTTTTTATAGACAACATTCATTGTAGTCAAACGGATACTTTCTCATCATCGATGTTATTTGTTTTTTTTTTTTTTTAAAGGCGGTTAATGATTGACAATATATCCTCCCTTTCTGCAGAAATTATTCTGTCAGGGAATAAAACGAATTATTTTCGTACTGTACAACCTTTGCAGGATTATTTATGATGTGAGATCCTGGATGCTGTTTGTTGTTGACATATTAGTAAAGTAGCGGAAATTATAGCCAAGTTGAATGGGTATATCAAAGGATATGTATAATGTCTTTTCTGAAAGAGTGACACTGAATATTCAGCTCATACGACGCCCTCTTGATACTCATATCCTGTGTTATAATTTCTTTACTTGTTTATTAATTGAAAAGCATGAATAGTATGTCCTACACAATTATTTTTGTTAAAAATAGACTTCTGCCAAGTACTGATACAATTCAAATTAAAAGGAAAAAAGTTAAAGCAAGGATTAAAGCACTTATTGATATAATCATATGGCTCGGTTATTGACTCCAGCCAGAAGGTAAGGTAGGCAATAGCCTTCTTACCTACTTATCTCTGCATGCTATTTGTGCTGGTGTATCATTCGAGTTAATGACTTTTTTATTACTCATAAAAACTCGAAGAGGTAAACGTAGCATTAGAACTATAAAGCCCTTCATCTTGCATATACGGATGCTAAGAACACGTGACTTGACTTTGATGGAATTTTTATGAACCCAAATTCACCTGGTGCCAAAGAAGTTTGAGAAACACGAAAGTGTCATTAGTTGGGCTAACAAAGTGTGTCTTCACTTTGTTAGACAAATTAGAATGATTTTCTTACATTCATTAAGAGCAATACATCATTAAATTAGAAATTCCCATCTGAGTGTTATAGATGGTGTAGTTTTCAATTCTGGTGGGGCTTAGAATTATTTAGGTCATACTGTTTATTTTTATTAAAACGTTTCATGGTCTTGATGCGAATCGTCAAAAGAAATTTTAAAATAAAACAAAGGTTTATCTACCATTTGACATTTGAATCACACCAAAAAAACACCCTTTATTACTATAGCTACATACATTACAATATATAAATATATTAATTCAGTTAGAGTTAGAGAGAATTAAGACAAATGAGGGTACGAGAAGACTAATACCCGCATAAAAATTCTCAAAGCCTTGGGACTACTATCTTTGGTGTCACAAAAAGAATTCACAGCACGCATGCAAATGCGACCAACCAGTTTCTTGTTGAACTTTCGTGCGTCAATAAAGGCAGGACTGTATAAGAACCGATTGTAATTCGTTTCGTGCTTGATGGAGGAGGGTAATGAATGACAAAGGTGAATTCAATGTCTTTTTTTTGTTTTGTTTCCAACCTTGAACCTTATTTCGATATATAATAGGTAGGCATTGTTTCTATAAAAAAAAAGATTGTTCAATTATTCTTTTTCTCTTTTGAACGATGTACATATATTGATTAAGGGATTTTTTGTTAAAGTTCTGGTAATTCATCATTTGTGGTCAGTGTAGTTAAGGGAGGTGCCGACTTTTTTCTAAATTATGTAGGATTAGCACACGTGATAAAGAGAATGATAACATGGGTTGGATATTTATCGACTGCAAGGAAACAAAAAATTCTTCAAGAAATATCGATATAAAAAAAGCAATCAGCAACAACATCTACTTGAGTCAGAAGCCTTCGTAACTTCAATCCCCATTCAAGGTTATTAAATCTTTTTCAAATATCTTGACATGGGTTCGAGTACTTTAATTTGATATCTTTAATTTAGGTTTACGTTGTAATAATATAAACTTTTGCAATATTTATTCACACATACATATATTTTAAGCTTCTACGATATATCATATCGTGTTTACCAGTGATTCTAGCTATCGGATTCAGGTAATAAAAAATAGACTAAATATTTTAGTTTTTTTTTTTAAATAATCGATTACTTTCGAAAAAGTAAATTCTTCTGTATACATCAAAATATACTGCCAGTAAAAAGAACTCGAACACATCACAACCACGAGATGAATGAGAAAAAACAATTAAACTAACACACAAGGTGTAAACCATTTTAAATACCTTTTTACTTTCTTCCGTCTATCTCCTTTCTTGCCACTGCATTTTTTTAATTAAAAAAAATTCCATTATGTTTCTACACAAAACAAACTACCATCTCTTCAATGGTTGGCGAATTTCGAAAGTGCATCTTGACTTACTTGGAACTTTAGGGAATTGCTTCTGACTATAATTAAATGCGAATTGAACCCAAGAGGTAACTGAAGAACCCACATCTCAGTGAAATTCAATAAACTTCGGATGGATATGTTACATTATTATGTGCGCTGTTACTTTGGAAACTAGTATTACGAGGAAAAGAGAATTAAACGAGTGGAAACAAAAATAAATTAAAAAATCAATGTAATTTATTTTATGTCAATTTAATAAAATATAAAAAATAAAACAATAATTAATACTTTTCCGAGAATATCATAACAAATCTTGATCATTGACAAAACAAACTAAATGTGTCCCAAATGTCTTAATCTTACCCCTACCATTCCATCGTTCATCCCAAAACTCCTTTAATCGGTTTATTTCTGCATTTGATTCATTTAAAGTAAGTGAAATGAAATTCGGCAAAACTTTAGTTTCTGGATATGTATTAAGTTTTCGCATATCAATAATCTTAGAGCAATTGGTAACAATCAACTTGCGGAGAGAGCTCAGTTCATCTAACACATATTGTAGTGCCAATGGAGATAATGAGGGGTTTTCTGCAAAATTTAATACTTCCAACTCCGTTGCTTTATTGAGACTCTGCATGAATTTGTACACATCTCCATCGGTTAGGTAACATCCTGCTAGTTCAAGCTGCTTGAACTTCTCACACGTTCCACTCTCAAAGAACTCTACTATTCGTGCTGCGCTGTTCCTATCCGATTCTACACAAAAACTCAAGTTCAAATTCTGCAGCCGACTGCTATTTAACAATGTCAATAGTTTCCTGAAGCATTCCGGAGTGAGTGAATTGAAACTCGCATCAAACTCAGTCAGTTGAAAAAATTTCAAATCGAATTCGAAGAAGTTTGTGATATTACAATGCGACAAAATGAGTTTCTGTAAGGACTTACATCCTTTTGTTAATTTGTCCAATGAACGAATACTCTTATTCCCCAATGGATTTTGGCTCAAATTTAACTCCTCCAAATCTTCTAATAATGCATTTGATGAAATCAAACTGTCCAGACCGTCACATGTGATACAGTTGCCTTGAAGATTGATTGCCCTCAACTGTTTGAGGGTTGGCAGGGATTTTGCCAACTGTTTGCAACCTTCGTTTTGAATGAAATTATTTGACAAATCGAGAACTCTCAAGTTAGCCTGATAGAGAATGGCCTTAAAAACTGGTTCTGTTAGATCGGGAGTCAATGAGAAATTACTGAAGATGATGCTGTTTGAAACCTGTCCTTTCTCCAAAGCTGACTGGATGTCAGTTTGTACTTCTGCAATAACATAATTGCTTAAAAAAAATTTGTTCAAACGAAAAATTCGGTTTATTCTTACCATTTTTGGTTTGATGACACATTTCTTCATAACGCTGTGAGAGAGGAGATATTTTCCAATCTAACACTGATGCTGTGATCATATTCTCTTCTACAGCTACTTTTATAGGGTCATTCTCTTCAAATGCGAAGCCATCAGCTGTCTTTAATCGCAGAAGTGGCTTCAATCCCACCAAACTATAAAGAAAATTTTGTAGTAAAAGACTAAAGGACATTAATACATGATTCAAACTTACTTATAATACCGCCTTGATGCTTCTTCAGCCAGCCATTGAATGTTGACTTCGTTCAATTTCTTTCTGTCCACCGGCACAAGCAGAAGCTCTTCTTCGACTTTTATCTTGAATGATACTGTGGACAGAACAATAGGATCAGCAGGCACAATTTTCATAGGAGAGACTATAGTTATGACAGGTTGAGTTGTTGAGTCTGGTTCTATGGGCCTTACAATATCTGTAGACAACTCTTCGCTCGATATAGGACTCTCACTACGAAACCTACAGAAACCACTGTCGAATAACGAAGTCTGTTGTTTGTTCTTCCTGCCCGAACCACTGGCACCGCTAGTTATACTTAATGAACGTGGAAGCCTCAACTTGCTGACCTGTTTTTGACGACTGGGCCCCGATTCTAGGAGAACCTTGAACGCATCATTGTCATAAGATAAGACCGCAAAATCGTTCTGATTTTCTCTCGATGTGCCTTGCGACTCCCAATCATTTTGGTACTTTTTTCTTTTTCGATCTTGTGCGAGATCATCATCTAACCAATCATCATCTACATCTTCGTTATCGAGAAAAGCTGGTCTTTTCCTTTGTAACGTGGGATTTACGTCGTCTTCATCTGAGACTTGTATTCGATTAGGTCGCTTTAAATGCTCCATCACATTACGGTATTCATTTTTGGCGCTCGAACTTTTTCGCGGAGAAATGGAGTACGTACTCTTTCGAGGAGAATGGCTAAATGAACTATTTCGAGGGGGAGAACGAGGAGTAAATATTTCTTCGTCGTCAACTTCTTGATAGCGATAGTTATTTTCTTCCTCTAGAGCAGGAGTACATAAATCAGGATTATCTATTGATCTATTTAGCGATAGGCCACTTCGCTTCCGATTGAAATTTGAGGTAGAAGGAACATTTCCTCCTGTTTGGCTAAGTTTCTCAGAGAGCACTTTTCTAATCGAAGCATATTGAGCTTTTTCTCCAGGGTTCAAATCATTATTCGCTCTCCACTTATCTAAAGCCTGCAGACAAGTATCTCCATAGTCTGTTTTGACAGTTGGGTTTGCTCCACGTTCTAGCAACAGCTCTACTACATCGAGGAAGCCATTGGCACAAGCATCATATAACGGCGTAATGCCATCACAACTCGTGCCACCTTTGTCATTAATTGCAGTAGTTGCTCCTTTATCCAATAGCAATTCAACAATATCTCGAAATCCATGATTGCAAGCTTCATGCAGTGGTAACCAGCCGGCGTGATCTCGAACATTGAGAACGTGTCCTTGATCTATTAGTCCCCGGACTAACTCCAGATTGCCAGCTATGCATGCCTGATGCAACTGTGTCTCTCCCTTATTATTTCGCTTTATAGTTAGGCAAGTGCCTCTTTTCCTATGCGGTCGCACTTTTTCAGTTTCATCCAAATCACTGCTGTCAGAGTCGGTAAGTTCCTCAAGGCATATATCGTCACCTAACTCTGGAGTGTTGTGCTCTTCAGATGGTGCACTTTCAGTGTCACTATCCTCATCGAGTGAATCTAAATCAAACCCTGAATATAGAAGAATAATAAGATATGGAAATTAATTTATTTAAAAAAGAATACAAAAAAAATTCAGTGGTTGTCCCACAGCAAGAATCTCATTTTCAAGCTAGCAGTTTTGAAAACATCAAAGGGCTAAAATTACATAGCAAAATTTTCAAAAAATTGATTTTTTAACCTCAATTTCGGAAACAGTTCTATTGATTGTGGTTAAATTTGTCATCTAGAAATTTAAGAACGGTACGCAGACGTTTTTTATTATCTTAAGATAACAAAAATTATTATAAAATATTCTATGTCGTGCTGAGGAGCTTTCAAGATTCTATAAAATCTTTCAAAATAAATCAGTAACCAATGTCACTCTTCTGGTGAATTGATAAGGATAATTTTACGAATTGCCTGACAAAGCGTGCTTCCTCACACGGATCTCGTTTGGTCAAAAGCAGCTGAGACATGCCCAAAAGTTTGTTCCATTCACCTGTTCAATGTTACAGTTAAATTTGAATATGTTAAATACTGCTAATAAAATAACAAGATGACCTTGAGAAAAATGTTTGGATTGGTATTTATTTTCCATCCAATTTGTAAAGTAGCTTATTTCGATTCCAAAAAAAATGAAAAGCAAAAAATTATACCTCTCAATCTTGCATCTTCCTCCAGCTGCTCCGCTAGGGTGTTCATGTTGAATTTGGTTTGAATTTTCTTCAGCCTAGTAAAGGCAACTTTTTCCAAATTAGCATTGCTTGTTTTCTTTGCGAAGTCCAGGGCTTTTTGGTAGATATCTTGAATGGTCCAAAAGGGTTGCATTTGCAGTTCGCAAATCTCCCCGATACTGCAGAGGGTCGAGAATGCTTCCGCGGGTATTTTTTTACTCAGCTCGAACTCTTTCCATAGGAATTCCAGAGCTTTGTCATATTGTTTGTTATCTTTATAAGTCTGATACAGACTAACATAAATAGGAATGAGATCCTTGCCGGTTTCTGAATTGAGTTGGGCACATTCCAGCATCTGCGAGTAATACTCTATAGCTTTGGGGAAATTCAGAAGATTACAGCAGCCATCACCGAGGCGCTCGAATAGCTTCTTGCGTTCGGTATAGTTAGTGGAGTTTGTAGTGATCAACTCGTCTAAAGTTCGACACATCTTAACCACTAAAAAAAGAGAACGAATTAACGATTAACTTGGTCCAACAAAAACAAATCTATGGGCCTTACCAACTCGAAGAGTTTTTTCGATATTCTTACGATCATTCTCGTCAGGAGTATTCTTCTTGTAGGCCTTGGTGAGGATCTGCTTTGCACTAGAAAAATCTCCCTCCTTTACCAGTATCTCCGCTTTGGCTATGAGAGTTTGACATATCTTCTTTACTTTGTCAGGTAGTCGTTTGGCAACCTCCAGAGCTAAATTACAGTATCTCAGAGCTAATGTGGAATCATTCATCTTGTACTGATACATAAGGCTCATCGACACATAGCAAAGATGGAGCAACTCGAAGATCTCGTTGCTCTTGCTAATTTTTATCGCCTTCTCTATGTAATTAATGGATTCTTCAAATTCTTCTATGTGCTCTTTGACGACACCAATGTTCAGATACAAGCGTGCTTGCATATCCAACTGTTCGAGTTTGGTGATCTGACCTGAAAGTCTACATTTCACCACACAAATAATTATTAACCAAGTCAATTTAAGTTCATATTGCGTTTCCATTTTTCTGCTTACTCTTTGGATATCAGCAAACTTCGAATGAATGCTTTCTCAGCGTTTTTTAATGGAGCAAGTGCAGTTGCTGAGTCAGTCGCACTCTGCCCCTGAAGTAAATAGGCTCGTCCGAGTGTGGCGTAGGCTCTTTGCTCTTCGACATTGTTTTTGAGTCTTTTAACTGTCTCTTTAGGTTGGAAATGATTATATGTGATAAGCGATTGTTTAATAAACAATTAATAAAGCTTACTAAGATAAATTTCGATGTGTTCTAGGGCTTTGGTGAACTCACTGAGAAGCATAAACATTTCACCGCACATGCGATGCGCCTTAGCCATATCCAGCTGCTTTCCCAGCACAAGGTATAAAGAGGCTTCCTGTTCGTATTCAAGGACGGCCTCTTTGTATTTACCATGACGATTGTAGAAATCCCCAAGATTGTTGCAAGCTGTTGCTAGAGCATCTTGATTGCCTTCGGTGAAGGCCTTTTCCTTTTTCTTGATATATTCTGGAAAAAATAAATTATTTGTGAATTTAATTTAATTTAACGCCCGAACATAACATTATAAAAAAATTAAAATACAAAGAATTTGTCACAATTATAAATCTATAACGAACTACCCACTTTTCTCTTCCATGTTTTTTTGCAAATTAAATTAGTTATAAATTAATTAACAACAAGAAACCAACAAACAACTAGTCGTGGTTGGCGCTCTGCGTTTCGGCATAAAAGCTGTCAAATATATAGGGTAACGTTTTAAGTAAGTTTACTTACGTTTAATACCACACATTACACAGAGATGGTATTAAGGCTCGCCCAAACTAACGGGAAACATTCGGAACGACAACGAAACTTTCGGATGTTTAAGCTAAGACCGCACTTGGCGGAACTGAACTTCACCACTTCAGGTTCCCCCACACCAACACAAATTTTCGGTGGCGACGACGAAAACAATAAAAACAACGTGTTGTTTTCGTTGACAACCGCATGTTGTTATTGTTGTTTTCGTCGTCGCCACCGAAAACTCGCGTTGGTGTGGGGGAACCTTTATTTGTAGGAAATTGTATGAGCTATATCGCACTAAGCGAAAACTGCACTTCACGGCGTGACACTATGCGACAAAGTTGATAATCTGACCAACTGTGTCACGATATGAAGTTTCGTTCAGTTTCATAAGAAAGTGTGCTCGGTGTCGCTGAAGTGCAGTTCCTCCTAGTGCGGTTCTACCTTTATTGCAACTGGTAAATCATCGAAAGTGCATGGAAATACATTTTTTTTCAAGGAATCCATAATTTAAGTTGTTAAAGCCTAGTCTAGTACGCAGATCGTGCTAAATTTTAGCTTCCATACAAAATTCTCTCCAAAATTTAGCTCAGCTAAAATTAAGGAAAGGATTTCAGCCGAAAGGTACGCAGCTAAAGCTAAAAACTCAAATGTTTGTTTTACATCAAATATCTGTCAAAATTTAGGGCACGAAATAATTGTTCGGCATATTAAAGGCTCTCCCAAACCAACGCGAAACATTCGCCGACGACAGATTTTTGTTGTTGTTTAGCGTTGGCTATTTGTCATATTTTTTGTTATTGTGAATGATTCGCTACGATTTCGCGTTGGTTTGGGAGAGGCTTAATTCTCAAGCTAAATTTTAACAGATTCTGTAAATCTTGAATTTTGTATGAATTGTGTTTTGTGAAAATAAAAATTGAGATGGAGGAATATTTCGGAATAAACGATTTATCTCAGCCAAAGAAAAGAATCCATTTTATTTGATAAAATTTAGTTGCAATAATAAAAAAAGATCATTGAAATGGTTGAAAACAATTTCATCTCGGAGAACAGCTGCTTTCTTTTACATATTCTCCACAACGCATGCATGTTTGGAGAGAAAATTGGGAGCTAAATTTAAGCGCGATCTGGTGAAAAAAGGCTGGGATTCAATCCGTATAATTATTTTTCGGTGTTACTAAGCTAGCTGCTCCAAAAAAAAAATGCACTACGTGTTTGTATGTACATTGTACAGGTACATAAAGGCTTAACTACATAAGCCAAAAAGTACTGAAGTACAAAAGTAAAAATATTTTTTTTACCGCTAGCGCCGTTGTTTTGTGAAAAAGAATACACAAATTTGTTTTTAAACCAAAATTTAAGCTTTATGCTTCATTTTTATAAGTTTTCTAGTCAGAAAAACTATCACAAAATCAATTTAAAAATTTTCACTTTTGCACTTTTTCACTTTTTTGGCTTATGTAGTTGAGGCTTAATAATCACTTTTAGAGGAGGATAAAAAAGAAATTCAAACATTGCCAAAATAATTGCGCTACCCTAATATCTATGTATTATATTGTTGTGTGTGAGTCAAAGTGACATTTCGATACTAAAATATCTCTATACAGACACTATTCAACCCTCAAACGCGTTCAGCTTATAATGCCACTATTCAGCGTTGCAAAGTTTTATAAATACGATTTTCGTGTTTAGAGGCATTATAAAGACTTAACTACATAAGCCAAAAAGTACTGAAGTACAAAAGTAAAAATATTTTTTTTACCGCTAGCGCCGTTGTTTTGTGAAAAAGAATACACAAATTTGTTTTTAAACCAAAATTTAAACTTTCTGCATCATTTTTATGAGTTTTCTAGTCAGAAAAACTATCACAAAATCAATTTAAAAATTTTCACTTTTGCACTTTTTCACTTTTTTGGCTTATGTAGTTGAGGCTAAAGGCTTAACTACATAAGCCAAAAAAGTTAAAAAGTAAAAAAGTGAAAATTTTCAAACTCATTTTATGATAGTAGGGGTATTCCCGATTCGATGCAAACTGGTCTTGTAAAGGCTTAACTACATAAGCCAAAAAGTACTGAAGTACAAAAGTAAAAATATTTTTTTTACCGCTAGCGCCGTTGTTTTGTGAAAAAGAATACACAAATTTGTTTTTAAACCAAAGTTTAAGCTTTCTGCATCATTTTTATAAGTTTTCTAGTCAGAAAAACTATCACAAAATCAATTTAAAAATTTTCACTTTTGCACTTTTTCACTTTTTTGGCTTATGTAGTTGAGGCTTAAGGCTTAACTACATAAGCCAAAAAGTACTGAAGTACAAAAGTAAAAATATTTTGTTTACCGCTAGCGCCGTTGTTTTGTGAAAAAGAATACACAAATTTGTTTTTAAACCAAAATGTAAGCTTTCTGCATCATTTTTATAAGTTTTCTAGTCAGAAAAACTATCACAAAATCAATTTAAAAATTTTCACTTTTGCACTTTTTCACTTTTTTGGCTTATGTAGTTGAGGCTTTAATATTGCAAAAGTGCAAGGTTTCTTTTTTACTATGGGGTTAGGGTATAGTAATTTTACACTTTTGCATTTTTGCAATGATACAAGACCAGTTGCATCGAATCGGGAATACCCCTAGTGTTTCTGACTGGAAAACTTATAAAAATGATGCAGAAAGCTTAAATTTTGGTTAAAAAACAAATTTGTGTATTCTTTTTCACAAAACAACGGCGCTAGCGGTAAAAAAAATATTTTTACTTTTGTACTTCAGTACTTTTTGGCTTATGTAGTTAATCCTTAAGAAACAAGAAAGAGAACACAAAAAAAAGAAGCTATTAACTGCCAAATCAAATTCAAAATGAAGTTATCTGTCAAACGAAATTAGCAAATTTGCAATGAAAACACCTTTTCTGTAATTTACGAAATTAGCTCATTTCGGCTCCAATGAAAACGTAGTAACTTCCAAATCAAATTCAAAATGAAATTAGCTGTTAGCAATTATTTTTAATGAAAACTGCACTTTTTCTGTAATTTACGAAATTACCTCATTTCGGTTACAATAGCCGTTTTTTATTATCAAAATTGATCCATATGGATCATCAAATAACATACATAACAACAACAACTCACGAACCTGCTCTTTATCGGGTTCACGTTTCATGATCCGAAAACAAACTTCTGCCTCTACTCACTGTGAGCCTATTTTATTTTCGCAGGATGATCCATATGTATCATGGGCTATAATAAAAAACGGCTAATGAAGCGACGATTCAAACCCAGTTATCTCCGGGATTCGAAAAACACGCCTAAAATTCTTTCTAGAAGAATGTTTTGCATACCCTGCGAACTCATCCTTTTTCTTTTCACAAAAATCTACTCCAAAAATAATCATCATCTACGAACACATTCCCATTCACTATTGTGAATTAATTTGGTGTTAAAAAAAAGTGCGAAGTGAAAAAATCATTTGTGTCCTCTTCGTAATATTTTCAGAGAAATTCGTATCAAAAACGGTAATTAAATAATTAAAATCACTTTAATTTGTAAGTTTAAATATATCTTTACATCGTGCTCTAAAATTTAGATAACATTTTTCCCTTCTTCAAGTGCAAAAGTTCAACCAAAAACGAGACAAGAATTTTTTTTGTAATCAGTGAAAAATAAAATGGTGGTGTACTTTTGACGCCGCCGCTTGAGTTAACTTTTCACTACAACTTGCTTAAAAACCCAGCAAAATAATTGTGTGTGCTCTTTACAGATACAAAATTGACGAAACAACGCGACAAGGCACCGAGGCATTCTCCAGATTCACAGGATTCGTAAAGAATGGCAACAAACAACTATTTTCCGTATAGCGGAACACAATATGGCGCTGCGGCATCCAGTCCCCCAGTCGGCTACTCGGCTAACCAAGCGGGCTATGCAGTAACATCAGCTACGCCCACTTCCTACAATGCCCAACGAACGGGCTATGATCAAGGTTATACAACAGCCGGCGGTAATGCCAGCTCATTCCCTGCCGGCGGTCCAGGCGGTGCGTCATCCAACTACGGCTATGACTACAATCGAACCCTGCAATCGTATGATTCATCTAAAACCTACTACCAGCAAGCAGCGAGCTACTCAAGTGCCCCAACTGTATCGAAAACCCATTACTCAGCACCGCCAGTGAGAAATCCCACTCCAGCAGCCGCTGCCAAGATGACGGCCAACACCTCAGCAGCTAATGGTGCCAAAGACAAGCTTAATGCCGGTGTCAAGCCGGTGGCAGCCGCAGCCACTGTCGCTCCGTCTTACTCCAACTACGACGCGGCCCTCTACAGCGCAGCCACCATGTATGTGGCCCAACAGCATAGCAAGACCCCGACCGGCAACACTAATTGGCAACCCTTTAAGAAGCAGGGCGGCTCTAATTCCGGTAGCCACAAAATGAGGGCCAAGGCGCCTCCACGTCCACAGCAACTTCACTACTGCGAGGTGTGCAAGATCAGCTGCGCTGGACCGCAGACTTATCGTGAACATTTGGAAGGCCAGAAACACAAGAAGCGTGAGGCTAGTCTCAAGATGCAGGCCAGTGCCACCACAACGACACAGAACCGCGGCAACAGCTACCACTGCGAGCTTTGCGATGTGACATGCACGGGTAACGATGCATATGCCGCCCACGTGCGTGGCTCTAAGCATCAGAAGGTAGTTAAACTTCACCAAAAGCTGGGCAAGCCCATCCCGTCAGACGACCCCAAGAAGATGAGCAAGATAAACTTTGTTCCAGCAGGAACCGAGGTTGGCGAATCCAACAGTAAGGACGGAGCAGTCAAAGTGGAGAGTGGAGCAGATAATTCCCCAGTAAAAGCAGCTACAGGCGACGAGGGCAACGGTGCCTCGGACAACATCAAGCCAGTTGGCGTGGAATACATTGAAGAAATGAAGGACGACGAGGGCAAGATTCTCAGTTTTAACTGCAAGCTCTGCGACTGCAAGTTCAACGACCCAAACGCCAAGGAGATGCACATGAAGGGACGACGTCATCGACTACAGTTCAAACGAAAAGTCCAGCCAGACCTAGTTGTGGATTACAAGCCTACCTTACGGCACCGGCGGTTGGCCGATGCCCGGGCACAGAGAGCCATGATGCAGGCGGAGTTTGGGAATAATAGACGGGGAAGCAATTTTGGGGCGAATGAAGAGTCGGGTGACGGGATGATGTATTGGGACGAACGTCGACGCTTCGACGATGAATTTGACTACGGCAACTGGATGCAGCGTGGTTTCCAAGGCGCAGGACCCAGAGGCGGGCCGTTCTTGGGTCGGGGAGGTGGTGGTCCGCCAGGACATCCATTCTTTGGTATGATGCCGGGCCGCAGGCCGGAAAGTACTGATGATCGGCACGCAATAGCCAGACACGCAGAAATCTATCCCAAAGAGGAGGAATTGAAGACCATCCAAAAGATTGTTTCAAACACAGAACGTGCTTTGAAGTTCGTGTCTGACGTTTTCGAAGAGAGTTCCCAGGAGAACAACAAGAATGCAAGCAGTGGTGGCGATAAGAAGTCGGATGAGAAATGTGCCAATATCAAAGACGGCCGCGACAATCAGATGTTCTCGTTCCAAAAGGAAAACGAAAATGGAGCCAACACTCCACGTTTGCTCAAGGGTGTCATGCGAGTGGGCTATTTGGCAAAGGGTCTCCTATTGCAGGGAGATAGCCTGGTCGAATTGGTTGTACTTTGCTCGGAAAAGCCGACATTGGGGCTACTAAACCGTGTGGCCGATGAGCTACCAGCCAAATTGAAAGAGGTATCATCAAGCAATAACGCCAATGAGCCGGACTACAGGGTCGAGCTGGCGATAGAGGATTCGGCGATCCTAGTATCTGATGATGCGGTCAGTGTAAAGATATGTCTAACATCTCCGCTATTGCGGGAATCTCAGGAAGACGCCGAAGGCGATGACATTCAAGAACTGCCCCAAAAATCCTCAGATTTTCTGCCACGTGAACCATGTTTACAGGCCTTGGCCGAGTTGCGTCATGCAAAGTGGTTCCAGGCCAGAGCAACTGGTTTGCAGTCGTGCGTTATGGTCATTCGAATTCTTCGCGACCTATGTCAAAGGGTGCCCTCCTGGCAGGCTATGAACCAGTGGGCTCTGGAGCTTCTGATCGAGAAGGTAATTTCTTCGGCTGGTTTTCCTCTCAGTCCGGGTGACTGCCTGCGTCGCATAATGGAAGCTGTATCTACAGGTCTGCTCATAAATGGACCAGGCATTCTGGATCCCTGTGAAAAAGAACATCGCGACGCCCTTGATGGGCTAACCAAACAGCAGCGCGAAGATCTCACCGTTTCCGCTCAGCAATTCCTCAGACTCATTGCATTTAGACAGATTTTCAAAGTGCTCGGCATGGACCAATTGCCGGTAGTTAAGTTCCCTATGCGTCCGTGGCGCCTCAACCGAAAGCGTCGTCGCTCCATCGGTGATGGTAACAACGATGCTGGCGAATACAAGCCTGAAGAGAAGCTATCAAAGAAGGAGAATGGCGGTGCCGATTAATTTCTTTGGCAAACCTCCACAAACAAGCAAAAAACAATTGGGGTATTTTTTTTTTTAATATTTAAGATTTAGTAATTATTCATATATTAATATAAACATAATATTATGGTGTGGTAGAAACTGTTGGCTTGCTATAAATGTCTTGGAATCTTCTCTCTAAAAAAAAATATTGCAAAATACCGAACATTTGTACATTGAAATCTGAAATTAATCAGTTCTTATCGTGTAAGTTTTTATTTCATTCATTCAGAATCAAACTGATTCCAGGACTTTTTATATAAAAAAGAAACAGTTCTTGCCTCTATAATGTATCTCAGTTTAAACTCTTAGAAAAAAAGAAAACATAACAAACATATATACAACTTGCAAGGCAGATAGTTATAATTTTGACAAAAAAAAAGTTTTGATCCATGTAAGAGATCTACTAAGAGAGAAAATTCAAATGGCAGTTCCGCCCGCGGTTCGTTCAAAAGAAAAAGAAACTAAACAAAAAATGCGCGAGATAATTTATAAAAAAAAAATACATAGATAATAGCAACTATTCTCTATTTGACAAAGAAAAAAACAAGATAACTATAATCATTGCAATATGACGAGAAAAAACTTTTATGAACAAAAACTAATAATAGTTTATTAATTTAGATAAGATGCATTATGCATCACAATAATTAGTTAAACGGACAAAAGAGAGACGAGAAACCGTTCTAGTAGAAGCAAAATAAAAACAAAATTCAAATATTATAATATAGACAAACAAAATAATTATTAAATTATAAACAATTTCAAAGATATCTGGAAGGAAATGAAAATGAAATTACTGGAGATATATTCTGATCTTCTTCTCGTCAAACATACACATACATAAAACACATGAGCGTAGAATTAGGCATAGGCACTTCCTGGTCATGTCCCGCTCTTGGTGTTTGATGTTAACTTAGATGTGTTTTTTGAATTTGAAATAATAATACAAATTAGTAAAACATTATTAACAATTAATTATTTCTGTAAACCTATTATGCAAAATAAAAACACTTCAAAAAAAAAAAAAATCTTCTAGAAAAAAATAACAACTTGGTCAAAAGAGAGAGAGAGAGAGTGATTTAATTTTGTTCGATAGATGAGAGTTTATTTTTATTTTTTATATTTTTTGATTTATTTTTTTAAGGCGACAACGGCGACAAGTATTTCATTTTTATTTTCTTTCTTTTGACGCAAATCTCATACATATTAAATATAATAGATTATTTGTTGTTGGCCTTATTGTAAACTTATTTAAAAAAAAAAAAAAAACTAAAAAAAAGAAAAGTTTCTGGGTCTCGAAAAAACAATAGACAGATAGTTGCTGTTACCATTGTAAATTACAATGTGTGTTCAATCACGACGTTGATACCTAACTTATTATAATGTGAATGTTGAACTTTCTCTACTTTCATTATACATACATACGTATACTCGCGTGCACAAACACAACGCCTGATAATTGCAATTTGTAACGTTTGTTAAACAAAGTCGTTCGTGAAACTTTATTTGTGAATCTTTTTCAAATAATACATTTCTAAAAAGATTCAAATACCTAAGTAAGGTTTTTTACGAATTAAATTAAGGAATTCGGAATCTGGCAGTTTGAAATGATAGAGTGAGTTGTGTAGTCTAAAAAATATTTTAATTATTTTTGTTTTTTTTTAGCAAAGAATATTAAGGTTATTTTAAATGAATCCTAATCCAAATAAATTTTTAAGGTTTTCAGGGTAAATTTTAGATATTTCGGATAGTCAAGTGAAACAATAGTAAATTCGAAGCTGTGGTCAAATTAAATTGACCGTGGTCACCAGTAAAATGTTAACCAAAACTATTTTTGTACAACTTGTGGGTCTTAGGACAAACTAAGAAACGTAGCATACTTTAAATTGAATTTAATATTAATCTACGGAAACAGCGTTACTTCATGAACAGTAAATAATATCACTTAGTATTTAAGCCAGTTTCACGGCGACCGCGCTGAATGCAATTTGATATAAAATCCCATAATGGTTCAGTAACGCATTTAATAATTTATATCCTGAAAAAGTAATTCCTTTTAAAAACTTAGTACATATTTCCTTTCATGAATTCATTGAAAATAGTCAGTGTAAAATTTACAACCTTCACGTTGAAAATAAAATGTCCATACAAAATCGACAACGTGAAATTTTTAACTTTACGTTTCACAGATTCTATCTTAAATAAAAGTTAATTGATTGTCAAATGTAAAATTTTTCTACACCTCATCTTTTTTTCTTATTAACTCATACTTAATAATTCAAAATATGACGTATAGAAAATTATGGAATGGGTTAGTTTTTCATTTCAGGAGAGAGTAATTTTAAATGTAAGCAGTTCCAGTACACTAATATTTTGTATGGACATTTTATTTTCACGTAAACTGTACGAAGCTTTTAGAGTTGAAAATTATGAACTTACCAGGGGTGCCAGCATTTAACTTTAAACAATCGAGCATATTAAGAAGCTCCTAATTTTTTTTCATTTGAATCCAAAACAGTTGACCTAGTTAAATTAGAAACTGCCTATCCTCGATTATACCAATGAACAATGATTGTATCAACGTTAAAAACAACGCGAAACATTCGGAACGACGACGAAACTTTCGGCTGTCAATATATTTTATATGAGATGATTCGGTTAAAAGCATCGTGCGTCGCGGTGGTGTGGGTACTCTATATATCGCCCTGTAAATAAATGTTTCGTCGTCGTTGCGAATGTTTCGCATTGGTTTGGGAGAACCTTTATCCTTTCTGAATTAATAAGATATTAAGAGAGGAATTACATTTAAATATGCATATATAAGTATGTTTAGGAAAAGTATTCATTTTGCTTATATTAGCTTCACATTATTTGTTTTTTATATTTTCTTCAAACTGCCAGGTTCTATAGTTTTTCTACAACGGGTTAATTAACGTGTCTTAACTATTGAAAGTTAAAATTTTTTTGTTATGAAACTGTTGCCGTCGTATGTGTTAATTTTTAAATGTAATTCGAACAAACTTTAATATAAAAAGCAATGGTAACAGTTACGCAACAAAAAGATAGTATTTGTCGCCTTCTAATTACTTAAATTAGAATGGATCAAACTACATACATATTTGTATTCATGAATGCGAAACATAGAAATTCAAACGGCGCGCTTGAAATAACATTGATAAATATTAATTATTTAATGAAAGTTCAGTTCTTTCGAAATAAATTAAATTTTAGATTAAGTTTAATTTATTTCCAAATTTCCAACACTATTCATGAGTGCAAAAATCTAAATCTAGCTCGTAATGGTAACAGAAGGCAGCGATTTTATTTTTGGGTTCAAGGAACGTCCCTTAGTTAAAAAGTCAGAAAATTTAATTTTCCAAAAAATGAATTTAAATTTTGAGTAATAAACGTAAACTAGTTGTAGGTATAGCTACTAGGTTGAGTAATTTATACAAACAAAATATGTTATGAGTAGAATGCTCATATATAATAATAACCCTCTATAAGATTCAAATATAAAATCGCTGCCTTACATTATTTGTGCGCTTAACAATTTTTTTCAAAAGACTGGTGGGACGAGGTCGATGATAGTTCCGAAAAACTGAAGTGATGATTAAACATTTTAACCTCATTTTTTCATAATCCGAATCGCTTCCTTGTAATGAGCATAGAGTACCTATGTTATCTAGAGAACCGACCACCTTTGCCTAAAACACCCGCAAATTTTATTTGAGCACAGTAAGAGAAAACTCTCTTAAATTCCCTGTCAGTGAATACATGTGAATTGTTGATACATAAAAATTGGCGCCATGTAGCTCAAAAAGATGAAAAATTGAAAAACACCCGAATTGTGTTCTTTTAAATGCTTATATATTTAGATCCAATGTTCCAGCTACAAAAAAAATTTTCAAAAACGTTCAAAATTTCATACTTAAAACGCAAAATCCATTGGGCAACTAACACATACTGACCCTTGTGGAGGAAATCGTTCAGTGCAGCTTGTAGGGTGAAAGTGAAAAAGCCCTGAAGTCGGTTCTCTAGATAATATATTTACTCTTGGGTAATGAGAAAAAACGAAAAGATTGCTGGATTGAATAATTTTCCTATCTTCTGTACCTACTGTGTTTTTAAAAACTTAAGTTAAGTATACAGTTTCTCATCGAACAAAAAAATTGGAAGGATTTTTGTTAAAAAAAATGCGAACTAACCCAAAGAAAATTATACATTATTTTGTGCAAACAAATCGAGAGCATTTGTGTTTTCTTTTTTATAGGACTGTCTTTTCCAGACATTTTAAGTTACACCACACACAATTTTTCTTTCGCCAAAAAATGTTTATTCAAAATAACTGTATACTTAACTTAAAGCAAAAAACAATAATTTTCGCATCGCAATACGGAGAGGTATTTTTTAAATTATTATATCAATAGAACTCCATTATGAAATGGACCTATAATCTCTTAGTTGAAATCTTTAAACACTCACACAAATCAGTGTAAATAATCAGATGGTTGGATACTTGTCCAAAAAAGTTAAAAATCTTAACGGCATATTATTCACTCGATACATCCAGACTAAAACTTAAATCCGGATGCATTTATATTGAATTTATATAATATACATCCGGTTTTAGGTTTTTATTTAAATGAATCGAGTGCATAATATGGCGGTTAGATTCATTTCTATTAAACGATTCAAGTTTTTTTTTTAAAGGATATTAAGACACTGTTTTGTTCACGGCATGTTTTATAGATTTAGGCTAGTTTATATATCCAAGCGAAATGAATTTTTCATATAAAAATTGCTTATCTCGGGTTTATTATTATGGCGACAAGAGAAAAAAATGGACTTCATTTATTATAATAAAAATGCGAACAATATTTGTTTTTTCTCTTCGCATTGTTGATGTATAAACTAGGTTTTACTCTGGTTTGTGTAAGTGTACACGTAGTATACTTTTTTTTGATAATGAATTTGAATTTTCAGAAAAAAAAAATATATGGAGCGAAAATCTAATGGTAAGTAATAAACCTTTAATTTTCAAGATTTGGTATAAACTTACAGACAAATAAAAAAAGACTACATTTAAAAACTGTTTTTTTAATTTGAATTTATTGGGAGATAGTTAATAGAAATCATTGACTTACTAATAATAGGTCAATGATAAAAATGGTGTTTTAAATTGTCGTCATATTTAAAATATTAATATAATTTTACGGTAAGTAACTTTTCCATTTAAATGTTCAGAGAATATATGACTTGGTTTGGAATAAAAACACGAAAACGATGAAATCTGAAAAGTGTATAAATATTTTCTGAAAATTAGGTTGAAAGTGCTGGGAGCTGTTTAAAAACTACGCTTTTTTCCAACAACCTATTTCATTTTGCTTTGCCTTTTTTGCTTTATTTTCATTAATTATGCACTCAATTGGATGAATATAAGAATAACTCTAAAATGAAACTAAATCTGCTGCAGCTACAGGTAAAATGCAGTCGTTAATACATGATGGTAGCGTATTTTATTATAGATCCACAAATTAGTTTTCACTCTGGCGAGTGGATGGCTTTTGAGTTTTGCAAATGGTATCTACCTACCTACATGAAAAATAAACAAACATAAGGAAAAAAGAGATGCACATACATTAGGATCCGTATCGTTTTATTTTCACGAGGTAAACCATATGGGTGTTCGTGTTATTGGCAGAAATGGAGGGGACCGAATGGCTTAGTTGAGAAGCACTTTTTCATGTCAATTCCTCGCAAGAGGCAGTAAACATTTAAAAACATTGATTTTTTTTTTTAGGTGGTATAGCTGCTGGTAATAGAACCAAGGCCAGGCACATGCATCTTTTAGTTTCAAAACAGTTTGGTTTCGATTTTGAGTAGGTACTTTAGGCTTATTATGAGAGTGCGCACATGCTGTAGGGAAATCCATTCTTTAATTTTCTTAGCAAACCGATTATAGGCGCGTTTTTTATCAAGTCCAGTAGGAATTGGATGAAAAAAACGATTCGGGGCTAAATAATTTGCACGTTAATTGCAACAACAACTAATGCCCAATGGGTTTAGCTAAACTCAGATAATTTTTGGGGCTTCGTATCGCGCCAGTCTAATAATTGAAATAAATCAGGCAGGCGATAGTTTCGACGCCGTTCCGAAGTACATATTTGAGTTGCTTTGGGAGAGCCAAGCCAATCAAGAAGAAAAGAAATTTCAAATAGCCCAAGAATCAATTCAGCACTTGGAATAAAATTTGATTTCTTCTGGCAATGCCATTATACAGCGCACACGTGTGCTGAAAAGGTCAGCTGTTTTATGTCAAATCTGAAATGTCGGCTGTCAACCGGCAAACGATTTTTATGTAAAGAAAAGTATTTATTTTGGTTAAGTTATATTTTTTTTAAAACAAAAAATACTAAATAAAAACATGGCTTCGCGTATAATTTGCTTAACATTAGCTAGAACACTACGAAACATTCATATATCTCGCTACACATCACTGCACAGAAATGCTCTTCTGCCATTAAAACAACACATAAGTTTACTTCATGTTAAAACCTACGACAAAGATTTGCAGTTAAACGAGGAGCCTCAAACAGACCTTCCTCCGCGAAAAATTGAAAATCAAAAGCAAGATTTCCTAAGCACCAATCCAGATCTTTTCGGTGATGCTATTATTGATGACACACCCCCAGATCCGGGCGATGTTAAAGAAGATGAGTACATTCAGAATCCGACGAGGCGAACGAAGAAAGTCCAAATTAAGGAGTATGCAAAGATGATCAAAGAACATTTGAATAATAGGCGTTTAAAAGAGGCCATTGATGTCCTAGAAGTTAAGATGCTCAAAGAGGATCGCGCCAAACCCGATACCTACATATTTAATCTTCTTATAAGTGGATGTGCAAAAGCTGGATATTCTAAGAAAGCTTTTCAGCTTTTCAATAAAATGAAGCAACGCAATTTGAAAGCTAAAGAAAGCACCTACACTTCGCTATTTAATTCTTGTGCCAATGCTCCTTCAATAGCGGATGGATTGACCAAAGCAAATCATTTGCGAGAAATTATGTTGGAAAAAGGAGTTGAACCCAATGCCGTTAACTATAATGCTATGATAAAGGCGTATGGTCGATGTGGGGACACAAAAACCGCTTATATGCTTGCCGATGAGATGCTGGATAAGAAAATCCAAGTGAATACTGATACCTTTAACTTTCTGCTACAAGCGTGTGCCTCCGATAAGCGTTATGGCTTTCGACATGCCCTTTTAACTTGGCATAGAATGCATAAGAATCGTATAACTCCAGACTACTACTCATTCAATTTGTTGCTGCGATGTGTAAGGGACACGTCCATTGGAGATGTAGAAACCATGGAAGGGGTTCTAAGGCATATATTCGATGGGAGCAAGGATATTCCCACTGTAGGGTCAGTTAAGCAACTTCAAATAGCTGCTGAATCTACTAATGACAATGAATCAATTAGAAAATCGAATGAAAAAGAAACTGTGAATCCTTTTAATAATAAGCAACGAGAACTTATGCATGGGCCTTCTTCTAATTCCATTGAACAGATAGTCACAGATTTGCCACATCCAGAATTCGAGACCCCAAACTTAATAACGAACCGCCCACACCTTGGTAGTCTTATATCACTTGAAGAAGTCCAACATCCTCACGACAGACTTCTCTTGGTCGGAGGCTTCTCTGGTTTCTTGCTGGAAATGAAAAAGTACGGCATCACACCTGGGATCGAGACATTTACTACACTTCTAGAAGTCATCCCCCCAACGAATGCTGCCGAAAAGCAACTCATCCAAATGATTCGAAAAATTGGCCTCAAGTCCGACATTGACTTCTTTAATATTTTAATAAAGAAACGAAGTATGCGATTCGATTACGAGGGGGCCAAGGAAGTTCTCTCAATGATTCAAACAGCTGGATTGTATCCCGATATTGTAACATATGGAGTGTTAGCGTTAGGTTGTAGAACACAAGAATCAGCTAGAGAATTGATTGCAGAAATGAAAAGCAAAGACATAAGGTAGGTTTGGTTTATTTATTTTTGGCAGGACTTATAATTAATTCCTTTAATTTTTTAGAATGAATGCACAAATTCTTGGAGCGATGTTGCGTCAAGGCTGCGCACAGAAAGCTTTTCCATATGTTTCTGAAATTCTTCAAATAAGTTTGGATGAAAATATTCGGCCAAACGATGTATTCCTTCGACACTTAGATAACTTTTACAAGCAATGTGCTCAGTTAATAGACATACGAGTAAGTTTTTGATATAACAAAAAAATAAAACAAGGTAAAATACTGATCGATTTGAATTATAGCACTTTTCAACCAAAACCAAAACCTTTAAAAAAGAACACGCAAAATTCTGCAAAAAATATAGGACATGGCAAGAAGAACTCGGAATTGAAGGCTTTAAGTTGGAAGATGCTATTAAGAAACTTAAACAGCGGCCATATCAGCATTTTAAAGAAGATACCGTTGATGGATTAGAAGATGTTAAAAATGTTAAACTTTCGAAAAAATCAAAAATGCGAAAGTACATAAAGAAAATTAAAGTTCATAATTTAAAAGAAGATGGAACAAATCAATCATCTGACTTAAAAAGGATTGAACCTGCTTAATGTTTTGTTACTAGCATTTTAAGAATTATTAAATCTTTACTTTAAAATTGTATTTTTTTTGTATTGAAGATGCATCCTATTGACTAATAGTTTGAAAAAAATGCTCAATATTTATAAGAAATTTCGATGATAAAATATAGGTTCATTTAATTAAATGAAGTTGAATAATTGGAAATCTTATTCGACATTTTCATCCAAATTTACGAAAATTTATAATTTTTTATCATTCCTAAAGCTTCTATGTTTTGAGTGCAAAACGATTCCTCAATTTATTTATTAAGAGCTTAAGAATATGCATTGTATTTAGATGCAGATGCTGAAAATACTCTTCAATGCATTTGCCACCTATGTATAGTGTTTTTTATCGGCTGTCATTAGTACAAAGCGTTGAAGGTTGAACACTGTCTTACCTTTTTCAATAATTCCATTGACTCACTATGGCGTATGAGTATTTTTTTTATTTTTTTTTTCACCTGTGAAAAGAAACTAAGTGCGTGTAATCCTTTTATTTTTATATTTTTGAGCCAAATTTAAGAAATATTCTTATACATTGTGTATGTACATATGTAAGTTAAATACAAAATTAAATTTCCCCTTAACCTATGATATTGCTTGGTTGTTCTCTATTTAATTAATTACTTTTTTTTTGTTAATCTACATAAATACTAATGAGCAAAAGTCAACTCAGTAAAGATTTTTCTTATTTCATTGTAAATTCGAATACTGATATCATGGGTTGGTGCCAATTGTCTATGTGGCCAGTGATTATTTGAGTTTAAACTCGGATTTGAGCATAAATTAATGAGCGATTTAAGTGTTGCTGGCGTTCGAGATGTTGAAAATATTCCCGGAAAAAAACGACTTCCTTTGAAGATCTTAAAGAAATAAGGAAATAGTATAGGTAAAATACAATCAATTTCTAAATTATCGTTAATAGAATACCTTTGAACACACAATTTGTAAATTATTGTTCTGTTGAATACTATTACAGCGTTTCACGTCCATATTACATTTGCCTAAGCAATCTTCATGATTACAGTCTTCATCTCTGATACAGTGTTCACCTCCGGAAAGTATTTTATCTATGTGAGTTTCCGAATAAGCAAATCGAGCGGATTGATATTTGATTCTGAAATGTTAAATTAACATTGACAATATTTCTCGATATAATGAGGTGATGAACCTTTTATCTGCTGTCATTCCGAAAAGGTCTGGATCTATTTTACAAATCCTTAATGGCTCGGGCTTAACCGATTCCAATCGATACAAAAAATCCATTATTTGCATAGCAAACTTCAGTCGAGCCGCCCAGTCTATGGTTCTGAATTTAAATTAAAAAAAAAAGTGTTCTAATAAATTTTATAAAATATAATAAAAATCTAGATCTTACATATAATACTTGAGCGAAGTTTCTGGTCTTATAGAATCTAAATTTTCAGTTGCATAATATGGTCCACAAGAACCTAAAACTGTGGGAAATACAGAATCCTCTTCGTAAAGCTTTCCCATCATGTAATTATTGTCTTTGAATAATCGCCAAAAACTATCCATTTGTTCAGGATTCTGTGCATCTATTTCTTGACTTAAAAGTGCCGAAATCTAAAAAATAAATAATTCTAAAGTGTGGGACTAAATTGAACCATTGTTATATTTTGATCCCAACATCTAAGACCAAATTGTTTATAGCGGTTTCTTTATACCCAACTTCTCATACATACCATACTTTCATCAAGTGAAACATTATACGACAACGTAATGTGCATCTTAACCATTCGTTGAAATACATCGATACGAGGATATTTTTGAACGCCTTTCGAGTCCTTCCAACTTAAATCATTTGGAATATCTCTCGCCAACTACATATAAACGAAATATGAATATAAAAAAATAATAGGAAATTGCGGGCATTATTGAGTTTACTACTAAATCGCAATAACAGTTCTAACCTTGATGGCATATACATCTATATTTTTAACAGCTATAAACACCGTCGTTTTCATATCATTTGGAGGACATCGAAAGTTATTGAAATTCCCCACAGTACACAACTCGTCGCACAAACTTCCACTAAAGTCCTTATTTCGAAACTTAGTGCACTATAAAATACAAATATTATTATGTTTAATACTTTGCACAAGAATTAGCTTCTTTTTTTTGTCCTTGTTATACAATGAAGCGTACCATTTTATTGAGGCCTCCATGCCAAAGAAGTCTATAACAAATTTCTAAATCAACATACGAAGCAACAACTAAGATTGTAACAAAGAAAAGTGGAACTAAAATCAATCTTTTATAATAAAATCTAAATTTTCGGCGCACTGCATTGAGAGCAGATAACATTTTTTATATTAAATTTGTTCCATTGAATAAAAAAGTTGGAAAAGTACTTCGGTTGTGTGGTTTGGAGTATGAACTGTTTTTTTATTTTATTTGTTTACTGTATGTTTATAGTTGAAAGGATATACCTGGCTAAAAACAGGAACAAAATGACAATTGTTGGATTCTGCGCAATTTGAATCATAGAAGGTTGCATAAAGATACCAATCTCTATGCATACGTATCTATCATCACAACTATACATAACTAAATACATACATTCATATGTACATGTGTATGCATGTATATAAATAGTTATTATGATAAATGATATGCCATTATGATAAATGATATTATAATAAGCTTTTTTGGTGAATTTCTAACAGGATGCAAATAAAACAATCTTTTTCATCTTCTTTCCCAACAATTCGTCGCTTTTCATGGCTTTTTCAGGATTTTTTTCAGACCTATTCTGCTATACGATCCGATCAAATTTTTCGATTCACGTGAATTGTTCACTTTAATTGTCACAAATTATTCTTTAAACTCTTCAATCTATAATAATAATTATTAAAGTTCTTGGGAGAATTATAAACATTTTATTTTAATCGCAATTTATATGCTTTTTGGAACAATCTTTTCCCCCGACGGATAGCACAATACGATAATTCACGCGAACGTTTAGCAGAATAGCCCTGATTATTTTGAAATATATCAAAAATTAAAAAAATATTATTTTAATATTATTTCGACAGCACTGGCACAACGGATCACATCTTTTGAATTTCCATATTTCTATAGATTTTTGAAAGATACACTGAAAAACTGCTTCTGAGTTAATTTGGGTTTAATAATTTATGTGCAGGATAACCTTTGGTTTAATAAAGGCTCTGTTAAAAATGGCACTCCAAAAATCAACTTTGTTTTAAACAAAAAACGGCTTTTTTCTTCTAGGAAAAAAATATACTGTCGTTCGTTGACGATAGTTGAAGTCAAAGACGCGATCAATTATTCTATCATAACAAAACTATTTCCAGATTTTTTTTAATGCGTCATTCTTTCCTTTTTGATAAGATAAGATATAAGATAACTTTTCCAAGAGCTGTCATAATCATCAAGCATGAAATCGTTTCATCCATAATCGTACATCGTAAGCAAAAAAAAAATTGCATTTTTTACTGATGATGAAATTTAAACAGTCTGAGTAGGTACATACCAACCATTTATGAAGTGCATTTTCTATACAAAGATAGTTTTATAATAAAATTTGATTAATCCATTGATTGTTTGCATTTAATTCTAACCAATTTGAAAATCGCATCCTTCAATTAACAATTTATGATGAACCATATATTGAACCATTTATTATTTCGTTTAAGACAGGACATTTTTTTTTTATTTTCTTAGATAATAGACAATTTAATGTCGAATTCCTTTAAAAAAAATCTAATTTTTTTCCAAAAGAATCGAATTTTTTCTGTCAAAACGAATCTTACTACACTAGAAAAATTCGATTCTTTTGGAAAAAAATTCGATTTTTTTTTTTTGAAAGGAATTCGACAAAAGAAATAGGAATCAAGTTTCCCCAGGTTCCCCTACAATGTTCTCTTTTCTTTTCACGACAAATTCGTAAAGATAAAAAAGAGCACTACACATGCGAATCACTGCGGATCGAGTAGGTATTGCAGATTCCATAATCGACATTTATGTATTTCATCTAGAAGATACCGACATATCTGGTTGAGCGTCAGTTTTGAAACAATGTTTGTATGTATGTTTAACCAATGATGGCAAGGCAGCAATGATCGCATTCGGGGATCAATCCAAAGCTATCCGGATAGGTTTGTGTTGTTGTAATCCCTTGTGACAAAACAGTTGATGCAACAATAACCACACGTATCTCAACATTTTTGGGATAACTGGTGGATTATAACCTATCTGATAGTTCACCGAATCTTGCATAATGGGCGGGTTCAATAAAAATAGCTTAACATCTGAATTTTCAGATTTCTGAATTTATGTCGTTGAACGCAAAAACAATCTGAAATTTCAGTCGAAAGTCATTGTGTCAAAGTCCTGCATTCACCTAAAGGATTTACATTGAAGCGAAATAAAATAGAACTTTAATTACATTTGTAAATTATACATTGAGAGTGAGTAGTTGTGAGTATGAAAATATATGTAACTAAATCAGCAACAGGTTTCATTACCTTCATTAAAAGTCCTTTTATTGATATGTATGACTTACAAAAACATAGAAAAACTTTCCAAACATCAATTAAAAAAATTGTTGATTTAAAAATTCACTAAACAATAAACAAAAAGTTCGTTCATTTAAATAAGTATTAAATTTTCATGACAAAAACTAAAAAAATCAACCACCAACAAGACGAAAATTATAAAGTTCAGCTTTTATGTGTGCTTTTGGCACTTCCCCCACCACAAACAACTTTCATCTGAATTTTCAGATGAGAATTTCTTGTCTGAAAATTCAGATGAAACGTAACTAAACGTAACTAAAAGTCACTAAAAGTCATCTAACTTTTTATAACAGCTGGCCAATCAGAAGCTCCAAAAATTCAGAAATCTGAAAATTCAGATGTAAAACGTAATCGATTAAACGCACCCAATTCCTCTATACCTACGGAAGGCAGGAACAGCATTAATACCTTACTCCAGGAGCAAATTCACTCCAATTTAAAAAAAAGTGTGAGTACCGGGACTCACGGTTAAGATGTGTAAACATACGTAACGTAACGTGAATCACAATCACAGAATCACAATCACGAACACAAGATACGTTACGTTTTTTTCACCCTACCCGCTAGTATACGTATGTAGATGTTTACACATCAAAAAAAAATAAAAAAATCTTCGCTTTTTTGTGATCTATTCCTTTTTTTCCACACTCAAAAATTCTTAAGCCAAACCACAAGAAATGAAATGACAGCACTGTCTTATTGGAATTTATGTGATTTTTAGTTGTTAAAAATACAGTTTTTGAAAACTTGTTTTTCTTTCGTTTTCATATCTACTTCGGAAATTTTCGATTTACTTTTTTACAAATCTGCTACTACTGAGGTTCTTAACGCAGGGCAGGAAGTATAAAATTGATAACATCATCGCCCAGCAGACCTAACCACTTAAATAACTAAGGATTTTTTGGTAACTAAAAGATTGGAATGATTTAAACTAAATATTGAATAAAAAATTATTATGTATTATGTATGCCAAATCAAAACCAACGCGACGCGAACATTTTGTACTCATTTACCACCAAATGCATCTACTAATTAAAAAATAAATAAATAAATTGGATGTGCAATAACTCGTGTAGAACGCAGGAATGGAGGAGACCTACAATTTTCTGCCGAATCCGATTGGCTAGAAGAAGGATTTATTAAAAACGGAAGTATATTAAATGATATAAATTGAAGGGGGTTATAGGGGGCCCAATTGCACGAAACAAACGGGTAAACAAACAGAACTGATACCTTGTTTTAAGATAAATAAATGTACCCTTTTATTTTTTATAAAGTATTTCAGAACCAGCAATCGGAGTGAAAATAAAATAAATTTTAACGCGCTTGTGTTCCATTTTCGTAAGAAATTCAAAAAATTGACATGAGATCTCTTCAGAAATTAATATTGCCTTCGTTCGATAAGTTATCGGTTAGGCAATCTACATTTATCAGATACATTTGAATTGTTGTTGCATCAGCTGCCATAATGTTTTCTATTCGAAATAATAATTACTTTGACAAGTTCCATTATACTAGATAATATGTTTTATTGAGATCAATTTGAAGAAATCTTGTCGCCTTTTTTTAGTCAGAATAGAAGAAAAATAAAACAATGAAAAATCAAATTGTTTATCTCATCCACTTTTTCAATTCACTTTTGGAAATAAAAAAAATCACATTTCTTTGGAAGTAAGAACTATGAAACCTCCTCGAAATGCACATATTAATTTTTTTTTTAAATAATAGATTATGGAAAAAAATGTGGTGCTTTGAACTCGAATGATTGAAGAGATTTAAACTAAGTGATCAATTCACGTGAATCGAAAAATTCGATCGGATCGGATAGCAGAATAGCGCTGTATATTGATTTCAATTCAGTCTAATCCTTATTCCTTACATCACAAAAAGCTTATTATCATGATTTACAAAGTACAAAGAGCAAATATTCTTAAATTCGTCGTAAAAACATTCTTCTAAAATATTGTTGCCTACAAAAATGAATACAATAAATTAATAGTTGAAATTGATTAACTCAGATATAGATATTTAAAACAAAAAAACTATGCACTTCATTCCGCGCGATAAAACTGCTTAATTTATCCTAAACCGTGGCCAGGGTAAAACTATACTAATCAATATTTTGACAATATAATAAATTGAGACTAATTTGGAATTTATTATCAGCAAATGATAACATATTTTATGATAGAAATTTTGCTTTGATTGAAACTTCAAATTCAATTTGTGTATACAAAATTAAGGGAATTATCGCATTGCGTAGTCAGTTGGTCTGTTTGGTAACGTGAAATTTCTTGCGAATTTGCACAAAATTTCACAATTTGAAAATCCACGTGGCGTTTCACTGACAAATTCTTCCTTCAAAGATAAGAAAAATAACTAGCTGATGCTATTGATATCTACCATACGGGAATATGATTGATATGGCTTCATTGATTCTTTTTGCTGGCTTTATCCGGCATCTACGATATCTAAGTGAGTACTTATTAAATAATATTATTCTGAAAATAACTTATTAATAAATAATAATCTTTAATTGGGTATAAAATCAACAGAAAAAGGTTTTAAAATCATTATCTGATTTGCTGTACGGGTTATTCGTTAAAATATTAAATTAAATTTGCGTTAGTTAGTTGTTCAACCCATTAAGGTTCGAGCTGGATAGAAAGTGGACAAGCGGATATGATAAGCAACATTTTTGTACTTGCCCTAGAGCAGATACAAAAACCTAAACCCTCTTGCTTTACGATTTGGTCTTTATAAAACAGTACTAGATATATTTCCCTAACCCCAAACATATGAATAAATAAACAAAAGAAACAAAAGAAAGAAGACAAATTTTCTAGCTCAAGAAAGTTAGCGTAATGTTTTTTTCATTCACATTAAACGGAGTTTAAGCTAGAACTGTCTAGCTAAAGCTACTAGTAAAAGCTATGATTATAGTTAGCTTTAGCTTCCTACAAAAAAAGGTCTTTCCTTTTTTTAATTCACAAGACCCATTTAAGTAAATAATACGCGTATAAACTTTATATAGCTATAACTAGAAAACATCTTTGTCTAGCTAGCTCAAACTCATTTCTATCCAAGTTTTATCTATCTAATCCAAGTTTCATCTTAAGCGTTTTTTATTTACAAGACCCCTACATCTATATGATCATTGAAAAATTAAGTTATTTTATTTACTTATTTAATTCTCAACACGAAAGAAGAGCTCTCTCATGGGGTGAGAGATTCGATCTGAATACACAGCTTTTTCTGTCGGCTAGTGCTTAATTAAAAAAACATAATCATGGAGGAAGTTCATAATTTGGATTTCATAAATTTGTTGGAGTTTTTTGTCAAAAAGCAAATGACAGGCATGTCAGACTACTTAAAAAAGTTTCATTGAAAGTTTCATTCATTGATGATTGAACGTGATCTACATACCTACATTATTAAATTTATATTTGGGGAATAAAATTTTCCTAAATAAACAAAATTCTCATCGATAGGATGTATTAATTATTTATATATTAAGTATGTATGTATGTAAAAATAATGTATAAAAAAAGAAATATTGAATATTTTCCAATTTTGGACAAGACATTCGAAAATCAATAGATTTTCGGGAATTAAGTACAATTATTTCCTGTCCTTAAACCAGTGATACGGAGTGTATTCACCTTCCGAATGTGTTATATTTTTTACAAGCATCAGTTAAACGGCAAACGAAAACCATGTATCCAACATTCGTAGTAACATAATTTTTCCCGCAATATTTCTCTTGTCAGTTTCATAAATTTACAGTGTGATAACGGTTTTTTTAAAATCTAAATAGCTTCTTGTATGTAGCAATTTTTTTAAGAACTAGGTATTCAGAGAAAAAATCTAGGCGTTTTCAATATTGCTTTGGAAATATATTAAATTTTTTTTTATCTTTTAAAACAAGCATCTACTCAGGAGAAGAAAAATAATAAATTTGGCATGTTCAGGAAAATGAGATCTCGGAGATCTCAGCAATCTCAATGAATAGGATTCCTCAGCAAAATTTCTCATCTTTGCGGTCAAAATGCTGAGGAAAAAAATCTTGGATTCGCTTACACTTTTTGAGTGAGAAAAATCTATGAGATCTCATTTTTCTGAACGTGCCAAATTCAAAAAAGGGGGGGGGGAGTTAATTGAAACCGAATTTAAAATTAAAAAGAGTGAAGTATCGTTCTTTTTTTTTATTTAAGATTGTGGTCGGATTGGTGAAGCTGCCAAAAGGCAGTCCATTCTGTCTTGCCTAATGCAAACAAGTTTAGTTGTTTTAAAGACAACTCTGTTCTTACTCAATCTGGCTATGAACAAAACGTGAATTGGTTGTTTTGGCAGGTAAATCTAGTATTTTGGATTTATGAATTTCGCTTCTCTTCCTCATGCCCAGTAATGATATAAAATTTGTTTCAACAAAATACACACAAAAATTGTTAATATTTTACAGTTCGAGCGATTTCAGAAAAAAGATCTATAAATACTACATGGAATTTCGTTTCAAGTTAAATTGAAACCATAATATAACGATCGGATTGCAGAACAGGGGTGTTTGTATTGTAATAATGTATTGTTTTTTTTAATACATATATACAAAATATATTTTTAACTGTCTTCATGTTCTCCCACTTAATAAAAATACATACGCTTTTCGATATACATATTTATTTTGTTATTTCTTAAAATTAACTTTAAGTGGTTTTCTTCCAAAATTTCATTTTTAAATTACAGTCCAAAGGGTTCGTCATTACACACTACACTTTCTTTTTTGTGTTTTTTTTTTATAAATTGGATTTAATTGGTAATATTTGGTAACATTTCTAAGAAATATAAAATTTAACTACAATTTGTGTCATTTTTGTTTTGTTTTTATATTTAATTTTAAATTTGATGAAATTTACATGAGTTTCAACTAAAATTGCTTTATAAAACTTTGCTTTGTTAAGTTTGGAAAAATTAAGTTCATTCTTTTGTTTATAACTTTTAATTTTCAATTAATATACATATATTCTTTTTTCAGTATTTATAAACAATTTAAATATATATATAGAGTTCACTTTTTCACTACATCATTCTATGATTATATGTTTTTTTTTTCTTTTTGCTTTACTTGAAAATTTGATCCAATTTTACGATGATTCTGATTTATATTTGTTTCATTGTAGGTACAAGGGGAGATTTTGTTAGTGATGGTAGATTTTTTTTAGCTTAGGTATGTTTTCTTATCTAATAACAATATAAAGTTCATTTAATTTTTGTTTTGTTTTAGTTTTACTTAAATTTATGTCAATGTTTGATGAGTCTGTAATAAAAATAGAAATGTTTAATTAAAATTGTTCGAACAAAAACTGCCACTTTGTACAATGGATAATTATTTACTTAAATACTTTGGCATTTTTCTCTATATTTGAGTTTTTTGTTTTAAGTTTTATTTTCCTGCAAAAGCCTTTTTATATTCGTTTCTTACCAATTTATAATAATGAATTAAAACAAAATGTTATAGCAATGATAATATCATTCTTTTAGTTAATTTCATAGTGTTTGAGATTTTTTACATTCAACATCACAATAAATGTTATTTTTTTTTAAATTTATAATGATTGATTATACATATCCATATTACATATTTATCGACACTTAAGTACATAGACGACATTAAATTTAATTGTTTCCCATCAATTCATTCCATAAGTTTCAGTTAGTTTAAGTTTTACTTATATTTTCAAAGTGGAGTCAACTTGACCTAATCGGGGGGATGATAGGTTGGAACAATAGATTATACATTTTATAGCATCAAAATGGATCGAAAACCTTAAATTTTGACAATATTGCGTGACAACCGACTAAAAACACAAAAAAATCAAATACAAATTGTTGAATCATTGCATACCCCAACAAAAAAAAAGAAAAACTTTTATATAAAAAAAAACTCAGTGTTTTCAGAGGAATGAAAATAAAATTGAATGAGTTTTAACAACAGAAAGTTTTTTTTCTTTGGGATAGCGAAGATTCAGTTTAGAATATTTTCTAAAGAAATGTCTATCCATTTTTCGTTGCATAACTGAAGGAGATGAATGGTGTATGTGTATACGAGTCGTAGCTGGAGTCTTTAAGGATGGGTGGATTTTCTTTAAATTTGACGGAGTGAATAATTCACATATGTAATTACTAATTACTTAAAAAAGGAATTCGCATACTAGATAATAAACCATGATTCATACTTCATGTAAAAATAAGCCATCGCTGGAATGTGATCTGGGATGGAAACAAAAAACAAAAACCATCTTCAGTCACATCGAAGTTGCGACGGTGAAAACAACCCCTGCTTTCTCTTTAAATGGGAAAGAAGCATGAGCGTATAGAGAAAAGAAAGAGAATCTGACCATCAGGAAAGAAATTGTGAGGTTCCAAATTCTAGCGTGTAGAACAAAAGCGGCAGGACACCACTACTCCGCAGCTGGATCCTTTGGGAATGCCAACAAAAATATCTAAAAAATATTTCAAATAGATTTGGATGCAATTGTTATCTTAGAACTTTCTCGTATATAAAATTGGAAAAGTAAAATTACAGTAACTTTAATTATCACTGGAAACAGGAAAGGTACATTGAACTTTTAATTTACTTAAAAACCACAATGCAAGGAATTTAAGACAAAATGTTTTCAATAATTTGACATATGTGCAACAAAGGAATACATTTAAAGAAGTGTGACCAAAAAAGCCTGATTAAACTAAAAATATCATTTAAAATCAAAAGAATTGGTCAATCAAAAAAACTATTTGAATACATTTATTCTTACTCAATTAATTTCACCTGTGAATCAAATAAAAATATTGTTTTTTTATCTCAATAACTTTAGACCGGTTGCCACGAAAAGAAGCACACATTTTTAACTCACATTTTATATACTTTACTGTTCTATAATATACAATACATACATAATATATACATACATTATAATACAATAAATTCACAGCAGACATAAACAAAAATAATAAAAAAAAAAAAATTTTAAAAATGTCCTTTAGAGACAGGAGTTTCAAAACCTTAAAAATAAAAATACAAGCTACATACATTTATTATATAAATAAACTAAACTACCTGAAGGAATTATATTTGTACGCACCAACACCACCATTTGAACGTGTCGAATTGAAATGACCAAAAGTCATTGACCACAAGTCACGAATTTGCTGTTCGCTTATATTCGGCCATGCAAAGAAAAACAAATAGTGGCCGATATCAGTCTTGCCACTCAATATATCATCATAAACTCCCGGATGGATCCGCCATGGTAAGAAGCTCGTAATCGTGATGTTTGAGTTCTGAGCCAGCGTTCCAGTTATGTGAACATCATCGATCCAAAAGTATTTCGAATGCTGTGCTTCCTTGTACAATCGAAAGACCACATCCGGTGAGTAGACAATCGAATAGCCGGGGCAGTATGGTGGATAGTATCGACCTGCGTACTCCTTGCCACTGACACGCCATTTCGAGCGATAGCTACGCTTTACTCGAGCTTCGGCTTGTCGCTGGCAGAATAGGAAGTTTTTCGACTGGAGCACATTCAATATATGACTAGTGTTGTCAGAACTACTAGGTACATGGTAGGTACGCGGAGTGAACGGTGACAAGAAGGGACGTTGTTGGCGTTGCAAATCCACATACTCGAGTAGTTGGAGGGTGTTCACAAATACGTCGTCGTCTGTCTTGACTAAGAATCTAGCTTTGGGACACTGGTATATAAACCATTTTAAAGCCATGACATGTTTGTAGGTCATGTTGCGATAATCGTCTACAAAGTTTCCTTGTATCAAATCTGAGAATTTTGTATTCTCTACCTCCAGTTGATGTTGGAGTTTACTGGTTTTAACAGCACCGACCAGGAACAACAGACGCAAATGAGGACTCTGAACGGATCCCCATGTTTCTCGAATAACTTGTCGCTTCTCGTCATTTGCCGGTGCTGAGTGGACGAGAATTAGGAAATACGCGGTGTTTGTGCGACCGCAAGGCGCCTGGTTGATGAGAAATTTGAAGTCCTTAAAGTCTATGAGTGTTGTTAAGTCGTCCGCTGGCAAAGACTCATTGCCAAAAGGCGACTCTGTGGCAGAGGATGAAGTAAAGCTAACTAAACTTAAATTATTACCCAAAACTGTGTCAGGGTTGAGGGGTGTTGTGTGGTGGTGACCTGGTTCCATTGAGTATCGTCTCTGGTTTGTGCGATGTTGAATAGGGTGGACCTCTGGTGGTTCTGGTTGAATATGCTTGGACTCGTAGGCCGTTGGAGACGGACGGTGATCGTCGTATGCCAATTGGTTGCCATAGCTGAATTCGGTGGCATACATTGCGGGCTCTTGCACTGATATTCGCCATATTGATATACAAAGGGTCAAACCAATCAATAGTCCTAAGATTGGGCGACGACGCTCAAACATGACCACCCTCCGAACACACCCACAGATAATTGTGGCTTTTTGTTTGTTGTTGTTTTTTTCCCCTCTTTTTATTTTTGTATGTGAGATTGCGATGGTTATGAATTCTTTAGATTAACTACTACTGTTGCTGTGCGTTTGGGTGTTATTGTTGTTTGTGTTCGTCGAGCGATTGATGCTACTGCTACTACTTTTAATGTTGTGCCTCTAGCTGCTGGGATCGGAATGTGAATATTATTGATGCGAGTTAGGTGTTGTTTGTGCTGTCGTCTATTTCTGGTTGTTGCTGTTAAAACTAGGTGCGGTTTTTTTCTTCTTTTTAAACGCACAATGAGCAGCATTTCAAATAGTTTTTAGGAGGAAATCTTTAACGAGAAAAGAAAAGAAAATTTAGTCATACGCCTAAGAGCCAATCAAAAAATATATTTAAATAAATAATGATACCAAATATTATGTACCTACATAGCAAACACTGATTTAAATTGATAATAAAGAATTAGGAACAATCATGGACAACTGCATCCGGTATAATATTAGGATGAGGAGACATTCAAAGGAATCGAAACTTTTAGAACAAATCTTTGACTTCATAAAATTCGTAATTTTTTAGGAGAACTGCTAGTATAGTCAGTATAGTCTTTCTGGAGGTAAAAAGTAGTTTTATTACACGACGTAATGATGAACAGAATTTATTGTAAAAATCAAGTCGATTATATTTTTGTGAAACTATTCTATTTTAATTATTCGAAGTATAAAAGACCTTAACCTTAAAGATCCGATTTTAAGGGTAGTATGTATAATGAAATTCTTAGTCGGAGTTTATGCAATGCTTTGCAATCAACTAAGCAGGAAATTTCTATGCAAATCATTGGGTTAGTCGATTAATTTAAAATTAATATTGTGACGCTTGTACAAAAAGTTGTTGTACATAAGACAACAAATAAAGTTATCAAAGTTATCCATGCATGCATTAGTGAGTTCTGAAATGAGCATTTTGGCTTTTTAATCACTTATTATTCTTAAGATTGTAATACAGATTGCTTTAAAAATTTTTTGTCACCGCGTCCAATCATCAATTTTGTGTGAATATTCAAATTGGTATTTGATAGTTCGACGAAAAAAAAACTTGCTTTGCAATGAGTCAGCAGATCAATAAAAATTTAAGATGTGTGCCGTCAAACTTGAATTTTGTATTCCTCGCAAATATTTTCGTCGAAATTTTAAATTTATTCCGAAGTAAATTTTTGCGAAGCTGGCTTTACTTCAGTGCCAAGTTTGTGGAAAATTATTATGTATTTAATCTGTTAATGAGAATTAACGAGAGATTTGGACGGGAGAGAAATCACACTTTTCATGTATTTAAATATTAGCTACATACATTTAATATTTTTTTATAAACTAGACTCAACGATTTTGCTTTGTTAAAATATGTAATGTATTTTTTTGCGTCTACACCACACCTTAAAGCTTTGAATATCGACCTGCAGAAGAACATTGTCATGGTAACCTTTATTGCCATCAGCAAATGGAGGATTTCACTAAAACCTCCATACATATAATATATGATATTACATCATTTATAGAAGCAATGAATAAAATGGGGCTAAGAAGACTTCCTTGAGGAACGCCTGAGTGAGCAGTGAATTGGTTTGAAAGTTAATTTCGATATTTTACATAATACCATGGTTTAAAAAAATGTGTAAAATCAAAAGCTTTTATTTTGTGATTTAGTTACTCGAATGCCTTTGAAAATTTGTAAAATTAAAAATATAATAATATGTACCTACTTGTTCAATTTATTTATTTATTTTGAACTGATTTTTCGCTATCAAAAATAAATTTTGTTCATCTAATTTTTTTTTAATTACGATACGAATACAATAATTTGTATACTGACGGAAGTAAGATGATATATGATTAAAAAACATAATCAAACAGTAAAAACCAGAATAAAATCACAAAACAACAATTAAGTAGTTCCGATAAAAAAAAATAACGACTATTAGACACGAAACACTCAACAAGGATATTAAATAAAAAGTATAAGAGTTTGTTTGTATATTTGAATTAATAATCCAGTCAACAGAATTTAGTACATATGTATACAGAACTTACATATAAATTATATGTTAAACTTAATCACACACAATGTGGTGAAGGTTCTCTTAATCTTAAATGATTGAAAGTGTATAGTAGTGTGTATGTGTAACTATTTGATGGGAACTTAGCAAAACTTCGAGAAAAATGGAGGCGGAACAAAACAGCATACTTGAAGTCGCTTAAAAAAATGCTGATGCTCCAAATGCATTTGATAACAAACAAACGACACATCTCGACCTGTGAAGTCCGTGGTCTTAAGCGTTGGAATGCGTAGTGCATACGACTTTTAAGACTGAGCTAATCTGATATGCGTGGGTTCGATCCCTGTGGTGTCCTCACTCCACCCTTCCCAATCTAAACAGCGTCAATGACAATCACATGTGATTATAGGTCTGTTTGGTTTCTTTGTTAAGAAAAAGGTGTAAAACCTGCCAAACTTTGAAAGAAGAAGAAAGTAATATGAGAGGGGGAAAACTTTTCAAAAAGCTATAACAAATGCATTGCACCACATTTTGTTTAAAATGTCACTTTTCTGTTCATTTTGAATCTGTTAATTTTTAAATTTGTAAAATTATTTTTTATACCGAAAAATGTAGAGCCGGTTTTGATGGGCTTATTTGAATCTTCATCAAGTGAATGTGAAGACAAACTGAATGAATATTTTGTAAATTCCTAGCCGACCGCGACGTCAAGTGACAAACAGACAACTGTGTATTTGAAATTTTTTACATTACTTGCACATAGAAAATTGTGTAGCACAAATTTGCAAGTTATCCAATGGAGGGGAAATTATTTGATCTCTCGTTGCAACTTTTTTGAGTTAACAAACATGAAATTTACACAATTTGTAAGAATTTGTGAAAATTTGTGCAATTTTGCAAAAGGACCTGAAGATAATGTAAGTTTCTAGTCTCTGATTGGTCAGCAATCATAAAATTGCTTTCCAATTTTGCCTTGTGTGAAGTGTTACTCAGATAATCTTATTACTATACGTACTTTTCGTCTAATGACTGAATGTTAAGATTTGAAGCAAAGTTCCAAGTTTGACATCTTAAGAAGTAACTAATTTTCTTACTCAATGTTGCGTTCAATATGAATGCAGTTGACTACATATGTACCTATGTAGTCCCTTGTGTCTGCTGAACGTATTCAATCACCTTAGCCGATTAAACCCAAGGTCTTCTTATCTTAATATTTTTTTCAATAAAAAATTTTTTTCAGTCCGTTGTACAGAAATTTCCTGCTAAATATTAATTTTTATATCTTTTTTCTCTTAAAAGTATGACTTGGTGCTTTGTATTCCACTCTTACCGATTCAATTAATTTGTTGATATTTTTGCAATATCTTTGATGTCTCATCACATCATCATGAACATATTAAAATCTTCAATTTATAATATTATATTGTCTTTTATTGCACACTTAGAATATTTTGAATATGTATGAATAAGCATTTAAAATTAATTACGTTCATAATAATATATAGAAACATGTCTCGCGTGCATATCCTGCCACTTTATCAAGTCGAACAACCGACCGACGACGACTCGACGTTGCCGCTGCCCGCCTACGACGATGTCCGTAACGTACAGTTCGACCCACAACAACTGCAATTATTAAAAACCTTTCCTTTAATAAATAGATTATCATGGACGATAATCGATAAGCTCATTCAATATTTAAAAAGCACACCTGATGATTCTTTCTAATAGTGGTGTATACGTGTATAGTATATTGTCAAACGTGTAGCTGTGTTGTCATCGTAGGCGTCCTTTTGCTGTTTTAACCTGTCGTCATTGCCTCTCAACGTTTTTTTTTTTTTCAGATCTTCTATTGTTCCATTGTTTTTTCCCTATATACTATTCATTTTAGCAAAGCTCTGCACCATCTACCTTCATTTTGTAGGTGGCTATTCGAGGGTGTTGTTTTCAAAAACGAAAGGAAAAAAAAAAACAAAGTGTTCCTAGAATGCAAACAATAATACAACAGAATAGCACAAGAAAAGGACATCCTTCATCATGATACTCATACTCAATGTGGATTCTGTTTTTAGAGGCAAGGCCACATTAAATGTAAACAAACAACAACAACTAAAAAGAAAAAAGTACCTAGAAGAATTAGAATAGATACCGATATTTTTCTTTATGACTGTGAAAAGGATAAATATTTATTTTTGAGGAGGGGGAATATATACTCAATTAGACAGGTAAAATAGTATTCGCCTTAATAGAAGGACATCATTGTTATTAGATATTTTATTTAGTGCATGATATTTATTTGTTATACAATGAACTAATAGACCTAATAATAATAGTATATGTCTCTAATCTAAATATAAGAAGAACACTATACTCATAGGGTATACTAGTCAAGAGCGTAATCGGAGTTGATATACCTACCTACATATGGAGTAGAAAGAGGTGTAGAAGCGTGAAATTGATTTTATACATTATGTAGATTGATGTTTATTTATTCGTCAGGATGGCGACTGTCTAAAACTGATGGTCGAGTGAAAAACTCACAAAACTAATTAAAATGACCTTTTTCTGTAAATATTCTGATTTATGTATATTTAGAAATAATCAATCAGCTTAATTAATTTGTTAACATAACATGCAAACTACACTTTATTTTTACACCGCAGTTGTATTTATTAGATTTTCTTAGAACACTCTTGGATAGTTGTCCAGCTAGTCACTGTCTAAATCGTTAGACATCTCCTTATTAATAACAGCATTCCAACAGTAATTGTCCAAATATGATCTCATATACTCACTAACATTCCTGTAATCTGTCAATTTTCATTCATTTCAAGATAAATTTTCAATTCTTTCTTCATTGATCTTTGTTGCCACTTTAAAATAGGTTTCTACAACCAAATGCAGTGTGAACGACTTTTTTCGATTATCGACCACTGTATAACAAATTTCATATTAGGCGTGTTTTTTTTCCAAGCCCGAAGAAAATTGGATGAAAAGAACGATTCGGGGATAAATAATGTACATGTTAAATGCAACAACAACTAATCCCCAATGGGCTTAGCTAAACCCAGATAATTTTCGGGGCTTAACTTAAGCACGGAGAAAAACTGTATTACCGGCGCCGTTTGTGATCGAAATTTTTCGATTTCGCAATCGTTTGTTGCCAATATAATTTTCCAATTGATGCGTTTATGAACGTGATGTCCAGAAGTGTTTTTTTGTGCAAAATGTAAGTATTGTGTTTATAATTATTTGGCCAATTGATTTCAAATGTTTATACAGGTCAAATGTTATAACAAATTAAAGGCAAACCGATGTTTTGGTGCGAGAAAGGATTTGTGTGTTTGATATTAAAAATGTTCTATTGCATTGATTGAAATATTTGTAAACATTAACAAATGTAAATATTGGTATACCTATTCAATATACAATTTACGTTAAATCTGTTTGTTACTTCCTTATTTCTACTAATTTTAGTAAAATTTTATTTATTTTTTATATGAATTTTGACTTGGGATTAAAATTGCTATAGAAATTGTTAGTTTTGGGAAGTACTCGCACAGAGGTATAGTTTGGTTCTGTTAGGAATAAGTGTCTCTTAGACCCTGATTAGTTTGGCAAGATTGAGTCAGGACTGGTGAGTTTCATCGTGTTAACACCAGAAACTTTGAGACGCCTCGAAATACATTGAAACAACAACAATTTTGACATTTTGCGCATTGAAACAACAACAAGTGAGACACAAGAGTCCGGTTTTTATATTTTCTTCGTGCCTCACGAGAGTCCTCACCCCACACTTTTCTTGCCTACGAACTGCCGTGATACCGGACTCAATCTTCCCAATCGTCACATACCGTCTTATGTGTATGTGACTCCGCTCACACTTTAACTTATTTGTATTAAGAATAAGAATCATAAACTATAAATTATATTTTTTTGTTTGAACACCAATGAACTGTCAAAATTAAAATATTCAACGGTTAATTCACAATAGTGCATTGTTCATGTTTATTCGATTGCTTTACACAAACAATACAAATCGATATCGAAAATTGTTCATTCCATTGGTATTCAAAAAAAAAAAAAATAAAACAAAAAAAAAATAAAATTAAAAAAAAATCCATTTTATTTGAACCGATTTATCCATAAGGAAATTGTTTGAATTATTCAATTTGTACGAGATTTCTTTTTTGTTCGGATACGGAATTTTCAAAATAAAATTTAATACAAATAAATTAAAACATTTATACATAATATATAAATATTTATTCCAAAATATTACAATTATTACACGCATATACATTGTTCAACAACCAAAGAACAAAGTTTAAATATATGCATCGCAACAAATATCATCAGACATTATGTGCTTAAGTGGGTGGATCGTAGAATAAAAGTGATTTTTTTTTTGACAAGCTAAAGAATTTCTGTCAACTAAAAGATTTCAAGTGAGATCAGCGGGGCGAAGTGTCAATTTTTTTTTTGAACTTAATGCCGTTAAAAGATATTTTGAATCAGAAATAAAATCATATGTTTTTTTTTTCGTATTGGTGACATTTTTAATGGTAATTTTTTCGATGTGGTTTTCATAAGCATTTTACTATCGTGTTGGAAGAGTGTTACCACTTCCGAAAAAAAAGTCGAAGTAGATTTTGAGAAAAAAATGAAATAGATTGAGAAGAATTGAAGTATATTTCAAAATGAACCTTTTTTATATAAATTTAATCTAATTAAACGAAAAAAAAATTAAAACAAAAACAAAAAATCATTCGTTATTTTTAACTTTTACAACAAAATCGTTAGTTTTATTTAACAAAAAAAACTTAGAATACAAAATTCTCTCGGGCTCCATATTTAGCTACACTTTAGTTGTTCTGTTTTTTTTTTATAAAAAAGAACATTTAAATTATTTTAATATTAGGTAGTATGATTTTAGAAAAATAAGAACACGTTATTAAAAATAAATAAAAAATATTTCAGTCTTTGAAAAGGCAAACCAAAAAAAACTTTAAATTGGCATTTAGTTATATTTCCATCTACTAACTTATATTTTTGAAAATAAGCCAACATAGTTTTCGGTGGGTCAATTAATATGTATTTAGTTTTTTGAAGCATTTTCTTGTTTGATGAGTTCTTTGCAGAGCATAATGCTTTCCACAGTTCCGCAGAGTGATTTTTTAGGTGGTTTCGACTTGCAGACTTGCGCTCTGCTGCGGAGGGACGGAGAAAGAAGTACATTAGGTCTTTTTTCTGGAAAATTGAAGTAGATACGTTGAAACTGAGATTTTTAAAATGAAGTAGATTTTAATATTTTGGTGATGGTGCGAAGTAGGAAGTAGATTTTAAATTTTTTCGAAAAAAAGAGGTAAATCTACTTCAATTGAAGTAAAGTGGTACCACTTAATAAGTTGGATACCACAGATACATTTTTTTACATCATCTGCTTAAATTCTCCATTTATATTTGTCGATGGTCTTTTCGTTAACATTTTACGTTTTCGATATTGATTTGGAGACCACAGAACATTTTTGTTTTCGTTTTCGCTTTAGCAGCTTATTATAGCCTTAAATGGTTCGATTTTCTTTGAACTTGAACTTATGTCACCCATAGATTTTACCTTCAGTTGTTTTTTTTTTAACCAAAATAATGGTAGATATACCTACCTGCCATATTTGTATCAAAAATAATTGAAAATAAACCCTTTTTACTAAAGGTATAGATGTAACTTTTGGTGATTATAATAGTGGACTTTAAAGTCACAGTGTTATCATGCATTAGAGCCAGTACCTAAGACTAAGTCATGCATTTAATTTTTGTAATCGAATCAGCAAAAAAAAAATCACTAATTTTGGTGTATACATATGTTTATAATACGTATGTGCACAAACTCCTACGCTTTAAAAAAAACACACAAACAAATCAATGAAATGTACATATGTGATTCATTGACAGTGAGAAAAATTTCAATAGACTCTCACTATGATTATTTATAGCTTTTGAGGAATTTTATCAAAGATGTACATAGAGATAACACATCCGCATATCTGGTGTAGAAATATTTAAAATGGTTCAAATGTCAAAAAAAAATGATGGTGTTATAAATTGGAAAAAGATTTATTTTAAATATTTGCAAAAGTTAACGAAAATGAAGAAAATTAGATAAATTACATACGAGCGAAGTCAATTGAACTTTTAATTGAATGATTTTTAAAAGTTATTTAGAAATTTATTTTTCATTTAATTCAAATCATTTTACAAACATACTCTTATGTATAATCTTTAAGAAGATTTCGATTTATTTGGTAAGTAAATGATGTCCTGCTTTGGATCATGTACGGAAGTGGTGAGCAGTCCCATATGCCTTTTTGAATTCTTAAAGATAAACATTACTGCAGATATCTTTGAACAGCATGTAGTGCCTTTAGATCCTCTAGCGGATCCAAATTTTATTTTGAAAATAATTCATAAATCATGATAAAAAAATTACTTACTTCAAGTATAATTTTTTCTTTTATTGCTAAGTTTAATTTTTTGTTTGACTCGTCACCAAAAAAAGCAAACAACAAAAAACTGCAAAATAGAAAAAATGATACATGTGTAAGGTTTAAACTTAAAAGAGCAGTTACGCAATAATTTTATACAAGGGTGTACCTTCAAATTATTTATGTATATACTAATTCTAACCAGTAAAATATGTTGGTAGTTTAAGTGTTTTTTGGCAAAATAATATAAGCTTCAGATTTGGAGACAATGTTTTTTTAACAAATTCATTGTTTGGGGGCTATTAATAGGTCACTTAAAAATGTGTTTAATAAATATATTTTATTTATTTTTTTTACTTTCATTATATACTTTTGAATTCAGTTTAAAATTGTTTTCTTTATGCACATTAAAAAGTATAAATATCTTTGGCGCAAAATTTTAAATAACCTGATTTTAAGGTAATACCTTGACTTGATACTACTTAATAATTTACTAACTTTAATGATCTTTCCTAAAATGTTCTTAGCTTTAAATATTTTTCAACTTACATCATACTAAACCTATTTTCTTAATAAACTTCAGCTGAAAACGCCTAAAAAAGTGACAGTTCGTGCAAACAAATAAGAAAACGTATACCATTTTCACATTTTTAATTGTCAAAGTGACATTTGTATTTACTATAATACACTGAAAAATTAAAATAGGCATTTGGTGATTTTAATAAAAAGTTAAAAATATAGTACAATGCTTACTTGTTTAAAATTAGGAAAATATTGTTTTTAATTTACCATCATAATAAAAATGCTTTAATTTCGCTAAATCATCTAAAATTTTGCGCCTTTGGTTTTTGTTTTGAAAAAAACTTTATTACAGTAATCTCTCCAAATCATATGACTTTCAATCTATACTTAAAGAAGATTCTGTAGACGTTAACACTAGTCTTGCACTTTATTTATTGTTATTTTTTTTTTTTTTTAAATATCGTATACCTACACATTTTCAAAGTAAACAGATCATTAATCACAAAAAAAAATTTTATAGACGACATATTATCAATAAAGTAATCAAGCCAAAAAAAAAGTACTTCAACATCGTCATGCTCAAATACAATAATTACAACTGACCTTTAATACCCGAGTTATGATAGGACTATACCTTCATAATATTATTATAAAAGATTCCAGTTTGTACATTTCACTTGAGTTTTGTATTTTTCTTATTTTATTACAAGCAAAATCCCCTCTTCTCTCATTTGCCATGCGTTCTCGAAGGACACAACACAAAAAGAATTAAATTTTCTGTATTTCTTAATTACATTACATATTCAAGAGTCCCTATATATACAGGTGTGGCCTTCTAAATTTTGAATGACTATGCATGCATTTGAAGGATTGAATGTTTTTTTTTTCTTGTATTATATAAACACTACTGTTTTTGTTGTAAATCCTGTTTTTAAACAACACTTGGACAATAATTAGTGAATAGCTGGTGCATCTAATTTTTTTCATTTTCAAACCTCACTTTAATTTAAAAATGTAATTGGTCGTAATGTTACATATACATTATATAACGATTAAATTAATTGCATAATGTAAATTATGTAATATATACTGAAAAAAAAATAAAATTAAAGGAATCACTTCAATAAAATGGAAAAATAGTGTTTTAACATTGAAAACGATGAAATTTGGTTGGAATGGTGATGTGAAACGAAATGTTACTGTGATCTGCAACAAGACAACGAAATTCTTGCGTAAAGACAGCGGACAAATATACAGGGACAGTCATATTTATTAGATTCCCTTACAACACTTTTGAACAGTTGACCAGCTAGCCACTGTCTAGTGTCTAAATAGTTGGACATCTCCTTATTTATAAAAGCATTCTAACAGTTTTCTAATTATGTTCTCATATACTCACTGACATCCCTGTAATCTGTCAATTTGTCGAGCTTTTCGATACGTTCAATGAACATTTCATTTATTTCAGAAAACTTTTAAATTCTTTGTTCATCGAACGTAGTCAATTTAGAATAGGTTTGGACAACTAATTGCAGTGTCTAAGTCTAAGTCTAAGACAATCGATAAAACAAGTTTATAGAGAAGGTTTTCGAGTTGGACAGCTGTCCAAAGTTAGTTTTCGGAAATAAAAGAAAAATGGTATAAGGGCAATAAATAAGTCTGTTTCTTTACTTCCTATATAATACTGCCAATTTTGACCACCAATTTTATTTTGTATATGGACTTTGACGGAACTTGGGGCTAAATTGGGTAGAAAGTGGCAGTTTTGGGAAGTAAAGAAACAGACCTAATAATGCGCGAAAAAAGAATGGAGAATTTTCTAAATAATCTGTTACAATTATAAATTTCGCTCATGGAATACAAATAAATATTTATGTATGCTTTGTACATAATATGTATTTTAATTTTACAAGAATTTATTAGAAATATTTTTTAAATATGTATAGGTACTTACGCCGTCTTGACAAGCGACTTCGTCTAAAATCAACTTGTGGCAATTAATGCACTCGGAAATCGCAAGCACCTTTGGAATGCTGAAAAGATAAAAATAAAAAATACATTTATTAAATATTAACATCTGTGTTATATTTATAAATTCATTTTTAAACTTAAAATTTGAGGTACTTTATACGTGCATAGAAAAATAAAAAAATACTGATTTTGAGGAAGAAATTAGCATAATTTGCTATTTCGACCATCTTTGAACGAATTTTTAATTTTCTCAACGAAAATTGATTTTTCTTGGCGCTAATTTTTTAAATTGACAATGGGCCTTACTAATAATCAAACACTAATGTCGACTATTAGTAAAGTGCTGGGTTAAAATAAAGTGCGGGGCTTAAACGGAATCCTACTAATAACATAATTAACCTTCTCGTTAACAAATCCTCACACTTCCCTTGAATCTACTACAATTTCCATCAAGATGTTGTCAAATAAATGTCAAACTTTCTTGGATTTTCAATTTCATTAATTTTGCGTCAACAAAAATAAGTATTTAGAAAAATGAGTTCAAGTAACGAAAGATATAAATTTATTCAAGGAAACTCGCAAAATTAAGAAGCGACTGGGTATATAGAACACAATTTATAGGAAAGCACTTCTCATAAATTATAATATATTTTATATATTTTTCATTTATGTATATGCCATAAATATGTATTAAGTAACAACAAAGGATATGCTAAAAAAAAAACTCTACATAAAATAATCAGACATTTCATTACTTACTTCCATTATTATTACTTCCAAAAAAAGTAAGAAAAAAAAACAAAGAATCTTGAACTTGGTGTTCGATGGGTTCTTCTTTTCACAACACGCGTATCCGATCTGCGGGATGCATTTAGGAATTGTTTGAATTCATGAGTTTAGTGTACAGCTTAAAGATGGATTTCCATGTATTAAATTTTAACGTCTTGCTAGTGAATAACCTGGAGACTAAATTCGTTATTAGTATGCGAATGTTCTGTAATCTGGAGATTTTCGTTTAACTGTTTACTAAATTTGGTTATTAGTAAGGTCCATTGACATTATTGCTTTTAAATCCTATATGGGTTAACAATTACATACTTTTTTTAAAAAATTCACAAACACGTCAAACTCAGAATCGAGAAAATTGATAATTTTGGATAAGTCTCCGCTCTGTTTTCGCAAAAGTGACATTTCAGTTTTATTTGTGTTTATATTCGTTGTTTTTTTTTATTAATGATTAAAGCATATAGTACGCTGCTGATTCGAAACGAAATTTTTCTGTGATCTCGAAACCAGACAACTAAAAGCTTGCGAAACTACAAGGGAAAATATTCTTGGAAAGTTTCACCAATTCCAAAAACAAAACAAAACATAAACGCAAAAAATGATAGAAACCCATAATTTAAGAAAATAAAAAAAAAATAAAAAAAAAAATAAAAAAAAAATAAAAAAAAAATAAAAAAAAAATAAAAAAAACACGAATAAAACTCAAATCGTCACTACAATGCTTGTACTGACTTTCGACATGATGATTCTATTGCATTAATAAATTTCTGAAGGAACTACTGGACGTAGGAATATGGTTATATTATAATACCGAAATGCGCGGAACACAACAGGATTTCTTATGACGTAAAAAAAGCTTATTTTGGAATTAGACTAGTTCTGCATTGTAGCGACTAAATGTCATTTTTCCGCACAAAATAAATAGGTAGTCTATATAATTAATTCAGACTGCGAAGACTTCTCCAAATAATCTGCTACAATTATAAATTTCGTTCTACGAACTTTTCTATAAAATGAGGATAAATAATTTTGCCTTAACTTATAGATCAAAAAATCAGTATTTTTGAACAAATTTTATTAAAAGAATGAGATCTCTTAAATCCATTCATCAAACCATAGGGTAACCTAACAAAACAATCATAAACAATAGTGTTTGATTATAAATAGAAACATTGTGAAGCATTAAAAGAATACACAAGATTTATTTACGAACCCTGAAAATATTTTACTTAAATTTCAATTTGATTGCAATTTTAGATTTTCAACTTGTTTAAACAAAATTGTTTAATAAAGCAGATTCAAATGAAACTTAAAATGCCGATATTATATTTCAACAAAAACCATAATTTATATGTATGTATATCCAATTTTGGAATGTGTTCATAAACTAATTTAAATATTAGAAATTTTTTTCATTTCCAATATTTTGTCTCTTAACAAACGCTCGTTTGGTGTATGTAGTATGTAGTCTATAATGTACCTACATATGTGTATGTATGTAAGTATTACTTTTGTTATTTATCGACTTATTATACAAAGTATTGGCTGTAAAAACGAAAATAACCAAAAAAGCAAATATACGAAAAACCATTGTAGCGAAAGAACACTTGCACATGTACTCCGCTCCACAGTAGCTAGACTATACACGTAATGTTTGATTTTCCAGCTAAATGCGTTGAATACCAGAAAGTTATTTCATAGTTTTGATTTTGTATTTCTGTAAACATTCATACATACATACCTACATAGTAATACATACATATATTTCAAAGACTTCAATTCGAGAAAATTTATTAAATGAATAAATACGATAAAATGTTGATTCAACAAAAATTTGATATTTGTATTGATTTTAATATAAAAAATTCAACACTCATATGTAGATACATATATGTATAATATATATATATATAAGTAAAATAATAAGTTATATACATACATAAAAAAGATTCACCAGAAAAATGTGTCACTTTTGCTGTTAAATTTCTTAACTTATAAGATGGATTTATTAGTAAATATTTCCAACATTTAGTTATTTAGTGAAGTAAAAACAACAAAAATGAAATTCTCTTTTTTAAGGTTATATTTAGGGTATCAACTATCAATTAAGCGCTTTATGGCCTAATATTTTCATCGTCTAGCCTTTAAAAGGTGAAATGGGGTTAATGCAAATAATAACTATATAAAATTAGATTCGCCAACACTGAAGATGCAAAAAGTATTAACTCCAAAACTTTATTTCACCAAACAACAACTACAACACTGAAAAATAACCCTACAAGAAGAAAACCGATTCCTGTCAAAATTTTATGTCCCTCAAGTTAGCAGACCAAAGTCAGCAGAACAAATTTTTTGTGACGTCATCATAAGGCGCTAATTAAGTGCTAATTAAGTACCCAACAACAAAATTAAGTGCTCCAGTACTTAATTTGAGCTAGCCGAGCACCTAAATAATCAAAAAGATTTGGATCGAAAAAAGTTGAATTGTTCGAGAAAAATCGAAATTAAGTTAGCAGAACATCGTTTTGTATGGGAAATTAGAAAAATATTTTTTTTTTTTGAAAAAAACTATTTTTTTGAAAAAAACTATTTTTTTGGAAATTTTTTTTTTGATTCCTAGAGCACTTAAATAGCTCCTAAATACTAGACCAAATTTTTTTTTTCCTTGTATATTAAGTATTTTCCGGTAATTGGTCTGCTAACTTGAAATCAAGTTAGCAGAACATTAGTTTACAACAAAAGTACTGGAGCACTTAATTTTTTTGTTGGGTACTTAATTAGCACTTAATTAGCGCCTAATGATAACGTCACAAAAAATTTGTTCTGCTGACTTTGGTCTGCTAACTTGAGGGACATCAAAATTTTAATTATACAGACAATTTAACGACGAGAAGAAAATAGGCCTGTTCAGGAAAATGAGATCTCAGCAATCTCAGTTAGGATTCCTCAGCAAAATTTCTCAGCTTTGCTGTCAAAACTCTGAGGAAAAAAAATCTTGGATTCGCTTGCTCACTTTTTGAGTGAGAAAAATCTCTGAGATATCATTTTTCTGAACACTCCAAATGAATAACGAACGAGAAAAGACTAAAAATTTTTGTGTTAGTTAAATAAAACTTTCGACTGTCAAAATATATTTACAGAACGATAAATGAGAGTACCCACACCTGCGACGATGCGATTAAGAGAATCTCATGTAAAATATATTGACAGCGGAAAGTTTCATCGTTGTTCCGAATGTTTCGCGTTGGTTTGGGGAGTTTTAATTAGGTGTGTTCCTTTACCTTAAAACTCTGTGCATTTGTGTGAATTTCTACGTCATTTTATTTTTTTTTAAATGAACTTTGATAGACTTTGGTGTAGAAATTCACAGAAAAGCACAGAGTTTCAAAGTAAAGGAACTAGGCTATTGTTTTGCTTTTGTTAATGAAAATAAAGTACCTAACTTTATTTGTTTAAATTCTTCAACTGTTTAGTCTCTTAACTTTTTTATAATAAGTTTTCAATGTACATATGTATGTATATTTTAAAATTAAAGGTAAATAACAAAAAATGATTGAAAAAAAAAATTGAAAAAATGTTGCTACCATTGGAAAACTTAAAACGTCTGCTATTTTTTGTGGGCAAGAAGAACTGTTCAAATCAGCAGACATCAAGTTGTCGCAGTTTCTTTCACTTTTAACTTGAAATTGCTAAGCATATTTCTAATTCTATTTAATATTAGGTGTGTTCGTTGACCCCTTAAGTCACCCTAAAGCGTTTTTGAAAAACCTGAACTCACCCTGACAATCACATTCTGTGTTTTTTGAGACCTATGGTCGCACTGAACTCTCCCTAAACTAGACCTAGGTTTTTTGCTGTGGCGAGTTGAGGTAACGAATAAACTGCCAAAGTGACATGAGTTGTGGGGCAATTATTTTGTTGTGGATTTGGTGTTGTTTTCATTGACAAGTTGTCAAGAAAACCTGGGTCAACCCTGGATGAAGTTCACCGAACGAAACTATTATAATAATAATAATATAATTTATTTATTGAACTGAAATATGTATGTATATACAATTGTCTCTTGATTTTATTAAACATAATATTACATTGATATTTTATTTTGTTTTGGCATATAAGGGGCCTAATGTTCGAACATCTGAACTGATAAGATACTATTTTATTACGCAGACAGAGGTTGGTGACTCCGGAAGCTCGGCTAATCGGTAGGGTAACCGCTATTAGAAATATAATAAAATTTCGACTCATGAATAACTCATGCCCGATTACGAAATCCGCAATATTTGACTACCGCGGGCGCGGGGGAATCTAGTATTTTTCACATTTGTACCAAATTTATGTTTTGTTTTTGAAGCGGAACGCTTTTGGAACTGATATAAAAGGAAAATGCATGTATGTACAGATTCTAGAGTTCCGAATATGAAAAAAACTGGTGGATTCAGTCATTGGATCATTCAGTCATTTGAGTTTGAGAAATTTCGTTATCCGGGATTTAAAAAATCGAGATTTTGTTATTAGAGATTTTGGTTTAGGGTGGTACTCTCGGTTTTTTTTCACAAACCTTTGATTTTAAATTAAACTTTATTTCGTTGTCTCCGATATTTTAGTAATGACTTAACAAAACAAATAGCGACGTTGAACATGTTTTATTTTTATCATCATCAGTCTCAAGTGACTTATCCTTTTTTTCTTTCAACAGGATAGGTTAATTATTTTTAATCCTTTTGGGGAAAATTACATTATAGTAATTAGATTAGTTTGTTTTTTTTTGTTAAGTAAAAGAAAAAATATGAAAATGTTGTTTTTTTATTTTTTACATTTCGATATCGATAGCTAAGGTATTACACATGTATATAAATAAATTTTCGTGTATAACATAAAAGGTGTGTAAATGCAAATTACTTTATTCTCATGGGACCAATACGACATGGAAACGTTGAAAAAAAAACTTTTTGTTTTTAATTTTAGGTAATAACTGCAATTTCATTTCACTTCATTTCGTTTATTTATTTACAAAACCCTTAGAGACAATTTCTCGCATGTATGCAAAATTTAATCTAAAAGTTATTAAGAATAATTTACACGTGTATGTAGGTTAGGTAATAGTTACATATTATAGATACTAAAAAATATAAAACTATGAGAAAAAAAAGAAAGATAATTGTTACCGCCACATGACAACACCCTCAAATTATTTTTATAATAAACCTTTTACATTGTATCTATTGCATTGTTTATTCAAACTCTTCTGGTACTTTTTTTTTAATTTGTTTTCATTCGATTTAAAACGAAAATTTTCCACTAATCGATGACAAATAACTCAATGAATTTTTTGTACGATAAAAATTTTCAATTTTGTTTGGCTCGCCGCAAACTGCCATAATTTTTCCGTTGGCTATAAAAAAACCACCAGGAAAAAGTTATGATGTTAGACAGACAGTAGTGATCCACACACTTCCTTTTATATTTTTGTTGGATTTCACATCTTTTCATAGACACGAAAGATTCATATCCTTATAAATTAGTATCTTTGAACTGGACCCTGAAAAAAAGTGGATGGAAAACGTTGAGAAAATGGAATGAACCGAAATGCAGAACTTAAAATATATGAATTTTTTTTCGAAATTCCACTTCACAATTACAGTACACCGAAATTTATTTTCGTATAAGAATTCACAATAAGTCGAATGCAGAACATGAGTCAAAAACTCGTAAGAATTAAGACTCTCCCAAACCAACGCGAATCATTCACAATAATAAAAAATATGACAAACACACAACGCTAAACAACAACAAAAAACTGTCGTCGAAGAATGTTTCGCGTTGGTTTGGGAGAGCCTTTAAATGCAAAAAAACAATAAAAAAGTGTTCTTTATTTATGAGGTACTCAGATAAATAAAACTTCTATTGATTAAAAGTTTATTGGATTTGAAGAAATAACAGAGTTTAAAATGTAATATGCAACTCTTCAAATTAAACATCCTGTTTGAAGAAGATAAAAACTTCTGAACTACAATAGTTTTCAGACTTTATTCCATTGAAGTTAAATGTAACCTGAACTTAAAAACAAAAAGAAGAAGTACAATGTTGCACAACAAACAATAAAATCAGACAAGAAACTCAACCCATCTAAATCAAATAACCACACCGCAAGTAATTATTTAAAGGGCGAAACCTTCTGCCTTAACTATTATCATCTCTTTAAAACTAAAACTTATACAAAATCCTTTACTCCCAGAGTGTTTGCAATATTTGAAGTCTTAAATTTCAACTGCAATCACTTCTATATAAAATTGATTTATAAATAATTTTTATCTTAAATGCAATTAAAGAAGAAATATGAACTGAAAACAGAATGATAAAAGTATTGTGATGATGCATGGGGAATAAAACATTCAAGTTACTGTTGCAGTTCATTTGTATAGACCCAGATGACGTTTTCAAGTTTAAGACAGAGACATACAAGAATGACAAACAATAAATCACAACGGCGGCGACGGCGACGCAAGCACGACGCGACGCTATCAGACACTGACTGGTTAGGTCAAGTTCACATTCATTTTATTGATACTCGCAACAAAAAAATTAGTTTTCTGATCTTGTTTTTTCTTAAGAATCACAGTTTTTGTCACAATAATATCTTCATTTATAGATACAGAATATTTTGGTTTTATTATTAACTAATGCACATATATATCTATCGAGACTTGAGTGCAAGAATTAGGTAAATTGATAAAAAACATTTTTATCAATCAGCTTTCTTTCGGTCTATTTATTTAATTACATCTTTCTGTTTGCTTGCCTGTTTGGTAAATATTTTGTATTTTCAATTTAAGATACAATTTCCCAATAAGCTCCGACCTGGATTATAACACGTTTGTTTTTGCACAATAAAGAACAAGTTAAAAAAATCATCAAATTTCTGCCATAGAAAGCATATAGAAAGACTGGTAGAGTTGAGTGAGGAAAATCCTCAGCACCCAAAGGAATGTATTCAAAGCCTGTCCTTACAAAATGATAGAACAGAATATTTTTTTTTCATCATGATTGCCTTTAAAACAAATTCTACAGAGGACATTTCATTTTTAATTTAATAGAAATTATCTACCGCAAGAATATTTGATACATTTATCAACGAAGAATTTGTGGCTGATAGAAAATATTATGGGTATCAACATTTTTGACAACCGCATAATACCAAGTTTATCAATTGAACTATTCGCCTAAAATCTGTATATCATTTACAGTTTATCAAAAAAATTTTTAAATGATTCACCAAATAATACGAATATATTAATTTTGTTGTTAAATATCAAATCTTTATCAAAATCTACTGCTTTTAACAAGAACTGTTTAATATTGTCAGTTTGCACATACTTATGTACATACATATGTATTTACTCTATCTCAAAAAATGTGAACTTTTGCACCACACACTTTCTTACGTAATCAGAATTTTCTGTAATTTGAGCTTGTCCAAATAGCATGTGTTACACTCACTAGCTTTTGTTTTCTTTTTATCTCTATAGTGTTTAACTTAATTACTTGTTACGCTGCTGATGAGAAACTAAATTTTTCTGTTGTCTCCAATATGACATCAAAAAATGATTACGGAAATCACAGCGGAGAATCACCTATTGAAAGTTTTAAAGCTTGCAAAAAATAAAACAAATGCAGTTGCAGTTAGTTTTTTATTTCCTGGTGCAAAATTTTAGCAAAATTTATACTGCACATATTTGTTCTTTGTATAGTATTAATTTATTTTAATTTAAGGGAAACCAAAAGAACATATACGAATATATAAGAATAAATAATTTATCAGAACAGTTCATATTAAGATACTCAGGCTATGGCAGGCAGAGTTCCACTTTCTTTTTTTCTTTCAAAATGACAATATTATTAAATTCGTTTCCAACCTCAACCCCAGTGTAAATTCACTTTACAAAACAACTAAAAATGGATGCAATTTAAATTTTGACAGTTCGAAGTACAAATTGCGAAATTTTCGAAAAAGAATTAGGTAATTGTAATTTTATTTCGAGTTAAATTGAAAATCGATTTTGATTGAAATGCAGAACATGAACGATTAGGCACTTAGTGCCTGTTTACAAAGTAATTTTACTGAAAGTCGTTTTACTGAAAGTGTGTCTACACATAAACAAAAACCCATTTCAGCTCAATCTACCGTTCCCTATCTCACAGGCTTAAAATTCATGAATATTGCACTCACACAATACAATATTACTTGAATTTGAATAGAATATTACTTGAATCTGGAGCATCGGTGAATTTTGGGTGGAACCTACCTTCAGTATGCCTATGTAAACAGGCACTTACGGACTACGGTCGTATTTATAAACGTTGTCTTACTTTGATCTGCCGTCCAAGTTATATGGATAAACATTTTTATTTGATGTTTAAGAGCTATCTAACTTATTGATTCAAAATAGCTTTTAACGGCCTTTAGTCCTACAAAAATTTGGCGTTTCGTCCCGGCGATCTCACTTGGACTCATCAGTTGACTAGTGAGGGCCTTTGTCAATACGCAATTTTTTGTTAAGTTCAGTTCATCATACATAGATTTCGTGACGAATATCTAGTGTGAACTATATCCAACTTAGACAACGGACTCGGTAAAAATAAAACATATTTTCAATATTTCAAACTAGTTTCAACTATCTAGACAATGTCTAACTGGCTGTTAGTTTACTGATTAAGGTTACGGTTACAGTTGATGCGTATATTCTGAGAGGACAAACAAAATTCAAGTTCCACGCTTTAAGTTCATTACAATATGTACTTGTGCGTCAGAACAGATCATGTGTTCAAATCAATATGATTTTGTTCAAGACTTCGTTAGAACTGATAATGGGTAGTGACGTATTATTCCTATCTAAAAAAAGCAGTTTATTAAATTCAAAACATTGACTGTAACCACCCGGTACTATGATGAATTATTCTGGAAAATTCGTCAGAACATTTGTATAATTTTTAAGCTTCGTTTCTATTTTGGCACAAAGAAAAAAACGATAATTCTTCAATTTTTCCAATCTCTGCAATTTCGTTTACCCGGGCCACTAGATACGTCCCCCGTTATATCGGGCTTAAAAATAGCAAGGTTAAATTGCATCGTTTAAAAGCAGTCTATGTAAAGTCTAAGACCTTGAACGATTCAGAAATTATCATTTTAACAACGTAAAAAATAATGTGGCGCCACAGTGGTTAAATCGATATTTGCAAACATTTTTTTCTATAATAAATTCATAGAAACCAATTTAGGTTTATACGTTTTTTTTTTACTTTATTTTTTTTTGAGAGTTTTCTAACTCAGTAAACTTTTATTTAATTCATTTATAGATCAATATACCGAATACCAAACTTGGAAAAAATGGATGCTAACTTTAACTTGTTGGCAAAATATTAGAAAAAAACAGCTTCAAAAAATATACAACACAATCTACCCAACTTACATATTGTGACGGTCACGGCCGGTTGGTGTTACTAATCTATCTTCAAATCGCAATAAATTAATTTAAAAAATTCAAAAGAAATTCCTGTTGGAAAGCATTTAAGTATTTAATATTCCAGGAGGTTCACATAAATTTATGTTATCAGGGGAAATTCTGTTCATATGTCAAATGATAAATTAAAATAAATGAACGGATATTTATTTCTCTCGTAAGAACACGAATATGCATTTCTTAAGGAAAACCCCATATTCATTTTATCAATTCTTTATATACATATATTTGCATTTCAAAAGTGTTTCTTAATTTTCAAATTTTCCCTTAATAGATTTTTGTAATAGTTTTGAGTTTTATTAGACAAGTGTTTGTCTCCCCATTAGCCATGTCAGTCACAACAGTCAGCCTAAACAATGGCAAACAATCGCATCGCACACCCTTTATGATGTTCTTCTCAATCCATCGTGACATTATGGTTAGTCATTCAGAGCCAAAACGAACAACTATTTTTAATGCCTTAAACGCTATTGTTTTATAACCCTCTTGTACATTTTGTCGCCCCTATAGTTTCTCTGTCTGAATAGCTGGCTGGCTGGCGGCTGGCTCTATGTTGGCTGGTTGATATCATTTTTCTTTATTTATTTTTTTTTTTTTTTGAAGTTTTGCCAAAATTTGTAGTACGATTTGTGCTGGCACGAAACCAATAATAAACACAAAACATTTTACACAATAGGACAAAAGAGGGAGCTAGGAAGCTATAGTGAGCTATAAAGCTTCGATCTCGGGTTATTTGTTGGACGGCTACAACAATTTTATCTACACATATACACTTTCTCTATTGCGATTTATATTCCTTAACCTTCGACTTTGAATTGTCTCATTTGATTTATGACTTTCCGGTGTCTGTGATTATATTTTGTGTTTCTTTTTTATTTATTTAATTGACTTTAACCCTATTCAAGTTAAGTGTCCTTTCTTATATATTGAAACTGGGTTAAGAAAAATTTAACTCTCTAAGTTGTGTTTTAAGGACAATTATCCATATATTCATAGCCCAAAAGGTCACGATTTGCTAATAAATTGCTTGGTATCCTTGAAGACGGTGGTGTATATGTAGAAATATATAAAATACAACACACAACAAAACTGTACGCGCCTACGTTTATAGAAAATTTGCATGAAATTACCTACCACTCAGCTAAAACTGTAACATGATATCCCTCGGTAAAAAAAAAATAAAATAAATAAAAAAAAAAAAAGTCGATGGTAGGTGGGTGGTAGAGAAGGCAATTGCTTTGACTTCTTGTTTAAAAAAAACAAAACAGGGTGAATAATGCAGTTGTATGTATATAGAGAGGACGAAGGGATATTTGCAGTAAACTTGGCGCCAGTCAATTTTTTTTGTGTCGATTTATATGTATATGTAAATGGAAATGTGGTCGTATAACGACATACAAGTTCTTCGTCTAATTGGTGTTATTTTTCAAAGAAGTGTGAGTTAAGGATATACATATGTACATAAATTTGCAAAACAGGAATAAAAGTTCCTTGAACTCGTATATGTTTATATCTATACAGGGCTACAGCTAATAATAACATGGGAAAGGTTAGTTTGGTTTTTATTGACCGTTTTGTGCGGTTGTCGGGTCAGTGTAAAAATTGTTGCTTTTTTATATGATGTCTGAAACACTTCACACAAGCAAAAGGAAATCATACGCAAATCTTTTTTTTTGATGATAAAGTTCATGGTAAATTTTAATGAAAATATGTTTATTCTTTTGTGAAATAAAAATAGGTATAAATGTCTTTATTTGACTTTTAATTTTTTTTGATACGGACTCATTAGCGGACAGAGGAAAGTGTTCAACGGCAACACTATTTGCTTGTCACAAATTTACTTGACAGATTGTAGGTCTGTTAGCAATTACTTGCCCGAAACTGTCAGATTGTAGCAGTTTTAATTTTTTTATATGAACTTTGACAGTCTTTTGGGCTAAAAATGGTAGAAATGGGTAGGTTAGACGAACAAGGTTTGTCACACACATTTGCTTGTCATCGTATTCATATAAATATAAAACCCTTTTTAACATATTTTATTTAGTTATTTAAGTTTAATTATTAGAGGAATCTTTTCTTTTATTTAGACAAGGAACAATAGATATCAATCTCAGGAAGAAGATAGAGAAGACGAACAAATAGGTCTCGCAATTCTGTCTCTCTCGGCTACAGACTAAACGGCTGGATCGATTTTCTTTAAACCTCGTACTTCGTACCTTTCGTTTTTTTTACATTCTCTTTTTAAGACCAAAAATACCATATGCCTGGCAACCCTTATTTAATGCAAAATTCAGGCTCGTGGAGAACCTGAAGTGAGTTGCATTTTTCAAATCATAAACGAAAAATTTAGTTTCGTTTTTCGGTATGCTATTCGACGAGCGAAATTGATAATTGTAGTAGAATATTTGGAGAAGTCTCTCCTCTTTTTTCGCACAAAATAATGTCATTTTCGAATGGATTTTCGGAATGTTCTATTCCTTTTTGATTCCAATCAAATGTATAAAAACATGGATTTTCTAAATTTAAACAATCATTCACGAATGTCGCCATTTAAAAAAATGGTTCTTTCAAGGATTTATCACTATCTACTGTGTTTTCCTTTGTATATTGCTTAATAAAATTGGGAATATAAAAACATTCTGAATACATTACAAACCACCAATCGAAGGCTATGATCGGGGATCTATCCAAAGCTATATCCGGATAGGTTTGTGTTGTTGTAATCCCTTGTGAGTTGTGACAAAACATTAACCCATCGTATCCGAACATTTTTAGGGTAGGTTGATACCTATTTGATAGATCCCTGAATTTTGAAAATGAAAATTAGTGTTCTTCATTTGATTTTCTGAACGTATATTTAATCCACTTTTTTATGCGTTGTGAAATTGGTGCATTTGCAGATAGTTTTGTATTTCTTGGTACAAAATGTAATCAAACTTTATATTTGTGTTCGTTTTAGTTTTTATTTATTATTATTTTCGTATAGGAAACATAAGAACATACGAATACAAAATTCAACACAATTCATACTCACGCCGTCAGGCAAGTCTAATTTATTTCATTTTTCTCGCAAAATTGTTCGGCTTATTATTTCTTTAGAGTTCCGCTTTCTTTTTTCCCTTATAAATGCCAATAATAATGAATCCATTTTCATCTACATTGTAATTTAACTTAAAAGAACAATTAAAAAATGAATGCACCTTGAATTTTTACATTTTGAAATTTTCGAAAACGAAGGAATTTCATTTAAAGTTAAATTGTCGTTATATATAATAATTTTTTTCGCATAAATCGCTGAAATTTTATATATAAGGCTTTAATTTTATTACTTAACAGGAATAGATCTGCGTATATTTTGAGAACTCTTTTTGTATTGAACTTTTATTTTTTTAATTTTATACTAATTATTTATCTAAGGAACAGTCGTATAAGTCACAATTAAATGGCCCATAATTTAGTTTCTTTCAAAAATGTTCTTAAATTTTGTAGGGGAAATAATGTCCAATATACATATAATCAAAACTGAAATATTTTCCTCAACAAATATAGGATTTTATTTGTACTCGTATGAAAGAAAAGTAAATTAAACAGCGGGACAGAAATGAAATACCACAAGTCCAACGCATGAATTGAAAAAAAAAAAAAAAATATGTCACAGATCAGAATGATTCAGTGCGACTCTTACATGAAGAATCTAAAGCAAAAAACTTATACGCCAAAGCCAACCGATATGAGGCACCCCACAAATCACAATTTGTGTGCGGAAAAATGCAAGCATGCGGCGACCAACCAACGTCAATTGGTCTATTGGAGTGCTTAGCTTAGCTGTATAGCATTATAGCAACTACCTACATACTGCACGAGGGGTGGTGGCAAACTGGAGGTGGTATGGTTTGTTCTATTTATTCTTGTGGGTTAAAGGAAATTATGTACAACGTCTTTGATTAATGGAAATCATTTCATACTTGTATATATTATGTACATATATGTATAGTATGTAGATATACATACTTATACTTATCTAAACCTGCTCTCAAGGTCTATATATTATGGTCTTCTCAGTATTTTATCTTTTTTATTTTATCTCAATTTGTTGGTTATGATTAAATGATAAAAAATTTTTCTTGCCATTTGCTATCGGATGATCTTATAATGGGAAAACTATATGTTAATATACAAAGAAAAAAATTGTTTACTACAAGAAATCGATAAATTAATAATTTAAAGAAGCTCTCAGCTTCGTTAAAAAAAACTGTCATTAAAAATTCACAAAATGTTTAAGTTTTTATTGGTCGTTGAACTTTTCTTTTCAATGGCGATGTGTTATTCCGTTTAATTGTTGAAGATACCCTTCTTTTCAAGACAAGACAAGAAAAAAAGACAGTTGTAACATATTAGTACTTGAGCTGAAATAGCATATGGACGAGAAATTTCCCGGAAGTCCATTGTTTATGGAAATCCTACTTCTAGCAAAGGCATTGATGCCATCAAATAAAACTATTCACAATGACCCCATATGTACATTTTACTGCACAGGCCCATGCAGTCGTAAATTTCCAAAAGTAACAGAGAGGCAGCAGCCACACCCTGACAACTAAAATTTAAAAATAAAAACCCATTTAGTATGTATGTACATATGTATGTACATTTATATTTAAGGAAGCAGTTCCATTTCATATCCTTTGTTTCCTTACCACCACTTGAGGAGTGTTGTTTTTTTTTTTTCCAAAAATGAGCTGTTTGTGTAAGTTGTTTTTTTTTTTGTTAGTGCACCAACCTACAAAATGAAAAAAAAAATAGTAAAATAAAACAAAACCGTATGAAACATGCAAATAAATAATAATCATCCCTAAAAAAGAAGAAGGAGGGGTCACACTTCCATAATATTTCCTCCATATGGTGGGGTTTATGTTCCGTATGTACTTTTATGCATATACCATACGACTATACGAGTCGCTTTGGAAGCGTGAGTGACGCTCTTTTAAAATAAACATTATTAATTAATAATTAGTATTCAACTTGTCCGCTTACAGCATACCCGATATGAATGTGAAAAAATGAATTAATAAAATGATTCCTCTTCAATTTAAAACTGTACACTATACGAGAGTACGGGTATACTATATATACCCTCTCTCAAGCTATTCATCCGTTCATCCATCAAAAGTCAGGTCACGTCTTGTATACAACACAACTCCGAAAAATTAAAATTTGTTATGGCTGGAAACAAATTAAGGACGAAGCAATTTAATTATACATATACATACATACATATATACAAAGATGTCTTTGAATACTTTAATTTTGTAAAAGAAAAAACTTGAATTTTCTTGAAAAAAAACTTTATATTTATTTGCTGAAAAAATATTTAGGTCATAAAATCCAAGCTCTTAGGTCAGTTTATTCATGTCCCTCAAGTTAGTAGAGAAACTAAAATTCTTGTAAAGGGTGTTTTACTAAGGGTATTCACGCGTCGTAAGTTTACAAATTGTGAAAAATGATACGTTTACACAAAAATTTACATGAACGCCCTTTTGATTCATTTGGTTAAATGCTATATAATCGAATCAGCTTTTCGTTAAACGTCAAATATTAAACTTCAAAATATGTATACAAATACATAAGCGTGTTCAGATTTCAAAGTTATTTTTAAATGGATAACCTCTCCCAAACTAACTTGAAATCGGAGCCGCCGAATGTCTCGGAAGGGAAAAAATGTAAGACACAAAAGTCAAGTTCTTTTTAAGACTGACGGAAATTAGATGAGAAAACGATTTCGGGATTAAATGTAGACCTGTAATAGTCGCAAACTCATGGCAATGATCGAACGAAAATAAGCGAATACAAGAAAAATCATATAGCACGCCCATAATGGTAGATATATATACTTTTCCTTCAGTAATCACTTTAGTTCACTTTCGTTTTCGGTCAACTCAACTGAAATTTAATGAAAGAAGAATCAAAAAAATAAATGGTTCCTTTCACTTCGATGACAATTCGGAAAGCTTAACAAATACAAGTAAAAACATTTACTTGGAGGATTTTAACCAAATTGTGTAAATTATTTCTCAAACAAAATTTGACAGTTCATTAACCAAATGGTAAACTTAACCAAATGGCAAACTTAACCAAATGGTAAACTTATGCAGTGTTTTACATCATTGCGTGAATACCCTTATTATTTTTAACGAGTTAACTTGTTTCAGTTAATTTTATCTGTCAAACCAATTGTCAGATTGCAAGCTGTCAGTGTCATTTATAATAAAACAACGTTAACAAGTTTTAGAAATTTGGTTCAAAGGTTATCATCCATTTTCTGAATTCCACTTATTGTGAATTTACATGAAAGTGAATTTGGGTGTTCTAAAATTCGTCCGTATTGTTAATTGTTAATTGTGAATGAAAATACACTTTCTGCATTTCGTTTCATTACATTTTCTGAACAAACATAGCATATAACTGTGAAATTGTTGCAGTTACAATAAGTTTTGTATTTCTTAGTTCAAAATGTAATCACACTTTATATTTGTGTTCTTTTTAGTAATAGATATATTAGATTTTTCTCGTAAAATTGTTGACCTAATTTTTTTTCAAAACATTCGGTATCTTTTTTCCTGCGAATAATATTGCATTCATTTTCAAAAAAATAAAAAATGGATGCACCTTCAATTTTTACAGTTCGAAGCATAATATGTCGAAATTTTCGAAACCGAACAAATTGTAGAACATAAAATTTTATTTCGAGTGAAATTGAAAATCGATTTCAATTCGATTGTCAACATATTTTACGATCACAAATGCTTGAAAAAGTGTTCAAAAACTTTGTCTGACATTCTTCATTTTTTTTTTACATCGCGTTTGATGCAGAAATGTGAAAAATCGGTGATGGAATCTACCCTACAAATCATTCGATCTTCTTATAGGCATTAAGTTAAAAATTTGTCTACTTGTTTGATTAATTAACAAACAATATGAAGTTAAACATCGCACTCTTCTACCATTATAATATAAAGGTTTCATGGCTAGGTGATCGTCTTACTTAAAGTGCGTCGAGTCGTCTAATTTAATGGAAGAGCGAAGGTCAAATTGCACTGACGCGTGTAGCCACGTTAAAATGAAAAAAAGGTGAAAAATCAATCTTGTGCTTGTATAGCCAGAAAAGATTATAAATAAACTAAACCAGCATGAAAACACTACTAGAACACGAGTAGCATTATACTGCATGTACATATACATTCGTTTTCTCAGATTTTAAGAATATTATTTAAAAACACAAATTTCTTAACTGATTTGAATTTCACAATGTAAACAAACACAGCATTTTTTTTTTTTATAAATTCCCCAACAGCTTGCAAACAGCTTTATTTGGCGATCATTGCATACATGTTCAATTCATACATTTATCTTACCTACTACATATGTAAATACAAAACTGAAATAAATAATTAAATTAAAGATACACAAAGGTGAGATAGATTGTTGGCATTTTGTTTGAACTTTTAGTCAGTTGGAAAAATTGCAATTAAACGTTTTGCTGTGCTGTTTTGTTGCCTGTTGGTGCAGTTAAATGCCAAATTCTATCTCTTGGTGTCTGAGCAAGAAATTACCAAACGCAGGTAATGTCATAAATCTTACAAAATATCGAGAGAATTGAATAAAATGAATGATGTTATTATCGTTGGTCATTAAAAATTGTGTTGAACTTTTTTTGATGAAGCAAAGCGGTTCACTCATTAAGGCTCTAGAAGAAAGGAAGTAAGACGGATAAGTTTGCGAGAAAAATCTAATCTGACATACCGTGAGTACCTAAATATGAATTGTTCTTATGAATTATTTATTCTTGTATTCGTATGTTCTTATGTTTTCTACTAAAATAATAATGTAGATACTAAAAAGAATGTTTGAAAAGAAAAGTTTGTTTACATTTTCCACCAAGAAATACAAAATTAACTGCAACTAGACCAATTTCACAAATGATTCACAAAGCATAAGCATACATATATGAACATCAGTTTTTATTTTCGAAATTCCAATTCACAATAAGCATTTCGAATGATTTGAAGAACATCCAAATTCACTTTAGTGGAATGCAGAACATGGGCTTAAAACACAATTTAATTGAGACCACATAAACTGATTTACAATTTCTTCTTTTTAATTCGTTTTTTATTTACTAACATGTAGAGTGTTTTTGAATATATGTATTATATTGTAAAAAGATTCATACCTTGCCGCACACGCTTACAATTTTGACAATTCTAATCCACACAACAAAATTTCTTTCGAAGAAAATGTAAAGCTAATAAAAGCCCTTCCACACTATCCCACTGAGTATTAATACATGTCAAAAAAGTGTGAAACAAATCATGTATAATAGTGTGGAAACAAAATATGATATTCCCAGCCTACACGATTTGACATGTGTTAATACATGAGAATTTTTAGAAATGGTTCTAATTCTGTCACACATTTCATCACATTTTTATTGAGGTTAAATTAAACTGTTGTGTGTGGTCAAAAAATTAAAAGAAATTTCTCTCTCACAAATTTCGCAGTAGCATGGAATTCTTTTCCAATTTGTATTAATACTCAGTGGGATAGTGTGGAAGGGCTTTAAAGAGCAAAAGTATGAAATGAATCTTTTTACATTGCAACAACAAAAAATCTTATGAATTTAGAAAAGGAAAACACTGATTCACCTCTATTTAATTTCTTTAAATATTAAACAATCCTCATACTTTTTACATACAATACATACACTTTCATTAATTTCTTCTCTTTTTTGTATTTTCTCGCCTTTACTTTAAAATGACTACAAATGATATAATAAGATGTTTTTTTAATTTCTTTTAATCAAATGAATTTGTTATTCTTGTAATTGTTATGTTAAACTCTTTTTTTCTCTTCCTTTTTGTATTTAATTTTATGTCTTTTAATTTTTATAATAATTAAGTGTCTACTAAGCGCTCGCTGAAGATGAGCCCACAATTATGAGCTCGAAATTAAAAAAATAAAAACTTATTGATAAATACATTAATTTATTCTAGCAAAATTTGTTTGTTTTTTTATTAATTTATCAAAAACTTGCGGTCAATAAAGAACTATATTTAAAAACACTCTGAAATTAGACCACAAAGAAACCACGCTTCGTTCAGTGATTAAATATTGAACCAATAAACTTACTTACATGTAATTTAACAATAACAAGAATTGTAATCATTAGCACGATATATGTGAATGCATATCTATTGTTCATATGTAATACATAGTTGTTTTTATTTTTTTATTTGAATTATTTAAATAATTTAAACAAAGGAAACTAATGACTTGTTGTTTTTTATTTTTAATAATAATTGATGACTATTGAGGTAAATGCCAAGAATGCCAAGACTTAACCTAAAATTAGAGCTATACATATATTGTAACAATAATATTCACAAACATATACATATATAGGTATGCCTGTACATACATAGGAGTAATTAGAAAATTCCGCAACTTTATAGCAAGAAATTTTGTTTGATTTTTTAAATACACTTCAATTTTCTATTTCCTATCATAGCTTTTGCCAACAAGTTGATAGAATCGTGTGAAATATATACTGAATTTAATTATTTATTTATCTAAAACATAAGGCCAATCTTGCGGCTTTCCATTACCAATCGTATTGACATTCGACATTTGTGGATTGTATCTATTGGTTGTTATTTTTTGCTTTTGGCCACATACACAAAGCTGTCAAAACCTATAGATTTGTTGTGTTGTAATCTCTTGTGAAAACACAGCTGAAAACAGCTGATGTAATAACTGAACAAGTTATCTAAATTACAACGAAATTAATTGGCGGTTTTTTTTTCGTTCAATGCAGGCCACTGAACAAATCTCGAGCATATCGAGAGTGATCTTAACGTCCGCGAACTCTGAACCAAGTGTGTTCTGATCGCATATATATTTCATGTGTTTGTTGGCTTTTCTCTTTGCACTAAAGTTTACACTACCATACCATAATAATAATTAAAAAGTACTAGTTTTTGGATCATAAAATAGATCGTTAGCTGCATTTTATTATCCACATGATCCGATTTGGATCAGATCCCCATAATAAAACAAACAGGATCACAGTGACAGCCAGGGTATATGTCCGTCTCTTTTTTTTTAGTGCGTTTGTATATTTTTCATGTGTTTGTAGTCGTTTCTCTTTGCACTACAGTTTGCACTACCTTATCATAATAATAATTAAAAAGTATACTAGTTTTTGGATCATGAAACAGATCGTTAGCTGCATTTTGATCTGATCTGGATCAGATCCCCATAATAAAACAAACAGGATTATTGTGACAGTCAGGGTATATATCCGTCTCTTTTTTTCATTGTTTGTATATTTTTCATGTTTTTGTTGGCTTTTTTCTTTCCACTAAAGTTTACACTACGTGACCATAATAATAATAAAAAAGTACTAGATTTTCGATCATGAAATTGATCCAGAAAAAAGCAGAATTACATGTTGTTTTTGCATTTACGTGTAAAAATTTGATCCTGATCAGATCACGTGGATAGTAAAATGCAGCTATTGTTATTGTATTTACGTGTATAAATTTGATCTGGATCAGATCATGTGGATAATAAAATGCAGCTATTGTGAATATTTCAAATTTGAGTGTTCGTTGATAATTTAGTATCAAAAATAAACAAAACTATTTTTTTTGTCAAAGATTTTTTTTTTGTGATTGTGTGTGTGGCACTTGACAGCAGCAATTTTGAAATAAAATCTCCAGGAAATATTCAACTTGGAAATTATTTTTATTATTATTAATTGAAAAACAACGCACAAATATTTACTATAAAATTCACCGAAAAAATTTGACATTTTAGAAATTTCAAATCTTGCAAGTGTGTGTGCAAATCGGTGAAAAATCTTTCTTGAATCTTGCAAAATTAGCAAAATTTGTTTTGACAGAAAAAAATCGATTCTTTTAGAAAAAAATTCGATTCTTTTGTTGAAAGGAATTCGACATAAAGAACACAACGTTTTAAATGAAGCTGATCCGCGCAAAAAAAATTAATCTATTTCAATCTTTTTCCAAGATATTTCTATGCAGTTTTGTTTATGTAGGGAAAGTTGTGTATATCAATGGACGAGACATATATAGATATCTATATGTTTATATTATGTTTTGTATATGTACATATGTATCAAAATATGTGGTGTATTTTTAATAAGCGAATTTAAAACTATTCATTGGAACTGCGAAATGTTAAAAATACAAGTTTTTAATTAATAAAATTCATAAATTATAACTAATGACATAGAACCAGCAATTTGTTTAAGGCTAAGTTTTTATCGATTTTGAATTTTTTCAATTATAATAAAGTCGTGGAAACAAACATTAGATTGATTTAATAACCCAACCCGTTCTTCTTATTAAAAAAAAAAACAATTATGAACTTTGGTAATTTTTGTACATACGACTTGATGCTTCTTTTAATGGCAGCAATGTTTTAACATCTAAATCTTAAAGATCTGTCAAGTTCTTTTCAAGTTAAATATTTATGAATGGACCTATATTGAGTGCTTTTTTTTTGTTTAATTAAAACTGTTTATTTTGTCTGACCCAACCTTTAATACCTGTACACCCGATGACATTTTTTCATAGCATCGGCTTTTTTCAAAGAGTTGCATAAAGTTTTTCTCAACTTAGTCACATGTTATTGTCGTTGAGTTTTCGGTCTGGGTAAGAAGATTCAACTAGCTATAGATCAATGACATTTTTTCTCAAAAATTATATTTTCAATTTTCAAATTTGTTCAATGATCCGTTATCTTAAATTATATATATATATATAACTCCATTTATTAGATATAACTAAAGCAACTTGAAAAAGTTTCCCCGACCAGCCTTTTTGTTAATGTTTGGACTAAAGCTATCGATTGGTACTCTATTTAAACAGCTGTCATGAGATAGGTAATCTTAAAGTCGCCTCCCGGAATATATTATTTAGGTCGATTTATAAAATCACAAAAAATACTTGCACTTTTGCACTCATTATGAATGGCGTGGCGTAACTTCCGCGATAGTATATTTCCGTATCACTGTTATTTTATTTTTTGTTTTTATTTTTTATTTTTATTTTTTGTTCAGATTTTTACTTCTGTACAAAATAACTTAAACAAAATAATGTTACTTCCAATCAAATTGATTTCTTCGCCAAAGATTTCCACAACGAAATAAATTTACTTTTCAATCAAGACCGTGTTCCGTTTTATCTTTACAAGTATGTATAGATTGTTCTTAATTTAAACTTTGTAAAAAATAATCTCTATGATACATACCACCAAATTTTATTTTGCCACTATCACAATAAAAAAAAACAATTTTCTGCAGCTAAATATTAACTCCATATCCATATCATCACTTTGACACAAATCAAAGCGAATATATTAATGGAATAAATTGCAATTGCTTGCTAATTATAAATACATACAAATATATTTCAAAAATATATGTATGTACGTGCAAACATTTATTGTTGATTGTAGGCCAACAACGCATTGATCGCGTTAGTCAATCTATAAAATAAATTACACGAGTAATTTTATTATGAAATAAACAACTGAATGTGGAGTATAGGTATTCTCCATAACTGGTTTTTGCAGCTTTCGCCTCTATAATTTTCCACACATTCCATTTAAAGTGTGTTTTTTTTTTTTATTCAAGTTAAATGTTTTATTGTATGAAAGAATGAATTAATTAATTTGTGTTTAAGTGCACTGCGATTGCTCATTCTACAACTCTTCCTCCAAATGCGTACCTCTGAATAGCTAGGTACTCAAATATTTAGAGCATTTTTCGAGAGGGTCATTCTCGTTCTTCTATCTTTTGTGTTTTTGGTGCATAAATGCATGACTGCATCACATTTACTTAATATGTGGTTCAGTGCATCCTATGGTTGTTTTAACTACTAAAGCTAATGTTATCTTACTGTTTTCATTGCTTATTCAACTTAAATAGAAAAACAGTTTTTCAATAGTAAAAAAATGTATGATAGTCCATTTTTTAATTTTTTTTATTAAAAATATCGGAGCAATAAATCTGAATGTTTTTTTAAAAAGTCCGCATTCCACATTAACAACTTTGTCCACAATTCAAATGTGTTTATTCGAAAAATGGAAAACCAGGGTGTAGCGACTTACAATCTCACCCATTCCAATATGTTTCTTGTTATCTAAGGAGGGACAGGGGACCTATAATTTTCCGACGAATCCAACGAAACAAACATCAATAAAACACAAGTCATTTTTCCGCACACAATCACAATTTTTAAATACAAATTTAGGTTCCCCCACACCAACGCGAATCTTTCGTGGCGACGACGAAAACAATAATAACAACACGTGGTTGTCAATGAAAACAACACATTGTTATTATTGTTTTTGTCGTCGCCACGAAAGATTCGCGTTGGTGTGGGGGGCACTTTTCTGTTCATACAAAAAAAATAAAATTTGCCTAAAATTAATAAAAACCGACAGTTTTGGGAAGCAAACTAACAAACCTAATTATTGATCCGGGCAATTGATTCTGAGCGAAAAATGAGTGGATACTTCTCCAAATAATCTGCTACAATTATCAATTTCACTTATCGCTTAAGATACCTTTTTTCAGAATTTTTAATCAATTTTAGCAAACATTTTTTAGTAAAAAGAAATAACCCTTTGCAATGATATTTTTAGCACGCTCCAATAATTTGTATACCTACACAAATGTAGAATTCTGAGAGCGTAACGCCATCTGTTGGCGATAATATTTTTGTTAGGGACGAAATTAACCGATTGTAAATTCCGTAGTGTTGTATTTTCCCATTAACCATTCAAAATGGAATTTTCAGATATCTACCGCTGAAATTTTGCAATTTCAGGTTTTCACGATTTTTCTATTTTTCGGCCGGAATTTCCAATTTCAATACAAATCCAACAAAAAAATCGAATGTCGAGTTATATACATATGTATGTATGCGCGTACATTTGGATTTGTATGTGTTACACTATTTAACGCGGAATCTTTTTTCCATTTTTCACTTTGGCACGCAGAAATTTCATTTTTATGAAACCAATACTTCCTTTATTAATCTTAAGGTACTTTAAAAAAAAATCAAAGTAAATAAAACATACAAAGTACATATCTCTACCTACTCATTTATTTATTTAAAATTCAAACAATAATTCAATTCACCTGGCCTGGCAGTGGCAGTCTCTGCCTTTTGTTTCGAATTTTCGATATATATAATCACGTTATTTCCTTAAAATGTTAAAGGCCCCAAAAGACAAAACAATTTAACTCAAGCGGCTGCCTCGCACGTTTTCGTTTTCATTTTCATTTTCGTTGGCAATTAGAAGCTTTTGAATAAAATGAATAAGGAAAGGGAAAGGGATAAGGAATTCTAATATAAATTATTAAAATCGATGAAAAAAAATTGAATTGATTTTTTTTATGTCGAATAGTTGAAGACTCACTATGAAAGGCACAATGAATGTCTTGATTGAATTTCTTTTGATATGGAAAAGTCAGGGAGTGTTAGTTAGAGATGATAAAGTGGTTACGTTCGGTAGATGGATGTAAGAAATAAGAATACACACCATAACATCCATACATGAAGCAATTTCATTGCTATGATTGTTGCTTTTATGTACGGAGTTAAAATTTCAATTTCTCAAACGATGCTGCACGCACTTGTGTTTTATGATTCATAAATATTAATTTATATGAATAAATTAACAGTTTTGCTTTCGTTTACGCAAACGAATTCGACAGAGAGAGTGAATTGCATGCAAAAAAGAAAGCATGTAATTTAAAATGGAAATACAAAAATTTATTTAAAAAAATTGCTTTAAATTGGTTAGTTATTTTTGTAGATCTCATTTGAAATTTAAAAGGTCTTAAAGTTACTGGCGAAAAATTTTTAACGATTTAGTAAAATGTTAAAGCCATTTTAGTAATTTACTAAGTTAAAAAGAAGATTTTGGTAATTTTAAACGATTTTAGCAATTTACTAACTCTTAACATTTTACTAAAGTTAAAATCAGAAAATGGCTACTTTAAATTTTAGTAATTTTCTAAATTCATATGAAATCTGTCATTGTTCTCGAAAATAATTTCTTGGCAATTTTATTTGAAAGATTTAAATTGTGTTTTTTTTCGTGTGCTAATTCTTTTCAAAGTAAATTTCCATCTTTATTCACTTATTTAACCAACTTTTCCACACTGTTTTGAACTAAAGATCTCGATGTTGGCAGCTTCAAATGGTTAGCTGAATGGTTATAGTGAACCTATTAAATTTTTAAGTTATATTAAATGATTTCTTTGGTTTGACTATGACAACTTTACAATATCTTACTTTATCATTATCACTTGCAGAATCGATTGCTGTGGCCAAAACTCAAACTAAAAAAAACTATTAAATCTTCCCAACGATTGGAAAAGCACATAAACAAAATAAAATAAGAAAATAGTTTTCACAAATAAAAAAATAACAACATAAATTGTAGGTTGTCACTTTGACTGCTGACATTCCAAATATTAGGTCCGTTCCCTAAGTTTAGGTTTGTTTGCTTTGTTTTTCTTTATGAACTGTCATTGTTTGGACGTGTTTAGATGCACCTATTTTAATAAAAGGGAATTAGTAATTTACTAGTTAGTAAAACGAAAAAAAGGATTAAAATTTTGGAAGAGCTAGTAAATTACTAAATAATTTAGCAATTTGCTAACTAATAATATGTTAAGCCCTTAACAATAGGTTGTTTAAAATTTTGCGCCACTGAGTTTCAGAAACTCGACTGAAAATAAAGTTAATAGCTTTCGTAAATGAAGGTATGGTAGGTATATTTTTTTTGCGAGCTTGAAAGGAAAAAATCAAGACTTAGCTAAGAGCTTAAAAAAGCAACTAATATATTGCTTTAAAAACCTTTTCTTTATTTGTTACAAGGGCAACTGAGAAATGAAATTTTACTCAAATATTTTTTTCTTTGAAAAATGATGTATGGCGTCGCGTCGGTCGTATCACCGTTTTTTTCATATGAAGTTCAAAAATTTATTTGGCTTGATAACTTCGGGTAGCAGAGATTAAAAGCTTATTCTTTTTGTTTTGTGTTTGAAAAAAATTTGGTTGGTTTAAATTATTGCCGAATAGAGTAAGTAGGTAGGTACATACATATATTTCTAAATACAAAAATGACAACGTATTTATAAAAACAAAATTTGCTGGTGTTTCACAAATTACTCAACTTTATTGACTTTTGAGTTTTGTTCGTGTTTGATTTGATGAAGATGTTAACATTGGACTCACTCCGTTGACTTATTTCGACGACTTATTTCGTTCCAGCTTAATTTTTTAGAATTTCTGCATCACAAAATACTGAAGTAAAAATGAGTCGGTAGAGTTAGTCCAACGTGACCACGATCTATAGACATTTCACAAGAGTTTTCATTTTACTTCATTTTAATTCGCTAGAATTTTTCAGTTGTTATTTTTGTAAAAGCAACAAATTTTTTACTATTCGAAGTGTCAAATTGAAAAAATAAATGCTCCTACAATTAAAGCCGTTACAAAATTTGCCACTTTTCTGAGAATAGAGTTATTGAGGGAAACCACTTCAAATGCATCGCATCCTACCGCCCTCGACTCCCTGATTAAAAATAGGGTGGTTACCACAGACGTCTAGGTGGTCGCAAAACCACCTAGACAAAAATCAGCCAAAGAGAAAACTATTTAATTGGACACTAAACTACTTATCTTATCTGTAAGCTCGTGAGAAGTCAGTTAAACGATTTGCTTGAAATTAATTATTTACGACTTCGTGACTTCAATTGTTTTTAATTTTTTTTTATTTATTTTCTTTAAAAATACATTTTAATTGGCCATCAAAAACCAAAACATTTTAAATATCAAAAATGTTACTTTTCAGAATTAAAAAATTAAAAAATAATTTTAATAAGAATTAAAAAATCCTGAGCGAAATGAAGTTGAAAATCTGTTTTGGTAAATTGTTAACGAGTGGAGATTTATCAAAATAATCGGCTTCATTAATCAATTTTGCTCGTTGAATGCAGTAGGTACCTACAGCAAAACCAAATTTTTTGTTTGTTGCTTTTTTAAGGATCTTTTTTCAAATCTGCAGCGCACTAGGATTTAATGATTAAGAATTTTACTATTATGCGATATATTATGTAGGTATCTACTTCACATTGGGTGTTGTCAAAATTCGATATATTATGTAGATATCTACTTGACATTGGGTTTTGTCAAAATTAAAATGTTTATACACAGATGGAAGTTAAATGAGATGAGCTTCCAAATTTTGTTTTCCCAATATTATACAAGATTCCCACATAAAAGTCAGAAACACTCTCCTTTCTTCCTAGTCTATAAGTACTCATTTCATCACACAAGTACTAGATCCTAGTCCTATCAATTTGGACCCGAGTATTAGTTGGGACTCGGTAATAGCCTACTCTTGAAAGTGATCTAATAGGTTACTATTATTTCAGTGGAGTTGTGTTATGACGATGAAATAACGAGTTTCAACTTGAACTTGGCACTAAATTGACGACCAAAATTTGAATCAAACGTTGAATCAAAGTTTCGACCACCGACTCAGAATTTTAGTACCTAGTAATTTTGAATTATTTCCAAACCTTGATATTTTTTTTAATTTCTCTATGATAAAAATAGCTTTGATTAATTAAATAAAAACTAGATCAGAATAGCAAAAGTGTGGACAACTGTTTTATGAGATTGACCTTTGCTTATCAGCTGTGCAATTTCAAATATTCAAACACTTATTGGAGCCTTATTACAGAAGAAGACGGACATAAGAAAGTCAAAAAATCCAAAGAATTTTTTAATCCATTAAGCTGAACAAACTAATGTTGTTTTAAACTGTCCTGGAAAACTTCATGTAACACAAAGTGAAAGAATGTAGAACAGTTTAAAGCAAGGTTTTTACTCATGAAACACACATTCGAGTACTTTTTGAATCATTTGAGTTTGTTTCTATGAAGAACAGGTTAATTTATTTATTCATCTACAACTTAAGCTTAACAGACTAATTTATGCAGAAAGAGAAGAAAAAAAAATATTAAAAGTAAATAAATACTAAAAATAAAAAAAAACAATAATAATATATAAGTTAGAACAAATTACCTATAATAAATACAATACCTACATACATATATACAAAATATACAATATACCTAGTTGCCACTATTTTTCGAAATAAATTTCCCTAACCAATTTTAAAGTTTTCCCTGACCAAATTAAAAAAAATTAAAATAGTAAGTCTGAGAAACATAACTTAATTTTTGAGACGTCATCATTATGCGCTTATCAAGTGCTAATTAAGTACCCAACAACAAAATTAAGTGCTCCAGTTCTTTTCTTGTAAATTAATGCAGTAAGCAGAGCAATTACCGGAAAAATCCTATCTACAAGGTGCACTCTGATCGCATCGAAAGCGTACAAAGACGTTTCACTAAGTTTTTATTTAGAAGAATGAGTTGGGATTTTTCGCCTTCATACCCTGCTAGATGCAAGTTACTATGTATATTACCTCTTAGTAATAGAAGGAAGATTTTAAATGCCCTTCACTTTTACATATCTGTAATTCAAATTTATGCTGCAGCTAGATCATTCAGGGAAAGATACTTTCTCTTTCAGCAACAGCATCGAACAAACTACCCATGGCAAGAATGAACCTATCTCGAGAGCTGTTAGATCTTTTAACAATTTTTGCATTGATTTAGAATTGCATTATTCTAGGGACAGATTCAAAAACTGCCTAATTCTATCTATATTCTTGTTGATTAAGAAAATTGTACATAGTTGCCACCCGAATGGAAAGTCCGGGAAAGCGAACTTGGTCAGGAATAGTCAGGGAATTTCGAAAGTGGTCAGGGAAATTTTTGTTGAGCACTGAATTTTTTTGTACAATGTAAAAAATTGAATATTTCGTTGAACTCAGGGACCCTACTCTGAGATTTGGTAAGCCTTATTTAGGTTTTGATACATGTTTGTTGTATTTTGTGTTTGTTGTGTTTATTGATAGGTATTAGAGTATAATTATTCTTTTTTAACAATTTTTTGTAAAATTTATTTCTTTAATAAAATGGGTACCAATAGTTGATTTCAATAAAAATAGGGATTCAATGGCACCAGGGTGCCAATAAATTGGGTCCATGAAATATCAACTATTGGCACTGCCAATGAATACCTATACTCTGAAGACTGCCAATAATTGTAGGTATCATTGAATCGTAACTTTTTAAGGTTTAAAAAAATGCCGAAAAAAAGGAAGAGTTATAAAGAAAATACGGTTTTATTTAAATTCAACGGTGCCAATAACAAAACCTTTGCGGGATGATGACAATTGTGGTCGGCTGCCAATAACTGTAGTTTTTGTTAAGCTTTTTTTTCTTTCTAAATTTTAATATACATAGATTTAATGATTTCGCGTACGCGAAATTAAGTGCTTTTCACTTGTTTTTTTGCTTGCTTACATAAATACAGTGCTAGCACCCAGCAATACGGCGTATAAACAGTGAGGTATGTATGGGGGCATGCTGCCCCCAACAACCCCCTGCTTGGACACACTATAGGATTTGGGGTAGGTGCGAGGTTGGGTGTATGCAAACTTTCTTTTGCATTTAAAGAATCTGGATTTAAAGCCAACCTCGCACCTACCCCAAATCCTATAGTTTCGCGTACGCGCTGTCGGGTCTTTAGACAGATTCTATTTTTAACTCTATAAAAGCGAAATTTACGCGCATTTTAATTTGAAATTTTCGTAGGGGTATCAACAATTATTGAATCCGTTACGCTATTACACAAAATTGTATTGCAATTAGATTTTCTGAAACCAATTTTAAGCTATTTCACAATACCTACATAAGTGTTAAAAAGATACATACATACCTGAATTATTTAAAATTTTTATATTTTTTACAGTTGGCCTAGGTAAGTTCAAATTACTAGGTACCTACCCATTCGGTGTGAATAAAACAATGTTCATAGGTATGTATGTATGTATTATATTTGTTTCAATGATTTTTATTGATGGGCCCAAATTCTTTATCTGGCAATAAGTTTTGTCACATGACATGACATGAATCAAGATTTTCACAACAGACATAACAAACAATTTCTATAGGTACCTACATAACCTTATAAGTACCAATGCGTAGGATTTTTTGTATTATAAGTCATCTGGAGATAATATGCATTGTGTATAAATTAGTTAGTTTCCAGTTTTTTCTTTATTATTAAAGTCACGGATGATTCCTAGAATTGCACAGACAACCTTCGGTAAATCCATTATACCCCACCCCCCCCATAATCCAGAGTAACCAGAACCAGCAGAGTAGTTCTGTAGAGAGATATTCCAACCTAATGGAGACAAGAAAAAAACACACGACCAACAGCAAAACAAAGCGTCAACGAACTTACTTGGGTTAACGTATTCCATTCCAGTTTGGGAGAACAATATAATTATTATTGCAGACGGAAATGTTATGTTTCTTTTAGTTTTATGTGTTTTATTGAAATTAGTTCACACGAATTTTGTCCACCCGAAATTTAAAAAAAAATATTTAAACCAAAAACACCGAGGTATTGGAAGTAATTCTTAGAGAATAACCAAAACTTTCTCAAGCAATTGGAATTTTCCTGCAGAATTTTAAGTACGCACACATTTGTTCTGTTGAAGAATACTTCACAGGTGATTAATAAATTTCTATTCTCTAAATAAATTTTGAATTACAAATTTATTTCAGTGAAAAACAGCACTTGGATGTTGGATTTTATTTTATTATTTCTTTATTTAACACTTTCAATTCCAATGAGAGTGAGAAAGAGAAGCAAAGAACCATAATGGCATAAACGCACCGCGAGCATTCCTGTACTCTCAACTAGGATGCGCATCAAGCAGCAGGACCTCCGGTGACGGTCACGGGAGATGGAATGATTTTACCTACACAAAAAAAAAAAATGTCGATGGATGCTGTTCGGATAAATAATTTTCCACACTAACTTTCACCTGTTTTGTTGCAATTTTTTTTGTTTCGTTTTTTTTTTTTTTTTTTTGCAAAACACTTGTTTTTTTTAATCGTTATATACACATTTTATTGCAAATAGTTTAATCGAAAGCTAGCCGACTGCTTTTCTTTTATTCCGTTACACGAACATTCGACCCGCCTTTCAAAGTGGTATGCAAAGAATAGCATTAGCATAACGATAGCGAGCTAGCATCTTTAAAAAACCGGATTGGAAAAAGTAAAAAAAGAGAGAAGCAGAGATGCAGAGAGAGAGAAAAAGATGGTTAGATTTTTACTCTGGTTGACATCCCCTTCCAGCAACAAAAGTAGATTATAACAGTTAATTTTTAAGTAGAGTGTTGTCTCTTTTTAGAATTTTTTTGTTTAGAAATGTAGTAGAATGTATAGAACTTTAAAATAGTAGGAAACAATTGGTTTGTTAGATATTTTTTATTTATTGGTGTAAATTTATAGCTTATCTTTAATACGTTGTTTATTAATTAGTAAAGAATTAAATAGATGACACAGACAAGAATGTTTATTCAGATTATCAATAAAATTGAATGAATAAAGAAATAAAAATAGAACAAAACGAATTAAAATCGGTTGCTCGGTGATTTGTCAAAATAATTTAATACAAATAATTTGTTTGCATAATTACGTAGGTATGTATTATTATATTTTAAGTTCAAAATAAAGAAAAATGAATATATTAAGCACACTGTAATATTAGCCTGTTTTGCTCCCCGAAAACAACGTGAAACATATATGACCATGTGTTGGTTGCCCAATTCATTTTAAAGGGAACCGCACCAACACAATGACACTGTTATGGATTTTGAGTTTTCAGTATAAAATTTTGAACGGTTTTGAAATTTTTTTGTAGTTCATAGTACAAGCCTGTCATTCTGCCTTTAATTTGAATTTTTAATTTTTAAAATCCGAACAGTGGATCTGAAGATATAAGTATTTAAAAGAACGCAAATTTGGTGTTTTTCTATTCTTCATCTTTTTGAGCTAAATGGTGCCAATTTAGTTATTAGCCTAGTTCCTTTACTTTGAAACTGCGGATTTCTGTGAATTTCTACACCAAAGTCTGTCAAAGTTCATATAAAAAAAATAAAATGACGTAGATTTTCACACAAATGCACAGAGTTTTAAGGTAAAGGAACACACAATTATTGTATGAACAATTCACACGTATTCACGGACAGGGAATTTAAGAGAATTTTCTCTTACAGTGCTCAAATAAAATTTTGCGGGTGTTTTAGGCAAAGGGGTACTAGTCGCTTCTCTAGATTATAGGTACTCCATGAATAATCCGTTGAATAAAGAATCGATAAAAATAATATTTTTTATTTTATTTTTCTCTACTTAAACCATTTACAATAAAAAGCCATCTATGAAAATTAAACGATACAAATCAGAGTGTATGAACTGGTGGTCATGTGTTTAATATACCAATCTTTTTTTCTTATACTACGTTTTCACCGAAAGTTAAGGTAAGACCGACAGCGGAATTGAACTTCATGAGTTTATTTGTAGGAAATTGTATGAGCTACATAACACTAAGCGACAACTGCACTTCCCGGCGCAGCACTATGCGACAAAGTTTATAATCTGACGCAACTATGTCGCTAAATTCTAAAAACTGTTCCCTCGATTCTAGAATATTGTACTCAGCGCAATAGGGGAAGAGGTGTGTTCGATTTGTACAACTGTCGGCCCTATGAAGATTTTACAAGATTAATTTCTAGATTTGAGGATTAAATCTACTTAAATCTCGATGAAAACGTAGTATTTATAGTTGTGTTTATTTTATATAGAACTAATTCAAATTATTTTCATTTCAGTCAAGTGAAATATTATTCACTCCATACATCTAGATTTAAATTTAAATGTATTTACATTCAATTTGTATAATTTACATCTGGATTTAAGTTTTAATCAAGATGTATCGTGTGAATAATATGAGCTTTAATAGCTGCGTTTTATTTTCCCCCAGATCCAATCCAGATCAGATCATGTAAATAAAACAACCCAGGATCTCAGTGACAACTTGTTATATACCCAACTCTTTTTTCCTTTTGTTTTTTTTATTTGTATACACCCGTTGTCTTTTTTCTTTACACTACTGACGACATTTACAAATTAAGGGTGTGTGTTCAAAACGGATTTGGAAATCCAAATCCAAAACAAAGTTGGATCTTGTGTTGTTTTTGTTATACATGTATTTTCGTAGGCAAATCCAATCTGGTTCGGATCTCGGGGAAAATAAAACACAGCTAATATTAATTGTATTACCTACTTTATCACATTAGCTGCGTTTTATTTTCCCCCAGATCCAATCCAGATCAGATCAGGAAAATAAAACAACCCAGGATCTCTGTGACATACGTTATATACCCAACTCTTTTTTTCCTTTGTTTTTTTTATTCGTATACACCCTTTGTCTTTTTTCTTTACACTACTGACGACATTTACAAATTAAGGGTGTGTGTTCAAAATGGATTTGGAAATCCAAATTCAAAACAAAGTTGGATCTTGTGTTGTTTTTGTAATACATGTATTTTTGTAAGCAAATCCAATCTGGTTCGGATCTTGGGGAAAATAAAACACAGCTATTGTTTGGTTTTCCATACTGGATATGGGTAAAAAAAACTTGTTCATATTTGTGAGATGTCACACAAAAAAATCGCAATGAACTTTCTGCAAAAAAAAAGAAAAAGATATTTTGGGTATGTTTCTTTATTTTTTCCGGATAAAAAAAATACAGAAAAGGCAAAATATCTATCCAGAGTATCCAGAATGGAATAAATAAAGAAACAGATTTTAAGGGAAAGAATATCCAATTATATAGCTGTATAATTTGTGTGTATTATCAAATTTCCCTTGATGTTCTTGGGGCATTTTATACCTGCAGGTGACCAACGAATTTGCATCAACAAATAAATATTTCACTTGGTTGATTTTCTATATATTTTCAACAAATATTGTTCATTTACTAAGCACGTTTTCACTACAAAACACACGACTTTACAAAAGGCGAAACTCAGAAGAATTACCTATCGAAATATAAAAGCGATGATAACAAATTAAACAAATTTGAATTTAGTAAATCGGAAATTAATTTTTCGCGCACGCAAAAATAATAATTACAAATGCTTTCCTATTTCTATTTGTTTTAACTGATTTTCGTCAATGGCAAATGGCCAGAAAAGACAAAAGTAATTTGTTGTTTAAGCCTAGTACGCATATCGCGCTTAAATTTAGCTCCCGCTTTTCTCTCCAAACATCAGCAAAAAACCCTTGCTAAATTTTGACATAGATCATGCGTTGTGGAGAATATGTAAAGGAAAGCAGCTGTTCTCCGAGATGAAATTGTTTTGAACCATTTCAATGATCTTTTTTATTATTGCCACTAAATTTTATCAAATAAAATGGATTCTTTTCTTTGGCTGAGACAAATCGTTTATTCCGAAATATTCCTCCATTCCAATTTGTATTTTCACAAAACACAATTCATACAAAATTCAAGATTTATAGACTCTGTTAAAATTTAGCTTGAGAATTAATGTGCCGAACAATTATTTCGTGCGCTAAATTTTGACAGATATTTGAATTTTTAGCTGGAGCTGCGTACCTTTCGGCTAAAATGCTTTCCTTAATTTTAGCTGAGCTAAATTTTGGAGAATTTTTTATGGAAGCTAAAATTAAGCGTGATCTGCGTACTAGGCTTTACAATTAAAAATTGCAATGTATCTGTCAAACTAGAGAATATTCCATTTAGACTACCTCTTGAGTGGGAACAAAAAGAATGCATTCCAATTATTCTGGAAGGAATAAAGTAACAACAAAAAAGTTTATCCACATTATTTTAATGAATAAAGAAACGTAAAAGCGGTGTTCCAGATATTCGGAATAAATAAAGAAACACACCCTTAAGGTAGAACCGCACTAGGCGGAACTGCGCTTCAGCGACATCAAGCACACTTTCGCATGAAACTGAACGAAACTTCACGTCGCGACACAGTTGGTCAGATTATCAACTTTGTCGCATAGTGTCGCTTAGCTTTATGGTAAAAATAAAAAAAAAATTAATCAACATGAATTGTTTTTATTTAATTTTTTTTATTTATTTATATATATTAATTTACAATTAAGAATTAACGAACCGAAAAAGGGAAACGTTTTCAATTGAGTCAATTATGTACTTTTTACGTGTTTTATATTTTTTTCTTTTTGCTGTTCAAATCGTTTGACAGTGATACTGCCAGAACTGTGTATTAATTTAGGTGTCATTTGTACTCAACTCCAAATCCCGTCGTGAAAATCCTGGGTTGAAAATCCAAATCGAATTTTTCGATCCTGCATATAAACGAAGTACCTACCTATTAAAAAAGTTAAACAAATTACTCAATGTAAACATACCCTTAACAAAATGTCAATTAACTGGTAACAATTGTACCCCACTGTTAAATCGACAAGCCAAAAACTATTTATTTCCCTCAATTTTTCGTATTTGCTTTTCTTCTTTCCCCCTTACACTCGCGACTGAACCATCGTTGCTGCGAAACAAAACAAACAGTTTTTCTCTCTTTTAAAAGAAACAACAAATCATCCTTAGACACGAGACAAACATATTCCAAAAAAAAGCACGAACCGAAACCAAATTAGAAACCGATTAGAAATATGTTCGAAGAAAAAAAACGCAGCGCCGCACTAGAATTAATTTTAGTTTTACAGTCGAATCACTGGGTACAAATATTTTAGTCATCTGTTCTTCGTTCAGTTCAGCACGCTCTGCCATTTTGGAAAATATTGAGTTTCATTCTAGTGTTCTCGCTGTGTGAGAAAAAGAAAGATAAAAAATACCAAAAAACGGGTCCTTGAAGAATTTCCAACCAAAGTGTAAAGGAATTTCTAACCCTCGATTTAGAAATATAAAATAAAACTTAACTAATAAGAATCTTTCTCGAAAAACAATTTTTTCATTTGAATTTATTCAATCGAGGTAGGTACATATTTTCTAATCGAAAAAGTTTTTTCTTCGTGTCGTGTAAAAAAAACTTTTTCTACTAGAAAAAATCGTAAAGAAATATACCTATTCGGGTAGTGTGGAAAAAATAGTTTTGACCGAACGGTAAGTGTAGTAATAAAGGGATAACCGCAAATTATAATGAATGATTTATCAGAAACCTTTTATTGTCAAAAAATAAAACCATAAAATAAAAAAAAAATCAACTTTTTCGAAGTCATAAGTTAGCCTAGCTGTATTTTTTTCGGTTCTATCTGTGAAATTTTTCTCTTCTCTAGCGGGAGAAGAGAAAAGTGCGGAAAATTAGGTTAGTATGTCATCTTGGCATCGTCGTTTTCGTCGTCTAGTACTGCGAAGTAAAGACAGAACTGTGGAACAGGCTCTGGCTGTGGCGTTGGCTCGCCTGTTATTTGGTTTGAGTGCAACTGAAATCTCGCAGGTGTCTTTTTTTTTCTTATTTTCTCTAGATTTCTCGACCAGTGTACTAGAGGTGCTAGAATCTTTGAGACGGAATGTACCTATAACTTGTTTATTTTTCTCTCGACATTTGTGAACGCTACTCATGAATGTCGATGGAAGATTGTGTGGTTTGCTCTTCGGTGTGTATTCGTGTTTTGTATGTTTATCATTTCTTCATCTTTTCGCATGTTATGCGAATTGCGAACGTGATTCGGTTTGGACTGGTGTGGGAGTGTAAAGTCCTTGTCGAACCCAGCGCCCCTGAAAAACCGATATGGTGTAAGGAGAAGCTGCTTACTGCTCCTAATGTTTTGAAAAGAGAAGAAGAATACTTTAGAAGGAGTAGCAAACTTTAAACCAGCTTATCCTGAGAGTGAGTAGGTAGTTCCCAACATCCTACAGCACATTACAGTCACAGTTTACGAGTTTGGGAATCCAGCAGAGATGTTATTCACCAAATTTTAGTTTCTACTATCTTGTTTTGATATATTTAAGAAAATGTGATCATTATTTTTCAATATTAGCTATTTCCGTTTTTTTACTTTTGTACCTAATTGTTGTTTGTGTTTATGAACCCACATTTTATATAATATTTTGTTTGTTATAAAAATCTCAAAAAAGCCTTTACATCGCAGTATAACATGTTTTGCAGACCAACAAATCACACTAGACAAAATTTAATTTCAATGTATCTACATATGTATGTGTTCCCTTACTGCCCAAAACTGCGAATTTCTTCTAATTTTAATCGAAAGTATGTCGAAGTTCATATACAAAAAATAAAATGTTTAGAAATTCGCTGTTTTGGACAGAAAATCATAAAGTTTCAAAGTAAAGGAACACATCTTATGTTCACTATCATTGAAAAAATATTTTTTTTTCTAAATTTTTGTTATTTTTTCGAGTAAATTAGTTCAAATTATATTCTTAAAAGATACCTTATGTCAATTTCTTATCGTTTGAATTAGACAGTTCAGGTTTCTTCCTAAATTCCTCACTTTTGCTGTCAAAAAGGTGAACTGATATTTTTTAGATTCGCTTGCTCAATTATTTTTTGTGGCAGCAGATCAATTGATAGAATTGTTCAAGAAACGTAGGCACAGCACATAGCACAAAAGTCCAGTTGTGACTGATAATTATAATACACTTTACACACATAAACTTATCTCAAAGAGCCAACGAAAATTTCCTTATGTTTACAAAATTACCCAGTATAGACATAATTGACTTAAACGCGCATAAGCAAATGTTAAAAGAAATCCTCTCGGTGTTCATTTCACATTCAATTCTCATATTTTATGATTTGTAATTTTATTTATTATTATTCTTACTTGCAGAATTAGGCCCCGGACTGAGTTATATTTATTGAATAGGTATTATGTGTATTCGGTCGTTTTATTACGTTAAAAACGCACCAGTGTTCAAATTCCATGGAAAATAAAATTAAATAGACAGTATAGAAAAATCCAACAAACCTCCATTACGCTAACAAAGGCAGCATAAACTAGAGTAGCACACCAAGACCTGCCAACTTAAAACATTGCCTCAAACTGCCGATTCATATAGATATTTAAAAATACCAAAATTTTTGATTGAAGATTGAACTTAAATATCCTAACACTACAGTTAATTAATATCTGGTACTAATAGTCTTGGCAGCTAGGCTCATTAATTTTAAGATTATCATTTGATTTAAAAATAATAATAATAAATTAATTAAATTCTATAATAGAACCTCTGTAATTGTATAATAGATTACATACATACACCATGTACGTTAGGTGGCCAAGTTTTTGACTAAAAGCTATTATTCCTTGCCTTTAAAACAAAACTTTTACCATACAAATTAAAACACAATCGACAACTTTCAAAAATATTTGTTCAAAAATCTTTTTACAACATGTACATATGTATGGAAATACATACATATGTATTTATTTCAATTTTTAATATTAGCCTAGTTCCTTTACTTTGAAACTGTGCATTTCTACACAAAGTCTGTCAAAGTTCATATAAAAAAATAAAATGACGTGGAAATTCACACAAAGGTACCTAAGAGTTTTAAAGTAAAGGAACACACCTATTTTTTTTTGTAAGTCACATACAAATTATGTTTTTTGAGTGAAGAAAACGAAAAGTGCAAAAATTTCATACAATTTTGTGTGTTGACATTAACAATGCTTGTTAAAATAGTTTTTCACGCAAAACCAATCATTAAGCAATAATGAATTTCACGCCCAAAATTAAAAATTTTCCCAGCCAAATGAGAGGGAAAAATATCAAAGAACTCGAGAACTAGCTTTAAAATTCGTTCTGATAAGCATTATAGGCATTATACTATGAATACTAAGCTTTAAAAGGAATTCTTTATTTCATATTTTTACAAATCTCATAGAACAACCGCCATCTCATTGAGTTAGAAACTGAAATACACACTATAACATTACTGACTTTAAACAAGGGGAGGTAAATAGAAATACAAATAATATAACGAAGTGATGACGACGTTGTTTGGCTCCTGTTGGGGTTTTGGCCCACCACAACCACACTTACAAATCAACAGCGGAGAGAGTTTGAGAGATGAGGCTAATTTTGTATATAATATCGGATTTTTCCGAAACCGAGAGCACAGAGAAGAAAATGGGTATATTTTCATTTTAACCTATATTTGGTGGCTGTGTACTGTGTAGCGGATTGTATTGTTCTCGTAGTTTACACTTAACTCTGTGTGCGACTGTGTGATTTCTGATATCTAGTGTAATGGTGTAATATTTAAATCAGAAAATTAAGCAGATAGTTCTCTGCTGCCGCCCACTCACAAGGATATCAGAGAGTAAAAACCAGGAATCGATTGCACACGCTGTCACCTTCATCGTCGTCAAAATTCAAAGAAAAAATAAAAGAAAAAAAACATTAAAATCTTCTCAGATTTGATAATAATCAAGTTAAAAAACAAATTTTACGCAAAACAATTCTTGGATATTTTTATTGTCCTCCCATTTCCACATTACTGCGAGAGTCCTTCATCCTTGTAAAACATTGTGTAAGGAGCTCTTAGTGCTCAGTGTAAAAATCGTGTGTATCTGTGGGAAAAAAAACTGCTGTAAATCGTGGGTGTATAAAAAGTTACGTATACGCACCAGTGACTTTTGATTCTAGTTAAAATATTCAGTTGATGGTTGGAAATTACTTTTGGGAGTTGTAGGTAGGTACAAATTCTTGGTCATCTTCACATAGCGCCATGTGGTCGTCGTGTAGTCTTACCGGGGTGTAGTACAGCTAAGCTAAATGACCTTAAAAAAAAAGTTTCAACTAAATTACTGTGCCTTTTTTTCCGAGAACCAGTCATCCATCAAAATACGAAAAAAAAATAAAATTGTGTATACCTACTGTACAGTTTGAAAAAAACAGTTTTGTTCATGTTTTCATCTCGTTCACAACAAAATTCATCAATCAAATTGAAAATAAATTGTATTTTTTATTTAAAATCAATTTTGCAGAACGATACCTATTTATTGTGCTAAATAAACTCAAAGTAGAGAAGTGAAAACAGCGAATAGGAACTTTTGTTTCTATCATCATTCAAGTGAAGGAAATCTATCGAAAATCGATCTAATAATGCATAAGATGGCAGCACCTACTGGAGCAGCCCAGCTAGAGGCACCTCTGGCGGCGCCAAAGTACGGGACACTTATCCCGAATCGAATTTTTGTTGGTGGCATTAGGTTGGTATTATTAGATTTAACCAAACAAAATTCTTTCATTCATTGATTTTATTGTGCTTTCAGCGGAGATACAACAGAATCGGAACTATGTCGTGTTTTTTCTGCTTATGGCAATGTCAAATCGACTAAGATCATCGTGGACCGAGCTGGAGTGAGCAAAGGCTATGGCTTCGTAACCTTCGAAACAGAGCAAGAGGCTCAGAGGCTACAAACTGAGGTGAGTTCTCATTTTCTATTACAAATCGATAAAAAAAGCAAAGAACTAAAATGATTAATTTTATTATTATTCATAAATTAAAATGCGCCATCTAATATGGGCAAATATATAATACAATTATTTGTTGTAATTCTCATCCCATTTAGGGCCCAAGTAAAAAACCTCCTCTTCTTGATTCATAAATGTGTGTAGTGCGTACGAAATTATCGATAAATTTTCGCTCAATCCTCACAAAAAAAACAGGGAAGATTTTGTTTTTGTTTGTTCAGTTGAAATTCAGTTTTTTGTTTTTGATTTTTTTTAATTAAAAGTACCTTTTCCTAAAATTGAGACTTGTTACAAAAATAATTGAAACTTTGTTCGATTGGTTGGATTTTATTTTCAATTTGTTTAAAATGTTTGGTTTTGTTCTGGATTTTTTTCATTTATACTTTTAAGAAGAGACATTTTTTAAAATATCTAGTTCCCATTTGTTTTAAAATAATATACAAAATTGTGATTCAAAGTTGTTTCGCATTTTATGCTGCAAGTTTTATTTATTTTATTATTTTAATTGCTGTAAGATATTTTTAATTTGTTTTGTTTTAATTAAATTTTCTCACTTGTCCAATTTTGAGATGTGAGAAAATAAAAATAGATGTAAATAAATATTATGTTGTTTGTGCTGCAGTAGAGAGAAGTATTGACCAATATGTAGATTTAGACGCGTAGGATGGTATTATATGTAGTGAGATTACTTGTCTGTCACTAAAAGTGTGGGCACTTAGTGCAATTTTTATTTAGAATTGAAATCAATGGCTTAATTGCATTTCTATAAAATTAAATTGTTAAAATGTCGCAAAGATATTTTTGCAATAGACATTGTTTAGTTAGTAAAAACGTGCTTTGAATGATGTCCATTTTTTAAGTTGACTACTTTTTGATAAAATATTGGAGTTTTAAAATTTATTTACTAATTTTATTCCATATTTCATTTTGTGGCTACAGAAATTTAGAATAAATAAAACGATAAAACGACTTATTATTATGCTTTTGTTCAATTTTCAGCTTAGGGTGCTTTAAATTATGCGTGTCTTTACATCTGAATAGAAAACTTAGTTCGTTCATTGTTCCATTATTTTCATCAAAGTATTGTTAAGAGCAAATCTTGGCGTCGTTTGGCTGTTTTTAAATAATTATCGCTATTGCGAATTTGCTATACAAAATAATAAGTTCGTTAGTTACACTGTTATTCCACTCTTCAAATGGAATGAAGGAATGCTTTTCAAAAATTCCAGAATGAATAGAAAAACAACAGAATATCCGGCACAGATGCAATGTGCTAATATTCTGGACTTTTCGAATGAAAAATGAAACACTATTTAAGAAGTTCTGAAGTTGAAGTGCAAACAGTGTTTGAATTGACACTCCGCAGCATACGTAATATCTGCCGTTAATTAAACGATGGATGAGTAAGTACAAAAGACGAGAATTTCAAATATTACCACTCAAAAAGAAGGAGTTGAAGAGGGTCATACAGTCAACGGAACCTGAAAAGAGTCGATGAATGAAAGTATGTCGGATATTTTCCTTCGTTATCCAGTGAATTTAAGTTTATTCAGAAAATATGTACATATATTTACAGGTGTATTTAATTAGTAGGCGAACAAAGATTATGTAGGGTGATCGGTTCACGTAGAGATTGGGGAATTTTTATATATGAATAGACGAAGACGAGAAGATTGATGCGTTTTTTTTTTTTTTGAAATAAAGTAATTATTTGGCATTTATTTAGCAATGTTTAACGACAACTGACTAAGAAATTTTCGAAATCCAGTTAAAGAGTCTAAAAGAAATGCTTGATATATATCATCAACGTAGAGTGAGATATTGGATTTTTGATGATCATTTCAATATATAATAATAAGAATAAAAAGAAGAGGACCTACACATGTGCCTTGTATGATCCCGGAGGTGGGTAAGAAAGGGCTAGAAGATCTCTTGTGACGTTATTAATCTCAACGTGCGATATTAAGTCTGATTGTCAAGCTGTTATTTTTTAAAAACATATTATTCTCCAAACAATAGTATAGTTTTGTTTTCTTTCTTCCTTTTATTGGGATTGTATTGTAAATGTAAAACAATGAAATAGAAGTTGCCGCAATCTGAAAGTGTGAACTGACTTATGATGGTTACAATAGATTTTTGATTTATTTTGAAAATTTTGATAACTCTGGACACATTGGCATACATGTTCATCTGATGTTTCACATCAACAGGCAACAAACAATTGTATTTTAATAACGGAATTATTATAAAGCGCTATGTTTAGTAAAAAAATACCAAATTGATTCATTTTATCAATTGCGCAGTACGATAATAAAAGGGTCTATCTAATTGCATAAAAACCATGAGTTTATTCAAGCGATTAAATTTAACAGTTAATTGTATATGGCTACTTTTGGAAGTAGACGAAATTTCTTTAAAATTTTATTTATTAAGATTATAATTTTTATTTTACGCATGGTTGAACTCAGTAAATGATGTATTAGTTGCAATTTCGAAATAGAAAAACCAGCCAAGCGAATATGTTTAAAACTTAAATATCATTGATATCAATTTAGAGTGATCTTTGCTATTAATGTATATAAATATTATTTAGAGTACATTTGAATGTACATACATATGCTCAGCAAAACATCGGTTTTGTTTACCTTTTCTCCGAAAAAAAACAAGTTTTAAGTTCAAACATTTTGTTTGATAAAAAAACACGTGACGTGATGGTCATTTTGATTGCATGTTTTCCTTGCTTAAGCTGTCATGCAACGTAAGTGCTTTCTTTGTATTATATTTCCAATTCATTTTTTCAATGTTGAAAACGATTTTATACCTAATTTAAAACAAAATTCAAGTGAATCTTCAAGCAAATATTTTTCTATTGGCTCTCTTAAGAATAGCTGGGTTAAACAAACAACAAATCTGTCAGAAACGTCAGAAATTAACGTAAACATACGACATCAGAATAAATGTTTTTAATAAAACCAAATGAGACTGTTCTGGTCCAGTTCCCAATGAAATTCATAAACGAAATTGATTTCCGCACCGATTTAAAAAAAGTTTTCTGAGTTTTCTGAGGTTTTTGAAATCAGTAAAAACAGAATTCGAACATAAAATTTGTTGAAAAAAGAAAAAGGAAAAAAGGAGATCAAATGATACGTCAAGAATGTTTAATCCGATCGAAAATCAAAGAACGCAATTATTGAAAGCGAAAAGTATTTCACAACACTAACGCCCACATTATTCGGAATTCACAACCGGGGTGAATTTGTCAACTTAAACTAAACATGACTAATTAAAAAAAAAAACACTCAGATCAGACCAAACACTTATAAATACTTCAAAATATCTTTGGATAAAAAAAGGAAAAACATGAATTAGTTAGTTAAGGAATATTAAAATATAAACTTCCTATAGAAAAATTGTAAATAATTATATTGAATGCCTATAATGCCATTCCTCTTTATTTAACAAAGTAATGCCATAATAGCTCTAGAGATAAGGCAGCCAAATAGTTTTTTTTTTTTGAAATATTATTTTGTAATGCAGCATAAATTGCTAAGAGCTTTGAAACCGCTTCTAAACATCTAGATAAATGATTAAAATCCATTACTCTTGTTTGTATGGATGAATTTTAATTACATCTGTATAGCCTCATTGGTATGTGGATTTATACTGAAAAAAGCAACAAAGTTTTAATTGATTTAAGAATGACTATCGAATGAATTTTGTTTTTGTATTTAATTTCGGTTAATACACACCACAGAGTATTCGAATCAAACATTGTACTATAATAAACACAATTTTGCTTAATAAATACACTTTCTTACACACATATTTTAGTCGATTTATTTGTAATTTTTGTTATTTAAAATTTCCATAAAAGCACTTATTTTTCTATTCAACTTTTTCGAAACTAAAAGCTTCTTTATTCTTGGTTCTATGGTTAATATTTATTCAATGTTGGTTTCGATTGTTTTTTGTTTTCTTTAAAAATCGCTTTTAGTAAAAAAAAAATTAAGAATAAAATACCCAAAACAATGTTCACCTAATGAGGTTATACAGCACAAAATATTAGAAATAGGTTGTTTTATAAATCGTTCTTTCGTTTTCTGTCCTCGTGCACCTTCGTTTATATTTACAGAGTGAGCAGCAAAAGTTAAAAAAAAAAACAAATTCTCATTGATTTTGTTCACACAAGGTTTTTTGTTTTGGTTTTTTTTTGTTCTTCATTGGAAAATGGTTATAAATACGTTGTTTTTCAGTCGTTACTTAAATGATGTAATTTTCATTGTTTTTTTAAATTTATTTGAATAAAGCTTCTAACTTTTTTTTGATATTGAAAGAGAGTTCCACCAGTTTGTTTGTTACGAACGCTATAGCATTTTGATTGTTTGATATATTATTGAAGTTTTCTTCATATTTTAATAATTTTATTTTCCTTTTTTTTTTTGAATGAACAGGGTGAAAGTGTTGTACTCAGGGATCGGAAACTGAATATTGCTCCTGCAATTAAGAAGCAAGTAAGTAATTCAATTGTTGTGTGTTTGTAGAAAAAGACTTTATATTTATATAATTATATTGCTTGAATTTTAGTCAATTGTCGCAACTAATGGTGCTGTTTATTACACAACAACACCGCCAGCTCCTATAAGCAATATGCCGATTGATCAATTTGCTGCAGCGGTTTACCCACCAGGTAATATACAAAATTATTTTTATTTATTTAATTTGATTTGGTGAATCTTAAAAAAAAGTAACTGATTTTTCCGCAGCTGGTGTGCCAACTTTATACCCACCTTCAATGCAATATCAGCCGTTCTATCAGTACTACAGCGTGCCAATGGTAAATATCTTTAAAAATTGTAAATAATTTGTATTTATTATTAAGTAAAACAACTCATTCATTTCACATTTGAACATATACAAAGTATATTATTTCAGGAAATTAATGCAAATCTTAATTATTAAGTAAAAAAATCCTCTACCTTTCTCTCATATTTGGTAGTATCCAACGTCAGTAACAGTTAATATTATCACGGAACGGCGAAAGGTTGCTTTGTGTAATCGCTAAATTGACAACATTTTAAACTCCCATAGTAATCCATTTGACATCCATTTTTTGTATGAAATAAAGATATAGTACTTACTTGCTTCAGAGAAGAAACAATTATATCCATTTATATAGCAAGCAAATTAAAAAAGTATTTTGTCGTCTCCGATATCGATATCGCCTTTAACTCAACTCAAAAATTGTTGTATGCAACGAATTAGGGTTTTTGACACGACAGTGACCGCCATTAAAACATTCAACACTATACCAAAATTGGAATCTTGCTGGCTCACAACAAATGGTGTCCGACAGTTATCTAGGGATCCCAGCATCTTTAATGGGATCATTTCGTGTTGAAAAATTTGATCAAAGACGAAAAGAGCTGATAAGTGATAAAACCTTAGCGAAAGCAGTGTCACAAACACCATGCGTCGTTATGTTGTAATATGTCTTTCAATTAAAAAAACCTAAAATTATAAAGCTTTAAATTGAGGTTTTTAATTTATCAGATTCATGAAAAAAAAATTAATCCTCAATCCTTAAAAAACAAATATGTATTGACTTATATTTCCATTTATTATGGGATTTGTAACACTGAAATTTTGTAATCTTTCTTTCAGAATGTACCCACCATCTGGCCCCAAAACTATCAAGGTAATTGAGAAATCCAGAATTAGCAGCATGAAACAACTTAATTTATGATTTGTAAGAATTTTTTTTTTTTAAGTTTAAATTTAATAATTTAATTTTTGTTTGTATTTGCAAATATGTTGCCCAATATTCTTAATAATAATATTTAATCTTGTGTGATTTATGTTTCTAGGCATTTATCCATGTTAATTTCGAGGACAAATAACACAATTTACAAAAAAGTCATCATCATTCATAAATCAATGAAAAAAAAAAAAACAAAAAGAAAACTTTGTTGTGGGTATATTCAGGCTACACCAAAGATAGTTTTTTTTTGCTAAACGCAAAACAAAAAAAAAAAAAAAAATAGTAACTCATGCACAACATATTGAGTTGAAATATATATTTATGTAAATTTAATATATATTCACACAAACTAACAACAAAAGGAAGACAAGCAGATAAAGCAAATAACGACATAATGCATATATTATTTATTTAAAAATAAAACAACATAGATTATATTAAAATAAAAAAAAATATATAAAATATATTAAACAAAAACCTAATTTATGTATAAACGTAACACATAATGAAGAAGACATAGTTAATTATATATACTATAGATAAGTAAATTATTACGTATAACAAAAGAAAGCATCACAAACATACAGTAGGTAAAAAAAAAATAAATAAAAAAAAAAAAAACAAAATAACATACTTAATTAGAGACAACAAAAAATAACGAAAAATTATAAGCAATATAATAAACAAAGAAGTGGATAAATTCAATAACCATATAGAAGAAAATAAATTATATAATAAAAGAAATAGTATTAGCATTGGATGAACAAAGTAATGCAAAACGAAATTCAACAAAAAATCAAAAAAGACAACAAAATTTTGTTATACACCTTAATTTTAGTGTTAATTTATTATAATTATTATTATTGTATAATTCTAATGAGTGCGAAGTGTTGATCTGGTTTTAAATAGACCGAGACACAAGTAAAGAGAATTTACAAACAAATGCAGGATTCTCAGATTTTGATTAATATTCATTAAAAAAAAAGAAAATATATATAAGAAATATATATATATAAATATATTGATATTATTTATTAATAATTAGTGGATATATTTAAATATGCAGTACATTTCTTTTGAGATGTACATTTTTTACTCAACAAAAAAATATTATACATACATGATATATGTGCATAATTAAGTCACTCTCAAAAAAAAGAAAGACAACCACTCATTGACTATAAAGAAACAACAAAAAGAAAATGAAAATGAAAAAATATTTATTCAAGAGCAAAATAAAGAAATATAACATTTAACGCAACAAACGCAATTGTTTTGTTGCATTTAATAAGTAAACAAAATAAACTGTGTCCAGTACACACACTCTCTCGCTTTCTCTCTCTCAGAGGAGGAAAGAGACAAATTCAAGCAATAAAATGCATAAACATTATTATTATATTTATTTTTATTTATGGTATTGTTCCCATTATGCAGTGCATAATGCGAAACATACAATTCGTGATATTTTAAAATATAAATTTTTAGAACATACAAATTTAAATTAAAAAAAATTAAACAACAAGAAACAAATAATTAAAAGAGGAGGAAAGAAACTACTTGTTTTGACATGAAAAAATAAACTATTATTTATTTAATAAGAAGACACTTCATACATACATACATATATATCTATATAAATAACATATATAAATTAATATATTAATACACATGCATATAATATATAACCACTTTTTTAACCCTAGTGATAATTTCTAAGTGAGAATACAAAAAAACACTATAATTTATTGTTTAATGAAATGAAAAAATATTATTTATTTTTATTTATTAAATTAGAATAAAAGAATTATGTTATGATTTATTATTTTTTTTGTTAGAATACAACACACATGATCTTTTTTGTAATTGTTTTTGTTATTTAAATAATTATATTGTTAGTTCAAGCGATCTTTTCCTGCATCAAAAAGTCTTTATACATTTTTCTTATTTAAAATCTATTAAAAGATAAAATAAAAACACGTACATTTTTGTATATTTATATTAAAATTGTTATGCATGAATTTATAAAAATCATAGATAATTTATAGTTTAATACATACTATATTAATTTGTGATTAAAAAATAATTTATACAAAATTAAACAGCAACAACACTGAGTTTATCTTTTTTTTTGTTTTTGTTTTTGTTTTTTTTTTTTTTTTTACTTAAATGACAATAATTAACTAGAATAATATTGTGTTAAAATTATATATTTGTTAACCAAAATAAAATGAGCAATATAATAATTAGATAATATTCTTGAGTTTTAGGGGAGGAGGATTTTTTTGGACTTTTTAAAAAGACACCATTTTTTTGACGATTGAAAAATCTAAAAAATATTTCACATGAATTCCTGTATCTAGTCTTTGTTTTTGATTAATTCAACCTTAAATGCTCCTTGCCTCTGATGCTTTTACTTCTTATATTTGCAAACAAATTGAGTTGACAATTTCAAAGAAACTTTGCTAATAGTACATTTTTTGTCCTTGGTAGAAATGGAAGATTTTTCTGACATCCTGTTTCTGCCCTACAATTTTGTCAGTTTCATACATTCCATTGTAGTGAAAATCACAAGATATCCTAGCTGGTTACGATAAGAGAAGTTTCTGAAACTTTCTCTCTCATTTTAACAGTGAGTAATGAAAAACCTCTCAATAAAATTTATCAGGAAAAAGTCTATATTCGAAAAACAAAAAAAAATTGATCATCTGAAACAGATCTCTAATATATAATTCAAAATATTGTTTTTTATATAAATTTGATTAAATTTAATTCAAAAAATAATTGAGCAAATGAATTGCAAATATTTTACCCTCAGTTTTTTTTGAAAAATAAGGAGATCTATAAGATCCTAAACAAATAATTGAATCGGTGGATAGTGAAGCACCAAATTTTTTAACATTTAAGGAAGACAGATATAATAATTAATTTTATTAAAAAAAAATATTAGCACAAAAAGTCTTTGTTCTTTTTCTGTACTCACCGATTTTATTGATCAATCGAAAGACAAATTTTGCTGAAAGGTTCAGATTTCTAAGAATATTGAGATCTCATATAAATAAACTGACTTGAATCGTTCTGATCTTTTTTTAATCTGAAAGATTTACATTGAATTAAAGTTCTCAATATACCAAAAAAGTGCTCGTACAAAAGTACATAAGCCGCTATTGATAATTTTATCCACATAAACAAATTGAGAGACTGCGTTTATTTAAACAAAGGAAAACCGCATGGTTCAATATATTTAGTATTTTATAAGTATTAACATAAATCCAATTGTGAATTTCCATCATAAATTATGAGCGAATTCAACTCAAGCCGAATCTGGAACTTGCAATGTGGATCTTTCCACAGTTTTGTGATTTTTTTTCGAACATCAAGGCAATTTCCTAAAGGAGTTAGGAATTTTTTTTTAAATAAAATTGCTGTAACTTCTGTAGTATAACTTTTGTATTTACCTTAAGCTACTTTAATGGTGCTCGCGAAAGAATATTTAATAAAATATAAATAATTAAAACGTGAAAAAGCTATGAAGTTCAGAGTTAAAAATTATATTTTGCTTACTTAATTTCTCTAATTTTTTATTTTTGTTTCTTTTCAAGGTTTAAATTATAACGAAAATGACTTAAACCCTAATGTATCCGCTCAAATTGTGTTAAAATGAAGAACAAGATGTATAAAATAAAATCAAGAACGAACAAAAAGTATAACTGCCTAAAATTTGAGCACACAAGAAATTGCTTTGGTATTGTGAAACAAAGCAAATAAAAAAGACTAATTTTTAATTTATTATTTATCAATTAGAAAAGAAACAAATAATTTATAATATTTACAATATATCTGGCATAATAGCATTCTCCCTAGAAATCATTTTTTTTATTTTTATTCAAGTCAGACACAAATTTTTCCTTTGCCTTATATTTATCAATTTCCTCCTTTTGATTTTTATTTATTCTCACATACACATACACAATAGAAAATTAAATAATAGAACAAAAAAACTTTAGCATAAAATTAAATCTCTCAAAAAAAAAAAAAACTACAAGAATTAAGTTATTGTATAAAAAAAATAAAAGAAAAATATACGGTTGTGTCAAATTAGATAATATATAAAAACATAAATAAATACTGCAACTATTACTAGGTATATAATCTACTTAATTAATATTATCTATTATATATATTATACTTGTAAAATGTAATAAGAAAATAACATTTGTGTGTTGAAAAATAAATTTAAAAAAAACTCAACCTTCTCTAGCAAAACAAAAAATATATATATATATACATAAAAAATATTGTTATTCATAAATATATAATACAAAAAAATAAAAATACATATATACAATTGTTAATAAAAATGCAAATTACTTTTTTCAATTTTTCGTTTTCTTTTCAAAATGAAACCAATACACAGACAAAATGTAATTGGTAATTTAATTTGCATTTTTATATAACAGTCTTAGAAAATAAATTATTATAACAAAAACCTGAGATATATTTACAAATGTATTTAAATATATATATATACTAAATGAAATATACAGTGTTATTTTATTATAAAACACAAATCTGAAAATGTGATGAAATATCTTTTTGACATTAATTCTTGTTGTCACACACATTACTGTAAAAATTAACAAAACAAATAATAACTAGAAAATATATAAAAAATAAATCTTTGTAGAAATCTAAAAACAAAAATCTAATGTACTCGTATCAATCCAAGTAAATAATATATAATTATTGTAATGAATAAATATATACACAAGAAATGTGAATGAAAAATAAATAATTGTACACAATAATTGCGCAACGAACATAAAAAGTAGTTTAACCATAAATAAAAAAGACAAAATAAAAAAGTATGACTAAGAAAAGATAATTTTTAAAATATTTGTTTCGATGTGTTCATCATTGGCATTTAGAACATTTGAAAAATTTGAAGATTTTATTTCATGAGAAACCTCGCACTGATCATGGTGTTTTCGTTTGACGTAAGAAAATATAGACAAGCCTTCCGGCTTTGAGAAGTTTGTATCTAAAATCAACCGATTGCATTTTTGTTTACCAGACAATTTCTCTAATTAATTTGTTTTTAAATCTGAAATAATTGTAACGAAAAATTATAATATTATGTATATAATTTAATATGTGAAAGATACTAAGTCAAAAAGTCACACTTAATCCTAATATTTAACACAAATTAAAAAAATTGAGTTTGACGAAAAACAATGGATGTTTTACTAAAATCTAGAGAATATGACGGAAAATTCAAAAAATAAAATTTAGTTTAGTAGTTTTAGTTTAGTTTAATACCATCCGTCGTTTGTCTGTGCATTCAAGTGCACATCGATCTAGATAGATAGATAGATTTCGTTCGCGTGAATTAAAAATTCAACAATTAGATTCTGTCAAGAACTTCAAAATTAATTAATGATAGAGCTTTGAACTCGAAAGATTGAAGAGTTTAAAGAATAATTTGTGAAAAATTAAGTGAACAATTCACGGGAATCGAAAAATTCGATCGGATCGGATAGTAGATGAGGGAAAAATAGACATAACGGAAGTAACATTTTATCTTTTTTTGTAAATTATGCCTTATTTTTTAAACACTTCAGCTTGTCAAGATAATTTAATACTTACCTTGCCGAATTGATATCTTCCGAAAATAGATGAAATGAACACCAAACCATTTAAGATCAATTTTAATCTAATTTCGAATGAAAGTGAATTGTAGAAGTGAAGTGAAATAATTATTATACAATATGTAGAGGTTTATAAACCGAAGAAAACAACATAACAAAATAATCGAGGTTACAAAGATTATGATTAAAACTTAGAGGTCAAAACATTCACAATATAATTGTCGTCGCTGCTTGATCTTCAGAATTTTAATCCATCCTTGATTTAAAATTTTCTTCAAAGGTATTGAAAGAAGTTCTTCAACGTCTAGAATTTCCCCAAAGTACATAGTCTAAATGCCAAGTTTTTTTTGTTTCCAAAAATAAAAAGTCCAAAGGACCTTTTTACTTATAACAAAAAAAAAACTGCGTACACTTTTCATAAAAAAACAAGAACATTCACATTGGACAAATAAATAAAATTATAATAACAGTCTAAAATATTAGGAACTAACAAAATCTAATATTCATAATAAATGGCCCGCCCTTTTCAATAAAACCAAAAATAATAAAAAAAATATAGTAAACGAAAAATAATTAAAAAACTACTCAATTTAAATGTGTATTTAAAAAAAATCTTTATATTTACTTAAAAAAAAATACAAACATTTGATATCCACAATATTATACTTAAAACAAATCTAAACAAAATAAACAAAAACCTTAATTAATTAGTTGTAGTCAATTAAAATCTCTAAGACAAAAAGGAGTTACAATAAAACAAAACATGATGCACAATGTATAGAGTAAATTATTTTATTTATTTTTTTTTATTAAGTTTTAAAAACCCAAACATGTTAATATTAAATTTTAACGTTCAAGACAGAGTTTTTCTTTTAAGTTTTTTTTTTTTTTTAATTATGTTATGAAATACACTAAAATATTTATTACTACTTTGGAGAGACATAGTATGAAGAAGATTGTGACACAAAACTTAAAACAAAATTAAAACACACAACATTAACCCGTGCATTATAAATTATTGTTCTATGTTTTCAAATTCATTACATACATTTAATCATTAACAAAAATAAAAATAAACTGAAGCTCAAATTTTATTTATTTTTCGAAACTTAATAACATTATTATTGATAGAGCGAGGCAAGGAATGATAAAAAGCCACCGATTTGTTACTTAAGATTAATCACTAAAAACATACATTTAAAAAAAATATATAAATAAACACAGCGGACGATTAACGTTAAAAAAAACATAGATAAAACAATAATTTTCTCCTGGATTGTGGAAAACGCGGTTGATAATAATAATTAAAAAAAATTACCTAACGATCATTAAAAAAAATAAACAAAGGAATAAAGTAAATCTATATTCTATACTAGAGTGCATAATATATTTTTGTTGTTATATACAAAATACTATTTTTAGTGTGTAATTTCAATTTTCAATTATACAAATTTCACTTAAGTTAATTATTTGACAATACCTAATTTAAAGTACGAAAAAATAATGAAGTAAACAAAACGAAATTTATTATTAAAATAAAAAAAATAAAAAAAACTTTCTTCTCAAGTAAATTATAAATAAAAAATTAAAAACATGATACATTCACAAAACGATTTTAAGATGCAGTAAATAAAGGATGAATAGCAATGAAATTAAATATTAAACAAAAAAACATAGCACGTAAAAAATATTTTGTAGTGCTGAAATTTAAATAGAAAACAAAATATGGTTTCAACTGGAAATTGTTGAGTATTTTTTAGTAAAAAAAGACAAAAATTTGTTAATATGTATACAAAAACACATATATATATATAAATATGTATATGATATTAATTATACTGTCATCATTATTGAATTGACAAGTAAATTTAAATTAAACCGTAGATTATTTAGATACATGAGCATTTATATATAAAAACAAAAAAAGTAAAAACCAAAAATAATAGAATACCCACGCATGAAATTGATGAGGATTTTCACCCGCCCTTACTTAAAAAAAACAAATACAACAATAAACCATAGAATGATCGAATGTAAGAAGGTGGAAATATTTGAATCGCTTAGCGAAGGAAAACCTGACTATATCTGTTTTTTATATCAATATACAAGTTTTGTAAATTTTTTCTAGTTTTAGATTTATAAAGGGGAAATCGAAAGTTGGAAAAGACGAATGTGGGTTGTAGCTTGTGACTGCTGCTACCGCAACGCTGCCAGCTAAGTGTTATTTTTTTGATTTTAAATCAACGGTTGGCCAAAAGGGCTTAAAATCACGAGTCATGATAATTTCAGAAAATTGTTTTTTTTTTAATTGGGGCAATTCCGCTGAGTTGATTATTTACTATTATATTTAGGTACACAAAATTGATGAATGAGGCATACTCAACTAAACTTGAATTGGTGCTTTTTTTTGCGTTAAGTAAAACCATTATAATAATACACTTTTTTAAATTTTGAAAGCCAGTGTTGTGATTTCAAAAGAGTTAACCTGCAGGTAGCTTTAGAACAATTAAATTAATGAATAAAAATCCAAACATGCAAATAATACAAAACAAAAACATTCTTAATTGTAAGTTTCACCTGAACAAAATATCGTTCGCCTACTAAAAATGAGTGAACATTTAGGCTATCAAAGACATTAAATTTTAGTCCTAAAGTAAGGGTACGGGTATTGGATTTTTCAATAGGAAATAAGTTGGACCAGAAAATTTTCTTCAAGGGCTTACACACAGAAATTAGGCCAGAATAATTGAAAAAATTGTTTGCATAACTTTGAATCAGTAAAACCCAGTTCATGTTTCTACGATGTTACAAAATTTTCCTCCATTACTTTGAAGGACCATGATTTCTTTGCAAAAGCCGAAAGGACTCTATATCTTTTCTGCTACGGAAAAGTAATGCAGAGAAATTACTCAGATCTAAGAAACACGACTTCTGACGACTGATTAAGTATGAATATATTTTTCTGATTCTTTCTATGTTTTGTGGTAGAAATTTGCCAGTATTTGTTCCTTCTTCCTTGCCTCTATTTGTTGTAATTTTTTAATAATTATTCAAAAAAAAATGTTCACTGAATTCAATGTTGCCCTTTATTTTTAAGAATAGTTGGGAGTTTCATTCGGACAACATCAGAAGCAACTTATGCAAAAATGGACATATTCAATTTATTATTCTGAACGCCTTATTTTCTGAAATTCATAATTAATCAATTACACTACAAACCTACATACTCATGTACATATAAACAAGAAGTTGTTGTGAAATAAGATATTTTTGAGCTAAGCACTTACATATGTATCTATCTGCTGTACATGTGCACGTACACGGAGCGATGTACAGAAGTACTTTGACATCAGCTAGGAAATGCATTTAAATGAACCATATTATTTAATTTATTTCAACACTAATGTCTGTTTCAATTCATTTCAATATTGTTTTAATGAAGGTGGATTTTTCATAATTAAAACAAAAATAATAAAGAAAGGTAATTTAGGGAATTCAAGTGCATAAAACAAGCAAGGTTTCGGAAATATGTTATAGAGTCTCCCAGAAGGATGATTTCTGAAGCATTGAACTTAAATTTTTAAAAATGCTTGAGCTCACAAAGAAAAGCATTGAATGGGTCTTAGTAGTGGCGCTTTAAACAATATTCAATCTGCTCGTTATTTTCCTGTCACAAGCTACATAAAATAAAAAAGTTTCCATTTAAAAAAAAATACCCACCCATCAACTGAAAACTTTTAATTTAACCCTTAATGATTCGCTACACTTAAAAAAAAAAAACAAACATAATTAAAACTTTTTTTTTCAAAAAAAAAATCTGATGAGGAAATTGTTCGTTTTTGAGAATTTTTTAAAAAAATTATTTCTCGTTTTTTTATATAAAAACCAAAAAAAGTTCAAATGAGAAAAAAATATAAAAATTTTTAAACATATTTTAATTCCTTATGTGCCTACTATGTGTACGGTAAGTGTTATTTATTTATCGTTTCTGAATTGTTACATCAATGAAATACGAAAAAAACATACAAAAATAAAACGAATTAAAAATGAAAAAAAAAACACACACACTTAAGAAAATTGTGAAAATTAAGTGCAATTTAATTGCGTTTCATTTTTGCAGTAGTGAATCATTAAATGAAAATATTTAAAGCATTGTGACTTAAAATACATAAACTGGTGCATCAATAACTATGATATCAGACAAAACCAAATACAAGAAGGCAACGAAAAACTTTTTCAATAAACAAAAAAAAATAATATTAAACATTTTCATTTTTGGTATTTTAACTTGCTGAGGCTATTTTTTACGGACCGTAGGTGAATTTGTTTAAATAAATAAAAAAAGAAAATATGTACGAAAGCTCTTTTATTTTGACTTATCCTAGATGCAATTCCTTATAAATATTATGTAGAAATAAAATCGATAAAGTAAAGATATAAAAAAAAACATTTTATTATTTGCTTAGCTTTGTCGTAAAACTGTACACATAACTATGTAACAAAAGTAATATCTTACTATTATAACATAATAAACAAACAAATGGTGCAAAAACATTAAATATTAAAATTAGTATACTAAAGTATAAGCAAAATAAAAATTATTGTTATCAAATAAAACCAAACAAATTATTACAAGACAAACAAAATAAAATAATAAATAAATTAGCAGAATTATTTTTTAGAGTATGAATTGATTTAAAACTTAGCACAGTAGACGAAAACAATAAATATAATAAATAAAACAAAATATAATTATTTTAATTGGTCATAGTAGCAAAAATAAAGAATATTTCCTCTCTAACAAAAAATCTAAATGTATTAATATCCAAAAATATCCAGTGAAATAATATTTTAGTATTTAACAAAAAAAAATCCTTTTCAAAAATCATCTTAATGTATCACAACATTTTAAATTTTTAAACTAACTAAAACAAAAAAAACAGGTAAAAAGGCGGATATACATAGTTGTAACATAACTAACTGCATTTGCTGCAAATCCTCTTCCATATAATTAAAATAATAAATATTTAATGGTTTTAAAACAAAAACTAAACAACAAAAAACAAAAAAACGCAACACATTTCCAAACTAATTAAATATCTTTTTTCAATCATCTAACTTCTAACCAACAAAAAAAATACAACATAAACGAATATCAAAACAAAAAACCTTACTTTTGGAGTACAAGAATTGAATAGATACCATTTCTCTTATATTATTATATCTTATCCCATGAAATAACAGAGTTCAAATGAAATCTTTATTTTTATCCAAAACATTAAAATAAAATTATAAAAATAAAATGTCTATATAAATTAAATTTTAAAATAAATAAATTCTATTAAAATCTGTCTGAGTGGTAAAATTTTTAATTATCTATGTCTTGATATGAATTGATCTCTACTGTGTTCTAAAACAAAATATAAATATTTATACATATAGTATATATATAAAAAATTAAAATCAAAATTATATAAAAAAAAAATATACGTATATATGGTAAAATATTTATAAACATTACACGCTAAAATGCAAACACAACTCTATATAAATAACATACAAATAATAATAAATACATTTAAAATAAAATTTGTTCTTTTTTATTCTCTTTTGAGAATTAAAACTCCGACATACGACAACAACAAAACATGGATGAAAATTATTAAATATTTAAAATTATTATTGTGTACTGTAAATGTGTATAGCATAATGGAATACATCTTCAATATTTCAACACACCCACACTCTCTCACACTTAAAACGTGTGAATTATCGATCATTCGGAAGGACACGAATTAATAAAAAAAATATAAAATTAAATGTAATTTAATTAGTAAAAAAAATAACAAGATTAAAAACAAAAAAAAAATAAATAAATAAAACAAAACAAAACGACTCTATTAATATAATTACAAAACAAAATATATATTGAGAAATTATTTTTTAGGAATGGCCATGATTAATAAAAAAAAAGACAATGGAAAGAAAAGGCATCCATATATTATTATAAATATTTAACAGATAAACAAAAAAACTTAGGTATGTGAAGACGAAACCAACAACAAAAAAGTGTAATGTATGTTTAACCATAAGAAGAAGCAAAAGAACACATAAAAGGCTGTAATTTTAAGTGAAATAAATAAATTAAAGTAATAAATAAATTAAACTCTAGAACTAATTGTAACCGTAAAATATAAATATAAGAAAAATAAAGTGTAAATGAAATGAATTTTTTGTGTTTTCTTTCTTTGTTTACGGACTATTTACAAGGGTTAGCAGTTTCCGTTAATTAAGAGAATTCTTTTAACTCCTAGATAGCAGAGTAAATACTAAGAAGCCTGATTACTTTTCGCATCTGAAATGTTGTCGATGAGTATAAAATGAGAAAACAACACATCAATAATTTCTTGATGCTTTTATTTGACACTAATTGTCTTAAAAGAAAAAATATGTAAGTAAAGCATGATAAAGTGGTTAACCGCCATAATATTCATTCGATTAATTCAGTTTAAAAATTAAATCCTTTACATCTGGATTTAAGTTTTAAACTTTATTATTCGAGTGAATAATATGACGGTAAGTATAATAATGTACTGCCTGTCGGTTTATTCGAGTTTTAGGAAATGTTCTTTTCTCGATAAATTTAGATAGCTGTTTGCCGCGCATGTCCGTGATACATGCAAAACGTTTATTTAATTATTTTTTTTAACTCAAATACGTTTTTGGCATATTAACTTTGTTAAATGTCTGCTTTGTACAAAATATGTTCAGCAACGTTAAACTAATGCATAGTAAAATGTGTACAAGCATCAAGTTTCAGTTGCAAACCACATGTCATAATAAAGTAGTAATCGAACTTGGATTAATAATAAAAACTTAGGGGTATTAAATTATTTTAACTTTCTTGCTTTAATTCCGTTAGAATAATTTTAAGTTGAACATAAAGATTTCTGGAGAATTAATAAATCGATTTCGGTGAAATCTTATTTTTTCATTCATTTAATTATTAATAATAAAACAAGTATTTAAATTTCTCAATTTGTTTTATTTTGTATGCAAACAGAAGTAAAAGCATCTGATAAATAAATTGTAACTTATACTAAAATATTATATAAATATGACTAGAATATCACAATAATTCAGCAACGGCATATTCACGACATTTTTTGATGGCAACTTCAAGTTTTTCATCGAATTCTGAGGAGACTTTTTTTCCCTTCATGTTACATACTTCATTTGAATTCTGTCCTCTGGGAAGAGCCAATTGTGCTTCAAAGATAGTAGCAAACACTTGTAACCATTTCTGTGCGTTAAAACTATTTGTAACGAATTCCTTAAATAAATTTTTATTACTAAAATTTGGTGAATTTTATTATTTAAATTTAGTTTAACTTACCTTTGGAACGCAACACCTCGCCTTAACAATTCCATCACACATGCTGACTACAAGCAAAGGACGATCGTTACAAAGTTTTGTGGCTTTTTGTAAAGGAACTTCTTCGAGGAGGGCTGAGCTTGATAGGTAATGTATAATAAATGGATACTTTTCGATTGGTTTCTCTTGAAGAAGATTTTTCATTTCATCTTCAACAAATGTTCTACAAATTAAATAAATTTGGTTAAAAAAAGAGAAAATCATTATTTACTGTGTTATTTCTCTTACTTGAGCGAAGTTCGGGATGTCTTTTTTAGCTGCTTTAGAATATCATTGATTCGGTTGAGGATATCGACTCGAAAAATATACGGCAGTATGATATCAGTATGAAGGATATTGTTTCGAATCTTTTGTAATTCAATTTCTGTTGTATACAATATATCAGTGTTTGTTTTGTACTCGTGCTCCAAGCTGTCTACTCTTGATTCAATTTGAGCAGCTCGATTTATGACCTATAAATTAATAAAAAAAAAAAAATATATGAAAAATGGTACTTAATGAGAACAACAACAACAAAAAACCTACACCATTAGCAATTTTTCCTGCTGCAGCCGTGAAGGCGTACCTCGCACGGTTTGTTTGTTTAAGATTGGTAATAACGAAATTTTCCAACTCACTTGTATTCAGAACGTGTGTTCCACAGCATAGTTCGTTCGATAAAAATGAAAGATTCTTTTTTTCGATGGTTATTAGTCGGAGACCAGTTTCGGGATATACTTCTCCAGGCACTAATGTAATATTTGACTGACCAATAACATCTGATGCATTCACTAAAGAAATCTGCGAAGGAATGGCTGACTGGATAACTTTTCTATAAGGGACAAATATTAGCTATTTAATAAAAATGTATATGAACGAAATAGCAGATCATATTTGAAGAAACCATTTCTGCACATTAGATACAAAAGATTTAAAAAATCACCTTATAAATTCCTCGATTTCTTGTATTTCCTCTTTTCCAATACGCTTGCCAATAATTCCCAATTCTAGCTTACAATTCTCACTGCAAACTGAACTCGTAACTTGATAAGTGACTTTTTTGAACAAAGAGCGGACAGCGCCATTAAGGAGATGAATAGCTGGTCAAAAAAATGTTTATCAATTAGAAACTACTTCAAGTAGATCAAAACACAAACCTGTATGATGGCACGTATTTGTTGTACGGTGCTCAGAATCGACATGTAAAACTACTTTGTTACCGACGCACAAAGTCCCTTTGGAATTTCTAAATTTTCCAACATGTATTATGCAGTCGTTCATGTGAATAACGTTGTGAACATCAAATTTTCCACCATTCACTTCAATGTAACCTCTATCAGACTGTTGCCCTCCAGCTTCATAATAGAAATTACTCCTATCTGTGATTACACTGATGAGATCTTCGTCAGCAACAGTCGCTGTCACCGAATCGACATCTCGGTCATTTCGTAAAATTCCAAGCACAATAGATTCTACTTTTGGAATTTCATACAGCCGTCCTTCTGAATTAAACTTGTAGATATATCTGAGGCTACTGTCAGTGTTCTTACAAGAAAGTGTCAGCTTTGATAAGGCTTCATTAATTTTTCGCTGAGTCGAACTATCGTAATTAAAAGTTTTCGATTTTTCTTTAGCTCTGATAACCTCTTCCCTATAACCTTCTTCATCCAACTGCATTCCTTCTAGTTCGGCTAATACTTTAAATGAATCTTCAGCCAATCCAAAGGTATCTGTTAATTTGAAAAGGAATTTTCCGGGGATAACCCCGCCAGTGAATTTAGATTTTTGAGCTTGAAGATCCTTAAAAGCCGGTACAAATCCGGGAAACTCCATCAATTCGACATCTCGCAATTTGGGATATTGCTGTAAAACTTCGTTGAAAGCCTTCGAGGAACTGCTTCGTACAGTTTTGAAAACATCCTGCTCATGTGCGATTATTTCGAGTACATCACTTAGTTTGGCGTTCATCTCAGGATACGCTGATCCTAAGGTATTAACCACAACTGGTACAAGCTGCGACAGGAGATTGGCATTTTTGAAAATATTTTCGGATGTTAGAAAAGCCTTGCGTAAAACACGTCTCAGTTTTTGACTGGAAAATGAAATGTCGTTAGGAAGACTGGCAAATTACTTTTACACCGACTTACTTTTGATCTGGTAACATGCCATCGGCTATACATGCTGTAATCATTCTCGAATGATCGGCCAATATTCTGTAACCAGTGTCGAGGGACTGTCGTTCGGTTGGTGTTGGAAACAGTCCTCCATATTCTGGAACTTTACAAAGCTATGAAAGCGAAAAATTTGTATTTTTTTTTTTTTTTTTTAACTCTGAACAAACCCTTTGTGTTGTTTCAAATATTGGGGTAAATAAATCTGTGTCGTAGTTAGAACACTTATTTTGCAGAATTGCTGCTAAGCGTTCAAATCCCATTCCGGTGTCAACATGTTTCTCGGGCAATTGCTCTATAGTGCCATCCTCACTTCTGATAAAATATGAAAAAATTAAAATCTAATAAATTTCAACTAAGGATTCTCTAAAAGTAAGAAATATATTTCAACAATTTTAAATGGATTTTGAATAAAATAATTCTTTCAAATTGCGTAACCACTTTAGTGTGGAAAATCAAACCGGGAACATAACATAACCTCATTTAATCACAAGGCCAAAGTTGGTAGAGGAATTTTAAATTCGGATACCAATTTAAGCCATCAATAACAATTGATTGATTCAAAATAGAACTTTAAGTCCTGACAATTTCGAGTTTCACTATAATGCTAAACAGTATTGGCGATAGTATATAGTCTTTTTAGATTTCAAACTCTTTTGACAACTGATCTTGGCCTAAAATGGCAAAGGCCTATTTCACACAAGTATTCTGTAGACTGTAAGGAAAACTCCCACTTAAAAAATAAAGTTTTACCTGTTATACTGTATAAACACAATGTTCCATAATTCTGTAAGGTCGGGTCTTCCAGCATTAACAAGCTTAGCGCGGTCTTCTTTTGTCGAAAGTTCTGGCGAGTGATCAATGTGAATTTCTGTACAAGGTCCGCATGGTCCAGTGGAACCCATTTCCCAGAAATTTTCTTTGCTTCCAAAGGGAAGAATTCTTTCTGGTGGAAATCTTCAATTCTTGAATTTTATTTTGTGATTCAAAAAAAAAATTATGTAAATGTTTTACCCCAAACTTCTCCAGATATCAACACACTCAGTATCGGCTGGCAAGCCTAGAGTTGTATCTCCCGCAAAGTATGTAACGTACAGTCTTGATGTGTCTATTCCATAGGGACCTTTCAGCAACTCCAATGCCATTTCACAAGCTCGTCTCTTTATTGGAAGAGGGTTGGTTGGTTGGTCCTTTTAAAAAATTTCTTTACAATCGATAGTTTACCTTAAAATAATCTCCAAATGACCAATTGCCTAACATTTCAAAGAATGTATGATGATACCCATCCTGTCCAACAATAGACAAATCATTGTGCTTCCCCCCGACTCGAACGCATTTTTGTGAATTTGCAACTCGTTTACTTGGTGGCACAGTTTTGCCGAGGAATACTGATTTGAACTGGAATGACTGAGTTAGTTTGATTCATATGAAAGTCCATTACATTACCTGATTCATTCCGGCATTGACGAAAGCCACAGTGGGATCACATAATGGAATCACCGGACTCGATCTCACAAACTTGTGACCATGGCTTTCTGTGAAATATTCGAGGAATGTCTTTCTAATTTCTGTTGATGAAAGGACTCGGTCCAATTTTCGAAACGAAGAGTACATTTTAATTTGATTTATGTTGCAAAACTGTGGCAACATGCCCAAAGAGCATTAGGATTTCACTTTTTTATAAAAATAAAAAAAAAATTAAAAACAAAATCGCAGTCTAGGGCCGGTATTTGAATTTTTTGACAGATGAGTGATGACAGCTTGAGTAAAATTATGCGTTCAAAAATGCAGTCGTGTATAAACAGGTTGAACCGTTCGTTGAGCACAACAGAAGCTGTGCTTGTAGTTTTCGATTGGATTTTCGGACTTTTCAACTTTCCAAATTGAGACGCCATTTAATAAAATCCGGATTGGATTTGCTTACACAAATGCATGTATCATTTCAATACATATTCAACAGAGCTCAAATTAAAGCAAATTAAACAAAAAATGAGTTTTGACCAGGGTTGCCATGTTTTAAACTAGTTCGATATCCCAATTCAAAAATGTTTGTGCCCCAAAATCGGAACCGATAGTACTACCCCAAATAGTAGCTCAATACAAATAAAAAAAATGTTCTCGTGACTTCAAACACAATTTGTTTTTATTTTAAAAAACAACCCAAAATAAAATACGAGAAAAGTGTTTTTTTATATGATTTATTTGTACGAACAAAATTATCTCTCAAGATTAGATTTGGGCTATTAATAGCCCAATTATTATGATTTGGTTGTTATACTGAAATTATTGTCAGTAATTTTGCAAAAAGATAGCACAATTTCCGATGGCAAGCCTGGTTTTGATACCAAATATTGAATTTTTTTTTTTGCAAATTTGCAAGAAGTTTCACGTTACCACACCTACAATCGGATACAAAAGATTGGCAGCACAGTGCTCTCTTTTCTATCTAGCAATTTCGTTGTGAAAAGAAAAGAACAACTGTACTGAGATGCAGTATGAATATTTTTTTTACAAATTCAAATAAAAAAAAATCGATCTGAAATGGTTGAAAGATGTACGATATAAGCTTCTAATTATTATTAGGGTATTCCCGATCCGATGCAACTGGTCTTGTATCATTGCAAAAATGCAAAAGTGTAAAATTGCTATACCCTAACTCCATTGTAAAAAAAAAAACTTTGCACTTTTGCAATGATACAAGACCAGTTTGCATCGGTCTTGCACGCTCTGTTCGGAGTGAGCTCTATTCGCTCAGAGCCCACTCTGTGCCCCGCTCGGGACTAAAAAAGAAAAACGCCTATTATAGCCGCAGTTTAACTAGCTTTGTCAAGTAAAAATATTTTCTGAATTGTACTCTTTGTAAAATTTTCTTATGTCGAATTCCATTTGCCATTTGGGATTTTGATCCGGGATTGCGGATTTTTCGTGGTGAATGGAGAGCAAAATGGGATTGATTTTTTTTGTAATTGTGTGTGTGGCATGTCAAATATGGCACTATTTTCTTGATGAAACCAGTGATAGTATGGATAGGGAAAAATTCCTAGAAGTATAAGTATTTTCAAACTATAAAAGAACATTTTTTTAAATTTAAATTAAAGTTATTTTACATATTATATACAAATGTTTGTGTTTTAACGAATTGTTTTTTATTTGTCGCAATTATTATTTATTGTTGTATATTATTTATTTGTACAGATTATCACCGACATTCTGCATGCACGAGATTTTATTCGAGATGTTCAGGGGCCAGGTTCTGTAATAAGCGAAACGAAAGCGATCGTTCGTTTTTCATAAACGAACATAAGCAAAAACGAAAACGATTGTCCGCTTTTCCCATACAGAATGTCACCCCGGAATTTGCAAATGCCTAAAACAATCCAAATACAAATTGTGTGATGGAATTTTCATTCTGTAATCTGTCAATTTTATGGGTAATGTGACCAACTATGAAAACTAAAAATTTTTGTGATCCAGTTTGTTCTATAATCATGATCTGATCTGAATTGGATCTGGGGAAAAATAAAACGCAACTATTGAAAAGGAAACCAATTTGTTGTTATGTATGATGTAATTTACACGAATGATAACTTCAAAAAAGTGGATAAGATATAAAATCTTGTTATCCGTCGGCTTTATGGTCACAATGGTTATGGCAATGAAACAATTAAGTTAACATTAGCTTTTCCCAACGTTTCGGCAGGGGTTGCTGCCTTCTTCAGGGGAACTTTATTCCACATAAAAACAAATAATGAATATAACAACTTTTAAAATTGAATAAACAATTAGTAAACTTACGTTATTTGAAAAAAAATTAAAAGTATAAATTGAATTTACATTTGTAAAAATTATAATAAATTATATAAAATTAAAATCAACCGCATCACTTACGATGTCTGGTTATGCCTTTTTTAAACCCAAAAATCCATCCATTAATTCCGTTTTAAATTTTTTTTTTTTGTATGCAATAGTCTTGGAAAAATTAATTTTCAAACTCAAATTTAAAAAAAAAATGAAGAAAGTTTTTTTAAACTCATTTTGTTCAAAATTTTTTTTTATTTTTAGTAATTTTGTTTTTAATATTCAACTCTCGTATTAAATTGTATTCAAACAATAAAAACCAGATGTTAAAATGTCTTCTAGTTTAAAAAAAAATCGGAAATCTCGCTCTGTTCGGTATTGCATTCAACCACTGATCTCTATATACACTGGATAGTGTATTCATACAAATTTTTTGAGGCAAAAATATAGTCGTGGCCGGTACCCTCATATAACAGTATAACAGCGGCGCCAGCGGAATGGACGCTACTGGACCTGCATTTTCTTATATTTTTTTTTCAATATTTACAGCCGCAATGCTTGTTGACATCAACTGATATCAAATAAATGCTCAATTTCGGCAAATATCTTCAATCATTTTCTTCGTTTGTATAAGGCGAGATATGAGGTCGTGGCCGGTACCCTTTAAAAAACTTGCCTCACAAAAACTGTTATACACTATAGGCTATTCACTATCCAGTGTATTATAGAGATCAGTGCATTCAACTAACGCATTTGTGTTCACTTTGTCGTATGTGTATGGGGATCGAACAAAGTACTGATTTTCGTGGCGTATACGACAAAATGATCTTGAAGATAATCCTCTATAGATTAAAAACTAAAACCGACTCAACAATCTGGAATACCTTAATCAAAAGAAGATTTTCCACACAAAATTTTATTAAAATTGTAGAAAACTTCATCGGTCAGTTTCTTTTTTATTTAAACACGAAACTTAAAATGCGATTTCCCAAAATTGCTCAAATGGTTTATACGACAAAACAATTCTCGGGCGACGAGTTGTCACCGTCGTTCTTCGAATTCATAAATGTATTTGAATAACAATTTAAATTTGAAAAGGCCACGAAAAAGGAATAATATAAATGTATTTTCACAAAACTTCTAAAAAGTAAACAACAATAATTTCCGAATTGAAAAATTTCACAATGACGTTTATATAAATGTCACTTTACTATTGTGTGAGTGCAAGTGCGTGTTTTGTATAGGTGTAAGTCTCTCTTGAAATCGGGATCAAAGATTTTGATCCCAAATCATGAGGAATCGATTTTTTTTGGCTGAAAGGAATTCGACATTAAAGTCTCAATAAAAATTCAATTCAAAAAATATAAGCTTCTAATAGGTCTGGATGATTTCATTTAACACCTGAACGTAAATTATCGTCGATCTGACATTTGTCAGAAATAAAAAAAAAATAAATAAATGGCGATTTGTGAAGAAATGCAGACGACGCTGCTTTAAAATTTAAATTAATTGATGTTAATTCTCTCACACTTTATTTTTTGTTAAAAACATGTTCTAAGTGTAAAATTGTTGTTCTAACTATACAAATATTGTTTATTATCAGCAAAGTTTCAAATAAGAAACTACAATTATTGAAAAATGTTAGCAAGAAGAGGCGGCAAAAGAATTAGGATGGATGATCCCCCTCCAGATTATGAAGATGAAAGGTAAATAGTACATAAAAACGATTTTCTTTACAACAAAAGCCTTACCGTTTTGGATGGATCCTTTAGAGAGCCGATAAATGAAAGTGTATCCGATGGAGTTGAGGGTGAAAGTCCCACAAAACGTATGACTCGTCTAAGAGCTCGTGGAGGAGTCCGAGATAAGCCTCCTATTATTGACGACGACGAAGATGATTTCTTTGCTCCGATTATCAAGAAACGTAAACAAGCTTTGCCACCTAAGCCACCCAGAGAGAAACGTGAACGCGTTGAACGTGTACGAAAGGTCGACGAAGACAAAGAGCACGAACGCATTGATAAGGAGCGCGACGTAACCACAGACGAATCCAGTCTTTATTACATTGTCCGCCACTCGAAAGCTGCCATTGCCGTGAGTTAAAATCGATCATAATCCTCTGATACATTTTTACAGATTTTTATATTCCTACAGAGCATTGTGGATGACTGGATTGAAAACTACAAGCAAAATCGAGACACTGCTCTAATAGCTCTGATGCAGTTCTTTATCAACGCCAGTGGATGTAAGGGCAGAATTGCTGAAGATATGCCACACCCAATGGAACACACCGCCGTTATTCGCAAAATGACTGAAGAGTTTGATGAGGTTTGTTTTTAAGACAAATAAAAAATGGTTCGGTTTAATTAATTTGTATTTATTTTAATTTTAGGAAAGTGGTGAATACCCACTCATAATGCCTGGTGCCCAATGGAAGAAATTTAAAATGAATTTCTGTGACTTTGTTCAGACACTGGTCAAGCAATGCCAATATTCCATTATCTACGATCAGTTCTTGATGGACAATGTTATTTCTCTACTCACCGGACTTTCGGATTCCCAAGTTCGAGCTTTTCGTCATACAGCAACGTTGGCAGGTAAATAAAATAATAAGCATGCGGTAGTCGCTCTACTACATATACAAATAATAGAATTATTTAACTTTACCTCAGCCAGGAAGTTTAACTGTTGATGTGACGTTCTTAATTTCAATTATGAGTAGAGCCTACAATTCTGTACTTACATAGGTGGTAACTGCAATTTTTTTAAAACCCATATTCCCATTTAAGTCCCTTCACAATGACTGGCTGGGATTGTACTGCCAACTACACAGCAATAAAACAATTTCCTTTAGTCAAGATTATTGGTCATTTGTTACAAATATTCGAAATACCTCACTTTTTCCTTAGCTTCAAAGTTCGTCTTCAATAGCTCCCCTGCTGCCGTTCTCAACGCAAGGAAGCGTTTTCTCCGAATTGCTTTTCCCGTGTCTTCCTTTAATTTCAGAATTTACTGCAATTTCTTTTAAGCTAACATTCTTATCGTATCTTTGTGGTAATATAATTATTTTAAAATTGTATAGCCATGAAGCTAATGACAGCTTTAGTTGATGTGGCTCTCTTGGTGTCGTCTAACTTTGAAAATGCTGCAAAACAATATGAAGCTGAAAGAGTAAAAGTAAGCTATATAGATTGCAATTAAATCAATTTTCTAACTTAACTTTTATATAGACTCGAGACCGCCGAGCCACAGATCGCCTCGAATCTCTGATGACTAAACGTGCTGAACTTGAGGAAAATATGGACGAAATAAAAAATATGCTAACGTATATGTTTAAATCGGTGTTTGTTCATCGATATAGGTAATTAAAATGGTCCATATTATAAATGCCACTGAATATCAATCTTTTATTCCAGAGATACTCTGCCAGATATCAGAGCAATTTGTATGTCAGAAATAGGTGTTTGGATGGACAATTATTCGCAGAATTTTTTGGATGATTCATATCTGAAATACATCGGTTGGACTCTTCATGACAAAGTTGGTGAAGTGCGTCTTAGGTGTCTGCAAGCATTGTTACCACTTTACGAGAGAGATGCTCTAAAGGGAAAACTTGAGCTATTCACATCCAAGTTCAAGGATCGAATTGTTGCCATGACATTGGATAAAGAATTTGATGTGGCTGTTCACGCTGTTAAACTTGTTATAAGCATTTTAAAGTAAGTCACACTAGACTGATGATAGATTTTTTAATTGTGTTTATTATTGATTTTGACTACAGAATCCACCCTGACATTCTGGCTGATAAAGATTGTGAAATTGTTTATGAACTGGTGTATTCCTCTCATCGTGGTGTTGCTCAGGCTGCAGCTGAATTCTTAAATGTACGCTTGTTTCATTTGACACCCGACATGGAGGAAGTTAAGACCAAACGCGGCAAATTGCGCCTGCCAAATACACCACTGGTGCGTGACTTGGTTCAGTTCTTCATTGAATCGGAATTGCACGAACATGGTGCTTATTTGGTAGATTCCTTCATCGATAACAATGCAATGGTAAGAGACTGGGAATGTATGACCGATTTACTACTAGAAGAACCAGGCCCAAATGAAGAACAATTAGACAACAAACAAGAATCAACTCTTATTGAAATAATGGTCAGTAGTGTTAAGCAATCCGCAACTGGTGAAGCACCAGTAGGTCGAGCAAGTAACCGAAAAATCAATTTAAATGTTAAAGAAGTCAAAGCAATTCAGGATGAGAAAGTGAAACTTACTGAACATTTTATTCTCACACTGCCTCCGATGTTGGAAAAATACCAAGCTGACAGTGAGAAATTGACGAATTTGCTATCAATTCCTCAATACTTTGAGTTAGATATCTACACAACTTCAAGGCAAGAGTCGAATCTACAGGCATTGCTGGACAAAATGGGACAAATAATGTCTAAGCACACCGATCGAGATGTTCTAGAGACTTGTGCTAAGACATTAGAATACCTTTGTTCTGAAGGAAGTGCTACATACACACGATGTGATGTAGCACGATCGAATATCATCGATAATTCCGTCAATAAGTACAAAGATGCCATCGATGAATGGCGCAATTTAATTGCAGGTAAGGAATCTATATTCTTACTCGAGATTTGTTTTTTTTTATCATTATTTCTTATTCAAGGCGAAGAACTTCCAAATGAGGATGAAATCTACACAATCATCATATCGTTGAAAGTTGTTTCGATACTGTTTTCATGTCATAACTTGAATCCATGGAATCTTTTTGATTCTCTATATCAAGACATTGAGGAGAGTCAGTCAAAGGAGAATCCTGGACGTGGACTGCCAAATGAAGCGTTAGCTTATTGTATTGAAGCTTGTTATTTCTCCCTAACTTGGGGATTGTATTATTTGGAGAATCAATGTGAGAGCTCAAGTGTTCAGAGTGGATGTGCCGAGTTAAAAACAAATTTGCATAAATATATTAATGCATGCTGTGAATTGACTCGTGATGGTCCAACTCAACAGATCCAAGAATCGGTAAGTTCGATGGAAACAGATATCGGTGATGATAGTTCGAACATTCAAATTCTTATCGAATTGCAGGCATATCAATCAGTTTGTGATCTTCTCATAATTTTCTCCGATCAATTGTCGACAAATGAAAATGAGCACATCAGAATACTGGAGTATAAATCTGCTTTAGACGAGCAGTTAATTTTAAATAACTTTGTTCAACATTATGTCTTCTCCCTTAAGCCAGAAGGTAATTCCTTTCTTATCAATATCATAACTAAATACTTATCTCTGAGTTAATCATAAGAATGCCATGATGAAACCCGCATCGAAGAACTGCATAAGAAGAGAAATTTCCTGGCATCTTACTGTAAACTGATCGTTTACAATATCATTCCTACAAAGAGTGCAGCTGGACTGTTCAAACATTATGTCAGAGTAAGATAAATGCTTTCAAAAGTACTTTAAATATGTACATAAATGTTGTTAATAAATTCGATTTTTCAGTGCTACAATGAGTACGGAGATATTATCAAAGCTACCTTAGGGAAAGCAAGAGAAATCAATAAAGTTAACTTCTCATTAACGCTTTTGCTAAGTTTAATTGCGGTCTTTAAAGATCTTCAAGCGCAATCCGATAGTGGAATCATCCCGAAATCTTCTCATGACTTCAGTGAATTGAAAGAATTAGCAAAACGGTTTGCTCTCACATTTGGCTTTGATGCGATAAAAAATCGTGAACCAATTATTGCTTTACACAGAGCCGGGATTCTGTTTGCAGTTCATGACGTTCCCGAAGATCCATCAGCCGCACCTACACGTCTTTTGTTTTTGGAATTACTGAATGAATTCAATAACAAACTGCTGAAGCAAGATAAGAAGGTTATTTTGAATTTCCTCGATCGTCGAATATCGCCTGGAATGCCTTCAAGCAAAGCCGAGGAATGGCAACCATTGGTTTTATATAGAAATTCTTTGCTTCATGGTGAAACAGATCAGCCACCGCCAGTGGCGACAAAGAAGGCATATCATAGAAAACGTCGAGATCATGGTAAGATTTGGAATTATTATTTTGTAATTATTTGACTAACAGAAATCGTTTTAGATGACGACGATGATGATGATTATGATGACGATCTGAATGATCCAGATTTTAGGGGCTAAGTGGCATTATTTGCTGCAAGACCAATTGATTGGCATTTTTATTTTAATTATGATTTAGTTAAAATTGAAGATAAAATGAAAATATAAGGATTAAGAATATACAAATATTTCTATTAGGAAGAAAATCCTATATCCTTGTTGTGATTGAATATAACAGGATATTATATTATTAAATTAAAATAATGATTGATTTACAAGGTTCTCACTGTCATGGTAATGGTTTTTTGCAGCTACATATCTCCCAAAATATTTTGATTATCAAAATCAAAAACCGTCATAGTGCCCAAAAATGTTGTCACTGTCCAAAATTTAAGAACAACACAATTTTTGATTTAGGACATTTTAATATTATGCTTTTATTAAGTTGGAAATTTTGTTTTGTAGACTTTAGGACCAAAATTATTTTATTTACATATATTATAAAGAAAGGGCACTTTGTTTTGTTTATTTATGTCATTTCTTAAGAGCGCTAACTTAATCCAAAATTTTGCTTCTCAGTATATAACAGCAAAATTGGGAAAATATTACCGATTCCACTGAACCCTCTGAAATATAAACTGACGAATTCCATTCGGGTTTAGAAACCTCCTCTGTCTTGAGATTTTAAGGTATTTCTGGGTTTTTGGGCGTTGATTTACAAAGACCAGAACTCAAAAATGTATCCATTTTTAGTTGCTGGAAAATGTTATTTTAAATTCCTGTGCTATTCTTAAAATAACGAAGTTGAGCATACAATTCTTCATAAAATGATTTGGGAGAATTATGAATATTTTCGGAATTCTAACGATTTCTTTCAAAAATTTTTTTTAATGTGAAGGTTTCTTATTATACTCACGATTCTATTTATAAGAATACAGAGGAGAGATACAAATGCCTTAGGCTTAAAAAAGAAAGAACGTGGGACCAATTTCACTTTATATTAATGACATAATCAAAGTGATCTAAATGATATAAAGGTAAACCTATAAGAAGCCAAATTTTCTTTACAATTTTTTACAATGCGAAAGAAAACCGTTAAAATAAAAACAATAAACAAGTGCGATCAAAGCTCTATTCATACATTATTGAAATAACTACTATTCAAAAGACAATATTTATATTAAAATCACTCTAATAACTTATGCCTGTTTAATAATTTAAATTTTCAACAAGTTTCCCAAAACCGAATTTTGTTTGCTATGGGTTTTGACAACAAATTGTGAAATTTTGTGTAAATTCGCAAAAATTTCGTTACCAAATAGACTTACCGCCTTATTATTCACTCGATACATCAAAATTAAAACTTAAATCCAGATAAAAAAACATCCGGATTTAATTTTAAATCTGGATGTATCGAGTTAATACTATGGGCGTTTCTATTTACGGCAATATAAAATGCCGTATTAAGCACGATGTGAACACCGTCATAGCTCCGGGCAAAACTATAAACGTGAACGCCACGAATGCGTTCAGTGATACAAAATTTCAAGTGCCAGAAACAGCTGACACTGCACAATTGACATTTCGATGTGCATTCTTCGTGCTCCTAGATATTTTTGAGAACGTAAGCAAATTTTGCGTCTTGTTGTTTTGTGGAGCATTTTTTTTTTCGTTCTTGTTGTTCGTTACGATTTCCGCACATGCTATATAATCCATCATAACTTTTCTGACCGTACTCAAAAGCAAAACGAGGTTCAAATTTTTATATTTATACCTAATCTAATCTAAATAAATTTATAATTGAAAATAATTTAACTAACTAACCAAAAATGCAATAACTCATTTCATCCATAATTACCATAGACTTTCTATCGTATATCTGTAAAAGAGCTTTGGCTGAATCCATTCGTTCCATTCCATAAACATTTTCGCCGACGTCAAATTTCTCAGAGGACGAAGAAAAATTTGCTATTTGCGATAATTTTTTAAAAGTTGTGTTTAAAAATATCATGTTATGAGTATTTTAGTTCAAGTAATACGCCTAGCTAAGTTGGAGCCCACCCCTGTGGTGCTTCATATTCGAAAAAAATTCTTTAACCAGTGGAGGTCTTCCAAATCATATGCAACATGGGTTAGTTTGAAACTCTGAAAAAATCGAAGACACGTCGTGGCTTTAAAAAAGTGTCATAACTCAATCGAAATATTTTATAGTAAAGTGGTTAGAAGATTGATTTTGATGTGTTTGATGAAAAACCAAGTTGTAAATTTTCAGATCAATATTTTTTCTGCCAAAATTTTTTGTAATTTGTTTGATTTGTTAAGTGACAATTTTGACAGAAGTCAATACTTTCAAAGCTACCCCTTTTCCTTTTTTATTTAATTTTGTGTTTGGCTTGTTTGTATATACCTAAGATTTCATCATACAAATCTTTTTGAATACCTACCTACCCAAAGTAGGTAGGTGAAGGTAAAATTGTATATAAACTCTTATTTTTATATACAATGAGGGTACTTGCCAATTCACGAATTATTCACTAAAACTACAATCACTACATCCGTTTCATTCCATAAACAATAATTTCCATCGTCCTCCTCACTCCTCAGCCCAAATATAAGTTTCTCATGAGACAAACGTTTTACGATAATTTCTTAACCCACATTTTCCCAAGGTCATTGTTATTTTCATTTTCGGTGTGAAAACTGACAAAAATCGAGAAGACTTGCTTAAGATGCAATAAGTGCCATAAGTCGAAATATGTTTTTGTTCTTTTTAATTAAGTGATTTCTAGTTCATTTTAAAATATTCAGGCGTAAGTGAAAGTAATTTCGCATGCGCAACATAAAAAAAAATAAACCTACCTACCTATAAAAACCTACTTGCTTATTGTTTGTTCACAAATGTCATGTATTTTCAAGATATTGCTAAGCGACACTGAAATTATTTTAAAGGACCTTTATCATCTTTTGAAGGAAGGCAAAAGAAATTCAAACATTTCAAAAATAAGATCTAGCCTAGGTAGCCACTGAGAGTTATGACATTACTTTTGAGTTTTGTAGCGCTTTCTTTTAGTTATTGGGATTTCACATCGAATATCATTCGAACGTTATGGTTTTCGACAAGATCTAATTTTATCCATTAACTCTTTAACCGTCGTCATACCTACCTAATACAAATACCTATATTTTCATGTTTCTATTTGGCTTGTTTGGATAGGTATATTGTATGATTTCATCATACAAAACTTTTCAAAGGCGATACAACCCCGATTCAAAATCCCAAACTCAAGCCCTACCATTAAAACAAACAAAAAAGAAGGTGAACGCAAAGAAATGCGTTCAGATAAAATAAGTGCCAGAAACAGCTGACCCATCTGACAATTTGTAGTGCATTCTTTCGTGCTGTTGGATAAATTTGAGAACGTAACGCGTCTAGGTAGGTAGTTGAAATATTTCCCAAGCAAAAGCATTTCGTCCGTTCCGATTCCCATAACATTGTTCTATATTCGTTGGCGAAGAAACCGCATATAAAACGAGGTTCAAGTTCTCGAAGTTTTATTTATTTATGTGCATATTAATTTAATGTTAAAAAGTTAGGTATAGTTCAATATTGTCATCCCTAGTTAAATAAACAATTTCAATTCAATTAGTGAAACTTTTTTATTTCCTTGTAAATCTGCAGAAGATTATTGATTACTCGTCGCAACACCAACAATCTTACGTTCCATTCCAAAAACATTTTCGGCGACGTCATATAAGTTTCTCAGAAGAAAAAAAAATTGCACCATTGCGTTTTATAATAGTTTGTTAAGAGTTATTTGCAATATTATTATGTAGTTATGAGTATTTTAGTTCAAGTAATACGCCTGGCAAAGCTCAAGCCTGTCGTAGTTGTGGTTCGTCATCAGCAAAGTCTTTTAAACCAGTGGAGGTCTTCCAAATCGTATGCTACATGGGTCGGTGTGAAACGTGAACAATATGAAAACACGTGTGCTTTCTTATTTTCTATAATTTTCTTTTTGAATTGTTTGGATAATATGTATTTCATATACTTGATTTCATCATACAATTCATTTTGCATGACTGTATCGGATTTACCTTCTTTGAAAAGAACTACAAAAAAAACTTGAATCATGAACCCCCAACTCAAAACACATACATTTCCAATCATTCCGCGAAGCTATCTCTGTCATAACCTGTTTCGATGTAAAAAAAAAAAAAATATAAAAACTACTATTATCTTTTTCAGGCATCAAAAATGAAGAAGGAAAAACAAAAGAACGCTGCAGCCAGTGGTGATGATTCCTCCAAGAAAGTAAAGGAGCTCAATCCTTGGCCGGCATACATCGAGGAGCGGAATGTACTGTGGGAAAAGTGTAAGAAAGAGTACGCCGACGAAATTGCAGCCAAACCCAGAATTGCAATCAAGGTAACCCTTCCTGATGGCAAAGAAGTCGAAGCTAAAGCCTGGGAAACTTCACCTTACGATGTAGCCAAGGGTATCTCACAAGGTCTGGCTGACAACACTGTGATCGCCAAAGTAAATGGTGTACTTTGGGATCTGGATCGTGTGCTGGAATGTGACTGTACATTACAATTGCTTAAGTTTGACGATCCAGAAGCTCAAGCTGTCTTCTGGCACAGTTCAGCGCATATGGTCGGCGAAGCCATGGAACGAGTTTATGGTGGACATCTGTGCTATGGACCACCAATCGCAGATGGCTTCTACTATGACATGTTTATAGAAGGGGACGGTATTTCCACCAACGACTACCCTGTCATGGAGAACATCGTCAAGCAAATTGCCAAAGAGAAGCAACCTTTCGAGCGGCTGGAGATGAAGAAGTCTGATCTGCTGGAGATGTTCAAGTACAATGAGTTTAAGTTGCGAATTCTGAATGAGAAGGTAGACACAGAGACTACAACAGTATACAAGTGCGGGCCGCTTATCGATTTATGTCGAGGACCACATGTCCGTCACACGGGCAAGGTAAAGGCGTTGAAGATTACAAAGAACTCTTCGACATACTGGGAAGGTAAGGCTGACGCAGAAACACTGCAGCGGGTGTATGGAATTTCTTTCCCAGACTCAAAACAGCTGAAGGAATGGGAGAAACTCCAGGAGGAAGCAGCCAAGCGTGATCATAGGAAAATTGGACGCGAGCAGGAATTGTTCTTCTTCCACGAACTCTCGCCCGGGTCATGCTTTTTCCAGCCACGTGGGGCCCACATCTACAATACTCTGATGAACCTGATGAAGAAGGAGTACAGGAAGCGCGGCTTTCAAGAGGTGATCTCTCCCAATATTTACAACTCAAAGCTTTGGCAGGTATCTGGACATTGGCAGCACTACGCTGAGAATATGTTCTCCTTCGAGTCGGAGAAGGAAACGTTCGCATTGAAACCGATGAACTGTCCTGGGCATTGTTTGATATTCGACACCAGAAATCGATCATGGAGGGAGTTGCCTTTGCGAATGGCCGATTTTGGTGTCTTACATCGAAATGAGTTGTCTGGAGCTTTAACTGGGTTGACTCGAGTACGTCGTTTCCAACAAGACGATGCCCATATCTTCTGCGCTCCGGAACAGATAAAGAGCGAAATAAAGGGAGCGCTAGATTTCCTTCGCAGCATTTACACCATTTTTGGATTCTCCTTCAATTTAGTTTTGTCCACACGGCCAGAGAAGTATCTTGGAGAATTAGAGCAATGGAATACAGCTGAAAAGGCGTTGGCTGAATCTTTAGATGAATTCGGTTTGCCATGGAAATTGAATCCCGGCGATGGAGCTTTCTATGGGCCAAAAATTGATATTACTATTCATGATGCTTTGAAGAGGGCCCACCAGTGTGCCACAATTCAATTGGATTTCCAGCTTCCCATTCGATTTAATTTGAACTATGTTTCTGAAACAGGGGAAAAGAAGCGTCCGGTTATCATTCATCGAGCTATTCTTGGTTCAGTCGAACGTATGATTGCCATTCTTACAGAGAGCTATGCTGGCAAATGGCCCTTCTGGCTGTCGCCACGACAAGTGATGGTTGTCCCAGTTGGTCCACAATTCGATGAATATGCTCAATCAGTGAGAGATCAATTGCACGATGCTGGATTTATGGCTGAAGTTGATGTTGATGCGGGAGATACCATGAATAAGAAGATTCGCAATGCTCAATTGGCACAATTCAATTTCATTCTGGTTGTTGGTGAGAAGGAACGTTCTATGAGCACAGTAAATGTTCGCACTCGAGATAACAAGGTTCACGGAGAGGTTTCCATTGGCGATTTAATGATCAAGCTGAGTAAGATTCGCGATGAATTCATTTTGAATGAAGATAACTTTTAAGTGAGTTCATAAAATACTGTCACACTCATATTTATGGCATAATCTTAATAAATTATTTGTCAAGCTTAATTTTTTCTTTTTTGTTTGTATAATTTTATTTCAGTTATTGAAGAACCCGATGAAAGAAGCAAATTTCTGTAGGTACTAGGTAATTTTATATTAACTTGGTTCTGTATATGGTTTATTGGCGCGTTTTTTTCCTCAGCATTTCGAAAGCAAAGATGAGAAATTTTGCTGAGAAATCCTGTCGTTGACACTGAGATGGCTCAGATCTCCGAGATCTCATTTTCCTGAACATGCCTATTACCTCTATATTTCTTTCGTATTAGTCCGAGTAATCGTAATTTTAGGTAAGATTTTACTTAACAAAACAAACAGTTGAACGAAAATATTAAACTGACACTTAAGTCCAACTTAGCTTACTCAAACTGTATCATTTAAGTAGTTTAAAGTTCCAATATATTTATTTTTGTGCCACTTTTTCTGGAAAGTATGCAATATGAAACTGACCCCAAATTGTCTCGATTACATGAGACGCTAAATGTTCGAATTAAATTAACATTATTTCTAACAAAATGCTATAGAATTTTTATCTTTCGGCGGCGTACTGACTAGACTCGTTATGGTAAAAACAAATAGATAAGATAGCAATAAATTCCATTTAAATTAACCCTGACTGCATAGATAGATATGCCTGTTTTAAATTATTTCAACCAACCTACTCTTCGCTAAGAAATGTTACCAAAACGTGCTACATAAAAAAAACAACTAAGTATATTTGTATCTTCTTATTACAAAAAAAAATTGTTTTTATTCACATTTTACATCTAAATACATTTTTATCCAAGCTCCCTTAACCATAAGCTGCTCTTGGAGACATTTTTCATTTTTATTTGCAATTGGATTCTCTTCCTTGTACCTTAGGTCACAATTAGCAGAAGATTGATTTAAATCTTTGCCATGTTTAGCTATCACATTTTTCAGGCACTCATCCGCCGTTGAGCAGTAGATTTTAACAAAATCACTTCGATAATAGTTGTGTTTCTTTTTCAAAGTAGAAATTTGATGAACTAATTCTTTAACTGTTCCTTCTTCATAGAAAAATAAAGACTTATTCAATTTTATAACTACAATGAGGTCTTCACTCGTCGAAAAAGTGGCATAGTTGGCTGCTGTGTCCTTTGGAATTTCATAGGATATAACAATTTCTTCCAATTTTATGTCCTTAGCTAAATCTGCCTCCTTTATCAACAAATCTACTTCCTCTTCCTTTAAATTTTTTAAAATGGTTCTTTTGTTACTGGAACGAAAATTTTGTTTAAGATCAACGCTTAATAAAGCTCCAAACTCTCGATAATCATCCGAAACTCTCACATCATGTACATTCATTAGTTTTTTAAAAGATTCTTTAACGGAATCAATACCTTCCCGAAAGTCTTGGTTGTGATGAATCACTATAACCTCTTGGATCTGGTATTGAATTGGAATGATATGTTGAGCTCTGAGTAGTCGAACAATCTTAAAAACATTTTGCATTCGTTGAACGTTTAGCTCAAGGTCTGGTTTTATGAGAAATCCATTAGGTTCAATATGCCGAGCTTCGTGCATCGATTCTTGGCGACGATAATAAACCATCCATTTTTTATGAATTTGGTAAATAAACTCAGTCAAGAATGGAGCCACTGGAGCTAAAATCAGACACAATCTATAGATCACATTAAATAACACGCAGGTACTTCGATGTAATGAAATATGATTCGCTTCCGTTTCTTTATGCTTTCGCTTTGATTCAGGACATCGTAGTGGAATATACCATTCTTCGATTTGTCTAATTAATTCAATAACCTTGGACAGGAAACTATTCATCCGATAAGCATTCATTTCTTCAATGTACAACTTTAGAATAGACTCAGTACGTGATAGTATCCACTGATCTATTGGATCCCGTTCTCCACTATACCATTCCGTAATGTATCCATAGTTGATCCATTTAGGAGATCCCATTTGACCTGTACATTTATGGAAAATCCTATAAAGAGGTTGAATCACGGTTTCTGCCATTTTTGCAACTCCTTCCTCTTCTACGATGAAATTTAAATGAGATAAGTTCAACAGGTAAAGTCTTAAGGCGTCAGCTCCATATTTTTCACATAATCTCATTGGATCATTGCGATTGTGTTTGCGTTTTTCAACCTTCGAGCCGTTGGATTCCAAAGTCAAACCATGTGCAAAAACGTTACGAAATGGTGGAGGTTCCGACAAAGCTGTTGCTAGAACCAACGTTGTGTAGAACCATCCTCGGGTTTGGTCGATGCCTTCAGCAATAAAATCGGCTTGGTCTGATTCTTTCCAAATAAATGGTAACACACTCGATTCGAACCAGCCATCGAAAACATCACTAACTCTACGAAGAGGAGGATTTCCAGGAATTTTCGAAGGAATTCGAATAAAATCTACAACTTCTCTATGCAAATCTGATATATTAACTCTCTTCTCTGAAAGTGTCTTCAGTTCTTCCAGGCTTCCGACACAAACGATTTCGTCACCGGATGTCGATGACCATATGGGAAAAGGTGTACCCCACTTTTGATTACGACTAATAGACCAATCTGAAAGATGTTCCTTAATCAAGTTTATTAATTTCATCTCTGATAGTTGTTCTTCTGGGAGCCAGTTGATGAGGGAAATATTCTTTTGGAGATCTTCATCTATATCTTCGACTCCAACAAACCAAGATTTTACTCTTTTCTTAGCAAGTGCAGTATCAGTCTTCAAGCAGTGGGCTTTTTTGTATTTGACTTCTCTGGTGTTGAGAATATGTCCATTTTTAACATATTCCATTGAAAAATCTTCTGAGGCAATGATTCCTGTGCCAACATCGTTGTTGGATATCGTAGAATTAGTATAAATATTATATTCTGTACTAAGAGGAATATTTTCAAATAAAGGTTCACACTTCAGATCTGCCAGCGAATCACCCATCAATTCTTCGAGAATGGTGTATTTGGATTGATTCTCAAAAACAAACTCAAGGCGATTTTTGGCAAGAATGTAAACATGCTCCCCGACCTTCACTTTGACATACAAACCCTTCGGATTCACACAAAGACCCGAATTGAATGCCAATAACCAGGGATTGGTTACCCATATCAAGAGTTTTTCGCTGGAGTCAACTATGTTCAATGCAATTGTTAAGCCAATCTCAGCTACATCTTTAAGGTTCTGTTCAGCTTCAAAATTGGACAGATGGGTTGACAAACCAGTTGAGTACGGAAGGGTTTTAGTGTCTTGGTACACAAAACCTTTATCGTAAAGCTGCTTAAATACTTTCCAAACTCCTTCCATGTACCTGCTGTCTGAAGTGCTGTATTCTTTGGTCGAATCGAAGCAGTTTCCAAGTCTTTGAAAGACGGGTTTCCATTCGGCCTTGTGTCCCTCTGCCACCGCTCGACATTCTTCGTTATAAAGTTTGACATCAATTTTCTGCAAATTTGCAGAATGAGTGATTCCTAGATTCCTTTGTACTTCATGTCGAATTGGGAGACTGTGATCATCGAAACGGAATGTGCTCTCTACTCGAAGATTTTTTTGATAACCATAACGTCTCAGAACGTCCTTGATTAAACTATTTAAAATTTGTCCAGAGTGAGGATAGCTTCCGCATGATACCGGTGCACTATGAAACGAGAACTTACCATCATTTTGTTCTCGTCGACTTTTTTTAAGTTTCTCGAAAATCTTCTCTTTGTGCCAATATTTTAAGATTTTTTGCTCTTCCACTTGATGATTATAGACTTCGGGTATAGTTATATCGTGACGAAATCTGGTCATAGCAAAAGTTCACTAAGGTAGGTATTTGTAGTTTCTCGATGAAGCAAAAGAATTACTATGGAGTTAAGAATATCGGGTTAACCGAATTTATAGATAAGTTTTGAATCATTTATGATTGCATTTGATTGTGAAGTGCTATAGTTTTTGTTTGTTTTTTTTTTTTTGTTTATTATTTTGACTGCATTCTGTGATGAAATAACAAATTGCCATCTAGCGGCAACTAGAAAAAAAAAAAAAACAAAAAAAGTGTTACCGAGTAGACGAGTTTTAAAATATAACCTTAAGTTGGAGCGCCTCAATAGCGGAAAATGTTACTTGGGTCAGGTCCAATGGAGACAATTAGCTTGCAGCACTGGAATATATAATAAAGAAGCACCTCTCTCTTAAGTAAATAATAGCTGTGTTTTATTTTTCCTCAAATCTGAACCAGATTGGATTTGCTTACGAAAATACATGTATTACAAAAACAACACAATATCCAACTTTGTTTTGGATTTGAATTTCCAAATCCATTTTGAACACGCACCCTTAATTTGTAAATGTCGCCAGTAGTGTAAAGAAAAAAGACAACGGGTGTATGGATCTGGGGGAAAATAAAACACAGTTTTATTTCGTGGTAGGTAGAGCTTAATTTTTTTTATTGATATTTTAATTTATTTAAGTATCAATAAAGTTATATAAAGGTTCCCCCACACCAACGCGAATTTTCGGTGGCGACGACGAAAACAACAATAACAACACGTGGTTGTCAATGAAAACAACACGTTGTTATTAGCCGTGTTTTATTATCTACGGATCTGGATCAGGGATTTCTTACATCATGGGTTTCTCTGATTTTTTGCGTTTATGTTTTATTTTGTTTCTGGAATTAGTGGAACTCTCCAAGGATATTTTCCGTTGTGTTTTTCGCAAGAGTTTCGTTTGGAGATCACAGAAAAATTTCTTTTCGCATCAGCAGCGTACTATGCTTTAGAAGTAATTTTGGGCATCTTTGAAGTAGCTTTTTTACGAGTTTTTAGGTGTGTTCCTTTACTTTAAAACTCTGTGCATTTTTGTGTGAATTTCTACGTCATTTTATTTTTTTTATATGAACTTTGACAGACTTTGGTGTAGAAATTAGCAGAAATGCACAGAGTTTCAAAGTAAAGGAACTTAGGCTTATATAAAAAGAAATTTTTGTGTACAAAAACAATTTTTGACGTTCAATATTGAAGGTTTGAACAGCTGATTCAATAACCTAGAATTGGCCCCGTTCAGATTTGTATCCAAAGCGTATCCAGATCGCTTTGTGTTGTTGTAATCCCTTGTTATAAAATAATTAAAATAATATAAAATTTTGAATCACACAAATGAAAAAAAAGTACGCATACGCCCGAGTTTACCAGATAAATTTTTACCAGTTATGATTGACTTTGTATAATAATCAAAGTTTATATTAATGTATCCAAAGTGTCTGCCTGTACAGCCTTCCGCCACATTAATTGTTTTTATTTTTGAGTTTTCTACTCATTTAAATGTCTTCTATAAAAGTTGAATTTGTTCAAAATAGTAAATAAGTCCTACTAATGTTAATCCACATGGTTTTATGTATGTAGATGTAGTAGATACATATATATGTGTGTAGTATACAGGGTGTCCCGTAACTGAAAGTCAAGCGGGTAACGGGTGATAGAGTAGGTTGTACCTGTTCTGGAAAAAATAAGAAAAAAAATCCATCTCGCTTGGTTAAGTAATAATAGCAATATTTAGAAAAATAGTGAAAGTCGATACCCTAGACCACATTTTTAGGTACTGTGGTCACAAATTTCTGAATTTTGACGTGTTTATTTTTTTTACGTAATCCTAAATAACCATGCTATTGATTTCAATCACAAATTTTAAAAGAAATATTGTAAGTTTCGTAAGAAAAATAAAGTTTGACTGAGTCATGTTTCAAAAACAATTTTTTGAGCTAACTTTGAGACTTCATATTTAAAAAAAAATGTACTACACTACCTTGGCAAGTTTTTTAAAAAATTGGCGCGTTTCATCAAGATTTCAAAATGGTACAACACTTGCTACTTATTCATTCGTAAAAAATATTTTTCATTTTTTATTTGCAAAAAGGACCTCAGTTCACTTCAATCACTTTTACGAGAATAATGCTTTTTTGTACTCAAAAATCCATTTTACCAAGGTGTACGTGACATAAACAGAGGCACTAGAATCAGACACTGCTTTCCGTCAGTAAGAGTGAGACAGATCTACATTACACAATATGGTACGCTACAATCTACGTTCGGTACGTTACGTTCCTTGTTTTACTCGCAACTTCTCACAATCGTGCGCTTTTGTGATACCCTGGACTCGATTATTGTTGTAAAAATTGTGTCAGTTATTATCTAGTACATAATAGAAACTAAGAACTTCCATATTTTTCGACAACATTGTTCTGCAGATAACGACTCTGGGAGCGTATAGTCACGAGGTAGCAAACATTGTACACGTTGCACATGGTACGGGTGGAAGTAGTTCTGTTTTAAAATTCGATGAGCAATGCTTTTCGGTATTCCAGTGGATCGAAAGGTACACAAATGTGGGGCGTCACCCATGACCACCGGGTGTTCATCTATGCACACCTATCAAACTCGCAAGGACGATTGCCTATAGTACTCGTATGGCGGCGCTGCAGAAGGGAGATCCCAAGGACATAACGACGAAGTACTTTTAAATTTAATTGAATTCAATGTGATCCAGCGCTTGATCAGTGCGATTGAAAGATCCACTGGAATACCGAGAAGCATTGCTCATCGAATTTTAAATCAAAACAACTACCACCCGTGACCCATACCATATGCAACGTGTATACGAAGTTTGCTCCCTCGTAACTATACGCCCCCAGTGTTGATATTTGATGAACATTGTTGGCAAAAATTTGTGAAGTTTTTTGTACCTATTACTAGATAATAACTAACATAATTTCCACAACACTATTCAAGTCCAGGGTAACAAAAGCGCACGATTGTGAGATGTTGCGACTAAAACAAGGAACGTAGCGTACCGAACGTAGATTGTAGCGTACCATATTGTGTAATGTAGATCTGTCTCACTCTTACTGACGGAAAACAGTGTCTGATTCTAGTGCCTCTGTGTATGTCACGAACACCTTGGTAAAATGGATTTTTGAGTACAAAAAAGCATTATTCTCGTAAAAGTGATTGAAGTGAACTGAGGTCCTTTTTGCAAATAAAAAATGAAAAATATTTTTTACGAATGAATAAGTAGCAAGTGTTGTACCATTTTGAAATCTTGATGAAACGCGACAATTTTTTAAAAAACTTGCCAAGGTAGTGTAGTACATTTTTTTTTAAATATGAAGTCTCAAAGTTAGCTCAAAAAATTGTTTTTGAAACATGACTCAGTCAAACTTTATTTTTCTTACGAAACTTACAATATTTATTTTTAAATTTGTGATTGAAATCAATAGCATGGTTATTAGAGATTACGTAAAAAAAATAAACACGTCAAAATTCGGAAATTTGTGACCACAGTACCGAAAAATGTGGTCTAGGGTATCGATTTTCACTATTTTTCTAAATATTGCTATTATTACTTAACCAAGCGAGATGGATTTTTTTTCTTATTTTTTCCAGAACAGGTACAACCTACTCTTTCACCCGTTACCCGCTTGACTTTGAGTTACGGGACACCCTGTATATATATGTATGCATGAAAGAAAGCTGATCAACTCATTATAACTCTTGAACTGAATGTCTGACAGCAACCCTTATATAATCGAACATAATGACTGCTATTACTTCCCAAAACCATAAAAGTGAACCTATATACAAGACTGCCCTTTAACGTGAAGCATCTCTTATATTATAACCATGTAATTCCCAAGAAGCTATACTGCAAATAGGAAACCCATTAAATCACTTGCCGCTTCCCTATGGTCGATTAAGATATCGGGTATATTCACATCTAGGGTATTCTTTCACGCACCTATACAAAAAATATACTAGAGAGAGAGTTCCACAAATCACAAAGATCCATAGAAATCGAATTTATACCACTACCATTCTTTCAGAAAGCAAAAAAAAATTTACAAATCGGATATCCGGTAACTTAAGTATATGTACAACATTATATAATGTGTGTGGACCTTTATAACATTAAAATCTATTAAAATAGATACTTATGTATGTACTTTTACTGTGTTTCCAATATCTAAGCTATCTTCTAAATGGCCTACGGATATCTAAAGAGCTTCCTTAACTAATTTCATATGAGCTTCAATGCTTATTCTAGCACTCATTCAAAATGGGATCTCTTCTGGGCCATAACGGGAAAGAAGGGTTAAATTTTTAAATTGAATTTCAATTGTGCCTCATTTGATTGTCAATGAATGAAAGAATTTAAGTTTTAAGGTTTAAAAACTATAAAAATCTTTATAAATGTTCCAGCAATTCAAAGTCGAAATTGGTATAGAATTTGCATTTGCATTTAAATGGTTTCTTTTGATTAACATTAATTAAATTATGAGTTATTATCAAAATGGTGACTTCATTTGCATGATGCCGCCGCCACCATTGGGAAGGAGTAGCAATTCTGTGTTATATTGATTTCTGCGAATTAAAAGATTCGCGACAGTTCAAAGGTTGAACTAATAAAACAGTCAGACATTTTGAACAACTACATATGTACATAATACGTACATATTTTTTTAAAAATATTTTATTAATTTACTTTAATGGTTTTTAAAATTAAAATAGACAGTTTTGACAGTTAAGATTATTTAAAGCTTTTATTAAAATTTATTCGTGATTTGCAAAAACCATACAATGAGTTGTCGCTTTCAATTATTTAGGAGGAATTATTCATCTTAGATCTTTTCGATTGAAATATATTACACCTTAAAATTGCTAACTCAACTTTTTTTTTAATGAAACAACTGACCGCAGTTAATACTTCTATTGAATAATTTTTTTAATAAAGAAAATGAAGAAAATTAGAAAACTACTTCTATTTTAGGTGGAGCGATTGAATAATTTTTTTCATTTGGAAAATACTTTTTTAATAAAATTTTAATTTTGTAATTAATAGATTTCTTTCTAATGACTCTCCAAAACCAACTCAAAACATTCGGAAGGGCAATACATGAGAGTACTCAACCCCAACGCGATGATGCGATTAAAGGCCTGGTCAAACCGAAAACGGTCCGGCGGGACGGTCAGAACGCGCCGCTCTGCCCCAACTTCTGATACGTCAAACAGAACGTAGCCAGCTTTCACCGTTCTATTGACCCAGTTCTAGAGTGGTTTTCCTCAGTCTAAGCACTTGAATAATATAAATTGAATCTCTCTCATAAAAGTCAAGGCAACTCTTTTTTCTTTGCTTTTGTAATAATTCATTTGGTATTTTTTTCAGTCTGGGACCAGCTCCAAGAAATAAACACAATCAACAAAATGCAAAGAGCATAGAGCGATGGAATAATTTGTTTTTTGACGTTTGACCGTCGCGTTCTTTGTAAAAATCTACAACTTCAATTTGACCGTCGCGTTCCATTTTTAACCGCTGACCTTGACGACGTTCTGTTCGAATAACAACGAATAATTCTATAGCCGTTTTTATTATGATCCATGATCCATATGGATCATTCTGTGAAAATAAAATAGCCTCATAGTGGCGAGAAGGAGAAGCCTGTTTTTGGATCATGAATTAATGTGAACCCGATAATGAGCAGGTTCATGTGTTGTTGTTGTTATGCATGTTATTTGATGATCCATATGGATCATTTCTGATAGTAAAAAACGGCTTATAGAAGACAGAACGCGACGGGCAGAATTGTTTCCCGTTCCGCTGGACTGCGCTCTGTTTGACCAGGCCTTAAGCGAATCTCATGTAAAATATATTGACAGCCGAAAGTTTCGTGGTCCTTCAATAAGCAAAGATTCATGTTTTTTTAACGATTGCTGAACATCAGAATGAGCTGGCTGTGTTCACAATAGTTTGTATCTGATTCACGTCAAAATAAGTCGGTTGAGTTAGTCCAAATGCAAAACAACGTCATACGCTGAACAAAAATGAATATTTGAATATTCTACACAGTACACAAAACTAAGGTAATTATTGCGCAATGCGCAGGTTGTCAAAGTTGAAAGTTTCAGTGTCTGTTTCTGTTGGAAACAATAATAAAATGTTGATGTTAGACAAGTAAAGGGGCACTTGACGCCATTTTCTCGAACAAAGTCTAAGCCGTTAAATTTATAAGACCTAGGAAATTTCAATATAGGTATATTGGACTTATGAAGTATATATAGTATAAGCTAATAAGAGCTAAAACTAATGAACATAAATCTACTATATTTAGCTGTCAATACTTGTATTCATTGGCGCCGGCCCCATAAAGTCATAACGAAATACACTATAAAAATAAAAACGATAAGAATTTTAATCAAAAGGCAACATATTGAAATGCATAATGTCAGAGCTCAATTAAATAATGATACATTGTAAAAATCACATCTCTGTAAACAAATAATAAAAAAAAAATATCACTTAAAATGCTTATGGTTATCTTAAACTCCCACAACAATTTAATCTTATATTTAATATACATACATATACACATACATTTTTATGACTGACACATATTTGAAATAATCATCATTAATTTTATTAGGTAAAATTTTCGTTTAGACGCACGAAATTGTTTACTCTTAACACCCCTTTCGTGCTTGGTTGCATATTTTTCAATTTGAATGTGACAGATTTATTATAGCTTTCTCTGCTTGCAATTATCTCAAGAATTCGTGCAGCTACATACATATACAACAACAAATGATTTGACTATTTAGATTTCGAATAAATATTTTTCGGGACTTGTTTGCATTCGCTGAAGTGTGAAAAAATTTAAGACCTGGCTATATGCACCAATGACCCTGGATCATATTAAAGCAGAGCACATCAATTCTTTGAAATTGGGTCTTCATTTTTTTTTTGAACCAATTATCTGGCAGACAGAGTTAAACCAGACATGTACATATATTGGATGACGATGTAAATAAATATTTAAATGAGTGTGTGGTGTTATAAAACGCACTGATCGCCATTCACTATAAATTCCTTATTGAGAACACGTTCAATTCGAATTGACATGAGAGCGTTAATTGATCGGCAGCGATGTTTAATAAATTTATTGATGGTGCAAGAATGCAAGTTCAAGTGGACTTGGTCGCCAAGAGCAGCACTAGCGATGCTTGATTTGTTGATTTAAAACCCAGTTGCACAAACAATATTATATAATATCAATTTAATTTATTTTTCAATATCTTTTCGATTGCAATCTAAAGAAAAGAGATTTGATAAAAATCGGAATTTTTGCATGAAGAAGTAGAGATGGCTATCTTAAGACAGACTATACAGTCTCCGGTTTAATTTACAACTTTAAAGCCAAAATACGTAGGTAAGGTAATGTATATAGGTTCATATTATGTCTGTTTGTTAACTCCAACTTCTTGCTACAGTTTGCTACATTGTCAAAAATTTCAAAAATGGGATTTGACAGCAAATTGTGCTACGTCGCATCGCGGTCGTACAACGTTTCAAGTTACCATAAACGGTGTTCGCATTGGACATTGAACTTTTTTTTGACATCACTGTACTTTTTACCACTCCCACATCATGGCAAGAATTAGAGATAGATGACTTTCTTGACCTCCTCTTTTAGATACATAAGTATACAGAGACATCAAAAAAGTCGGTGGAGGCAGTCCAATGTGAACACCGTGAAACAGACACAAAAATTGTGATTTCATACATTTATTATATGCGTAACAGTGACATTTTTGCTAACTTTGAGAGAGAAAACTTTAAGCTCGAGACTCTTGGTAAAAAACTTTTTTTTGATGACTCAATATCGATATGATCGATAAATCGATATTTCTCCCACAGGAAATTATTGTATATTTGCATATCAAATTTAAATTGTAAATGTGAATTGTTTAGCAATAACGTTGTTTTTTACAACCAATTGTATTACTTTTATGACTGTCAGTTCTATTTGACAGGTAAATCGTTTTTAGCGCTACAGTTCCGGAACACTCTATTTCATTTGTTCAGATTTCAAAAAGCGGACTCTTTGTAAACGAACATGAATTGAATAATACATTTAGAAATAGCCTAAAAAAAGGTAAGTAGTGATTTGATATTTCCATAAATTTATTATAAAATCAGCAATTTGTCTCTTTATCGCTCTTCATCAACCAGAGAGCCGCATATCATACTTGAATTATAATTGAATAATTGATTGACATTATTAATCTAATACAGAATTAAAAATTGCTCTGTAAGCGTTCTCTAATCATGTAATAACGATCGAATCAATTATATTTCACATAATCAACTCGATTGCAAAACATTTTAATCACTTTATTTTAATTATTAAACTATTGAGTGTCTAGTCTACAAAAACATTTATAGAATGTAAGAGATAAAGTTAGCAATTGCGAGGATCTGTTTCAAGATGATCTCATCATGCACATATCGTATATTTATTTATGTATATCTCTCTCTCTCTTTCTTAATATGTGATATGGACAATGGCCAACATTGATCTTCGGAAATTCAGTGGATATATGTATTTTTCAATTGCGAATTCGTGCCAATTTGTTGCTTATAGGAGACGGATGCAGCGTGGCAGCATCCCGCCTCACATAAAATTCGAATGCGTTGCGTTACAATCGAAATATTTCGGTAATTAAATGTGAAAGGAAGACGCTGCTCTTTGCACTTTTGGTTACACAATTTTTTGCTTTAAATTGTTGCTAAATAAAAACACTGAATGAATTTGTAAACAATGATGGTTTACGCTTATAGGTATATTTAAAACAAACGCAACGCAACGGATTGTCTCAACTCGACTAACAGTCAAAAATGACCTTCGTTGTCGTTGTATTTTATTTAAAAGAATGCAATTGAAGATATAATAGTGATTGGGGTTTGTTTTCTAGCCTACATTACAAACATATTATACTTTTGATTGAAAGAATGGAGAAGGAAAGTATTTTTTGATGGCATGGAGCGTAATTGACATTATGTAGTAGATATCTGTTCATTCATTCTGAAGTGGACTTATAGACAAAGATATGTGTAAAGAGAAACAAAGACAAATAAATTAACTTCACTGAATTATTAAAACTTAAGATGAATATATAAAGAATCAGTATTTAAGCATATTCAAGTAATACTTGAACTTAGTTTTAATTTTGTGTCATAATTGATTTTAAAGTGTTTGACAGTTTTTATTTTATTTTACGAAATATTATCACAGTAATAGAATGCTTTTAATGACAGATCATCAAAATTATGCAGCACTTCCCAACACCGCAGAATCCTCATTATTTCGCACACCGCTTGTGGTGCATAAAAAATTTACTACTTTCACTATATATTTCGGGAATTTGACCTTTCAAACAAAAAAATCTTTGCAAAAAGTAGTGAGATCAGACAAAAAACATATTTATAAATGTTAAAAAGAGAGCCAAGTTCTTCTATATACAAAAACCTGCATGTAACAAGTCAGCCGTGAAAAGTAGTGAGATCTAAAATTACGTCAAGTTCTTATACTTTATGAAAGTGAACTTATAAGAGAAATTTATTATTTAACGACTAAAATTTCAGTACGCGTCACTTTTGATTTTTAAAGTCATTTCAACAGTTTTGGCTTCTTTTTCATTCCGTTCTATAAACTGTTTGCGATATGAATTAAAAGGTTTGGTAGGTGTCAGACGTTGCAAAATACGCCTGGCAAGCTATTTTTTTATTTAAAAAAAATGTAATATGAGGATTTGAACGGTAAAAATATTTTTTTATAGCTTTTTGAAAACTTTAGAATATAATCTTTCATTTCACATTTAAATTAATATATTTGAATGAATAGTTTTTTAACATTAATTTTCAAACTCGAAATTAAAAACAACAACAAAATGATACACGCACTGTTTTTTTTCTTAAAAAATGTGTGTTAATAAGTCCCCCTTTATCTTTTAGTATTCAATACTATTACCCATTTTTATTAGATCACTAAAAACTAGGTAGTTAAATGTCTTCTTTTTTTGAGAACATTTTTTTTCGGATTCCTAGAGCTCTTAAATAGCTTTTAAATACTGGACTAAAACTTTTTTCCATCCGCTTTAAACTTTTTCCGGTAATTTGTCTGTGAACTGCATTAATTTACAAGAACAGTACTGGAGCAGTTATTTTTCTTCTTGGCTACTTAAATATAGCACTTGATAAGCGCATAATGATGACGTCACAAAAAAAATTGGTTCTGCTGACTTTTGTCTGTTAACTTAAGTACATGATTGTTGACGTCACGTATGCATGTATTTATCGTTAAAAATAAACTTATGTTCTCAAAGTTAAAATTTTTTTTTCAAATTTGGTCAGGGAAAACTTTAAAATTGGTTAGGGAAAGTCAGAGAATTTTATTTTAAAAAATAGTAGCAACTATTTATAAACTTCTTTTGGGTCTTTAATATAATGTACATAACTCCTATAAAATACACAATTATGACAAGAAAAGGATCTACAAGATGTACATAACTCCTATAAAATACACAATTATGACAAGAAAAAGATCTACAAGAAAACACGAACCTACCAGCTTCTATCTTTTACTATATATATACGCATACATATGTATCTATTATACTCAATCAATTGACAGCACTGAACAAAAATTTAACTTTAAAGCTTTTATATTATATTCTTATTACTATCACGAGAACTTTTAAGTCACTGATATTTTTTTCCACGAATGCCATACAAACTGATTCTATGAAAGTTTTGAATTAATCTCAATTATTATTTTTTGCATCTTTCATATGGCTGAAAAGTTAAAAAATAAATTCAAAAAAAAAAATCAAATGACAAAAGAATTATAATTCAAAATATTCTTCTTAATTTATAAGAAGAGAATATTTTTTGACCTTGACACAAATACCATGAATTTTAAAATGTTTCATGGGTATAAAGTTGAGTCACGCAGACACCCACTAATTAAAAATAAAAAAAACCTAAAATAAACAAAAAAAAAAACGCACATCAAAGGGATTTGTTTTATTTGTCAACAAATTAACACTAAAACTAGGAAACAAATATGTAGGCACATAATATTTTGGTTTTGATGAATACTATTCTTAGTTAACTGTGAGATTGATACAAAATAATTTGTTTATGTTTCAAAACCATTAATAAATTATTGTTTTTTGTTTTATTTTTGTTTATTTTCGTATTCGAATTTTGGAATTAATATAACAAAGTGATAGGGGAACATTTATTTAAAACTATTTAAATTTTTAACATAACCATATTAGTTGATTAATACGTGCTATTTACAATTAATAAATAAAATTATATGTGTGTACATTTAGTGTGCTCAAAGAAAAGTAAGCTTAACTGAATTGTATTGATGATATTTTAAATTTTTATATTTTAATTAGTTTTTCTTTCTTGCATTTGTCTGATGGAAAAACGGCTTAAAATTTACTTTATGGAGGTATGAAGGTTTTCCCACTGGGCAACCCTTAAATAGTTTTCATTTTTGTAGCTTGTTTACGACTTCCGTTGATTAAACGGGACTTTGTGACAATAGTCTTTCTTGTGACATGTATGGGTTGTTTTGTTAAACAAAAGATTGAAGAAAACCATTCAAATTGTAGTTTGATCCATTTTTACTGACTTGACAGGTCGTTAACTGTCAACCAAAGTATATGTAAGTAATCGTTTAAATTTGTTAGGGATGCCAAACTCTTTCATATTTTATACAGTTCTATCTCGGTTATGTTGTCGTTAGCGGACATAAAGTGTTTAAATAAAATAGGGCCGTGTATGAATTGAATTAAATTAAATTTTATTTGAAGTTTAATTTTTGACACTAAGGAGGTGAATCCATACGTGGAAATGTGAAAGTTTAATTTTGGATAAAATTTAATTCAAATTTTAATCCAATTCACATATTATGATCTAAATTTCAAAATGTCTCTTTCGTGAGCCTGAAGTTGTTTGCGAATTGAATTTAAGTTAAATTTTATGTGAAGATTAATTTTTGGCATTAATAAGGTGAATCTGTACGTGAAAACTATTTAAATCCACCCTTCAAGCAAACGAGTCCGCTTTGGATCCGCGCACGTAGTAAACAACGTATGAATGACTTCTTATACGGATCCAAACATGGATCCGCAAAACTGCGTTTGTCGGCTCAAATTAGTATGGAAATTAGAATCACCACGGACTCATTTTGTGCATGTATTTTGAGAGAGAGAGAGCTTCCCATTTCACTACTCAGCGAGAACCGAAACAAAATGGAATCCAGAACGGATTCAAAAAAATGAACGAACGAGACAGGCGTTTTGTGGTTGAAGAATATTATGCAATTTATTTTCTTCTATCGTTTGTATATAAATGAAACATCACGATGTATTTTGTAATTAATAATTAAATAATTAACTTTTGATTTTTTTTCTTTCTCGAGGGAATTTTTAGTAAACTGTTGCGCTGGTCACGAACGTGACCATATTGAAAAAAGTTAATTGTTTTTGTTGTCTTCTCCTTTGTTTTCAGTCCATAAAAAAAAATACTCACCATTAGGGTATTGCATACATTCTCTCTTTCTCATTAAAAAAAAAAGTACTCTCGATTTTCGTTCTTTTTTTGCATACATATACAAAAAATGTGCTAATGTGTGTATGACACTCCGTTTTGAAATGATCCAAGAAAGACCGAAAAAGTTGGGTCAGTAAATTTGCTTGAAGGGCAATTCGCATATAACCTAAGGGTAAAGGTATAAATATCTGATCGCAATTTTGAACAGCTACTTCTAATAAAAATTATATATCGTTTTCGTTTATTGCGATCTGCTTGGTATAAATTAAAAAGAAAATACATTATTGCTTGGCCTTCAGATTGACTGTACAGTGTACATAGGTTAGATTTCTATTTTTGTTAATGTTTGATATCAACAGAACTGTCAACGTCTCATTTAATTTCTTTGACAAATTGTAATGCCAATAAAATTTGTCTTACCCCTCCTCCACACTGAATGGCAACATTTTACAAACATTGATTTTTTTTTAAATCATCTTAGCTATAAAATCGTCATCGAACTTTTGCCAAAAAACCATTATATATTTAATTCTTAAATTCTTCTATTTTCTAGCTTTGAAACGCATCATAGTTATTTGTGTAATGAAAAAAATCTGATTGCAAATGGCACTCGACAACATTGCTGGCGTTTTACAATCATACAAATAAGGCGCCTTAAGGTCGATATACCCTACCCTCCCCTTCGATGCAATTAAATTCGTAAAAAAAATCTCATTAACAATTTCTGTGAATTAATTTTTCTATTCTTAAACTCGATGATTGACGATAATTCGCGCGCGATGCGAGAATTCTATTTTAGTTTCGGTTCATTTCCTTGAGGTACATTTTACACACTCGTATCTTTGGTGTGTATTTTTGGCGAACAATTAATAAGGCATGACAAAATGTCACTCGCTGGGTTAGCAGCTGTGAATGTTTGTTAGTTCTGTGAGGCATCATGTATTTATTCGAACTATATTGAGCTGCACAAATGCGCATTGCAGGAAATAAAAAAAAAAACAAGAAACAAATGTACATTCAAACATCTTGCCACGTGAAATCTGAGTCCAAATAATGATAAGGATGATGCCAATTTTCTGACATCAAAATGTGTCGGTCTACTTGCGATAGCAATATGAACACTGCCAAAGTGGCAGACGCAATGACAGTCTCCACTTCGCAGCTCGGGCAGAATGCCAAGATCGTCTACACGACGACACCTGGTGCAACCATGCGAGAACCGGTAGCATCTTGTTCTCCAACCAACAAGTGGAGACAAGATAATTAACTTTGACTATATAGACAGGCTTTATGTATCACTGGAGCTCATTTTATATGAATACAAAAATAAAAACATTTTTGATTAGATTGGATGTTAGTTCTAGACTATTCACGCCAAGAACTGCTGCAATTGCATTTCAAGATCAGGATGCGTAGCTAATCGATTTGTCGTGCAGCCTATTTTGAATTTCTGACAAGATTAATGAGGAAATAAATGATGAAGACACCAGGGTGTTTCTTTGTTCATTTTAAATTAATAAGATTCTCCATAATGCGTGAAATGAAGAACATGTTTCCTGATTATGTTGTTATCTTGGTTAAAAATAAAGATCAAGTGACATCAAGTATTTTTTTTTTCTTATCCATAAACTTTCATCTAGATTGTCTTTGTTGACTGCTCTGAGTGATACGTATTGAAATTGGAGAGAGGCTATAAAGAGAAAGGTAATTTGTTGCTTGCAGGATGCAGGTATAGGTAAGGTATATACGCCCTGAATTCTTTATCATTATAAATGACACAGAGTCACGAATTTTACTGCGATAATTGACAGAAATGACTTATTTAAAAGGTAAATTTCTGACTAAGAAATGCGGAAGTTGAAATTAAAGTCATCCTTTCACCTTTTACCTTTGGTTATATTGGAAATTGAAAAGAAGCAAAATATATGAGTCGACTATGGATGATGGTTTTCAATCCGTGAAGAAAATGCATCATAACATTTTATCACTTCAATTCTTAAGCTAAGATTAGACGGTCAACGCAAATGGTCAACGTGTTGACTCTCTGACGTCAAAATTTGTCCCAAAGTTGTCAAGGCGTGGGATCATCAACGCAGAACACTGTTAATGCTTTTACGGCTGCGTTGACATGAATTTTGGGGTCAACGCACTGACTATTTTGTGTGACCGTGTAATCGCCCTGTCAATTACGACAAATTTACAGAAAGCTCATCAGCGCGTTGACTGTATTTCAACTTTGACACAGAATTTTTTACCGGGTCAACGTAGCCTGCGTTGACATCCATCTCAATTTAAAAAAATTTCTGATTTTTTATAGATTTTTTTATCCATCGATCCAAATGTGACCCCAAAGACTTAGGTATCACATTTTTCAGGAGTACAAAGTAAAATCTCATAAAATTTATGATTTTTTACAGGTTTTTTTAATCCATCGACATCGCAGCCATCCTTCAATAGAATTTGACAGTTTATAGCTTAACAAATAAGCAACAAACTACATTTTGACGCATATTGAATATTTCGAACCAAATGTCATCCAACAGCCCTAAAAAAGCCTTTTTCCGGAGCAAAAATTTAATCTAAACATTTAGAATTTTTTAGAGGTTTTTTTAATCTACCACCATCGTAGGCATCCTTCAACTGAATTCGTATTCGTCGTATGATCGTCAACGCGAAAAATGATTGATTTTTGCACTTTTCAACTCGGCATTAACGCTCAAAGTTTTCGAATGTGGTCAAGTAGTTTGATCGTCATAGTTAAGCGTGTAAACGCGTTGAAACCAAAGTATACAAAATGCGTTGACATAGATAAAAAACGTCAACGCATTTTGGGGCAACATTAACCAGCTACTGTCACTCGTATGTGAACGTCAAAGTTTCACCCATTAAAATTAAGATACTTTTATAGTGACGTCAACGCATTGATCATTTACTCTAATCACAGCTTTGTTTTCTTATCATTTAAAAAAATAACTATGGTTACAACTTTTGAGTATAGTAGTTTATTTAACATTTCCTACGAATAAATTCCTCGGCAATATGCAAAAAATATACTAGGAAATAAGTCCATATACAAATATCTACATTAGAAGAGAAATAAGAGTGTTTTTTTTTTAGGTTGAGAGGAAATTGTTGTAGGTACTATATACCAAATTATAAACTTTATGAAACTTGTCGTTCGAAGAACTTTCAAGCTAAAATTGGAAGTCGAATGAAAGAAATTTTTCTTTTCACGAACAGCGAAACGTAAGAGAAACAGAATCATAATATGAACTAAGAGAATCTTTGGCTTCTTAATCATGGAAATAGCTTATCAGTGGATATTGGTTGATTAGTGCCTTTTAATTAGAATAGTAATATCTGCCACAATATCAATGCAGTTTTGAATTCTTTAGATCTTAAACTGTATAAACTTTAAATGTTTAAGTTTTTATACTTCAATGCAAAGTGCATTTAAAATCAAACATTAAGATGTTAATAAATCTCGTTGATAAAATAAATTTTTCTTGGAAAAAAGAATGAAGTAGAAAATAAGTTTTATAATGATGTAATGACACTTTAGGCATTTAAAACATTTTCAACTAAATTAAAAAGAAGAAGGAGTATTAAAAAAACTAACTTACATTTTTCTTTCAAGTATATTCACGGTGGGATGACATAATGTCCACGGACTTAACGTCCATGGACATTAATTCCGCACAAACGGTCATAAAGTCCACGGACATTATGTCGAGAAATAAGGTCCAATCTCAAACAGTCATTAGGTCCATGGACATTATGACCAGATCAAAATGAAAATAGACATTATGTCCGTTTGAAGAAGACATACCGTCCGTTTGGACATTATGTCCGTTGAAATAAGACATAATGTTCATTTGGACATATTTTCTATTGAATAATGACAAAATGTCCATTTGGAAATTATTTGCCTTCACAGCATATTTATAGTTCATTTGAAAAGGACAAAATGTCCAAATGGACAATATGTCTGATTCAAAGAAAACCAACCACGCAGAATGTCCAAACTGCAAAAATTATTTACATATTTTAGAATGGACATTATGTCCCTTTGTTTTTGTTTCAAGCTGACATTATGTCCATCCTTTGTAACGTGTTCAATCAGAAAAAATAAATTGAAAAGAAGTTCTCCTACACCGTGTTCGTTTCGCCAACTATTTGAAAGCTGATAAGTAATTCTCCACAAAAAGGGAATTATGTGCTCGATGGTACCTTCTTCGTTGTGCCTACTTGTGGATACAAGCAGCTTTTGATTATATACATTCAGTATGAAGATCATGTAAGTATTTTGCAATAAAAGTTGAATTTGTTTATTACGATTTGAATTACGTCATACATATATGTATGTATATACAAATTATGCACCTACATATTTTATAGACAATTTTGTGACGCTTGGTCACCGCGGCGGCGGGGGGAGGGGGAGGCGCGGCGCGGAAGGAGCGGCGGCGCGGTGCGACGCGACGAGGACGGCGCGGCGCGTCGGCCACGATCGCCCCGCTCCGCGTTCACCGGCGCCGCGTTCCTCGCCGCACCGCGCTCATCCGTTCGTCGTGTCGTACCGCGCCGCACCTTCCACGCCGCGCCTCCCCCTCCCCCCGCCGCCGCGGTGACCAAGCGTCACAAAATTGTCTATAAAATATGTAGGTGCATAATTTGTATATACATACATATATGTATGACGTAATTCAAATCGTAATAAACAAATTCAACTTTTATTGCAAAATACTTACATGATCTTCATACTGAATGTATATAATCAAAAGCTGCTTGTATCCACAAGTAGGCACAACGAAGAAGGTACCATCGAGCACATAATTCCCTTTTTGTGGAGAATTACTTATCAGCTTTCAAATAGTTGGCGAAACGAACACGGTGTAGGAGAACTTCTTTTCAATCACTGTGCTCGCATACAATTTTTCACCAGCGGCATACTTGGAGTCCCAAAACTCTTAAGAACACCTTCATCTGCAAACATTTTCTGGATATCTTTAGAAAACGAAAAATTCTTGTTAAAGTATTATCTTTTGTGCGTAGCAAGTTTATTTTCCATGCACTGCTCGTCAAAAATTTCTCTTGGAACTTGGAATAGAATGGATAATACGCCTTTTTTAACGGACATAATGTCCATCCATGATTTAAGTAGTGAAAAAGGACATAAAGTCCATGGACGTTTTGTCTGTCCAAAATGTACATACAGTCCATGGACATAATGACTTGTTTAAACAGGCATAACGTCCATGGACATTATATCTATTAAAAAAAGTCATAGAGTCCATGGACATAAAGTCGGTGAAATAATGTGGCATTATCTTCTTTTTAAAAAGAAATTAAGTCCATGGACATTATGAGGAAGACATAATGTCCATGGACCTTATGTCCGTTTGACTGGAATTAACGTCCATGGACCTTATGTCCGCGGGCGTTATGTCATCCCACCTATATTCACAACTGTTCCACCTAAAAACAAATATTCTTTTCAAGCGTACTGCCTTTTTAGAGAAAGTGTCAAATCCTTTAAGAAGAAAGAATATATTTCATATTGAGAAATAAGAAAATTATAGGTCCCCTTCCGTTCCTGCCATCTAAGTTACTAGACTTTGGTTCTTCACGAACTGTTCCCCCAATGATTTATTACTTTTTTACTCTCAGCTATGCTATCATATGGCACAGTACACATATTAAAGGTAATATCATTAGCGTTTTCATTTTTGTTCAGTTCTGCGCATCTGTCAAAATCGAGGTATTATGGTGGTAAAATGGTGGATTCAGTGCCCCTTTCCTTGTCTAATTTCAATATTTTGTTATTGTTTCTAATGATACGCGTTTAGTTCCTGTGGGCACTCGAACAGCCATTTTTAATTTTTTGACATTTCCAACTTTGACAACCTGCGCAATATATTACCTTTAATATGTGTACTGTGATCATATGGCATCTCTATCATCTTATAATTCCAAAAGTCTGGGTAAAACTATAATTTGTTGCTTCACGAACGGTTTGAATCAATAGTTAATTTTATCAAACTTTAGGAGACAAATAAAATATAAATTTCGGGTTCTCCACATATTTTTAAAATTCCTGTCTCCCCATTAGAATAACAAAAAAAACAATTTCAAGGACTAATACCCAAAAAAGGTTTTTTCTAATACATAAATCATTAACACCTCTCCCATTATAATTTGTTTCATTGTAAGTTAAAATCATACAAAATATATTATGAATTAATATACCTACATATACATATGTACATACATCAATGATAAAATTTTTTTTTAATTATTTTTACACGACAATCGCGAAGACAACAAAATGACATCACGCTAAAAAAAAAGAATGATACGAATTTTACAAATTAATGAACCACTATTCGGTCATATAGACATTTCGCCATTCATAAATTGACATTTTATTTAACAAAAATTAGCTACAGTGTTGCTCTAAAATTTGCCTTTGCGCTCTATACCAATCAAATGATATCTGTCATTTGTCAATAAAATAACAATTAATCTATTCACATGTCTCGTATAGTTTGTATATGTTTCTAAATTCATCGTCTACATAAAAACATGTATAAATAGATATGTATTTTGTATAATTAAGCAATAACAATTAAATGACGTCTGTGTTTTTCTATACTAAGAAAACAACAAATTCATTGACTGCAATATTTATGTAGATATACATATAATATATATAAAATAGAAGATGTCAAACAAAAGCCTTGAAGCTTTAGTGACAGTTAATTGTCACAGTGACCTACTGTCACTGCAAATATTTCCTCTCTCTATATAGTCTCTGTATGATTGTTTAAACAAATAAAACAATTAAAAACGATTTCGGACACTAAAATATTACTTTAAGAGTGGGTGGTGGGCCCTTAAACAGTCCCTTGACTTATTTGCCTTCTTTAAAAAAACTAATTTTGAAATAAAGATGCCATGATTGTAATATTAAATTTAACGACGCCGCGCCGTGGGGATCTATTTTATTTTATATTTTATTAATCCTGAGTCAATGTCAACGCTGTTCAATCAATTCCGTATAATGTGCCCATGTGTGCGATACACGACATTTTTGTCCCATGCCACAATAATTTAATCATCTTTAGGGTTGGGGTATAAAGTTAATTTTGTAATGGTAGTTTAAGTGGTGGCGGCACGGCGGGAGGGTTGTGTTGTTGCCACGCTTCCGATATTACCAACATATGAACATAGCATATAGATTGTAAAATCATACCGTCATCCGACTTTTAATCGCGGAATTTAAACAAATTTAACCTTCGTTAAATGTCTGTATCTTATTAATTGCCGTGTCGACTGATAGAAAATTATTCAAACAGTAGATTCGATCAGCAAAAAAAAAAAAAACAAAAACGAAGGTTTTCCGTTGGCAATTTATGTTTGACCAGATGCGAACTAGAAAATTGTGGCTGTTAATTTGATCGCAAATCAAATGCAAATGTATTCTTAAACTGGTGATGAATCAGTTGCACGATTGATTTCTAAGTCTGACTCTGGTATCGATATACAGATGCAATAGTAAGCTAACTTGTGGGTGGTGTTAAAGTTAAAGAATGAATGAGTTATACTCATGGTCACATATTGTAATGCTAACGTGATACGTAATCCTACCCAACAACTGTTTAGTCTGGTTTAGCTCATAGCATTGAAGAAAGACTAACATCAATTGGTATGAAGTTACAATAATAACGGTTATGTTCTATACACGACATAACATAATTGTAGGAAAGCAAAACAAGTTGAGATATAAATATCAAATAAAAAGATGACTTTTACTGGCAGACCACAATGGTGTAGCTGTAGTTGTAGAAAAAGTTGAAGCCGTTATTATTCATCCAAATAAAATTGACAGCCACATTAAATTCTTTCAAATCGACATGTCTAAATTGGGCTTTAAAGTAGCTAAAATAGTTTTGAGGTTAAAAACAATTGCTGTCTGATTTCTTGTTTGTTTTAGTTTTGATTTTGATTTGCCAACATCGTCACCCGCGGCAGTAGATTTGACAGCGCTGACAAATGTTTTCCCTATGTTTTGCTATTTCACCATGAATAGAACTACCTCAGAATTATGCTTGAAAATTGTGCACTGTGTAAATAGTCTTAGGCCGTGTGTGAATTGCATTAAACTGTCGATTTATATAAGGTCAAAATTTGACGTTTTCACGTATAGATTCAACTCATTATAGTGTCAAAAATTAAATTTTGGATACAATTTAACGTGAATTCAATCTGGTTTTCACACGACTTTATTCTAGTATTAGTAAGTGGGCAACAATATTTTAAGTAACAGAAAATTTTACAATTGAAAGATGATGCTCAATAAATTTTCATTCACAGTAATCGGGCTAATTAATAGGCATTTTAAAATTGTTGTTAAATAACAGTAGGTTTAATTGGATTTTCAGTCATTAATTTCAATTTTCTGATGTCGTTTTCCATTGGTTTCACTCAGGGATTAACTCATTCTGAAATCCAATGGAACAAAGTTAGCATTCTTCTACTCAACATAGAAATTTTGTCATTGTATTTGTGAATCATCGTGAACATTTCATGTTATCGAACAGGCATAAAATCAAACAGAGTCTGATGTTTACTTTTGACATTTGAGTGAGTTTGTTTTGAAGTTATAGCTTAAATGAAGATGAGTGGATTCTGATTTCAAATCGAGAAGCGAAATTTTCTTCTGAGAAGCGTCGGAATGGTTTCAGAAGAGTTCTTTTTGATTCTGGACGCTTCCAAGCGTCCAATGGAAAACGACATTAGTTTGTCATGTCATATTTGAAGCTAATTCTAAAGTATAAATTTTAACCTTAACAAAAACTTAACAATTTTGATATGAATTGGAAATGTATGTAGATAATCATTGAATTTTTTGATTTTAAACTTAAGTTTAGCAAACCACTATTAATACGTGACTTTTCAGATGAATTAAATATTAAATGTCATTTTTTCCAAAAGACTGTTTTTTGTCGTTATTTTGTTGTACATTTAAAATTGGCTACTGCCAATTTAAATCCATATAGATAGTAAGATAATATCATAAGTTTGTTAAATTTCTAAAACAAATTTATAATTCGTGATGTACATACAAAAAACTTTCAATCATATCACTAACTTCACAATTGTATATTTCAGCTTTTCACCAGGCAAATGATATTTATTTTTTCGCCAAAATAATATAATTTTCTAAATTCATATTTCTATGCAAATGCGCTTTCATTGAAATATGTCTTTCGATTATGTCACGTTCAGGTGTTGCACTCCCTTTTTTGACAGCTCATCCTCTGGTAAGGTGAGTTTATATGCTTCATAATATGTGTATCATGTTAAAGAAGAAACAACAGTTATTGTTGCATAAAGGTACAAACATAATATATTGTCCCAATGACGTTTAAGTATGACATTCAATTTGATGACTATTATTTATTTGTTTTTGTTTTGTTTGTTTATTTTTTTTGCAAAATTATGTTTACACCATGAATGGAAGTGCAATTTGTTGCGAAAGACTTAACATGTGTGCGCCAACAGCATTTTGTCATGGTAAAAAGGAGCGGTGATTTATTATTTTGTAGATGACATTCAATGTCTATATATTTTGATTGGTATTGCAAGCATAATTTGCACATTGAATGAATTATGCAATAATAATTATTTTTGAATTTAATTTTGGAATCTGGACATGGTTATGCAGTGTAGCTTAGATGCTTATTTTGAATACAATGAATTTAACACCCCATTGACCTTGGGGGTTTTTTGTAGAGAATATTATTTGATATAGAATGTCCCATATATATGTAATTGATCAACCATACCTAATCGACTTAGTGAGCAAATGACAGAAGTTTTGGGAGTGTTAATATAGATAGTGAGAAGAATCCGAAAAATATTAATATTTTATGATAATATAATAATTATTTTATTATGAAAACACGCTTCTTTTTGTCTTCTAAAAAATGGTATCCAGTAGAAGTTAGTATTCAATGTCGTATGCGCTTCATAACTCACTCACCAGCGAAGAAATTAATTTACGTGAAAAAATTTTAGAGGCATTTTAAAGTTCGTGCTGCCCAATACTTTCTTGCGTAGAAATGAAATTCTATGATATAGGAATTTTTCTGTTCCTGTGCAGCACACTTTAAGAATGTTTAAGTTTTTATACCATTCGGAAATTAAGTAGGGTTAGTAAAATAATATTAATAAATATCGCATGAAAATACGCCGTCCTTATACAATGTAATATTACTGCAATATTTAAGTCCTTCTGCAATATCTGTGCTTATTTATTGCTGTAAGAAATACTAAATAATAGTTTTTAAATTTTAAACTAAATAGCGTAACCAAAAATTGTTATTTAAAACTAAGCGCTGAATTTAAATTTTATATCAGCTTCGTGTATTGTACATGATCAATCGGTTTATTTGCAATCATGTCGTTTATATAATTTTTAGATTCGGATGCGCAATTTCTTGTTTGATGTCACGACTTAAAGGGGCATGTGGTGTAAATAATCCTACAGCACGCACAAATAGCAACTTTTGAATGCAAAAAAAATATTATCAAATTTATTATCATAGATGAATCAGTTAAGTGCCAATTTGCGGTTTGTAAAATAACCAAATACATTTAAGAGTTAAATCCTAGCAAGACCAAACCAGTTCTGTTTCAAAAAAACCTTACCACATCAAATGCACTCACAGCGACAGCGATTGATAAATATTACATTCATGTGTTTGGAATTAAATACAAAACAAATTCCCACAGGCATCAATGAATGAATGAAAAATACATATTAGTGTTGATTGAACACTTTTCAATGTGCACAAATTATTTGCAAACGACACCAACTTCAAGTGGGTGAAGTACAGAAAGGAGTTATGTATGACTGTAATGAGTATGACAGAACCGGAAACTATCACTCATCTTTTCAATTTACAAAATGTAGTTTTTCACCCGCAGTATTTTCGCTAATTTTCGTTTGTTGCCACAAAAGTGCATTCATCATCAAAACATGAAAAAAAAAAAACCACGAGTGTTGAGGTTGGCCTTACCCCCATCTGTCAACTGTCATCTCGTTGGCACTTTTCTTTTCTTCCTTTAAATTGCATGCCTTCAGTTATGATTAGCAAGCGCGAGAGGCCTTGGGCGCAATGTATATACATACATACCTACTGTTGTTGTAGTTATATATGAAATATCGTTGAATTGAAATGACTTTACTTGCTATCTGTCACACACTTATACTCATGCCCTTAATAATATTAATTGACATGTTTGGCATTTCAAGTAGTATCACGTTGAAGCTGCAAGTAGTCCAGTGAATCACTTGGTCAAGAATTCAGGCGGATGTCACTTGTTTTAAGTCATTATTCAAGTTCAGTTAGCATGAAGTACCAATAAAACACTGTTAACAAGTTAAAATCATATATGACTTAAGCTTATAACACAATGTTTCATCTGTTGTTTAACCTGTATTTTGTTTATTTTTCGTAAATGCAAAAGAACTGCATCCATAGTGGACTTTTTAAAAGTTTTAATGACACATAAAAGTACATTGTCGTATAAAGGAGCTTATCTGTAAATTTCCTGTTTATAACATTTTATTGAGTCCCACAATTGAAATCTTTGCGATCGCGATCGAGTTTTCTAGGTCATGGACTACTTATTCTTGAATAATCCGCTTACTAAGTATAGTACGGTCAATTTTAATCTTTTATGAAATCATTTCCATGAATACTTATAAATAGATCAAATTGAATTGGCATCCGAATTAATTCTTCTTCACAGTAAGTGTCAACAATTAAAGGAGAATTTGTTATTTTTAATATAAGCAAATGCAGTTCGAAGAACTTTTCATTTTAAGCTTTTATAGCAAACACAATTTGAATTCTGAAAAAAATCAACAATATTCAAAATGAATTTATTTGCACAGTGTGATGCATTTCAGAAAATAGATTTGGCAGATCTTTCGGCATGATCAATTTTTTCTTCTGACGTTTGTAGTGTCATAAAAACGATTGTTTATATCAATCATTTGTTCCTCGAATATAATCGAAATAAAAATGACAATGTTGCGATGACTCAAGGAATCAAAGATGAACATTTTATCGCTTGTAGTCTCTCGAAGAAAACATTAGATTAATCGATGATGTGGGGCTAACTCATCGTTATTTTTTGTTTTTTGTTTATTGGCTACTTGCTAACGATTGATTTGATGAAGAACGATTTTCTTGCGATCACTTGGGAGAATTGGATTATGGTGTGATCTTGTTGATGATGGTTTTTAGCTAAGATATCATTTTATATATTTTTTTTTAGATGATCTGCAAACAGTTGAGACAACATGTTGTGCAGTTTTCATCGAATTGACCTTCAAATATGGCGGAGGAAAATTTTTTTAGATTTTTTTTTTTGCTTTTTTTAGTTCATGCTAGCTTGCTTTTGTTTGTTTGATGTATTTTCCTTATGATTTTAAACGATTTTGCGTTCTGAAAAAAAGTATGTTTGATGTAAGCATGTGGTATTTGTTTGTCACTGTTGATAGAATAGTTCAGCACTATGTAAACATAGTATTCTTAAACGAGATCTTGGTTTTCAGTGTGAAATAGAAAAATCAGCAAATTTCTTTTAAAATATCCAGATGACGAATAATAGTGTTTTTAATTCGACATGAAATTAACTGAAAAACATTAAGTGTCAGATCAATAGCACTGACAGGAGTATATTGATCTATTATTTCGATGATTTCCGAACTGTTTATATAATCTACCCATCCCACTTTAGTTTGGTTTTTATTTAACATCTGCTTGATTATTTATCAATAACAATTTTAAAACAATATTGTTGACGGTCAATTTAATTTTTGACATGTGTATTACGTCTTAGTATGTCGTACATTTACACCACTGACAACTTGCTATAGTTTCTGTCACAAAATGTCTTAATAATCAAAATTTTCACGAAATATATAATAATGTCTGTTTGTTACATGCCACTTCTTGCTACAGTTTTCTGATTATCAAAAACGTCTATGGGATTTGACACCAAATTGTGCTACGTAGTACAAAGTTTTCATGTTACATTTTTTTGATCTGTCAATATATATTGTCAAACTGCCAAAAAAATGAGCAAGTTCTATTTATTTTAATTATTTGTAAAAGGATTTTCGAATCATGATATTTTTAATGTGATCCTTTGTCTAGTATAAAATTTTATCACATCATTCTGTAAATAAGTGCAGCTAGTTTGATCATACACTTTCTTGATGATTCAAATCGCCAAGCTTTGTTTGTTTCATAGCTTATTAAGTTTTTTTTTTTTAAATTATCTTTGTCATCCATAGAGTAGTATGTCGTATCTTTAAACTATTTACTGTGGTTATGGTAAAAATAAAAGTTTGTTTAAACAATTGAATAGATCACATTCATCACAGTGTGGTATCATATGTATATTCAGATAACATTTTAAGAAAATTATGAGCAATTTCTAGTGTTTACATAAAGAACATTTGAATCATCTCTTTTGAATTAAAATAATTCTTTTTTGCACTTTATAAATTAAAATGCAAATAATGTCTTCTTTAGTTGTCAATGACAGCACCTTCATAAATCAAGAGATATCACAGTAGATTTCTATACCGATGTAACAGTTTAGAACTGGTCATAGGGTTTTAAAACTGATTGTGAGTTTTATCACGTAAAAATGCAGTCAACTCATCAACTGTCACATTTAAAAGAAATGATAAGATCACACCATTTCTAATGGCATAGTATCATGTTTTAAATTTAAAATTTGTATTATATTTATATTTCATGTTAAACATTTTTTTAGCACCGATGTAGATACATAAAATAAATCATCATAAAGCGAATTCCATTAAAATTTATAATAATACAAAAAATTTCTACTGATTCAATGGAAAGTAGTAAAAGTCACTTAGGGCCAGTTGAACAAATATTTAAACCATGGTTCAGCAATTTTTAACCATCGATTTCGGCGGATTAATTGAGTTTCAACAGTGGTTTACTGTTCAAGTGTGTTTTAATAACCAATTACATACTTGAACCAGCGTTGAACGTTAGTTAATCCACCGAAATCGGTGAATTAAAATCTTGAACCGAGGCTGAACCACTATTGTACAACTGGCCCTCAAATTATAAGAGACTGTATCAGATGAACCATGGTTGTGCAAATAGACCTAAAATAACAGTAATTCAAGTAGGATATAAAATAGCAGTAAAATTGTTCTGACTGATTTCGTATATACCAAAAAACGCATTCAAAGAGAAAGCAATCATCAAATGTGGAATGCAGTTAGTAGCTTAACATATAGATTTTAATTTAATTCCAATGCTAATCTAATCTTATATAGCTTCGAACAAGAAGACTCATAACGATTTCGTATAAAAAACGATACGCGGTATGGCGGTATATGTCAATGAGATAATCGTTACTCTCTTGAAAATCCAAATAATGCAACATACATTTGACAGGTGCATTTGAGTTTGAAACAAAATCTAACTGTGAGTGGTGCTCGTATATGCAAATTTGACGTTTGTTCACCTCGTCGAATAGGCACCGCACAGCACCACACTGTGCTGCTTCACAAAAGCTATATATGTAATACGTCTACAAAGTGCATCATATACCGCATGTAATGATTTGCAATGGAGAGACTTCATACTTACTATGGTGTATATGTTCGTGATGATGTCATTGGGATGTAATTTGTGGTTTTATAGCGCCTGTTTACACGTCATTTCAGTGGCTAGACTGTGAGTGTGTCGTTTTTAAATAAAAGGTGAATGCATCGAGTTAGCTTTTTGTAAGTGATATTTGGTTTTTGGTGTAGATATATACACATATGTATTATATACAGCGGCGGTGTGTTAGTAATTAGAATTTTGCGACCTCAACTCATGTGTAGTTTACTTATTAATTACAAGTTTAGTGTCATGTTGAATCTGCGGCTATGAAAGCTGTATGTTTTCCACAAAACCAATGAAGCAAGAAGATGAAATGCGTGCCAAATTCCAATGTTAATTGATGGTTAACTTCAATTGAGATAAAATAAAAAAAAGAAAATATCAAAATGAAAAATATGTTGTTGTTAGAGATTTTGTTTTTTTTTTACATTTGAGGTTTGATGCTTTTTAATTTAACTGTTTTGTCAAAGAATTTTGTTACTTGGCCGAAAAAATTCAATCAACAGATACAAAAAAATACAAATATTGGTTGCTTCGTTATTTTTCTACGATCATCAACAAATGGAAGAGAATCCTGGGGCCCTATTATGTAAAACGATTACCGTTGAAATGTTCGTTATCGTTCAAATATTATTACGCATAGCGAGAATCGTTTAAAGATACTCGGTTTTTCTTACGACTGATATTTGGCTAGCTTTAAGCTAAGACCGCACTTGGCGGAACTGAACTTCACGACTTATTTGTAGGAAATTGTATGAGCTATATCGCACTAAGCGACAACTGCACTTCACGGCGCGACACTATGCGACAAAGTTGGTAACCTGACCAACTGTGTCGCGACGTGAAGTTTCGTTCAGTTTCGTGCGAAAGTTCGCACGGTCGCTGAAGTGCAGTTCCGCCTAGTGCGGTTCTACCTTTAGTTTAGATTTTGTTTTATTTTTTCAATTTTTGACAGTTCTAAGTAGGTATGAAGTTGGTTGTGCTTCAAAAACAAAGTTATTTTTTTCGATTTCCTTAAGCAAGATCTTTCCTTATAACGCCTCGTTTTACATAATCGCTCTTTGTCGTGGCATATCGTAATAGGGGCCTTTTTATTTTATATAAAACCCAAAATTAACGGTTGTCATACGAACTTACATATATCATGAGTCTTACTAGTTGAATACAATTGGCGCTTTCAGAAAAATGAGATCTCAGAGCTTTTTCTCAATCAAAAAGTGAACGAATCAAAATTTTTTTTACTCGGAATCCTTTTCATGTAACTGAGATTGCTGAGATCTCCGAGATATCGTTTTCCTGAACATGCCTAATAGACGCGTGACATGCGCATCCTATCTTGTCAAAGTTAAAATACATGGAATCTGATGGAGCTGAGGCGCGTGCAGATGCGACTCGACGAGTTTAATAAGTTTAAATAATAAACTATTACGTCAGCTAATTGATACTCATATTCTTTGTTTAATTTTTTTTAACTCGTAAAGTTTCCACTAACTAGCTGTCAAAAAATTAGAGTAAAATTTCTTTCGCTTATAATATATAGGCTTGTTCGTTTACTTACCAAAACTGACAGTTTTAGTTCAATTTAATTTTTGTAAAAGAAATTTTACAAAACTTTTAACCCACCTGAATGGTTTATAAATCCATAAAATAATATTTTTTACTCATGGGCTTATGACACTGCCGTTAAATTTATGAGATGGTTAATTAATCAGAACTGTATTCAGACATTGTGGAATGGGTCCTTGGTGTAATTTCTCCCCAAGAAACTAAAATAAAATTCTGTTGCATATACATAGTATATACAATTTTGTCAAATAATATTTTATAAAAATAAAATTACACCCAAAACTCTCTTAATGGTTTCTGCACTCCTCGTTAAAATAACCGAATCGTGACCACATGATATACCACGGGAATATATATATATAATTTTTTAACAGTAATTGTAAGTGCAGTGTGCCAGGCCAGTGTTGTTTTGAATTAAAGTGACAGTTTAATTGGCCCATCGCCCAGGGCATGTCCAGTGCAGGGCTAAAAAAAATAACAAAATTAAATCAGCACCAAACCACCCGTTCTCGGAAGACAAACATAAAGTAGCCATAACAGCATTTTCGTTTGAGTTTTTTTGTACAGAAAATTTTATTAAAATTTATTAAGAAAAAGACAAAAAGGGATAGAAATAAAATTAACACATCCCATAATTAAAGGTGAAACCTTAACTGAATTAGTTTTAATGCTGATTAATTTTGATTGCATTCAGCCAAAGGTTAAAATATTCCAAAGATTTGAAAATGCGACACAACATTTGAATTGTTAAATGATTTTATTTTTTAAATTAATTTTTAATTAAACTTTGAAGTAGGCTCATATTATATACACAGATTTAGATTGACCATGAAAAAAAATTGTTAAAACGACATAGCAACGTGTTGGTGCTCACGTAATGAGTTGTATGCGATTTATTTTGCATTCAATGAGATCTTATGATAAAATATACTATTAAGCCGATAACAGTTGTTTTACCAGGGTATTTAACTTGAAAATTACTCGTGCGTGAGGGTGTTTAATTAGCTGCAACCTAATACATACACATCTATACATTCGGATTTTGAACAATCTGTTTAGAATTATTATTATTTATTATTATTTTTATATATAGGACTTCTTTTCACAGCATATGACACATATTGAGGGTGTGTCATCGAGTGTGATTTTTAGTCATAGGTATAGTCAAGTCAGGTACTTTCTTTGTAGATAATTGGTTCTTAATTATATCAAACAGCCAGTACCTACTTGTAGTGTCTTTTTTAATATGGTATATTTTATCATCCGTATCCAAATCAATAAATAATTTTGATTTACCTATCACTGATTTATTTTAACGATATTTTAATGGTTTATCTTATCAGAATTCTATGTATTTTTTTTATTCATTTCCTCTTTGTGATAAGGTTTTGTTCGCACTTGAATTTCAAATTAACAGCAAAATTATTTGTTCAATCATTAAGTATTTAAAGTATTTTAACAATGGAGGGCATTGAAAATAACTTTTAGTTGCTATAGCCAAATAAAACCATGATTAAACTAAAATCAAGTCTCGCAAATCTCGATTTAAAGCAAGCTGATGGCAGTTACTTATACTCTAGAAAATGTTCTTTTCCTTTTCCCTTTGTGGTTTTAAAATTACTTACTAGAATTAAGGAAATAAATTAAATATATTAAGTAATAATAAATTAATAAATTATTCGTGAAATGTTAGCTGTATAAAGCGGTTTACTTATTTATTTTTCATTTTAGAGATTTTGTATTTTTCATTTTAAAGAAATTTGACACTTCCCGAAATTGACATTTGGATTAAAGCATTTAACATCTGGATTTAATTAAATGCATTGGACTTAAAGCATTAGAAAATATGCGAACATGGATTTAAATCTTTGGATTTCATGAATCCGGATTTAATGGTTGGATTTAAAATTCACTTACCGCCATATAATTCACTCGATATATCCAGATTAAAACTTAAATCCGGATGTAATATTATACAAATTCAATGTAAATACATCCAGATTTTAGTTTAAAACGGGATGTATCGAGTGAATAATGTTGGCGTTAAATTCAGAGTGAATAATATGATCGTAAGAAAATAACCTTAAGCCTAGCAACCTGCTGATAAGAATCGAAATATTTCTGTGGTATCCAACACGAGAGCGAAATACCTACGAAAACTACACCGAAAGAATAGCATTGAAAATGTCACAAATTGAAAAAAAAACAACAATAAAAACAAAAAATATCACAGAGATCCATGTTGTAATGAAATAAACAAAAAATACGAATAAAATTCAAATGTCACTTTTCCGCACAAAAATAGTGTTCTCTTAGCAATTAAATCTGTGCAAAAAAAGAACAGAGACTTCTCAAGATAATCTACTACAATCATCAATTTTGCTTGGCGAACAGCGTTGGTTCTGCAATATACCAAATTTTCCGTTCCCGATTTTGCTGTAGCAAAAAAGGGAAGTCATACAAAATTTTATTAGAGATTTTAGGCTTAGTTATAAATTAATCACCTGCAAAAATGACTAACAAAATTTGCATTTAATTATCCACATTATGACCTCTTTGTTGTTTAATTTTAATAATTTTCCACTCGTAATTACAGAAATCCTGAAAAAAAATCTTTCTGACCGGATTTTATAATCACCCTAGCGTTAACCCAACCACTCATAAATTCTAAATTTATTCTCAAACAAACCATATATATGTACTACTAAAATAAATTAGTCAAATAGAAATTTTGCACTTAATTGTTTTTTAGCCGCAAAAATTATTTTTGATGTGTAAACATCTATACTGGCGGTAGAGTCAAAAAAAGAAGTAACTTATCTTGTGATGTGATTGTGATTCTGAGCCTCACATTACGTTATGTATGTTTACACATCTTAACCATGAGTCCCGGCACTCACACTTTTTTTTTATTCGCGGTAAATTTTTCTTTGAATTGTTACAAACGACATTTAATCGAATCGATTAAAATGTGCATATCGACGGTTAAGCTGTATATGAACTCATAAGTCAAAAAACTCAAAAAAAAAATATTAATGTAAAAAAATAAGCAGAATCTGAGCCACTTTTTGGCAATTGCGTAACAATGTTGTCCTGAAAAAGACAGAATTCAAAACCTCTTTCCATAGATTGCCATACAAAATTTGGCGGATTTTTTTACGATTTCTGAAAATCATGCAAAAAGGACTTACAAGGTTCTGCATTTTGGCCGCCAATATTCAAAGTGAAAAGACATTCAAATGTCAATTACTATCGTAATCCCTGCTGAAAAAAATTTACATATTGTAAATCCAATGTCAGAAGACAACCAAAAAATAATATTCGTATTTGAAAGTGAATTTTGTCCATCTTGCCACTGCACGCAAAATGTTTTCCCTTCTGAAATTAAACACACACAGAGCCTTTCAAAGCAGCAGCACTCTATGTAAACAAAACCCATTCGCGCTACATTCCAATTGCTTTTGCAATTTGCCGCGACCTAGATTCCAATCGAGAACGCAATCAAATCTTATATCTCGTAAGTATTTTATCTACTTAAACCACTGTGTTTAAGATAATTTTTTTTTTATTTTTCAACTAAACCCCTCTTTCCCTCCCCACCACACTCTTATGAAGTAGTCTTATCTTGTGCTTAAATCAGTGGTCCTTAAGCTTACACTTAAAATGGGAACTTATTCGTACTCAAAGACTCAAAAAGAGTTTAATTTCAAATACAAAAATCTTTTTTTTATGGTGGAGCATGATAAGTTAAAAAAAAATTAACTCGTTAGATAAGAAAACAAAAATGAACACACATATGTATCTACGGGCGAAAAAGTTATCTCTCTACGGATTGCATAAGCGATAAAATTTCTAATTTATTTCTATTCTCAACGACAAGTCAGCCATATCACCCTTACCTACCACCATTTGTGGAGTGCTACCACATAAAGGTTGATAATAACCCAACCGCTGCTGGATGCTTTAAAAACGAGAGGATTTTCATAAATACGCGCAATCACGCAACATGTGCTTTTACTGCCTGCAACTATAATATTTAGTCATACAATGTCCCCAGGTAATACTCAACCCATTATGATTTCTATAATAGCTAAGAGACAAAACGTTAGACATACAGGAACATTTTGCCTTTTACTCTTGCATGCCCTAGGGGGTTTTCTGAGAAAAAAAAAGTAAACTTTCGTATTATAGCCGGTATAGGAACCCCTTAATTTGACGTCTTCTAGCTAGTACAATGCTGAAACAACACAAACCAGCTGATTTAATTTATTTAATATCAAATTAGAAAATTATCTATTCTCTTTGGACACAGAGAGGAGAGTTAAAATTACATTGAGAAAAATGCTTACAAAAACAGAGATTAAACATTAAAGCTTTTCCCATTTAGTTTTCATTAAAAAATACAGCACGAGAACATCAAAAGTCAGATACAAAATTACTCTTAACATTGTTGCTAGCTATTTTTATATACATATCTTTTTTTGCAACATTTGTGTCCCCGTTTTGCGATGTACGTGATTAGAATAAAATAGATGATGTAATGAAATGTATTTTGGTGACGATTACGAATCGAAAGCAGAATAGAAAGAGAGAGAGTGTGGGTGATCGATTTGAGGAATCATCTTAAATTTTCAGGAAACTTTGACACGTAATAATATTTGTATATTTATTTAGATTGTAAAATGGAATTATTAATTAAATACACGCCACCTCCATATAATCTTCATGGTTAAATAAAATTTGCTGAGCACGTTCTTCTCGTGTAAATTCAATTTGTGGGTACTTGGAAATTAGCGTGACACATCCAAGAGATTTTATTTACTTTTTTGGTTTAAAGGAATCGGAATGATGCGATGATGATGGTGGGAATTATACCGAAAAAAATATACTTTTGTTGATCTCAGAACAAACTTTAGAAATGAGTTGTCAGAATGAAGGAAATTTATTGAAGAATTGTACTCTATTGGACGAGTATTGTACTTTCATCTGTAAAAATATTAAAATTTAAGGATGTTTAAAATAAAAAAATATTCCATTCCAGCAATTAAAAAAAAAGTGTTACGTATACGCCCGAGTGACCATTCACTTTAAATTTATTGCACATTTTGGCCAAAAGCATAATTAGAAAAAATTGAATATCTTTGAGATATTTTTATTCACAAAGTCAAAACATATTAACATATTATTAATCTTTCTTTATGAATTATTTTAAAGAAATTCCTTCAACTTAAAATAATATAGAATAAGTCAAAATAAGTTAATGAAAAACTATATAGGTAAATCGAAAAAATCATCGTTTTTTTGTTACGTATACGCCCGAGTGTCCATTACCTGAATTTTCGCTTTTAAATTTTATGCACATTTTGGCCATAAGATAAATTTAAAAAATGAAGAATATCTTTGAATTAGGAATCTTGTTTCAAATTGGGAACACAAATAATTCCTAATGGAGTGTTTGTGTTATAAATAAAGGCGTTGAAAAGCTTATGAAATTTGTTTTGAATTTCTATTTGCTGGGAGATTCGAAATAAATAGATTTTACAACTTCTAAAATTGTTTTGACATCAACGTGATGTAAACCATCTGATTCCTTAAACAAAAAAATTAAAAAATTAATTTTTCATATATAATTTTTTTTTAAACATTTTAAAGAAAAAAGATTCGTTAGCAAATTTTTAGCATTTTTTAATACGGAGTTAAAAAATTTATTTTGAAAAAAAATGATCTATACCATTTACAAAATATATTTTCAAAATATCGGATTTTCTAAAAAATAATTTTGAAATTTTTTTAAAAATCCAAAATTTGTTTTTTTTTTTTGAAAATTTTGATACGAAATATTTTTTAAACTTATTAGAAAGTCCTGTGTAAATATCACTAAAATAAGTTAGGTGAATAATGAGATACATAGTTGAAAACCAAAGAAATGGTTCTATGAGAGGTACCATTTTCAATCGATAGACCGTACTAATATTAGTTCACTTAAAAATTTTAATCAAAAACGTAGTAGCCGATTTTGAGGAAAATGAGATTTTCCTTGCCGATTTTTTTAACACTTGTATGGGAGGCACCGTTATTATTTGAATATAAGAATAATTTTTATCTAAAATCTGCTAGACAATGTTTAGAAACTGCTTGGTGTCAAGTTTAATGAAAATCGGTCAAGACAAGTCAAGTCGAATAATATAGTTCTCAAAAAAAAAAATGGAACTTTTTTTGAAAATCCAAAAAAAATTTTTTGGAAAATTTTGGTATACCTACTTTATACGTATAATTTTGATAAATTTTCCATAAAAAAATTGAACAAAATCAATTGAGCCGTTTTTGAAAAAATAGAGAGTAAAAAATGATTCTATGATTTTAGGAATTTTTTTTATAAAATGGTAGCCGTTTTGTAAAAAAAATTACTGAATTTTTTTTTTAAATTGTGGGCACGTTTTTAGAAAAATAAAAATACAATATTTTATGGCAGCTACTGTTATTTTTGATCCTAAAAAAACGAAAAAAACGTGACGGGGGACAAAAAAGCCTAGGTACCAAGTTTAAAAAAAATCAGCAGAAAGGACATGACTGACAGAATTCAAAATCTCGAGTTCGATTTTTTTACGAATTTATAACTTGCCATATAGTACCTATACATACATATGTACATATATCGAAAGTATAAATATCATTTATCATCACAGTCTCGATTATTATCAATTTTGACTTCAATATTTTTTTTGTTTAATAGTGGACTAGGCAGAAAAGGAAGAATTTAAATGTATTGAATTTTTATTTCATCCGCATTATCATGGTTGAAATTTTTATCAAATTCGGTTAAGTCGTTCAGTTTTTTAATGGAGTTTTTTTTTTTAATTCTTTAATATAAAGTCTACCACTATGCGCCATATCTCTAGAAGGTGTATTCAAATACATTTCATAATACTCAAACCATTTCTGCAAGCCTTTACATCTTAAAATGTTCGACCTATTTTCTAAATTAACAAAAAATTTCATCTGCGAATAAAAAACTTAAATTTTATATCCTCACATGAATTCATTATTGGAGTTCTTGATTGTCTTTTATCATTTTATTTTCAAAGCTAATCTTTTTATTTTTTTAATTCGACTTGTGAATCTAATTAATCTCCGCTACTTAATTAAAATGGACAAAAATAAATACAACATACCTAAATTGCAAAAAGGAATCACAACCGAAACTTATCCATGATGAGCTATAGCGACTGGAAATCGTGAGCACTCGCACATATCTAGTCCAGACAATGATCTCATCAATAAATTATGTCCAAATAAAACGTCCCTGTTCCCTGGTGTCCCATCATCATCTTCCAATGTCGCATTATTTTCGCGAAACCGGTACAAAATTTCTGCAACAAAAATGTTTCTTACCAAAAATGTATACCTATCTCGCAATTGCAACTTTTTGTTACACTCTCAATTTAAACATATCTCATCGCATATCTCTCTTTTATGTTGCGATGTTTTTTTCTGTATATGTTGCGCGAACTTGATGGCTTGATTCTTCAATAGTTTCACTGATTTTCGCCACAACAAATTCAACACAATAACAACCGGCACGGCACGCGTCCAATGTTCAGCTCGTCGTCCATATCTTTTACGTCGAGTTAGTTACTAGAGATACATTTTCGATTGCTGTTTGTGGTTTCATTCCTGCAATCAATTTTCAGTTGCGATTTTACCCTCGTTGCGAATGAAAGTGTATGTTTGGCACGAAAAAGCCTAAATCTTAATACTGTAATCGTCAATATTGTCAAGTTTAAAAAAAGTATATGTCTCAGACTTTAAACTTAACTTCTGGTTTATTTGTTTGTAGTGCGGGAGTTTAACTAAAAAAAAGGAAAAAAAAAACACCGACAACAATTACCAGTCAGTGGTTGTGTGAATTTTTTGTTCTTCAAAATATATAGAAAAAAAGTGGAAGAAAAAGATAAATTGAGTAAAATTTTGGGATAAATTTAAATTCCTTCAACTTTTTTTTTATTTTGCTGAAAGGTCCTTCAATTTCTTGAACCACGAGGGATAAATCACAAAAAAAAAAAAATAAGGTGCGTGTTTATGATATATTTTTTTCAAAGAACCATGAAACAATCGTTTTTTTTTTTGTATTCTTTCATTTTATGTGGAAAATTATTTCTTGCTCTTTTTTATGCACCTCTTTCCCTTGAGAAATTAATTTTACAAGGATACCATAGATAAAAAAAAAATGTTATGACAGGGTTTTGTTAAAAAAAAAGAAAAAAGTGTTTTAGCTTCAAGTAACTTTTTAAAAATTAAATTTCATTGTCACTTGATTCGCAGTAGGTAGGTACCACTTTGGATATCCAACCACGTTCAAGGAGGACTTCGTTAGAAAACCGGGGAACTTCAAACTTATTTTTATTTTTTTTTAACTGCCGCTCAGCGAAATCGTTAATGCCTCAAAGGAATATGCTCACGAAGGAGAGCTTCCTTCTTTTTGCATTGTTTTTTGTTGCTCTTTTTTTTCGTTGTTCGTATTTTTTTGTTGTTGTTTTTGTTTGTTTGCTTTTGATGGAAAGGAAGTGTATTTTGGGAATCGAAGACGATGATTTTGAACAATAATAAAAGAACGAAATCACATCACATTCCCCGCCGTCATTGAAGTTTTATGAGGAAGAAAAAGGAATGGCATTCTGTGTGGCTGCGCTGGCTTTTTTTTTGATTTTAGAAAAAAAAGAAGGGTTGTGTATTCCGCGGAATGAGTTTGGATTTTTATAGTTTTTTCTTCGTTTTTGTAAATTTTATATTTTTTTTTAACCTTGGTTTGAATGTTTTGGCGGCATGCAAAAGTTACGAATGATATATGTATATGTAGGTAGGTAACTGAGTGAGGCAAACAACATACCACCAGGCACCGGCACAGCAGCACCATGTTGTGTAGCCTTTTATGATGTCTTTTGTGATCAGCTCAATACTACTTTTGCTTATTGTCTGGAGGCTTCTTGTAAAAGATATATTTTTGGGTTTTAAGTTTTGTATTTTTGTTTTGTTGTGTGCGCTCAATAGCTTCACGTTGGTTATTTTTATTATGTGCTCTTTTGGCATCTAGTTAAATTAAATTTCAAGTTGAATTTTTTTTTGTTAGATGGTTAAAAAAAATAAGCAAGAGTTTATTCTTATGAATTTCAAACATTTTGGCGGGAACACTTTTTTGTTGACTGAATTAATGTTATGGACATTTTACGACATTAAACTTGTTTTATATTTTTTTTTCATAAGATCTGATTTTATTTATTAGTTATTTACATATTTTGCTGGTGTAAAAAATTAATTTTAGATCGCAGGTTATTAAGTTGATTTTAAAAGAAAAAATAAATTGATTTATAATGTTTATTCTTAAAAATAGTTTTTAAGCTTCATTGAAGAAATTTAATAGTTTTTTCTATTTAGAGATATGACGAGATTTTAAAAATCTGCTTAAATTAAAATTATTTAAATTTAAATATGTGTCTAAATAAATATCAATTTGAAAAAAAAAATTATCTAGTTTGAAAAACAAGTGAATATTTAGCTATTAAATCTTAAAATACGAATCTTAACATTTAATCTGATATGAACATTGTACATCTTAGAGTTTGTTCTGCTATCGTTGTCATCTTGTACGAGATAAACAAAAATATGAGATTAAGTTGTAGGTATAAACTACCTATATATTTTATTGTTGATAACCTTCAGCTTTATCTGACAAAAAATGTATTTAAGATTAATAATATTATGTATCATAAGTTTTGCTGTTAATTTTTTGCACATTTTATAAGAAAGAGGTAGGTATACCCATTTGAGATTCTGAGATTACAGCTAATAATTCATTTGGATTCGTTGGATTAGAATATGTTATTAGTTGTCGTTGCACAAAATCGATTATATCTTAGGGATTAGTTTTTAAAGGGCAATTAATATTTTTGAGGGAAATGCTATATTTTTGGCAAATCGATTTCCAAAATTAAATCAAGTCTGGAAACATTGTCACCTTTAAACATGTTATGACAGGCTTCTACTTTTTCTTTCGCCACCGATGTTAGACCAACATTTACAACTTAAAAAAAAATATTTAACTAAAAAATGTTAAAAACGTCAAAAGTACTACAAAATTAATTTATTCTTTGACTTTGTTTTTTTAGTAATCAAATTATTTGGACAGTATGTTTTAAGAAGTACATGATTGCAAAATTATAACAAATTGGTCTAACCATTAAAAAGATAGACGTGAATAATTTTTTGTCAAAGAAATGAAACGCAACCCTCTATAGGTATCAGTTATTTATAATTTTTCAGAAAAAACCTTAAAACGCAGAATATTTTCGATTTGATATAACATATAAGTCATGTACAATGCTTATTCAAAATCGTTATATTCGTTTTTGAGACAATTATAAAAAAGAAATGATTGTATTGTATGACATCTACTTTTCTGTTATACTTCTGAAGTTGCCCTCAAGATGTCTATGCACCCTTATCATGAAGCTGTCAATTATTGTTAATTAATTGTCAAGTTTATAAAACGTCAAACTAAAATTTGGAAGTCATTTTTAATTGTAAATTTGCAAATCATGTTTTGTTTTTATATTGTTTTTATTTTAACTCCAATGTGGTGAAAACTAAGTGCAAAATATAACATTAATCATTATAAACAATTGAACCATAAAGATCGTCTGCATTTTGTTTGACATTTTTATTTGAAACTTACAATAAAGTTAATTTGTGTGACAACAGTGTCCGAGAATCACATAAAAATGTATCAAATTTAAAGCATCCGTTTAGCCTCTACCTCAATGTACACCTGAACGCACGGACGAACATTCAGTGAAGAATTTACAAACAGATAAAATCAAGATTTATTCAAAATAACTTTTAAAAAAATGTGTCTAAACATATTGTTACATTTTATATCTTCCTTAACTCTTTGCAAAACAATTTCCATTTTTTACTCGAGGTTCATGAATGCCTACCTGCTATGTAAAATGCAAAAACTAAAATTCCTAACTTCACTAAAAGGTCAAAAAAGGTTTTATGTGGAGCTTACTCTTTATTGCCTTATTATTAGTCAAATTATATCAACAATTTATTTTTAGTGCGTCAAAATTTTGTTTGCCAATTTTTTTTATTAATTACAGTTAAACAAACCGTTATCGCGAACAGTTAATATCATGCGTGCTCCTTATCGAAGTTCTAATCGTTTACTAGGCATTTTAATTGGGCCTAAAAATAAGTAAAAAACAACAAAACTTATCGCAAAAATTCCATCAAAAACTTACTATTTTCTATAAGTATTTTTGTTTGCGATTAAGAAAACTAAAAACTGACCAGTTCACTTTATGTTTTTGCAATTGGAAACACATCAACATTCCACACTTAAACCTTATTTAATATGAACTTTAATTACCGTTGCAAGTTGCAATAAAGTAATTAATACAATTTTGTAAATAGAAATGTATCTCAAGACTACAAGGTGACAGTAAATACGAGTACTCTCTGGTATTGTGCTGAAAAAAAACAGTATAGATAACAAATGAAAAGTAGATTTTTCCAACAAACCTATTTTCCTATTATCTACTAAGACGATTGTGTTTTTCTCTAAAGTGCACCCAACTCCCCCTTAAGTGCAGATTAGGTAACCTGGTTTTCTTTTCTTTTTTGCAGAATTCCCACTTTTGTTGAGTCACTTTATTGCCAATGTTATTCTCCTGGCTCTGGGCGAATTCATGTTTTTAGTTTTGTTTTTCATTGCGATATGGAGCTCTGGTAAAATTGAACTTGACGTTTAATAACCCTGAAATTGGATATTTGCGCTAGATGAGGCACAAGTCCGCCTACACACCACTTTCATAATCATGTGTCTCCTATGAAGCGAGGAGTTGTGTATATAGTGTGTACAATGTACAATGATGTACATATACAAGCTGTAGCCCAAGTTCAAAACTAGAAATGACCTTCTCTGGGGCCCGCATACACGTCATATCGTTCAGATTCTAAAATCGAAATGTCGGTTCATCAATTTTTGGTTTGTTTTACAAATAAATCGATTGCTGTATGAGCAATTTATTATTATACTTTGACATTCCTAGAGTGCATATTCGGGTGGGGATTAAAGTCCACACAAACTTGATTAAGTGAATGACTTTAGGGTCAGAAAACTGTTATTTTCCATCAATGGCATGTACATTGTACACGAGTATATGTTTGGGAACTTTTGTGAACGTAATCAGTTTTTTAGGTTCTTTATGGATAATTTATTCATAGAAATTCCCTCTTTTTTGATGCTCTGCTTTGCTTGGTTGGTTGGGTGGTTTGTTTTTGATAGATTTGATGTGTTCTTTGATCTTTTGGCCTTTTGGTAAAATGAACAAAAAAAAAAATAATAATAAATTGGAGACATAAACATTTGTACATACGGAATGAAAAGAATTCTCTTCTCTTTAGTTAGTGATGAAAATATTGTTTATTGCAATAATATACTTTATTGATTCTAGAATAATAGAAAATCGATTTTCGTTTGATGTTTAAGCAGCAGATGTTGCTTGAATTTATGTTATGATGCTGATGACTATGGAAAATGTTGAAATCAAAGAAGTGTGAGTTGGTTGTGACAGATTTAGATTCGAGGCAAAGCGAGGATAATGCTGGATTTAAACACCTTTCACATTGCCATTGTTTTGTTGTATTTTTGAAGAAAGTGACATCTTTAGTCACTTCCAATGCCAATGTGTAACAGTTTTGTTTATAAAGGTACTGTTTATGTGGTCCCGCTATGCCAGAATCCTCCACCGGTGCTCGAGCACCCAGAGATTTGTTTTTCAAGTAGCGTGAAGCGCTTTAATGCACACCCACTTTTAATGCCAATAAACTGTTATAACTGTTATAAATTGTAATTTCTCTAGTGTAGTCCATTTTTAAAAACCTTTTTCATCAACATTGGATCTAACTGAATTTCTATTCTTAAAACTTTCAGAAAAAAAGAAGTGAAGTGAAGTTGCAACCAGCTAAGCCTACTACCTATATGTGATTGTAATCAGTTGGAATTGATTAATTTAGAATTTTAGAATACAAAATTGAAGTTTTTTTTTTACTCAATTAGGTTCTTTTTAATTGCATCTACAATTACCTTCAGTTTTAGCATTGATTTTTGAAACAAAACCATTTACCTACAATCTTTCAGTGTTTACATGTATATTTTGACATCTGTCAAATTCAAATCTTGTCTCTAAGTTTCTTTTTAAGAAAACTAAGCAAACTTATAATAATAATATTATAATAATACTAATGGCCATGGTATTAGATTTACTGAAAAGATAATTTTCTGCCATTAATGTGTTTAAAAATGATTTCGAGCATATATGGGCAGCGCCAATGGCTAGAATGCAAGTGTAATCAAGAATCTATAATTACTTTTTTCCACCAGCTGGGTCAGTATATTGCAATTACAATAGTTTAAAACGTTTTTTTTGTCTTAAGTCTTTACATACACTGAATACAAATTATCTGACAACTGTAAAATTAACTGTCAATAAAATCAGTGTTGCCAATCAAAAAAAAAAAAAAAACAGGTATTATCTACCAGTAAAACACTCTTTTCTTACTTTTTTCGAAGTAATTTCTACGACTCTAGATGGTAATAATTTTGACAAACAAATTTATATCTCAGCTGTCATCTGTCAATAAAATTTAAATATTTGCTAACATTTTCAACAAACAAATTAACATGTGACCATTTTAAGCTTTAAATACCAAGCAAATTCCTTTCCAAACTAGCCAAAAAGTCTACGCAAATAAAAAGTCCTATAAGGTCAACAGGTTTTTTTTTTTTTTATTTACAAAACTATAATTCAAACAACAAGTCAAATCCAACTAATATAGTCAATCCCAATTTTACGCATCATTTGACAGAAGTCCAATGAATCCATGTATTTAATCCAAACGAATGGATATAGTAAACCTATTTATATTTTTATACCTAGTGTAGGTATCCATAGTTAAAAGTGAAAAAAGCCACACATAATTCTCTGCTATAAGCTGACAAGACTATTTAGAATAATTAATTCAAGAACTCACAGCGTGCCGCCAAACTAATTCTCCGCTCTTCCATATTTTAAGATGTCCGTGTCCGACAAAAATCCAGAAATTATATCTCTTCGAACAATAATAATTCATTCATTCATGCAGATCCCCCGGCAAATAAAGTGGTCACTTCGAGTTTCAATGAAAACAAAAATCAAAGCGGCAACAACAGCATCAAAAAAAAAACAAAATGGCAAACTCCATTATCCGATTGAATAAGCTTAGCCTGGTGTGGCATTACGGGACGGGCCAGACCTACGGGTGAGGTATTATCTTTCAAAAGAAGAGAAGAAAAGAACACAAAAAAAGGCAATTTAGCTTGGCCTTGGTTTTTGGGATTGAATCTGAAGCCAATGACCGATGTCACCATCATCGGCTGGGTATTTTATAAGCATAAAAACAAGTTATTGTTTGGTTTCCACCCACGATATCCAGAGGGAGCCTATGAACTTCAATGAATTTCTGTGGATTTAATTGGAAAATGTTATCACTTTTTGACACCACCCACAAGTGCGACGACCAACATCGACGACGTCAAAACGATATCAGCTCTCGGTTATAATAATTCATTTGCTCACCTTAACCCTACGGTCCTTTGTTAAAAATGACAGCAGGCGTCATATATACATACCTTCATATCCATCACTGTAAGTTTTGAGGTTAGGTTGGGTCTCTTTTGTGGTTTTGTTTATTTTATGAGCATTTGTGTATGTGTGTGTGGATGAGTTTTGTATTTTTAATATTCTGCCTGTTTGGGCGAAATGTAAACATTAGAAGGATGCAGCACATTTTCAACACAAACAGATATCACAGCTTATACCTATCTGTTAGATGGTCCCAACTTTGTTTTCTGCACCCTTGTCAAGTATTTTTTTTTTTGTATTTTGAAGTGGCTTAGAAAAACAGGCAAGCGTTACAGTTTAGTGAAATCCGATTCAAATGGTTTATCCAGAACAGGACGATGGTTTTTTTTTTCTTATAGCCATGATGGATTGTGGAAGTTTTATAAGGGCCAGTCCAATTGATTTCACTTTAAATCTCAGTGTCAAGGACTCTGACTGATGGCTTGAGCTAATTTAAATTTTTAATATTTCAATTTAAAGATGTTTTTTTTTCATTATTAACATAAAATAATAATGTGGGCTCTTAGGTATTAATTATGAGGCTTAAGAGATGTTTATTTTGAATAAAATATGTTATTTGAATTTGCATAGAAATGGAATATTGTGTATATACAAAGAACTCTATAGGAAGTGCAAAATGTCATATAGGATTTAAATAAGAGAACTGGATTTTTTGTTGATAGAACAGGCTCCTAGAGAAGAATATCTGGTGTGAGTGACGCATTGTTGTTTAGAGTTCGGATATTAAAAATTTAAAATAGAAATATTTATTTTATGGAAGTTTGAAAATAAGATTTATTGATTGCCAAAGATTACGGTTCGTGTTTGTTTACCACTTCAGGTAAAGTGCATATTTTTTTCTTTGCTTGACATTTTAAATTAATGAAAAAAAAAAGAGAAAACAAGTTGTTTTTATAAAAAAAATAAAAGGTTGAATTAAAAATTAATACAATATTTTAAAAACTAAGAGCTTGAATACAACACTTGAAGAGATTTGAATTAGTATAGCTTGAACGAAATCACTTGGCCAATGGTCGGTTGAGCAGAGAGAGGATTTAAGAAAACAAAAATGGTGCGGAAGATATTTAATGAGTAAAGTGAGCGAAGCTATAAGCAAAACTCAGTGATTTTCATATTTTTTGTGTATCTGCAGAAAAATTAAAAGAGAGCTGCGCAGTAAAATGGACAAGTGATTTGGTTCAAGCTATACTTTGCATAAGCATATCCGAAATATTGACATACCCAGCAAGTTACCACAAATATCGTCAACAAAAAGAACAAACAAGACCCAATATACAACCCTGAGGAACACCTGTCTTCGTTTAAAATCACTTTGACGTCTCCGAACTATCACAAATTTGCATTAATTCCACGTACAAAAGTGTCATGCCATATATATTGACAGGGTTTTGTCTTCGTCGTCTTGTTCATCTTTTTAATAATTATATGATTCTGTAGTATTAAGAACGACACCGGCACTCGGACCAAGGATGTTCGGAGTACCTACTTCAAAACTCTTCTATTTTTCAGAGTGTTTTTCAGTCTCCAATTTTATAAAGGAGTAGGCAAAGAACACACACATCAATTTGAAAATTTTGGTTGGCATATACTTGTCAAAAGTAATAAAGGCTTAAAGAAGAATGAGTTTTATCAGGCTTTTTTTGGTCACACTTCTCTTTTATTCAAATAGTTAATAAAACACTTTATTTTAAAATTTTCTCTGCGTTTCGTAGGATTTTCCCAACTTCTTCAGGGGTAGTTTATTAAATCTAGAAAAATACAATTTATATTGATGTTAAAAAAGAACACATTTTGAAAGAAGCCATTTTCTTTGTTAAATGGCGACATTTTGGTAGTGTGTGTGAAAGTTGGCAAGTCGATTTTTTAAAATTTTATTTGGAATCAAAAAGGAGTAGAACAATCCAGAAATCTAATCGAAAACGATATATGTAAATACTTGGATGCGTTCAGGTGTGTATCCAAAGAGATCTGGATAGCTTTGTATTGTTGCTGTAAAAATAAATCTTAAGCTATGCTAAAAATTCTGGGATACTCATCTATCCTATCAGAAATGTCAACAACAGCTGATTTCCGTCCAAAAACATACATGAATAATCGAGTACCTAGGCTATCCAAGTGCAACGGCCACCATAATGTTAAACTTGGAGAGTGTTCACACCAACCTAATTTAAAATAAAAAAAAAATTATGTCTGTCAAGTTAGCATTACCATTTCAAAATTTTAAGATTCTAATAATTGGATTAATTGTCGTGAATTTGTCGTAAATTTGTCGTGAAAGAAAAAAATTTGTCGCGCGTGTTTTTTAAAAATTAACCCCTGGTAATGCTAACTTGACGGTCAAGTTAGCACTACCACCCCCCAAAAAAAATTAAAAAAAAAAAAACTAGTATGCCATTAAATGTCGTGAATTTGTCGTAAATTTGTCGTGAAACAAAAAAAAAATTCGCGCGTGTTTTTTAAAAATTAACCCCTGGTAATGCTAACTTGACGGTCAAGTTAGCACTACCACCCCCCAAAAAAAATTAAAAAAAAAAAAACGAGTATGCCATTAAATGTCGTGAATTTGTCGTAAATTTGTCGTGAAATAAAAAAAAAAATCGGAAATTTTTTATGTAATTTCGAAAAATCTCACATTGCGTTTCATCGATGAATATACAGCCTAACCTCGACTTTGAATTGCTGTATTTTTTTATCCAACAGAGATTTTAATGTGGAATTTGTTCAAACAATTGTCGCTCGACGTCCTTAAAAAAGTTGTGTCAAAAAATAATTTGTCGCGCCTTGATTTGTCAAAAATATGACGAAATACCCCAAAAATGCATTTTTTTTAAATAAATCCAGCATTACCACAACTTTGAATTGCTGTATTTTTTTATCCAACAGAGATTTTAATGTGGAATTTGTTTAAACAATTGTCGCTCGACGTCCTTAAAAAAGTTGTGTCAAAAAATAATTTGTCGCGCCTTGATTTGTCAAAAATATGACGAAATACCCCAAAATTGCATTTTTTTTAAATAAATCCAGCATTACCACAACTTTGAATTGCTGTATTTTTTTATCCAACAGAGATTTTAATGTGGAATTTGTTTAAACAATTGTCGCTCGACGTCCTTAAAAAAGTTGTGTCAAAAAATAATTTGTCGCGCCTTGATTTGTCAAAAATATGACGAAATACCCCAAAATTGCATTTTTTTTAAATAAATCCAGCATTACCACAACTTTGAATTGCTGTATTTTTTATCCAACAGAGATTTTAATGTGGAATTTGTTTAAACAATTGTCGCTCGACGTCCTTAAAAAAGTTGTGTCAAAAAATAATTTGTCGCGCCTTGATTTGTCAAAAATATGACGAAATACCCCAAAATTGCATTTTTTTTAAATAAATCCAGCATTACCACAACTTTGAATTGCTGTATTTTTTTATCCAACAGAGATTTTAATGTGGAATTTGTTTTAAACAATTGTCGCTCGACGTCCTTAAAAAAGTTGTGTCAAAAAATAATTTGTCGCGCCTGGATTTGTCAAAAATATGACGAAATACCCCAAAAATGCATTTTTTTTAAATAAATCCAGCATTACCACAACTTTGAATTGCTGTATTTTTTTATCCAACAGAGATTTTAATGTGGAATTTGTTTAAACAATTGTCGCTCGACGTCCTTAAAAAAGTTGTGTCAAAAAATAATTTGTCGCGCCTTGATTTGTCAAAAATATGACGAAATACCCCAAAATTGCATTTTTTTTAAATAAATCCAGCATTACCACAACTTTGAATTGCTGTATTTTTTTATCCAACAGAGATTTTAATGTGGAATTTGTTTAAACAATTGTCGCTCGACGTCCTTAAAAAAGTTGTGTCAAAAAATAATTTGTCGCGCCTTGATTTGTCAAAAATATGACGAAATACCCCAAAATTGCATTTTTTTTAAATAAATCCAGCATTACCACAACTTTGAATTGCTGTATTTTTTTATCCAACAGAGATTTTAATGTGGAATTTGTTTAAACAATTGTCGCTCGACGTCCTTAAAAAAGTTGTGTCAAAAAATAATTTGTCGCGCCTTGATTTGTCAAAAATATGACGAAATACCCCAAAAATGCATTTTTTTTAAATAAATCCAGCATTACCACAACTTTGAATTGCTGTATTTTTTTATCCAACAGAGATTTTAATGTGGAATTTGTTTAAACAATTGTCGCTCGACGTCCTTAAAAAAGTTGTGTCAAAAAATAATTTGTCGCGCCTTGATTTGTCAAAAATATGACGAAATACCCCAAAATTGCATTTTTTAAATAAATCCAGCATTACCACGACTTTGGTTAGCTGTACTTTTTTATCCAAAAGAGTTTTTAGTGTGGAATTTGTTTAAACAATTGTCGCTCGACGTCCTTAAATAAGTTGTCAAAAAAAAAAAATTTGACAAAATTTTTTTTGTGTCAATAAGCTATTGTACACAATTTTTTTTTCCTGTACAAAAGGTTATTGACACAAAAAAAATGTTGTCAAAATTTTTTTTTTTGACATAATTTATTTAAGGACGTCGAGCGACAATTGTTTAAACAAATTCCACAGTAAAAACTCTTTTGGATAAAAAAGTACAGCTAACCAAAGTCGTGGTAATGCTGGATTTATTTAAAAAATGCAATTTTGGGGTATTTCGTCATATTTAGGTGATTTTCTTGACAAATCAAGGCGCGACAAATTATTTTTTGACACAACTTTTTTAAGGACGTCGAGCGACAATTGTTTAAACAAATTCCACATTAAAATCTCTGTTGGATAAAAAAATACAGCAATTCAAAGTTGTGGTAATGCTGGATTTATTTAAAAAAAATGCATTTTTGGGGTATTTCGTCATATTTTTGACAAATCAAGGCGCGACAAATTATTTTTTGACACAACTTTTTTAAGGACGTCGAGCGACAATTGTTTAAACAAATTCCACATTAAAATCTCTGTTGGATAAAAAAATACAGCAATTCAAAGTTGTGGTAATGCTGGATTTATTTAAAAAAAATGCAATTTTGGGGTATTTCGTCATATTTTTGACAAATCAAGGCGCGACAAATTATTTTTTGACACAACTTTTTTAAGGACGTCGAGCGACAATTGTTTAAACAAATTCCACATTAAAATCTCTGTTGGATAAAAAAATACAGCAATTCAAAGTTATGGTAATGCTGGATTTATTTAAAAAAATGCAATTTTGGGGTATTTCGTCATATTTTTGACAAATCAAGGCGCGACAAATTATTTTTTGACACAACTTTTTTAAGGACGTCGAGCGACAATTGTTTGAACAAATTCCACATTAAAATCTCTGTTGGATAAAAAAATACAGCAATTCAAAGTCGAGGTTAGGCTGTATATTCATCGATGAAACGCAATGTGAGATTTTTCGAAATTACATAAAAAATTTCCGATTTTTTTTTTTATTTCACGACAAATTTACGACAAATTCACGACATTTAATGGCATACTCGTTTTTTTTTTTTTAATTTTTTTTGGGGGGTGGTAGTGCTAACTTGACCGTCAAGTTAGCATTACCAGGGGTTAATTTTTAAAAAACACGCGCGAATTTTTTTTTTGTTTCACGACAAATTTACGACAAATTCACGACATTTAATGGCATACTAGTTTTTTTTTTTTAAATTTTTTTTGGGGGGTGGTAGTGCTAACTTGACCGTCAAGTTAGCATTACCAGGGGTTAATTTTTAAAAAACACGCGCGACAAATTTTTTTCTTTCACGACAAATTTACGACAAATTCACGACAATTAATCCAATTATTAGAATCTTAAAATTTTGAAATGGTAATGCTAACTTGACAGACATAAAAAAATTATACTTCTTTACTCCCAAGGTCTGTTTACATTATCTTTGTTTGAATAGAAAATATTAAGTAATTATTATTTCACCTGATGATCTCAATCACATAAGAAATACCACAATAATTGCAGATAAAAGAAAAATAATGTCAAGTGCATTAAAGAGTTTTTTTTTATAAATTCCCCAGCTGCTGCGATAGTAATTTAATTAAGTACATGAAGTGACATCATTTCACCTAAACAAAACAGACTAATGGTCCCTGTTTGCACATATTAAAGTAGCTATGCATGTATATAAATGTTTCACCTCTATAAACAATTTCTTTTATACCTAGCTATTTTATGGTTAAAAAAATGCATTATTCATGCGCCTACACCTATATCAACATTAAAAAAAAAAAATTTGCTATTTGTCCAAACAAGTGTAAACATTTTGTGCAACATTTGTGGGTTTTTCATTATAAATACATATGTATATTTGTACTAGAATGCAATTTTGTAGCAAACATTTTCTCGCAAATAAAACTGAGTTTAATTCTATTCTCGAATAGTTTTCATTGTTATTCAACGTAAACGTCAGAAAAAAATTACTATGGTAGTCGTCTCTGCTCAAATTACAAAAGCACGTATATACCTAAGTTAATTTAAGCAAAACTTCATATAGGTAAACAATCTTATCATAGAAACTCTAGAACTTTCCTAACCTTACTTATTTTTTTGCAAAATTTCCATCTAATGTGCATCTGCTGTTCATCTACATGCTCCAATTAGAATAGAAATAGAATAAACACCTCCACGTAGGTATATAGAATCCAAGTCTTCTACCTACATACTTACATAGATCGAGAGGAGCCAGACAATGTTTGAGAATCTATTCATCTTTTGTGAACATAATAATTAGCAATATAGCCAACTGACAGTTTGTCATGAAGTAAAGAATCGATTCTGGCTGACATCGAGTCAAAAAAAAAAAAAAATAAAAACAAACAAACTTTGTCAAAGTGCGAAACGCCCAACTATGACTGACTGACTAACTGACTGACTGGGCATATAATGTGATTCGGTGTTGGCATTCTTGAAAGGTTTTTTTTTTTATTCGTTTTGCTGCATTATGCATTGCGATGATGAGATGAGATGCCAGAGATGGGATGAATGTAGTATAGAAATATTTTTAAATTTCCATTGGGGTTACTCGGGTTATTTTTAGAGAATCTGATATTCTTGCTGAATCGACACACAAACTCTCGTTACGTATATATAGACGAAGAATGTTTCTGGATTGAGGATGAATCGTTGTCTCTTCATCGTCGCCGCGCTACCGGTCATGTTATACCTACATATGTATATGTAGCTATAGAGAGACGTTGTCATTCCTTCGGATGCTATTTTGCGAAAGTATTTTCAACATCGGAGAGTAACTTTTATAGAAATGCACATAATTCCTCGTTGCTATAGACGCGACGGACTCGACCAGCACAGACAGTGGGGAATCATTGCAATCTGAATGGTACTCAGGCCCGTAGCTTGTATAAGAGATAATATCGGGCATTGAGCTCCTTTTGTTATCATACATTACGCACTCCTTTCATGATAATCAATAGATCTATAGATAATAATTAATAAGCTAATAAATTAGATATTTTGATATTTTAAGACGCAATTTATTGAATTTTTTTTAAATAATTAATTATTCGAACCCCTTAGAATGAAAGTGACATAACTAGAAAATTGCAATTTGTAGGAATTGAGCAAAAAAGTCTGCAAAAAGTGCTTTTAAGGTCAGTTTATTGCAAAATCAGAAGTTACGTGAATTTTGAGTTAGGTCACTTTCATTCTAAGGGTGCTAATTAAACATAAAATTTTAATATTTATCAATTATCAATTAAAAATTGACTTCATCATTATTACGATTGTCAATTATCAGTTGATAATCACCATTATCACAATTATTATGATTGACAATAATTATCAATTGATGATTATCAATAACCAATATTATGACTGTCAATTATAATGGCGATTAATTAAGATTTTGTTTTGCCGGAATATAGGTTGATGTTATTGTGGTAATGGCGATGTTCATCAAATTGATGTTTGTGAATCAAATTCAAAAGTTGACAAGGTAATATTTTTTTGGCTAACTTTTCAATAAAAAATGCTTTTATTACCCTCTGGATTTATATATCACTCTTATAGACTTTCTCGTTACGTTCCTGTGATGGTCTAGTGATTGTATAAAATATAAGACATTTGTTTATTTGCATTTTAATTTTTTTGTTGGATTTTTTGTTTTGTTTTTTTTTGCAAGAATACATAATCTTCAAGAATCTCGTAACTTTTGATTGGCGTAGGCGTGCAGTAAAAGATACAATAATAATGATACGCGATGACTGTTGCAGTCTTTGGTGTAGTTATATGTAGTTATAATATATACAAAATGTATGTACCTGAGTTTGAGATAGCTTCTAGATAAATTTACTTATAAACAAACCGCTGCTGCTTTGCTGCTGTTCTTTGCACTGCATGTGGTGAGATTTTCAAATTGATGTCGTTAATTTATTCTGACATTAGAACTCATTTTCGCATACAGAGTGAGTTTATTTTTATTGCGAGAGCTGTAAAATCTAGATAAAAATAAAATTTAAAAAAAATAGCGTAAGCAAAATACCTACTTGAAAATTGATGATGATGACAACATGCGTAAAAGGGTGTGGCAAATGATTTGGAAAAAGTTGTTTTTTTGTTTGTTTATTTTATTTTAAAAATCTTTTTGTGGAAAATACAACCGGTATATAGAAATTATTGTTGAATACATTGTCTTGGTGATTAATTTTATTATAAATTTAGAACTTCTTATATAATTAATCATGAATAAGAATAAATTTAATTAACGTCACATTTTCTTTTTTATTTTAAGAGACATTTTTTATTTTGTCTTTGCCGACATGTGCGTTATCTAGTTTATATAAAATTATTTATCATAGGTATCTGTTTTTTTTGGGGTAATATAAAAGCTATAGTTCTCTGAGATCATCGTTATTTTAATTTTGATACATGGTCATAAAATGTGATAAACTTTATTTTTTTTTAATTTGTTACCTTGATGATAAACAAAAACATATGTAGGTATACCTATGTATACATAGCTTTTGTTTAGTATTCCTCTATATCACTTACATAATTTATTTTTTAGAATTATTTAAAGTTTTTTTTTTTGCAATAAATAATAGGAGAACCACATTTTGTTTGTTTGGTTTTGACATTTTTATTGAGTGAAAACTTCAATAAAATCCAATTTATCAAAACAGCTGACCATTCATATTTTATTGAAAATTTATGAAGGTACACGCATTGATATAATAATATGAAATAAGAAAAAATGTTTTTTAAACAAGTCTATACCTGAATTCTATGCCTATGTATGTAAATGGTTGTTGGTGATGTTTAGCTTATAGACTGTCCACCCGAAAAAAAAAAACATCGAAAGACGACATGGGGGCTATACACATAAATCCAAGCATCTATAAGGTTTTCCAATTTCAGTAAGAGTCCGTTGGTCCCCTTTCACACTAGGAAACTGAGTTTTAAGCAACTTTCATTTTTAAGGGTACCAATTACGAGCAATGAACGGTCTGCGATTGGTGGAGTTTTGAAATTAAAAAAAAAAAACGTCAACAAATCTCATCAACTTTTTTCCTCGTGTGAAAGGGGACTTGCAACATGTGTCCAGATCTTCAGTTTAGCTAAACATACGTTTCTAAACGCATCCCTTGTGTATTAATTGAGCAGCAAACGCATGCAATAAGGGTATTAGTGTATAATGTTGTAAAACACTAGATAAAAGTTTACCATTTGGTTAAGTTTACGATTTTAAATTTTAAATTTTCCATTTAGAGTAGGTACGTGGTTTCCATCCATTTTCACTAAACTTGTATTTAAGTCACACCAAAACTTACTTTTCAACCAAAATATAACTAATTTAGAAATTAATATGAGATATGAACCCTTAAGCATCTTTTATTCTACATATTATTTGAAACTTAACTCATCTCTTGGTGTTCAGTTTCATAACATAACATAAAACAACATACATACATACGAGTTTATGTACCAAAAGTATCATATTTCTTATACATAAAGTTCTCACATTCCAATCACAAATTATATATAACTGTCTTAAAAAATCTTGAATGCACCCTTTACAATCAACCGTTGGCAAAATATTGCATTTTTAAAAACAACAATGGTATCAAGTTTCATAAAAAAAATAATCCATTCTTTATTGGCATTGTTCATTGAACTTGTTCTCGAGAAAGAAAAAAAAATTTAAGACATTTTAAAACCAGTTTCCTGTTATCTTGTTTATTTATTTTTTTTTGCTCTCTTTATCATTTATTTAAATCTTTTTCTTTTTATATACCTATGTACATAAAAGTAAAAGAGTTAAAAACAAAACTATTCGATTAATGTTAAACGAAAAATTAAATTGTATCTTTAGGTTTGCCATTTCCATTTAAATTTTTATCAATTTCAAGACCTATATAGTTTTATGATGTTATTATGTAATTTGTCTTCTTTCAAAATTTATTGTAGGTTTCTAGAAATTCAAGTTAGGTAGCCTTTCAGAAAACCAGAATAGACATTCATTTATATCTCTTTATAAAAATGATGAATGTGAGACACAATTATCTTTCAATTGAAATCAATAAACTTATAATGAATTGATCAATTTAAAATATTTCAACTAGGAGTTAATTTCATTTAAACCTTTTACTTGTAATTCCTCGCATTACAAAATAACAAAATTTAACAATCAAAATAAATACACTGTATAATTAATTACAACCCTAACAAAAAATTATTTATTTTTGGTATTAAAATTCGAACAGCCAGTAGTCGATTTGAATAATCTAGGCGCCTTACATTGGGATATTTGATTTAAAAAACTGACCAAAAGTACAAAAATAAATACTTAAATTCTAAAAAAAATTATAACAGCAAAAAAGAAGTCATGGAGTACCTATTCAAAAATATTTTTGATTTCCTATCTCGAGTGAAAAAAAAATCTTAGAAAACTATCTCTTTTACTTCACTTTCCACAAATTCTTCTTCGAAACGAAACTAAGTGATTGGAATAGTTAACTCTCACAGAAAACAAGTTCAAAAAGTTTGACAGCTGTCAAATAATTTGTTTGTTATGAAAAAGTAGTTTTTGAAATTCAATATTTAAAAATTCCAGAAATTTGTTTTTGTTCGATTATAAGGGGTGGGTCAAAAGTGACTTCCTAATTATAACTTTCGTAGATTTAATTTTTTATTAATAATTTATTTTAGAATTTTCCATAACACTTCGTATTCAAATTATAAAGAAAGTTTTGACCCACCCTGTAGTACCAGGATTAATAGGTATAGGTAGATAGACAAACATATGTATATCCGAAAAGAAAAGAATAGTTTTTAAGAACATTAACTATATTTCTAAAAAACACAATTTTGATCAACTTTTTGAATGAACTGCTCCAATGTTAATTTTTGCCAACATTTTGTATAAATGTACTGCCACTTGATAAAGAGTTTATTTTTACTTCAAATTAATTTATTCCAAGCTTCAGTATTGGTTTTTGGTGCACTGTTGATTCTATACAAACTACATACATACATCTACACATTCCATTGCACTTTTAGCCTTCATTATGCGCCACACCGTGTGAAATTATTTTATTTATTTTTATTGTTGGAAGAATTAGTCAACGCTATAAGATGAGTTTCTAATTGCTTTTGAAACAAACCACATGCCTCGTGTCAGTCTCGAGCTATACACATTCCTGTGGTTAATCGAAATACACCCTGAGGGAATTCCATTTAAGTTTGATGAATTTTAATGAATTTTTTAGTAACAAAGACAATATACATAGCTATCTAACAAAAACGTGACTTTCTTACGTCACAGTCGTCGTCATCGTGGAGGTGTCAAACACTTTTTAGCCGGCAAAACATTATTATAACCATGCGCCGCCGCTGTGCGCTTACTGCTGTGCCATACTTGGCTATACAAACAGTAAGTTTATTGAGATCAAGGCTTTTAGATTTGTTTATGTTTTGTCGTGGCATGTGTTGTATATGTGTGTGTTTGTTTTTTTTTTTGCGGATTTCTTTCTAAACTTTGAACCGAAAATTGTAAAATGGATTTTTAATGTAAATTTGTTGTAAATCGCAGCAACCAAGTCGTGAATTAATTTAAAATATTTTTTTTTTTTAATTTGGTTTTTGCTTTTGCTTTAGGTAGAGGTATAGTTTTTTTTTTAAGAATTCAAAGCTTGAAAGCTATGATCTAAGTTCTTTGGAATTAGTGGTGTGGTGCTAAAATAAACACCACCTCGTGGAACTTATAGATAAATGAGTCGCTAATAAGCCCTTGAGCTGGTGCTACTATTAAATTCGTAGTATCACGTTCTTAAAAATTTAATTGATAATTTGTTTATAGTAAAATAGTATAGAATTATATGAGGTGTATTTAAGTAAGTAAACCATACGTTTAATAGCCTTTATGGACTTGGAAGTTATGTTTTTTACTTTAAAGAATTCATATTAATTGGCTTTAATAAAGTTGTTAGATTGAGTCACTCTATATTTCAATGAAAGTGACTAAATGATGTAATATGGGTGACATATCATTAAAGAATGTGTCATTTGAATGGTTTAGTACCAGATGTTCAAATTTAAGATAAGAAATTTTTGTAAAAAAAAAGCAGTTAGCCCTAATAAAATTTAATAATTTAAAATTTGAACACTCGGAATTCTTAAAATATACCTTCTTCTGAGTTTCCCTAAGCATTATTGTGATTGGTACAGCAGCGGGAAGAACAACAAAAAGAGTGATTAAAGTGAATATAAATATGTTATGATATAACCAAACGTAGTGAAGCTTTTGGGTAGCTAATTTATCACGACTGGAAAAAATGTTGGGCGCCATGTATAAAAAAAATGAAATATTGAAATAAAAAAAAGATAAGTTTCATTATTTTTTAAGTCTTGGAACCAGTAAATTTCTTTCGTTGGGCGCCATTTATAAAAAAAAATAAATTGGTTTTTTTCTTATTTATCTCTTGAAATAAAAAACCTAAAGTGTAATTGTTTTTTAACTCGGTATCAGTAAATTTCTTTAATTTATCTCTTGAAATAAAAAAAAAATAATTAAGCTTAATTGTTTTTCAACTCTTGGTATCAGTAAAATTCTCTTGTTGGGCGCCATTTAGAAAAAAATTATTTTTTCTTTACAGTTTTTGTTGCTTTTGAAAATATTTCAAAATCATTGGAATGATTCAAATGGTTAACGAAGCAGAATAGAAAACTTTAGTATCGTTATGTTATCAATAATCAGAAAAAGTGTCTTCACGCTCCAGAAATTTTTCTCCTCCCGCATTCAAATTTACATTATTGAACAAGTTATAATAACCAACGATAGTAATTCAATCAACTTTTATTTAGGTTTGGCACTTGGTTAAAAATTCATTACATTCCTCTTCCTCTTGATTCGCACTTATAGGTTAGTAAAAAAAATATTATCTACAAAACAAAACAATATATAAACGAAGGGAAAACCTCTATTACAAAAATTACATAAACAATTTACACAAACCACACAATCGAAGAAAATTGACATTCAAGAAACGAATCCCAGAAAATAATAATTCTGAGAATTGTATTTTGTTAGTGTTTCCCACACCACCATTCCCCCAGCATCATAATATTATGGAAAAGTAAATTGACCCACTTGAACACGTTGAATAATCCAAATCCATTCCGAATCATTCAATGGAAATCACTAACACAGAACAGTGCCATGCAAAAAAACATAGGTACATCTATATGTAGATATAAATAAAAAGGATCCGAAGTCATCCTCTTGTTAGTGAGATATCGATTTCGCATCTCAATACCGAAATTGAAGGAAATTCCAGATAAGCGGAACGAAAAACGAAAACCACTAAATCTATAGACACCATCATATATACCGAGGCCAGAAACAACAATAAATGAAAATGTCTTCTTTCCTCCAAGGATATACCTTCCTACATACAAAATATACAAATAGCTACTACCTACCTAGTTTTGAAGATATGGAAATACACGAAATCATCAGGGAAGTCACAGCACAGTACTGGATATATGCGGCTGCGGATGCGTATATTTCCTGGAATAAACGAAGCAAATATAGCAATTTTCTCATCTCGTCCTGGATAGCTCCTCTGTGATATACATATAGATGGCAATCTTTTATCCTTTAGTCAAATTAAATTGAACTCAGATTGTGGGTGGTTACATTCTGGGTAATTCATTTTATTTTTATTTTTGTTGTTGTTGTTGAAAGAAAGGTGTTGTAAGAACTTCCTGGACAATCGCGTTGTTTTCAAAGGACCAAAACATGGATTATTGGTTGCGATAATGACATTATTATTTAAATTTGCATGTAATTTTTGTTTTAGCATTATTCCGGTGCTGAATTTTGGGAATTATTTTAACTTATTTCTAAGTTTTTCTGAAGGGGAAATCATTTTTTTTAATTAACGTTGTTGCAAAATTATTGATAAGTAAATTATAAAATGAATGAGTACTGATATTAGGTGTGTTCTTTTACTTTGAAACTTTATGCATTTGTGTGAATTTCACATTAAATTTTTTTTATATGAGCTTTGACAGACTTTTTTTTGTAGAAATTCATACAAAATTCAAACTAGGCTATTATTTGGCTTAAGGGAGAGCGAAAAGTTAAAGTTTTCTTTGTGAAAAATGTATATTTTGAATTCTGCCATAAAAAAACTTAAAAAAGTCGGAGATCTCAGCAATCTCAGTTACCGTTCAGGTTTCTCAGCAAAATATCTCATGTCAAAACTCTGAGGAAAAAAAAAATCTTGGATTCGCTCACTCTCTTTTTGAGTGAGGAAAATCTCTGAGATCTCATTTTTCTGAACGCGCCAAATATACTTTTTGATTGACTCCATTGGCAAAATTTGAGGCAATGTTGATTTCAATTCCAAAGACAGGGTGAGTCTTCTATTGCAAGGTAATTTCAATTGTCAAATGTCAGTATAGAAATTACGACTATATGCTGTCAAATTTTGTTTTGCTCTTTAAATTTCTATAACTGATAGTGCCTGTTTACACAGGCCTTTTATTGAAAGGCGCATCCAGTGAGACAGGTAGATTTCAACTTTAATTTCAAAACGAATTTTAAAAATCTTCCAAAATCGCGGAGAAACTACTTTCAAAAACGTCAAAATTTATTGCCTCAGCGATGGAAATAAATAATTGGCTCTCGTTTGCCGAGCAATATTGTAAATTCCAAAGCTTCTCCATTGGCAATATTCTAGACAATGGCAATGAGCCAAGCTATTTACATATTTCCTCAAATATTGCCAATGGAGCCACTGGGTTACATTGATTTGTAAGACTATTGGCCCTATATTAAAAATATACAATATTCTTGGTTTCTACTCATTGGTGTGAAAGGCCTTGATGGCCCTGCGGAGCTACATACACAGTACCTTTATAAACTATACTGTTATAAACCAGCATTATCTATTTAATTTAAAAGAAGTTTTTTATGATAAAAATAAAAGCAATTCATGCTGTGGAGAAAAACCTTCAATTAAGATTCAACATTTTGAATGAAATAACATAACAACAACTACAAGCAATTATTTTGTCAGTGGTTGAGTTAGCTCTGAGTTAAACCATGAGTTTGCTAAAGCTAAGTACAGACGATTGTCAGATCTTATAATATTGTCAGATCTGTCAGTGAAAAAACTGTTTCAAATGTCTAACAATCGTCTGAACACACAATTTTGTCTGACATTATTATCAGACACGTCATTGTCAGACAACAATCTGACAATAAATTGTCAGGTATCTTACAATCGTCTGAACACATAATTTTTATCATTGTCAGTCGATTAGGATATTGTCAGACTCATTGGTCATTGTCAGATGTTTTTATTGAAAACATCTTACAATTGCTGACAATTTCTCATTGTTCGAAATGTCAGAGATAAAAAAATAGTGACAATCAAATTGGGAAGAAATCTACCAACCGTGTGAACGGACAATTTTTCATTGTAAGAAATATGTCAATTGTCAGCTAATTGTTAGCTATTGTCAGACCATTGACAATTCTGACAATATTGTAAGATCTGACAATCGTCTGTACTTAGCTTTATCCTGCAGTTTTTCGGTGCACAATTAACTTTAAGGCCCCTTTCACACGAGGAAACAAGTTGCCGTGGATTTTTTGACGTTTTCTTTTAATTTCCTTAAAAACCTCTTGTTCCTTTCACACGAAGAAACAAATTCGTGGAAATTTGTCTGTATTTTCTTTTCAAAGTAGCTTGCTTGAACACACAGTACTGTGTATTTGAGAATGTCAAAAATTTCCCCAAATCGTTGACCGGGGAGATTTCACTTTTCCCTCTTACTTCGTGCCCCTCTCACCTAAAAACTGAAAGTTGCTGGAAACTCAGTTTTGTCGTGTGAAAGGGGGACTAACTTTCATAGTGCCTGTTTACACAGTCGTTTTACTGAAAGGTGCATCCAATGAGAGAGGTAGACTTTTATTCGCGTAGAAACGAAAAGGATTTTGTTGGATTTTGGGATGGAATCTCTCCTTTTCGTTTCTATACGCACACATAAAGCGCCTTTCAGTAAAACGACTGTGTAAACAGGCACATTAATAGTTTAAGTCTATTGCCATCATGTTTCAATTTGGAGTTATAGTTGAATTTAAATTAAATTCAAAGAAATCTAAATTTAATTTATTAAGTTCTAGCCAAATGTAATGTTTTATGGCAAAGTTGGTAAGACTTTATTTTCTTATTCAACAATTTCGTCTTTAAGATAAGCAAATTATTCTGATATTTGCTTTGCATAAAACTTTGTTCAAGGATTTTATATGAAAAGGGAAACTCTCTTATTTTGTCTGCGGGTTTCACACCCACTTTGGTAGGTATACATATAATATATTGTTTATCTTTCAAAAGTATAGGAGAAAAAGTAGTACCCATAAAGACTTTACCTTCAAAAGTTTTTCTTTTCATTTTTTAAAGTTCATTTAGTTTCTTATCACAAAATGTTTTTGCTTTATTGCCTTTCTTGAGAAAATGTTAACTCACTTAAATAAGTGTATACCTATTCTAAATTTCTGTATTTACCACCTCTCGACCCAATTTAGTGGTTTCCTGTGAATCCAATAAAAATTTTACAAACAAACATTAGAAAATGAGCACAGAGTAGATTGAAAGTTCTATACTCATCTTTTAACTTTCATCACACCACACCGTCACCGCTTGTTGTCATTCATGATCATGATAAAACTAACTAAAATTTGTTTGTTGTTTTTTTTTTGCACAAATTGCAAATAAGGAGCCCATGACAATAACTTAAAAATTATTCGATTGTCGCATTTTTAAACCAAAGATCGTGTCTTGAAATTTGACATAAAGTGTTCAAGAAAGCTGTATACATATATCTCAACGCAGATATTTTGTTTGTTTGTAAACCACGATGGCCGGCGTTGCTTTGGTGGATTTAAATTGTGGCCCACGACGAGGTTAAATGAATTATTAAGTCGGATGAACGAACCCCAAAAAATAAAATGTTTGTATACTATAGGTGTACCTAACCTTCTTAGAATTATTTTCTCTAAGGAATTATTGGTCTTTGCCCGTTTTAATGATTTGTTGTACAGTTTAAATTATTCAAAGCACGGATTCAAAAAACAGAATAATTGTATTTGGATTGTATAGAAGGATGTGATGAGAGGGGAGGTGATAACGGTGTTAGGGTGTTTATGGGATAGAATTTAAGAACGTGTTTGCGGGATTATTTGTTTCGCCATTAAAATTTTGATTTCTTTGTATAAAAAATTCCCATAATAATAATTAAATTGGGTAGTAAGTGTCTACATTAGTATACGTATATTTGTTTTATTCAATTATTTGCATAGATAGAGATCATGAATAATAAGAAGTTATTCACAGGTATTTTAAAATTAAACAAACAAACTTTAAGCTTTAAGGTGTATCTATAAACCTATATATTTTATGAAGGATGGAAAGTTTTATTTTGATTTATTTGAAATATAATTCCAGTAGGTAGCATTTTTGTTATAAATGATCATTGTTGAGCTCAATTTAAAAAAAATCAGAAGTTTAAATATACAGGGTGTCCCGAAATCACCGCCTCAGAAGAAAACCATGAGTTTCTGAAGTCCTTTGATTGGCTCTAACTTTGCCAAACTACAACCGGTTTTTGCATTTTATTTAAACAAGAACAATTAGAAATTTGTATTATGGTATGGTAAAACAAAAATTTCAAATTTGTTTTTGTGGACCGTTTTAAATGAAATTCAAAATATGTAATTTATAACCTCTAGTCCAATGCGTTTCGCCCAGGCCCGACAGTTGGGCTCATCATTAAAATGCTGTCGTACCTTTCTAGGACGCAATTTTTACCTCCTATATTATATTATCTAATCTTCATATTTTTTTTTTAAATGGCGCCCAACAAAGATCAATTATAACAAAAATGCATAGAAATAATGCTGGAGGTGTTTAATTTGTAATATAAAGCACGAAAATTTATAAATAACCTCTACAATACAAAGTGTTTGGTCCCTAAATTGACTCCAAAGTAATTTTAAAAATTTAACTTGCTAATATCCTCCTCATTTTTAGGTAAATTTTAAAATATTGATATTTAAAAATAGCTTGTTATCTAACAACACCTTGTTTTACTAATGCCAGAGAAATTCCCACCTCGAAAAACAATTTAGTTGTTAATAAAGCTCTAGTTTTCCAACTAATTTTAACTAGCAGGGGCCATACGAGTAGGTATTTAACAAGTTTTCCTCATCTACATTTTCCCTACTGAAGCCTTGACTAAAATTGCAAAAAACCTTCCTTTTTTTCAATTGGGTTACTTTTACGTATGTTTGAAGATGTAGGTATGTACTTATGTTTTGTAATTGGAAAGAGAAATACATTTTTTTATTTAAATTTCAAATTGAAAAATTATTGATCTTGAATGCCATCAATTTATTTAGACACTTAATATACCGAAAATAGAATAGAAAATACCAACTTTTCAGATTGATAGTTTCATCGAGGAATGCCAATAATTTAAAATTTTTAATTTTCAAACATTTATTTTGGCAGCAATATTTTTTTTATTAATAACATCAAAAACAAAGAAAATATCCAGATAATCGATTGAGAATAAATATTAAGATATCATTATAGTTTTATTCAAGGCCATCATTTGGTTAGGCTTTTGACCTTGTTTAGAATACTCGTGGCACATTTTTTCGAAACACAAACAAAATGTTTCTTCTATAAACGCTAAAGCATATATGTATATCATTCTTCTCTAAATCTTAAATTAATATAATTTCCATAATCAATTACATATTTCTATGTTTACGCTAAAATCTCAATAGAAAGAAACTATTGTATATACGATAATTTTCACGCAGTTTCTAATACTCTTAATTTTAAATGAATATTCATCGACGAGTTCATAGTTGGACATGACTTTCTTGCAAATTCAATAGTTTTTCGCAAATTAAAAAAAAAAAAAACATGAACTAAAAATAAACTCTGACGCAATTTAAAATGCGTATGAATATAAGATTTATAGTTTTGGAATGAAAGTATATCGAATACATATAATGTATATAGTGCTATTGCTGTATTATAGTGTTTGAATAGTACACCCTCAATTTAACAACTATAACTGACTCTTGTTCTAGAATCAATAATTCACATAAATAAAAACTTTCCAGGCGCCAGACGATGGCATGACATGGCGGGCGCACCGACAATAATAAATGAAATAACGAAACGTTGTCGACCAACAAACGAACCGCTTCTGATGACCTCCACTTGTCACTTGCATTTATCTATTTATCTTATAGAATTTGACTCCATAGCTCTAGAGAGCAGTGCTGTCGTTCATTTGAAGATTGGGAAGTTTTTATATGCGTAACGATTTTATCCTTTGTCAATAAGTTTGTTGAAAGTATACAAACCTCTCGATCAACGATTTAAAAATTTGTTCTGACAGATAAAATAAACCTACAATTTTTCACATGTTTCTTTCATAAATTCATCAAGATTTTCAAAACCACACAAAGCTAAAAAGCTGAAAATGTATTTTTTTTAAATAAAAAACTCTCCAATCTTTCGAGTTCAAAGCTCTATCAATAATTATTTTTGAAGTTCTTGAGAGAACCGTATTGTTAAAATTTAATTATATTGACGTGCGTCGTCGTCGTACGTCTATAAAACGGATTTAAATGAATAAGAGAAAATTCTCCTAGATATTAATATATGCAATACATAGTAGTAACAGTGAGAGAGAGTGAGAGAGAGAAGATATCTCGTCGTTGAGAGAAAACTCACAAACAGTTCATTTGCCGTAGAATAAAATTTGTAAATGACTTAGGGCCAGTTTTACAAATATTTAAACCGTGGTTCAGCAATTTGTATCCACCGATTCCGGCGGATTAATTGAGTTTCAACAGTGGTTTACTGTTCAAGTGTGTGATAATAACCAATTACATACTTGAACCAGCGTTGAACCTTAGTTAATCCGCCGAAATCGGTGAGTTAAAATCTTGAACCGAGGCTTAACCACTATTGTACAACTGGCCCTTACAGCCCTATTCTGGCAAACCTCACTGATACCTCAGAAGTCACAACAACCGCAAACTTGAACTTGATTTTGTGAGGTTTTCGTATTCTGGCAGCACCCTCACAACTGAGAGCCTCACAAAAATTATCGAAATATTCAGAGCAGGTCACAACTCACAAATTTGACATTTGAAATAAAATTTTAATACACTTGTTTTTTCTTGTCTGAAAAAACATTTTATAACCAAATCAACATGTTAACTGGTGAAAAAAATTTATTCTCTGTCATAAATGGAATGAAATATATTTCTCCATATAAAAACAAATTGTTGTTGACAAAACAACTCGTCGAGTACGATCGACATAGAACAGCAAGTTGTGTAAATATGTATATATGTGGCTCACAATAATCTTCGTTGTCAAATGTCAACAACACCAAAAACAAAATTTCAGACTTTAGCAATCACAATAAAAAATTTATTTTTTGTGAGGTTTCTTGTGAAGGTTTTCGCAGAATACGGAAAATTATATCGAATCACAATAACCCACAAGAAGTCAATTTCACAATGGCTTTTGATTTGTAAGGCTGAAAACATACTGGAGCTGCAGAGCGGAGATACGAGAGTTGAGGAGAGCGTCGATGAAAGAGGGAATTGATCAAAGAGTAGGTATTACATACTGAAGCGTTGATAGTCAATTATGAGATTTAAAACTGAAATGATGTTTTCCTATTTTTTTGAAAATTCTTCGCTCAAAAATTGGTACTTACTGAAAAAAAAACAGAAGATGCAGTGTCCACTGTCCATGCCTTGAATAAAAGTAGTCGCGAACACGGGGAATTTCACCAGAACTTCGACTGGGTCCGGGAAGCTTTTATACATAATATTATATCGAATGAACGTTTAAAATGGAAGATGTAGTACCTCCACAGTACACAAATCTAAGGTAATATATTGCGCAGGTTGTCAAAGCTGAAAATGTCAAAAAATAAAAATGGTTGTTCGAGTGTTCACAGGAACTCATCGCGCATCATTATAGAAACAACAAAATATTGAAATGAGACAAGGAAATGGGCTCTGGATCCACCATAATACCGCGATTTTGACAGATGCTCAGAACTGAACAAAAATGAACACGCTAATGATATTACCTTTAATATGTGTACTGTTTAGGTAGTACATCTATTTTTTTTTTAATAATTAGGGACGACCAAACTACAAATTTCAACCATGGAACTTCATCGGAACAGAATCTTTGCCAAATCTTTAACCAAACTTATGAAATTTTATTATTTTAAATTATTTTTTATCATAATTTAAATTATTCTGTATATTCAATTTCTTCATGAAACTTTACTTCGATAAGACCGAAGAAAATAAATTTGTTTGAACGCGCCGCTCTGCTCGTATGAAGCAGCGCTGCTACCTCGTTGCTAGACTCCTCAGTATGAGAGCTTTCATAAGAAAACCTTTGTTTGTTTTCGACGCTCTGCTCACTTCTCGCATCTCCGCTCTGCTCGCAGCTCCAGTATGTGTTCATCCTAAGACCTCACAACGCCAGGATAGCCCTGTAAGATTAACTTTATTCATGCGACCCACGTATTTCGTTTGATTTGCATGGGACTGGAGATATTATTTTTCCATTTAATCAATTTTAAAATTGTGTTTCATTTAATTAACTATTTCAAATTCTCCAAGAGTATTTTTTTCCATGGGTAATTAATTGCCTCTCATTTTAGTCGATTGGTTTTGCCAGAAAAATGTCTGTGGGCCCGGTTCATTTTTGCCGCCTTAGTCACTATAAGCCTTGATTTTCCACGAAGTATCGCGCTATTAATTTATTTAAATTTTATTTTTAATACTTTTGACAGCACTGATTCATACATGTACATAATATCTACAAAATTACATCATTTCCTTAACATCTTTGTTCTAATGATAATAATATGTTTTTTTTTTTTATTTTCAGGTACATAACTTTTCATGGGACAGTAAATCAGATCTTAGATACAAGATACTAAAAAGGTAAACAAAATAAAAATACAAAAAAAAACGAACCTCTCAAGTTGGAACTTGCATGGAAGTTGTAATTTCCTTTACGAAACAGTTCTGGGAGAGAAGAGAAAAACGTTATTTTTTATGAAAAAGTCGACATATACATTTTAATTCCTAACATGATGGCAATAAAAATGGAAAACAATCTCTAGAACAAACGCGACGATGCGATAGGATGGTTGTTGTAATTAAGATATTATTACCAACCGGTGATGAATTGAATTGAAACTGACTCATTTCGAATTGTAATTATGCAAATGATGATGTAATTTTTTCTACCCAAAGTACCTTGAATAATTTATTTTATCGTTAATATTTGAATTTTATTTGTTTTGAATAAAAATTGTCTGTTTCATTTAATATATTCTAACAAACACTTAAATTAGGTAAATTTGATTCGCCATCAAAATTTATATGTCTGGAAAAATGGTCAAATATAGAAAACCAACATAATAAGCTTTTATGGGGAGTGTATATTTTTGTTAAGTGGATGAAATCTTATTTATTATAGCATAACTTAATGTCATTTTGGAGATTTAGTGCAAATCAATAAACTTTTACGGCTGTACTTCCTTCAAAATTCGCAGTATCCCAGTATAATAATATGAATAATGAATCTAGAAGATGCACTTAATAAGGTGTGGGGCAATATTTGAATAATAAAAGATAACGTGGGTTGCTCTGGATTTTTGTTTTCTAAGAATTTCAATTCGTTGCATCATGTATTTGTTAAATGTAATAAACAAAAGGTAATATTGACTTTATTTTTATAGTCATTTACGTAGGTGAATAAAACAGGTAAGCTTATAGTCTGAAACTCACAAAGTCATTGAAAAATAGTAATTTAAAAATAATTATTAAATCAGGTGAAGGGCACTTCAAGGTCTTTAACATCAATAGTCATTGGCGCGTATTCATAGTCGTTCGATAAAACTAGGTTTTACTAAACTGCAGTTTAATATCTATTGGATCAATGAATATACGTGGGTCCTCTCTTTAATCAAATTTCATTCTGTATTTATCAAAATAAAGGTTTATTGAATTATTTGACTTTAAATATTGGAACGACGAACCATTACAATTAAAATGTCATAAAATTCAATTAAACCCACTTTTAACTTAGGAACAGTTTAAAAATTACTATGAATACGTCCCATTGTCTTCAAATTTTGCTCACGTATGAGTTCAAAGCACTTCGACTTGGTTATAGCGTTGACTTTTATTTTGTCTCCGAAGTTGGCAGCTAAATAAGTAGCCTGGAACATTCAGTAGCTTTTTTAGAATATTATTATGTTCTAATTGAATTGAAATTGAATTGAAATTGAATTGAAATTGAATTGAAATTGAATTGAAATTGAATTGAAATTGAATTGAAATTGAATTGAAATTGAATTGAAATTGAATTGAAATTGAATTGAAATTGAATTGGATTGAAATTGAATTGAAATTGAATTAAAATTGAATTGAAATTGAATTGAAATTGAATTGAATTGAAATTGAATTGAAATTGAATTGAAATTGAATTGAAAATGAATTGAAATTGAATTGAAATTGAATTGAAATTGAATTGAAATTGAATTGAAATTGAATTGAAATTGAATTGAAATTGAATTGAAATTGAATTGAAATTGAATTGAAATTGAATTGAATTGAAATTGAAATTGAATTGAAATTGAATTGAAATTGAATTTAAATTGAATTGAAATTGAATAGAAATTAAATTGCAGTTAAATTGAAATTGAAGCTGAATTGAAATTGAAGCTGAATTGAAATTGAAAATAATTGAAATTGAATTGAGTTTGTAGGATAAGAAAGAGTGTTTCTAATTTTTTAGTCTTTCCGCCAACAGGAAAACATTAGAAGCGTTGAATGACAACTTGCTTGAAAACTGTAAAACGTTCAAAATGGCGTCTAACTCTGGTAGCTTGAAAAGTCTAATTTTATATTTTAAAAACCATGAAATTGTTTATCCTTAATTGAAAATAAAATAATAATAAGGAAGTAAACAAGTATTTAAAATAAGCCTAAACTTTAAAGTATAAACTTTATTTTAGAAGTGATATCAAAATTTTAATAAAATAGAGATATGCTTTAATTTAAGTCGAAATAAAAGACTTAATTACAAAATTAAATAGCAATTATTTTTGGATATTTAGATATTTTCCGGACTAAGCTTTACGACAGGCTTACTCAACGAAGTTATGATATGAACGCGACGAGAGGATTTATGTTATGATTATAGCTGTTCTTCAACATTTTCTAGCTCCTATTGTCTCACTTGTATTATGAGAACCAGCAAGAAAGTGAATTAAAATTTTTGAATAATTTTTGTTTGTAAAAAATTCATAAAAATGTCAAACAGCCAAGTTGCACTCAAAGCATTAAACTCTTATTAGCTCTAAACTAGTATGGGAGTGTGTGGGCAGGTTTAGCGAACTGAGCAAAAAAAAAATAATAAATTCACCGGGTTACTTAATTTATGACAGCAAAATACTTATGTGGAAAGAATAGGAATTCAAATTTTTGAATAAATTTTGTGCCCAAAATTCATACCTACATTAGTTGCACAAAATAATGTCAGACAGCTAAGTTGCTAAACTGCGGTATTTGAGTTTGTGTAGCGAAAGGAAGTGACTCATTTATGAGGTATAATTTGTAACTGTCATCATGACACGTGAGTGAAATTTGAGTTCTGCTTTTTTATAACTACAAAATAGGCATGTTCAGGAAAATGAGATCTCGAAGATCTCAGCAATCTTATACATGAACAAGTTTCCTGAGGTAAATTTCTCAAAAAGAATTTTGGATTCGCTTGCTCACTTTTTGACAGAGCGAAATCTCTGAAATCTCAGTTTTCTGAACGCACCTAATGTCTCATACTGTGAGATAATTGGGATAATCATTAGCGACTGGATGTTAAAAAAAAAAAACAATTAAATAATAAATGAATGCTTCTTACAATTTGAAGCCCATTCTAGGTTTGAATATTTTTTTCAAAGTAATGTGTTCAATATAAGGGCTTTTATTTGGATGTGAAACTATTACATTCTTTGAAATAAATCCTTAACTAACTTACAATATAAAACAAAAATAATAGGTTCTTAAATATAGTCCAGCTATTTGAAACATCGTGAACACATTTTATCAAATAACCTTAAAGTTTTATAAAAAGTTACTATAGCTTAACCTTTTTTTTTGCTCAAAATATTCCCATTTTAACTTACCCAAGGACTTTAATCTCATTAATCCACAAGAAAAAAACTGTGCTATAAGAAAAAAAAAACAAATATTTCTCCTGATATCGATTGCCTTTAGCTACAAGCTATTTAAGCCATTTAGACAAATTAATCCCAAGAACACCACCCAACACACTGAATGTATATATGTACATATAATAAACTCATTGGTCCTTGTATTACAAATGAAAGTCCTAGCTCAACAAACTATACGAAAATACACATTCTTTGTTAAATACAACATCAACTTTAACTTATTGCTATTGGATTTAGAAGGGATACAAAACCATCAAGCTCTCCTTTTATAGAATTTCTCAATCCCATTGAAAACATAGCCTTTAATTTGGCTGTTTCATATTATATTTTTTTTTGGTAATTCTGATCATGAATATGTGCTTCAGGATGGGTTTTATAGGCACAAATGTTATACCTTCTCCCACACTACACCGATTTCATCAACATTTAATATAGTCAAAGCAATTTGGCACAGCGCACAGCGGTTTATATAGGTAGGTATGGCATGGCATTGTCGGCAACAAGTTTGACTTCACTTTTATTGCCTTAGAGCCTATTTCCAGTTGAAATTTACTACTTTTTCCAGTATTCTATTGCGGCTTTTGAGAAGTTAGGTCACGTGAGAGCGTTATGTACGTTGAATATTTATAGATGCATATAGGGAATGAAGTATTTAAGGATCAATGGTAGCCCGAGGAATGTTAAATAGGTACGGTATACCCGATAAAATTGATAAGTTGCGGATGGTAAATTATCATATAGTTTCAGTATATGAGCTTACGAGAGGGAAAAAGACGGTATATCTTTGAGAATATATGTCTTCCCAAAAGAGTTCATCGACATATTTTATGTATTTGTTTGTTAATCAACTTGAAAGTTTATGTTTTTATTTTATTTATTGGTTTTTTTTTTTTTGAAAAAGCAAATAACTTTCGGCTTTAATATTTATATATTTACTGTCTTTGTTTTGAGCTTTAAATAAGCTGATGGAGTTGTGTAATTTGAAAAGTTATGAACTAGAGAAGTGTCAAAAACTTTGAGTGATTCAATCATCTAAAGTGGAAAGCTAATAAGGATATTTTTCGGTAAATCTTTCCTTTTGAAAAATTTTTGTTTTTTATTTGAATGAACATATACGATGATATCAAGAACATTCACATTATTTCAAACACTTATTTTGATTAAATGAACATAAATGATACCTGTCATTTCCTGAAAGTAATTCATGAATAAAAAAAAAAAAACATGACAAAAAAATAACACCGAATCACCAAAATATTTTAATGAAACTTTCGAGATTGACATATTATTGTCAAATGTTAAGTAATCAACTTTTAATTTAAATCGAAGTTTCAAGAATTCAGCTGCTTAACAATTGAATTCAATTTTTTCAATTACTTTTAAATTTTAATATTTTCAATCAATCAAATGAGGGCGGTGTATGAAACTGTGGATACGTTCAGAAGAACACATAATATTATGTAAAAGACTTCATACGTCTTCAATTGCATTCATTGGAAGCAAATGTCGTTTTTTATTGGATTTTTGGACTGTTCTAATACTTTTTGATTCCAATTGAACATGAAACATCGATTTCCCAAAAAAATAGAATCAGCTCGACATTTGAACACAAATTATATTGAATTGATATTCAGGACAGTGTTCACATTGGACTGCCTCCGCTAACTTTTTTTGACGCCTCTGTACCTACTTTTCTTCACTCCCACTTCATGGCGAGAAACAGATGCCTTTCTTGGCCACCTCCACCCATGAAGTGGAACTGAGATAAGTATACAGAAACGTCAAAAAAAGTCAGTGAACACCGTCCAGGGAGGATTTTCTTAACAGCTGGTCAATCAGAGATTAAGAAGTTGTAATACTGTCAAGTCCTTTAAATCTTCTGAATGTCTTAAGCGGATTCCGGACAAAAAAACGAAAATAAACGATTGTGACACATCAGAAATTCAAATGTCATTTTCGTGGTGAAAATTTGGTGCGGAGGTGAACAAAAAAAGAAAGAAGTGAATTCAGCAATTTTTTTTTCTGTTCGATAAAATTTGTTTTCTCACTTAAGATAGTTTTTTTCAATTAAAATATAAAATTTAACTAAAAATATGTTTCAGGTATCTGTGTTTTTCACTTAAGCACGTTTTGCTTAAGCGGAGTGTTTTATAGGAAATTGGTCGACAATTATTTGTACGATTTTCTTCAAGGAGGTTTCTCTTAAGCGGGTTTTACTATACTCACTACCCTTTCAGACGGGAAAAAAAGTTGGCTAAGACTTTTTGAAGTTTTCTTTTAATGTCTTTTAAAATCTCCTGTGCCTCTATATGACGAAGAAAAAATTGCTGGAAATGTATTTTAGTGTTTCGAAGAAGTCTCTTCAAATCCTTGAATGGGTGAAATTTTCTTCTTCCTGCCCTTCTCTCGTCAGAGACCAAAATCACTTACAAAATGCGACTAGCTTCGATTTCCGTAATCAGCCGATAGATAGATCTCTGTTCAAAATATGAAAAAGGCGATTTTTCGTTTCTGCTGCCAAATTGAGGTGAACAATTTAGAATATTGCAAACGGATCTTTTAACGTATTCCAAACATTCTAAAGACTGAACCTCTCGAATATTAATATTGTCGATTAGAAATTCAACTCACAGCAGTTAACCTATAAACATTGAGAATTGTTGCATGAAAAACATTGATACTAGTTTTTACCTAAGCTAGTTCCACAGAAATCTTTCACTCTCTTCAAATAAGTAAAAAAGCTTTATTGTTAAAATTCTACAAAACTGTAATTTTTTCTTATTCCACTATAAATTACCATACTTCAGGTTTAGGGTGGCATCGTTTGATTGAACTTGTTTTTACCTCCGATCACATTTGGAGTTAAAAATAATTAATTTTTGCAGAATTCATTTGCTTGTTATGAGTTTAACATCACGTGTGGGAGTGCTTAAAAAAATATTTAATGCTTACCTAATATAATAATCAAAGTATATTCATATTTGATGGTCAATGTTGGATTACGGAAGGAGCATGTTAATGAGAACCTCATGCAATTTATAAGAGGAAGAAAGAGGGAACTTTTTAAATATTTTGACCATTGACACGTTTTTCGGTAAACCAATTAAAATATTTTGGTTTTTCTTATCAATCCAAGTTTTTATACTTGCAAACTTAATATACATAAACAAATTTGTATTTGTTTTGGCAGGAATATTCATGTGTCCACTATAATTCAATCTATAACCTAAATGGGTATAGATTGATTTTCTTGGAATTTGTTAGAGGTTTCTTTTGTTTAAGCTTATCTGGAATGGGTAGGGTAGCTTTTATATAAAAACATTTTATGGTTAGACAAAAATTACGAACTTAATCCGAGTTAAAAAATTCTCAATAACTCACAAGTCATAATAACCTCTCAAGGTGAGGTGAACTTGATTTGGTGAGATTTTCGTATTCTGGTATTACCTTCAAAATTTGTAACCCTCACAAGAACTAATGATCTCCTTTTGAGTAGCTCACAGCTCCCACAAGTTTGACATTTCATAATCACGAAAGAAAATTATTTAAAGGGGTCCGTTCAACAAAAAATCAGAACTTAACGATTAAATGAAAAATTCACATTGCTGTGGTGAGTTTTTTTAAGTTTCTTGTGAGAATTGTCTGAGAATATCGAAAAGTTTATCGAATCACAACAACCTCACAAGAAATCAATCCCACAAGGGCTTGTAACTTGTGAGCACTCACAACGCCAGAATATAGCACTGTTAATTCGGCAAGTATTTCTTATCCAGAGGGCAGAGACCATCGGAACAAAAAAAAGTGCGTTAGTTTTTTTTTTTGGAAAATCTGTCCGATGCATGTGTCCTAAATGTGTGAACTATATGAAACGGTTTGTGTCTGAACTAAAATCTTAAAAATTTTCTATACGTAGAGGTTTTTAAAAGATATTGTTTTATATAATATTCACTGTTAATGATTTTTTGTTTTGATTGCATTTGAATTTAGAAATATCAATTTGTCAGTAAGGACCATTCCATGAACTAAATTATTTAAATACACATAAGGAAAAACGAGTTAAAAAACTGTATTTATACTGTTTTTGAAATTAATATATTTTCGAAATCTTACTGAATTGTGATTTTTGGCTGCTGCATATTGGAAGATACCTTTAATAACTAAAAAAAAGACCAAATTTGTTTCAATCACATTACTAGTTTATCTATGAAATTGTAAACAGATAAGCAATTTCAGCAAAAATCTGACAATACAACGGTACATTTTTTCAAATATCTTCTGCTGTGTGCCAACTGCCAGCTATCGAAAATCTGGTGCTGTATATTGGTAGACAATAAATAATTCTTTTATATGCTTTTTAGATTATTGCCATTTATGCACACAAATGGTTTTGTGAAATTGTAGAGTGAATCTCCATTTTTTCGTTTTTTCTTCAAATATAAGGAAAGGCCCAGCCGCCTCAATTTGAAACTATCCATTTTTCAAACAAATCGGAGAAAATTTTCATTCGATAAGGAATACCTCGATAGGGCTGAAGTAAAAAGGATAACAATCAATCAATTGTTGTTATTATTTGTATGTATAGAAATGGTATTAAATGCTGATAAATTCTTAAGACATTACCCATACATTCCCCAAACACAGAATAACTAAATCACTTTCAAAACCAAAATCTTATTATAATTTAAAGTGATTCGATTCGAAATAATTTTCAAACATAATAAACACGTAGGTATATCAGGTCTTATTGCGTTCAATACAAGAACATAATACTATCGCTTCATGATACTAAGAGATCTTTCTTCCAAAGAATTAATAATGCTTTTCCAAAAACTCTGTATCTCAATCTCATTGCATTTGATAGTACGAGTATGTATTTATATTTACGTTTCAATAAATACACTTTGATCTAAATATGTATGTACCTACATATATTTTAAATTTTCTCTCTCCAAATTGTCGAATCCTATACAATTGTCGAATGATATTGAAAATTGAACCATAAAAGCCTAGTGACATATAAATTGCATGCTATTCCCAACAGACACATTCATCGCATTCATCACACATTCCCTGCTGCAATTAGAACGCGTTCGATATAGACAAACAAAAAATAAAAAGACCTAGGCATGGAACGAAAAAAAAAAAAAAAGAAATAACATTTTCCAATTTTGCACAAGGACACAAATCAAAAGGACATTCAATTGGCTTTTTGTGTCGTTGTCGTTGTCATCGTCGTTTTGTTGTTTTGTTATTCATATATATATGTATACTTATATCCATGTATATGGCACTTGGCTGATTCATTGCTGACATATCAATAGAATACTCTCGAAAGAATCTGCTGAATATATGTACATGTGGGCTTCCAGCTGGGTAATCCAATCCTTTCTTCAAAACACATATAGAATACAACAAAAATTCCAAGAGTAGATAGATAAACATAGGGCCACTAGAAGTTGATGTATTGGCTCACATATACAATATCCCCTAAGCCTATTTTTAGTATCTTGACTGTAACGTACTATATACACTACACACACTTCGTCCTAACAAAACTAATTTGTTGTTCCACTTTACCCTCACGAGGATATGGATTCACACATTCAATTGCGTCAGTTCTTTTGCCGCTTCTGCTTTATTGCTCTAATTGCTAGATAAATAATGTAACAGGATATATACGAAATTTTTAGAACACTTTATGTATGTAGATACGTAGTAGTAGAATGTATAGTTGGTATATGTATGTTTGTATAGGATTCATTTGAAGTGTGACTGTTTTTCAACGACATGATGTCCTTAAAATGTAATTCAAACAAGCCGTTATCCTTGGGGATTGCATTGAAACACACATAGTATATTTGACATCAGAGTTGGACACTAAAATTGGAAAATATGATTATAGTCCTCTTTCCCTTTTTGGATGACATTAATTTGTACCCTCCCTATATAAGTACTTAATGATATTTAGGTTCTTGATTTCGTTGTTGATGTACGTTAGCCTAATCCAAAGATAAAAAAAAACCTCTTTTTTAAGTGGGATAAACAAAATCTCACCTGAGCGCTCCATTTTTATAGTACGGAGTTTAGTCCCCTTTCACACGAGGAAACTGAGTTTCCAGCAACTTTCAGTTTTTGGGTGAGAAGGGCACCAAGTAAGAGGATTGAACGGTATACTATTGGTGGGAAAAAAAAGTCAAAAAATCTCCAGCAACTTGTTTCCCCGTGTGAAAGGGGACTTAGTGAGATAAAATATTGGTCTGTTTGCTAACGAATTTGCACAAAATTTCACAATTTGCTGTCAAAATCCATGGAAAAAAAAATCAGTTTTTGGAAAATTTGTTGAAAAAAAGTTACCAAACAGACAATTATGTTTGTTTTCATTTCTCAATGAGATTTTTCTTCGCACCTATTAAATTCTCAGTGAGATTTTTCAATCACAAAATAAGTCCATTTTCACACGAGGAAACTGAGTATCCCGCAACTTCAAGTTTTCAGGAAGGGTACCCAATAAGAGGAGTGAACGGTCTACGATTGGTGGAGATTGGAAATTAAAAGAAAACGTCGAAAATTCCCCTTACACACGAAGGAACAAATTGCTGAAGATTTTTGACGTTTTCTTTATAAATAAGGTCTGATCATTTACTTCCAAAACTGGCAATTTTAGATATAGTATGTTTCCACAGAGCCAAATTCATTAATTTCGAGAAATTAGTTTCAAAATTAAGCAAAATGATCACACTAAAAATTAGACAGTTTCGTTTGACAGCTCGTACGTCAAAAATAATACCGCTGTCAGAATATGCATGACAGCTGCAAACATTTTTCTTCCAGAAAATAAATTTATTTATTTTTGTTTTCAATTGAAAAATAAAAAAAACTAGTGCGTATTAAAAAAGAATAAATAATCTATGTACATATCTACTTACATAATTTAATATAGAAAAAAATAGAAATGAACGAAAGAAATTAAGAGTTAACAGAAAAAGGAATGGAAGTTGTTGTGGTTTTTTATTTTTATATTCGAAATTTTCTGATTTATTGATTCTAGCTTTCCTAACTAAATTGGAAGAAACCTTCAGGATGATTGCATGATTGACCTCAGTTAAATGCATTTTATTGTTTCATCAGCCCCTTTTATGATTGTTGCCTAAGTTGAGCAAGGTTATACACATTGACTATTGAGTAATATCAAGTGGTCATGTTAGCAAGCCTTTTATTTTCCTTTAAGTGGCTATTGATTTTTACACTTCATTGAATTATTTGGCTAGTACATATATATTATTTTGTGATATCACAGAATGATTTCAGTATTCTCAGAATTAAATTTATACCTATCAACAAATTCAACACAATTTTACAGTCCATTTGATTCTAAGTATAAGATTAGCTAAATAAAATGTCAAATTTTGTGGCCTTTTAAAGTTATTTTGAATCAATACATTCAACAAGTCCAATAAAATAGTATGTTGTAGATATAACCTCACCTACATACCCATATACACAGCTGATGTTATTAATGTAGGTGATATGTCTTTGTGCTTTCCACAAAGCTGAAAAGGTATGTGAAAGCATTTTATAAAAGTGATGACGTTGTTTGCTGTGATGACTTTGATAAGTTCCGATGTAATTTTAACGTCGCCCAATTCCATTTGGAATTTGCTTTATAAAACGTGGCTAATATTGTTTTTGTATAACCACGAATCAGTTCCATAGGTAATAAAACGCGGGTAATATACCTACGTTTAAAATAAGGAACGATACGATTTTACTTCATCAGATTTTATGAGCTGTATCTTCACTGATGCTAAACGCGACTATCTTTTGAATTTTAAGATGTTGCATATTTTCAGGGGAATTTATTAAATTTTTGGCTAGTTAGAAAGTGTCTTAATAGCCCGAAAAAGTTGGGAATATGCTTTATTTGATTAAACATAACTTTAGCCAAGTTTTAGACATTCGAGTCCGATATCTAAGTAAGATATCTCTTAAAAATCGACTAAAAATGTTTATAAATAAGTAAGACGGCTGCCCCCAAAGTTAGACAACGTTTATAAATACGAGCATTTGAGTTATAAGCTTAACTAAAATGCTAAATTTCTGTATTGTTTTCTGTTTTCTTATTTAAGTCTTGATTTAAATTTCTGATTGATGTTTAATGTTTACTTTTTTCGTTTTAAAATACATAAAACGTACTTACATATATGTATATGTGTATTCAAGTTCATATCAATGATTCATTTTGTTTATTTTATTTGATTTTGATGATTGTACTTAATCCATCAGCTCAGCTCTATCCACTACAGTAATTAAATTTTATTTGTTTATATTTCAACAAAAATATCAGCTAATTAATAATTGCTTCGCTTAAAACAATACAAAGAAAATGCTTTATTATAATATTTCCTCATAAATATTCTGCTGTTATAATATATCAAAAAGCAGAATATTCTATATAATCAAGGGTTTCTGAAGGCTGCTTTTAATTAAAAAGTTGATTCCAGTGAAAACGAACATATTTATTTTATGAACATACATATGTACATATGTAAGTTCGTTTATTTAAATTTTTTGTTGGTGTTGTAAAACTCAACAAACAAAAAATAATATATCCGACTGTAATAATGCATGTGTGGCATTTTAATATACTTGAATGCAAAATGGAAAGTACTTGAATGAATTCTCCTAAATCGTCCATGGATTTTTAACAGAATTGTTCATGGTCAACCTTCAAAAAAGTAAAATGCGCAGTGCACACAGAACAAATTCCTCTGAGGTATTCCTAAGCTTTTTATGTCTTTTTTTAAATATACTCATTTGTTTGGTTAAAAAGATATCATTTGGTTTGTTTTTTTTTATTATTTTTTGAAAAAAAAATCTGTCGTAACGGAAAGAAAACATTGATTTTAATTAAATTTGAATTTAATACGAAAGGAATAATAATCATTTCTCGAAATCATATGTCTCGCACCATCGACTTAAACGGTATATAAATGTACATACATATGTACATATGCATTATGAGTGGTAAAGGATATGCATTATCCGTTAATGGCAATTGAGGTCACCATTAATTTTTAAAATTGATTGTAACGTTGAAATGCGTTTCAATATTATCATCATCACCATATGGAGTAAATGCAATAACTGGAAATAATTTTTTTTATATTTTTTCCAGAGGATGACACCATAACATACGTTGGAACTATCAGTGTTAAAAAATAAATGAGCTGTGGATATTTTATTTTACTTTAAAGAACGATAATACCAATGAATACGATTGTTAAAAAAAATCATAAAATAAGGTTTTTTTATTTTCAGTTTTCTCTTGAAATTAAAGTTGGAATTCCTTCGGAAATTGTCAATAACATGTGATGAACAATTGATCTCAGGGTTTAATTCTTTAAAAGATTCCAAAAAGACATTAAGTTCTCATAAAATCTTAAGGAAATTACAAGTTAAGCGAGAAATAGATTGCCACAGCAAAACATCGACATCAACGTGAGGAATTGCCCTAAATTCGATGTCGCTGTTGCTGTTTTAATGTATTCAAAGCCATTTAAAAGCACTTGCTCTAAAAGGTTGTCAAAGTTTCTGTTGAAGTTGCTGTGCAAATAATAAACAATAAACAAATTATTAAAAAATCCAAATCAGCTTTCAAACCAATAATTTAATTTGCTAAAATTTTGTATATGGCAACAACTGTCAGTTTTGTTTCACACGAGGAAACAATTTGCTATGGTGATTTTTGACGTTTTATTTAGTTTCCAATATCCACCAATCGAAGACCATTCACTCCTCTTACTTGGTGCCCTGTATTCACCTAAAAACTGAAAGTTGCTGGCAACTCAGTTTGTTCGTGTGAAAGAGGACTTAGGTTCCGTTTTCCAGTGCGAGTTGAACCTAGTTTCGAAGTTAAACCCGAGTTGACTTCTGAAAAATGTTTTTCGGTCAATTTAGATCACAAGTAAACTTGGAGTTAACTCATCGAATTAAGTGGGTTGATAACTGAATAGATATTTCTGACAGATGTGTGTCAAAACTCTATCGAAATAAAGAGGGCGACACTATGAAAATCGCCTTTCTATAACAGGCGTGTTCCTTTGGGCTGCAGCATCTACTGCCAAGTACTTCTGGCTGCAGTCAGCTACTTCTACTCTGTGGTCAAAGTAGTTCAAAGCACATCAATAATGTAGTAACGAAATGAATCAACGCAAGAAAGTGACAACATCAGATCAGTAAAATAAAAAGAAATTGAATAGTAAATTATTGATGTTAATGTTTCTTTAATCTTAAATAAAATACAGATACAAACAACAAAAATCAAATCCACATTGAGGTTAGATTTTTTGTTTGGTAAATTAATGCGTTCCATTCACCATCTACCGGGAAGTACTAAAAAGTACTTTGGAAGGCGCAAAGGAACACACCTAATAAAGCATAGTATACATTTAGCCTTTTATCTGTCGATAGTGAGTTAAACTACAATAGTCAATCCTGCAGATAAATTGAACCAGAGTTAACTCAGAAGCAGTTTTTTATTATGTCTATTTGGTAACTGCAATTTTTTGCTACAAGTTGATACTTGTCAAAAATTTATATGGGATTTGACAGCAAATTGTAGGTATACTTTCCTTGCAAATATTGATTTCTAGGAATTTTGAGTAATTTACCTCTGACGGTTTATCGATTTAAAAATTGAAACTGCAATCATTTTCAATATTAATCGACGACTGACGTCAATTTTGATATTTATTTACGTCTTTCAACAAACCTTCCCTTAGGGGAAAGTAGAAAATTTATAGACAATGACCTTTTATCCCAAATCCATTGTCCATTATAAGAGGAAGTAGATTTAAAATGTTTCTTTATGCTAAATGGATCGGTCATCATCATATATGTATATTAAAATGCTTTTATACCTACAGCAGCTGGTTATGCATTATTGAATAGTAGAGATGTTAAGATATGTATATACTTAAGGACGCATATAAATAGAAGCCCTTCAGTGTCCTTATTATAGATTTAGTTAAATAAATTGCAGACAAAGTTTTACCACAACCAAGTTATTAAATTCGTCGTCTTTTTTTTTTGGAGAAATTTGTCAAGCCTTTTATGGTTTTTATCAAGCAGAAACCGTATATCTACTATATCAACAAAAAGCCTTCTATAGAACAATCCTTATAAAACTTAGTTGAATTTTTCTTGAAACTATTTTCAATTTAAACTTTATAATCCAAAGAAGAAAATAAAATGAGCACAAAAAAAAAATGTTTTCATAAACTAATTTCTGCTAAAGGAGTTATTTCAGCTTTTTCACTCCAGCAGGTTCACAGGAGACACCAACACACACACAATAACGCCATCAAAACCTTCACTTCATTTACCTTCTTTCCTATATAATGGCATCATCTTCGAAATCCTAATCCTCTCTGGCAGGAAAATTGTTAGAGGCATATAACAGCAGCCAGCAACGATCTGCTCTTTTGTTATTCTTGTGCTTTTAAAATACGACCTCATCCTTTATAATATTTATGCTCAGTTCGGTGAAGCTAAGGTAGAAGTAGGGGTGTAGGATATATATATGAAGCTATATAGCTAGACCCTTTGCCTGCCATGAACCTGCTGAAAACAATTTTCAAGAATATTGTGCTCGATTTTTGATACGAACGGAATGTTCAATTAACCAGCCTAATTCAATTTCCACGTTAAGTGTCATCACTTTTATGAATAAGTGTTTGTGTAAAGAAGGGACGACGGCAGGGACAACACAAAAAAAAAAATTGCTTATAGAAAACCGAAAGTGAGAAATTCCTTTCCGTCAATATTTTCCTTTTTTCTTTAAGATATGAGTTTGGGGATTTATATATTATATTTTCTGGGTGCTGATCGGGATGGGTATGGTATATGGTATTTCTTGTCTATGATGGTATGCCATTGTTGTCAATTGGAGCGGAAAATTAGCTAAGATGTCATTCATATTATAGAGGGGGATTAAATATGAGGTGAATTAAAGGGGCTTTCATAATACAAGAAAACTCACATCAGCGGGTTCTGCTAAGTTTGTATGATTTTTTTTTTTAAAGGGAAATGGTTTTAGACAAATCCTAGGGTAAAATTGTGCTGATAGATGCAGTGTCTTTTTCTCTTAACTACAATTTTTAATGACAAAATGTTGTAACGCCTTTGAGCCGTGCTTTCCTAACTGGAGAAGAGCTCAAAAGCGGACAGAAAATAAAAGACAATTTTTATAAAATGTTAAATACTTAAATGGCCCGCTGTCTTTAGCTAGGCTGCGACCAAATATAAAAAATCTTAAAATTTTCATTCCTGCTTTCGTTACTTCATTCCCCCATATATTTAAATACCCCTCACTAATGCTGTCAAAAAAAAGGGAAAGGAGAAACGACCGAAAAAAGGACTCGTGCAATCAGCGTTGATTTAAGTATAACAGTTAAGACTCGGTTTACATTGAAGTTGAAGTTTATTTTAAAATTAATGTTTTAAAAAGTTATAAGAGGCATATTATTATACCCTATATACATCGGTCATATTTATAAACGTTGTCTTACTTTGGATAGTCGTCCAAGTTATTGATAAACATTTTTATTTGATATTTAAGAGCTATCTTACTTAAACAACGTACTAGGTTGTCTAAACGTTTGCTAATGTAACGTTTTATTTAATCAAATAAAGCTTATTTCAAACTATTTTGACCTATCTAGACATTGTTTAACTAGTAAAAATCTAATAAATACGCCCGTGTGTTTCTCCATCAAAACTTATTGAACTTAGGCTATTTATGCAACGTCCTAAGTTTACAAATTGTGTAGAATGATAAGTTTAAACAAAAGTTTGCACGAAGCGTTTGAATAATTTGGTTAAATGTTGTGTTGTTGGAGGAGCTCTTCGTTAAACGTCAAATATTAAACTTCAAAATATGTTTACAAATAAGCGAGTTCAAATTTCGACGCTATTTTTAAATGGAGAACCTCTACCGAACCAACACGAAATCGGAGCCGAATTTCTGGGAACGGTTACAAAAATATAATCTAAAGAAAACGATTTCGGGTTAAGTGGTAGAACTGTAATAGTCGCAACCTCACGGCAGTGATCGAACGAAAATGAGCCAATACAGGGAAATTATAGGGCGCGTCCATAATGATGGATATCTAACTTTTTCTTCAGTTTAGTTCACTTACGATTTCGGCAGTAAAAGTGGTCCCGAACTCAACTCAACTGAAATTTGGTGAACGAAGAATCAAAAAAAGGGATGGTTCATTTCACTTCGATGACAATTTGGATACAAAATACAAGTAGAAGCATTTTCGTTTGTTTATCCTATTATGTGGATTAACGATGCTGATCAACTATAGTCAGAAAATGCAGATGTCCTAAATATGTTTGTTGTTGTACAAACTACCAACTAATTTCAATGCAATAGTTACGGAACAAGGGCAAATTTCTTTTTAGTTCTCTGAGATATCGAATATATCATATTTCTGAACACGTCTAATTCTTAAAGTCACAATGACGTTTGGTTAAGTTTATCAAACGAATTTGGTTCATTTTACGCAGCATAATCCTTGAGGAATTTCAACCAAATTATGTAAATCATGCAAAATTGGACAGTTGACTTAACCAAATGGTAAACTTATCTAGTGTTTTACATCATCGCATGAATACCTTTGGTAAAATAGGTAGTATTGTTTCATTTTCAAAAATTTCATCATTTTCCTGGAATGTACCTTTGTGATTCAGCACCAAATGTAGGTGACGACTAATTTGCTGCCATTTCCGTAAATATGACTATATCAGGGTGATTCATTGTTTGGGGGTTTGTCACCAAGTTAAAGTTATCTTATAATTTATGTTTTCTTAAAACAGCAATGACAACTTCATCCGCATAAACAATTACCCTTTTATTTCTACATTTCTGAGTATATTTATTGTTTGTCACCTTGTGTTTCATCAACAAGTTCCAATGCAAATTACATTTTGGAAAGTGTGTCTCTTTTTTCAGATATTCATGCATAAAAACCAGATATATTTTCTTATTGATTATCCGACTTGGAAGCTAATAGATCTAGCAATTATTTATTATTGCATTAAAATTTTGTTTTTATTCAATTGACAATCAATCAATTTAGCAAAAATTCAATGTTATTTAGCTAATTTAATTTGTAAATTTTGAACTTCTAAAAGCTTTTATTTCGTTTGTGTTCATAAGTGAAAATAGTTAAAAAAAAACATCAATATTTGAAAACTTAACTTTAACATCAAACATGAATAAAACCCCTCTTGAATAAATTACCATCCAACTGACCTCATAAGCAAAGCATAATAGTTTTTTTTTCTTTTTCTATTTCGTTAAACAATTTTCGCAGAATTAAAGTTTTTTCTAACTTTTTTTACCAACCATTTCGTAAATTCTACTTCTCATCATATAGAATCAAAGAGAGGTACCTTCTGAATAGCAAAAATAATATATGCAGAATTTCTCACCGCTTCTCTTCAAGAATGAAATGAAAATAAGTGCAAAGACCACAGAAGAAGTTTGTTTTTTATTCACATTTCTTCCTTCTTTAATAATATTTCAAAATGATTTTGAATTATACAAAAAAATAAAGAGAAGAAAATACAACATGAAATGCAAATTCCATCTTATATCTATCTGATGTGTCCTGACACAAGGATATATCCCGCCACCCCTCCACCAAGACACAACCTTGGTACTCATTATTTATCAATTCAGTTTTTACTTTTGTTGCAAATATACACATAAATAAATAAGAAGCCTATATTTTTAAATTCTGGATAGGATTTTGTTTTTTTTTTTTCGTTATTCTACTGGTAGGTACTTATTTATTCATTCACTCTCGAGGAATCACTTTCCATTCGCTAATCCTTTTTGGTTTTCTTTTTTTTTTTTTTTTATTTGTTGCTTAATTCAATGGGAACCTAGGAGAAGCTACTTTAGTTAATGGAACTTTATGGTGAATAAGTAACACCAATTCAAATGCTCTGTATACTACAAATATATGCGATTGGCAGAGAAAGGAAGAGTAGTTCATCAGGCAACCGCAAGAGCTAAAGCTTTGTTGGCAATGCCAATGCCACCCAACACAGTTCTACACACATATCTAGTACTTTCTGGATGAAAGTTGGATGGATTGCTATAATGTGGTTTGCTTAGAGGTTTGAATTGGTTTGAATTCTATTGAAACGTTGATATATATATGCGAAGTAGTCAGTGGATTGTTTCGAAAAGGTAGAAATAAATCTAATGGAAATCCAGGTTATTTGGTTTTGAATTCAATTTTCAAAAGTGTCCTTGATATTAATGCATACTTAATAGAGAAAGCTTTGATGAAGCTTTTTTGATAGATATAGAGGTTAATTCGAAAAAGGTATTAAATTATTTTTATTTGAAATTGTAAATAGAAAACCCTTTTTCATATAATTCCTCGTATATTTATTATATTCTTGAAATTTATTTCACTTCACTTAGTTTAAAGGCCAAAATAAGTAATTATATCTTATGTGATTGAGGCAGTGTTTGAATTGGATTAAAATTTCAATTAAATTTGAAGCGAGATTAAATTTTGACGTTTATACGTATAGCACATACTTCCTCGTGAAGTGAACAACCATCAGTGGAGAAAGTGAATTTTTGACACAATTTGCTTGACTTTTGCAGCTTTTATGGTCAAATTGTCAAAGCTACACAAAAATCAAAGAGTTCCCGTACATTTTGTGCGTGAATATGGTTCACCGCTCGTGAACGCAAAATCTCCACTTTTTGTCATGGCTTCACGAGCACGCTCACGGTTGAACAAAAATGCAAATTTGTATGGATTCACGACATGATTCAAAAGTATGTACTAGGCTTATAGATTTATCTCATTAGTGTTAAAAATTAAACTTTGGATACAATTTAATGCGATTTCAATCCAATTCACACACGGCCTATACCTTTGTATAAGAAAGTCAAAATTTAATCTCGGGTAAATTTTAATCGAAATTTACACACGGTCTAAAATAAAAGTTATTGGGCCTTACCAATAACCAAATTTAGCGACGACTTAAATATTCCATTCATGGAATGTTTAATTTTTTGAAGTCCATTCCATGTATGATTCATTATAAAGAGTCCACTTGAATATTAAGGTCATACTAAATATGGTTTATTAGCCAGAGCCAATTCTATTATGGTCCATTTTACTGAAATATTTAAGTCGTCACTAAATTTGATTATTGGTAGGGCCCATTATGTATAGGTATTCCGGTTCCAAATCTTAAGACAATTTGTCTTACTGTATAAAAGCATTTTATGAATGAATTAATACAAACAAATTGCAAGAGTATGTGACAGTTCAATATAATTAATAATTTAATATTATGTATTTTTTAATTTTCGTAACAAACATTTTTCTCTTTTTTTCAGGTAATTTTCGGTTGAAAGGTTGAACATTTCATTATACAATTACATTTCATGGAATATTGATGAGGTAATTTATTTGAAAAAAAAACTGAACATTGTACAAAGGTATTTAATTTTCCTTAATTAAATATTTGCATGACAAAGATTTATTTTTTCACTTAAACACCGTCAAATTGTATATAGATCACATGATTTTCACACTTAATGGATTACAGTTCTTCTTGTCCGACAGAACAAAAAAATCATGTGTCGAAATTGCTGTTTAAATAAAATATTGGTGTCAGTAGGATTAAGAGACTATTCAGCTAACAAATTAAGAAATATAATATTAAAGATTCTATTTATTTTATAACCACAAAAATTTTAATATTCAATAGGCATGGTATAGTAAAGGTTATAAGAATAAAACAATCAAAAGAGAACTTCGGAGAAAACTTCATTACTTAGGAGAACATAATTTCACATAAAAGCAATTGAAATAATTGCCTACGTTAATTTTTGTCTTATTTGACACTTTCCTATTACTCTTCAATCAATTAACGGTTAGTTTTTTATTGCTGAGTTAATTCTGAGTTAAGCCAGATTAAGTTAATCCTGCAAATAAATTGGACCCGAGTTAATTCAAAAGCAATTTTTCTGCGCAGGATTAACTTTGAATTGCAGTTGTAAAAAATCCATCGAAATGACACTTTCACTATCGAAACAGAGAAGGCGACACTATGGAAAGGCCAAATTCCATTGTGTTTCCATCTTTATTTTGATAGTTTCAGTAGCTCTCATCTCAACTGTCAGAAATATCTATATTCTGTTAATTCTGAACTAACTCACCAAATTCGTTGAAATCGTGGAAGTCAGCATCTAAATTTTTCAGGTGTTAACTCGGATTCAACTTCAAAACTGGGATGATCTCACATTGAAATCTGGTTCTAATAGGCTTTAAAAGGAAATTTCACAAAATTCTGGAATTTTATTTCCTCGTGTAAAGAGTACAAAAGATTTTAGAAGAAGCTAAAAGAAAACGTCAAAAAAACTTCAGAAATTCGGTGAAAGGGGTTTTAGTATTTCACACACAATGACCATTTCGTCGTTACGAATTTCTTCTGGATAAACAAACTTTTATCCACGTGAATCTATTGCTCTTGCTCATTCATGAGTTTTATAATTTTAACTGATCAAATCTTTGTGTGAAAAACATTTTTATTTTTGCACCAGAACATGATAATTAAATCAATCAATTGATGATTCAATGGAAAAGTTTTCATTTAAGGTTACAAAATGTTGTTATTTTTGTCAGACGTAAATAATTATTACCTACCTCAATTTGAAGCGTCAATAAATCTTAATCATTAACTTTAATTTATTAAAACTACTCAATTCTAATTAACTTAATTAAATAAAATCTTTTAAAGTTAAATTGTTTATAAGATTAATTCCATTAACATTTTTCTTAATTTTCTAATGATAAATTTATTTATTTCTTTTAATGTATCCATTAAACAAAAAATAAACTCCCACATGATTGTCAATTAAGTTTTTTTTTGTTTTTAAGTACAAAATGTTGCGAATTTATTTTTAACTTAATAAATATACCAAAGGCTAAAATGCTTGAAAAAAATCTTTCAAAGATAATCAGAAAAAAAATTGTTTTTGGTTAAATTTATTTCGAAAAGATTAAATTTATACGCGTTAAAGTAATAGCTTCAAAGAATTTATTCGCGTAAAATTTTGTCGTATAAAGTCTGTATAAATAAAACGAAATTCTGGCAAACTTTCATAATTTATATTTAACAGTCAAAATAAGTTTTATATTTTGACTGCCCATCGAATGAACAGAGATGCAAGATCTCGAAATGTCCCTGCTTGATTGTGTTTTTTTTTTATTGGATCTTTTGACTTTAAAGTTGAAAATGGACTGAAAGGTAAATTTTTCGACACCTCTAATTTATTTATTATTTAAGTCTGTTTATAAATGGTGCGTATGCACAATCGTACACCCTGCTTCAAATTCTTGTCAGCCCTCAGGTTCGATTCTAATTAAATTCAATTTATGGCATGGGAGGGGCAAAGGTATGAAACTCGCATAAACAAATGTTTACATTGTAAATTATGTTCGGACGTCGACGAAAGATACTTTGCTTATGGATGAGGCATTAGAAACGCTGTTTTTTTTTTTTTTATTTATTTATTTTTCGAAGAAGGAAATTACAGCTCTTGAGTAATGGGATGCCTTAGGTGTTAGACAAACAACACTAGAAATTATTATTATGTATAGAAGTTGGAGAATAGGCCAATTTTGCTGATTGTTTTTTTTTTCGCTAAATAAAATAAAAGGAATAATTAAATTATAACTTGAGAGTTTTCCTCTTTTTTAGATTGGGGAATAATTTTAAGAAAATTTACCACTTCAGCCAAGACACGTGGATAAAATGGAGGGAATTATCAAGAGGTATTGGTATAGTGTTGGAAGTTTTTGGTCATGTGCGCAGTTGAATTACTGCCTTGATACGAGTAGCGAAAATAATATTTCTTTGCGCGTAATATTTGATTATTTTCACGTGTCAAATGATTCTTTTTAGTGAAAAGTAGACCCAAACATTACTCATGCTTATTTTTGTTTATTTTCTCACTGATGATTATAAGCTAGCCATTTATTACTTTTGTTATGAGAGATAACTCTGTGCCTGTTTTATTGAGAATATTATTTAATGTACTATAAATCTCAGACACACCTTTATAAAAATTAAAAGGAGCAAAAATTTGATTTTCCAATTGGTTTAATTCATTACTCAATTCAAATTAAAATAAAATTTAAGAATACATAAGAAAATACATGCAACTGGTTTAAGGCGACGTGTTTTTCCTCAAATTATTCATGGTTCACAATTCGTCGCTACAATGCAGAACTAGTTTAAGTCCAAAATTTCAAAATGAGTTTTTTTTTGCCTCATAAGGAAACTTGTTATGTTCCACGCATTTTCTACAAATTCTGAATATTCCTATGTGCAGTAATTCCTTCAGAATTTAAATAATAGAATAAAATCATAATGTCGGAAGTCAGCATTCTACGCACTAAGGTTCTTCTTGAAAAATTTTGAAAATGTGACTTAGACTAGTTCTGCATTGTAGCGACGAATTATATTATGTTTAACAATCCTGTAAATCTAGTTCGACTCACAAAACTATTGGAAAACTGGTAAATGAATTAACGAATGCATTAATTCGGTATTACTAACAATTATCACTATCGAAATTCGAGTAAAAAATAACCAAAAATAACATTTCATGATTTTGACATTTTAGTGTAATAAGCATGTGTGCACTGTGCATGCCTCTGGTTTTAATTCTTTCTTCAAATATAGAATCGATTATCTATTCTTTTCAGAAGATTTTTTTTTACACGTATACCAAAGAGAGATTGGGTACGTTCAGAAGCGTTATAAGGGACTAGAAGGGAAGTTTCTAGTCCCTGATTGGTCAGCTGTCGAAAAATTTCCTTCCAATTAAGGCAACTTATTGAAAATTTAATTGGAAAGCGTGTCCCATAATCGAGATGAATATTATAAAAATGTAAACATTTAAAGTGAAGTCCCAAGATTCACACCGTCTTAAAAAATAACTAATTTTGCGTTCAATTAATGTAGTTGACTACACATATGTAGTCCCTTTTGGCTGCTGAACGTATTTTTGGCGAATAAATTCATCTATCATCCGTAAAGGCTCCACCAAATCACCGCGTCGGAACGACGACGAAACTTTCGGTTTGGAGGAGCCTTAATACGAAATTTTATAAAGTTCGCGAAAACTTTTTTAGATTCGCGAAATAAGGCCCTTAACTTTGGCAGTCTTTTTTTCGGTCGTTTCGTCTTTCATCTTTTTGACAGCTTGTAGAAATGTATGGATTTGTTTTTTCATTCCCCCTACATTTCTACACTCCTCACCCGAGCTGTCAAAAAGACGAAAGGAAAAACAACTGAAAAAACGAGTCGTGTAATCAGCGTCATAGTGAAATGTGTCAATGTGTGGTCGTTTTTTTCTTTCTCGCTCATCTTCAATCTGTCACTTCTTTGACAATTCAATAAGGGTGGGTTCAGAAAATGGTCGGGTTCGGGGATCAATGCAAAGCTATCCGGATAGGTTTGTGTTGTTGTAATCCCTTGTGAAAAAACAGCTGATGCAACAACAACCCAACGTATCTGATAGTTTACCGAATGCAAGGAATTTGTGACAATTAGATTTCGATGTTTACACGGGAAAATTTCTTATAAACGTTTAATTTGCTTTGTAGTGAATGAGGTTTTGTATCGGAATCAGTTTCTTATATCAGTGTTTTTCTTATAAACGTTTTAATAATATGAGATAAATTTAACAGATATCTTTATGGGAATATGCTTTTCTTATAAAAATGTTCTTTTATATGAGATTTTCTTATGTCCGTCATCTATTGTACCACCAAAATTGAACCATACGAAAGACTTCAAAAAAGTCAACTTTTAAAATCACTTTTTAAATTCATTATTAAATTATCTAAAACACTAAATAATTTTCAGTCATAAAATCCTAATTGAAAAGAAAAACAAACTTATTTTGCAAACCTATTGTTTGTTAATTGTCGGTGAACCACAACAGTAATTAGTCATGCATCTCTCGCTTTCGCTGAAATTGTCTCATTCAAAGTTAACCACATCTCTTTGCGGTATCAGCCATTAACCCAAGACAACAAAGCAAATAATAGATATGTACCTCTGTATATATATGTACATATGTAGAACTATTTAGATGGATTAGATATTCCGAATTTATATAATTTGCGACTGCAGCACGTCACAAACGATTTTCTCATTTTCAAATCAATAGATAAAATTTATTGCATCTCTGTATCTATACGTGATGTGCATTCTATGCGAACCACTTCCTGCCTTTTTTATCCATTGTATATGCTCTCAGATAAATATACAATACCATACCAACTTATACAATGTACACTCCATGTTGCTTCTGCTGTTAACTGTTTTTAGTGCACCACAAAAAAGAGATACCAATCTGTGATGTACATTTCAGTAAACCACAGGCGCAGTCAAGTCAAATCCTAACTCAACACGGCACAAGTTTCATAAAGGTCCATTCACAATTACCTTCTATAATAACAAGAGGGTGATTTTTCAATTTTTGATTTGAATCTCAGCCTTTATTATTCTATGACGGCTATACGGCAGCAACGACGACGATAGCGGAAAATTCAGAAGCCTTTTGGGTGCATTTAGCTTCGTTATCTCCATCGAAGATATCGCGTCCACTTAATAAGAGCTCATAAACGAGGTACGTTTTTTTTACCGTAAATATTGCTTACTGCTTGTGACGTTTTTGATTAGGCAGAGAGAGAGAGAAAGAGTGGTTAGCTGCACTGCACGTATACATAGTTTTAAACGTTAAATCTCCGTTAGAAGAAAAAACAATGTGGATCCGTTTAATTTACTGCGCTAAAGTACCTATAATGTTTATATTGAAGTAAGCCACACAATATCTAAGCATCAAGTAACTTGCAGTAAAAGAGTTCACCTCCATAGTATAGAAAATTGTCTAATTTATGGTCCCAACATTGGCAGATTCCATGTTAAAGCAGAGAGCCTAAGTACTTAAGTGGTATTTTTATATTCGCATCGCTTTTCAAATCGAAAAAGTTCAATGGCATTATAAGATTTTATACGTCAAGAACTTAAATACTAAAATGAGTTTATATATAGAGAAAAATAAACAAATGATCATTGAAAGTGGACTTTGGTTGAAGTGAAATAGTGTGCCCTGTTTTATGGGCTTCGTGATGGAGAGTACTTGAAATTAAGTTATAGAAAATATTTACACTGTGGGAGATATTTTTAGACAGCATATAAAAATTGATGTCGTTCTAGATGCTTTAATCTTACCCATGGGTGGGTATTAAGTTTTCAAAGATCAAGTATTTATTCAAAATTGATGTTTAAAATCATATCAACATTACATCTGCGTGAATTGTGAATAAATTAATGCATTCATACTAAATAAAAGATGGCAGCATCCATAAAATATTTACCAAATTAAGAGAATGTAAATTTACTGGTTGGATTTCAGAATGTTGTTTCTGTTTATATACGACACATAATATTCATCGATGGACATAACATCCTTCATTTTTAAAAACAGTAATAATTTCCTTGATTTGAAACTCGTGCGTGCTAAGGCGACATACAATTTTTTAACACTCGTGACTAGAGCGCCCATGTGGATATTATTAATTTTTCACAAAAAAATGTTTTTTTCATTTTTATTTTTTGACGTTTAATAATTTCCATCAAAGTGGCAGCCCTGTGATCTACCACAAGATACCCTTTCACACAAGGAAACATGTTGCTGGAGATTTTTTTACGTTTTCTTTTAATTTTCAATCTGCATCAATCGTAGACCGTTCAATCCTCTTACTTGGTGCCTATCTCACCTAAAAACTTAAAGTTGCAGTAAACTCAGTTTCATCTTGTGAAAGGGGAAAAACAGTTTACATTTATATACAGACTTGATTTCTCACAAAATGTTCCCAAAAAAGCTTTCGTTCTATAAATTTACTTTGTTAATTTTGTTTCCAGCTGTAGTAAGTTGACGTTTTAAATTATAAGAAAAAAAAAACACCCGACCTTGTCAGCAGTGACAGTTGCACAACTTTGTGATTGTATTGTGTTTCATTTTTTTCCCGCTTTAAGGTTCCCCCACACCAACGCGAATTTCGGTGGCGACGACGAAAACAACAATAACAACACGTGGTTATCAATAAAAACAACACCCGACCTTGTCAGCAGTGACAGTTGCACAACTTTGTGATTGTATTGTGTTTCATTTTTTTCCCGCTTTAAGGTTCCCCCACACCAACGCGAATTTCGGTGGCGACGACGAAAACAACAATAACAACACGTGGTTATCAATAAAAACAACACGTTGTTTTTATTCTGCAACAAAAACAACACGTTGTTTTTATTGTTTTCGTCGTCGCCACCGAAAATTCGTGTTGGTGTGGGGGAACCTTTATTCTTTTTAGATTTTTCATACACCAAACTTAAAGTTTCTTTCCTTAAATTCAGTATATGATTTATTGCGCAAACGATACTTTTTACATCAAAAAAAGTGTAAACTCTTCCTTTCGCAATTTACTAGAAGGTTTGTTCGATTAAGTTAAGCATGATTTGGCAGTTTATATTAAGCAATGAGTATTTTTCCAAACCCGGTGGTAATTCGATGAAGAAATCGATTCGGGGCTAATCAACTTCCATGTTAAATACAACAACAACTAATCGCCAACAGGCTTTACTAAACCCAGGGAATTTTTAGGGGTTAACTTAAGCGAACAAGAAAACTGTGTTACAGGCCGGCGTAAATAAAATACTTGTTATCGATAGTTTGTATTAAAAATTGAAAATATTTCTCTGGCCACAAGAAATTACGGCAGAATTTTTTTTGGACAAAACGCCAGTAGCATTTCAATACAAATTTCTGGCTTTTTTTCCTGGAAAAAGTCAAATTTTTCTGGGAGACTTTCTGATTTGTTTTCCAAATTTTTGTCTGGCTTTTTTTCCATTTCTTAAAATGGAAAAAGGGCCTGAAAAAAATTGGAAAAAAGCCAGAAACAAAAAAGTTTCTGAAAAACAGAAAAGTGGATGAATCTTCAAAAGAAGCTAAAGACACGGATGTTGATTTATGTGTTATTTGCAAAGTTCTAAGGTCAAACATCGTGCTGTTGCCATGCAAACATATGAAGATATGTTCTGAATGCAACATGAAATTGCAAGCCGAAGCAGTTGCATTGTCACAACAATATGTCTTTTTGGTTACTCCAACTTCTTGCTACAAGTTGCTACTTGTCATATTTTTTCTATTGGATTTGAAAGCAAATTGTCCTACGTCAAACGACGTCGTACAACGTTTCGAGTTACCAAACAGACATACAATTATGAATGTCCATGCTGTTGGGAAATTGTAGTAAACATGATTCAAGTTTACAATTTAGTAACATAATTTTATGTTACAGTTTTTGTTACAAATTCATATTGTTAATTTTCGTATGGTTAGACACAAATAAAAAGATGAAGTTATTGTTAAAAGCGCGGGGGCCGTAGGCGTCGCCCACACTGTGGGCCGTCGCGGTGTATATGGAGTAGGCATGCGATCCTTCTCTTCAGGCTATATTGTTAGTTGTTTCTTTGCTTCACTTTTTTCAGGTCTTTTTTCCAAAATGAAGTTTGGAAATAAGGACCGAATAAATTTTTTTTCTGGCTTTGTTTCCATTTCACTTTCTGGCACTTTTTTCATAGATACATATCTGGCACGATTTTCAAATGTTTGACTTATTTTCCCAAAAAAATCTGGCTTTTTTCCAATTTTAAAGCAGACAAAAATTTTGGCGTTTTTTCCAAAAAAAAATTCTTGCGTGATTTCCGGGAGCCTAATTCTCTTAGTCGTTTAGTTTAAAAATAAGTGTGTACCACAACGACACGACTTACTTATCTAAAATAATGATTTATGACGCTTCATAATCATTTCACATAAATCAATAAAATATCCACCAAAATTTGTATATGTACAGATATTTTTTGTATGCGTCAACGAACTCAAAAAAAAAAAAAAAAAAAACAGCTAGGAATTCATTAAAATTTTTGAATTGTGATAATGATGAGAAATCACCTGTGTGAATGAATACTTGCATCGTCATTTAGCGGTTTATTTCAAAGATTGTGTGACATGAAGTGCAAAGCTTTTAACACTTTAAATACATTTTCCCGCACACAATTTAATGTGCTACTTGTTTGGTTTTAGCAATGCACCAAACATGAAAGTGAAAGCGAAAATTATAAAAAAAAAGTATTGCATAGCTTCAAGTGTTATATGTCAAAAGTAAGTTTATCTACCATTTGTTTCCATGACATTTCATTTAAATTGTACTTAAGTGATTTTTATTATCTAAACAAGTGCAAAATGACATTTTGGTTGAAAGTTGTTTCAGCAAAGAGAAGTTTGCATAATTGAACGTTTAAGATTGTTTTTTTAAGAGTTTTAAGATTTTAAAAGCCAAATTCGGCTGTTTTTGATTGTCAACTTTTATATATTTACATACTACCTACCCATATTAGTACTTCAGTGTTTGGAACGCTAACGACCTAATATTTACTAGTTTGAATCATTTTTTTTAACGAAAAACGTTGACAATACACCGCCATTTAGACAATTAATAGATCCACTTGACAGCGGAATAGAAATTTTAGATAGTCACACTAAAAGGAGTCTGATGAAATGGCGATCCAACTGGCTGCCGTGAAACTAGCTACACATTACTCTAGCCTATACAATTTGGTAGTAATTAAACTAAAAGAACAGACCTAATATGACCACTACATTCGTTCACAAAATATTTTGTAAGCTTATGAAATAAAAAAGTATCAAATAGGAAACTGGCTTTTATTTTAAAGCTTATTACTTAAAAAACGAAACTATATTTAAGTCTTACTTATTTGCTGTTTTTTTTTCTTTAAATTATTTTCAAAAGAGTGGAAAAACATTACCTACTTTTGGTCAAAGGTTTCTACTTGAAAAGCAACAAAGTAATTTTCGAAAGTACCTCGATTAACGTCAATGGAAAAAGTCATTAGTTAAAGTTCTATACCTATACATAAATAACTTAAAGCATTATTCTCGTTGCTTGTGGCAAGAGCACCTACCTGTATTATATACTTGCAACGTATATTTTCCCTATTCAAAAGATCCCCCCCCTGATGAAGGCAAAACATCATGAAAACAAAATTTGTAATGAAAAGCACCTGTTTCGCGAGAATAGACCAAAAGTGAAACGTTTCTAGAGCAAAACTTTTCATTTGGTTTTGCTTTTCTACGAGAATTACGATTAAACAAATTAATTTCTTTCTCAAATAACATTTAAGCATCCAATTTTATTTCAACGATGAAGTCAAAATTGTACAAACAAAACTATAAAGAACCTTCTTACAAGAGCTTCTTCAATTTCCATGATGCTCCACCATGGTCGATGATAGCGGCAGCAGAGGAAACGCTTATTTCCCTAGAGATTGCCTAGGTGCAGGGAAATTCAGTATGGAAAGATATCTACTTTTTCACTTAAGCTGTGAGGAGGCCCTATTGTTGTTATTGTAGCCCTCACCAATGACGCTAGCTACGGTTTTTGTTGTTTTTTTTTTATTTTTTGTTGTTGTATTTTTAAATGTTTTATTCTTTATTCATGATCCAGAAAAGAAATGCTTCTATGGTGAATATAAAACTCATGTACATAACGTTTATCCCATCGCATGGTATATGGTATGGTATTTCGAGCGTGGAATTTAAAATGATTCTCCACTATTCCTCCCCAGAGTTTCGTGTTGCAGTCGTTACTTTATTTTAAAATTTTCGTTTGGATAGCCACATTCATTTATTAAATTGTGAATGGAAAAGATGCTGCTCTAGCACGTCCACCGAAACATGGTCTGGTTTCACGGTCGGATTAAAAGTTATTTCACTTTATACCTCTCATGGTCTACTACTATACTGAATATGAATATGGAAGCAGTGTTTTGGTGGTTTATGCGACATGTAGGTTTCCTCATATATCATTTTTTTTTTTTATAATAAAGCTTTTAATATTTTTGTGTGATACATGCATGATGCAGATGCAGAAATGGGGTTTATTTTTTTAAGTTTCAAAATTGATTTTTTGATTTTTTACTACCTACTGGATTTTTTTTTGTTAGTACTGGATTAGGTGAGTTTGTAAGCTGAACTGCATTTTAAAAGAATGACTGTCAGTTTGTAAAAAGTTGTTGATGTCATATTGTCGGGAGATGCAATCTAAAAGCACTAATTAAATTGTTAACGAGTCATAATGTTCAAGGTTTATTATTTTAATATCTTCATGTTTCTATAAAAAAAAAATGCAATTGTTTTGCGTCGCGTCATAGCTAATTGTTTCCTTTTGCAGCTTGTCATTCAACTATAAAACTTCACTAAAAAACCTAGCGTGAAAATAAACTATAAAACTAAAGTGTTTGTAAACAAATCTAAAGTTTCAAATAATTTGCAAAAAGCCTTGGAGGAATAACAAACAACAATCAAATAGCGCCAGGTCTGGTGCCGATGATTTAAACTCTTTAGGCATATTTATCGTCTGTTTATGATGTCATGTTAAGTAGGCATATCTATCTACCTATACTCTGCGAACAAACATCAATTTTCTGTGTCAGTTGCATTAGATGCATTGAAGTTTTGCCGACTGATTGGCCGGATGGATGGGGGCAGTTATAGATGTATCTATACTATTTATTCTCCCTCCTAATATAGCTAGAGGGCGTAAAAAGCGCGCTTTATATCTCAATAGGTCAGTATATCTGTCTAAAAGATAGCAATTCTGTCGTGCCGGTGCGTGCGGTGGTCGAATTGATTGAAAGAATGTTCATATACGCACATAATATATATATGCTGCAGACTCAATCCAGATGTGCGCCCGTGATATAAATGAGATAAACTGCATACCGAAAATGTATGCCAAGTCATCAAATTGAAGCGCTCTCCATGGGTGATCCAGATAACACAGCGGAGTACTTTATTTGTATAAAGTCATTTTTTTTTAAATCTTTTTTTCTTTGAAAACTACAAATGCGAAATGAATGATTTGTTTTCAACGTCAAGCAAGGAAATTGAAATTTCGCAGTGTGAATTGTACGAAATTAGTGAATAATGAAGCACAGCAATTTTCACGTTTCAATTGTGGACTTGATAGAGAGACAAGTTGATGGATTTTTTCCAATTTTATTTAGTCCAAGGTGAATAAAATGGATTTGATGGATAAAGTACGTTTCCGTTCAATTTGATTTATTTAAATTCAACTACACCTACTATCGTGTCCTTTCTTTTTCGATGACGAAAAAGAGACGAAACATAACTTTTATCTCAACTTAAAAAAAAATAAAACAAATGACACGATCTAACAGAGTATCATGTTGGGCGCCATTTAAACATAAGAAAACCTCGTTCAATTTTGCATTTTATTTTAACTTTTATCTCAACTTAAAATTAAAATAAAACAAATGACAAGATCTATCAGAGTTTCATGTTGGGCGCCATTTAAACATAAGAAAACGTCGTTCAATTTTTCTGCATTTTGGTTTGACTTTTATCTGAACTTAAATAAAAATTAAACAAATGAAAAGATCTAACAGGGTATCACGTTGGGCGCTATTTGAAAATAAAAAAAATAGAACAATTAAAAAAAAAAGTCTCCCATTGGGCGCCATTTAAAAACTTTTTGTCTATTGACTAGGATTAATACAAAAAATTGGTACAATTATTACAAACTTCTTGAAGAAACAGCGCCTGTTAAATTACGACTCAGGTATATTCTTGTGCGATAGAAATGGAGTGGACCTATAATTTTGCTGAATTTTCAACTTCCTCGCAAGAGTCAGTATCCTTGAAAAAACATTTTGGTATACTAAATTTCAAAAAACTATAAATTACGAAGCTTATAACAAACTATTGGATTTTCAATTCTAAAGTCTATATAAGATAAAATCGATTTTAATCAAACAAATCAATAAATCAATCGATGACATTTTTCTACTAATGAAACTGTAACTTAAGACATTTTTTACAGACCTTCAAGATTAAGGTACAAAAAATAAAGACTGACACTTTTGAATTCTAAACACAATTGCTTAATGCACTTTTGTAACACTACATTTCGTCGGCCAAATACGTAAAACTGCTAAGTCCACTTTTGCTAATTTTACAGAAGAGCGAAAAAGCAAACAAAAATTACATGGGGCTCCATATAAAAACTGATTTTCTTTTTAGGATACTGCAATAGATAAGATGCATTGGACAGAAGTGATTTAGCTATTTTGTGCAGAATATTTTTCTTAGGAAAATAGCATCAAAATCTCAATTTCGGTCAAAAGTGGACTTAGCAGCTTAACGTATTTCGCCGTATTTTTTACCTCCAGATAGCTGGAAATAAATAAATTATTATTAAATATTATTATTATTACACCTACATCAAGAATTTTTTCCAAAATGATGACTTCTCATAAAACAAATAGAATTTGTGGATTGTGGCTGCTTGGAAAAAAATGTTTATGACCCATAAATTTGGCAAGAGTTTTCATGAAAAAATTTTGGGATCATTTTTATGAGACAATTTAAATGACTATTTTTTATTTTATACTGACAGCCAATTAAGTGCAGTTCAAGTTTTGACACAAAAGTGACATATATATGTCAAAATTTAATGAAAAATTATTATTTCCAATATCTGAAATGAAAAAAAACAGTCTCGTGACAAATGTCTCATTATATCTAGCTGACAATATGAATGTGCAACAAATTTGTAGAATAAATAATGTTTATAAATCATTTAGAGCTCTGATTGATGGCTACTTTGTACCACTTAAATTTTGTTTGGTTTTGAATATTCTGTATATTTCAAACTCCTTCAATTCTATTTCTGTCAAAATTAACCAAAATAAATTAACATACTTATTTATCAGCTTTAAAGTATTTCTATCTCATATTTGTAGAAAAAATATAAAGACGATGACATCAATGTGTAAACAAACACAAATACTGAATAGTTTCATTACTATATGAGTTCAGTGCAAAATTTCGTTGATGTGTTATTATCACTTTGCCGGCAAATCTTTTATAAATTCAATTTGAATTTAATGAGTCGTTATGTTTCAATGAAAATTTTGCCAAATAAACACAACACTCCCTCATATACAGAAAACTGCCTTACAATGCAGTACTGTAAATACACAAACACATCATACAATTCGAGCCAATTCAAATAAACTTAATTTGCAAATAACACATCACAAGCACAACACTAACGTATATTGTTAAAGACTATACAGAAATATCTCCTTAGATACTGTAGCTTTTCGTTTTTTGGATAAACAAAAAATTGATTGTGAATTCAGTTCAAGAATTTTTGTATGATATATCAGTTTTCATAACACACACTAAAAAGAGAAAATAAAGCTTCAATTTTAAAGATTCATAAAAGAGATAGCAGCATCGGAATCGATTGGAAATAAATTATACAAATGCGTCGTACGCAGTTGTTCTTTTAAATGGTGAATCATTATCTCAAGATTTACGAATACTATAGGATGTTCAGTAAAAACGCTAGTTTTTTCTGGTTTCAGAAAAACAATTGAAAAATGTTTTTCAGTCAGTTAAGAAATAAATCCGTGTTAACACAATTAATTTGTTGAGTTATCTCTGGTTTAGCTGAAAAATAATTTCTCGCATACTAAGTTTCATTACTCGTGTCAGAATTTTTTGAATTCCAAGAACGACACTATAAAAAGGGCGATTTCCTGAAAACCTATTTCCATTTTTGAATCTTTTGCCATTTTTCTTCTGATATATTTTCAACAATATTTCTATCATGATTCCTTTTGTTTAAGCCAAAAAATGGAATAATTTGCAAAAACTTTGAATTTACTCAAAAAATATAAAAAGTAAAACCATTTTGGAGTAGGTATACCTATCATATTATTTCTGTAAGAACAAAACTTTATGTTGTTTTCGAAACCAATACTTGTCCTATGTATATTCGACAGCCATATATAAGATGTAGAAGATTCAATAAATAGTTTCTGGTTTGTTCAAAGTAGATTCTGTCTCTCTGAACTGGATTTCGTATATATATACATATATCTGTGGCATTTTAAACTTTCTATGTGAGCCTTAAATTTATTTACAGAAATTATCAAACTTACTTACTTATATAGCCACACATGTGGTATGTTCGAAAACAAAATAGAAAACAATTTTATTTTTTTGTATTTGCTTACCCAATTCACAATTTTATTTGATAATATTTATTGTTTTTTTTTCAGATACACTCAAGCTCAGAGTTCAAACATAAAAGTTAAAAAACTATATTATGTGTTTTTTTCGTTTATTTTTTGTCGGGCAGAAAATATTTTCTGATGTTTAATGTTCATGGTTATTTTTATTGTTTTCTAATTGGTTGCTAACCGTAGAATTAAGCAATTAGTTTTTTTAAATGCGAAAAACAAAAAAACTTTGGTCAATGTAAATTTAATTATATTGAAGTGAAAGATTGTAAAACAGATGTGTGGAGATTTGAATGTTTAAACAGAATTAAAACTCTTAATTAATTCACATGTTTGTGAAAAAGAGTTGTTAGATAAACAAAATTGGGATATTTGTGAAATGTAAAATTTTACAGTGTGGAGACATGGAAAAAGAATACTTTGCGAACACAGCAACAGAAATAAAGAGTGTAAATACATAAAAGTGGATAAAGTGGTTTATTGGAACATTTATTGCTGCACTAGCTATAAATTATATACCAATAAATGGCAGCTTATATCCCCAAAACTTATTATATATAAAAAAACGTCAATTCGCAGATATTTTAGGTCTGTTTCTTTACTTCCCAAAACTACCATCTACCCATTTTAGCCCAAAGTTCTGTCAAAGTCTATATAAAAAAATAAAATTGGACTAGATTTGTTCAAAATGAGATTTCTTATTTAATCCATGACTTAAATATATCTCGTCTGTTACTCGCGTTTATTAATATTGATGTTAATCTGTATACTTTCCTTAAACTCTTTTTAATATAGTTTTGTATTTTTGTTTAGATTTGTTGTCTTGTATTCTGAAATGTCTTGTGTTCTGAAATGAAAATTGATTAAGTCCATGAATCTCTATCTCGTCATATCTTTCAATTTCCCTATGTACGGGGATAATGAAGAAATAAATTAAAGCAAAAGTCAATAACGAAGTATACGTTGCAAAAATGTAGTCATGAAATTTACGTCGCATCTTCTATTTTCTATGCACATTTCCATTTCGCTTTATCTTCGTATACTTGGTTCGAAGTGTTAAATAAAAATAAGTTTGTTTTTCATGTTTTTTTTTTTGAGATAAAACTGTAATTTCCCTACATTTTTTTTCACATTATTATATTGCTGCTGTCCAGATAAAATTAAGTCGTTAGCAATCATTTGCAATTATATGAGTGACAGATTTTGGAGTCCCGTTAAAAAAAAAAAAACAAAAGAAGATAAACCAAATACCATCTGTGAATTATTCGTCACGGCATCATTTTCACACTTTTTCCCCCATTTTAAGCCATTAATCAGCTTAAAAATGTGTGTTTTTCTTCTCATCATGACAAACATCACCATTTCCTTAACAAAAAAAGGAAAAAAAAAAATACCCAAATTACATTTAAGATGAAGGAATGGAAGGCTAAAAACTGTCGCAAAATATACAAGTCGTTCTCGTTACTGCTTTTTCGTTGATACTCTCATTCCACGCGGGCTTTAATTAAAGCCCTGGTCATACTAAATACAAACAGCAGCGAGAAGAAATTCTTTAACACAAGTATTTTTTGCTGTTCACTTGCTGGTGTTATAATCTTGAGAAGAGTTTGTCACCGGACCGAAAAAAAGGGCCCGCAAAGATGATATCATTAAGACAGATTACGGTGCAGATTTTCGTCTTGGTTCTCCATTGCGTCTCGTCCAACGGACCGTGTTGAGATGGAGTCTCTTCCTGGCTCACGTGAATTTCCCCATTCCCTGTCTGCTGTGTTGGTATTTCGTTTCGTCGTTCTTTGAAGTACTTGTCATCTTATTTCTCAAGAGACTATGATGGGATAAAGTTGATCGAGGCATGAGTAAAGTGATTCTTTGCTTTCATAATAGGATACGTGATAGCTTTAGAAAAAAATAAAAAACGCTAAACATATAAATATAAAGGTTCAACTTGGTAAATTGATGTCTGCCGTTTATATTGTTCGAAGGTGAGATAAATGTTCTCAAGGTGTGACAAATTCGAAAACAATGATGCAAACAAAAACACAAAAATAATATTTTAACACATGTTTTCGGTTATAAGTAATGTTTTCTGGGGGGGAAAATACATATGAGATCTGTTATAGTTGTTCAAATAAGCATAAAATGCCAAGAAGTTATTTCGAAATAAAATTACTTATACCAATGTGAAAAATGTCGTTGGTTATACCCACAGTCTCATGTCATTTGATTGTATTTGGGTTTTTTGTTTTTATTCAAATTAAGTAAGGTTAATCAAGATTATCTTGCTAATGCCAAAAAAAGCAGTTTTATTGAACGCCTTCTGTAGGCTTAATGTTAATTAATCAGGTTTAAGTATTCAACTCAATAATCCCTCAATTTCCGGATCCGAATCGGATTTAAATGAATTTTGATGATTGATTGTTTAATAAGATATAAAAAAAAAGATTTCCAGTACCAATCAGAGAATGTCAAACACATTTCTGCCTAATAAAACGTGAATGAAGAGTGAATGAAATGAACTGATAAATTGCCATCAATAAAAATTTTAAATTTTAATTTCGAGACGATTAAAATGAAAAAAACTATTTATTATAATTGTGTGTGAAAATAAAGCCATGTCAAATGTTGCCAACGTCTGGCATCTCAACGGATTTACCGGAGCGAAAAGTTAAAAGTTCTGCTACTTTTTCCATTGCGTCCGTCGCATGAGCTGGATATGGGTTGTTTTTTATAGAAAAATTAGCCAGTTCGCGTTTTTGAGATGTTACTGAGAAAACTTCTGTTAGCTTCACAAAGAAGAAAGTGAAACCTGAACAATATTTCTCCTCTAGAAGTCAAAAGCACTCTCCATCTCTTTTTTATAAATTGATTAACTGTGACAAAATATAATTGAGCAAGCCAATCCAAAAAAATATCAGTCTCAGCTTTTTGACAGCAAAATTGATTAATCTCGTTGACGGTGTTTACATTAGACTGCCTTCGCCGACTTTGTTTGACGTTTCTGTACTTTTCAACACTCCCATTTCATGTCGAGAAAGAGATGTCTTTCTTGGCCACCTCTTTCTCACCATGAAGTGGGAGTGAGGTAAGTATATGGAGACGTCAAAAAAGTTTAGTGTTAACACCGTCATTGAAGAATTACGTTCAGATTTCTGAGATTGCTGAGATCCTGAGAAATTTAATGTTGTATTCAATGGCGATCTGTCAGTTGCATACGTCAACGGAAAGTATGCAACAATTTCCATAATTTCTGGAGTTATGATGTGAAGAAACAAAAAAAATGCAAATGAACTATTTTTAACACACGATTAACGCAAATTTGATTTATGCGTTAACTCTGATGGAAAATGCAAGTGAGCAAGCAAACCCAAATTTGTTTGGCTCACCAGTCAGCACTTTCACGGTTATGCTGAGGAATCCTCTTCATGTAACTGAGAACTCCAAAATTTTATTTTCCTGAACATGTCTATTGAACATATAAGTAGGTCTGTTTGGTAACGTGAAATTTCTTGCGAATTTTTTCAACATTTACAAATTTTCGTAATTTGATGTCAAAAACCATGGAAAATAACTTGAGTGACACCAAAAGAGAATCGAAAAATGTCGATTGTTTTTTGACACACACATAATGCAGCATTTGTCGGAAATGTATGTTCAGTTAATCCACAGTTATTTCACTAAATTTTCCGAGTTAACTAGGGATCTTAATTGACTGAAAAACATGTTTATAAGGATTTAACTCAAGTTTTACTACGAAAATAGGCTGATCTCCCCCCGTTCAAAATTTAAAAATTACAACTATTATAATCTAATTTTCCAGAAGAAAAAAACTAAGTAATAGATTCTCTGAATACTAAACATAAAAATAAAATTTACATTCCAGATTAACAGATCTTTTAAATGGCTTACAATAAAAAAAAAATACCCACGCCCACACTGACCCACACTTTCATCGTCACACAACCATTTACTTCCCGTTTCTTGATTTGATTAATCAAAAACCTCCAAAGAAGTCATTGAAAAGACTGCCTCCACAGTTGCAGCTCATTCTTGCCAACCGCAATACCACACCAGGAAAAATTGTTTGTCACGACGATAGTCGATCGACGACCATCAGCTTAAGAAAATGAATCCACCCACAATCGTGGCATATACTCAACACACTCCTACTCAACTTCATTTGGCAAATATCGTTCGCTTAAATCTTAATAGACACACTTCGCTGGTCAATTATACTTAAGCCGCACCAAGTCACTTGGGGTTACTGTGTTACCCGAACAAAACTGCAAAATTCTTTCATTATCCAGCAGACACAGTATGAGAAAAAAAAATGTGCATTAAAAGATCTCATGTTGGTTGTATCGAAGCAGAAGTTCAGAAGTGCAAAAGTAATTCCCAAGCGAAATAATCGTCACATTGTCCTCATAGCCAGTGACCGCGAGTCCTCCTTTCGCTGATGATTCTGAATGCTTCTTAGATTAATCATAGAAAATTTCTCCCATTTAATAGATGCGGACACTCCTTTCAAAAGTACTTAGAATAAAAGCCTCTGCACGACCATGGCACGAAGACGGACGACTTTACCCATGCAAGACGATTTGCGTATATTCGATTAATTCAATAATAGGCGAACATCTCTATATCTCCATGTCCATGTCGCATAATCTGGAAGCATATCAAGTAAATATATGCTTCTAGCTCCATTGCATAACATGGAACTATGCACATCACTTAGACGCAAAAACCCAGTTGGTATGGTAGCAATGATTGACAGAAGGATCACTGACACCGAATGAGCATGTTGCAAACATAATTGATTTAACTGCGCACACAACGCTCGTGAGTCGCGAATTGATCTCGGACCGCGCGAACTGCATTTTCTCTATTTGGACTGTCAGAATTTGCAGCTAAGTCGTGCGTGCGTGCATGCGTCCGTCGACAACAGACGCGACGTTGTCGCTGTTGTCATCGTGCGTCGTTTTGGTGGCTGCAGAAGAGCTGACACACAAGGAGATTTATTTATTGCATATGGCGCACATTGTCAATTTGTATAAATTAAGTTTTATGTTTGATGCCCGTCAAAGTATCTCCATTAAGTCTGACCGGCTTTTTGAAAGATAAATTTTCCCATTCCCTCTGAAGATTAGCTATATATGTACCTATTTGGAGCGGATCTTTTGATTCTGCCAAGTACGTAGATCGTAATGAATGGCGTAGTATTTTTGCCGGGTATATACTTTTTTAAGTGCAATGGAGAAAGATCTTTAAATTTATTATATTGACTTAAAATTTAGTGCCCTAATTTATGTTGTTAATTTAGTCATTATTTCCATGTTATCTTTGGATGTAAATGTATCATTTTATACACATGGAGTACTATTAAATTTTTTTAATTTTCTTTTTCTTTTCAGGACTCATTTACAGGAACATTCATTTGATGTAAATTATAAGTGAGTATTTATTTGTTTATATTTTTTAATAGATTTCAAAAGCATTTGATGTCTAAGATTTATGCAAACAATTCTCTATAGAAATTCCGGCCACAAAGATTGAGGGAAGCATGTTCCACAATTACATTTTTGACCTCAACGAATAAATAAAAGCAACGAATTTCAAATCTTAAAAAAAACATTCGCAGTGTAAACCAGGCAGTTCATTCTGAGCGTATCCTTATAAAAATCAGTTCTGTTTTCCGAACACTTACTAATAATAATTGGGAAGATTCCTCATACGTCAGAAAAATGAAAAAGGGATAAAACATATAGGTATCTAATAGACTTTTCACACCAAACCCAAAACCGGGTTTTCGGCAAAAAGTTTTCAAAAACTCTAAAAGCGTTCACACTGAACATTTACAAGTTTTCGTTTGACATTTCACAAACACCAACTCATCTCCTGCAAAAAAAAACAATAACAAAACATCTCATTTACATAACACACTCACAATTTCCTTTGTCAGCAGAATTCAGCAGTTTTTTTTTTTACATTTTATTGAGGGCTGGATGTTTCAAAAGGTTTGTTTGTTTAGTTCAACTTTGAATTTCAATTAGTTTTCGAGAGGTTTTATATAAAACTTGTGGTTTATCAAAAATGTATGGTAAAACTTGAGTTTTCGATTAGGTTTTCCGCCAAAACCGATAATTTCCCGAAAACCGCGTTTTGGGCTTGGTGTGAAAAGGCTATAAGGTAATAAATGGCGAAGGTTGTCAAAATTGAAAGAAAAAATAGAAACAAAAACAAATCATTGAAATTGTAAATACAAGTAAAGGGATATACTGGACCCGCCATTTTTCTTGATTTTAACAGATGCGCAGAACTGAATAAGAATTAAAACGCTACTGATATTACTTTTAATAGGTCTGTTCGCGCACTTGTCCAAAACTGCCAGATTCTACCAGATTTATTTTTTTTATTTGAACTTTGACAGTCTTTCGGGCTAAAAATGGTAGAAATGTGTAGGTTTTGGAAGTAAACGAACAAGGTTAATGTGTGTATCTGGCTTTTTCAGAAATAATCTCTGTCTTTATCTTTCTAATTTGAGAAAACAATGCAATACCAACAAATATTATTACATATTTGGTCTGTTTGGTAACGTGAAATTTCTTGCGAATTTGCACAAATTTTCACAAAATATCACAATTTTCTGTCAAAACCCATAGAAAAAAAACTCGGTTTTGGGAAATTTGTAGAAAAAAAACAGGCATCTTATGTACAAGGCAAAATAACAGTGTTTGCTGTTCGCCCATTTGTGTTTGTTCTGCTCCTCAACAAAAGCTGTCAAACTACTTTTTTCTGTTGTTTGCTTGTTTCACACTTACGTAAGACGGAAAATTCGAATTATTTTAAGTAAGCGTTCGGAAAGCAGAACTGATATTATAAGGCTACAGTCAGAATGTGATTAATATTATTATAAAATACAAAAATGGAGTGAATTCTCATTTTTACTGCAGCTATTCGATTTTTGATCAAAATGTATCTTGTAAACATTCCGTTGTTTGTTCGTAAAAAATCGAATACAATGAAAACGTGCAGTGCATTCTCGTGTGAACTAGTGCTTACTCTAAATAACAAATCTTTATTTTAATCGAAATTTTACCAACCACAAAAAAAAAATCAATATAAAGGTTTGCAAAAAGGCACTCTTACTCTACACAAACAATTGAACAAGTCATAAATCATCTTGAACCATCTCAAAAGATGCTTTAGATAAAATCTATGGTCGGATGTTTTGTTCCATCCATCATATATATACGAATACAGTAAATTTTTCTTTTAACTGAGAACAGAGATAAAACCAAGTCACGAGGGAAAAGAAATATTTATGTACCTTTACCTATACTCAGCCTCTTAAAGTTTTATACTAAGTTCAATACCTATAACCTACCATATTTTCACAAGGACATCTTGAAACAAGGATCAGTTTACACACATACATACATATATACATATCTATGTATAGGTATGTCCATAAAATTTTATGTTTCCCAGAATACAACAAAAAAAGAAAACAAAATCGTTTCCACTTTCCATCCATTCTCTGAATTTGAAGTACAGTATAACCACACTTAAATTGTATGTAACATCCTAGCCCTCAACTCGTACATATACTATACATATACTATATATACATACATGTAGGAATGGAACGTGTATCTATTTGTTTTAGCCAGGACAGGCCAAAATATATGTACATATATGTACAATTCTAGACTTACTTATGCTGTGGTGTCACGCGCAAAGCATAATGTTGACACAAAAATGAACGAGTAACTGAATCGCGTTCTGTTTACAAATGAAGTAGAAACAAAAAAAAAAAAAACATATCAACAAATTAGTCTTGTGTATAATTTCGAACAAATTCTCGTAACTTGTATCCTTCTCTTTTGTGAAGGATTCAAATCCTTCAAAAGTGTATATAAAATAAAATGCACGACTGGGTCGTACGAACTTCCTCTTATGTGTGATCCCACTGTGATTTTAAAGTCTGAATAGTTTACATCTGATTTTAAAAGAAATATTGGTTGAGTGAGGGCATGGAAAATGACAATGGACATAAGTAAAAAAAGACAGTTTATTTGTCTACCTGTTTCGGACGGAAAAATTTGCTTTTTTTTTAAATGCACTGGGGCGTATACGTACTTTTTCATAGATAGAAACCCGTGACTTAATGGTAAGTGCGTAAGATTGTTACGCCGAAGATCTTGGGTCCGATTCTTAGCTTATGCCACCTAAAAACAGAAATATTTTCCATGGGTTATTGCCTCTTGCGAGGAATTGACAAATCCTCCAAGAGTATCACTTGTCATGAAAAAGAGGGATTCTTATCCTAGCCAATCGGATTCGCCAATAAATTGTGGGTCCCCTTACTAGGCCCTGTTGGTTCTACATGAGCTGTCTCGTCACCCAATTTATTTATTCATAATATGCCATAGGTTGGAACTTGATCTATTGTTGCAATTGACAATGTTGTTTTATAAAATTTAAAACAAAGTAAATTGAATCAATAAGTTTTTCAAAAATTTTATTTACTCAATATTTATTTTTATTTTTTCCCTGAATTTAGCAGCATTGAGTAAGGCTTCAGCTGATGTAGAAGGTCCATTTTTTGGAAAAAATGTTATAAATTCATTGCTTGGAGGTTCTTCAAAATAAAAAAGAATGGGAACAAAATTAAAATTTATTTGTACTACCCTTCTCAAATAAAATATGAAATTAAACCCGTGCGAAGCCGGGTGGGCCAACAAGTTAACAGTAAATTGATTAAACAACCTCTGCAATTATTTTCACACCAACGCAATGTATAGCAACTGATTTCTTAAATAAATCTCAATTTATGAGAGAAAAAATTTGAAAATCGTTGGTGTGGTTTTTGAAAAAAAAAAATAATTTTTTATATACATATAACATTTTGTAAACATTTTTAAGAAACAAAATTGGTTTCCATTTTTCACATTTGTTAACATTTATTAATGCGAAATTAAAAAATAATTAAAAAAAAAGCCATCTACCCATTTTCAAAATATGGAATTTTCAAAAAACAATTTTGAAATTTTTTTTTTTAAATCCAAAATTGTTTTTTTGAAAATTTTGATATACAATATTGTTCAACGTTATCAGAAGTTCTGGTGTAAAATATTTCATATTATATTAAATATTAAACAGATAATGATAGCGAAAACCCAAAAACTGGTTCTATGGTTTTATTTTTAATCGATAGATCAAAAAAAAAGATTAAAAAATGTGTCGGAAAAATGCCCAAAAAACGCTAAAATTATAGGTGTAGAACCAGGGCTTATAGTGACTTACAACCCTCAACCATTCCTGTCTGCGTGTTATTGGCAGGAATGGATTGGACCTACAATTTTCTGCGGAATATATGAACGGTTAAGATGAGAAGAAGTTTTACATGGCAAGATATACTTTTGGAGGATTTGTCAATTCCTCGCAAGAGGCAGAAGCCCGTGAGAAACATTTCTGTTTTAAGGTGGCATAAGCTGGGAATCCAATCCAACCCAAGGCCATCGACATAACACCACGCGGCTACAACAACATACGGACTTAATCGCATTGAATGTTGCAACATTATTTTTTGAAAGCTTAATTATGTCAATAACCGAAAGATCACGTTCGTTAATTCTTAAATTTTACCCTCTGACAACAATGTTCTAAAAATGGCTAAAAAATTTTATTACATATTACAAATTATTTAAAAAAAAAAGCTACAATGATTTTAAATTTTTTTGTCCTAATGAATATAGTTTCATTAAGGAAATCAGATGTACATACATATATATTGGGTTTTATATTAATTTTAATTTATTTCAAATATCAAAACTAAAGATTCCAAGTAACCCATAACTTCCCTTTATAACAAGCTAACTTTTTTATGATCGCATACAAAAAGTATACTAAAACACAGAACCATTCACTTGAAATCCTTAGACATACCTGCTATACTAAAACCCACTCTCACTGTAGCACTTTCACTATTAAGCTGCTGATGTTATAAATCAACGGATTCAAGAAGCACTTATATACTCACTCCCATCTGCACCCTATAATTTAACCTTGGAATTGTGGAAGATATACACCCCAAAAAAAAAAAAAGATACAAAAATTAAAGATAATTCTCTATTCCTACTAACCCACATAAATTTTATTCTGACGTGTTCCAATGCTTACGTGTTTTTTTGCAGGAATTGTGTTTTTATTTTTCTTGTTTTCTCGTTTGTTATATTGTAACTTGTATTTGAGTATCTATTTTTTTCTCTTGCTACAATTTGTACATTGTACCATACACTCAACAAAATATAATATGTTCCTATATTGTTCGTGAGAATCCGGATGTTTTTGTTTGTATGTATTTATATTTACTGTTTTCTTCTGTTAATAAATTAATGAAACATTTAGGTTGAAAAAGCTTTTATAATCTGAATCAAGAACTCAAGCGCCACTGTAACAAATATTTAGTAATTTTTTTGTTTTAAGAATCAAACAATCTAAATTTTAAAAACTATTTGAAATTTTGAACTTTTTTTTTCAAAAATAACAAAGATTAACGATTTTTTTACTTTCAAATTCATCTCAAAATTTGATTACTTTAATAACAGTGCCTATCTTTATTATATGTACAAAAGTTGTTAAAATTTAATTTTTCTAACGAAATTCTGAAATGGATAGTTTCCGCTTAAACAAAAATCTAAATACTCAACGAATTTGGTAAGTTAACCATTTATGGACAGAATAGATATTTCTGATAGATGAGTGCTTCTGACACTATCCAAACAGAGAAGGCGTATTGTCACCCCCTATGTTTTGATAGTTACAGTGTATTTCCATAGTGTTTAGGTACTTTGATTTTGATAGATTTTTGACAACTGAAAGTTAAAGTTAATCCTACACTGAAAAACAACTTATGAGTTCAGACGGCTTCAATTTATTTGCAGGATTAACCTAACTCTGGTTTAACTCAAAGTCAACTCAGGCACTATAAAGCTGGTTAATAGCGAGAAAATAAAACCCTAGGTGGCCTTAATAATATAATTTCACTGCATCATTTAATAAAATAATATTTGTTGTTTTTAACTTTTAACTTCTTGACTAAAATGTCGAAATTTCGTGGAATTTTGTACTATTCTTTTCTTTTGTGTATTTCGTGCCAGCTAAAAATGTCTTGCCTAATCACACATTTGGATTGGGCCCATGCCCGCTGCCCCCCTCTGATCGAAATTTTGGGTATGGTCTTGATCTGCATGAGACAAATTTAGTATATAAATTATTTGCATCTATTTTTATTTCTTTGAATTTTATTTTTAAAGAAAGTGGTCGAGATTGATTGAAGATGACTTTATTATATAAATAAATATCGCTTAAGGGAAACCCTAAGGTTAAAAATAAAAATATATTATTATATAAAAATAATAATTATTGCAGGTACATATAATAATTCAAGTTTATTTTGGTTTGTATTCATTTAATTTGATTTGTACATTTAGTATCAGAGAATTAATTAGAGAAATGTGTTTTTATTTTTTTTATTTTCTGAATGATTATATAATTTGTTTTTACTTGCAATTATATATTTAGTATTTTGTGATTCATTTCATTTATCTTCCAATGGAAAAAATAAAACAATTTTTGAGTCGCATTTTTAATATGCATTGTTTTGATTTTGTTCAAATGCAAACAATCTTTTTCTAGACTTCGTACAACATACACGAAAGCTTTATATCTGCTTATTTTTGACCGGTATCTAAGTGATTCTTATAAAATCTTTTTATTTTTTTGTACGGCTGCAATAGAAAACTCTTTTGTTTTATTTAATTTATTTAAATTCTTAGTTAATTTTCCTCAATTGTGTTTATTTTATTCGCCCTATTGTTTTGGTGCAATACAATTGGCTCATAGATTTTACACTTCATATAACTTATTTTGTGATGAGTGATAAAAATAATGGCGCAACATCGTAACATCATCGCTTAAACATCGTACTAAATCGTTTAAAATTTTGCGCCAATATGTTTATTTAATACATGATATTTTTTGAGTTCTAAAAAGATATGTGAAAAGTTTAAAATTAGTAAATCTTACTTCTATAATCGAGATAATAGAATATAAAAAACTTCAAATTTCATAAATCTTAAATAATGGAAGAGTAAGTGTCATGAGAATATGAAGATTTGATTTTAACGGTAAATATTTGTACCTGCTCTTTTTGAACATAAACATGAATAAATATATGGAAGACATCAATCAACGCTAAGAACGTTCTAAAATAAAATGCATCACTGTGTCGAACGAACTTATTCTTATATACATATTATAGTCCAGTCAATGAAGCCAAAAAAACAACCAAATTCGGAAATAATCGCCGGAAAGCTGGATTTTGGTATTCTTATGAAACTGTCAAAAGTCCCAATCGATATGAGCGCCGCTAACAATTTTACGGAGGTTGAAAGCCCCACAAAACTTACCAAATGGTAAGTTGTACAAAAAAAGTGTCAGAGACTAATTTGTAGCTTGAAATATTTCCTACAAAAAAGATTAACATACCTTTTTGAAGTAAAACTTCTTTTGCGGCATGGGGGTAAAAAATTTTTCTATGGAGCTGTCAGTGACATGTCAAACCGACATACAAATTCCCGCCACGATTTACAAAATTCAGCGTCACGATTTTGCAACGGTTCTGAGTTTCAAATCGGGTGCTCTGAGTGGTAGGGCTTGAAAAATACTTGCCCTGTTGTCGTGAAAGAAGTTTTACTTCTAGCGCGTGTACATAAGTACGCACACTCTTTTTTATTTATTGTTGGTACATTATATGGACATGATTTTAAGATATCGGTGGGAGGGGCACTTTAAAAAAAACTTTTTAAAATAGGAAATGAATAAAAAAAACACAATGGTAATACTTACAATATTATGTTATAGCTTATCTTAAAGCCAGAAATTCATTCTTTATCTATGTTTTTAAATGAAGTTATTTTAATGTGTAGTTTCTGAATAAATGATTTTTAAACTCAAAATTTTAAAAATATAATTTGAAAAAAAAAAAAATAATTTTTTTTTCAAAATTTTTCGTTATTAAGTACTAATTTATAGTTTTCGATACTCTTATTATTTTCAGTCGAACGCTAAAAACCAGATGGCTGTAAGTCATTTAGTTTTTGAGAAAATTGAAAATTATCAAAATTATTATTATTATTTTTTTTCAAATTTTATTTTTAAAATTTTGAGTTTAAAAATCATTTATTCAAAAACTAAGCATTAAAAAAACTTCATTTAAAAACATACATAAACAATGAATGGCTTTAAGATAAGCTATAACATAATACTGTAAGTGTTGCCATTGTGTTTTTATATTCATTTTCTATTTAAAATTTTTTTTTTAATGTGCCCCTCCCACCTAAAGGGGTGGATAAATAAAGTGGAACGATATCTTAAAATCATGTCCATATAATGTTCCAACAATAATTAAAAAATTGATGCTTTTATCACAAAATGCACAATTTTGGAATTAAGTCGCCCAACTACATAGAAAAGTAAAACCCTTAACTCTTCTGATTGGTTTATTTCAAAAACCGTTATTTGTATGAAAAAATTATGTTTTACTTTTTGGTAGGAAATATTCCAAGCTACAAATTAGTCTTTAACACTTTTTTTGTATAACTTACCATTTGGGAGTTATTCTTTAAAAACCATTTTGGGGGGCCTTTAACCCCCCGTAAAATTGTTAACGGCGGTCATATCGATGGGGACTTTTGACAATTTCTTAAGAACACAATAAGGAAGCTATATACCAAAATCCAGATTTCCGGCGATTTTTTCCGTGTCAAATGCTTCATTGACTGGACTTATAGTTAATTTTATCTGTCCCCTGAACCTATCTTTTACCAATGTCGTCTGTCAATAACTTTATCAGAAATATTTTGTTGATAATTTGAAATTTATAATATAAATTGTGTTGAGCAATTACATTTATTTAATTAAACAGAATCTGTTAATTTAATGAATGCAGCCATTTTATTGTTGATAATATTTATAAAAAAAAAAACAAACAATTGGAAAACATTCCGCTCAATAAAAATAAAAATCAATCATTCGACCAGGCCATTGCAAAATGTAATGCAATATTTTATAAATTCTTTAGTAAAATCAATATTTTATGTATGCGTATGTACGTTATTATTTGTTCGTTTACAAATATTAAAACTTTGCAATTTATGTGAATTACTGATTTATTTCCCATTTAATTTATATACATACATAATATGTATGTATGTATATATAAACATATGAACAAAAATAATTATAATGGTTTCCACTTCATTAAGATAATTGTAGGCCATGTATGGAGATTTAAAATTTATTCTATAGATAAAAAAAAAATATTTTGATTCATTTCCATCAAATATGATATGACCTACATCAACATGGTTTCCGAATTAAATTAAAATTGTTTGCGGATGTTAATTTGTAGCAAACTTTTTTGTATTTGTTATAATGAAAAAAGAGGATTATCTGATTTATAAACATATTGTTTAATTTTTTGGCTAACGAAAGGCAAATTACCAATGACCTTTTATTACAAAAAAGTACGTATACGCCATGGTGACCTAATTCAATTATAAAATAATAATAATAATACTTATAATAATAGTTACTAATAATAATACTTATAATAATACTAATAATAATACTAATAATATTGAAGTAAACTTGAATTCGGTCGAGCGTGCGTTCACAGGCCAAATATATTGATTTTTCGATATGTATTTATAAGTATGTATGACGTATGTGTCATATAACAAAATTTTACTGCAAAGCCGTCTCGTTCGGTAAGTTGTTCAGAATGACAAAATGTTTTTATATTATATATTTCTTCAAATGAGAAATTTGTATATTTGAATAAATAAATAATATCATCGACAAGTGATACATTTGTATTGGAAAATACCTTTGCTTGGTTATTGTCGATTCTCTTAAATTAAAAAGGACAGAAATTAGGAGTAAGATAGTTTTGACATTTCATAACCACACTTATGGTTTTTTCTACATTTAGCCAATACTTGCCCTATAGAGAGCAAGAAACATGGCATTGTTGTCGTTTAAGTTCCAGCTACTTAAATAAACTTCTACAGCTGTGGTTTACTAAATTTAACCTAAAATCTATTCGATTCGAAATTGTTAAAAAGTACCGAATAAAATCTTTAGAATAAATACGATGTAGAAGATATTATGTGGTTTAGATGTTACAACCTTTCACACTTAACGAGCAGCATTGTATGTTTTTTTTTTGGTGGCTTTCCGAAATCACAATATTTAGTGAAGTCAATTGGTCCCCAAGTCCTATTTAAGGCAGTTGAGTTTTTTTTGTGGGGATTTGTAAAGAGTCGAGAGAAATCCTGAAACAGTGGAGCATTTAAAAATTACGTTAAAACGATTGAGTTATGATAAAGACCAAGAGAAGGCCTTATTTTTCATAATAATTAGGAAAATAAATACTTTATATTTATGAAAATGCCTCTATTTTGAATTAAATGAAATTGAACCAAATAGTCGATAAATACAAAACTTTAAACGAGCGAGCCTAGTGGCTTGGCCCAGCCCAGAATCCATTCGGATTCTTAATAATTCGGAAATTAAGGAGACAAATTAGTTCCTGGTAGAAAATTAAAAATCTTATAAAATCATTGGAATCATTTTTAGTTCTGCAACAGGTTGTAGCAGATTATTTGGAAAAGTCTTCAAATTTTATATCCTGTTGGAGATTTAATTTCCCATCACTAGCGTTCTACGTTTAAAATCTAGAAAACGGCTGATTTGAAACGTAATTTATCTGTCTGTCATTAAAATCATTTTCAGTTCTGCAATTGGCTGTTCGATGATCAAATTAGATAATTGTAACAGATTAATTGGAAAAGTCTCCAAATTTTGTGTCTTGTTGGAGATTTAATTTCACATTACTAGCATACTAGATTTAAATCCTAGAAAGCGGTTGATGTGAAACGTAATTTGTCTGTGGTTTCATACACGACAGCGAAATGCTTAAGGAAACCACAGCTAAATAATACCCATTGAAAGTCACAGTACCTACACATATATTAAAGGTAATTTAATTAGCGTTTTCATTTTAATTTAATAGGGCTTTCGTTCAAATGTTAAATATGCGCTCTATAAAACCAATTAAATGTTTTATTTTTGAATTATTTATTCACTTTCCAAGTTCTTAGAAATAAAAGGTCGTATTAATAAACGTTGTCTAACTTTGGACAGCCGTCCAAGTTATAGATAAACATTTGTAATTGAGGTTTAAGAGCTATCTATAACTTAGACAATGGACTCGGTTGTCTAAACCTTGCCTAATGTAACATTTTATTTAATAAAATAAAGCATATTTTCACATATTTTAAACTATTTGATCTATTTAGACACTGTTTAACTAGTAAAATATCTAATAAATACGCCAGAAATAGTCTACTTTAAAAATTCTTCCTCAAAACTAACAAACTATTTTTTTTTATGAAAAAAAAAACAAATTTCCATTATTCAAGGTAGACTGTCCTTGATCTGAAGAACTATAAATTACAACTCATTTAATGTCAAATTTTTTGATAAGTAACGCTTACGTTTCTCATAAAATTATGTACATACAAATATAAATGTTGGTATCTATTAAAATCTAAATATAAATATATATTAAATAATAAAATGGCAAATAAATTTATTTCCACATCAATTTTGCCGCTGTCAACCTTAACCTATACCAGACAACTTATAAATTCCAAAAGTCCCTTTTTATATGTAAATCTCATTCATTCAAATGTTTCTCTATCTCACATAGAACAGAATTATTTATTACCTAATTTCTGGAACAAAATCAAAATCTTTTTTAGCCCCAGCCAAATTGCCTTCCCCGCACAATCATCATTTTGTCAGGCAACGCAACACAAGCGTGTATATTTTAATTTACTACTAGCCAAATTCTTCTGTCGCCACCATGATCGTCGTCCGTCTTTGCGCTTAAATTAGTAGAGACAATAAATTTTAAACCATTCTCATAAAGTGTTTTTCACATCTATCGAAATAGCAGACAGAATATTAGGAATTCAAGGTGAATCCATTACACAGTCAAGTGGAAAAGCTAGGTTGGCATGATGGTTGACACAACATCATCATCCCAGCTGGAGTATTCTCAAAATAAAACAACAACACAAAAAAAAAAAAAAAAAAAAAAAAAAAACAGAACTGTCATTATTTGGAATCCAAAATTAAATACCCATCGTCATTGACTAATCTAAGAGTATTTACGAAGCCAACATCTTCGTCGGTTGCTCGGTGACGATGATGCCACCATGTCCCTGACCTAAGTTCAGCTGAATTCGATTGATCTCACTGACTCAACTGCCTGCCTACATCCAACCAACATCAGAAGGGAGGCACTCCAGTCGGATAGTAGCTCAGCTGGAGTGGATGCCAATTGCATTGGTCATACTTTACCTCAGAGATGCAGTAAAAGATTTATCTGCGGTTTATTCCGAAGAAGACATTGACAACACTCCATGTTTATACGTGTACACTAACTTGTCATTCTGTGAAGTTGGCAGGATCATTGGCAAGAGTCTGCCTCCAATGGCTGAGTCATTCAAAATTCTCCATGGTAATAAATTATGTCTCAAGTACCTGCCAGCTGGAGAACGATGATGCACTGAGCTTTAAATAGTGCAGCAAAAATATCTACTATACTCCCTCCTTAGATGCACTGACGGAAAATTGTATTTCAGAGGTGGTCGATTGGGAAGGTGCAGGAGGAGGGGATACAATTATCTAACTAAGATAACGGTACTATAGTAGAGGCGGCATCAAGTTGATGGCTCATTTACTTAATTAGAACAACGAATATTTAATTTGATGTTAAATGTATTATAATACCCGATATGATGGACTGACTATGATGATGATGATGATGGTGATGATGAAGGTGACGATACTCTGGGGATATGGATATGAGAGAAAATTGGATTGTTGAAACGGAAGATACTCTTAGATGTCATCAGTGTGTGGGCGTTGGATCAAAACAATAATTATGCAAATCATTTTTTTTTGTTCAACTTAGCCTCACTCAACTCTGAAAAAGGTGTTAAGTGGAATTTGAAATTAAGAAGGTATCTATATAGAACCTGATTATTATAAAGACACACGAGATTTTTTAATCGATAAAATTATATAGTTAGATTAGCATTGAAATAGCTTATTCCCACGAGTTATAAGCGATATGTTTCCTAATCTATAGACTATATTTTGGCCTAATTTCGAAAAATTTTAGTCGGAACGCATTGCAAGGGTTCATTAGGAAATAATACTTTTTTTAATGTTAATTTAAATCACATATACAGCCACTCTATGTGCCCGATCGACGTGTTTCCTTGGACAACAGTTCCTTAGGTGGACAGCTTTTTGAGTTCAAAGTTTTTGAGCCCTTTTCTCGAATAATCTCTTCCGCTAACCCTTACACACAGTTTTCTTTTTTTTTTTTTTTTAAGCCAGAAATTTTGTATTTCTGGATTTTTCTTCAAACAAAATTTTTCTAAGGATTTTTGTTCAATTTCTGAAAATGCAAGAAATTCTTGAAAAAGGTTGTCAGAAAATGTTTGTTTTTTTTCTGCGCGCATAATTTAATTCATCAAAAACTCAGCGCTGTCTATTTGAAGTGTGATTTGGTTGATGCGCGGTTGTACTGTTTAGATCTTATTTTCTTGTATGGACGAACCAACGAGAAAAAAAAAATTCGATGCACTTTAGCGGGTTTGATTGCGGTGCGTTTAATGTAGTTCTATTTTAGTTCTATTGTAGTTCTTATTTGTTGTTTGATAACGAGCAAAACTTTTTATTTAATTGGTGATATCGCACCCTTAGAATGAGGAAATTGGATGAAAGTGACCTAACTAAAAAATTCGGCATCTTTTTTACAACCTAGTTTTAGAGTTCATTTCGCTTTAAAAGGTCATTTTATTGAAAAATCAGAAGTTACAGAAATTTTGAGTTAGGTCACTTTCATTCTAAGGGTGCGATATGGTCATGGGCGAAATAAACATTAAAAGCGTCATTTGCGACGAATACAATAAATGTTATGTGAGCGAAATGTCAAAATGGACGATTGTTCGTTCATTTGTCAGTCGTTGGTCGCTCTCATGTGAATAGTCCTTAACAGATGAAACAGTTAACAATTGTAACAACAAAGTTGGGCGCCAATTAAAGCGTGGTGTTCCGCTTACTCTATTTTGTGTGTGTTTTTGTCTATTGCGTATAGTGTCCAGCAGTAGATGAAAATCTTCCCAATATCAATTGTTGGCAAAGCCAAGCTACCGTCTGTGACGTTCAACTTGTCTATAGTTTAGTGATCGTAGATAGTTTCCATTTTTTTGTGGAATAGCCACACATAATTTTCAGAGTGCAGCAATCGGTTCGGACTGTTAAAGGTAAATCAAGATAATCTATATATCTCTGGTTTAAAGATTAATCTAAACATATTAAAAACAAGAAAGTATCAAATTTGTTTTTGTCTTTAACCTTGCTTTTCTTCACGTTTGTATATCTTCAACCTTAATATCCTTAATTATATTAGCTGTAGGCCTGTAGCTCATTGTCACGAACAATAATTATGTGCGCACGTTTCTTAAATCAGTGTTATTGATACTCATATATACTTCTATTTAAAACCCATTCAAACCTACTTATCTTGCATACATATACAACTATCTGAAAGTCTTCATCTCACTTTTTCAAATTAGCTGAAGAAGTGATTATACTCGTACTAATAAAATTAAAAAAAAAATGTGCATTAAAATAGCTTCTCAAAAATCGATTTAAAGTTCAACCAACATGGGGGAATATTATATCTTTTCCTCTCAGTTTCCGGTTGCCATATTGGATATCAAAACATAAAATCCCCTTTCGATGACGTTCCAGTGGGATGTTTTAAATTTCACATTAAAGTTGTTGACGAGAGAAATTCGAGCGCGTGGGTTTACTGTGGGTAGGAAGGAGGTCTTGTTGAAGTTGAAGCAGCAAAGTGCTTGACATTGTGCATAAGGCTACGTTATGTCAGGATGTTTGGTCGGGTGGGTGGTTGGTAAACTGGTAAATTCCATCAAATATCACATGTTTTAAATTCTTTAAATTTGTATTTCGATAAAGTGTTGTTATCGATTTTTTTTGTCAACACGTTTTGCGCGCTCGATACAAACATACACACACACCACATACACAAAACACGGAACAAGTTATTTATAAAACTGCACGTATAAACCTTTAATGCGTATTAGAGAACTCTATATAGAGATGTCAGTTTTCATTTTCTATATTATGGCCCCCTAGTTCAATGGTAAGGGTTAAGTTATGCCACTTATTCGCAAATTTCACGCTCAAGCTACATAAGATGATGATTTGATGATGGTGGTGTATGGTGGTGTGGTAGAAAAGTGGTGGCGCTTTTGTAAATCACTGAAATTAAAATGCCATTAAATGAAACAGGGTGAGCTAACGCGCTTTTCTATCCTATAAAAGGTTCAAGTTCAAATTTAATGTTAAACCAGCATAGGAATCTACATCGCTTTGGTGGTGAGAAAAATTTAATTATGTACATTTACTTTATGGCTTTATGAACGTATAATTTAGCGGCTTACTCGAGAGCAGGTTGATCCCTGATGCCAGTGGCTGTTTTTTTTTTTGTGTGTTGCTTGTCAGGGAAACAAAAGAGCCTTTTGTGGCCTATTTGTTGGATTAGTTTATCGTTTATTTTAGGTTTTTTTTTTAGATGTAATCTTCAGGAATTAAGCTTTGTGAAAGAAAACTTGGATTACTTGTTTAAGCTTATATTAAGTTAATTAGAAGCCACCATAGATTAAAGAAAAGAAAGGTAAACAAATAAATTGTATTTATATGGCATATTTAGTATTTTTAGTTTTTTTTTTTTTTAAATTATAATTTCCTGATGGATGTGAGTGTTTCTGAGAAAATTTTATGTCACTCAGTTTCCAATGAATTCTTACAAAAATATAAGTTTTCTAAAACTTTATAGTTCGTTTTAGTTTTTTTTAACTTTGACATCATTGAAATTGTGTTTGTTGTTCTGTATAGGTGATTTCTCTTCAAAGGAAATTTTTTCTAGTTTATTTATTTAACATTTCAAATGAAAATTCTTAGAAAAAAAAAGCTTTTTTCATTTTATGCATGTAGTCATTTCTATTTAGATGCATTTGAAAGGATTAATTGTTCTTTTCTTAAGAATTTTTGCGATATACATTGAAAGAACTATAAAGTCTCGATATATGAGCTATCCGCATGGACGGAAAACTACCCCATCATTGCCTGAGATTTCTTTATGAAATAGCAATATATCCTTGTCTCATTTGTTCACAAATGGTAAAATCAACACTTTGTGGCAACTGATATTTCATTACATATTTTTGAAAACATAATTGGTCTGTTTGGTTTCTTTTCTAAGAAAACGGTATAAAACCTGTCAAATTTTGAAAGAAAGAGAGAATACTCTCAAAGAGGGGAAAAGTTGACAAACGAACTGAACCACTTTTTGTATAAAATGTCAATTTTATGCTCAAGACGTCAAACGGTTGAAAATCATTTTGAATCTTGTAATTTTTAAATTGTAAAATGACTTTTTATACTGAAAAATGTTGAACGAAAATGTAACGTCGGTTTTGATGGACTTATCTGAATTTGCATCCAGTGAATGTGAAGACAATATGAATTAATATTTTGTAAATTCGCAGCCGACGTCTAGTGACAGACACTGACAGCTGTGTATTTGACAATTTTTACACTCCTTATTGCACACAGAAATGTGTGTAGTAAAATTTTGCAAGTTATCCAATGGAAGAGAAATTATTTTCTATCTCGTTGCAATTTTTCTGAGTTAACAAACAGGAATTTATAATAGTTTGTGAAAATTTGTGCAATTTTGCAAGAAATTTAAAGTTACCAAACAGAGCTATTATGCATACTAAGGGTATTTAATATTCATGCAACGTCGGAAACTTTCTGACGTCTTAAAATCGTTAAGTTTGCGTAAATGTTGTGATAAACCAATCATCTAATTCAGCCATAATGTCAAAATATCATTTAAAAAAAATTTTACAACGTTTACCATTTTCATTTACGATGTTTACGCGTCACAAATTCTTGTTGGATAGTTAGCGATTTGTTGGAAAAGATTTCTCATACAAATTTTGACAGTTCTTTAACGACGTCATAAACTTTCCGACGTTTATCACGTTTACCACGTTTACAATGGTATACTGACACGTTGCGTGAATACCATTACTGGCATTTTGTGTGATGTATTAGTCGTGTTTTGGTGAGCCAAGAAAGGCAGGATTTTTTTTAAAATGCATGGATTTTTTGAAGCTTTCTTTTATTACATCCGTTTCTTTTATCTTTCTTTTTTCGGGTCTTAAATACTACAGAACCAATTTGTTTTTTCATTTTGAAACACACTTTTATAATAAAGTTTTAATTTTGTAATTACCTTAAAGATTTCTATTTAATATTTCAACGATCCCAATTTTATGTTTTGTCTTAACGACTGCTGGACGTCAGAGTGAGTCGTTTGTGTTCGTTGTTTTTGACGTCTCTGTACTGTTTCTCACTTCCACCTCATGGCGAGAATAAGAGATGCCTTCTTTGGCCATTCTTTTTCGCCATGAATATATATGTGTATATCGCTGATATAAGCAAAGTACACAGAATCGTCAAAAAAAAATTCGTAAAGAGAAAGTCCAATGTGAACATCGTCATTGAATGGAGTTTTCTGTCTAATGTTAGTTGTCAAAAACAGATTACCTACGATTAATGTGAAGAGATAGAGTAGTTCATATAAATGATGATTTGTGGGAGAAGCGTTTGCGTGCGCATTTTCCAATCCTTTTTTTTTTGTAATTCCATTCACTGCCAATTAATGATATTTTTAATGAGTATTCCTTTTAAAACCAAAAAAACACTAATGGATTAACTGACAAATAACGCTTTAAAACAAACACTTCCCTTTTGAATTTCGTTTCCATACTAAAAACGTCAACAATAAATTGCTAGACATATACATCACTTGAAAAAATCTGATAGAAAAGTAAGTAATCTTTATTGTCATCTCCACGTGCCACTCCCATACGTGATTCTATTTAAAAAATACAAATAATCTAAAAGATTTTCTCAATCAAAATGCATTGATATAAGTGTATTAATATATAACCGCCTATCCAGAAACTTCAGTGAATTCATTCATCACACTTGTATAAATGCCACTGACAGACACTTTACCATCATATGGCAATCATATTTACTCATCTTCTAACTACATTCGTATGTTTGATTTATACGAGCACATATTCTGCTGGTTGTTCAGCACTCTGGACGAATGCAATCAAATTATTGCACTTCACATATTGTCATATAGATGTCTCTATACATCAACGATGAATGTCAGTCATTCAGGTAGTTTAAGAGAGAACATAACGTGAATAACGGTAATCACGCCTTATAGCAATTTTACTATGGATTTATAGTAGCGTTTTCAAAGAGGAGTGAGTCCTCGTGATTCAACATTCTCCTTCGATATGGAAGAGTAAATTGAGTCCAAACACATCACCATCATTGCCCCTGTGGCCCAACATGACCAGGTCACGTTGTGGATTCGTTCTGCCTAGAAATATATTGCTTCCGTCTTCTGTGAAACCTTATACACAACATAGTGTTAAATTTTAATGTCGAACCAATCTGTTTTGACTCAGTATTAATGTTCCTTCCATATTGACATGAAAAACACAAGAATTCTGTTGTTCTCAATCTAGGTGTCCACAAGAGACTTTAACATGAAAAAGGTGGAAACGCAGATAACTTTTAAACAATGGAGTAGGTAGATAGGTCATACTCGTATAAAATAGGAGAACCAAATTTATGAATGTTTATACATATGTATGTATAGTGAGTGCAGTGCTTGGAGAAAAGAGCTCCTTGCTTTGGAGGTGGCTCACGAGTCACGATTGTCGAGCACAGTATCGTGGGTGTGCACAGTTTGTCAATGCTTCCGCCTTGCTTCGAAGATATAATGATGTTTCGTCGTTTTTCTTCCGTTTAGCACACACACACATATTATGGTAATATAGGATGAAATAATGTGTGGAACAATTGTGACGCCTTGCTCTGATAATGATAACATACACAAATGTATAGTAAAGGAAATCCTAAAAGTCAAACGCCATTAAATAAAATCAAGAAAATTCAATTTCCATTAGGTAAATGTAGAAAAGAGAGAATAAATTGAAGTGCTATCTTCAGTGTTGCAGAAAGTTAGCTATATTCCATTTGGATCCGGTTCGTATAGTTTTATACACATTTTGTTTTTGCTAAAAGGTCCCCTTTTTTTGTAGCATAGTGAGATACCAGGAAATCATGCTGTGAAAAAAAAAGATTTTGACATCTGCTAATGGTTTGTTTATGGGAGAGCGTAAGGAAAGTTAGGTGCATTTGCTGAATAGAATAACAGATTTAAAGTTTTTAAATTGTTTTGAAATTAATTTCAATGTGAAATTTATTTATTGACGAAATGTGGGCATTTTTAAGAGTATGTAGGACTCACAGTGGTTGCATAGTTGGTTGGCTAAAGAAAAACTGCTTTTTGAGTTAAATGTAAATTTCTCGGAGTTAGCTAACTTCGATTTAATACTAAGTATTAATTGGGGCAAATGAGGTAATTTCGTTTGAAAATTTCCAAAATTCGATTCCAAATTATCTAATTTTCTATACAAATTCACATTTCAAAATGAGGTAAATTCAACCAAATTTGTAGGAAATTGCGTTGGATTGAAAATTACGTTAAAACTTTATGAACACCCCCAAGTGGATAGTGGAAACTCATTGGAAACCACTGAAAATGTCAAAATTCGATGCATAGAACCTATAGAAACAGAACACAACAAAAAGAAGCTATTAACTGCCAACTCAAAACTCCAAAAACTTATTTATAAACATTTTACATCGAAACTTTAATTTAGGTACTGCAATTGGTTGTCCAAACCTATAGTCTTAAGTGGGTGTGTTCAATGAACAAAGTAAGGTATGTTTCCAGTAACAAATTGAAAAGTTCTCTCGTAATTAGTGAAAGATAACGAAAGTGACAGATAACAGGAGTATTAGTGAATTTATAAGGACAATATTTAGACATATTTGTTGCAATGCGTTTATAAATAAGGAGATGTCCAACTATTTATAGACAATGCGATAACTGGACAGCACTGGTCCAAGAGTCTTCCAAGGAAATTTAAAAAAATATGCAAGATCTCGGACCTGACGCTTACTAAACAACTTTAAATTCAAGTGCAATCGGTTATACGGCAGAAACTTCACCTATGGTAACTGAATTTCCAGCGATTTTCAGTTGTTCCGAGTTGCTCACTTAACTTTAGTTGTTCGCAACATGAAGAAACTTTGAGTTAGAGTGTTTTGGAGATTTCCAGACCCTCCCAACCTCTCAAGGTTACCGTTCGCTACTTACACTCATTTGTATGGAATGTATAGAAAATCTAGTGGCTTTTAGTGCGACCACACTAACCACCAACTATTTAGGATGCATTATTTCTAAGTGTGTGTTTCTAAGAAGCCTGAATGAGTGACAAGACAAGTTTGTAGATTTAGGGGGTTGAAAGATTGGAATTTTATTTTTAGATGGCAAGAAGTGTGTGGTATTCAGAATCACCGCAAAACTGCTGGGTTTTAGACAAGAACAGGTCGGTTTGAAACTGACGTGTATCTATTTTGTATTTTTTTACGAAATAATCAAAAGCCTTTTTATTTCTATTCAAGCCTTCTTCTATAAACTTAAATGCTAAATGAACTTAAATGATCACTCATCGGCTATTCATAAATCTTTAGCAATAATTTTCAACCTTCAACTATAAAGTAGGGTCATAACAATAAACCATAAATAAAAATCTATTTCATATAAAAGTCACATACGATCAATTGAATATACATATGAAAACTATCAATAGGGTCGATCGATTCGAACTGGAACTCTGGAATTCAAGTGCACTGTCCCTTGCTTTTAGGTAGGTATGTATATTTCCCTCCGCCTATAATGTTATTGATTTCTATCAAAGCAAAAACAATGCAATTAATTCTGCACCAAAGCACACCAAGTCAATTAAAAAATACCTTTCATTTAAATTGACTCGGACAGACAGTCAATCGTTGTCGTTCGTCGACACAAATAAACAAACACATAGATTTCTTAAGTTTATCGCATTGATCTTTTAACTATATGTATATGTATTTGTATATGCGGCGCGTATATACATACATACACCATGTGCACTTGAATTCTGATTGAGTGACTGAGTGCCACCGATAATGATCTTTTTGTGCAGACATGTGGTCTACAACAACAGCTGAAACACAACAACGAACTATGCGGATCCAAATCAAAGTACCAACATTTAAATATGTGTATACACATGTACGTTGGTAGGTAATTTGAGTCTGAGCAGAGCCTTAGAAACTTGTTTTGGCAGCTACCATGCATAAAACTCTATATGCGCCATTCCGTACAGTTTGAATGGGAATGGAATTCCATACGCACTGCAGCGCGTAACCAAAGCCCATTATCTCTCGATGGTTTTCAAGTTATTTGTCACATTTGACGTTGAATTCGAAACCTAAAAGTCGTAATTACAATCAATTATGCGAAAGATACGTAGATGTTTTGACCGCAGGGTGTTTGGCCACTTCTTTGACATTGCAACAGGCATCTATACGTGTAATTTGTGTTGTATAGCCACGCGTCGTCGTTCGTATCTGATTAGTTTTCTTAATTAAATGCTAAGCGTTATGGGTTTATTGGTTAATGTTTAACTATTAACAGTAAAAAGTTAAAAAAAAATATTGAATAAGAAAAATGTTTTTTTTGTATTATTTTGTTTGAATAAATATTGGAACCGATAAATTCAAAGCAATAAGGACAGAAACAAGACTTTAATTATCAGCTTTCAATTCAAGATCAAACCTTGTTTGAATTCAAAAGAAAAAAAAATTATGAAACCTATTTTACAAGTTTAGACATTCACATTTGAATCTTTAAACAGGAGTATAGCTTTTAAGAGTTACTTTAAAATAACTAAAAGCAAAATGGCCTCAAATTAAAACATTTTTTAATATACATAAATATATAAATGTGTGTATGAATACCTATGACTACATAGGAGGAACACTAATTCACGTTTTAAGAACAAGTTAAAATTGAAAGCCAAAGCCAACCAACATTCAAATTGATTTACAGCCTGTCAGATCTGTCACTTTAAAAAGCCGGTTGCGGTTATTTAAGAATTTTCCAAAACCAATACTCCGGCTTTATACGTCAATTTGAATAAAAAACTACAAAGTACTTGTTTGACAAGTATTTTTAATCGTAAAAGCTTTTAAAATTACACAAGCCAATGGAAAAGATATGTTGTGTGTGCACATTTTCAATTAAATTAATATTAACTATGTAATTTTTTGAATAAAAAAAAATCATAAATTGCAACAAGGTGAAATAAATTCAGTAGTCATTAATACGTAAGTTCCAAATATACTGACAAACGAGAGTGTCTTTAATATAAATAAATCAATTTTCATCTATTATTACTCTCCTTTCATTTTACATTTTATATCACTTAAGTCTAATTGAAATTTTTATATAAAAAAAAAACACTTTTTTCTCAGTTGAACAAAATTACGATTTATAAAGACTTCACTTCGAGCAAAACAACTATACTTACTGGTATTGTGTGAAATATTTCTCTATAAAAAAAATGATTATGTTATTAAAACTTCGTCATAAATATTCTCTGAAGCTTAATAGTAAAATAACGTCTTTTTGTTTTCCTTTGAAAATTTTCAATCTATTAGATTCACCAATAATAAATAACTTTGACTGTTTGATACACATTTGGCGCATTCAGAAAAATGAGATCTCTGAGATTTTTCTCACTCGAAAAGTAAACAAGCGAATCCAAGATTTTTTTTCTTCAGAATTTTGACAGCAAAGATGAGGAGTTCATATAATTGAGATTGCTGAAATCTCCGAGAACTCATTTTCCTTAACATTATGTCTGTTGGTAAAAATTCGTATTTACTCTCGAATTAATCAAAAATTTATGTTTGATCTTTTCCCTTCAAATAATTGGTATGTTCAGAAAAATGAGATCTCAGAGAATTTTCTCACTCAAAAAGTGAGCAAGGGAATCCAAGATTTTTTTTCTTGAGTTTTGACAGCAAAGCTGAGAAATTTTGCTGAGGAATCCTGTTCAGGTAACTGAGATTGCTGAGATCTCCGAGATCTCATTTTCCTGAACATGACTAATATAACAATTTAAAATTGAATGTCAAAAAATTGACATTTAAACATAGTTTTTTTGGTCACGAAATAAAAAAATATTTCACATGGATTTTGATTTCACTTCGAATATCATATGCATATAACATTTATACAGCTCGATTAATTAACTTGGCTTAATCAAAGCTGAATTTAATCAGTGTTTTGTTGACTTTGATTGAAAAGATCAACATGTAAAATATTGTAGATAATTAAATACCTCCGATTTGCCAAAATTAACATAGTTTGAATGTTGGCAAGCGATAATTAAAATGGCCGCTTTCGAATGATTCCTCGATTTTGATAGATGCGCCAAACTGAACAAAAATGAAAACAAAAATTATATTTTGTCTATTTAGTAACGTGAAATTTCTTGCGAATTTACACAAATTTTCAGAAAGTTTCACAATTTCCTGTCAAAACCCATAGAAAAAAAACACAAATTTTTCGAAAAAAAAGTTACCAATCAGGTATATTGTATTGTGGACTATAACTACTGAAAGTGTAGATAACGGTTGGTTCATTCAAATAAAATTATTTCTATCTTCAAAATGTTTAAATTTTAATAATTTCGTTTTCTTTTACTTGCAGATAATACACCTACCATATATTCATGTAGTCAACCCTGCCGCAAAAATAATTACAAAAATGTGCGATTTTTCTAATTTTTTTTGATACAAGATAATATCAAACAACATCAATTACGGTTATTCAAAGAAACAAGCCGCAACATACATTTATACATAAGAGGGAAATCATCCATACATTTTCAAAAGTTTATACATAAAAACACAAAAACAAGAATATGGGCTTTTCAACAGCAGCATTAAATTTAGTCATATTAACAGTGTGTAAGTAATTTTCAAAAAAAGTTGTTTTTTTTTTGTCAAATATCGTTTTTAAGTTTTCTCATTAAATTTTATTTTAAATTAATTGAAACGATGATTAATTAAAAAAATTACATGTTAAAAAACTGGACGTAAATTAATTTCAATTTTAAAAGTTTGCTAAGAAAAATTATCTATTTTTTTCCAGTATTCACTTTTATTCATTCACAAGAACACATCCGCCCTAAACGCCGCAAGTATGCGATGTGCCCACCAAAATTTCAACGAATTGGTAACGAATGTTACGCAATCTCAGACCAACCAGCCAATTGGCTTGAAGCTCATTTTCAATGCAAAGACAAAAATAGTAAATTGGCAGAGCCAAACAAAAAATCAGATCGAAAGCTAAGAGCTTTCTTTCAGCAAGTGGATCATGGTTAGTTATATTTTTCTTTATAATATCTATACCTATAAATATTTTCTAACATATTATAATAATTGTTTATAGATACTGATGATATCTGGATTGGTGCAACTTATGATTGGAACGTAAATATTTGGCAATGGAGTATTAGTGGAAAAAATTTGACTTACGATGCTTTCAGCCGACTGGATCCCAAGTAATGTTTATTTTTAAACCTTTTTTCAATTCAAATATAAAAAAATTTAACATAAATATAACATGTTAAGCTTTGGGAATAGTTTTTTATGAGCATTTTTTGCAGAAGCAGCCAATCTCTGGAATATCATTGTGCCGTGATTAATCCAAAATTAAAATACAGGTAAGCCAATTTTTGATGTGTCTAATCGAATTCACCTACATTGTTCATATACAAGAACACAAACAACAGAAACATTGTAAATTAAAAAAATGTTGATTTTAAAGTGGAACCATGCGGTATTCCACTCAAACAAAGTCAATGCAGGTTTGTAAATACATATGTAGATTTTCATCGCTGTCACAATGACACCTTTTTCTGCATGTACATTGTACACCATTAATTTCTATTTGATATGCACTTTAAGATTGACAATAAGAATCTCACACTTTTTTTAACACTCCTTTTACTTCAATTGACATTTGTGTTTAATTTAATACAATTCAATGATGGGCCTTTTGGCCTTCAAACCGCAACGTAGCTTGTAGACACGATAGGGAAAGTCACTTCCCTTTTCATTGAAAATGCACAAAGCATACCTAATTAAAAAGTAAATTTTGAAAACATTTTAGATACACTACACGCACAAACATACATATGTAGTACATACCTACCGCTTTTTATGTCCATTCACCATTTAAATTAGCAAATAAATTTTTCATTCCAATCAACATTTGAATTAATCGTTTTGATTTTCTTTTATTTTTCTCAACTTATAGATGGTCAGCACGTCCCTGCGTTGACAAGCATCGTTACATATGCCAACACAAAATGCCAACAGTTAGTGATAAGAATCGTTTAAAAATCTACAATCGTTGGAACCAAACTTTTCCACATCAACTGGCCAATGAAGTGGAATTGGAAGTAATTGAAAGGAAAACAAAAGATGGCAAAAGGTGAGTGAGAAATTATTCTTGATGTTTGTAGGGGAGACCGGGGAGAAAAATAACTTTTTTTACTTTTGAGGTTCCTGCTATTTCGTTTGTACGAATAACAGAAAACGAAATATGCCACCTTGACTTTTTTTTCCTATTTTTTCATTCTTTTTAATGTGGCATTTGCACAATATCTCACGACCAATCGACAACAACTGGCTAGTAAGTAGAAGAGTTAAGTTGTTTACAAAACTGCATACAAAAAAATGCTTCAACACATTTACTGAGGCTTGTTACTTTCATGACGTGTTACTTTTGTCCCGGTCTCCCCAATAGCATAGAAGCTAGATCAGTTTATATTTTTAGACTTTTGACTTTAGAGATGACTTCACTTTTTGAAAATTAATTTTCTAACTCAAAGTCAAAGTCTTACAAAACTCGAGTTTTTGAGAAAATTGAAAGTTACAAAATCTACTTTACTACTTATTTAGTGGACATAGGATTTTTAGAGCAATTTAAACCAAAGGTTGATTTGAGCAATTTATTTAACAAATTTTATTCTCTCTATTTTCTTCCCGATTTTCCTGAAGTTCGTACAGCGTTTAATCGTTACAATAGTAGTAAAAATTTTTTTAGTGCTTTCTCATTATCAACAAATTATAACAGCGTGTGAATTTTCTTAGAGTCTTCCTCATAGTTTCTTTTTGTGAATTTGCATTTTCTGTGTCATTTCTTCTCTATTCTTCGAAAAATTTAAGTTTTAGTCGGCCCTATCATGAATTCCATCGTAATCGGAAAATTTTCCGAATCCCGAAAAAAACTATCACCGAATCCGTTCGTAATGACTATTTGTATGACATTTTCCACTACGATGGAATCTGTGATAGTTTTTTTCGGTATTCGTAACAAGTTTCCGATTACGATGGAATTCATGATAGGGCTGAGTGATTGTCTGTTCAAAAAAAGTTGTGAAAAGGATCTAAACTATCATTTTACTGAAAGTCTTACCGTACAGTTTTAAACTGGATTAAAATCGACAGAATAATATGGCGGTTAAAGTGTATTTTCTATTCTCCAAATAATTAATTAAAATTTAGACTTTCAGGATAATTCATATCTTTTTATTCTATGTTATGAGAGATGATCTGGGAGAAACTGCGATAGACCAAGAACCTGTTTAGATTGGGAAGAATAAGTACTGGGGCCAGATTCTGTAATAAACGAAGCGATCGTTGGTTTTTCATAAACGAACATAAGCAAAAACGAAAACGTTTGTTCGCCATACAGAATGTCACCCCTGATTAGTTTTATTATGTTTAATCGAAATACCAGTTAGGAACAGTTTCAACAAATTGGAGACGAGCTGACATTGACACTAGACTCTTCACCCCACTCATCTTTTGAACACTTCTTTACTTAGATACAATAACTTTCATTTTTAATATATTTATTTGATTTTAGTTTCTATCTCAGATACAACTTTATAGAAATTTTCACGCAGTTAATACAGGTTCAACCTTTTCATTTCCATCTCTTTTATTTTTAGTTGTTTTATTTGAGTTCTGATCGTCTTCGTCTTCTTCATCTTGTTCCTTCAATTCGCCTTTTTCTAAGTATTTATCCCACTTATTAATTCGGGCTTGGATTTCTTCTTCCGTTTCCGCAACCCTAAATTAAATGTTTGTTTAGATTTGCTTCAACTGTGCTGTTATAATAACTTACTTATATTTGGCCTTTCCATCCCAGGTTTCTGCTGTCAGCTTTCGTTGACCAAAGAAACGTCCATTCATCATTTGAATAACCAAATCAGCTTGATCAGGATCAGCCATATTGACTTGCGCAACGCCTTCGGCATGTCTCTGTAAAAAATTGTAACTAATAGATATTTCTTTCGAAAGTCTTAGTTAATCTAGAATCTTACATCATATATAACCACTTTCCTTACTGTTCCGCATTTCGAGCATTCTTCTCTTAAATCATTTTGATAGTCAATAATCAATTGCACTTCCTTGTCGAACAGCTCTGGTGTGAATAAATTCTTAATGATGACAGTACGTTCATGTTTTGAGCGTTCTCCTCTCATTTTTTCCGGGCGCCAGTCAAAGAGTCTGGAAAAGAACAAAATTGTTTATGAGGAGAATTATTGTTAAAATTGTTGTTCTGTTGTTTTACTTTTCTTTCATTTTGAGCAGTTTCTCTTTGTCCTTCTTTTTCCGTTTTGGTTTTAAAGAGGGATTGTATTCGCCACGCATTTGAAACTTGGCACGTTGTACTTTGATTTTGCTTCCTCGAATAATGCTTTCATCCAATAAATTTAAAGCTAAATCTACTGATTCTACCTAAAAATTAAAAATATAATATTTTTTTTTATTTAATTCCAGATTAACTCGTAGATTAAGGCCAATAGACAGTAGTGAGAACTACCCAATGCCTCCTAGACATACAACTAAATCAACTCGTGTACCACCAACAGCAACCAGCAATGATATTCATGTGAAGTTCATTCCAAATTATTTAACGAACGAAATCAATGAAGAAGTGAGCTACCGAACACCTTCTCTGGCTAAGGATAATTTACTAGCGATGGAATTTATTCCAGCCGATATAGATATGAGCAACAACAATGTGCAGGCTGCTCAGGCTTATAAGGATACAACGACCAAGCGACCTCGAAACCCTATGAACGCTCCATCACGCGATAACGAAACAGTCAATCAGATGAAATCAAGGACAAATCCTGAAGGTAGACGTGTTAAAACGAATTTTGATAAACTAATTGAAGAGAAACGCAGGATAGAAACGATTAATCCAAATAAACCAATTAAAACTAAATTTGATGAAGTCAATGCAGAGAAACGCAAGTTAGAAAGAAGGCAAAAACGTCGTCGCTTACGCTTACAAAAAGAAAAAGAGAAAAAACTGGAGGAAGAGCGGAAAAAGCAAGAGGATGAACAAAAAAGAAAAGAAGAGGAACAAAAAAGAAAAGAAGAGGAACAAAAACTGAAGGAAGAAGAGAAATCGATTTTTAAAATAGCAAAAGAAAAAAAACAGGAAGAGGCAGATTTATTGGAGCGCCAAAAACTAGAGGCACAATTAAAAATTTCTAAAGAGGCAGAAGCGAAAATCTTGAAAGAAAAGGGCGAAGAAGAACAAGAGGAAAAAGAAGAACATATTCGCAAACAGCTTCTTCACGAACAAAATCGTCAGAAATTAGAGTATGAGGAGAAACTCAAACAACAACAACAAACCGAACGAGAGCGGATAATGGAGGAAGAAAAACGAATAGCTGATGAAAATCGTCGTCGCAGAGAGCAAGAAGAAGCCACCCGCCAGGAGGAAATGAAACGTCTTCAAGAAGAGGACGAAAAACGACTTGAACTTCAGCGAATGGAAATAGAACGTAAGCGACAAGAAAAAGAGCTTGCACGTTTGGAAGAAGAAGATAAAAAGCGCAAAGCTGCTGAAAAAGCTCGTGAAGAAGAAATCCGACGCCGGGAAGAAGCTTTGGCAGCACAATTGGCCGAAGAAAAACGCCTTGAAGAAGAACTGAGAATACAACAGGAAAAAGATAGTTTAATGCACGAACAACAGCTTCAGAGTGACATCGATGAAAAGAAAAAACGAGAGGAAGCTGAGAGGCAAGAAATCGAACGGAAGGAAGCACTTCAAATACAGAAAGCGCAAAGGTTAAAAGAAAAACTCGCTGAAGAGGAAAGAAAAGAAAAGAAACGAAAATTCGCCGAGCGGATTTCAAGGTTACCTCCAGATATGCGGGAGATGTACTATCAACTTCGAAAAGAACGACATAGACAAAAACAGAAGAATGAAGCATTTGTTGCAGAGCGAAAGTAAACTATAAAAGAGTCATTTTGCGAGAATTTTAAGATTTATTTAATTCTCCGTTAAAGTTAAAAGAAAGCAAAAATTCATATTCTTAATATCTCTCTTTAGAATGCAAGTCGTTTTCATATGTCCTTTTTCTTCTGCCAATAACATTTTTGCTGCTGAAATTGATATTTTATGATTCGTTCAGTTTTGTTTTGTTTTGACAATTCAGACATAATTTTTTTTTTTAAATTTTTTCATGCATCAGTAAGTTATTTTATTATACATAATTAGAATTAGAAGAAAATAAAATATGAGAATCTAACTTAAAGAACAAGAATCAAACCCAACAGATATTTTTTTAATCGTTAAAGATGTAGATAGTTGGAAGATAACCTTAAAACTATAAAATGTTTCGACGGATGAAAAGGAAAAAAAATTATTGTGCAAACTGTTCTACTATCAACAGATTAAGGTGCCAGTTATTGCTTTAATTTAAAACGACCATTAAAAATTTTAATTGTTAATTTTGAAGCGTTAAGAAAGCAAAATCAGTAATAATTTTGATGCCAATATAAGCTCATGGCTAATTATTATTTCTATAAAAAAATTCATTTCGGCCGAACCTTTCACATACAATAGTCGTGTTTTTTGGGAATCTATACATAGTACAGTAAGTTAGAAATTTCCAAAAAAAAAATACATCGGCAGTAGCCTGGTTTTTATATTCACATTTAGTACTATTAAACAATTATAACTACTTCATGAACAAATCTATCGAGATACAATTCAATTATAATTAATGGTACGAACATCTAAGTACAAATTCCAATTCGAAAATCGAATAAACGTCAAACTATCCAAAGTAGGATTCTACTTTAGCTTTTAATCGATAGTTATACTACTGGCGATGTTGTATTTGTAATGCATGTAAAATATTACTATAGAACGGATAGCTTTTCCAATAAAACAAGCCTAATAATTTTTAAGATGGTATTAAGATAGTTAACACATTGAAATACTGAAAGTTATTTTATGCGGAATCTTGGGCCAAAATGAAAAAATAATAATAAATACTGATTTTGCTTTCTAAACGCCTTAAAATTAACAATTGAAATTTTCAATGATCGTTTCTAATGAAAGCTGTAACTGGCCTCTAACAAATCCTCAAATCATTCAGAAGTTCCTCGAAGGCTTCGTTTAAAGGAAAATATTTGTTTATCCTCAGTATTTCTAAATTTAACTTAGGACAAGCTTCATGTCTATGAATGTTAAAAACTTTAGCATTCAAGATAAATTCAGAAGTTCATTAAGAAGTTCCTTGCTCAATAATTCCACCTTTTTGATCAAGTTTTTTTTCCCTTAATATGTTATTTATTATTATTATTTTTTTTTATATATATAAAACGTGTCCTCGCTCAAGTCGTATTTTTATTTAAAAATATAATTAAAGAGATAAAATTTAACAAAAATATTATGTTTTAAATAATGTACATAAATATAATATTAAAATAGAGGTAGGTTTTTTTTATTTAAAATTAAGTTGTATTTCAATCTGAATGCTTGTATTTTTTATTAATTAATAATAAGATTAACAAAATATTAACAAACGCAAAAAGATAAAAAGAATAAAAAATGAATATATTACTAAAAGTAAATTGTATATTTTTGTATTACTTTCTTGTGAATAGAAGCCAAACGAAATTGTTTTTGAAACACACAAATAGTATATATAAATACATATATATATATATATATATCAAGTGCACAGAAGACAATTGTATTAAAAAGTAATAGTGTTTCAGTTATGGTATGAATTTATTTATATACATAATTTAATTTGAATAATTCTTCTAAAAATTCACAATACAGCTTAAATGCCTATTTGTTTTATATAGAGAAAATAAAAAATGTTAATCAAACATCATACACTTCGAAATATCATATCACAATCACAATCGATTATAAATTGTTAACAAGATAAATAAACTTATAAAGTTAATGAAAAATAAAAAAAAATGAAAACATAACCAGCAATTAAGCAATATAATTATATAAAAAAAAGAAAATTTAGAAATTAAAAATATTATTTAAAAAAATGTAATTAATTACCTCAATTGTGAGTTCACTCATAAGTGACAATGAATAAAAATGTAATAAAGATGACAAAACAAAGAAGAAAAATAAAAAAAAACACAAAGTATTTGTTTTAAAACAATTTTCTGCTGTAAATTTTATATGAAGTCTTTGAGAGTATGGTTATAAGATCAGAGAAAATGTAAGTAAGTATGTTTTTAAAAACTCAACGAATTGATTAGACTTAAAAATTGAACAATTAAAGAAGTTTTGAAAACAAAACGTTAAAATACATTTATTTTATGGCGTGTAGAACCAAGGCTTAGTTTAATAAAAATGTGGCTTAAATTAAAGTTTATACAAGAAAAATCTTTTCTTAATTAATTAACCGACGCGACGATAAGATACACGAACTTAACGGTGCAAGATCTATCTTTTTACTGACTCGATGCCTCATTTGCTTGCGCCAACTCTTGTCCTCTTTTCTTTTTTTTTTCTTCTTCACACGGTCAATCCTACATAGCATCGGCCTCCAATGATTCGTACTGCTAAAGCTTCAATTTGTCTGCCGATGAGCATGTATTATATAGACCTTACCTGGAACCGATTTTTTTAATAACTAAAAGGGCCATAAAAACGATTCCGTAGCTTTAGCTAACTACCGAATTGTGTTCTTTGCATGGCCTTTGTATCGGTGGGCTTCCTTTATATGTTTATCGTAATATATTGTTTTAGATATAATCTTGAGCATGAATAATGTTTTGTTTGACTTCTGCCCACTGCTTAGATCTGTAGTTCACAATGTGATCTGTCATCTCCTTTCGTAACAATTTAAAAACGGATTCATCGGTACTATCTCTCATTTTTACTCCTGTAAGAACCTAGTATGGAGTGAAGTCGAGTGATATGTAGAGTTGATGCAACACTGTACTCGATTGATAAAAGTATTTGTACCACTTTTCAGGTTCTTCTATCGCAAGTTTTGTAAGTACAGAAATAATGACCTTGTTAACGCGTTCAACTTTCCCGTTGCCTCGTTGAACCCCTGTTGTTATTTTTGCTGCCTAAATGCTATATTGTCTTCACAAAATATTCCGAAATCGTGTGATATAAACGCCGCTCCCCAGTTTCTCACTATTCGCCTGGAATACTAGGTAGATAAAGCAACTCCAATTCATCAAGCACTTCCATGGCATTTTCGGTATAACTATGTGAACTTGGAAAATCCGTCAACCACAACGAATATGTACTTATGTATATAATATTTTTGTTTCTTTCCGTCATTGATCCTGTATGATCTACATGCAGCGTTTCTAAGGATTCATCACCCTTTGGCATCAGATGAAGTTCGCCATCGGATTTGCCATACTTCCTTATCATTACCAAACATTGGATGCAACATTGGATAATTTTTTCGATTTTTTCGGTTAGTTTTGATATGATCAATTCAGTTTTCAGTTGTTATTCAGTATTTCTGATGCCGAAGTGAAGTTTCTATGATCTCCTTCCGCATCTCAATTGGTACCACAAGAAGATCCTTTCCTTCCATCTATTTCATAAGAACCCCAAAGTATTATTCATATTCTTGACCTTCAAAAATTTGTTTTATTGTCAAAATTCGCTCATCCTTCTCTTGGGCCTGTTCGATTAAAGACGTAACGGTATCTTCTGAAACTAAGATTGCATTCTTACTCATCGACATGATTTATTTTTGCACTGGATCTAAATTGCACCTTACAATCATAATGCGCCAAGTAAATTGTCCAACGCTTCACTCGATCTGGCATGTCAGTTTTCTTCATCGTCTTTTCAAATGCGGCACAATCAGTGTAAATAGTAAACGTAAGCCCTATAAAAAATGTGCACGTAGCTTCAACCAACGCTGATACTATAGCGAGTACCTCCAACTCGTACGAATGATAATCTTTCTCCGATCTTCTAGTTATAGACCTACTCCAATAATACCCCGGATGAAAATTGTTGTCTATTTCACTCAGCTGCATCAGTATACCGGCAAAACAAATCTTACCAGCGTCCGTATGCAGCTCTGTGACTGCTTCAGAATCTTATAATATCCTTAGAACAGCTGATAAAATCATCAGATAAAAAACTTTTCATATTGTCAAGAAACGCTGCTCTTTCAATTTTTGCACTTGAACTACAATTTGTGTTCCTATTCCTATTTATATCCTTATCCTTCTCTTTCTCATCACAATCAATTGTAACGTTTCCATCCTTATCGGCAGCTGTCTCATTTCTTTCAATCATACTACCACTATCAGCAATTTCATCTCCTTGTTAAATATGATTGTCATTAGTCGAAATTTGAAGTCTGCTTTTATTCCGTTTTGTATCTTCGTTTATTTTTTTCCAGTTCACCTTTGTGTTGACTCAAATTAATTTTTTGATTATGCTTAGACCTGTAGCCATGTCGATCTGCCAAATTCAACTGAAAGAAGGCACCGCCAGTAAAATAAGCAAATAAAGGTTCGAAAAAACACGACGAAATTTTACAGTTATCTACCAAAATTCCAATAATAATTGACATTTAATATCGCAAGTCCACCGACTTTTCTACCGGCTTTTCGTAATTATCGCCAATTATCGTTCCACCGACAAAATATTTTCAGTTAAATTGTGGAACATCAGCTCGAACTTATCACCAACACGAATAGTAGATCCTTCTCCTTAATACAAGGAAAATCTTTTCTTAATTATTTAACCGACGAGACGATAAAATACACGAACTTAATGTGGCAAGATCTATTGATAAATTTCTACTGAACTGGATCATTTGTTTTTCTTCTTCAAATGTATATGTATTAGAATATAAGTTAAATCGTGATTCACTGGTATTTTCAGATAGATCTTAACTTTTCATATCTAAATATAAAAGTCTTGCATTTCGTGGTTGGGTCCATTGTAAGCAATGCTGCATTATTTCAGTGCGTCATTTGATATTTTTGGACATGGCAGAGACGATCGAACACTCACTGCGCATTATTTCCGAAATACGACTAATATAGTGTTTTCACCGCATAAACAGATTATAAAGTAGATTAACTTTGACAGTTCCTTTCGTAATGCAAATGCTGTTTCATGTTTTCTTCTAAATTGGAAGTGAGATAGATAGTTAAACGATGAAAAAAAAAAAAGATTCTCGAAAATGTTCTCTCGATTCTCGAATAATGTACTCAGCGCAAGAGAGGAATAGGTTTGTTCGATCTGTTCAACTATTGGCCCCATGAAGTAAATCTTCAACAAGATTAATTTCTGATCTACTAGATTTGAGGATTAAATTTGTATGGTAAATCTTTGAGATTTGATGAGGATTTAGGGTAAATCTACTTAAATCTCGGTTTAGCGGTCGGTGGAAACATAGTTTAAAGCTGTTCAAGAATTGGAATTTCTGATTGCGCTTCAATCGACCAAAATGTGTAAAAATTGTTCCTTGTGTTATGACTTACTTTTAAATAAGTGAAAGTTCAAGCTTCTAAGTATCATAAATTATACATCTTCAAACAAAATCTGAAACTCTTCTATCGATTTTACTCTTTTTGGCTTTTTCGTATATTTGCTATTTTCCCGTGGAGATTCGAAATCAAGTGATTTAAACAATTTAAAAAATATTCTATGAAGAACCGTTAGCAGCGAAAATTAAGTTTCTCTTTGATGTCACAATTACTATAAAAAAAACCCCATTTTCTCACACAATTGGAAAAGTGAAAAATCTACATAAATATGTCAACAGATTAAATTTTAATCTCATTTTCGTTGGTTGCAATTCAGTTTTCATATGATATAGCATGTTGAAAAAAAAGTAATAAAATGGAGAAATCCGTAACTCACCTTAATATAATCACACAATCCATCTCCTTTCAGTTGTCCATCTGCTTCGGTATACAATTTAAGCTTTTGCTTCTGCGTTTGTGGATCTTTCATTATCATCCCACACTTGGACATAATCTCTGAAAACTCCTCCATTGTTATGTCCAATGGTAAATTGGAAACATAAACTTTCGTATTTTGTGTTGGGTCTATTTCAAACCACTCTATTGGAAGGAGAAAATAAAAAAAAAAAATAAGTAACAAATCCTCTACATATCTACAAATAATATTTACTCACTTGGTGGTTCTGGTGGTGCTTTTCTTTTTACACCTCCAGCAGCAGCAACAGCAGCAGCAGCATCTTTCTTCTTTATTTCTTCTATCTGTTTTTCCAATTCAATGTTTTTCTCATCCTCTTCTGCAGCTATAGCTGTAGATTCAGGTGCAGGTGCCGCAGTATTATCAATAAACCCATAGCTCATTTGATACTTCGCCAAGAAATCATCATCGATTTTCGGAAACCATGCTTTTTTGTCTGCATCCCAAAAGAATACCATTCCATCTTTGTCTGTGTATATTCGCACTCCATCCTCATAACCATAGGTAACATCATCCAGCGACGGTACCTGGTTTTTCATAATCCATTCGTTCTTCTGGGCATCCCACCGATAGTGTTCGGTTTCTGTTAAACTAGAAAATTGTTCGTTGTTCTTCGGAATCCATTGATTGGTTTCAGTGCACCAGCGGTAATGTTCATTTTCATAGGGATTAGATTTCTTGCTGTTCTCATTGTCTGTACACGCAGTGGGATTTATATCCTCTTGGTCGAAAGCGATCCAATCGTTTTTTTCTGGACTCCATTTGTATTTGTGCTGAGTTTTTGGGTCGACATAAATAGCTATGCCATCTTCCGAGTACGTTACATGTTCAGCATATTGCTGGCTTGATTGGATTTTTTCTGTCTCATTAGGGGAGCTTTTAATTTCTTGTTGGCATTCTTTAGGAACATTATCAGGTTTTGAATTTTCATCCACTTCATTACTTGCTGAAGGATTTTTCTCTAAAACTTTCTCAGGTTCCAAAGATTTTGTCTCTATTGAGTTTATGATTACTTTAATTTTGGTTGTTGGTTTGAAATCTCTTGATACTGATTGTAACTTCTCACTAGGAACTAGAATATTTGTATGGCAACCCTCGGTTAAAGTTACTGATTCATCTTTTTGGTTTGATGAACTTGCTTGGTCACTGGATGTCACACTTTTACTAGGATCACTCGAATTGACTTCTTCCTCGGGTTTTGCAGCGGTAACTTCAAAAGTGTTTTCGGAAGAAATACTTTCAGTACTTTTGATTGGTGAATCTGCATTTCTTGAATTTCTTGAACATGAGATCAATGTAGAATTTTCGATTTCAAGGTTTGAAGATAAACTATCTATGACTTGTGGAGAAGGATTTGAATTTTGTTCGGAAGAATCAGTTATTGCTGTAGTAGCATTTTGTAAAATACTTTCAGATGGTTTTTCGGCTTCATCAGTTTGTACGATATCTTCTGGCTTAGATACGGACTCAGTTTCGATTATTATTTCCTTTTCACTCATCTTTGTGTTCACATATCTGTAAAAGAAAAGAAAAAGTAGTACAAAAAATAGTCTTTGTAGATTGTGGAGTATATTTGGTAAAAATATGTGTTAGTATCGAAATGATTGAAATACTTTTGACTTTCAAGCTAATTTATTGAAACAAAATTTAATATTAATATAAAATTCCATCAAAATATGTTTAAAAATTCCGACACGACGCGGACGTACACTTCCTCGAAGAAGAGTTCTAACCTATCATGGAATTCATTTAAAAATTAAGTCATTAATAATGTGGCATCAACATTTGTTGATGACCTTGAAATGCCAAGAGAGATAAATAAACTTAGGGCAATTTAAAAAAAAAAAAAACTTACCTATTTTTCAAACCTGTAAAACCTACGTCAACAAATTTCTTTAAATTGATAAAAAGAAACAACAACAAAAATTCGGAATCTTTCACAAAGGAACCTTTTTATCTATCATGTCTTTATCAAGCCATCAATCCTTTTAAATGTTTATTTTTGTTGTTTAACTCAACAACTTTTCCAACGTTAAACGAAAAGGCAGGTGTAAGTCAAGTATTTTTTTCTCGTGACGTCTGACATTTAAGAATGATACAAAAAAAGAAGGGAAATTCTTTACATTCAAATTACCTATTTGGTGCTTTGTCATTCTATCACTTAAATAACATTCCTATAAGAAGCTTTTTTGGGTGTCAATTTGAGGAATTTTAAACTTCTCTTTTTGTTGATCAAAGAAAAGAAAAAAAATAAGACGTGAAAGACCTGTGCATATATTTAAATGTATTTTATTATTTAAGGAAAGGTTATCAAGGGGGAAAGAATATTTGTTTTTATGCATCAATAATTAGGTATGTTTCTTTACTTTCTAACTTGACCAATTCTATTAAAATTTTATTTTTTTAATTTGCTTTACGGACTTTAATAGAACTTTGGGTAAAGAAACAAACCTAATATTTCCAAGATTTTATTTTGATTTAAAATTTAATTTATTAATAAATTTTTTTATGAAGCCAATTCTTATTTGAGATGGCAGCTTTAAATAATGTTAAAATAGTCCCAAAACTAATTTGATTAACTTATCAATGTTTAATCCATTGGCAAATCAATTTGAATTAAAAAAAAGGAAATGGACAAATTGACCCTAATAATTTATAAAATTTTCTAAAGCAAAACCAAATAAAAGGGACGAAAGAGGAGAAAGTAATATATACCTATACTATATATCATAAAATTAAATGAAGTCAACATTGTTTTGCCCTCCCTTCAGCATATAATATCTCTCTATATTTTGTGGTAAAACTAGTGCACGGAGTCAAAAAAAAGATACTAACTCCATGCATTTAGACCACTAGCCAGTTGGTTATTCCTCCTTTATCCTTGTTTGAAAATTTGCATAATAATTTTTCTTTTTTTTTTGTACAGCTAACTGCGGTCATGTCATGAATTTAAACCTAACTAGGACAATGTCCTAACGTGACCAGTATATATCCTAACAAGACTTTTACAATCTCAAACTAAATACAACACGGTCGGCCTAAAGAATACACATGCTACCAGCAGTAAAATGCACATCGCTCGTTTGAAGCAAACAAGGTGCTAGCAACATGGTTAAATATAGACAGGGGGGATAGGTGTAAGGTGGAACAATTTAATAGTGTATAAGAGAAAGTGGGGGAAAACCGTGTTTTTGTGTCCAAAAAAAAATATGAAACATGTTGTCCAGTTGAAGTTTGATGGAGTGGAACGTATGTGGAACATAAACCATACATATAATGTAAGGACGAACGAAGATAAATGTACTCGTTTATTATTCTAATCGATAGGGGACGGTATGAATTAGCAGAGTTGTGGACAAAGGGGTGGGGTTGGTTACTCTCATTCTCTAATAGCTACTATTATTTACTACATATACATATAGGTACATAGAATTACTTTGGATTGTCTGGCAGTATAGGACATGCCGTAGATTGGTATCTGAAAAAAAAGCTTTCAATAATTCTATAAAAATGGATAAATGGCATAAAAGGACTGGTGGCGGTAAGCACTAGCCATAAAGTATTATTTTTATTTTTTTATCCTTTCGTCAGGAAATAAATAGAATGGTTTCTGACACATGTCAATTGGATCCTGGAATGAAATGGTTTTTTTTTTTTTACTTAATGATGGTAACACATTCCATAAGAACATATATAGAAGGAAGGGTTAAATTTTAAATCAGGTCAAAAACCTTTTAAACTTTTGTAACCCTCATATATTACTTCTGGTTTAGCCAACCCTTACTATTGGCTTTTAAAATAGTGTTAAAGTGTGACACTTAGACTGAAATCCTTCGTTATACAAGCACACATAATCCATTTATTTCGAATTGTGATATTTATTTTTATCTTAACATCAGAGAAAGGTTAATTGAAGGCCAGTTTTCTTAGAAAACTATGTGAGGGGATATTTATACATTTGAGTATAAAGATTATGATCAACGACTGAGAGAATTTTTATAACCGATGTTGACTTTTTCGAAAGGACAAAATAATTTTTATATAATTTCGTGTGAATATAGGGAGGGTCAAATGTCGCAATGTCAGGGTCAAAGAAGTCAAGTTATTTTTATATTTCGTTTTTGTTTTAAGAGAAGACATTATATAATATAAGATATGTACATACGCCAAATAATCATGAATTTAGATTTTAAAAAATAACACAAATAAATAAAATCACGCAAATGCAATAAAAAAAAAGAAATAAAGTTTTAGGAGAAATTTCCGTTGATACGAGTCTCGATTGTTTTACAAATTAGTCTCAAGGACGTTAAAGAGTAAGCGTGTTTTGCGAAAATAAAAAAAAGTGTCAAAACTCTTATAGCAAGGTCGTGGATGAAATTTTTATTTAACAATTTCGAAAATATAGGCTTTAATTGCAGCTAAAGGGATTACATTTTATTAGTTAGATAAGAATTAGAAAAACTAAAAGCTGTAATACATTCGCAGCAAATTTTTTTTTTGTTGGGAAAATTGGGAATGAGCTGGAGAAGGTGTTACTTCGTGATTTAGAGATAAATTGGACTTACAATAATATTTCTTTGTGAGAACGTAATTTTGGATAGCAAGATAACATTAAACTGAAGGAATGTATGTGCCAAAATTCGGTTTTCGAAATTCTGTATTGCAAAATTTATAAAGTAAAGCAAAAATATTACTGCTTAAATAACGCTGTTTTCTGTAGCTCATCTTAATTGTATTTTAAAGATTCAATATGTTATAAGATTATTTTATTCTTAATTTGTCAGCATTTATCTTTACCTACATAAAAATAAAAATGTAAATGTTCGTTTATTCCTAATCTCCGAAAGTCACTGTACTTTTCAATTTTCCACTTAACATTTTAAAATCATAACAATCAAATCATCTAATAATTTTCTATAAGAAAAATTTAATAATTATTTTTCTCATTCAATTTTCTTATTTAAAACTGTTAAGTTATTTTTGATTATTAATAATAAAGTATTAAATAATTTTGTATTACGTTGGTTGGTTGGCTATCGATATACAGCTTTCAGTTAGCCCTTTTTTAAGTTGGATTTTTGGCTGCTGACTCCAGAATTTAAAAGCACAAAATCCACATATTATATATTTTTCTTTTAATTAATAATTTTTTTCGCGACAGAACTGGCACTAAAAACTTCAATATTTTTGTCCGGCGCTTTTTTTCTTTATATAAATTGAAACGTCAAAAGTGCTGCACGTGAAAAGTTAAAAGTTCGCCAAACAATGCTGCTTCGACTGCAGCTCCGTCTGCAGTTGCGTTCGATTCTGCTCGTTGCATTGATTTTGTGTGTATTTAATATTTTTACAGGCGTTCCAGCTCCGACTCCGGCTCCGTCGCATTGTATTCAGCCAGTTACTCACCAATTACTATAATTCTAATACAATGGTAATATTGACCTATATAACTATATAATAATAATAATTTTATACAAAGCCAAATTATTCTTACAACTAAATTAGTATAATGCAACAAGCTGACTGAGATAATAGTATCCACTTATTTAAAGTCTGAGGTAGCAGACGCCACTTAATTACAGTCTGATATAACAGGCGCTACTAACTAACTACTTAAAAGTGGGCTTCCACTGTGACTTCTGGAGCCTAAGTTTTTCAAAAGAGAGACTCACGAAGTATCTTGATTGGTACTTCTGTTTATTCACCTTCTCTAATATATTTTGGTTCAAAATGGTGAACAAAATAATATTCGTATTTTAGTATACTTAACTAGAGACTGTTGAAGTGGTATGTTCAGGGGTGTCAGGAGTGTTGACTGTTGTTTGTGTTTATATACATAGTATTGGTCGGCTGTGGTAAGGGAGACGCAGCTGTGCAATACATCATTACAAACTTTAACTATTTTAAAGGGTAAAGGTAAAAAAAAAGAATAAGATTTTAAAAATTCGTTTTTTATTTGCAAGGTTTAGTTTAAGGATGGCTTTAGGCTTAATATTTTTAACGTTAAGCCATTTATAGGGTGAAATGGGGTAAAGGCAATATAATTTCGGAATTTAAAATACATTTTTGTATTTGTTGGGAGGTAATACCTAAGGAAAGGTGATTATCTTTTTTAGTTTAACAATTAATATAGGATAAAAGAAAAAAAACAGAAATGTTTTTCACGGACTTTTTTACTGCCTCTTGCGAGGAATTGACAAATCCTCCAAGAGCATATCTTGTCATGAAAAAGTGCTTCTCACCTTAGCCATTCGGATTCGGCAGAAAATTGTAGGTCCTCTCCATTCCTGCCAATAACAAGGAATAATAAGGAATGGTTGAGAGTTGTAAGTCACTAGGCTCTGGTTCTACATGAGCTGTCGCGCCACCCAATTTGTTTATATTTTAAAAAAGATAAAATATTAAAAATTCATATTTTCAAATAAAAAGTAAATAAACAAAGTTGTTGAAAAAAATGTTTGCTAGAATTGGAAAATTTCAAATTTCTGTTATTTTTGTGGGTAAGAAGATTTGTTCAGTTCTCAGTTTCTTCCACTATTAACTTGAAATTGCTGTGCATATAAATTCTCATCCTTCTTTATACTATGTTTCCACCGACCGCTAATCCGAGATTTAAGAAGATTTGGCCTAAATCCTCTTCAAATTTCAAAGATTTACCATACAAATTTAAATCTTCAAATCTAGTAGATTAGAAATTAATCTTGTTAAATCTTCAAAGGGCCAATAGTTGCACAAATCGAACAAACCTATTCCTCTCTTGCGCTGAGTACATTATTCGAGAATCGAGAAAACATTTTCGACAATCTATTTTTTTCCATCGTTTAACTATCTATCTCACTTCCACTTTAGAAGAAAACATGAAACAGCATTTGCATTTTAAAAGGAACTGTCAAAGTAAATCTGCTTTTTAATATTTTTATGCGGTGAAAACACTAGATAGGATTTATTAAATCTCAAGGAGATTAACTTTCAGAGAAAAAGTTGTACTATATTACAAATATATAATTGTGAATTATGTTTCAAATAATTTGATTTAAAAACAGAATTGAACAATAAATTTATGGCTTTGAAAAAAGATATAACATTGTAAGTGCTGCCGTTGTTTTTAAATATTGTTTTTTTTATTTTAAGTAAATTTTTTAGAAAATCCAAGATGATGGCTTAAGCTCCAGCTTGATTTTCCCGAAAAACCACAAATATGCTTGTCATATTTAAAACTCGTAAGAGCATTGAATACTAAAAACAAAAACACTACTTAAAAGCGTACGATTTTGAAAAAAAAAATAGTTTCAAATTTTGTTTTTAAATTTTTGAGTTTGAAAAAGTATTCACTTAAATAATATGATTTAAAAACAGAACTAAAGAACTGATTTATGGCTTTAAAAAAATAGAATATGACGTTGTATGTGTTGCCGTTGTTTTAAAATTGTTGTTTTTTTTCTATTTTAAGTAAATGGTGGCTTAAGTTCCAGCCCGATTTTTCCGAAAACTACACATATGCTCCTAATAACCCCTTCTGACGAATAGTGAAAGAAAAGTGTACAATTAGATTTTTTCCCCGGCAGGTCTGTTTTTTTTTTATACAGCGACTGGGCTGTTAAATCAAGTCGTGATCATCTTTGTAACCCAATTTCACTTTGAAATTATATCCCCTCCTGTTAACGTCAACCTAGGTACATAGTCTATTCAGTTTTTAGAATAACAAATGTCCTACCCATGTTTTACCATTTTATGTCTTTTCTTCTTGGCTATTTATTTGGCTATTTATTCATTCGATACGACGCGACGATACTATTTGAATGCAAAGTATGGTAAATTCAATAGATCGCATATTTTAAAGAAAATAAATATATGTACATGTAGCTCTTCTTTTTTAATTCTGAAAATCTTTTTCGAAATTTCTTTTTGCTTGAATTGATTCAAAGTCCATATAAACATAAAATGTACAGTAGAATCTCGGAAAGATGAACGGTTCTATAAGATGAACAGCTCGGAAAGATGAACGAAATATTTCCACTTTTCAGTGTTCAGAAAGATGAAAGGTTGAAATTTAGTACTCGAAAAGATGAACACTTTATTCCCAAAATAAGTTTTTACTTTTTCTTTGCCTTTTAGTTCCTCTTGAACAGTACTTTGGGGCTTGTTTTGACTTGTTATGTAAATAATATTTAATATTTTTATTTATTAAACTGATGCTCGAAAAGATGAACAATTTGAAAAGATGAACAGTATATATAATTTCTTAAAAATTCCTTGGTTGACCTTTGAAGTCTAGAACTAAAATTCTTGTGGCTAACAAATAGTATAGGTATTGTTGTATGAAAATGATGACCAATTTTTATTTAAATCCTAAAATAAACATATAGCTAAAACCTAAAAAAAAAAAAGGCAAATCAATTCAAATCATGCAAATTTACAATCAAACTACCCTCTAATATTACTTATCAATGATTTTTATTGCAAGTTATTTACATAATATCCCACAAATTTTTATATTCTCAGCTCTGAATAAATTAACCAATATAAAATGCTATTATTATGCTCGATAAAACAAAGCTGTTAAATTAGTGTTCACTGTTCGCCATAATCCAATCGATCCCCGTCAAACAAAAACCAACAATAATAAATCACCAAATTACAACAAATGACAGCCAGCGACGACTTACCTTGACTTCACATCATGACGTATACGCAAAGGTGAATGAAAGCTTGTCAACTTCAGCCAAACATTTTATAAGTATGTATATTAATTAAGGAAGTCATTCTAATTATTACAAAAATATACTTAGGTCAATAAAATTTATTTCGTGGAACTAATTAACGCAGGAATTACTTACACCTACCTCCATCCAAGCTCCATAATAAAGCATTAAATTTGTCGAACTTGAAACTTAACAAAACTAAATTAATCTTTCAAAAAAATATGCAAACAAAAAAATTTTATGAAAAAGATTTCACCGTCCAGGCGAATCAAATTGTGGATTTTTTTTTGTATCGAACTCAAAACACGCACACTATCACCGCGAGTGTAAGGCTAAAAAATCCTTTTTTTTCCTACACTTAGCGGCGCGAATTTCTATTTGAATCGCAATGAAATTCCTATAAATCGTTTCTCGACACGGCCCGGCTCGACTCGACTCGGCCAACTATACTGGAATTGGAATTCTAATGCACCCTCTTGGATGGATGAATAGCTGAGTGTAGCCTGAATGGTCAGCACTTGCTGTGGCAATTGTTTGACCAGTATTCAAGTAACCGGGTAACTGACCACAAGTCTTCGCCGCGACGAACCCCAAGTTCTATAACAGTAAAATTAGAATTAACTTATATTCTCAGACACCTAAAATCGATATTTCAAAGATTGAAAGGATATTCACCGTCGGTTGGTCGGTCGCTCAGTCGTTTCGCAATAGAATAATGTAGAATGCTCTTAGTTTCGTTGGCATAGATATTCGGGGTGAAAAACAAAACAGTTTCATTTAGTGAAAACGAAAAGAGGATATTTTATATTTCTCTAAATATATATAAATAAAAAAGGAAAAACAGATAACATTATGGATATACCAAGCACAGGAGCTGTATTCACTCTAGGGAAATCCCATTTAGCAGAGAATACACAGAGCTACTTCTACATAAAGAATGACCCGGTTAGGAGGTTAACTTCCGGTGCCAACCAGAGTGCCGTTATTTGTGGTAAACAATGAGATTTTAAAAAAATAAAAAAACGGATTGGAAATACTTTTAAGTTGTGGAACTTTGTTGAACTATTTATATAATGGGATCCTTATTGGATTAAAAGATTCCGATATAACGATAGCGAAAATAAAATCCTCTTTTGCAAATTAAGAGTTTCCTGTTTTGAATTCTTCATTTTTAAAATTACATACTGCACAGCCAGGGTTTTGGCCTCCCTCTCTTTCAAAGTGCATACCATTGCTTAAAATTTAATTAAAATAATAACAAAAATAAAACTGACGAAATATAGGATTTAAGCAGAATATTCGATCAAAGTATTAAGAACTGTAGTTTTGAGAAATTTTTTAGCATAATAGAGGATAAGTATTTTGCAAAGCAGATATTTTCGAAATATGTATGTATTTACCAAAAAAAAAATATTTTCTGCTCATAAATATCTTTATAATTTAATTTAAAAATGTAAACAGTTGCATTCCTTCCAGAATGTTCCAGAATTTATATAATACAGTCAAACTTCCTATTTTATTTTTGTATACAGTCGAACTTCTATAGAAACGAAACTCTCCATTTTGCGAATTGATTTCGTTCACTTTTTTAGTGTATTTTGAAATAATTTACATAGAGCTAATTTTTGGCTACAACGATGTTGATGCTAAAAATCCAACTCCAATCCAACTAATTATCACTTCGGAACTCCTTCTAGCACCTAGTCAACAAGTTAGAGGACTTTTTTGAGTTAGAAAAAATAAGGGAATGTAATCAAAATTAAAATCTCCGATTTATTTATATATAAGTTAGCATAAAAATCAAAATTTTTAATTAAAAAAAATATTATTATTATTTATTGTACTATTAATACTAGAATGTCAGTTTATTAGACTTGACCATTCTTTATTCCGTCAATTTCATTGAATTTCTGAACAACCTAAAAAAAAAAAAAAAAAAAAAAAAAAAAAAAAATAGTTTTAATCTCTTGGAAGCATTTCTTTAAATGTTTGCTTTGCTTTTCTAAATTTAAAACAAATCTGCATTATGAAATTGGAATAATTTTTATATGAAAATAAATTCAAGCACATTTTATTCTTTTAAGACTTGTCAGATATCATTTTGATTAAATTCAGGACATCGATAATATCCGCTTTTTTTTAATTCTGCTATTTCCTAGAATATTTCAAAAAAGATTGTGAATCCTTTATATAAACAAATTAAATTTAGACAGTGACTAAACAGCTATACAGTGTCCTCGAATCATTAGGTGTGTCAAATTTCATTAATTTCGGTCAGGAATTTGTGGGTGTAACTGCTGATTTTCCTTCTCAAAATTTAAGAAATGGACTACTGTTCGGTTCAATGTGAAGCAAAATCTCTTTTTCTAGTTTCATAAATCGTAACTTTTGAATGAATGGAGATAACATTTGGTTAAACTTCATTTTCAATGTTTCAAATTGGAAAATTTCAGAATCCTTTGATGAATTAAGATTTTTTTTTATAGAAAAAAAGGAATCGATTATATTCTAAAAGGAGTGTCAATCATTAAATGTTTTAAACGAATTATTGTCCATTAATAAAATTATTGAAACTAGTACGTCCAGCCCCCGAAACTCGAGTGCTAATAACATTATCGTCTAATTGAAAAACAACTTCTAGAAAATATATTGTAATTCACATGAAATTCTAGAAAACTTTATTTTTCGATGCATACGATTTTTGGATGTGGATACTCCAACATTAAGTAAAAAATCGCAAGAATAATTCCATCGTTTAAAAGCAGTCTTGAGCGTGGAGAAAAACTGAGCTAGTTATTTTATATGAGCTACTTATTATTATTTCCTGTATCACTGAGCGCTGCCGGGCTGGGTTTAGCCGATGCCAGAACCACTGGTCCCAAGACCATCCCGGAAGTAGTCATAAAGACCAATTAAATTTATATCGAAAATAAAACTAGTCGAATACATTGATTCGTGTATTTAATATATCTATTCGTTAAGATGGTTAGTGAATTGGAGCGAGGAATATAAATAAAAAGTTATTGTTCCACGCCTCAGCTTAAACATCCCTCACACTACATCTACAAATTGAAAGCATTCTTCCTTTTTTGCTCACATTTTATTTCAATTTAAAAACAACAACAATGAGCGAGAGACACAATAGATTGCAGAATATTTCCATGCAAAACCAATATACCTACAACTATACATAATTTATGCTTCCTCGCATTAAATCGACCAATGGTCGAAAATCCAACACAACAGATAAAAATCCTCAGAAATAAAATTCTTCCCACAAAAATCCCTCACTCAAATATATTAAATGCACGAACCATTGCATTTAACGAAAATGTAATAAGTGTTGTGAACAATTACTCGGTCTCGCTCTGGCTCTTGCTATGGTTCTCGCTCTCCTCGCACTTATAATGCAATTTTACTTTATTGTTTTTTAGTCTTTATGGTAAAATTATTTAATAAATTTTTGCAGATTTTTTGAAGATTTTAATTCTTCAAAAAAAAATGTGTTTACTTTAACCACCAATTGTTGATTTTAAAAATATTCAAATTATATGTTCAACAATAGACCGAGAGCTAGCCACAAATACTATAGACGAAACTTTAGTCACAGAAAGATTTATGGTCAACAAATACGGTTGAGTGTAAATACATATGTACGTTATTTAAAAAAAAATATTTTTATTAAATTAATTATTTCTGCTTTCCAGTCTTGTGTGTGTGAAATTTTCCAATTGATTTTAAATACCTATTATGAAAAATTTTATATTTATTTTGTTCTGTTTGGTATTTTGCAATCGATTTTAAATTAAACTTCAAACAAACGCGTTGTTATCTAGTTCTGATTCTTTAGGGAAGTCGGTTTTAAATCGATTGCAATCAAACAATTCTTTTTGAAGCACGGTTTATATTCCAAAAAGAATAATTATTGAAACAAAAACCATTGGATTTTCGATTATAGGTTTATATTTTTGTGACCAATTCTTTATCCTTAAATTTAAAAAATGTTTTATTCGGACTTTTTTGGTCAATTTGTTCTATAATGCAAATAACACAGATACATACAATTTATCCCGACGTTTCGCTGTATCTACTAGAATCTTCTTCTTCTTAGCTGCATCTTTAAGGGCACATGTAGTACAAAAGTGACGCAAGTCAAAAATCATAATTTTTGTGACAACTGAAAATAAGTTTAAAACTGATCGTGGCCAAAATCATGATGCAATTGAAAATGTATTATTTTTTTAAAGGGCCTAATTTAAAAGCACAAAAACGACATTAGTGCTATTTTGCGGAAGTATATTGAAGCTACGTTGATGTGGATTGGATACAAATGACGGGTGGAAGTTTACTGAAGTTTTTTTAATTCTAACTCAAATATTACGTTTTTTGAGTTGTGTTACATGTAGTATAGTGCGACATGTACATATAAAATTAATTTTTTTAATTTATTTTTATTGATCGCAATGAAAATAAGATACTACAACTTAAAAAATTCAAAGAGGACTTTATTAAGCGGGTTCAAGTTTAAGACTAACTTAATTTATTTATATTCAATGATACAATACCATAAGTATATGGTCTTCTCTTTCTTCTTCATGCAGTGTATTGTACCACACATACTACCTACTAAAATTTTACTACTTGTATTGTTTTTCATTAACAAAGTTTTGTATTGCATTTTTAATTTACAAAAAAATGCATCGTCCCAATATTTAAAATTTAAAAATAAAAACACAGTTTTAATAAATAAATAAATACATAATTGATATTATAATAAAATTTTACAATAAAATTGAACACTTTCAACATAAAAAATAAATATCACAGAATGGCAACATTATATACAGAGTTCGTATTGTGGATGTCTTCTTTGAGATTCATCGAATTTTCTCTTTTCTGCTGGATGCTGAGGCTCTCTCAGATCTTCGATTTTTGCCGAGATTTTTGATTACATTACGGTATTTATGAAAGTCCATGAGATAATAAACACTTTTTATTCTAAATCCACTCTGCCAACAATCATTCCTTCTAACTAGTGCTATTCAATCTAGATTACATCAATTTTATAGATATATTTATGTATACATTATGTAGTTAAAATAAATAATATATTTATCAATGAAAACAAAAATTCTTAAATGGATCTCTATTTTTGAGTCACTTACAAGATAATTGACATGAGAGTCTTATGCATTACAATCCATACCCTGTTGACCAGTGGAAAATAAAAAAAAATTCAATAAAAACTATTTTCTAAATAACCATTCTTCCAGTTCCTTTTGACTGAATATATTTATATAACTAACTTTTAAACCTTACTTTGACTAAGATGAAATAAAATACCAATTTGGTTCTTCCTATAAATTACATGAAAACATCAATTAACGCTGTTCTTTACTCATTGTTCTTTGGAGCTCTTCAATTATAATTCCAACGTCTCTGTTTAAAACAAAAAAAGGAAAAAAAAAGAAATCCTTTTCAATCGTTTAGCAGCTATATGTATGTTTTGTTTCATTTTCCATTTTTTTTTTATTTTTCATTTTCTACTCTTTTTCGATTAAAATTGTAATTTCTTTTAATGGAAAAGGAAAGGTCCTTTGCTTTCAAACTGAACAACCGACGACGATGGACGTCGACGACCACTTCATTTTTAAGAACAAACTGAAGGAAAAAAAAAAAAACTTAAATAAGGTCACAGTGAAATGTAAAATCAGAAAAAAAAGTGTTAGGAATAAGAAAAGAACTCCATCCAAACGCAAAGGCAAATAAAATCTACGAAAAAAATGAAAGTTTAATGAACACGAAGTGCAAGGGGCCATTAAAGGAAACGAAGGTACGCCCTTCACGTGCGATTCCTTTAAGAAAAGTGAAAGCCATAACAACACACAAAATACTCTTAAGAGCTTTTAAAGGGTCAGACGGTGTGTTTGTTTTTGTTCGTGATTAAGTAAGATTAAATATTTAGACCTACAAAATGTGTTAGTCTTGATACATTTTTTTTTTCACTCAACTTGTAAAAGTCGTCTCAAAGGGTTTAATAGTTTTATTTTCTCAGAATTACTTGAAAAGAGACAGTTAGAGCATTATCAATTTTTTAATCAAAATTTCAGACAAAATTCATGGTTAAAATACTATTTGGCTTGGAAAAGGTTAACAAGGGAATTAGTCTGTCTATATAGTACAGTAGGCGATTGGGGTGCTATAATTTGTTTTGGGTAAACATATTATGTAGATAGGGACATATTTAACTTGTCATAACGATTGAAGAGAAGTCTAAAATGTACATTTATATAAATTTTTATAAGTTTGGGTACATATTAACAACCTAAGCTTCTCTAAAATATATTCGGCAAGACATTCGCAATGAGATATTTTAAATTTCCAACAAGGAGAAAGTCTCAACAACGCAATGGACTGTTAAATGCAGTCCTTTTTCGTACCACGCGCCGCAGCAGGCTTCTAAAGTAATCATGGTTTCATGGCAAAAATTATATACAAAGATGGGGAATATAAAATTTTGTCTTAATTTGGCTTATTCTTATTGATTAGCATTCAAACTGAAGTTATTACACATAAAATACCTACCATCACAAACTACTCTTTTAACTTTCCCCTTTACTTTTCCACTAGAATCAGGACGTTTATTTGTTTGGGGTGAAAACCATTTCGGACAATTGGGAGTTGGAACAAATAATAGCAATAACATTAATGATATAATAACAAAGCCAACATGCGTCAAAGCTTTGAAGACACTTGGCCTTAAGATTGCCGACATTGCATTTGGAAATGGTTGGGCAGTTATTTTGACATGTAAGCTACACAAAAAAAATTTGTTTTTCTATTATACTTTACGTGTTTTTTCTTTAAGATTCCAATGAAGTCTTCTTCACCGGACGTAACATATTCCACGTCAACACAAAGGTTGCTGAAAATTTTACCAGCGCAACTATTGGCACTCAGAAGTGTTCCATTATACGGAAACCATTTCGTTTGGAGGACCTTGATGATTGTCTTTCAACCAGTGAAGATCCAGAGAATTTCGTAAGCATTTCAGCTGGAAATGACCATTTCGCCATAATGACATGTAAGTTGTATTCTTTCATAAAATAGCAATTCGTTTTTGGGGAATATAACTGAATCACCCTTTGGGACTATCGTGAAACTAAATAACGAGAATATATCGTGCTTTATTCCAAATTGTACCTGCATGACGGACACTACAGGTTGAAATGAAGTAATCGTTGTGTGATGCAACATGGAGTTTAATAAAAAAAAAAAAAAAACTACTCTGTCTGTCGTACATCGCGTGAGTAGTACTGGCAATTGACAGGCGAATGTGATTTAGTAGAGCTTTATACCTATTCTGTCTAGTCCTGAATAAAAGGACATAAAAGACATTTTAGATTAGTAATAACATGTTCCATATATTGTCGACAATTATCGGCCAGAACTTCACATTTTTATTGTTTTCAGAATGAATATATGTATAAATGTATAGTTATATATATACATATAGCTTTTATGTTCATATAATGTGCTTTAGAGGTGGAAACATTTGATTTATTCGAGGCAATAATTATACACCTCACGTACTTCCGGCCCCGTATGTATGCAAAATCTAACTGTAAACATAATATTCTGATAATTACTTATATTTTTGTATATATGTACATATTGGCAATTTATGGTCTTTTACTGCGATATTAATCGATCTGTGGTCACAACATTTGGTCTATAATGTTTTTGTGTCAAAAATGTAGGTTTACTTATAAATAAAATCGTTTAGGAGGCACGCTTTAAGCTTTTTAATTATATTTATTTTAAATAAATAAACACATGTTAATCATCTCTTTTTCCTTTCAGCTGTTGGTCGTCTCATTGGCTGGGGTTCCAATAAACACCATCAACTCGGTTCAAATGATGTTGATCTCAGTGAGCCATTTGAAGTTCAACTGGATTTCAAAGTCAAGCAATTTGTTTGTGGTCCATCATCGACTCTTATTTTAACCGACAACGGGAATCTTTATCTTACTGGAAAACTAAGTGAATTTACTTTCCCACAATTTACAGAACTTCAAAAAAATCTCTCAGCTCAAGAGGAAATTCTTTTTATGCATATTTCACAAGCAAGTGAAATTTATATTGTAACCACTGAAGGAGGCATTTACCGGAGTATGGAGTCCACACGACACAATAGTTTAATATTCCAAAGATTCTACGATTATGACAGCGAAGAAAATGGCCAAATAGTTAAGCTTCTGCGTGGGACTTCATTTTTTGCTGCCCGCACAAAGGCCAATAAGTTTTATACGACTTTTTCAGAAAGTGGTCATCATTTGAAGACATTTAGAGAAATTTCTAAATTTAAAAATCTTCGCACACTGGACATGGTGGTAGGGGATCAACATATTTTGGTACACGGAATTCCAAGGACGGCTAATAAACTTCTCAATAAGACATTCGTTGTTCGACCAGATTCAAATGCGAATATACATCAAATTTCGGAGGTTGGACGAATTGTCGAGCAAAATATTCTAGAAGAATCTGAAGAAATGGAAGAAAATGGTAACAAGGCAGAAACAATTAAACCTAACACTCCAGTGAAGGAAAAAGTTGAAGAAGAACACATTGAAGTGAAGGAAGTTGTAGAATTAAATGAAGACAAAAAAGAAGACACTCCAAGAGAACACGAAGTCAATGTTAAAGAAGAAAAATTGAACGCAAATCGTCCGCCATCAACATCGTCATCAAAAGATCTAGACATCTTTGAGGACACATCACCTACAAATTCAATGAAGTCAGCCAGGTACCGTCGATTGGATGATTCTGAATGGGATAGCAATAATTCCACACCGTCAAAAAAAACTGTTCTCACAGCAAATGCCGACAGCTCATCACCAACATCTTCATTAAAATCACGTAAGAGCTCATCTCGATCTATTCGATTTGATGAGAAATCTTTAGCGAAGGTGGTTTCTGCTGAGCGTGAACCAAGACCGAAAACACCTTACCCAGATGGAACACCAATGAAACCAAAGAAATTGATTACCAAGGAAGACGATTTGTTAGATAAAACGAGTCCTGCACTTCATGATAGCTTGGAAAATATTCCAGAATCAGTGGCGGTATTTCAAAAAGGTAAATTGTTCACATAAATAAACATACATTAGCATAATATAAGTCTAATATTGTCATAAAACATTGACAAATAGTATTATAATAGCAAGTGAAGGGACCAATGGTTCCACCACCACAGTTTTTTTTTTTTATGGATGTAAAAGCATCTCCACAATGATTTGTGGATTTTCTTTACTTTAAATGCGCTAATATCACTATCGTAACTAAATGCACCAAAGTAAAACATATGATTTCGCGGCAGTAAAATTCGTTTTCATACCAAACAGCCTAATTAGACAATCATGGACATTAACATGATTTTACAGGTGCAAGAGCTCTATGCAGTTCCCAAGATGTCGAATCCATATGGAATTAGTGTATCAATACGAAATACATCAAAATTGTGTTATTTATTCTTGCTTGGTTGGCTAAATAATATTCCTTCCGTTCTTAGTGAAGGTATATCCGAGTACTTAAAGCTAATTGTGACTTATAACTGCCCAAAATTAAAACCTTTTTGTTCAACTAATATTTAACTCTCAAACAATAAATACAACATTTTTAAAATTCTATCAATAAACTTCGAAAAAATAGATGTCTGTGTTAAATTGTTTTCAAATTAAATTAATTTTGTGAAGCAAAGGATACCACTGATCTCTATATACACTGGATAGTGTATTCATACAAAAATTTTGAGGCAAAAATATAGTCATGGCCAGGACCCTTATAACAGTATAACAGCAGCGCCAGCGGTATGAACGCTACCGAATCTGGATTTGCTTTTATTTTTTTTTTCAATATTTACAGCCGCAATGCTTGTTGACATCAAATAAATGCTCAATTTCGGCAAATATCTTCAATTTCTTTTTTCGTTTCTATAGAGCGAGATATGATGTAGTGGCCGTTACCCTATCAAAAATTGCCTCTCAAAAACTGTTATACACTATAGGCTATTCACTATCCAGTGTATTATAGAGATCAGTGAAGGATACACCTAAAGCAAAGTACGTGTAAAATTATTTAAATTTTTTTTAATAACCGATTGTTAGCGATGAAACAAGAAAAATTAATTAAAGCGATTTCTTAAAACAAAAATGAAATGAGTGGTTGTAAGTTCCTCAAGGTTTGGGTAAATACCTATAACGAAATATTTCTGCCTTAGCTTTTTTTCTATCCTTTTCATATTCGCCAACAAGTCTTTGTTTGGAAATATGTAAAATTAATTAATAGAAAGCAGAGACTGTCATAAATTCATAAATTTTCTGTGTGTCAGTATTTCCTCACATGCCTTTCATACACATACAATAAAGAAAATTAATTTTTATCAGTATTAGAACACACAAATTTCAAATATTTTGAAATTGAGAAATATGGGATCGCAGGCATCTCATTCTCATATCAATTTAATATATTTTATAATTTTTAAATATTCCAAACTATTCATTCATTAATTCTGGACATTTTATAATTACCAATTTTTAAGCTTATAAACTATAAAAGCCACAACTACAAAATTTAAATAACCTACACATAACAAAACTGATGTTTATTTAAATTATTTTTTTTATTTTTAACAGACAGTTTAGTCTAGTCCGAACTGCATTGACGCAGTGTTATACGTATATTATTAGATTTTTTTTTGTGATTTATTTAATTTTTTTCAACAAATTTGAAGTTTAGAATTTTGTTTTTACTGTTTTCGAAAGAAAAAGTGGTTGAATACTAGCTAACTTTTTTAAATGCGTGTGGAAATCAATTGCGTTTACGGATTTGATCCGGAACGGAAATCAGAACAGGGGTGAATGTTTCGGCCGAACACGGAAAAAATTCTGCGAACTATAACCGGGTAAGAAACTTTGATAGAATTTCCTGGATGTGCCAAAATGTGTGTGATTGACGTCATTGTATATAAAATCTATAGTAATATCATGAAGAGGAGTGACGGTAGCGACATCTTAAGGACATATGTTCGACTTCTTTGTGATGTGATGGTTGGAATCCCGAATATTCACAAAACAAGAAACGTAATAATAAAATAAGAACGGGAACGCTGTATACTAATTTTATGAGAGTGCGAGGAAGTGAAAAAACGCAATAAAAAACTATAACCTTGACAAATTGGCTTCGCATCGGAAAAAAAATTTGGTATATGTAGGTATGCACGTTTGCAGTAAGTTTTTTTATTCAAAATAATTGTAAAGGTCCCCTCGTAGTTGGTTTGGTGAGCTGATAAATTTTGTTGTAATAATCGGATCGTTAAGGTTGAGGCCTTAAAATTTAGGTAGAATGTCGGGTTACATTTTTTTACGAAACCATTGCGGAGGAACATAAAAGTATGTGTAAAAAAATGTAATTAATTTAAAATTTAATTGAAACACAAATTTAATTAAACAAATTTTTTTAATGCACGTTTACTTGACCCTTTTAAGGAATCTTATTATGTTTGCAGAATTTAAATAATAGATTCTTCTCGCTCTATTTACTCATTCCCTACATTTAGCTAAGTCTCAATAGTATAATTTGTGGCGATCTCAGCGACGCGTACAGGACACATGTTCGACTAAAAAATTTGTGTTCATGATAGTACTATAGATTTTATATACAATGTTGACGTGTGATGTCAATTTTTGTTTGCTCATACTGTTATAATAACCGACTCTTTTAGTTTGTAAAATTATTTTTTAAGGGCCAGTTGTACAAATATTTAAACCGTGGTTTAACAATTTTTATCTACCGATTTCGGCGGATTAATTGAGTTTCAACAGTGGTTTACTGTTCAAGTGTGTGATAATAACCAATTACATACTTGAACCAGCGTTGAACGTTGGTTAATCCACCGAAATCGGTAAGTTAAAATCTTGAACTGAGGCTGAACCACTATTGTACAACTGGACCTAAGACATGCAGGTTTCCTCTTTAGAATTTTTGTACTCCAAAAGTTTGTAACCTTTTCTTCCAGATAACAAACAACAAAATGGAAGCACAAATAACAAGGCATCTGCGAAGAAACGAGCGTTGACTCCAATTGTTCGTACAAACGAAGCACTGACTTACAGCGACGAAGATGAGCAACTAGCTGTTGAAATCAGCTCCACAGAACTTTTGGACAAAACAATTGTAAACGAGATCAGATTCATCAATAACGGAGTTGATGTTACAGATATCTCGAAGCAGGCTTCAGGAGAAGAAACTCCCATAAAGGAGAAGCCGAAACAAATTCTAGATCAAGCAGGTGAAGCTGTTCATAAAGCTACTGATGCGGCGAAAAATTCAGCAATCAACGCAGCTGAAAAAACTGTCGAAACTCTATCGAAAGAGAAAGATAAAGCAATCGACAAAGTCTCAGCTGAAGCTGAGGGAATAGGTGGCAAAATATCGAGCACATTAAGTGCGGCTGTAGGAAAAGTTTCCACTGAAGTTGATAGTGCGGTGGGTAAGGTGTCCGAGAAGTTTGATTCCACAGTGTCGACGGTTTCCGAGAGCGTGGACAACACTGTTTCATCGGTTTCCCAAAAGGTCAACACAACAACAAGCAAGATTTCAACAAAAGTCGAAGATGCAAAACAAAGTTTGGCAAATTTCTTAACCGGCGGTCACAAGGAAGCGAGTCCCAATCTTAGTTCGAATGTCAGCACTGCAGTAACCACCGAAGAAGTGTACACGCCGAAGGATGGATCTAAGATTGATGATGACGAGAGAACGACTGCATCAGTGAATTCTAATTTGAACGGCATTGGCAATACGTTCGAGAATGAGCGCGATAAGGACTTTGAGCCTGTGAAGCAAACCTTGGGCGACGAGATTCGTTCAACTAGCGAGAATGGCAAGGGTAGAGTAATGAAGTTTATTAGTAACATGAAAGCGAAAGGAAAGGGGCTGTCGTGTCGGAATGATAAGGCCGTTCGGGTTGCAGGTATTTTGTAAAGATTGATCTCGTTTTTTTTGTTTTAAGCCGAATTTGTTTTTTGTTTCTAGATGAACCACCAAAATACACACCGGTGGATGAGTTGGGAGAACAAACATCTAAAGTTTGCACACTTTTGTAAGAAAATGCATTTAAATTGTATTTGAGAAATTACAAAAATGTTTAATTTTTTTTTGGTTTATTGAAATGCAAAATAAAATTTAAAATACTTTTTAAAATTTCAATACAATATAAATAGTTTGTATTTCAACTTACCTCTAGAATAATAAAATTGTTTTTTTATTAGTAAAATAACTTAGAAAAATGTGTTTTTGGTGAACTATTTTAGACAAATAAACAAAACAGAAATTACTTGCCACTTTTTTTATCACTAGCAAAACGTCAAAGTGACAACAACTCTACTATTGGCAACTTAACAAAGATAAATTATCAGTACAGCGGTTGTTAAAGTAATATTGTTCTATTACAACTTAAGGCGAAGAGAGTATTTAGTAATATAACAGTTTTTTTTTTTTAAATTAAGTTTAAAGCCTAGTACGCTGCTGATGCAAAACGAAAATTTTCTGTGATCTCCAAAAACAGACAACGAAACGCTTGCGAAAACACAACGGAAAATATCCTTGGAGAGTTTCACTAATTCCAAAAACAAAATCAAACATAATCGCAAAAAATCAAAGAAACCCATGATGTAAGAAAATGATAAACAAAAAAAAACACAAATAAAACTCAAATGCCATTTTTTTCGCACAATAAATAGTCTGTATAATTAATTCAGTGCGAAAAAGGAACGGAGACTTCTCCAAATAATCTGCTACAATTATAAATTTCGCTCTTCGAACAGCGTACTGCAAAACGAAAAGCAGAACGAAGTTTTCCGTTTATGATTTCGTTGTGTCATTTTTGTATGGGATTTTTCGTTTCGCATCAGCAGCGTACTAGGCTTAAAAGTAGAAACGCACTGGGTGGAACTGCACCTCAGCGACACCGCGCGTACTTTCGCACGAAACTGAATGCGGAACTTCATGTAGCAACAGGTTGGATTATCAACATTTGTCGCATAGTGCCGCACCGTGAAGTGCAGTTATCGCTTAGTGCGCGTTTTCATTGTGTCGAATGAGGTAATATCGTTGCAAATTTCCAAATTCGATTCCAAATTATCTCTTTCCAAACAAATTCATATTTCAAATTACATAAAAACTGTATGAACACACCCAAGTGGAATGCATCTATAGAGGAAACCCATTGGAAATCATTGAAAATGTCAAAATTTTATATATAGAAAACGAAAACAGAAAGAAAACACAACAAAGAGAAGCTATTAACTGCCAAATAAAATTCATAATGAAATTAGAAAACCTCAATGGAGGCACAAAGAACTATGTCCTCAGTAAACTAAAGATTTCATAAACCTCATGCTTTGTTTTCATTACGGCAAACGAAGTACAGAACTATAAATGAGATAACCGAATGTTTCGCGTTGGTTCGGTAGAACCTTTCTACACCAAACACCAAAAAGAGTACTTTTTTAGAAAAATGTTAAAGTTTATTAGTTCACCGGTGTGTCCCGTTTGTTTTATACCAGTTTTTTTTTTGTTAAGGCCCAACTATAATAGGCATGAGCTAGCTTAGGCACGCTTAAGCAAACGAGCGAATATATGAAATTCCTATTGAATTCCGTTTCGTCCAATTTTTCTAAGTTTCGTTCAATTAACCAAACATAAGCAAGAGCGGTCTGGTTCGCTTAGCGCATAAGTGAATTTGTCAGATACGGTTCAACACATACAAAATACACATCAAACCCATCGTCTGTGTAAATGATTCGAGATAAATGAAAGTGTAAAGGCTTAACTACATAAGCCAAAAAGTACTGAAGTACAAAAGTAAAAATATTTTTTTTTACCACTAGCGCCGTTGTTTTGTGAAAAAGAATACACTAATTTGCTTTTAAACCAAAATTTAAGCTTTCTGCATCATTTTTATAAGTTTCCCAGTCAGAAACACTATCCTAAAATGAGTTTGAAAATTTTCACTTTTGCACTTTTTCGCTTTTTTGGCTTATGTAGTTAAGCCTTAAGTGTGATATCTTTGCTATCTCGTTGTCGTTGATTCAATGTTCACACTCAACAAAATTAAAAAGCTGTGAATTTGATTTTGGCAGATTCTTTTGCACGCGTAAGTTATTTGGTGTGTTCAAAAAAATCAGATCTCAGAGATTTTTCTCACTCAAAAAGTGAGCAAGAGAATCCAAGTTTTTTTTTCCTCTGAGTTTTGACAGCAAAACTGAGAAATTTTTGTGAGGAATCCTGTTCAGGTAACTGAGATAACTGAGATCTCCGAGATCTCATTTTCCTGAACATGCTTATTATGGCTATGCCTGCGACTTTTTGAAACTTAAGCAAACTTTTCGACGGGTTCTGACATTAGTTTATTTTTGCTTAAGCCTATTATAGTTGGGCCTTTAATATGGTTTTTCAAAAGAATAGAACGGTCTCCGATTGGTGGAAATTAAAAGAAAACGTCAAAAAATCTCCAACATTTTGTTTCCTCGTGTGAAAGGGGACTAATGTCTTACATACAAATATCTCCGAACACTTCCTCAAATTTAGCACACCCACCGCTGTACAACTTTTAATTTGCGCACAAAATACAATTTCTGTTTCTGCACAAATCTACTCCATTCCACGGCATATTCCATCTTTTTTTTCCGCATGCAGCACTTTTCTTTTACAGGCGTTAAACAAACAACAACTGTCAAAAGTCGTGTTCTCAAAAACTAAAAAAAAAAAACTTAAAAAAAATTCATTTTGATTTTTCAAGAAAAAATCTCACTTTTTTACTTTCAACTGGATATTTCGCACACATTTGGAATTTATTATTTAATTAAACCGCACTCAAACGAAAGGTGAATATTTAAGCATTAAATTGGACACAAATTGGCTGGGCCACACATTGAACGAAAAAAGATGGAAATAACCAAAGGGATGCCTTAGGTAGGTCAAAGGTGAAAAGTGCTACTAGGAACTTCGCGAATAAGGACACTAAAAAATTGTTTACTCAGTGATTTTTATGTAATTTCTTGATCCATCGCCCTCACATCGCCAAAGCCGAGTGTGCGATTTTATCTCTGACGTTGCACACGGCGATTTGGAATTAAAAAAAATTTTTTTTTTGCTCGTTTCATTTCGATCGAATGAGATAGACACGAAGTTTCTTCGTATTCGTTTCTCACCCAGGCAACCTAACCTCATTGGGGCGGATCGGATGGGATCGGGAATCGCAAGCAATCGTTAACTCTTTTGGCCAAATCAGGCTACGAATGTGATTTTTTTAAAGTCAACATGCAGTGAATAGTGTGTAGGAAGATCCTAAGAGGCGTCATAAACACCAAAGTGTGAAACATGCTCGAGGAATGAGTTGTCGATGCGGACAATATGGTTAGGAAGTCAATTTATTTGTGTATCGCCAGATAAATATTCGGATTTTTTTAATCAAATTGATTTAAAGTTTTACATGGAATTGATTTCAGATTAAAAAAGTAGTGAAGACTGCAAAGAAAAAAGGCATGATTAAAGGGTGAGGTAGTGGAGGCGGATGTTGAATATTTGGATAAAAGTCAGAAAATATTAGTTTTTTTTTTATAAAATCAGAAATACTGACCTTAGGCTTTTATTGACGTCAAACAACCTAAAAACCCCGTTGAAGCTGATTAGTTTGCGTTTTAAATGTCTAGTAAATTTACTATGTATCGTTTTAGAGGGCCCAACCGGTCTTAATTACAATACCTCGTGTAAGAATTTCAATGGAACTTAACTAAATATCGTGATATGTTTTATTACTATTTTGTTAAAAATAGTGTTCTTTCACATCAATTGTCAAAGAAAAGGGCTTCTTAAGAAGTACATCAAATACTAAACTCAATTAACTCAACTCAATTAACATTAACATCAAGATTTTAATAATTTAAGCTTTTCCATGGTTTCTATGTTTATATTTTAACGATAGTCTAAATAATTGTTGATGCAGACTGCAGAGGTACCTAATGTTTTGGAATTTTGTTTAAATATCGTGGGATTCAATGAAATGAGTAATTAAACACACAAAACACATGTTCATTTTTAGTTATTTCAAACAAACAAACAAAAACGAAAGCACATAAATCTTAAGTTTAGATTGAGAAGTTAGATTTTTCTTTAATTATTCCCAGGGCCAGTTTGTTCGCAGTTGATCATCTTTAATCAAAGATTACTGCAACTGGTAAATCATGGAATGTGCATGTTTACCAAATTTTTTACTTACGAACCCAAAATTTGTGGTCTTAATCATGGAAATTTTTAAACAGCCAATTTTTATTGATTAGCGCCACTTAATCTGTTAAAATTGTGGTGCAGATTTAACGTACTGTAAAGAAACTGATCCTCAGAGTATTTTAAACTGAGATTTGAAAAAAAGAAAAAAGATCAGAAGAATTTCGAAATTTAACTTTCATTATTATTTTTGCAAATTAGAAGATGCCGAAAAGCATCAGAAACAGAATTTAAAATAATTAAAATTTGTCTTTGTAGAGATGTTTGTGTAAACTTACAGTTTCTTTGAAAAATTACTTTTACACACACCTCTTCAAGGACAAATTTTAATTATTTTAATGCACATCATTTTGTATGGTTTTCTAACAAGTATGATAAAAACAATTTTGGCTTTTATATTGTGGAATTTTCACCGACTTTCTCCTTACCCATGCCATTATTTAAAAAAATTAATAATGGTTTACCAATTTGCACACAACCTTGAAACACAAAAGCAAGTTCTTAATCGTGCATTTTTTCTTTACTTCTTTCCGAAATTGAATTAAAAGGAATTAAAAGAAATAAGAATAAAGGTTGTTAAGTTAAAAGGTTGTTATCTTTAATTCTATTATATCGATCCTTCTTTGGATGTCTGGAATTTTTTATAGGTCATTTTATTTTACGATACGTAAATAATTTTAAATAAAAAAATTTCAAATAAATACATTTGAAAAAAAAATTGAAGAATTAAGGTTTATTGCGAATAAAATTTCCCTGTGAATGATTTCGATCTTCGAAAATTTGGAAAGTAGATGATGCTCGATAGTTTCCTTCGAAATAAATATTCATTTCGATTATGGAAAAAAATTTATGTGCCACACTTTTTAAAAACTCTTGCCATTTTTCATGCCATATGAAAAAACGCAATTACTTATATGTAACAAAAAACAGGTACCTACATAGATATAATTAAATTTTTGTGAAATACAACCAAATATTAGAAGAAATAATTTGCTCAAAAAATAAGAGTTTCTGCCAGTTTCTAGGAGCAATTTTTTCAAAATTCGCTTTATTTTAAGTAAAAAATGGAAATAAGAAAAACGTGCCGTATTAAAATTTTTTGGCCACTGCACCGTGCCACGATGAAATTTTCGGCCCAAAAAAGTACGATCGTGCCACTTCGGCAACGTTGATCCGAAGTGATTCTCAGTGCAGTGCTCTCTTTTCTCTTTACCCATTTCTCATGAAAAGAAAAGGGAGAAAATTGTACGGAGAATCACTACAGATCCAGTATTGCGGATTCCATAATCTACATGATTAACATTACTTTATTTTTTTTTGTTTTATACTCATGTACGTTAAACAAAAGAATATAGTATTTAATAAGTACCTATTATGTAGCCTAATTTATTTTGTTTGCTTATAAAATAAAGAATGAGTTGATACTGTGAAATGGAAAAAAAACACGCTTTAAAAATTCCATCAAGATCACAAATATGTTTTATTGAAATTAAGTATTTTTATTCAATATATTTATTTATAATAATATTTTCTATTGCAGGCATCACGACAGAATGCTTGCCATTACCAAATGCTGCGGCTGTTGCCTTACAAATTGAACGAAACGAACACATCTCTATATTTTCCTGAAGTTTGTCAAACTCTCTTAGAACTTCCGGGATTCATATAGACGTATATACTTACACAAAAACACACTCACACGATACAAAAAAAAAATATAAAATTAAATAAAACTCTTCGCTATCCTCCCTGCACGATGACTAATTGTGAAATTGTTATCGTTGCGACAACTGATGAACCAGCAACGGACTTACAAATCCCCTTCAACGTGATAACCTCAGCGGCAACAGTTTCAGCAGCTGGTGTCACCACTACGACTCATCACCTCGCGCCACTGCAACAAAGCTCGGAACAGCAAGTCCTGCAGCTGCAAACCGAAGATATCCAGCAGCAAGTGCAAACGGCGGCGGGTACATTACCGCCGCAATTGGATCGTTATCCAGCCAATAGTCAGGAGAAGCCATTCCAATGCAGCATTTGTGAGCGACGGTTTCGACAGTTAAGCACACTTACAAACCACGTTAAAATCCACACCGGCGAGAAACCATACAAATGCACGATATGCGACAAAACCTTTCGACAATCGAGCACCCTTACAAATCACATGAAAATTCACACCGGCGAGAAACCCTTCATATGTTCGTTCTGCCCCAAGCAATTCCGTCAGCTGAGCACACTAACAAATCACCTCAAAATTCACACCGGCGAAAAACCATTCGAATGTGCCGTCTGCAAAAAACAATTCCGCCAATCGAGTACGCTCAACAATCACATAAAGATTCACGTCATGGACAAGGTGTATATACCCGTCAAGATCAAAACCGAAGAGGAAGAAGGATGACTAGAGATGGTGGCCGATGGTCAGACACCGGTCACCACGCCCAATCACCAGACTCAACTCCAACAGCTTCCGCTCCAGCTCCAGCAACAACAGCAAACGCATCAAGTTGTCTTGGATGCAACGCAATTAGCCGAAGGAATAATCTCTGCAGCTGACGTGGTGAAGATCGAGGTGAATAGCGTACAATCGGACTGCGAATTTCCAGGTGAAGGATGAATCTATATATTTGTAATTATTTTAATTTCTGATTTATTCAATCAGTTCTCTCACTTAATACCTATTAATTTTTATATGTGTATTGTTATAGTTTTTTGTTTTCTTTCTAATATTATTATTTCCTTTCGCTTCACTCCCAAAAATATTGATAAAGACTTAAAGCTGTGTGTATAGAAATTGAAGGGGAAGAGGAGAATAAAAACACGTTAATATAGTATAGATGTGTTGATACTAAAAAAAACTTAAAGTAAAAGCAAGCAAAAATAATTAAATTACTCTTTATTACTCTTTATTTCTCTTCATTTTGATTTTTATTTTTTGCTACTACATAATTTAATTTTTTTTTTATTTAAAAGATCAACCAACATTTTGTCCCCAATTTTTGTTTGTCCAATTAGTTTGTTTCTAGGTAAAACATGTTATAAAAATGAAATGTAGGAGTTTAGTATTTGCGCCAATTGTTGTTTTATCACATTCTGATTTCAAATCAGTTTGATGTTGTTTGGTAGTTGTATGCTTGTTTTTTTAGAAATAATTTAGTTTCAAACTAATCTAGTGAAACAAATTCTAAAATTATTGTAAGAATTATTTCACTGCTAGAAATATATTCATTCGCTTACCATGCATTTTAGTTTCGAAAATAATAGTTTTGTATCGACGATTTGATTATTTTAATGTCAGTCGTTCTATATTCTAGTGAATTGTAAACAACAATTTGTAACAGGCTAGTTTTTGCATTTAATTATTCCCCAAATTCTGAGGTATAAAAAAAAATCTTGCGTATTTCCCCTCCCAGCGCTTCTTCCGCATTTCTCCCTTTTTTTAAATCGATATATTTCAATTCCTAAATATTTGTCGGAGACAAAAATATATGTATTCAATTTAGGTCCAACTCTCTTCAATTATTGACTTTAAAAATAGAGAGCGGAAAATTTTCCAAATATCATCATCAAACATAATAATAATATGTACTTACATTTAATTGCTAAAAAATCGTTTCTATTCATTTTCTTGTCCCAAACAAATTTTACCAATAGAAGACTAGAGAATTTCCAATTTATAACAGCGCCTCGCGAGAAATGAAAACTTTGGGTGCCCGGAACCGGAAAAAGGCGCTTGGCTTACGGGCCTGAATGAACAGTACTTTTCTAAACAAAATTGTTATAAATTAGAATTTCTTTAGTCACTTCCTATTTACTTACATGTATGTATGTATTGTAGTTACAAATGTTTTTCACCTATCAGTTTCAATCGTTTTTCACCTATCTTTTCCAATCGTTTTGGTTATTTTTCCTCCTCTCCTAGCATATCACGTTGCCAAGCCTACGTTCCAAATTTTTAAAGAGAGGGAAACATTAACAGTTTGAAAATTATCGATTATGCTTTTATTAGATAAATATTTCTGTTAAGTATGCACATTTTAAGCTAAAAACAAAAACATGCAGGCTTCTAGAAACTATGACCAATTTCGATACAGCTGTTTTGATTTAAGATTTCCTAGCAAGTAACAATTTAAACCGATTTTAACCACTAAATTCACCTCAATGCCTTCACATTTGTATTGAAGACGCATTTCCGAAACGCTGCTTTAATTTAGTTGTAGTTCGACGCACAGACGACTGTTGCACCGATCTAATTTTATAGCCTTACTTAACATTGTAATGTTAAGCTTAATTAAAATTTTGTTAATAAGGGCAATATAGGAGCAACTACAAATAATTTAATCTTCAGATATTGGCTTTTATTGAAGAGTGGAAACGTTTAGAAATCTAACCAAGTAACTTTTTTCCTAACAACATATGATTAAGTTTACATGATAAATTTCAATCTCTAGAATCAAATTAACAATATTTTCTCTTACGGTATTTTAATTTATATGTTTAGAAGGCCCACTTGATTTCAAGTCTTCCTACCTTATTGCTTTCTTGTGAAAATATGCTTCATAGACTAATGTTTTTATTAAATCAACGAAAAAAACTATATTAATTGCTTGCGATATCATAAGCTTAACCTTGCAGTAGTATCTAAACAATAAATAACTAATATTAATTATTGAACACAATTGACTCAAGTAGTACCTATATAGAACTTCATTATAAAATCCCTTAACTTTAATAAATACCATTTTTAAGTCATTGTCCAAAATCAAATTAAAAAAAATAAATAAAAATTACATTTAGACTTAGTCTTAATGCTTTTATCAACGAGACACATAACAACAAAAATGCTTCGTGTGTTCTTTAATTACAGCTTATAAAGTTACTTACACCACCTGAAGTTGATCGCCAGCATGAAGCTTAAGCAAAATAAAAGCATGAACTTGTCCAACGCTCTCACACACAATTATAAGTCGGCGACGAAACTTGGATTCCAAGCAATGACTGTTTTTTTTCCGTACGATTCCCCTCGAAACTTATTATGTTCTAAGATGTCTTATGCCAAAACAACAACAACAACAAATAAAAAATCATAAACACCTTTCTTAACTTCTAATCTTCTATCTCTACAAACTTGGGCTGCTTGAAAATTATTTGTGTTTTACCAAAATATAAACAAAAAAAAAAAATAATAAAACAGAAAATAAAAGATAAACATCAACACAGCTACTAATCCTTAAAGATAATGTGTGCCATTAGAATAAATAAATAATAAAAGAAGTTCCTATAAGAATTACATACTTAATAATTTTGTTTTGCCATAAAGAAAAAAAGAAACAAAAATGGTAGACACATTTTTTTTAATTAAATATATATTTTATATTCTTATGTCCCACGAATACATTTCGTATTATTTTTCAACTTAAAAAAAAAACAATTACTTTGCTTGCTTTTGTCTTAAAAAAAACAAAAAAAAAATAATTCAACAAAATATTTAAGTATACGAACTGAAGTTTTCTAGAGAGAGAGACATAAACAAATGGAAAATAATTCAAAAACCTCAGCCAAGCTGATTTTTTTCAATTATTTTCTTTTGCAATAAAATCGAACTTAACATAAATCGAGATAAACAAAAATAACAAAACAAAAAAAAAAAACTATAGCTTCAAACAGTTGTGCAAGTTAAACAAAAAAAAATGTATAGCTCATGTAAACTTTTCACAGTAAAAAGATTAAATATACTGCTCCGCCCGGCGCTAATTTGTAAAATTTTTTAGATGGATTAGAAATCATTGTATAGAAAAATAATAAATTTTAAACAAACAAACAAAAAATAAGAAATAAAAAAAAAAAAACTTAAAATCAAAGGATAAAGGTGGAATACCTTTAAAAAGAAAAGGATAGCTGGTAAGACTTTAAACTATTGTTTTGTTTCCTTCGATTTTTTTTATAAATATTTAAAATATAAAATATATATATTTATATATGAATATACAATTAAAAGTTTTAGCGTATGAAAATGAAAATAAAATTAAAAATAATAATTACAGGGCGTCACATGTGCGGCAAAATACAAGAAAAATAAATAAATAAATATTATTGTTTTATTTTTTAGTAAAATAGCAGTTAAGTTTAGTAGAATTAAAAACCTAAAATAGAACACAAAAATAAAACAAGAAGTTCTGTGAACCATTTCCTTTTCTTTTTTAATTGTAATATTATTATTTGTTGAAAGAGCATAAATTACATAACACAAACAAAACAAAATAAAAAAAATACAACAAAATACTTGCTTCTTTAGTGTTAACAGTAAATTTGAAAGAAACGACGGTAAATTAAAAATTATATATATGGAAATTAAAACAATGAACAAAATTGATAAACATTATTAAATTAATTATAATACTTAAAGTGATGTGTAAAAAAGTAAACAAAAAAAAACAGTTAAATGCGCTTTTTAGGAGCAAGCTAATCTTAATCTATATAAACATTATATATATACATATATATATACAAAGAAGGAAGAAATGTTTTTAACAAACAATAAACTATTATTGATTAATTAATTAATTAATTAATATAAACGAACAACAAAACAAAAGAAACGTTAAACATAATTTTTTTATTTATGAAACTGATGATTATGATATGATGTAAAATGGAGATTTAACTATTATAATATTTAAAAGAAAAACAAAATAAAATTATTATTATTATTATTACTATTATAATTTGTAATATTATCAGAAAATAATATAATATGTTTGTAAGAAAAATGTCAATAGGTTGTTTTTTCAATTTTATTTTTTTTAATTTTCAATATATAAACAAACTTTAGAGTTTAATTTTATTTACGTTAGAATTTTTAAATGGAAAATTATTACTGTCTACTGATGTCATTGGCAATGGCTTAAATCTAGACTTCTACTTCAACAGAAGGTATAAAGAATCCGTTAGTAAGGGCAGGCCAAGGGAGAAAATTTTTGTTTCTGCATTGGTATATGATCATCTACTTTGAAGAGCTTATTCAGTAGGCCATCCTCATCAGCATTTTTGAAGGACTTCAGTTTGCAAGTCGCTTTCCTTTTCCATAATAATTCACACAGACCAAAGAAAACAGACAACAAATAGTTGCGGAATCAAAATTGATACTTTTTTGAAATTGTGAGCAGAACACTCCTGTCGTTGGAGAATCCCAAAATTTTCAGATATGTACGTTAAATGCATCAGCTGTTTTTGACAACTACCAGAGCTCAACAATTGCTATTGGTGGAGCTCTCCGTGCCAAATGAATGCGATTGTGTGCTTCATTTATTTATTTTTTTCCAAACGGGTACCGATCCGATCGGATTTGACTTTCGCTTCGATTTTATTTCGAATGGATACCTCTATTGGTCTGTAGGATACCTCTATTGGTCTGCGGGGAAATAACATATTTCGGAGAAAGCAAAATCCCCTCGTGATTCCGACATTACCATAAATTTTAAATTGCTTCCGATAATAATGTTGCTAGGATTTATTAGCAATATCAACCAAAATGATTTTTTTTACCAGTGCGTGTCTCTTGATTAAAAAAATAAATAAAACAAAAATAGCTATGTCGTATTTTTCATATGAGTTATATTTGAGAGAGGAACACTAAAACAAAAATCTATAAAAAAAAAAATAACTACATTTTGAGCAAAGCTTTTTTTAAGGAACTCCACCTTACTGACAACGAAAAATAAAAAATCTGTCCATGATACATAAATAACAAAAAAAAAACCACAGTATTGTACATGCGGTACAACCAAAGATGTTAAATATGCCATATTTTTCAACAACTCGGTGCGAAGTCCTTCAGAAATTCGATCATCTCAGAGAAATCCTCATTGTGTTCAAGTTGCAATGCAGAAATATAAGAATGCAAATTCGCAGTATATTTCAAATCACTTCGGTATTGCAAAAGCAATTCAGCATTAACGGATATATTTACAGTTGGAATATCAATTTTAGCTACACGTAGTTTCACTGACATATCCAACTTCTTTTCTAGTTTCAAAATGTTCTTTCGCATTAACGAAAGATTAATTTGATTTCCATTCAAATTGGTTACTTCATGATTTTTCGAAATGATGTTGTTTTCTTCTTTGGTTGGAGACAATATGACTTCTTGAAAAAATTCCTTCAGAGCAAAGTAATCACAATAACTTCGTAGAGCCTCTAAGATAATTTGCAAATAATCTTGACGATATACAATTGACTTTTGTTTTGAAAGCGATTCGTCCAGAGGACGTTCCTCGTCAAGAGCACACTCCAGCCAGCGGTTTTTGCGGAAGTTTTCGAAAATCTTCTGAGGGCTCATTTTGCCTGCTGCAGGATTTAAGCGTTTCAAAAATATGTCGATGAACTCATATCGCACAAAAGGACAACTCAAGTTTCTTATAAGCCTCATGTAAGTGCTAACACTTGTCTTCATATTAACTGGAATTGGGAAAGGCGTAACGTTTAGATTTCAAATTAATGAGGTTTTATTAAAAATTACCTTCAGCAGTTTTGTGAAGATCAATTGTAAATGCCGACGTCCTTGGCCCAACATATGGGTACCTGATGCCTCCAGATGTGTGTTCAATTTCACGCAAATTTTGAACATTTGCTAAGAGTGAAATAAAACGCTGCAAGGAAAGAAGATTCTTTACATGTCGAATAAAGAAATAGCGAACTCAAAACATACATCCATTACATTGAGATATTTCTCATCGAGATTCTTCTCGACGCACAGCGAAAAAAGTGACATCACTTTCTTGACCAGCACCGACGAGCACTTATACTCGGATAACGAGAAGAGCTCTATCACCAGCGGTTGGTTTGAATTGCTGTAGATTTGCTTGGAAGGACTTTTATGGTAGCGCAGCATCCACATGGCCATGTCCATTTCCAGCATTTTGGCCAGAAAATGCAATACTTGCATTAATCTTTCAATTCGCGTAGCCTTGGAGAGGGCCGAAAACGTCTGTTCGTCATTATCGCTCTTCTCCCAGTGCTGCATGTTGTGGTACTCATTATCGTATTGATTCAAGTTCAAAGAAGAAGACGCAAAAGTATTAGTTGGTCCCTTCTTCCTTCTGAAACTACGATTCAGTTTAACATTCTCGCCATCATCGAGGTTGTCTTCCAGCAGCATGAGAACAATTTCGAAGATTGTATTTTTGGCGTTGAGGGGTTTTTCAGGAAGCAGACTAGATATTTCTATGGTGTTTCGTAAGAATGTGATATAGCTTTTTCGCAGTGCTAACCAGCATGGCGGGAATGTCTTTAAAATTACATCGAAAAGACAAAGCAGCTGATCGATTATGGTTTGCAGGAATGCATTGTGTTTGTTTTCTGGATTTAAAGTCTAAAAAAATAAGATTAGAAAATGTTGCTACCTTCCTAAAGACCGTTGATACTTACAAGAATCAATTTTACAATATTTGTTAGAACGACGTCTCCTGGGAACTGCTCCTTATAGCAAAGACCCCAGACGAGACTTATGAAGACATTGTATCTGGCCTGCTGCAGTGAGTTCCTAATCAGATTCAATTGGTTGACACTTGGGAGTTTAGGGGGCGGAGCTCTTTTGTAATGTTTCCTATGACAATATTCTAGGTTTTCACAGCACAATGGGACATAGTTCAGTTTGAGACGTTCCACAACAGTGACATATTTGTTGCTGATAACTTTCTGCAATTGTTCATATTTTCTGATCACATTCTCAACGCAGTGTTCAGGAACCACTACTGGCGATGGAGTTGCGGTTGTCGATGGTTGAACAGAAACGACGAGCTTCTTGTTAGAAGGAAGATTTTCGTCTGATTTTTTTGCTTTGCGTTTAAGCGATTTTTTATCTGTGGTGCAACCATTAGATATTATTGTTTGGAAATCGATTTTCTGCATTTTAACGACGCAATTTTGTTTTGTACTACGAATTTGGGAAATTTGGATGTTTGTAATATTCTTAAGCGAATTCGTTGGACTGGGTTTGTCTTTCCGAGTATTCTGCGACATATTTCTAATTAGCATTAAATTGTTTGAAATTGTAATTAAAATATTTAAATTACACTTACCATTTAAACAGTTAAGCGATTTATTTCATAAAGAAATGTACGATAAGGAAATAATTTTGAAAATTTTTTTTTCAACAAAAAAAACAGCAAAATGAATCACAAACGGAGTTGGAAATCTAGATTATTTTGTTTGGCTTTTGAATACAAAATTGAGCGTTGTTTTGTTTGTAGCGGGGAAGTAGGAGTTTGACATTTGGTCTGTTTGGTAACGTGAAATTTCTTGCGAATTTGCACAAAATTTCACAAATTGCTGTCAAAACTCATAGAAAAAAAACTCAGTTTTTGGGTAATTTGTTGAAAAAAATGTTACCAAACAGTCATATTAGGTCTGTTCAGATTGTCGGCGCCGGAAAACATCTCAACTGCGTTCTTTTTCTCAAAAAAAGTTATCTTCGTTTGTTGGGAAGTAATAGGTGTGTTTTTTTCCAATCCCGGAGGTCAGTGGTTGAAAAAAACCATATCGGGAATTAGCGACGCCATTACAGAAAAAAAAAATGGAGTTTCCATACAAACTATCGATAACAAGTATGTAATTCCCGCCGGTAATACAGTTTTTCTTCGCGCTAAAGTTAAGCCCCGTAAATTATCTGGGTTTAGCTATAAACCCATTGGGGGTTAGGCGCCAGTTAAAGCGATCAGAAAAACCCATCCGAAAAACTTGAAACAGTATGAAATTGATTCTTTTTTCTGATGGTTGTTTATAGCAATCAGAAAAAATGTGTCAGAAAAAGTGAAGCAAACCGAAAACAAACAAACGGCCGCCAAGATTTTTTCTGATTGAAATGTCAGAAAAAATTTTCGGATGGAATTCTTTCAGTGGGACAGAAAAAAATTGGAACACAAATCAGTGGAACGATTTGTTCCCTTTTCTGTCAAAAAGCCATCAGCTGATACGAAAAATGAAATTTCATCCGAAAAAGAAGTAAATCCATTTAAAAGAAAAAAAATATTTGTTTCCCACTTTTTTGGCATGTGTTAATACTCAGTGGGATAGTGTGGAAGGACTTTAATCGATAGAATACATTTCTTATTTCCTTATTTCCATATTTTGTTTAAATAGCTGTGTTTTATTTTCCCCAAGATCCGAACCAGATTGGATTTGCTTACAAAAATACATGTATTACAAAAACAACACAAGATCCAACTTTGTTTTGAATTTGGATTTCCAAATCCATTTTGAAAACACACCCTTAATTTGTAAATGTCGTCAGTAGTGTAAAGAAAAAAGACAAAGGGTGTATACGAATAAAAAAAAACTAAGGAAAAAAAGAGTTGGGTATATAACAAGTTGTCACTGAGATCCTGGATTGTTTTATTTTCATGATCTGATCTGGATTGGATCTGGGGGAAAATAAAACGCAGCTAATATTTATTTTTGTTAAAATACACTTTTTGTATTTTTCGTTTCAAAACTACTCCGGAAATTTTGGATTTACTCCAATTTTTTTTACAAATCTGGTCCGAAATTTTATTAGGAATACGACTGAGAGAGTCTAAACATACTTTTCACAAAATGCTTACATTTTGCACTCCTAACTTTCTAACGTAAATTAAATTTTGTGGCATTTGAGCTTGTATAATGTATAAGCATGTGTGTGTCATTAGCGTTTGTAGTTTTATTTAAATTTTTTTTCCAATAATAAAAGTATTTTTAGCTGAAGTTAACAGATCGTTTAGTTTATTATTGACATCAATTAACTCAAGTTTTGTTTTATTGATAGGATTCGCACTTACCGCATTAATTACAGATAATAACTTTTATTAACAGGGATACTTAAAAAGTTATTTTGAAAAAATTAAAAAAAAATGTATACCTTCTTATCCAACCATATGCATGAGAATGCGTTTGCACATACTTACATGCATATATATAAAGCGTTTGGGGTTATATTTATGCGTTTTTGTCAACGCTTTTTAATTTATCAATTTATACTTAAAAAAACTACAAAGAATCAATATCAAAACTATGCAATGCAGCGCTAATTGGGCCACGGAGCTAGGTGCTTACAAAAAAAAGTAAATTTAATCGTATTCTGACAAATTTTTAAATATACAGACCTACATACATAGCTACATAGAGGTATTAAGCAATTTTGTTGGGACATGTTAAATATTTTAAACATTTCTGCTAGATTTTTTCCAAAAACTCTTCTATCATAATACTCCTTTCGATATCTCTTTCTGTATAATATTTTGATTTAATTTCAATAAATATTTTATTACGTGATTGCACTGACTTGCTCCGAATGGAGAAACAAAGACTACTCTGAGGCAGTCCTCGTGCAGAAGACTTAACCCACCACTTTGCGCAGCTGTTTCATAATAAATAGCTCAAAACTGTGTCCATCTTTCTGAATGTGTGCCTTGCATAGCACACGCTATAGTCTTAGCATTTATCAATTTTTTTGTTTTTGTTTAGCCCCATTTATATTGTCTTGGGGCTCACAGACGAAAAGTGAGAAGCACTCTAATATCCAATATACGCGAACTCACTGAACCATGGCAAAATGCGATTTACGATTATAGTCATATAGTCTGTCTGTCCGTCTACTACAAGGCCGAAACTACTGGACTCTGGTTGATCCTCTTATGTTCCATCTAGCGTCTACATCTAGGTAGACCGTGATTAGCTTCATAACGACTGTAGTGACAGTTTTTGTAAGCCATAAAGGTGTTATTGATGGATCGTAATGGAAGTTGAAAGAATAATGAGCTTTCAATGGGTTTCTAATAAAATCGAACATTAATCCAGTGACGGAAATGCTTAGTTACTAGCTGATAAAATGGAAAAATAAAAGTTGTATGCAAAACTAAACAACAGGAAATAGCTAAATATATTGGAACCCTATGAATACTAGTTTTAAAGTTCGCGTTTCAGCTCTTTTGTTTTTGTTTGTTTTTTTTTTCCTCTATTTCTATTGATTTACAACCCATTCTTTTAAAATGTTTATACTAATATTAAATTTCCGCACTTTATTTATCTAAAATCTTAAAAGTCACGCTAATAATCTTCGACCTCTTCACTGCTATCATCATCATCTTTCTCCTGCGACTCGTTTTTGCTCTCAAACGACTTCCCACCATCAACATTATCATCATCGTCGTCGTCTTCTTCTTGATACTCACTCGCATCTTTTGAATCTGAAGATTCATTGTTTATCTCTTCATCAGCTGGGATCTTTTTGACTCCTGCCACTTCTTGTTCATGCGATGCCTGAGATGTATTCTCTGGTTGCTGCACTTGAATGTGATGATTGGGTTGATGAGATTTAGTCGACTCGTCCTTGGCGTTAACTCGACGTTCATCACCACCGATGACAGCACCAGCACCATCACCATCAGCTAATTGTTGCGGATCCGGATGAACCACCACTGGATTGTCTTGACCATGATTTGTCGAGATTCCATTTGAGATGACCTCAGCTTGGAATCCATTAACATTGTCCGCGGTATACTTCACTACTCGCAGGGAACCATCAGGGTCGACCACACTGGAATGAATAACACGCATATTCTGCATTAATGACGAAGCGCACCTAGGTAGGTATACGTCAAAACACGAAATAATATCCAAAAGAACAACAAATGGCACGCGTTTCCATTACCTTTTGCCATCAAGAGTTTGCGCAGAGAAAATCAAATTCAAACACTAACAAAAAATATAAACAAATACGTAACAGAAAAAAATCCTCCCAGACGACTATGGAAGCTCAAGCAGATTACCCAATTTACCTGTAGACACCTTTTACAGCATCGCCATTACGGGTCTCCCGTCGATTTTGCAACACTCGTGTCTTGGCATCTTCGACTCCATACGCGAACTGGTACTCTGGTCTAGCCACGTAATCTACACGTCCCCTGCCGTCGTACCGGTCGTGAACGATGATTTGCCTCTCCGGTCCACGAACGGGTCCAATAAATCTGGAATACGAGTAACCAAATGCTTGGACCATCGGTGGCGATCGCTGATTTTCAACGAGGAGGAGTACGAGGAATGCGGTAAGGACTTCGAATGCCATTAACTGTGGAATTAGCAGATTGAATTTTCGGTTAGGTTTTTTGTTAGTTTTATTTTTTTAAATTCAAGCCACGATTTAAAAAAAAATGCATGTTAACATACGCGGTGTGTAATCATGATGATGACTATTTTTCCTTGGTGGAGTTTTAAAAATGTAAGCCACTATTCGTTTTCGGAAGGCGCACTAACTCAAACAACTGTCATCTGCAGAATATTTATAGACACCAGTAGTTGGATGGAATAATTGTTTGCAATGTTTCCCTGGAGGAAGTAATTTTTGTCACGCTGTGACGCATTTATGCAACCGGCCAACCGCACCGACATCGACTTCGCGACAACAACATCGGGCAGGTAGGTTAACCGCAAAAATCAAAAACTCTTTGAACCTGGACCATGATGGAGCTAATTTGGTTTGTGGAATATAATACAATATTACTACAGGAAACCAAACCAAATCAAGGGAAGTTTAATATAGTTTTGATCAAGAATCCAATGACTATCTACGAAAGTATCCAATAAAGCTTCCTAAAAAGAATCGACCACAAATGCACGTTGGAAATACTCTTATTGGCTAAGAATCAATTAAGGCATGGATAAAAACATCTTTTGCGTTTTGCTTTCGAGTTTTTACAAGTTCTCGCATTTTTAAAATTCATGTGAAAAAGATATTTTACCTATAAAAAAAGTATGTATAGTAAATAGGAGAATCATTTTATAACAAATAAAAGACGTCACTGATTATCGTCTTGTTTTCTCGTCACATTGTGAATCAGGCATTCCATTCTCAACCATTCCTGTGTGCGTATTGAAGAAGACCTACAATTTTCTGTCGAATCCAATAGGCTAAAGTATATTTGTATATGGCACGTTTTCAATATTTTTTTCCCAGATATGAAAACAATTATTTCGGATTAAACGATTGTCTTTTCCAGCGTTTTTATTCTTATCAAGGAGGAAAAAATAATAGATCACAAAATTAAAACCCCTTTTTGGAACTTTTTCAAGATTCAAATGACAATCATTCAAATAAATAATTTTTTTTCATTCAAAGTGAGTATTAGAAATTTAAAACTGTTTATCAAAAATTCATGTGAAGAATTAATTATGAGTTCGTATTGAATTTTAACATGTATTTTGAAACGTTTTTGTTTTTCATTTCACGGGAGGTGAGTACTAGGCTTAAAATATGAAAACGAAATATGAACCGGTTATTCAATCAATTTGATCACAAAATTTTTCTTTCCCAACGTACGAACACAAGGAAAAAATCTAAGGTGTTGTGTGAAAATTGTGACATTTTGTCAATCAATTTGTTATAACAAAGGAATTCTGAAATAAAAAAAATTAAAAAAATATTATCTCCGATTAAAAGATTGTCTTTTCTAGCGGTTGTATTCTCATCAAGGAGAAAAAAGAACAAAACACGGAATTTTAACACTATTGTACGAACTTTTTTAAAATTCTGATGACAGTTATTCAAAATAATAATTTTTTAAAATTTAAAGTGAAAGGTACAAGAAATTTCAAAAGAAATTAAAAGAAAATTTACAAAAACTCCAGCAACTTGTTTTTTCCTGTGAAAGGGAACTAACACCCTTTTCACATGCGGAAGTTTCCAGTAACTTTCAGTTTTTATAAGAGAGGGGCACGACTATAGAAGAGTAAGCAAAATCACCGGGGTCAACTTTTTGAAGAGATTTTTTTTGACATTTTTCCTACAATAGACTTGAAGGGAAACTACCAAAATTTTCTTACGATATTCAAAGAGAAATTCAAAAAGTTTCCAATGATTTGTTTCCTCGTAAGAAATGGGTCTTATGTATTGAAATCGTTTGATCAATTTTTGATTTAAAACTATTGAGATGTCAGGAACCCAAATTGAACACTTAATTGGAAAGTTCGCATTCAATATTATTTATTTATTTTAATATTTACCCCCAAAGTATAATGTCTGTTCTCCAAAACTACTACATAATTTCAATTAGAAATCTGTATAAGTTTATATACAAAAATAAAATTTATAGAAATTCGCAGTTTTGGACAGAAAATCAGAGTTTCAAATTAAAGGAACGCACCTATAGATAAACTAATTTTTCGATGGAACTATTTAAGTATTCCTCTTTGTAAACTTAACTTGATCGGGAATTCTTCATTCCTCAATGACTTTCGCTGTAGTTCAAATGTCTTATCTTTATCTTTGGTTTTTCGTACATTTACGAAAAATGTTCCCTCTAAATGTTTTGCTCTAAGTAGCTAAAAGATACTAATCTCAAAAAAATAAATCAGGCCTTCACCAAAGCCGGAAGTTTAAAAGAACAAAATCTAAATATCTTCATGATATATTAAGATTTATTTGATATAAAGTAACAAGTGCCCTGCTTAGCTTCAGATAAGAGACAAATCATGAAGATCTAATCTCCCCTTGAAGTCTTAGCTATTTTTCACATCGTTCTGTATATAAAAAAACGATATAAGATACAACGTCGCAAGAAACGACTGACCATTGCGATTTATACTCTTTCTAAATCTGACTTCGGGATGAAATAATCAAAAGTCGTGCACGGGGCTGTTGCTGCTATAAAATATACAACCAAACGACGACGGCGACGACTAAAAGTGGTAGAAAAAAATGTATATATGTATACATATTTAAATCTGATCCACTTTTCTGGAGCAACTTTTAATTGAATTATGTGCATTTCTATGTGCACCTATATGTTGCAATCGTTTTAGTTTGCAATTCGAAAGTGGTGTCTTTCGCGCGCATGTTGTGTGTCGGGTCTCTGTGTATACATAACATTTTTATAGAAGATATCGCATCAGAGCGCAAATAATATAGTCCACACAGTACACACTACACAGTCAAGTTATATACGAGTTTTTGAATTCCCAAATTGCATGCCATTTGAGGTAATCGCCTGCGTTGCCATTAGATAAAGAATCTTGTCAACGACTGGGTGTTGGCTGTGCAGTGATAGTAGTTTTGTAGGTTTACTTTTTTTTTTCATATGTGTGTACTTACATTATGTGCGAAAAAATTATGAAAGCAAAAATATATCGAACAAAATATGGTGCTATGAAAGGATTTACGGCGCCATAAGGTACATGATTTGAAAAAAAAAAAAAAAAAATGGACCATGCTTATCACGCCCGACAAATTTTAAAAATTAAATTATTAAAATTACAAAATAATTGTTAAATCTGAAACAAGTATTTGCTTATGGAACAGTTTAAAAATAAATTTGTATTTATTACTTCACTAGAATCTTGTTTTTTTTTAACAGAAATCCATTTGCAGATCTAGATTTTTTGGCTGATCCACCATTATTTTTTACTAATATTACCATACAGCAGTAAATTACACAGCCATCAGTTTGAAATGTTACCTGCTACACAATTTTTATTACAATATTTATTTATATTATAGGTCTGTTTATTTAATTCCCAAAACTGCCAATTTTGGCCAATTCTAGTCCAATTTTATTTTTTTTGTGTATGGACTTTTATATGAACTTTGAGGTAAAATGGTAGTTTTAGGGAAGTATAGAAATAGGCCTAGTTGTACAATAAAATCAACTTGAAACCGTTATCCATTCGCCGCGAAACACATCAAATTTTTTATCGAAAGGAATCGGAAATATTGAACGAGTTCAGATTTCTGAGTTTTTAGATTTTAGCGATCCAATTTCATTTCTCAGAAATTTAAATGAAATTGTTTGCACAAAATACCACACGCATTTGGTGTCAAAAACTGAAACTGAGTATTTTTAAAGATTTGGTTGATTAAATTATTTTCAGTCCTGCTATAAGTGTCATGTGTTAAATTGAAGGTATATTTATAGTTTATATGAATGTGCTCAAGGTCATACATCCGGATTTAAGTTTCATTCTGGATGTATCGAGTGAATTATAATATGGGCGTAACTCTCGCATCGAAAAAATAGGTCGAGAAACGTTTAAAAATGGAACAAAACTCTTTTTTTTTTTAATTACAGAACGTATAGGCACTGGATAAGTGCACTATAAAGTATCCCATATAGGGATATTTTGGGAGTGTTCCATTTCCATTTCCTTCAACTTTCAATTTTTCATATTCTATATGGAATGGAACACTCCCAAAATCCAACCGACCGAAAATATAACATTATACATTTGACGCATTCAGGAAAATGTTATCTCAAAGATTTTCTTCGTTCAAAAAGTGAGCAAGCGAATTCAATATTTTTTTTCTCAGAATTTTGACAGCAAAGCTGACAAATTTTGCTGAGAAATCCTGTTCATATAACTGAGATCTCCGCGATCGCATTTTCATGAACATGCCTTTTATACTCGTACTTGATTTAAATTAATTTATTATTGAAGCTTGTCAACAGAAAATAATTCTTTTTCCATTCCCTCGATGATTTGAAAAAACCTAATCCTACGAACAAAACCGCTGTAATATACATCGATGCAAAATTCCCATAAATCTTCTATATGTCCAGCTGTCTTGTCATATTTCTTATTTGCTTCGTTAATTCAAAACTTATTCAATCGACACCGCTGCAGGCATTTACCAAAGCACAAAAGCAACATTCAAAAAGATGCAATAAATTCTATTTGCACATAAAATGCAATCAATCGAAAATTTTCAAAAGATTTTAATTTATCTCCATTTGGGTTCAGCCTCAGGAGGTACAACCAAAGCTTTATATGTAATGAATATAACATTGATGTTCCATGGAGGATTTCAATTCAATGTTGTTTTTTTTTAACAACAACGTGGGTAATTAAAATATTTACAAGTTGCCGCCAAATAAATATAAAAGACTCATGGGAGTCAAAATAACTACCTATATAGTCAACGTGGTGAATAATGTTTAACTGAGCAAATGGACATGAACTTTTTGGTGATGGCATGACTCTGCTGCCTCACAATATAACTATGATGATGTAAACATGTATAGTGTACATCAGGAATTGCCTAGGAATTTTGCTTAAAAGAAAAAAAATCTTCCATTATTTGTCCGGTAGTCAGGAGGTGGTACACATTAATGTAGGTTAATGAGCAGCTGCCTAACTGAGGCATATGGGGAATCTGTTTGTTGATTCATATAAAACATCTTTGAAAAGGTTAATTTTGATGGAATAAAAATTAATGAATTTTCAAATTTCATGGTCAAATCATGATGGGGTTTATATTATATCGACTTTACAATTAATTATGTGTCATAAGGCCCAACCTTAAATGCAAGTCAGTCATTGAGATGTAAGGAATACGACAATATCTATATCTAGGTATATGAAGATGTCTATGACAGAACTACGAAAATTGCTTTGTATTTAGATATTATATATTTTGGTTATTAAAAATTCCTTGAACAGACTAAATCTTGCGTTTCCGCAAGAGTGAGACGTAATTTTATGTGATTTCTTAATAAATTTTTGTGATTTTTCATTAATCTTTTTGATTAGAAATCAATCTGGTAAAATTTTCATAGGGCCAATAGTTTAGCAAATCTAACTAGCAAATCTACAGACGATTGTCAGATCTTATAATATTGTCAGAACTGTCAATGGTCTGACAATAGCTAACAATTAGCTGACAATTGACATATTTCTGGCAATGAAAAATTGTCCGTTCACACGGTTGGTAGATTTCTTCCCAATTTGATTGTCAGCTATTTTTTTATTTCTCTTTAACCAACTCATTGACATTTCGAACAATGAAGAAATTGGCAGCAATTGTAAGATGTTTTCAATAAAAACATCTGACAATGACCAATGAGTCTGATAATGTCCTAATCGACTGTGACAATGATAAAAATTGTGTGTTCAGACGATTGTAAATTACCTGACAATTTTTTGTCAGATTGTCCTCTGAAAATGAGGTTTCTGACAATATTGTCAGACAAATTTGTATGTTCACACGATTGTAAGAAATTTGGAACAGTTTTTTCACTGACATATCTGACAATACTGTAAGATCTGACAATCGTCTGTACTTAGCTTAACTTGTATCCAATCCATATCGCACTGAACGCTTTCATCGGAAAACGGAATAATTTGTTTTGCATTGTTTGACATCAAACATTTTCGGTCGTATTTATAAACGTTGCTTAAATTTAGACAGCCGTCCAAGTCATAGATAAACTTATTAGTTGATGTTTAAGAGTTACCTAATTTAGAAAACGGGCTCGGTTGCCAAACCTTGGCTAATGTAACAATTTATTTGATCAAATTACATTTAATTATGTAAACGAGATTAACTTTAGATGGAAAAATTAGCTTTTTTGAACAATTTACTAATTACTTCTCATGAATTTTCCATGAGAATATAGCTAGCTGAAAAAAATAAAAAAATCATTTTGTATTAATTGAATTCCTGGAAAATAGTTGAGTAAGTGATTTTTCACACCAAAAGTAAGAATTGAACATATTATAGCGACCATTTTTAATTTTTTATTAATTATAATTATTTTATCATTTTCTATAATATTAAAAATGCGTACACCTATGCCTTGAGTCATTTTAACCATAAGCTATAGGTATGCAACCACGGAAATACCACCTCATTTATCAAATCAGCGACATTATTAACTTTTTTTTTTATTTTATTCGATGGTCTTAATGACCAATTCATTGTAGGTAATGTGGCTTTTTAAAATGAAGATGAAAAAAGCAATTATTTGTTCCCTGTTATGATGTATGCATTTATAGTATGTATATAAAAAATAATTTTTGATAGATTGTATAATTTAGTAGTTTGTCTGATGATTTCTCTTTAAAATTGGAAATGTTTAAAAGTGAAGTCACTTATTATAAATTATTCAAGTATTGATTTTAATAACATTATTTTTTTACAGATTTCAAGTTTCTGGATTTTTAAGCATTTTTTATTATATGTATATACATACAAAATATGTACTAATTACATTGCATAGATATGTTATAAACATATAGATATATGAGCAGCTTTGATCGTTGCATTGAATTTCAACTAGCTTTATTTTTTTGTAATTTCTGTAAATAGATTCTTGTATAAGGTCAACCTATAAGAAAGAAGACTTACTGTAAATCATCATAACTGAAACCTATCACTGTATTTACAAGTGCGTTTGACATTGTTTAAATTGTGACTTTTCACTACGTAGTGTTAAGAGTCATGTCATCCAGTTTTCACTCATGTGTTTGTCTGAATTCTGATATCTGTGAATGGGAACATTTTATTTTAAGCACCTTGATGCAATTGCATCTGCATATGTGCAGCAATTATTTTTGATCTTTGCTGTTCAATATGCATTTCTGCTTCCAACGTCAAACAACTATACATTTAAATTTTTGTTTGTATATATCTTACAGTGGCAAGCAGAACCAAAACTTAACAAATTCGTCTAAAATGCAACGTTTCGGATATAAAACATGACTGTTCACTACAATTTTTGATGTATAAACTTCTACGTATGCCGGCGGTATAGGGTAAACTGAAATCGTGAGCTTTGCGTGTAATAAGTTCTGTGTCACACTTTACGTTGTAATTAGATATACACATTACACATCTTAACCTTGTATTTTTTATTTCACAACTCATGTTTCTATAGCTCAAATGACAAAGACTTTTTAGCCCCTGTTTATAGACTGTGAATTTTGCATTATAGGTCCCTCTTATAGACTTCATAGCTGTCTCAAAAGTAGGTCTAACGGGTGATTTTTTAGCTGGTTTGGTTTTGGCAACACTGGTTTTGACAGCTGACGTGTGTTTAGTACCTTGTGTCACTATCAAACAGCTTTAGTTTGGTTTGCAATTTAACCATGGATCGTCTTACAAATGAACAACGCTTGCAAATTATTGAATTTTACTATCAAAATTCGTGCTCGGTTCGAAATGTTCATCGCGCGCTGCTTCCATTTTATGGTCGGCATTCTCGACCTTCTGAGCAGTCTATTCGGAAGATTGTGACCAAATTTCGCACCAAATTTACTTTGTTGGACATTAAACCACCAACACGTTTACGTACTGTGCGTAGTGAAGAAAATATTGCGGCCGTATCAGCTAGTGTGACAGAAGACCGCGAAATGTCGATTCGGCGGCGTTCCCAGCAGTTAGGCCTTTGTTACAGCGATGATAACAAACTTTTTTTTGCCCGAAATGGAAGTTCTTGACTTGCATGATATGTGGTTTCAACAAGACGGTGCCACATGCCACACAGCACGCGAAACAATGGTGCAATTGCGAGGCGAGTTTGGTGAACAGTTAATTTCACGTTTCGTTCCGGTCAATTGGCCGCCTAGATCGTGCGATTTGATACCATTAGACTATTTTTTGTGGGGGTATGTCAAGGCTAATGTCTATAGGGACAAGCCCGCTTCGATTGACGCACTGGAAGCCAACATCCATGCATTCATTCGTGAGATACCGGCCGATATGTGTGAAAGAGTATGCCAAAATTGGACTCAGCGGATGGGCTACCTGAGATGCAGCCGCGGTCAACATTTGCATGAAATTATCTTTGAACATTAAATTGCAAGGTTCAAACTATCGATTCAAATAAATATTTCATTCATTTTTTCGAATTTTTTGTGTTTTTTTTTAAAAAAAAGTTCTAAACTTCTTAAAAAATCACCCGTTACAACCGCATTAACTTCTTGTTGAATTTGTATCTTTTACCCCTCAAACTTATAGAGAACAGAAAGGAAATCGATATTATACCTACCTCAACCGATTTTAGTAAAGCCTTTGTCAAAATTTCTCATAGCCTTTTAATTTCCAAACTGTCCTCCTTCGACTTTGAACCTATCTTGGGATGATTTTTTACATGAAAAACGTTTGTTACAATGTTTCACATCTCCTCTCTCCAGTACCTACGATCTGTAACTCTCGCATCTATCGATCCGAAAAACGTTGCAAAATGGAACAAAACTCTTATTATTTGCTTCAATTTTCATTGTTTCTGGACTGATTTTATTTATGCGAGAATTACAGAACGTAGGCAAGGCAAAGTTCTTCCTTAGGTTTCTTCGGGATGCCCTAAGGCATCCTCTTAGGTCCTCTTCTTTTTATTCTTCTCGATATCGACAGTTTCTCAGTCTTGTGCTGCATAAATTGCTTGGATCTCAATATTGCTAAGCGCCAAGCAATCAATTTCGTTTCCTAAAATTTACCCTTCGATGTGCTTCGCCATGGAATGTTTGATCCTATCTTACTTTATTAATTTCAAATTAGTTTTGACCTTAAGTAAAATTAAGGTTTTTTGAAAGTCCACTTTAATTCTTTATATTTGAACTTAAATAATTACAGAATGACGTGTACAATGTCCATATATATTATGTAAGTCCAACGATAGGTATATTTATTTCATAAAAGGTATCTAAAACTTTAACCAATATCAAAAACGGAAAGTTAAAAAAAAGATTTAACCTAGTTTTCTGCATCTATATTGATATTTTAGCCATTTCAAATTTATTTTAAACCTCTCACTCAATCAATATCCAAGTCAAGAAATAATGACCAAAATTAAGATAACAACCAACGCAGTTTTGCTCTCAATAAGTAGTTATTTCCACGCATAAATGGTGGTGGGCTGTTACCGAACTAAGGCGGCAACTTTTACGGTCCTTGAATTTTCACATAATATGTAACTATATCTATATGTAGTTATCACAGCACACTTTTATATCAATCTACAACCTCAATCTATCAAACTGTTGATTTAGTTAGGATAACTTTTCTTGCCGCAAGAACACGGTGACATATCGTTTAGGTCTTGAATACCTATATAGTTAAAGCATCGAACCCTGTTTTTTGTGTGTTAATTTTTTTTCTTGTAGCACTCTTAATTATAGGCTAATTGTAAAGTTTCTTGATCATTTTCCAAGATAGATAGGTAGGTACTATATGATTCCAAATAAATCACCTAACAAGTGCAAAAGAGATCTTATAAAAAGATAAATCACACAGCAACACACGATCACGGAGAACACTTCATATATACCGTCGTCGTTGTCGTACCCACACTTTTAAAATGTGTCCAATTCGAGTGCATTAACCTAAAAAATATCATTTTGGGGCTCTTGAGAAGTAAGCTTTTTTTCCCACACATAATAGAGGTATATATCTGCAAAGTGCACAGCCTGAAGGTAAAAATGAGCTACATAACCATGGATAGATACACGGTATCTCAATGGCTTTCAATTAACAAAGTAACCTACTAAAATTGATTTACGATCCGTTCGATTTATCGGGGTCCCCCAAAAGACTCCGCACAAAACCAATATACCTTCCTTCGATTTATATAGGTATGACTCTGGTTTAAAAAAAAAGAAGTTAAACTTTGCGATCGTCTATTCCTATACCTAAGTATAATCGAATGAGCCTCTCTGAGTCTATTCAATTATGTGAATCAAATTGAAAAACAAGCCTATAAGAATAAACAATCCGAATGCGTTTGCAGTTTTTGTTGTTTTTTTTTTTTCTTATGTTGGCCCAGTTTTAAAGTCAAACAGCGGTACATTTATTTTGGACTTTGCATAAAGTTTATTTGAATATGTATTTAATTTTTTTTTTGTTGTATTGTCAGTTTACCTATATCTTTGCATTTGACACATGTAGTGGCCCAATCCGAGAGCAGATTTATGGTAAATGATTTTGCTGTTCGGACAAATATGGCATCGAACTGTACCTGTGATCTGGAAAAAAAATTCTTCACATTAAGATTAACTTGAGCAATTGAAGGCACGCACTTTTTTGCTTTGTTATAAAAGGAGGCTAAAAAGTAGATATATATAGCTTGCACACAGCACAGCGGGGCTTTTTGAAAGGTTCCCTCCGTTCATTTATTTTTTCGAGGTTATGCCAAAGAATATGTCAGTTGTTTGTTTGCTATTGTGATTTTTAATTAATAAAAAAAAAACTACAAGAATTGCTTTCGCGATGGTATTTGGTTATGAGGGTATATGGCGTATAGTGTTGTTTATAGGTTTATGGGTTTTGTCTTGGTGTTCTTTCACTTCAAATTGGCATTTTAATAGAACTAACAAATTTCGGCTTGAACATATTTGAACACAGGTAGAAATTTTCATGAAATGGAAATAATTTACTCTCGTGAGCGCCATCTTCTGTCCAAAGCTACACAAAATGTATAAGTACGCAAAAAAGTTTAAACTAAAAATTGATAAAACAAAATATTTTTTTTGTTTTTTTGGACTAATACGCGAACAGACTTAATATCTCAAAAATCTCAGAATTATAAACAATGCCTACGTTCTGTAAAGCTAAGTACAGATGATTGTCAGAGCTTACAATATTGGCAGATCTGTCAGTGAAAAAACTGTTCCAAATCTCTTACAATCGTCTGAACACACAATTTTTATAATTGTCATTCGATTAGGACATTGTCAGACTCATTGGTCATTGTCAGATGTTTTAATTGAAAACATTTTACAATTGCTGATAATTTCTTCATTGTTCGAAATGTCAATGAGTTGGTTAAAGAGAGATACAAAAAATGGCTGACAATCAAATTGGGAACAAATCTACCAACCGTGTGAACGGACAATTTTTCATTGTAAGAAATATGTCAATTGTCAGCTAATTGTTAGCTATTGTCAGACCATTGACAGTTCTGACAATATTGTAAGATCTGACAATCGTCTGTACTTATTTTAACTCTCGCATCGATCAAATTAGTCTAGAAACGATGAAAATTGAAACAAATCCTATGAGTTTTATTCCATTTTTCACCATTTTTTCACCGATTCGAGAGTTACGGAACATAGGCACAGGATTCATAAGCCATAAATGTTAATCTTTTTTGCTGTCAATTATTGAAGAAACAAAATTTGTTAGGTTTTACACCATGGTCAAAATTTGTGAAATCTCATTTTTCAAAACTGATATAAGAACAATAGACATAAAATACATACAAGGTCTGTTCGTTTACTTGCCCAAAATTGACAAATTCTATCAGTTTATTTTTTGTATATGAACTTTGGCAGTATTTCGGACTAAAAATGGTTTTGGGAAGTAAACTAACAAGTATACATCACGTTAAAAAATGTAAATACAATGGAGTTGTAGCCACTGATGTGTCTCTAGAAGCTAAATAAATTTTATTAATTAAAAAATAATAATACAAAACTCAAAAAATAGTGTGACACAAAAATATTTTCATTTTGATAATAGGCGTGTTTTTTTGCAAGTCCATAAGAACTTAAGACGAAAAAACGACATCGTAACTAAGTGATTTACACGTAAATACAACAACAACTTAAGTCCATAATGAACTTACATAGCTCCAGATAATTTTCGTGGCTTAACTTAAGTCCCCATAAAAATTGTACTATCGGTGGTGCTATCGATAGTTTGTATGGAAACGTCAAATTATCTAAGTCATCGAATGAAACAATTTTTTTGTGACACAAAAAAATGCTGATAATTGTCATGGAATTTATTTTGTTTTCCTATTAATGACTTGAAATTAAGATCAATGTTTTTATTTACTACATTTGAGTTTTCTTTTTATTTTAATTTGTGGCGTGGCTGGTAAGATTTATGTTGTATGCTCTCCACAAAGCTGAAAGGGTAGTGGTGACATTTTGTATCAATGATGGGCTTGTTTGCTGTGATGACTTTGGTAAGTTTCGATGTCATTTTTTTTCGAAAAATTCTTATAGACTTGCCAAAAAACACGCCTATTATGCTTGCCTGGTATCTTAATTCAACTTTAACCAAATTTCCTATATATTTGGTTTCTAAAAGAAAATTGTGAAAATTTGTGAAAATTCACAAAACATTTGAAGTTATATAGTTACCAGACAGACCTATAATAATTAATTAACGGGAGCTTCAACTTCATGAAACTTATTATTAGTTTACGCAGATGAAAAATCTAAAACAAATATTATCCTCTTATATTAAAAGTAATCAGTTGGATATGTTATTTTCTTATTTTATTTTTTTCTGGCATATGCTTGTAACGTTCACCTAATCCAAACATAGTCATCAGGCAAATGATTTTAATCAAAGCTATGTGGTTTCAGATATATTATCATGTGGTTTAATGATTTAATTAGGATTTTAAATAAAGTTATTTCAAATCTTTATCGTGAATTTAATTGAATCAGTCCTTAAAAGGCTTCGCATTACTTTCGACCTTTTTAAATGAGTAGTAATTTTAAACTGGATATAATTTATTTGCAAGTTTTAAACAGCCAACCATGTGCTGATTATGCAATGCAAAAAGATATCAAACTTTGCGCTGTAAATGAACAAAACTCTTCCATCAATATACAATAAACCACCTGTTCAAATTGATCAACGTAAAATCGAACAGTAAATTCCTTCTAATTGCCCCGTTGTACATAACTCACATCCTTCGGTGCGTCAAGTCTAATTGACAGTTGTAAATCACGTTCACAACTCCAGTCGATACCCAATTCTAGGATCTCGAATGCCTACCAAATAGGTTTTAAACCAAAAGCCATACCGAAAAATTCCAAAAATGGCTTCAATCAAACCTCCGCACGCACCGCACACATTCTACTCTATACTCTTACTCGCTGATCTTTGCTCAGCGTGAACTAGGTCATGCGATATTTCTTCAGTGTTTCACTCCATGCCGAATTATTTACTTTACAGATCAATGGGTGCTTAGAGATCACTTCAACGCGTCCATATGGCGCGACCCGTGCGACTTTAGATTCCAGAATTAAGTCATTATCCATGTTTGTATAATATTTGATATAAATTGGCTTGGTTATATTATGCTTGGTGTATGCAGTGCAAACTTATTGACGCGCATTCTTATGCAGATTCACTTGTTGTTTTTTGAACACTTCAAACTCTAACGGTATATCTTGTAAAACACTTAACTGGAATATCTGACAGAAGCTGTTTTCGATCCTTTTAATTGGCACATTGTCCATATTCAGATTCAAATGAAAACGGTCGGTTTTCACATTTGGGCTGATTGCACATTCCTGACGTAAACGTTTTAATTAAACGTCAAAGAGCTGTGCGACATAGCAGCAGCACAGCAGTGGTGTCACACAGCGCCTTAAGTCAAAGCAAGAAAATATGTGTAAATTAGGAAAAATTAGGGCTTTTAATATAACTTTATAAATATATTTCAAATCTGGGGATTGGAAATAAAATATACGCACCATATGACAGTGCCAAGCAATTGGCTTTAATCGCCCACTTAAGCCTCTGGCACGAATATATGTAGTTAAACATTTATAGGTAGGATAGGTTAGGTACCTACATACATAAATATCACACAGTTCAAATACACCAATTAATTGCAATTTTAATGCGCACCAGCCTGTTTTATGGAGGCTTGTGTAAGAACTCGAAGTCGTATATACTATATACCACGCTGCACGTTGGTGCGTGATATATTTAACTTATGGCTTTTCTCGCCATTTAATTGCAACGAAATATCATTTGGGTTGTGGTTTGTTGTTGTGATAAATAAAGTGATTCGGCACTTAAAAGCAAAGACCACTTAAAATCTGCTCTGTTTGTGGTTATGTTTGTTAAGAAAAAAAAAAAAAAAATATGCTCCGAACAAAAACATATATTTTGATGATAGATGTCAGAGCAATATGAAAGAATGTACATATTTATACTACAAAAAACAAACTTATTGAAGTTTGAGAAAAAAATTACTTAACAACTTGCTGACGCCTAGTATGTATGTAATAAAGTTGCACAAAGCAAATGCCTGCATTTTATCTTTGATTAAATATTCGAGGTCATTTTCTTTACACAACTTGCGTTTGCGTTTGCGTGAAAGCCCTTTTAATTCATTTGGATAAATGTAGTGTAATTGAATCACATGGTCGTTAAAAGTCAAATACGAAACTTCAAAATATGTATACAAATAAGCGTGTTCAGATTTCGAAGTTATTTTTAGATAAAAGTAGAACCTCTCCCAAACTTACTTGAAATCGGAGCAGAATGTCTCGGAACGGAAAAAAATGTAAGGTACACGAAAAAAAAACAGTTTTTTTTAAGCCTGACGGAAATTGAGGGTGCAAACACACTGTATTGATGAAACAATTTTATTTATGTTGATTTCGTTTGGCAAATCCAGATTTCGATTTAAAATTTGTTTTTTTTTGTCGATTGGTTTGTTTTGTCATAGTATCAGTGTTCATTCATTCGTGTATGTGGAATTGGTGGCTGTATGTTATACTTGGGGTTTTAGTTAGTTAGTTAGTTTTTAGGTAAACCCAGATAATTTTCGGGGCTTAACTTAAGCACGGAGAAAAACTGTATTTCCGGTGGGAATAAACTACATGTTATCGATAGTTTGTATGAAAACTCCATTTTTTTTTTCTGTAACGGCGTCGCTAATCCCCGATATATTTTTTTTCAACCAGGTCCCTCCGGGATTGGAAAAAAACACACCTATTATTATTATGGTAAGGTAGCGTAAACTGTAGTGAAAAGATAAAATCCAACAAACACATGAAAAACATATAAGCACAACGAAAAAGAGGTGGTATATACACAACTAGCTGTCACTGTGAACCTGTTTGTTTTATTGAATGGATCTGATCCCGATCAGTGCTTACGTTCTGTAACTCTCACATCAACAAAATTAGTCGAGAAGCGATGAAAAGTAAAACAAATCGTATAGGTATATTTCGTTCCATTTTTCAACGTTTCTCGACCAATTTTATCGATGCAAGAGTTAGTCCCTACACAATGATTCTTTGCATCTGACTCTTTTCGAACATAATGAGTGGGAAAGATAAAAAAGATGAGACAGAAACCAGTTGCCTTTGGAGTCTTCGGCTAAGTATTCCGAGACTATTCTTGACGTTTCTTTTTAGCATTAAGGTTCAACCACACCAACGCGAATTTTCGGTGGCGACGACGAATACAACAATCAACACGTGGTTGTCAATGAAAACAACACGTTGTTATTATTGTTTTCGTCCTCGCCACCGAAAATTCGTGTTGGTGTGGGGGAACCTTAAATGTTGTTTTTATGTTAAAATACGCACGCACTTTCGCACAAAACTAAACGAAATTTCAAAGTTGGTCAGATTATCAACTTTACCGCATATAGTGCTTGCGATATAGAAACATCTAGATTAAAACTTAAATCCAGAGATAAGGAATACAAACTCAATGTAAATACATCCAGAATTAAGTTTCAATCTGGATGTAAAGAGTTAATAATATACAGAAAAGAATATAAATTTGCAAACAAATTAATAAATCTTTACTTAGAATTTGTTCCCAAAATTTAATGTATGCATTTAAGGTGCAGTGAGCACTAGAAAATTCGTTCCCGTCGTTCTTATACTTTTTGAACATGCCCATTGAGATTTGAAAATAACCGACATTTTCGTGGTAGATTGACGCCAAGTGAGAATGTGTGCAAATAAATCGTGGTAAATGGACACCAATTGAGAATGTGTGCGTGTTTTATGTAAACCAGGCGTTTTTCAGCTTGTAGGAAAACTGGGCTTACAGCCCAGGATTCATATCTTTATATTCAGTATCTTTGGGAAAAACATTTATATACAAAAATATTTATAACTATTCACACCGAATTTAAATTTTGATAATACCAGTTTGTATGGATATTTTACAGTTTTTTTCGTATTTTCATTTAGTAAAAACACCTGTCATTACAGATTCTTAGAATTGTCTTTTATAATTCAATTAATTTAAGTAAATTAAAGGCCTTCCAAATACCAGACGGATGAAATTATGCAACAATAGTCACGATTTCCTATAACAAATTTAAGACTTAGCAACATATACCTATCTTTATTATCAAAAATACTGCCCAGACAGAGTCCGTTTTACTGAGAGATTTATTTTATACTTCAAATTGAAGTTCCTCCAAATGACATCTAAGCGGAATTATTGTCTTATTGCATATTGAGCATTGATTATATTATTCAACTTAAAGTATAGGCATATCCTCTTGTTCACTATACATATACTTCAATCACGATCACAAGTAATCATGATGTTTATTTTTGGTTTCTGTTCTCAATACACATGCATATATAACTATATAGATACTCTGTATAAAGTTCACAAGTTGAAGAGTGGTTCCTGCTGGCATTACCAATGTCATCATACTGATTTAACTAGAATCATGAACTGTAACAAACTAACCAGGTGATATATTTACATATAGAGAATTAAATCACATGTTGTGATGCATGTTCCGATAGTTTTGTAGTGCAAAGCGTGACTTAGGTTTCATTGAAAAGTTTCAGTTATATACTCTTTGAAAAATTACTATCGTTTTTAATCTTAACGAGTTCGTATATTAACTCAAATAAATTTATTTTAAATTTTTTAAATAAGTTTCTTTATGAAAACTTTTTTAAAAAAAGAGGTACATATTGACGCAGCTTATTATTTGCAGGATAAAACAAATATTATAATACAAAATATTCTTATCAGAACAACTTCTGTTATCAAATTTAATTCCTCTAAAACTTACAATTTTTAAATTTTAGGCTAAACTTAAATTCTTAAATATGTTTTAATATGTGAAATACATAGTTTTAATTTATCTTAAGTAAGTTGTTTATAATTTTATATAAGTACATTTTAAATTTCCTAATTATATAACAACGCTATTACATGGTTACATATATATTATATGTCAGTAATTTAATTCGTTCATATTATTATAACCTATGAACTATGCTAGCAAATTTTCACGTTTTAGTTTACAAAAAAAACCTTATAGTTTACATAATAATCTTCTTCACACATGCATTTCGATATTTAACTTAAGGAAATATTTTAAATAATTGCTAGTTATTAAATTCGACTTCTGTAAGTAATTATCATGCTTATGAACAACTATTAAAAATTAATGACATCTAGTTACCATCAGTTGGCTTCTGGTCTTCATGATTACTCGCTTTTATATGCTCATAACCTGAAAGTATGGATAATCAAAGTTAATACGAAAATAATTAATTTCAATTTAGATACAAAAAAAAAAATACTAAACGTGTATATAAATATTTTTTCTTTGTAAAATGAATTATTTTCAATTTAGAAGATTGATGATTGCGATGTCCTCAGATATACGCATACGGATACGGATGGGATTCGGATGACATACAGATGGGATAAGGATACTGATTGAAAACAGATGGGTTACGGATCGAATACGGATTGGATATACATGGAATACGGATCAGATACGGATGTTTACCAGATTGGATATCGATGTGGTTCAGACGGAAAATTAAATTCTGATCAGAATGGGTGGATTTGTTTTGAACAAACGATTTATTTAAATGTATAGAATCAATCTCTTCAGTCTCTTCATAAAAAATATATTCACATGTGTTTTGGAAGTTTTCTGCAGCTATTCCCTTAAATTTTGTTCACAGGATTAAGTATAAATTAGTTCCATTTGTTTTTTATCTGTATTTTCTCCAAAGAAGAGTGAAGTAAATTAAAGAATTTACTTATTTACAGCTTAAAACCTTATTTCTAAATAAAAATGTATTCGTTCGTTTTTGCAATATTGAATCTAAAAAATATGTAAATGTATTTTTTGAAAGCCGAAATAAAAACAAAAAAAAAAGTACCTCTAATAATGTTTTTTTTTTGGAAAAAATTGTTCCCAAAAACGTAGAAATCAACAAGATTATTTTTATCAAAATCGTTTGAGCCGTTTTCGAGAAAATATATATTTTTTCATTCAAGTTTGTAACTAACTCTAGACTTTGAAAAAACTTGACATTACGATGATAACGAAGTCAAAAAAGTGGGTCTCACAATTCTGTCTGTCTGTCCTGTCCTGTCTTGTGCTTTCGGCTGCAGCCTAAACCAGTGGGTTGTTTTTGTTCAAATTTCGTACCTAGCGTTTTTAGACATTCCTCCGACACGTTTTTTAAATTTTTTTTGGGACCGTAGGTACTCATTTTTTGTAGCAAATACGAAAATTTTCTAAAAATGGTTATAAATAGTAACTCCCAAAGAACCTGTTTTTGTTGTCGATTTTCGGAAACAGTTCAACTGATTTTGATTAATTTTTGTATAGATAATTTTTTAAAAATCCATAATTTTCTTATTTTTTTTTTATTTTTAAAAAAGTTTCTAAATTTATTTTTGAGTACCTACTTAAAAATTCCACAACGATTTGGTGGATTTTTATTAAACTTGGCACCCAGCAGTTTTTCAACATTATTTAGCAGATGTTAAGTAAAAATTATCCTTATAACCAAAAATAACGGTACTTACCATTCTCTAAAACGGTTCCTAAGATTTTGATTAAAGTTTATATATAAGATAATATCAGTAACATACAAATTTTCAAAAACAATTTTTGGCTTTTTAAAAAAATTTCAAAATTATTTTATGAAAATTCGATATTTTGAAAATGGAAATGAAATTTTTTTTTAAATTAATTTTTTAACTCCGCATAGTGTCTAAAAAATTGGGAACCATTTTTTTAAAAATTTTATATATGTATGTATGTAGGTACATACATATAACATTTTTTTTTTTTAAACCGCTACAATGATTTTAAAATTTTTTTCACATATCTATTTTGTTTTATAAATAAGGAATTTTGTGAAAAAATTCAATCACTTTTATGAAAAAAATATCAATTTTTGTGCAAGTGAACAGATTTGACTAAAATACGAAGAATCTCTTAAAAATTCAAAATACCAACAAATGTACATTTTCTTTGCATACGAGGAGATATTTTTTTGAAATAACTTTGAGAAATTTTAAGGATTTTCTATTGATGTAATGATTAATAAATAAAAAATGAGACCTATAAGTTGAGATACCTACCCGTATAAATATTTAAGGTGTGTGTATTTGTCGTTAGATCTTGCAAATGACCTTTTTAATAAGTACCTACTCTTGAATGTATAAAGTCTATCTATAGATTAACACATAGATATGTATAAGTACTTTAGGTATATTAGTTGGCATTTTATATAAAAAAATTCGAACCTTCTACCATAAAAGTTATATTACAAGCCATAAACCGTTTATTTTTCATCATAATTAAAAGCTCAATAAAAAAATATCTCCTCTCAAATACATAATTCTGGTATTTGACTTTAATATTCATTCGATCATTAATTCATTCGTTGAATAAACATGCGTCAAAACAATAAACACCAAACGCCAGCTGCTGCTAGGATATATCCTCTACAAAAAGGTCTACAACTTCCAACAGCCTTCACCAGTCTTGTGAACATCTCAAGAAGAATTTCAATTGTTAAGAAAAAAAGAATAATAAAATGATCTCGGTATTGATTAGCACTCAATCGATTCCAAAGTCGATAGTATATTGATGAAGTTGGTGATCCTCTTGCCTCCTACTTACTCGCAATCTCAACCGCATCAGCACAGTTGCAATCAAATCTTCAAATGATTTTCTTATAAGCAGCTTTTATTTGATTTGACTGCCATTTGTATAGCTAGTTGTATAGGTATAGTGTGCTGATGAAATTTGTGTTTAGACCTTAAAATAAACGAACCAGACGAAGCCTTGTTTAGCTGAACACCTACAACAACTAACCTGAGTACTAATGCCATATAGTTAAGCCAGAGCTCGTCGATGTGAAAACTATTTGCAGGCAAAACAAAACAAAATCATCAAACTCTGGAGGTTGAAGTAGGTTGAATTACTCCGAGGTGCTGGCGTTGAGTTAACCTCTCTGTCTCAATATGCGTGATCCGATAGTTATGCAATATCACTACGGCTGGAATAATTTCTCAGCACCACCATTGAACAACACGGAGGGTACATCATCTTGTATCTTGTGGATAAGTTTTTTTTGTTTTGTTTTTTGTCTTCTGTGCCTGCTCTTTGTGGATACTTGTTCGTGTTGTGTCCCTACTTGGGAGACCGCGCATGCAATACATAAAAAAGTGGACAACAATTCTTGCCCCAACAACAACTGGATTCAGATGAAGTACATTCACCTTAATGCAAATGTTGCTCTGGGGCACTGTTACACTGGCCTAATATAGAAAGTAATAGTAAAAATTGGAACAAGCCCGAATGTCTGTTAATAATAATTATAAATTATATTGTGTGTACAGCTTAAAGCTTATCGCGGAATGTATACTACGCTACTACTGCCACCGCCATAACCATAACTCAGGGTAAATATAGAGGATTTTAAAAATTTCAACGGGTGCCGTCGTCGTCGTCGTCGATTGAACCAAAAGATCAATCAATCGAGATAAAGACACAATCTCATTGGGTAATTAAAATGACATAATAAATTCTGTGTGTTTTGTCATTAATGGCACATGGTGAGGTTATGTGAAGCTGATAATTTTATCTCTGAGCGCAAAATTGTGACAGATTGGGTTTGATGGAGACCGGTGATAAAAAAAATCGTCCGGCTTTTGTGGTTGCAGGTATATATTAAATGTTTATGTTTATGTTTAGGGGGCATTAAATGATGGTTTTTATGAAATTTTACTTACATTTTAGAATAAATTACGGAATAAATCAATTTTATAAGTATGAACTATGTAGTATGTAACTACCTATTTTTATTTGTTTATTTATTTATTCATTAATCTCTCGGGTTTCTTTTTACAGATAGCTTAAAACTAATATAAACTCAATTTACATTTATATTTAGATTTTCACTTGATTTTTTTAACCTGAAACGCAGTTTTATTGCAATCACTTTAAACATTATATAGGCATAAATTATAATCAAAATCGTTGATTGATGAGTGAAACCAAAATTCCGAAATTCTCCTCTAAGGGGTGGGTTTGGACCTATCTAAGTGTTGGTCTCAGAAGCAAATGTTCAATTTTAGGCTCCTATAGCTTTTCAGACATGATTTTTAGTTCATTCTATCCCACTGTGCCGCAAACGGTGCAATGCTAAGTTTAATTTTAAACTTGATTGTTTTTTCTAAACGAAAACAATAGTTGGAAGAGAATAATTTGTGTTAGTAACGAAGCCTATTTTAATTCATTACAAGCTTTAAGATCCGTAAAGTGTTTTTCAAGTTCCAGATTTATAATTTTTTTTTAATTAAAATAATTAATTTGTCAATATTTCATAACATTACCCCAACCGGCTCTTCCCTCTAATTTATCATCGTAAACTTTTCATAAAATAATGGGACTCTCCATTGAAATTCGTGGTCTGTAAACAAAAAAAAAAAACAAATAAAAAATAACTAATTTGTTTTTGTTTTATTTTTATGAGAAAAAAAAAAACAAACAAAAATCAGAATGAAAAATAAAACACATCTAGTAGCATCGCGTTGCTTCTTGTTTATATTTTCAAAATTTTTCTTTCCGAATTTTCTTGATTTTAAAGTAAACACATCTTAATCCCAGAAACCTTTCTTCACATTTTGATGATTTTATTCACAGAAAAATAGACTTGATTTTTGTTCTCAAAGCTTGAGAAATAAATAAAGTTTTCCACTTGATAAATATTACCGAAATGATGTCTTTGAAGTGTTTCTTTTGGCCAAACAAAAATTTTACAACTTTTCATGACAATTAGAAGATTTCGCTTTCAATCTATGTTATAATTTTGTTCCCATAAAAGAGTGACTGAAGTTATTATGTGTACTTAAATCTTAAGTTCTACTCACATAACAAACTTTTGATAAAAATTGTAATATCTAAACCAAAATAAATAAAAAGGTTCCACATACGCCCTAGTGACCATCTATCTGCCCAGGAGAATACTGAAAATCACTGGTTTGCTTACACTGAAATTAAAAATTATCACACTATTTTTTTTTGCAAAATAAAGTAACAACTATACTTTAAATGGTCAATGCAACTATGCCAATAACAAATTTCATCAATCAATTTAAGTAAATATAACAAATTCACAAAATTCTTATCTTCAAAACTAGATCACGTAAACAACTCATTAAATCTTTCGATATGATATGGCCGTCCGATCCGTCCCATTACTATATTATGAGTCTTTCTCATGGAATTGCATATTTTTTCTTTAAACGATCTTGGTGACACCACATTTGGTTATGAAAAAGAGTCCACCAACAAAGGCAAGTTGGACCCAAATCTAATGGCCATCGATGGTTAAATATACATACTTGGGATTTATGCTCCTTAACATGTGGGTTAACATATAAGTTACTTGGTTTAATTCAAATAAACTAAACTAGTTCAAAACATATCGTCTAGTAAAATATGGTAAACCGATAAAGGAAAAAAAAAAAAAAACACGTTAAGGTATCGCGCATGCTCAGCGGATCCCATTTACTCAGCATCCCAAAGTAGCAGAAACCTATGCCCACCAACCACCACATGCTCTTCAACATTACAACCACGCCGCGACGGTATCCACCGCCGTCACATTGGAGCTGCAGAAACGTGTCTTTGAATCGAATCGGAATAGGGGTGGGGATTCGAAGTCTTGAAGATTTTATGCTATGCTATGTATTCAGGGGAAAAATTGAAGATAAAAATGAGTGAACAAAAAAAAAATGAAAAACACATCTAAAACGGAGAAAAGCATTAGGATTCATAGAGATATTTATTTTATCGAGGAGAGTATAGACGCTTGTTGTGTGTGGAGGGATGCCAGGTATTAAAACACACAAATACACATTGCAATTTACCTTTATACCATCATGGGTTGCATGGAATGAATAAACCTCTCGATGTGGTGTATACTAGTGCGTATATTATAGTTTTGCAGATATGTTGAACTTTTATCCTCCCCTATTTTTGTGTTTTTCATAGCTCAAACAGCTGGTGGCAAAATAATTTTTGTTTGCAAAGAATTCGAAAATTTCGCCTATATAAATGGTTTTGGACATCGAAATTGGCATCAGTTCAACAGTATCTTACAAACGGATTACATCAGGTTCACTGCAGTTCGAGAACTAGAAGATCACCAGCTTGCTAGAAGGAAGAGATTCGTGTAATTTTATAGTCGTGTGTGTTTTGTAGTACTTGGGATCGGTTTTGTTGGAGATTTTTGTGTTGTAGTTAATTCTTTTTAAATTCTTGTTTTTATACAAAAAAAAAAAACTAAAAAGCCAATATGAAGGTACGGAATTTTTGTTTAAAATATAATATCTTACAACTAGTGTAAAAAAAAGTTTACTTATCTTAAGTGATTTATGTGAGCTATTTAACTTCACAATAACTTTAAAATAAATGTGATTCAAGATGCCCAAATTGCAAAATAAATTATTATACTGCAAGCAATTAGTCGTCAAACTACAAGTGATTTAAAAATCAAATTTTCTTATTTGTTTGTCTTAAGGAGTTTGTAACAGTGAAATAGTTTTAATTTCTTTTCTATTACAAGTTTTCAATAATTGAACTTACACGATATTGAGATGGTTTTCAAATATTTTAAATATTTTTCTTATGTTCATTACATAATTCCAAAATTTTTTGGATTTTAAATGTTAATGTCTTTTTAAATTTTATTTTTTTTTTTGATAATTTTTTAAACTTAATGAAAATTAATAAAAAAAAACATTTTAGCTTATTAGACAATAATAAAAAATCTAAACAGATTTAGGTTTCTACCCGATTAATATGTCTGTTTTCGAGTCGAATTACAACCACTTTTGAAAAGCAAAATATAGGTCACAGGAATAATTAAGTCAATTTATTGTTATTATTTCAAGGCAATTTTTTAAAATAATTTATGACTTGAAATAATTATAACTTATTTGGAAAAATTTTGTAGAAAGATATCGAAAAATATTTTTCTTTAATCTATCCAATCTAACCAATCAATATAAAGAAATAGAACATTTCCTTTCTAAAAAAATAACAATTTAACAATTCAAAAGCTTAAAGTAAGTAACAATTCTTTGTCTCTTAATTTTGTAACACGATAAATTGGTATGGTTATTTAAAAAACGTGTTAATTTTCAAATGATTGAAAAAAAGTAAGTTAAAGTTTTAAGTACTGAGATTTGTTTTTGGTAGATCGTTATTTCAGTAGAATAAAAATAAACTAAGTGTTTTTGAAAAGCAACTGAGATAATTTTTTAAAAATGAAATTAAAAGATTAGGAGAAAAATTCTATTCTTATTTATTTATTATTCAAATCTGTACAGTACCTTAATTGTACTGTACCATATTTGTACTGAATCATTTTTTGTATGATAACCATGCAAAGTATTCGCACTATCAATGAATGTAAAACGTTTTAATTTAAATAACAGCAACTCCAAGTTAAGTTATAAAGATTTCACGGGGATCATTTCATATTTCATAAAGATCATCAGACTTCTTTTTCTTGAAAACACCAATTTACGATGCTTTTTTGAACAATACTCAAACGTGTTTTTTGTTTATTGGGCGACCAAAAATAACGGTGTCTACAATACATAAAAAAACTTAAAAGAAAATATATATAGTTTGTCTTTAAAACGGCTTAAATGCTATTTATAAAACTTTGAGTATTATGAAATCGTAAACCCTTTGGTAGAATTTTTGTAAGTCAAAATTTAAACAAAAATATTTTTTTGTAAATTTGATTTTTCGAAAACAAAATCAAATTTGTTTAAATTTAGATTTTTTCACATATAAGCTAAAAAGTTCAGTAACAAATCTTTACGAAAAACTACAATCAATTAATCGCTCCGAACGCACTTAAAAAATACTTAAGAATAAGCGATCTTTAAAGTTGAAGTCCACTTGTTTGGTTCATAGTTTTTGAATAATTTTTTTAAAAAATACGAAATTGTTGGTTAAGGTTTACATATTCCCTTTTTTAAAGATTTTCCAACAGCACTTAATGAATAATATTTTTCTCCAAAACTATAAAACATAGAACAATTTTTTTTAAATTTAAGAAATGCCTTATTTTAGCGTCAACTAAACAAAGCAAAAAATTCAAAACTTATGTTTTTGTTTTAAAATCAAAACAAATTGCTGTTTTATAAAGCATGTGCAACTGAAACACATACAAAGCATTCGTTAACGTTGTTTTGAATTTTTAACGCGAAGCGTTAGTTTTAAATTAAGTTGTTTATACTAAAAAAATCGTATTTTCAAGACTACTTAGCAAATTTGTGTCACTACTCTTGCATATTTAGTTTAAAATAATGATTATAAATTTAAAAATTTGTATATGCACAGCACATTTAAAGTTAAAATTTCAAGCAACAGAGTCGTATTTCCTTAAATAATCTTAAAATATCGCTTAATCAATCTAAAAATTTATATTCTAATTCTTGTTTATTCAAAAGAAATATCACTTCCAATATAACTGCTTATGCAGTTTAGGTTACCGCTGAGCTTCTGTTTACTTCACTTGTTTAACCTTTGAAACACTATTTTTGGTTTTGTTTTAGCTAAATGTTTCGTTTTGCTTTTTAATTTTTCAGTACGTTATTGCCATCGTTCTCTTCGTCAGTGTAGCGCAAGCTATTCCCATTGAATTGGGTCATTATGGTGCCCCAGCGTTACTCTCACATGGCCCAGTCCTAGCACATGCAGTTGCTCATGAGCCTGTGGTAATTACAACTTTGTTTTTCTTTCGCCTTTTCATCATTTATAAGTTTTTCTTTTCAATCATAATTTACAGGCCTATCCCAAGTACTCTTTCAACTATGGAATCAAGGATCCCCATACTGGTGACATTAAGTCTCAAGCCGAAGAACGTGATGGTGATGTTGTGAAGGGTCAATACTCCCTTGTTGAACCTGATGGTTCTGTGCGTACAGTTGACTACACCGCCGACGATCATAATGGTTTCAATGCCATCGTTCACAAATCAGCCCCAACGAAGGTTGCCGTGCCAGTTATTGCCCATGCCCCAGTGCTGTCTCATGCCCACGCTGGATTATTGCATCATTACCGCTAAGGAGTCACTCAACGCATCACACTGACCCAATAAAACATTGCTTACTTTATGTGTGAGAATGCTATCAAAAATCAAGCGGCCACAAAACTCTCATTCACTTATAACCGTTCATCGATCATTGTATAGATTATTTTATTTTATATCATTTGTTTGTTTACTTTATAATAATTTTAATTAATTATTCTTCTTCTCGTTCGTGTGTATAGTGATGTAAGTAATATTTTATTTTCTATAATCACTTTCTATGTTTATTCTATGTTTTTTCTTTGCATGACTTGTGAAAGAGTTGTGTCGAGGCGTTCGTAATCGTAAGTGATATAAAATTTATCAAAAAAGAGAGTCATATATAAAACACGATCTTTTATTCTCTTCTTCATTTCACTTTCTTCTTTGTATAAATATGTCATAATATTTTTTATGCGCGCGCGATTTCTCTTTACCACTTTTGTTTATAGTTCTTCTTTGCTTTTCTTCTTCTTCTTGTATTGTGTCTTTTTTTCATCTGTGTTGTGTAATATTTATGTCACTTTGACATCAATGCGAATGATAAAAGGAAAAAGAAAATGGGAAAAATGTAGTATAATAACAATATTGCAGTATTAATGTTTTTCTTTGAGTTTTTTTTTTTCTTCTAGCCAGACTTGCATCACCACCGATTTAACAAAATGATGAGAAATGAAATTTTTAAATAATCTGACAGTTCAGCTGTCATTTTATTGCAACTTACATTTTTATTTCTACCACTGAATATCAGTCAGTCATTTTTTTGTTGTTTGTCACAAGCAGGCTTAAAATTCTTTTCCATTGCGAAGACCGACAACAACGAGACTAATACTATGTAGAAATCTTGTGATAGTTTTTTTCGATTTTTATGAATTCTTTGCGCAACTGTGCCGGACTTTGTGCATTATTAAGAAAAAAATTGCTAAGAGATTTTATAATTCATCTAACATGTTGACAGCAAGTTTTTTCAATTTGTTTTTTTAATTTTTTTCGTCCTCGATGTATTTTACAATTTTGTTAGTATTAATAAATAAATAATGGTCATCTTCTTTCGTTTTTGTTTAAATTGAGTTGACTATTTTGTTAATAAGTTTTCAATTTTGTTGTGTTGTGTGTCTCAGCTAATTTGCAAAGAAATTTATTTTTTAATAATTTTTTTCTTTAAATTTAATGAAAAAAAATAAAAAACAAATGAATATTTGAAACTTTTTTTTCACTAAAAATGTTGATTTATTTTTTTTTTTCTACTCTCTACGATTCTTCTTCTTTTATTTTATTTAAACACGCATAAACAGCTTTTGTCTATGATTTCATTTTTTAAATTTCATTTTCATTTAATATATTATTAAACAATATTGTATTATATACATATTTTTATATTTTATTTTATATAATATTTTATATATTTTGTACTTTTCAATTTTTTTCAATTTGTATGCATTTTATATGAGGCTATATCTTTATTGTTATGGGCCCAACTGTATGCCCGGTTGTGGTTATGTAGACAGAGGGTGTGCCTTTTTTAAATAATTGTATATTATATGATGAAAATGTAATAATTGTATTCTTTGTATTGTAAATAAATAAACGACTTAAAAAAAAGTAAAATGAATAAAAAATATTGAAAAAAAAAATTATTACTGTTATTTTTTTCAAGAACATTTTTTTTTGAAAAACAATTAATGTGAATTGATAAATGGAAAAAACTTGTTAAGTAAAAGACTCACATACTTCTGAACTTTTGTTAGTATTTAAATTAACATTTTTAAGGTACATAAACACCAGTTTCTGCCATACAACTGGTAATTAATCGTAAAAGAAAATCATATATTTTTCTTGAACACAGTACCCCAAATTTTTAAATTTCTGTTCGTATAATTTTAGATGAAAATTTTGAAAAAAAAAACGGTGGCGTAAAAGTTTTTACATTCAAATCTGTATCGAAATCGTTTTTAAAATGGCGGTCGACTCTTTGGTATTTTTAAACGTCATAAAATAAACTATTGCATTACGCTTCCTTCCTAAATTTAAAAATAGCAAATATACATAGCTTATTAACCTTTTAAAAGTATACACAACAAAATAATCAAAGCTCATAGCTCTTTCCCACTGAATCCAAAATACAATTTTTGGTAAACCAAAAGTTGTCGTAAACCACAAGTTCTTGATAAAACCTCTAAAAACCTAGTTACAATTCAGATTTTAAAAGCCCTCAAAACATCAAAACAAAAACTGACGTTGGGCCACCACATACGTCCCCCGCCTATATGTGCTTAAAAGTCGCAAGGTGGGAATTGCATCATTTAAAAGCAGTCTTGCTAAATAATTGTTGACGTTGACGTTTTCTTTTAATTTATTCTCACATCTCTTACCTTTCACACGAGTAACACAAAATCGTAAAAGATTTTCTGTAGCTTTCTTTTAAAGTATCTTCGTGAAATGCACCCTACGTGAAGTGTGAAGAGAAAAGACCAACAAAATTTCATCAAATTGTTAACAGGGAGATTTTATAGTTCTCTTCTAAAACGGAAAATTGCTGGCAACCGTAAAAGAAGAAATAGAGGAACGGGCATTTCCAGAAAAAAAAGTGATTTTGTTTTCATAATAGTGTGAGTGAAACACAAATACATTCACGCAATGAAGTTACGACAGTTAAATATTGGGCATTTTTTTGCTTTTTTTTTAAATGTGTTTTGAGATGGAGTTTGGAATTCGTTAAAATAGTAAAAAAGCTTAGTAAATAAAATAAACAAGTAAAATAAAAGTAAATAAAGTGAATATACATAACACATATGCAATACTTCATTGAAAAAAAAATATAAAACTATATGGTAAATCCTGTAAAAACACCTATTATAGAAAGCAGTGTAATATTTGTTTATTTTACAGGTAAGCTGTGTCTCATATTCCACATTAAGGAAGTAAAATTATTCTGCATTGGACGCCTTGCCATCACCAACAAAAACTGATTCGACCCTGGACGAGAATTTAAATTTTGATAGATAAGGCACCTGACACATTTCGTTTCAAAGTATATTCGTATTTTCAATAAATTTATGGGGAAGTTGAGACTTGAGACACAATCAGCCCTTGAAATGAAAAAATTGTAAACTCCATATTATATTTGATTTACCCAATTTAACACAGCACCGCATATTGTTTTATATTTTTACAGTAAAATCCGCTTAAGAGAAACTGAAAAATGTCACAGTCTTTCTTTCACTTAAGTGGGTTTTTCACTTTAACGAGTCCGGAGTCCGGATAAGTGAAGAAAAATTGCACTTAAGCAGATTTAAAAATTCCAAAAAGGGTTCTGAAATATCAGAAATGTCATTTTCGTGATGAAAATTTGGTGGAGGTCAAAAATAAAATAGAAATAAAAGCGTTCAGTAAAAATCTGTTCTTTTAAATTTTTTTTCAATGAAAAATATTAAATTTAACTGAAAATATGTTTCAGGTATCCGGGTTTTTCACTTAAGTGATTTTCGCTTAAGCGAAGTGTTATAAAGGTAATTGGTCGACAAATACTCGAGGATGAAAAAAGTGTTTCAGATAAGCGGGTTTCTCTTAAGCTGGTTTTACTGTATTTCTTTTTAATAAAATACATATTGCAAGTTTTCACTATTCTCACTTTTGTTTAAATTTTTATATTTTGTTTAATTGTATTTTAACGTTTGAAAATCTCAAAGCACTTTTCTTTAGATCGGTAAAATGACAGATAGGCACCTATTTGGTTTTCTTTTTTAATTTGGTGCCTCACTCACATACACTGCATGCACCTCTTCCTTATTCTAAGCTGGCAACTCTGTTTCTACGTGTGAAAAAGGACTTTGATTTCTTCCTCTGCCAAATTTGGGCTTATTCAATTTGAATTTGCGTTAACATGTCCAAATTTATGAAAAAGCTAAAACCCTGCAACTAAACAATGCCGTTTAATTCCTGAAACGCAATGTGTAAAATTTTAAATAAAAAATTGTATATTTAATGTAATTCAGTAGTATTTTCTTTTATAATTACTGTCTATTTTTGGTTATGTTTGGTAAATTATTAAATGGCATACCTACCACACTTAAATTATAATTATTAGTACATATATGTACATATTTGTAAATTGCTTTGATGTGAAGTTATAGGTTCAATAGTAAAACTAAACTTACAATTAAATTGTTGTCTACTGTACATTTTCCAAACATCAAAGTATTTGTACATTCATGCGAATTCTAACTATTGAACTTAAATTAATACAATTTAAAAAAAAAACACTTAACTAGATATAAATTATTTGAATTCAAGAGACCATTTTGGTATAAGCCTAACAGCAATTCTTTTGCCAAAGTAGATCGCACTAAACAATCTCAAGTACTTTTCAGTGATAATTAATCTGTGACTGTCTTTAGCTTTTTCAAACACTTTTTCACACTCTCATGAGTGTTGTCGAATACCTCATTAGATACTTTATTTGGGTAACCATGCTACATAATAATCACGAAGGCATTTTAATTGGCTATTGGAAGTATAGCCGACTCGATGACGAATGAAACTGTTTTGGAAAAAGAATTAGAAGTGAATCTTCAGATACCATTCCAAGTGTGTAAAACTAACAAGTGTCTTGTCTTGTCAGAAATTCTTTTTGTGAAATGTTTTATACATTTTTAATTGTGAGTTTTTATTATGTGTTTTATTTTTACTAAAAGATATTAGTTGTGTTTTTTGTTTGCTTTTTTAAGCCAACGAACTGCAGTAATACATTTAGGGCCAGTTTCACAGTGCACACTTAACAAAATAAGTGGCACTTAATTTTCCCATTTTGGCACTTTAGCAGCAGTTTTACTGCCCGAGTAAGTGGTACTTAAGTGACCTACATGGGAGACTTAAGTGTCACTTATTCCGATAAGTTTGCACTGTGAAATTGGGAATTAGTTTTCCATATTTGGCACTTAAGTGACACTTATTTAACTGTGAAACTGGCCCTTATATTCTGATCACAGTTATAGGTGTCGATTTTTATTTTGCGATTTTCAAATTTAAATTGTGAAACAAATTTTGAAAATGATCTTTTCTTAGGGCCTTTTTCATAATGCCATAGAAAAGTTCTAATAAGATACTAGATAAATATACAAATAGTGGCACAGTAGGGTCATAATAAGTCCAGAGGATAAAAATTCACAGTTGTTTTTTGACCAACCTGAAGAGGTTACATATTCAAAATTAATTAATTTTGGATTGTGGGCTTATGACGCTATGTCAATAAAACCTCCGGCATGACCGTCTAAACCCATTGCCAAGGACATTTCCTTCAAAAGTCACCGTTCAGTGAAAAACACATGTGAATGCTAACTGACAAGCTTTGAAAATTCGTATATTTATAAGCATACTTTATGGTGTACTTTTAAATATCAAAATCTGTTACATGACTATTACTAAAATCATATCTAATTTTTAGCTTAACTTAACACTTAACCCCTTTTTATTTTTCTAATCTTTTTTAAGGAATGTTTTTTTTACTAATATATCCGTTATAAATTTTATAATGGCAATAACTTTAATTTCTTTTCAGTTAATTTTGACTTCGCCTTATTTCCTACATCAAATATGGGCCAACTCAACTACAGCAGCTTTAAAGGCAAACTCGAACTCAACATCGGCTCCTCCTAAACAGACATCATACTTTTATGAAGAACCACAAGGTATGCATGAAATAAGTCTTGCTCTATGATGAACAGGGAAGCCACGAAAAAGAGTCTTTGAATAAAATTAATATTTTTTTTTCATAGGAACTGGAACGTATGAGTTTGGTTATCATATTGAAGATAAACCAAGCAAAAATTTTCAATTTAGAAATGAAACTAGATTCACTAACGGCACTGTTACTGGATCATATGGATTTTTACGTGCTGATGGAATATTCACAGTCATTAATTTTGTAGCTGATAAAAATGGCTATAGAACTAAGAAAAGAAAGCAAAATAATGTTCATCCTTTGTTATCTTCTTCCGAATCACAAGCAACTACAACTACAACAGAAATTCCAGGATTAAATCTGACCTCTGGAACTTTACCACCACTTCTAGTAGATAAAGTTATGGATGAATTTCAAATTGATCTTAGTCCAGATGCAAGTCCAGGTGATATTCTTCATCCAAATATTTCAGATATTATAAATGGAAAAGTTCCACTGAAGTCAGATAAAAAGAATTCACAACTTGGATTTGATGTTGTGCAAAATTTTATACCCAGCAACTTTCCCATAGCTCCATTTATGTTGCCAAATGAAATACCAACTAAGCCTGTTATGGATGATTGAATTTAATATTTGTATTAATAATACAATTTAAAAAGTAATTAAATATTAGCAGTCGTATTTATTAGATTTTTGTCTACTTAGACACTGCTTAACTATTTTCAAATTGGTGGAAATATGCTTTGTTTAATAAAAATTAATATCACATTATTCACGGTTAAGATAATCTACTCTTGTGTCTAAGTTAGGCAGCTATAAGACAACAATAAACGAGGTTTTTTAACACATTTTCTAAAGTTGGACAGTTATCTAAAGTTAGACAACGTTTATAAATAAGACCATAGGTATCTATTAGTACATTAGGTTAGATTTAGATTTAAAAAATAAACTGTTTTAATAAATAGATCTTATTATTGGTTTTAAGATTTTTTTTTTAAAATTAAAGTGCGATAATCGTATTATGAATTTTTAATTTAGATATAGTCTTGCGATAGCAGAAGCGATTGCAAGTTCCAGAAAACTAAATAAAACTACATAAGAACTTAATATTACGTCTCTTTGGTAAAATGACAACTCGTACAACTTTCCCCATATACAAATTTGACAAGTAGTAAAAATTAGCAAGAAGTTGCAAATTAACAAAGTCCCCTTTCACACGAGGAAAGAGTTTCCATGCAACTTTCGGTTTTTAGGTGAGAAAAGCACAAAGAAAGAGGAATGTCGATTGGTGGATATTGGAAATTAAAAGAAAACGTCAAAAAATCTCAAGCAGTAACTTGTTTCCTCGTGAGAAAGGGAACAAACAGATATATAGAATGTGGGGCAACGATCTATCGGAAGATTCTATAATTTATGCAAACTATTCCGCAAAACAAAATCGAAACTATTATTCCGTGTTCTTTAGGGGCAAATTTAATCATGCCTTGTTGACGGGTATTTTGTATCTATTTACTTTTAAAATGTCAAAGTAGAATTGACATTTGCCGCTTTTTGTAACCGGTGAAGAATTTGGCCACACGCGACAACTTTTGAGCTAACTTGTATAAATGGAAATGCACTTTATCAATATCTAAGAAAGTTTATTTAAATACATTGTTAATTATCTCAGTTAAATAAAATAAAATAAAATAAAATAAAATAAAATAAAATAAAATAAAAAAAGACATATGAACATATATGTAGGTACAACCTGCCAAATGCGTGAGTGTAAACTTTGGCACTTAAACTAACCTTAAATGCCACATTTCAATCAATTTATCACCTCCGCACGAAAATGCGTATAAATTAACAACAAATGTCACTTTCATTCTATTCACGTTTGACAGTTTACATTGTTTTTTGAAAAGTAAAACGAGTACATGCGTTCATGTGTCTTGTCGCCATTATTTTATCACCCAACAAAATCTGTCACTTGGCCAAAATGAAATCGAGTGCAATGTGAATGCTAATGTCTGGGCGTATCCATCTTTCTCTATCAAGTGAACTCTCAAGTGTATATAGTCTGTGCGGACAGTAGTTGACAGAAAAAAAAATTTTAAAAGAAAAAAACATTGAAGCTAATTTTCTTCTTCCTCATAGCAGCATCAGCATTCAGGGTTCGAATTACGCGTCTGTGGAAAAAGATATATATATATATTATAATAAATGGAAATGCACATGACTTAGCCAACCGAACCATGTGCACTTATAGTTAACTTATTCGATTCAAATGATAGAAAACAGAAACGGAAGATATAAGCTGAAGCTCTGAAGACTGTATATCTAGGAACTTAACCGACTGCATTATTTAGATTCCATTGTATATATGGAAGTGGTAATCTCTTGAGTATGAAAGTGAATCTTCTTTTTTAATGGCGCAGTGCAGTTATGGAGTCTGTCGATCTGCATTGTAATTTGTTTGGGGTTTTCCCTGGCAGATTTGCATAACTATAAAAGCATTTCATTTCAAATGATCTCGACTGGCGATGAGGATACAGATTACCACTCTTGGTGCGGCGCTACTGGATGAATGTGAATACTAAAATATCTGGACTTGACTGGCAGAGTGTAGGTATATGCTTTGCTTTTCTTTTTTTTTTTGAAACGAAGCAAAAACGAAAAGTTGTTTGTAGAGTGAGCACTGAATTTAACCAGACATTTTCCGATTCGGATGGATTATCATTTTATGAGTTAAGTAAATAAATGGATCTCTAATATTTCAGAAATGAAAAATTCAATACTTATTTGGCCAGATCAGAAAAATTAAGTGAGTCTAAAAATTTAGATCTGTCAGTCGTCAGATCAACAAGCGAATCCACTTATTTTTTTCAGTAATTTACAGAAAAATTGAAAACATTTGTAGAGGAATCCTGATCATTATTTCTGATATCATCAATTTTTCTGAACTGGCCTATTTATTGACATTGCATTTTTGTGACATAAATACGCAAAAATTGAACATCACTGTATTGGTTATCAAAATTGTTCAAAGAACCCATTAAATGAAGTATGAAATTACATGCAAAGCTTAAGAACATACTCAAATGGATTCAATATTCAAAGTGGAACAGTTATCCCCATACAGACATATGGTTGGTTAAGCGGTTGTTTCTTGCGTTTCAATTTTCGATCATTAAGGTTTTCAAACCGTGTTGTCGAGCATGCTGGTTCATATATTATTACAAAGTCAAAAAGAGAAACAGTGAGAAAACAACAAGAGTGAGAAAAAACAAGTGGTTAGTGGCCAAATAAAAATTCAAAATGAAATGAGTTTTTTAAGGAAATAATCAAATTTTAGTTAAAACACTTTTTCTGTAATTTGCAAAATAACTTCATTTTGGCTCTAATGAAAACGTAGTTTATTTTTGCTAGTTATTTGCTAGTTAAAGGGAATCTTCGTATTCCCTACCATTCGGTGGCTTTTTTCCGGCTTCTTCAGGGGTTTTTATTTTATTTTTGTGAAAATTAATCAGAATTCATTTTATGATTTTAATAAATAAACAAATAAAAATAAATTAACATTTAACACTATTGGAACAGCAAAAATTAAAACTAGTATCACCTTGTATTACAGATTAGAAAACGTAGTTTAATTATCTGTAATTTAAAGTTTTAAATCAAATGTTCATAATTTAATAAGTAAAAATTTGACATTTCTATACATTTCAACAGTTTAACCAAGATGACACGCATATTTTCAATGTCAATATGTATGTATATGGCTTCATAATCATGAAGCAGCAGTTTTCTGGACGACCTGCAGAGTCAGTTCGAACGCATTCAGCGATCTCTTTTTTTTCGTGGACACATTTACTGGTCCCCTAAATGCTACGAAATAATCCGATTACAATAAGGAAGTCGTCCACGCTATGAGGCGCCAAATAGTTACCGCATTTGAATGGCATGATATACAGCGACGATGATAGAGCCATATTTCATAAAGTAGGTTTCAAAACAACAAGCGCGCTACTTAACGGACAACTTCATTTTTGCAACTAAAACTGGTCTAAACACAAATTCTCAATGCGCAATTCGGAAAAAAAATTCAAACGAAACTATTCTGATTCAATTCATTCCAGTTTAATTTCAATTTAACAATAATGCGTCTGTCACGCCCCATCCCCTATAATGTATTTTTGGAATTTCGTTTTTAAATGTATAAATAAACTAGAATACCAGTGCTCGTGTCGATTTTCAAAATTTTAAAAATATTTGCTTTAATTATAAATATAAGCATGTTTACCAAACGTCCAATTCAATGTCTACATTATTTTACCAAATTACTCATTTTTAAAAATTAAAACTATTGTCCAGATGTTTCAAAAAATAGGTGCGTTCCTTTACTTTGAAACTCTTTGCTTTTGTGTGAATTTCAACACATTTGTGTTTTATGTACATTAACTTTGAAAGACTCTTTTGTAAGAAACTCATACAAATCGACAGAGTTTCAAAGTAAAGGAATTATGGCTACAAATATGATATATGTATGTAATTATTAAATCTCCTTTATTCCAAATTTCTGAAGAAAAAAATACTTTTCATTAAGGAATTGAGCATTTTCCATTAAAAATTATAATAAATTATATGCCTGAATGTAACACCTCCTCAAAAATTCCATAAGCCACACAAAATCCCCACAAAAATGTTCACTTATGCCACAAAAATGAAATGAAATGAAGAAAAAAAAATTTCTTATAGCGATTTCCCACATTCCTTATATTGTTATTATTAAAAAACTATTATGCATTATCATTATTATGCTAATATTATGTAATTAAGAAACACTCTCACATTACGCTGCTATTGGCTGGTGGGCTGTTGTTAGCTCTTTTACTTCCATTCACCTTAATTAGACTATACGAAAATAAATGGCAATGTAAAGTAGTTTGCGTGTATACGATGACGACGCTCCATTGAACACACGTCATGTCAGTCTGGTCGGCGGAGTACCTACTATTGCTACCACCACACCGCCGCGCTGCCACCATCGCCAATTTGTAATGTGGTGCATTTGGAGCACACTACTGCGCACATCCACCAGGAGCAAGTAAATATAACTGCTTTACATTAGGTATAAGCGTTGCAATCGTATTGCAAACAGAAAAACAAAGAGTTCCGTCTATTTGCTTTCTATTTCATTGTTCGAAGTCTAAATAACCATTTGTGGTCAAAAAAGTAAAATAACCACAAGACGTTTAGTCTCGATATCTTTCTCCAACATACAGCTACTACAATATACCGTGCTACGAGACCATAGACAGTAATGACTGAGATATATTTAAATCCTCTCAGATCCCTTTATTCAACGTCAGTAGAGTTGTGGTAGCGAAGGCGCCACACAAATTGCAAACCAATAAATACACTTTGGCCTAGTAGCAATAATTTTTACGATCTAGGTAACGAGGTTCCATATGGCAAAAACATGCAAACAGCTGGTATACTGGTAGTTTATCTTTAAAAAAAAAGTTATTTCCTGATTATCATCCATTATAAGCCAATATTGTCGAGTGTTGACAAAATTTGACTCCTTCTTGTATTAAACTGATGGACATTTGGTAGAATTTAATTTTTATATCTGTAGTGTCTGATCTCATTTACAATAACTGATCAATAGAGTGATCAAAAATGGAAATCTAAATATCGTGGGTTATCAATCCATATTTTTAGTTAGGGCTGCGAAATATGCAATCTAGTAGTTCCCGAGAATCCGACACAAGAGCAATGTATAATAAAATGTTCGCACGACACATGCATGAAAGCTAAATGTAGGCAAGAAATACATAATATGTTCTCAACGACACAAGTGCACAAAGTACAAAAATAGTCAACAGCTGATGCACTCACTTTTACTCCAATTGGTGGCTTTCCGATTGCTGAGAAATTCCCGTTATCTTTTTTAAAAATCTTATAAAAAAGTCAATTAACTATCCTTTCAAAACATATATATATTATATAGGAGAAGTGGGGGCAAGACCGCACATGGGGCCAAGACCGTTTTTGTACTATGTTGTATGAACAAAAATAGAAATGGCTTTTGGTTGATCGATCATGTCTTCCAGTATGAGCTAATTCGGTTGAGATGGCGAGAAGTTACGGTAGTTTTTGTGATTTTTCGGCAAGACGTTATCGTTTGGGTGTAATTTAAGTTGCGCTCTTACCAGTAAAATACTTAAAATTATTAACTTTTTCTTTTTTTTACTAGAAAGTGGATGTTAAAAATTATTTGTTGTGAAAGAAAAGAGACATAGAGAAAAAAAAATCATAAGAAACTGCGAGAAATTCAGGTAAGATCTGATTGGGGCAAAACCGCATATATATGGGCGATCTTGCCCCTATGCAGTCTTGCCCCTATGCGGTCTTCCCCTATGCCGTATGCGGTTTTGCCCCCATGTTTTAGTATGTGTTCACTTTTCTTTAATATTTTTCTTTTTACTCTGTTTTATAGTCAAATATGGTACGAAATCCAATCGAATCCAACTGATGGCTGGATTAATACACCACGTCCACTGGGTGAGCTCACGAAGCTTGCGCTGGAGTTGGAGCAGATGAAGGCGTCATTATATCTGTGACTTTTGTCAATAGGTTGCATTTTAAAGGAAAAAACGGTCTTGCACCCAACTAACTTTGATGGAGCGCTTTTGCCCCCACATGGGGGCAAGACCGTTTTTTTAACGATGTTTTTTAAAAGTTTATTATATTTTTTTGAGTAATTTATTTTGTTGTTATTATATTTAAAGTTCCTTAAAGAAATGTAAGACTAAGTGAATAAAGAATTTATTTTTATCAAAAGACGTTTTCTAATGGTTTTTAAGGCAGTCAAACACTAAATGTGCGGTCTTGCCCCCACTTCCCCTAACTTCAGTTGTTGAACTATAAGGTTCCCATAATTCCAACCAATGTTCGGAAGTACCCAGATAAGACCAATCAGTAGGTACTGGAGTTAATACTGAATTAAATCAGAGTTAGTTATTCCTGCAAACAAAATTAATTCGAGTTAACTCAGAAGCAGTATTTTAGTGAAGGATTAACTATAAGTTTCTGGTTGTCAAAAATCTATCGAAATCAAAGTGCGACACTATGGAAATGTCGTTTTACTTTCGAAACAGAGAGGGCGGCACAATGCGGCATTATGGAAACGACTATTTCCAAACTGTCACCCTCTCTATTTTGATAGTGTCAAAAGCAGCCATCTGTCAAAAATATATATTCAAATAAATTCAGAGTTACAAGTCACTAAATTCGATGAGTGGATTTAAATTGACTGAAAAACATTTTTCAGGAGTTAAGTCCAAACTGGAGTGAAAAACATTATAGATGTGTTTTCAATAAGAGTTATCGTGGTTTAACTAATTCTGCATATTTTGTTTTGCAGGCAGATATAATGATTTTTTAGTTTCCGTCATTCTTCTAATTTATTATCAAAAAATCTTTTAAAATGGTTACTTTATGTCTGGTTAAAAATTAATAATAATAATAATAAATCAGCAACTGTATATCTTACATAAACACATATAGGAACTGAATACTTTTGCTGGCTCGTATAGTCCTGCATCTTGGCACAATATGGTCATTACTTTCCATCACTCTCTGAGCCATGAAACTATATACAGATATTGGACTACATACCAGCTTGTAAAATAAAAGTAGTATTTCGGGCATTTCTCAAACTGAACAACAACAACAAAACAATTATTACTCAATCAAAATGCATGATAGGCATCATAAGCTCATACATGTACGATATATGTATGATTTAACTATGCGCTATAAAGTGTAACAGCTGTTAACTCTTAACAACCATCAGAAGCCACAACTTGCAACCTCACACAATTTTCAAAAGACCAATAAACTTTATAATATGTAAATATTAATTTGTGGTTAATTGCATGAAATTAAAATTATATAACCTACAAAATGGACCTGCGCCTCAGAACTACAACTTTACTATATACAACGTGTGCCAAGAATGACGGCTTGTTAAGTATTATAATTGAACGTAAACAACAGTCAGTTGTAAGAAATGTTTGAAGTGCCAATGAGGCATCAAGCTATATGGCTTATAGTTTGACGGTATTTCCGTGAGTAAGGTGCTTGTTAGTTCAATAAAATTCATTGTGGGTTATTTAGGTAGGTATACTTGTTTTAATCTTTGCGCTACTGCATACTTCTGGCTTGAACATTGATTTGGTTTATGTTTGATCTGCACAAACTGTCAGCCATAATTTAGTGTTGCGGTTTCTTTTTTTGTTAAGATTTAATGTTTTGTATCTTTCATCGATAAATTTCTTCAATTATTTTAATTGTATCAGGTGATTATTACATCGTTTGTTTTTTTTTTCTTAAAAATAATTGAGCACGTTTAAAAGATCTATGATACTTCAAGCCTTATGATTGAGTAATTGATGGGATGTTATGCATATATTGGTATATGAATAAAGTTTTTATTTAATTCAAATTGTATTTTAATTTTGTATATTAAAAAATAAATTAAATTAATTTGGTGGCGCGACAACTTGTGTTGTGACTTACAACTTTTAACCATTCCTGTGTGCGTGTTATTCGCAGGAATGGAGGGGACCTACAATTTTCTGTCAAATCCTTTTGGAGGATTTGTCAATTTCTCATTTCTGTTTTTAGGTGGCATAGGCATGGGAATCGAATCTAAGACCTTCGGCGAAACAGTCTTCTACGCACTAACCATTACACCACGGGCTACTACATATTTGTATATTAACACTGCTTTTTATTTTGACTTTTTAGAGACTTTTTAGATGCTTACTTATATATCGTCACCTGAATGCAAGAACCAGCTAACTCGATTTTTTAAATTTTTGAGGTGTTTGGGTTTTTGCTAATTGGAATCGATTCGCATCGAAAATTGTAACCTTTACTACAACCAGTAGCGCAGACAAAACATGGTGTTATTATTTTATCAATATACTATCATGCATAAAATGGAATGTAAAAAAGAGGCCAAAAAGTTTTTTGCGTTTTTCTCAAAAATTCGAAAATTGAGTTAGCTGGTTCTTGCATTCAGGTGAAGATATGTTATAAGCCACGGTAAGTTATCATTGCAAAACTTCATTAATAATTTAAATTTTTGGGCGTACAGAAAAATTGGTAATTATTTCGTTTAACTCGAATTATTATTATTTTAGTCAAAAAACTCATTCAGTCTCGACGTAAAAAAGATTGACTAGAATAGCCCTTAGGAGTGAGTAAATCAATCAATTCGACTATAATGGAGCCTTTCTGTAATCTTAAAACATCATCTTGGAAGAAAGAAAAAAAAATGATTAGTTCATAAATTTTTGTTTAAAAAACTCGATAAAAAATTAAATAGACTTCAAAGATTATGAAGTGACATGAATACCTCTATTTTTTCTAACTGTTTTCTTGTTTAAGTTTAAAATCACCTAGAAGACAAAATCCCACGCAAGATCTCTTTTCTTCAATCAATGCTTAGAGAAAAAAAAAGAAGAAAATCTGTGCAAAAACCTTTAACTCGAGCAGTTCGTTAAGTTTTCCTTTTCTGTCTTACTAAATCAAATAATCATGTCTACGATTTTGTGACACAATTGTCCCGCTGAATTACACATCTTTGTGCAACTATATACAAGCACAACAAAATCACGATATTCACAAAGAGTTCTCTATTCACTTGTCCACATATAAGAAAACAGACAAGGATTGAAGTGAATTCCAAATCTGAGTCTTAATCCAAATCCAACATTATATACGTATATTATGGATGGAGGAAGCTTTGAGCTATAAGCGCTATATGTTCATTCATTTTGGTTTAGCCAACCAAAGTGAAGTGGCAGTATAGTGATATGAATACTGACACTATAGGAAATTGTTATGTGATCCAAATTGAATTGACTGGACATAGTGAAGTATATAATATATTTTTGTAATGAAGTGTGTGGGAGTCCTACTTACCTAGTTTCAGCAGCTCTACATTACAAGAGTGATGGGAAACTTTTCCAAACCACAACTCACAAGTATGGTACTGGCTATATGGTAATTGAGTTAAGTAAGAGACCAGAGAGTCAGTGAAGGAAAAAAAAAAACTCTTCACTCAAGCATGAATTATTTTGTATTTTTTTTTCCTGATTTTAAGTGAAATTAATTTTACTTTAAAAATCAATTAACCATAAAAAAATTTTATTACAATGATGTGGTAATTTTGTTTTGAGCAATTAAATCGACAGATTATGATTAAATGGAATAGTTTTTTGGCTTTGATTGCCAAGTACCTAGTTTGAAAGTAGAACAGTTATTATATCATAATAATAGAAAACATTTAAACTAATAACATGAAATGAAAGGGATTGAAATTATGTCTATTAAAATTGAGAAAAGGGTTTTGAATTATAATTATCACTATAAGTTTTTTTTTTGAGTACTTATTACTTCAGGTGGTCTAGGTAAACTTTAAAAAATTAAAATTTGAGTTACATGGACCGGAACTTCAAACAAAAAAAACAATTAAAAATGCTTTCGAATGAGCGTATAATCATAAAAAAGTATTTATTTTTCACTATTTTAAAATACATTTTAATGGTTGATAAACCTTATGAAAAAATGTTAATGAAACAAAATTTACTTTATTTCACAGGAATTGTGAAAATATTTTCTGCCTAGATATAACCCCCTATTACCGCTGGCGAGTCGAACGAATAAACGTGTGAGTGTAAGAAATCAGTATTAAAATTGCCGAATTGAGAACCTTTGATTCGCCTTAAATGTCAAAAAAAAAAAATTTAAGTTTGATCTCACTCTACTGTGGACTGTGGTTATCGAATGTTTGATTTGAACGTAATTCGTTAGTTCGGTAATGCAAACATCTCACTTCGAACGTTCGATTCGCTAACCGTAATAGGGGGGACATTCATATATTTAGCTATGATTTTTTGAAAATAAAAACAAAACATAAAGATTGTACACTTTGTGATGAAAAAATCAAGTGTTTATAGGATTTTTTACATGAATTTTCCTGAAAATTATAAAAATGAAGAAAAGAATGAAAGAAAAATGAAATTTCGTATATAATGAGAAGAATTTATTAATAGTTTATAACAATGTAATTGAATCCTAATTTTGTGGACCACAAAAGTAGGATTCAATTATATTGAAATTAAAAAGGTCGCGAAAAAGGAATTATTATTGTTTATAACAATGATTAAATAATTTTAACGATTTTATGTCGTAATATGCAGCAAAGATTTTACCTCTGATCTTGACATTAGACCATTCCTAAGATTTTTTTTAAACTTTCGAAGAGTTTCTACCTATCAACGGACACTTTTAAGAATTCTATTTAAAATAAAAGGAGCAATTACAGTTATTGTACTTAAAACTCTCTTAGAAAAACATTTTAATTCAATGATGTATTTTAATAGAAAATAGAAGATTTAATTGGAAAAACAAGGAACGGACATGCCATGGTTCTGACATTTTGAGTTTACTTTTTCAAGCCAAGAGAAAAGAGTAGCAAATAAAAAAAAAACTTTATTCAAAATACAAACCAGAAATTCATGACAAAATTTTATATGAAATTAAAAATAAAGCACTGGACACAAAGAATCACAGTTGGCAGAGAATCACCCATCTATATAAAGTTATTCCATGGTACCTAAACCCATGTACTGATTCTAGCTTTAAACATGACTCATTACAAATTATTTGGTCACAGTCAATGTGGTGTAAGGTTATATCGCTTCTTATAGTTTGGTTTGAGAGAGAAAAAGAAATTACATTTGACTTGCATTTGATGGAATAGAAACCATTTTTCCATCAATGCTAAATCGTCATTTATTTGTTCTTTTAGCTTATTCGTGTTTGAAGTAATGTAAGATAATACTAAATCATCTGCAAACGCAATCATATTTCATTTAAAAAAAAGCTCAAAAATATATGTAAGAAAAAGAATTGGCCTCAGAACCGATCCCTGTGGAACACCGATACTTGCTGCCAGCTTCTTCTTTTCTTGAAATCTATATTGGCAATCACTTAATTTTAGACAATCAAACAGGAATCCAGTCGTGTTTTTTTAGACTTATTTCCCATTTTCGACAAAAAAATTCTGGAGTTTAATTTACCAACAAATTAATAAATTTACTCAAATCGACTTTAATTCAAGTTGCAGTAAAGCTATTGCACGTTTATCCGCTATCCACTTCACGTTATAAATTTTCTGATAGTTCTGCTATATACCTATAGATATTTAGTTTTAGAAAAAATTTCCAGAAGAAAAATGTAACATAAACTTTTAAAATGCATTTTTCTCGAAATCCATCGCAATTTTGAAGTAGATTTTATAGTCCAGTAAAATCAAACATGTTTTGTTTTGTAGAGTACCTATACTTTTTGGAGGATCTATATACATATGCAAAAAATCTAACAAAATTTGTCGGCACTGTCCATTTTGTTGGCATGTGAATTCAATAAACATATTATGGTGCAGCATTGCTACTATATAACATAACCATCCCCCCATAAAAAAATACTCATTGACCCCAATATAACTATTATACTCTGCACACACTGCATCGTCCTCAATGTTTTTTAAATGCTACCCGCTTAATTGAAAAACATGAAGAAAATCAATTTCCTAACACAATTTTTTATTGCATCTCCAATCTCCAACTCCAACTTCATTCTCATTGCTCCAAGTAAATCTTGCTCTTGGACTACATGGTGCTCATGTAATTTTTTGATTTGTTGAATTTCTTTCTTTAGGTCGGCAATGTTAGCTTAGCGTTTTGAGGAAAAAGATGATAATAATGATGATGATGATCAAACTTATAACATCGCTCCACTATAATGTTATGTGTATTTACTGCAGTAAGTTTTGTGTTTTAAGATTTCTACATCCCTAGCCGTAATCTTGAGCCTTTAGACTTAAGTTTGCTTGCGTATGTTTATATGCTCATGATCACCATATAAAATTTCGAAAGCGATAAATTGCAGCTCAATAGTGCTCACTGCTCACACAGATCATATTTATATATCACTTAATTGGATTTGTATTTTATAAAATAAAAAAAAAGTGCGTTGAAAATACAATAATGACCTTTTGATTAAAGTCGTGAACGAACATTGGAAACCTATTAGGATAAATACATGACTTGTTAGTAAAAAAAAAGTCCAATATCATTGTGCTCTCGCTACAGCAGCACAGTAATGATCTTAATATATAATTGTCTTTTTGCTGGAAGGTTCATCTGGTTTTGACGATGAATTGTATTATTTATTTCATTTGTAATGGTTTTTGAAAGAAAAAGAATGGAAAATGTGACGAAACATGATTTAAAAGTTACATTCAAAATGCCTCTAGAGAATCATGTTTTATTGCAACAAGCATCAAGAAGGAAAACAAAAAAAAGTAGTGTAGTCCATTTATGGAGCCAACAATAATTTGTAGATAATTTTCCCAGGAAAGGACACTTAAAATATAATGCAAACATTTAACGAAATTCAAAGGAATCAACAACAAAAAATGTAGTTAATTTATGACTATGTTACTATGTTACCAATCTTGAGCTTTTGACTGTTTTTCGTCCAACATTTTTGTTTTGTTGATACTTTGATATTTTAATTTATTTGTATTATCAATTCAAGAAGAATTTCTAAATCGAACTAACCTCAAAATAATCGAGAACTGTCTAATGAGCTGTAAAAAAAACAACAATTTTTTCAATTTTAAGTTTTCCGCCTTTAAAAAATAATGCTTTTTACTTGAATATAAAAAGATATAAAAGATAAAAATTGTTTAAAATTGGTAATTTGTAAGAAGTTTAATTGCTTTAACTGAAAATGTAATATTGTGTATGTAAGATTTAATATTTGAACTGCAAAAAGGACATAAATGCATTGAGACCAAATTTTAATACCAAAACTTGCACTTATAAGCTGATTATCTGTCTACAATTTATTGATTCAGCATCTCAACAGCATGGCTTGATTACATTAGACAGTGGACTTTAATTTTCAATCAAAATCTATCAAATTTAAGAGAAAGTTGACATACTATGTTTGGTTTTTTTTCCGGTTAGCTCGATATTAAAAAAAAAAAAAATTGTCCACTCCCAGCCCGAATATGTACTTTTCATGTTCATCTCTTACAAATAACATTTATAGGCAGACCACTTTTGATAGCAAACTCTCGACAACTATTTCAAACGATCGATCGACTATATAATCAACCTTCAAATGGCACTCCTTACCTCATTTCAATAACCTTCGCATTGACGCATACCCTTTGAGCAAGACTAGTACCTACAAAACTAGTATATCGCGATATAGCTCAATTGAGTTAAAAGAAAGCCTTTTAACTTATATTCCAAAATATATTGTAATCTCGGATGATTGAATGATCAGATGGATTATGTTGAAGCCGAAAGTAGCCAAGCATTGAAAACAAGATTGTACTGCTCACAAAGCGCCCAGGAAAGAGAAAAATAAAAATTATTACGCACGATTTTTGATCTCCAGTATATCTCTTGACAACTTAATAGATTTTTATATTTTTTTGTATATATAGTACAATTGCATATATGTATATAAACTGGATAGAAAAATACTGCAATAACAACAACAATAACAATTTTAAACTTGCAATGGGAAAAAACATAGATACGAGTAAACCTAGTTTCATTGAATAGTTAACCAACAAGAAGTAGCTGTCTTTTGCTGCACCAAGGAAGTAAGAAATGAAAGAAAGTTTTTTTTTTGTTTTTCTCTCCATATATAAAATGTACATATATTTCAATTAATAAGATAAAAATTTTAAAACAAGTTTTCAATTTATTTACAGGGTTTTTCTTTTTACCAAACAAAAAATATATCAACAAATCAAAAAGGAAGGAAATTGGCAAAACGAAAGCATTGATGTGTGAAAAAGAAATAACCCTGAATTAAATGATTTTATTAAGACATTTTTTTCTATTTTTGTTGTATTTTGTTTTAAAGGAACGGACAATTTATATTTATAAAAATCTATAAGAGGAAAATAATTATGTTGCAATCAGTAATAAATAAATAAAAGTGATTAAATTTTAATTTGTTGTGTCATTATCAAATCAAGTGTGACAAGGTGAATAAAACCGTTGAAATAGCTGTTTACTTTTTATAATTTAAGATAAAATAAACAAAGTATGTAGACCAAATTTATTTTGTTTATCTTTTTAAACAAAAGAGCTGAGGTACAAACTTTAAACAATGAATCTCAAAAAGAATTAAAAGTGAATTTAAATTTTCAATTTATTTATTGAAATGTAAATTAAGATAGCTACTAAATAAAGACAATTTGTCACTGAAATATATTTTTAAATTCAATTGCTAACAATATAAATCGTTGAATTATAGAAATAAATAAAATCGGTCAAGATCGAATGTTTTGTTTAAGTCCAAAGCTTTTGTTTTTGAAGTTGAAATTAAAAACACTACTTACTCTTAAAAAAAATTGGATGGTCATAAAAGCTCTTAAGGTCATTACGCCGTATGGAAAATCTAAAGGATCGTTAGTACATATAGATAAGCAGTATTTTTGATAGAGTTTGACTATCAACCGTCGTCAACCGCTCGTCGCAAATGCAATAAAAGTTTTGAACAAGGTTCTAAAAAAATTCTTTCGATCGATACTGTTTACTGGAAATAAGGAAATCCAATCAGAGTAATTTTAAAAAAGCATAAGTATTCTTTCCAAATCCTGATCAGCATTGACAATGTCTCCAAAATGTATGTATTTCAACATTCTGTCACTAAGAAAAGAAAATCAAATCCATCAGAATAATTTGTATATTGATTCTCTCTTAGCAAAAGTTTTAAATACTATAATCTACAATTCATCACATTTCAAAGTCTCCTTAAATCTTTTTCTCAAAATCTCGAAGAAACAAAATATCGATTATCAACATAGGCCATATTATGTCAAATTTTAGCAAAGCTAAAATACTGAAAACATTGAATATAAATTCTTTGAAATCCCAGCTTATTTTATAGGTTAACCACAACATAAAATATTTTGTATCTTTCTTGGAAATCTGAAAGGAATTTTTTTGTTTTATTTTCTAGAAAAAATAAATGTTTCATTAAAAAAAAAGCATATTGATGTCTTTAAATATTTGTTTAACGTGTTTCTATTTCAATTTTAATCAGCATCAATCTATAATCACAAATCTTTACTCCAAATAGTTTTCCATATCAAAAACACAGTTCTATTAAGCATAATTTTGATAGTTTTTTTTGTTGTTGTTGTGTTTATTTGTTTTGTTTAATAACAAAATACCAATTCTGCATGACCCGCATTCCATGATTTAATTGCTTTGAAAATTGCACCAATTAATATTTTGCAACACCACTGTCATGTCGATGATCGCAAAAATCAAGCTAGACGACGACGACTCGACGCACGTATGCAGTTCTACCATTCAAACATATAACGTGGTGTTACACCACAAAACAGTCTTAATCCAGACACAACCGCTACAGTCTACCGATTCTATGGCAAAACAATAAAAAAGAAAAAGAAACAATTTTTTTTTCGGACTTTGAGATAATTATAACAATAAAACAGAAATTGCACACAAATAAAGAACCACACACTCAAAATGTCTGCAACTGCTGGCCACTCTCCATATTATACCTATTTCCGTCTCTGGAAAAGTGTTGTTGTTAGCTCCAGCTGCACCAGCACCAGTGCCAGCGGTCCACCACTTTAGAGAGCAGCCCGTTAATCCATGGCAATGGTCTTCTGTATCATAAATTTACCTTCTCCACTATCCTGCATAGATGGCGCGCGCAAAAAACTCTCCGGCTTTTCACAAATACCCAGTAACATTTGACACGCGAGTATTTTTCACCTACAAAGCGCGAAAAAACACTGGAAAAACGTTTCCCTCTCAATTAAGATCATCCCCTTTGTGCAAAAAGTGTGGTACCATATACACAAACAACCCATAGCAACAACCACAACTCTGCAACCAAAGCATGCGAATCCACAAGCATATCATCGAACGCAGCTTTTACCATCATCCAATCCATATGCAGGTGCGAGTGGACTCATTGTCTATATAGTGTTTTGCTGTCATCCGTTCGGATAAACATCAATCTGAATTTAGAGGGGGTTGGGGGATCCATACTGCTCCGCCATTAACTTAGGGAAGGGGTTGCATACACCATAGTAATATAGTTGCGCTACCAAACGTATATCGTTATGTTGGACTTGGAAGAATAATTTTTGTCTGCATTTGAAAATGCAGATTTGTTGTTGTTGTTTTGTTGGCATACGTTCGCTTTCTTCCTAAAAAAATATATAAAAGCAACAAATTTTCGATACTCCATCATTATTCAGTTGTGGAAAGTGCTTTAGTAAAGATCAGCTCAAAAAGTGATCTCGTTTTTTTTCTCCTTTAATTCTTCTCCTTAAAAAAATAAAATAAAATCGTTACTCGTTTTTTTTTTTATATTTGTTGTATTGGATTTGTGTGTGCTAATTTACAATTCCTATTTTGTTTTCATTATTATTTTGCTCTTAAAAAACAAATTTAATTTTTGTTGCTTAACTTTTGCGTGCAAACGTGTGTGGCTTTAAAAGAATTTAAAAAATAATAAAATGGCTTTTAAGGTAATAAAATTTGGATAAACCAGAAAAAAAAATAAAAAAAAAAAAAAACTCAATGGACCCAAAAGGATTACGTGAAAAAAAGTGATTTAAATTTAAAAATTAACTAGAACTCAATGAATAAACAAAATTGTTAGTAATTTTTAATAAATTGGCAGCACTGGAATTTAAGTAGACTGCCCATGGAGTGATAAAAGAAAAACTATAATTAAAAGTGGCATATTGTTGTACGAAAACAAAGAAAGAACTATTTTTATTTAACTTTTTTAAAATTAATTTTATCATTGTTGTGATTTCAGTTAGTTTTTACCAATAAGGTGTAAAAGTGATGAACGTTATTTTATAAAATGTTCAATACAATGATTGAAAAAGTGTCCTGAAATTAAAGTTTGCTGTGATGGCGGGTTATTGTCTTTTACAAAACTTAAACAAATCTGCAGTCTTGCAAAAACAACATTAAATTTTATTTAATGAGGAATTTGAAAACAACAGTAGTCATTAATCTCAGTTTTCGAGCATAAAGTCATGAACTTTTTAATGATCATAAACAATAAGTTAATGATCAAATCTTCTCAGAGCTTTGAGATTTTTTTGTCTGAAAGTTTCAAAACCTAGATTATTTTCTATATATTGCGTGCACTTAAGGTGAGCGCTTCTAAGGAAGGGAAATATATTCAATTTAAATTTAACTGCTTCAGAGTGGTTTTATAAGCTTTTAGTACTTGAAAAACCTTTTTACAAATTTCATTTAAAAATATTAAAGAATTGTAATCTTTCAGAAACATTTTCGAAACTTTCAACTTGGTTAAATAAAAAAAATAAAACCTTATTTTTTTATTCTCCAATAAAAATAGAAGGAAATGTAGGTTTTTTCTACTCCTGTGTTTTATTAACCCACTCTTAAATGAGTTACAACTCTTTCTATTGGGTCATTTTTTGTTGTGTATTTCAGTGCTAAAAGAATAGAAGAATAAAAAAACAAAACATGGACAAATATGTACGTAATTCAAAGTAATAGATTTAGCATATTTGTAGTATAAACTCTTTTTCAGATCGTGTGTATTAATAATTTTTAATTCCACACCACTATTCTTAAGATATATCGATCGCACTAGAACAATTGTCAAGCTTTTGAAATAAAAATTAAACTAATGACTGAATTCCAGTCAGTATGAATAAACCAAAATTCTATCTTCTTGGTAAATTCCAAAATCGATTGATTTTCTTTTAGATTTTGTAGAAAGATTTCTGTTTAAAAATTTTGATTTCATTTCAAGAAGTCTAGCAATTAATGATTGTCAATTTTTTGCACTTTGTCTTTCAATTTTATTTATAAGACCTAAGATTCGAAAATATATTATATTTTCAAAAATGTACTGTCTTAAACCGAAATCCTTAAAATAATCAAAACTTTAATAAATATTCATTAAATTCTTTACTATCTAAAATGTGTTTTTCAAGTCTTTAAAACACAAAAAAAAATATTCCAAATTAATTGAAACTTTGCTAGCTTAAATCACACGAAACAGAGTATAATCACACTCGATACGTTAGATTTGATTTGTAAAAAAAAACTAATTTTTGCCCACAAAGAAGAGTATAATTATTTAAGACTTTATATTTATTCGCGCATTTAAAGAACGTAAGGATAAATATTTGCATCCAAAATAAAAATGATTTTTATCAATATAGAATATATGGTTTCTAGTATATGGCTATAAGTCAGCAGAGGTTATTCCTTGAAAAAATATACTAATCGATTTTTTACTGGAATTGTTAAATTAGGCTAGTCAGCAGAGGTTTTTACTTGAAAAAATATATTAATCGATTTTTTACTGGAATTGTTAGATATGGGGGTATTAAACAAAATTATGTTTCAGGTGCCATTGAAAAAAATGCGTTTCTATCTACTTAATGTACATATATCTGGAGCACGGCTCATCGTTCAAAAAATGTGTCCGACATTTAGGAATTTTAATAACATTTCTTTTTTATATACATTTTTGTAATAAGACTGTAATTTTTTTCTTCTTCAGTTTTTGCCACTTAACTTCGTATACCATTCCTAGTTCTATTGTGACAAAAACTGAAAAGACAGCTTTTTGATACTTTAACTCTGAAATTATAAATCGTTTTCAAAATGTTTGAAAGATAATTTAATTTCCCATAAAATAGATTGGCAAAACTTTTTTCTAAAGTTATAAATTCTCGAGATATTGGTTAAAATGTGTGTTTTAAAATGGATGACGGCTGAAGCACACCATTTACAGCCAGATGATTGTAAAATTTAAAAAATAAGCCGAACTTATAATAAAAAATGCCTAACTAACTAAATATTACTTTTGTTGGAATATAAGGGATTTAATAGATTTTTATATTTTTTAATCAATTTTATTTTTTTTTCTATTGTGTACTAATATTTATATAATAAATTATAAGATACTTATTAAATAATATTTTATTAATTATATTACTTTCGTATTTTGTATTCTTTTAGTATTTAGTATTTGCTTCAGCGTTGTGCTTAAGTCTGGCCTATCCATTGGAACATTATCCATCATACGATGGGGGTCATGAATATTCTGAAGACATTCAAGAAGAAAGTCACGATTATGGTCAGCCAATTTCTAGAATTTCTTTAGGTGAACATCATTCTGGTGGATATGAACATGAAGAGGAACATGCAGTAGATTATTATGTAAGTAAAATCTAGTTTGAAAAAAAAGTAAAAATTATAAAAATACCTTTTATTTAAATAGTTGAATTGAAAAATATCAATTTTTTAAAAATTTGACTCTGGGGCCTAAGACCCACTTAAGAGTCAAATTTTAAAATTGAAAAAATTGCGAAAAAGGAAGTATTTGTTAGATACATATTTATTTATTTATTGAAAATATTTAATGCGATTCGAAATCAAAAAAAATAGTAAAGATATAAAAAGCATAAGCAATAAAGCCATCAGCGTAAGATATTAAATAACTTATATTTCCTTTTTCGTAATCTTTTAAATTTTAACATATATATAGAGGGTCACACTTCTTAAACATGAAAACCTTTTAATACATAATGGTATACTTATCTCTAACTAGCAAGTTAACAAGCCGTCGATTAATAGTACCTAAGCTCAAATATATTCATATAATATTTAACTAACGTTTATCAAAATAAAATCTATTACAAAAGTAATAAACTGTCAAGTTTACTCAAAGTTAACCTAAATTGTCAATTTTTATTTTTAAAACCATATAAAAGTCATGCGATCGTTGATATTATATAATAATTGTGTAAAATTCCTTAAAAAATTGATTTCATTTTTTTAAATTTTATTTTAAGTTGTCATGAGATTTTTTTTATGAATTACCTTATTTTCAAAGAAAATTCTTCAAAAAATTAGTTTTCAATTTTACACAATTGATTGGTAAAAAAAAACACAAAAATTGTAAGCTATATTATATTTTAATCGAAACAAGAATTTGCAATCGCACAAATTTGATACTTTTCTTTCTTACGCCTTTGCTATTCTATCACTCTTATAGTTATCAATTGTCAGTAAGCAGTAATTTATTTTTTGTAAATGACAATTAAATCGAAATTTTATTTTATTTTATAAATTTGCAAAACAAAACAATTTTAAACAATTTATCGCAACCACACTCATCGACAATAAAAAAGCTGGATTACTGTAGTAGAGATTTACTTTATTAAGTATGCCTTCAAACAGGGTCATAATTTCACAAGAGAAAAACTAACAAATTGTCTTTTGAAGACTTGAATAGGTTATAAATGCAAAAGTAATTTTATTTCGTTTTTAGGACTTATGACCCTGTTCCGATAATTATGCGTCAAGTAACTAATCAGAACTTTACTTAGACATTGTGAAACAATTGTCCTTAGTAAAAGAAAATTATTTTTTTCACAATGATAACCTTAAACCAAATAAATACGCCATTTCAAAGGAGGTGTTCTAAGGTACTAAAATATTATTCAAAATCAAATGATGTGGCAACTCTGTTTATCAAATAAAAACTATAAATAAAAGATTTTAGGAAATGGAAAAACATTTGGTTATTTTTTAGAGTTTAATAAATATTGTATTTTATTCCATTCTCTCCAGCTCAAACCTTTTACATAAAATTTACATTTTCAAGTAATAAAAGTAGTTTTAACTTGAAAATATTTATTCAATGATAAGTATATCAAATAAATCTTTTTTTTTTCAATACTTCTTTCAGGCACCACCAAAGTATGCCTTCAAATATGGAGTTAATGACTACCACACTGGTGATGTTAAGTCACAGCATGAAACTCGTGATGGTGATACTGTCAAGGGTAAGCAACGATCGTTCTAACTTACATATTTTTGTACTAAGCCGAATTATTCCCTTTTTAGGTCAATACTCCCTTGTTGAACCAGATGGTTCGATCCGTACCGTCGATTATACTGCCGACAAACACAATGGATTCAATGCTGTAGTACATAAAACAGCTCCAGTACACTCACACTCATCAGATCACTACTAAGTTACTAATGTATAACAAAAATTTTATAGACTCCAAGCCCCAAGTTAAAAAAAAAAAACCATCATACCATTTTAAAGTATTTGCCACCATCAAGAAAGATGGAAAATATAATACATACGGAAGAAAAATATTTATTATAAGATCAAACCAAAAAAAAAACTAAAAAAAAAAAATATTAAAACGCTATTACTTGCTACTTTTTTTTTGCATATCTACTCTTAATACCTACTTTAGTAATATTTCTAATACTTTTTTTAATTCTTAATTTTTTGTAAACGTCAATCTGTGCCAGTACAGAAATTATTAACCACAAAACACTATAATCTCCTTTCTATCATCTTTCTATTTTCTGTATACTTCTACTATTGTTTGTAAGACTCTGTGATAAGAAGACTCTTTTTTTTACTAAATCTTAACTTCATTTCAAGCCTATTGCCTTGTTGTCACTTCTTTTTATAATTAGTGCGTATGTGTGTAAATAATCTCTATACAGACTGTACTCATGTGTAAACTATCATCTAAGTTAGACAAAACAATCATAACATTATTTCATTTATTTTTATTTATATAATTTTTTTTGAGATAAAAAAATTGTATCTTTTTTTTATTGCATTCATATGAGTTATTCATTGCCTGTGTTCTTTTTTTTTGTAAACGATCTGAATAAAAATGAATTAAAAGTAAAATTTAAACTTTTTTTTTTGTATATATGATGTAAAGTCTCGTCTTGCGATTGCAAGTCGATTTCATTGAACTTGGACTTCTGGGATATATATATGTATATATGCACAGCGCATGCGTATATGACTCAAGTAGAGACCAATAGATTGGCCAGTCCAATGCCAATGGAAAGTGAAACCGAAGCGGTCTAACGAGTTTTTCCGCGAAGAGAGAAAAACCAAAGACACCTCTGCAGCAGGCATGGATCGATGCGATGACGACGACGACGACGTGCAGAGGAAACATCCCATTAATTGCGAAGGCTTGTCAAATAATTTTTGCGTTCAAACAAGAGTTTAAGATTCTGCAAGTCGACATCAGCAACAGCACCGCCAAAGGCTCGCCATGGAACAGGCTCTTCAGCAACAAGCCTCGCTAAAGCCAGTCGCAGGAAATCGTATCTAACGACCACTTTCGCTGTGGCACACCACTATGCCGTTAATTCACCGCTAAGAGTGGTTGGTTGGTAGTCGTTGTGGGGTAATTTAGTGATAACTGCTGTTGCGAATGTTAGATTGGTCGTAGTGATTGTGTGTGATGTCATATTTTGTGGTGCTGTCTCGGTCTCGAATGGTTTGTGCTGCTTTTTGTATGTAGATACATGGGGATCTTGAAGTTTAAAAGTTAACTGGAAAAAGAGGGTAATTGCACGTGACAAATCGATTGTTCAACGAGGAATAAAATTTTGTATACGATACAGTGAGAACTGGAGACTACAGCAGCTATCAATTGGCTGAGGTGTATAAAAGGAAATCATTTATTTCCTGATTTCAGTGTGTTTAAGTATTTAATTATATTAAATAAATTAAAATTGTCTGTATGTTGTTTTTCACTTTTAAATAGGAAATATATTATTTGCGGTATGTATTTTTATAAATTTACGCAGAAACTATTTCTTACAGTTAGTTTACAGCTCCACTTGCAAAAGATTATACATATAATTGTAAATTTTCAAAAAAATTGTTCGCCTTTTCTGTCTATCAAATCTTTGTCTTGACCATAGGCGTCCTTAGGCATGGGTCGGGTGGGCCAGGGCCCCCTAATACTACCTAGTGTTAAAAATATATGTCTAGAAGGTCGTAGAGTATTTATTTATTTTTTATTCAATATAGATATTTAAAATTCCAGAACTTAACTGAGTTAAAAAAAATTCTATAAAATCTAAAAAGTAAGTGAGATATAATTTTTTGAAAGTTCAAAATTGAAAAATTGGAAAATTCCTAAAAATCCGGGTCAAGTCCAATTGAAATAAATTTTACATCTCCGGATTATGGAAAGGTAATCAAATGGCGTTTTTCTTTTTTGGCCCTGAGCAGAGGCTGAGCGATCAGAGCAAAGTTCTGAGGAGATTATGATCAGAGCCCTCAGATTTAATTATGAAACACACTTGAGCACTGAACTTTCATATCCTTAACAATCTGTCAAATTACATACTAATTGTATGAAATTGTCTTCGCTCAGCGTTTTGCTTCATTTGCTCGGTCATTTTATTCTGAGCATACAGAGCATGCTCTGAGCTAGTTCCGATGGAAAAAAAGAAACACGACTTTTGTGCTCATATGATTTTACTGAGGTAAAAAGAAATATAGAATTTATTTTTGACAGCTCACTGGTAAAAAGGAAAAAAAAAAAAAAAAGATTTTCCATGTTTCAGGAAATTTTGATTTTATTTTTTTTACACCTATTTTGAACAGTTTTTATTTGTATCATTTTAACGGATTAATTCAAAAATAATAAAGATGATAGATATTTTTGATTTATGTATTGTGTAAAATTTTTAGATTATTAAATTTTTTTTCAACCATGATATTGACATATTTCTGTTGTTTGCACGTACAATTAATTTTTTTATTATTCACATCTAAGAAAACAGACAATTAATGTGTACTAAACTATTATTTAAAACGCTTTAGAGTTTATAACATTACTAATCGTATTTCTAAACGTTGTATACCTTTAGATAGCCATTCAAGCTATACATTTTTATGTGTTTTCTAACTTAGACAACAGAATCGGTTGTCTTAACCTTGACTAATGTGACATTTTATTTAATTAAATAAACCATATTGTGAACTATGCGTTAAGATACAATCCAACTAGTTAAACGTCAAATAAATTCTAATTAATACGGTTTTGTTGTACATGGAAGAACTTTAACCAATGTCTCCTCTGGGGAATTATATTAAAGTACTCTGGTGCCAAATTTCAACCAAATCCAATCCCTCCTTTAGACTTTAGATGATATACACCTTTTTGACGCGGATCTAATCAAGAACACTGGAATGCGATATAACGGGAAGCATTCTACAAAATTGGAGCAAAATCATTCGATCCCCAAACACGTCAGACAAAAACACTAGCGAAATTTAAAGCTCTTAACAAAAAATGATCAAAAATTAAATAAGAATTCATAGTATAAACCAGCGTTTCTCAAAGCTAGCTAGTGGTCCAAAGAGGGGTGTGGGCGTCAACAGACCTGAGAATATTTTGTGGTGAAAAAGTAGTTTAGGGGGACGATGAATAATTTGTTGAGAAAGTTCAATTATATTTAAAAAAAATGACAAAAAAATAATTTTTATTTTATCTCTTTCTTTGCGGGCGCTGAAAAATAATTGATTCTAAGTGGGCAATAAATAAATAAAGTTTGAGAATTTATTAAATTATTAACTATAATAAAAGAAAGAATCGGTCACGTACTCATCATCATCTGATTAATCATTGTACAGCTTATACTATAAGTAATAAAAATACACAAACAAAAATTTTAAATCGAAATGTTACACTCATTAAGAAGGGATTTTTTGAAATTCCTATTCTATGTAAGGTAAAATAGGTCCTCACTCCACACTCCTTACTCCCCACTCCTCACTCTTCACTCCTCACTCCTCACTCCTCACTCCTCACTCCTCACTCCTCACTCCTCACTCCTCACTCCTCACTCCTCACTCCTCACTCCTCACTCCTCACTCCTCACTCCTCACTCCTCACTCCTCACTCCTCACTCCTCACTCCTCACTCCTCACTCCTCACTCCTCACTCCTCACTCCTCACTCCTCACTCCTCACTCCTCACTCCTCACTCCTCACTCCTCACTCCTCACTCCTCACTCCCCACCCTTACTCCGACTTTTAGAAGTTGTTGAAAATTACATTTGTGCATTTGTACATGATCATATTGTCAACCTAATAAAGCGAGTTAAAAAAGTTCGAGCGTTTTCTGGCAGCACAGAAACAGGGCTCTGCAAGAACGATTGCGAATTAAGGTAATTAAGGTTGGCGTACTCAACCGGGCCTAGGGGGGCAGCAAATCTAAATCCGCCACTGGTCATATTATCTTCATAAACTCTAGCAACAGGCCTAAAACAGTGATATTTCAGGGAAAAAAGTAGCAAACATACTGTTTTAACATTTGTAATTTTCAAAGTGACATTTAAAGTTAATTATGATATAAAGAAGATAAAATAGGGAATATTTTAACTTAAGTTAAATGTTTAAAAGAATGTTCGATGCTCTCATTTAAAATATTCTCCAAAAATTTTAACCTAGCATCATACAAGAAATGATTTAATAACGTACTGAATCTTCTAAAATTTTTGCCACTATTTCTGTTGCGTGAATGTTTTGCTCTTGAAAATTTAATGATTTGACAGTGATGAGATGTCAGTGATTTCGCTCCGTTAATAATTGACCAGCAAAACTAAGATGTTTTGCTGAGGAATCCAGTTCACTAAGATTGTTGTGATCTCATTTACCTGAACAGGTCCATACAAAGCAATTCAAAATTTCATTTAATTTTTTTTTACTTATTTCGAAAAATGACATTTGTTGAATTGTTCGTCGTTTTCGTTCGAAACCGGAAATATCTGAAATCTTTATTGAAAAAGATTTTCTTTTAGTCTACTTCTAATTTTTTTTGTTCAATTATTTAAAATTATTTTTTATCTGGCAGTGCTGTATAGTTTATGAATGGTATAAAATCACCATCCTAAAGTTATATAATATATTATATAAAAATTAGTTTTGTAGCATACTTTTGGGAAAATAATTTAACACGCAACAAATTTTGAAGTAAAAAATTCAAAAATTCATTCATAAACTATAACGGTCTATTTGTATGTACATACATATTTCTCTGCTCTGTTTAATGATGTACACCACACTTCTAGGTATGCCCTACGTACATTCATAGCATACAAAAAAGTATTTTTCTGACAAAGAAAAGAATGTACCTATATTTAATTATTTTGTAGGTAATAATTGAAAGCAAAATGCCTTGGAATAAGTCCACGAGAGAAACAAATGTGTATGGAATGAAAAAAAAGTAGCAAAACGAGTAAATTAAGGTTTGGTGTTATTCCGAATTTTCTTCAATCAATTTTACATCCAAAATGAACACCATGACTAAAAAGAAATCTCAAGATATCCTAAAACCTATACTATGAGAAATGTCAAAACAGCTGACTACAAATCTGATTTGAGTTTGTTTGAATACAATTTCGTTTTAATTTTTGTGTGTCAGCTGTTTTGGTTTTTGACAACAATTAATGTTTTTTGTTTGATTTTAATAATTCAGAAACATACATGGATACTCGAATATCCAAGTTAGGCTATCATAGTGAAACTTAAACGTGGACAATAACTTTCCATGTACCTAATAGGTTTGTGTTTTTGCAATCCCTCGTGGAAAAACAGCTGATGCAACGGACGTATGTAATATGATAATTTTGAAATATTTGCAACACGAATCCAAAATTAAAAAAAATAGTTTTCACATTTTATGGAACAAAGACTGACACTGAGACACTCCAATCAAAAAAAGGATACAAATTCTCAAAATGTGGAAATGGTAAAATAAACTTTTTATGGCCGGATTGTTAAAGAGAATCTCCTTTAAACATAAAGTTTTCTTAGAACATATGTATAACCAATGTCTTATAAATTTTGTCGACTAATTTAGTTTTCCTAAAGGTATTGAATAATTTCTTCTAGCCTCATATCATACATTTGTGGATACTTTTTCGAATAATCTTCTAAAGTGATAAATTTTTAAAACGAAAAACGTGGACCCATGCAATATATAAAATAAATATAGTAATTCGCATATGAGTATATATAGTATGCATGCGTCCCAAATTATTCATTCTAAAAATTGATTGATTACTGGCTGATGACTGAATGCCCTGCTGTCACTGGAATCGGAGCCGCATCTATAACTGCTTTCAAAAATTTCGTACTTGCGTCGTTTTTGTTTGAACTGTACAGCTTTTTGTATATTTTAAAGAGAATAAAAAACAGTCACTTTTTTTATTTCCAATATTTTTCTTTTAAGGATCCCCCACACCAACGCGAATTTTCGGTGGCGACGACGAAAACAACATTGTGTCGTCGCCACCGAAAATTCGCGTTGGTGTGGGGGAACCTTTAATTATATAATAATTTTTTTCGTGACACAAATAAGCACTAAAAACTTCAATATTTTTTTCCGGCTTTTTTTTCATATAAATTGAAACGTCAAAAGTGCTGCACGTGAAAAGTTAAAAGTTCGCGAACCAATGCGGCTCCGACTGCAGCTCCGTCTGCAGTTGCGTTCTATTCTTCTCGTAGCATTGATTTTGTGTGTATTTAATATTGTGACAGGTGTTCCAGCTCCGACTCCGTCGCATTGTGTTCAGCCAGTTAGTTGTGTTATTTCCGTATGGGATTTTTCATTTCGCATCAACAGAAAACTATACGGCTTAGATCGAGGAACAATAACAAGAATCAGTTTTTCTGGGAATATCGGGTTTTTCCTTAGTAGGTACTACAGATTTTACGGTATGGTTTAAGATTCAAAAACCTTTCTTTCAGTTTTTAATAAATAGCCACAATTAAGTGAATTTATTTGCTGATTTAGTGCTGATTTAACTATTTAGTAGCAGATATTGCGTGACATTTTTGACTGTAATATATTTACTAGGCATGTTCAGGAAAATGACATTTCGGAGATCTCAGCAATTTTAGTTTCATGAACAGGATCCCTCAGCAAAATTTCTCAGCTTTGTTGTCAAAACTCTGAGGAAAAAAAAATCTTGGATTCGCTTGCTCACTTTTTGAGTGAGAAAAATCTTTGAGATCTCATTTTTCTGAACATGCCAATTGTGATAAAAAACTAAATTGTAATTAATTTTGATTTTCGGAAAGTTGTCAAAAGTAAACAATATCACAATAAACAGTTAATGAATATAGATAATTAGTATTATTTTATATCCAACAATTATAAGCATCCATTTATACCAAACGTATAAATGATTCACAACTTGTTGAGAAACAACTCGTTGAAATCTTAGATCCAGCTAGTTTGCAGTCACTTAAAAACATCAAAAAAGCAACATCACTTCACAATAAATTTAACGATATTTCGATCTAAATACTTTAACACACATTTCAATTTAACTTCTTCTGTTTATTATTTCTTCACTTTTGTATTTAAAATCAAACTTATTCTATTTTTATGTAATATCTAAGAGTCATAATTCTGATAACTTTGTGTTAAAATGTACTTGAATTATTTGCTCCTTTCAAAAGATGGCACCATATGGTCCTGTTGCCCTGATGTCTTAATAAAAAAAATAGTTTATAATAAATTATTTTAGCTATAAATAAATAAATAAATAAATTATACCGAGGATAAACTCTACAATTGTTCCTTAACTATCAGATTTCACACAATTTTGTATTTATAGGTAATACAGTTTATTAAATTAATTAACCAGTACGAAGGTGAAAAACTATGTCACACCCATTATAATAATGATATCTATTTTTTATTTGTCAATTCTCTGAGCGGGTATTTTATACTTTTCTCATTGGTGCATGGTTTCATTTTATACCTGCTGTTACATTAATGTAGCTAATTTCTTATTCATAGAGACATTTTGTTTGTTTATATTTCCTCTGTCCATCAGATCATCAGTAAAAACTAGAAAGACAACTTATTCAAAGTTACAAAAAAAAAAAAAAAAAAAATGATTTCCCACAGACTTGCACATAACATATAATTGGATTATAAGGTCACTTGCTCGCAATCCCGTTTTAAAGTCATAAAAACTAAAGTAGTCATCCCACCCACTTAACACTTTCACTATCATCCAAACATCTACATAATAAACTGACCCTTTTCCATCAACAAGCCTATCACAGTATTTTTAAATTTCAAATTAATTCTCTTAACCTATAAATGCAGATATCTAATCATAAATTAAATTGTCGGCAAACTCGTTGAAACTTTTTTTTAAAATTTAATCAAACATCGACATAAGATATGTGATTCATGAGCCGGTTTTGATTGACCGACCGACGCGATGCGATCGTTGTGCAGGCGGTTATTCGAGCAAAACATATTGCACCCCTGACACTATAGAACTGCCCCACGTCATTTTGAGTCCGAGTTTGCGCACATAAAGCCTAAGATAAATGTGATCTTGCGATCATTCAAGTTCCCACAATTAACAATAATAAAAGATACACATAATTAAAAAAAAAAAAAAATAACTGCAACCAAGTCGCAAAAGTGTAAAAGTCTAACGTAATTCCACTCGAAACATATTATTGTTTGGGTCGCGTTAATAATTTCGCGTTGACGATAAACCCATTGAGCGTGGTTCTGCTAATCGGACACATGTACGCCCATTTAGAATGCACATCGTCGTCGTCAGTGGTATACGGCTGCACCCTGACTATAAGGGGAATTTCACCAGCAACATATCGACGGTTGAAGTGTGGGACCTCGTAATCAGAATCAGAGCCACAATGTTGTTCGGAACATTTTACAGTACCTAAAAGACAGAATTCAAAACCTCTTACCATATAGATCGCCACACAAAGTTTTGCAGGTTTTTTTTTTATTTCCGAAAAACATGCAAAAACGCAGCTTACGAAGTTTTGCACTTTAACCGTTGCTACATTCGTATCAAAAACGAGGTTTACAGTAACTTATTTGGCTTGAAAGCTTATGGAGAACCAGGCCCTAGTAAGTTACATGATCGTCTGGATTTAAGTAGTGAGCAATGAAGGGGACCTATACAATTCTCGGTCAAATCCTAACGAATAAAATGAGAATGTAGAATATAGATAAATGAAAATAAATGAGACAACGGATTTCTTTTTCTATTTTTGCTCGTTCGAGTTTTTAAAACGATTGTAAAATTTTTACTAAAACACGGTACCTTACCATTGTACTGCGGTGAAATTCACCAAATCTATCTTTATTTAAATCTGCCAATTCAATGAAATCTATTTTCGTATTTATTTCTCTGCCTAGACGATAAAGATCGCTCAATAAAGTTCTCAGCGGATAAGTGGATAGGTCCGGTGGCGCACGGGTATGAATTACAAAAGCTGAGTATATAGAGTTGTGTATGTAGAACCCACAGCTGGTGGTGGCAGGCAGCGTCGTCAGCGGTGTCGAATCGAACCAAAGTGAATATGAATCATGAAGCTTTACCATAGATTTATAGCATAATATTTAGTTGTTGTGCTGTAAAATTGTTGCCCATTAGCGCGGGTAAGGAAAATGTCTTGAGTCACGGATAACTTATACCGCAAGCAACTGAAAATGCAATAATTTGTCGGCGGATGCCAAAATCCCCCTAAAGCGGAACTAGACTATGATTTTGTATTTCTTTTTATAATCCAGCCTCTAGACAGGGAATAGTGGCGTGACCAACACACCTACCTAATCCTGCTAGCCAAATGTTCAAGGTTAACACTTCTATGTGGAGGTTGTATAGGCATATTGTATATAGTTAAAAATAAATCACCAGCATGTGTTCGGTGGACAAAAAGACCGGGAATAACATATTTATCTTCTCATTGTGGCCATAGACACCAGCAACAACGGTTATCTAAGAAAATTGTTTTATTTCTTGTCTTTTTTTGTTTTGTTTTAATGATTTTATTTCGGACATGGGTGGGTTTGCTTGCGTGGTATATTATTCTGCTGACTGATAGAGGGCGACTCGTGCTATTGTATATAGGTATCATGCGATTACCACAATCTTAGATTGTTCCAGATACAACATTAATAATTTTACCGCCTTTTGTTTTGTCGGCTGACCTTTGAATCGGCCAAATATATATTTTGTTATTTTTTTTTTGTTGTAGGTACGATCAAAGTTGTTATTTAACTTTGGGTATTCGATATATAGTTATAGTCTTGATAATAATGAGAACAATATGCAGCATAAAAAATTTGCTAGATATATTTGAGGTTGGTCCATTAGTATTTTCGATAATTTGTGGTAGATTGTAGGAATTTGAATTTCCGTCTTTCGTAAAGGGCCTTGTATAACGTGGAACACCTTGTTTTGTAGAATAGTATAATTATTATTTAAAGCTAGTTCAATGAAAAGGCACCATTTCAATTTTCTAAACGAATTTTACAAAATTATGCAAAATATGTGGCAAGATTGTATTTTCCTTTAAATTGGAAGAATTCATTTTTTTTTTAAATCATCTGGTAAATCGAAACCATTGTAACGTCACTAATGACGCACGGAAGTGATATACACATTTTAAAGTGCATAATGATTGTTTAAAATGTATGCATTTCTGAATTGTGAATATGTTCATATGATTTACAGCTCATAACGTTAATGACCGGGTGCAACACATGACAATGGGTGCGTTCAATGCTTTACGTTTTACATCATAATTTTCGGAGCTTCTGTTTGGCCAGCTGTCAAAAAAGGTAAAATGACATTAAGTTACGTTTAATCTGAATTTTCATACAAGAAGATTTTTTTGGCGTTCAACGACATAAATTCAGAAATCTGAAAATTCAGATCTAAAACGATTTTCATTGTACCCTTCCTGCAATTAACATTTGAAATTTCAGATTTCTGAATTTTTCTGGTTTCTGATTGCATAGCTGTCATTAAAAAATAGGTGACTTTTATAATCGTCTAACAGCTGACTAATGAGAAGCTTGAAAAATTTAGAAACCTGAATTTTCAGCTGTAAATTTTTATGCAGTAAACCCGGCCAATATGAGTGTTCTGCACTGCTTGGGTACTTAATAGCTGAAAATGTGGAAGGAACAAGGAGACAAGGGAATTGGCTAAAAATCCAAAAATCCAGTATACATATACTATATGGCAAGTTATCAATTCGTAAAAATATCAAACTCGAGATTTTGATGAAAGCGAAATTAAAATTCTGTCCGTCTGTCTGTCTGTCTGTCCCGTCCGTTCGGCTGCACCCTAAACGGGTGGGTCGATTTTCTTGAAACTTTGTGTATTTTGGGCATTCCACACCCAAGTTTTTTCAGTTTTTTCATTTTTTAGAGCCAAAAACAACGGTAGCTGCCGTACAAATTTTTTAACAAATGAAAATCTTTTTTTCTCCAAACTGTTCCGACAACTTTTTTTTTTAATTCAGTTTTTACAAAAGGTTACCATTTTGTAGAAAACAAATTTCCGAAAAAATGGTTATATGTATATGGTAGAACCATTTTTTTGATTTTAGTTTTTTTTTTTAAAACGGTTCAACCGATTTTGATCAATTTTTGTATTTCGTTGTATAGCAACATTTTTGTTTGGATTTTTAAAAAAAATTAAAATTTTTTGTTTGAGAACTTAATAATTCGAAAACGATTCGGTCGATTTTTATTAAATTAAGCACCCGGGAGTTTTTCAATATTATCTAGCAGATTTTAAATGAAATTTTTTCTTATCACCATAAATAATGGTACCTATAATACAAGTGTTTAAAAACCGATAAAGATAATTTTAATTTTCTCGAAAATGGCTCCTACGATTTGATTAAAATTCCTATGTGAGGTAATATCAGTACGATCTACCATATTATTTGAAAAAAAAAAGAAGTTTTTCTATTGATTAAAAATGGTATCTCTTATAGAACCATTTTATTGGTTTTCGACTGTCCCGCATTTTCTGTTAAACCGATTTTAATGAAATTTTCCACACAACAAACAATTTTTTTCAAAATTAAATTTTTGACTCCGCATTAATAAAGGCTAAATAATTGCGTACCAATTTTTTCAATTTTTTTATGCTAGGAACGCACTTGCGATTTTCTGTCACTACGATTAAAAATTCGTGATTGCAACAAATGTTTTCCATTTACCCTCTTGTGATTTTCTGTCGCGCGATTTTTTAATTGCAAACAAATACCCTATACATCACTTAATGTGCATGCAAGTATTTGGTACGAATAAATAGCGAAGTTTAAAAAAATTATTTGTGGACAATTTTTTTTTGTCGAATAAATAAATTTGGAACGCAGTTGCGATTTCGATAGCGTGACTTATTATTATAAGCAAAAAATAAAAAATAATATAACAAGACTTTAAATGCAATCATAAGTGCATGCATTTGATCTAATTAATTTTGAGACTTAAAAACGCTTAAAAAGTAGGACCATTTTTCAATCGCCGCGATTTTTCAGTTTCGTTTGTGTGCATTAACATTGGAAAATTTATGTGTAATTTCTTGCGAAAAAAATACATAATTTGTTTTATTTTTTGTAACTTAATAGTCACGCTTTTTTATTTAATTTTACTTCCGAAATTCTGCTTTCTAATATCTATTTTAATTTCTAATTTAATTTTTTTAAATTTTAAAATTTTTCTGGCAAAACTATGCAAATAACCAAAAAAAAATTTTCTATATTTTTCTTCATAGTTGGCAGAGCTTTGAAAAAAGGATTTTCGATTAAAAAAAATTTTTCTTTTCGGAACTCTGTTAAAATAATATCGAATTTTGAAAATTAAAAAAAAAATCAATTTTTAAAAATTTCGCTTTATTTGCAATAAAATAAAAATACTGCTTTTCTAAAAAAATTATATTTTTTAAAATTCACATTTTTGGAAGGGGTACAATGTTGAGATTGTAATCTAGCATTTTTCCAGACTACAGACTTTAAAAAATTTGCAGAGGAATCATATTCCGCTTGTATGGGACAGCGTTAAACTTAAATAATAAAAAATAATTTTCATAATTTTTTCGTGCCAATCACAATATGTTTTAATCTTTTTTATAATAATAAATTAAATTATCGCAACATTTTCATACCAATTTAATGACAGGCGACAAAATGTGATACAAATTAATCACTGTGATCGTTTTTAAACGCATTTATTTTGCAATGTTCGATTGTGCTTTAACAACACTTCTAAGATGATTGATTTTTGAACCAAAGACAATCATTGGAAAAATACAAAGTGTAGGACATAGGAATAATTTATCAAGATCTAAAAAGTGTTGGGTGAATATATAAGTAATTTGAATTAAACAAAAAATAAAAATATTTTGTCATTGAACTAAATTCCTCGACTCAAAAACCATAACTTCTTTCAATAATAATTATTGTAAATCGAATCCAATTGATCACTGGGGCAGTCAGCGGCCTGAATCACAATAAATGCTACAATAAATCAATTTGCTTGCATTCTATTCTTGTTGCGACATTATTTTGGCTAAATATACATACAACCCCTCCCCGATTCGATTCTTTTGATTCACTCAACCGGACGTAGGATATATATATTATATCTACCTAAACTCTGTTTCTACAGATCACTGCACAGTATCATGCTAAAATCGATTGTTTTTTTGTTTGTTGTTTTTGCTTTGATTCTGTCAAAATTGCGGTCGCTATGGTTTCGACCAATTACACACCATGATCACGAGAGCAAATTTTCTTCAGTGAGCGACTAATTGAATGGCTTGTCAGACTCTAAAGCACAGGTAGGCTTTATAAGTTTTTACCTCAAGTATATGTTTTTGTTGTTGTTGTTATTATTTTGACTCTGATGGTGCAACAATATGGAAAACCTATGAACGGAACAAAGTCGTTTTTTTTGTTCTTAAATGTGTAAGACCATATTACAGCAATTTCAACGGCATTGACAAGGCCAATTCCGGCAAGGTCCGTCGTTCACATAGTTATATACAGAAAAACACACACACATGAGTGAATGCTCGTTGCACCTTTAGGAGTCGACTCTAGCACTAATTAATCACCCGACGGACTTGTGAGTGAGCGTAAATTGGCTCACAGTCTATTACATGGCCACAAAGAGAGTAGGGAGCTATGTAAAGTTTCGACCCATAGTGGACCGTAGAGTGGACGCTGTCAAAACGTAGTCCTTTGTCTTCCATCTTGTATAAGTAGACAACAACACTACCGCTGGAGCCTTAGAGGCTTTGTGTCGTTGATAGGCATTCATAGCACACAACAGCCTCATCGCATCTGTCCACATGAAATTTGATAGACTTAGCCGCCACTTTACCATGGTGCACATGAATTAATGCATGGCTTATAGAGTTTGGATCGTTGTTTGTTGTTGTTGGCTTTCATGAGCCCGCGCAGTACACTATCTTGGCAATTTTATCAGGAAAATTGCAAAATTGTATCGAAAGCCGAGCGAAAAGTGTAATTTTTTAGTACGTGGTTAGCGATCATTGTGCGGTCGCTATATGTCTGTCGGACGGACACACAACACAAGTAAATAGGACTTTGGGGAGGCGCAGTGTGCAGGCGAGTGATGTGGGTCGCCGAGAGGAATTTCTATTTAGAGCTACCCTCATGAGTCGTTATAATTTTGTTACGAGCGAAAAAAAGGCATTCGAAAATGGTAAATAGTATATTTGGACTGAAAAAGGTTTTTAAGTTGAACTATATTATAATATAAATGTATGTGGTGCAGTAGAGCGATTTTTTTTTGTCTATACTCTGTGCCACCACCGCACCGCCACCACCACCACCACTATATAGCACCATCATATTACAAACGCTATAGGGTAATTGGGTTATGTAATACGTTTGTTGTGTCCATGTCGTTCCATAATTCTATAGACCGATGGGGATTTTTTTCATTTTTACTGTTGCTGATTTTTGGTGTCGTGGTTTGGGTTGAAAGACTTTTAGTGAAAGGCACAGATCAAAGCTATTATAGTGTTTTTATTAGTTATACTTTTAATAATATCACCGCATAAAAGAATCGCATATCCAGGGAATGAAAATTAATTTGTAATGTTTTTTTTTTGTTTTAACCTTTTTTTTTGTTGAGGAAATGCAAATTTACCCAACACGTGGGTGAGTTTATTGTTTGAATGGAAATTGGACTTATGAAAGTGAATTTTTTGTGAGTTTAAATTTTAGCAAGTAAAAGTTTCTTTACTTTATCGCAATGTTAAACTGATCAAATCCTTGAGGCATAACTTAAAAGAAAATTAATGATCTACTTTCTATTAAACAGGGCATTTCTAATAATGTCAATAATTTGGGAAATAATTCATGGGCATGTTTAAAGCAAATTTCGGGTTTTTTTATGGAATGTTTGACCTACGAAAAGAAATTTTTAAAACTGCAAGCATGTTTTTACTCTTCTTAAGGGCTAATCTTTAGGGGATAAACACCGATTGAGCATTTTATGCTTATCTGATTTTTCATCCCCCTTATTGCAAAACTACAGAAAATTTAGGGACAGTTTCAAAAAATTGAGTAAATTTCCTACAAGACACCAAAACCGATGACCTTTCACCATCAGTTTAAAAAAAAATAAAATGACTTTTTATAGACTTTTGTTTAATATTTTACTGCTTTACAAATATTGAATGCAAGGTTAAAAATAGGTGAGGTTTTCAATATCAATAGATAATCAATATTCCAAATTTTCAAATTAATCCATTAGATCGTTTTTCCATACCAAATGACCAAAGTTTAACAAAGAAATTAAAGGAATATAAATTCTATTGTTCCTTAACATTGTTTAAATATCATCAAAACAGAAAAGAAAATAATGTCTTTCTTGACTATTTCAGTTTTGCATCAGTTACAACATTTATAAGACTTGAAATGAAAACAAAAAATTCCAAACCTTGGAAGTCTTCGACTTCTTTTTATTACCAACAATTTTATTTAGAATAAGCTTCACTGGGAAATTTTTTTCTACACTCATCCTTTGCGCGTAATCTCTACAAACCCTTACCTGTTTGCATTTATAAAAGTAACGAACGCATGTAGAGTTTACTGTCTTTCTTTATTTTCAATGTTGATGGAAATAAGAGTATTGCAGAAAAAAAAAAAGAAAAATAAATATCGTAAGTATCGATGCAACACTGATAGTAAACTCTAAATGCGTTTGTAACTTTTACAAATTAAAATTTTTCTAATCTTATACTATCCATTTTTTTATACAAATTTCTTCTCAGTTTTGAACTTTTGAAACATAAAACAAAGATTCGTCAAATTCTTTCACATGATTTATGAACATAATTTTATTGATTTATTTTATTTATTTATTTTAGCAAAAAGGAAATGTCTCTTTTGCTGAAGTTCTTGTATTAAATTCGCCAACAATATTTTAGAAGAGGATTGTGGTCATAAGTTTTTAAATTTCAATATTATTTTTAAAAATGCTGAATTTTATTCATAAATTAAAAATTAAATTGATTCTTTAAACATCACATCTATAGTAATTTTTTTTTGACTAACTCGCCATAATTTAGTGTGTTACTTCACCTCAATTGTGTCATCTTAATCTTGAAAATCTAAAGATTGGAGCTCAAGTTATATAGCCTCTTTAAAGGAAAAACACGACTGTTTCCTTAATATGAGTATGCTAACATAATAGGACTCTCTCAATTGAAGATTTTATTTCGGACGAAACACAATTCGTTTCCAATTTTTCTTGGATTTGGATTTAGTGTAGAATTATTTTACCCAAAGTTTTATTCTGTCTCATTTTTGTTTTGAAGCCATCATGCTATTCATCTTGCATCTCGAACTGTCTCTGCAGCTAATTATTTTTGATCACTTAAAGGCTGATATTCTTTTCCGTTCTTATCAGTTTTTCTGTTCTTTAGTTGCTTCAGGTCTAATGAAGTTCAATATAATAAGTTAACAATAATTTATTTAACACATTTAAAAAAATATTAGTACACTTTTGATACTTTTCGAAAAGCAATATTTTATAGATCTATACACAAAACCACTCAATGTGTCAATATTTCTTGAATAAGTTCTCCTACGATACTAACAAAAATGCATGCCTTTTGAACTCAATTTTACTTCAAAGTATATATTTCTCAACAATGCTTACCTATAATATACACACAAAAATCTTATCTTCTCCATAAACCATTTGGTACATGCACGCACTCTCAACCAAAAACCGATATCCAAATCAGTTTGATTAAAATATCGTTGCCTCACAGCAATTTGAGCTCGAAAAACCTTCGTGGGCAGAAAACATCAACATCGCACTTCCATTACACATTTTAGCAACAAAAAAAAAATAAATTGCAGAACAATATACCGCGATAGTATGAAAAACAAGCAGTAGTCGTCGCCTCAGAGATGTTAACATCGGATCGACCAACAGCATTGATGGTGGCGTTGGTGGCAGCAACGGCGCCAAAAAAGGAGTATCCACACGTCAATGGCTCTAGTTAGAAATTTATTTTCGATTTATTTTTCTAGCTCGAAGGCGTGATTCTTATCGCAAAAATAAATTTAAATCTTTACATCTCCTAACATATAACATATATGTGCATAATACATAGCTGCAGGAAATTGAAGAAAAATAACATTTTTATCTGATTTAATGAAAAAAACTAAGTATATAAAATTAATTTCAATTTTGGTTAAAAAGAATTATTTTCACCTGTCCATATCCCTTTCCAACAATAACTGCCAAGTTACTTTAACAGCCTTCAAAACTTGTTCTTCTTTTCACATTTTACTACCTTGTTTTGCAGTTTTTTTTTTTTTGTGCAAGTTAACATTATCAAATACACACAAACACATTAGCTTACACTTATTCAAAGATTACCATCATTTAACACAGCGGACTTATCAAAGACACCTGGTGGCAGCGGGGAAGATAGGTGGGATTGGTAGTAAACAAATGAGTTACAATTTATCGAGTCATTTAACCACATGAAATTCCGCAATTAACCTTGCAACAGGAAAAAATTAAATACACATTTTTTAATGAATCGTATAATATTCAATTAAATTTTTTTTGTTTTTACTTAGAAAACAAAAGAGTTGATCCGCGAACTTTATGTTCTTTTTTTCTATATAGGTATTTAAACAAAAATGAAAGCAGAGAAAGGCTTCTGTAATATTTTACTTAATTCATTTAAATTAATATTATACCAATTAAGGTAATTGTTAAATATATACCCGCCAAATTTTAGGAAGCAGTCATAGCTAATTATAACCAAAAATTACCCAACTAAAAATAAAGTGCTTTTTGGCACTTGACCTTGTTTAAATCAATCAAACATTTGAATTCCGTGAAAAATAAATTAAAAATGAAATACCACAGCTGTTGTTTACGCACATGAAAAAGGTCATCGATCCAGTTGGATTAGAGTTGCGTGGCAAGCCAACACACACAAAATATCATATGTGCAATAACCAGGCTAAAACCAATTTTATGCGAGCGAACGCATTTGGCTCAAGTTTAATATATGTAGTTGCGTAGACAAACTCCTTGTTTGATGGGATTTTATATCCAATCGATGGTATGGCCGTGTGGTAAAAAAAATTTTATCAGATCAATGTACCTTCAGGCTATGAGTTTAACACTAAAAAATTTGTAAACAAGCTTGTTGACCAAAATAATTTGATTGAAGCTGCTTAGTGAATTTTCTTAGCTCTAATTGGACATTTAACAGTGAACTTGACACGCATTTTTGTCTCGAGTTATTATGCCATTACAGTTGATATTTCCTGTCAATTATTATTAACTGAACTTTATTTAAAATAAAATTTAATTCTGTTTTTCTTCTTTTCAATAAGAAACACATGAACTTCGGCAGTAAAAAAAAAAGATTTGTAGTGAAAGGATATAAACTTGTTTTATTTCTTGTTTCTTTTCAAATTATGTAAAGTTTTTGCTCTTTGATGAAAATTCGTTAAGTTGAATATTTTTAAAGACAAATTTAATGTTTTACTTTTTCAACTTCGAACGCAAACTGTAGCTTTTCTAGCTGACAAAATGAATCTTAATTAAGCTGAACATTAATATTTTGTAACAAAATTAAAAAAAAAAATTAATTGATCATAAAATATATTTTAATTATTAAATTCATGAATGCTATTAGCAAATGGAACTGATATTTAAATTTTAGTCACAGGTTATTGAACTGCGCATTGTATAAATTTAAGACAATTGCAAAATTTAAGAAAATGTCCAACATAACTTAACTATTAAATTATAATTAATATCAAATGAATATTCAATTACAGCAACCTTCATTTGACCTTGAATTCAAAACTACTACTATTTTAATATTCATACTAAAAATAATCCTCATATGATATTATTAAATTAATGTAATCAATCCTCTTAATTATCGAAAGAGATGAAAAAAAAAATACATAAAGTTACAAATCAATTTATGTGGCGTAAAATGCTAAAAAAAAACGTTTCATTTAACGCTTCATAATACACAAAATTATGATGAGAGTGTGATGTCGGTGTAACATCAGGTTAATTCGATGCAGTGTTGATATATAACAAATCGTCTTCGCGGTTATGATTAATACCTTACATCTGAATTTTTAATATATGGCTCTTAACGGTTTTTATCTTTTGTGCGTTATTCCAGGTAATTAATTTTTTCCCAATTTGTTACAAAATTTAAGATTTTATGCACATAATATGATGTGATGTGTGGAGAGTCTTTAGCAAAAAAAAGATGATAAAACTTAAGTAATTAATTACGAAGTCGCAGTTTTTTTTCTTCTTTTCTTTAAATTCATACACAAAGCCCTAAAAATATTGCACAATTTATTTCTATTGGCACAGATTTGTTTTATCATTTTATTACCACTCAAGGGCAAATTTAATTAAAATCCCTATTATATTTGATAGGTGTGTGCATGTGCACCTGAAATAGGCAAAATAACATTTTAAAACAATTTCAGTAAGCACCTATTTTTTTACACCAAAACCCAAAAACTATAATTAAATTAAACCTTGAATAAACCTAGATCAGTTCAAACAATAACAAACATTTGATTCACCTCCTCGCTACCTTCCTTTTGTTATACCAATATACTTTTTCTTGGATATTTTTTTTCTTGCTTCAATTAGCTAAACAAGAATATCTTTCTGTTGCACAGTATGTATTATCTTTAAATCTGAATAACAAATAAAAAATAAAAAACAATCCGAAAAAAAAATCCAATTAAAAATGTTACTAGACCAATTGACATGCATCAGTTCAACTCAAGTCGATTGAATCGAAAGTTTGAGTCGGTCCAAATGGTTGGTCTGATCGTCGTACAAAGAATTGTTATGGTTTACTTTTTGGACTTCACGTACGAGTATAAGTTTAATAATGCTCGATAAACTTGATTAATGAAAAAATGTGCTTATTCATTAATTTATTAACCTTTGTCAGATATTCCGATATATGTAATTGAAAACAGTTATGCAATAAAATTTATTTGTATTACTAAATTGAGGATAATTTATCAATTTAAAAATAAAAATTATTTTTTTTTTCAAAAATGCATGTGGCTGTAAATTTTATATAATTTATTTTAACACTGGTTCATCGAAATTTTATTAGCGCTTAAATAAAAAGCCACGCTTACCAAAAATTCGAAATTCGCCTTACCTAGTTATGGAAATTTAAGTATTTATATTTAAATGATCATCAAATTTGATTAATTTATTTTCAAGATTCATAAATGCATAACCTAAACTTACACATGCACTTCTGAAAATTCTTTTTCTTCAATATTTTTAAGAAAAAAAAAATGGTTAAAACAAATAAGTAATAAATTTAATTTAATTTTATTTAATAAACCTCAGTTTCTGTCGCTGTTTCTTAAATTATACGAGTACAGAAACTTATTGGGAGAACCGTTATTATTTTTAGCTAAAAACAAAACCATTTTAATTTTGAAATCCTTTGGTTTATAGGGCAAAGAAAGAAAGAAAGAAAAATACTTTAACCATAAAATATGTAGATGACGTGAATAAAATTATTTCCATGAGCAGGAACACAAAAACTTCTTTGGCCAAAATGAAAAGTTAAGGGTTAATTCACAACACACAGATATTTACCTTATTTAAATAAATAAATTGGTTAAAGGAACCTAAAACAGAACAACACAGAGCTGTGCTGCCACATTCATTGATACAATTTGAAATTCATTATTTTTTGAAAAACAAACAAAATTGGACATGAATTGATTCATAAATTTCTGAAATTGTTTTGACATTAATGCGATGTACACCATCTGATTTTTTAATAACATCTTTATTTATGAGAAATACAATTTTAAAAATTGTTGCATTTTTTTTTCTTAACTAATATCGTATACCTACATAAAATTTTAAGAAAAATTTTGCTATGCCAATTTCTAGTAAATAATAATAAATGTCAATAATTACCATATTTGTAAATGTTTATTTTATATTGTGATAGCCTAAACCTATGTATTTAATAAACTTAATACAACGGTACGTTTATTTTTAATCAGATTTAACGGCAAAAAATATTTGATACAAAGAAATTTTTAAGGCTTTTAAAATACTGCCTACAGTGTGATTTTAACTTCATTCGGGCGAGATTATCGAAAGAGATGAGATAAGATAGTTTTTCAACGGGTAATGATTTAAAAATGGGGATTGGACAGAAAAGTAACTCTCAAACTGTGGGCTAGTAACAATTTCGAAAAACTGAAAAATAGGTTATATTGACATAAGCTATAGGTACTCTGTCTTGATGCTACAGATTTATTTAATTTAACTTTAGACAAATGTCCAACTTCAGACTAAATTGATAAAAGTACCAATTTACAATATATATAATACAATTAGTTATGAAAGAAAATAAACAGAAAAAACAAAATAAAACAATATTAATAAGACACATTTTTTAGACTATTTCTAGATAAATTTAAATCAATAAGAATATATATATGATTAAAATCATCACATTTAAAGCTTCATTCAATCCATAAATAAATTCTGGCAGATGATTTTAAAAAAGGAGAGGTTGAGAAACTTGAATTTTTATTTTTAGCGATTTAAGAAACATTTTCAAATTTTCCTCATCTTCATTATCATATTAATTTCTTATACTCAATTTTATTTAGAAGAAACACAAAAAATTACTTTTTATACTTTTTAACCATTACCTACCATTATTTTTCACTTATATTTCGAATGTTTGTACGTATTATTTAAATTATTTAAATTTTTAAATCAGTTTGTTGAACCGATTTTCTTTCCCCAATGGTCACAGTTTTATAAACTTAAACATCAATTGATTATAATTTTTACCATTTTTCTTTTAATAAATAAATACTGATCAAATATCAAAAAAAAAATTGAAATAAAAATAAATCAAGTTCAATTCAATTTTTATCGGAAAATGTGTTTCGGATTTTAAAATGCTTTTTTTTCCTCAATATGAACATTATTCACGAAGTTACCGCCTTCTAAAAATCACCTACAAATTTAAAAAAATCTTGACTGTTTAATTTTTTGATTGAGTGTATCTAGTTAGAAAACCTACCTATTAGATCTAATGAATAAATCATTCGGTTTTACAAGAAAAACAAATCATTACAGTATTCAAAATTGTCTTAAAAGTAAAAATTTTGAAAAATTTTAAATTCTTCAATGAAATATTCAAAACTAGGAAATATTCAAATAGGGAAATAAATGCAAGAAAACAAATCGAAAAAATATAATTTTTTCTTTCTACATCCCAACATTTGGATTTTAAATATGTAATTATTAAATGTTTCACCATTTCAGAAAATTGAAGAATATTGAGCAAAATTCGTCTGTCAGCTTACTGTCCCTAGAAACAGTGTTACCAATCTAAAAACCAAATTTATTTTTCTTCTCTTAAAAAAAATATATCTATTATAAATTTGTTATTTTTGCATGTATAATTAAATCTAAGAATTTTTAGCAAAACCTTCAAAATCCAATGATTTTGTACATTGCCATTTCATTTATATAATAAAAAATAAAATATTTTTTTTAAAAGCCCCCTAAAGCCATTGCAGCTACTGACTATAATTTTTCACCATAAAGCAACGCCTTATTTCTGCTAACCACTTCCTGGGATATATATAACTTCTTTTATTTTTAAATACAAAAATTTTTTTTTTGTTAAAAATTAAATCAAATATCACTCAGTCAGCCGTCTTAATGACAATTTAATGGGCCACCATTTAAACTTCAAAACCATTTTCTTTTGCATCACTTGGCAACTGGTGGAATTTAAATTGGAACAATTTTATATACCAAAGACCGAAGGAGAGGGGGGGCTGTGGTAGCACAACATAATGCAGCTACTCTCGTGGTCCGATAAATCATTGAAATTAATTTTATTTAGCAAATAAAAATCACAGAACCACCACATCTCTTATGCAAATCGCAAAAGACACATTCATTACAATTACTTCATCTCGTGGTTGGTTGATTCGTTGGATGCATATATCTACATATGTCCACATCTGGAACTTTTATCTGTAAATGTTTTCATTTTGGTCGCACCACATTTCCTCGGCCCAACGATTTGACGTTAATATACTTACGACAGATATGTGTCTCATAGTTCGGTCATTATGTCAGTGCGCGCAAGCTCGATTGACCGTACATATATAGTTTAGTTATGAGACGATCTAACCTTGGACTATTGCATCCCATTGCTCATATAGTATTTTTTTGTTACTGTCTTTCCTGTCCCATAGTAAGCAGTTTCTTGCCCATATACCTATTCCCCCGGCCTCCTTTGTTCTTTGAGGCATATGTCTGCATGAATGGAACGACTAAAGATACATTTACATTCATTATGAATGCCGCAGTACTCATAAGACCCCCTTACCCCACCAGAAAAGGGAAACTCACGATACAAAAAAATAAGTTTAAACAAATGTCCCGTGTTTCTTTGAAAAAAAAAAGTTTTTAACCGACAAAACCAAGTCGAAGAGAAAGAGAGACAGACAGGGCATAGATATATACCTATACTGAGAATGGCACGCGTTCGCACTTGTATTAGTAAGCAGCGGACTTGATGCTGACGCTAAGCTCAGCATGAGCCATTGAGGCTGACCCAAAGAGAGTGAGTGAATAAACTCAGCGAGTGTATTATATTGTTGCAAAAACAAACTAGCAACAACAACAACCAAAGCAACGGTAACAGTTTAATAACAAATTGTGTGTGTTTTTTTTTTGTTTTTTGGTATTTCCTCCTGAGACCAGAGGCCGGGGGCGGTAGTGACAGCAGCAGCAGCTCAGCAACAACAACAGCAGCAGCGTTGTGCACAAGTAAACACAATTGGTATGCCACACACTCCAGAGTAGTATCACTATGGTCGGGTGGAGTCAACTATATAAGAGGCTTCCTTCTGGGTTCTAGTTATCAGTTAAACAGAGTCAATCGACGCGGTTAATTCGTTAACAAAAAAACACTCCAACTTTCAAGTTCCCTTTTTATTCAAATATTAAAATGGCTTTCTTCAAAGTGAGTCTTGGATTTCAATTTAATTTTTGTTTTTTTTTTTTATTTATTTATTTTTTTTTGAGTGAAAAGTGAAAATAAAATTTGTTTTTATATGATTTTAGTCCTTAGTTTGCTTGGCTATCATGGGCGCTGCATCAGCTGGTTTATTGCACGGTGGTGCTGGATTAGGACATGGTGGAGCAATTTATGCTAGTGCACCAGTCTATGCTGCTGCACCAGTAGCATATGCTGGAGCAGGACACGATCACGATAATGTGGATTACTATGTAAGTATAAAAAAAGGATTTACATATATAAATCATCGCCATAAAAAAACTTTCGATTTAGAAAATAAAATAAATAAAGAAAGGTATAATTCGGTATAATTTGAACTAAAACATTGAAAAAGTTGAGTTGAGTTGACATTCGAACTAGATTCCTCCTCTTTGCCTAGATGTCATTTTCAACCCCTCCATTTTTTTAAATTTAACAATAAGATCTTGTGTTCGAAGCTAAAAAAAATTATTCCTCGGATTCTAGAACATTCAATAATTTAAAATACTTTTTCTATAGTTTCAAATCTTTTTTCAAAATTAAAATCGAAAGAAACGTTGAAGATTTTGCTTCATTTTACGGTTTTATTTTTTTACAACGTTGTTTAATTTTAAAAATACACCCAAATTAACTGGCGAAAATCCAGAAATTATTGCAAATATGAGAAAAATTTGATAAACGAAAGACCTGATGTCCGAACCAGATTTTGTCGTTTAATTTAATTTATCATAAAATTAAAGAAATGTGATATTTTCAAGTTCATAAAAACACATTTAAAAAGGAAAAGGTGACGTTCGAACAATTTAATCTTTTTGACTTTTATTTTTGAATAATCTGGTTGGGATCACAATTTTTGAAAAAACACTAAAAATGCTTAACAAAAGTATTTGCAAATCAATGAATTTGTGAGAGTTTTAAAACTTTTTTAGCTTTAAATAATTCTTCACAATTTTTTGAATTAATCTTTAAAAATCAAAATAATTTCTTAAAATTTTAAAAATTTATAAACAATAAAAGAACTGAATTTCGAACATTATTTTAACTTGGGAGCTTTATTAAAATTTAAATTGATTTTTACGAGATGTTTTATATTTAGTTTACTTTTATTTTGAGCTAAAATTTTTGAAAAACAACAAGTATTTTTTTTATCCAATTAATGTATTGAAATAATTTTTTAAAACTATCAAATGGACTCAAAATATTGAAGTTTACAATTTGCAATTCTCATTAAAACAAAAGAAAAACTGCTTCAATATTTGTTAGTTATAATTTTAATTGATTCAAAATTAAAGAATTTTTTTTCAATTTTTCCTTCACCCTTATTGATTCAAGTTAATTATCTTCACTTTTAAAATAGTCAAAAGACTTTAAGTAGTTTCCTCACAAATTCATTTAATATCGTATGCATAATTCTTTCTCTAATTGAAGCAATAAAAAAAGGATTTCGAAAGTAAAATTTAAAGCAATTGTTTTTTAAAGTGATTGAACTAGTTAATCTGTTATTAAAAAAAAATTATAAATCGATGAACATAACCCTCATTTAAAACATTCAAGTTCCTTATTTTTATTTGATAATATTTATTATCTAAATCAGTTTAACTTGAACCCGAAACAAAAGAGTTAAAGAAAAACTTTAAAACTCATAATTCAATTGTATGAACAATTTAAAAAAGCTACCTGTTTTTTCTTCCTTCTCCGTTAATTTGTAAGAAACATAGTAAAAACAGTTCCCATAAGGAAATAAAGATTGGGTGTGATTAATCACTCATCAGAATCTTGAATGCCAATAAACCATAGCTCAACTTGCAAAAAAAAAAAAAAAACAAAACAATCGCCTGCATTTTCAATAAGTCGCTTGCGACATCAATTGCACAACAATCATTATAACTACTACACACATAGCCCCCCTTTCTCAAAAAAAAATAAAAAAAAAAAATAAAGTAATCAAACACGCAATTTGCTCTTTGTATCGCCAATCTAAACAACATTTAATTACCGTCTCATAGCAATTGCATATTCACGTCAGAATCACTTTCAACAGTCTCAACTCAACTCAACTCAACTGTTTAACCGACATTTCAAACGAGAGCAACACATAACCTGAACTCCGGACATGTCGTACGTTATGAGCACAGACAAAAAAAGAAAAAAAAGTGAACGTCCTTGCCACAGCCTGAGGCGATATAATTATTCTGTGTTTTTTTATTATTTAACTCGTGAGAACCGCACTTTTCTGAGTCAGCTATTTAGCCGTCTTTGTTACAATTCTCAGGCTGTGCTGTGAGAATCGATGTCCCCGTCATGCCACCGCCGCTTATGCGCTGTCAAATTATAGTACGACACGAATATTAATTAGAGTAACCATAGGTACTCATTTCATTCATTCAATTCAGCACCTACCTACATCACTGTTGGTAGGTGTGCCATGCCATGTGGTAACCATCGCATCAAGGCCCTACTTTCAATTAACCCAAACACCTTTGATTTTTTTTTTTTTTATTTGCAGTCACACCCCAAATACTCTTACAACTATGGAGTGTCTGATTCCCACACCGGAGATGTTAAGTCCCAGCACGAAGTCCGTGATGGAGATGTAGTGAAGGGACAATACTCCTTGGTTGAACCCGATGGTTCAGTGCGCACCGTTGACTACACCGCCGATGATCACAATGGTTTCAACGCAGTCGTCACCAAGAGTGGACCAAGTGTACATGCCGCTCCAGCTCCAATCATCGCTCATGCCGCCCCAGCTGTCTACCATGCCGCCGCACCCATTGTTGCTGCTCCAGCTCACTATGGTGGCTCAGTAGCCCACCATGTTCCAAATGCCTACGGACACTCCGCCTATGGTGGTCATGGACCTGTTGCCCATTACTAAATTTAGTTCCAAGGGAAAGCAGCTATGACTCGTGGATGGATGAAAGGACCAGAAACAAGAAAAAACCCGACTCTTCAAAGACTCTCTCTTATACTCAATCTCTCTTAGTCAATGCTCTTTGTCTTCTATATCATTATGATTAATAATGTGTAAGCTTTAATGTCGATATACTCTCTGAACTGTATACTCTTGTAAATAGCTTTAGATCTCTTGCCCCAATTCTTCATAATCCTTCTTGAATAATTCTATACTTGTCGGTTCGGAATTTGACCCACCATCAGCCACTATTCGCCTCTCCAAAACCTCTCTCATTGCTCTCTCTCATATCAACCGCATAGAAAAAATATATTATATAACGACCCTCATTGCCAATGTTAACGAATTTTGTGTTTGATCCCTAAATATATTTAATTATTATTTTATTTTTTTATATTTATGAGTTTTATATTTTAATTTTTTTTGTGTATAAAAAAATATATAGCGAATAATAATTATATTGATGAAAAAAAAAACTAAACTGATTTTTTATTTTTTGCACCAATTATAGTGATTTGTGATTGGTCATAATATGCTTTGGCATTTATTCGATTGGAAGTTTATTAATTATTTGCTGTTATTTGACGTAATGGTGTTTGACATTTTATGTTTACAGTTTATTATCAAACTTAACTGTTATTGCAAAAAATTTCTAATAGTTTGTGAAATGGATTTATGAAGCGGATGCAGCTAATTAGTAACCATTTTGTCATAGTTAACAAGTATAATCTGTTTTTTTTTTTTTATATTTTTTTTGTAATTAATCATTCTTATGGAAATGTTTTATGGATTATTGTTTTTTTATTCTGTTCAAACTGTAGGAGTGTGAGAAATGGGAATACAAAAATGTGCGTATTTGGAAAGTATTGAATATTCAATGAGTTTTGTGTGATTTTCATCGAAAGTCTCAATGGGATTTAATTAAAATATTTGAAATAATAATTCAAAGAAATATAATTTATTCAAGATTTTATTAATTTTTGTTGTTTATTTAATAGTAAAAGATTAGTGGGAATAATTGAAATTGTCAAATATCGAGATTATCATTTGTTGATAGAAATAAATCAATTTATTCATCGAGGTTATATTAATAAATATTTTACTGGAAAACATTTAACAAAAAATGGCGAAATAAAAAAAAAAAAAACACTGAAAATGTAAGTCATTATTGAGGCCTTATTGAATTCAGTACTCGAGATGACACCAAAGAAATAAGAGAGGACACATTTTTTCCAAATATTTTAGAGCAGCTTATAAAAAGATATTTTAAAAAGCTCGTTATTGTTTAACAAAACTATAATTGTTTGCGGGATCTCAAGTTGCGCCCAAACAAGATTTGAGTGATTTCATTCTAACTTAAATAGTTTTTGATTGACCAATACCCTAACAATGGAATGCAAGACTTTCATATTAATTGCTTATGAAAAGTTAATATCTGTATAAAAATACCAGTGAAATTTTGGAATCATTCACACCTAAAGTTTGCTGTGCACTCTCGGTCTATTGGTATTTAAATATATTTACAAATAATTTAGAAAAGTAATTCACCGGTTTTTGAAGAAATGAGTTCAAAAACAACAGCACTTTTTTAAAATAGTTGTGCTATTCAATACTAATAAAACTACCTCAAGAGCTTCCGTGCTTAAAAAAGTGAGTAATTATTTATAAAAAAAAGGTCTGCAAAGTGCAAAGGTACACATAAGTCAAAATCCTTAGTCATTTATAAGAAAAAAGCTTCCCATTAAAGGTTATAATTATTTATGTATTTTTATTTAATTAATTTTGTCAGCTTTTGAGAAAGCTTTTTTTCAGAAAGTTTAATTACAAAATGTAGGCGTGTCATTGAGTAGATTTTACTCGAACCACTTTCTTTTGTCTATTTCGCTCTAAATAAGAACAGTTTCTAAAAATATCGGTGAAATCTGTTCAGTAGAATTCGAGGGTATATATCGCACCCTTAGAATGATAGTGACCAAACTAAAAAATTCGGTATCTTTTTTACCACCTGGTTTTAGAGTTCATTTTGCTTTTTAAGCTCATTTTTTTGAAAAATAAAAATTTACGAAAATTTTGAGTTAGGTCACTTTCATTCTAAGGGTGCGATATATTCCATACAGAAACAAAGTACGCATATTTTAATATTCTGCCGGAAAACTTCAAAATTTTTATTCTACGTGTACTATAAAAATATAATATATTGTATTGGTTTTGAGTTTTAAGCGCAAAAAATTTCTTTTATTTTTATTTTGTATGGTTAATAAAATAAGACTAAGTTCCTACCAGTAAATATTTGTAAAATTATAAACTCGGTTAAGCTATTTGGAAGTTATAAGGTTGTAACCCTCAAAAAAGACCATTGAGGCAAGCAAACTGAACTTCTAATTGAAATAGGATACAAATTAAAAAAAAAAAAAAAAACGAGGATTGAAATTACATTAGAAATTGTTTGGAGCTAATTTAGAGAGTGTCCATTATTTTGTTTGTTCAGTGAACTCTCTCATAACCGGTTACTGATGGTATCCAGAAATTTGTCCGGTTATAAGAGGTGCCCGCTTATGAGAAAACGAAAAATATTAAATTGAAAACCTTTTAAAAAAGATATAAGCATATTCATATTCTAGAATTTTCCTATTCTAATCCGAGTGCCTTCTCGTTGTAAAAATTGGAAAGCACTTTGAAAACAGAATATAGTTTGCGAGATACAACGAAATTTCACCTATGAATGAATTTCTGTCCAAGAAAAATGTTTGTGATTTTTTTCTTGTGAGGATTACACCACTATAAACTTCATATTCCTACAAGTTATTAATTTACTATCCAAAAATACCGAAATGGACCTTATAAAAATTGAAAAATAGTACTCCACATGCACTTTGTCCGCTTATGAGAGATCCAAACTCTATTGCGGTTATTAAATTTGGTGTCCGCGTCCGGTTATTAGAGAGTCCGCTTATGGGAGAGTTATTACTATGAAAAATCTTGAATTTAATTCTGTTCTTTGAAATTTGTCCGGTTATGAGAGGTGTCCGCTTATGGGAGGTGTCCGTTTGCGGAGAGTACACTGTATTTCTTAAAACCATCCCATTGTACATATTTATTTATGTAGTTATTGTAAACAGTAGGTAAATTTAATAAATTTTAATGTCTATTTTAATAATAAATCTTATTAAAATCTTGTATTAGGTATTTAAATGGCCATTCAGAATGAAGATTTAAATTCTATTTTTCCGTTTTAACTTAAATCCAACTATAATAAATTATTTATTTCTCATTTAACGTGTAGCGTATATTTTCTGCCGTTTAAAACAATTTTTCAATTGCAAAAAATTGTTTTCTTTGAAGAAATAAAAATAAAAAAATGTAAAGAAAGTTTGCAGTACAGGTTAAGTATGTCATGGCGATGATTAAGTTGTATAAAATCAAAACTCTTAACGCAAAATGCTTTGCTGCTGTGTTAATTTTTTCATTAATCTTTTCATATTTTTTATATTTTTTGTAGTGCTTTAATTAATTTTTTTTTTTATTTCGTATTTAACATTAATACATAATAGTGCTTTAAAACTGCTTGTTCATTTCATACACTCTTCCCAAACTTCCTTTATTTAATAGTGAACAAACTAATAAATCTTATTCACTTTTAAGGTTCAGCTGGTTGTTAGCTTGAGTTCAAACAAATATTGTAAAAATGAGCATTATTTATGTATACATTCATCGAAAGATAAAGATGGTCGTAAAATATTTAAGTTTTTTAGCTTAAACCACTTAAAATACGTCTTGGTATAACTGACTATTAGATTTTTTTAAAAATATAATCAAGAAAGACTAAAACCACTCAAGATTCAATTATATCATTCCTTTATATAGTTCACCAAAATAGAATATTTTTTTATCCAAATGTTTAGTTTTATTGTTTAAGTTAAAAAAAATAATGAAAAAGCGAAGAAGAAAAGAAAGATGGCACATAGACTATATTATTTATTTAAAATTTTAACAGCTCATAAGTCTTGCTTGCTGGTTTGAAATAACTGCCGAAATATATACTACAAGTTCTTGAGCTGCAAAATATGTTTGTTGTCTACGAATTATCTTTGCATACCAATAGGTAAAATGAGGGGCAATCATTAGAAAAGCTTTTGAAATTTATTAAAGCCTAGTTTGCTAGGCTGGTTGGTCTCTCAAGCACAGACAAGAGAAATATTTCTTTTTTCTGTGACTTAAGTCAAGGGATTAACCAACGTATTTTGTTACAAAATTATGATACTTGCTAGAGCTTTTTTATTTAAATTATGTTAGCATATAAAACAATTTGATGGCATCTTCTTTAAATTTGGGAGTGCAAGATTATTTTTTTTTGTTATATGGTACTTGACTTAAGTTAACTCCTATTGTTAATTTAATTTTAATAATAAAATAAAATTTTATTATATCCTGATCAATAATTTTAAAGATGTGTTTATATATATTTTTCTCTCAACGTTTGTTAAGGAGGATATATACATATTTACGTTGTTTTTTTGTAGAAGAAGAAATTGAAGAAAAATAAAATACAAATCCTATTAAAAATGTTTGTAAACATAAATCCTATTATAGTTTGACTGTATTTTCCTGTTCATCTGTTTTTGATTGTTTGACTTTAAACTGATAACAGCTTTGAATATAAAAAGAAAAACATAGTAACTATCTTATAGGTAATGAAAAATTTGAAAAAATAAATCATTTAAAAAAATTTTTGGCAGTTTTTTTTCTTCAAAATTGTGTGTTTGAAAATTAATTATTTAAAAAATATTCACTTAAACACCTTGAGTTAAAAAAAAATCAATGAGTGCAGACTCTCTAGATACAGCTAAATATGTGAGTACATATATTGATTTTATAGATTTTTTTTTATTTAAGATCGATTTTTTAGAAAATTGCATCTGCCACCTAAACGGTTTATGATTTTTATTTCCATTGACCCAAACTACTTAATCTAAGTTTTGATGAATCTTTCAAAAATCTCTGATGTGCGAAAAAAGACAAGATCAACCTGGCATTTTTTTTTTGTGATTTAATTTCTGTATTAACAATTTTGATTTACTATTTCTATTTTTCCAGGACATATTATATGTTTATTTATGTGCATTAGGAATTGTTATTTGCGAAAATCCAAAAATTAAATATTGTATTCCTCGTTAACTAATATATTGATTTCTTTTTTTTTTGGGACATTGTCTCACATACATTTAAAAAAATTTTACATATATTTTATCTCAAAGTATCTGGAAAAAAAAGTAAAAAAAGAGCAAAGGGCTTAATTTTATTATCCCAATACCTAAATCTTATATACCAACATGGCAACACCTTATACCAAATTCTTATTCTTAATTAAGTTGAGGAATTTAGACGATTATAAATAAAAACAAAATATTGTTTTTTTTAAACCCCTTGCACCGAAAAAAATCAATAAAGTCAAAGACCTTATTATAACAGCCTTTTTGTCAATTTCTTTTCTATTAATATAACAAAATTTTCAAATAAATGAGTCGTTGATTCCTTGATTTGTATATTTTTTCATTTGTTATATATTTTATAGAAAAATCTTTCGATAAAAATAAAAGCGAACCTTTTGCGACCTTTTGTTTAGAAAATACTTTTTTGGTCCTTACTCCGATAAAACCCCTTTTATATTCAATATACTTTCTAAGCAAGTTTATTTTGTTTTTTTTAATTTAATTTTATTTTTTGTTTTGTTTTTTATTTATTTTATTTTATTTTATTTGAGAGTGAAATTTCTTATTCAACATTAAATTATTAATTTCATAAGTTGTGAAATTATCAGAAAAAATAAAGAAATGATTATAATAAATACATTACTACTTAATTTTTAAATTCTTAATTATTTTATAAAATATTTATTTTTTATTTAGGTATTTGCTTTTGGTTAATTTTTCAAGATATGTAAATAATCTTCAAAAATTCTTTGTTCGATGGTTATTTTTTTAAAAAATTCTTTCGATCTTGCATCATCAAAAAATATATCAAATAAAAGTTCACGATATGCGGTTTGTGCTGATTCAAAGATATACCTAAGTTTTCTTAATCCCAAAGTCCAAGATCAAATTCCGCCTCAAAACAATCAGCCTCTACTCCATGATGATATAGCTTACCATAGCGCTAAGTCGCGCGCCTTTTGTCTCAGTTCTCATAGATTTATTATTTTTGCGCGACATAAATTGTGGCAATTGTGGTTTTGCAAACATTGAACTGATTCTTTTTCTGTGTTTTAAGTTCATGCTGCCTTAGTGGCAATAAAGCAAATTGTTTCTACTTTTTTTTTTTGCACTGTAATTAAGTTAATTAGCCCTACAATTAAATTTTTCCAATTAGTCTGAGGTGCAAAATGAGTTCAATCAAACATTAATAAATTTGCTTAAGATAAACTAATTAATGTTTAGAACACTGTGAGATAAAAATATATCAGCAAAATATGAAGGTGTACGAAAATTAAATGAAAAAATGGGAAGCATGGTTTTGACTGATTTGAGGCTACAAACAAATTTTTAAGAAAAAAAGAATATTTAAAAAAAAAAACATAAAAAACCTTTTCAACGTTTGTAGGCTTTTATTTTTTAGAAATACTTAATCTCAATCAAATATCGTCTTCAATTTACTCGTTTTTTTACAAATGCATTAATACATACTCTTCGTGATTCCCTATATCGCAAGATAAGACCCTTTTGACAGTCTTGCTCATTGTTGCTCTTACAATTGATGGAGTAATAAGCTATTAACTGAGAAATTAAGATATCGCCGTGAAGCAATCGTGTTGCCATCTTCTCCCTAATGTCATGTTAAGCTCTGTGCAAATTATGAGAAATATCTTTTTCAAATAATGTAGGTACATCTTCTGGATCACTATAATTTTTATGGTCTTACAACTCAAATATGGAGTCATCATTCATGCAGTTGTATAGGCAACCTAGTCTCATCACACATTGTAAAGGTATCTTAATAGGTTACTAGATGGAGCATTGTTTTTTTTTTTGCTGCGGTAAAATTGTGAAAAACTGAAAAACACAAGTTTTTCTCCTACAATAAAAATTGTTTGGTTCAATATATATGAATCAGGCAGAAGACAAATATATTTACGTAATTCAAAGGGATTGAACGGTTTTTTTTTATTTTACTTTAAAGCATCACATATAAATTTCCTCAATTTGACGTCATTTTTAGTTTGATCATTACACATTAAGTGCTGTGCTGGCGCTGCTAATCAAAGACAATGAATGAATTGCTTATACCATTAAACTATCAGATAAATTTAACAAAAAACCAACAATTAAGATAGCAAAATTGAGTAAATTATAACAACCGCAACCATATAGCCAGGCATAATAAACGTGAACTGAATTAGACTTTGAATAATTTTATACAATTAGTTTTGATTTGATATAATTATTATAAAACAAAAAAAACATTGCTAAAAAACATAGTAGAAGTAGAACTAAGAACAGTTTAATCTTCCGGATCACACAGTGAGTAATGGCGTCCTTCAAGTGTGTCTGTCTATTTTTATTGTTTTAAAGAGACATCATATGTCAGATATTTAAGAGATAAATTTTTGAATGGAGTTAATTTACATTTTAACGTTTTTTTTTATTTTTTGTCAAATTTTTCATTCAAGCCTAGAATAATAAATTTATGGAAATTTTTGTTTGATTTTGTTTAATGGTTTATTTATAGAGGGAGAAAAAGGAACTGAACCGTGGAATGAGTTTAGTTTAGTTTTAAATTATGAATAACAAAAATCAAAATGAATCCATATTTTTGTTTTAAATTAAAAATAGCCATGGGGAAGATTTTAGACACACCTGTTTAGGAACTCCTTTAGAGGTCCGGAAGTATTTAGTGATTAATGAGGTAGGTAACCAAAAATATGCCCTTAAAATTAATTTTAAGCACTTTCAACTTACCCTAGTAAGATGACCTCAAAATATGTTCAGTAAATTTGAAATATGCCAACACAATTATCGTTTCATTAGGGTGGTCTTTATTTTATACTCCTAGAGGCACCCTATGGGCCTTTAATAAAAGTATTCTCCGAGTTTCAAATTTGTATTTTACCCTTGCCGCCAGAATTTGTAGTGTTTCTTCATCAGAATGCAAGACATTTTCTCAGTCTTTTACTAAAAAAATTCAAAAAAGTTTAATAGTTCATGGAAAATCACTAAACTTTGAACTATTGGTATAACTTACGTAAAATAATGTCAAGCATTTTTATTTTCTTAAAAATAATACAACTTTAAAATTTAATAAAACATGTTTAAATAAAAGCCATGATTTTGGCTTTATTGAAAAAATTATTTTCTACAATAAGTGTTAAACAAAGGGAACGGGTCGTTATTCTGTATTACAAAATTCTGTAAATGGATTGAAAATTCTGTATAATCATAATTTTGCAAATCATTATTCTGTATTTCAAAATTCTGTAAATCCAGAATTATATATATCAAAATTCTGTAAATCTAGAATTCTGTTTACCAAAACTCTGTAAATACAAAATTCTGGAAAAATATAAGTACTGTATATTCTGAACTCCAAAATTCTGAATTTCAAAAATTCTGTAAATTATAAAAGAAAAATTGTTTTGATAATAAAAAAAAGTGCGCACTTTTTTTCATTATCAAAACAATTTTTCTTTTATAATTTACAGAATTTTTGAAATTCAGAATTTTGGAATACAGAATTTTGAAATACAGAATAATGGTTTTACAGAATTTTGAAAAACTGAATTTTAGATATTCAGAATTTTGAAATACAGAATTTTAGATTTACAGAATTTTAAATTTCAGAATTTTGAATTCTATTCTTCTAAAGGAGTTTTGAAATAAGGAATTTAAATTATTTAAAATCAATTTTAATTTGAAAAATTTATCAGTCAAAGTTAAATTTCGAACATATTTTATTTTTAATACTCATACTTGATTTTTGGTACATAATTTTATCTTCTCTAAATTGAAATTCCTTGATTTTTATTAAAGATATTTTTCACCCGAAAATATCCTCTCTTCCTCGACAATTTGTTTGAATAAGACAAAACTTAACATAAATTACCTAAACAAATAATTAGATAATAAAAGAAACTTATACTTTCTTTAAATTACTTTATTGTAGAATTCATTTTTATGATTTTGAATTTTTTAAATTTAAGAATTAATGAACCTCTGAAGGTCGACATGCAAGAGTATCAACAACGGAATAAGTGCAACATTTGAACCCCTTCTCAAAACACAAATAAATGAATGACAAAAATTTGAATCAAAAAGTAATTCAAGTAGATTTTGCGGTGAGCTGAATTCAACACAGAAGTGGGAGCTTCATATTTATCACTACTGTCTAAGAAACAAAAAAAAAAATATCAAACACCAAAAGATATGAGAAAAGTGATATACATGTCCCCAGCCACAATGTCTAGTTACAAGAACTTAATTAGACCAACTGATCATAATTCACTGTTGACCTTGTCTTAGTTTGAATTCGGAAATATTTTATTTTGGGTTTTTCTAATTATGTTTTATTTACAAACTTTGTTTAACCTTAAGCTTTAAAAAGAATTGACCGTAAATATACCAAAACAACTTATTCTTAGGATAAACTTGAACAATAAATTGCAGATGTTGATAGAAGTGCTAAGACATTTTAGAATGTTTTCCATTAATAGTAATTATCTTCATCATTTATAAATGTGGTTATAATCTTCTTTACATGAAAGCAGTCTGTAAATTTAATAAGTGGTATGCAAGACACGGCATCAGCTTGGACTTCAAGCATGACATAATGGGGCTTCTAAGTTGAAACAACTTTTTGACAATTCAACAAATGTTCGCTTGTATATACTTTCGACTTTCCTACTGTAACACGGTCATAAACAGCTTGTCAATTGGCAGCCTAACACTCGGTTACATGACGATCTATTGTAGGCGCATCTATAGGCGTGTCTTGCATGGTGTTACCAACTGGACAACATCCAACTAGTATCCGATATACTTCCGAGTTGAGCTTCCAAGTGATGTTTCGATATCGGTTTCTTTGGTCTGTGTGAATGTCCAATTCCCATTGCCATCGCCATCGCCAATGCCGCCGCCATCCACCGACACAGAAGAAAGTGACATATTCATTACACCTGTCATCAAATCAGTTGTTTTGGTATATAGCTGAGATGTTAATGAAGATAGCAGTTATTGACCGAAGCCAATGCCGCTCAGTTTATATACAATTACATTTCTGGTTCACTGAATTGGGTCATTGAGGGTCTTCAAATCAAAACATATAACATTGGTCAAATTAAAGTCTTATGGATATACTCAAAACACCATCATGCATCAGAAATTATGAAGGCTGAACTCCTTAGTCTCGCGAGAGAGGCTGTGAAATTTATTACCAATTTATCACATACCAGCGTCAGCGTCACGCACCACATGGGAAATAATGGTAACTCTATGTGTTGTACAAAAGACCCTCAAAATGAAGGATTTTCCATCATCAGCCAAATTGCTTGTACATGCAAAACTTATGACAAATTTCCATGCAAATATACTTGTTGTTTTTTTTTTTTATTATTTTTTTGCAGAAACAGAAAAACACCCAACCTACAACCTGGAGGAGGAAGTAATGGCACCAATTGTGGTATGCAAAATAGGCGAAAAAATAAACATTTCGTCACGTCCATCTGAATATATAATAAAAGACAATGGCTGGAAAAATATGTTTTGCTGTCGTCATCATCATAATATATAGAGACGAAGCACTGTAACAGTTTCCGAAAGATTAACAACCTGCTAAGGCGGAGCGGCGCGGTGGCAAGTCGTGGCATGTAAACGCCCCAAGCACCCAGTGGGAGCTATATAATTGCTACCACTGATGCAGATAAATTGGCAAAATCAGCAAGCCTAGATTTTTACTAAAGTAGCTGATGATCTTTTGGGATTTCACAGATTTCCATTTTGATATATTTTTTTTTATGAAAAGCAGTCTTTTTGTTTTGGTTGCCTGCCTTTTGTTAAATATGAAGATTGAGTAAGGGTGCAAATGTTATGGTCATTTAAATCAAGATATCTTTTATTATTCAAATTAAGTGATGCAGCTTACCACAACAAAACCCAATAGCTCGATTAATGTGAATATTTAATCGAGTATTACAATACCTGTTTTACATTTAACCAGTTGTAGAGCGTTTCGCATTGCAAATATTACTATTTGATTTAAGTCAAAATTGATAATTTATCACTAAATATAGAAAAATATTTGTTTATCTCTTTTTTACATTCATACTTATACAATTTTTTTCAGTAATTTTTGTATGGCTATGTTTGAGCGTGTGCATCATTTATTTTACTGTTTATTATTTAAATGACCTTATAACAGCATAAATCAATATCTTTTGTATAGATCATAGTAGAATGAATCAATTAAAACTGGAAAGATTATTTTTTACAATTTGTATGTGGAATTAATGCTCGAAGTTCATCTTAAGGTAATAAAGGGCCAATAACACAACTATACAACTCTACATATCAAATTTTAGTTGTAGAATTGTTTTGTTTGTCTAAATATCTATAAATTTTCTTCTCCTTGTAGAAACAAACAGGCCGAATTGTCACTTTTTGGAATAAACTACATTTTTTACATTTTCTTCGTAGTTTCTGTACTTAAACATAGTTAAATATAGTTCATGAAATAAATTGTAACAAACATATTTTAAAATTTCAAATGATTTGTCAGCTGTCACTTTAAAGTTTGAATTATGTCATTTTTGTTTTTCAAAACCTAGTAGATATTTTAGCATCTGGGTTTTAATGTTTGATTATAAATTAATAAGAGAATTAAATATTTAAAACAAAAATAGTACTTAGTAGCGTCAAATAAAAAAAAAATATTAGTATTAAAATAAAAAGTAACTTTTTTTCAAAATTGAACCTCCCACTTAAGCGGGGAGATACCCCCTCTTATACTATTTTTGTCTACTTTTGATTTTATGCGTTTTCTGCCAAACACCAATTATTTGTTATTATACTGTTTATTGTACTATTTTTAGTTATTAAGTTATTATTCTACATTTTTAAAAAGCTGTATTTTTAACTAAAAAAAAAACGTTTGGTTCTACAGAGGAAAACTATTCCTTTAGCGTTTAAATAGGCAATAACTGAAAAAGCGCTAGGTCGAAAAATTGCTTATTAATTAGGCCAATATCATAAGCGACTCAGCAAAAAATTAGAACTACCGATCTGATGCAAGGTCTCCCTCTTATGAGACGACAAAGTTACTCAACTATTTTTAATTCAAAACATTTTCGGGAGTTGTTTTAGCAATTAAGAATGATTTTCATTTGTTTAAAATTTTGTTTAATTTATTATAAAGCCTGTTTTTTTAATTATAAGCCTATCGAACCGTAAGAGTAAATCCAATCGTGCATTTTATTTTTAAGAAACAATTATAAAATATAGAAATAAAAACTACACAAGTCAAAAAATTATGTTCAGCTGTCTCTATTCCAAAAAATTTATTATTAAATTTAACTTCACATTTTTATTTTATCAAAATGTTTAAAAACAAATTAAAAATAAGTCAAGTAAACTTTGGAAAGTTCTTTGACCCTATGAAAATAACTCACAAGGTAATTTATATTTTCTCAATATACCTGCCCTCTATTAATAGATAGATATCGATGATAATTAAATCATTAACCACCAAACAATCAGATCACTGCAGACAACACGGCAACCGCAACCTTCTTCGTCGTCATTTAATTTAGTTTTCAATTTTTTATATGCGTGACAAATAAAAAAATTAAAAAAAAAGAAACAAATAAATCATGACAGCACGTATAAAATAAACAAAATGCTTTAATCACTCGTGTGCTCCAACCCCATTGTATTCTGATTGACCTGAAGCCAATACGTTTTTCCATTTAAAATCATTAACATTTTACAAAAACAAAGGCAAGTTTTTCACTATAACTCGCACGATATTCTGCAGTTCAAAACTCACCCCCACTCACACAATTGCTATATGAATCTCAAAAAGTGTTAAGCTTGTCAAAAAATAAAAACCCTCTTCTCCTTGTCTTCTTCTGTTTGTTTGTTATTCACATACAAAACGAAAAAAAAAACCAACGTGTGGTGTGTGTAGATTTTCTTTCAGTTAGTTAGGGGGCAAATTTGTGTTTTTCTTTTTCTCTTGAGTTCGCCCTAAAGCCACTGGCTCTGAGTATATAACACAAACTTGATCTTAGAATTGGCACAGTATACCGGGCATCTTGCAAGCGATTAAATCAAAGCGTTATATTATAATAACTAATCAAAACCAAAAAGGATTTATAAAATAGAAGATTAAACATATAAATTAAAATGGAAAATTTTTCAACAATTGTCATTTTATGCCTGATGGTGATGTTCACTTCAACAATCCTTGCCCATCCAGGATATGCTGTGGATTATTATGTGAGTTTTGAATAGGTGAAGTGAATAAAGTTGATTGTATTAGATAAAATAAACAACAAAAAACAGACTTTAAAAATGTGCAAATTAATCGCTTTAATTGACATAATATTCAAAATAGAGTTTGAATATCAGCTCTTTTGTTTTATACTATGTAAAGTGTTCATGAATCGTGCAGAATTATAAATAAAACTATTTTTTTTAATATTTTTTTGCTTATGATAACAATTTTGGTTATGATCCTGTTATGATTTGAATATTAAGTGACAAATTTGGTTAATTAAAATTATTTTCTAAAATTTAATTTCTTTATTTTTTTGGTTTTTAAAATCGTCGAAGTATAATCAAACTTCAATTTTTTTGAACAAAATTCAAAAAGTAAAGAAAATATGTGACTAATGTATTTCCAATTTTTAGGATCATCCTAAATATGCTTTCAATTATGGTGTAGCTGATCATACAACTGGCGATGTTAAATCACAACATGAAACCCGTGATGGTGATGTTGTTAAAGGTAAGGTTTTATTTGGTCATTCTAGATTTAAAAGTATTTATATTATAAATATTTATATTTTTTAACACTTATATTTAATAATTTTAATTTTTAAATTAATGTTTTCTTAGGTCAATACTCATTGGTTGAGCCTGATGGTTCAATTCGTACAGTTGACTATACAGCTGATCCAATAAACGGTTTCAATGCTGTTGTATCTAAATCAGGACCTTCAGTTCATGCACATTCTGTTATTGCTAAGCCTGTGATACACAAGACAATTACACCTATTGTTAAACATGTCCAACAACCAATTGTGCTTGCCTCACCAGCGCCTTATGGTAAGTTAATATTTTACTTATTAATGTAGACTTTTTGCCGTTTTCTATCATTTATATATAAAATTGGGGATTTTCAGTTTTGACAAAAAAAATAATTTTTAGTTAAATTTATTTAAAGGGGCTTTAGCTTGATTTTCCAGTAGTAGTATATGCAAAAAAATAATTCTTCAAAATTGCTTTTTTTATTTTTTTTTTTCAAGATTGTTCTTAAAATTATAAAAATTCTTTAACTCTAAGTTCAAATATATAAAGGTCGATATTTATACAAAAGTGTTTTTTTTTGTATTTATTATTAACAACAGTAAAAGTGAGGAAAAATATCGAAGAAGCACTTGCTCAAAACTCCACTTTTCGGAGCATCTACTCCAGTTGATATGAATTCAATTCTTGATTATTTCATTTTTACAAGAAAGTTCTCAGTTTTTTTTTTATTTCAGCTGAAGAAGCAGTAGTTTGTACAATTTCGATTCCCAGTATAACGGAGTTGAAATTTAGTTTTATAAATTTGTTGTATTAAGAGTTTTAAAGAGTTTTGCTCTCATATGAACTTTAATATGTTTTTCATAATTTTTTCTTCATGCTTACATGTATTTTTCTAATAAATTTTGATATTTGGCCAAGTCTGAGCACTCACAGATTTTCATCAGTAACTCTGAAAAAGCAATAGAATTCAATAAGCATATTCATAGAAATAAAATTTTATAAATCTCAGTTACACGAAAAGGATTCCATTTTTAAGTTTTGCTGTAAAAAACAAAATTTTTGGCTTCACTTGTTCATTTTATGACAGAGTGAAATCTTTGAGATCTCACCTTAGAAACTTGCCTTGTACACCTGAGACAAGAAAAATGAGGAATTTTTGTGTCTATATTTACGACGTTATGGTGTCTATATTCTTTGACGTTATGGTTTCTTCGTTGAAATGTAGACAGTTAAAGTCGACTCATATAAAATTTGCCGCAAACAGATACAGGGCTGCCAACTTCTTAGTTTTACATTTTTGGAAAATTATCTGCCCTCAATGGAGCTAGCTACAGAAAGTTTTACTTCAGGCAATAAATGTTTAAAGCTTCAAATTTTTTTATATCGCTTCAAAACATACATAACATAATTTTTTGTTAGCACGTCCTACAAAAATACATGTGCGTTCATATGTCTTACAAAAGGTTCAATTATGTATGCTCGCTCATGGTATTGAAGAACAATAAAATCAAAAATGTATGTAATTTGTTACAACTTTGTATATAATCTTAAATCCTAGTTTTATTTTTGTCAATCAAATTTTTGACAAATTAGACTTCGGACTTCTTCCTTTCTTCTTTCACATGTGCTTAAACTTTTCCACATCGATTTTCCATTATTAAAATTATTTTAATATTTATAAAATACATATACAAATACATACAAAACTGACGATGACCTATGATCATCAACTTTTTTTAAATTATAAGAAAATTACAAAAAAAGGAACATTTGGTGATATGACTAAATTGAATAGCGTATAATATATTCTATTTATTTAATTAAGAAAGAAGTAATAAAAGTTATTCCAGTTTCTTTATAGATATCTTTTTGAAACGTTAAAACTAATTTCAAAATCTCGAATTCCTATTACTTTATGAAGTGCTTTTAATTTTTCTACTCCCTATAATGCTTCACGTAGTTCTCTGAAAACACCATTCCTTTGCTATCAAAGTAGAAAATTGTTGTCTGTTTGCATATAATTTCTAAATTAGTTAAAAATACAAATCTTCTACAAAAAAAACTCAGTGTTCAGTTTTTTAAATTGTATTTTTCTTTTTGGCTAGGAATTGATACTTATCGAATGGTGAAGCTATTCCGCCGACATGCAAACTACTACAACAATCAGCACTTGAAATATCGATCGGAATAAAAACAAAAATTAGTCCATACCTACTCATGGCTCTTATATAATTCAATCTATCCTACCGTGATAATTTATTAAAACAAAAAAAAGTATTATATACCTAGAATTTAAAACAAAACTCTCATATTTATTTAAAGTTTAGTCAACAAAATAAATGTCAATAAAGTGGTTTTAATAGAAAAACATAATAAATAATTTTTTTCTTCTTTAAATTTCCTTCTTATTATCTAAGAAATTTTACAAAGAGAAATCATCTCTTAAGGAGCTCTCTAGAAATGGACAGAAAAAAAACAAGCCAATGTCTTCCGTGACACTAATTTTTGCAACTTCAGTGGCACAGTCCACAACTTCAATCATCTTAGCTCAGTACCTTCCACAGAAAGATGATGCTAATACCATCATTGCGTGAGACTATACACTACGACGCAATTAATATTCAATCCGTAGTGCATATCTATATGTATTATGGTTGATTTTGCCTTGCAATATTATGCAACCACAGAGATTCACTTTCATTTACTATACAGCGCTGAATTTATGAATGAATAGTGAAAAAGACGTATTCTTTTCACATCACTGAAAGTAAAACTACTTTGCTACACAAAAACAAAAAGTGATAAATATCTACGACATGAAGTGTGATCCAATTTTTCTTTGTTTTTTGATACACATTAATGGATTTTGATGAGCATCTTTTTACAACACAATTTTACTAAATTAGAGTCCATCACCTTTCCCAACAATTCCACAGATAATTTTGATGTAATGTAATGGATTTTATGGTTTTTTTATCTTCAGTTTATTTATGGTTTACTTAACCACAAGTGTGTCTATAATAAGCTATTGATCATATTTTATGTGGTTTGTTGTGGGGTTGATGATCCTCAATTGAGTAGCTAGGTATATCTTTTACGGATATAGTTTTAAAACCAAAACTATCAATTTAAAGGAAGAAACGGTTTTATCGAGAGTTCATGAGTTTGAGGTTAGTAAATTTACATCGAAATTTGTTAGATTTATTTCGAAATAACATAGATATAGATATTAGAAATATCATTTTGGGGACATAAGCTTGATTTACTAATATTATAAATGTACAAATAGATGTTTGGCTTTTTATCCCTGAACTGAATTTGACAAAATTTAGCATAAAATCAATTGTATTGTAGAAGAAGACAACAAATACTTTGTATAGTGAAGGAAGGTTATTAAGGGTAACAAATTGTTTGAATAAAAAATGTCACAAAATTTGTTATTTTAATTTAATAAAATTGTATATGTACCTCTCAAAAATATGAAGAGGAATTTAATTTTAGTCTGCGAAACTATAAATTAAGAATAATATTTTCAGCACTGCCCATCCTGTATGATAAAAGTCTATGTGCTGAAACTGAAGAAACTAAATTCGGAACATAATTTTTTGAGTTTTATATCAGCGAATTGCTCTAAGCCCTCTTTACTTCAAAACAACCTAAATACTCATTAAAAAAATGTTCTGTTTTTTTTTATTAAAAAGATCCATTAAGCTCTATTTTCTGAAAAATGTAAGTTAATCACTTCACTTTTGTGAGAGAAGGACAGTGCTTACAATGTATTTACTACGCGGACTCAGTTTGACGTCTGAGTGTTTTATGTTTATTTTTAAATCAAAATTCTCTCTGATTTTCCTTATTTATTTCAGGTAGTTCCTACATAAATAAAAACTTAAAAGAAAATTGAGGCAATTTTTCAAAATTAACATGGAAAATCTTTAAATCTCTATAGATAAATTAATAATTTTCAAACACTCAATTGTGTTTTTAAGTTATGTAAAATAATATCTTTTATTTATTTGTAAAGTAAACAAAAATTAAAAAAAAAAAAAAAAAAAAATTATCAACATTCTTAAAGCTTAAGTGGCTACTCGTCACGTCACTAAATCCCTCCCATAATCTTCAATAATACAAAATATTATTAAATAATAAAAACACAACAAATTAGAGTCTTTTCAATTTCCTACAACAACCCACTCGTGGAAAATCTTAAATGAATCTGTATTCACATGTTTTTTTTTTTTATTTTCCTAAGTTATAAGATACCTACTAAGTTTGTTGTTAATTTTATATATTATTTTCCCATTGGTGGGAGTTTAGTTCAGTCGCACTTTGCTTTGCGGTTCCTCAATGTCGAAATAATTATTAACTCTTTTGAAGACAATGAGCTATTTTTTTCATTTTTTTTTTTTTTTTTTTTACTGAAAACCAAGCAAACTGAATCCAATTGACCTGATTTTTTTTATGTTTGCTTTTGAAATTCCGTGTAACATTGTTGTTTTTAAGATGATTGTATTGTCGTTGTTGTGATTCTTTTTTTTATTTTTATTGCATTTATACTCTGTGTGAACTGCATTAGATGACAATCGAGTTTGCACTCAACTCTTTTGTTTAGATTTTGATCTCTTGATATTGTATGCACTTGTTTGAATCGCTCACTATACTTATTTCGATGAAGTAGATAGATAAACGTTTAATAGTCATAAATAACAACAACAATTCTTGGTCTTTTGCAAAGATTGCAATTTAAATGTTTTATTTTGCATTTGATTGATGTACAGCTGATTAATGTGGTTCACTTTTGTGAGAAAAGGTTAAAACAATTTATGTTAATGAAATGTTTTTTTTTTTTAATTTTTATTTGCAGTTGTGTCAAAGTCTCATTACACACCACAACAACCTATTCATTACGATTATGATAATTATGCTGATGGACAATATTACGATGATGGATATAATGGACATTATGAAAGTCAATATGGACACTATGATCATTACTAAATACGAAGTGATATATTTAAGGAAACAAAAAATCAATGATCTTATGCTTAAAATTCAACAAGAACAACACCAACAATAACAACAAAAATAACTTAACCAAATGTGCAAATATTTTTCTTTTTTTTCTTTAATGTTTTATGTTTATAATATGTAAAATATTTGTATTTGTAAATAGTTTTTTTTTATGCTTTTTATATCAACTCAATTTATATCTATAATTTCACACGTCTCTCTATTTTATTTTATCTAGAATTTAAGTTCTGTCCAATCCTTTTGTGTTCGATTTTTTTGTAGAGTTTCTCATTGTGACTGACATTAATATGACATATTATTGAAAAGAACATAATAATAATTATTTTTTTTTATTATGAAAAAAAAAAAATCATAAATTATTTTTTTGTTGCGAGCCTATTACAATGATTTTATGCAAGTTACCATGATAATGTTATAGGAAATAAATGAAGAAAGTCAATTAAGTGGATTTGTTGTTTTATTTCTTATTGCACTATTTTATAGGATTATTAAAACAAACAAGTTAATTGAACAAAGATGAAGACATATTTCCAGAAAATGTACAAAAATATGTATTTGTGGAGATTTCAGGTTTACAATTGAATGCCCTATTAGAGTATCGAGATATGCTTCTCTATTATTTTTAAATATCTTCAAAAATTAAAATTAATGATATCTAATAAATTCCAGTAAAGTTGGCCATGAATGGAAAGAAATAATTTTTTTTGACATCGTCATGAACATCTGTAAGTCAAAACGAGGAATTTGGTTTAAAAAATAAATTGCACTAAATTATTATGATTTTTTAAGTGCTAAATTGTCTACCTTCGTAAATAAAAATCCGTTTTATTGATTTGTGAGGAATTTTAAATTTTTGTGTTTATAAGATTTTTGAGAAAGACAAATTATCAGAAATTAGTTTTTAATAGTTTTTTTATTTTATCATTTTACATAATGGGTAGACTAAAAGTGAAAAAAACGGCTTTAGTGAAACAGAAGAATAACTTTGAAATTTCTACTTTTGACATACCAGTTTTTTTTTATCTATGGTTTACTTAAAGTGCTTAAATAATCTCATTTTATTTTATTATTTTTGAATGATAGTTAGCGACCCAGCTCAATTTCAGTAAACCAAAAAACTATTGCGAAGAATTTCAGGATTTATTTTAATATTTTATTTTAAAAAATTGGTAGCTTATGGCGAATCAGCCCAGGGATTAATAATTATCAACCATTCACGTGTGTATGTTATTAGGAGGCAGGAAAGGAATGGACCTCAAATTTTCCGCCGAATCCTAATGACTATAGTGAGAGACACTTATTAATGGCAGGAGCTACTCTTGGAGGATTTGTAACTTCCTCGGAAGGGGTAGTAGCTTTGAAAAACATTTTGTTGAAATGTGAAAATCACATTTAATAAAATGCAATTAAAATTGCAATTAAATTGTCGACCAGATTTTGAAATATCGAATTATTAAAGAATAATTTTTATATCTTAATCCAAAATTTCTTTTTTTTTTCTTTAATTTGGGTATACAATATGTTATTTAAACTATGCTTAGATGTGTCTGCATAAAATCGTATCTCATTTTAATTGATCTAGCCGATAATGAGAAAGTCGAAAAAAGGTACTATATACTACCACTAAATTTAGAGACAGGTAGATTGTATACTTATTTTTGTTTAGAGATAAAGTATCTTAGGTGTCGATTTTCCGAAAAATCAACCAAATCATCTTCGCAATATTGAGTTTTAGAAAAAGAAATTAAAAAATTGAAGAAATTGTCTGACTTTTTAGCAAATTTTGCACATAAACATTTTATAAAGATCAATTGAACCGTTTTCAAGAAATTCAAAAATAAAAAATATTGTTCTATGGGAAGTAGCTATTATCTTCCCATTTTTCGGATTTTGCATTACCAAAAGGTATCCTATATTAGCTGTGTTTTTTTAAGATGGCAAGGAACTTATGAGTAGATAGAAGATTTAAATAAGTTGATACTACCATCTACATAATATACGCTCATACGTGAGTTAATGAGCAGATATTGTTAAGCACCTAAAATCGTAAGAACACATTATATTTTAAGCTTACCCTTTCCATTAACGGATTTTTTTTAAAATCATTTTATTATTTTATAAAAATATTTGAAATCATTTTAGTCGTTAATCATTGGGTTTCGCTCTTAAGATTATTCCACTTTTTAAGCTGACTTCACTTAATAAAAAATTCAACAGCAAAAAAGTAAATCATGTCTCTTCTCTGTTTTATGTTTTCGACTTAAATATACTTCAGAATTTTCGTTTTATGAACCAAAATAATAAAAAACAAACAATTGTTTTTTTTTTTCAGTCAATAAACAATTCTTCTTAAGAAGCGAAACGACTTAATGTAGCTAGATAAATGATTATAATCCGGAGCGATTTTCTTTTATTATTTAAATTTTGTTGTCAAATTAATTTCTACATACATACATAAGTATAACTTTATCAAACAAAATTTCAAGGTTAAAAATTTATCAAAAAAAAAAAAAAAAATATTAACCTTGCCGCATGCTTATCAAAAACAAAGCATGAAGACCAAAATTATCTTGAAATTAAAACCTGCACTAGGTCAACATTAATTTTCATATCTATAGACATAATATAAAGTGTCATCATATAATCAGCATATGAAAAGCCACCCAACGCCTCATTATTTTTTATTGTTCCAAATCGGTCACAGTCGTAAACTAATATAGTCAATTAATCTCTTACCTGCTAATAAATTAATTATAAAATTTTAACATTCAAATGCTGCTTTAATTCAAGTGGTTTAAGCTTTTCGCCATATATCTTTAATTATGTACCGCATCTAGCGGAAGAGATTAATTCAATTTTAATTTAAGTTTCCATAGAAATAAAAACCAAACTGTGGGCAACGAAAATTAATTATTAGAAAGACAAACCTCTAAAATGCAAATATCTGGAAAATAAAATCAACAATAGACCTCACTCTAACGTTGAAGTTATAGGATTGACTAAGTCATGGATTCCCAGGGATAGGAGGTAATATGTATGTATCTTTGCAAACGCACTTCACTTCATGAACTGATTCATAGCCAATGTTTGATCATAAGCATACCTCTTCGAGGAGACTGGGTGGATATTAGGGAGACCATCTGTTTTTATTTACAGAACAGGAATCAAAATGTATTATTCTTGATTTAAGAAGGTGGATTAAGAAAATACAATACCAAAAGTTCCTATTAAACAAGACGGTTGTAAAATTGTTCTAAACATTAACCATAACAAATCTCAAGTATTTCAAGTTTTTTATTCATAATTGTTACATTTAGTATACAAAACTCGTTAATTTTGCCATTTTACTAACCAACGCATATATTTTACACCCTAAACAATTCTTGTAAGTTTCCTGTAAGTTAGAGGCAGTAAGTTTCTCTGTCAAAAAAATCAATTTTACTTTTTCTAATTTTTAATTTTATTTATTTGAAATAAAATTTATATGAAATATGGTCACCCTACAAATTGCCACCTCAAACAGATCAGATGCTTCCATCTCCAAGTAGACAACCTACCGCATAGCTATTTTGCCTTGCCATCCACTTGTACGCCTGCTCTTTAACTGAGAGAATTTAAAAGCCTACCTACGCTTGGATAAAAAGAAAAATTTATTGACAAGTGCGTTGTTGTGCTACAGGAAATCACACAGATTCCACCTGAAATGTTGAAATGTGTGCAAATTCACAGTTTTCTTTGAAGAAAAAAAAACATCAATACGATACGACTGAGATTGGTTGCGAGATAACCGTTGATTTTATTCTTCTTAGAGTGAAATTTACGAATAGATATTTCTATTGTGTGTGCATCTGATAAATAAATTAATTCAACCACCCACTTGGGAAAATTGTTTTTGGTTTTAGCAGTGAAAATGGGAATTTATAAAAACAAATCTTCAATGAGAAATTGAATTTTGTAGCAAATTTGAATTAATAATTAAATAGAAACAAACAAATTATTCTATCCAAATTCAAGAACTTGTTCGGACAAAATTATTTACCTATAAATAAATAACTATACATAATTTTTCCATTCTATTTCCAAACGAATGTTATTTATCTCACAAAAGTTATTTATATAATAATGATTTAAACGTTAAAAATGCTAAGGGTACTATAGCAAACTTGTCGGAAAATAGATTTCATGAAACTGGCCGTTCTTTTATACAAATGTTTTACCCCCCCCCCCTATTACGATTAGCGAATCGAACATTCGAAGTGAGATGTTTTCATTAGTGAACTAACAAATACACATTCGACATACCACGGTTGGCGAACTTTACTATTCGAGTTCGAAATTCAGTGCTACCATACAAAACAAAAAATTCAGAAATAAATCAAATGTATTAGGACAAGGACAACATAGTGTAGACTCTAAGTCGATACTAATTAATACGAAAAAAATAAAGTGAAATAGCAATTATAATATTTACAGAGAAATAGATTTAAATTTTGCAGTTTCCTATTTGGTTTAGGCTTAGATTATTATTATTATTTTTTATTTTTGTAAAGCGCAAAATATTTTTCTTCCAAAAGACTTTCACTAGAAAAAGAGTGTAATTTAGTTAAAATATGACAATTTAGTAAAGTCACTGATACAGAAAACATGAAAATATCAGTGAACAGATACTAAATTTTCAATTTTCGTAAATTTTACTTTAAAGAAAAATTATTTTACTGATAAAAACAGGGAAGTCATTTAAACCTTCAGCTTTTCTTTGTTGAACTATTTTTCCATAACTGCCGATATTTTCTTAAATGTTTAATAATTAAATTGAACTGGATTTTTTTAAAGTAGCTGGTTTTATTTATATCAATGATAAATTATTAAGAAGTTTTTATATTTTAACTCTATTAGCTTTTTACTCTCTCAAGATTATTACCTATACAGAATTTTTATATTTTGTTTAAACCCATTTAATAAGAATTTTAAATTTTATTTTCATTTATACCATGCGGCAGCTCTGTTCAATTTATTCATTGATTTGAGCAGCATACATCTTGTTTGTTTTATTGCATACATTTAGGCTTTACACTTTTCTACGAATAGGCTTACTCAAACACAAATGGTTGATGTTTAAGAAACTTGAATAAATTTAAAGCTTTACTTAAAAGTTTGGTTTGAATATTATTTCTTTATAAATGAAAGCTTAGTCAGCGATTATTTTAAGCCAGACTGTATCAAAATAAATTATGAATCAGCTAATTAACTGCTTTTATTTAATTCGTGAATTATAAGTTTACTGTGGCAAAATTTAATTGATCAAAATTTCAAATATTTTAAAAACATTTCTAGTAAACATTATAATTTTTTTATAACAAGGTTTGGAAATGAAGTTGTGGCAGAATAAAATATAACAAACTTCAAAATAATAACGTAGATGAAGATATGTAACTAGAATACTACTTCTGTTTAAGTCACTTGAACTTATTTTTCTTTGATAACAAAATTCCTATAAAATTTCAGCAACTTGGTACTTCATTTTAATTTACATACAGAGTGGTTATCTAGACTGGTACCTGCGGAAATAATAGACAATTATTATTTATTAAATAAAGTGCCGGACTGGGTTCCACGAGATAGCTTTTATGCAAATTCAGTCCATTTTTTTACTTATTCTTTAAGGAAGTATTGGCTTGTGGCTTGTGCAAACAAATTGAGGTTGCAATTAAAATAAACTGTACGATGATGGAGAAGGAGGTGGGTTTCATCCGTGTTGGCCTGGGCGTCTATTTTAAATTTAGATAGAACCTAAACGAGTGTACCGATTTGCTTCAAATTTGGTGCAGGGCAGTACCGAATGGACATTAAAGTGTGGTTCTCTAGAGGGGAAATTTGAAACTCTTTTAAACGAATGATAGATCATACAAAGATTTCAGTTTTTTTTCGAAAACGATTCTATCGGTTTTAATTAAACTTCGTAGCTATAATGAATAACGTAATAAGAAAAGAACACCGTTTCAGTTTTTTGCTAAAAAATTGCATTACTGAAATAGAGTTTTTGAAAAATTGCCGTATTTATGAGACTTTTAACTTTTTAACAGTTGGCCGATTTCAATATTTTTTAAACTGGTGCTTCTGAATAGTAGTTTAAATTTTTTTTTAAATAATTATTTTTTTTGAACCATTTAGTACTTTTTATTTTTTTTGCATTTTTTTGTTTAAATGTTGCTTCGCTTTATAGTTGTTAGCCACAAGAGTAAGTTCCTGCGATCCAGCCGTACACAAGGTAATTGCGATAGTTTTATTTTACTTAAGATTTTACAGAAGTGGTTTAGTTTATATACCAATTTTTCCATTACATAATAGAAAAAGCAACTTCCAGAAAATTTCTTTCCAAAAGCAATATTTTCAATAAATACAAATTATATTACCAGCACCCAATTGATGGACAGATTTACGTTTAACAAACACGATATGCATTAAAATCTGTGAATTCAATTTCCAACTGTTTTTCCCTAGACTTTTAAAGTCTATTTTTTAAGATTTATAATGAAATATTTTCAGCTAAGTTTCAATATGAATTAATTTACTAATTTTTCAATCAATTTTTCAGGCACAGCTACCTACGTTTTTTTTTCTTCTTTGTAAGAATACAATTTTAATCATTCTTTATTATATGTTCTAGATCTTATACGATAAACTAAATAATTTATCTATTTATGTCATGCTATCCAATTAAAATAATTATTTTTTTTTTTTTTCAAAAAATATTCATAATAAATTCATATAAATTTAATGATTTTATTCTTATATTTTAAATATGCACGCGCAAACGTAACATTTATTGATGAATAAAGTTTCATATATATTTAGTCTAAGGTTATTACACTTTAAAGTAAGAAGTTTATTCCACAATGTGTGTTCGTTATTTTTTTTTTCACTTTATTAATAATAAATTATTTCTATCAACTATGCCCTTAGGTCAAAATCTTCAGATGAAAATCATTAATCAATCTATCAGCGTATATAGGTATGCTTAAAAGCTTCTGTCGTTTTATATAATCAAAAGAAATATTTGTGGCAATTCAAAAATCTGAAATAATAATCGAAATGAAGAGTCATGAATTTACTGTAGAAAGTCTTCATTGGCGAAGAAAAAAGTGATTAGCTGCTTGTTATGTTCGAGATCAATAGAACCGAAGCTGTCAATATACATAATGTGCGAAAAAACCCCTTAAGAAATTAATTTCTTTGTTAATAAAAAATAATGAAAAAAAAACACAAATAATTTAATTACACTGGCGAGATGAAATAAAATTAATTAGTAATCATATCAAGTTTGTTTTTTTTTGTTTCCATATTATATTTAAATTTCTTTAACATAATAATTGCACGATTGCACCTGCAGAATGTATCAAGTCGCAAGCAACAGCAGCAGCAGCAGAACCAACTTGACCATAAAGTGCTATATGCATTGCAATCCATTCGAACGAACTTACTTGATCAGCAACAAGAAACCAAATCAAGCTTAGGCTTCTGTCGCTCCGATTTGAAATAATTAGATCGGAAAGAATCTCAGTAATTCACATATCAAATGACTGCCTGGTGTTAGATGCACACGCTGTGCTAACCCATCCATTCAAGGATCACAACATTTTCCATATAATGAATTGCTGGAACAACAACTATACATAGCTGCTACCACTACCTGGCCTGGAGCGGTGAGATACTGTGCCCCAAAACGGGTTATTAAATGTGCAACAAAGAAAGGGAGGCTGTGCAATCGGACGCCTGTGGATTTTTTATGACGGGTGGTGTTTGAAACTGATCCGAGTCCAATGACAGGCTGCTGCTGTTGGATGGCAGCAGCTGATGATGACAGAGAGCTAACAGAGTCATTAAATGTGTGGTCATCAGGAATTTGACGCATATGCTCTCTGGCATTGACACTTGTATACACTGAGGCAAAAATGTTCCAAAACTGGAATTGAATCAAGCGAGATGAGGGAAGGAGGTTAAATATAATAAAATTCACACATAAAATCCGACACGTCTATTTTTATTCAAAAGCAAAAGACGCAATTTGAATTCTGAAGAAAATTGTAGGTCCTCTTCAATCCGGCAAACTAACAATGAGTGTATAGAAAAAGGATGAGAGTTGTAAAGTTCACTAGGCTTTGAACAAACTCCCGCACCACAATTTTTTTTTAAACGCCATTGATTCGCCTATCAAAATGAATATCGTCACGACCATTTTTGTAATCAGATAATTGATTTCTATTTTTATTTATAAAACCTTGAAAGTGTTTTGTATTAAAAAAAGAAAAATTTTAGAATATATTATTTACATTTCTATGAAACACACCCACAAACACGCCCATTTTATAGCTATAATGATGAGTTTATAGGTTTGTGTTGTATATTTTTAATGAATTCGTTAAGGGAATTAAAGGAAATTCTTTGTTTTGGCATAAGCTTTAATAAAACATAAAATATCCAAAATGCTTTTAAACAAATTTAATACATATGTGGAGTTTTGTTTATCATTTTGAATGTAGTATATCTATACCAAACAGATTTTTACAATATCATAGCACAGAACAAAAGCGAAATACATATAATTTTTAAAATGCATATAATTGCTGTTTTACACTTAAAAAAAAAAAATCTTTAAACCAAAATGTATTTATTGGGTATTATTTTTTTATAATCATTTCAACTACGCCATATAGCTTGTTCCACTGTATCATAGATAATGACATGTACTTGACTTTTTATCCTGAAATATTTTTTCATTATTTTTTTTTTTCGTTTTGCAGAATTTATCTTCCTTATGATTTTAATATATCCGACCATGAAAGTTAAAGTGATCTAAAAATATTTATCTTTTTTTCAATTATTTAAAGAAACAAACAAAACCCATTCTGAGGGCTGTGTCAGAGGCTTATTGAAGCGTGGGAAGTCGGGATTAATGATCTCATAGGCTTTAATTCATTTATTATTTCAAGCCCATTGTATGGAGGTCACAACAATGTTATATCGCTTAAAGCACTTGTAGTGACATTAATTGTCGATATATGTGACACTTCTATTGGTCGTTTCTATTTTATTATTTTTTTTTTCATTATGAAATCTGATACTAAGAATGTTATGGTAATAAAAATTGAATTGACGTGTTTGGTAATTTAGCATATTGTATAAAGACAAAGTCAAGTGTTTTATGCAAATAGTACATAGAAGGAAGTTTTTTTTTTTTTTAAACAAGAGTGTTCTCTATTAAAAGGTGTCAAGCTTTGTAAAAGCCGCAGGAATTTTATTAAAGAAATTTCCTTTTTTACATTCCATCTTATACGGGCTCATATAGGAGCAGCGAAATTTTTATTTTTACAGCCCTTATCTTGCCATGGTATTTTTTTTTGTTCTGGTGAGTATTACAAGAATTTTGATGATGAATAATTTTCTAGTTTTACAAAAATACCTCAGACATGGATAAAATATTTTTTTTGTTCCCCTTTCAACAATACTATGGTGCAAGTTAAAAAGGGTTTAAGTCTGTAAAACATGAGACATGTAAGACGTTAAAATCAGAAAACCAAAAATATTGATTTTTACAACATTTATTTTAACTTTTAATAAAGTATTTAGGTTAGGTCTTATAAGCTAAAACTAACACAACTAAAAATGAAGTACACCAAATTTAAAGCAAACCAACAGCCGGTATGATGAAAATTTCTGTTTCGAACTTCACCAAACTCGAATTTTGTTTAGACGAAAATAATAATTTCCCAATAGAGCTAAATAAAATCCACTCCAATAATACGAAACTGATATATTTTCACCAAAACTTTACGCCATGAATCACCTTCCAACAAGCATTCCCACGCTAAATTGCCACAATACACCAGCAGGTATTTAAAAAAAATATTCAAACGCATGTAAAGTTTACTATCAGTTTGGCATTTATACACAAAAACATACATTTTATTAATTCTTTTACCTTGTTCCCCTTTCACACTACCAATCAAATTTCCATCAACAATATGAGGCGTGTTTTTTTTTAAGTGAATAGCCAGTTAGTTTAGAAATTTTTTTACTTGCAAACAATAAAAAATAATTTGTTCATAAAATACTTTGTTATTATTTATATACGCACAAAACAAAAATTGATTTGTTATTGTTTGAGTGGTAAACATTTTCTGAGCTGGCAATTCACTTTTTCAAAAAAACACGGCTATAAACAAAAAAATTATGTAGTGAGAAAAAATTATCATCAATGCCAACAAGTACACAAAATGACGACACAAAGAGTCGTTGATGGCACAGTTACGATGCGATGATCAATGAGATGTCAAACAAAAAATACATTTCATAAGCAATTAATGTTAAACCATAAATCCGTCACGTAACTTATTCATTGAAAAGCTCAGCTAACTCAGTCTCTTTTTCAAAATACAAATTTGTAACCTGTGAAGAAGTTTAAAAAAAAAAAATAAATTTAAATGGTAATAATGAACTAAGTTTTAATGAGAAAATTTGTTTAATTTTTAAGCTTAATTCTTCATAAGACATTCTATTTACATATTTTTATTAAATAATATTAAATATATTTTATTTAATATTTATTTGTGACACTAAGTCATGTCAATTTTCTGAGATATGAATCTCAGAAATCTCAGAAATTTCTTAAGAAAACTGAGAGTAAAATTTTTTTGCAGGCGAGATTTATTAATAATTTTTTGTTCTAGTTAACCAATTTATAAAAAGAAATGGAGAGTGACTTTTTGTGCAGAAATGGAGTTCAGTTTTCTCCCCCAATTCTCAGTCACAGTGACGCAGCGAAATCTCTGAGATCCTAGAAAATTGTGAACTAGCTAAATATTTACGTAAATCTCAACTTTGACTTTCATGTTTAAACAAAAGCACTTAATTACGTAAAAAATATAATTGTATTGAATTTTATTAATTTTCCAAAAAGCTGTCATCATCTACATCTTCTAAACAATGAAACAATTAACTAATCATCTAAAAGAACTCTCAGCCAATGGAAGATGGGACAAACTTTTCGACTACCTTCAAATCGATCAGGAAATCACAATTATTGAGCTAAGCGACTTAACTGGTTGGTATTGATATCATTTCCAAATGAATAAACAAAAATCGAGATACAAACAACATACTTAAATAATTATTATAAGCTATAACATGATCAATTTTCAGTTCCATTCTCCGATACATTTGAAATTGCACAAGCCACAACCATTACCGCGAACACCTTGGACGCTATATTGGATATAATGTTGTTCATCAAGTCTTTATTAATTATCGCATTGATGATCTATTGTGCATTTTTGTCACTGTCGTACTTAAGGCTTATAATATACTCACCTGATGTTGGCCATTCTAAAAAATTCAAAAGAACACCAATCGTTTAAAATTGTATCTGAAACACATGCAATTAAATTAGACACAATATCCGCAATTATTAGTCAGTGTCAATCTCTCGTTTCGTCTCGTCTCAACAGTCGTCGATCTTGATTGGATTGCTTACCTCATCTTGACAGGTCCAATTTATTTGTTAAAGCTTTGTTTATTTGCTCCTGGTAATCTATCACAATGTCAAATTAAATCAAAAAAAAATTTATCAGGTATATTGCAACTACTGTCAAGACTTTAGCTTCCCGGGTTTTTGATAATCAGATTATTAAATTTTAGTTTGTTATATAGATTTGATAAAATGAATTTATTGACAAATGAGTGGGTATTTGGTCTAATTATCCGTGAAAATATTGTCAAAAGGTGTGGTTCCAATTTATAATAATGCTCATTTGATTTGTCCTTGACTTATACAATGAACTATTTCAGCTTTTGATGTGATCAATGTCAATGGCAAAAGACTTAAAGCCAGACATTTAATATATCTGATGTCTCCTCGGATGCTGCTACTATCTTGGCAGAACAACTTTTGCATCAACTAAATTTGCATTTGCACGCTTTAACTTAAATTTTAATTACCTATACTTATTGCTTATACTCGTAATGTAATGAGTATGGCTTACTGCATTTTTATTAAGATTGTGGGATTTATTTGGTGTAAGTTTAAGCGATAATAATCTTTTTTATTGAAATAGTAGTAGGTGGTTAACACGGGCTTAGCTAAAGGTTTATTTTGTATATTTTAATTCCAAGTGACAACATAATTAAGATTTGTCATGACATTACACAGTGGCCCGGAAAGGTAATGAAGACGCCGGTTGAATATATATTGGGTACACGATCTTGGTTAACAGTCCATATTATATTTATTTATTTATTTTATGTTATTTTATTTTATTTTATTTTATTTTATTTTATTTTATTTTATTTTATTTTATTTTATTTTATTTTATTCAATGAGTCATATTATTAAGTGAGCCATACAAATTTTAAAAGGACCTAGTTACGTCGTGGCGCAACACTGTGCGTCATGTTACTCAGTCTCAGAAATTTGATGAACAACGCGATACAGAAGCTATAAAACTTTATCTTAGAGCCATTTTGTGGCGTTGAGAAAAGAGATAGAGTCCTAGATATTCAGCTGTAAGTTCAAATGTCAGAACTTCTAAAAAACTGAATTTTTTCTTTGATTTATTTTGTTTACAAAAAAATTTTTAAATCCAATATTGTTTGGACTTTTAAGCCTAGTACGCAGCTGAAGCGAAACGAAAATTTTCTGTGGTCTCCAAATTGATAACGAAAACATAAACGACTTCGGAAAAAATATATTTCATTAATTATAAAAACTAGTATCGTCCTGTGTCGAAATTCGACATTTCTCTTTTTTAATTTAATTTTTTTTTTCAATATGCACAGTGCTCGACAGTGCAAAAACAAAAATGACCCGCAGTGTGTAAATGCATGTCTCAAGTATATTCTGCACATCTCCGCAATTGTGGCTTTCCAACCATATAAAATTTATCGAAATCGGTCAAATACTTTTTGAGAAAATGGTACCACAAAATTTATTTAAGGCTATTTATATATAGATAAAAAAAAAAAACAAAAAAAAATCACAGCGTTAGCTGTAAATCAAAGAAACAACAAATAAATCAAATAAATAAATCGAATGCCACTGATTCGTGCAAATAATTCAGTGCGAAAAAGAGCGGAGACTTCTCCAAACAATCTGCTACAATTATCTATTTCACTCGTTGAACAGCGGATTGCAAAATTATAACAAACTAGCTGTCCCGGCGTACTTTGTTCCACCTTAAATTGATTTAATTAATTTATTAATGTCCCTTTCGAGAGTGGAGCCTATTGAATAATGAATTAATGAAACTGCTTTGGAATAAAATTCAATACATTTTATTTAGATTCAATACATTTTATTCACACCGAAAATGAATTTCAAACATTACAGACCACTGCAACGCTCTGTGATAAACAATGTTGTTTGCTTTTTGCCCGCGGTACATAAACAAACAATGCAGATTGCTTCCCGACTCTCAAATACGCCACTTATACAATTGTCCGTGCGAAAAGCAAGGAAATTCGAGATTTAAGGTTCACTCACGCGAAACATTCGGGACGATGAAACTTTCGGCTGTAAATATATTTTACATGAGATTCTTTTAATCACATCATCGCGTCGGTGTTGGTACATCTCATTTATCACCATGTAAATATATTTAGACAGTTGACAGTTTCGTCGTGCGTAGTTCCGAATGTTGCGCGTTGATTTAAGGGAGCCTTAAGGCCACACACTTGCAACGATTGGTATTGCGATTTTTTGACTGTCATCGAGAATGTGAGTCGAAAGGGAAACTGAATCGGAATTCTTGGAATAAGAACTTCCTCGCAATACAGTATACAATTTCACGATTTTCCCCTTTTCCGGTCTAAATTTCCAATTTTTGTGTTCATTTTTATGCAAATCGGTTGTTTTTCAGTGGAGTTATAGTTATCTTCACTTAGGTGCTACTTACTAAGACTTTGAAACTGGAAATAAATCCTTGGAAGACTTTCAAACATAAGAGAGAATACTTCAAACCAATCATACGCTTTATAAATTGACATTAATATTAAATAGTCAAAGTTTTGAAAAAAATATACTTTCTAGAATAAAAGCTGTTGATATATCAAGCAAAAGCACACAGTTTATAAATTTGACTTGGCTAATTTTAAGAACCATTAATTATTGATATCAATGATTGCAATTAATTGCATTTAAAATAAAAATCTAAATAACTATCAAAAGTCATTTGTATCTTTTTGAAATAGCCGTTTATATTGATCACTTTGACTCAGCGGGAATTCATTACAAAATGAGATACATATTAAATTAAGCGTATGACTAGATAACTTTGTAAACTAATTTCTGTTCTGGCTTACATATGTATCTAAGTTAGTGACATTTTTTTTTAAATTTAGATAAAACTTGTATGGTAATAAACCTAAAAAAAATCGATTATATTATTTTCCAGTGGTATGTATAATATTCATTGAATTCTCAGTGAGATTGTTGAATATAAAATTAATATTTGAGTTAAAATCGAGAAGTCTCCATTTCTTTTGAGCCCCTTTCATCTTATTACCAAATGATCCATACCTTTGACCTTGACCATATAAATTCAATTTTATAACTACCATAACTGCTGCTAATCATCACTTTTTTTTCAAAAAAATACTTTTGTTTTGTGTATGTTTTAATCTTAACCCTTCATCGCAATTGGCCTTTCGAAGGGCAACAGCAATCATTAATCATATCCAGCAACATCAATTAAAATGTCATTCAACCATAAATGGGCATTAATCTAATTAATCGGTTAAAAAATTAAAAAAAATCAAAAAAAAAAAAAAAAACTTTCTCACGAATTGAAAACAACAGTTTGTTGTAATTAAATAAATTAGCCTTATTTACCACCAACTATTCGAACACTTAACACTTAGGTATCGTGCCGCTGCCACTGGGATACCCAAGCTAAAAGAAACCAGTTCGAACCAGAAGGACAAACCAATAATGCTCATCATCAATAACATCCGTGGAAAACATTCGAATGCGGTTCAATATGCTTCAAGGCCATATACCAGAGCTTCAGCATCGCAGCACTCACCACCACGACCAATCGCCAACCATCCACACTTATACCTACTTGAGCGTGCAACTGCGTTTTGCATCTTCATCCGAAAAAGTGTATCTAGCGTATCTAAGCTTCCAAGGCTATCCGCATCTGTAGCCTCTTTTTCTTTGATTTTTTTTTTATTTAATAATAACTTAACCCGATTTGAAAGTGAACGGACTTGGTTCTCATTTTTTGATTTCTGAAGGATTGACAACGTCAAGAATTATGATTAACTATGTCAGTTGGATTCTCTGACTGATATCAATCTCCAGGGCGCAAACCCATCAAGCTTGTTTGGAATTCCGAGAAGATGTGATGATTATCAATCGTAGTATAATTTAGCCGGAGGTGATTTTTGAAAATGTTAACCGTTAGAGGAAATCGAGACTATGGCAAATGCATTTTTAGCCCCTTGATTGTTTAATTAAATATAAACCATTTAAATTTTTTTTTATTATATAAGAGCATGAGGCAGGGAAATAATTTGAATTTTTTTTTTATTGAAACTACGTAGAGTATGTCAATTTAACAAATTAATATTGTGCAGTCCAACAATATTTACCAGTGAATTCAACATATAGGAGTTATAGAAGTTTAATGGCGATCAATTATGCATGGGTACCATGCTGCGATCATCGATCAATGGATTAATTTACTTAGTGCACGATAGATACATGGTGAGTCGTATAGGCACCATACCCGAGCTGCCGTTGCCACCCCCATTTCTTGGGGCAATTTTCTTGAAACATATTTCAATTCATGTTGATGATGTTGTGGAAAATTGAAACCAAATGGTTTGTAAATAGACATGAAGGATTGCTTCGTCTCAGATTGAACTAGAAATGGGAGATTTATAATTCAAATAATTTATTACAAATTGATGTGTTGCGCGAGAAAAAAAATGAAAGATGAATTATTTGGGAGTGTGTATAGTAAGTCGTAATGACAGTATAAAAAACATTAACTGAGCCTAGTTTAGGCTAGTTTGTGAGCGAAGTGAGAAATTCTGAAAATATAAATATTTCCTTTTAGTTGAAAATGGTAATAAAAATATGTAGGTACATTTTCTTCGACGAAAACGGAAGATAAATATTCATTAGATTTATGATATTTTTTAGAGGCTAAATATGAACCAGCCCTTAGGTTCAATAAAATGTTCGGTTTTACTAAAACGAGCAAAAACAATGTCATTAATGTCAATATGCCATAATTTCTGAAAATAGCGTCAAATGTCATTGCACTTTCACATTAATGTTGTCGAAGTTTTAATCAAAATTAACTCTAGGATGATGGAGTAGTCTACAAAAGTGGATTTCGTTCGCCGGTTTAGCCTCTATATATATCATTGCATCTATTTGTCTTTGTATCCGTTCGTCCACTGTAATTTGACTCTTAGCGGGTGGACCGATTTCTTTCAATATTTGAGCAGAACATTTTTATGTGATTCCGTAGAGGAAAATTTCAATTTAGATTTTATTTGAGCTCATCTAAAACGGCTAACTGCCACACAAAGATTTCGATTTTTTGTTCAAATTTTACAGAAAAAAAAACCGCTTTCAAGATTTTGATTAAATTTTGTACCTGTTAATGTTCATTGACAATCTATCGAAAGCTTTTTACAACATATAGAAGGCGTCTGAATCTGACTGCTGACTCCTGAGCGCTTTGCGGTGATGTCGTATTGAAATTTTAACAGCAAATGCAGGATACCTATAGTTTTTTTTTCGAAAGCCAATCTACATGTCGTGGATGACAAGCTAGGAAAAATTTTAAACTGTGTTAACTTGGCTCCAAAAAGTGTCTAATTTTTTTGATATTTTTGTAAAAGATGACAAATTTTTTTTTTGATTTTTGAAAAAATTTCGATTATTATTTTTTTTTCTCTCTCCCTTTTTTTATTTTAATTTAAAATTTTTAAAAATGAAAATTATTTCACATGACCGCCTTTTAGAATAATTCTAACTCCTCCAAAAATATTTTTTTTTTTTCGAATTTTAAAAGTTGGCAATTTTGAGAAACACAACTATCTAAAATGACCATCCTTTATAATTATTCTAACTCATATTTCTGGAGGATTTAGAATTATTCTAAAGGGTGGACATTTGAGATAATTGTGTTTTTAGAACGTTCTTTTTTCAAATTTTTCAATTAAATTTAAAAAAGAGAAAAAATCAATAACACATTTCTAGGGGTGGTCAATAATGTTCAAAAAGAGACCATTTGAAAGAAATGTTCAAATTAAAAAAAAATTGAGTTTTTGGGGGCCCTTGATTTTACAAAATAGATTTATTCGATAACTTTAGGTGATCAATAATGGTCATTTAATTGATCATCTTTTACAAAAAAATCGCTCAGTTAACATTTTAAACCTAGCGAATAATTGGAAACCAAGTTGGTAGCCTTTTTTATGGGAACTTTAACTATTTTTTCTATTTTCCACTTCTTAGTTGTTATAGGGAAGAAGTTGTTGATGCAGTAAGCAGTTGTTCAAAATAATTGTAAAATTCTTTTCAAAAATAAATTCGAGATTTCATCTTTTTATGATTAAATTTGTATTCTTCGAAAATTATAAGAAAATCCACGTTTATGTAAAAAAAATTAGTAAATATGAAAGAAATTCATAAAAAATGCTAAAAATCAAGTTTAGATCACCAAAATAATTATACACCTGATGAAATTCAAATAAACAATATTTCATGATTTATTAACAATACCTATGGATATTTTAAATCTTCTTATTTAATAACAAGTTATACCACAACCCACATAAATAACTATGATCTTTACTATTTGCGGAGCGTACCTCTCATTATGAAATCCAATCAATCAAAAATCCATTTGTTAATTTCAATTGAGTAACAACAACAACCCTTCAATTACTGAATTAGCATTTTCAACAAAAAATAAATAGAAACAAAAATAAAAAAAAAAAAAAAAAAATGTATTAATACCTAACCATGGCTATGTACTTAGGCAATTATCAACGATTCACCATAAATTCCAAAATAGTCAGAGATAAAAAAAAATTAAATTGCATTTCATCGTTTGGTATATCCAATATGATTTGCAATATGGCTGCTCCCAAAAAAAACCTGAATTACTCGTGGTCATAATTTTGTTTTAAGTCGAAAGGTTCTTTTGGTTATAAGTACCTTGACGTTATTCAAAGTTAATCCAGCTGCACCGACAACCAACATTATCTGATCAAATTTATAACAATTTAAATAATTAAGTTCAACAGGGCCAACCTTTCACTAATAACTCATCGATTTGGTTAATATTTATGGGACATTGAGAAAATTAAAACAACAAATTACTTGTCGTCGCCATCAGTTTATACACAAACTTGTCTCAAGAACAAGAATTTTTTTTTGATTAGTCATTATCAACTTTTTCCTGCGTTCTAAAGGCATGATGAATGATGAATTGGTGGAAAACCTCTCAATGTGGCTCGTGTTAAAAGCATTTTTCACATCATTAAGCTGAACACTTGGATTTAGCCGTGCGTCGCTAATGATGTAAATTTATATGGTTTGACGATTGAGTGATGTGTTTTTTTTGTCGCGTGTCTGAAAATTATCCAAATATGGTTTTACAGTGTCATACCTTGACTTCAATTACATAAGGTTAATGTTAAGTGCAATTTGGTACCAATTAGGTAAATTAAAAAAAAAAAGAAGTTTCTTGCTCAGCTCTTTTGTTGTTTCTATATGAATAATGTTGGGATTCTTTGAATTTTTTTTTTATAAATGACTTTAAAATCTTTAACCAAAACCTATTCAAAAGATTAATACGACGATATGCATATATTCTTTTCAAAAGTTCACCACCAAATGTGTATTGTATTTAAATGCGCGCGATTGAATTGTTAAGATACTTTTTTTTTAATTTTTTTTTAATATTGTTTGTGGTTCATTGTTGTGTTTGAGTTTAAATTTAAACTTTTTCATTTATTTAATTGTTTGCTTAATGAGAATGGTTTGGAGTATATGTTTAAAGCTTCCGGCTGTGATTTTTGAATATTAATCATAAATTTATGCAGGAAACCGTGTGTTTGATGAATCCAAGTGTGTATTATAATTGACATATAAAATTTAATGAGATAATTTGTTAAAGTTTTGTGGTTGTAGTCAATGTTTTTGATGTTTTTTTTTAATTTTTCTAAAGAAAGAGATTTAAATTTGGTTAAGATCTGGTATTAATTGATTCAAAATAAGTGGGAATTATTTAAACAATTTTAAACAAATGTTGAGTTAACACTGGATCTATATCTGCATACAAAAAAATACATACCACAAAACTTCTGTGTGATTTAGTTGTCTAAATAATCTAATAAGATTAAAATCTTAAAAGTAATTTTTCAAGCCAAAATTCTTTATGCAAGCGCAGTATGGGGGACTTAAGTGCAAAATTGCACTCCTCTTATAACAAAACCTTGAAAGTTATTATCAATTTGTCTTAAAATTTGTCCACCTAACATTTAAATGAAAAACAAATTAATTAAATTGAAGATATAATAATTAAAAATTCAAAATTATTTCATGGACTGTTTTTTTTTTCGGTTGCAATAAGCAGATTTGTATTCAATTTTAGTCTTAAATTAGGAATTAAACAAAATAATTCAAAATTCCACAAATCATTAAATAATCTCCCAATAATTGGTGAATAATTTCAGTATGAAAAATATTCTCTAAGTGTAACATAAAAGACCCCTACAAAAAGGCATGACGATATTACTACGGGTACACAGTGCCGGCCTCAGCCAAACTTGAGCCCTGTGCAAGATTTGTAGAAAGCGCCCCTTTTTTACATACATACATGAATAAGACTTTTCCACGCTACCCAGGAGGCAGACTTTCAATGCGTTTTTTTTATTGAGGTATCCCCGGTAGGCCTAATTCTCAGTTACAAACAAATATGTTTATATATGAGATGAGAAGTCACATACGCAGGTACGGTGTATAATACAAAATCTACACGTTCTAGCCCACATGATTCAGTATGAATAAGTTTTTTTCTTTGTCATATTTTCGCATGCTAATTTTGGTTGGGACTCAGTGTGTATGAAATAAAACTTGCACAAATGAGAGGTGGCGTGTAAATTTTTTGTGTTGAGATTTTTTTCTTTTTTTTCTTTTGAACGAATAGGGTGGAATATTTTGAGATTAGGTAGGTAAGATTGAACTTCAATAGATCTAGTGGGATCTTTAATTTTAATTTTGAGTTAAATTCTCCTTGAATATAACAATGAAAGTGATGTTAGTTAGTGTGCAAGAAATAAGTTAGCACAGTTGTGATGGGTGTTATTGAACACGTTTTGTGGTTACAATGAAAATGGCAGTACATATTTTTTTTTTTGCGCAAGATCAAATTACATTTTTTTGCTCCTGGTAATGCGCCCTCAGAATTTTGCGCCCTGTGCATTTGCACGTATTGCACATATGGTTAGTCCGGCCCTGCGGGTACAAAATAAGTTCCAAAATTTTAAGAAACTTTATGTCAGAATTTAAGAATTACGAAGAAGGTTTCTAATTTTTTATTTGAAGTATTTTGGATACAGCCCCGAAGTTGATTCTACAGAATAAGAATCACCTTACAGTTCTTGATGCAGGCCCTAATTTTAGAGCACGATAATACCCTGACAATTTTTGTGTGCCTTCGGGGATGCATCCAAAATACTTAAAATAATTTTAGAAACCTTCTCGTTTAATTCTTAAATTCGGCCTAAAGCCCTGGTAGCTATAGTGCTGTTTATAAATTATGCTGTTCATTTATGTACAGCCTAATAAATTATAATAATAATAATAATTCTTAAATTCTGATACATATTTAAATTTGCCCATCAGTGGCGCGGTTAGAGTAAGCACTAGCCCTGTTAGATTTTGTATTTATATCTTCCTTCATTTTTGAATCTGAAATTTAAGGACTTAATTCTTAGAAATGATATTTAGTATGAAATACCCTAAATTACAAGTATTAAATTAGTGTTAAAAAAAATAAAAGACTCTATATATCTGTTCACGAATCACGAATATTATTCCAATAAGTCCTTCAAAGTTCAAAAAAAAAAATTTAAATTAAATGTCAAAACGTTAGTCCTTTTGTTTTTCTCAAATCATTCATGAATTAATTTTCTTTCCATAATCGATAGTCTGCGAAAAAAAATTGTTTACTTATTTTAAATCTTAAATTTTTTTTTAAAGCACCATGAAAAAAAAATTCCCTTGAACTTCATTAAAAATTTCTCCATTAAAAATTTCTTCTTAACTTCATTGAGAATTTATTTTTAAACTGCTTGAAATTTTGAAATGAAACTTTTGTTTCGATTACAACAAAAATATTTATTAACCCCAAAAATATATTTTATGAATACACGCAATTGCATAGTTATATTATATTAAATAAACATAATTTAAACTTAAATGTAAAATTAAAAATATATTTTTAGTATTTTTATACTAATTTTAAATTTGTAAGAATTTTGATTGCTTGCTTTCACATTCCCATTAACCAATAACTGGTAATGTGTTATCAATTATACAACCAAATCATTTCCTTATAAATAAATATTTCATCATTCTTTTTTTTTTTAACTTTCATTTTCTTTTCTTTTTAAAACCACAAAAGGCTATCTATCAATCCAGGTCGATTTTTCACTAAGTCTAGTCAAATGTTATAATCAAACGATTTCCGACAAAAGTGGGTGAAGTCATTTAATAGAGAGACTCTACTGCCACTCAAATTTTAAATCAAAGATAAAATCTGACCCACCTTCGCATAGTGTCTGTGGGGAATCTGAGGATGTTTATATAAAAAAAAAATTACATACCTATTCCCAAAAGCACGTGTTGTCTCAAACACATAGTAAAAACTGCACCCAACTCCAACATGCTGCAGCCATAACTTATTGCCATCGGCTTTGGCTTCAACTATTACAAAACTCTCAGCCCACACTATACAAAGGACAAAAAAGCCACAAGAAAATAACAAACATATACGCATATTGCGTTACCTACTTCTTCACGCATCAATCGTCCCCAGAGGCCACAGAGCGTACCATAAACAAATGTATCTTAATTATCTAATGTTCCTCTCGAGGTTCGAGAGTGTTTTTAGGGGCCTGAGGCTGTTTATCTTATCGCTCCCATCTAACACATGTCTGGGGATCGTAAAAGCTTGTACTCACTTCAAACTATGTGTCTGGCTGTGCTGTGTGCGACAGAATTGGCGCTCAATTTTCATTATTTGCCTGTGGATTGTGGAACATATCTTACATGCTGCCGGTAAAATTTTCCAATCTCTCACCTGCTGAGGCCTGAGAGGCATTTTCTCAACCCTCTCTGTGTCTATCTGTGAAGTGTGTGTCTGAGTATTGACCATTTCAGCTATATCAGAAGAAAACCAACCATGCACTGGAGCTGGACAATTACCACCGATATATAGGATATGTGTATCTTTAAGATACATTCGCAGACGTGTATTGTTTTGTTTTTTTTTTCTCGTAACTTCTAAAAGTAGTTTTTGTTTTGTTTTTATTTCATCTTTGCATTGCGTCTTTCTCGCTGATCGGTGATCATACAGCGTGGATCAACTCAGAAGCAACTGCTTAAGGTTGGCGTTTGGGGCGTCCAACATTTTAGTTTGGCTCGTGTCGCCATCGTGTATTGTCGCGTTGACCGTTGGGAAATATAAATTTTAATTTAATTAATTCTTTTATTATAACCAACCCTTTGGTAAGGAAGTACAAAAAATAGTCTGAAAGGAATTTACAGTGTTTTTTTTTTATTAAAAAAAAGACAAATCGATTGATATTAAATCACATTTATAACATTCAATCGTGTTGAATAAGAATAACTTCTTTTTTCGGTTGAATTCAATAAAATTGAATTTCATTTATTTTTTCCCTTGTCGGTTACAATCGCAACGTTTAATTGAAAAAGTACTTGCGTAATAAAACAAACAAACAAACAAACAAACACACACCTTTGTCACCTATCACCCTGTGAATTTTTTTTATGATTTTTACAATCATTTACGACCGCAGTGACTGAGGCGCATCAATAAGAAAGCGAAGCTAATTGTGTCAAAAAAGTCTTTTCGGTCGGCTCATTATCTACTTTTCGCTTTTTTCGGGTAAAGGTAATTACGCGCGGTGTTTTTTTTTTGTTTTCTTTTATTTGTGAGTAAAAGGTTTTGATGCTCTGTCCAACATAAAGACATTAAGTTGATGCAATTTTAAGAAATATATTCTTCAAATCTCATTTACAAAACAAAAAGGGGAGTTGATTTCAGGGCAAGAGGATGGAAGTAATTAAAAGGAATATTAAGGTTTGCTTTCTATTATAATTTATATCAATAAATTTAATGAATTTAAAAAAAAATATTTTTCTTGAGAATGGTACATTTTTATTTATGTTTCCTGAAACGTTTAAAAATGACGGTTTCATAGTAGAGGAAAACGATAGGAAATAGAAAAAACCTTCAGGGTAAAATAATGAAAATAAATTACAAGTCCTTGACATAGTTGTCAGAGAAATTCAAATCTACTGAGCAAACCATTTAATTAGATGGTTTACCAATAAAAGTCTTAATTTAATTTAATACTTTGTAAATGTCTACAAAATAAAATACACGACTGGGTCACACGAACTTGCTCTTGTTGTTCGAGGCTATAACGTGGATTAATTTAGAATAAAAAAACTATATTGTTATCAAAAAAGGGTGAACAAAAATCCTTGATTTTTGTGTTCATAAAAAAAATTATTTTCAAATTTAGCATTGCCAATTATTTTTCACATTACATACTTTCTGTCTGAAAAATTGGTACACAATTTGTTTTCTCCATTAACGAGACTTACGGGAATAAACCAAAAATATTTAAATTTTATTAAACAAAATATCAAAAAAATTATACTATGAAAGTTTTTTACCGAAAACCTTAAATAACTCCATTTAGGCACGATAGTAATACAATTTTTAATTGAAATCATTAAAGTCGCATGCGAAATAAAAAATTGACAAAAAGCGAGAAAAAAAAATACACATCAGTCTACGCGGTAAAGCTCTGACTCGAATTACAGTAGATGTATGGATGCACAGACTCACTAACTGGTGAAAAGTATAACAAAAATCACTTTTGGACTTTTCCATCATCATTACATTCTGTTAGAAGAAAACCTCGAATTTTACGAAAATTACTTTACCTATGATCTCTTTAATGATTTTTTCTCAATAAGCTCTTTCATTTACCTTTTATAAAATACAGCTTATGCTTTAAAGTTTCACATACAAATCTCTAAACAAGGCTATAAAACGAAATTAAATCAAAAGCAACAACTAAGAGTTCGTGCCTCAACTCTTTTATTTGTTGCAGAAAAGAATACTTGACTGAACTTAACTTTTTCGAAGATTTTTAAAAAGCTGACTGAGAATAGGAGCTCAGAATTACTTCATCATTTTAACTAATTAACTTCTGCAATTTTCCCACCTTAAAATGACAAAAAAAACGTTATTTAGATCTCCATTAGAGATTTTTGTACATCGCGAAGATGTAAAAAAAACATATAATGACAAAATGACAACTATAATTTCTAATATTCTTCTTTAAAAAAATTGATGTGAATACAACCATAAATCAAAAATTTCAAAAAAATTCAAAAAAAATTTTATTGATCAGGTAAATCCATATGAATTTGACAGAATTGAGAATTAATTTTAAAAATTATTGTGAAACTTAAATAATAACAATATTTTTTTGTAAACCATAACTAAATAAAAATACCTCACATGCCTGCCTTATATAATATTATCTTATTAATTTAAGAAATATTTACTGAGTATAAGTTTATCTCTCGTAAAATTATTTAAATCTCTTAATTCATTCAAATATTTCAAAAGTATAAATACATTTCCTTGAATTTGAAAAAAATTTTGATAATTCATACAATACTTATTTAAATTTAATCAACCAAAAATAAGATAATTGTTCATCATTATAATTTAACAGTAATTATACTATACTCCATGAATATTTAAATTATTTGTTAATTATGTGCAAAATTTACTCACAAAATCAGATCACTTTTAACAAATTTGTATGTAAATTTCTTGAATTATATTATCGAATCGTCTTAGTCATTTTTCATTTTAAAAATTATTTTGCATAACACTTTAGTTGTTTTTGTTTTATTTTTTTTTAATCAATAAATCACATAAATTACTGCCGAAAAAAATAAATGTGCGAAAAATAAGAGTTGAATGAACTCTTTTGATGTTATTGAAGAAAAAAAATAATGCCATAAATCAAATAAGATGATTATGTTAGGTAAGTAATAAACTTAATAGTTTGCGTTTAAGATAATGAAATTTTTTACACATTAGAGTGAATAATTTTGGGTTCCTCTTTTTGTTAAATAAAAAGTGATGGCGTAAATAAATGGTGAATAGTAGGTGATTTAAATACAAATAATTTTTTTTTAAATATTAAATCAGTGACTAAGTATAACTAATTTCTTATAGGTCAAACTGATTCTTGAATACTTTTTCCATTTAGACATGTCTTTTAACTATTTAACTTTTAAACCAAGCGAAATTGATATTTCCATAAGAAAATTTAGTTTCGTTTTTTTTTAAATTGAGATTTGAAATTTTAAGCTAAGCCATTACTGTTTCTAATGTTAAATTCTTTTTATATATTATATTGATTTAATGAAACAGAAGGCATCCTCTTTTTAATTGCAATTGATTTTCTTTAAGCAATTTAATGAAAGAATTTAAAAGTTTTTACATTTTTTCTCATATCGTTCAAGTCTATTTTATTCGCAATTCATTGTCATTGTAAATAAAACGGAGCAAAAATTGCTATAAGAAAATTACTTAACACACAAAAATTAAACGTTTAAAAGTATCATCAATCTTTGCAACCACATGAAAACCAAAAGAGAAATAAAGATCAAAGATCTGACCGTTTAAAAATTTTAAATGCACTTAAAAACAAAAACATTAAAAGGAATGAAAAAAAATATTTAAGAACTCATGAGTTTTGTTAAAAAATATTACCTTTAATTTTCAATGTTTATCTACTTAAAACCTTGAACTACATGAGCAAAAACGTGCATTACATTTATTTATACGTTCCTTAGTTTTATAAAAAACACTTCTGAAATTTTTATTTTCTTTATATAACTTTATATAACTTCCGGTTTGGAAAAGATTATTTAAATCAATTCACTTTTAAACAAAACATAAAAAAAAGCTTACAAGCTAAAAATAAATACAGTCAATAAGAGGTTAATCACTTTTTTAAAACTCCCTATAGCCTTTAAATTCAACGAACCCATTAGAACTTTCTAGTTACTCAATTAAGCTCATTATTCCTGATACATATTTTATTTATTCAATTAATCTTGAATTTTTATCTTCGCCTTCGGTTTACAAAAAAGAAATAAAAAAAAACCTTTAAGCTTCATATAAACAATTTAAAAGCCACGCCTCTGGCAGGCTTGTTAAGTTTGTAATGTTTTAATTATGGACAACAAAACAAAAAAAAAACAGTGTTTATTCTCAATGTTTTTAAAATAGATTAAAAAAATTCAGATACAGTTGTGATTTAATTGATTTAATTCAATATCAGTTGTATAGAAGCCATTATTAAATAATGATCTTCATTTTGATCAATAAATTCGTCTTAACATTCTGCCATTGACCGTTTGTTGCTTGATTTCAATCAACCCAAACAACTACCAACAAATTGCCCGTCAATTAGTCCAGCAATAAAATTGATTTAATATTCATGCATCGAATAATATTGAATGAAGTTTGTAGGTTTCATTCGATTTGTTGTTGTTGTTTTTTATTTTTGTTCAATGATTTTACTAAGATTTACAATTTTGCAATCATCAATATGGATTTGGGTGGCCAATTGAAATACTTACCTTTTTGTTTCAAACTTTTTAAAATTTACCTGTTGACGTGCTAGTCCTAAATCCCAGTGGCTGATGCCGGTCTCGTTCTATGCTCGCCCGTTCTACACATTTTGTTAAACATCTATCAGCTCATTAATGCGCACACATACCGACCATATACACTTCCATTCATATAATATACTCTCCGCTGTTGCACCGAATCGAACGCCACCTATGCAGTGGAATATGCAATGTAGCGAAGTTGCTGCGCCAATGTTGACACTTATGTGTCATAATGTTGTCGTTTTATGGCAGCCCCTTAGGTGCACTGAACGAGGTTGTAAATTTGCCTGATTGACAGCCATGCAATTGAGATTTTATCACCAACTCGTGTTTTTCCAACAGATAATGATGTTTATGATTCAAAACCAAAGAAAAAAAAAGTTTAACCATTTTAGTAAAGTTTTGTAGAACTTTATTTAAGGAATCAGATATTATGGCAAATTCGAATTATATATCCGTAAATATATTTTAGACTACTGTTTAAATGCAGACCTTTTTGCAAAAATAAACCAAAATCGTGTAGAAATTAATTAAAAAAATTACAAGAATTTAGACACTCAGCAGAACACTCACTTTTAGATTGATGTACTTTGTAGTAATATTGTTGTGTTATAGATTACTTTGATGCCAATTTGGATACAAAGCCGCCAGCTTGTTTCATTTTAAAAGTCCAAATCAGAGATACATTTAATTATTTGTCTTGACTTCTTTTAACTTAAAATGGTATATAGCAACTTGTTTCGGATGGTTTCGAATTTCATGTTCAAAAATGAACACTAATGAAAAATTTTTTAATCAACTTTGATTCATTGATGGACATTTGATTTTTTTTTCAAGAAAAACATGGTTCAAGACTATGTGTGTGGCCTGCTTTTCAAGAACATATAGAGTGAATCTGGAGGTTAATTAGTTTATATTCATGAAAAAAAAGATTTTTCGTTGAATACGACTTAAAGCTTATCTTATATATTTTCTTTACAATCTTAATGAATAGATTTTGAGTTTTATAAATATTACCATAATTATATGGCCATTGTTGCTTTTACGATTTTTTTGACTATTTGTTTTATTTAAATTTCCCAAATAAGGACAAAATTTAATACCTTACTTTACCTTATCTCGATACAACTATTTTGGGAATAACTTCCTTCTTTTTTATAAAAATCATTTGAATTCTAAAATACTAGCTCATACAAAAAATTTTAAAAGAATTAAAAATACCTACTTAAAAGAAAACGAAAGACAGAAATCGTAGGTACTAGTTATTTTTTTTTTCTTAGTGATGAAAAACAATTTGCTTATTTTACTTGAGTTTGGAGAAAAACTGATGTTTAAAAATAAGAACATAATTTATTGAATTGATTACGACGCATCGTCTTCTTATTTTTCTAGTTTCATATCACTCAAGATCGTGTTCATCGTTTAAATCAATTTGAAAATATTCACTTCATTTTTGAAAAACTCGTATTCAAATTGTGAAAATATTATTTTTTAAAACCAAATTTTAATTTTAATTATATAATAAACAATTTAAGACAATTTTTCGAAATTAATTCATAAAATTTGTTCGAATTTTTTTTTTTTAATTCTATTTTTAATTGCTATTTGAAAAAGCTCAAATTTTTAAATAAAAAGATATTAAAAAATTCAAAATTTGCGCAAATTTTTGGAAAAATAATTTTGAAAAATTAATTTTTTTTATTTTTGCATGTACATTGTTTCAATAAATTGTCAATTCTTTACAGAATTTTTAAATCATAATTCAATGTCTACTAATTTCCTTATAAAATTTAAAGCCTGTAATTTTCACAGGAAAAAGTTAAAAAATATAACTACATAATTTGAATTTTTCATGATTAATTCCAATTTACTTTTAAAAATTAACGCGAATTTAGTACATTTTTGTATAACATCACTAAATGAGTTCTAAGTGGACTTTATGCCTTTGGACCTATTACCCTGCAACTAAATTAGAATTAGGACTGGCTTAATTATTATAAAATTAAATTTTAATATTTATATTTAGCAATTATATTTTTTCCAAAAATTCCAAAAAAACGAAGATACCTTGACGATATCCGAAACAAGATCCAGACAATCCAGATATGTTTCGATTTTAACAATACTGAGACGAGACTCGTGGCCAATCCTTATTAAAATGTCTGCTTTTGCTTCATTTACTTATATAAGTGCATAAGACTTTTATACAGCTTCACTAAAATATGAGCTTACAAATATTAGCATGTCAAACTGCATTTTTTTAATTTTTATACCTACTGCAATATACAGACACATAAATATGTAAATTTCAGTAAAAATCTCACCACGCAGAAGATTTGAATTAATTTAAAAAAAAAATAAAAAGCACGAAGAACTTGGTCTTGTCTTTCAAGGCTACTAAGTAGTTCAGCATTGAACATGTAAAGTTGGTTTATTTATAAAATTATATATATTTTCGCAAGATAAATCAAAAAAGTCGTAATTGAAATAATAAACCAATTTTACATATTCAATGCTAAGTCACTTTATAGCCTTGAATTACAAGACCAAGTTCGTTGTGGTTTTTATTTTTAATATTTTTTTAAACCATCTGTGTGATTTTTACAAATAAAAGACAAGTTTTAGATTCTTTAAAAAAAATACAGAATTTAAATCAACTCTGAAATTAAGATGATACAAAGAACACGAAAATGTAGGTCCTGAAAAAGTTTCCATCTGTCTGTCTGTATGAATGTCTGCCTATCTGCATTCTGCACCATGAAGGGATTTTATTCAGACTTTGAATTCAAAGCTTCATACTGATTACCTATATAGCGATGAAATTGAAAATATAGTTCAGCTCTTGCAATAAGGGCACCCGCCAAATTAAAGCCCTCGATGAAAAACTTTCTTCTCAAAAATGCAGCTCCAACGAATTTAGAAAGAATCTTTCTATGTTTTGATCAACTTTTTAGAAACAAAAATACCAATAACTGTTACTGATATTGAAGGATTTGCTGTGAACTCATTATTTAGTATATTTGGCTTTCTCGGTAACGACTTTACCGATTTTGATAAAAACGCAGAAGCGTTTATCAGAATTTAAAAAATTGTGTACCTATGCCTACATATGTATGTATGTATCTATATAAAAATTTTCAAAAATTGTTATAAACTTTTCAAGTAAAGTTATATTGCTAAATAATAAAAATCGACATATATCAAAGTTTAACACAAAGTGATTAGGTAATAACATTTTTTGGATAACCTGAAAAAACACTGCTTTAATCATTTTCTTTTGCCAAATTAATTTTTATTCAAAAACTCACTTGCTGTTTTTTTTATGAAATTTTTTTTAGCTAATTTTGTAGTTGTAATACGCTGTGGAATAAAGGTTTGTCCCTTGGACTGTCACACTGGAGGTTTGGCAATCAAATCCCAGCCTATTCCATTTAAAAACGGGTACAACCTCTTACGAGGAAATGAAAAACCCCCTGAGAGTATTTTAGAAAATTGTATGCTCCCCCATTTCTGCTGATGGCTATAGTAAATGGCACTCAAGAATTGTTCGAGGGTTCTAAGTCTTGTATGTGTGGATTTTCCTTTATCCATTTCTGAGCTAAAAGATCAAAGTTTCAAGTCTCTAGCTCACCGAGAATTTGTTAATTAATAGAAAGTCAGTTTCATCATTCGTAGCAAACAAACAAACAGACAAGAAAGCAATTTAATAAAAACGTGTTAAAAATTTAAATCGTTGTAGCTCCAGATAAGGTTAAACAAAATTCCAATTTTACTTCTATGGAATAAAATATAGGAGCAATCAACTTCCCTAAATATCCTTTAACCGATCTCTTTTGACAGACATTCCATCATAAGCCAATATAACTCTTATCCTGATAAAATCTTAAATCTGTCTATAATATTACCAAACGATTTAAAAATTTAGTAACATTTTATATCTTTTAAAACATCCGGAAAAGCCAATGTATATATATGCTCCAATGAGCTTTTAAACATTTATCTCTTAACATATCGCCAATGCCCATATGTCACACATCATTAGGTGTGACCAAATCTATCAAATCCAAACTGGGAATATCCGACAACGTTCCCTGCTGAGTGCCGACAACATATATAGCAATTAGACCATATTTAAAGTTTAAAAGTCTCTACTCCTTGGGCTTATAAATCACCATAAGAATTTTTGTTTGGCTCAATCTGTCTCAGATGTCTTACCATTGACCGACACAAGAATGAAATTTTTTCCTCTTCACGACTCAACTCAATCTATATATATGCAGTATATGGCTGTATATGGGTGCTATTTATTGCCAGTCTCATGTTTCCATCTTATACTGAAGCCATGTATAATGCTTCCAGCTTCGATCAAGTTTTTGTTACATGAAAGGGCAGTTGCAATCCAATCTTGCAATAATCCATATTGATCTGAAGGTGGAGACTATGGTTAAGTCTTCGATTACTTTTGCGCAATAAAAATAAAACAAGTAGTAATAGTACATTCCACCAGCGCAATAATATTATTAAGTAATTCAATCATCAGTGGACAAAAAAAATGTGTGTTCAAGTCCATCCTACTTTTGCTAATTTTGGAATCAACTCTCCTTGTTTGAATGACATACAATCGGATCGGAAATGTATCCGATTTCATAGGGTGGTGGTGTGGCGTAACCAAAGAGAATGGGAATATTTTTTTTTTTTTATGTGAAAGTGATTTGAATTATTTTTTTCAATTGTTTTGTTTTTGTTTAGTTGTAATATAAAAATAAACAAGTTAAAGTGAATGCAATACAAACAAATATAAAACAGAACCACACTTTTTACATCAGGATCAACAGAAAGGATGGTACAAGGACTAAAAATCAAAATGGTGAGTTTAAACATACCTATATAAAATTTTGAAGCGCCTCTCGTTATTTTCTAAAATAAACAGTAATACATTTCTCTATTTTTTTTTTTATTTACAACAATTTTTATATTGGAGGTCAGGATATCGCTTTTTAAAATCGCTGTAATTTTTATTTATTTATAGAACAGTACGATTGTATGCTTGTCAATATTTTCTCTTGAAAATAAACATACTCGACACTCGTACATAATTTTTAATTTATAATATTTAAATACAATAATAGTAAAATATTATTATTATATCGAAGCAAACAATTCGATAAATTTAATGAGTGATTTAAATAAATTCACTTGACAAATGACAATAATTATTTTTCATTAAAAACTATACAAGATTATTAAATAAGCATGTTCAGGAAAATGAGATCTCGGAGATCTTAGCAATCTGAGTTATCTGAACAGGATTCCTCAGCAAAATTTATCAGCTTTGCTGTCAAAACTCTGAGGAAAAAATATCTTGGATTCGCTTGCTCACTTTTTGAGTGAGAAAATTCTTTGAGATCTCATTTTTCTAAACACACCAAATGAATATTTGTATGCTTTCTTAACTGGAACGTAATGAAATTATTTTGACAGGAAAGTGATTTACGTTGAATTAAAATTTATTGACCTACATATATTTCTGTAATTAAAACAGATACAAAATAAAGCACTTTACTTTTAAACAAACGACAGTTCGTGATCGTAATTTAAGGATTTTTTTTTTTCAAATTTTAATAATAAATCCAAACATTTCTTTTAACCAGTGCATAATAAAGTCAATCCAAGTAATTGCAGTGGAAATTTTTAAAAGATTTTTTTTTTCATTTTTGGATTTATTTATCAATAAAAAAATCATTTCTGTTGAATGACTAAATCCCATGGCATTGATTAAGGACTAAATCTGGTCTTCAGGTGATCACATCTGTCACCAGTTGCATGAATGCAAATTGAATCGTTTTGACCGGATATATAGTCATTGAAATTGTGATCCCCAAAACTTAACTCAGAAGTGAGTAATCCAATTGAAAGCTGTCAAGCCTTTTTTTATTGAATATCTGACAATATTTATGATGATTATTATATTTTTTGGTATTTAATTTATGTATAAATGAATGACAGAAATTTTGACCGTCTGTAAATTACTGATGATGTTATAATATCTATAAGGCTGTTGACATTAAGGTAAACAAATTTTTAGGGAAAATAATCTTTATTAAATTTTATTGATTAATTTTGAATCTTTTAAACCAAAGGGATTAAACTTTAATTTTATTTTTGATTAATTTTTTGAATACAAAATATAAACATTAAAAATTACTATTTCATTCCGAATTTGAAAATTAAAATAAAAGCTTCCAGATAGAACGAACTTGTATACTTTTTTTTGAAACATTACAGAAATTCTGATAACAAAACATAAAGGGAAATTGAAGCTTAATTCTATAAAAGCTATTAGCCAATTCCAGTTAATGAGATCTTATAAATATTGCTTCGTCAAAAATTGCCAAATTCATTCCCAATGGCCAATTTTACATCAGTAAAAGTTTAAAATCTACACTTTTTGTTTAAATTTAAGTTCAATAGTTTATTGAATTTTACAGTATTCTTTTTAGTCTTGAACTCAGTTTTTGTGTAAAGGACTATATTCTGCCATTTGAACTTCCAAAAGTGTTCATTTTAAAGAAAAACTCATTTGATGCAGAACAAAAAAAGGAAGAAGCATTTGTTGGCCGACCCAGTCAATAAAAATAATACTTGCCTACTTCATTTTTTGTTGAGACATTTTTTTTTTGTCAAATCATATTTATGTCAAATGGAAGAATTTTATAATGAACTGATCAAACTTCATAGTTGTTCATCCAAAATAAGATTTTGGAGGCACTGTTTTATATTCCTTTTATTCATAAGCATATATGTTTTTTGCCAGTAACTAAGTGGAATTTTTATTTTGTTTAGCTTTACAATTATTTTTTATTTGAAAGCGCTATGAATTGAAAGTTTTTAGAAATTCGAAACACATACATATCTAAATTTTAAATGTTTATATATAACGCCAAGCTCCAAAATTAAATTTCAAAATTAATTAATTTAAATATCCAAAAAAGGCAAGGTTTCATTGTATATAGGTACATTATAGAAACTTGTTGCAACAAATTCCTTAGTTTTGAAGGTTTCCCTATCTATAACATGATAAGTTATTCTACTTACCTCTAAGACCTAAGTTAAACTTTAACCACCCACAACACATTTATTTTCCACAAGTATATACGACCTTGAGATCTTAAGCAACTTGTTGCCCATTTATTTAAAAAAAAAAAAAAAAAAAAAAAATAGGAGCTCATCATTCTTTTAGATTGAATGGCATTGGTTCTATATGATGATCGGACGATGATTAATCGAAATGAAATACCAGCAAAAACAAAAACATATATATAAACAAAACAAAAAGATGATATCAACGCAATAGACCTTCCACTAGAACCTCATTTGATCTTATCGAGATAACTAACAGATTTACCAGCATAACATACATTCAACTTAACATGTGTACTTCTATCATTTTAAATAAGCCATTTTAGTCTGAGATGTAGTGTTGCATTTTATATAGGCACAATGTGTACATACAGAGTTATTTTGTATTGATCAATTTTTATTTTTTGAATTGACTGACTGACATCCCAAAGCAGTGGTACCAAATAATGAAGTTTTCGTACTTTAAAGATTTACATTAACACTTTTTATTGTGTTTTACCATGATAACTTACTATGACGCTTTTGTATCATCTCTTACTTTCAGCACCAGTAGGACAGGTTTTAATAAAAAAGACAAATTATTAGTATAATTACTGATATTTTTGACGGCAGACTGGTGTTTTTGTTTGCTTTAAAACGTGAAAAAACTATAAACAATAATTGGGCTTTAACAACTTAAGTCACCCTTATTATGGTTATTGTTTTACGAAAAAGACAGTTAAATGACACGACTTCATAGGAGCGATAGTTAACATTTAAGAAAAACTAGAACTTTATCGTTTTCTCCGTTTGTTTTACTGAAAGTTTAAATTTAGCTTTTAGAGCCGTGTCATTTTACTCTAATTTTAGTAAAACGACAACCGTAAGGGTGAAATTATTTTTAAGTGTTTTTCAACATGTTAAATGTAAGGTTAAAATAAAAATCTTCGGACTTGCTTCAAAAAACGAAAAAAAAAATCATTCCGACCACTATAACCAAATGCAACCAAATGCAACCAGACAAGTGTATTCTAAACTTAAAAAGCCTGAAAAACCTTGTGCGACCAGTTGTTTTTATAATGTTTCGACTAAAGCTATCTATCGTTTGCTATCCTCTATTTACTATTCAAAAATTTTAGCACGGAATGAAATATTTTATTGAAATGAAGCTCACAAATCTAAATTTGTTTTGCTTGAGCTGTCAGTTAAACGAGAAAGTTTAGACCTATCATATCGGTTTAAAAACGATCGTTTAAAAAACCAACTTTATAAAATTGGTGATCTTACATTTCAGACTATAAGTAGTTAAAGCAACAACTATTGAAACTTATAACAAATGACGGACGGACAAAACCATATCCGCGCCCGACCACGAAACCATAAATGCTGTATGCACCTTTAACATTCGCAATATAATGTGCGTCGTCGTCGACGCTGCTCGTTGTTGTCGACGGCTCAGGTTAATATTTTGTTTGTACATTGAAAAAAGTTGCAAGATTTTTTTTTGTTTATGGTATACCATAACTAGTAACCACATTTAACACTAGTTGAAGTGCATATCAAGAAAAATGAAGAACCGTCGTTGTCGTCGCAAAAAAATAAAATACAGAATTGCAATTGCAGCGCGTTCCTTTTGTGGGTCATTGTCTGCGGTTTGTTGCTTTTGTGAATAATTATATTTATTTGCCGGCGACCGCAAGTATAGTGTTTTTTTGTTTTATTCTTTATTGCATGTGGGAGTTGCGGCCGTGATGGCATGTGCTCAAATGATTCCGTGATGTGTTTTTTAAAGCGACCCTACATGCAGGGACGAAATAGGAATGAAAGAGGCCTTTAAGTCCTCATCAGCAATTTTTTATTATCCTTGTTTAAAATTTAAAACAGTATTGAAAAAGGCCATTAATTGTCTTTATTTTATTTCAGAAACCTTTTAAAATTCATAACTTTATCATTCTGTACCTTGGTTCTAAAAGGTCCATTTTTTACAATATTGACAGTACAGCGTATAGTAATTGAAAATTTCACAATGCTGTATTTTTCAAATAAAACAATCTATTTGTATTAAAAAAACGTGTTAGAAAAATTAATATTTTAAAAGTTTTATGTATATTCTTATAAAATAAAAATAAGTTTTTGACTTCACAAAAATTAAGAAATTGGACATTGGCCCTTTAAGAACCAAATACAGCATTATTTTGAAACTCTATAATAAAACTTTATCGATGGTTATGCCTTTTTTTATTTAAAAAAAAACAAATTGAATTCAGTTTCTTTTGGGTACAAAATTGTGCGACCAAAAAGACTTCATCTTGAATTTTTTATTATTTCTTATCTCAGGTTTAACTCTCTGTAGTAAGTGATAGAGTTTTTTAAAAATAATTTATTTTTTTACTACTTATTTGATTTTTATAGAATTTTAAATTTTTAACTAATTTATTTAATTATTTAAGTTGTATGTATTTGTAATTGTATACCAATTACCAATACCTTATCTTGTCAAGTCACTTTATAGTCTTTAATCATTAGAACAAGTGCTTCCGACACAGCGAAATATATAATTTATGAATTGAAGAACTTAAATTGCTTAATTTCTATTAAAATCTATTGTTTGAGGCTTATAGCAACTTCCTGGTATATCAGGAGGCCCCAAGTAAGTTATTCATATGTCAATCCTACACTGTTTGAGCATGTCCAAATGATATTTCCAATGATTTACTTACATAAACCTATTCCTGCAAATAGAACCAAAATGCTTTATACTGACGTTTATACTGACGCATTTGTTACCATAGATTGATGAAAACAAACAACTTTTGATTTTAATTGATGAGCATCAATCAGATTGATAGGTGTAAAAGATGTTTTGGCACATTTCCATAACGATAGATTTAGACCAAGGATATAAGTTAAAACTACAATAGTTTTTCAGTCCGTGTCCAGATTGAATGTTTACAGAAATTTGATATCTTTAAATTAACCACAGTTGCTTAAGAGACGCATATTTCCAGTTTTGTAAGCTTCGTTTTTTTAATTTAGTTTAAATATTCATTTAATAGTAATTTCATAATTAAGATACAAATTATTTCAGATGAGTTAATCTATGTATTGTACCTACATATATACAATTTACAATAACGCTTTTTCTAAACATAAATATATTATGTTAAAGTGGTTTATTATAGCCAGAACTATCAGCTTCATTCGTTGATATAGACTTAAACGATTGTATTGTTTTGACCTTCATTTAAATTATTATTCAATGATTTAAGGGCCGCTTTTTTCTTTCATGTTTTAAAAGTCTTATTTGATTTGATAAATTTAACTTAATATAGGTAGAATATAAGCTATAAGCATTAACCCATATATAATAAATAATTCAATCCATTAAATGGTTATCTATGTATGTTACGCTCATTTGTATTATTAATGCAATATTATATACAGGCTTGTCCAATTTAGATTACATAACATAATAATAATTCTATACTGGTAGCACAAATGAAAACATTATAGAGGTAGGTACCGGTTTTTCCAAAGTTCTTAACCTGCACATTGCGAACTGCATATACCTACATGTGATGAGTAATAAACGATGAAGCTATATAAGTTTTTGTATAGAATTGTTTGTATTATAGTTTATAGTAAAAGCATCGTGATAACCAGAATAAATGAGGATATAAATAGTAATGTTGTTTTTGAGTGAAGGTTAATTTGTATTTATCAATTGGATAGAAAGTTGAAGTAGGTGAAGGATTTTGAACTTTAAACAAGTATGTACGTGCGATGAGGAACAAGTTTTTTTTGTAGGTGAAAACGTGACAAGATGATATTTCCTATATCTTTCAACTACTATGTAAAATTTCAACGTGACTCACACGAAATCGCACGAAATTTGTTGACGTTTTCTTGTAAATTTTCTTTCACATACAACAACAAATTATGAGAAATTTTGTATAGTTTCCTTTTACAACATATATTGATTGACATTGAATGCAGACTACGTGAAATGTAAAAAATAGAAAAAATCGTTTACCGAGGTAATTTTGTTCATTTCCTTTATTTTGAGCCTTTCGCTTCCCTCGACCCTCACTCACCACGCTCTTTAAAACTGAAAGTAGTTGGAAACACAAAAAATTTAAGCGTATTCACGCAACGTCGAAATGACGTCTTTAAGTCGGTTAAGTGTCCGGCACACGTTTCATGGACGCCCCAAAAAACATTTTGCGTAAGTGTTGTGATGAACCAATCATGGCTGACTCAGCCATAGTGTCATAATACCATTAAAATAAGTTTACCAGTCTTACCATTTTCATTTATACGATGTTTACGACACAAATTCTTGTCGGAAAGTTTGAGGTTTTCCATAAAAATATTGACAGTTCGTTTACAACGTGCGCCGTAAACTTTCCGAAGATTGCAAACGCGGTAATCTCTTTCCGATCAAATTTGCGGAGAAACCATTTTGAAAAAGGGTGCAACTTCAAAATTTATTACCCTAGCAATGGAAATCAATAATTGGTTTGTATGTATCTGTCGAGCAATACTACAGTTATCATTGCCAAAGCGTCTCCATTTGCAATATTCAAAGCAATGACGATTAAACAATATCAATTTATCTCTCCAAAAATTGCCAGTAGAGCCGCTGGATAAACACAATAAATATGTAATGCTGTGTTCACATCAGCCTGCATGTTACAGATAGTTAATGCTTAACATTTTTTATTTGTAATTTTTATTCGCGTTATCTTGGTGATTTTAAATAAATACCACCAATGTCAATTAACTATCGTTAAAGAGAATAGACTGAACGTGCTGAATGGGTTTTATTTTTTACCCAAAACTGACAATTTTGACCAATTCTATTTAAATTTAATTTTTTTATATAGCTTTTGACATAACTTTGAGCTAAAATGTGTAGAAAGTGGCAGTTTTGGGAAGTAAAGAAACAGACCTAACATGTTCACATTTATTTACTGACATAACTATAATCTGTGAATCATGAATGAATAAATAGGAATGTTCAGGAAAATTAGATCTCGGGGATCTCAGCAATCTCATGACCAGGATTCCTCAGCAAAATTTCTTAGCTTTGCTATCAAAACTCTGAGGAAAAAAATCCTGGATTCGCTTGCTCACTTTTTGAGTGAGCAAAATCTCATTTTTCTGAACACGCCAAATGAATTTTTGGGTACGTTCAATGAACATTTCATTAATTTAAAGATTAGTCAAATTTAAAAAATATGCTTCACTTTGTTCAAAAGAAAATGTTTAGGTATAAATAAAATTTTAGATTTGGATATCAGCTGTCAAAAGCTATCAATATTTTGGAGTGGGTTTATAAATACAACTTACTGATTTGTGAAAAAAGCCTTATACTACGTTTTTATTATTTGAAAAACTAGAGAACCTCTTATATGTACATAAATACCTACCATTACACTTAAGATTGTGAATTATCTACCATCTGGCCAAGTAAAATTTATTGATTTCCTTATCAAAAATGTCCATGGCTAAAAAAGACATCTGTTCTGTTTGATAATATCATATTATATAGGTACATTATTAGTTAATTAACTTTTCAATTACTAAACATTAAAAAAAAAAATTAACAAACAAATGTTAACTAATTGAAGAATCACCCTTGTTCAGTCTATAAGTACTATCTATGTACATACCTATACTCTCCGACCATCAAAATCAAGTACAACTTCTCAATTCTCAATAAATTATCAGAATGACTGAAACAATTTTCATGCTAATGTCTCAATTTAAATAAATTACAAGCGGCAATAATGTATATAAAATGTAAAGTTATTATTCAAAGCTTAATGAAATGAAACAGAAAATTTTCATTTAACTGCAGAAGTAGCGTGATGTAACACCCCAGTTTGTAAGCTGAACCGCATTCAGTTATATTAGCGTTTAGCTGAATAGACTTCCTACCACAAAGCCGATACACTGAGAGCTATGTATTCATACAAAGTAACTTGCCTGACAACAAAACCACTGCAGTCACAATAATAAATACATAATTGGCTTCTAGCCTGGTCATAACATAGATGGCCATGATCTTGTATTTCATTTCCATGATTGTCTCATGATCATGATTCAATTGTGAGATGATTCCCTCATCATGTAACAAAACAAAACAAAAATTAATAAACTTCAATCAGAGGCTACATACACACGTGTCTACTTCCCAACTTCACTTAAAGTCACGGGCATTGTCAAGACTACAAAATCAAAAAAAAAAGATAATAACAATAATTATACAATGTAAATCAAGATAAAGAAGGGATAATCATTTTGCCGTCCGTCGCCGGTCGTTCTACAATAAAACGTGATAAATTAGAATTAATCATCTAGAATTGTAAATACGGCATTCTTGAAATCCCTCAGCACCAACCAGCGCAGCATTTCAGCTTAAGTGTTGTATAGAGGATTTCAATTTAAATACTCGATAGACTAGGTCTTCTAGAATCTTGTCATTATTACGCGAACGACCATAAGGCAATCACGCATAATGACGGAAGATAAATTGTTAAATGTGATGTTTTTCCATCAATTCACACATCGTCATATAGGTGTTTGAGAGCCTCCAGGCCTTGAGTATACATATACACCCGAGCATATAAAAAAGCTAATAGAAATTAATTGTTAGATTCTTTATAGAGGCGCAGTTAAAATCAACTTTAATCTCGAATTCTATTTATGGGGAAACGATTGAACATTCTGATTGTATACAAGAATAATTTCGAAATTTTTAAGTCTCCGAAATATTGAAGCACAGTGCGGCGTGTTTTGTTTTGGAGCTTATATAGAATCAAAAGAAGTCATTAAGCTTGTACTTAAAAACGAAAGTTTGGTGTTTTAAGTGTGATATAAGGTTATTATAAAAGAGGAAAAGAAAATTATTCAAATTAGTACTAAAAAAGACATCATGGTAAACACTAATTAGGAGATTTTTTTGGAGTTAAGAAGAGTTAAAGGCTTAATTATTTGAATTGATGGTCCACAAAAAAAAAACTAAATCGTGAGATTATTACGCACAAAAATTGTAACCACTTGAGTTAAGAAAGTGTTTATGGCATAAAGAGTTAATTTTGAGGGATGTTTATTGTTTATATAGTAAGCATTTTAACACCTGGTAGTTCTGGGTTTCAAGAAAAAATAGGCCTAAACAAACAGCTGAAGTCACACAGGTAATTCAAATGTATTTTTTTTTTGTCTATGATATTTCTATACTCTCTAGCTTTGGTACTTATAAAACCCTAGAAAATGGGTTGATGAACGAGTAATTACGTATAACACACCTAAGATATTTTTACCAATTATTCTAAAGGTAAATTAAAAGTAATTTAACGGTAGACACACATGTAATTTACGAGCTCAAATGAGAAAGTGTGTGTTTTGTGATAAAGTTTATGTGTACAGACTAAATAATACTCTTTGGCGAGCGACAGTGTGTTGTTTATTAATATTTTAATTCATGAATTAAGTTTTGATAAACGCTTTAGTTGATTTGTGAATTGGAATATAACTACCTAATTATTTTTTATAGGGGTTTCAGTTTTTTGCTTTAAAATTTAAGAAACATACCATTTGGCATGTTGAATTGAACATTCGTATGAAAATAGAACTCGAGCTTTTGATCAAACTTGACATAACGATGATAGGGAAGAAAAAATAGTGAAGCTTCCCATTCTATATGTCTGTCTGTCTGTTCGGCTACATCCTAAACAAAAACGTAGCATTTTTTGAACAATCCCCCAGCACCAAAAAATAAAGTAATAGCCATGTTAAATTTTTTAGCCGTTTAAGGCGAAAAAAAAGTTGAGTCAAAGTTCAAGTTGCGTAGAATTATTCATAAGAATGTCAGGTTTGAGATCAAGAGTTGCAGTTTTTTTTTACAAGTGGTTCGCGTGAATTTATTTGAATTTTTTTTATTTAAATAAATATAATCTTATTGAATATTTAAGTAAGTTGATTTGGGATATTGGGTGCTTTTAATTAAATTTAGGAAGGAGAGGAAACAAAAATTAAGGATAAATTTATGCGTTATAAGCATTCATTAGAGCAAAAGTATATGTAATTCAGTGTTGTTCAAATTAAAGACCATATTTGTTGCGTAAAGTCAAGTAAGTCAGTTGCTTTTTGGTTTGAATTTTTTGCGCACAGGTGCAACACCCATACTAAGTTTTTATTTTTTAGGGTTTCTACCGAAATATACGAAACCAAAATTTATGATTTTTAAATTTCTAAGATCAAAATTTAGCACTTTTTATATAGTATACCGATTTATCTCGTATTCAGAAGCTTCTAAAAAGACTTAATAATATTGCAAAACAAAACATTGAAAAAAGTGTTTTAGAATTTCAAAAGGAATTAACAATCATTTTTCCTTATTTCGAAATTTAAAAACCGGTAAGTCGTTAAGAGCTTAATACTTTAAAAGTTAATTTGTTTTTCTTGAAAGTTACTCCTCTAATATAACGTGTAAGAAAATAAAATCAATTTATCAAATTTTAAGACAACGTTCCTGTATTTTCTTTCCCAAGTTATGACAAATACAATAAAATGTTTACTTTGAAGCACAAACTCGACACCATCATTTCCTAATTTTTCTGATTTATTATCTCCTTGGCATTATCTTAAAAAAAATAAAAACCTCCAACGCTTAATTCCGGTAAGCACCTTCATGCATCAGTATACGCGAACCTCGCAGCTTTCATCAAGGTTTTTCTTACCCTCTCAGAGTATTTCAAATGTATATAAGGTTAACATTTCCTGAACGGAACAAAACAACAAACGCCCAAATGATTTCCATAAATCAATTACTAAATTCATCCAATTCCCCAAACACACTGACATGTGAACCACTCAGCATGACATATCCACATAAAAAAAAATAAAACGCAACATAGCGTTACAATCCCTGTGGAAAGAAAAATAAACAAAAAAACGTGTAAATTTGCTAAACGACATGAACGTGTATATCCAAAGCGATAGCTTTAACATCTATTATTTTCTGCATTAACCCAAAACTGTGTAATGAGTTAGGTACAATACAAAAATGTTCGTTAATTTATTTAAATTTAAAAAATGTATTCGAACTGAAGGTCGGGCAGCATATATTGCATAACACTTTAGAGTTGTACTTAACATATGTACGCATTTCTTTACTATGGCAGACATTTTGTGGGAATTATTTACCAGTCATTTTAACCCTAACACAACACCTTCCAATGTGATGATGGTGGCAAATTGTGCACTCGAGAGTTAGATAATCATGCTAAATGTGGCAAATGTCACTTGTCTTGGTTTCCTTTTCGATAGTGATTTCTGACTTGCTTGGAAGATTGAACCCCCCATGGTGGGATATTGGTAAATTCAGGAGATTTCAACTAAATCACCATCAACAGTTGGATTTGAAAATTGCAAAATTCATGTAAGATATACAATGTTTCAGATGTTTGGTTTGGGGGGTGACTGACCGGTCTGAGTCTCTATAAGAACTAATTTGGCTGATTCAGTTTAAGAGAATAAGATTTCGACAACCGATTTTTCCTCCGGTGGAAAAAGTGAAAAGTTCACAATCTCTGACTTAGTCCTGATTGGAAGCTAAAGGTCTCGCATAAGTCATCGCCAGTTAATATAATTATGTCTCCCTGGATGTCTCGAGACAAATACTTAACTCTACCACCAGTGGATATAGCACGAGCAAATATTTCAAAAACCTAGATTACCTTGGAAATCGCCGCTGCCGCACAGACAACGTCACTCTACGCTATTGCGGCTATCCTCTGCACCTTCTTCGGCTATTATAATTTTGTCTTGTCTAGATGTCTAGCTGTCTATCTGTCTGGTCGGTCAAGAGATGGCGAGTCAAATTGATGATCCACGAAACAAGTTACCTCTAATAATAGTGATTAGGTTCTTTTTGGCTTGAAGTAGGTATATACAGTTGGCGTTGGCTCCCAAGATGCCATAACTCCTATGAATGGATCAAGTGTTCGCCTCTGACATATCCTCATCAAAATCCAAATCCAGTGATAGGAATGTTGAGTTTTTTTTTTTTGCTGTTTTTTTTAAATCGCCTGAGAGAACGATGTCTTAATGGATTGGTTGTTTTTTCTTAAAATTGAAATTGGTTTCACCTTTGAGTTTGAATTTTGTTTGTCTATTGTACGAGACAGTAAGAAACCAAGCATAGTATTACATCACATCGAACTATCGTTGTCCAGTAGGAAAACAAATTAAATCTTTCCATTGCTCTAAGATGAACATTTTGTATTGATTGTTTAAGTCTTCAAAAGCACTTTCGATATACATAATAGTAGTTCAATGGAATTTCTTTTTTTTGATTATTAATTTTGTTAGCTCAGCTAACGCGTTATACAATATGCAAACCTTCAATAAGTTAAATCTTTTTTAAGTAGTAATTGTATTTTTTTTTTTTTTTTTTTAATTTAGGTTTGACTCTTCCAATGTATAAGAGAAACTCGGCCTTATTTATAAACGTTGGCTAACTTAAGACAACTGTCCAACTTTAGAAAATGGGTTCAAAAACCTTGTTTATTGTTATCTTATAGCTGCCTAACTTAAACACAAGATTAGATTGTCGTAACCGTGAATAATGTGATATTTATTTTAATTAAATAAAGCATATTTCCACCAATTTGAAAATAGTTAGACAGTGTCTAAGTAGACAAAAATCTAATAAATACGACGGACTGTCTTTTATTAAAAAAATAAATTTTAATTTTAATTTTAAAGAAGATAAAGAAAATTCGAAAACAAAACGCATTTTTGGAGTTTAGGTTATTTAAACTTATAAATTCTATTAAAAAAAATATATTTTAATTTAAAAAGCGTGGAAACACTGAAATTTTAAACTGACCTCTACTATGATTGTCAATTATCAATTTATTAAAAAAGAAACTAATCAACTTTTTTGCGATAGTTATCAATTTTCTTGTAATTGAGAACGGTCTGCCCCATTTTCAATGATCAAAACTTTTGTCAATTTGGTTGTCAACTATCAATTAATAACTGACAATCTTGGTAGGTGTGTAGCGCTGACTGTTACTATTGATTGATCTTAGAAGCGAGGCTCTTTTTTCAGAATAAAAATGCATTAGATTTCCTTTAGTTTCATACTGAAAAGAACTTCGATTTTTATCTGCTTCACAGCACGTTCGCCACATATTTTTTCCATGTGATCTTAGTCAAGAAATTCCAAAGCATACATATTTCTCTATGTCAGTCAAGACAACTTATCGAACGACTCTTCAATTATTTAAACAACAACAACAACAAAAAATTCTAAGTCATTCATAAGCCACATAACAATTAAATTGAATTTTTTCAATGCATATTGTAAATAAATTTGAAATTCAAATTTAACTCCCACAAGGTATTTGCAATTTTTAATAGCCCCATCAAACTTCTTGCAATCAAATCAATTATTCACTAGATTACTCCAGTTTTCTGAATCAACAACAAACCATAAGAAATTACCAGAAGAAAAGAGTATACCTATTACCTACCTATGTATATAGTTCTTGTACAAACTGTATAAGAATAATAATTTATGAATTAAATTATTCAAAATATCGATCAGTCTTCTTTGTATACAAATACAGTGAGTGATTGAGAGGAGAACATTGAAGTTAGTATTTATTTTTATTGTAATTGGTTCCCTATTTTCCGGTTAAAATAATTAGATACGTTCCCACTAACGGTTTTTTTTCTATTTATTATTATAAGAAAAATGAGGAAAAAATTCAGATTAGTTAAAAGAATTATTATATCGAAGTATTATAATGTCTTCTGGTGTTATTCCATTAGTAGTTCGTATAAAAAGTCGATGATTTATAAAAAAAATGACAGTTGTTGCAATAAAGTCAGGTAGGCCACCTGCCCTACAATTAAACTAATTAAAGTAATAATTAGAGAATACGAGGTGTGCTACTTTGATGTAGAATAATGTGGGCATTTAATTTGTGTCTTCTATATTTCTTGTGCAATGAAACAAAGAATAATTCTTTTTTCAATATTCTTAGAAATTCAACGATAAAATCGTTTAAAAAATTTCTTACAGCATTTTTAACACTTGACACTAACAAATTGTTTTGGGTATTTAATTTTTTATTTTATTAATTGTTGTTACCTTTTAATTAATTAAAGAAAAATTATTTAAAAAAGAAATACAATTTCAATTAAATAATTATAAATTTCTTTTAAAATTTTATGAAATTCATAAATAAATTCGTAGAAAAGTGTTAGTTTGTCGATTCCAATTTCCACAAAAATATGGTTAGATGAATTAAAATCGTGTTTGAAAATGAAACTATACCGTACGATCTAAGTTTTTCATATATGATTGTGAATTTAAAATGCGATTGAATAACTGATTTTTTGACGACTTAAGCGTAATAAGTTGCATTAATTTGAACAAATGCTTTTTGGGGCAAAATTCATTTTATTGACAAAAATTTTTGGAAAATTTAAAAAAATGTGAAAGCAAAAATATAATTGTCTGCAATTTTGTACAAAAAATAGTCAGACTATATTTACCCTAATACCAATACAGCTTTACTCTACTAAACTTTCGAGTGAATTTTCATATTTTGCTGTACGCCAGAGGAAAACGAATGTTCCAAAATGCATATAAATTGCGATAAAAATAAAATGTTAACAATTAGATTCTCTCAAGAACTTCAAAAATAAAATTATTATTAGAGCTTTGAACTCTAAAGATTGAAGATTTAAAAGAAAAATATGTTAAAAATTAAATGAATAAGTCAAATGAAACGGAAAATTGGATGGGATATCAGAATAGGGCTGTTAAATTTTAAGGAAAAATGTAAAAATGTTCCAAAATGCTGGTTTGTCCAACATTTTTCAGAGTTTTGCCTTTTTGTGTCTAATTTCTTTGTTAATAATGTTAAGTCTCAACTTAATTTTAGTTTCTATAAAAAATTTTTTCCAAAATTTAGCTAAGCTAAAATTAAGCAAAGCATTTTAGCATTTTAGGTAAACAGCTCCATCATAAAAATTAAATGATTATTTCTTATACTGTACATCACTTATCGGTCGAAATTTAGTGCATCATAATAATTAAATGATTATTTCTTATACTGTACATCACTTATCGGTCGAAATTTAGTGCATGGAGTAATATTGTTCGGCACATTAATTCTCAGCCTAAATTTTCATACTCTTGAATTTTGTGTGAATTATATTTTGTGAAAAAAATCGAAATGGAAAATTTGGAAATAAACAATTTTTCTCAGTCAAACAAAAGCATTCTTTTAACATATTTCATTAAATTTATTTGAAAGAGTGAAAATAAATTCTTCGAAATGTTGTTTTTTTGTTTTCTATGACATGTTCTTCACAAGACTCCTAAATCAAAATTTAGCTAGGGTTTAAGCTGATATTTGGAGAGGAAAGTTGCAACTAAAATTTAGAGCAATCTGCGAACAAGCCTGGAAAAATTTTAAATCAGTAAGTCAAAGTCCAATCCAAAAAGGGAAAGTCAATAACAAAAATAGTAACTTCGATTACGACGAGTTTTAGTTTTTCTTAATCCTTTTGCGTATTAATCAAGAAATGAGCCAAGCCCCCCTTTGGTGGGTGTGACAGCCATGAACTCCAAAGAAGCAAAAACAATTAGTGAAGTTACTTGATAAATAAACATTGTAGATTTTTTGTAATCCATTAATGTTTGTGAATCCGGAAGTCATAGAGACCCTCAAATGGTAAAAACATAATCAATTAAGTTACGATATTTGTTAACAAAAATCTTAATCTTTTTGTACTCATTTAGTGCTTATGAGACCTAACCCAGAAGTCTGAAAATCGCCAGCTAGTTGATGTGGGGGCCACAAATCACATACATCAGATAAATAAAGTCTTTTGATATCAAAAATGTTAAGCCGTTTTTTACCTTCTTAATGCTTGGGAGTAGGTATTAATTCGGAATTCTGTCCATTCTCAGCTGATAGTGGGTGTGGGAGCCAAAGACCAAACCAAATATACAATAAAAAACAGTTAAGCTACGTCGTTTGATTACGAAATAATATGTAGGTAATCCTTTTTTCATTATTTTGAAATATGTACAAAATTTAATTCTAAAAGAATTTTGAGCATTTAAAATAATTTCCAAACAAATGCTGAATTTTTTTAAAGTCAGAATTCGGTCTTTGACCCATATTTAGCTTTTTCTATTTTTTTTTTTTGGTTTTCTTAAGAAGTGATTTATTTTTGTTGTGGATAATTGATAATCTTGGCTTTGATTTGGCATGATTTTCGATACGGTCAAAATTTATTATGGGTACTTGAATTTAGATTCAAAATTGAAACAGACTTAATTCATCGCATGATATACATAAATCAAGACTATGATGCGATCGAAAGATGAAATAAGACCGGGTGGTGTTTTTAGTACAATTTTTTACAATTATTTTAAAAATTAAGTATGAACGCTGGCGTCACCGTACAAAAATATCTGAAGCCTTATTTTATACGGTATCAAATTCATCAGTAACTTACTAAAAACAAGTTTGTGGTATAAATTCTGTTATTTGAACTCTCACCATATTTTTACCGCAGTTTGATTTTAGACTTGAATAAAAACTTGAAAAAATAAAGTATTTTTTTGCTCAAACAAAATTTTATTTTGTGAATTTTGTTAACCTGTCAATATTTTAATAAAAGAATAAAAGGTTGATTCAAAATATTTTGTTGGTAAAATATACAAATTCAATAAAAATGTATGTACTCAACCTTATAGATAGATTTAATAGAGTTTAACTAAAATTTTTGTGTTTAAAACGTCGTTTAATAAGGATAAAATCAAATAAAAGTGGATATAGTAGAGTGGGCGTATTTCACTTAAACCACCTTTGAACCTTTCTCACATAAATAAAAACAAACTCACAACTTTAAAACACAACTTAAATCAAGTCAAGTTTGACATATTTAGACTACTGAAGTTTTTCATAACGTCACTGCTTCCACAATGTCATAAATTTGCTCGTTAAAGTTGATCATCTGTATGCAAAACAATTCCACACAGTTCAATCAATTAATCTAAATTTGATCACAATCCACTTACTCGCACTTAACACAAACATTCTTATAAATTGGTACTTATAAATGTCAAATGAATGACTCTAAACATTTAATTTTATTTAGTAAATAAACTTACATTCGATTTAAATCATAAGAGTCACCTAAATCAACTCTTTTCATCATGAAAAGTTGCTGATTGTTTTTTTTTTGTTGAAGATAAATGCATGTTATACCACAATTATACTCAATAACTTATACTGTTTGTTTATTTTGATGAAGTTCAATTACTATTAGATTCATTGACTTCAACGCGTGTTCATTTAACAAACATGTTAATTTTTGCAACGCCGCCACCGGCCGATTAAATTGACGCCCAAACTGCACCACACCGTATGGGCTCACCTCAATTTTGTAATAATTGTTTTTCTATTGTAGCATAGCCAAAAGACTCCTTTATTAACTTTTTGATCTCTCAATTTAATTTTGCACTTATCTCTTGATAATGTACTGAAAAATCATTCAGTGTATGAATTCATGCAATCGCATGGTGTAATCTGACCCCCAATTTTATATTAAGATTTGCCCATATTACCACATTATACAAAGGTGCATTGTGATATTTGAACAGGGCAGCACTTAGCTATGTAGAGCCTTAAAACGATAGAAGTTTTAAGAAACGTTATTCTTTTTTTTTAAGTGTTTCTGCATCTTCTTCTGCAATGATAGCCCTCATTTTTATTTTATTTAGAATATTTAGAACTAAAAACTGTTTTGTGAAAGTTCGTAAGAATCTCTTAAAACAAAACAAATTAAAAAATTTAATGAATTATTTTTTAGGTTTAAGATAATATCGAGCTAAAAGATTATGAGTGTATTAAATTTACTATCCTGAACGAGGCCCTTAAGAAATGTCGGTACACATATCACATACACAATATATGAATATTATATGTAGTAAGCTATACAGTCTTGAGGATATTGCGACCATGTTTTAAAGCGAATATACGTAACGAACTTTAATGATTATCGCACAAGTGTTCGAAGTTCTGTGCATAAATCCACGCTTTTGAGGCATGACTTCACATTGCTTGCAAGCAAAACTTCATGACGTGAATTTTAAGATCACATAACAAAATCAGTTTATTTGCTTAACTTCAACTATGAGTTGTAGCTGGTGTGGTCACTTTTGGACATCTTCTGACAATGCAATCAAATTTGATCCATAAACTTATCTACAAGACGTGATATGCCTATAAAATTAATATTCATTCGTGACTATTCATTTCACATGATCTTCAACTTTCTGTGATGTCTACGAGTAAAATTTAATGAAGGTTTTTTTTTTTAATTTTTCTTCTTTGAGTTTAACCAACGAAGCCCATCGCTAAACTCTTAAGACTTATCTTATAAGCCTAAAGCTTTTTAAATCTTATAATATTTTGCAAATTAAATTGTTCATTGTTATATGTCTGGTTTATATAATATAATTGTTGCTCTTGGTCCTGACCTTGAAAATGGCATATTATGCAAATAAAATTTTTATTTCGATATCGTGAGGCATGAAGACGCTGCCTTCCGGTGTAAGCAGCATAATTATTTCAAGAGGAAGGTATAGGTGTCTAAGAATTTTGTCAAGGTGAAATTTAAAAGCAAATTGAAGGTGAATTTGAATTGTTGACTGTAGGGTTTTACATCATAAATTAGATATAATAAAAATGTTATAGTGTTGTTCTATTTGAAATTTAATTTTAACTTTAACTATTAGTTTATCTCCGAAAAGGCATTTTTCATAAAAAAACATTTACTTCAAAAATATATGTATTTTTTAAAGCCTTTTATATTTTTTCTTTGTAAGAAGGATTTACTTTTAAAATAAGTTCAAATTTGAGTAATCGGCCTTCTTTTTTGATTACTTACAAACGTGGCCACATAGAAATTCGATTCATGGGTGATGGCAGTTGAGTGATCTTTGGTTTCAGGCCAGCCACAAGAGACAGAACTGGATGCATTAAATTCTACAACGCAGTTGTTGGTTCTGCATTCGAAAATTGTATATCAAGATCAAGAAATTATTATTCGTTAGCGTTGTAGTTCCACATTCAAAGAGCGATATGAAAAACTGAGTATACCTGCTGGCGTCTGCGAAACAATCCGGTGGATAAGATATTTTAGAAAAAATATTATTAATAAAAATAATGAAGAAGAATCGGAGACGAAACACAGCATTAATTTTGTGAATATCAGAATGAAAACTCCGCAAAACAACCATTTTAAAAATGTCACTTGTTAATATTTCCGATTGTAGAACTGCGACCATGTTACTAAATTTTGGGACTCACTTGGAACTACAAAATTAAATCTGCCATATCGTCGGCTTAATGCGTAAAGCTCCTAAGTCGACTTTGACATTTTACAGGAAAGCAAAACCACACAAAAATTACACATGCATATACATAAGGCTCCATATAAAAACTTATTTTCTTTTTAAGGTTCTGCAATAACTACGAGTTATATTGAACAAAAGGGACTAAACCAATTTTTGCAGAATGTGTTTTTTAAGAAAAAATTAAAATTTTAATTTTGGTCAAAAGTGGAGTTAACAGCTTTACGCATTTAGCCAACGATATTTCAATTTGTTTGTATGCAAATTCCAATTTTTTAATAAATATTTCATTTAAATTTTTATTATTTATTGATGGTTCAAATGCTTGGCATCCTATACTGGTTTTCATAAAAATCCCACTTTTCAACTTGAAACTAATTATTAAATTCAAATTTCTATACTAATCTTTATAATGATCATTGATCAATAAATTTTGTTCTTCACATTGAAGTTTATGTATACGTACTTAAAACGTTGATGAAATCACTTTATTTTTATAAATAATATATCTCACTAGTAAATCTTTGAGTGAACCAGATTTACAGACATAAGTTCACAGCTCTCTTCAGAATGTTACTCTATAAACCTTGTGACTTAACTTAAACTCATCTTTATTGAAAGTTAATTCCACAGCTCTCAAAAAAATATGTATGTTCTTCATAGATACTATTTCAACATCCAAAATAAAATAATCAGTTTTGTTATATAAGAAAAATCAATGAATTCTTATAAATACTCTAATTAAAACAGCCTACTTTTTACACTTCATATAACAGATAATCATTTAAACCATTAAATGGCATTCTCCAACACTTAATAAAAAAATAGGTTTTTATATGATGAACTATTAAAAAATTACCACTCTCTAATGCATTAATGAGTTTCAATTCACTAAGGAAAAAAATAATAAAAACCATTCAAGTTCAAGTTTGGTTGAACTCCATTTGTTGTTATATTTATTTCGCACAATTCGTTATGTCCGGAGCAACTGACTGCTATTTATTTTTTTTTTTGTTAATACATTTCATTATCCACTTGTTAAACAAATCACTATAATTAATCATAATCCAGATAAGAGATCATTTTTATTATTGATGTTTTATTATTTACGGAATTAATTTAAACTATCATGCATAGGTATCTGTATTTTGTGTCATATGTTTGTTGTGTGCTCTTAAAAAATATACAAATGATTTATATTTATATGATACTTGTCTCACCCACTTTTATTTAATATAGAATTAATTCACAAATGGTTTTTAATATTAATCAATTTTGTATAATGATATCAGATAATTAATAAAAAAACAAATTAAAATAGAAACAAAACAAGAATCCAAGGGCTGTTTGTGTTGAAGCGGAATACCTATACACTTTTGGAACCGGTCCCTCGCCTCAAAATTATATGTCACTTAAGACCATGGGCACATAGTTTGTTCTTTTACTTTTTATTTAAAAAAAAATGCAGCATATTGTTGTAGAACAATAAATCAATTGATTATTGAGCGGAAATATGTTTAGATTGTATGAAAACAAAAGAGCTGAGCAACAAACTCGATTATAAATTTAATAAATTATCTAACAGATTTTGAGATGTTCTTTGGAAAGGAACGCGGATGTACTATATGAATCAAAATTGAAGTACATACAAATTTTTGACAGGCATAGCATTTCATTGTGTTCATTAATGAATGTCTTGAAACTTTAATCTTTTCGAATATAGTTGAAAAGAGAATAAGAGACTATGAATTCCAGCAAAATAGTTCTTTTGAAAGTATTCTTCCTTTCACTAATTCCTAAATTTTTGTGATAATAATTCCACATTTTTGTATTTTTAGATTTTGTCAATAATATTGATTTTTATTTTTTTTTATTTTTTTTTTAGTTTAATCCAGAAATACTTTTGCTCGTCATATGTTTTACACTCTCAACGGCCATACGAGTTGATTTTGGCACAAAAGGTGGTCCCATAGTTCCTGCTGTTCCAACTACACGAAAACCAGCTTCTCAACCATACCGAAATCCAGCACCAGTATGGGAGGATCAATCAAATGATATACCAAATCCCAACAAATATCAGTAAGTTTTTTTTTACATGAAAAGCCTGTTTTTTTACAAAATAACTATAAATGGCTTCTTTTAGATATGTTCTTCCACCTCCATCACGGCCAAAGCCAGCAACAAACAACTATAAGCAATCATCACGACCTATTGCAGGTCATCAAAAGCCCAGAGAATTTGTTTTCGGGAAGGTCATTTCTCCAGACTTTGTCAACTCCTTCTACCCTCACACTCAGACAGTGTCTGGCTTCTCACCGCAATACATACCAAACTATGGTTTTAAATACCACGCCATTGTGCCGTCGACACAAAAAACTTATTACACTAAAAACACTGATTTCTACTACAATGACAAATTTAATAAATTCAATGGCAAATACAATGCCAAGACAAAGAAATATAAGGCTTACGAAAAGGCAAAATACAATCCCAGTGTTTACGTAAGTTTTAGTCAAGTCTACTGAAAGTCATTCCCTATATATTTTCCTTCTTATACGTCTTCATTTTATGTGTTACAGTATTCGAATATCATTGATCAATCAGAATTGTCATACCAAAATCAACAACTCCCATTACTCCAAGCACCACAACCATTCCGTATGCCCACCATTGAAGTCATGAACCCTCAAAAGGCTACACCCGCCATTGCCACTGCCACCAAGATCAAAATTACAACACCAAAAGTCATCAACTACTCCAAAGACGACCTATACTCAATTTCGAAAAATTACAAACTGCATCATCATCATCAGACACAAAATTCATTTTCATACGAATCGAACAAAATAAGGAGATGAACGAACGCAGAACACACTCTTGCTTTTGCGATTCGAATTTTGTTTTTAGACTTAATCAAAATTTACGAGCGCGCACGTCTGCAGGCCGTGACCTTCATTAAATTTTTATTATTTTTTTTATTTTTATTTTTGTTTTCTGATCAAATTGAATCCTTTCATTTATTGCCTCAACTTTTTTTTTTTCTCTTATTTTTTTTTTAATTTCATTTGCGCCATATTTTCGTTGGCATTTTATGGTTTAAAATTTAATTTATTTTAAGAAATTCACTGACGCAAAAAAAGGAAAACAAAATGAAAAAAATTTTGAGATGCGAAAAGTAATCGAAATTTAAACGAAATTAGTCTCTTTTTAATTTTTTTATTTTATGTAAATAGTTTAAGTATGTATGTATATGATAAAATAATGTAAATAAAATAAATTAAATAAAAAAGTGGTTACATTTAATTTTTAAATATAGTGATAATTTACATATATGAAAAAGTAAGTAAAAACTATTTTTAAAGTATGTATTTTTTTTAATTTGAGATCCATATAAGAAGAAATGCATAGAAACAAAACAATTTTATCTAAATAAATTCCTTGGTATATGAATTTATCAGTATTTAAAAAATCAAAATAGGGCAGCTTTTTCTCTGGTAAAACGGTTATTTAATAGCATTCAGAACAGCGAAGTGAAGTTTAATAGAGAACAGTAAAGTGAAATAAATAGTCTTACTTTTCAGGCTTACCCAAACATTATAAGAGTATGAGTTTAAGTTGTAATCTGCCCGATTAATTCTTCTATTTAGGCACAAGGGTTTCGGTAGATCAAATATGTATAATCATTTTTTTTTTCAACATTTAATATTGTACATATATTGTTTTGACCGACTTACATGTCAGACAGTCACGGTAGCACAATAAAATACACAAAAATACAAACGATGCAATTAAAATTAAAAATACAAAAACAACTACAGAATCAGAAAATTTGTTTGCCTTTAAGTAAATGATTTCAATGTACATAGACTTAAGTAAATTATTCCCTAAATAATTGCTTTTTTTTTAATTATAAAAAAACGATTTTTCATCACCTACAGTCGACCCTCGATTATTCGGCATTCGATTGATCGGATACCCGATTAACTGGGAAAATTTTGTATCAACATTTTAATTACTTAACTATCGATAATCCGGATTTTAAAATACCATCTATGTATCTTTTATATTTATTGCTAAACTTCATCTAATGCCAGAAGCATAAATGTTCAAATTAGTTTTAAGTAAGTTAGTTATATAGTTCCTTGGGCTGTTAATGTGTTGACATCGAAAACATTTTATTTTAAAATATAAATTAAGTCATTAGGTGAATGAAGACTTCATTTTCATCTGGGAGGACATTCAAACACGATATCGTAACATTTTTATTTTTGCACATTCATGCTTCTAGCATGAAGAGGACGTTATGTACTTTTACATATAGCTACACATGAATCATTAATAACTTGGCCAATCATTTATAAGAAACCTTGGGCTATATTACACTTTCATCAAAGTTTTTTTTTTTTATTATAAAAGACATGAAATTTGTAAGGAAAAATTTCAACTACTCGGAGCCTGTATTAATGTTAACCGTTTTCAATAAAAATTTACACTGCAGATTTTTGTATGTAACTTGATCAATTTTATAAAGTTACAAGTAGTTAAACAGGAATGAAACACTGTTGTTAAAACGTGTGGTTGTGTCTAGTGCAATAAAATAAATTTTCTATCCATTTTAAATTTTCTATCTTATGAGAGAATTCATCAAGTTAATAAGTTTATAACGATTGCTATCGAAATATTAACAAGTTTAGTTAAATTGTTAACTCAGACAGACCTTAAGTTAATAATATAAAATTAGCAATTTGTGAAAATAGAAGATAAACAACAAATGTTGAAAATGTCCACCAACCGAAAAACGCAACCGAATCTGACCTTCGAAAAGTCGATATGCCTTTTAAGAAACTTCGACCTCTTCACCGACCTGCTAAGCCGCATCAACTTCTGAATTCTTTTTTATATAACCTCAGTTTCAACTGAACACAACCCGAGGGATTTCATGATATAAATAAATACCTTATTTTTCAGCCAAATGTGCCAACAAAAATTCTTTCCTATTCTCCTATTCATTCTAACTAGTTCCGTGCAGTTCAGGTTGTTTGCAATCTAAAGACCATAGATGTATAGTGAAATTATATAAAATGCTTCCTGTCAGCATATTGCAAAAAACTTTAACTAGTAGTCTTAACAATAATTCAAAATATATTCTCACTCGAAATTCACGAGACAAAATGTAATAAGAAAATATCTTATTTAAAAAAAAAAAAAAACAATCAGTAAGTGTTGAAAAAGTTTTCCTGACCTCTTCAAAATTATCTCACTTTTCCGGACATTCCATTGCCATTATTTCGTATCCTGGCTTTTCAAAGTCAAGTGGCAACGATGAATACAACTTTGTGTCAGCTAGCTAGGTCTTATCATGGAAGGTACTTTTCAATTTCAAAAATACAATAATCGAATGTGTACAAAGTTAGAAGGATAATTTTTAGAATTTAGATTTTAAAAAAAATATAGTAATTAATTAGAAAATGGTAGTTAATTTCTTGAAAGGTTTTGTTGAATGGATGGAATGTTTTTCTTTTCATTGCAAAATCTGGCGTAACTCAAGGCAGTCATCTAGGCCCTATTCTTTTTATTCTGCCAATCATCGATATGGAATCTGTTAATAAGCTTTGGAAACTTTCCAAATTCGTGGATGACATCAGGAAAATTTATTTAGATGTATTTCTTCACCGGACGATGCTTTATGCAAAAAGACATGAACAATTTCTTTTTTTTGTGGCAAAAAAAAACAACTTAGAACTTAATATATAGTAAAGACGCAATTTTAGTTTGATGTTTAGAATGGTATCACAGATACCTAATGAGACATCTGTCGTACATGCCGCATAAATCATTGAAGATTTGAATTTATTCTAACTTTTAATTCAAATAAATAAGTGCCGATATGATTTTCAATCCAAATTGCGTGGGATAATTAAATATTAATTGAATTTAATTTACGCAAAAAAAAACAATTAATTGCTATTTTTGAATTTAAAAAAAATGGTGTTTTACTTAAATAAATAGTTTTCAAAATATGTACACTCATTATTGGCCTCAAAGAGGGAAATACATTTCCTGTCAATATGAACCTGATCACAGATCAATCAATCATACTACCTCCTCCCTAATCGGTTTTCCTATAAGTTAAATTTAAGTATCTGGGATTAAATTTTCAAGATTTCGTTGACACCCAAAAAAAACACGAACAAAGTCTTAAAGTAAAAAAAAAGATTGAGCAAATAATAAGAAAATGCAGGTCAAAAGTCAGATATAAGTTAACAAATTTCAACCATTGCAACGTCCAGTAAAATTGCTCAAATAAATTAAGAAAAGAATGTTTCAAATAAATACATTTTTTTTAATTTCAAACCAATTGTGATTTGGAGCAAAAACTTTTATGAATATAATTTGTGGAACAAATAAACCAAATTTGAAGATAAAAGACTTAAATAGTATATCAAAGCTCATTTTATTAAATTTTAAATTAGTTTTGTATCGCTCTTTTGGTCTTTTTATCAACTCTTGTCAGTGTCCCCTTTAATCACTTAAACCCTAAACACCTAAAGTTTTGTCGTTTTTAATTTTATTGATTATAAAGTTGAAATCTGATCTTTTCTGCAAGACTTTTTATTTTATTCAAATGTTTCTGTTCGTCCAAAACGAAAAAAAAAATTAAAATACTAATGAGAAAAAAAATATGCAAAAATAATAATAATGTCTTCTTCCTCTTTTCTTTATGGAAGTATATTATTTTGTACAACTTCCAATCTGCATAATTTGTGGCACGCGATATCAAAAAATTTTGCCTCATATATTTGTATATAGTTTATTGACACTAGAATTAAACTTTAATATTATTTTTGAATCAAGATATTCAAATTCAAATTTATTCTTAAAAATAAAAATTATTTTGTGGTCATTGGTTTGATTAAAATTACCTTCTCGATTGAACTTTAAGGGGTTGTGACCTGAAAAAAGTTATTGTTCTTTTAATGGTAATTACAATCATTCTCTTCTTTTTTTTTAATAAATAAATAGTATTTAAAATCAGTCATTGAAAGTTTATTATTTTTGGATTTTATGACATTTTTTTTTATTAATAAACCAATAATATGAAATGAAAACCAGAATACACTTTTGAGTTAAATGATTTTATGTTTCATTTTGATGTTTTTTGTCATTTAGAACACTTCAAATTAATATCATCATAACATACAGATAAAAATAAACCTACTAACGAATCTCCATTCATATGAAATTATGATCAATTTCCTTATTTGGTTATAGACTGATAAAAGATACCAATCGAGTTTGCTGCTCAGCTCTTTTGTTTGATGATTTTTCAAATTCGTTATACATTTTTTTTCTTCTTTCTTTCTCACTTATAAACTTTGATTAATTGAATTAATATCCCCCAGGAGATACTAAAGCATATATTTATATAAATTATAAATTCAACCTTGATTTTTTTTTTATTTATTAAATCAATTTATATTAAGCAAAAGCTTCCTTATTCGATTGGCACAATGAATGCCCGTCTATTAAATATTATTAGACTTAAATAAAAAAAAGGCAAAACGACATTAATATAAGCTACTAAATTGGACTAAATAGTTATAACTTAAATAATGTGATACAGTTAAAGAGGAACGATACTAGTACAGGTGCATATATACAAACGATACAAAAGTACTTTTATTTTATTTTTATGGAAAGGATATGTTGCAAATTTGGTACACTAGGCCAAAACAAGTTGTAGTAAATGGTAAAATTGCTTTCATTAAAAAAAATATATGATAGATGATAGACATGACATTAAGTTTTGTCTGTATGTACGAATAGTAACACAGTTTGCTTATAGTTTATCAAAGTTTACATGAAAGACTGAAAAATGTAATTAAAATGCATTTAAAAATGTTGTTTAAATGTGAAATAAAATAATTTCTCAAGCAATAATAAATAAATATTAAAAATTAATGTCTGTGGAAAGAAATTGAAAGAAATGTTTCAGTTGTTTGTATTTTTCAATAAAATGTTCACACCAATTATTACATGCCGAGACAAATTGCCTCTTTAACAGGTTATTAGAATAAATTACAGACGGATATGTTTTATTAATCTTTAGGATTCAACTTAAGAGAAATAGTAGGACTGCTGACTCGCCATGTTGACATTTAAATTATTTAATAAATATGCCAAGTGAGCTGTCGCGCCGTCAAATTTATTTAATTTTGTTTATAATATGCAAAGTCTGCAAATTTATAAGCTAAAAGAATTTATAAGTGGGTTGAATTTTAGGTGTTTTTCATGGGCAAGTATATTCAAAGTTTCCAAATTAATCCATACCATTCTGTTTTGTTTGACAATTAATTAGGAGATTATCAAAAAAAAGTGGGTGTAAAAGAGGACGATCAATAGTTTTGTTTTTAAATGATTTAATTTGGGTGAGTTTAAATGAAAAATGTTAAATAAGAAAAATTAAGAACGTTGACTTTGAGATTTTCTTTATTCCTCAATTACATATTTAAAAATAACTTTTGAACACAGAAACTGCGTAAAAAAAAATAATCCATAACAAGCATAGCTCTCCAAATTAAATCGTATTATCCCTCATTTAATTGTTGCTTATATCAATGCAGTTGCATTGTAATGTTGTGTAATTTTACATGTAAGTTAACATCATAAAACACGACATCCTTTCAAAATTAAATGATTATAAATTAATGCTTCTTCACAACAATTGAACCATCACAATAAGAGTGCCACACGACACAGTCAAGCCACTAAAGTATTGAACTACACCACAGGGTACTGTTTAAACGCCTTCACTCTCTTTACCTCGCCTCACCACCACCGCTGTGCTAAAAGATGTTCAGTGAAATTTATTGCATTCAATTTGTTTTTCTGGGCCGCTGACAATTCCAAAATGTAGAATCACTGTTAAAGCTCTTCAGCGATCAGCGATATCGACTGCAGTTTGCAGTTGAAATTGCACCAGCATTGCAAACCATGTTATAAGGGGTGGCGGTGGCGGCAAAGGAAGCATTAATGTTTATAGACATAAAGTGTCGTAAGCGAGGAAACCCAAAAAGATGTCCAAAAGTAAAGTGCCACCTATGTATACGTAGTTGTGTGGTATGTTAGATGATAGTGCTGAGACGATCTGTTGGGAGGAGGAGGTATAAACAAGTTGTTGTATCCATACATAAGAGTTTTTTAAACTTGCGATGGTAGTAAATTTTGTTTTTTGAAGTGATGAAGGCCTAATGCTAATCTAAGTTGATGTTTCTGTGAAAGTAGAATGATTCGAGACGTCTACGAGATAATGTGTGATGACATCTGTTTTTTTTTTTTCCTTTTTTTGTCTTGAGAATGAGGATGCACAAGTCACGATCATTACATAGCTGATGTAATTTATTGTAATGTGCTGGTTCATGCACAGAAAGAGGTTTGATATTTTTTTTCAATTTTACATTTTAATTATAAACTGAAATAAAATTGAGTTAACATTTTTATGAATAATAAAATCTGAAGTTAGGTATATATATTTTGTGAAATATGGATGTAATTATTTTTTTGCCACCAATTAAATTTAAGATTTACAGAAAATATAATTATTCAGTTTTAAATCAATTTTCGGGGACAGAAATATTTTTTTGTTTGCATTGTGTGGCATTATTTTGTCATTTTGTTTGTACAATACATAGCTAAATGTATATGCTTGGCATTTATGATTAAAATCAGACTATTTAATTTTAAAATGCGTAAGTAATTTGTAAGTTGGTACTTCATGGTCTTTTACAAGGAGGTTAAGTAGGTATATAGTTCATTTCACTGAAGCAAATTAATGAAGGTCAATAAATAAGCAGCTTACGCTTATACAAAAAAAAATGATAAAATAGTGCATTCGTTTTTTATTTTATTTTTAATATTAGAAAGTGAATGCAGTTTGATATTTATATAAATAAAACAAATTATTCTATCAAAGCTATTAAAATATTTTTAAAGCGTCAGAATCCAAAATCAAATACAAAATTGTATGTCCATCAAATGAGGAAGCATTTTAGATACATATATTCGATTCTAATATTCCAAATAAAAAAGAAAATTTTCCTTTAAGATTTTGAATCATTAAAAGAATAATAATAAATTTAATGGAGCCACATTAAAAAAAAAATGTTTAGTAAAGAATCTGTAAATATATTGAAAAGATTTTCAAAACTAAAAAAGGGATTATGTAGGTCGAGAATTTATATATACATACGTGATGTTTTTTAGTTTTTTTGTATCAAAAATGGCTAAATATAAATTATTTTTTTGGTTGAAAAAACTACAGACGTGATGTTTTTTATTGGAATGTCTTAAAAGCGCTATAACAATGTTAGCGATTTATTTAAAAAAAATTTACTAACGGCTTTAGGAATTTGCACCAGTTTTGTTCATAAAGAACCGTCTAAACATTGCATTACTTAACATTTCAGAAATAAAAAAAGGAACATTTTTGCTAAATGTATTATTTGAGTGTCCTGCAGATGTCCTAGGAAGACGAAACGCGTCTGCCTTTTAAGTTAAATAAAGTATTTATATATATATATATATTTGTGGAATTAACAAGTGTTTATTAATTTATTTTATACTTTTAAAATGTTCACAAAAATAATAAAACAAATTTTTATTTTTTAAATTGCATAGCTATAAGGCAAAGAATTTAAAAAATAAAATTTTAAAAATTGTTGGAGCGCGATTTTAAAAAATTACCTTTCCAAAATTAATTTTTTGAAAATTTAGATATGCAATATTATTTAGACTTATTATAAACCCTTGCATACAAAATTTAATTAAATGACGAGAAAATCGTATATTGTACTATTGTTAATTTTGAGTATGTATAAGAAATCGTTTTGTTAAAATATTATAAATAATGTTAAAAAGCAGCTTATTGTCAAATTTAATAAAAATCGAAAAAGTTGTTTTCTTTCTTTAAAAATATTTTTTCAAATCAGTTCAACCGTTTTCGAGAAAATCGAAAATCAAAAATTTGGATCCACCATTAAAAAAATTCTTTTGAAATTTTGGTTTTACTAAAAGGTATAGCTTTTATACCTATCAATTAAATGTATTGTATTTTTTAAGAAAAATCTGTGGAGCAAATTTTGAGGAAAATAAGATTAAAACCATTATTTTTTGTCCTAAAAAACCTGAAAGGGGAATGTCCATAAAACATTTCAACAAAATCGACCCATCCGTTATGGTGCAATCGAACAGACAAACAGACGATCAGGATTGCGAGACCCACTTTTTTCGTCTTTTATTAAAATCTCGAGTTCGGTCTTTCTACGAATCCAAAACTTGCTATAATATACAAATATATAAATTCATAAATATAAATATAATATAAATACAAATATAAATATAAATTCATATAAATATATTCAGATTTAATAAAGAAATCAGTTGGCAGTCAAAATAATTGCAGTGAATTTTTTAACATGTTACTAAATAATTATAAAGTATTTTTTTGTACAATTAAATATGTAAGTCTTTTGACCTAAAAGAGGAACAATGTGACAGTTGCGTATTTTTTTTACCATTTGTAAAAGAATCATTATTCAAATGTATATGTTGTATTGTATATATTCATCAGTATTGTCCAAACGGAGCAAGTAATTGCACGATTGTATTAAGAAGTATTTACGAGTATAATATATATTTCCGTTTCTATATGAAGTAACTATTTGAAAATCATCAAATATGATGCAATATCTGTTTGAAATTGCAAGTTTTCAAAAGCTTTAATTTTTAAAAGGTTATTGCTAATTTTAGAATTATTTATGAAAAATACATTAATTTTTTTTTTACTTAATTTAGATGCAAAAAGTAATAAACGTTTTAATTGTTTTTAATTAAATTACTTTGTATTTAAATATTTATTGTATGAATTCAATAATTTTAATTGATAATTTACGTATGATAATGTTTAAAGATAAATATAAAATTAGTTATAATTTTAATACTTAAAAAAAAAAAGTAGCAATAAACAAAGGTGAGAATCTAATGATTATATCAGAGTTGTTTTTTAATTTAAAAAATGGAATTGGGAACAACAATTTTGATTTTTTTTTGTTTAAATTTTGCATGAAAAATTATCTCTTCTCATGATCTCTTATCACATTGGAATTTGGCAGAAAATTGTGATCAAGAAAACGGAAGAAAAGATTTTTTTTAATCACTTCCATTCATCTACTTAATTCCAAACTGGTCAATAAATCATCTTAAGTACAATCACATTCTTGCAAAATTAAAAGATTGAATAATATAGAAAGAAAATTTGTAGATAATTAATCATATAATATGAAAATAGTTAAAATTAAATCTCATGGCATTTGTTGCTTTTATTCCGTGAAACTACTTCTTTGTGCATTGTGCACCAAATTGAATGCTTTTCAAAGAACTTTATGGTCAGACAAACATTTAGACCTGCATGGTTTTTAGCTTTTTTTTATTTGAAACAATAAAGTTAATAATATCTATTTTTATAACAAAATACTACAAATACAAATTCTATACAGGGTGTCCCGAAATCACCGCCTCAGAAGAAAACTATGAGTTCCTGAGGTCATTTCAAGTTGAAAACTTAAGAAGTAATTTTATCGTTTTCGCTTCGTTTTCGATTTATAATGGAACTCATGGTTTTCTTCTGAGGCGGTGATTTCGGGACACCCTGTATATTATTGAAATACATCAGATAATTAGATAACAAAAATCTCATAAAAAAGTAGTTCTAGTAATTTTCAATTTTCTCGAAAACTAGAAGACATACAACCTTTCGGTTTTTTGTGTTCGATTCAGACATAATATGAGCATTGACCACCAAATTTAGTTTTACATTTCACAATTTAGAGAAAAATTTATCCAAAAATTTTTTTTTGCAATTTTTATCCAAATTTTGTATGCAAATTTTTTGAAAACTATTGACAAAAACGTGTTGACCAGTGTAATTTAATTTAAATGTAAGATTAAAGAACAGACTTCTGGCTTTAAAAACAGTTATTAGTTTGCATTTAAAGTATTGTCGTTGTTTTTTTAATATTTGTTTTTCCATTTAAGTCGTTTTTTTTTCGAAAATCGCCTCTACCTCCTAAACGGGGCGAGATAGACCCCCTCCCATAGTAAAAAATGCTTGTATTTGACCCTTCTACAAAAATCCGTTATCAATTTTCGGAGCCCAAGTTATCGTTCTCTCTTTCAATTTCAAGTTTAAATGCCATTTCATACATTGTCGATAATGAGCTATCAGTAAGATGCTACCATACCTTTCTGTTTTGATTGATGTTGACCATTTGCTCTGGTCATATCGTTAAACAAAAATTGCTCGGAAGAATATTATAAACTCTTGATGCAATGGGAATAAAAAGTCAATGAAAATCATGTTTTTTTGATCCGGCACTGTGACTTTAGTCATTCCTTACATTCACTGAAGTAGATTTTTGAACCGCTCCCCTTAAGGGTAGAATTTTTGCATCACTTCAGCTGAAAGAACAACATTAAAGCTTGTCATAAAAATAAAGAAAACCACATCATCTAAAAATTTGCATATTTTTTCGAATGCCTGACTAACGTAACGATCAACGACCATCATGAGATTAAAAGAGATGATGTACCTACCTCCATCCATCTGCATCACCATCATTCTTCTATTCAATATCCGCCACAAAGATCTCAATGGAAAAACCAATTTTAATTACAGATTTGCCATTTTTTGTATTAATAACCATTTTAATCTGCGTGCTTGTGTAATGGGCAATAAAATTGCTCACGGAATACAATTTATGCTGTTTTTTTTTTCTGTGTGCCATTGGAGTACCGAACCAAAGTTAGGTACCTACTACAATGATGCTTAGGTAATTCGTTTGAATGACAACAACAAAAAATAAATTTATTATGAATGTAAATATATGGATTTCGTGGATTCTGTGGATGATATCTTTTTGAAAAGCGCAAAAAGATAAACACAAAGATGCGATGATCATGCGCTTTTGCCATTGAGGAATATAATAGAGTCGGGGGCGCGGCGACGCACGGCGGCGGAGCATCCAACACGGCAACGGTGGTGGCGGCGTTCTTGTGATGATGCCAATTGGAAGGGTGTTTGTTTTATTTTTTTGTTTGTCTTCTTAGGAGAATGTCTACTTGGTACTGCAAGTGTAAATTTTACTCTGTCTTACCCGGACATTGGAATAGTTTTCCTCTTTGCTTGGTAAGTTTGTTCAAGGGCAGCTTGGTCCACCCCATTCTTTCACTGAAAAAAGGTCCGGCGACTTTATAAAATCTGGGAGACAAACGTGAAAAGCGTGAACTATAAATTCAATGGAAAGTCCAACGTTGAGTTCTGTTTCTTCCTTTAAAAAATGAAAAACTATTCCTCGTAATTCATTAAGGACTTTTATTTCCTATTAATTTATTAAATAATTATAAAGATATATTTATGAATAAAACAGAGTACCTCCTCAAAACTTTACTTTTCGGAGCAGGTATATTTCTCTGGAAATATGAAAAACTTTCATTGTCAATTGCATTTTCAGGAGCACCTGCTACACCAGATTTTTATATGGAGCTTATACTCTGAGCACGAGCTATCGTTCTATCGTCGTTCTATGAAACTCCCCCCACTTTTTCGAAACTGTGTTTTCATAGAACAACGACAATGTAATCCTTTATTATTTTTGGAATGAATCTCTTTGGGTTTACTTTTAGAGTCAGAATCCCGAAAACCAAAATCCCGAAACACAAAATACTGAAAACCCAAAATCACATAAACCTAATATCCCAAAAACCCAGTATATCAAAAATCCAAAATCCAGAAAACCCAAAATTCCGAAAACGTATAAAATTTATTATTTGGTTTTGTTTAATTTAATGAAATAAATGAAAGTTTCACATGGAAACGAATTTGAAAATACTTTTATTTTTGGTTGTTGGGATGTTAGGTTTTTTTCAATTTCGGGTTTTGGGAGAAATGGGCTTTTGGGATGTTGCGTTTTCTAATTTCTGGGATTTTGGGTTTTCTGAATTGCCGTCCGGCTCCCATATGATTCCTTTTCACTTTTCACGAAACAGTTGAAGATAAATTTTTTATAAAAACAGACTATCATTTAAAAGATCTTTTCAAAAAAATCCAGCGACTACAACTGACACATACAAATTTCACCATAAAAATATTCTTTAAGCGGATTGTCACTCGAGTCACCGGTTTTTTTTTTGTCCCGCAGAAAAAAAAACAACAAAATTCTTTTCAAATGGCAAGTTGAGCCACTCATAATAACTTACTGTCCAATCTGATGATGTTCAATTCAAAGCAAACACAAAACAATTCAGCGAAGCGTGCTGACTTCATCTTTGAACACATTTTTAACACTTGCATCGGAGAGGCGCACTCTTACAAAACAAACCAACTAACAAAAAAAAACCCAATCACGTGCATCTTCGCTTTAGCACACTGCCTTATAGTGCCGTTCACCTATTTTCCAAAATCACAGATTAAAATAAATCCACAGAATGCATCTTTATGCACTGTATAGTCAAGTATATCGTCGTAAACGTGATGCTGTGCGACACAAGTGTTTTTTTTTTGCCACAAGCAGCAAGCTAGTATCTCGTCTCGTCTGTAACTGTGACTGTGACATCACATCGCTACCACAAAAAAAAAGGCATTCTTGTGCCGTTCTCGTGCCACTATAGAGCTAATCTCAAGAGTCATTCAGACGCACTAGGTTATAGGTCTTGTGTCAACAATTAGGTTTACTAAAAAAATTGGATTCTTAAGTATTGTCAAGTGATAGTGTCTTAATAAGCCTACAAAATTTAAAAAAAAATTCTAATTTGTGCATAAATTAAATACTGTTGTGTCATTTCTCTGGGTGATTGTGCAACAAAGGAATTCTAAATAAACATAAAAATCGAAAGTCTTTTTAACCAAATTCAAAAAAAAAAACAGACTAAATATGGTAAGTCCACGAGTAAACGAAACTTCCTTTCATTATTATGTTTATCAATTGATTCAGTTTTAAGTGAGATTGTGACTTCCTTTCTTTCTAATCGGACTCATAGACATATCATGTGCATCATGCAAATTTCCTCCATTAGCATTTCTCTCAGAGTATATAGGGAAAGTGGAAGTCTTTTTGTGATGGCTTGAGGTTTGAAGATCGCTGCTTAAGGGCAATAATAGAAGTTTACATCTGGATTGTGCATTTAATAGTGTAGTTTGTAATTGGATAGGTATACTTGATGGTTGGTGGAGGTGAAACACAAAAATTCCCCCCTCGACTAGGAACTAACCTCTTACTTCGGGTATACATAAGTACGTTAGATACATATATTGCATGACACACTGGACTTAAACTCGAAATTGAACTCGTATCTCGGACTCCGACTCCTCGAACTCCTTCAGACTGTGACTTGTACTGGTTCCGCGAGATTTCTTAGCAATTTAAGAGTTTATTGCAAAATAGTATAATGGACAATTTCTCCTACGGGGATGATGACGACAATCGGACAACACGTACATATGTGGTTACAGTGGTGAAGAAATGTTTCTGTTCGCATTGAGATAACCTCTTTAGGAAAATGACGACTTCAAGATCTTAGCATCTTCAAAAAAAAATCTGAAAGGTCAAAAAATTATAATTTAAGGTCAACTAGTTTAATTAATTGGTCAGAAAAAGACAATTTTTAATGAATTTCTCTTAGAGCATTTTTATAGCTTGACTTTTAATTAATTGAAATCACTTGTTTTTGTTGTTTTCACTCGCAGTACCTACACAAATCTATATAAAATATTGCGTAGGTTGTCAAAGTTGAAAGTGTCGAAAATTTTGACAGATGCACAGAACTGAAGAAAAATGAAAACACTTTTTGTCAAAAAGACGAAAGATGGAAACGACCGAAAAAACGAGTCGTGTAATCAGCATCTTAATGTCTAAAATGTTCTTAATTCAACTTTAATAAAATGTTAACATTTTAAAAATTTTGCGCCATTACCTTAAATATTTGAACTGTGGACTGTTTCTGTTTCTTTTTTTGTGTACATCGAATTGTGACATTTTCAATGGATTCCATTTTCAGTGGGATTCCACTCAGGTGCGCTAATTTTATTACGTAATTTTTGTTGAAATTAAAGGCTCTCCCGAACCAGCGCAGAACGATATTTTTCGTTTATATCCGTTTTCGAAAGCGTCAATTCAAAGTAAATTTGATCGTCATTTTGTAACGAAGATATTGCTATCGTCAAGGTAGAACTAGAATAGGCGGTAGCTGTCAGAAGCTAGTGTCAAAAGCGAACGAAAAGTTGCTTTCCAAAACGTCAAATTCATAAGTCACCCATAATGCACTTGAGTGGTTGGAATTGATTTTTTTGATTTTTGAAGCTAGCAGTCAGTCCACGTACGAAAGAGCGGTCGGTGAGCGCTCTCACGTCCGACGGCAAAAGTTTACGAAAACTAAACGAAAAGTTCCAGATCGCAGTTATGTGCGCGTCATATGAATTTCTTGTTTTCGCTCGGTTTCGTACGACCACGTATGTTGGCTTCCGCCTATTCTAGTTCTACTTTCATGCTTGCACAAAATTTGTTTGATCAACGTCCGTCAATTTTTTGACGTTTAGGAAATCGGTCTCTGGCGTTTCAATATTTTTGTCTTCAAATCGAGTTGCAGAGCAGAGTTGCGCCGCAAATGATGTTATCGAACATACAACTTTAGCAAACTGCGTGATTAAAAATAATGCTTTTGCAGTTTGCGTTTAAGAACATCTTGCAATTGCAATTTTGAGGCAAATGACGTTTTTGAAAACGGCCATATTTCGTTCGGTCATTTGTGTATTGTATTTCTATATTTGCATCAGCAGTGTAGCAGTTTAAAAGCCAGTCAGAAATTTGATTTGAGGATTAACTAGCCCCAAACCATTATATGCATACAAGTTTGACTTTCTTTTACTAATTTTTATCACCACTGTATTGTTATGCATTGTTAGTTGTTTCTATGACCCTCTGATACATTTCCGAAGTAAGACCAAAATATATGTTTTGGTTTTCAATTTGCTTGTTATACTTTCCTCTTTAAAGATATGTACAGTAGGTATACATGCGCTAAGCAATTCAAACTCAAGCAGCAATATTATAGTTATAGTCCTTGTTGATTGCCAACGATTTCATAATTTCTCCAAGTATAGCTATACATATTTATGTAGGTAGACCATGGGAAAAGTGGAAGTGTTTTATTTCACTAGGCATATCCAAACAAGTAAGACTCCATGATATATGTATGTACAAACATATAGTAAAAGCTGTGAGAAGTGTTACAAGTTATACCAGCAAAATAAATATCTGGATCTGGAACCCGCTGAGGGTACCTGTTTTGGGAAACCAATTTAAATGAATGTTGCAATTTCAAAAGTAATTAGAGCAAATATTATTCAATATTTTTCATGGAGTTGCATTATATTTATTTGATTCACAATATCATCTCTCTGTATACCTACGCCTTTGCGTATTATAGGTATGTGATGTTGTCACTGTAAGGTGTGTTGTGTTGTTTGTTTTTTTTGTATAATATTTATATTCAACTGGGGAAATTTATTTTGTCCGGTTGATGAATATGCTGCCGCAATTAAGGTGGAAACATGGACATGGTAATCAATATTAATCATTTATGATTTAGGAGAGTTCAGAAGCAAAAAGTCTTCAGTGAGTGTTTAATCAATGTCTTTGAATTGTGTGAGTAAATAAAGTTATGATATTCCTGTTGGGATTTTAAATTATGCAAATGAATAGGTATTTTGTAATGATCAATAAATTGCCGATTAATTGAATTTTTTACTTTAAGGGTTAAAGTCTAAAATACAGTTACCAGAATGACATTGGAATCTTCATATACATTGTTGTGAAATACACGAGTAAACATTCCACAGCTTCAAAAAAATAACAAAACGAAAGCAAAAAATGATTTGCAAATATCGACTTGTTCAAGCTTTTTTGCTTAAGGGAAATAATGAAATGAATCATATAAAAAAGAGAAAGGCATTAGAAAGATTTTTGAGCGTGTTTTTTTTTTAATTTCGCGGAAGATGGGTACCCAGAGTATACAAATCTAAGGTTATATATTGCGCAGATTTTTAAAGTTGAAAGCGTTAAAAAAAAAATTAAAATGGCTGTTCAAGGTTTTTCCGACATTAAGTCACAGAAATTTACTTTAGTAAAAGTCTCTTGGGCGCCTTTTTAAATCAACAGCCGCTGAAATTTGAAGAAACTAATCCTGTTGATCTGCTTCCACATAGTAAACCTTTCATTTTCGATTACTTTCAAATGCTCTTAAAAAGCCTTACCAAAAATTTCGTCTAGAGCTTCAACATATAACTTTCATATGCTACCACTAAGTCTCTTCTCGATCACCTACATATAACTTATAACTTGCAGAATTGAAATTCCATATTAAGCAGACGCCTTAGCCATGTATATTGCCATTCCAATTGGTTTCCCTATAATGCCTATAGGTAAAACCAAAACCCATGTCAGTCGAGGCTTCAAAACCCACCCAAGTCTAGTGCAGCCCATATACCTACCTTCTAAATATAACTTACAAACCATCTATTTCCTCTGCACAAGCAAGAAAAAAAACAAAACAGAAAAACTTCCTCCTGCACCAGATTCCAGATAAATACCTACTACCAACTCCACAGTATCAAATATCTGACCCTGCAATCTTGCACTTACTCTCACTTGATCATTATGGGGAACCTTTATTTTGTAAACAACATGTAGCACATCAATTGAACCAAACCATTTCGCCACTTTTGTGTTTGTGGCACGATTATATGTACAACTTGCTACTCGTATACGAGTACAACTTGTAACCCTTTCATTCAATATACAGATTGGTACTTTGGGTACGCCAAGCGACCGAGGCGCGACGGTACACCTTTATGGTACTTATATGCATAAGTTATAAGGTACCTATACTGCACACTGGCACTCTGAAGTCTAGTCTGGACAGAAGTTAAAACTTTGAAGTCGAATGCCAATCTCACTTGCAAATTCAATTTGAATGCTGCACTGATGTTGATCTAGCGATTTCAAAAATATCGGATAGTTCAAAGTATTTGTTTTTTTTTTTGTTTTTTTTTTTTTTTTTAATGCCCAAAATGTGAAGCCGATAATATGAGATTTGCAGGTTAGAGTTTTTATGAGATCACTTGATGGGGTCACTTGGGAAAATAATGAAACTTGATATGTTTCTATTTGTACAAAAATCTATGAAATTGCAGCAAGCTGATGGTGATTATTGGATTGTATCGTGTTAAAGGACTTTGGAAGTAGGGAATTATATTGTGTTGGGAATATTTAGAAAGGTAAGATAATCTTTCTGTTTTATAAGTGAGATTGAAGTATACCTACCTACCTAATTTAATTTAAGAAAATGTGTTGATTTAATGTTAATCCATTATTGAAGTTAGATAGGGGATTAATTTCACTTAAATGCGGAAGTGTTAGTAAAACAGTTCAGGGAAATAAAAACATTTTACGGTCCACAGTTTTTTCACACCAATTTTTTATTTCGTTTTTTATGCAAAATACAAGGTAGCAATCTTAAATACATATAACATAGGAAATTTGTCTCTAAACATAAAAGATTTAATCCGTTCCATTTTCTCTTTTAAAGCACATTTATTCAATTTGTGGTCAGCCTGAAGGCTCAAACCATACGGGAAAAGACGTCAAGGAAGTTCTTAGTAGTTGATCACAATCACTTGCTTACTAGCCTCTTTTCTGACATGGAACCCTGATCCAAATACAAGGGTAGTCAAGTTCGGAACACTCCGACTTTGATTTTCTGTGCCGAGCAATGTTTTCGAAAAATATTCCTTTTCTCATATGAAGGAGTAGATATACGGAATACACAAATCAATACATATACATACATACTTACCAAAAGTTTTTTGTTGATTTCTTAGCAAAATTGATAAAATATGCTCCAAGAAGTTCACACAAAAGCTTCACTTCACATGCACAAAACCAAATGACTCAAGAGAATTTTTGTATCAACTTTTTTCACTTGTCGATATTAATTAAAGCAACATTAATTTGACATTTCACATGGAATTTTATTTTACTTCGCATTGATGTGAAAGCTTTGAAAGCTTTTTTTACACAAAACAATCCGCGGGTCTGAAAATCCAGATTTGTGAATTTTTCAAGCTTCTGATTGGTCAGCTGTCAGATTACTTTAAAAGTCATCTAATTTTTATGACAGCTGCCCTATCAGAAGCCAGAAAAATTTAGAAATATGAATTTTCAGATGCGCGCTGAACCCATGGATTTTCATTCATGAAAATTCATACTTCGGTATTAAACTTAGAGGAACCAGTTTGTTCACAGCCTTATAACCTTAATCAATGATTATAGCAACTGGTAATTATCATCGCATGTTAGCCAAAATGTTTATTTAGGAATCCAAAATTTGAGTGGTTACTAATGGAAATCGCTTATCAGCCGATTTTTGTCCATGATTTCCACTAAATTATAACCTGTTAAATTCATTGTGAAGTTTTAACCCACATGTGAACAAACTGGAATATAACAAGTTGAGTCAAATATCCATAGAAAAATCGTCAACGAAAAACTTTCAAAGCTTAAATTTCTATAAAAAACGAAGTTTTTTCAATGCCTACTTCAAAATTTTCGCTCGTATTTCCACGAAGCGAAACTATTAAAATAATTTAAGAAAGTTGATTACTAGAATTTTAAATAATGTTTTATAATAATGACTTAAAATTTTGTACATCCCCTTTTTACCAATACATCCGGTGATAAATTCTTTATAATGTTTTTTCCCATAGGTTTTCTTCAAAGCAACATTTTTGTTGCTCGTCATTGGTACCATGTTCATTAATTTGTACAACATTACAGTCTCTGGCCAGTTCATGGAATTCTTTAGTGACTATAAGAAAAACCACATTGAAGATGAGGTAAGTCTAAAGAGTAAACAACATGCTTGTAAATCGAATTAAAAGTGCATTTAGTACAAATTTATTAATATTGGACACTTTAATTGCTCCCGGACACTGCTGTGACCAATCTATAATCATAAATTTATTACTAGATACCATGCGCGGTGATGTTGAAGAAAAGTTGAGTATCAAGTTTATTCTTTAACTCCCTTTCTGAGTGCGTCTGATCGTATGCACTTATTATATGCTTGTAAAGAACCATAAGAAATGACCTTGGATCGGTTTTAATTTCAAGACGTATGGTCTTGAAATCATACGAAGCTACTTTTACTTTTTTTTAATGCGATAAGATATTTTCTGTAAACCTTGATTCTTAATTTGTTAAGTTTTTTTATTTTTTGAAGATAAATTACTCTTTTCGATATGTTATCGATCATCCTGAAAGTGGTGTAATACTGGATCATTGGGAGGATAGAAAAGGAATACAGGTTAATGGTAGATATGGACTTTTAGAACCAGGTGGATATGTTCGAGATGTACGATATGAAGTTGATGGAGATAATGGATTCCGAAGTGTAGTCCGAACCAGAATGCCAGGTTTATTATAAATAAATTAATCGGTCCAATTAAGTTTATTAAAGTATTTTTTTTTTCTTTATGTATAGGAAGTAGAAGCCATCAGGTTTTATTTGTTTTGCGATCACAACCGAAAGAATCGTTAAGAAGAGCTGAACCTGTGGCATTTGTGGTGTAGAATTATATAAATATGAATATCATTTGCAACAAAGAATCATTTTTAAATAAATAATATATTTTTCTTTAGTCCCTACAATTATGTAGATATTTTTAATAAAGGTGCAACGTTTAAATCGTAAACTTTGAAAATATAATATAAAGCCGTAAAAGAGCAGTAAAAATTTATATGGGAAATCTTTTACTACAAATCTTAAACTTTACGCTAAGAATTCCTATTGTAAGATGGTAAACGTGGAAAAATGGTAGGTGCTCTGATATTTTACGTATAACAAGTTGACAGTAATTTCAAAAAATCGGAAGCCTTTTAAATTAAATTATTATTATTATTATTATTTATCCATAAAAACGAGATCTCAGAGATTTTTCCCACTCAAATATACTACCATCTTTTCGATGATCCAGATCAAATTATATGGATTACAAAAAGTGCTAGAGCTTAGTTTCATTATTTTGTTTTAAATGCAGACAAAAATCATTAAGCTTTGAATATAAACCATTTTTAAAAGAAAAATTAGGGAAAATATAAATTAAAAAAATATTTAATTCTACAAGCCGGAATTTCAAGATTACCAACAGCAAACATAAGCTGCGTTTTATTGGTAATTTAAAGCTAGTGCAGCTATCAAGTACCAATAAAACGCTTTAACCACTTTTGTCTGTGTTCAAATAGTATTTCTGTTTCCACGGTGTCTCCACTTAACTACAAATATCATAGAACACATCCAACTTTCAGTTTTTAGGAGAGAAGGGCACCAAGTAAGAGGAATGAACGGTCTACGATTGGTGGGAATTGGAAATTAAAAGAAAACGTCAAAAAATCTCCAGCAACTTGTTTCCTTGTGTGAAAGGGGACTTTCAACACCCCATCTTCATCTTCAAAGTTTCAACTTTCTTTATCCACTTTCACATTCACTATTTTGCTGGCTTATTTATCGGCACTTTTTGGTTTTTGTTTACCAAGGGAAATTTTACTGCACTGGCTATAAATTTACCAACTTTAATCCAGATGTAAAGTATACAAACTCAATGTAAATTCATCCGGATTTAAGTTTCAATCTGGATGTATCGAGTGAATAATATGGGCGTTAATATTGTTTTCCACTCACAAATATAATTTGTTATATAAGGTGCGTTTCATTGATAAATTTATAGCTAGCACAGTAAAATTTCCCTCGGTGAACAATAACAACAAGCAATTACTGCCGATAAATTTGCCAGTAAAATAGTGCATATGGAAGTGGATAAAGAAAGTTGAAACTTTGAAGATGAAGATGGCGCATTGAAAATTATTCATGACTTGAACCTTAATGTTGTTTTTCACTCATAAAATGGTTGTGTTCTATGATATTTGTAGTTTAGTGGAGACACGGAAGCAGAAATACTTTGTGAACACAACCAAAAGTGGCTAAAGCGTTTTTGAACACAGCCGGAGCGTTTTATTGGTACCTGATTGCTGCACTAGCTATAAATTACCAATAAAACGCACCTATAATATTTGTAGTTTAGTGGAGACACGGAAACAGAAATACTTTGTGAAACGCAGCCAAAAGTGGCTAAAGCGTTTTTGAACACAGCCAAAAGTGGCTTTAGTGTTTTATTGGTACCTGATTGCTGCACTAGCTTTAAATTACCAATAAAACGCAGCTAAAATTAAATATTTCTATTTTCAATTAAATTCCTTCTTCTATCACATAGTTGGTTCACACCTTTAAATAAACTTTCTAGCTGTCACTTTGTTATTCATCTGAAAATTCATTTCATTCGATTCAAGTGTACCAACTCATTGCAAAAAAACACTTTCAGTTCCATATAGTTGGTATTCCTGCTTTTCACTTTGTTATTTAGTTATTAAATAAATTTTTTTCTAAAAATTTGCAAGTTCCCCGAAAAAGTGTCTGTTGCCTCGTAATCAATTTGTTTATCGAATTAACTAAAGTAATCATTTTAACATTTTCTTAATTGAATTGTTTCAAGCTATTTAAAAAAAAAAACAATTTCCCATAATTTTCTAGGTTTTTAAAAAGAAAGTGCATTGTTAAAAGTTAATCATTAACTTTCATTTTTTCAACGCAATTAAAAAACGACGAATTTCCAAATTTAATTTCCTCAGACACAATTGGATTATAAAAAAAATTAGGTAAATATTTTTGATAAACAAATTATACATACAATTTAGATTCCTGAAAATAAGTGCATACAATAAATTGAAGCTACCCTTAAACTGCTCTATTGAAACAAGTTTGTGATTTTTTTCCATAAATGGAAGCCGACGTCATCCCTCTCATCCTCGAATCAGTATAAAGAATATTGAGAACAAATTTAGAAAGACCTTCGTTTCGAGATTTTTTTTTTAGCTAGAATTTTGTATTTTTGTGTAAACTTTTTTAAATATGTATTTCAAGAACAAATTTGTTATTCTGGAAATATTTTCGTGTGTGCTTGAGCTGATTTTGATATCAGAAATTTACCCAGAACCAAACAAGTAGTAATTTGCAGTAATTAATTGAATGCATGCAACTAATTATACCTCCTCTACCCCACACTCTTCCCATTCCACCCACTTTAAATATGAAAATATGAGCAATTCAATTATTCTTGCTGGCGTGTTAACTAATTTATTATTGAAGCTAATCTAGAACTCGATTTGAATTTGACTGACGACAGACAAGGCAAAAAACATTCTTTTTTGTCAGCAAGGTATTGTGGTTGGGTGTTGATTGCGACGGGTGGTGAGATATTAAGTGCTTGTTTACGCTTATAAATAGCTAATCATCACAGAATCACATAGCTATGCGATTCGTCTTTTAGAACTGCCCGAACGTAAATAAAAAAAACATACAAAACACTCAAATGGCGGTGGCGGACTAAAGTTAATAATAAATTAATTATTTCCATAGAATAAGACGTCAAAAGGAACTTTAAAGAGGCGTAGGGAAAGGTTATTTATTGATTTTGTAGAAACTTTTCGTGTTGATTCAATGAGGAGTACCTATCCAAATTCCAAAATAACACTTGACCTTCAAATGCTTTTTTCATTTTAGTTAAACGAAAAATGTTTATTGAAAAATGAATCACGTTTTAAATGTCAAAAATTCCGTTGAAAAATTATTAGGTTCTTGATAATTAATTGTCTAGTGTCTCTCTGTAACATGGATCCATATACGTACATAGCTAGTAACTTACGTCTTCGTATAATAGCGTTTGAGTTGCTGGCCCAATATCGAGTCCCGGCACTCACACTTTTTTTTCATACTGATCTTCAGCTCCACGGCACCTACTTTTTCCACCCATTTTTGAAAATTTTATCGCCGCCTCGAATTTACGTAAATCAATTTATTTATTTTTAGAATATCAAAATGAGTAAGGCTCCAGGACCAACACCACCCCAGTACACATACGTACCACCGCCATCGGCTCCTCCAAGCTATCAGGAAGCTATTGGCGGCGTAAAACCCACTAGCCCATACACTCCAATTGTTCATCCAGTAACAAATACAACAATTTTGACGACGGTTGTTCCGATTGGCCGTTCTGCCACCCACATGATCTGTCCAACATGTAACGCAGAAATCGAAACGACCACCCGTACTGAACCGGGTATGATTGCATATCTATCTGGATTTGTTATTGCCCTTTTGGGGTGAGTGACTTCATTTAATATTCTTTATTTTCTCTTTCTTAAATTTTTTTTATTCGACAGCTGCTGGTTTGGATGTTGTCTTATTCCATGCTGCATTGACGAATGTATGGATGTACATCACACTTGTCCCAACTGCAAAGCCTACCTTGGACGTAATCGACGATAAGCATTTTCTGATGCCAACCAACGAATGAAAGAAGCATTAGTGCCACTGACGCCATCATCACGGTCTAAGGAACCAAACATTTCCAACACGATTTTTTTTTGTATCTCCCTGTTTTGTAATTATTAATTTATTTAAAAAAAACTTTTTCCAACGACAAATCTAAGACCATGAATCTTATGTTAAACCAAAAAAAATCTCATTGCGCAGCTCAAATAGTGTCAAGCTTTAATATACAAAACGAACGGCACAATATTATAATTTTTTTTGTTTATTTTTTTTTACAATAAAATAATTTGTAACTGTTTTTTTTACACATTATTTTTGTATTCCCAAAAAAATATGCACTGATTAATATATTATTAATATATTAATTTACTTATCACATACATAATATATAAATATAAAGTAAACAAAAATAATTACGTATTGCTTTTTTATTAAATAAAAAAATTAAAATATGAAGTATTACAATTTATTCTTGAAACTTCAAAATACCAAACAAGACACACTTTTTGGATAATGTGCCTTGAAAATATCACCTCTTTACGGGTTTTCTTCTTTTTGTTTTATTTTTAAATTAATCTACAAAACTTTTAAAAATCTATTATTAACTTTGTATCAAAATATGTACAAGATCGTAAAATTAAAAAAATAAAATTCAGATACAGTACTATATGAAGTAAGTGCAGACAGAATACTGATTATGGAAAAAAAATTCTGAATGCAAAAAAAATAAAATTTGTTTTGTAATTTTTTTTTAATGAACATTATTTAAATAAAATAAATGTTGTAACAAAACATATGTAATTGTGTTCTTCTTTATTTTATTTTTTCGCAAACACTTGTGCAATGCAGATAAGGTACAACTTTTGGTTTCATCTGAAGAAATAACTTTAAAGCGTTCAAGATCTACAAAAATAAAGACCAACTCGCAGATAACTGCGCATTACTAGAATATATAAACAAGTAAAATAAGTGTTTGAGCTTAAATTCAAAAGAATTTTGTATTCGCTGGGGCCCTATTATGTATTTCGAAACGTAGAATGCGTCTTGACTCGTTGGGCCCTATTTTGTTTAAATGTGATTACGTATAACGAAAATCATTTTAGTTTAACGACACTCGTTTAGCATTCGTTTCCTTTTTTCAATTTAAGTAGGTGTGAAGTTAGCTGTACTTCAAACAAATGTTTTTTCGGTTAAGTTTAGCAACATCTTGATTGCGCCTTTCTCGTTTAACATAACCGCTCTTTGTCGGGACTATCGTTTACTTCAGTATCGTTAAATAGGGGCCTTAAAATATTAAGTAACAAATTTACGTATGACAGAGGATAAGTTGTTTATCGACTAAAAAGTATTTAATCTTATTGTGAGTGACCGGAACAACAAACATTCCACCCAGACAATTTTACATTTCAATCGAAATTTCTTGTTCAAAGAATTACCCTAATTGTGAACATTCATTTCGGGCGGAATTTAATGCCCTTGACAGCCTAAATGTTAACTTATTTTTAGTAGGCGATACAAATTTCGTTCGGGGGAAACTCACAATTGCTTTTAAAATTCCAGGCGAAAAAAAAATTTTAACGTGAAATATTTGTTGAGTAAACGAAATAACAATAAGTCTGTTTAAAATACGAAATTTTCCAATTTAAACTAATTTTATGAAGCGTTTCATTTCGTCGAAAATTAAAAAAAAAAAATTGATATTTGCTTTGGGTATTGCTTTAAAAATATATTTATTCGCAGGTCATAGCTTATGTTCAAGGTACTTTACAGTCCGCAGAAGATAAAATAACTGGTACCAGTCCATTCGCCGGTGACTGCAACTCTATAGCATACAAAAAAAAACATACATATAAAATAAAAGCCGCATCACATCCGCTTTTGAAGGTGGTGTGTGAATTGGGTTAAAATTTCGATTCAGTTTAATGCATGAAGTCAATTTTTTTTTACTTTTGAAACATTTGCATTAGTAGTGGATTATTTACTGACAACAACTGGAACATTTTTGTGTTTGAGTAATTTTTAATTTAGAATTAAAACAGCATTAAAGTTGAGACTTACATAACTTAACTCTTGATATTTGATTAACTGTTGCGTATTTAAGGAGAGGTATAGCAGTTTCGAAAAAAATGGAGTTTTCAAAAAACGACGACGATATATTCACTTCATTGGTATCAAAAATTAAACTTTGGATAAAATTGAGAGGCATTTTAATCCAATTAACTATTCATTCGGTAAGACCGTGACAAAAGACTCCGGTTACTTGTTGTATTCGAACCCCTATTAAAAAAAGTTACGGCGTTTTTACGTAGGCTTAAAAATATGAAAGTAATAAAAAATCATGTTTTTTTTCCATTTTGTACAAATATTATAACTTTTATTTTAAACTTTTGTTATTGTGTTTTCTTATGTTTTTTTTCATTTATTTATTTTACATAATATTTCTTAAATAAACACTTATAAACTAGCATCAAAAAAATATAAAATCTAATAACACATTTTGTATTTATTATATTTTTCTGTTTGTTTTTTTTTTTTGTTTTAATTATTTTTATTAAATCAGTTGTTGTTTCATTTATTTTTCAAACGCTTCTCAATTTTAAATTTTTTTCTGTTGGAAATGTTAATATTTTTTTTGTCATTTTACATTTTAATAATTATTATTTTTTCGTTTATTAGTATTATATAATTCGTTAAGCTTTGCTTATTATTTATTATTTATTATTTTTTTGTTCATTGTTATTTTAATTAAAAGTTTATTTTCGATTCTTTAAATTAAATTATGTATTTACAAAGAAAAAAAATTTAAATTATTAAAGATTCAAAATTTAAAATTTAAAACAAGTATGTAGGACGTAGGTATAGTAGATGTATTGCTTTGCAATTAAATTACATTTTTATATCATACAATTTGATCGGATTGATATTTTTTGTTTTTTTTTTTTATAGAATATAGAGGACATGCAGAAAATTTTGAAATTTTACAATAAAATAAAATTAAATAATTTCGTGATTTCTATTTGTAGGTTCGTTGTATATCAGCCATATAAATGGTGCTTAGGTTAATTTCAAAGGTTTTAATTAAAAAATATTAATGGTGTGTGGTTAAATGGCATTTTTGGCTATATTAAAGATTTTGTTTTTAAATTCAAAAAGTTGTTCCAAATTCAATATTTTTGGACTGCAATGACCCTAGTTAAAGGCCTAAATTCAGAAAACTGATAAAAAAAACTGATGATAAAAAAAGAATATACATATATAGTAAGAGTATGTGATCAATTTGTAAAATTAAAAAAAAAGGAAGATTAAATTCAAGCAGTGTGTTTTCGTGGTTATATGAAGCATATTTTTTGTGTACCCGAGTGTATATGTTTTTGATAAGAAAAGAAAGTAAATGGCAGTTTGTGTAAAGAATATTATACATTTAAAAAATTAAGATACACTTCTTTTTGTGTCTGGCAATAAAATGGGTTTAGCTATGTATGTGCAATTAAAGAATAAAACATGATAAGGTACAATAAGTTGCTTATAAATTAACAAAAAATAGAAACATGAAACTTAAGATCTTTTTTCGAAACATATAATAGGTAATCTTATTATTAAATATAAATTGAAAACTTTTGCTGAGCAATAGGAAATATTAAGAAGTTATTTAAAAAAAGAATTTCTGTAAGAAAATGACGAAAATGTTATTTCAAGTTCAGTTTTATTCTGCTAACTATTTGATTCGATCCCGACTTTTAGCGCAAGGCGGCACCGATATTTATTTTTTTAATTTTTCAAGAACATTTTGATTGCTATAAAAATACAAAAAAAAACAAGTAATACATATTCACGCGGAAAAATAACAATAATTCATATAAGGCTGATTTATAATTAATTTATATTATAAGGATATTTTTCTCTGGGATCTATTTCGTACGGCCGTTAATAATTAATAATATAACACTTTAGTTGAAGCTAAAGTGTCCATTTATGTGACCCAGTTAAGTTTTAAAATTCTTCGTTTTCTTATAATATTTAGCTTTTAAACTTGTTTTATTGGCGAAGTTTTTATTTTTTATCTGAGTTCTACATAATTTAAGTTGGCTGTATATTTTATTTTATTATGACGCGATATGTATTTATATGTCTTATTTCTTGTATATTTTGTTACTTTTTCACAGCAGTAAAAAAAATAAAATTATTATTTTGCATCAAAATAATTTTTAGAGTAGAGTAGGGGAGATGGGGGGCACCTTTGAACACTTTTTGGTTTAGAGCGTCCAAAAAACCCACTGTGATGGAATTATTAGCCTATAAGTTATCGTCACTTCAAAAAATATATTTAAAGTTTAATTTAAGCCCATTTTTGATTAAATTTAATAAAGATTGATATTTTATTTTTATTAAAATACGAACTAGGTCCTTGTGTTCAAAGTTACCCCACATGTGGGGCAGGTTTGAACATACCTGGGGCACTTTAGAACGGAAGTATTTATAATTATTTTTAACAACAAATAATGAAAGTATAAACGCATATCTATTGATGAAAACAATAAACTGTATGAATAATAGGATATAAAATCTTTTGAAAGGTTTAACTCACTATTTAGAAAGTAGACTTTTTGAAATAAATAGATTAAAACAAAGGAGAAAAAATTTATAAATTTTTTCCAATAACTAGTTTTAAACCTGTTCAAAGGTGCCTCGACCGTTTCGTTCAAAAGCTGCCACATCATGTGAAGCAACTAAAATTCAGCCATAGCTATTATAACTTTAATGTTAACTTTATGTTAATCAAAATGAAGGTTTGAATTTAATAATAATTTTTCAAAAATGAAAAACAAAAAAAATGTAAACTCTTACAAAAAAAATATTACAAAAATACAATTTACGCAATAAAACTGCGTATTTAGCTACTGTCGGATGAATTTTAGAGATGCACCGCAAAGTCGTTGACGTGTAAAGATATAGCTATTGCCATGCTTAAAATTAATTTTAGGTTTTAAAATATTTTTTTGTTAAGATTTTATTAGCCATGTTGAAAGGTGCCCCGCGTTCAAAGGTGCCCCCCTCTCCCCTACGTACATAATATTATGTATGTACATATGTATGTATTTCTAAAAATGTTATAGCTTTGGTTATGATTTTTCGAAAATTTTCAAAAGGATTTATCATAAATCTGCGGCAACTCTAGCCGAATCTATTTTAAATACGTTTCAAAATTGGCAAATAATTTTGTTTAACTCGTTCCAGACTTTTTTGGGGCATTTCACATATCTCAACTCTATGCATAAAAATTAGGAAAGTTTGTTTTTTTTTTGTTGCACGAAATCCTATTTGGCGGTATCAATAATTCTATCGTAATTGGAAACGTGTAACGAGTCCCGAAAAAACCTATCACAGAATTTATCTTAGTAGAAAATCACAAAAAAATTGCCATTATAAAAGGATGACAGTTTTTTTCGGGGTTCATAAGTTTTTGGTTACGATAGGGTTGATTAAGTCTCAAGATCTTCCCTAAATTCCAATAAAAAAGCATTCGATTTATTTGAGATAAGTTTTTGAATTTTAAATTGAAGGCAAATTAAAAACCTTTAAAAATTGTATACAAACTTAGTTAAGTAATTCAAGAACTTAATGGCGAAAAATTGAAATACCTGCAAGTAAGTTCTTATTAATTATTATAAACATATCTGGAGAAGAAGAGGTGAGTCTAAAAAAAATAACGTATGGTAAACAAACAAAATACAGTGACGTAAGGTTCCTTGAATAGAAGTACAGAGTTTTGGGTAATAAAGTGGAAGAATGCTTCCGAGATAGTTATATCGTCGAAAAGAAAAGTAAATGTATTTCGTAATGAAGCTTATTCGGCTATTTTGCCCATAGAGCTTTTTTATATTGAGAATGGAAATTATGATCAGAATTTTTTGGAAAGCGTGAGAGATCGTTAGATCTTTTAATCTAACATGTGATGGTGAAAAAACTTTGATTTCTTTAACTTATAGATCTTCGCATCATCCAATTTATATTAATTTAGAAATTATAAGCTAAACAAAAGTTCCATGCTTTGAAAATTCACTGGGTATTTTGGATGTTTATTTTTGTGGGCATCTCTGTATTGCAATAGAATTTTCTACAGACAGGTGCTGGAGGCAGTAATTTAAAAAAAAAAGTTTTTCTTTGAAATTAGACTGATCTTGGCTTTATTTTGTTTATTAATAAGCAAAAGATAAATTGTGTTATTTTATAGCGCATAGAAATAGTCAATGATCAAGACCATACTCATCTCTTAATCTCCAAAGCCTGCATTCGAATACAAAAAGCTTTGTTTCTTTTTAAAAAATTCAAAAAAATATGGCAAGAGTGTGTTCTCTCTACCGTCTGATTTAAAATGTAGATATGATTATTAGAGACGAATAAAATCATATAGATATTAAGTGAAACAATAGAACCGTGATAAGCATTTCAAACAGAAAATAAAATTATGAAATATTTCTTCTCTTTTAAATTATATATATATAAATTATATTAGTAAACTTCTTTTTTTTCTCTAAAGCACACATTTTTTTTTATTTAAAACATAAAATCTTGTTTTAATTTTCTATGAAATAACTTAAAAATAAAAACAAAAAATTATAAAAAAAAATATTAAATCGAACTAAAAAAAATTATTTATAAATTATGCAACAAATTGTCTTTTTTTTGTCTCAACTAAATATTTAACTAATAACCATTTAAAAAAACTAGAATACAATATTACTCCTTGCACAACTTCTTTCGAAACACACATTAAATATTAAAAAAAAAACAACGAGCGCAAAATTAGAAATTCAGTATAGTCATTCATATCAAAAATACAATTATTTAAAATGAATAATAATTATGGCTTTGTTTCAAGCTTAAGGCATAAATGCAGTCACTCCGAAAGAAAATACAATTTCGAAGGAACAAATTAAAATTAAAAAAAAAAAACTATACATTTATAATACAATTAAAATTAGAAATACCATAACACAGATCGGGGTCGCCTTCAAACAATAGCTGTTTTCACAAGACACGCTTGTGAATTATTACCAATACTGGAACCATCTAAACTATCCAAATCTAATGCTGTATCTATCATTGTGGTGTCATGGAGCAGCCTCATGCGACTCGGCGTTATCACATCGGACTGATTCATGGAAGCGTTTGAGGCTCGGACAATATCGGAGCCAGGAGCAGCAGCACCACCACCACCACCACCACTGGTAGGTGATGATACTACGTTATGGAGTTCTTTGTCGCTGTCAGAATTGCGCTTTATTCGGGCCTTACTCGTCGACGCATACTTCTTTCGACTGTTGACGACAAATGCACTCACCGGATCGTCCAGATCCAGGTCGTCACTCAACAGAGTCGATGACATAACTGTTGAACTGTCAGCGGCACTCGAACCCGGCGGCGCCACTCGTTCATCGAGTGATTTACTATTGCTCGAAGCTAACTGTGTGATTGCAGTTGCTTCTGTGATATCTTGCGCCAACTCGCGCTCCTCCAACAAATTTGAATAGACATGCAAACTAGGATCAGACTTATTGCTGTCGTTACTGCTCACCGCTGCCGACGACAAATTTGAATTTGGTATATTGCTATAGACATTCTCAGACTCAGATGCCGACTTCATAAGTCGCACCGGGTCTGCTGTAACCACCTCGGTACAGCTGCTGACACCTGCAGCCGCTGCGGCCATAAGACCTGACTTCGGGCCTTTGTAGTAGCGCGCTGTTCGAGTGCTAGACAAAAGCTTGCTATCAGTAGGGTCGATGTAATAGCGAGCAGTGTGATAGCTCGACAACAGATTACTATCGGTTGGATCGAATTCTTCGCTGAATAGATTATTATAGCTACCACTTAGGTTATTTGAGCGGAGACCAGTTCCAGGAGTTAGATTTGGATCGAAATTGGCATCATCGTCAGGTGTAATGGGGGATATGGCAGCACTGCTATTATTATCAGAAGTGACACCAACAACATTTGCCGCCATCAGGCCAGAAGTCGGTGGACTTTCCATATTTGATAAAGGAATCTCATTATCGACCAAGTGGGCTAAACTATTGGAATTACCTGGATGAGATAAAGGCGATAGCCATTTTATGGAAGAGAATGAAAAAAGAAAAAAAAAACAAAAATAATTATGAATGATTTTTGTGATAAATATAATATGCAGGGAGAGGTTTATAAAATTTATTAAATAAATTGCTCTAATTGGTTTTGGTTAAATGTAATTATAACTGTGTTTTTTTTGTCTGCTTATGATGGTGCAAGCAAATATGGGCTAGATATCGTTTTGTTAAACTTAAAAAATGCAACTTAAAACCATTATCGTTTTCTAACTCTAAAATTTGAGAACTATATTGCATAACTAAGCGTTTTTTTTTTTCAAAAATTAGCAAAAATAACTTTTAATATGGTAGCATTTTTACTTATTGGTAGCATTAATTTAATAAATTAATAATTTTAATTAATTAAATAATATTTTTGTACAGTCAACAAAAAAATAAAAAAAAAAAAAAAAATTTGTATAGCTGCTTTTCGTTAAAATAAAAAGAAAACTGAAAAACTTATGAAGAAAAGTTTTAAGAAAAATTTTCTACATTAAATTCTAAATCATTATTCGATAGATCATGTTTCAAATGGGAGTTTTTATTTAGATAAAATTGGATATACTTTTCAGATTTATGATTAAAGCTTCAAGATAATATAGTTGAAAGAGGTTGAGCAGAGACTGCTTTGCTATATCCTGGGAAGGAGTGCTTACAGTTATAAGACTTTGGCCTCTACGTTTGAACTACAATTGTTTTACTTAAATGATTTTTTTTGATAAAAATGTTTGTCATATAATTCATTTTCTTTTATTCAAGTGACTGCATATTTTGTACTTAACTTAAATTTTCTAGTTAACGAATTCTTATATTATTCGGAGAAAAGATTTTGACTTTTTTAAGATCGATACAATCTTTTCTTTTACTACTCGTATGCTTAGCCTAATGATGGAGAGTTTCAAATCGAGTTAGTAATTTATTTTCGTAAGGAAAGAAGCAACTACTTATTTATTCTAATATTATAATTTTCTAATTTAAAAATGTGTAAATAATTTATACTTCAGCTGTAGTTTTTGTTTTGTATTTGAGAGTATTCATGCTTTTTAAATGATCACATTTTCAAAACATAAGCAATTATGTATTTTTTTTTAAATATTTAAAACTTAACAATTGTAAATTTTTTACAACTAATTAGTTAATTAAATTTTGTTTGTTTGTAGATTTCAATCAAATGCTGTTTCTATGTTCTTCCAACAATGGTGAAAAGAGTTCTAAATCTATAAAAGTAATCGCATAAACAAATAGAAAAAGAGAATTAAAATCAAATGAGTATAGAATATTCACCTTATTAATAAATTTATATAAAAAATAAATGAGATATTAACTACTATTTTGTCACTGTACAAACTAATAATTCTTTCCTATCCTTGTGTTTCTAATAAAAGCCCTACCACACATCTTCAAAGTAAAAAATTGTGGAAAAAACAAAGTTTGAAAGCTCCTTACACAATTTCGGGCGTCCATCGCACAAAATTTTACAGTTAATCTATGCAAATGGATAATGTTTCACACTATCTTATACAGTATGCCAAAAATGCGGGAAAAAAATCATGTTTAATAGTGCCACAACAAAATTTTACCTCACAATTTGACATTTGGGTTAATACCATGAATTTTTTACCTATCCATTTTAGCCAATTTGAGGATTTACGCTTATGGTGAAACTTCTTTGTTTTGATGGAAGTGTGTAAGCAAAGTATCAAATAATTTTGTATTAACAAATTTGGTTAGTATGGAAGGGCTTTAACTAATTAGTGCAAAGGTTGTATTAAAAAGTCCATAGATACATATATAATATATATATTATATTATATTATATTATATTATTATTTCTGAACATTCGGAGTACTTTTTTGCACTACTTTTTCAGTTCAATCACTCCAAAAGCCTTCGAATGGCTTTACGAAGTAACTTTTTCGGAGTGTTTTTCTGTTCCCATTTAGATAAGGGAGTAGACGAGAGGAATACACGCATACCTAAAAAGTTTTTCGCCGGATTACCTGTCAAAATTGACATTCAAGACTATATGACAATTCACAGCTGAAAAATTCAAATTTATGAATCTGATTCGACAGCAGATGGATTAAACTGACAGTTCAACAATCAGAATCTTGGAAAATTCAGAAATCTGAATTTACAGATGTAAATTTTCATTCGTTAAACCATTTTGGCCATTTTGTTAAATGGCGACATTCCGTGGTGTGTGTGTAAATTTGTTAAGTCTATTAAATGTAATGTCTACACATATTTAATTCTGTAGTTGTAGTTTAATTCATACAATAAGTTCGAAGATTAAAATTCCATCGCAATTAAAGATTGTATTATTTACCTAGACATTTGCATTTATCAAATTATTTAATTGTACATAATATTATGTACATAGGAATATACATATGTCGACAGTTATTAAATAAGTTTTTGAATTAAATTAGAAAAACAATAATACTTGTAATTGGGTAAGGTATAAGGACAAATCACTTTTTAATATCCAAAGGAACACAAAAATATACATCATTAATTCAACTCTCTGAAATAAATAGAGTTAAACTACTTTAAGATTTCAAAAATTTTGTAATAGGCCGCAATTTATATTTTATAGTTCTTCAATGTCTAAAGCACTCAATAAAAATTTGACCTATTACCCCTAGAGCTACTGTTTTCCTACTTTATTAAAAAGCGATATATGTATTTCGATATATTTTAGTCGGAGAGAAAAAATGTTTAAATTGAAATACTGAGGATTCCTTGTAATGTTTCGACAAAGACTCTGTGAAACTAGCACATCAAAAGACCATTTTTTTACTATTTAAGTCTGATTCCCAATGCAGCGTGAAAACGAGACGTCAGCATGACAAGATCTCTTGGTAGTTATCCTCTCTTAATGACGAACTTAAAACAATGAAATAATACATAAAAAAGTATTTCTCGTCGTCACGTCACATCACGTCGCGTCTTTTTTTCATTTTATTTTCAACTGATGATGAGAAATGCTTTAGTATGTATTATTTCACTGTTTAAATTTTGTTTCTTTTAGATAAAACAACTGCGAAGAGATCTTGTCACGTCTCGTTTTCACGACGCATTGTGAACCGGGCTTTAGACTTTTTTTTTAAATAAATAGCATTCATACGAATAATATTGATAATTAACAATTGCGAAGATAATGTGGTGGTGGCGACGCGAGGACGGAATTTAAGTCAAAAAATTTGGATGAATGAAATTGTGGTAATTTGAGAAAAAAAATTAACAGGTGCACGGAACAGATTTAATACAAGGTAATTAGTCTTGATTTTAAACTTTATAACAATAAACCAATTTTTGGGTAAAGTATAGTCATAATTTTTACAAAAATGGGTACGATATTAAAAATGTGCTTAAATAAAGGAGATCAAAATTTCACTTTTTAGTTGGTTTATGTCCGTTTGTTCAAACCATTAATATTTAAGTTCAACATGAAAATTTTTGATGACACCAAATCGTAATAATTTATTTATTAAAGAAGCTCGGCCAAAAAGAAATTAAATTGATAAAAAAGTCAATAAAATGCCTTATAGTTTTGTTTTTTAATTTTTATTTTAGGGAGGAGAAACCAAAAACAACTTTGATGACAGACAATATATCACTATTAAAAAATAAATGCAGAGCTTTAGACAATTGAATGTTTGGGAATCATCGCTGGTCAAGATATGCAAAGAAGCCAGCTGGTCTATGTGTTCATTACTTATTTTTATTTATTTTATTTTCGTTTCTTTCTTAATATAATGTTGTCAAAAAACTGTTAACAGTTGCTTCCTGGGATAAGATTCTTCATAGACTGGAAGTACCCGTAGTAGTTAGGCTGTACGAGCTGTTGTCATACTGTCACTAACATTGAAACCCCCCTTTTTGTTAGATTCTAACTCACTTATTAAATTATTAAAACTGACTATAAAAAAAAATAAAAAAAAAAATAACAAGCTCAATTTAAAGTTATAATAAAGTTAAAATAACACAAATTAACGAACATTGAAAAATCTAAGCAGCAGAGTGTTGTGTAATTTAATTATTCAAAAACAAAAATTATTTATCAGAACAGTTTATAAATGCAAAAACAAACAATTAAAATAATGAGATGAACAACATGAGTAGTGAGAATTGGGAAAAAACTCTATTTATATCATAATACATATTTAAATTTTGCATATTTACATAAAAAAGCTTTTGATTCTTTTTTTTTTATTATTTAATTTAAACAAAAAAATAACTTGTATTATTTTCATTAAACTATAGGTCAATAGCAACTCACCCAATACGTAAGTAACTTTTTAAAACAAAAAAGTCACCACGCGAATTAAATTGTTTACTCGCAAAAGAAGCATGGTATTCAATGAAAAATAAAGTATATAGAGAAAAAGAGAGATAAAAAACAAAGAGATATAGATATTTTGTATTTTAGAATGAAAAAAAGACAAACAAATTGAGAGATAAAGAGGTAAGTAAATTTTGAAAGATCGTACAAAAAAGAAGTTTTGTTATAGCAGTTTATCAGTTTTCTGAAATGCTCTATTAACACACACACCACAATGCCAATTTGTATATTATAACAAAAAAAAATAAATTAAAAATACAAAAAGATTTTTTTATTTTGTTTAACAAAATATATTTAGTGTGTTTTTTTTTTTGTTTTAATTTAAAGTTAGTTAAAATATAAATAAAAATAAAATATGTCTATTAATTTTATTTGTTTTGTTAGTCGTTGAATATTTTTCTAACTAAATTTGTGTGTTGAAAATAAAATAATCTATCTTCATATTTGTTTTGTATTTTCATTATTTTTGTTCTGTTTTTGTTTTGTTAATATATATATAAATATAATTTTTGTTTGTTTTTGCTTTACATAATGAGTGTAGTCGAAGAATGCCCCACAGGGGCACTTCGATATTGCTGCTTCTTGCACCGTTGCATTATTTTATTTTTGTTTTTTTATATATATAGTTTTTATTATTTACAAAATACTTTAAAATATACGTATATAAATGTATATTTTTGAATTATATATAATATATATATATATGTAGATCATTATATTTAATTGTTTGTTTATTTATTTATTTGTTCAACCATTTTTGTTTATATTTTTTTTATGTTAAGTTAATATTTTCTTGTTTTGTTTTATTTAATGTTTTTTTAGTAGATACTTAGAGGAACTTATAGTTTCCTGTGATTTTAATGAAGTGAGTAAGAAGAAAGGAACCAAAGGTTATGTTTGAATGGTGATACCTACTATTTTAAATCACTTGAGCTACTTTTTTATAATGATAAATTTATATGTTTTATCTTTTTTTTTGGATTGATGTGAACGTTGTTTGATTATTTTTACAAAAAAAACTTTAAACTGACTGACGATGAAACAGTTCACATAAAGATAAACAAATGATAACATTTAATAAAAGACCTTTGGTATGACGTAAATGATAACTCGTCTTACTTAACATTCCAGGAATTCAAAATGTTTGAAATGTGCATCCAAAAAATCTGATAAGAAACGCAAAGAAATTAAACGCAACTCCTTCTCCATGGAAATTCTGCATCAGGAGTAATGAATCTGCTCGAATAATAATAACTTATCTAACACAAGAAAAAGGCCAAAGGGTCCTTCCCTTAAAATATCAACTTACTCAAATTTAAGTGATTTTCTAATTGATGCATCCTTTTTGGAACCAAATCACACAAATCTGTTTGATAAATAGAAAATCTTAAGTTTTTTTTTATAGATAAAATGTACCAATTACTTTAAGAACAATACAAAATTCAACAAAGAATACTTATTCTTTGTACTAAGCTTGTATTCAACACGGTCTCCAGGCACAAACTGTAAACTTGAGACTAAAAATTCCTTGTGTACCAGAAAACTTATCCACAAATTAGGTTATGCTTCAAGGAAAAATTTATAAATTTGCATAATTAATGGGACAAATAAGCACACAACTTGTCAGAACTAAGAAATACACATTTAACACTTATAAATTTATACGTGGGCAAATTTGTTCGCATTTTTTTTTTAAATAAACTTGAATGTATTTTTAAATCAGGAAAATGAACTTAAAACGCATTTCGGAATACATGTATGTGTTATTTTAACAAATTTCATATATAAAGAGGTGCAACAAAGAAGAAGGATTATTAGTTAAGAACCTACAGTCAAAGTACCAACTACATCTACTCATCCTTTAGAAAAATGACATTTTCAAAAATCTATTCTGGTATCGGAGCTATACTCCTGTTTGTTATGTGCTTAGCAACAATTAATTTTACAGTTGGCGAGCAAAGAATTTGTGGCCATCGGTTAAGAGAAGTAATGGATATGGTTTGTTCAAACGGTTTCTATGGGTACAAAACAAAACGTAACTCTCGTAAGTCTTTTCTTTTACAAAATATTTACTTTAAGAAAATAAAAGTTCATAATACATTTAAACATACTTTCTTTAGATACTCTTGACGAAAATTTAATTGAGGAAAATACCGGAGAGGACTACAATTTCGGCTTAAGCCTTGACATGTTGCCATTTCTGACAAACTTGGAGAACAGTGGATTAGCTAAGATTCGACGACGACGTCATGGAATTGCACATGAGTGTTGTGATAAACCTTGCAGGTTAAGCGAAATGCAAGCTTATTGTAAAGTTTAATTTAGCACAATACTGATTAGATTACATTTACTGATTGGATAAATAGATACGGACACCTGACTTAATGTTTAAACTTAATATCAATTATAAAATAGTATTTTAACGTTAAAATGATCATTGATTAGAATAAATAAGTATAACCTCTGTTGAATAATTTTAATGTGAATTTCAAAAAATATATATACATAAATACCTAAACAAGTTTTAATATTTTTCAATTGACTTTTATTAGTCTATTTTATCATTATTTGTATCATCATCATTGGCTCTACGACCGAACCCCGTTGCTGGGGAGAAAATTTATCCACCTAACCCAATCGCCAGCCGCTTTCATTCAGTTTCCTACCCAAATTAACCAAATAAAGCATTCTGATGGTGAACCTTGTTCGACGATATGTGCAAACAACCTTGTGTATGTTTGCTATTTAATTAAACTTGGTAAAGGGACTTCAGTTTGAAATGAGAATAACTTTCTGTGTGTTCGGTTTTTTTTTTGGTACTAAGACTAATGAAATTTGACCTACCTACTAAAACTCGTCCAAAAAATCATAAAATATTTTAGATGTTTAAAATAAAGTGAGAATTTGGTGTCATAATAACTTTATCTTCCAAATCAATCACGACTGATCCACTTGAAAAATTAGAACACACTGACCAAAACAAACCATTGCAAATAATATAAAAAAAAATTCGTTGATAAAAAAAAAACTTAATTCATGACCGCGGTCACATGATGTCATATCTATTTATCGCAACAAAAATATAACAATTAAAATTTATCAATTTTTTATTTGGGATTTTCGATCACATTTCAACGTCAAATGCCTCTATATGCGCTGAAGGGCTGATTAAAATTGAGTTTTGCTTGAAAACGGCTACAAAGGTCATAATCTATTAAAATCTTTTCTTCCTTCCATTATCGTCATCAATGTGTTAAAATTATCAAACAACGTCTCAACAACATCAATCCACAAAAATACAGTTGAACATACTCAACCAAATCAAGTATGTTTCTCAAAGTTAAAAATGTATGGAACACTATACTCGCTTGGTGGAAATGAAGAGTATTATTAGAAAAATCTGATCATAATAGATTTACATTATATGATCATGGCAGTTCTATTGGCTGTTAAATAGTTCTAAATATAAAAAAGTTGTAATTTTGTTTTGTTGTTGTTTTGTATATATAATAATGAACTCGAATCGATTTTTCGAGTATCTTGAAACCGAAGTTTATGTTTTTTTTTTTGTTTATTAATTTTTTTTACTTTATTTAACTTTTTATAATGTATGTATTGCTTTGCACAAACAAAAATTACAATATAAGCTCAAGTGATATGAAATAACGAAATGAGTGGTGTTTTGTTTATGGTTGCACCACCGATTTCAAACCAGGAAATTATGATAAGCTAACACAGTTTTGCAAAATAATAAAAAAAAAAAAATAATAAAAGAAAGAAAATAAACTTAAATGTTCTATAGTTAAAACAGTATATAAATGACTAGAATTTGTTAACATTTCTACTTTTTTTTTTGTTATTTATTCTTTGGTTCAAAAGAGTATTTCTTGTTTTACCGAGATTTTGATTTTTTTGTTTCGAATTTATTCCGAAGAGTTTTTATTCTTATTTTGTTTATTTATTTATATCTTAAGGCAGAGTCCGGAAGTTCAACAATGTTTATGTTTTGAAAAACAAAACAAATAGAAAAATGAGACGTATTTGTTATTGAGATTGAGAACTTATATAGAAACAGAACTACCTTGTACTTTTTTTATCTTTTAGTGATACAATTAAAATGTGTATTGTTATAAGACTGTATGCCTTCTCCTTCGAAAAGTTTGTGAATCCTGCTTTAATAAAACTTGAGTATTTTGGACAATTATTTGGTTGAAACTTTTTTTCTAATTGAGATCGATTTTATAACTTAAGTGACACTACACTTGAAATTCAAAGTGACTAAGTTTCATTAATAACCCTTTTCATGTATTATTTTTTATTTCACAAGGATTACAGCAGAAGATACAGTACAGAAAGCAGAAAAGAAACTGTGGAATGTGAATTCGTAAGCTTTATACTCGTATTGACATATGATTTTTGTTCAAAAAAAATGTGGGTAAGTGATTTAAAAACTAATTTAAGATTTTAATATTCCACATTGGATACCTCGTTTTAGAAAATATATAATTTCTGAAACGCCTACAATGGAATCTTGTTTATTTGCACGAAATTGCTATCTAACACACTCCAATATTTTCTTTTAGATCAAAGTTAAATGTCACTAAATTAAGTTCCATTTACGTTTTGAGCGTCTATTAGCAGATAAATATCATAAGTTTTATTAATAATGGTCAAAGAGGCATATAGTCTTATTTAACAACAACATAAAAAATCCTCATTCAATCACTAGGACGAAAATAAAATATACTTCGAAGAAGAATCAGAAGATAATTGTATAAAAATAAACATAAACAATGATATAACAAAATCAACAACTACTTGAATGAGGTACTATGAAGAATCACTTGCGGCAGCATCTTCTATAATCGAATTGAGGTCAATGTTGAATGAGTACTCGTAAAGGTTCGAATAACGATCGCGCTCCTTCCACGGACTCCTATGATTCATATAAAGATTTCGTTTGCTAACACGAAATATTTGACTATCCTTGATCGATTGATCATCGTCACACGGTTCGCCGCCACCACCGAAATCGCATTCGCGAATCGTTAATCGATTTGTCGGACTTTTCAATTCGAACATGACCTCTTGGTGTTTGTATTTTGGACGCATTGGTAATGGTTGATATTGAGCTGTCGCTTTGGTCGAGTCCACCGATTGGGTACTCATGCGACGGACAGCACGATTTTTATGAAATGGATAACGCGCCAAATTCGTATCGGAACTACGTTGCGGCGAATAATATTTAAATTCGCTTGGCACTGGTGGTGGAGGTGCATTTGCAGCCGATGCTATTGTATTCGATGTATGCGTAGTCATCGAACTACTACTATGTGGATTGTTTACAAGAGTTCTGTGCAAAAGCGGTAGTGGTGAGTTCCGATCGAAAGACGGGGATAATGGTAGTTGCATGTTTTTCTTTAAACGATAAGCAGCTTGTGCTGCTGCAGGCGAATGTTGTGACTTACCGTTTTGTAAATTATCATAGCTGCGTGGTCGATAGACACTGCCACCGCCACCGAGACCAGAAGCACCTAAGGAGGGATTTGACTGGATGGTGTCGCAGAGATGAGGTAGTGTATTGATACATTGTTTTTTTTTTTTATTTGTAACCAAGCCGGGAAGATAAATAGAGTGATGGTGGAAGAGATGGAAAAAAAAGAAAATGTGCATATAAGCAAAAAATTGTGCTCAAATTGATTATGTTAAATGTGAATAAATACCTCATCGTATAATCGAGGCTTCATATCTCCCAGACCGCTGCCACTTAACATAGGTTGACTGGTTATCATGCCGGTTTGGCTTGAGCTTATGACTTCTGAGAGTTGGTTGCGGGTATTCGTCATGGAAGATTGGTTCATTTGAATGATAAAGTCATCGGTTGCGATGCCTCGTCTAAGAAAATCAATCATGAAATCCATGTAACATTTCCTGAGGAGTTTTCAATTTCTTACCTATCAATTAATGATGGTGTCATTGGACCACACAATATGTGAAAACAATTAAGGCAAATATTCCCCCGAGAGTATGGATTTACGGCACGTTGTCCACCTTTCGATGAAAATGATCCTTTGAGCTGAATAATAAAACAAAAAGAAAATAATAAACTTTTTTTGAACTTTTTGTATATTGTTGCAAAAACTTACATCTTCGTTTGTTGTCTGATCACTAGTTGTCAGATACGTATGGAATCCCGCCAGTCCAATAACGGACCAAATCGAAAAGAAACAAATAAATGTTACAATCACAGTACATGGCGCTATTTTAATCACTTCGAAAACTTCTTTTTCCGTTTTTAATACTGTGAAATAAAATTTAAACAAATTAATTTAAAAATGTATAGTTTTTTTGTTGATATGTACTTACATAAAACTAAATGCGTTACTGAACATGAAAATATAAATACAGCAAGAAATGCTAATGACACTAAAAACATATAGAAGAACCGATAGTTACGTTTCCCCACACAGTTGCCCACCTGTAGAAAAAATTGAATTGTTTTTAAAACGTGTAGAAAAGTATTAAAATATAATGAGATATAGAATTCAATAAAAAAGAACGTGAGTCAACTATTTTTAATAAAACCAAAAAACAAATTGCTAGTTAGCTAAGTAAGCCTTTCCTGTTCATCGAACTAACTATGATTGGTAAATGTGAGCTTGTATCAAATTCGTGTTCAGTTTTTAACTATGCATTGTAATTTTCCATTGAACTTACTAAAAGCCGACTATTGAATCGAGACAGATCCAAATAATTTAAAGACAAACAGCCACATTCTGATAATTTTTCTGGTATCTTTCGATTCGAAGTGAAACGATTGTCCTAAGATCTAATAAAATATGATCAAATATTAAAAAAAAAAAAAAAACACTAAATTTAGAACATTTCAGAAATAAATATCGATAACGTTTTGCACTCGAAACATAGACGATGTTTAAAAATAATTTGAGGCAAATTGAAAAATATTCACTTGAATCGAATGTTTGGATGGAATCGAATAGCAGAGTAGGGTTACGTAGGATACTAAATTTTATAGACATCTCAAACCTAGGAGGAGAAAAAAATATTATGCAAAGAAGTTTATCTTACATGGCAGTCTTCAAATAAATTACAAAATGCTAATGCAGACTTGTTTTTTATGAGAAGGCCCAAGAGAGTTAAAAAATAAGAAGTGTCAAAAATAGCAAACTGTACAATAACGATATCATAAAAAACAAATTATCTTACGACAAACTTAAGGGCTTATCAGTAGAAACCACGGAATGAAGAAAAAAATGTTCACCCTACTACATGTATGCCTATAGCCTTCAAGGGAAAAAAAATCAATTCAATTTACATACTGAGTGAGAAAATCAGGGTCTGACCTTATCAAAGACACAATTTTTCAACGACATCACTATCATGATATACAGTACATTCCTTGATATGGAAGGAAATGTAATTTTTTTTAATAGAATACAAAAGTCCCAAGAAGAGGCAAAGCACAAAACTTGTTTATAATGCTGTTGACGTGAGCTATAAATTCTACCAGACTTAACGACCTTAAGTCAACCACAATGAGACATATCTCCAGGCGTTGACCTTTGACTATTTTTTATATCTAAAAAAAACATCTAGATCCGTATATTATTATCTTCATCTTCATGCTATCATCAGTCGCATCAAATTAGATTTAATAAAAGCCGAAGAAAACGAACAATCTTTTCTTGCAACCTCCCCCACATCTAATCACATTTAAAGACAACCCTAAGTGGGACAAAAAATATGAAAAGAAAAAAAAAACACTTAATAAAATAAAATAGAGGAAGAAGCGAATAAGAAAAAAAAAAAAAAAAAACTTACCCAAGGACAATGATGATCGAAACGGTCTACACAATTATCACATAGACTGCAATGTGATGCCCGAGGTGGCCTAAAAATCTTACATGTGAAACAATACTTTAATTTGACCGTTTGTCCTTTAACGAGGACCTCTTTTGTTCTCGGTGGAGGCCGATATGTGGGACTGTTGAGTGAATTTGGCACTTCTACATGAGCAGGACAAGAAAAAACGAAAGAAGAAAGGAGAATAAAAGAATAAAAATTTCAAAAGAAACGTTTTCTTGTGAAAGTTTTTGTGTGCATCGCAGCACCACTTACCAATTTGTTTCTCAATGTATGCAGCTTCGTCTTGGGAAGCCCGAGGGATTACGCCAGGATCCGTAAACGTAGTACGTAGTAAAGAGCTCATTGTGAAGAAATATAGCACAGCTCCAACAACTGGAATAGCTGGGGTTATTCTCGTTGCTAAAAAAGGACAGCTGCAATGGTAAAGAAATAAAAAAATAAAAGAATATAATATGTGTATGTACATAACGGAAAAAAAGAGGAGATGTTTTGCACATAGAGCAGAGCATGTAAATAATGTTGTGCACCAACCAACAGCTATACAGCACAACATCTCCACATTTCACTGTCAAAGGATCTAGGATAATGCAAATGGGTATCATAGTTATTTATGTATATTTACATTTTGAAGGACAACTTACTCGAACGCAAAGAAGAGAGCACTGGTTCCCGTAATCAGCACACACGTCAAGTAAAACACTCCTGTGTGCGGTGCTGACATTAGCATACCATCACAGTAGAACTTATTTCTGCCTGCAAAGTGTTCCCATTTCCTGGTGACTCTGGTGTTGGGCGCCATCGTACAGCAGCACAATAAATTCATTGAAGAAGGAACAAACGGTTGCTGGGGGTAGTTTTTCTTCTTCCTTTATTTTTTTTTTGTTCTTTTATTCTCAACTACACTTAACACCGTTGTTGTAATATATGTCCTTTTTGTGTTATTTTTTACAGAGGGGGATTCCTTTGTGTGGCACGTCAGCGGACAGTTGTTGCAGTAGAGGTTATGGTGGTGCCACAGATAAATCGAATTCGAAATTGAAAACGAATTCAGTTCGATTCGCGCTTAAATGTCCTCTCATTAAATGGCAGAGATTGTTGCTCCGGATGGTGTTACTACAACAGAGACGACAACAACGACGATGGCTAGGATACACGACGTTATCACACTCCACAGACATTTGGAATCATCACGGGTTGTATTTTGACAGGGTTATATTGCCTTGGAACAGTGCTGTGGGTTTCGTTTAGCCTTTGGATTTTAGTTTGTGTTGATTTATTGAGGACGAGAAAAAACTATACTAAAACGACTAGGGTTTTCTCTTCTTTTGTTGATGGTGTTGTTGTTGTTGTAGTGTTGAGCTTTCTTCTAATGTCCTTATTTCTTTGTTTCTATTTCTGTTTGAATGAATAAATTGCTGCATTCAATTATTGTGCTGGAGTAATGATGGAATGATGTTATTCGAACCACATGCCGATTGCTGTTCTCTTACATCCGGCGACAGAGATATTTCTTCTGCAAATAAAAAGGAAATTGAATGATTAGATTGGTTTTAGATTTGCTTCATTGTTTTTTTTTTGTCTTTAATTTTTAACAGGAAAGTGAGGAGGAAGCGAACGAAATAAACGTAATTTTTATTCAAAGTGGTATATAGACTCTTGCAAAAAGGAAACGGAAGGAAGGAAGGCAATTAAGTTTAATTGAACATAATCCAAAAGATTTGCTTTGAAAAGAAACAAATAAAAAAAGTAAAAATAAAAATAAAAGATTGAAGGTCCATAGAAATGTCAGAGGGTAATAAATTGATGTTTGGGTGTTTATGTGACCACAATTGGAAAAATGTTTTTTTCTACAATAATGTCACATTTTACGTTCACCAAGGACATAAATATAAATCTTCGATTGAAAAAGTGGAATTGTGAAATAAAATTACGTGACACCAGAATAACAAACATGAGTATTGTAAAAGATGTTTTTTTTTTAAATGCTATAATATTTTAAGTTCATGGGAATGGCCATAAAAATGGCATTATTAAAATCGTAATTGTTTGCCATTAATGTTAATATGTTTCGCTCATACGAAGGCGCGGCATGGCTCCAATGAAACGCCAACTGCAATTTTGGACGACTTTTAGAGCAGCAGTATTTCACCAATAACTCTGCGAATATTTTCCTCCAAGTGATCCAATCAGCGTTGCTGAAGTGGCACGATCGTGCTTTTTTGACACGAAAATTTCATCGTGACACTGTGGCACGAAAAAAATCAATATGGCACGCTCAAACTTATTTCCATTTTTTATTTCAACTAAGAAGAATTTTGAAGAAAATTGCTCTAAATGAAGTAAAAACTGGTAGAAACTCTTATTTTTTGACAATACCCGAATAGAGCGAATTATTTGTTCCTTTTTTTGTATTTCAACACACAATTCAATTATATTTTTTTAAATATAAGAATTTTTTATTTTTTCCTATGGCAAGGAAATTTCACGGGAAGTTTTTTTTGGGCGGCACCGCTGAAACACAGCCTTAGGTTAATGGTCATTATTTTACATTTACACTGTATTTGTTGCTGCGAATTCGACTTTTGGATTAATTCAAGTTGAAAGCGTTTTCAATTGACTGGAATGTTAGAAGTAATTGCTTCGAATTTCGTATCCGAGAGGGAATTCAAAATGTAGCATCATCTCTACGAACAAAATTTGAGTCATTAAATTCATGTTTCAAATTCATAGCCAATTTGGAACGTACTGTCAAGTGCCGCACTACACGAATGTTCTCATTTTTTCTCTTTCATTGTAATGTTCAGAAATTCTAAACTAATGTGCCTTACTGAATAAATGAAATAAATATAAACTTTAAATTAAAAATTTGTTGGTTTTTATTTATTAATATTAAAATTTATTTTCACAACTTTTAATTTGTATTTATTTTTATTGCGACGCGTTTCGGACTTTGTCCATCTTCGGGCATCTGTGCCTTATTTTTCTAGTCGCTCGCACTATAATCTATGGGAGGTATCATTCTTTTCAATTCCAAATCGTACATATTGTCGTACTCTGGAATGAGATTTATCGAACTCAACAAAACATAGTCGCATAACTCTATATGTACCGGTCCTTCAAGCTGATTAGTAATCATAAATTGAAAACAATATCTACTCCTTAAGAAACCTACTTTTACTTTCACAGACCGTGTCCAAGAATAATTTCTCAAATATGCTAACATTACTCCATGATGGCAGCTTATATTCATAGTTATTTCGTGTGTAATAATTTAGTGAACTATAATCAGATGTTTGCACGAATTATCTCGTGCTAAACCATCATAAAATATTATTTTCGAACCATTAACCTCATTATTCGACAAAGAATATATATAAAACCCAAACTGATATCACATCATTAGCACATCGTTAAGGTCTAGTGCAAAACCATCATCATCTTTTGAATAAGGCATTTAATATGCGTCCTCCTAGAGAAACTGTGTGTTTGCTTTCATCACACTAACATCAACAAAATTATATCACTTTCTATTGGCTTATTATCCTCTTGAAAAACATGTCCCCCAACACCCATCTCCAGTCGTCGTGTAGGATATACATATGGTGGTTGAATATTGAGCACAGAAAAAAAAAAGAATTAAAATCATTCCAACATACATATATACATATGCATCCTTTTAAAACAGGAGGACTATATGGAATATAGAAAAAAAACGACAGCAGCAACAGTGAGAAAACGAATTATACTTGTGTGTTGACACATTTATCCCCACCGGGAATGGCTTGATTCCGTTTCGTGCTGCTGTCACATCCTTTGATGCCATTGCGGCATATAACGGATAGTATGGACGTTATACTCCCACCACACCGATAAGCATTTCTATATTTGCATTTCTTTTCATACTATGTAGATAAATGTATGCAACCTCGACAAAAAACAAAACGTATGAAGAATTGCCAACAAAAAACAGTCAAATCATTTTTATTCGTCTGTTGTTAAGTTAATGTTCTGAGCTGTCACAAGTGAAGTGATTTGACATCTGTCAAACAGACACATACGGTTTTTGTTTGGATTTGAAAAATTCCAATTATCTATCTATTTGGCGTACTGTGTATACTCTTTACTATCACAGAAGATCCTAAAAATTAGGTCATTAAATTGAACACCCCAGATTCACAGCTTTTTCGAAACACACATATCAGCACTCTCAATGCTGCTCCCAATTGAATGCGACACAGATACGAGGCAAACAAAAAACGGATTGGGAATTATTTTCATATTCGAGTAATCGAAAAATATCTGCCTCGCACCTCCCCCCATTTCTACCCAATAACCCAACCTCATATACTTGTTCGATCTATGTCCTTTTTTGCCAATGGATATATGTATCTCGCCTATTTTCCTCATACCAAAGTTCAACAAAAACAAACAAAGAGAGGAAAAAAAAAATATTCCAATAGGACAAAAGGATATCAAAAAAGCTGTGATAGATTCTCATCTCTATTGTGTTTGGGGGGATAAAAAAAAAGACAAAAACATATTTTTTTCTACAAAAACAAATTTTGCCAGAAGTAATATATGTATAATAATGTAGTTTTGCTAACGCAAGGATATTTTTATCCGCCCTTCTGAAATAAAATGCGTAGGTTTCCATATTTATCAGGAGAACTAATCGTTTTCGATGAAAATACATTAAATACAAATATCAAGGGAGTCATAAATTATCCCTGTTTGCCTCATCATTATAATACCCGAAAATACCTATATTATTATATGGTATAGCCCTTATGCCAAAAGGATGCAGTACTGTTGTAGCATTAAATAAAAGCCACACCGCAAATTGTTTGTAGGCTCATAAAGCAAAAAAAATATGATTCTACTGCAATGACAAATCTTTTTGTGGTAAGCGAAGGAAGCCTCATTTCATTCGTATGTTTTTTTTGCATTGTTTTTTTTTTTTGTGCTAGAGTGAGGTTAAAATGGGGGCATAGGTCGAATTTGAGTTTATTTTTTTATTCACCTGATGGGCGGTGGACGTATCAGGACTAGACTTGGCTGAACGGCGAGTACTGTGACAACAAAGACCAGAAATTGTGGACAAATTTCAATATATTTTTCTGGTTGATTTTCAAAACACTGACTTTGATTTTATAAATTTGGTCTTTTTTCGAAAACGTCAAATAAAAATTGGCTTTCGAACAAGAACAGCGAGAACAGTTTGATAATATATTTTTGATGTAGATGACGTTTTCGAAAACGGCTTGAATGTCAAAATATTCTGTAGGTAAATAAAGAGAAATGATTAACCCATTTATCATTTATGTGGAGAAATGAAATAAAATTTACAAGGGAACGTTTTTCCAAACATTATATTAACAATTTTGTTTAGGTTTTGACCATGACAATTCAACCAGTTCTCAATCTCTGTATCTTTATATCTCTATATCTATGTATCTCTGTATCTCTTTATCTCTATATATCTGTCTTTCTATATACATATCTTTATCTCTATGCCTATGTATCCCTATATCTTTATATCTCTTTATCAGTAATATCTCTATCACAATCTCTATATAATTATATCTCTGTATCTTTATATCTTTATATCTTAATAGCTTTATAGCTCTATATATCTGTAATTCTATATCACTGTATCTCTAAATCTCTTTATCTATATATCTCTATGTCTTTTTATCTTTATATCTCTGTATCTCTTTACCTCTATATATCTCTTTATCTTTTTATCTCTCTATTTCTATCTCTAACGTAAAACGATTGGAACATATTTATCTCAGATGAATCCAAAAATTATTATATTTTTAGCATAGACGAAAACTCAAATAACACCACTGTGCGCAATAAGGATGAATAATTCTCTGTTTCTTGGTCTTTTACTTTTCATATATGCAGTCAGAATGGCATAGTGTAATTGACTTGGGATGTCAAATAGTCCTGATGGATGTTATAAAGTTTTAAAATTTATTGAATGTCCTGGCTGACGGCAAAAGGTGAACTTTTGTTGGCTGATGACTCTGTGTGTTGATTTGATATGAGACTGGTAGTGATGGTAGTGGTGGTCGTGGAAAATTTCTCAATGAGTTGGCAGGATTTCCCGTATACATGTTAAATGGTGGCATTGGCGACACGTGGGCACATACTTGGATGACATTTTGGTGGTGGTTTGATTTTTGTTGTTGCTTTATAAAGGAAAGCTATGTTTTTGCTAACTGGTACATTATCGATTTTGAGTACATTATTATGATAATTATTATTATTAATATAATAAAGCAAATTTACATTTAAAAAAAATACTATATACATAAATCACGAATTCAAGAGAAATTAAATATTACTTTTTCCCCAGGCGAGACGTCAAAAATAAAATTAAATGCAATTATTTGACGACAAGGAAGAAATAATTTATTTCGAAACACACACAACACAATGGACTTATCTACTCGTTTATTTTGTTTGCAAAGTTTTTCGATATATAAATACATAATTGATATTTCACTTCAATTCCATTTTGCAATTATATTTTACATTATGCTCTTATAGTACAATAATGAAAACACTTACAATTTGTTTTACTAGACAAAGTAACCATCTTTTAATTTGGTCTTCACGAAAAAAAAAATGACGCATCTTTATCTTCTTTTTAGTTTATTGTCAAAATCGTTTTATCAACAATTGAAAAACCCACGTAACGATAAAGAACAGTTACCGTAATCAAATAAGCAATGTGCCCTCGTGGGTTAAACGATTAGATTAGTTAGTAACTCGTTCGTCAAAAAAAGATGCATTTTTTTTCGTTGTGGAACTTAATTGTTTTCATTAAAATTTCTGTCAACTTTTATATTCTTCTGAATAAAAAATAATATAAAAAAGCTATAACGTACATTACATACTTAAAAAAAATCAATTGGTTTACAAATACAAAATATTTATTCCTTACGATTCGCACGCTGCGGTGCAAAAATTAAAGCATGATGTGATGAAGATTGTGTAACGTATTAATTTTTTCGATTTCCGTAAACCACTATAGTTCAAAAGTTTGCTTCGTGTAACTTCACAATCGTATTGTCCTTTAAGGAAAACACAAGGAAACTCAGTTTTCAGCAACAAGGGCACCAAGTAATGAGGAATGAACGGTCTACGATTGGTGGGAATTGGAAATTAAAAGGAAATGTCAAAAAATCTCTTGTTTCCTCGTGTGAAAGCGGACTTTGAGAACAATTCAAAACAAAAAATTAAATTTAAAACGAAATAATGTTCTGTCACCAGAAAGAAGGTCTGTTCGTTTACTTGCTCAGAACTGCTACCGTCTAATAGTTTCATTTTTTTATTAACTTAGAATTCACATGAAAGCGACCAATGACCACCGAATAAAATAACAAATGAGATTAAAACCATTTAATAAGCCTAAATTCTTCAAAAAAAATCTAGACAAAATTGTAGAATAATTCTTTAAATTAATGGTAAGATACTAAAATTTGCGTTTTAATTACTAAAATAAGAGAAATTTGAGAAAACAAATTGGTCATCACGAATTGCAATCTGATTGTATACAAATTGGCAAATTCTTTTCGCGTTCCACATACCATCCACACTGCAACGAATAAATTGTTCGGGCTCGAATAAACTCAAAATCATTTTTGTTTACTTGGTGATTGGTAATGGCTGAAATTGAAAACGTCATTCGCGACGAATACAAAAAAGTACAGTACACATATTAAAGGTAATATCATTAGCGTTTTCATTTTTGTTCAGTTCTGCGCATCTGTCAAAATCGAGGTATTATGGTGGTAAAATGGTGGATTCAGTTGCCCTTTTCCTTGTCTAATTTCATTATTTTGTTGTTGTTTCTAATGATGCGCGTTGAGTTCTTGTGGGCACTCGAACAGCCATTTTTAATTTTTTGACATTTCCAACTTTGACAACCTGCGCAATATATTACCTTTAATATGTGTACTGTGGTTCAGAGCACGCTCTGTGAGCTCAGAATAAATTGATTGAACAAATAAAAAAGTGACAGCTGGTGAAGTTTGTTTCTTTAAATAAATCTGAACTCTCAGTGCAGACAACGCTCAGTTCAGAGATCGCTCAGAGTATGTTCGGAGTATTCAGACTCTGTTCAGAGCTCTACTCTGAACTAAAAAGAAAAACGCCCAATGAGTCGGCGCTATTTTAACAGTTCAACAAAAACTCTTTGTGTTTTTGAAGTTATAAGGTAAAAAAAAAGTTATTATGGCGAAATTAAACAATTTAATTTAAGAAAATTTTCTAAATATTACAGTTTCAAATTCAAAAATGATTATTTAGTATTATTTCTGTTCACTTATAAAAATATAAGCGTCCTGAAATTTAATTTTTTTTTTATTGACAGACTTTTGATTAAAAATGAGTTCTCAGAGATTTTCCTCACTCAAAAAGTAAGCAAAAGAATTCAAGATTTTTTTTTTTCAAATGTTTTCGGAATAAAGAACATTCGGAACTATTAATTTCGGTAAAACATTAATTTCTGCCCCTTTATTTTCTTAATACACACGTCATACAAATAACCAATTGAAATCTGAATTGAAAATACATTTTTTATAAGCTCTGGAAGATCCTCCTTTAAACCCTATAAATATGCAAGGATAAACCCTATAAATATGCAAGGATATTTATATTTCTTTACAACTGAAAATCTTATACCCCAACATTTATAGAAAAAGGATAGTGCTCTCTTGTGGTTATTAAGACCAATGAATAGAATTATTACGACATAAAATACGTTCAAATAGACATCGATACAATTCATAAGCCCAATATACCATGTAAGTATATAATAACCTCACAAAAACCTCCCAAACAAAACATTGGTAAGGTACTTTATCTATAAACTCTATTGTGCGTTTAAGCTGATTAAATAAGATATTCAAATGTACAACAAATGATGCAACAATATACAAAAAGATTTTTATTTCTTCCTTAAAATACACAATGTATAAGGTATCGAACATCATATTATCCCCCTTCTGCATTAATAACGGTGCAAAAAACACTTCAATAAATTCCTTTAGTTCCCACGAACGACATTTATTGCTTTACCCTTAATTTTACACGATTTTCATGTTCATAAAGTGACTGTATACATGGATATAATGGGTGTGTGTGTGTGTATGTTGTTTGCATACACTTAATACACACATACAAATAATATACAATCACAAAGAAATAAACATTATACATACTTCATTTTCTCAGAGGTTCTTCTGTTGTGTTTGGTTTGGTAAGTTTGAAAAATTTGAATGGGCTAAAATGACCACGTGTAGCGCCATTTTTGTACCCAAAAAAAGCCCCATTCAAAAAAGAAATTACTAAATCCACAAGACCAACCAAAACATATGTATACGCATACCTCTACATCTACATCTACTCTTAACCTACTATACCTACTGCTTGAGTGAAAATTGATGCCTATAAACCTCAACCCTTGGCAAATGGTGTTTACTCCATCAAATAACGCCTTGAGAAGGAAAATAGGAAAGGATATTATTGTCCCTCCTTATTTGTTATGTATATGAAGGTAACCTATGTGTACAGTGTACATGCATTTTCATATGAAATTACGAAAAGGATATACAGAATTGCTGCTGAAACTGATGCTGACCCAGTTTCTTATCTTAACCCCTTTTTTTAACCAAATTCTCTTCCCCACTGCGCACTCTGTGTCAATGGCAACACAATGGGAAGGCCTTTCAAAGTCAATTTGTTTGTTTTTTTTTAGGACAGCAGCGATTTAAATTAAGCCTTAGGCCTGGTCGAAAGGTTCTGCATGTGAATGAATCTGAATCTGGGTCTTAAGTTTGAATGGGTTTTCGAAATGAGTTTAAACCTTATAGCTTCAACAAGTCGAATTAAATGGTTCTAAGTCTTGTATTTGTCTATCGAATGGATATCAATAAATGGTACATAGAATTTTTTTCTAATGAAAATCTTTATATTTAAAACTTATAGGCCTATAAATTATTATGAGCATAAATAACCACTTCCCTGTTAAAAAAATACTAGTCCACCAAAGCTTGGCCGTGATTTTATTTCAAATTCACTTACACCCTTAAATATACATATGTACATATAATTTTGTATGTTTTTTTTTTTTGTTTTTTTTTTTGAAAAACCAATACGTTTCCTTTTTGGGCAAGTATTTAAAAAGAGTAAACATAAAAAGTACTAAACCACGTTTCTTAACTACTCACACTTAAGTGGGGTCCATCAGATATGAGAGAATCGAGTTAAGGATATTAATATCATTCTACTCTGCAAACTATTACCCCAGGATATAGGCCTGCAAGACCTTAATGAGAATTGAGGTGACAAAAGTAAGTATAAAATAAATAGGATAAAACAGTGTTGTTGAAAAGTTAAACAATTTTAAAGTAAATAATAAAAAGAGTATGATACTAAACTAAAATGATGGTTTTGAAAATTAAGAACGAGTTTTGCAACATACCTACCAATTCTGAAATTTTTTTAAAATTTAAAATTATCAACTATAGTAGATACCTATTATGTGTTTTATCATACTCCATATGACATTTTGACATAAAAAGTATTTAGTTTAGCATAAGTTTGCTCATTTTTTTACAACAACTGTCATTGTTTTAGACGTGTTCACTGTTCAGACGTAGTTTAAAACAATACAAAATGTTTGCGACTTGTTAGCGATTATTTTAAAGCTTTTAAGATTAGTGAAATAAAAGGCAATTAAAATTAATCTTTAAGTTGTATATGACATGACAGCCAAAACGAGCGACAGCTATATTATAAACTATGATATTGTACAAGAACAAGGTTGAAGGTAATATAATACTACGTTTTCATTGGAGCCGAAATGAGGTTTTTTTCTTAAATTACCGAAAAAGTGTTTTCATTGCAAATTCGCTAATTTCGTTTGATAGCTAATTTCATTTTGAACTTGATTTATTTTCAACAATTGGGTGTGTTCATAAAGTTTTTACGTAATTTCCAAAAATTCGTGTAATTATCTGAATTTGTTTAGGAAATGAGCTAATTTGGAATCGAATTTGGAAATTTCCAACACAGTTTAAACGTAGTTAAAGCTAGTTTTTTTTCCAATGGTAATGGGTATTGCCAGAAGGGCTTACAAGGCCAGAACAGAATTATCAATATTGAAAATTTATTTTAATTAACAGTTACTTAAGTCAAGACGACTAGTAACAATATTAATTTTGTGGCTTTTGAGAAAAATACAAATGTAATAGTTCACTGTGGCGTATACGTACTAAAACACAAACTTATACTTTTTTCAATGTGAGCGCGATTGAATGGTTCTTGAACCGAAGAATTGCCTTGAGTTAAAGAAATTCTCAACTTTCTAGCAAGTTCCAGCTTTTGCTTCCATTTCATAACTCATTCTAGCCAAAAAAGTGAGCTAGAAATTTGTTGGTGGAATAACTTAAAGTAATAAAAATTTACAAACGAATGAGGTAATTTCGTGAAAAATTCCAAATTCGATTTCTCATCTCACTTTCTATACAAATACATATTTTGAAATGATTACAACTAAATTCACAAGAAATTCGGTGGGAAATTATGCGCAAAAATTACGAACACACCCAAGTGGATTCTATTAAAAGTGGAATCCATTGAAAATGTCAAAACTCAAAATAGAAAGAGAAAATGTCTGTTCGCTTACTTGCCCAAAACTGCCAGATTCTACTAGTTTTTTTTATAAGAACTTTGAATCTTTGGACTAAAAATGGTAGAAATGGGTAGTTTTGAGAAGTCAACTAACAAGGTTAAAATAACAAAAACAAGTGATTTACAGCCAAATCAAATTCTAAATGAAATGAGCTGTCAAAAATTAACAAATTTGAGTTGAAAACACTTTTTTTGAAACTTGCCAAATTACTTCATTTTTATTCTAACGAAAACGTACTATAAACCTTAAAAAAATTGTCTTCCTTTTATTTTATAAAAAAAAAAACATTTGAGATTTATAAGAATATATTGATGCTTGAAAAAAGCTAAATCTTACAAAGAAAACCAGAAGTCAAAGACCAAAGTCATAAAACAATGAAAAGCTCTGTAAGAAGTCAACAAATCTAGTCGACCTATCAAATCAAAAGTTTTTTTTAATCAAACACAAAAATTCTTTGAATATTTAAATAAAAAAAACAGAAAAACTGAATCTTTCATCATAAAAGAATATCGCGGAAATTCATTGAAGCTGCGCTGCTGCAAGCATTACACCACCACTGTTGTTTTTGTTGCTTTCTTCCTTTGAGATCCTCTTTAAACAAAGTAAACGTGCTCGGGTTGACTTTGCTTGTCTATTGTCACGAATATCACCTTTGTTGTCTTCTCCTCTAAGCAAAAGCAACCCATTATGCCCTGTTTTCCTTTAGTCGGCGAAGTGCGGCGCGGTCTTGTACACCGCACACAATCACTATTGCTGCGTTCTTAGTTTTCCAGAGGGCATGTCCTGGCATATATGGAGCCTTTAATGTTATACCAACAAAACGGTACTGTATAAGGTTAGTTAATAGAAATGTTTCTCTCTGTCTTCGCACATAAACTTTGCTTTGAGAATTTTCTTTTCGTCCTTCTTCTGTTGGTATAGGTAGGTACCTAGATACAAAACTAGGTGTATATAAAAACTTTTTTTTGTTGTTTCCCCATTTATTTACTTTGCATATGCGGTCCACAGTTTCTTCGTTCATACATATAAAATAATATAAAAAGGTTTCCCTGTCCCAGGTTCATTTATATAGATGTGCTCATTCGTGCTCCTTTGCTTTGGTTCGAAATTGGGTCATTTTGAACATATTCATTCACGTATGCAATATCAGTGTAAACGTAAAGCAGTTATTTGTTTCGTTTGGGAACAACACATATGGGACTCGGTTCCTTCCTTTTTGTTAGTGTGAAAGGTTGGTTCCCTGTCGGGATGAGACGACACCTTTTGCCTTTGTCTATTTTCTTCCAGACTTCGATCTTTTTTGGGAGTACGAGTAGGCTATTTATTATAATAATGTCCCATTTTCTTATTAAGGATATTGCCTGTGCTTTGGCACACAAGGTGTCAGAGAGACGGCCGGCAGCAGCAGTAGTGTCTGTGGCTGTGTCTCTGTCTCTGTCGCCCCTTCTGATTAGTTTAACATTTGATTTAGCTGGCAGGACGTTTCTGGGGTGAAACAGGCAATTCCTCGGAGGCAATAATCATTTGCTTCGTAAAGTTTATTCATTTATATTGCTGTTTAGGTTTTCCTTTGTCCTTTTTCACGTTTATTCCTTGTGCGACATGAAACAATTTTAGTGAGTAGATAGGTAGGTACATAATGTGAGCGTGTGTGTTCATGTAAGTATGTATGTTCGTTCGTGTTTTATTCTATGCGAGTGTTTTGATCCTGTATGCGGATGGATTCCCCGTGGCCGTTTGTTTGCTATACATATTACAATTCTAACATGACTATAATTCTCCCCCTGATGCATCAACCTTCCTTTCCAGTTTGTTACATGTTACACTGATGATGTTGTCGGAGTGGAATTTAATTTTTTTATATTCCTACTTTTTTTTTTTTTTTATTATTTTTTAGCTTGAAAGGAGATGGTTTTCTAGTTTTTTTTTTTTTATTTTCATTTTTTTAGTTGATTTTAAAGAGATGTCATTTGTTATTGTTGAACAACAGAATGGGAATAACGATTTCTTTTTGGCTTATGTCCAAAGAAATGAGTTGGGTATTGTTAAGTTGAAACGAACTGAGTGACTGACGGAAACAAAACGTTTTTCTTTCTCGAAAGGAAGGATATTTTTTGTTGGTAGAAAATGTAATTTAATGGTTAGAGGATATAGTACTTATACTTCGACACAATACACATAAGGAGGCATAGAATTGACAGAATTGTTTCGGTCAGTAGCGAAAAGTAATGAGGACTGGGATTTATGGTTTTATTTAACGGTGATTAAATTTTGTACTAAAGAATTTGTAGTCAGCATGAGCTTTGTTATTGAGTGTCAAAAAATTAGATAAATTATTGTTTAGTATAATAATAATATGTTATGTGTATCCGTTGGTTAAGAGAATATAGTTGCTTTGTGGTATTTGGATGTGAAAAACAACGATGTAAGGATAGAAAGAAGCGCAAAAAATTTTGTAGTAACTGTGATTGCGGTGTAGTTCTCGTAGAGTTTTTGAAATCGTTTTTCAATTAAGTTTATAAAATATTTGACATTGCGAGGCATAGGTATAGAAATGTTTTCCTCCTTCTAGCATTGGGAACTTAAATGCAGTGCTCGAAAGTTCCCTTGGAACTTATTGCTATCGGGAATAAATTTGTGTTAAAGTGTAGGTATTATACTATATGATTTCATTGGGACAAATGAGGTAATTTCGTTGAAAATTTTCGAATGCATCAATGGTGGAAACTCATTGGAAACCATTGAGAATGTCAAAATTTTATGTATAGAAAAGAGAAACAAAAATTGAACACAGTAAAAAGAAGCTATTAACTTGCCAAATCAAATTCAAAATGAAATTAGCTTTCACACGAAATTATCAAATTTTCAATGAAAACACTTTGTCTGTAATTGCCGAAATTACGTAATTTCGGTTTCAATGAAAACGTAGTATAACATTACTTTTGACTATTTTAATTATTGACCATGAACTTCATGATTAGTAATTAATTAACAGGTTATTTGTTAATTATATAGTCACTACAAAATAACTCAAACACATTGAACTCAAACAAAATAACCAAAAAAAAACCTTCCAATGGACGCGTTCAGACAAACATATGTGCATATATAATATTCAGAGTTATCTGAAGTTTGAGGGTAAGACTGCACGAACCGCACCTATTGTAATATTGTGGAGATTTTTTACTACATACCTAGTGCTGTAAAACTAATATTAAGTGACTGAAATTAAAGATGGCTGTTCAAGTGCCCATAAAAAGTGCACACCGCATTATTATAAACAACAACAAAATATTGATATTACACATGACGTGATTGGGCACTGAATCGGCTATTTTCTTTGATTTTAACAGATGCGCAGAATTGAACAAAAAATAAAACACTAATGATAGGTATTGGCGAAAAAATTTTAAGCAAACATCAGACTATTAGCATCATACATACTAACTTTCTTTCTTTAAATTTATTTACTAAAATTTTCTCAATTTTAAAAATTTTTTAACTAGTAAACCTATTTTCTACATAAATTCCAGTTGAACACGTCTTAAACAGTGACAGTTCATGCAACAAGTTAAACCTAGCATCATACTAAAAATGATATAACATCGTACTTAATCGTCGACAATTTACCGCCATTACCTTTAATAAGTCTGTTTGTTTACTTCTGAAAACTGCAAATTTCATAATTTTTAGTCCAATTTCAATTTTTGGAAATGAAATTGACAGAACTTTGAACTAAAATTGACAGTTTGGGAAAGTAACCGGTATTTGTGCATGGAACTGTCAAAAAGTTCTCTATAAGAAAAAGGCCTCCATACTATATTATCTATAATTCTACTTCTGATCAAGTGGAGTTGGGGTATGGAATTATTTTAACAGAAAAATATTTTTAGTTTTGAAATAGTTTTGAAATTAATCCATTTACATTTTCATATTTTTTTTAAAGTTTTTTCTACTTTTCATCCACAATCCCCTGCTACACCTTCTCTCTCCACGTAAACTGAATTTAAATTAAAATGCCTTCAAATAACTGTGTCCAACAACTTTTCGAAACATGCAACTTTCAACTCTCCAAAGCTCTCCATATACTCCATTATTTTACACATTTTCTGAGTAATAAATCTTTCTTATTTAATTGAAACATTGCCAGCAAATATAGTTAAAAAAAAAAACTTATGCGGGTGACGATGGGTAGAATTATTCTCCTAAAAACAGGGTGTGCAGTACGATTGCTTTTCATTGCCATTTTGAAATAAAATGGAATTTTTGAATTTATTTTTGGATCGATTAAAGTTGGCAGATAGGCTCCAATGAAAACGTTGTTATGACGGATTGGAATTATTTTCATAAATAAACATCCATAAGTAAACAATTATGTCAGTACCTTAGGTTCTAAAAGGGACAATGTCCAATTTCTTCATTTTTGGAAAATCGAAAATTTCTTTCTTTAATTTCTAAGAATGTTAACATTTTTAAATATTAACCTTTCTAAAAGATTATTTAATATAAATAGATTGTTCTCCTTGAAAATATAGCATTGTGAAATTTGAAAATAAAAATGGCCCTTGGCACTTTTAAAACCAAGACTTACATTTATTTTTATCATTTTAATTATGTCACCAGCAAATTATTTACAAACAGCGACACTAAACTTTAGAAAAGAGAGTAAAGTTAAAAGTTCAGCTACTTTATCCTTTGCGTCCGTCACATGGATTGCTTATGGGTCGCTTCTCAAAAGAACGTGTGTATTGAATTAGAGCTGTGCCAATCGTTTATTTTAAAACATCGAACCAATCAATGATTAGTTGGTTCAAAGATTCGATCTTTTCAATTAATCATTATTTCAATCATTTTTTTCAAAGTAAATGACCAATTTAAAGCCTAGTACGCTGCTGATGCGAAACGAAATTTTTCTGTAATCTCCAAACAGACAACGAAACGCTTGGAAAAACACAACGGAATATATCCTTGGAGAGTTTCACTAATTCCAAAAACAAAATAAAACATAAACGCTAAAAATCAGAGAAACCAATGATGTAAGAAAATGATAAACAAAAAAAACACAAATAAAACTCAAATTCCATTTTTCCGCACACAATAAATAGTCTGTATAATTAAATCAGTGCGAAAAAGGAGCGGAGACTTCTCCAAATAATCTGCTACAGCGTACTGCAAAACGAAAAGCAGAACGAAATTTTCCGTTTATGATTTCGTTGTGTCATTTTTGTATGGGATTTTTCGTTTCGCATCAGCAGCGTACTAGGCTTAAGACTGAAAAAAGTATATCTCTTTTTTTCTGAGAATGAGTGGAATGAACGCAGAATAACAAAACTGAAACGATTGATTGTTTCGGTTTAGTGTGATATTTATCAAGCGTTCTTTTTGGTCTCAATCACAAAAATTTTGACACAGGTCTATATTGAATCAACCTGTCAGTTCTCAACGCAACGCATTGAACGAGCCGTCCCCTTAACTGTTTATCACGACTTCGAAATAATAAATGTAAATCGTACAAAAATGGCGTCCATGAAATTCAATCGAGAAGCAACATTATAAAACACCCTGTATTTTTTGTTCCATTTTTCCATTTTTCGAGAATGTGGTTAGTGTATGTGCAAATAAAATTAAAAAAAAACAATACTGGCCCAACATAAAACAGAACGTTTTATTTTATCAGATAGTTTGCTGCATCGATGCTGTGATGGGGAGCGCATTAATATAACTGCACTGCACATCGTATAGGTAGGAACATCTACTGCAGAAATGAGGCGAGAAGATACTTACTATTATTTGCCTATTTTTCGTCAATTTGCAGCCCATTTTAGCAATTTTGTGTATATAAAGGCCTAAATTTTGCAATGCAATGTGGGCGCGTGGGCGACGACAACGACGATGGGCAATTTTGTGACGGCATATAGCTGAATGGCACACTACTGAATTCAAATGACCTAGTCCTGCCTCTCGAATGAAACGAATGAGTAAAATAGTCCTCTGTAATTGAATTAAAACATTTTATTCTGGTTTTTTTTCTGTTGGCCCGATATATAGGTTTGCAAAGTACGAATGGTGAGTTTGGTTTTTTTTTTTGTAAAATAGACTTTGGTTCATTTGATTTTTTTTTTCTTTTGTGATTATGTGATCAAATTAATGAAATGACTGCGGATGTCATAATAAAGAATAAAAGGTAGGTCAATATGCAAAAAAAAATAAAAATTGAAAACATTCTATTGTGCCATCAAGAGAGTTTTAGTATACATAATTGAATTATGAGGAGGAATTCTGCTTTCAATTTTTAAATTAACTTACATAATACATAGATAGATACCTTATTCATACATTATGTAGTTGTAAACTTATAAATATATATATATTAATCTATTTTGATGCTGGCTCTGGTTCACGAAGGAATTAAAGATTTTGATAAATTTTTTTTTATTTGCTGTCGGTTTTTTTATGAATAACTTTATTTTTATTTTAAATATTTCAAACTAAAAATAAAAGTCAGTGTATGATCTTCCCACTAAAATATAGGAAAACCACAAAATATTGCAATTTTTCTAAAGTTTTCGCCTCTAACTTCTGTTTGACACATATTTTTCCACCAAAACAGGAATTACTTGCACCGATTTGTAGAAAACAACATTCTGAACTAAATTATACAATCAATAATAACTAAGATGTAATCCTCTAAAATAAGACACTTTAAAGCTTTTTGGTACAATTTTTTTGTTGTTGTCATAAGTACAAAGTAGGTAGAAAAATAAATAAAAATAGAAGGATGAGGGGTTCATTTTTTTTTATATTTGAAGCTACACTTAAAGTTTAGCAGATGGGTTATTTTAAAGAATTATGTCAGGGGCGGAACCTGTTTCTATTAAAATAAAATAAAAATCAAATATGAGAAGTGACAGAGAGAAGTAGATCACTTTTTATTTTCGAAATCTCGCGACCAAAAAAGAAATAAAGATTGATGAAAGCACGTGATTAAAACGTGAGAGTTCTTCTGTGTAACTATAAACCCGATCTTTTAATTTCTAAATTCTTATTCATACATTTTTTCCCGTAAAGGTGCTTAAAATTGGTTTATTTGTCTATTATTCGACAACTTTTTCATCTTATTTTAATTTCTTTTAATTTATTTTGTATAATTACTTTCCTCTCATTTTGATATCTCTTACATCATCATTTACTAAATTTCTTTTAAACTTTTTCCAACTGAAACATTAAGAATATTTGTTTTCAATTTTGTTAGAACTATACGTAAAGCTTTTGCCTTGTATATCTGGTGTCACAAAAGTAACAGGACAGCTGAATATTTCTTAAGGTGTGGTATTTTTTTGGGGATTCAAGGTCGTGGCTATAGCCACTATTGAATATGCTTGTAAAGTTTATTAATTTTGGCCTCTGAAAAGCTTCTTTTCCCAAAAGTATCTACCTACACCTTTTTTAAGTTTATTTGCCCTAAGTGTAATCTTTAAGGTCAAAATATACCAATGACCAAAGACCATATTTGAAGTTATAAGTTAGCGTTCTATCGACTGTGAATGTCAAGTGTTTTTCAAGTTAAAAAAGATATGTAATAACATTGAAGTAATGGTCAAGGTCACAGTTAAAATCATCATTGAAAAATACCGTACCTGAGAAAATATTCATCCACCCCGTTACTTTTTGTTTAAGGATGCTAAAACTTCAAGACATGTTTTAAATCATAGCGAAAAGTTATGGGAATGATTTTATGCTACCGATGAAATGTAGTAGTATCCCGTCTTCCGTAAGGCCAGGCGCGCACCTGCAACTAAACAGTTTGGTTCCAATTTTAGCACAACGGGCTTATATGGAAGTGCGCGCACATAAACTTCCGCGGGGTCTCATATAATCCTATAGTACTCAAAATCGAAACCAAATAGTTGGGTTGCAAGTGCGCGCCTGGCCTAATGGTTAATTCATAGGACTGTGACACCAAAACTCTGGAAATCGAATCCCAGCTTATGCCACTTTAAAACATTTTTTCATTGGAACTCTCCCTCTTGCGAAGAATAAATAAATGCTACAAGAGTATCACTTGTCATGAAAAGTTGCTTCTCACATTAAGATCGATCACCCGATTATTCAGCCGCGAAAAATAGAACATTATGAGTTTTAATGTGAATGACTGCACATGATTCTAAAAAATCGCGCCGCTTTAAAGATTGAAATTTGTTTCATATTTCGGTTATTACGTGTTAAAAAATAATCCTGATCCAGATCTGTAGATAATTAAACACGGCTATAATGTCGTCGTTATTTCATATGACGAATTTTAACTTAAGATGTCACAGTTTATCAAAAAAATCTAACGATTTGTATCTTTCGTTAGATTTTTTGCCTCGCAACGATTAATAAAAAAAAAATCTAACGATTTGTATCCTTCGTTAGATTTTTTGGTAAACATTGATATCTTAAAGTTCGCCCCTGGAAACCAATAAAATAGACAATTTTTCCAAGAAGTTCTTTGTCTCATAGGAATATTGGAATAATTTTGTACGCATGGCACTTGTACATCTAATTTTTCAACTTAATAAATTGATTGTTTGCCCCAGTGTATATGTATTGTGTATTTAGTTGTCTTGTTCCACCAAAGGTACATCAGCTTCGTCAAGAAACGCTCTCGTGTGTATAAGATTTATAACAAATCAAATATACCCTAAGGCTGTCTCGTGTTTGCTAAAGAATAAGAAACATATACATACGATACATACTTCCTTACTTCGACATTAAATTAAATTTGAATTAAGTTTGATTGCCTAAAATTCATTTCTAAAATACATATTATGTCAGCTCACTTTATAGTTTGTAGAGTCAAAATTAATGAACTAGCAGTATGCGATACTTCACCCCATTCATCTCTTCAATTTACTGTATATGTGGAGGAGGCTAACGTTGATGTAGTTAATAGAAACTTTAAGTATGGAATATTTTAGATGCGGGCAACACCGTTTGTAGAACTTACCCCAAACCTCTACTTCATATGTCACACAAGGTATAGTATAGTGTATCTCTCTTTTGAGCTCACATATCTTTTATTTCAATGAGAAAACTTTTGTAATTTCTAGCAATTTATTAGATGAACTTTTGAAGTTAACTTTTTACAGAAAACCCAAGCACAGCAGTACTTACCCGAGAGTAGTTGTTGATAGATTCGCCATGACTCTTCAAAAAAAAAAACTAACTAAAGCAATATTCTCTCCTCGCTCAAGTAAAAGATGATGATGATGAGGGGACAAAGGATGTTGCCGCGCTGCCAAAGAGTTCATTGTTTTGCAGTTTTAGGTTGTAGAACTTTTCTATTGTCTCGAGTTAAAAAAAAAAAAAAAAATATTCATGAACAAAAAGAATGGAGTAAAATGTGCGCATCGAACTGCAATGGAATTCTAGTATCCTTGTGCACGTGAAAGAATTTTTGAAATAAACCTCCTTCCTGAGAATGTACATATGTATGTATATTTAGTGTAGATAGCGGTATAGTATTATAGATATACCCAGTGCGAGTAGGTACTGCGGAGTCGCAACGGAAGGATCCTGTGTTCTACAAATGACTTGTGACATTAACATAGACCGTACTGTACATGAACAATTCGAAATCATAGCTAGTCGTATATGCGCGCCCATAGAGATCCAGCATTACACTGCATTGTGCATGGATAATTAAACGAGACTTAGATATGAGAATATTCAATTTTGAAAATGTGATTACATCGAGGCGTGTAGTCCGGATAACAATGAAGTTGTTTTTAAATGATGTTTTAGAGCGGGGGATGTTTTGCTGTTGTTCATGTTGTTGTTGTTTCAAATTGAATTTGAATAGTTGCAATTATGGAAAACAAGATAAACAATATTTTTGTTGGTGTCGCAAACAGATGATATTTTGATTGAAATCTCAGAATTGATGCATTGTGTTTTTTGGGATAATTTAATGCGTGAGTGTTTTTTTTTTTTTTAACTGTACACAAATAGAATACGCTTGGTTGAATTACCTCGCTTGTTGATATGATATAGTGTTGGCATATGAAAATTTTAATTGATGAATTATAGAAAGCCTTAGACAGTCTTTTAAAAAAGTAAATTTATTCAACTTTTATTTCGCACTTAATAAATAAATAGTTAAGAATATGCTGAGATTAAAATCAACTGCTGCGAATCATTATCACTTATTACATACAAATTTACTCTAAGAGGAGATTTATTGCGTATTTAAAGAATTAAGGGATCATCATTTGGAATGTTATTCCCTGGTAAATAAAAACTAACGTCAACTATTTGTAGTTTTCAATTGCAGACAGGTCGAACAGCGTTCTCTGAGCAATGAATAGGACTATTTTGATCTACCGTCTCATTTAAATGTTGCCGTATTCGTTTTTTTTTTAATAGCAACTATTTTTATTGATATAAAGATTTTGAATGATTTTGATTCCATTTTAGTTCAATTTACAAAACATTTAGTAAAAACATGCATTTTTCTAAATTTTATTATTTTGGCATATCCCAACATATTATGAGTAAGATTTTTTTTGAATAAAATTGATTCTAATTTTAACCTAAGATATTTTTCATTTTACATTTTTTTTTTCATTCTAAAGCCTAGTACGCTGCTGATACGAAACGAAAAATCCCATACAAAAATGACACAACGAAATCATAAATGGAAAATATCGTTCTGCTTTTCGTTTTGCAGTACGCAGTTCGAAGAGCGAAATTTATAATTGTAGCAGATTATTTGGAAAAGTCTCCGCTCCTTTTTCGCACTGAATTAATTATACAGACTATTTATTGTGTGCGGAAAAATGACATTTGAGTTTTATTTGTGTTTTTTTTTTTGTTTATCATTTTCTTACATCATGGGTTTCTCTGATTTTTTGCGTTTATGTTTGATTTTGTTTTTGGAATTAGTGAAACTCTCCAAGGATATTTTCCGTTGTGTTTTCGCAAGCGTTTCGTTGTCTGTTTGGAGATCACAGGAAATTTTCGTTTCGCATCAGCAGCGTACTAGGCTTAATAGAAAACGTGTCTGCGAAAAATCCAGTTCACCAAAAACTATTTTGCGTGGAAAAAGTTTGGGAATATTTTTCCAAAGGGATTTCCAATTTAACTGCCGCAAATGTCAAAAAATAAATTTGGATCAAAAAACTTTATATTACATATTTCTATTACGTTTGGAAAACCAGTTTTAAAGTTCGGATTAATTTACACTCGTTTTGGTGTAAGTGTACTCATCAACTTTAAAAATCTGCGCTAGTAAAATCGAATTTATTTTCTTATCAGTTTATGAACGCTTTCATTTAGATGGGAATCCAATGCGGTAGACTTTGAATAATAAGAATTTAAATTTGCTTTAAATTATGTAGATAATAAAGTTCTTTGTCAATTTGACTTTAATGAATGCTTTCAACGAGGCGTTTAAAAAAAATTACTATGACTATTAATTATATCTTCATTTATTTAAAATTAAAAAAAAAATTTACTTAATTCCAAAAGAAATAAATAAAATATAATTAATAAACATTTTTATAACGTTCCAAACTTAAAAAAAAAAATTAAACGTAATGGAAATATCAATCGAAATTGACAAAATAATGTGAGGGTATATTTAAATACTTAATAAATATTATTCACGTAACATGAAAAACCACTAAAGGGAATACATTTGTACATTAATTGAAATGTCATTTAACATTGTTTTCCGTAAAACATTTTAATGTCTTACTAGCTTGGCAACTAAAATCGGATTTTTCTGAAGTGTAAATATACGTAGATTTTCGTTTTATTGAAAACTAATTTTTATTATTAGAAAGGCCATTTAATTTGGAGCCTCATCCTGATATTAAAACAAACGAAATGGCATTGACAGCATTAAATAACCTTGTTCGTTTACTTCCATTTTTAGCCCAAAAGACTGTCAAAGTTGATATAAAAAAGTAAGCGGACAGACCTAATAAATAACTACCTATTTCTTTTTTGATTGTTTATTTATTATTCATGTAATTTTTATTTTTTTCTTAAAACTACAGTATACACTACCTTACCATATCCATCTACCCGGCAAATAAGAACTAATTTTTTGATCATTTATATAGAACGAGATAGTATAAAGGGCGTTTTTCTTTTTTAGTTCAGAGTAGAGCTCTGAACACTACGAACATACTCTGAGCGATCTCTGAACTGAGAGTGCTCTGCTCTTAGAGTTCAGATTTATTTAAAGAAACACGCTTCACCAGCTGTCAAATTTTCATTTCTTCACAGTTGTCATTTTCTTTGTGTTCAGATATTCAACTCCGTCTGCTCTATTAATTTATTTTGAGCTCATAGAGCGGGCTCTGAACATGCTCAAAGCGAAAAAAGAAACACAAAATTGGAGCTCTGAATGGTCTGAGAAACCCAATTTTTGTTTTGACAGTTCAGGCTCTGCTTTAAACTAAAAAAGAAACACGCCCAAGGAAGAATAACTTGCATTTACGTGTTCAAAATTGACTCGGATCAGATTATGTGGATAATAAAACGCTTAACAAATAATTTGTTTCCTATTAAATTAAATTTTCGTTGCTTGCAATAAAATTGTTGTTAGTACTTTGCATTGACGGTCCAAAGGTAAAAGTCACTAAATATTGAGTATATTTAATTTGTTGAAGAAAATGAAATCGACAAATATTTTTAGTTAGGTACAAAATTTTACTTTTAAACTCACAATATTACATTTCTTTGTTTGCCTCCCAAAACAGCCAATTTCTACCACTTTTTATCCAAAGCCTGTCAAAAATTCATATAACAAAATATTACACTAAAATTGATAAAGTGGCTGTTTTTGAAGTAAGCAAACAGTTCTATTATGTGGATATTAACGGCATGATATGAATTATTCCCAACGTTAAGTTGACTGGCCCTAAGCATTATTTTTTTACGAAAATTGTTTTTTTTTAATAAAATAGGTACTTTACTTTCGAAAATATGCCTGAGCTATGCATAGCTTATCTACTTATTTTTAATCTTAAATGCACACTTTTTGAATGAAATTTTTGACATACATATAAGGTCTGTTCGTTTACTTTCCAAAACTGCCAGCCAGTTTCTATCAATTTAATTTTTTGTTATGTAAACTTTGACAAAATTTTGAACTAAATTTGCCAAAAACTGGCAATTTTAGGTTCGTTCGCTTAGTCGTCCGAAATTACCATTTTCTCTACCAGATTTAGTTCAAACGTGTTCAAGTATGCACATTTTAGGTAGTTTCAACAGGAGAAAGCGCTCATGACAGTCAATTATTTTCCTTTCTTTCCATTTTTTAACTCAAGCAAAAACTGTTAAAATGTATGTTATGTCAAGAGCCAGTTTGAAGTCAAAGAATCAACAACAAAAATACAAAATCGCTGTTGTTTACTTTTTGTGTTGTTTAAAAACTTGCAAATATTTTGTTTCAAAACGTTCGTGTATTTTCGAACAGCTTTGCGAGAATTTCACGCGCACTCCTCAGACAGATTGTCAGTTTAAGTCTGGATTCTGGAAAGTACCCCAACGTAGCTCATGTGAAGTAAACGAACAGATTTAATGTTAATTTAAATAAAATAGAATTACTGTCATAAAACACATACCCAATGAGTCAGTTCAGATAAACGAGATTTGCAATTATTCCTCCGTAATTATGACGTTACGGTAGGAGTAACCTGCAAACGATTTCTTAGCTATAAAAATTAACGGAATTTTCGATTTATTTTCTATTTAAATTGATTTTTTACAACAAAGACGAGACAATATCAACATTTTCGGCAGAAAAAGTAAGAAATATTCCGTGAATAAGATTTCTGGACAAATTGAGATAGTAAACAAAATTGCAAAACAATTTTTAATTCTTATGTTATGTTCTTAATGTTTTATAAATAAAATAAATAAATATATTTATCAATGTATGTATGCAACACGGAATTGATTTGCAAAGAACTCCACCGCTCTGATAAAAATTATAAAGAAGATTTAGGAGTAGGCCGCCATTTTTGTTTTTATCAATCATTGTGGTTTTATTTTGATATGTTCTTATAGTGATTGTTTGTGCTGTATCACCATGTAAAGAGAATTTTTATATTTAGTAAGGTGAAATATTCAAGGTGACTTTTCGGAAATTCAGTCAATTTTTAGGAATCACAATTAACCAAACGATTGATAGAGAAACTTTAATAAATTAGTTGACACTAAAAGCTCTGGACGCCATTGAAATAGGTTGAATGAAGCACAATCGAAACTCGCTGACTGTATCTTTCAATGCCACGATACAACATAAAAAAACCGTATCAAAAGCAAAACCTAAATGATAAGAGATAAAAAATAATGCTGTCAGCAAATTAAAAACAAAACAAAAAAAATCCGGCGTTATTTTTGAATCACGTTATCGATTATAATTTTTAACGACACGACGATTTAAATGCTCAAGTGGTCCCCGGCTTCTAACTGATTAAAAATTTTGTTCAAATAAAAAACTTCTCCAATCTAAGAGTCTTCAATGAGTCTTCAATAAATGCAAAGATAATTTGTGGTTTGATCAGTTATTTTCAGGAAAAGTCACCTTACTAATATTGTAACAAATGTGAATGTTTGTCCTTCAATCATTTTAAAAATAATGGATGAATTTTAATGAAATTTTCATGAATGCAAGAATATGTGGTGCTATTGTAGATAAAAAACTTTTATGAAGAGGGCGGTTAACAGCTTATTAAAGCTATAAACAGCTTGGGGCAATCAATTAAAAATTGAAACATCACTTCTTCCATGTTTCTATATATCCTAATCTCATCAAAAGACGCTATCTTATATAATGCCGTCCTAAGTGCACGTTTTTATTCCTTAACTTTTTTATTATTTTTTAACTATAAAAAAATTATTATTGCATTTAGTATACATAAAAGGAAATTTTAATTATTTCTTTTTTATACTTATTCCTTTCACAATCGTCGATTTGCATGTATACTTGTTTTTTTTTTTTTTAACTCCCAGGAGAACAAGACAAAGGAAATGCTGCATAATCTCATTTGTATATATAGTTTAGTCGGGGTCTTAGTATCGTAGTAGGGACGAGTATAGTAGGTATAGTATATCTTCATGCATTTGGAATTCTTGGCAACGGCATAAAGGATATCAACATGAATTTTCTTTTACGAGATGGAAAATGAAAAAAACGAGGGATGTGGGGGCTTGAAAGCGGACCCAGGGATGAGAGACGAGGGACGAGCAGCAACAGGACGATGGAAATGGTTGTCCTTTGCATTTTGCATCAACTGTCGATTTAATTTTTAATAGCTAGTAGTGGTTCAGGAGAGGATGGAAATGGTGTTACTTGGTTGGTTGGTTGCTGCAGCATCATTCATATATACATATGTATATGTATTTATATCTTTGTATACGTGTCTACATAAAATCTGCAAAAGCCATTTCCTGCTTTTTTGGTTTTTTTTTTCAATATTTTTGTCTGCTGTCGTCGTCGGTCGATTGAGTGTGAAAGTTTGAAGGCTTCAAGGGTGGTGCAGCAATTAACGTTTTAGTTTCAATAACTTTTATATGAAATTTTTTTTTATATATGCACATTGCATACCTCCCCCCACCCAAGGCATACGGGATTGGATTTAAATGTTGCAGTTTACTTTTAAAATGGAGGGCTATTAAGAAAAATATTAAATTGATTGTGTTCCTTTGATTTTGTTTTTACTTGTTCTCTTAAAGGCAACAATGCAGTGCAATGGCGTGTATATTACCCGCAACCAGACATAAAAACGCACAAAGGATTCAATCGGCTCTAATCTTTTCAGATACATAATCCCTTACACAGACGCCGGATAACAAATAACAAAAAACACACATAGAGCACTAACAAAGTGCAGTCAGTGAGTATTATTATTGGCCACCGACTGCGCCCGCCGCCATAAAAGTCTTGTCGGAGTTTTCAAACGATAAGAAAGTTCGAAAACCGAAAAACAAGATTATATACGTGTAGTATACCTACCCTGCACCCGTCTGGATGGCGGTTATAGCTTTTGGGAGGGTTAACTATACAAAATTTAACCTCGTGTTAAGCTGCTTTAAAGGTTTTTGCTCTCTTTTTGAATTTCAGACATTTTTCTTTTTGTGTTTTTTGTTTTGAGCACACTCTATAATTTCAACTTCTTGAATACGATTCTTCTATGCGCTTAGCGTGCCAGAGTTTTATGCAAATCAAAATCCTCCCCTATTTTTGTGCAGCATATACGGAGAATGAATGTGTTATATGTTATCGCTACCCTAACAACCACAAGCACCTTTTTCACCCTCTCCCGCTTCCACCCCATTTCACTTTACTAGCGATGGAGAATTTTATAATTCAGTGTGGAAGTAATCGCTTAGCATTTTTTAACCATTAGTCATTGGATTGCCTTTAAGAACAGAATAGGTTGTTGAAAAAAATAAGAGAAAGCTAACAGTTGGCTGCGTTTAAGCTTTGAGGGTTGGAAGTCCTTATACGTATATATAGGGTTAGTTTTTGTTATGATACGGCGCCATGAATAAAGAAAATTATTATTATTATTTGTTAGAAAACCATGTAAACGGTTAAATGTTGTTTTTCTTTCTTCATCCCTTAATTTTTTGCTTTTTTTGTAAATTTTTTTTCCACTTAACCTCGTTAAGGATGATAAACCACTAACAAAGTATACATATATCCCTTACGTTCGCTTAAATAGCTACTTAGTGGTTGAAAATTGGTTTAGGAAGATAAAGATAATGAGGAAAAGTGAATTTCAAATCACTTCACCAGAACAGATGGAAAGTTTTCATTAATAAAGGAAAAATCAAAATAAATTTTCTTGGAATGGAATTTTAGACGAAATTTGTTGACAAAATCTTTCATAATCTTGAATTGCCATTGTACTTATTAAAAGTTTTTTGCATTTATTCAATTATATTTATGTATGTATATTTAAATTTTCTTAGAAATTGATCTTTTGGTTAATTTATTCAGAGTAAGTGATAGTCGTCGGTTTTGCAGTATTTATTTTGTGGTTTTGAAATTAATTTACGAAATGTGTATTGAATTGTGTGTTATATATAAAGAAGGGTATAAAAGTATGTAATATAAAAGGGTTATCTAATTTTTTTTTTGATAGGTAAGTGGTTTTAATAAAACTCAGCAAAAAAAATTGATTCTCAGCTGACAATAATGTACTAATATGTTTAAGTAAGATGATAAAATAAAGATTTTCTGGGATGGCTGAATTAAAAACATAATATTGATAAATTTACTAACTTTCTAAGAAGGTTGATGATTAAAAATAAAAATGCACGCTGGGTCACACGAACTTGCTCTTATGTTCGATTACACTGTAGTATTAAAGTTTTAATATATTTTGAAAACTATTCATCTGAAACTTACAGTTTAAAGCAATATTCATAATTGGAAATAAAGTGATTACACAACCTCTGACATTTTTTTGTCGGCAACGTGATGTACGCCAATTGATTTCTTAAAAAAATCTCAATTTATTTATATTATAACAGCTACTCTATAATGATTTCTTGAAAAATCTCTGTTATCAAAAAAACATGATTTATCACTTCATTACAAAGAAGACAACGAATTCCACAACCAAAAGTCAATTATTTCCCCCGACGACAAGCATCATCGAGGATTATATAAACTCTTCAAAGCTCGAATTTCAACACACTTGAACTCGCACTCAACTGAATTAACACTTTCAACTGATATAATCACACAACATCATTGCAAAAAAATTTTTTTTTTAATTTAACCGGGTCAATCAAGGTCATAAACCTACATTTCAGATAAATACCTACCTTATAAAAGAGTTCACTATGGCGTATACGTAACATTTTTTTTTTAATCTCGTGCTGAGTGTCAATTTCGGCAACTCAGCGTACCGCTATCATAAAAATCAAAACACAACAACAATATTCCTTAATCTATGAGCCTATAATAACATCAACACTTCAGATAGATTATTAAGTTATTTCGTGAGCACTATCGTGTGCACAGTTAATGTGATACGCGCGGACAGACAGAGGCATTATAACCGAGATACGCAATTATTATCACAGTGTGAAGTATAGGAAGGTACACATATAAACGCGTACTTGACATTTTGGTAACCAAGTCAGAGTGAGAACGAGAGATGAGTGTGAATTTGCAGGAAGGGAAGGAGAAGGTGTTTTGTTTATTTAAGGGGTTGAATAGGGTGGCATGTTATAAGTGCACACAGCCATACAAAGTACACATGATATTATTATTAAAGCTACTAGCGGCAGGTATGTATGTATGTATATATGTAGATATAGATAAACACTGCCAATTTGTTTGGAACTCACTAATTAGTGAATGTTTGCTTGTTAAGGGGAAAGATTGTCGATACGCCCGCCGCCTCCATCGTCGCCACATCGCATCTTCGCGTCGTAGTCGCTGAAACGCGTTTATCTGTTGTTGATTAAGATTATAATTTTAGAATTTTAATACACTTGGGCTTGTTTGGTTTTGTTTTGTTTTGATTACAAACCGCGAAAATAGTATTTTTATGTTTATAACTTTTAAAATAAAATTGAATATTTTAAAAATAGACAAAGTAATTATGTTTGGAATTCTTCTTTGAACAGACAATTTTAGGAACACAAAAATAATTGCTGATTTGTTTATTGAAAGAGGAAGTATTAATTTGTGTTGAAGAAAAATAAACAAAACAATGTTTATCTCTAAGATGATTTCAAATATTTCCCAAAGCTTATAGTATTTTTTCATTTTTGCTGCCAAAAAATATTACATTGAAATTCTTTCAAAAAAATATGAAATGTGAAAAATATTTAATGCACAATTTTGTTTTTTGTTGACTACAACAAAATATAAAACGAGTGAACAGGAAATGTATCGACGGAAAAATGTCTCCAAATTATTCAACAATAATAATTTAATTAAATTCTAACAAGTTCAGCCGGAATTTCCAACCAGCACTATTTTTTAAATAAATATTGATACTTCTGTCGAGAAGTGTTTGATCACTTATTAGGTAGGTCGTGTAAATAAGTTTATTTAAAATTTGGTATGGAGTGACATCTAATGTAGGTACACAGTATTTTCGAAGGTAAATATTGATCAAAAAAAAATTGCTTATTTAGAAGAGATTCGAATAGGAAAAATATCTATTCAAATAAATAATAAAATCATTATGCGTTCAAGTTAAATAATATTGTAGATACTTCATTAGTTGATGATGATTTTACTTTAAGACAGTTATTTTCATTTTACTTAACGATGAGAAATTTGAACAAACACTAAATTGTTGTTAATGAATTATGATGACATCGTTAATGAATTATGACGATTATTTTAGACATTTATCTTCAATTAAGATTATTTAGCTTCAATTGTTTCCGCGATAAGCGACCAGTATTTGTTCAAATTTGGTCTATAATTATTGTGAAGTTATTACAACATTATGTTAAAAGAAATTATTTTAAATTGAATTAAAAATAATTTTTCTTTCCAAGGCATTTTGGGTAAAGAATTTATTCTTGTTTTTCCATTTTACGATTGGAAATTTTTTTTTTGTTTATTCCCACTCTTAATCAGGTTATTTTACGAGTGCGAAATTGCTAAAAAATTAACTCTAAAATTCGTAATGATTGTCCCTGAGTCTTTATAGTTGTTGGTCATTGCGATTGCGTACTGGAAATTATAGTAGCTTCAACATGAAGAACAAATAGTTTGCTATCATTGAAATTAGAACAAAAAATAAAAATATCCGTGTGTGGCTAAAAACGCTGGTTGATTCTAATGCAGTTTTCAAACAATAAAACCTAAATTGGGATGAACCGATCACGTGACCTTCGGTAGCGCAATATACGTAGAGCATATGGCTCTGAAAAAAGCTTGGTCTGGTTCGCCTCTCAGTCACGGCAAAAAGTTTTTCAAATAAAAATGCAACAAATATGACCAAGCGCCACTAAAAAGAGTCTGATGATAGGCTTGGCAGTCGTGAAATATAGCTATAACTCCAGCCTATAGAAACTTGGTGGTAGCTAACTCAAGTGTTGTTGTTTCATTCGAACCTTCAAAAATATATAAGTGCAACATAATCAAAAACTGGAACTGATCTAACATGAAATTTTAAAAAAATGTGTTTATTTTTTGGTTGTTGTATTTAAATCTGACGTCAGAATAAGAATTCTGACAGTTGATAGGTTAAAAAAACAACTTATGGTTCCTGAATTTAACTTTAGTTGATAGCTTTAAAAATTGCAAATCTTACTTAGTAGCTGTTTTACAAATGTGAACTGTCAAAAATTTTAATATGATTGTAAGAATAAATCAATTCGAAAAAATAACAAAGTTTTTAAAACTACATATATTAAATTTGATTAATTCGATTTTCTCATTAGTTGAATTAAAATTCTGCAATGTCGTCCAAATTATCAAAATTCTATCATATTTGGTCTTTAAATCATGTTCAATATAGATATGTCGCAGCAATATCACAAAAATTAATTATTATCCGATGAAAACATTTTGGACAAAATTTTCTAAATTTTACATTTCTGCATTGGTCATATGAAAGCGCACATTCAAGCACATATAGTATGTAGGTATGTATATATGTATATATGCTTTATATCAGGCAGACGGCAGAATAACCATGACCTTATTCTTAGGTTTAATAACAATGTAAATTATTTATGTAAAATAAAGAATTTATCTATCTCTATCTATCTATATGATTTAAGACATTTCAAACATACGTAAATTTGACTCAATTCCTGACATTAACAATTTTTTTGAAATTTCGCACCATATATGCTGGCCCCAATTGTGAAGTCTAGTCACTCTGGATTCAACGTTCCCAAACCATCAAGTGTACCATGTTTTAATTTTCGGCGACAAACGGACCACTGCAGTGCACCTACACAAAAAGCAGTTCGCATTAAATCAATGTTATCAATTTTTTGTTTCTTTTCTTAATATGTTAAGTTAATTAATATTTTCAAATTAATAAACTCAGCGCTAGAAGTTTGTTTATCAAATTGCAATCTGTTAGACTTTATTCTTTAGATACCTGGATTAGTTTTGAATTCTTACTTTCCATTTCCTTTTTGTTGAATTTTTTAAGATAAAATTCTAAAAATGTTATCAAACATGGTAGGTATTAGCTTCAGTTTCAATTTATTAATTCATTAAATGCCTGCAGTAAGAATAAAATTCTAATGAATTAGTGATAAGATTAATTATTTATAAGTTTTTTAAATAAATAATTTTAGTTTTATAGTATTTTTATCATTAGGTTAGATTTGTTTGCTAGTACCTACCTATCTTTTGTTTAAATAATAATTATGTTTTAAAAATAAAAATTTCCAAATCAATTAATACAAAAGTGCACACAAAAAACCCCATCGAATTGATTTCATCTTTATACACTTTATTAAGTACATAGGTTATAAATATATGGAAAATGCGATAGTAATTTTGTACATAACAGTTTGTTGGTAACCTTGATGAATTGATTTTATGAACTCAAGATATTACCCTCTTTTTTGTTGGTAGGTTTTAAAGAAATTTTAAATTTGACTTCCAAAACTCCAGACAAATTTCCTCTCGCCTCTCTTGTATGTATTTATATAATTACTATAATTATTGTGGCAATAACTTTCTTTTTGAAAGTTCTGAAATTTGCTTTTAGTTCAACTTTTCAATTTAAAATAACAAAAACCAAATTGATTTTATGTCTAACGCCTTCCACTTCAAGTTAATTTTAAATGACACCACCCAATAATTTCTATACTAAAATGTAGTAGTCTATTTAATTACACCTTAAAAACTTATTTTCATCTCTACGAAATGCTTGCTACGCCAAGTTTTTTTAATTTTATTTCCCATTTGACGCATTTTGAGGCCAAGTTCACAGAGCTTTTCTAGACCCCTTCAACAATTATTGTTAATGTGTTAATAATGTAAATTAGAGTGTTTTTTTTTTTTTGCGTTATATAGAATTGCGTGATAAGCAACTTGAAAAAGGATAAAATTTCCATCCAGCATTTATTTCAGCAAATGGCAATTGGTAAAATATTTAATTATTTTTTTCTTTCTCGACTGCCTTCTAATAATATAGTTTTCGTCTTTGAATTTCCTGTATATTTGACTTTCTGAATTTTGAAAGCTATACAGCTCTTATACCCAACCCTAACTTTTCATATATAATATTATAACGGGCGAAAAATAACGAGCAAAAGTCAACAAATTTTGTTATAATTTATAATTGACAAATAACAAAAGCATTACGTGTGACAAACCTAATTACGAACCACCTCGACTTAGAATTACGAAAAAGGGCAAATTCATTCACTTTATTTAAAGCGTGATTATTTTTTTTTTCTGTCGTAAAGTATTGTGCGTGTCGTGTAAGATTTTTTACTTTTTGTTTGCTAAACTTATAAATAAATACTAAATACAGTTAAAGTGCTCATAAGCGGACATTCATTGCATGACGGTCAACATGTCGTCAAATTGCTCCAATTTAAACTAAGAAAGAATTTTAAAAAAGAAAAAAAACACACACACACAAAATCCGCCTTTATTGTTTGGGGGTGAAAACGACTTTCTATATAATTTCTTCATTTCCTGCACAAATCATGATTCGTGCGAAAAGCAGATTACATGTAGTCACACTTGTTCTCGTGTTTCCACTGCATCCGACACCCGACCGCTCGGATATGAGTTTACCTTTAGTACGATAAAGGTAAGCTTAAATAACAACAACAAAAAAGTAAGAATGTAATTTAATTCAATAATAATTGTCCTTGAAATTCCAACCCTTAAATCGATATAAAATTTTGATTATCAGTGTTCGCCTGTCATATATGTATAATATAGACTATATAGAGTGAATTGGAAAAAAAAATTGATTAGATACCATTATAATGAAAGTTAAATAAAAAAAGCTAACAATTGCATCTGAAATTATTCTTGCCTTGCGTTTAAACGACGCAGATTTATGATAAGATGTTTGTTTTCTTATTTGTGAGAGAAAAAACGAATATTCTACTTTTGGCAATATGTGCCTGATACTGTTTATTGAGGTTATATGGAACTATTCTTTACGAAATCGAGACTGATAAAAGAAAAGTGTACCCTAGACGCATACTTTAACGTTCGTTGTTGAGGATATATGTACCTCCTTCGGGGAAAAGTTGAAAACGTATGGGTTATAAAATCGAAGGGAAAATATCTCGATAAGACCTTCCTCTGCAAAACGAACAATCGCCTCTCAATAGGCTCTTGAGAATAAGAAAGTACCAGTTTCAGTTTGCATCATGAAAAAAGCGGATGTGTGAGGTAAAGATTTTTTTTTGTATGGCCTTAAAGCAAGGTCCTTGTTGAAAAAAAAATGAAACACTAGACGCAATGTTTAAGTGGGTGAAAAAAATGTTTGTTTTTTTTTTTGTAGGCCTACAATGGGTTGAATATTGAAATGATTCTATTTACCATTGCTTTAAGATTGGAAGCTTTAAAACAGTAGATTGCTTTCAAAGGTGTTATTAGAATTTATTGAAATTTGAGATCGATTATCAAGATATCCGCGACATGTATATTTAATTCCCCATCGTCATCGTCCTATTGATAACTTTCGAAAACTATATTGTTGAAAAATAAATATAACCCAAAACATTTCTTATCTCAAGCTCAACTCTCTGTAATTAGTGTCCAAAAAGACAGATTTTGCTATTTTTTCACCGACGGTTTATATCAGTTAAGATTAAATGAATCTACTTAGACGCTGTTTAGAATTGACTCTCGGAGAGGCGAAGGAGCTTCGTGTGAGGCGAAGAAAATATAAAAACCGGACTCATGAGTCTCACTAATTGTTTCAATGTGTTGTTATTATTGTTTTTGTCGTCGCCACGATAGATTCGCGTTGTTGTGGGTCAACCTTAAATCGTTGGTTGACTGATCAAACAGGGCAAATATTGGTTTAAAGAATAAAATAATATAAAAATAAAATAAAATAAAATGTCCAGCCTGTTACAATTTTTTGTAAAGTACCTACCTCCCATTTTTTGTTAGTTTGGAATACTAAATTACTATTAGATTTGCTATTTTGAATAAAAATATTAAACTTTTAAAAGCCTAATTCTATTTGCATGTGTTAATTTGTACTTAAGCATGAAAATAATTACCTAATTCACCAAAGAACATTTTTACACGATAAGAAATTTACTGGAAACGTAAAGTTTTATCGGATTGCAGAGCTGTACCTACTAGAAATGTCTATTCATACATATTATTATTATTGTTTTTAAATTATTGATGAATCATGATGTGTATACAGTATATTACCTGCTTATCAATTAACTATTACAATCTAAACAAAAGAAACTCAATTTATAACGTTTGTTTTTTTTTTTTTATTTGATATCATAATCGATGTCATTCAATTTCGATGTCTTATCGAATTTGAAGAAATACCATTCAACATACGATGACGTGCTTTTTATGATATTGGCTATAATTATTATAGCACTTAAATTTAAGGTCAAACAATTTATAGCGCGTGCTTTGAGGTGCGTTGTTGTTTATTGAGAATTATTGTATTTCAAGAATCAATTTCAAATTTTAAATGAAAGCATTGAAGTGCAATTTCCCACATTGATAAATGTGCGAATACGAAGAATTTCTAATATTGATATATGTATGTACATATATACAAACATACATATGTATTTAATTAATTTAACCTCAGTTTCGTCAAACTTCCGCTTGTGTGAATATTTTTCAGTGGGAAATAATAAAATGAAAGAGGAAATTATTTTATATTTATTCCTAAACTCAAACTGTCAAATTTGAAATGTTACCACTTGACGTTTTTCTTTATTAACTCAGAGCAAAGCAAATTTTTAAAGATTCCCTTGGCAAAATCATGGTAGGTAACCACTCTTAAACTGATTCGTATGCAGATCTTTATTTCAATAATCATTTTAAAGTTTGGATGCTATACCAACTCTAACCGTACCACCGAAAAACCAAATTACATGCATACAATGATTAATTCTAATGACTAAACTCGTATGTATATGTTACGTGCTAGCGAATTCAGGTGAATTGGATAATAATTGTATTTAACTGATAATTGTGACACTTATCATCAATATTTTATAAACTGAAGCGTGTCTCTAAAGCTCATTTTCAGCAGCCGACTAACCAATACACGCTTCAAATAGCAATTATAAATATTATGTGAGCTTTCACACGTACCCACTCGACTGGTAGAAGAATGAATTTAATTTTTAAGAAACCGGTACCGGTTACAGACTCTATTTTTAAATTTAAACCAAAATAATTGATAACTAAGCTTTTGTGGTAATAATTGATTTTTTGAGAATATGATTTTTCAAAAAAGTATTGGGAATTTTCATGATCAAACGAAAAAATGAAAATCTTACCTGATAATTTTCCCCCAGAAATAACTCTTCTGAAAAAATTAAAGTAAGAACCAACTTTTGATGGTGTTTTAAAATCATTCACCAAAAAGAGGTAATCATTTTAAATCTGTGATATACATATGTATGTATGTAGGTAAGCGATATACATTCATAATATGGGTAGAAATTTATTCTTAAATTGTGATTTACTTTTCTCGTGTTTTTAATTAGTTCTAGATTATTATTTTTTCTAGATAAAAAGAATATTAAGTGATCCAATTTTCAATGAAACACAAGACGGCTTTATTAAACCAATAAAGGTACTTTTCTGTTATTATTATCATAAACACGCATGAAAAAAAAAAAAAAATTGCGATTCAGTAATCGGTATTTTTCCAGCCCCAAAGGTGTAATTTGACTCTAAGTGTGTCACTCAGTCTATCATGCGATATTATTAAAACAAAAAAAAAAGTTCTCAGAGTAGGTTACACTCTTGTTTGAGATAACAATGACAAAATCACTAAGTGCTGCGAAAATTTCCATTAGAAATAAACTGACAACAAAAACATTTTGAAACATCAGCTATATTTTTCTTGTTAAAATCATTTTACTGATGTGCTAATGAAAACAAAGCTAATGAAGCGGCATAAAGCAAACAATTATGCAGTGAAACCAAATTTAAGAATAAAATACATTTATGTATAAAAGTTATTGTTTTTTTTAATCATATCGTCCGCTAAATACGTAAAGCTGCTAAGTCCACTTTCGGCCGAAATTGAGATTGTGATGCCATTTTCTTAAGAAACACATTCTGCACAAAATGGCTTCATCACTTCTGTCCAATGTATCTTAGTTGATGCAGAGTCCTAAAGAGAAAATTAGTTTTTATATGGAGCCTTATGTAATTTGTTTTTTTGTTTTTTCGCTCTCCTGTAAAATTTGCAAAAGTGGACTCAGCAGTTTTACGTATTTAGCCGACGATATGGTTCTAATTAAAATACATATATGTACCTACATTCGGTCCTAGAAAAATTAATGTAGGTAAAAACAAAGAATTTCGTGATGAAAAAACCTAAAAAATATGAAGAAAAGTGAGGAACTTTAATGAAATAGAAACATTTTACGATTATTTTTGAAATGCTCTTCAGTGCTTTATAGTTGCGTTCGGAAATTCTAGTGCTTTACTGCTACCAAAAAGGATCTTAAATTTTTGAAATTCATTCTAAATCTTCAGATATTTCATCACATAAATGTATGCTACTTGGTTAGATTATTATTATGTTTTGGTTATGGATAGATGCAGACAGCGTGAAACGAAAATACTGTCGGTACGTAATCGTGCCATAAGTTATATTAGAATAATGTGTCATAGTGTTATTTCTTATTAACTTGCTTGCAATAACTTGTTATAAAGTTTAATATAAATATTAAAAAGTAAGCTTTAAAATAGGCCTCATTTTGATTTTTGATTCATTGCGTTTAACATGGCTCAGAGCGTCAGAGATAAGAGGTTTGTAGTAATAACATTATGCCAGTTATGTTAATCGAATTGTTTATTTTTAAAGGTCTTAAACTTTTAGATATTAGTTGTACCTACATTCGTAGGGTGCACACTAAAACGGTCCAGGGAACCCTTGTCTCGACGTCAGACAAACATTGATTAGAAAGACCTGGGAATGTGGGAAACGGATAATGATTTTCGTGTACGCTAAACGACGTCAAAAAACTCATAAGAAAATTGTCCTCTTTGATGGTTTTGTGGGGTTTCAACCCTCAAGGTTCCACAAAGTGGTTTAAAACAAGGGCTACAAAATATCAAAAAGACGTTCTGGAGAAAGTAGTGAAGCCTTTAAATGACCGCAGGAAAGCATTGCTTGTTGGAGCAGCAAGAATAGCCCTCTGGTAGTCCTGATTAGAACCCTTTGAACTACGACGCATGGTTCCGATATTAGCTCGACTTTACCAACGTTATTTATGGGCCTTCAATTAAAGCCACAATGTAGGTAGATGGTATTTGCCAAACCAAACAATACTTTATGCTTCATTATTAATTATTTGCTGCAAGGTGTCCGGTCACCAGTAGGTATATTTACCCTACTTACTTCTTGTCTTTCTCCAAATAAGAACCCAAAACCCAGGAAAAAGATAATAAAATTCCAAAAAAAACATAACAATGAAGGCATGTTGAGTATGTGTGTCCCATATTCATATTCCTTATAAGAGACCCATTCTCATTACCAAACTTTTACTTTTTTTAGAATCAAAATTATGGTGATGTGACGACAATATTTCCAACAAAGCAGACAATAAAATTTCTATAATTCTCTGTGCCGGCAATTGAAAGCCAATTTACAGAGAAATCCAAACCAATGGACTAATAAAATAATTATAGAGAATAAATAAAAAAATAAAAAAAATAACCACGTGCATTCTGCAGATGCAATCAATTGCAAAAAATACATATTATGGCACCTGTGTGGCCAATCAAGAGAGGCAATGATGATGAAGAGCAAATATTTACTCTTCTCCACCGCAATGCTTGCACCTTCAAGGTGTTCCTACGACACATTCGAAGGTTTTCACTTCCAATTCCAGTGGATTTGACCTCCCAAAAAAATAAAATAAAACTAAAAATAAAACAAAAAACAAACGCGATTGACCAAAATCTAATTTCATAGCATAATTTGACTAGGTACATTTTGTGGCCTGCCACACAGAATACATTAATAAATGCTTTTTGGCAACCTCAGCTGGGCCACAACAGTCATATTGCCCTCAATAGATGGATGAGGTCGAACGAAGGAGAGAGACTAGAGGTAGGTATAGTAAAGGTAATGAAAAGGAGTGGGCCGAATGGAGTGGAGAGCGACTCGCATAACTTACATCACAATTATTATTATTGTGGTTATAATTCAAGAAATTAGGTACATCTTAATGTGATGGTTCACTGGATCATCATCATTCATTCATTCAGGGAATTGAGACCGTTGAGATTTTAAATCACCCAAAATAAAGTTCTCAATTTCACTGCTTTAGAGTTCAGGAAGGAAAACTGCACAGACAGACAGACACTCCACCCAAATACTGAGGCACAACCAGAGCACATGAATCAATCCAAAAGTGAACTGGAAACTGCAGTGGTTCTTCATTCTTTTGTCTCGTGTGCATGTGAGTGGGCATTGATCCGACCGCGGGGAGTGTGCTACAAACTATAACTATAAATCTCGATATAAGTGGTCAGTAATGCGGGGACGGTCGTCGTCGTAATTATATGAACCAAATCAATACTCAATTCATCAGCATCACACTGCACATAACAAACCCGAACACCGAACCCCGAACGCTAACCCACAATCAAGTTGAGGCGATGTGAATGTGTCGTAGTTGTTCAAGAACCAAGAGTTACTTACCCGCTTTGACATTCCAACAGAGCTTCTCCTGGTTGCTGGACAGAAGCATACAAATGAGAAAAAGTCGGAAAAAAACTGGAACTGTCGAGTGCTATGTGCGAGTTCGAGTGGCCTGACTTTTTATCCAAAACAATTAAAAATTTCAAAAAACAAAAAAAGGAAAAAAATTACTTCGTCGTCGTCGTTGTCGTGCCCTCGTTTTCACTTCGCTTCTTCTTTTTCTTCTCTGTGTGTTAATCCTTTTCCGGGCAAATTGTATTTTTTCCGTGCGATGCACTTTTTTCTTTTTGTTCGCTGTGATTCACATAATTTTTTTCATTATTCCACTAACTTCCTCCCGTCCAATATAAAAAAAAAACCACAAAACCTACAATAATTTATATTTTTTAATTGAGTTACAATTTATTACGGGGCTTGAGTTTGAACAGGAAAATAATAATAAAATAAATATAACAACCTTGGAATTTGAATCGTGTTTTTCTTCTTAATTTTTCACAGGTTTGGTTTTGCTCTCTGGCGTAATTTTGTGCTTATTGCGTTAAGAAAAAATTGCAAAACTTATGAAATTTTCACGTGCGTACACACAGCGAGTTCCACACCTCGTCCGATATAAATTACAGAAAAAAAATTTAACTGGCTGGTATTTTCCGTGGGTGTTCAAAAGGTATTTTCTTCTCTTTTATTTTAATATATAAAGAGTTGTTTTTTTTTTTGTTACGGAGAATAAGAATAAAAGTTTACTTGGCAAGATGATTCTTCTTTTTTATTGTTTTTCTATTTCACAGAGCGACACACACCGATCACGACGATTAGAAGACAACGAAGACAACACGAATACCGAGCGACATCGAAGCGACAAATTCTTGGAATGAAATGTCAAAAAATATTGTGGAACTTGGTTCATTTTTTTTTGAGCACACACTTGATGTCTGTTTGGAAGTGGAATTTGGAAATTGCGCTCACAAAGTGTGAATGGGGTATAACATTTGTGCGCAGTTTCATAGGGAAGGATTATACCTATCTTTCGGTTAACCATTTTTTTAGAATTTTATTAGGTGTGTTTTTTTCTCGTCCCGGAGGGAAAATGGTTGAAAAAAACGATATCGGGGATATACGACGCCATTACAGAAAAAAACGGGTAAATTATTTAGCCCCGAATCGTTTTATTCATCAAATTTCCTTCGGGTTTGGAAAAAAAACACGCCTATTAATCACAGTTGATTAAAGTTTTTTAATAGCCGTTTTTTACTATCAGAATTGATCCATATGGATCATCAAATAACATACATAACAACAACAACACATGAACCTGTTCTTTACCGGGTTCACGTTTCATGATCCGAAAACAATCCTCTGCTTCTCGCCACTGTTGGGTGTTTTATTTTCGCATTAAGGTTTCCCCACACCAACGCGAATTTTCTATGGCGACGACGAAAACAATAATAACAACATGTTGTTTTCATTGACAACCATGTGTTTTTATTGTTGTTTTCGTCGTCGCCACCGAAAATTCGCGTTGGTGTGGGGGAACCTTTATGATCCATATGGATCATGGGTCTTATGTCATAATAAAAAACTACTAATGTTGAATTCCTTTCAACAAAAAAATAGAATTTTATTCTAAAAGAAAAGAATGATTTTATACGGATTTGCATACACTGCATTAGCAAAATTTGAAATTTCTAAAATGTTAAATTGAATGTCGTGGTGTTATAGAAAACAAATTCAGGCGTATTTATTGAATTTGTTTACATTAGGGCAAATGAGGTAATTTCGTTGAAAATTTTCAAATTGATCGATTCCAAATTATCTCGCATTTCCCATACAAATTCACTTTTTGAAATAGGGTAATTTCAATCAAATTTCCACGAAATTAGGTAGGAAATTACGTAAAAGCTTTATGTAAGTAACGAAATTACCTCATTCCGGCTCCAATTAAAACGTTGTATTAGGGCCAGTTGTACAATTAAACCGTGGCTCAGCAATTTTGACCCACCGATTTTGGCGGATTAAGGGCCAGTTTGTTCACAGCTGATCATCTTTAATCAAGCATTATTGCAACTGGTAAATCATCGAATGTGCAAGGAAATCAAAATTTTTTTTCAAGGAATCCATAATTTATGTTGTTAATCATGGAAATCGCTAATCAGTAGATTTTGGTTGATTAGCGCCATTTAGTTAGAAGCTGTAAAAGTCATTGTTCAGATTTAACCCACTGTGAACAAAGTGGCCCTAATTGAGTTTCAACAGTGGTTTACTGTTCAAGTGTGTGATAAAAATCAATTACATACTTGAACCGGCGTTGAAAGTTAGTTAATCCTCCCAATTTGGTAAGATAAAATCTTGAACCGAGGCTGAACCACTATTACAACTGGCCATTATAGACATGTCTGTATAGATCAAAATAATTCGAAATAGTTAGAAAAATGCTTTATTTTATTCTATCAAATAAAATAGGGGTATTCCCGATCCGATGCAAACTGGTCTTGCATCATTGCAAAAGTGCAAATTTTTTTTTACAATGGGGTTAGGGTATAGCAATTTTACACTTTTGCATTTTTGCAATGATACAAGACCAGTTGCATCGGATCGGGAATACCCCTAATGTTACATTAGCCAATGTTTAGACAACCGCCCAACTAACAATTTTGATTCCGATTTCCGAAATTTCAGAGTAGTTAAGACCGCACTTGGTGGAACTGCACTTAGCCACACCAACGCGAATCTATCGCGGCAACGACGAAAACAATAATAACAACATGTTGTTTTCTTTGACAACCAAGTGTTGTTATTATTGTTTTTGTCGTCGCCACGACGAATTCGCGTTGGTGTGGGGTATCATTTAAAGTTCATTTAATACTTCTGACGGGGAGTCAAGTTATTATAGAGTTCAAAACTGATATAAGACAACCCAAAGATATCTGCGCAATGAGCCAACATTTGTATAATCTTCCTGTATTCATATTGTAATATGGCGGAGGTGAGTTTTTACTCATATAACTTTGCTCTTGGGTTGTATAGTGAGTCGAATTACTTGTGCTAATATAACAATTATTGTCGTTTTTCATTTATAGAGCGGAATGGTTTCTATTTTATTTCTATACTACAGCGCTCCGCAAATTTGAGGTACACCGCGCAAACCGACGTGCGGCGATCATGATAAAAAATGTGGATGCCGCACATATAAATCAAAGGAAAGGCACACATCTACGCGATTGAAGTGTGCCTCTCCTTTGATTTTTATATTAGCCATCCACATTTTTATCGTGAACGCCACCGCCATCGCGTTGGTTTGTGGGAACCTTTAAGGTACCTGCAAACCAAATTCCAAATTTTGACATTTGCAATAATTGTTTTAAATGGGTTTCCAATATGGATGCATTCATTTGGGTGTTTCATGCAAATTTGGTTGAAATTACTTATTTCGAAATGTAAATTTGTATGGGAAATGAGATATTTTGGAATCGAATTTGGAAATTTTTTCAGCGAAATTACCTCATTTTCCCCAATGAGAACGTATTATAAAAAATTGTTTTTATTGAAATAACGAGTAGTTTATATCTAAACAAACGAATAAAATTTTCGATTGAACATCTCTAGTTGTCACTTTTTTCTCCAGTTCGAAAAAATAAACATCCTCCACAAGAAAAAAAAAAAGAAGTTGTCAACACAAAAATCGAATTTGGAAATTTTTTCAACGAATTTACCTCATTTTCCCCAATAAAAACGTATTATACAAAAATTGTTTTTATTAAAACAACGGGTGGTATATATCTAAACAAACGAATAAAATTTTCGATTGAACATCTCTAGTTGTCACTTTTTTCTCCAGTTCGAAAAAATAAACATCCTCAACAAAAAAACAAGTTGTCAACACAAAAACAAGGGTAGTAGAAAAATAAATCATGGCGACGACATTGGGAAAAGTTGACTTGGAAAAGGTAAAAAATTTCAAATTAAATTCTTTGTTTTCAATCACCATAAAACCCCTAAAATCTATATTGCAGCTTAAATTAGATGTTCAAGTTAAATTTGATAAAATTCGAGAAGCCCTAAATGTCCGAGAAAAGCTTTTACTGCGACAAATCGATGTCATCCTCACCAGCCAAAAGCACAAAAATGCATCTGCCTCTGTTTCTGTGTTGTCTTCAGCAAATCCACGAAGAAGTGCTGCCGCTTGCACTTCCTCTGATTGCGATGAAATGCAATTCATTGCCGACAACGAAGAGAACATCTTGAATTCCATAAGATCCTATGGAAAATTCAATTTGGATAATATCAATCTGGCTTTACAGGATTTGTACATAAATGAGGATTACATTGCACCAGGTATTGATCATGATACGATGTACAAGTGCCTGAGTAATAATTCCAGTGATGCAAGCAATGGCAATGACGAAGAGTCAATTGTTGTTGATTTTTCCACGAACAAAAAACTTATTCGTGACAATGTTAGCAGCATGAATGAATCCATAATCAACATAACACTTAATGAAGCCAAAGAATTGATCCGGAAATCACACAAGTTGTCTGGAACAGCAACGAGTACCGCCACTGATACAGATGCACCAATTATGCCTTTGAACTTGGAAGGTAAGTTTTAATTTTATTTTCACATTGACAGAGAAAAACAACAAAGATTCAAATCTTTTAAACGAAATTAAGAGGCTCGGAGGAATAAGGGATGTATTGCTTCACTACTTCTTGTATTCCGCTGTTCGTTGGATTTCTTGAGATTAGAACACCTTATTTTCACCACTGTGTCGACAAAAATTTTATCGTGTCCTTGTCTTCTTTTTAAATAGTGCTGTGCAATTCATGTTGCATTTAAAAGACCTTAGAACTTAAAATACAAATAATTTTTAATTTATACGCACTTACATATACACATTTTTATTAAATTAAAAAAAAAATAATAGGTATAACTTTTAGAAATAAATCCTTTATATTGACTAGGAATTCTCGACGAAGACGAAAATGATGACGATGAAGGTGATGGAATGCCAGCACCTACACACTCAAAATCATCCCAAACTGTAGAAAACAAACGTAAATCACGTTTTAAACCAAAAATAACAATAAACAATTGCAATGGAACTATCAATTTGAAAAATATTTCAAATCTAACAATCAATTGCGCAACCGAAGAGTCTTTCAAAGCAACCGAAGCCAATAGTGCAACAAACAAGAATGACGAACTACCAAAGAGTACCACTGTCACAACAACAACATCGACCAGCAGTGCTGGTAGCAATCATAGCAACAGCAGTGGCAATAGTGCTTCCAGCAGTAATGCAATTTCACCTAAGCAAAATGATAATCGTCGTCATGAAGATGTTGAATTCATTGACGATGATCGTTCGGCTACTTGTGAATTCTATAATCGTCTGTTGAATGAAATCAAAAATAGCCTCAAACAGAAATCTCCAAAAATCATCACCGATAATCAACGTTATGCTGTTGGAGCCGATAATGATGACGACGATGAACGTCAACCAGTGACATCTACAACTGACGATAGCAATGGCAATGATACGTCATCGAAGACATCACAATCAATTGCACCAAATAAAAAGTTGGTTTTGAGGAATTTCGAGAATTTGAAAATTATTTTAGAAGCCAACGACAACAGTGATGTTATGCGCCCAGTTCAGATTGAACAGTGGTTGGCTGAAATTATATCGGAAACAGAAATTGAACCAATGCAAAATACTGATATATTGGAACATAGTAAGATTCATGGTGAGACTTGTTAAATAATATTGTGCTGTTAGCGACGACACTTGAGTAGTTTTAAGTATACAAACTATTTTAATATACGAAGGCTCAAATTGCAAAAAAAAATCAGATTTGGGTTAAGTATTGTGATCTTTCTGTTTAGGTTCTCGAGGAATTTTGTTTTGTTTTGTATTTATAATTATTTAAATAGAGACAAAACAGCATTTGATGTAGTAATAATAATTGATAATTTGCAAAATCTAAAGTAAAAGTACAAACTAATGGTTTCGAACTTTCAGATAAAGTCTAGTTCACTACTTCCAATGCCCTCTCCTTGAATATCCCATTATTCGAGTTAGTTTTTAATTTACTTTACTACGCGAATGGTGATTCTTAAACAGGAAATCAATCTTGAAGTATTATTACAACTTTCAATTCCGCCTTTCATTCCATTTGTTATTTGAATTGCAATTGCCTACAAATTTCTCTAACTAAGGACAAGCTAAATGTGCTTTAGGAACTAAATATTGTATAGACGTATTTCTGATTATCAACTGACTCAAATGAAATTAAATTTAGTGGTTAATTTTGTGACTTCTAGCCGATAAGACCAATTTCACTTGAGCTATTGTTTTTTTTTTTTTTTAAGTTTAAAACATTTTTCCGATTAAAAAACAAAAAAAAATAAAATAAGAATTATACACTCGAAAAACAGAAATCCAATAACACAATTAAATTTGCGTTTATGATGCAATTTATATCTATTTCAACTAGTTGAATGGAACTTGCCAGTTCCCGTAATTCAAATGGTCGTTCTTGAATTTCTTGCAATTCTGCTATTTTACCTTTTGATATCTTATAAATATTTTCCTTCCTGGAAATAGCTACAAACTGAATATTTACTGCTTTCTCGATACTATGTCACTTGAAAAAAGCTAAACATAAAATATATTTATATAGCCTGCGGCACTGCGGTTTAGCGGTACTCGTTCTTTGAGCTTTTGGAGGAGTTAATGTTTTTGACCTTTAGATTCCTCACTTAAATCCTAACATATTTGAAATAAAATGATTAAAATTTGTTGACCTAGGTTTTGCCATATCACCTCAGATTGTCGGTCGTATTTCTTAATTAAAAAGGAAACAACGTATAATATGTACTAATATTTAATATTTGAATTTTAAAAACTATACAATTTTCCCAAATTGTAGGATTTAAATTATAATCAAACGTTTATGTTTTTTGAGAAAAAAAAAAATAAAAATCCCTCTTCTTCGGACTTTAATTACTAATAATAAAATATCTCTGCCATTTAAAATTAAAAAAAGGAATTGAAAATCCTCCAATAGTATCTCATGACACGCAAAAACTGCTTCTCATCTTTTAACCGTTCGGATTCGGCAGAAATTGCAGGTCCCTTCTATTTTTCTACCAACAAAAGGAATGATTGACAGTTGTAAGCCACTAGGAACTGGTTCTCCACGAGCTGTCGCGCCACCAAATGTATTTATTTATTACATATATTCAATATCAACGCAGCAGCATACAACTTTCCGACGCAGAATGGCTTACGATTTATGTATGAAAATAAAAATCTGAGTCCCAATAGTGTGAATCGGAAACAATCGTTTTGATTCAAATAATTCAGTCTAATACAGCAAAATCAGTGAATGTTTTGATGCCAATAAAAAGCTGATGACTTAATTATTAATTCTAGTCAAAAAAATATTTCATTTTGGCCCAATCTTTCACATAAAATGACGTCAAAACTTAAAGTTTCAATAACTGTCCCCTAAAGCTGGATAATCAGCTGTTTTTAAAGCGTTCTCTTTTTCTTTTTTTTTTTGAATTTGTTTACTTTCTTCTAGACCAATGTACTACGAATAATTAGTCTTCCATTGTGAAACCTCCCTAACTTCGAACTTTATAGTAAATTCATATTCCATTTAGCTCGAAACAAACCCATAGATCAGATCACAAACGAAAATTAACGCTTCTAACTCATAATATTCTAAAAGTATTTACTATCCCATATTAACAAACATTTTACTATGAACTACACTCTTCACTTTAGCACTCCTTTTTAACGAAATAGTTCACAAAATATTCATCACAAAACTATAAATATAAAAAACATAACTTATTTGTCGTATGCATTTATGTTGTTTAGTGTGATTAGATCTAGATTATTATAAAAGTTTTATATTATTTTATTTAAGGACATTATAGTAATTATTTAAAACTAAAAAAAAAATTATTTTTTTTTTTTGAATAGTAATAAGTTTAATCTTCTCTGTCTATAAATGGAAATAAATAGTTCAAATCAAGAGAAAACAAATTTTTAAAATAGAAAAAAATTAATAAAAAAATAAAATATATATATGTATTAATAAAGAAATATTCCAGATTTAAACCATATGAACAAAAAACAAAACAAAAAATATGTACTTAATTATTATAGATTGAAATAAAATAAAGAAATATTATAATATTTACACAGGCATACAGAAAGAGTTTTATTTAAATTTTGAAATCACTAGAGCTCTCGATTTCAGACATGTGTTTAATTTGACTGTAATAAAAACAAGAGTTAAGGGGACCATACAAGTTGAAACGGTCCTCAGGACGACGCGACGGTCGCAAGATTCGTAGAGATTTTCAACAGTTCCCCGGCCGCAGGAGTCCCTTTCACAGTAGAACCTGTCAATTTTGCATAAAATATCTACGATTAGTATCAATTTTATTCTTCAAAAGGAACTTAGGAACAGGTGACAAATAGATTTTATAATTTTTTTTTTTTTTTCAAAAATTTAATAGAATGCTATTTTTTATTAATAAATCTTTTTGGAAACGAAAGATTTCATGGGATAGGATTCTATGAAAAAAAAATTTCAAAGTGAAAATGTCACCTTTTGTTCCTAATCCGTCGTATGCTTTCTGCAACTGAGTGATAAAATATTTAATTTGTTCTTGGTGTTTATACCATGTAGCCCGATAGTTCCTTGGTTCGTAACAACATCACTAATCATTTGATAAATCAAATAAGAGAATTTTTGATCCTAACACATAAGATTTTCGTTTTTTTCCTCTTCATGAAGTCAAGGGAATTCTTAAAACGAGATAGAAAGGGTGTTTTGCGAAAATAACAACCATATTCAAAATCCGAGTGCCGATGGCGTTGGGATCTGATGAATTTAAAATGGTTGCCCTGTGCCGGAAGACAAAATGTATTCGTCAACATTTTGACTAGGATCATTAGCAAATTAATATATTTTGGTTTCCTTTCAACCAAAAATATGTTATTTCATTTTGGTGTACTGCCCTATTCTGCTATCCGATCCGATCGAATTATTTCTATTCACGTGAATTTTTCACATGTCACAAAAATTATTCTTTAATTTAAACTCAATAATCATTTTTTAAGTTCTTGAGAGAATCTAATTTTATATTTATCGCAGTTTATATGCTTTTTGGAACATTTTTTTTTTGCTCCGGAAATTCACGCGAACGTTTAACAAAATAGGGCTGGTTGTGTATGTAATTTGAATATTATGATAAAAATAAATGATAAAAATTAAAAAAATAATTTTAATTTACATATTTAATTCTTTAATATTATCGCAACATTAATTTTAAGTTTCTAATAGAAGCGAAGAACTATCGTCGGACTTAAATATATTGATATGAGGATACTTACATTATTTTCATTGTTAAAAATATACGACGTGCCCTCCGTTATAATATTTATTCCTTTTTTGTGATCTTTTTAAATTCAAGATAATTGAATCCTACATAAGGCTTAAAAAGGTGACGATACTTCGTATCAAAATAAAAGATTTATGTATAAATAAATACAAACATATTCCAAATAAATAAAAACTACACAAAATTTGACGCTTACGACAGGTCCAATGGTTGATTTATTAGTTTTGTTATCTTGGTTTAAACTTATTTAAATAAATATAATATATATTATGACACATGTTATTATTTTAATTGATAACTCTAAGAGGAACAACAAATAACTTTGAAATAAAAAAAATATCTAAACAAAAAAATTAAAAAAATAACAAAAAAAAAAAAAACTATTACTTCTAACTTGTACTACTTAGTTACATACATAATAATAATAAATATGTAAGTTCGGCAATTTAGCCTCTTTGGCGGGCTTACACAAAAATATAACTGTAAAACAAACTAAAGGAGACATTTTTGTATCATTTGGCTTGTCTTTGGCTTGGAAATTAAATGCTTTCGAGACAACGATTTTAAAACATTCGAAAGGGTTAATTATTAAAAAATAAAATAATAATACTAGAACTATGAACAAAATATAATTTTTCCGTAATTTATTATACGGAGATATTGAAATTGTGCTGATTTAGTTTTAAAGTTTTCTAATTTTTGTCGTCGGCGTCGTCATCTTATTAGCTTGGAGTTTGTTTTTAGACTACTGCTACAGCTGCTAGTGCTGCTTTTAATTGAACTGTTATTAATTTTAGCTGGTCAAGCGAAGGTAACCTGGTAGAAGAGCCATTCTTCCATGAACGATGGTACAAATGCTTTGGAAGTAGTGTATTTTACAGCCGGTTTAAGTATCTTAAGCTGATCTTCGAAGAGTTTTAGTGATTCCAAGCAACTAGTTCCATTGCCATGAGTCAGATATTTTCCATCTGGCTTAAGTATCTTGAACGAGTGTTCGAGAATCGTGCGTATAAAATCCCAACACTCACCAATAGGTTTATCCGATATTGGAATGTCTGTCAGATCGCCAAAAACATAATCGAATTTTTTATCCTCAGCAATGAAACGCTTCATGTATTCAACACAATCGCCAACAATAATTTCATAGTTATCGCTCTTTCGCTTTTCGAGAACATCACCGCAAATCGAATTGAGATACTTGTTGCATGCCTGCATGACAAGTTCGTCAATTTCCAACATTACAACATGTTTAGGGTTTTCTTTGAGTAGTTCGTAGAGAAGAGCTCCATCGCCACCGCCCAAGATGCAAATTTCCTTCCCTTCGTAGTTTTCAGTACCACGACACATCAGAGTTTCCGTATAAATTAAATCGGATTCAGCAATATCTGCAATATAAATATAAAATTTTCTGATTGGTAAAGCATTATCTGTGAAGAAATGTAGTTTTTAAAATGGTGAAAGCACAAAATACTAAGAAAATGTATGCCTGTGACATGGTATGGCAGTGACATTTTCGGTTGTCCACTTTAAATGTGAATTAGGAAGTTTTTTCGTAGGCTTAGCTGAAAGGTCAAACAATTTTGATAAGATTCTTGATTTAATTTAATTTATTTTATAAGTTTACAAGCTTACAGCTAATAACAAAAATTTTGTATTAACTTTTTACAAGCTTAGCTATTAATTTATTGAATTAAATATTATTTTGAGAAAACAAATTTCAAATTCTAATTTTATACAAAAGAAATAAAATGCACGACTGGGTCACATGAACTTAATATTTTACAAACTATTATCTAATAAAATAATTAAATTAGTTATGGAAGTCTTTATTTTATTCCACCTGCCAAAAACGTAGTTTGATTTAAGATGTGAGTACAACAGTATGAACAATATAGGACCGTGTTCCAAATATGCATGGAACTTAGAGTCGAGACGAGACTGAACAATTGTTTTAAAATCAATATAATTAGAAAAAAATTAATCAAACAACCTCTGTAATTGTTTTCACACCAACGCGATATATACCATCTGATTTTCTTAAACAATTATCAATTTATGAGAAAAAAGATTTAATAAAAATAATAATCTAATGAGAATAATTTTCATGCCATCTTTAATAACAATCGACAGAGTGGCTTTCGAATTATTAAATCCCAAAAAAAAATTGACTTTTATTTAAATCAAACATTTTTTTTAAATTTTGGTATACCTACCTCCATAAAAAAATTGATCAAAATCAGTTGAACCGTTTTTGAAAAAATCAAAAACATCTTTCTATGGGAGGTACCATTTAAACAATTTTTCAGAATTTGTTTTATATGTTTTTTTTTTAATGTTTTGGGTACGGTTTTGGGGAGATTTTCATTATCTGCCAAAAAAAAATGTTAGGCAGGTACTGTTATTGACAATAACATAGATGAAGATAATTAGAAAACTTCTTTTGTTTAACTGGAGCGATTGAATATATTTCAATTTATAAGTTCAAGTTGGAGTTGAGACCACTGAACTAATAAATTGAAAGCGTTATTTTTGGTCCTAAAAAAATTGCCTCAATGCCAAAAGATGCTAGGTACCAACTTTAAAGAAAATCAACCCACCCATTTAGGATGGGGTTTACGAATCCATAACTTATTATAAATGTATATATACATATATGTATGTATGTACATAATACCTATAAATAAGTCACAATAAAAACCTAAGCCTATGATTCTTTTTTATCGAAAATTAACAGTTTAATGGGTACTCTTGAGAGCTCCTATACGCCAATTGGTGTAATTTCTTTTATTGCGAAATTAAAACTTTCAACTAACTTAAAAGTATCCATTTTGTTTACATTTAATTTCAAAACCGTTGTGTTTACCAATTAAAGAGTCATAGTACTTATATGCATCTTGTAAGTAAAAAATGTTCTTGAAATAAAAAGCTTTTAAAATATTCAACACTTTACCTGTAGGTCTTTTACATTAAACAATATAATAGTTAACTCTTCAAGGATTTTCCAAGTTAAAGTATATCTACATATATACTCTTGTTCACTCCCTTTGAAAGAGAGCATTTGTCACTAAATGAACGACACAACCCAAGAATTAAAAAAAAAAAAAAAACTAAACCACCCTCTCCCTAACCCTACATGCAACAACCTGTTGTTTTATTTCTTATTTGCAGCTTTTCCTCTTTTTTTTTTTTTAATTTCCGTTTTTAGGCTTAGTATTCATTCTAAAAATATATATTTTTTATATCGACCATGAACTTTACATAATAGCTCCTTGTCATAGCTGTCTAATGGATGCATCATGTGCTTTTTCAAGAAAATAAGCAATAGAAACAAACAAAAAAACTATTCCAAAATACTGCAGGGGCGTAATGAAGCACTATGTATACAATAAAGACCTTGAACTTACGAACAAGACTTTCATTCAAATGTGTGATATTTTCTTACGACTGTTTCTATTCAACCGAAGTGAAGTTTTTCCTGTCTTCTTACCATTAAAATCGATTGAATAAAACACGTGTTGGGAATGAATGATTTTTAATTTAAAAAATGGATAAGATGGTCGGAAATAAGATAAGGCGAATAATTGATTAAAAACAAAACTGAAGAGAATTCATTAAAATTATGAAGGTTTAAAAAAAAGGAATAAGTGAAACTTTTACGTGAAAATGAAATGCAGACACAAGTTTTTGCTATAAACCAGTGAAGGAGGACAAAATGCCTGGGATGGTACAACAGTAGAATGTTAGTGCTTGAGCTTTATTTGTATAAATTTTCCTCTCACTTATCTAAATAATTGGATAACGTTTCTTATCTTTTGCTTTCATGTCACACCAAAAATCTTGTCGGCCTATTACTAATAGATTAGATTATATAAATAAAATAAAAATAAATACTTACTTTGCAATTCATCCAAAATCAACATGTTTCCCAAGGTCTTCGAGTGTAGAATTTGAATCTTTTGAAATGGCGAACGCGTCTCGTACACCAAAGAATCAATATCATACTCGATGATGCGTTCATCTGAAATAAAATATAATTAAGTCAAGGTTTTGAAAAATAAGACATCGTTTAAACAACAATGTACGTACATACATACATATTATGTATTATTTAATTTATAAAAATGTTACAATCACCACAGACAAAACATTAATCACTCAAAATTCCACATTTGTTTCATTAAAAAAAATAGGTTTGATTTCAGTATGTAAATTTTTAACAAAATAAAAAAAAAGAACCAAGCGATTTAAAAAAAAAAAATTATTTTCAAACAAATTTACCAAAGAAAATCTATTACATTAACGATTAGGAAGGAAATTATCTTAACTGTGCTCGGGGATAGTTTTCTCTTATAATATAAAAAATAATTAACAAGAAACAAAACTAAAAGACAACAATGAAACCTAAATGTGAAATGTTAACTGAAATAATAATTTAGCTCTACAAAAAAAAAAAAAAAAAAACAAACAAATATACAATAAAGGCAAATACTTTTAGTTTTTGTTTAATTTTGTACAGATAGAAGTTACAGATTATTAAGATGATAGTAGTTGATTTACCTGCTGATGGAAAATACCTAGATACATCTCCTCGTTTCAATGGGGGTAATACTTGTCCGGAGTGAACTTTTAATTTCTTTGCTAAGGTATTTTCAAGTTGTTTGGATGACTAATAAAAAAATAAATATAAATACGAATTTAAACGTGAAACAAAAATAATAATTTTAAAATAATTTCAATTCAACAATGAATAATGTTTTTTTTTAATTTTACAATATTATTATAGTAGGTAGTTGTATAAGAGAGATTGAAATGCAGTTTTATGGTTATTTTGTTTCTTTAATTTTTACATATAGATTAATGAGGAACTATGATGATGACGGGTTGTGTAAATGAGGAATTCTAAGGGATATTTGGATTAAAAATGTTTTTAATATCAATTTTTAAAAATGGGAGGCTTTGTTAACGTCCACCAATCACAAGATAAAAATTAAATTTAAAATCCGAGGACTTAATACTGTAAAATGAAAACGATCAAACGATATCGTTTTGGCAATAGCTGTTCCTTTCTTTCCCTTCAGATGTGATAGAGATGGGTACAAAACGATATCGTTCGATCGTTTTCGTTTTATGGAATTACGCCCCAGTTGTTTGTATCCACCACCAAGAAAAACATCACATCAGAAAACGAATGGTTGCCATTTTTGTTTGTTTAAAATCTGCATCATATTTTTGGGCACTAGCTAGTATGTGCTGCGGTTTTGAACTGAGACAAACAAAGTTCAGAATTTCTTGCTGAAAACTTGCACTGAGAATTTCATGTTTATAGTAAAACATTTCGAAACACTTACCGCCATTTATTCACTCCGGATTTAAATTTATATATCTAAGTTCAATGTAAATACATCCGGATTTAAGTTTTAGACTGGAGTAAACCAGTTAATAATATGGCGATTGACGTTTAACACTTCAACGTTGATGTTAGTTTTCTGTTCTAAAGCATAAGCACGCTAAAAAAAATAAAACTAGATGAGCTCGATGAGAGATTGTTCAAACAACATGTGTAATGAATTGTTTATTCATAAGCACACATTAAAATGACCTTTGGAGTTGTACTAAACCAATCCTCAGACAAACATGGCAACTTTAGCACAACAAAGTTCTAAGAACTGATTTGAATGCGCCATCGTATAATAAAAATAGAAAACCGAAAAGTTTAAATTAAAAGAAATTCACATCCATTTTAAACATTTTTCTTTTATTTCGATCCAAATCCCAAAGTACACATATGTTTTTTTTCCTTTGAGGCTAACTAAATTTAATGACATTTGATAAATTTTATTTAAGGATCCATCTGAAAATGAGAATGCACAATGATTTAAAATATTTTTGTTTATGTATTTATTTTCAAATTGTTAATGAATTGAATATTTCTTATAGAGTTAAAATGAAGGTATTTAAAAATTAACAGTAAAATTTCCGTTCTATTTGAATGCAAATAAATAATTTCAATTCTATCAAACAAAAACAGTAAATCAAAAAACAGAATAAATGAAATAAAAAAAATTAAATAAAATCGAAAAAGAAAAAATGATTTCGAATTACATGCAAAGGGTAAAGTTAAATAATTCCAACTCACTCAACAACTCCGGTTAAAAAAGAGCATTTACAAAACTGAGCTAGCTAAAGAGGCATCGTATTTAAAGGTATTTATAGATTTGTACATATCTTTATTTAATTTTTTTTTTGTTTAAAACAAACTAGCAAACAAAAAAAATTATAAAAAAGAAACAATTTAAAAGATACTTTTGGTTTTTTGTTTCTGTGTATAAACAAATAAAAAAATGTAATAATGGCACATATTGATATAAACAGAATTATGTATGAAATATTCTTGTGAAACCATAAATTTTATAAAAAGACGTAGTTGAACAAAAACTTAACTAGGTACTCATTTCGTCATTTTTTAAACGAGAAGCGTCGAATCGATAGCAGTAAACATGTACACTTGATCGTCAATAATGTGCTTCACGTAACTTTACATCATGATACATACAATATTAAATGTCCGTGATACAAAATATACAAATTTACAGTCGCTTTCAAACATTGGTTTTTATTTAAATAGGAAATTAAGTTTGATATCCAGTGTTATGAAAATAAAGTTCTTATTTAATAAAAAGTATGAACAAACCTTGAATTTAATGAACTAAAATGAATGGTAGTTAATAATAGACGATAACTTATAAGACATCATTCAATAATCGTCATCATCACGATAGCAGTTTGCCGATAATGGAGTTACTTGAAAAATTTGTTTCGCTGAAACGTGATCGTCAAGGCGATAGTGACTTCTATTAGTTATGTACGTTGAAACGTTATCGTTGACGTGGGCTATAATCAAGTTACGGAATGAGTACCATGATTATTCACGGTAGCAACTACTGTTTTAAGTATTTAAAAATATGTACTGACAAAAAACACAAAATATATAAATAATTATAAAATTATAATTAATTTACAGGTACAGGGTTGTGTACAGCATAAATCAAAAAAAAAAAAAAAAAAAAAAACAACAATATACAAAAAAAAAAAATTAAACTCTAATTTAAATTCGATTTTTATTTAGTTTTATGATTTTAAATGTATTGATTGCTAATATCTTATTTTTTTCATTGTCATATAAGATAAATGTGTAATTTATATTTATGTAGATATATTTTTTGCAATACTGATTTTATTTTGCTGACCTGAACTAGTCATGTAAATATCAATATATCCACCACGCTTAACCGGCGGTAAATACTTCGAACGCATTGAATCTAGTTTTTTTCGTAAAATAAGTTCCATAGCTCTGATGGTCTGTAATGTTTAAAAATTTATATTTTTTTTTTATTTTATATAAAGTCCAGTAAGAAAATATTTATATTTTTTTAAATTAATAAAACAAAAGAATATTATTTTTAAATAAGCGTGTTTTTGGAATGTCTTCGATGAGCTCTTTTATACATTTTTTTTTGATGTTTTTTGTAATGAGTTGTGAGTGATAGTGAAAAGAAATACATAATTTAAATAAAATCAACTGCTGGTTCGGAGAGATTTACGAAATATAAATTAAATACAAACATAAACACAGATTTTTTGTCGGTACGAAAAAATTATATCATTTAGAAAGCACAGAATTGTACATACATAGTTTCACCACAAGAAAAATCCAATATCTTTGGCAATTTTCCAATGCAACAAAAATAAACACAAATATTATTAATTGCATTTTCTAGAGATTTAAAGAGCGTGTTTATTCAGTTCATTGATCTGAACGTGCTTTAGGCAGGTAGCTATTTGAAGAATAGAATCGGTAGGGTAAAAATATTTCATTATATTTTTAAAATTGAATTCAGCAGTCTGTAGATGAAGTTTAAAGTTTGATATATTTAATTTTAAATGTATAAATGACATTACGATACCGTAACAACTTTATTATAACTTTATTTTCCCCTTGTTTTCTCTATTGACAGAAAACTTTTTATTTATTTACAAAAAAATACTGAGCTACAAAAAAAAAATAGCGAACGAAGTTCAAAACAATAACTATTTTTTTATTATTGACTTTCTATCATCAAATAAACATGTAATTACAACAACAAATCATGATCTGCTTCACAAGTTGTTGATATAATTAATGGTTACACAAAAGCTGAAAAAGCGAGAAGAATCGTATAACTGATGTTTATAATGACACCTATGTCAATATTAGACTTGTGTTTTAATTTTTATAAACGCATTCAAATTATAACTACCTACCATGAAAGTCTATATTCGTTTATTTAGCGGCGATAAACTTCCCACTTGTTAGATAAATATGAAATTAGAATAACATAATATGTATTTAGTATTATAATAAATGGACAGGTACCACCAATAATGTAATTTTTGGCGATTTGAATTTTGATATGAAAAATATCCAATTGATACATACCAACATTGAATTTATTGAAGAAGACTATGTAAACAAAGGCGTATTGTTTTATTTTTTTGGCAAAACCTGACAACTCTGATTAGTACTGTTAGTATTGCCGTTATTTTTCATACTTTTTTCTATTTTACTATCATAACTATGGGGAAGTTTTCCAATTTTCAATGAAACATCAGATACTATAATTATTCAGTTGAAGCAAGCATTTGTTTCTTTTTATTCCTTTTATTATAGTTAGCTAAATATTTAATTGATGATTGAAAATTCGTCTTTTTTATCCATAAGATCCTAATATAAATAAGTTCGTTAGGCTCTGCCAGATTGATATTTAGTTTGCATAATTTGAAACGTCTAAACCGTTCCGATCCGACTTTTTAAAAATGTAAAGTTTACGAGACAAGTAACGATGTTGCATGAATCAATACAACTTTAGATAACGAGAACAAAACTTTAAAAAAAAACTGGGTTCATAAATTGTACTGCCAATCAAGATTTATATCTCACACAATCCGGTTTAATGATTAATGATGAACCTATCTAAAAATAAACAAAATGCAATTTTTCTATAAATAAAATTAAAATATGTAAATTATCTGTTCGTCGGATTTGGATAAATTTAGACCAAAACCGGCTCCAGTCAAATCTTTGTACGTATAAATAAAAAAAAACAGTTATGTAAACAAATGTTTAGGCTTTGGGACATTGCCCTCAAGTCTTATCACAAGTTCTATAAAATCAACGTTGAAGTTGAACATTGCGTAATCCAATTGGCATATTTAACTACAAAAATATCAAAACAAAAACAGAGAGACAGTGATAAATGAGCAAGTGGATGATGGCAGTGCAGTGACTTAGTAGCGGTATCTCTCCAAAATTGCAATTTGCAGCCATAAAATAATAGAAACACATAAAACCGTTAATAAAGACGAGCATGTGCGGCTTTTTCTTTTCTCTTGCGATCATTGATCATTTTCTTTATCTTTTATTTTTGCTTCGCATTCATTGGGTAATGATGAAGAATAAGGGAAAAAACCTAAAATTGTTAATGAAACTATTCCTCGCGCGGAAAAATCAATAAACCATCCCAGAGTTAATAAAGGGGTTGAGTTTGGGGATGGACGAGTTTTTGGAATGTAGGCCGTCGGTGCGACAATTAGACACCAAAGTCTGCCTTGACATTGTGAAGGCTGCAATTTCAGCCAAGCAAGCAGCCACTTCTGACCTTGACGGCATTGATTTTCATTCTGCTTCCAGCTAATTGTTATTCAATAACTTACAAAGAATATAATCTAAATAAATAAAAAAAAAATTACATCAAACGACAAGAGTTGTTCCTTTCCCTCTTCCAAATAATATTCTACATTGATGGTTATCAATCCTTGGCTGAAGATGCGGAAAGTAATTATAGTTTGCATATTTTCCGAGAGCACACAGAAGTATCCATCGTCGGTCGGCATGTGATGGACAAATTCAAGCTGCGGGAAGATGTGTTCCAATTCGGAACGAATTATCTTCGAGATCTCCTGACGTTCAGTGGGATCTTTAGTTTTAGCAGGATCAACGGAAAAGTCGAAAAGGATTGTATTGGCTGCCATTTTGAATGTTAATCAAAGAGTTTTTACTTAATTTTAATTTTTTGCACAAAAATTTAAGATTTTTTCACACACGCACGAGACGAAAAGAAACGAACTAGGGCAACTACACCACTAGAATTTCTCAGACGAACTGTCAAAAATTACAGAAAAAACTTCCCTTCAGTAGAGTTGGTTAAGGGAAAATTTATTCTAGAGGGAAAATTCATTCGAGAGGGAAAAAATTTTATAAAGGAAAACCTATTTCCCTTTACAGTAGAGTCGTTAAAAATGGCAAAAATTCATAAAGACCAAAGAAAATAGATAAGGTTGGTTATAACAGCATAAGAGGATGCAATTGAGAGACAGTTTTTCTGCGCGCTCAAGTTAAGGCTCGAAAATTATCTGGGGTTAGCTAATCCCTGGGATGAGTTGTTGTTGCAATTTACATACAAATTATCTATCCCCGAATGGTTTTTTTTTTCGTCCAATTCCTCTCGGGCTTGCAAAAAAAAACCCTAAGTACAGTAGGGGTATTCCCGATCCGATGCAAACTGGTCTTGCATCATTGCAAAAGTGCAAAGTTCTTTTTTTAAAATGGGGTTAGGGTATAGCAATTTTACACTCTTGCATTTTTGCAATGATACAAGACCGGTTGCATCGGATCGGGAATACCCCTAGTGTATTAAGACTGCACCACGTCTTTAACAGATCCTAATTAAGTGGCGGAATCGATCGTCTGATTAATGATTTCCATGATTAAAGGCTCCCCCAAACCAACACGAAGTATTCGGAACCATGACGAAACTTTCGGCTGTCAAAACATATTTACAGGCTGGTAAATGAGAGTATCAGCTGACGATGCAATTAAGAAATTGTCATGTAAAATGTTTTGACAGCCGAAAGTTTCGTCGTGGTTCCGAATGATTCACGTTGGTTTGGGGGAGCCTTCTAAACTCAAATTTTGGATTCCTTGATAAAAAAAGTAAGGTTTGCATACTCTCACTTATCGCCCTGTAAATATATTTAATATGTACCTAGTAAATCAATAATAAAATGCTGCTTTTGTTTTCACTTTTCCATCAAATTATTTTATTTCGCACAACTGCAAACATAGCCTCAACAGTGTGATGAAAATCCTCTTCTACGGGAAATTTTAAAATCAAAAACAAACAAACTTTTTCTCCATTTTCCTCGCTCATATTTGGCATGTCAGTTTTAACGCCTTTCACTATTCATGACATTCTCAAACAACAGAAAAAAAACTCGATGAACGAAAATTTCCTCGTGCAGCTAGATTCAAGATTGTTGTTGTTCTATCTTTCGTTCTCGTCGTTGTCGATTTGAGTTTTCGCTAGTGTTTCGTACGGATTCTCGTTCTCGTCGCCGTCGTCCCATCCGTGAGTTCGTGAGTTCTGTGTTTAATGTTTATCATCATCATCCATTCGATTTCAATGGCTAATTATAAATAATTTTATTCAAACAAAAGGCAGAAAAAACGTTCACACACTCATCACAGCGAGACAACAACGACGTTGACGTCGACGACAGCGACAGATTCTATTAAATTCATTTGTGATTAAAGACAAAAAAACTCGGAACTCACGGCATCACATCACATATCATTACATAAACCGTCTTTGGGGGGAAAACGATGAAGAGATTTAAATCCCAAGACACGATGACGATGTGAATTGACTACAGAAAATCAAATCTTAAAAAAAAAATAATATAAAATTAGAAAAAAAATCAAGAAAAGTTCAGGAACTACCCATAAATAAGGTAACACACACACGGGACAGCAACAAGGACGACTTGCTCAATCCTTTCTCGCGGTGAGTTATTAGTTATGTCGTCATGCAGAACAAGAGTTAAAAGAAAATTATTGATTTTTTCATTCAGAAATCAGCAATCAAAGTGAGACCCGATGATACTATTCCATCTGGAATAGAGTTTGTCCATCATGATGATCAAAGTCAATAACAACAACAAGCATCTCGCATACAGCTCAATATGAAGACCAAAACGTTGCACCATCAAGGTCTCTTCGATTTGGGTTAAATCCGACGAAGAAAAGAATCAACAATCAAGTCAAGTTCGAGGAGGGCCGACCGACTAACAGTGGGTGGTGTGGTTCTCTGCGTGTTTCCGTGTGTTTCGGTTGAAGGTTGCATAGAAACGCTTCTGTATATTTGTTTTTGTTTGTATATTCATAGAATAGCGTAGCTCGGCACACACCCCTTGCCATTCTTTTCTCATAGTTCATACATTTTTATTCTCTAGTCAACAATCTCGTGATATTTACTCTCATTAGCGTAGAATTATTCTCGTCGTCGCCGCCACATACGACATACGACGACGTCCCGACGTTTTAAAGAAATAGAAGCAAAAGCAGCAGGCCACAGAGTCAGCTGTGGGAACATTAGATTAATAGTATATTTAGCTTTGTTTAGTTTGTTTTAAGTAATGGATCGTGTTAGCAGTGATGAACGCATCTCTGCCAGCCCCAAATCCAGCAAAGGGAGCAGCAATATCTTTAGTGGATTATGGCCAAAGCGATCGACTAAAGTCGAGCCACATCCGGTGCTGGAAAAGCGTGATACCAATCACTTGAGTGCCGATGCCAATACTGTGCCACATGATGTGTCCTTTGCCAAGTGTTCGCCCGAGAAACTCGGTCTCCGCAGCAACAACATCCACAGCACCAACACCAACAATAATAACAATGATACCAATGCAATAACTAATGTTAAACGTAGAATTAAAAACCGTCCACTTAGGAATAAGTCGAGTCGAGGGAGTTCTGGAGGGCACAGTGCGGACCACAATCGATTTAGCCATCAATTCAGTTTGTGCTGCAAAGTGGATCGAAAACCGATGACTCCGCCGGTGAGTGTGCGCTACAATTCACTGCCTGATGCGGGTTGTTTGAAACGTGACAATCTCACTCTAAATCTCGATGCAAATGCAATGGAAGAGCCTATTTCAGAGTGCAATAGTGCCCCGGAGACGCCGATGAACGGGAAGCTACTGCAATCGTTCAATAATTCACACAGTTCTCCTTCGAATTCGTCAGTAAAGAGCACCCAGAGTGAGTGCAATGTTCCCCGGTCTATTGCCATGACTGCATGCAGATCACGACTACGATTGAAGCTTCTTCCGCCTGGCAAGGAGCTGGTGAATGAGGTGCAACATATGTCGTCGCCGAATATCTCAACACAGCCTGAGGTAGGGGCAGTAGAGGATGTTTCTGAAGGAGTTCGGTCTTGGTCACATGACAATATACCCTTGCAAAGGATGGACAAGCAACAACAACAACTGCAGCAGCAGGCAGGTAGTGGTTCTGGATTAGCAAGGCAGGCTTTGATGGCAGCACAAGTTCTGAGTTTAATTCCAACGGAAAAAGCTAGAGATAGGTTTGGACATAGAATAATTTGTATTTTAAATCTGAATCAGCTTTACTAAATTCATTCCCATTTCTAGGAGTTATCTTGATGGACGATTGGGTTCGTCTACACTTTTGGGTCCAAGTGAACTGGAGAGAGTTCTGCCACATAAAGAAGTCACCATATTTGTTGGCACATGGAACATGAACGGCCAGAGTCCACCCAAGTAAGTAGAGAATAAGATCTATTATTTTGGTTTTGTGACTAATTTATCGAAAAACATCTGGTTTATATTCAATTGCTCAATCTGTGAGCTCATGCATCCACTGTTGTCGTGATAGATTTTCACTAGACAAAGAGTTGTTGAAATAAGTGACGTATGTGTATATAAAATTAAATTTATACAAAAATCAAATAAAATGCAAATTCTGAAGAAATATGCAAAATTTGTTAAGGTATGTGAGCTATTTTCATGCATTTATTGTGTTTTTTTTGCTTTCCGTGGGATGGATTTTTTTTAATTTTTATTTTTGGAGAGTTCTAGATTTAAATTAACAAGTATATTTTTCTTGAACACAAAAAAGACGCGCGCGCTAGGGAAGATTTATTTATTTTATTTTTAAATAAAATAGGTCAATAGTTAAAATGTTGAATTTCGTACGTCATCTTTGTTGTGGTTTGGTTTTCGATTGATTAAATTAGCAATTCACTAACTACCCACTGAAATGCTAGTTTAGGCATAGTTTTATTAAACCAGTTGCAAAGGGTGTTCAAATTTGGAGTGGTATTTTATATTTTTTTTCGCAGCTGTAGAGTAGAAATATAGAGCGGCCCGCAATTGAACAATGCGTCTTCGGTTCAGTTTAAGTTAAAAAAAAAAAATGAAATATATAGACGCTATGGTCGTTCACCCGAAAATATTCATATTGTTATTGTGCTATGCCCCTCATTTAGATCACTAGACATCACGTGTGCTGAACTCTACCCACAAGCCTTTTTGATTCACCTTTGCATTTGGCTCATGTTAATAAACATGAAAATACTTGGTGTACTTTTTGGGTGGTGGGGAATCAATTCCATTAAAATTTACCGATTATCAAGTTTAATTAAATCAAGGCCCGTCTTTCTGTTGGTGTACTTTAAACAATTATAAGACCCGTTAAATTATTATAATTTTTTAATTTAAAAGAAACCACTTACAACACCCTTTATTAATAATTTAAGTTGAAAATGAATTTTAAGTACATTTGTTTGTACGTACCTACATACATAGCCAGCCGATGTTATCAGATTTGTTTTGTGGTAAACAACAACGTTTTTCAATTCTAAAGGCAGTAATTTTTATTGCAAAATTCTTGTTCCTACATATATGGTTGTGACTTTGAAGTTTTGCATTTCCGTCATATTAATTAAATAAAACAAACAATACGAAATTGACATATGCGATCCTAAAAAGTTCAATGTTAAATGGAGAATAAATAGCCAGTTCATAATAATAAATATACCGAGACAAATTTAAGCCAACTGATTTAAGTATGTATGTATGTATGTTTGTTTATAGTTTTTCTTCATCTTTTGTTTATGAAAATTAAGAAAAAAATATCGTAAAACCGTCATATTATCAACGCAAAAACCTGGAAAAATAAATTTCAACAATTAATTTGACAAGCATAGAAGCAAATTCACGAACTTTAATAAATATGATCCATTCTACTCGCTGCTAAATTTCAGGTGTGAGGGTAAAACATGTGTATATTTAATTCTAAACTAAGAAAAACAGGTCGTAAAACTTTTTTTAAGCAAACATTAAATTTCTTCTCAGTATGTAATTAGATGAGCAAGTTAGAAGACTATGTCTACGGCAAAAGAATTAAAGACTACGTTTCGAACTGGTGATACTATATTTATTCAGTTTTCTTTTTTTTTTGAAAATAAGAAACGCAGTTGTTCATATTCTATTGCACACTTTTACCCTTTAATTTAAATTTAAAAGTGAAACGAAACCTTAAAATTGAACTCTAAAATCCAGCTTAAGCTGTACCTTCCGTATTATAAATCTATAAAGAAACCATGATTTTAAAGTTGTATAAATTCTCCGAATAGAATGAAACGATTTTTATACATGAATATATTATGTACATAGTACATATTAGGATAGTCCTTTAATTGGACATGTGATGGACATTCGGTTCGAAATGTTAAAAAAAAAAATTGTGAAGTTGAAAAAAAGAAAACACAGTGAGGACCACCGTCATTCATATAGTTAACAATATTATAATATATCTTATATAAATAAAAAAAATGGTTTCATATATGTATATATCTTATTTTTATTTACAGACAAATGAATGATTTTGTTCTACCTGCAACTATGCAAAATGTTCCTGATATCGTTGCCGTTGGAACTCAAGAAACTTGTCCAGAACGTGTTGAATGGGAAGTGACACTGCAAGAGACCCTTGGACCATCACATGTGCTCTTTCATTCAACGACACTAGGAACCCTCCATCTAGCCATATTTATGCGACGTGATCTAATTTGGTATTGTTCGGCACCCGAAGATGCTAGTATGTCAGTTCGGCCTGGAACTGCATTTCGCACAAAAGGCGCCATAGCTATATCATTTTGTTTATTTGGAACCTCCATGCTCTTTGTCACATCCCACCTTACGGCTCATCAACAAAAAGTCAAAGAACGTGTATCCGATGTTAAGAGAATAATTCATGCGTTAGATTTGCCAAAAAACCTACAATTACGACATAAGAATAAAGATGTGACTCAGAATTTTGACAATGTCTTTTGGTGCGGTGATCTCAACTTCAGATTAGGTGAACCTCGAGAGAAGCTTCTCGAATGGATTCAGAATACAAAATTCCCGCTGCCATCACACTTGCCACATGGTTATATGCACACCGATCAGCTGTCTTCGGTCCTGGCCGATGGAGCAGCATTTCGTGGATTTATGGAAGCCAATATAACATTTCCGCCCACTTACAAGGTAGGTTTGATATTTTGTGCTTTCATTGTTAGGTACATTAAGATTTATATATATTTTCCTTGTCACAGTACGATCCTGGTACTCAACAATTTGATACTTCAAGCAAACAACGAGCTCCAGCATATACCGATCGCATTCTGTATAAGTTTCGTCAAACCCAAGGGCTGGCAATTCGTAGATCGAGCAATTTTGCCACCGCAGCTGGACAACCAGCTGCTTTGGTAGAGTGTCTGTCTTATGACTCAGTGCCTTCGATAACATCGTCGGACCATAAACCTGTTTGGGCTCTATTCAAGACCTCCATTCGTGCGGGAACTGATTCGTGAGTTTGATAAAATTAACGTCTATAAGGGAATCAAATTGCAATTTTTCTTTTTTTCTTTACAGCATTCCACTTGCAGCTGGGTTATTCAATCGTGATATCTACATTCAGGGAATGAAGCGTCGTCTCAACAACCAGTACACTGGTTCATCTGCTGTCTGTTCAGTACAATAATTTCCTTTTAGCCGCATCTATATAGATTAGTGCATATCTTTAGTCAAAGTGGCATTCTTATCAAACTTCCGGGACAAACTTAGATTCTATTTCATATATTTTGTTTCCGTTCATTTTCTAGTCGTATGCGTATACCTACTTAAAGTTTCGTACGGTTGTGTGCTTTAATGAATAGGCCTTAAGTCACCTTAGCGATGGCTATAATAGTAGACTATCTCTCTTTTGATTGTTAGTTCCAATAAATAGATAAATATATGTATGTTTATATTAAAAAAAATAATAAAAAATATTAATAATACCTATAGCAAAATCTCTGTGGCAATGTAAAGATTAAAAATAAGTTTAAATATAATAATTTAATTCTATGTAGTTAGTAAAATTATTCTTAGATAACGAAAAGACACAAACAAAATAGTATGTTTTCTGCGCTTTAGATTTAAGATTGTTCGCTCTGTCCAAAAAACAACGCTTCTTTTTTTACAATTCTGTGGTAAATATAAATGTAACGTTTTGAACGTTAAACCTCCGGTTCGCACGAATTAAAAAAAATAATTTAGTTTTTTTATTGTTATTTGTTTTGTAAAAAGAATTTGTAATTTTATTTTTTTGTTGTTGTTGTTAATTTTTAATAACTTTTAACTTTTGTGATTTTATTTATTTATTTAATTTATTTTTTTTAATATTAATGTTTGAATAAAAACAAATAAGTTTACTTTTTCAAATCAATTTGTTTTATTTAAGAAAAAATAAGAATGTCTAATGGACTTTAGTAATTTGGAATTCAGCTTATATCATGCGAGAAAAATAGAATGCCACCCACATAATAAAACTATATCCCCCTTAAATGTCACGTTCTCTTCTGTGAATTAATAATAATATGTCTCATCGAAACTGCCTATTCCGAACTTAATAATATCGAAAAACCAATTAAAAAAAAAAAAAAAACAAAGAAAACCCATTTCCACATCACCTATCTCACTAACTTGCAGCTGCTGCTATAGTGCTTCTGTCCCACTTAACCTTCTATAAAGTCTATATATACAAAGAAAAATTGTGCTGGTGCAATTGTGATTGCGTGCTTACTCGCTTCATTTTGTGGCATTTCACTTCTCTACCCACACTCCAAAGTGATACAGAGGACTTTGCAAAAATATTAAGTCGAAACCCTTTCTTCTTCTCTCTCGATTGAAAAATGAAAATCAAAGAAATTGTACACCACTGACACTCGTCCTAGACCACCATACACATTTACTCTAAGCTCTCACTATTACCCGACCTAAAATCACCGGTGTCAGCAGCTGGTGGTTTGGTTTGGCTTTCCGGTTCGTATATTAACCGGGATAATCACCCATGTATAGGCATATTCAAACAAATTTATATATAAAAGTTGTTGGTGTACATATATGTAGGAGGTATGTAATAGGTAAAAATTGGTACTGAGGATCCGAAGCCTCATACGGTTTTAAGGAGCATATAGGCATTCGGAAGTACTTCATATCAGCCGCAAATATGGAGAAACAGCAAAAGGCTATAGGAAGGGTATACCCATGGCCGCATCTGATTTAGAATGGAGAGGAAACTCAAGGAAAAAAGAATATCAGAAATCTATGTTTAACCCAAGACAATGTTTATATCTTAAGTAAGCAGCCATTAAAATAAGATTTTGTTTTTTTCCCCCAAAAATGTATGTACATAATATGTATGTATGTATGTATGTATGTATGTATGTATGTAATAAATCGAGACATATTAATAGAAACAAAAATAATTTTAGCTTGGGGGCTCAGTCTGAACAAATTGGTACTTTTTGAATCTTATTTTAAAAATAATCATAAGTGATTTGGGGCACTATGTCACAAACAAAATATCACGATATCTTGTCAAACCGAATAGAATATAGCTTTTAAAAGCTTTCGCAAAACAGTGTACTTCAAAAACTTAGTTTCTTTCGAACACCTATATATTTAAATTAAAAAGGTTTTATTGTATTTCCCTTGTACCCACCTAAAATTTACAAATTCAGCTTTCTAAAATTTTCATGATTTGCCTTGGATTAATCAACCCCACATAGAGCTTATAATTTACCCTGATCAAATAAACTTGAATACATTTCATATTTCGCACGGGTACCATTAACTAGACTTAAAGTTAAACAAATTGTTGACAGCCCTGCCTGGATGATTATCGAAATACAAGTCAAGTTCATCAAACATTAAAGTTCATCGCAAACAAAGTGCAACTTTTAAAAGCTTTTTAAGCTAATAATTAAAAGAGAAGACGAACTTTAAAAGTACAATCGAAAATAATTGAAACTTTTCCCTTCACTGCAAGTGGAGTTCTTTGGCCTAGGACCTCATCGCAAATCAAATACGGCCTTGAAATAACTCTCGCCAGTCACCACATCGTTCGCACATTCTGTTCAAATTTCGAAATTGTATTCATATTCATGCTCAAGCTGATATAGACCTGCATACATACATACATATGGATGTGAGTATAGGGAACTTCAGCTAAAATCCTTCAGCTGTGCTGCTTTGTGGAGCTTCTCTAGCGATTGGCATTCGGCATTTATAATTCGTAGCTGGAGTGGGTACCTCAAACGTTTTATTAAACACTCGAGCACCAAATACACCCAGCTTCATATACAATTATACATCTGTGTATATAAATATATATGTGTTTAATGTGTATATATAATTTACATTTCAAAAGGAAAACTGTAACATCCTGATATCGTTCTACAGATATGTATCTACATGGCTAGGTATATATACTTAGGAACGAGCTTGTTTCTGATGGTTTTACACTCCAAAGAACCCATCCCCTCTACACCACAGCCCCTCTATAAGCTTAAAGTAATGAATTCCAAAACCTGAGATAGCATCTCATTGAGCTTCGAAATAACATGAAACACCTTTCAAGAATGTTCATAGATATATTCTACCCCCATCAGAGACGCATCATAATCGGTGTTGCTGTTGCACCACCGGATAAGAAGGTTTGCTCTTCTTAAGACGTTACCTATATCCACCACATCCCATAATCCAACCCTTTGGCATCTTATGTTGGTACGTTGACAAACACGTTTGAGGTGGAAGTGTGACAGCTTGGAAAATCTAACAATTGTCATGAATCAGTAATGGCTGGAAAATTATGTAAATCCTCCGTGCTGGTTCACCTTTGACGACTGCCATCAGGCGGGGTCAGAAGTATTCCTTTAACTCCTCCATCTTTAAATCTAAATCTACATCTTAGGTTATTTCATCTGTTCAGCAATCGTCATTTTGAGAATTGTATACTCGTATATGGGGGTGGCCCGCGAAGGACGTTTTTTTTATTTTATTTGGTGCCATTATTAATGCTTAGTTTCGTTGTTGAGTAATTTATGTAAGCTAGCTTTCATTTGAATAAGGAGTCGAGGAGGTGGAATACTTTGTCTGGCAAAGCACTGACTATATACCTATAGCGTCTTTGTAATAACAAGAAATTTCCAAATGATTAATTGGAGGAAATTTATTTTAGCACTGATGAAAATACGACTGTGAAATTGGCGGCACGGAAGTGGGTTTTTTTTTTTTTTAACTGAAGTTCACAAAGGAAATAGAGGTAGCGGTATACTTCTCTTGTAGCTATTTCCTTTGTTTGAAAATTGGTTTTTGACGAGGATATACAACAAATTCCACTTGTTTTACGAGTGGAAAATCTCAATTTAAGAAAAACACTTTGAAAACATATGTACATGAAAAAAACTGTAGTTCGGTTCTCTCCTTATTTTAAAAATAAAGATACCTATATCCACCCTTAAGTGAGTTGTTATAGTTTATAATTTTTGCGAAATCAGAAACTTGACGGATGCAAAAAAACAAAAGGTTGCAATACCTAGATGGTCAAAAATGTATGCATTGAGACAAAAAACGTTTTTGTCGAATAATATAGCCTATCTAAGACACTTAAGTAATTAGCTGTTGTTAAAATATTTCTCATAGGATAGATGAGTATCCCAGAATTATTTTTAGGATAGCTTGAGATTTATTTTTTGGATGTGATTTAACAAGGGATTATAACTACACAAATCTATCCAGATCGCTTTGGACAAAAACCTGAACGCGGCCATTTAATTTAATTTGATTGATTCAAGAAACAATTTTTGCTATATGTATGTATGTATTTACGTTGGGCGCCATTTTAAAATAAATTTGCCAAACATTTTTGTCGAATATATTGGTCAGTGTATATTTCATAGTCCTCACTAAGTTTGCCCCGTAAAATTGAGCAGCAAAATCTAAAATTTGTTTTCGTCAGTATTTTACACAAAAACTGAGAAATTTAGCTGTTTATATTTTTGAGATTACTGAGATCTCCAACATTTAAAAAATATAAACTGACCAAATTGAACAACAATTTAATTTGATTGATTTAAAACAAAAATAATTTGTGTATGTACATATATTGGGCGCCATTTTAAAATAAATTTTAGAATCTTATTTTAGCTGAGAAATTAAACAAACATTTTTAAGAAATTCATACAGGGATATGCAATCTATTTTATCAAAACGGTGCACTCTAGCACTAATTGGGTCAACGAGCTTTGTTGCTTGTGACCGCTATTTCGAAATATGCAACTTATTTTCCGTTTCATTTTTCTGCCAAAAAAGTTTTTTAATATAATTAGCTAAATTATGGATATTTTTCCAATAAAAAGAAGAAGAATGCTTTAAACATTCGTGTAAGAACAAGTGTTTTAAATTCGTTTGGCTTCCGAAATGGAACAATCTAAAAACAGGAATACCTGTCAAAGTTTTCGAATGTCAAAATACATATGCTCAGTCAGCAAAGAGCGAAAAACGAATCTAAAAACAAAATCGATCAGATTTAAAACATATGAAGCGAGGAATACACGACCATACCTGAAACCGATACTCTTTTTTGTTGAAGAACTCGGGATAATTTTTTGGAAATTGTATTAAGTAGTTATCATTTTGGAGATAAAATAATAAGTTAAATATAAATGCAAAATTAAAAAAATGACGGAATTTAGAAATAAAATCAAAGTGTGATTTCCGCGTAGTCGATTTAAAAATTTTATCTGGTTCGTTGAGGAAAAGTATTCAGAACTGAGGAAGAATTGAAGTGAACTTTAAAAATTTTTCACTAGAAACCTTAAAAAAAGACAATTAAAGCCTAGTACGCAGATCGAGACAAACTAAATTTTATCTCTACATTCTTTTTCTTAAGACAAATTTTGAGGGTGTAGAGATAAAAATAAAATTCAAATGAGGACAGTAACGTAGATAAAAATATTTTGTTGGGTTTTGTAAATCTACCCTGCAATATTAATATAACAAATAAAATCAGTACAAAAAAGGGTTTGCAGCCTTTACAGCAAGTTTATGTTGTCATTCAAAAGTCATTTCTATAAAAATTTAGTATATTTTCTTGGATTAAAAAAGTTGCCGCACTAGTATTTGGCCCTCTTGAACCCTTTCTTATTAGCTACGCCACTGACTGTGTGAAAACAGCTGTTTTATATAATTTATTCCAGTAACTTTCTTTCATGTTTTATTTTATGTTTTTTTGGTCATCTTTCACACAATACTTTTCAAAATTGGAAATGTTAAAACGAAAATATGTTTTTGGTTGATAAAAACCGTGATATTCATGAAACGTCAACATTTGTCTAGCAAAATAATGCTTAGAACATTATTTGTCTGGGAAAAATTATGTGGAGACTTTGGTATGTACAGTTTGAAAAAAAAGTTTGGATTTTGCATTTGAACTGCGTACTGCTTAAGAAAAATCCGAGACAAAATTTGTCCTGGGAAAAAATTTGTATGAGAAATAAAATTTTTCCCGAACTGCGTACTAGGCTTAAAGAGTGAGGCTTAATAATAATAAAAAATTTACATAACTTTATAGCTGGTAAAAGTTATTTTATGGACAACGTAAAGCAGACATTTTTTATTTTTTATTGTTTAACCTTGCAAATTATAGAGAAAGATATGAACTAATCGCCTCTTATGTTCCTTTCAGCGCATACAAAAAAGAATTATTTATTGTTTTCACTGTATTTCAAATATGTTTTTTAAATAACAAATTCAGTTTGAATTCAAATAAAGCTGTTGAATGAGATCTGCCCAAATGTCACATTTTTTTTACTTTACTTTTGGTTGATCTGTAATTTCTTATTATTTTATCAATCTATAAACTATAATCAATTTATTTTCATAAAATTTATCTTTCCTTTTGAAAAATGTATGATTTTCTCGTATATTGTAGTGCCTTTTGACACAAGTTAAGTTTAGTAATTTACGCCCATATTATTCACTCAAAACATCCAGATTAAAACTTTAATCCGGATGTATTTACATCTAGATTTAGGTTTTAATCTGGATGTATGAAGTGAATAGTATGAATAAATTTTCATAGTAATTTATCATAGATCCGTGGCAACTCTGTCGATTCTAGTTTTTGACTTTTAAAAAGTGGCAATATCTTTGAGAATTGTATCTCCACCCCTCAAAATTCGATGTACTGCCAATATCTGCCCAAAAAAGTCTGAAAAAATGTATTATCTTCAATTTTTTTTATTTTTTCGTTGATTTTGACTTTTTAAAATTCAGCTTAATGATTCTATAGTTTAACCTTTAATAAAACTTCAGAAATATTATGAAACTAAACTCGATTATAATTTCGCATCATCGTCTTTTTACCTTAGTATCATACCTAAAAGCTTCCCCCACACCAACGCGAATCTGTCGTGGCGACGACCGCGACGAAAACAACAATAAACAACGTGTTGTTTTCATTGACAACCATGTGTTGTTATTATTGTTTTCGTCGTCGCCGCGACAGCTTCGCGTTGGTGTGGGGAAACCTTTAATATTTTTTAAATTCTACTAAATCGACTAAAATTTTGAACTACGTATATTTTTTTTTTTTAAATTATCATACTGTTTCGGAGTTAATTGAAAGTAATCTAATTTTCTTGTAGAAAAATGTTCTTTACCAGCACAGATATAAATGGCGCCCAATACTGGGACCATCGAAAGACCACCAACGAATGATTTAATGAATATGTACATTTTTTCTCTATTTTTCCTGAAATTTAAACTAATAACACAAAAACCAATGTAAATAAATGCTCTCATGCTCTCTCACTGATTTTAGATAATCTATTACTTCTTCTAGGAAAACAGCAAGATTCAGTATAGGTACCTAACTTACACAGCTTTCTCACTCATATATAAATCGAGAATAAGTTAATATAGAGAATAATATACCCGTAAATATAAACTGTTATTATGTTCCTATAAAAAAAACTAACAAATCAATTTAAAATATTTCTTCGCACATTAACACCTTTCATAAGTTTCAATTAAGAATATCGCCGAAGCGACACCTGATTCGCACAAAGGATATTCATAAAAAAAATATGAGCAACGAAAAAATATAATCCTGGAAATAACACACACAAAAAATACTCAATCACTATTAAAGTAGCTGGGCGATGTTATATAAAAATGTACCTATTGCTCGACATTTCACTATCACATTGAATCCTTTTCAATGGCAAATCCTGATAAAGGGAAAGCTGGGGGTAGTCCAATAGAAAGCAAAAAAAAAGCAAGAAAAAATATTAAACGCCAACGGGATTCAGTTAGACTGTCAGAGAAAAATAAAAAGAAGAAACACGCTCAGTAATATGCCTTTTGAAAAACATCAACGCATGCATATGTAGCGTAGAGTAGTGCACAGAGCATAGAAGTAGAAATGACACAAAACGGCATATTAATATCCTGGTAACTCATACGTGTTAATGTGACTTTATGACTTTTTTCTCAGTATACCCTCCCCACACACGTCCCCATCATGCATTTGACTTGATACGAAACTTTTGCAAGACGTGGCATTCCAACAACTCAATTTTTTTTCTGTTCATCCTTTGAGACCATCATGCCAACCCGTCCACCCTCTCACGGTGGTATATCCTTGAAACTATTCAGATCTTTTAGTAGAACAGTATAACGGGAAGAGTCTTTAGAACAGGACGAGTGAGAAATAAAAATGTATATTTGCATACACGGTATGGCATTAGGCAAAGACGTGCTCGATAGAAAAAGTACCCTGAGCCAGAGGCAAACAAAGAGTCCTTGCGTTGGCGTTGGTGCTGTTGGGCTTCTTCCTATGATGTCTGATTGGTATAAATGTAACACTTTTGTACTTGGAGCTTGGCAAAGATATTATAGTAAAGTTGTCCTCGCACACACACACATTCTAAGTAAGTAAGGAATAAAAACGAAAGAAAAATGGAATACAAAGTGCAATTTATGCATGATGGCCCATTTAATAACGCGTGCTTTTTTGCATTTATGACAAAGAAGAGAGAAAAATGTACTAAACAATACACATCTTTTTTATTTATTTTTTAGATTCATAAATTTAGAATATAAATGTATTTTCACAGAAAGAGCAACAGAATGTTACCATTGCGTTTGCTATTGCTATTGATATATAGTGGAAGAAAAGAACTGAGTTAGTGTTAAGAATAGAAATAAAGTTCTTCCAATTAGCCTTAGGTCTACCTATTTATGTACATCGTAGAAACTCCCGCATATATTCTAAACGAATACGTGCTTGGAAAATATATGAGGCTAAAAATGATATTAACACGTATATTATGTTTAACCCTTTGGGGGTTTTGTATCTACATATACATGTTCAAATTTTCGTAATATTGATGAACAACTTTGAAAATACATATAGCTGCATAAAGTATAATCTGCTTAAAGAAATCATTTGCTGATGAAGTTAAGAAACAGGGCATTAAATATTTGGTTTTAGTATCATTTTAGATATAACGAAGCTTTAATAATTTAAGTTTTTGTGACATATCTCAATCAGTTCCAAAACATGTGGTTCATGTTGGGCGCCATTTAATGTAATTTATTTAAAGAATGGCTGCAGCTTATAATGTAGCCTTGGTTATAAATGCCGAGTTTTTTGAAAAAGTGAATAGCCAGATCAGCTAATTTGTACAATGTACATGCATACAATAACAAATCAATTTTTGTTTTATGTATAAGCGATATAACAATATAGTATTCACTTTTTTAAAAAACATGCGAATAAAGCTGTATAAATAATTTATTATCTGAAAAAAAAATTTGCTTAAATTAGCTTGAAACATTACTTTCTATTATGTATATGCTGTTTGAAGATAAAATAAGTATTTCACATTGGGCGCCACCTAAAAATATATAGTTTTTCTTTAATGAACCTTCGTTATAGTATTTGTTTTTGTGCATTATTTGGATCGTAATCAGATCATTCCATTTTTTGTAATGTTTTGTTCAATTTAAAGTTAGTTATAAAAACATTTGTTATTCACGTTGGGTGCCATTAATGTATTAAATCATAATTTGCCTAAACTATTATATAATAATAAAAGAAAATAATTTAACTGACTGAAAGAAGATTCTTAAGACAGTTGAAACTGTGACATTTAATATTAAAAAATAAAAAAGGATTTCATAATAGACAAAACACAAAGAAGGTTTCCAAACACGACAATTTTTATTTTTCCAGTTCTGAATATAAAAAGGGATACGCATTCATCTGTACATTTAGCCTGCGATTCTCCTCAACTTGAATATAATAATAAACTCGTTAGGGAAATCTTCAAATTGTGTGTTAGTCAGAAATATGAATTTTATTGTCAAAGAAACAAAAAAATACAGCATTCTTATCGCTGTACTAACAATAAAATCTTTCTGTAAGCCTATATAAGCCACAGCCATTTATCTCGATTAAAGCTCAATTTTCAAAGACAAACAAAAATAGAAGTAAGTATTTTTAAAATTGTGCGATATAACCAATAAATGGCGATGAAAAATCGAATACTTTTGTGGTTAAATTTGGTGGATGATTATGGTGACATATTGTGGTTATGGCATTATTTTTGTTTGACATATTTATGCAAAATGATTTTTTCATTATTATCTATATTATTATGTTTGGATTTGGAAACGGTTTTGATTTCTGTTTCTATATACGATGTATAAGTTTTAGGTAAACAAAAATATGCCAATACCAGGAGTCAATATTATACATATATGTATCTACCTAGTATAAAATAGCACTTTTTGATGAATAAAAGTTCGAATTTGGATGTGTTTGTAGTTTTTCAGTCAGAACTTTTGTATTTTCATTCCCAAGAATAGACACAAACCAAATGAATGGCGCCCAACATAGAATACTGTGTGCACTCTTAAATAATTTAATTACGTATCTAATCGGAAAATAATAACTAATCATGTCTATATATCAACCGCGAAAGCCTACAAAGCTATACCTAATTTGTATAATGTGTATTTGTTTTTAGAGCACCAGAAATATTTTAAGAACACCATTTGTTTCCCGTGAAGCCATTCTACATTCTTGAAATCTTCCAAAACCTTTCTGATGGCAACCAAAATGTGGGAATCACCTAAATTTGTTCATAGAGCAGTGAGACTTAGAATAACAACCAATTTTGGATTACAATTTGGATCTTTGGGAGAGATTTTTTAACTTTATTCTTTCCTTAATTCCTCCCTCTATTTGAAAACGCAAATAAAAATGGCGCCCAACGTTGGGATTTTATTGTTTTGCAGAAGAAAATAACAACATTTGTTTAGAAACACCAATGTTTCCCACTAATCTTTTTTCATTCATGCACATACTCTTTAATTATATGTATGTACTTCTAAATGACACCTAATAACAACAATGTTGCTTTGACGGGATTTATACCTTTAGTTTTTTAACGTAGGTACGGCACAAGAAAAGTGTGGGCAAATGATATGGACAAATTTTAACGTGTAAATCCCATTTTTCTGATGGCACCTACTTTTTCTATTTTCTATTTTATGGATAAAAATGGCTACCGAAATTCATTGCAAGAGGTTCATGACACTTTTTAGCTTAAGGAATCTAGCGAATTCCACCTTATTTTTAAGACGATCGTTAAATAAATTAAAAAAAAAGAATACACGAAGCAATCTATCATAATCCTTTAATGCTGACAAGTTATCCAGTCTCGTTACGTACATATGTATTCTCCCACTGCCTTAAATATGCAACCACAAAATGATCGAAGTTTAATGACCAAAATTTGTCGTATCATTTCAATTTTTATCCCTTGGATAAAAAAAAGCATCTAAGTAAACTGAATCTGAACACTTGCAACCAAATAGTCACAAAAACCACGTGTTCATCTCGAATTGCAACCCCGAATCGATGTCGTGACATGCATTTCAGTGACTCCTATAAAATGGTAATTAATTATAAAAATCCAACCCTCTCTTCGCAGATACTATAGGCTTCGCTTATTAGCAGGGGTTGCTGAAATAAGAACCCACACAAATCCCAATTACACACATCCCTCACAAAACAACAAGTTACTTGATTTTTGTTCCTGTTTTACCAATGAACCTGATTAAAGCTAAGAAAATCCACTAACCTTATTATACAACTATGATCTTCATACATCGCCCTTCAGTTTTGGTTTAAAAACTTTACCCCTATACTAGTGAATGGACACATCACACATCCCCTTTCTTGCTATATCCATAGTCGAAACAATTTGCTACATAATGTGACACATATTGTGACAAATTGCATAAATTTTGAAGGTAACAATACATACGATGAAAAGCAATGCAGGGCAAGAATATTGTATCTCAAAAGTTGCCAAGGGTGACTTTTGAATTCGTCTTGTTGTCCTTGCGATGTTGAAGCTAAACATTCCTGCAAAACAATATGTAATTGTTTGATGTGCGTAAGAACAATGCATGACGAAAGCACATTTTCTACAAAATTTTGTGTGACAAATTTTTGTTGGAATTTTATTTCAAAATCATCCTTGCTTTGCTCCGTTTTGTCAAATGGGTGGAACTAATTTCATACTCTATAGCATTTCTTGTTTTTCACATTTTTTTGTGTAAGGGTGGGATTCTTAACAAATGCACCTGCAAAAATTAGTGTTTTTTCTATATTTTTTTATTTTACTTAAACAGATTATACAATTAATTAGGGTGAATGTTAATGATGCTCTGTCTAATTTTCTTCAGGGTCCTTGCATTCATTGAAATTTATATCTTCAGGACGAAAATAGGAATTCTGCATACTGTACAATCGGTCAATTGGATTTATCATCGGTGGTTGGTTAAATGGACCCATTAGCTGCTGGAATGTGGCATAACTTAGGCCGAGAATTGTGTTGAGGATGGGTTCGTTTGTTTTGTTGCAATTTTCTGAAAAAAAAAAACAAAAAATAAAAACAAAAAATATTTATTTGTTAAAAGATCTTATATGTCTGTACATATATGGACACAAAAAGAAAATAAATTATTTCTTTATTTGTAGATAAATAAAAAAAAGTCTTCTATAAGCAAAAAAAACAGCGCAATAAATGCTGTAAGAAAATTGTGAGCCAGTTGAACCTTAAGTACTTCACTGAAAGTGAAGCAGCGCCCCGTATCATGGCTTCACGCATTAAAATGCATTAGGTATAGAAACAAGCACTCCATATAATATATGCTCTAAGTATAAGATCTTTCTCGTCGAATTTGAAACGCCGAATTTTTGTATTCCATTGGAATCGAAAAAGTGTGAAACACTCCAAAAAACCGTTGGAAAACGACATATAGTCTTTTAATAACAGGTTTAGGGCCAGTTACACAGTGTACTCTTAAAAAAATAAGTGCCACTTAATTTTACCATTTCTACTTTTAAGCTGCAGTTTTACTGTCTGAGTAAGTGGAACTTAAGTGGCCAACATGGGAGACTTAAGTGTCACTTATTCCGATAAGCTTACACTGTGAAATTCTGAATTAGTTTTCCATATTTGGCACTTAAGTGACACTTAATCGAGTGTGAAACTGGGCCTAATCATTTACTTTGAAACTCTGTGAATACATTTTTTTACATGAACTTTGACAAGCATTTGTGTAGAAATTCACACAAATACACAGAGTTTCAAATAAAGGGAACACACCTTATGAAATGACAAATAATAGACGCTGATTACATTACACTACTCATTTTTTCGGTCGTTTCGTCTTTCGTCTTTTTGACAGCTTTGGTGAGCTGGGTGTAGAAATGTAGGGGAATGAAGTAACGAAAGCATACATTTCTACAAGCTGTCAAAAAGACGAAACGACCGAAAAAAAAATTCGTGTAATCAGCCTCATACCGATCACAAATAATCTGTCAGGAGTCAAATTTACTGTCACTAGAAATAGTGTTGCCAATTTAAAACCAAACCTCCATAATGAATGTGTCCTACAAACACAGAGCTCAATGTCAATTTGATGCAGGCAGAAATCTTTCGCAGGACAAGATTCTATGCTCAATTGAAAAATAAAACACATTTGTTATAATTCTCGTACTAAACTTCAGCAAAAACAGTTTTTGAAAATTTTGTTTTAGCAAAATTTAAACCATATGCATAATTTTGTTTTAAAGATCCGACTAGAAAGCTGTTGTGAGTGGGCGAGTTCAAAGCATAACGTTTTAATCTGAGTTTTTGCTCGACGTTTACGCATACAGGTACCTTTAAACAAATCATGATATTTTGTTTTGGTATTCATTAAGTTAGATTCGATTTGATTTCCTCGTATTTTGTTCAATCAGATGGTAACTTTTGAATGTTGCATTGATGAATTAAATTAAATATGTCCAACATAAATCTATATTTTTACTAGCTGATGCGGGGAATTGAGTTGAAGTTGCCAAACGTCAATTTTGTCACTATAATTTAGTTTTTTTCACGTTTGATCGCTTATTTTTCGTATGAGGAAATCGTGATTGAATATAGAAAAAAAGATTACCTATTTTAATGTTTTTACCTTTGTTCGTTTCCGTGCAATTAAAGGGCGTGTTTTCATTTTGAATTTCGTCCTTTATCAATCGTGCCTTTTCACCAAGCGAAAAGGGTGATTCTAGAGATTCGCTGTCACTATGTGCTTCATCCTTAACTTTGGCCAGACTACTATCCGATTCTTGAGAATCCGTCTCACTAGCACCTTTTTGCTCTTGCTTAGCTTTCTTTTGAATTTTCTTCACTTTGGCACGTTGATTTTGAAACCAAACCTAAAAATTATTGAAAAAAAAACCCAAACAATATTAAATCAGTCTGCTTTCTTACTTAATATGGCCACTTAATCCTTACCTGAACGATTCTCAAACTCAGTCCAGTATCCTTTGCAAGATTTTCTCTAACTTTGCGACATGGTTTTGGTGAGACTTCAAATGATGCCTTAAATGCTCTTCGTTGTTGTGTATTTAAAATTGTTCTTGGTCGTTTCGGTCCTCGTCTGCCATCTAATTTTGGTGGAAATAATTCATCACCATAGAAATCCTCTGATAAAATCAAACAATAAATAACAAAAAAAAAAAACAAGGATCATGCATCCCCGCAATGCAAAAAATCATTTAACTACCATTAGTGACATTTTATAAATAAACAAGAGAGAGTCAGTATAGTTGTTTATATGTATACATACCGTATCCTTGGAGCATTTCCACTTCTTTCTCATAATCGAATCGACAGAAGAGTTGTCCCTGCTTAACCACATATTGTTCGCCCTTTTTTAGTAGAACACCACAAACAACACAAGCAAAACATTTTAAATGGAAAACATTTTCAAGAGCTCTCATGACAAGCTCATCAGAGCCAATCTTGTGTCCGCATCCAAGGCAACGATTTCGAATAAAAAGTCTGAAAAAAATATGTTATATGTTATATTTTATGTTTTTTTTTATTTTTATTTAAGTAATAATAGAATTTTAATATTGGAAATTATGAGTGAGTCGAAAATTCAAGCACTTGATCTTTTAAGATAGAATCACTATGAAGCTTTAAAAGAAAGAATAAATCAGATGATGGAATAATTGATTTAAAAAGTTTTAAAGACGGAGAATTGAATGATTTTAATAAAGTTATGGACATTTAATGATTTTGGGTTTTGAAGATTTTAGTTTTGTGTATTTTGGTTTGAGGATTTAGATCTGTGGATTAAGTTTTCTGGATTTTGGTTTTGGAGCTAGAGCTCCAAACTCTGAGAGCACAACTTTTGAATATATAATGTGGAAGCTCCTCTTGCTCCTCAACCCTTAACAGCCCAAAAATATAAATGTATTTCTCTGAATTCAAATATCAATCATTTGTTACTGTATTGTCATTCCTTTTGCTTTAGACCAATTTTAAAACCTTCTCTAAGTGTCTCCTAACCAATTTTTCATTTTCGACTCAAGAGGTTTTGACAGAAATTTCATGAATTTTGCTTCCACACTAGCATCAAAAAATGTATGTCAAATTCCTTTGAATCAAAGAATCGATTCTGTTTGGAAATTCTTCTAAAAAAATCGATTTTTTTTCTGTCAAAACAAATCATCCATATTTAGCAAAATTTTAAAATTAAATTAAATAATGTGCAAGATTATTTCGCTATTATAAGAAGACATGAAAAAAACGTTAGGATCAAGTAAACTACACACACAATCACAAAAAATTCTTTCAATGACAGAAAAAATTCGATTCTGCATAAAAAAAAATTGGTTCTTTGGTTGAAAGGAATTCGACATTATTCTTTTTTTTGCACACATTTTGACAGTTTGACTGTTTGCGCTTGGAATTTTTTCACACTTTCCATTTGGCATATGGTGTAAACATACTCAGTGAGAAAGTGTGGAAGCAGTGGAAGGACTTAAAGAAATGCTAACCTATAATACAATTTATAATAGTATGAATTTATTGTTGTAACTGTTGTAAATTTTGAGTTCTTACCTCTCATAGTCAATCCGACAGTAAAGCTTGCCATCGCGTATGAAGCACGAATGCACCAAGTGTATCGAGCACGTAGTGCACTTGAGGCATCCCTCATGGTATGATGTGTCCACCACACGCATTATATATCGATCACAAATTTGCTGACAACAGTAGCCACATTGCAAGGACACTGAGGAGCCCAGTGAGGATGTGGATGTGGCAGTAACAGAAGCAGCAGCAGAAACAGCTGCTGCAGCGGCCGCAGCCGCGAGGACTGAAGATAACGATTGCTGCTGATGCAACGCCACTGCCGCTGCCGCCGAGGATTGATGATGCAGGTAGGGCGAATGGTGTGGGTTGTGATGGTTGTTATGCAATTGTGGGCCACAATTTTGCATGCTGCACAAGGAACTGCTACAATCACTTAGAATTGTCCTGGACGACTGATTGGAATGGTGGTTGTGGTGGTGGAGGGCAGGCGCTGGAGGATGCTGCTGCTGATGGTGATGGGGGTGATGGTGGGGATGGTGGTGTTGTTGGTTGGCAACACTATTAGTTTTATGATTGCCATTGATATTGTTATCGGGGACATTATTGTTACTGTTGCCACTGCTGTTGTTGTTGTTGCTGTTGTTGGTGGCATTGTTATTGTGGTTAGTTGTCCTGTTTCCGATGACACCACCAACATCTGACATAGCTTCGGTTATTGTCGGTTGAATGATTGCACTTGTTAACATTCTGTCGTTTCCGGTTGTCATTGATTGTGGTGGTGGCAGGGATGATGAAGATAATGCTGTTGCTGATGCTGACGATGATCCCACTGATGCCACTGGCAATCCGGGGCCAGGTCCAAGGCCGGATACAATCGGTTGTTGACAATGATGGGGATGTTGTTGCTGTTGCTGATGGCATTTCATGTCCAATGGAACTGTGTATATTAAAGTTTTGTAAACTATTTTAGAAAGTATGTTCATAAATGTGAGAGTAATGTGAATGTAATAGTTTGAAGTAAGTTAAACATCCTTTGAATGATGTTTTGTCATTTAGATTCAATATAGTATAGAAGATATGTATATAGTAATGACAACTGATGTGAGACAATGAGCCTTTGGGAATTGTTGATGATTTGGGATATGATAGTTGCTTGGATGGATAGAATTGGATTTTGATTCCCAAAAATCAATCAATAATTTTTTTTAAAAACAGAGTTTCAGTTTACAAAATATTTGTTTGCATTTGTAGAGCTGTCAAATATTTTTTGTTTGCCACACATAAATTTGAGAATTCCTATATACAGTTCTTGAAAGACTATTGCATAAAAAAAACTATTGGATAGAAAAAATCATGCAACTGGGACTACATGTAGAAATAAAGGTTCACGGATGCCAGATCTTCAACGCAATTTATTTGAGTATAACATGTTAGAGATCGCCTTTTTTTTTGCTCGAAGAGATAACGGGTGATTTTTTAGCTGGTTTGGTTTTGGCAACACTGGTTTTGACAGCTGACGTGTGTTTAGTACCTTGTGTCACTGTCAAACAGCTTCAGTTTGGTTTGCAATTTAACCATGGATTGTCTTACAAATGAACAACGCTTGCAAATTATTGAATTTTACTATCAAAATTCGTGCTCGGTTCGAAATGTTCATCGCGCGCTGCTTCCATTTTATGGTCGGCATTCTCGACCTTCTGAGCAGTCTATTCGGAAGATTGTGACCAAATTTCGCACCAAATTTACTTTGTTGGACATTAAACCACCAACACGTTTACGTACTGTGCGTAGTGAAGAAAATATTGCGGCCGTATCAGCTAGTGTGACAGAAGACCGCGAAATGTCGATTCGGCGCCGTTCCCAGCAGTTAGGCCTTTGTTACAGCGATGATAACAAACTTTTTTTTGCCCGAAATGGAAGTTCTTGACTTGCATGATATGTGGTTTCAACAAGACGGTGCCACATGCCACACAGCACGCGAAACAATGGCGCAATTGCGAGGCGAGTTTGGTGAACAGTTAATTTCACGTTTCGGGCCGGTCAATTGGCCGCCTAGATCGTGCGATTTGACACCATTAGACTATTTTTTGTGGGGGTATGTCAAAGCTAATGTCTATAGGGACAAGCCCGCTTCGATTGACGCACTGGAAGCCAACATCCATGCATTCATTTGTGAGATACCGGCCGATATGTGTGAAAGAGTATGCCAAAATTGGACTCAGCGGATGGGCTACCTGAGACGCAGCCGCGGTCAACATTTGCATGAGATTATCTTTAAACATTAAATTGCAAGGTTCAAACTATCGATTCAAATAAATATTTCATTCATTTTTTCGAATTTTTTGTGTTTTTTTTTTTTTTTTAAAGTTCTAAACCTCTTAAAAAATCACCCGTTACATAGAAAAAATTAAGCTCTTACTTACGCCCCTGTTCTGTATTTCACTTATTGTAAATTCACATGACGAAAATGAATTTTAACAATTTATTCAGAATGTTTATTGTGTATTCAAATTTCGAAAATGAAAATTAATGTTCTTGTCAGTTCGAATGTTAAATTTTCACAAATGAACAAACTTTAGAACATTCATTTTCATTTCGAGATCATTTCATTTCAAATCGATTTCGTTCGAAATGCAGAACATGGGCGTTAATGCCTTTTTGCGACAAATACACTACAAAATTTTGATATTCCGAGAATTTTATGACTAAATTCTTTGAGAAAAATGCTGATTATCTTTTACGTTCTGATTTTCGTTCGAATACCGAAACGTTCCGTGTTCCGTTTTGTTTTAAATTTGACGGATTTAAGGGTGTTGTGTGAAACGAACAGATCTTCAATCCGCCAAATATTTGACGTTTTCAATTCATTTATGTATCTTTTTGTTGGCGGATTGTAGATTCGGTTGATGAATAAATGTAAGTTATTATTGTTTCTTAATAAAAAAATGTTATATTTAACAATACTAATAGGGGCATGGTCTGTACAAAACAAAAATTCATAAGGATCTTTTGACACCTGGAATGAGAACAAATAATTCTTAGATGTCAGCATATAACACTACTACTTGGCGTATTCTTTGAGCTGTTAGCTATAATATATTATAAGGGGATATAAATCCGAGTAAAATTCATTTAGTAATTCATGATTTCGAAAATCCCGTATTCAAAAATTTCTTTTATTTTTAAATTTCAATGTATTTAAAATCGATTCGTATCAATCACCAGCCTATAAAAACCCAAAAAACAAAAACAATACAAAAAAGAATATTTCGAAAATTAGGATTTTAGCGTTTTCGGTACTGCTAATCGTGATTTTGAAATTCGAAATTTTGGAAACAAATGAAAGAAATTATGACAATTAGCTTGACGTGTTAATCTGACCAATTCAAAAATACACTGGTCGCTTATCAATTTGGTTTTGTTTTAATATTATTGATGTGCCGAAACTTTGTACAGCATTGTTGCAAATCTGAATCTTCCAAAATTTTCCGCCTTCCAAAACTTGCAACCCAGAACTTAAGTCTCAGTCCCTTTGTATTGAATTAAGTCCTATTATGTTTTCCGCCGGAAAATAAAAACAAAAATACCGACGCAATTCCAAAACTATACAAACAAAACAGCGCCAGCATTACACAATCTTTTAAATTCTTTCGAAAACTGTTCAAATATTAATACACATTTAATAAAATGCAAATTTTATCATCCCCTATAAATATTTATAATTTCTATGCAACTTAAGGATATAAGCTCTTCTTTAACCATATGTTGCACCCTGAACTCAAAATGTCATCTCATTATATTCGTCACTGGCAGATTGGACATTGAATGCAAAAACACACACGCTTCCCCACTCACCTACATATATAATAATCTTCTAATCAAAAACACTCTTATTGTCCAATAATAGGATTATCCTTTTCACGCTGCGCCACTATTTTCCATAATATGGAACAACAATATAAAAACAATCCAAGAGTTTTAATAACAAAATGCTATTCTTGATCACGTTGTTCAATATGTCACCAAAAACAAAGAGGTTTCACTTTACGAGTATATGCACCTTACAGAAGTCCTTTCATTTAGGTATATAGGTATATGTATATCCTACTTACCTAACGTTCAAAGTGAAGGTATTAATTCAAATGTAACAGGTGTAGAAGTCAACACTTGAATCCTGTTGGCCGGCTTAAATGACTGACACTGATACACCCCATCACAACATTAATTTGTAAACTGACAGACACGATGGAATATAGTTTTATATACGCAGTTAATCCGATTAGTATCCTACTGTCTGAATGTGGATTTTGATGTTTTGGTATTTTACCAGAGGGTGGCGTTAGTATCAGTAGAATACGAGTATAACCGACGGCAAGTAGTGATGATCAAATTATTAACGAAGCGTTAAAACAAAATGATATACTTACACATGGAAATCGGTACATGATGTTGATCGTCAAGCATCCTTATAGGAAATCCTTTTGTTTATAAAAAATAAAATTTGGCCTACTTATCACAAACTGGATAAGATTAAATTAATTCCAAAATGCACACTCCCGACGGATTTTGTAAAAAGGACAATCGTATTCCAACCAACCGACTGAAAGGAAACTCTCCAAATATTATATGTTGAAAAAAATCCGATTCCTTTTCCTGCATAGATAAATCGGTCGAATGAGTCGTGGGTACTCTCAATATTTGCCAATTTGGTGTTTTTTTTTTGCACACACCATCTTACAAAAATTTCCCCAACATGCGGAAACAAGGAGAAGTCAGCCATTGTGCAACGTGTTAAGCATCGCCATATTTTCTATCCATCCAAAAGAAATATAACAAGTAATGAAGTATAAGCTTATAAATGGCATATTGTTTGGAGACTGCGCAGGATGTCACCCAAAGAAGAGAATTATTTTCATGGAACGCCCAATTTTCATTTCTCCAGGGCGATATAGGCGATTATATTTGGGGGAAATTTTCCCTTGCACTCTCGTTTCAGATATATGATTTTCCTAAGAATTTCCTTCTTTTCCTTAGGCCATTCATCGATTTTATTGTTTCGCTGATTTCTAAAAATAAAAATAAAAAAAAAAAAAAACAAAAATCAATGGAAATATTATAAATATTGTTGAATGGTGTTAATGACTAGATGGAGTTGTTTAAGAAGCCGTATATACGAACGAGTTTAGGTGCTGCGTGTTAAAGGAGGGTGGGTTCGGTGGTCGGGGTGTTTTGTTGTGGTATCACCCTTTCGATTTCATTTTCCTGGAAAATACTGATACTGATGAAATTTGTCTAAAGTTTTCATCAGCGCTTTATGATTTAATATAGAGAAAGTGTGGCCGATATGCGGGGGTGTGATTGCTGTGCGGAGTGTTCTGATGTTGCCAGAATATATAAACGTATAGACCACGTCGTCGTCGTCGGTCGTCATCGTCGAGACAGAACGGGTTCATTTAAGGAGAAGCCGATGACAACAATAATGCCAGAGGAAGGTAGGTGTGTATAGTGTAGTGAAACAGATGTGTGTGGATACTTTTCATGAATGGGGACAAAAATTAAGATTAATTGGGTCATTGAGTGGCTAATGAGGAACGTGTGCGATAGTCCTTTTACCATGGCAGAGGGATATTGATTTCGAAAATATGCTCTTAAATGATTTATTATATGGACGATGAATGAGTTGAGAAAATTTATAGAAATTTAAGGAAAAGAAAAGTTGTTTTGTTTATAGACGAGACGAGTATAGGTAAATCTTGATTAAAATCTTCAAAATTCTGGTTTCGATAAAAAAACTGCGAAGATTTTAATTAAAGTTAACATTAGGTGTGTTTTTTTGCAATACCGGGGGGAATTGGTTGAAAAAAAACGACAACGGGGATTAGCCGGTAACACAGTTTTCCTGTGCGCTTAAGTTAAACCCCGAGAATTCTCTGGGATTAGCTAAGCCGACAGGGGATTAGTTGTTGTTGCATTTGACATGTACATTTTTTAGCTCCGACGTCGTTTTTTCATCCAATTCCAAAAAACACGCCTATTAAGAGGATACGAAAAGTCGGTTGGTCTCTGCATTCACTGCACTTCAAACAATAACCTAAACGGGTGAACCGTTTCGCTTCAAATTTGGTACGGAGCATTTTAATGATTGTCTAAAGGAGTTTAAGTTTTTGATTAAGTTCATCTTAAATAGGTATAGTTCCCATACAATTCTCTCTAAAACTACTTTAACGATTTTGATCAAACTTCGTGTCTGTGATATTCCAAGTATTTTTAATAAAACTAGTTCAAATAATATTGCTTTTCAAAATTTTGATGAGAACTATTTTAGCTACAAAAAAAATAAAATGTCTTCACATTTTTTTATAAACTATGCCTATTATTAGCAACATACTTCTTTAATTAATTTCTCAAATGACTTAAGCCAGAATTAGTTAATCCTATAAATAAATTAAACCCAAGCATTTTTTTTAGTGGTTAAGTTGTTAAAAAAGGTATAAAAATCGAAGTGAACACTTTGGGAATCAGCATCTACTATCGAAATCAAGATGACGCCACTATGAAAATTCAAACCATTCCATAGATTTATGACACGCATCCGCTAAAAGTATATCTCTTCAGATAATCCAGACACAGAGTTAACTCACCGAATTTGATGATTACCTCGGAGTTAACTCAGGATCTTAATTGATTGAAAAATATGTCAGATATAACAGTGAACTCGGGTTTAAACCCAAAACTAGGGTGATTTCGAATTCAAAAACTGAGCTTAAAAGTTTAATTTGACCATCTACCGGAAAGATGCTTTTGGGTTAACTCTGTTTTAATTTATTTGCGCATAATTAACTAACCCTTGTCTAACTTAGCACTAAAAGAAATCGTTTAAGGACCAATTGTATACAATTTTTAAACCGTGGTTCAGCCTCAATTTAAGATTTAATCCAATTTTAATTAATATTCATCCAAGATTCGGAGTTTAATAGTGTGAAAATAACCAAAAAATTGCTCGAACCTTCCTTGAACCCTGGTTGAACCTCAGTTAATTTACTGAAATCGTATAAAAAAGTTTACCTACGAAATTTGATCAAAAACAAATTACATATGATCAGAAGATATGACTTTGTATTTTAACTTCTATTAAAATTTAATTTTTCTTACACCAAAACAAACTTAGTGAGCTTGGATAATTATCAGAAATTAAACAATGAAAAATTGCCCAATTTGAGATAGAATTTAAATTTAAATTAAATAATAATAAGACCAAAATGATCAAATTAATTATTTTATTAAATTAAATAAATAAAAACACCATCTAATATTAATCATTAAAATCGGTGTTGATCGTGAAAATATTTGTTTTTTTTTTAACGAAAAGTTGAAATAATTTTACAAACTACTTTTAAAAAAAAAAAAATATTTTTTTCATTATTTGTGTTATTAAAATTAATATTGATTGAACACATACTTAATACCTCAAAATTAAATATACATAAACGAATTTAATGTCTTATTTTTAATTAAATAAATATATTTGATTTGATTGAACTTTTGGAATAAATCATCAGAAACCTAAAGGTTCAAATTCAAATAATTACAATCCTAAAATTTCAAGAAGTCAGATAGTAAAATTCCATGTAAAGTTTCAACATCAATTCGATTTCTGAGTTTTGTTTTATTCAAATTTATTTGAGATAAATTTCTCTTAACATTGGCTGAAGAATTTGGTGAAGTTAATGTCGATAAAATAAAGTGGAAACGCTAACTTTTTTTCTCTTTCTGACTAATCAAACTATTTTCCAACATATTTTAATTTTAATAGTAGATATAAACGCTTTCTGATATTAAACTTTCAAAGCTAATATTTCTTATTTCTCTGTAGGTAGTATTCAGAATTAAATTACTGGATATTCTTTAAAAATATTTGTTCATTTCAATTTAAAATATCGATATGAAGGCAAACTAACGACGAAGACGCCGTATCAAAACATAAAACAAGACGAAAACAATGAAACAATGAAAACAAAAATTGCAAGGGATAGATTTTTAACTCGATTTCATGATAAAATTGTAAATAATTTGAATTCAAGGGTGGACAAATATATTTAGGTGCACTTATATATGAAAATCAGGATAAAGTGCCTTATTTGCATATCGGTGTATCGGAAATGGCTATAAAATTCGGGAGAAATACGATATATCGGTGTTTCTGGGAATACTGCCAACGACCGACGAATAAAAGGAAAAATGGGATCTAAAGCATAAGATAAATTTGAGAAAATAAATTGGACATCACGAATTCCAATTTGATTTTTAAGACCTGTCAAACTCTGTTCGTTCCACATACCATCCACACTGCAACGAATGAATTGTTCGCGAGCGAATAACCTCAAAATCGTTCTTGTTTTTATTACTTGGTTATTCGCGACGAATAAAAAAAATGCTATGTGAACGAAATGTCAAAATGGACGAATTTTCACTCATTCGTCGGTCGTACTCTCACAATCCACAACATCAGAATGCAATTCACAACCCAGCGAATAGAAAATTTATTAGAATTTAACCTCAAACACTCATTTTACTTGTTTATGTTGTATGATGATGACAATTTGCAGCTTGAAATGTCAAAATTTGCGACCACTATATGGAATTCGCGAGAGAGTTCTCTTCGTCAAAAATTGATAAAGAGAATCTAACTTTTTTCCTCGGTATTTTGACAGAAAACTGATAAATTTTGCTGATGAATCCTGTTCCCTCATTTTCCTGAACTTGCACCTAATGCTAACAAGGTGTTTGCACTGATTCAATAAACCATATTGTGTACACTAAAACATCGTGTAAGTCTTGTATTGGGGCTTACAGTTGCTTCTAATATTGATGTATTTCCTTTATTTTATTGAGATTAAGCTTGAATTTAAATATCTACTCTTCTATTTACCAGCATTTCCACACTCAAATCTTATTTTTCTTAGAAGTCAATTGCTCAGATTTTACAACAAAACCTACTCCTTTTGAAAAGCAAACTCCTTGTACAAATCTCTTAACTTTCACGTACCTTCATATATAGATCTTATAATAAACTTTTCCCACAGCAACTTTTTCGAAAATGTTGTGTGTTTGCTTTTCTTGTAAAATTTTCCAGCTAAACCACAAAACACACAATATATATATTTATATGCAAACACGTGTGATGAAGCGACTTCCTTCATACAATTTATGAATGTACAAAATTTCAATATGACTTCTTTGGTCTTGTGATGAATTTATGAGGTCCTCTTGCGAATATATCCAGAGTTAACTTATATAGCTTGAGAGCACCCTTTGCCATCATCATCCTCATCGGTTGTATAGTCGTACTAGGTTATATACTTGATGAACATAAATTTATTAAAATTCAAAAGGATCCCTAGAATATTTATATATGCGAATGAGCCTTAAAATCCACCTTTCGACTCGTTTATAGAACGCCTCTTTTACTTTTACATCCGTCAACCTTCCACAAGTTAATCCATTGAAACACACTGGAGCACATCCCACAGAGACTGCGGGAAATCTCTCACGATTTTGCCATTAATGATGATGTCATGAATAAATTACATAACCTTAATGGGTTTATATTCTTTGCCCGATTTTATCTTTACCATCATAGTGTATTTTATGCGAACGGGCTTAAGAAGCGTATGTTAAGGCGGCACCTTAGGTAGGTAGGTATATCTACAATATAACGGAAGAGGAAAACTATACAGAAAGTTGACACTTTTTGAGGGATACTTTGAGGTTTTAATTAAATTGGAAAAATTAAGTATCGCCACCTTACGCTAGGGCGGCACTACTAAATAACATTTTGAATATATTTAGAACCACAAAATTGTGGGATATTGAATTAAGTATCAGTATTCAGTACAGTAGGTTTTATAAAACTCAGCCTTTATTAAACGGAGGGGGTGTGTAATTGTGAGCTTGTGATATGTTTATGCAAATTTGTTTGATATTTATAGGATTTATTCAAACCATTTACTAATGGCGGATATATGCATATACACACTGAAATCTTGATAAAAATTAATACATATTCTGTAATGGAGCGTTACAATATATACCCACCTATATAGAAATCGGAATTTATAAAAACATTATTGCACAATTCGCTGTGCACTTAACTCGAATAACATTGAAATTTCAAAAATTCTATACAATTTCGTACTTTGTCTTTTCATAGTTCACACTTACTTATAACTCCAGTTTTTATAAGACGATGTAGAGAAAATGACAAAATCGTCTAGTAGACATAAATAAGCATTAAGCAATAAGTTGGGCCCCTTCTGAGCCAACATTTTAAAAATTAGTTAATTATAAGCTTAGTTTTAAGTCAATTGTATATAAACTTTAGCTAAATAAAACACAATCTTAATCTAAAAAAAAAGACAAAATTGTCTTTCATTCTCGTCCAAGTGTGAGTACCAAAAAAAAAGTCTTTTATAAGGTGTTTCGGAGACAGAGACATTGCTTAGTGAATTTGCTCTGCTTGTGACGTTAATCAATTTAAATTTTTGGTAAAACAATTGTTAAAAACATAAGGAAAGGCTAGCAATTATCTTTATAATTTTATTAGTATTATTCATTAAATGGATTTCCCGGACATTTGGTTTCTTTGAGCTCCTCTCTCCTTCGAGATTTCTGCACCCCGGTTTTATTCCCTAGGTTGTGTGCTGGGGACACAGGTTTCCTATGTCTCTAAACTGTTATTTTATTTCTTCGTGGACTTTATTTTAAATATTCACGGATGACTAAGTAATAGTCCTTATAACTTCGGTACTATTAGGCATAAAGTAATTTAAAAAAGGAAGTACCTATGGAATAATCAAAGAAAAAACCCAAAACGTGTCCCATTCACATATCCTGAAACATTATTGTTATCCTGTGTTGAATGTGAGTCCATTTTAACGTAACATCATCCCCAATAAGGCTTACCTCATACATTTATAAAACAAACAAAGTAAGACCAAACAAAAAATGAAGAACAAATTTATAGTTGATCCCGAATTGTCAAAATAGCTTTTGACTTTCTTTTTCTTTTCTTGCCAAGGATTCAATTTCCACCCGAAAGGCAATTATTGTCCTCTTTACAACTAGAATAAAAAAAACAAAGAAAGTTAAATAAATAAAAAAATCTGTAACAGCCATGAAAAGGATCTGCCTGCCTACAACAAATAACAAACATGAACATGATGATGATACGATGCCCCCATATACATTCATACTCGTTTTTGTTCAAAATGTACATTATGTATGTATATAGATAGTAGGTATGTGGGTATGTAACTTATACGCTAAAGACAAATAAGTTTTCATTTTATTTGACTTTGGCAAAGTATTTGGCCAATATGTGGAGGGTTATGTTTGTATCATATCCAGCTCCATGTCAGGACCTATAGGATCAAAAGAAAATAATCTTTGTGCAGTTTTTTTTTGTTTTCTACCGTCCTGCTCAGTGGGTGGTGGCAATGATGAAATTTTGTACCCCATTCACATCCATTCGAAGGCCTTAAGTGGGCTTGAAGGCAAAGAAAGGATTCTTTTTCGCTTTTGGTTATAGTTTTTATATATCCTATGCTCACAATGCAAGAACTTAAACCTCGTCACAAAAACAAACAAATAGACAAAAAAAAATCCTCAAAAGATGGACGGGCTAGATCCTGAAGGATAGGTGTATGGTGGATGCCTTATACTTCATCCGCAGTAAATTTCTATGACTCTGCTGGTGGTGGTTCAGGACGACGACGACGACAACGAGGATGATGTGGAAATCCCTAGCATACATAAAGATAAAAGATTATTCCGGCCATAAAAATATGAGGGAGTATATACACCTCCATACCTACCCATAGTTATACAGCAAAGGATTTACTATATATGTATGTGGTATCCTTGGGCTTATAGTCTTCGTGTTGACGTTGTTTTGGGTGGTCGTCATCGTCATTGTAGACATCCATCCCGTTGCGACTTATGACAGAGCAGCATAGGGAGCAGCAGCAGCAGAAGCCAGAAGCAAAAATAAAAAGATTAGCTGCTGCCACATCTTTGTCGTCGTCATTCTCAGTTTTAGTAGATCCTTTCTCCATTTGGATGATGACGGTGCTATAGTAAAAAAAAAAATCAAAGAGAGAAAAATAACTTTAGCAAAAGAGAAGCAAGATGTCAGCTTTTATGACGAGAGCTATGTAGGTAGGAAGGTAAAGGTTTTTATTCATCCACCGAAATGACGATGACTGAGCTGAGCTCTTCTTTGCTATAATTATAGCGCAGTTGAAAAGTCAGCAGATTTATATTCCTTGTTTTTTAACCGTTTATGTTGGAAAGGATTTCGTGAAAATATTTAGAATTTTGGATTAACTATATTTATGTAGGTATATATGATGCAGCAAAGGGAAAAATTCAAAAAGATTTAGGGAATGGGAAGACTGCGGAAGTGCAAATACTACCTCCTGTTCATTTAAATGCTTAAAGTGTAGGTATACCTACCAAAATTGATTCAAAAATGTATAAAAGGATACAAAGTGTATGGCAAGATATACCTTTAACTAATTGTTTTTACTTTCGATATACATTATAATATATACATATACAAACAAATGTACTGGAAAGAACTCGATATTTTGATTAAAAAGTACAATGATATTTTCCTAAACAAAGGAGGCTTTCGGAATTCTGTCCGTCTGTCTGTTCGGCTATAGCGGATTTTGCGATTTTGAAAATAAAATTCGAAAAATTAGGAGTTTAAAAATCATTTATTCAAAAATTAAGCATTTAAATAACTTCATTTAAAAACATAAGTAAAGAATGAATTTCTGGCTTTAAAAACAGCTACCTATAACATGATATTGTAAGTGTTGCCGTCAACCCGCTATAAACCCATACTCTTAATACCTACTTATGGAAATTTTAAATAATAAAAACAAAGAAAATAAATTGTATTCCATTTAAATTAACTACATTACCATTTATAATTTTTTTTATTTCAAAAACTTTATCGCAATTATAACTAGGTTGTATACATATACATATATGTAGGTACTATTAATTTTAATAACTCATTTAACGAGTAAGTATACATATAATGTAGGTATATGAATCTCTATTATATTGATATACTAACTTAGCATAGACACAAAGTAAATAAAAAATAACAAATAAGCTTTCACTTTAAAAAAAACAACAAAACTAAAATTCCATTATATTATATTAACAACAAAATAATCAAATAAATAAACTAAGGTACTAAGCCACTCTATAAAAACATGAAAGTGGTAAAAACCAAAATTATAAAATGAAAATAAAATAATATATATTAATTGACCACAAACAGTTCGTTTGAATTAAATTCTGATGTTAAGCCGCACCCTCACTCTTATTTTCCTGTGGCAACGTGAGAGTCAGAGTGTTTGGGTAAATTTATGTAATTTGACTATATTTTCAAGCATCCGCCTCTTAAATGTACAACACTATATAGTTATACGCTTATATAAAAAATACTGCATTCAAAACCGATAAATTAAATAAAAGAAAAAAAAGAAAGAAAATCAACACACCGGATGCTGGCCGCATTAAATTCCGCCATCATCATCATCACAATAACGTCCGACACAATAACAAACAATTTCCAACAATAGCAAAAAAAAAAACACTGAATGAAAAACCAGACGCGTCCGGAAAAATGGCACTCTACCCGATAATTCAACCAAAGCAATTTGTGAAATGCGCATAACATTAACCAATAAACCACGAAATTTCGAATTGCATTTCTGCCACACGAGAACGGAAAAACAGAACAAAAAATGAAGCGGACACACAACTTCCCATCAGAACCAGAAAACGCGTCCTCTTTATCCTGCCATCGGACAGGATGCGTCCGATTAACATTTTCCACGTTTTCAGCTTTCCAAATAATTCCCTCATCAACCACGCATCCTTCGGACCAACATCCCAGATATTGTACATCCACCCAGATTCAACCTTTTCTGATGCCATATATCGTTTCGTTTGGATGTAGAAAGTTGAAGTGCGGTCCAGTTGATCTGATCCTCTATACAATGACGCATATTGGATGCTTCCGTGGTGGAGGTGTTCGGTGTTGCCCTTAAACAGATGAATGGCGGTTGCATTTTGAAAATAACACGCGGCAGTATCCGGTGTGTACGGATGCTGCAGATATGGATATACGCATATATGAAACCAGGACGAGGACAGGACAGGACAGGGTGTCCTGTGCGTTGCAATTATTGCTAGAATTCGATTTACGGTATGTTGGATGTGGCATCGGGCAAACTGGCAAAAGATTCCGCCTTTTGTTTATGGAAAATTGTTTCGAACCGCTAGCACTGTTGGCCGCAAAAAGCTTGTAATGGAGTTGAAAATTGCACACAAATTGCCGATAAGTGGCGGGTTATACAAAATGGTAAAATGGTTACACTTTGTTACAATGGCTTAGGCGGCTTTAGGCGATTGCAAATGTCAGAGGGCTTGCTGTCTGTATACTTTATACCCTGTTACACCCATACAAAAAACACACGTACATATACGCAACAAAATTATATTTTTAGTGATTGGAATTTTTCAAGTTGGAATTTTTCGACATCATTGGGCAGCATTTTACAATTTGTTTGAATTTTAAATAAGAACAAAAAAATAAAATGGGGAAGCGGTTGTTTAATTGAAAAGGTATAATGATGGGGTATGAGATGAAATGACCTAAACAGGTAGAAATATTTTAGAAATTTAAAAATGTGTGTGTCTGTGAATCGACATCAGGTAATACAAAAATAGTTATCATAGAATTTTGAGTGCAAGCAAGTCAATGGAATAAAAATGAGCCTGAGTGAAAGGAAATAGATGGATACTCTCCCTATACCAGTGGCAGTGGGTTGGGTTGGGTAGGTTATTTATTTGTTTTCTTTCTTCTTCTATACTATAAGGTATGATTTGTAAGAAAATAAACGGGAGATAAAGATTCTGTTTATATGTCAAACATGAACCTACTTAACATCCAAATTAAATACAAATAGGTTAACCATTTTTTAAGAACTCGCATTTATCAAAACGTAAGTGTATAATGTAGAAACTTTTTGTTAATAATATGAAATAGAAATTACGGGTAGCTGTAGCCCTATTTGCTATACACGTAACCTGTTTGGTATACTGTTAATATTAACTCTTAATTTTTTGCGAAGCAACGAGAGAATGGGTCTGCTAGTTATATTATATATGGAGTGCTTATACACCTAAACCTAATGCATTATAGTGCCTGAAGCAGTGATAGGGGGCGCTGTTACCTTTTGGAATGAATACTTAACGGTTAACTGTAACAAACAGATACAAAAATTATTTCTACACTCCTTTTTAGTTTCTAAATGTCATGTCAAAATGACATTTAGATTCTAAAACGGCTTTACTCCGGAGCTAAAACGAATTAATAAAAAAGGCTGTAAGAGTGTAGATCAGGAACGCACTCTAATTATAAATTCAATGAGCGGTGTATAATACAAAAAATTAAAAGACTTTAATTTGTTATATTTTTGTATGTTGTCAAAAAAAGGAGCTTCTGCCAATTTACGACATTTGGAGAAATATATAATTTCGAAAAAATTAGATTTATTTTAAGAAAAATAATGGAAATAAGAAAAGCGTTAAATTTTTGTCGAATATATAAAAAGGGACGATCGTGCAACATCGGTAATGCTGATTCCAACAGTTATCTAAATATGTCCTCGTAGTCACTGACATTTCTGTAATCTGTCAATTTTGTTTAACTTTTAAATACTTTCAATGAAAATTTGTATAACTAGAAACTTAATTTGTTCATTGAACGTGTCCACTTTGGAATAGATTTGGAAAATCAATTGCACTGTCTAACGCTCATATTAATCACTTCATTTATCTATATTAAAACTTAAATCCAGTTGTAAACTAATTTAAATTCAAATCCACACTTTAATCCAGTTTTTTTTTAATCCAATGACCATAAATCCAATTGCATTTAAACTGGTCTTCAGAGCCCAGATTAATAGCCGTTTTATTCACTCCATTCATACATATTAAAACTTAAATTCGGATGTAAATTATACAAATTCAATATACATAAATACATCCGGATTTAAGTTTTAATCTGGATGTAACAAGTGAATAATAAGGCGGTAAGTATTTAAATCCAGATAAAATTACATATTGTTTAATTGTTTTTCATATTTTTATTAAATTATACGCTCCCACAATACAATACAAATTAAAGAAATCAAAGAAATGTATAAAATAAATAACGAAAAAAGTTGTATCTACTATCTTATTAATTTTTCTCGTTTATTTTTCATTTCCAAAAACTGAATTAAAGAAATTTGCAGGTTGGATTAAAAACTAACTTAAATCCGGAGTGAATAATATGGCCGTATAAGTTAGATAAATTATGGAAAATAATTATAAAGATCAGGTTTTGGATTTGATCTAAAGTAAGACATACTTTCAAGTGAGTTTATAAAATAGAATGTAGATAAACAGGCCTAATTTAAAAGTGGGGTCTTTTAAAGTTAAATAGGATACCTTTAAACGTTTTTCTTGGTGAATTCTTTTTTTTTGATGTGAAAATCAAAAACTGCAATTTTTCCTTAACTTATCCCACCGATTTAAACATATAGAAATATACTTATTAATATCCTCTCTCTACATTCCACAACTAAAACAATATGTCTCGTATATCATTGTTTAATCGACAAAAGGCTTTGTTTCTGTTAGCGTATTGTTTCCATCGTCAAATCACATTTCTCTTTAATGTAGCCTCAACTGAACCAGACGAAAAACGCATTGACATTTTACCCACCCATAATTCGCCCTTCGGCCGCCCTTCGTTTAGTGACGAATTAGCAAGGACGATATGATGACGACCAACAACAACGACGGTGGCGATACGATACGAGGGTGCATATCTTAGCAGCTATACATGTAGAGCAACTCAGAATATAATATCATTGAGAAATCCTCTATACCGTTTCGTTTCATGATATAGTGTTAAATCCCCTTTTTATTTTTTCAACCCCAATAAAATTTGTTACGCTCTTTTAGGACCTGATTGTTCTTTCATTTGCAAATAGAAGTTTAACCTACGCCATATTGTTTAATCCCAAAGAATGTGGTATGAATTCTTTTTTTCGAAAAAATAAGTCGGTCTTTAAAGTTAGTTTAGTTTTTTTTGCGTATTATTTTGGTTCGTTTTAATAATATAATCAATGCTCATGGCTTATGCGGGTTATATAGAATCAATAAAGAAAGCTTCAATAATAAAAATGGACCATTAGAGTCAGTTTTATTTGTAAACACACGTTAAATGTCCTCATTAAGTGTCACATAAAAAAAAATATAAAATGGTTTACGTGTGTTGTCGCGTCGCATACTGTCACGGGACAAAAGCATTCCATTGGATAAAGATTTTTCCAATATAAAAGAGTCATCGTTTGAAAGAACGTAGATCGTTAATATTTCACATTTGGCAGACAAACCTATATAACTAAACGTAAACGATGAATCTAGGAGATAAACCGCATGGCTAAGTAATAAAATTTGCAGTCTTGTGTTTATACTGACTTGAGAAACAATTCACGACGTGTCATCATCTTGAAGTTATTCAAGGAGAAAGATTTCGTATATAATATATATGTATACGCGCTCATTAATAATATAACGAGTCTGTAGACTGAGTCCGGTCGTTCGCGATGCTCGTTAAAACAGTTTGACTTGAGATTGATGGAGCTTGGAAATCGTTATGTGTATTTACGTATTTATGTTTATAGTAGAGGTTATTGCAAGTTCTTTTAATGCTATTTGGATAAACTGTCCAGTGTCCATAGAAGAGTAATAATCAAATATGCTATAGTTATATAACCAATTATATAGGGGCATCATTTTTCTGGAGACAAAATGCAAAACAAAAAGAAGAAACGACTGAAAATTGTTTGAAAATCAAAAATAAAACGGTGTAACAGCAACTGCCAATGGGAACCGTTATTTAAAGATGTCGAAGGAGTTTTTTTTACCCAAAACTGCGCCGAAGACGTGTCCACTTTTCGTTGGCCTCCAAGTTCACCTGACCTGACTGCATCAGACATTTTTTTTATGGGGTTATTTCAAGCAGGAGGTGTACAAAACGAAACCCAGGAATTTAACTGAACTGAAGCAGTCCATTAAGACAATAATTGATCCCAACTTCAACCCTTCAGGCCGCAATGAACAGTTTTGTGATCAGGTGCCGCATATGCGTGGGTGAGCGTGTAGGTCATTTGCGGTCTATAATCTTTAAAAACAATTAGTTATTTAAAATAAAATTTAATTTTCTATCCAATAAAAAAAAATAAATGAAATACATCGATTAAAACAAAAAGTTATTTGAATTTTTTATTGTAGCACAATTGGTGCGCCACCCTGCAGAAGAATGACATCTCTTCATTTATAAACTCATTCCAAAATATATTTAATTTAAATACTCACTGACAGTGACATCCCTGTAATCTGTCAACTTCGTGAATTCTTGGAAACGTTCAATGAACATTTTATTAATTTCAGGATAATTTTTAAATTCTTAGTTCATTGAACGTACCCACTTTAGAATAGGTTTGGACAACCAATTTCAGTGTCTAAGTTAGACCTACGATCATGGAACATGTTTAAAAATAAGGTAAAGCTGTTCAAAGTTAGGCAAACTTTGGAATGGGTTTATAAATAAATCTGTTTATATTTAAGTACAGTAAAACCCGCTTAAGAGAAACCCGCTTAAGAGAAAAACCCGCTTATCTGAAACACTTTTTTCATCCCCGAGTATTTGTCGCCCAATTACCTTTATAACACTCCGCTTAAGCGAAATTCGCTTAAGTGAAAAACCCGGATACCTGAAACATATTTTCAGTTAGATTTAATATTTTTCATTGAAAAAAACTCTCTTAGGTGAAAAAAAATTTAAGAGAACAGAACAAAAAATTTGCTGAACGCTTTTACTTCTTTTTTATTTTTCACCTTCACCAAATTTTCATCACGAAAACGACATTTTAATTTATGACATGAACAAACTTCATGTCTCCTTCGGCCATTGCAATCATTTTTCGGCAAAATTCCAGGCGAACAGGTACATCCTGAGGGTTTAACTTGCTTGTAATTTGGACTTCGTATGGAAACAAGTTTAAGTCATCATGAAGTATCCGTTTTAATGACCGTCTGCTAACTCCAATTTGCCCCGATAAGTTTCGAGTCGAAACGCTTGAATTTGCCTGTATTGCCGATGCTACAGTATCAGCCGCGATTGTATCCTGAACCCGAACATTGAAATCTCGATGGTACGGCCTTCGTGCGATGCTTCCAGATTCGGAAAACATGTTCACCAGCCTCATAATGGTCCATCTACTCGGGGGAGTACCACCAAACTCCCGCCCAAACTCCCGCCCAAACTCCCTTTCGACCGCGGAAATGACGGACTGCAAAGCATGGTACCGTTGCACTATCCAAATTCTTTTCTCAGTATCCCAAGCGTTCATTTTTATATAAATCTAAATAGTAACCTGCAAAATAAAAAAAAATAAGCCGATTACTCACACAGAAAAAAAGTTACTACGTTTTATTTTTGAAGCACGATTCGTGCGGCACCCGTTATTTACACAATGGCTACCTGGAAAACTGTCCAAGAGCTTTTTAAGGAAACATAATAAATACAACTGAAGAAGTATACCTATAGAATTTAAAATATTTTGTGAAGACAAACATTCTTTTTGCACTTAATCATTTAAGTTATCTCTAATTTTTATATATTGGTAAGGCTCCTTGAGATTTAAGCTTATTTTAAGATTTTTGTGTTCAGCGCAGTGATGCCAGACTTTGGGTGCAGGTTTTCCCACAGTAAAACCAAAAATTGCCTGGTTTTCCTATGCATTTAATATAAATATCCCACTATATTGTCCTACAAAAATTAATTATAAAACACATTTCAATCTAATTCAGTTTGTTTAAAACATTAACATTGAGTGAATGAATTTGACGAGAAAAAATTTAAAGCAAAGAAATCAACCGAACAATGCAAAATAAACACAAGAAAACTCAAAATGTTATTTTTTCGCACACAGTTAATGGTTCGGGAAATTAATTATAAGCGAAAAAAGAGTGGGGAAGTCTCTTTTGCTGCAAATCTATTAGCTTATCGAATACCGTTAGTAAGTACTGCAGAACAGAAACCAGAATAAGTCTTTGTCATTTTTGTTCATTTGGCACCGTACTAGGCTAAAGTAAGGAAATTCTAAAATGAAAATGAACGCATTCAGATATTCAGAATGAGTTCTTTCTAGACATGAAAATGTTTTATTTGATCATAGTTGAATACAATTTTTCTTAATTAAATGAGGAAATAAGGAAAAAGATTGAGCATAACGTAAAATCCTCTATTTTTGTATTATATGAGGTTCGAAAAATCCCTTTTTCCCTTTTAGCTTATTTTAGACGGGAAATTCCCACAAAAAGGGATAAATTCTACGATCTGGCATTGCTGGTTCAGCACCATCTATCAGAAACCTGGAAAATTTTCGAGTGCAATTCTCACTTCATAACTCCTTCGAATTGTTTTTTTATTAAACCAAAAAAATAAATAAAATAAAAATTTTGCAAAAAAATAAATTGATTAGCAAAATATGAAATGAAAATGTAAAATATGTAACGCAAAATAATGAAATGTGATATATAAGAAATGATAATTTTGCGAATTGATAACATTTAGTCAAATAAAAACATGTCAAACGAAAATTGTCAAACAATCAAAAGCGAAATGACAAGACAAGAAATTACGAAATTATCATTGCAAAAATTAAAAATAGGATTAATTATTTAACTATGGATTTAAAGGCGACAAACTTTGTGTTCCAACAAAACATTATTCCACGCACATCTTTGAACACCTGCAAAACTAAAACATGACAAGCCAAACCCCATTATACACTTGTGGTCCTGATGGCCATTGATATATTAAACTGTGCGTCGTTGTCGTTTTAGGGTATACCTACACATCATCATTGATATATCCTTGTTACTTTTCATTCGGAACCACACATTAATTAGTTTCGCTATTCTCAATCAATCATTTAATTTTCAGCTCCATAAAGCCGATTGTATAAAACTGCGTGTCTGATTATTCTTGCTGCGGATATAGAAAACTGGTTCGTTGCCTTTTTGAAAAATCGAACCCTCTTTAAGCTATGTATATGCGTAAATAATCGGTTAAACGAGCAACAAAAAAGGACTCACAAGTCACATCAGGACGGAACTGGATGGTTCAAATAACCTTCTGTGATGACGATAAGGGAAGCTGAATGAATAGTGAACAAAATTCAACCTTCACTTGTGCCCCTTGTCGACATCAACGAGAAATAGATATAGTGTCCCTCATCATGTGATGATGTTCAAAGGCCTTGGTTTGTTTTTGTAAAGTTTTATAAATCATCCTTCTGTATATAGTCCTATATGTAGGTATACAGACTTTGAATGCGCTTCGGTGACAAAATGCAAATTTTTGTTTGATATTCCGAACCACATCGATGTGTACTCTTTCTTGGTTGTATGTTTTTGTCCTTAAGTCAATAGGTCCAGAACATCTATTCGATATCTACATATATATATGTAACTAACGCAGAATATTGACACCACAATCGAACCTACTGGCAACACAATCCTTTGATGTCACAATGCTCCTACCTATATAGTATAGATGAACACACCCAGAGGGGCATACAAACAATAAATTTGCAAGAGTTCCATATATATCTCTGCCATTATTTTCTCTGCGCCGATATCCTGCAATGTGAAAGGCTGAAAGGACATCGTTAAAACAAACAGACGGATGGCGATGATATAGTATTGAATGTCATTGGGGCTTGCAAAACAACAATGGATGCGGTTTGGGATTGGGGAATGTGTATATGTGCGAAACACAAAAAAGATGATATGAGGTCCTGGATTGGGTGGGCGATGGGCGGACAAAATGTCAATTGATATCCAGGATGTGATAGTTTGTCAAAGAGGGTTTTTCATGTGGAATTGAAGTTCATTACTTACACATAGCAAAAGACTTTAGAACCTATAATCATCCTACATATACATATTATACATATTGGATTGCAAATGCGGTTGTGTTTAAAACACAAAAATGGGGACGCCTTAAAGTTGATGATGATGAGGATGCTGATACCCACAGAGAAATGGAGTAAATTTTGTTTTGAATTGCAAAAGAGATTATTATATTTCCATGGGTATATTATGGGTAAAGCATCGCGGGTGTTTGAAAATTCTAATTACTTTTAAATATTCTCATAAGGCTTCCTTTTCTTTTCCATAACAATCCTAGAATGGTTTTAATTTCTCATCTCTCAAGTGCGGTGGTGGTCGAGGTGACCACTTGGCAGTGATTTCAAATTTAGAACTTCAAGTACCAAAAAATAAAAAAAAAATAATAATAAAACGCCATGCAATAAAAACGGAAACCACAGAAATTTTAATGAATCCTCGCAGCACCCTCAAACGTCAAGGAAATGAGAAAACCGCTCCATACCCGTTTACGACCTATATGCCACCGAAATTAAAAATAAAAATAAGAAAAAAAAAGTATATAAATCTAGATAAAGCATAGGGACAGTGAAAATCATCATCATCTGCCAAGATAACAATGACAGTCTTGAATTACGTAGTCAAGAATACTTATTTCCATTGCTGCACAGGCTGACACCACAGCATAGTGGATATTTGGTCAAAATTACAAAATGAGATTGCTTTTTCTTAAGAGTTTTAGGTGTCACCCTTCAAAGCAAATGAAATAAAATAAAAAAAAAAACACAACTTTAATTAAAACAAAAAAATACTCACCTAAAGAGCGAAATATTTTATCCCAACATTAAGGAATGTAAATTTTATATGGGTAACCGGATGTTCGTTGAGATTTTTTTTGGAAAGAAATGAAAATTGGAGAAAAGAAATAAAATTTACATTCACCCTTATAATATTACCAATGTCGTTTTTCATTTTCTCTGTTGTATCAATTTTCAAATGACATTCTGTAACTTTCTCGAGAAATATATAGTAGATTTTTTTAGGAATAGAAAGGACTAAGAAGTTGAGTTGTTCAGCTACCAACGTTATGCAAACCTTTTCATCATGCAGACACTTCCAAGTCCCTCTTACCGCATGTTTTTCTTATGAGCTCGGCGAGTCTCTAAACCTGTATCCGAATTTTTATTTTGACCTTTAAATACAAAAATGTTTAATTTATTTTGTGGATACATTTATTAATAACAAATATCTACTTTTGTCAATTAAATTATTTTACCTTTTTATGGCGCATAAGCTTAATTTACACGATAAATATTGGTCTACGGGATCTTAGGACCTAATATGTGAGATTATCACAAAAAAAGGATCCCATCTGAAAGGTTACCAAAATCCTAAATAAAAAATGAGGTGCTTCCAATCTCTACAACCTTAAAAAAAAATTAAAAATCGTTTAAAAAATTGAACAAGAACTGAAAATAGTTGGTGGCGTTTCAAATGTTATACTTTTTTGTGAATATCCCAAAATTAAGGTTCTTAAAATCTCTGATGATTTGAAAAAAATTTTTAAAAATTATAAAATCTATGACCAATTACTGAAACTAGCTGACCTTTTACGGGAGCTAAGTGATCTTTCAGATGGTGTATTGCTAGCTATACAACCTTGAAAACTTAAAAAAAAATCATTAAAAAAATTTATGGCGGAAAAATTAAAGAAAGTAGTTAATTTTTATGTCGATTTGGTGGCATTTCAAATGTTAAACTTTTTGCGAATATCCCACAAATATGAAGTTCTTAAAATCTGTGGGGAACTATAACTAAAACTTTAATTATTGATTTTCTAAAGCTGACCAATTTCTAAAAGTAGTTGACTATTTTTGACCAATTACTGACCTTTTTGATGGAATATAGTTTTTTTTGCGAATATCCCACTTACTAGATGCTATAAGATCCCTTACGTTGTGTTTTTGTTTTATCTTCAACGATTTGAGCTGAAACTAGTAGACCTTTTATGTACATTTGGTTGGCCTTTCAAATGTTATACTTCTTTTTTTGCGAATATCCCACAAATGAGGTTTTCGAAATCTCCTATGACTTTCAACTAAAACTTTAACCATTGATTAAAATTGTTTTATGGCTGATATATTTCTGAAAATAGTTGAGGATTTTTACCAATTTCTGATTTTTTAGATGGCATATTTTTTATTCCGAATATCTCACATAGTAAATCCTATGCTGGGCCTAGACAGGCGCAGGTCTAGTTAAACTTGACTAATTTATCTTATTCTGGCTTTATCTTGGCCCTGGCTAGAATTGCCTATTTATTGGCTTTGTCAGATGTAACTTAGACTGGGCCTAGATAGTTTTAACTTGACATAGCCTAGATATGAAAACTTTTGTTGGTGTCATTTTGGCCCTAGCTAGTGTCGCCACCTTATTGGCGCTGTCTCATAAAAACAGGAAGGGACCCAAATAGTTTTCGCTTGGTGTAGCCTGGATAAGGAATTGTAACTGGGCGTTATCTTGGCGTTAGACAGTGTCACCTCTTTATTGGCGTTATCAGGTGTAACAAAGACTGGGCCTAGATAGTTTAGACTTGATGTAGCCTAGATATGGAACTTTTTCTTGGCGTTATATTGGTCGTAAATAGTGTCGCCTCTTTATTGGCATTCCCAACGACCAATTTAACTTGTGTAAGGTCCATATAGCAAATACGTGAAGTATCAACTCATAAACATTTTTACATCCCTATTCTGTATCGCAAATTAGCCTGGTGGGTAGCGTGCTGGATCTTTGATTGGAGGATAGCGAGTTCAAATCTCGGAGAAACCAAGTAAGTATAAAATTGAAGTTTTTTTAAAATTAAATTAAATTCTATACATTTTAGTTAAAGAGAAAAGCGGTCTCAAACACCCCTAATATGAGAGGGGTGTGGGCTATATGGGTTTCAGTCAAAATCTACCTAGGCCCTAGCTAGTGACTAAAAATCTCTAAATTTTTAGTTATCCAAAGCCTGACTTGGAAGATCTATCTAGGGCCTATATGGGAACCGCTAGCAAGGCCCACGGAATACAGAGCATTAACAAATTAGCAAGGGCCAAGCTAGTTACTGCTCAAGAGGCCCATTCCTGACTTGGAAGATCTATCTAGGGCCCATATGGGAACCACTAGCAAGGTCCACGGAATACAGAGCATTAACAAATTAGCAAGGGCCAAGCTAGTTACTGCTCGATAGGCCCATGACATAAACAAGGTGAAACTAACTGGGGCCAAGGCAATACCGAGTCGCAAATTCTACCCGGGATGCTAAGATCTCTTAAGTTGTGTTTATGTTTTAGCTTCGATAAACCATTCGAGTCGAAACTAATTAACAATTAAAAATATGTGCTTTCATACAACACATAATAGTGGCATCCTAGATGTTATAATTTTTTACGAATATCCCACAAATGAGATTTTTAAAATGACTGATGACCTTGTAAAAAAACTTTAAAAAATCATTAAAATTTCAATAACTGAAACTAGTTGAACTTTTATGTGAATTTAATCTTTCAAATGTTGTACTTTTTTGCGAATATCCCGTAAATGAGGTTCTTAATGTCCCTGAAGACCTAAATCTAAAACTTAAATCGTTGATTAAAAACGTTTAATTGCTGATCAATTTTTGAATAAAGCTTTTTTTGCGAATATCCCACATATGAGATGCTAAAATCCCTCAGGGTGTGTTTTATGTTGGAGCTTAGTGAAATTAAAAATAATAAGTTTAATTCTACAATCCTTGAACAACTTTAGGTATAAATTATAATTTCATAAATATAAAACCTCTAAGAAAAAAAATTAAGCAATCAATAAATTTTGTTTGAAATTGATATTAAATTGGAATGAAATTGGAATGTAAAAACGCCGAAATTTTTCTATGGATTTTGTGTTGTTTACAAAAACTGGCCTGTAATTACTATAAATAGTCCGTTTAGTGATATCATTATAAGATTTCCTTTGTTACCTATTTATTATTTTCCAATGAATAGGTATAGTTTTATCGATAATTTTATAAAACCCCACCATACAAATCTCCGACCTTAATTGTTTCTTTAATGATTTTCTAATATCATATACCATCCCATTGAACTAAACCACATTCGTTCATGCGGCAGCCAAAAATCTTCTCTGAAAAAGAATAATAACACTGCAAGACTATAAACTAAAGTCACGTGGCATGAAACTGTCAACAAACAATTGAGTTATTTATATACGAACTTAAAGTAAATACAACTTTTTCTCTGCCTTTATGCGTACCTACATATACATGCTGTATTGCTGTGGCCCAAGGACACATTTTAGTACATACCACCAATAAAACCGACTATTCAACCGTCCACCCTCGACTCGACATCTTTTTTCGTCAATTTTCACACACTGATCAATATGACAATAAAGTCGAGAGAGAGAGCGAAAAAGAAAGAACGAAAAATCCTTGGGAGATGACAATAATGTGTCATCCATCATTGCTGGTGTACGATATACATATACGATGCTAGTGCTTTGTTCCGGGAACAAATAAACGGAAACAGAAGATAACCCATGCCAACCTGCTGCTGCTACTTCTGCATTGAAAAAAGGATTTTCTATATTTATGCTTTTGAAGATTTCACCAGGTTCAGAGAGAGACAGAGAGAGTTCTTGTCCCATGATGGCCATCACATCCTTAGGCTGTGGGGTGTTGTTGAACAATGGCATGTACAGTATCCGACCATTGGTTATTTGTTTTTCAGGGCTATCATCGGTAGAATTTTAATACCCATTGTGCCCTCAGGGGGCCTCTGAATGACAAAAGTTCCATCTTTCCAAGAAGGAATATTTTCATTTTATATGCGTGAATCGTACAATTGCCGACACGTGCCAGTGGGATACGCTAGGATTACCTATCAGCGTTATGTATATGGTTGCTTGGAAATCATTTAGCGGTAGTCAGGGATTAGCCGCTATTCAATATGATATTAAATCGAGGTCCTTTTTTAAATTATTATTCATTGGCCCCCGAGGCAGGGTCGAAGATATGAATGTGTTATTAAAGTGAAGGCAGGAGGCGTGAGAAAATCATATAAAGTTGTCAAAAAATATCCTATGGATATCCTTTAACATTCTCATAATATGGATAAGAGGTTTTTCAAATATGAATTGTTGGAATTTATGAATATAAATTTTGCAGTCCTTATATTAACCTTATGAATTAAAATAGATAGACATCGAATGAATTGCAAAAAAGTTCGTTTTTTTCAATATATTCTTGAAGTAAAAACTTTATCAAAAGACCTGGCGCCCGGGCGCCTGGTACTGGTATACTCTCTGATTAATGTATTTTAGATCGGCTTATTTCGTCTCATTTAATTTTTAAAGAAAATATATAGCATATATTTTTATTGTCATCAGAGGTCAAGGAGAAAGGCACATCACTTTCAAAAAATATAGAAGCTGAATTTTGTGTGTCACAATTTTTATTTTTTAATTTTTTTTTAATAAAAATTTAAAAAAAATCGATTTAAAGATGAAAATAGCCTTATAAATAGAAAATTCTTAACTCACCTCTAATCTACGAGTTTACTAAATCATTGAATAGAAGTTAAACCACGAGTTGAAATCTCTATTAATAAAAACTAGTATCGCCCTGTGTCGAAATTCGACATTTTTCTTTTTTAATTTAATTTTTTTTTTCAATATGCACAGTGCTCGACAGTACAAAAACAAAAATGACCCGCAGTGTGTAAATGCATGTCTCAAGTATATTCTGCACATCTCCGCAATTGTGGCTTTCCAACCATATAAAATTTATTGAAATCGGTCAAATACTTTTTGAGAAAATGGTACCACAAAATTTATTTAAGGCTATTTATATATAGATAAACTGACGTTTATTGAAAATCCTTTAAAAAAATTTAGGTACTACAATAGTAGAAATTGACTTCAGTCTATTGAAATGTTACCTTGAATTTTGTGCAGAACAAAACTTAGATGAGATATACAAAACCATTTTCGGGGTTGAAAGCTACCCCCATTTGTCTGCCATCTTTGAAAAGTGGGTATTAGCAGTTGTTTTTGTAATATTTTCAGACCTATAAGTCTGAAAGCAAAGTTTTAGCATATTTTTGAAGATAACTTTTCAAAAATTCTGATAAAGATAATTTAAGCCAGTAAATTAAAAATAAAAAGTTGCAATTAAAAAAAGAAAATAAACATTTTCAAGAAAAATAACATTCAAGTGTTTTTACTTTCGTCATCTATTTTTAATTATAACTTTTATATATAATTTATCGGTAAAAAGTATTTTTTACAAAATTGTAGAGAATTTAATTCTCTTCCAAAATCTAATAAAAGTTTAATTAGCAGAATTATGGTTCTCAAGATATTACGAAAATAAACTTTTTAGACTCCAAGTTGGCGGCCAAGTAGAAGGTCTTTTCTTGTTCTGTATAAAATGCCAGGTTCAGTCAAATTTATTGAAAAAAAAAACAAATTTGAGAAATCTGTTGTTATTCTTTCGCTAAATTATACCTTCTTCGGTGAGTTAGCTTACACGCATTTAATAAACATTTTGGACAGACATTTTATTTAATTAATAAGAATTTGCATTTTCTAGTTTACTTCGCACGTGAGAGGGAAACAACCTATTGTTTCTATTGAGAGATGTGAGGCTAACTCAATTTTAACTAAAGTTTTTTTATTCAAAAACGGTTAACGGTCTTTAAGTCCTACAAAAATTTACGTTATGTCCCAACAATCTAATTAACTCATCAGTGAGTAGACTTAAAGGCGGTTAAAAGCTAATTTGAACCAATAATTCAACAAAGTCCAAAAATAGTGCTAAGTCTTCTACTTGGCTGATGTATTTCAGTAGTAGGTATATAGAACTTGTATTATTAAAAAAACTTTCTTACAAAATTTCTTTTTTTTACATTGCTGATACTAACAAAATTAGTGTTATGTACTTCTAGTGTTATTTTATGATACAAGCCTTTAGTATCTTGAAGAAAAGGCTTGTAACTTAAATAACTCTTAAAAATTCATTATTATGTTAGTTTTTTGATGCAACTTCGTTTTTGCGCGTCTTCTGTTGAATGTAATAATACGAATAAAAGAAACAAATAGGACCGGACTAAGAACGCTTCCTTGCGGAACCCCACAGTTTTTTTCTTAAATACTGTAGATATGCCTATTAGGTGTGTTGTTTTGCAAGCCCGGGGGGGGGGAGTTGGATGAAAAAACCGACGTCGGTGCTAAACAATTTACATTTTAAACGCAGCATCAACAAATCCCCTGCGAGCTTACCTAAACGCTTTAAAGAACGTTTTTGAATATCAGCAGTACGGAAATTTTCAATACAAGTATCTACATCTCACATTACCAGTGTTAGGATACACCTTTTTTAACCGTCTTATCTATCTTTAATTTAAAAAGGAAACTTTCGGCAAATTAGGTAAACATTTTAAGGAAAACTGTTCTTGTGGTTTTTACACCGCATCATCATCAGCAAACTGAAGAAAACCATAAGAAATTGTTAAAGTAAACACGTGAGAGTATGTAAACAAAATAAAAAGTCATAAAACTTGTTGTCTGGTTGATAAACCTTAAGAAAAGGAACAAAACTTCAAGCTTAATCAAACACACACATACACACAAAACAAAGTCGACACAGAAGTGCGGTATTTTTAAGAGGCTGAAGATTTTCCATTTCCATATATACGAATAACCTTTAATCTGTAGCTACACATGCATATATAGGTACCTACTTTTCTTTTGTGTATATTGTCTTGTGGTAAAGAAACTTTTCTTTTAACTTCACATCCTTCTTGTCTCGTTTTTTGTTGTTGTTGTTATGACGAGCAAACACATGTTCATAAGTGTAAAGAATATATAGAAAGTTTAAAAAGAAAGGATATCCTTGAGTTTGAGTGTAAAAAGTTCTTTTTGCATACGCATGCTTGAAATAAAAAAAAAACAACACAAAGGAAATCTCCATTTTTGGCTACAAGTTCCGATTTGTTGAAAATCTCAAAAAAACATATGCAAATGTTTGAAGTTCACTTGAATTTCTTTCGCAAAGATCATGAATTGTTTGGAGATGTATAGGTTTGGATGTACATATAGTATCTACATACATTTTTATGTAAGGTACATTATGTACATGTAAGAGAAGAAATTTCGAGATTCTTTGAAGTTGAAATACATTTTAAGACGATTTTTGTTCAGGTACCTACATGGTGCTTTAACTTTAAACAATAAAATTCATGGTATAAAAGGTCGTGCCAAGAACAAAAATCTGTTTAGAAAACATTAGAAAAGTGTAGCTATGTACGCACTTTTATACACAACAGTAAGGATTAAAAACATTGAACTCAATTTTGTAAAAAAGTGAACAAAATTGTTTGTCTTTTTTCAACGCAAAATCTACTTTCTCAAATTTTGTAAAAGTAAAACTTAAAGATGTCTATAACTTTGATTTTTGGGCAGAAGCAAAAAATCAATTAATATACCTGTTTGGTATCTTTTTTTGAACAAATTTCCCAAAACAGAGTTTTTTTTTCTATGGGTTTTGACAACAAATTGTGAAATTTTGTGAAAAGGCTAAGTACGCAGGAGATTAGTTGTTGTTGCATTTAACATTAAAATTGTTTACCACTGACGTCGTTTTTTTTCATCCCATTCCCCGAGATCTTTTGTTCGTTTACTTCTTAAACCTACCCTTTTCTACCATTTTTAGCCCGGCTGCCCGGCTGAAAATATTAAAATGGTAGAGTCAGTTTCGGGCAAGTAAGCGAACAGACCTTATCAATTTTAAAAAACGACTAATCGTTGTCACGGATGCGTGAGAAATGTTTAGGGAACAAACTTTAACCTTGTTCGTTTACTCCCAAACCTACCCTTTTCTACCATTTTTAGTCCGAAAATTAATCTGGTAGAATCTGTCAGTTTCGGGCAAGTACGCGAACAGACCTTTTATTTTGACAGATGACGAATTAGTTTTGGTTTCGGTCAGATAAAAAATTCATTAAAATTAAAAAAAAATTTATGTTTTAAATTTGTTGGTGATTTGTAGGTTGTGTTCATTAATAGTTTACACGAAATTTATGGTAGAAGTAAACTAAATAGTTTTGCTTCAAAATGTATAAATTTTAGATAAAAAATTCATAGTTTTTTACTTTATATATGTAGGTATCGGATTTTCATTTTTTTCAGGCGATGTCAGCGTCTTTCAAAGAAGTGACAGATACTTTTAAGTTACAAAACACAATTTTGATAATCTTTTTCGCAAGCAGAAGCCGCACGAATACATAGGTATATTTTTCTTTTTTTCAAATGTTAAAATAAGTGTGTGGATAGGTAATCTACCCATAGGTACCGATAAATCTTAAAGCTTGATGCTGCTTTAAAATACAAAACTAATTCCAACAGAATTTGTGTATAGGTATATTCCTATAGGTATCTACCAAATTTGATATTTTTTGTTTTTTGATTACGAAAAACGAACCCAAGCAAATCGCTTATACCTATATACCAATACTTTGATACCATCAGTTGACATTTTTTTGTCTTTTTAATTCAAATTACAAAGTTGAAAATAAAACGAAGGAAAAGCAAAAAAAAAAAAAAAACAAAACTCCAAAAGTTCTTATGTCAAGTCGATGATTTCTGATTTGCGTAGAAAAAATTCTTTCTAATCAATAAACAATATTGGGTGTAGGTATAGTTGCCTCTTGGTATTCAAAACCTTACATTCAATGACAAAAGAATACCAAACATACCAAGCTGCCGCGTCACAGAGTATCAGCAAGACAGCCTCTGCATTGTACGTACATATTTGAAGACAACACCCCTTGAATCTTATGGCCAAAAAAAAAAGAAGCTCATCTATCAACCTCTACCACGACGACGACGACGACAGACAGGACGGAGCAATAAAGAACGTAAAAAAGGAGACGAGAGTGTTTTCATATTGTTTTTATTTTTTTTTGTTCGAAAGAAAAATGTCCTAGAAGAAGGCAATTTTTCTTCGTCCTTTTGATGAGCAGACAATGATTAATGCCGGTTTTCTATATATACAAATTATTTTGTGGTTATTTTAAAACAATACAAAAAAATTAAAACCAATCCTCACGTGCTAATTGCCCACATTAGTCACATGCAAACATATTATACTCTGCACACCCTCTCCTTTTCGCAGAAATTCATTTGAAAAGTACTTTTCCTATTAGACCTCACATATAGAATTAACCCCGCTTAGGTGCAGATAAGTCCATTTGTAAACAATTTAAACAATTCCTGTTGTATTATATAGTTGTAGGTATACTCACTGTACATGTGCCATCTATACTCACATCCCCATTATCCAGGCAATTACGCGCTATTCATTGTTATTCTTTTACCAGGTTTGGGTGTATACTGTTTATAGGTATAAATGTTTTGTAATCCAGCCACGGACACATTTTTGTTTAAATGAATTAAATTTAACAAAAAATCATCCCCTTGAAATTATGCATGTAAACCATGGAAGGAGTAGGAAAAAAAGGAATATATAAAAATAAAAGAGAAAAGAATTTAAATAAATAAAATATTTCAATTCCCATTGTTGGAATTGTTTTGCGCTACAACACGACATACTATAGATACTCTACCTAACCTATATATATATTGGCTACGCAGGATGAAGCCAACCGAACTGATAACCAAGAACCAACGCAACGTAGAAAAACAACAAAAATAGGCAAACCAGTTGTAGGAAATATTACACAATTTAGGTGGTGGAAAGGTAGAGATTCGATCTTCCTATCCGCACCCTTCAGGAAATAAACTTGGCACAAAAACGCACCTGTTTCAGTTCTCAGATTAAATATATGCACTAGTTAAGAGTCATGTCGATATGCGGATATCTATAGGCTTTGCGGACTAAAGATTTTTTTTAATGTTTAAAAAAAAACTGTATCGGAAGCTAAAAAAAAAATTTATTCGACGAAAAATTATCGCACCATATCTATGCGTATATTTATATATCGTCCCCTATCTCTAGAACTGACGAAACTGTTTTTTCACATTTTACGAAAACTCTTTTTAAATAAATTTTTGTTTGAAAATTAATTTTTCAAAAATTATTCACTTTAACTATTTGATTTAAAAACATAATTGAAGAATAAATGTTTGCCTTTAAAAAAAGATATACCATGACATTGTTAGTGTTGCCGTTGTTTTAAAATATTTTTTTTTTTTCATTTTGTATCAATGGTGTCATAGCTCCAGATTGATTTTCCCAAAAAACCACAAGAATGCAAACTAAGAATGAAAGTGTAGGTATACGTTTCCATTAATTTGGCTTCAATACTTGGTTTAAATTGCTCTAATATTCCTATTTCCACTAAGCAAGCAGTTAAGTACATTTTTTTATTTTCAATTTTTTCAGAAAATAGAAGACAGTTTAGCATCTGGCTTTTAGCGTTTGATTGATAAGAGATTTGAATATTAAAAACAAAAAAAAACTTAATAACGTTAAATTTTGAAAAAAAAAAATTAGATTTAAATTAAAATTAAAATAAAAAAAGAAATGTTTTCTTTAAAAATTTAAGTTTAAAAATTAATTTTCAAAAAAGTATTTATATTTGAATATTTTTGTTTCTATTTTTAGGATGGCGATGGCGCCGCGCCGTAAGCTCAAGCCTGACTTTCCCGAAAAACCACAAATATTCTCCTAATAACCCCCTCTAACGAATATAGTGAAAGAAAAGTGTACACTTCAATTTTTTCCTTGTCAGGTATTTTTTTTATACGGGCTACAAATGAGAAAGTGTATGTGAAAAAGTTCACACTTTGTGAGAAAGTGTATCGGTGCAGACTAAATTAATTTACTATTTGGAAACAGAAAAGTTCTCGTTGAATGTAGTAGATTCTCGATAAGATTTGCTAATTAAAAAATTCACCTTAAGTGAATTAGAAGTTAATTGTTTTTTAATAAGGTATATTAATTCATCAATTAATTTTTAATCAACATTTTAGTTGCTTTGACTTCACCTCATTCTCGCTTAAACAAAAACTTCACTTCTGGCTCAATCTATACAAGAGCGCTGAGTGAAGTGAAGTGAAGCGAAGGCATTAACGCGATGGAGGGAGTAAATATGAGTTCAATGACAAATACTACCCGAATAGCCCTCACCGTGGCAGCCTTATTACCAGACTAGACTGCACCGCATTAACAGCTGAGTATTTTAAAGCTTATTTAAGTGAAACAGTGGGGAAAAAATAAAACAAACCAATATGAGATAAAAAGTGGGGAACAAAAGCAAATAAACTATTTTTTTAAATACATTTTTTTTTTTAATAAGTGTATATTTTTTTTTATTTTTTTTACATAAAAGAGTGCATTAAAAAATTTTGTTTTAAATTACAAGTCAAGTAGTGAAAAACAAAAATCAAAAGTGATATGATAGATTACAATCAAATTGTTGACAAAATATTAAACAAACCAAAAATATACAGGATGTTTTGCATACGATGAAAAGGCTAGAGCGTGAAGGTTGGGTCGAGACAAGCAGAAAATCGTATGAGAAGGGAGTCTATTTCCCTTCGTTTAGGCGGGAGTGGCAATTTTGTAAAAATTCGACTGGAATTAGTTAAAAAGTTAATTAAAACTCAACTGCATCACTTACAATGTCATGCTATAATTAATAATTAAAGCCAGAAAAGTTAATTTTCTTGAAGAACAAACAAAATGGTCTGACTTTTTTAAATCAAATCTCTCTAGCACATCTGTAGGCAACTTTCTGCAGCTGAAATTTTAAAATTATGTAAACAAATATAAAAAGATTTTGTTCCCTTAAGTTTAAGGTGTGAATTTACGAAGTTTTTTTGGTCATTCAATTTAAAGTCGAAAAAGTGGAGATTTAAAATTAAAAATATCTATTTTTATTTAACTAATAAACAAGTGTATCAATCAAAAAAAAAAACTCAAAACTACAAAAAAAAATAAAAATAATTTGTATGTCACCATACCAGTTTCTATACTTAAACTAAACTTTACATGCAAAATTATTCATCCAAATTGGAAAAATGATTATTGCCACTACTTTTGCATAAAGGGGCGCAGCACCGCTCCTTCTCTAAAATTACCAGATACCCCAACCTCTCATTTAACCTATAACTTATTACAAGGTCTACATCCTACTTCATTCTGTTGAAATAGATAAAATCAGAAATCTAAAACGATGCGTAACCTTACTTCCAAACACCCTTTTTTAAATACTTTCGTTTGTCGTCAATTGACAATACATACCTATAATTGAAATAGCTCTTCGTAAGAAAAACATATTTTACCCCCAAATACATTGTGGAAAAAATATATAACTTTCCGAATAAAATTCCCATATATTTCTAAAAAGAAAACCTTGCATTCTTTGAATTCCAAAAAAAAACTTTTTATTATTCTCTGTCGTATAAATTTTTTATCCTAACAAACAATTCTATATTCTCCCCTATATATTGTGTAATTTTTAACATTTTCTTAAAAATCATTATGCTGCGTTCCTTCATTCAATTTACTCCCCATTTTGTAAGGAATTTGGTAACAATGACCTTGTAATGAGAATAAAAGTGATGACTTTTGTTTTTTATGTAAAGAAAGGTATGTTCAAATGAACACTCCTTATATTGGTATTATACAGTTTACGAAAAGAATTGATATATGTATAAGAAATTAAGTTTAGAGTACTTTGTTTCAACTGTTTTTATAGGTTAGCATGCTTTTCTATTCTGAATACATTTCTATTTAAATTTTATTTAATTATATGCTTTGTTTAAAATGGGACTTGGTATACCTACCTCATGTAAAGAGTGACTTTAAAAGATCCCCTTCAGACTGCATTCTTATAAGCAAGTGTAATGTGTAGGGTAGGGATCAACCCTATACTCTTGGGTCACTCGAAAATCATTTTTCAAAAATAATTAATATTTGCCAAGGACCATTTATGAAATTTTGACAGTTCAACTGTTATTTGTTCTGAATCCTTTTAAAATTCATTCTATTCACCATTTTCTCCATTTTTATTGACTAAATTGTTATTTTTGATTTGTGATTCTTAAAATTCAAATAAAGACGTTTACAGTTCCATCAGATAAAAATTCTGTATTCTCACGAAACAAAACAATAAAATTCTACTCGCAACATTGAAAATGGTCTCATTTAAAAAAGGAAAAAAAAAGAAGAAAATACTATTCCTGTCGTTGATGAACATCATCATCACAGAGTCTGAATCACTATATATGCAAGGAATCATCATAGGATATGTGAATATCTATATGTCAATCTTCCTACAATCCTCATCTATACAACTTTTAACGTCAGAAAAGTGTCTGAATATATATCCTTAGTATATAGTGACGGTATTTTAAGTTCTATCACGTTTTTATGTTCTGACCACGTGACGCCTTATTCTGACAAAAGCACATGTTTCGCACTTTCCCCTAAGCTTGACTTTTTTTGTGTTTTTTCCTTAAGAATTGAGAAAAATGCTGAACTAGAAAAGCCTTCGAGGTACATGATGACGATGACGACGCACAAAATGTATACCTTCAACAAAGTAAAAAAAAAAATAACATAAAATAAAATAAAAAAAAAAGGAATAATAAAAATAAAGCAACATGCCCTCAATATGTTTCCATTTAAGTTTCAAGATGTTCCATGGGATTTGGATAGGTTAAGAAGGATGGTACGACGCTAGCACGGCGATGACTCGACACAGTGACATCAAAGGTTATTCGCTTTTAGTTTGTTTAACAGCGGGGGATGTAGCGCATCTATAAGGGTATGATATTATGTACGGCAAGACGGGGAGCTAAGAATAGCAGCCTGGCGGCCAATGAAAAAAATACTATGATTTTTGGAATGAAATACTTTTTCAAGGCCTTGCTAAAAAAAAAATTCAGTTAGCATAAGGTTGTTGCCTATATAGATTGAAGAAATGCAATTCAAAGAAATTACAGTGCCACAGAGAATGGGAAGGGGTAAATATTATTGTTTCCATTTTTAAAATATTTGATACTTCTTGTTGAGCTCCAGTTTTCTTTATGTTCTTTAAAGAACTTATGTTCGCTTTTGAAAAGGTAAAACATTTAGATCTTACCAAATAAAATTGAAAATTCAACTTTATACCGTTGATTAGACGAAAATCAAAGAAAAAATTGACGAAAAGCTGGATTTTGGTATAAAGGCTCCTCATGGTGTTCCTAAGAAGCCGCTTACAATTTTACGGGGGGGTTAAAGGCCCTCCAAAATGTTTTTTCAAGAAAAAAATGGTTAGTTGTCGAGCAAAAATGTCAATAACTAATTTTTAACAAAGAAAATTTCCTACAAAAAACATCTTAATACTTTTCTTCATAAAAGTAACCGTTTTTGAAACAAACTAATCGGTAGAGTTATCGGTTTTATTTTGTGGGGCTTGGTAAAATGGAGCATTTTGTGATAAAAAAATTAATTTTTTTTCATTGTTGGTACATTAAATGAACATGATTTTAAGATATAGGTCCACTTTATGTGTCCATTGTCCACCCCATAAGGTGGGAGGGGCAAATCAAAATAATAATCTATAGAAAATTAATATTAAAAAACAACGGCATTATTTACAATATTATGTTACAGACTTTTTTAAAGCCAGGAAGTCACTCTTTAATTAGATTTTTAAATGAAGTTTTCTTAGTGCTTAAGTTTTTGAATAAATTATTTTTAAATTTTGAATAAAAATTAGAAAAAAATTTATGATTTTTATTTAAAAATTTACAATTTTCGATACTCGTACTAATTTTTAGTCGAATGCTAGATGAATGTAAGTTTTTTAGTTTTTCAGAAAATTGAAAGTTATAAGAAACCACTTTATTCTTAGAAACATTTAAATCGTAATTTTTTTAACAAAAAACAATCGATTTTGGCTTTTTTTTATCTATAAAATCAGTCCGGTCAATAGAGAAGCTTTAACCTAAAAACGTCTAGTAATTCTAAATTTTCCAATGCGGATTTATTTTATCCATTGATAGGCTCCTAGCTTCAAGTTTTCTTCATTTTTAAAAACTCTTCGTGATCTTTTCTTAGAACATCAAAAGTCTGCCTATTGTGAATTCCATAATTTGTTTTTCATCGTTAAAAAATATACTCCCGAAGTGTGGAAATATTGGCCAAAATCTCCAAAAAAGCTTGAATAAAATAAAACGAAATGCAGCGAAATTTATGTTTTTTTTTTGTTCTATTTCATGGGACCTGAAATCTTAAGAAAAGTAATGTAAAATGCTCTGGAAAGAGCACGTGCGTCCATAGGTCGAAGCAAACAATGGGCAACATTTGAGAGATCTTATCTTTAAAACATAACGTAAACATATTTCCTTACCATAATCTAAATTTTAATAAATGCCAAGGTCAGAAAGAAAAATGTTATTCATCAAATAAATCATAACGGTACTTATACGCCACCTTGTACATGACATTTATAGATTTTCTACTTAAACCAAATTTTTGACTGGAATTCTCGTTTCTTAAAAACGGAATTTAATTTTTCAAAATATATACCTACAAAATTAGCTATTTATTTTCATTTTGTTTTCTGCATAAAAGATTTATTATTTTAAAAATTTTGGATAATAATCTTAAGCTGTTATTTTAAGAGCATCATCTACTAAGCTTTCGGTCATTTTTAAATAAAGTGTTAGATTTGAATTGAAAAGCTTGTTAATTTACAAAAAACACAACTTGGCTAGTAAAAGTCCATGAGACAAGTAGGTATATAAAGATTTAAAATACTCTCATTTTTGGAAATTCTACTAACACATGCTTATAGCTTAAGTAAGCATAATGAATAGGTAGATATAGCTTGCAGCTTCAAATTGTTTTTTTTTTCGTTGACATCTCTTTGATTTGAAACTTTTACTACCCTCATTCTAGACTCACTTTAGGTATATCACACATTTTTTAACTACATATAATACACTCTCTCTAATTTTTTTTCAACTTGTATCTATTTCTCATTGATACTGAGATTCTAATCGTTGTGATACTCAATGTTTACTGTTTACAGTCTCGCGGCTATTTTCTGGTAAATTAAACATAAAAAGGGTCGTAGGCGTGTGCTAGTGCTAGTCAAACAAACGGTCACGTGACAATCTTACAAAAAGTGTGAGTCCAACTCCCTGTATATAGGTATATACTGTTATATGAACAATAAGCTGACGCATCCACTTTGACGTTCAGATAAATATTTGCGCCACGCGTTGAATAGATTAACAAATTGCCAAGTTTATAGTTTGATTGGTAAAGGTGAAATATTTCAGCTGGAAAGAGATTACCACCATAGAAATTGTCTATAAACTCATAGTAGGTATACATTTCGCTGTGCGAATAATGTAAACAACTTTAAGGATGTCAAGAGCTTTAAGAATTGGCAACTTTCCAATGCCACACGTTGCTACTCTTAAACAATGGACATCTTAATGCCATCAAAATAACTTACAAGTTGTGTTTACTTTCGTTCGACCAGTCCAATGAAACCAAGAAAAAACATTAAACTCTATATACCGGTAATTTTACCCCAACATCAGCCAACACACCCACATCTCATTTCACCATCATAGTGTCAGTGCTGAGAAAACAATTTCGGAGCAAAAGTATTTTAACAAAACCAAATACTTATTTCCATCAGTTGGCTGGCAGAGATCTCATGCCCCATTCGGTATAGTATAGGTAACCACCTCGCCTTGGTGAAAGGGGTATGTTAGGGTTTTCAAACAGTATAAAATACTTTTTCGAAAAATAATAAACCAACAATGGAGAGTGGTGGATGCGAGGTGACGGGCATGTGGATAGGGTACCTTTTTTTCCCGGTGACACTCTACGAAGGGGGCGAGTTTCGACAAACATTCATTGCCAAACCACAAAGGATACAGAAAACATTCTCTTTGAGTGTTTAATTTAGCACTAGCTTTTGTTATATAAAGGTTCTTTTTCCAGGGTGCGCTATTTTTTGTGGTGTTCCGCTGGACCTCCTATATGCGGTGACAGTTTGCTTATTTTGTGTTTGCTTCATTTGGTCTTTGATGATAGATATAATACATATATAGATACGTCATATATGTGAGTAAGTGTAGGGGGTATTATACACACAAGCAATATGACCGCAGACACAAAATTTTTGTTAAATAAGCTCAAAAATTGTTTAACAAAAAGTCTGGAATTTTAGAAATTGTCCTGTTATTGTTGAGTTATTGTGGGTGTCTTTTTTGCGTGGATCTTATTAAATTAAGTTGTTTTATTTTGAAGGAATTCGGGAGCGAGTATATTTTTATGCAAAGACAGATCTTTTTTTGAAATTTTAAAATAAAATGCCTCAGACTATTATTGGTCTCTTTAACAAGTCTCTACAGTCTTCAGCTCAGTTACGCATCCAGGTCTCGGGTGTCCTGGTCTCTACTATCTAATTAGCAAGGCCTGCCACGCTGTCGTCTATATAATAAAATGAGCTACATAAATGTTTTTTTTTCTGCAGTTTTACCTGTATATTCGCTATACTAGCTATGTCGAACTCAGATATGTAGACTTTATTAAGCTTCGGATCCACATGTATGTTAGACTGGAATTCTTGTACTATAGCAGCTTAGAAGTTGTTGATAGGTTTCTTTATGCTGACTTAATAGTCCTTTGTTACTTTTTATGTGTGATGGTGCAGCAATTCAATTATTCGGTGAGCTTATCGTTTAGCATTTCTTGAAGACTATCGCGCAAAAATTCCTTCGAAATTCCCTTAATAGTCCTTTGTAACTTTATATGTGTGATGGTGGCAGCAATTCAATTCTTCGGTGAGCTTATCGTTTAGCATTTATTGAAGACTATCGCGCAAAAATTCCTTCGAAATTCCCTTAAATATTCTGCGAGAGATTTTCGTAAAGAAAGATAAGATGTCTCGAAGAGTAGTTTTGTTGAAATTGTAACCTTATATATATATGTAGTCGAATGCATTCATACTCTTCCCAAATGAATAGAATCTCGAAAAAGACCTACTAAGAAGATAGTGACCCGAGGTGATGTTGTTGTTCGTTTTATTATCAGTTTCGAATAATTAATTGAAAGTCTATCAAAACGTAGTTTAAACCTATGGCTCCATCAAGTGATAACTTTTACAAAGTTCTTAAGGAATACCTAATACTCGAACCAACGCAAATTCTTCTTTTCAAGATGGAGATTTTAGTGAAATTTCAATAAATCAAAGGTCTCTTCAAACTCATACAACTCAACAAATCACTGATATCACTGCTAGATTATACCTATCTCTCTTCATTTTCCCACCCTTCTATTCAAAGATGATATCATTTTCACATGACCAGCTTATAACAATTTTAATCACCTACTTACAAAAAAAAGATATGATATCTATCTATCAATTTTAAGTCAAATGGTTCTTTTTAACTTTTCAAAAAACTCTGTCGCGTGCTTGTACTTAATTGTTTCGAATGTTATGCAACATTCGCCTAAAGATTAAAATCAGAAGCTCACACTCACACTTGAGAGATTAAAATAAAATAAAACAACCCCTCATCCAAGATTCAGAACTCAAAATTCATTCACTTTGATTGACACGTGACCATTTTGTTTGTAAGGTAAAGTTTTTTGTTTGTTCGAAAGGATGCGAGTTTGTTCGATGATATCTGTCTGGGAAATCATGAACAACTCATCGTTTTGGAATTACATTTTCTTTATTAGCTATATCCTCACAACAAGGGGTAGTTTAATAGAGGTAGGTGTGTATATATATTTTTTAGATGTTCAAAGTTAACTGAATCCACAGGTGGTATGTATATTTAGATACAGTCATTTTCAACTTTATACTATTTCTGGACAACAAATATTGTATTGTAGTATTGGCATTTGACATCATCGTTATACATTTAATGAAAGAGTCAGCGGTAGATTTCTTTTTGTGTGCCCGAACTTACAAAAATTACTCAGAAAACTTCAAGATTTTCTTGCAAGTTGCAAACTGGGGATTGTAATGTTGAATTCGGAATACCGTTTTATTTCGCCTCTATTGTCTCGTCTTTATGTACCTATTTGCAGTAAACAATAAACATATCGGCAGTTGGCTCTATGGTAGCAATGAGATTCAAAATGTTCTTTTACTCCTTTAACTACTAATGCAATATGTAATAAAAAATACTAAAGGGTCATCCAATTTGTAGCCCGGATTTGGCATCCCTGTTTCAATCACATAAGTTAACTCGAACTGTCATTTGAGACTGTATAAGACGTATTTAAAATCCCTTCCTAAAGCTTTGCTAATTTTAGCACACTTTCTAACTCTCCAATCTTATTTAAAAACATATTCCCTTATTTGCCTAACACTGTTATTATGCATAGTTGCCACTATTTTTCAAAATAAATTTCCCTGACTTTCCCTGACTCTCCCCGACCAATTTTAAAGTTTTCCCTGACCAAATTTTAAAAAAAATTAAAATAGTAACTCTTTGAGAAACATAACTTAATTTTTGTGACGTCATCATTATGCGCTTAGCAAGTGCTAATTAAGTACCCAACAACAAAATTTAGTGCTCGAGTACTTTTCTTGTAAATTAATGCAGTTAGCAGAGCAATTACCGGAAAAAGTTTAAAACGTAAGGAAAAAAGTTTTAGTCTAGTATTTTGGAGCTATTTAAGAGCTCTAGGAATCCGAACAATAATTTCAAAAAAAAATTCTTAAAAAATAAAAGACATGTAACCAGCTAAGTTTTTAGTGATCGAATAAAAATGGATAATAGTTTTATATACTAAAAGAAAAACAGGAACTTAATAACATGTGTACATTAAAAAAAAAAAAAAATAGTAGATACGTGTAACATGTTTTCGTTTTTTTTTTAATTTCAAGTTTGAAATTAATGTTAAAAAACTATTCATTCAAATATAGTAATTTAAATGTGAAATAAAAGAATAGATTTCAAAAAGCTATAGTAATATTATGTTACCGTTATTGTTTTAATAATTTTTTTCCGAATTAAAATCTTCATATTCTATTTTTTTATTAAAAAAAAAGCTTGCCAGACGTGTTTTGCAACGTCTGACACCTCAATTCATATGGCAAATAGTTTATAGAACGGAATGAAAAAGAAGCCAAAACTGTTGAAAGTTCCAATTCAAAAGCGGGACGAAAAATCACTTACGAGTTTCGAATACAACTGACTTTCGGAACAAAATACAGAGTAGGGTCCCTGAGTTCAACGAAATATTCAATTTTTTTCATTGTACAAAAAAATTCAGTGCTCAAAAAATTTTCCCTGACCACTTTCGAAATTCCCTGACTATTCCTGACTTTCCCTGACCAAATTCGCGTTCCCTGACTTTCCCTGACTTTCCAGTCGGGTGGCAACTATGTTATGGTTATCCAAACCTATTCTAAAGTGGGTACGTTTAACGACGAAGAATTGAAAAGTTAGTTTGAAATTAATGAAATATTCATTGAACGAATCCAAAACTTTAGGAGATTTACAGATTCCAGGGATGTCAGTGAGTATATGAAGATATAATATAGAATGCGTTTATAAATAAGGAGATGTCCATAACTATACACAAGATCGCAGTTGCATTTTTAATATACAAATGATCGTTTTCATGCACTATCCGCCGTTTTAAAATTCATCAAGAATTACCGATTTCTGGAAGAAATCCCGTGGAAGACATTGGAATAATGTTATTTAACATTCATTATGGCAAGTTCCAAATAATCAGAACGAATTCCATCGTAATCGGAAACTTGTTACGAATCCCGAAAAAAATATGGACTGATTCCATTGTAGTGGAAAATACAAATTGCCATTACGAACGGATTCAGTGATAGTTTTTTTCGGCATTCGGAAAAGTTTCCGATTACGATGGAATTCTTGATAAGGCTAAATATTTTGAAATACAAATTTTGTTCTAAATCTAAATGTGTTTTATTAAAATTTACTTTCAGAACCACTAAATGGATGACCCTGTACAAGCTTCGATACTTGAAGAGCCTTGCTTGTATAAGAAATATACAAAGAATTTTGAAGAGTTTCAAAAACGTTCCGTTTACACACTTCATCAAATCATTTTATGATTTTTTTTTTATTAAGCTGTCATAATTTCGAGTTAATCTTTAAAAAAAATCAATTTCCTTCCATCAAACACATCATACTCACTTGCAGTCTAACAGTATTTAAAATAACTACCCTGTCTTGATGGGTGAACCTGAACTGCCCTCTATATAAAATTTGTATTTATTTTGTAATCTATGATCTAATCGCGAACACTTTGTATGGTTAAGGGGTGCCATATAGAGCCAGTATAAGAACCTTAAATATGGTGTTTGCCCTTTTCGTACAATTTCCCCGGCTTTTATATAGAAATAAACAATTGGAGCATGACAGACAGGCTATATTTAGATATATGACTTAGTAAACAAAACTGAAAATCGGATAATTGCACTTTAAGCAAATAATATCTTCAGTTAAAATCAGACAAACAAAGAGATAATCAAAAGTATAGACGAGGTGAGATTCTATAATGCCAATATTCCCGTGGGATGAATATTTATATTTAACATGAGATGAATGGAATGAGAACAATTTAATAATATATGGGATGTTCAAAATACACGTTATACAGCGTACACGTATATGTATGTAAGTTAAGGTTTCCAAAGAGTTTCATAAAATAGGGTGAGAATAATGCTAAAATCTGATAAGCAATAAGTCGTTAGTATTTCAAGTGGGTAACTTATTGAACTAATTTTCCAATCAGATTCTAAAATATATAATGTTCGTCTTATGTGAAGGTTTATTGTTTCCAATTGGAATTGAATAATCTATTTTTTCTTATTGGTATTTGGTACCCTTCGAACCAAAAGTTTTCAATTATGTAGGGTTCCATAGCATTTTATCATTTATGAAGTTTAAATATCATAATAGATTAAATAATCTTGCTTACAAAATATTTTTCACAAATCTTAAAACAAAAGACAACAATCGTTTTTGACACGTCTTAACCCACCATTCACATATATTATTGGAACACCCTGTATAGTACAGCTAATGGGAGTCATTTATAGACCATCTAAGAATAGTTTTAAAGTGAACCAAGTTTGAATGCAGTATTGAGGGAGGTTAATTTTGAGTATAAATATGAATTTGCGGGATAGGATTTTTTTCCGTTTTTATACGTTTGTGCTACTTTTAATGAAAACAATATTTAATACTTTTCTGTTGCAATTTATATTATTTACAAATCCCTATACAACATTTATGTGTAGCCCAAATAACTTAGAAGTTATAAACGAAAAATCTTCACTAATGTTGCTCTTTATTTCAATTTTTCAAAGGCAATGAATGCCAGAAAAATGTGGCGTCATTTCACTCGAAACTACGTAAGCAATAGGTTGTTTTATTCATTGCTGCATAGCCAGCGCAGCACAAGACTGAATAAAATGATTACTCACTCTATACGTTCATTTCAATAATTAAAAGTTCTACGCCAGCACATGCCATCTTTTTTTTTACTGACTTCTTTTTCGCCAGCAACCAAATTGTTTTTGTTTGCTAAGGGAAATTTTGCTGCTATACAGCAATGAATAAAACACACCTAATATTATTGGAAAAGTTTTTTCTAATTTCAAAGTAAAATATTTCCTCACTACCCATGGGAATTTTATTTACCTTTTAAAATTTTAAATGTGTTTTAAAATGTGTTAAACTGGATTTATTTGCCCCGGAAAATTTGTTGTTCTTGATTTTTCCCAATTTTAAGATTCATTATATTATAATCATATCACAGCTTACCGAATCTAAAAAAGTGGACAGTTCGAATGATAATGGAATATTCCTTCAAAATCATCAGCGTGAAATTCTTAACTTACATTCTACAGCTTCTATTTGAAAACCAAAGACTAATTACTGTTAAAGAGAAAATTTTTCACCACTGAATCAGCTTTTTCCCTTGTTATCCAACACATGAAAAATATAAATTTAGCCAAAAGAAAATTGTGGAATGCGTTAACTTTCATTTCACGAGAAGTTAGCACTAGGTTTTAAGAGGTGTAATGCCTATTGAGGGCTCTCCCAAACCAACGCGAAACATTCGAAACGATCTCGAAACTTGCACCTGTCAAAATTTATTTATAGGGCGATAAATGAAAGTACCCCACACTGACGCGAAGATACGATTCAGCGACATTCTCCTCCGACTTTTTTTTTGGCGAGAAAGAGGTAGCCAAGAAAGGCATCTCTTTCTCGTCATGAAGTGGGTGTGAGAAAAAGTACAGATACGTCAAAAAAAGTCGGCGGAGGCAGTTCAATGGGAACACCGTCCATGTCAAATATTTTGACAAGAAAAAGTTTCGTCGTCGTTCCGAAAATTTATTCGCTTGGTTTGGAGAGCCTTAAAGCGTTGTACACAATATCGATCATGATTGTCAGTGTCACTCACGACAGGTAGTTGGTCTGTTCAGAAAAATGAGATCTCAGAGATTTTTTTCACTAATAAAGTGAGCAAGCGAATCCAAGATTTTTTCCTCCGAGTTTTGACAGCAAAGCTGAGAAATTTTGCTAAGAAATCCTGTTCAGGTAACTGAGATCTCCGCGATCTCATTTTCCTGAACATGCCTATAGTGAGTACATCTGACTGATGGTTTGTCTGTCAAAACTGATGATAACAAAAATGTTTGATTTTAAATAAAAGTCAGCCGACTGTTCGTTTGTTCGTTCGTATCAATATTGTGTAAATACATTCATTCAATTCGATTTTGATTACTGAATAAATGAAATAAATATAAACTTTAAATTAAAAATTTGTTGGTTTTTATTTATTAATATTAAAATTTATTTTCACAACTTTTAATTTTATTTTATTTTTATTGCGACGCTTTTCGGACTTTGTCCATCTTCGGGCGAATTGCAAACTTGGTCTTAGGTGTTGATGAATTGGATAAAAGTTGTCTCTGCTTTGTTTTTTGGTTCTTTGTTTTTTGTTTTTTCTTGTTTTAGTTTCTTGTTGTGTTATGTTTGTCTTGTTCTGCCGATAGTGTTTTTAATTGCTGTTTCGTATAGTGGATTTGTTTTAAATGTCAATTTGTCATTGCCTAATTTCTCTTGTTCTAATTTGTTCGCTTTGTATATTTCGAACTCCTCTGTTGCGTCAAGTTAAATAAAATTAATATTAATAAATAAAAACCAACAAATTTTTAATTTAAAGTTTATATTTATTTCATTTATTCAGTAGAATACCACAACTTGGAGACCAAAAACATTCTAAAAACGATTTTGATTGTTTGTAATTTTTCGCAATATTAAAACTTCAATCTTGGTCTGGGATAAGAATTTGTTTTGACTGACGGCCAACAAAACTGATAAATGTGTACGCGAAACTGTCAATCATTATCGATAAAGTGTACCAAGCCTATAAGTGAAAAATTGTGTGAAATTGATGTTTAAGGTTATGTGGAATTCAATTGTAAATCTTAAACCCAGACGTTTTTTAAGTTTACAAAACTCTTATAATTTATATTTTACTTTTCTTAAAACTTTAACTTTCAACTCAAAGTAAGTCCAGTCAAGAGAAGTTATACAGACAAAAATTACTCCCTGTCCTCCCTGCTTATATAAATATTTCAAACAGGCCTTCTTTTCGAAGAATTCCTTAACCAAAGATAGATTTCTCAGAATCAGAACAACCCCACATCTTTTATTATATCGTATGTATCTTCAAAACATCACCCTTGTGCCAAAAAATTTTCTATAGATATATACAAATAACATCCGTCCCCCGCAAACCTATTTTTTAGGGAGGAGTTTTCGCTCTTGATTCAAAGGATTCGCGATTTTTCCAACTCAGTCAACAGGCAAAATCCACCAATATTAGGGATTCATCAAAAAGGATTTGTTTCGGATGCGGATTTTATTTTGTCTCAGTTTTTTTTGTTGTTTATTTTCATTCTTTTTTTTTTGTTTATCCTGAGTTAAGGGTTGGGGTCGCATAAGTCAAAAGGATATTAGCGGGTTTGTTATTTGTTCTAGGTACTTTGTCTTTTTTTTTTGCAAGATTGTTTGTATATGTGGCTCTGTGTTCTTTTTGGGAAAGAAAGAATTTTGATAATACAACAAAACAAAAAAATCAAATTTCAGAGCCAGTGCTGCAACGATAAAACAAGAGATAAATGGAAATAATTTCGGGAGTGATTTTTATTAAGAACCTAAAGGATTTTTTTCCTCTGAGCATTTCTCTAATAAATACAAAAAACAAGAAAAACACGACTTAAAATTAAATCTAACATTTTTCTTTATTTTATTTTTAGCATGCAATCCAACCCCCACCCTTTTTCAGAATTTTAACCGAATGTGCTTTGGAAAAAAAAATATCCTCGACAAATGTGTTCCCATTTCGATGGTGTTATTTTGTTTTTCTTTTTTTCATCCAAAAGAAAAAAAATATATCTATATACAACATAAGGAAAGAATAAAAAAATGGCTTTCTCTTATTTTGTTTAATTGAATTCATCGCGAATGGGAATGAATCAGAGACAAAACAGAGAAACCATAAAAACCAGTACAAAGCGAATCAGGGATCGCTGGGATTTTTAATTCGCTCTCGCATTGAACCCGATTGTTATATCCTGATGGGATATATATATATAAGAAACAAAAAAATATGCTCTAAACTTTTTCACATTTTGGAATGAGTGGTGTCGATTTTTTTTTTCTGTGTGATGATGGTGCCTTTCTTGAATTTGCAGGATTTAATTAAAACAAAAAGAAAAAAAAAGAAAATAATAAGAGTATGGGTGGAGAGGGTTTTCTTAAGCTAAAACAATAAGGAAAATATACCTTATTCCAATTTCCAAGCCAAAGCCAAAGGACGGACATCTTGGGTTAGATGTCATTCCCATGCCAAGAATTTTCTTTTCTCCTTATATAATAACTTTGGCCTAAATTCAATTCTTTTTGTTGTCTTCGCCAAGTAAATTTATGCTATCGTTGATAAGTGTCGAACTAAGAAGGACATCTTGTAGTATATAACATCTACAAACTCTGACCAAATTGGTAAAGAAACCGTCTCATTTCGAAAAAAGCAAAGGCGTAAAATAAAGAACTCCCTCTCTCTTACTCTTAAGATGGTGTACGTACCTATACAACAGACGAGGGTCTTTATAGAGCCTCTTTGGCCTAGGGTGATGGAATTTTGTATTTTATTAACCAAACTTAAGCAAAGGGACTATAACAATTTGGGTTCGTGTAATGTGGACATTGCCAGTTACTGGACGTACATATATTTATATTGAAGCTGGTTGTCGAAAATTTAGGCAGGCCACCCATCATCAAGGATGCCGAAGGATATATTAATGAAAAACGCTCCAGAATATTTCTTATATTTTAGATATGTACTATATATAAATTGGGTTCTTAATTGGGAGTCAAAGAGAAGTGGGTAGGAACTAGGCCGTAAGGCCTCATATCTTTTATATATTGACTCTAGTTATTTGAGAAGAAAAGATGAATTTGAATTGAACAATTTATATACCTACACAAGAAAAAGATCCAATAAAGTTGGTTGAAGGAATTAATCAAATTTAACCACAGGCTTTTAAAGGGTCAATCAAAATGCCTGTGGGAAAGGATGTAAAAAGAAGAGAATTTAATTTTAAAGTCTTTTAAAATTAGTTTTTGTCTTTTATTAAGAAAAAACTTTCATCTAATGCCTTTTAGGATAAAGAGTTAGACATTAGAGAAAGAGAAAGTGAAACACCTCTATTAACAAACTCAAATCAAACATGAATTATTTTAAACCCAGTAAAGAAATAGATAATCCTAAAATTGGCAACACTGTTCTCGGTGAAACCCGTGTTGACAGTTCTCTGTTGTTTTGAGGTTATATTTTGGTTTGGCAATTCATCATAAACGTTGTTCACATTGGACATTCTCCGCCGACTTTTTTTGACGTCTCTGTATACTAATCTCACTCCCACTTTATGGCAGGAGAAAGTGGGCAAGAAAGGTAGATATCTCAAAAGTACAGAGACGTCAAAAAAGTCGACTCAGGGATTTTCTGGATTTAAAATTGGAATTTGCCAAATTTTGGGGAGTAATAACGAAATTTTCTCAGAAGGATGTGAAACTGTTCAAAAGTAAACAAACATTTCAAAGCAAAAAAAAAAGAAGGAAATAAAGCCACAATATTAGAGTTTATTTCGGAACTTTATAATCTTTATTTGAAATTTTATAAAAGACAAAGTTTACTCCAAGAAATTTCTCGCGAAAAATTGTCAAGAAGTGGAAATAATTCTTTCTCATGAGCGCTTCCAATTCTGCAGGCAACTACATAAAATGCGCGTACGCAAACAGGATTGTACTAAAACTGATAGAAAAAAGTAGTTTTGGACTAGTTGGTAATTGAACCTCATGAGTTGCAAGCGACAACAGCACTTCATGGCGCGGCATTATGCCCCAAAGTTGATAATCTGACCAACTTTGTCGCGACATGAAGTTCCGTTTAGTTTCGTGCGAAGGTACGCGCGGTGTCGCTGAAGTAAAGTTCCACCGAGTGCCGTTTTACCTTTACCATTCAAAACTGATGTCAATTGTCAAGGGATGTGCCGGGAAGAAAAGTTAAAAATTTACCGCTACTTTTTCTGTAGGTTGTAACTTCTTATAAGAACTTGTGTATTTAATCAAGCTGTTACTTAAATGCAGTTACACAACGCATGCAATGGATTGTATAAGAGTATTGTACATTTTAGCTAAAAAGTTATATCCACGCTGAGCTTGTTGCTTCGTTGAATTCTTCCGAAGCTCGCTTCCCATGGGGATAAGCGATAAGTCCAAGTACGAAAGAATGAATATAATGATTCCTTCTCAGCTTGTCATATTATATGTATCCAAAAAAAAAAAACCCATCAAACATTCCACAGAACTCTAAACTCATGAAAATGACATAACTATATTTTAAGTTCCCAGAGATTTCAGTCTGTGAGCTATGCATGTAGGAAAATATTTCTTATAAACATTGCAAAAGAATTCCCTCTGATGATGATGCTAGATGCACTTCCAATTGTTTATTTATCCATAACTCCGTTAGGTCTTTACTATACACTTTTTTTCAATCACCTCTTCGATCATATAACGACCGTCACGGTCGTCGTCGTCCGGCATAAACTAAATCGAACTTTTATCATTATTGAACGTCGATTTGTCACAAATGTTTACACCATGAAGACATAAAAATTCCAATTCATTCTGAATTATTGTATCCCCTTTATAATGATGATCATTTTAATGATCCCTACATAAGCAAGATAACCCAAAATAAACATCCTATAGGTATATATCCGCAGAGGACACACATTCTATAATGTCAGTGCCAGACAGTGAGGCAACAGGCAACCCAACCCTTTTCCCTTTTTATTATTTTCTGTTTTCCAAAACAATAATTAGTTTTGGGATGGTGCTTGAGTGTGATGTGACTTGAGAATCAGATCGCGCTTAAGTAGACTAATTTGTGACTCTCATTCGTAGCAGAAGTTATCAAACATCTGCGAAATTAGTTCGGGATTGTACCTAAATCCTTTATCACTGCACACTCACCACCACCATATAACATATATTAATATCACTAGACCATATAGTATAAAATTAGCTCTCTTGTGGCACGCCATGGGCTCTAGCTCTCTTCTCCATATTTACACACTTAACGAGTCAACAATATGAACACAGAAAATAGTCTGCATCTCCAGCTATACTCCAAGATTCAAGATCTTTTGGACCGCAGATGTGTAAAGATTCCTTGGAAGAAGCCAAAGGCACACTTGAGCGCGGGTGCATCTTCTCCGATTGCAAAAAGATAACAACACCTTCTGTATGAAAGATACTTTTACTTTTCAATCAACACTGATGGGCCATTAGAAGCAGGTATAACAACAAATAATAAAGGGTCTTTAAGGGTATTTTTCATATAAAAGATTTGCTAGACTTGTTGGAACCCGCTGTGCTGTTATGATTCCATTTAATTCTTTTTTTATTAAAAAATAGAAATCTAACTAAGGGTTGTCCCTCAGGCCAGACAACCATCATCATATCATTCATATATAGAGAGCTCATTTAGGTGAATCTGTGCGGTCTGTCGATATAGTTTGTCATAAATATTCACGCATCACTTGCATTTAATAAAAGAGTTGCAGAGACTTCTTCTGATGTGCGGCTTTGTTAAGGGAGAGTGAGGACATTGAAATGAAATCTTAAGTGGATATTTATTTGAATCACGCTTTAATGAAGACACAAGTGGGGATGTATTTTCAAGTTTTGTTGTGTTTTGTTTGAGGTTTGGACTATAAAGAGGTATACTTTTAGCTATATACATATGTAATAACTATATGTTTGGGTTTTACAGATCGTTGCGGTTTGTTGCGTTATTAAGATGTCATTAAAAAATTCAGCCAGGTGTATATAAACATACAAAATTGCCATATCTGAATAATATATGCAGGTATATTTTATAATACAAGTCTTATTAGGTACAGTTTTATTAGTAATAAAAGGTTTGCAGATAGAAAGATTTCTATAATTTTTTCGAAGATATCCTACTCAAATTCTCAAAATAACGTAAGATTTTGTTCGTTTTTTGTCTGAAAATCGAAATTTGTGCATATAGGTATTTGACAACAAAAATTAAAACTCAATAATGCCCGACGCTGACATTTTGTGATTGATATAAGCAAACTATAAGGTTATAATCAGTGTTGTCATTTCCGGCCATATTATTCACTCGATAGATCCAGATTAAAACTTAAATCCAGATGTAAAATATACAAATTTAATAAATCTCGAATTAAGTTTTAATATGGATGTATCAAGTGAATAAAATGGCGATTAGACTCGTTTATCCAGTCCGATTTGAGTAGATTAATTAAAAAAAAAAAACACTTCAACTTCAGTGTAAACCAAGTTTAAACTGTTATACTGCATTTAAAGAACAGCCACACTTTGAAATCTGTCTAAAAATGACAGTCAACAACTACAAGCAATTAAAGTGACATAAGGTAGGTATGTTCAACGAGGATGTTCCGAACATTTTAGAACAGATTTTCCGCACTTGCTTTTGAGGTAGAACATAGTATAAGAACAGATTTGTGAAAAATGTCAAAATCAGCTGTTGTGATTTTTTCAATGAAAATAGTTTTTTTTTATAATCTCTGCGTAATAACCTTTTCACTCCAAACCCGAAATCGGGGTTTTGGAAAAAAGTTTTAAAAAACTAGAAAAGCGTTTACACCGAATATTTACACGTTTTCATTTGACATTTGACATTTCACAAACACCCACTCCTTTAAACATCTAATTTACTAAACACTTTTGTTTTTATTGCGGGAATTAAACATTTTGAAAAAGCTTTCATTGAAGGTTTATGTTTCTTTGACAAACTCTTTAAAAAATTTTTTTGTGTTCCCCCTCTAAAGATCTGTCGTATTTTTTTCCCTAAAAATTTCGCAGATATTTCTTTAAAAATACGACCATTCTTTCGACTGCCACGCAATTCCAGCTTCTTGTCAACGCATATTTCCAGGAGATATTCCTCATCCTGGCTCCCCCAAAATTTTCTTTTTTTGTTATTTATTTTCTCTTCCATATTCTGCAAATGAAAACAAAAAACAATAATTCTTATTTTGTGAGGAATCTGTATAAATAATTTTACTTACCACGACCAAATACGATTCCAAAATAAAATTTCTTTTGACAGCAGCATTCAGCTGTTTTTTTTTTACATTTGATTGAGCGCTGAATGTTTCGAAAGGTTTGTTTGTTTAGATCAACTTTCAATTCCAACTAATTTTTTCGAGGTTTTCGATGCAGGTTTTCTGCCAAAACCGATAATTTCACGAAAACCGTGTTTTGAGTTTGGTGTGAAAAAGCTATAACTCTTTCAAAATTGCATTTTAAATAATTCTGATTCTATTATAATGAAGTAATTTTATTTTTAAGACGTTTATTTGTGAATTTGAAGGAAAAATTGTTGTTGTTGACAGGTAAGGCAGCCATTTCTTGTTCGAAATTGTTCTGACGTTTTTCACGAATCTCTGCTGTCCTGTTCTGTAACTTTTTCCTCACTAAACAAACATATTCAGCTTTTAAACGATGCAATATTACCTTCTGATTTTTAAGCCAGTCGCGTCGACGGGGGACGTATGTGATGACTGAGTTTTGAAAATCTGCAGAATTATCGCTCTTTCTTCTTGGTGCTTTATCTTTCTGTTCGAAACATAAGCGGAGTGAAGAGTGAGGAGAGATGTTTCCGTTTCATTTAACATCTAAAATAGCAGGGTTTATAAGTATCTTTGCTATGATTGGTAGCAGCTGTAATTGCGTAGCAAAATCGATCAGCCTGAATCTTTTTGTCGTATAGGTGGTGTCGAATAGTTTTTTCTTTCAGACTGTATCACCAAAAAATGTATCACCAAAGAATGTATTTTCTTCCTTGATTTGAGTTAAAATCACGAACTGTCGTAAGGTTCACATATTCACATATTTGAAACTAAAGATTTCTTGCCTATATTCCTGCTTCGAATGACAATTTGGGAGTGATATATGTATGTAATACCAATTCAATGAAAATGGGCGGATACTACGCCCCTTAAATGGAAACCTCAAATTGTCTGTTTCTTTTGGTAAAGGTAATATTCTACGGTGACGAAAAGTGCTCCATAATTTTGATAATCTGTCAGTCAGTAATTCCGTAGTTAATTACGGTTTTATCGATTTTTACTATCGAAGTTAAAGGAGAATCGGAAACTGTCTCAGTTGGTTTCATTTAATTTAATTTACCAAAAGAATTGTTAACTTTCAAACCTTAAATCTTGGCCCTAAAGGATTAATGTTCTTTTGAAGAATATTGGTATAAAAGACAAACATATACTGTTTCAAAGTATCTACCTACCTATACTTACTGAGTTACCTATAGTTTATATATTACTAAACTGCCTATAATATTTTCTTTTAACTAACTTATATACCTATCGCATAAGTATCTCTATTTAGGTATGTACCTACCTACATATATAGCATCTCAATTCATATCTTCAAAAGCTTCTAACATAAACATAATAATTCACCAGAACTTAAAACTTTATCATCAAAATGCATGACCCCACTTTTCTGAATATGTATATACAAGCACCTTTTTGCTTTTGTATTCGAATATACCTACCGCGCTACCCGTAGTATGGTAAGTAGGTAGGTATATAAGTTTGGAATATTCGAATACAAAATTTCCTTGTAAACATGATATTGAAAACAAAGTGCAGAGCACCCTTCTGCCAAAGAAACTTTCAAAAAGTTACATAAACACCAAAAGAAGAAGAAGATAAAGATTCCAAGTACCTCAAAAAAAAAAATAAAAAAATATTCAACCTCTTTTTGCAGACTTGTTTGGCATTCGGCAAGTTTTAGTGGACATAGAAAATACGTATATCCTTCCTCCCCATTCCTTGAGAAACTTTCTTCCGCCATTCTTATGATAAACAAGGACACCATTTTTTTCCCTTACCTCAAGTTCGTCCTTCTAATTTCCTTTACTCTAAAAAGAACAAACAAAAAATATATAAAAAAAAAGGATTCCAAGATAAACTATAAACAGGAAAATAAAGAAGAAACTCTTTAAAAATAATATTCTCTTGGGAAATTTCCCTTCTCAAAAACATGCGCTTCACGAACCGTTACTCACTCACACTTTATACCTCAAAATGGAGTCATTCATGTGCAGTTACTCAGGGGAAATAAACAGCCAATGAAAATGCATCAAAGGGAGTGGCTAGGTAATCATGCATTTGTCTCGCTTTGATGATTGTTTTTTTTGTTTATCTTCCGGAGGAGGATTATTTCCGCTAGACGATAATCACTCGGAACTTGCGCAAATTGAGAAGCATTAGCAAAATAGAGAATTGTCAAAAATTACCCAAATAAACCAATATATAGAAACGTCAACCCTTGAGGGTGAATTGCGCTGAATTTCTTAAGTTCTCGCTCTATCTCTCCATCTCCCATCAAACAAATACTGCCGGCCGTACACAAGGGATGTCTAGTTATTTTGAGTTTCGCATGCGTTGGTTTGCGCGGCATTAGAAGGGATAATAATTGAGAGCTCATGAAAATTGCCTTTCAGAAAAAAAGGGGTGGACTGTTGGTGGATTATGTTTATTTTTATCTCGCATAAAAATGATTCTCCTTAGTGTCAGTATCGGTAGCGGTATCGCCAAATTTCGATCACATGCGATTTGACATTGACGGGTGGTGGACGTAATCAAATAACGACGTCGACAACGACGACGACGGTGCAGTGACAGTTCGCGATATACCATTAAATAATAGAAACTCGCAAAAAAAAAAAAGTTTTATAAACCGATTCAACTAAGCTGGAATTTTAAATTTATATTCACAACAAAAAAAATTTCAACTCATTAAGGATAAAGAAAATAATCTTCTAATTTTTGTTGTGGGAAAAAGTGCGGGTGTGATCTGTGATCATTTTCTGTGTGTCTTGTAAAGTTTAGTGAAAAAAAAAGAAAAATTGAAAATGTTACAATTCTATCCGATGCCAACGAATTTGAACTCCGGACTGGGTGGGGGTGGTGGTATTTCTGGAGGTGGTGGAGGTTTAAGTATTGGTGGAGGCCTTATGATGCACCACCATCAACATCATCATACGGGAAGTCGTTTCATAGACGGAAACACAACCAAAACTTTGGACTGTAATGGACGAACAGGTAAACATCGTGTTCTTCACTCAATATAAAATTGATTTGTCTAAGTATGTAGGTAGGTATGTATGTTTGTGTACATTTATATATGTTGTACACTTATACATAACTATGCTTTTTTAGCTATATACAAAATCAACTCATATATTATATGGACTGCGAAGTTAAATAAAGTCAGTCAAATTTAAAAACGTTGAGTATTTACTCACGTTTTTAAGTAACATACTCAAGTACTCAAAGTCTTTTTTCTCCTTTAAAGAAAAGTATCTCAAACAATTCAAGAAAATATACCTTCCTGCTTGTGCTTATAACTAATATATGTATTACCAAAGCCAGATTCGGTTACTTTATTGTATAGGAACTATTCTCCCGACGGAATAAGAATTTAAAAATGGTTCCAAAATTTTTTATTCAGCAAATTTGATTCTATTTATTTATTTATTTATTTATTAAAATAATAAGTAAATTATTGTTTTGTTGGGAATATTTTGCAGTTATCATCTTTAACAACTTAAATGTTTCATTGGCTTGAGACGAGTTGAGTTACGATTTACGAGTAGGAAGGTGATTTTCGAAATTTGCAAAACATTTCCGAGTACTTTTAGTGACGTCACGTTTGACAGTTCCCACAAGCAGTTATTATTTGGTCTTTTGATTTATTGACATTTTTCTCAATAATTTTCGATGGTTTTACAATAGAAATTAAGGATGTTTGTTTACAAATTCTCAGAGAAACAATATTTGTAGTTAGCTAGAATTCGGGTTATGAATTAAGAATAGCTAGAGAATATGTATCAAAGTTCTCATAAAGTTCTTGAAAATTCAAAAAGTTAAAATCAGAACCCAAGAATAATGAAATTCCCTCAAAGTAAAAAGTTTATTACATGAATTTTCTCCAATAATTCTCTCTAATTTTTTGTAGAAAAATGGGTATGACTGATTGAATAGACTTTAAGCGACATGACTCCTATTATAGCTACATACTTTTGGAAATTTAAGTCTTTGACAAATGACGACATCGAACATTTTAAAAACCGAATGCTAGGTTTCCACTTGTCTTTGAAGAATTGACACTTTGTTAATCGGTCTTTGAATGTCTCAACTGTAAATTCATTTCCACTTGTTTTTTCTGATTGACAGTCAGTAGTTTGTCCGCTTAAAGAAAAAGAAAATTTGACAAACGTTTTTGTCAGTTCATAAACAGCTATTTTAACTTTTACTGTCGTTTAAGAACTGACGCTCAAAGAGCTCTTCATCAAATTGTACTAAATGCCCGTCTCGTTTATTTTTACATAAACGTCAAAATCACCACTTTGTGGAAATTGACATTTTGGTGATCTATATTTTAAAACAAAAACTGGCAATGTGTACGATAGTTAAATTATTTTTTCCTTGTGTTTTTGCTTACTTTTGCCATTGACAGATTTAGAAATTTGTTCGTACCTGTCATCTTCAAGGAAATTATTTAGCCAATTCACGTTTCTGAGATCTCAAGAGCAAACTTCTGCCAGCTCCACTGAGGAGAAGGAGAAACATGTACAAAATTTCTTCTTTAGAAGTGAAAAACACTCTCCATCTCGTTTTTATAAAGTGATCAACTGCGACAAAAAATAATTGAGCAAACGAATCCAAAAAATTTCAGTCTCAGCTTTTTGACAGCAAAAGTGAGGAATCTCACTGAGGAATTACGTCAAATTTCTGAGATTGCTGAGATCTCAGAGATCTGAAGAAACCTGAACTTTCTAATTGGTTCAGTAGTACGAAGATGTAAAGTTTGTAATTTTTGTTTCAATTTTCTGCTCAAATTTCTTTATATAAGTGTTAAAAAGTAAAAAAAAAATTTTGCTTTTAATTTATGCTGCTCGTTGATCGAAATTTAAAGTACAGGAACAAGACGAGCAAAAAAAATAAAAATAAAAGAACAAATCTAACTGCTGGATTCAAAATCACTTTTCAACAAAAAGAGCTAGCTGTCGTGTTTTTTGGCAAGGATAAAACAAGATGGTAAAATATTTTACTGTCAAAAATAAAGTGACATTCGTTTTGTTTGTCTTTCAATCTCCAGTTCAGTTTCGCAACGGTTTCAGCGATCTCAGAAATCTGAACGCAATTTCCCAAAAAAAGTATATTTGCATTCGTTTGGTCAAATATTTTTGTCACAGTGGATCAATTGGGTAACGTCAAATTTCTTGCAAATTTGCACAAATTTTCACAATTTTCTTGCAAAACCCATAGGAAAAAACTAATTTTTTGGAAATTTGTTGTAAAAAAACCAAACAGGCAGGGCCGGACCAACCATACGTGCAAGATGTGCAAATGCACAGGGCGCAAAATTCTGGGGGCGCATAACCAGGAGCAAAAAAATATGTACTGTCATTTGCATTTTAACCACAAAACTTGTTCAAATAATCCCAAAATAACATCCATCACAACTGTGCTAAGTTATATTGCACACTAACTAACATCACTTTCATTGTTGCATTCACGGAGAATCGTGAAATTAAAGATCCCAATGAATATTGGATGTGTGCAAATATAAAAAAGGGCGCTTTCTACAAATCTTGCACAGGGCGCATGTTCAGCTGGGGCCGGCCCTCCAAATAGGCATTTTATAAAATATACTGTTGACAGGTTTATTCCGTTTTCTCTGTCAAATTGACTTATCAAAACTCTCTAAAATATGACAGTGCCTCCTGCGACTTTTTTTTGACGTCTCTGTACTTTATCTCACTCCCACTTCATGGTGAGAAACAGATGGCCAACAAAGGCAGGATTTTTTTATTTTTTTCTAAAAAAATGTCGTCTTTTTTTTAGGTTTTCTTTTGTGACATCTGTCTCCTCTGTTTGTACTTTTTTTTGGCACTTAAATATTACAGAAACTATTTTTTTTTCATTTGGAACCATACTTTTTTGATTAAAGATTAAGATTTGTGATTAAAAGATATCTATTTAACGACTGCTGAACGTCCAACAGTCCAATGTGATCATCGTCAATCAGTAACGCAAACTAGAAGTTGTTTTTTTTTTAGGTAGGTTTGTTTAGTAGCTTGCAAATTTTTGACAACTGTTCCCAAACTGTCAAAAATTCCTGTTTCGCAGGTTGTAAAATTTTTCTAAAACCTCAACATATCATTTAAATATCATTTTTTTATTATTAATAATTATTTAAATGTAGGTATACCTCTACTCTACATTTACAATTTTTAATAAGCTTATAAAAAGATCTAGAAAATAAATTTCCACGTAAGTCAAGAACAAAAATATCCTCTTTAAAGAACACTTCTTATATACTTTTCTACTCTTTAAAAGCGTTTCGACCGTGTACAGGTGCTATAGCTACCTACTGGTCGTTGATGCATAACAAATAAACTAGAAGTTTTTAAAGCTAACTAAACGCTTATTCATCTCATGTATAAAAACCTCATCCAGTTATATAACCACAAAACCAACCCACACCGGAAACCAATGGTACATCCACATTTATACATAAAATTGGATTCAAGTTATCCTTTTTGTTCATCCATCTTTTCCGATGTGTCTGCCCAATGCCACTGAGGCTGAAAAAGGCAAACAAATTTGGTCAATTCTTATGAAAATCTTTTCGAAATGCATATCCTTAGGTGTCTCTTTGAATTTTCATGCACTTCCAGAACAAACTCCACCTATATGACTACATACACTCTACATATGCAACCATATATAGGTATACGATCAACTGAACTAACTAGGAGACCATCCTGGCGTCCTGCATATTATGAAAGAGAAGCACTGTATAGTCCTTTATCTTGCCTTAAAGAATTTATGGAATTCAAACATTCGTAGATATATACTCAAAATAGGTGAGAAGGTCCGTTGGCTTCCTTCTGCACATTTGTGTAGTGGATTCACATTCCTCAGGCAGGTATCATGGATCGATATGAAAACTATTGGACGCTGCAAAAATTCCAAGCTCACTTGACACACAGGTATACAGATGCATAGATATAATAGATAAAAGGTACACACAAGACATCATCTCTGTGCGCATACAGAACTTCATGGTCCACATTGAGATTCTAATATATGACAAACATATGGGTGGATTTAGAGGGGGTGGTTGTTTTATTGCTTATAGGAATAGTATTGCGGAAGTGACCAGTAAAGTTGAATGGACGAACAAATGTTACCAAATGTACAAATGGTTCAAGGGCTTTGATGCATAATATGTTAGTCATTTTTTTTTTCAAAAACAAAAATAAGTAAAATAACTTTGTTCTTGGACTATGATGAAAAACACAAGAGGGATAAATCTATACTCTACGAGTATGCAATATACCTACCTACACTCTTTTATAAAGATCAGCATACGTCTTAGAAATAAATTTCTTTGTTTTTTTATAAATTTGGGGAGATTAAATAAAGTATCTGCTAATAATATTTAAGATTTTGGCTTTAAAAAGCGAAGAAAACACTTCATGCACATGAAAATCCCTTGAATATTTTAACATATTTTACTGGAAATATTAAAGCAGGCCAAAATTTAAAAATACTTTACATAGTTCGCTTTGATAAATATTTATTAATATTGTACGACTTGAAATTAAAAATTATTTAAGGAAAAATAAATGTTTTAATATAAAACGAAGTAAAAAGTATAAAATAATTTTTTCTAGCCCCGAATACAATTAAAACGAAATACGAGCGGCGAATGAACGCTACTTGCTCTTATACTTACACTTCCTTAAATATCGAGCTCTTAATAAATTTATTAAAGTTCTCGGTAATTATATCTCCCTAAGTATAAAGTTACAAGAAAAACCTACTCGTAACATCATACTTAAAGGCACGGTTGCCAATTTGGTCATTTGTGACCAAATTTGGTCATAATTTTTTCACTTGGTTGCATTGTCATTTTTTTTTCATTTGGACATTTTTTTACTACATTAAAAAAGAAACTCGACTTTAACTTTTATGCAACCTAAAGCGCATTTTATCTTAATCTAATTTCATTGAGTTTGTTAGGATCTTTGGGAATTTGTTTGGACCTGGTTTTTATTATGTTTTTGTTTATTATTAATTATTTAAAAAAAATGGTATGTCATCTATGTAATATGAAGAATACGTTAAAATATAAATGTGATGAATTCCTACAGTTGGTCATTTTTAATTTCCAATTTGGACACAAAATTTATTTTCAAGTGGCAACCGTGCTTAAAGGGGAAGTAAAAACGTTTGAAAATCAAAATTATCCAATGATTCTGTGTTAAAAAAGTTTATAGGCAATTTTTTTTTAATAAATCTTTCATTACAAAATATAATCACTGAGAATATTTGTTAATACAGCGCTTATCACTAGCTTATAAGATATTTTATCTTAATGTGTTTAAGTTAATCGAATTCAAAATAAATAAATAAATAAATAAATTTGTTTTATTTTTACCTTTAATGGCAAATTTTTGATATGCACTCTCTTGCATTTTTATTGATATTTTTGCGTTAAGGTGAACTTGAATTTCATTCTCCGGTGTGGTTCTTAAAAGAACTATCAAGTCGAACATTTTCAATTATACCAATTACCAAATTGTGAGGATGTGAGACGAAGGAGTGATCTTCAAAAGCGAGTTGAGGTAATCACTCATTTATTTTTATTTAAGTTAGCTTTTCAAACCAAACAAAAAATTATCGTTTTATTTTATCTATTTGATGTTAAAAAATTAAATATTAATAAACTTAAATGTAAGAATTTATTTCATGTTGATTATGGATAAAAAAGAAACAAATTTTGATGACACATGTTATTTGGAAAGCTCATGCAGCTGTACCGAACCAAGTCATAAAAAAAATAAAGTTAATCTCTATTCAAAGTCTGTAATGAACTAAATCATAAAGTGTTTCGTTCCAAAGTTAACTCGCTATATTATTATTTATTTTTATATTATGTTTCCGTTGTGTTTTTATATTCATTTTCTATTTTATATATTTTTTTAATTTGCCACTCCCACCTAAAGGGGTGGACAAATGGAGTGCGCCAATATATTAAAATCATATTCATATAATGTAAAAACATTAAATAAATTGCAATTTTGTAACTAAGGCGTCCCACCATAGAGAAAAGTAAAACCCTTTACTCTTCCGATTGGTTTATTTCGAAAACGGTTGTTTTTATGACAAAAGTATGTTTTTTGTAGGAAATTTTCTAAGCTGGGCTGTTTATATGGCTTTATTGACTGGCCTATAAGAAGATCTACCGAAGAGGCATATTTTCCTCAGCGTACGTAACATGAAACTCTCTATTAGATTTTACAAACAAATTTGGCTGTCATAATTTTTTGAATCCGGATAATAGGCCACCGAACGCTCATAACTTAAAAATTTATGAGCGCTCATAAAACTTATAAATGCTCCCGACCACTCATAAGTTATGAGCGCTCTCTCCGAATACTTCTTCGAAAAATTTTAAAATAATTTGCTTTTTTTTTTTTTTTTTTTTGAAATTGTCGACCTGTCACAATTTTGTATTTCCTTTTAATTCTATTTTTGGTATTCATTAAATTTATTTTCTTTCGTTGTTAAAAATTCTTTTCTTTTATCAATTAAGTTGAAAAAATATTAATTGGTTGTTTCTGCTACTGTTATTAATTGTGAGATGCATTTGTGCGAAAGTATGTGTATTTGGTGAATAGCACAAATATTATTTGAGTTATGACTTATGAGCCTCATAAACTTAAGAGTCGTTTATGAGCGCTTGGTGAATACCGCCCTTAATATTATTATTAACAGTTTTAATGGTGTTTTTGGGGTCAAGCTGTTTATTTGTTGGCCTCCTGATTTAGCGCCATTATATTAGTAAATACATACCTACAATACTATAGACAATCCGAACTAACCGTGCAAGATTTTTCGGATTAATTTATCTTTTGGAACTAAAAAAGAACATAGTACTATCCCTACAACTATGGCCACTACTGTATACAACTTGAATTCAGAAAAGTTCTGAAAGGGTCTTACATATATTTGTATTTATGGAATTACAAAAAAATTTATTTGCTTTGGAGGTTAAAGTCAATTCTTAAATTTATTTTTTTTCTCAAATTAACAATTTTTCAATATTTATACAGCCACTCATCTGAATAGGTTCAAAATGTTTTGTATGATTATAATGGATTTTTTCCATAAAAGAGTGGTATAAAAAAAATTTAATTTTACTTTTCGTAAAATAATCAACACATACATTTCATTATAACTACACCGATAAATTTTGAAATGTTTTTTTAGATTCCGTTTAAAACCCTTTTTTTTTGTTTGCTCATTAGATTCAATAACTTTAAAGCAATAAAATATATAGGAATATTTGTTGACACTACATATTAGTAATGGGCTCTTATTTAAAATGTTTTCATAAACAGGTTTTTTGAAAAAGATGTTGGCAAAATAAAAGTTAAAAAAAAAAAGATGAACAAAAAATTGAATGAAAATTATTTTTTTTTCGAAAGTTTTAGGTAATTTTATTCTGATTTGATATTCATTTTTCAATGATTTAATTTTTTTTAATTCGAATGCTAAAATCTAAATGATTTTAAGTGTTTTTTTTTCAGAAAATTACAAAAACTATTTTTTGCTTAAATTTTGTTTGGGAATTTATTAAATTAAAACCGTAAATGTTGACATTTTTATTTTATTGTTTATAAATGTTTAAAAAATGACGCATTGTAAGTTGTGAATCTCTAACAAAAAGATTCCTTTTATAGAAAAACCGTTTTTTTTAATTTTCGATTTTCCTGAAATATTTTAAATCATCTTCGCATTCAATAGAAAAAAAATAATACGAACATTTAATAAAAAAGTAGATACAACTGTACATACAATTTATTTTGTTAAATTTGTTTAATTATTATCGAAAAATATTTATTTTTAATATTCCTAATGGGAAACATTTTGATTTAAAACCAAACGAACATGACTCCATACATATATGTATGTGCATACATACATTACATACATATATATGAAGTTGTTTTATTTTTTTAATAAATGACAAACCGAAATAATATATAGAGGTTTTTTTCAAAACTATCACAACTAATATTCCAATATTGCACAGACTATGGTTTTTAGCAGACACTAAAAAAAATAATATTCGTCAACCCCTCTTTCAAAAACATCTATATATTCCGAAACCTGTATGCAATCCTTTACTGACTAAAGAGCTTAGGAATTATTTAACAAAAAAAAATAAATTCTCCGCAAAAGAATGTAAAAATATTGACTACAAAAACACAAAAGGCGTCATAGCTTCCAGTTAGACGCGCAGACAGAATCAGTAAAAGCAATACCACCCTCATACCTCCATATAAGCGTCAAACCAAAGCTATAAAATGTACGTATGAACTTTATATGCTCTCTTTTTCTTATTTCAAATGGCTGAGAATGCAAACCCCCCATTGTGGTTTGCTGACAGTAGACTGGTATGATACTCTTAGTACTGATGCTGATTCTGTATACTGCTGTTCTTGTCCTTTTAGGATGGTGTTATTTTTGATGCTGCGGTGTGGATCGATCGACTAGTCCTAGAGACTGATAGATAACAAAAGTATTTTCCCATCCCTTTATTTAGATATTTATATGAAGCACATCAGGAGTTTTTAGCTATTAAACCAAGCCAATAAAATTTAAAAAAAAAAAAAAAAAAAAAAAAAACTGCGAGGACGTAATCGATAAAAGGCTACCTTGTTTTTTTGTGCGTTCGAGTTCGTTTTCAATCCCACAGAGGGCGGTTTAATTTACCTTTATCAATAAATTTATTCTGTAAAACTTTGTTCTTATTTTCATTTTTTGTTTTTTTTTTTGTTTTCACTTCTGATACCATTGTAACTTTTGTTCTATTTGTGAAACAGGTGATGTCAGATTGGAGTTGGTTTGACTTAGATTAAAAGCAGACACGCGCTCCACATCACATAGCTTTGATAACCTTTTTACGGTTTTAGGGACTAAGTTTTTATACTTTTTTATTATTATTTCTGTTTTTTTTTAGGTTTGAAAAGCGTGATGTTTTTGTTTCGTGCTATAGGAAGTTGATTTTTCGACGAATCGAATGATATAGATGGAATGTTATTGAGATGGGATGAAATATTAAGAAGGCTATTTGGTGTCTATATGAAAAGGTGTATATAGGATGGATATTTAATCTGTGGATGGATATGAAAAAAGTTTGAACATTGTTTTGTTTTTGTGTTGCAAACTGTGAAAAAGTTATTTTGGGTTCAATAAAAGCAACGTAATGTGGTACATTACTTTAAAACAAAAAATGATTCATTGAATAGAGATATGTATTTAAAATTTACATTTTTAATAATAAATGATTAAATACTTATACACAACTGATGCGTCGCACATGCATGTACATGTAGATCAATGTTGAGTGGTTAAGCGTATTGAATGCCTTACCGCCATATTATTCAGTGGAAAAAATCAAGATTATAATTTAAATCCGGATTTTACATTGAATTTTTATAATTTAAATCTGGATTTAAGTTTTAATTTGGATGCATCAAGTGAATAATATGGCCGTTACAGTTAAATGACTGCAGTCAAGTGATTTACTGCCTCACAAAATTGATTAAAATTTAAATTGGACTTTAAAGTAACTAAAAGACGAAAAACAGTCAAAAGTGACTGCAGTCAATTAACTTCTATTGAGTTGACTGTGTTATAGTTAACTGCAAAGAATAGTAAAATTGACGGCTGTAACTGTAGATTTTTTGTTGAACTTAATTTCGCTAAAAACACTAGGTATTTAAAAAAACATCGGTCGTATGTATAAACGTTGTCTAATTTTAGACATGCTATCCAATCTTCAAATAAACATTTCTAATCATTATCTTAGAGACATCTTACTTCGACAAGGAAATCAAATTGAATGTCAATTATTGAATTCAATAAAGCATAATTCGTGACTACAATGCAGAACTAGTCTAAGTCACATTTTCAAAATTTTTCAAGAAGAACCTTAGTGCGTAAAATGCTGACTTTCAACATTATGATTTTATTCTATTATTTAAATTCTGGGGGAATAACTGCACGTAGGAATATTCAGTACATGTAAAAATTGCGCGGAACACAACAAGTCTCCTTATGAAATAAAAACAAACTCATTTTTAAATTTTGGACTTAGACTAGTTCTGCATTGTAGCGACGAATTATAACTACTATTTCGATGTTATAAGTCACTGTTTAGCTAATAAATACAGTTTTATCTAAAAGGGACTGACTCAAAGTCTCAACTTTTATTAAAAATATTTATTTCACTGTAACTTTGCTGACTGCAGTCTTGAACTCATTCTGTAAAACATCTACATATATACTCATGTGTTTTTCCTTTGACTTAAGCTTACATTTTTCCACGAAACCATTAATAACTCCCATGTAGAAGAATCAACAAAAATTATGACAAATTCAGTCATTGTTTCTCATTATATCCAGTTATCATATCATTATGTTATCTTTATTTTTTTTTACCATATATTTTATGCACTTCAGTATCTTTGTTTACTTGATAAATTAATCACCAAATGACACTTACAGCCATCACTTGGATGTCGCATAATAAATAATAAAATACACCAACTATATATGAATATAGACAAAAGAACATATACAAACAAGAAAGTCCTTTAACTTTATGAAGCCAATAACTGTTTACTGATATACCTGTCAAAAGTCAAATATACCTAACTAAGGCACGTTTAGAAATAAATTACGTCTTTCGGTTGTTCGTTTTAGGCATTATAAACTTTATCACCTCACACGTTTTGACAGCTTACCACTTGAGTCTACCCCTATATTATGAAGTTCTTGTTTATCATGGGAAATGAACCCTTTCGATAGTATGTATAGCAAAATAAATATCGATTAATAACTACCTTATCATGAGAAGTTGAATATCCTCCTATTTTTTTTGATTTTACCTTTTTTTTTTGAGGTCGCATTACATCAGTCTCCCTATATTGAAGTTTATGCATAATAGAAGTTTTATGATTGACTTTATCAAACAATAATAAGTACAGCGGGGGTACTGGGTAGGAATTCCTGACTTCTAGACATTAAATTGAACCCTCTTTAATTTGATTTCATTTGAATTTTATATTTGCAGAGGTTGGCACAATTAAATGCGAAAAAAATTATGAAATCTGCGAAGGCTGTGGACAAAAAATTCAGGATCGATATTTGATGAATGTTGGCGACTCGAATTGGCATGAACATTGTCTGGCGTGTTGCTATTGTGGGACACAACTCAGTCATACGTGTTATGTGAGAAATTCAAAGCTGTATTGTAAAATGGACTATGATAGGTGAGTGGAAATGATATCTAAAGGATTTTTATTTTATTGTTGAAATAAAAACTGGGGCCTTAATGTGGTTAGATTTGATTCTATAAAAAATGATAGCGGGCTGTCCTTGAAATAAAAAAAAAAAGGAAAAACTTAGCAACAGCCATCATCATAAGAGCACAGTCTATGGTGAATAAAAAGTCCATTGTACTTTTATGTGGATTTTAAAGGCTCGACTTTGAGTTCACAATTGATTTAAAGCCCACCAAACTTCAAATTTGTACACTACAAATTGAATTTCCGTATAGATATTGAACCTTCGGACACACCTCACAGATTCTTACTTTAACCGTACTACACGAATGTGTAAAGCTTTAAATTACTCTATTTTCCCTCTCTTTGTGATATTCTGAAATTCAAAACAATACCCATTTGTTTTAAGCACCATCTTATTTCCATCGAACAAGGTGGATTAACGAGTAATTAAGTAAAAACAGGTTTTTTATTTTTACCAACGATTATAAATACAAAGAAAACAAACCCTAAAGTCACACATATGAAATTTACAAACTCAAGTGAAAGTGTGTTTAAAAGACAGACTTTTTGTTGAATGAAGTTGATTTTAAGATTTGGGTCTTAACGTTAATTAACTGCTGTTTATTAATAAATATTTAAATTAATATTTAATCAAATAAATTAGTTTTCAAGCAACGTATCATTTGATTTGTTATTTAAGATATAATTAAGCATTTTTTTATTTTAAGTTAATGCTGAATTTTTTTCCATTATTTTTTCAACTAACTTTCTTGGCTGAAAAATTGAATTTATATAGTCAATTTGAATTACTTGCCTTTCCCGAATTACAAAGGTACAAATTTCAAATTTATTCATTTTATATGCTAAGCTCTTCTAGTCCTTTGGATTTTTTTTAATTGAGTTTTCGAAAAAAAAAATCAAATATTTCTTCGTTTCTTCTTTAAACATTTTAAATAAAACCCAGCAAACACTCAACATCAGCTCTCTAAGACTCAAAAGCTTCTTTTAAATAAAAATTAATAAAAACTCTATCCGGCTCTTTAAGACGAGAAAGAATACAAAAGAAAAACCAAGATGAATAAAAAAATCTAACAAAGAAATTCATTCAAAATATCCTTGCATTGCGCTTCCTTTGATACCAGCATCACGATTAGATTCGCTTCATACGAAACGTAAAAATTATCCACCATCCCTGAATTCATCCAAAAGGCTTTCTAATTTCGACTAAAAGTCCCTGTTTTTTGTTGCGTTGCTAAAAGAAGGTATTATACAAACAAAAATATGATAAAGAAAATGGGCGACGAAAGAATTCTTCGTCAAAAGATGAAAAAAAAAACAAATAATAATAAAAAAAATAAACGAAAAAGAAGGACGTGTGCGATGACAAAAAAAAAGAAGAAAAGCAACAATATTAAATTCAGAGCAAAATGGTGGAAAAGTAAAAGAAAATATCCCTAAGGATTTTGATATATATGTATGTGTAAGGAAACTAACTTAAGGGTGGAATTTTCGCCTCATTCATTCAGCTCCAGAGCAGGACAAAGCGATGTTTTAACATTATTCATTGTCCCCTTGTCAATATTTCCTCTTACTTCTTTTGTTGTTGTTTGTCCTTTTCAAAGGCTTCTTTTCCCGTGAAAAAAAAACATTCCAAGGATTTAAATCATATAAAAATTTGCCTTAAGATTTTTTTTTTCAAGAAACCTTCTAAATTTCCCCAAAATATCTTGTTATTTTTTTCAGAATTTTCGGTGTCAAATGCACCGGCTGTTGTCATCCTATTTTACCTCATGACATGGTTATGCGACCACAAAATTACATATTTCACCTATCGTGCTTTGTTTGTTACGTTTGTCGACAGCCGCTGCAAAAAGGCGAACAATTTCTGTTGCGAGAGGGACAGCTATTTTGTTATCGACACGATTTGGAAAAGGAACTCTACCTGGCGCAGCATTGTGGTGATGAAGATGATATTCTACGACCAAGGGATGGCAGAAGAGGTCCAAAACGCCCCCGAACTATTCTAACATCCCAGCAGAGAAAACAATTTAAAGCTTCCTTCGATCAATCACCGAAACCTTGTCGTAAGGTTCGTGAAGCCTTAGCGAAGGATACTGGATTGTCAGTGCGAGTGGTGCAAGTGTGGTTTCAAAATCAACGGGCGAAAATGAAGAAAATTCAACGTAAATCTAAACAAGATGGTGATAAAAATTCATCCGACAAAGATAAGGATGACAAGAGTGTTAAGCAGGAATCTTCAGGAAGTGAGAATGGCTATTTAGGTTCATTCTCTACCCAACCGTTAAACCCTAATCTGCCTTATTCACCAGATGGTGAGTTCAATTATATTTGTATCTTTATTTTTATTTAATTGTTTATTTTGTTTATTTTATAGATTATCCTGCGAATTCAAATGACAGTTTCTGCAGTTCTGATATCTCACTAGATGGCAGTAATTTCGACCATTTAGATGATGATGGTGATTCACTGTCATTACAAAATCTAGAGTTACAGACACCTGGAACGCAAGGTCGCAATTCAAATGGAACCTCTACGCATGATTCACTAGCGAGTCTTAATTCACATAACATAATTAATCCAATAGATAAATTGTATCTTATGCAGAACTCATATTTTAATTCAGAACAATGAAATTAAGAGAAAAATTGTGTAAAAATAAGAATTCAAACAATAGTGCCATATTAAGAAGAAAAAAAAAACAAACAAACAAAAAGTCAACTTATGTTAATTATTTAAAGCAATGCTAATAGAATTTATTATGTTGTGACGTATATATGTATGTATAAACGTTGGGCCGAGAAAATACGAATTTATTAGAATAGAAGGAGGAAATGTGGATACAATAATGAAGGCCTGTTTTTTGTTTTTTTTTTTTTTATTTGATCTGTCATTTCATTTTTATTTCTACACAAACCGGGGAATGTATAGTAGGTACTTAGGTTCCACTTTTAAATTTTTGAATGGATGTTTCATTTTCACTTCAACTGTGAATTTGGGCAAAAGTTGTACTTTTTTTTATTAAAAAAAAAAAAAACATTCCAATGTTGTTTTGTAAGTAAATTTGTGTAAATTTTTGTTGTAAAAATAATATTTAATTTATTAATTTAAGTAATGAGAATTTAGATCCACAAAAAAAATAAATTTAAATATTTTGTACATAATATAATTAATTCTAAGCAAACGTTTATTTAAAAAAAAAATCTAAAAATAAACTTCAGCAAAGTAATGTGAAGTATAAAGCAATTATTGTGTAAATAAGAACAATTTAAACCAATAACATACAAACATTTGATTTTTATTTAAATTGTTTTTTATTTAAACTTCTTTACGATATGGAAACAGGTTTCAAACAAATAAGTATGGCTAATAAAATAAAGCTAAGTACAGACGATTGATCTGCCAATAAGCTGTAACTTTCAATATGTCACTATAAACTAACTACCGTTCAGGAAAATGAGATCTCAGGGATTTTTCTCACTTAAAAAATGAGCAAGCGAATCCAAGATTTTTTTTCCTCAAGTTTTAAAAGCAAAGTTGAGAAATTGTTGAGGAATCCTGTTCATGCTAACTGAGATTGCTGAGATCTTCGAGATCTCATTTTCATAACCATACCATATACCTTACAATGCTTAATAATTGTCAGTTAGCACTATTGGCAAATGTTTGTTTACGAAGAATTGGTTGATCCGTTGGCCAACATTGCCTCTGTTCGTTTGCTTCCCAAAACTAGAAATTTCTACCAATTTTAGCCCCCTCAAATTTCTGTCAAAGTTTATATAAAAAAGATAAAATTGGACTAAAATTGAAGAATTTATAAAAAAAGAGAACTATAAATTTGAACAATAAATAAAATTAAAATAATTTTTTTTAGGATAAGTTCAGAATACAAAATATTTGAATTTTCATGATGAATAAAATCAAATTGGAGTACTTTTTTCAAAATTCGTGTCGTAAATTTATAAAAATAAAATATCCCAATTTGCGATAAATAGTCCAAACCCTATACTGAGGTCTAAGGAGCCAAAACTGTTTTTTAAATTTTGTACGCATGGGTTTTTAATCCAAGAAGATAAAAGTGATTCTATGCAACTTTTAGTAGCTGAATTCGTCATACATTATCTGCTATAGAGTTTGAGATATTAGAAAATTTTTAGGAAAAAAAAAACAACATCCAATGTGTACAATTTCCAAAAAAATCAGTTAGCATAGGTAGGTATAAATTTTTTCCTTTTTTTACTTGCGATATGTAGGTATAGGTAGGTTATGGGAAGTTATGGATGTTTAAAAAAAATTCGAGATTGAGATTTTGATCGAACTTGACATACGTTTTAATTGCGGCAAATGAGGTAATTTTGTTGAAAGTTTCCAAATTTGATTCCAAATCATCTCATTTCCCATACAAATTACAATTTACATTTCAAAATGAGGTGATTTCAACCAAATTTACACAAAATTAAGTAGGAATTGACGTAAAAACTCTCTAGTGGAACCCATTCAAAGAGGAAACCATTGAAATTGTCAAATTTCCATGCATAAAAAGAGAAAACAAAGGAGAAAACAACAAAAACAAGCGATTAACTGTCAAAATCAAATTCAAAATGAAAACGAAATTAACAAATTTGAAATGAAAATACTTTTTCCGTAATTTTAAAAACGTAGAATGTATAACGATCATAGGGATGAAGAAAAGAGTGGGTCTCATAATTCTCTTCGTCTGTTTTTCTGTCGAATGGGTCGTTTTTCTTCAAACTTTTAATTTTGTTTTATCAAATATAACGGTATTCGTCATATAATTTTTTTTCAGATTTTTTTAAAATCTTACTGTTCCCGAAAATGTACATAGCTTCATAGATCTATAAAAAATCATTTAATTTTAATCGGAACATTTAATCGGCTAACATTTTGGTGACATTTTTTCAGAAGAATGGTATTTATGACACCTCTATTTTTATTTTAGTGTGAAGAATTTGAAAATTGAAAATGTGTAGGTATTTCAAAAGCGACTTTCAAGATTTTAATAAAATTTTTTAATGTTATCCAGCAGATTTAAAACAAAAATTATTCTTATAAACGAAATTAACGGTTCTTTTTTGTCTCGAAAATATCTGCTACGATTTTGATTAAAATTTGTCTTTTTACTTATGTGTATTAGTACGGCTTACCCACCAAATTAAGCATTAACAGCAGGTAGCATTTTTTTTGTCTTTTCAACTATCCACTGTTTAACTGAATTAAAAAAAAAAATTACTATGCAAGAGCTTCTTATAAGTCTAAATAATATTACATATGAAATTTTTTTGGGGATACAAGCATTTTGAATTGGTGGAAAAACTTTTAAGATTCTATGTGAAAAGGATATTGCGTCTTCCTTCAAATACCCCGAACTACATCGTTATGCTGGAAACAGGACTTTCCCCACTCTTCATACGGACACTTAAGCTACACATTGATTATATACTCAAGGTTTTACACATGTCCAATGAAAGACTACCAAGGAAAGCGACACTTGAGGTTATTCATCGAAGAAGTAGTTGGTATGCTGAGTGTATGGAGCTGGCGCAGTGGTGTGGGATTCAGCTAAATTTGGATTTGGAGAACCTCGAAGATTGGAAAGGCTCACTATACAAACTAATTGAGGCTACAGACATCAAATATCGAGAAAAATATATACAAGAAGCTACCAGTTCCGTGCATAGAGCGCTATATAGCAGATTATGCCACAATCTGGGACAAAGAAATTATTTTCGTGATGAAAACAGTGTGGAGCAAATATCTATGATGGTAAGACTGCGTGGAGAACTTTTCCAACTCAATTATGTACCACATAGAGAAGACCTGCCTGTATTATGTCATCTGTGTAATCAGAAAGAAAGAGAAGATGTGCAGCACTTTCTAGGGAGATGTCCGGTGTTGATGGAATCAAGAAGATTCTTTTTTGGCTGCAACTGTTAAAATATTTAACCAGAATTATGTAACTCTTTGTCAATCTGGCAGACGGCAATGCCATGCTATATTTGATTTTGTAACTATAACTTGTTTTATATGGAAATTTTTAAATAAAAATCACTTAAACTAAACATATGAAAATTTTCAAAAAATAAATAAATTACGAACATAAAAAAAAATTAATTATTTTTGATACTAGGTATAGATGATTTTTTTCCAAATAGATTTTTTTAACTCCGCTAATGTAAAAATGTTAACTAAATTTTTTAAATAAAAATATTTTTTTTTTATTTCGTTCCATCGAGTACATGAGAGCAAGTTTGTACGACCCAGTCGTGCATTTTATGTTTGACTGAAAAATATTTGTTTGCCATTTAAATAAGATATTTTAAATATGTTTCATTAATTTTAAAGATATTTTAATAATTTAACCTGACACAATTCAAAGCTAATCTATACCAACCAGTACGTACAACCCAGTAGTATTTTTTTTAATTTGCAATTTCATGATAAAAATTTTAAATGAGTATGCATCGGTATTTATCTATTTACTAATTCCAAACACAAATCGTCCCACAAATCCAAGCATTTTTAAGCTATATCTTCATTATAATTTATTGAGATATGACCTATAGTATAAGTACGCCCCTTATTTGTATTAATGTCGCCCACTTTCTTCAAAATCTTTTAGTACCTTTTCGGATTTAACATTGATCAAATGGATATTGTGTCTCGTTGGAATTTAAACTGATTGGTTGTTTTATAAGTGAAAGTTAATTAATCCTTCCAAAAAGGATAGACAAAAATGTCGAAAACCCTTAGAACATTATTTTTTATTTTAACTATTTTCATAAATGTGCGACTGAAAAATGTCCTCTGTGATCAGTGAGTTTAATTTTTTGTCCATAGTTTAAAATTTAGATAGGCGCAATCTTATCATTTCTTTTGTTTATTATATAAATAGGCCAAAATTCATTTCACACGAAGGAGATCTTATTTTTGAATCGGCTCAGGATAAAAATATAACCATTCTTGTAAGTGGAAGTTCCAGATTTCTAATCAACGATTTCAACGTGTTGGATTCCTTGCAAAAAGTTTCAAAACAAAACACACCTACAAATGAAGTCAATATCGAAGAATTAACCAATCAGGTGCAAGTTCTTAAAACGGATATTGGAAATTTTAAAAATAGTTTGATACGTTTCGAAAATATGTAAGAATCTTTCAAATAAAGTACTTATTTGTTTCGAAAGAAAGTGTAAAGATTTAAGACATCATCCCTTTAAAATTCAGAACCTCATCGTTACCAGTGGAGCGTATAGAAAGGCTTCAATCACGTTCATTACGCCTAGTGACTCGAGTAAATAATATAATCAATAAACTAGCATTAAGCAACGCTTGTGAATCGATTCCATGCAAAAATGGTGGCACTTGCTATAATTATTTAAATCAGGAATTTACCTGTGTTTGCCCAAAAACGTGGAGGGTATGAAAATAAGTATTGTGAAAGACTTTCAATCGAAATAAAATATTTTTTAACTTTAGGGATCAACCTGTGAGACAGATGTTGACGAGTGTAAAGAATTTGCCGGAACTGATTTGGGTTGTCAAAATAATGGATTATGTGTAAATTTACCAGGAAGTTATCAGTATGTTAAGCCTTGTTTAAAAATTTTTTATTGAGAGCAATATCGATTTGTATTTACCTAAGGGACGTGTTCAATGAGCAACGATTATTAAAAATAATATTTTCGGTGATGTCCCAATTCCATTCAATGATTTAATTGTCGAAAAGAAGAATTTTTGTCGTCAAAGACAATGTTTTAAAAAATATTCAACTTATTCTCAGCATCTAACATTTATAAGCTTCAATTTTTGGTGAGAATACATTTTTGTAATTGTTTTAAAAATATAATCATCAACAATAAAGATTGCCGTACTCTTTGAACACTCCCCTAAATTTTTTTTAATATCGATATTTTAATGGAAAGTATTTTAATTTATTTTTTTTATTCAAGAAAGATTACCAATAAAAACTAATTTAAAAACTTTTTAGAGATACTGAATCCTTTTTTGGAGATATACTAATCTTTTCTCGATTTAATATGTTTTGCTAGATGTAACTGTACAAAGGGTTTTTTCGGTATCCACTGTCGAGATCGCTCTGCTGACTGTGCCAAATCAATGCCAGGAGAATTATGTGGAAAGGGTCAATGTATACCTGCGAATAATGCTTTAGGTTATCAGTGTCTATGTGATGCTGGATGGAAAAAAGACAATCTCACTCAATCTTGTACTGTTGATGTTAACGAATGTCTAGAATCATTAGTTTCATGCCATACAACCTGTATAAATTTACCGGGCAGCTTTGGTTGTGGTCCTTGTCCAAGTGGATACACGGGTAATGGGGTCATTTGCCGGGACATCGACGAATGTGAGAAGAACAACGGAGGCTGTAGCATGCTGCCAAAAGTGCAGTGCATCAATACCGAGGTATGGATAAAAGATTTTGGTATGTTTTTTATGGTTTCTTTGAACTCTTATTTGTATATAGGGTTCGCATCGATGTGGCAATTGTCCTCCAGGTTGGACTGGTGATGGTCGTTACTGTAGCCAGGCGGAAACTTATTCATGTGAGTCAACTAATATTTGTCATCCACTTGCTAGATGTGAGTATATTTCGAATGTGATGGTGTGTGTGTGTCCTGAGGGGTTGACTGGATCTGGATATGGACGAAATGGTTGCAGATCGGGCTCCGCTAACCCATGCAATGAACACAACTGTCAGGTACGATTAATAAAACTTATCAAAAGTCAAAACTATGTAGCAGCCTTACGTTGGGCGCCACTTTTAGAAATAATTATTTAGTAAGAAACATTTAATTTTTTTTTCTTCATAGAACGGAGGTACATGTGTGAACCATGCTGGCATCGCAACATGCATATGTCTTCCCGGCTTCGAACCACCTAGCTGTGAAATAAAAAATCCATGTCTAACTAATCCTTGTTTGAACGGTGGAATCTGTACCAAGCGCCTTAATTCCAATGAAACCAGTTGCAATTGTCCTGCTGGTTTTTACGGAGTTAGATGCCAAAATAAACGCAATTCTTGTGGCAGAGTCTTAAACGATACTATTAGCGAACTTCAATATCCCTTTCCAGCCAGCGAATATGGACCAAATCAAGCATGTGCTTGGGTTATTCGCACACGTCCCGACCTTATTCTGAATGTGACTTTCAGCAGTTTTGACCTTCAGTTTGATTCAGAATGCGGAAAGGATTGGTTGCAGATCAACGATGGAAGGACATTAGCATCGCCATTGATAGGAAGATTTTGTGGCAACGAATTACCAAAGGGTGGCAACTTATTGTCTTCGAATAATAATCTATTTTTGTGGTTTCACACGGATAGGACAATTAATGGCCATGGATTTAGTTTGAGTTGGAAAAGTGTGCCACCGATTTGTGGTGGTCTCTTTAAAGTCAATGAACAAGGCCATGGAGTTATTACATCACCAGGCTATCCTGGCAAAAGTCCACCGAATCGTGACTGCCAATGGGAAATACAAGCTCCACCAGGAAAACGTGTACTCCTACGATTTTTCCAGGTGGTAATGGATAATTCAAGAAACTGCACTAGAGATGCATTGCTCATTTATGATACAAATCAACTTTTGGAGCAAGTTTGCCAAACAGGCATTCCATCACCAATACATTCATCAACCAATTTAGTTAATGTACACTTCCACACGGACAATATTAGACAAGACACCATGTTCCAAATGCATTATGAGGTTGTTGACGGAAATCCCGGTTGTGGAGGATTGATTACAGAACCAACGGGGAAAATACTTTTCACACTTGATCAATATCACTGCGTGTTTCTACTTCAACAACCCGTTGGAACAAGAATTAGTGTAGCTTTCATCGGCAAGAGCACAGAAAATAAAGTTGCTTCGTTCAAAGTAAACAGGGCTTTATCTATTTTTGGAATTAATCTATCAAAGATTTTTCCTTTCAGATTTATGATGGAAAGACTGAAGATGATCCTGTTTTATCTATAACCGACTATTCTATTTCGCCTGGCAATTATACATCAACCGGAAATTCGTTATTGATTGACGTTCAGATGAACTCGCAGGATTATATGTACTTTGATTTTGATCCCAAAAGCGTTATTTTCGAGGCAGATTTTAAGCGAGGTATGATCTGTTTTCTTTAAAGATTTTTTGTTATAAATATGTATATATGTATGTATGTATTTAAAACAAATGTTATTCATTAGAATGTGGTCAAGAACTGCGGGAACCACTGGGTGGAACATTTATGACTCCTAACTATCCTAAACCCTACTACGAGAGGCTAGATTGTGTCTACTCTATTGTGGGACCGGTTAATTCTGTAGTTCATTTGAACATAACCGATTACGATTTATCCGAGTATAACCAGGGTTGTGATGATGATGCTGACTTCATTGAAGTAAGTCTTGTAATAATGTCCTAAAAGTTTACAACTTCGCAACTTTTTAAATTCGGCAGGTCTATTTTACAATAAGTGGATCCCCACAACGTTACTGCAAAGGCGAACAAATGCATATTGTGGCTCCAAATAACTATCTCAACATGGCTTTCCATTCGAATAAAAATCCTCAGAGACGTAGGGGCATATCAGCAGAATACCATTTTGAGAAAATCGGTTGCGGGGGAGTTCTCCGGGACGCACAAGGGTCGTTCGAACGTTTGACCAGCACAAGCTCAACCAGTGCATATTGTGAATGGATTTTAGAAGCTCCTGCTTCGAATGTGATTTCTTTGGATTTAACTTACCTTCGAGCTGGAACAAAATGTGCTTCTGGTGAAGTTGATCTTAAAATATTCCTCAATGGAACTGGAACACATGACGGACGTTTAGTTGAAAGGTAAGTTCTTGTCGCATACTATATACATATATCCAACACTTTTTTTTTTTTTTTTACTTTTACCATAGCCATTGTGGTGATCGAAAACGAATTGTTACAATTCTTCCTTCGAATATAGCTACCATATTTTTGAAATTAGTGCCGCCATCTCTTGGAAGTGCAGTGACATATGGAATTTCAGCAAATTACACATTCACTTCCAGATCGTCAGGTAAGTGTTGAAAGTGAAGTAAAACACCTCTTAATTGGCTGCGAAATAATTATACTCATTATAAGATTATCAATCTTATCAATTGATAGTGGATAAATAGCTATTGAAACTTGGTACATCAAAACAAAATTTATTAAAGCAAAATTATCAACTATTCAGTGATCACAAGTTTTATCAATTAAGTTGTTAAATATCAGTTTGCAATATTTATCAACTATCAATTTTTATTAGATAATTGACATTCGTAATAGGGTTTAATGAAAAAAAATATATTGATGCTATGAAGATAAAGGACTTCAATGTCTATGGACGCAAAAATTAGTGCATTTGATATCGAAGTATTGTTAGTTGGATTATTGTTTACCTTTCTGACCAATCACTTCAAGTTTTTTTTTTATAATAAACGCGTACTCAATGGGTTATGATTACCCTTAAAATGTAAAAAGCCCAGTGCTAGCGTTAGGAAAATAGGATAGGGTTTAAACAGAGACACTGATGCACATTGGTTTTTGATATAATTGGGAGTCTGAAGATCCCAAAATAAATGCTGATTTTTCCAAGGTTCTGTTTTTTTTTCTGACTCTTTCCCATTTTTTTTCTTCTCTGAAATCATTTATATCCACTCAACTGTTTTGCTGAGGACGATCGCTAATGGAGCGTTGAAGCTGAAAGGTGACAGATCGATTTCGGAAACATTTGGTTTATTTGAATATAGTCGAAATATCTGGTGCTGTTTTAGCATTAATTTTTTAACATTGGGAGGCAGGAAAATAGCCACCTGTCTTCCTGCCCTTAGAACAATTTCAACGTAATGCAGGCACTGCCGCTCGTGTACAACACGAATGTGAAATTCCTTACCCAACTTTATATATTTCCTTCCCTTTTCAATATCCAGATATTTAAGGCAAATGTATGTAGATCATTGTCGCTATATGTATTCTATGTATGTATTAGTATCAATATATTTTATAGAGATCTTTCGCAGTCAAAAATGAGCACTGGCCTCTTGGTCTATTTCATTTTATCTAAATATCTTTTAAATTATTACAAGAATGTGGGGGCAACTACAGTTTGCTTTCGGGATCGATTCAGTCGCCCGGTTGGCCAGACGAATATTCTGATTCAATGGACTGCATTTGGGTCATACACGCCCCCTTGGCTAACAAAATTGAACTTGTTCCACGAAATTTTTCCCTGGAACCATCCTACAGAGGCTGTGGTGATGATTATTTGGAAATAAGGTGAGTATGAGGATAAAAGTTTCATTGTTTGTATTATTCAAGTATAATGTCTGGTATATCCCATAGAAATGGCATGTCCAACGAGTCTCCATTGATCGGGAAATTCTGCGGCTATGATATTCCTCCACATATTCCTTCGTTCACAAATCATCTGTATTTACATTTTCATTCGGATTCATCACTAGCCTATCCAGGTTTCGATATTACATTCCAGCAAACATCGACGGGATGTGGAGGATCTCTAACTTCTAACACAGGATCAATAGCTTCACCACATTATCCCGAGCTGAGCCGAGGTCCAGTGCAATGCGATTGGAAGATAACAATAAGCAAAGGCTCTTCAATTGATGTACGCATTACAAAAATTGGTCCAACTGCAAATTTATGCTCGAACGATGTTCTTACTATTTATGATGGCCCTGATAGCTTGTCCAAGAAACTTTCAATCAATTGCTCTTCAGATGGCGACATTAATCTCAAATCAACTAAAAACATAATTTTTATTAGATATGTGTTGCCAGATGATGGAGCAGCTGAAGATCAGCAATTTTATCTCGATTACAAGACAAATTGTCAACAGACATTAAATTCATTTGAAGGTGTTATCGAATCACCCAATTTTCCAAAAGATTATCCAAAGAATCTCAAATGCAAATGGATTATCGAAGGTCGAAAAGCTGATACTATTTCATTGACATTCTCTCATTTCCAACTAGAAGCAAGCGATCTACAATGTGTTCATGATAAATTCGAAGTTATCGATATGAAGGGAGAAGATATTCTACAAACTCATAAAATCTGTCGGAATCCAACAGGGCTCTTAACATCGGATGGCAATAAATTTGTGATTAGATTTACAACAGACTATAATTATAATGCAAATGGCTTCCGATTGGAGTATAAACTTAATGGATGTGGAGGACATAAGACCAGCTCTTCGGCATTGTTGAACTCACCGAACTATCCGTATAGTGTTGATATTGATTGTGAGTGGTTTATTGAGGCCCCTGCTGGTATGCAAATTATCTTAGATGTATCGGATGTTCATTTTGAAGGTGATGGTAACTGTACTACTAATGGACTGATCGTAAGTATATTATATTAAATTAATTCTGTAATTGTCATGAGAGGTTTCTCACAAAATTTATAAAATTTCAGGTTAAAAACGATAAGACCGATACAAGAGATTTACTTAGATCATGTCGCGTCCAGTCAACACCATCAACCGTGACATCACAAGGTAGCAAAATGTACGTTCGATTTTACTCAGATTCTAAAAGATCAAGAAAGTATTTAAAGGCATCTTACAAAAGACGACAAGGAGGTACGTTATATTATTATAGACATATATATAAAAAATCCTATAACAGAACCTTTCTTTTAATATTGTTTGTTTTGACCAGAATGTGGAGGAGTAATTCGCAATACAATGGGTGAAATAACATCACCGAATTACCCAGAAGATTATCCGATAAACAAATACTGTGAATGGATGATAAACTTCGCAAATGAACCTACTTACACAGATTTTATCTTAGAAACTCCTGAACTTACGAATAAAACCAATTGTTCAAATAGTTTATTGGAAGTTTACGATGGTTTGAAAAGCAGTGAAAATAGTCGACTTGTGGATCAATACTGCTCTCTAGGTTCAACTTTAAAAATAAGCCAAATTATTCGAAATAATGTTATCAATGTAATATTCAACTCAGAAGATAGATCTGGCAAAGGTTTCGTTTTGAAATATCGAAAGGTTTGCAATTTCAATTGTGATGTCAAATAAGTTTAACTGTTTTACAATTTTTTAAAAATGATTTTAGGTATCCTGTGGAGGTGTTCTACGTAAAGAAGTTGGAACCTTTGGAAGCAAGGAGGAAGATCGATCTTGTACTTGGCTTATTTTAATGAAAGCAGGTAGGTTTAATCATATTCAATTCGTTTTGTGTGTGCTTGAACGTATGCTGGCCACCAAATGAGACATATAATGTTCACTATAGAGAACAAATACTGACTATAAGAAACACAAATAAGTACTTCCTAATAACTTAAGGTTGAGCTAAAATCCGGGTTGGACCTGGGCCTCAACCAATTATTATATTTTTAACAAATCTGATTTTTACTTCCTCTCTAGGGCAAGAATTGGTTTCGTTCGTGTAAAATGTTTAACATTTTTAAATGTAATATTTGTTCAACTATTCCGAACTATTCAATTATGAGTTTCAATGAAAGATATAACTGACGTCTTATACTGTTTTTTTTTCTCTGCAGGCGATCGCTTGATGCTGTCTTTTACAAAAGTTGAATGCCATTGTGATGGACTTAGTTCACAAGAGTGTGCAAAAAAACGTGGTTTGAGGGTAAGCCTCTAGCTTAGTTTTGAAAGTCATCTTAATACCTTCTTTTTTTTAGATTAATTTCTTAGACGAAAATGAGATTCACATCTGTGAAGAGCATCCTCCTGATATCACTTTAACTACTACAAATGTTATTGCAATTTTTGCAAATGTCATAACATTTACAGCTAAATATAATCTAATTGAAACTGCATGTGGTGGTGTTTTGAAATCTTTACGTGGATCATTAGCATCTCCATTTTACCCTGAATCATATCCTTCGAATGTTGAATGCATTTGGACACTTATAGCTCCACCGGGAAATTCTTTGGAATTAACTTTTAACGAAATGAATATATCGAGTTCGGAGAATTGCAATCAGGATTATCTAGAGTTGCGTGAGTCATCGTCTTCGGGAAAGATGCTTGGAGTATTCTGTTCCAGTGCATTACCAAAGGACAGTATTCAAGGATTCGAAAGTATTTGGATAAAATTCCGCAGTTCAGAAGGTAGTACTGGCAAAGGATTTAGACTATCATGGACAAATGGTATAAAGCTTTTATCTTTACAATCAGGGCTTATTTTCTCAAGAAATTGTATTTTTTTTTGAATAGCACAATTGAATGAAATAACTGGTTTCAAAGGAAAAATAAGATCACCCTCGATAGTGTCAATAAAGTCAGAAAATGAACCTTTCCAATGGAGGATAACTGTTCCTCGGGACAGTGTTATTTCGTTGGCTTTTAAAGAATACAATCGGGGCTTAATGGTAATTTAAATTTCGCGATTGCTTGCAACTTCAAATTTAATAACGTATTTAGTATACTAAAACCGAATATTGGCTTTTCGATTGGTGTCTAAATGACAGTTCTTCTTCTGGATTTGATTTCAGCATCTTATTGAATTGTTCTTCCAGATTACCAAGCGAAAATGCCATAATTCTTCAAAATAAGGCCTAAAACGTTTAATTTTTCTTTTGCTACCCATTTAGTTGTACGATGGTTTTGACAGTAGTGCTCTGCCAATTGAAATCCAATTATCACCATGGGAAGTTACTTCGAGCACAAATGTCATTTATCTCATGAGCGACAATCAAATGCTCGATGAATTCATAATTGAATGGAAGACAATTTCAAGAGATGCAATAGTTAAAAATGAAACAGTTCAAGTCTGCAATGAAACTCTACTTATCTCTTATGGAACTGAAATAAGGCTTACTTCGCCAGGATATCCCACAGGCTATGAACCAGACTTAGAATGCCAATGGTTTATCAAATCGGATCATCCAACAAGGCATGCTGTCTTGGAACTCTATGAAGTTCGTCTAGAAAAAATAGATGATTGCTTTGCTGATTATTTGAAAGTATTTAGCTCCAATAATTTAATGAATTGGCACGAGGAACTTAAAATATGTGATAGTCCTCCCAAGAAACTAGATCCACTGACTGTAATCCATGGAACTCCATATCTTAAACTAGAATTAAAAACCGATTCGTCTATTAATAAAACTGGCTTTACAAGCAACGTGTATACGGCATGTGGGAGCAATTTGACGAATTCAGTTGGAAGAATACTCGATATAGATGTCCTAGGAACGCATAAAATTAGAGAAAACTGTACTTGGCACATTGAAGTTGCCCCGGGAAGAAAAATTCAATTCACATTCGACTTCCCGAAGAACACGCCACAAAACTCATCGAATCAATGTGAGTATTTCGCTTTGATACGCGATGGTATGAACGAAGGAGCGCCTATTCTTCCTCCAGGTCGAATTTGCTCCAGTACTGAAATTAACGGTACTATTACAACGACCACAAATCGTGCTACCCTTAAGTACTTCCTTAAACCAAGTAGTGTCTTTTATGCACACGAAGCTCCCCTGTGGAATCTTACCTATCGTGAGTACAGCGAATGCAGCGGGGACGTTCGTTTGACAGGCTATTCGCCATTCGAATTAATAAACTCACCTAACTACCCGAACGTTCCCAATCCACATACGGAATGTGTTTGGATAATAATGGCACCACCGGGGGAGACAGTTCAAGTTGAATTTACTGGCAACTTTGATATGAATATTCGAAAGTGTTCGCAAGAATTTATAGAGTTTCGTGATGGAGCAACCGAAATGGCAAACCGTTTGGGAAAATATTGCTTTAAGCCAGGAACCATTCGGTCTTCAGGTAATGTTCTTTATATGCGCTATCTTACCGACATCGCCGAACCTCGCAATGGCTTTAAAGCTAACGTTTCGATTTCGAATTGTGGTGGAACATTTACACAATTTAACAATTTGATAACATCAACAAATTATCCAGCACCGGGTGGATACCCGGCGAATTCTGTATGCGAATATGTCATAAAAATATCAACATACTTTCGTGTCAATTTGACATTTCTGGACATTAATTTGCCATTCGATGCGGCGAATTTAAATAGTTCCGATCAAATCAAAATCTACGAGATTCAGGAAGGAGATTCAGTAAGAATTGAAAATGAGTTGTCAGTTATTTATGGCAATACAACTTCGCCGCTAACAGTGGAAACCGATACCAATGAAGTTTTGATTCGATTTTACAGTTTCAAGGCAAATTCGAAATTCCGAGGGTTCAAAGTTCAATATGAACGCATACATGGGGTCTGTTATAAAGATGTTTCCGGTGAGAGTGGTGTTCTGACACTAAATAATGCACAACGAAGGCCGTTTGTGCTATGCCGATGGAAGATAACAGTTCCGAAAGGCAGGCGGGTGAAGTTGAATATAATAAATGCTGAAAGATCCATTTCAGAGTTCGCTAGATCCAGAACGTTAGTATATATTGTTTTAACTATTCAATTTTTTTTAAATATATTTTTATAATTTTCTTTTTTTTTTTTAAGTTTCAGAGCAACCTTCTATAACGACTTTCAAATGTTGTCACCCATCACAATGTTAAACTTGTACAACATAACGAACGCTACATCCATTCGTTCTTCCGACAATAAAATGTTTGTTCGCATATTCGGACCTTATACTTCTACTATGCGTCAATTGACGGTTGAATATTCGTCATCAGAAGAATCTAATTGCCCCGAAGATATAACAAGCGATAGTGGTTCCATACAAATTGCGGGCTTAAGTCCTACAACAAATTTCTTTTGTTCTTTAGATTTTAAACTAAGTGGCACCGAAACTATTTCATTCAATGTTTCCCGTTTGGTTGTTGAAAGGCTTGATCAGCACTTTCCTTATTTCGCCTTGCGTTTCAAAAATCAACGTTATTTTGAAACCCTTCTTATTTTAAACAGCAACATCACTAACAACGTGTATGCATTTGCACCCAATCATGGTTCCGTTAATATTCTTCAGAACGATGGAATTCAGGTTAAAGAGTTAGATGCAACTTATAAGAAACATCCTTGTGGTGGTGAAAAAAATTTAGGACAACGGTTTGAGATATCAATTCCTAACTTAACGGCAGGATATGGTAGTCTTGACTGCGCTTGGCAACTTCTGACAAGTATGAATCGAAATGGCTATGAATTAACGGCAAATTTCAGCTTTACACTGCCTTGCGAGGACGAATTTGTTGTTGTACATGCGGGACCTTCAACTGAACATTTGCAAAAAGCAAAATTTTGTCGAGGTGAAACTTTCAACATAACTCGATTTAATTCAATAGAAATCTACGTGTATTATCACACAAAATCTTATAATCCCAGCAGTCAAATGCAAATAGCTTTCCAGAAAGCTACAAATTGCGGCGAAAAACTCAATTTGGAAATGATAACTTTGGAATATTTGAAATTCACTTCGGCTGACTATAAGAACAATCTGGAGTGTGTATGGGATGTAGAAGCAGGTGAAGGTTTCTATTTGCAGATTCAATTCAAGGACCGTTTCTTCATTGAGGAAAGCAAGGATTGTTTCAAGGATTATCTGGAGATAAGAAAGTTTGAAAACAATGATTGGATATCTATGCCACGGTTATGTGGCCGGAATCTACCATCGGCTTTAAATACAACCTCCTCAAAGCTTCAGTTGATCTTCCGAAGTGACGAGGCAAACACTGGTGATGGATTTACTTTGACCATCAAGAAAACCTGTTATGCAGTGTTCAACGTCACTAATCAGCCACAGGTGATCGAGTACCCTTATAGATGGAGCATGACAAGAATGCGTATAACTTGTGACTACATACTTCAGACAACAGACCCAGACAAATATATACAAGTACGCTTTAGAAAGCTGCACCTTGGATACTATGAGCGTTGTGCGCAGAATCAGATAACGGCGCAAAAAAAATCTTCGGATGGTTATTTGGTTGATATGGGACCATATTGCAAAGACAAGGCAGTGAGTGAGTTGAGAGCTAAGAATTACATTTCTTTGAATTATCAAGCGGTCTTAGAGGCAGGAGGTTATGAAATAGAATTCTCCTTGGATAATTGTGGCGGCGAAATCAGAAAACCCACGTGGATTTCAAGTCTGAAGAATGAGGAAGGTAATAACTATGCCAACGACATGAATTGTATTTGGAATATCAGTGCACCAGCGGGTCACAATATTGTAATTCAATTCAAATACTTGATTCTGGAGGAAAACACCGATTGTTCGTTGGACTATGTCTCCATTTACAAAGGTTCTCAAATAGACAAGGACAATCAAGAGGCGAACCTTTGTGGCAATCTAACAGTGAATCCACCAAGTTTCCATATCGAAAGCAATTCTGCAGTGTTGGCAGCAGTTTCCGACTCATCGATTTCGAGCGATGGATTTTCCGCACGAATTATATTTAGCAAGGCATGCAATGAGCGAATTACACTAACGCTAGCCAATTCGCCGGTTGATATTGATCGAAATTTTACTGTTGGTAGCGATGAAGTTATGAGCTGTAATATTCGTGTAATGGGACCACCTGGTTTTAGGATAGAAATCGAACTAAAAGAGTTAAATCTGAATCGACAAAATGAAACATGCGGTAGAACATGTGATAACTGTGAATATCTTGAAATTGTCGATAGCTTACAGGGTGGCAGTGAAATATTGGGAAAATATTGTCAAACAGGAACGGCAAAAACGAAGTTGATTTCTTCCTTTAAAGATATTGTAATTCGAACTTATTTCGAGCGACCTGGAAATCATCTTTTTAAAGTAAATCTTCATCTGGTTCCAACGGAATGTGGCAGTCAAAATGAATATGTTCTCGAAGATGATGGGGTAAGTAACGGTTAAAAGCGTTTTTACAAATACAATTTTTAAAAATAACTTCTATTATTTGAAACGTACAGAGTATACCAATTTCTCCAGCCTACCAAGACATTCTTGAAAATATTCAATATAATTGTATTCCGTCAATAAATCAATGCAACAAAAACTTCTAACAAAATAAATTATATATTTTTTCCTACAGAGTATTGAAATTGTACCATTGCGAGCACCGAATGGTTTGTACCTACCCAATACCCACTGCTCTTGGAAAATTACTTCTGAAGATAATTTTGAGCTTAAATTCATACAATTTAATCTTCAAAGTAAATCCGATGTTACAGGTCAATGTTTGGACTATGTTCTTATAAGAAATTCAGAGGTATGTATTTTCGAAGTATTTACATATTATGTATATTCCTATTCTGTTGTAAAAATGTCATAAACATGTTTACAATAGAATATGGATTATTTATAATTTTTTTTTTATTTTTCACTTATCACAGATGTTTTCAAAAGATACAATAAATGAACATTGCGGTACTAGTTCATCATTTGTTGTCAAAGCTGAAGGTTATGGATCGGTCGTTGCTGACATAACTTTTCATACAGATGAAGCCATTGAGTCTACTGGATTTATATTAAGAGCAACAAAAACAAATAGTAAGTATACCTACTGTCAACAAATTTTGATCAATAAGCTTATTTAGATCTATTTGCTCTTTCTATTCCAAATAGTATAGGAAGGTTCATGGTTAACAAAAGAAGGCACCGTTATTTTTTGTTGTTGAATTGAAAAATCGAATATCTTGAGAACAAGAAATGCTATTGCAAAATAAAACTATTAAAACCTGTTCAAAATTGTTTTTCGGTTCAAATATCTCGACAATGAAAACTGATTTTGACGCTGAGCTTAATTTTTTACTAAACACAATGAAGTTTTCAACAACTCATAAAGTTTGTAAAAATATTCAATTGACAGTTGTTTTTAAACCAACTAAAACAAAATTACTTAACATTTTTCAAAAATGTTTTTCGGCTCAGTTATCTGAAGAAAAAAAAATGATATCTACTACGGAATAATTTATTTTACACAGAAAGCCATAATTGATTATATTGATAGGGTTTAAAAAAAAAAATCCAATTGATAAGTATTTGTTTAAAGCAAAAAAAAACTAGAAACGACAAAAAATGTTTAGAAATGTTTTTCGGCTCGAATATCTCGAAATCAAACCATACTATCGACTCCGGAATAATTTTATTTTACAGAAAATGCTGTAACTAAGAATTGATGGTGTTTGTAAAAAAAATTAAATCGACAGTTTTTTTTTAAATCAAAAAAATTTGCCAAAAATACTGCTAAAAAAGATGAATATGCTCCAAAACTGGTTTTCACTTGATCGCATATTGAACACCTGATAAGGTCTTTGAAAATTTTGAATTAGGAATTTCCTTATTACAAAAAAACATCGGGTGTCCAGTTTCCAGGGAAGTTACCCAGCTTCTTTTCTTTTTTTTAGTATTTATTAATTCTCCTTAAACATTCACATAAAAAACCATTATACTATTTTATGCATACAGCTAGGACTGATCACAAAAGTTTTTTAATAAACATTTTTCAATGTTGTTTAATATTTTCGCTTAGCTCACAATTTTTAACATTTGCTCTCATGTTCGACTCTTTGCAATTATTTTCTAAATAGATAGAGGGAGACAATGAATGAATCTATTATACCTACAACTGTTTAGAACCGTTAAGAAAAAAAACATTAAGAAATCAGATTGTGTTAATCATGTAGGTGTCAAAACAGTTTTCGTAAACAATTTATTTCTATTTACATATCGATGGTTAAAGTGTACGACCTCGTAAGTCGAAAAATTCAAAAAAAAATATTAGGAATGCAAAAAAAAAATCTGCAAAATCAGAGCCAGTAATTTCAGAGTTACAATGTTGTTCTGGACATTTTACAGAAAAAGACAGAATTTAAAACCTTTTACCATAGATAACCATACAAAATTTGGCAGGTTAAAAAAAAAACGACTTAAGAGTTTCTTAACTTTAACCGTCGATATGTTGATTTTTAACAATTTTTTCGTTTCAACTTAAAGCCATTATTATTTATTTCGTTTTAAAATCAAAATAATAGGTTTACATTCGTTCATTGTATTTATGAGCAAATGCGTATTTTTTATTTTTAATCTTTGAAGCCATAATTGGAAAACTAATCCATAATTATATTTTAAATAGTTTGCAATCAAACATATTCCCACACCACTGGAGCGATAAGTGGAATTTTAAACAAAGACACCGACTGTTTAAATGAAATTTTACTGCCGGAGAATTATTCGATTAATATATATATTGCAAGCTTCTACCTAAGAGAAACAAATTGTTCAGAAAATTATATTCGAGTAAGTTGTGAAACACAAAATTCTCTCGATAAAACTAAGAACTTTAAATTTTTCCCTCAAGGTCTTCGATAAAAAGACAGATCTTAAAATGTATGAAGATTGCAGAGAGAATTACAGCGGAAGGAAAATCTATACATCAACGAATCAAGTTCGTTTGGACTTTAAAGTTAGCTATACAATGACAAGAGAATTATTTTACTACTCAAGTCCCAAATCAGCACTTCAAGGCTGTGGTGGAGACTTGGAAATTCAAACTGGACATGTAATGAGCCCGAACTATCAGGAGTACAAAAATTCAAGTGTGTGTCGATGGACTTTGACAACAACTTCCCCAAATCGATTAGAATTGTCATTCTATGGTAATTTTTTCAGATAAACAAGGTGTTTTTTTTGTGAAATGATCTGTGACCTGAATGGCAAAATAAAACACCCTGCATTATAAATATTCAATTATGTTGTACCTATGTAGATTGTCCAAATGGTTTTTTTTTTATTAGAATTCAACATGGGATCGAGTTGTAAGACAGATTACCTGGACATTATTGAAATTTCAAATAACGGAACTGAACGAATCGCAAGACATTTTTGCGAGCAAGTAAGCACTTTTCATTTGTATTAAATTATTTTTAAAGATTATGTTTTTTTTTTTTTAGACCTCGATTCAAACATACATATCGGAGAGTAATCGGATATCAATTGTTTCTGTGGCTACTGCTGATTTCGATGGAACTGGATGGTTAATATATTTCCGAACGCATTCCGAAACTAAAAAAAAAGTAGTTTAATTGAATAAGAAAGTTCATATATCTCAATATTAAACGAACCCATTTACAGTAAGGCCATTGTTTTATTTTGAATACTTTGATATGTTTATTTAAGATATACCTACTTAGGTATATTTAATAAAAATGGTACATATTTTATTTTACAAACGATTGGAAATAAATACAAGGCAATGTTTTCAATAATTAAAAGTAACAGTTAAGTGAGATATTATTTTAATTTGAAAAATATTTGGATTGAAAAAAACCTATTAACATACGGTTGTGTGTGTTTATAAACGTTACTAACTTAGGACAGCTGTCCAAAATATAGTTAACATACTTATTTAGTTGATGTTTGAGAGTTATGTATATAACTTAGACAACGGACTCGGTTGTTTAAACCTTGGCTAATGTAACATTTTATTTAATTAAATAAAGCGTATAAAAACGCCTGATAATCTTTGAAAGGAGATTTAATTCTGAGGGAACTATTATTTTTCTTTCGAAAATTGTGTTGTTATTGAAATCTTTGTTTTCAAAACTTTTTTACTTCTGCTTTGATGTGCAATTTACGAACTTACGGTATTTAAAAAAAAAAAATAATATTATTTCAAATTGAAAAAAATATGTAATTGGATAAATTAGTCGGCTAATACATGATGATCTTTGAGTCATAACTCGACTGGTTACTTTATTTATCGAATTCTTTGATTGCTATTAAACGATAAGTCTTTTTCCCCGACTTTTTTCGAATATAGCAATAAATGCGAAATATAAAAAAAGATGAAACGGAGTGGTCATGAGACGTGAGTCTTGGGCAAAGGTTTCGGTGACTTTTATTAAGTCTGTCAAAATTCATATGTACCTATGTATATACAACAGTAAAATAAGACTACTATAATTATTAAATTATGAAAGAGCTAGTGAAGTTTTTAGTAGGTTTCATACCCATTCTATCAAAAAAAATACATATTTTGTTTTCTGTTGATCATAGGTTTCTTTCTTTTACACTTCCTTCTATTTGCTATTTAAGAGTGATGTTTAAGGAGTGTTTTTTGTCAGTACCAGGAGTGCACTCCAAACGTTCGTTCACTTCCCAATTTTTAGCAATTCTAGTCCAATTTGATTTCTATTATATGAACTAAAATTGGTATAAATTGGCAGTTTTGGGAACAAAACTTCGAACAGCGGTAATATGATGAAGGTTTGAAGTTCTGGTAAGTAGAAGAGTGAAATAGAATAAGCGCTACGGTTGTTGTAAATTTTTATATCAATTGTGATTTTCTTACGTCATTTGAAAGTTAAAAAATATTCAGCGGTTACGGCCACTTGGTTCATTTCGTCTTAAAATTAAAATAATCAAAAAACCAAAACTTTTTTATTATTTCACGCCGCGTGATTTTTCATCGCTAGAAGTTTTATAAAAAAGATTAATTGTTCGATTAAACATTTTGGAGGTTAGGATGGTTAAATTATTTATAGGTTATTTTATTAAAATTAAATAAATAGTTGAGTGGTTATTTCCGGAAATACGCTGACGGGCAGTACTTTCTTCGTTAATCGGAGGCAGATCATTTAATAGAACTATCTCAAACACTTAGGAGATTAGACAATTCGAACCAAAATATATTCAGATAGCCATATAATATGCCCGGGTCAGTTTTCAATTTGTGACCGTTAAATAGTTTGAAACTTTCTTCCAACCTATTAACTAATAAATACGTCCTATTTTTATTTGTTTGAGAATCAACACCTTTGTTTATAGATTAAAAATAAAGATAAAACGAGCTATTCCTGGTACGACTCTGTGCACTCTGTTCGATTTTACAGAACAGAGTAATATCTTCCTTGTTTCTGGTATTAGCTGGGTTTTTTCAACTAAACTACTTTCACTCCCTATTAACATTTCAAAAGTAACCTTAACGTTTTAAATGACACCTTAACAAACAAAATTTTTAGGAATGAAAAAATACATGGGCTAACTGCTCCAATTGTCTTTCAGTTTATATTCAACTGAAAATTTTGTTAACAAAAAAAAAAATATTTTTATGATTTCTTTTACAAATTCAATTATTTTAATTAAAAGTAAAAATTAAAAAGACACTTACATCTTTCTTAACTTAAGAATAATGTGACATTTATCTTGTACTAACAACAGCTTCTTTTCGAGCTGCATCTTGAAGCAATTGAGTGTCGACTTCGTCGCCAGGCAATTGGACATAACGAACAACAGATCCTCTAATGAAGCAATTCTTCACCGATAACATGTGAGGATATTTATCTGGATCTGTAACACTTATGTCTGTTAGCTTGATATTGAGATACTGGTCCACGGAATGCAGAGTTCCACAAATGCTGAAATAGGGAAAGTATTAAAATTGCAACACTAATAATTTGGCCATGACTCCAGGCTATGAGTTGAAAATGTTTAAACCAAACCTGAGATCGTTTTTGAGCTCCACAACGACATCTTTTCCAACCAATGATTTGAAGAATGAATAGAAGAGCTTGAAAATATATAATTTTAGTTAAAATTGAATAAATTTTTTTTTATTTTTACCATTTTGAACCGGCGAGGTTAAATAGAAGAGGTGGTATTTCTTATTTACAAATTTGTTTGGCAAAATGACAGTTGGAATTGAAAATGTCACTTAGTTCAGGTGAGGAGTATATCATTCGAAGTATTTCCCACAATTTGAATGGCTACATTCAGTTCGGAAATGCGAAGAGAAGAGTAGGCAACGGACAAGCTACGTTTCATAGTGAGGCACGTAAGTGTCACTTACTTCACTGTGAAACTGGCCCTTAGTCTAGCAAAATAGTGCTTCGAACAAATGTATATTTGAGATATTTGTATGTACAGTTTGAAAAAAAAGTTTGGATTTTGTTTTTGAACTTCGTACTACTTAAGAAAAATCCGAGATAAAATTTGTTCCGGGAAAATATTTGTAAGAGAAATAAAATTTTTTACGCATTAAGGTAGAACCGCACTAGGCAGAACTGCACTTCAGCGACACCCTGCGCTCTTTCGCACGAAACTTAACGAAACTTCATGTCGCAACACAGTTGGTCAGATTATCAACTTTGTTGCATAGTGTCGCACCGTGAAGTGCAGTTGTCGCTTAGTGCGATATAGCTCATACAATTTCATACAAATAAGTCGTGAAGTTCAGTTCCGCTGAAGTGCAGTTCCGCCGAGTGCGGTCTTACCTTTATGCTCCGTTTTACTTAAATATTTGTCGTCTCTAAATTTTGTTACTGTAGGGCCCAATGAAAACAACAAGTTATTACTGTTTTCGTATTCACCACGACAGATTCGTGTTGGTGTGGGGGAACCTTAAGACAGTATAGTAGACAAAAAAATGAACCACTTGCAAACAACTTATTTGACAAGTAACGAAGCCATTTACGTCATAGCAAGTACAAAAACAAGAATTTGACAGGCAGTGTATGTAGTGTGCACTACTTTTATCTACTTTTTTTTTTATTTTATTATATTATATTTTATTTTTTTTTGTTTTCTTTGTTTTGTTTTATTTTATTTTATTTATTTTATTTTATTTTATTTTATTTTATTTTATTTTATTTTATAATATTTTTTTTATTCTATTTTATTTTATTTTATTTTTATCTGGCATTGCTCTTTTCTTCATCTACTGAATGATTTCATTTTTTTGCCTTCCTATCCCATCTAGAACTTTTGTAAAGCTGTCATCTGTCAAATCATTTCGCTTAAAAATGTCAAAATGGTCGCATTCAACGTAAGTAAACTAAAATATTTTTTCTTAAAACGTTTATGAAAATCTTGAATATTTATAAAAAATATGCATAATTACAGTCGTGATAGAGAACGTGAAAGAAGGAGATACTCCCGAAGTCGTTCGCGTTCTCCTAATCGAGATCGCAAACGAAACGATGACTATGACCGGCCTCGCGATGACGCGAAGCGCCCCCACAACCGGGATACCAGGAAACGTGAAGATACCAAGCGACGAAGGCACTCACCGCCACCAAGGCCAAGAGACAACGATGGATTTAGAAGGTAATTTCCATCGATAGACATGAAAATATCAAAATTTGAATTCGCCTTTTCCAGTCGTGGAGGCATCAACCACCAGGAATCTTCGAGAGATCGTGACCGTGACCGCGATCGTGACCGTGAACGTGAGCGTGATCGTGACCGTCATCGTGACAGAGATCGCCAGAAGGATAGGGAGCGCATTGAACGTTCCAACTCTTCACCGGTAAAGGAGAAGGTTGTTGAAAAAATTAAAATTGAACCCGAAACAAAGGAGAGTCCCGAGAAAGAAATCGACAAGGAAGAGGAACAGCGCCAGCTGGAATTAGAAATGATAAAGCGCCGTGAACGCATCGAGTGCTGGCGCGCAGAACGCAAACTAAAAGAACTAGAAGCCAATAAAAAAGACTTCAAATCCCTTATCATCCCAACACAAGCTAATTCCAAAAAGTGGAGTCTCGAGGACGAATCAGACGATGAAGAAGACAAAGATTCAAAGGACATAAAGGAAATTAAACCTCCAACTGCTATCGCCGAGGAACCGAAGGCAAAACAAGACCAAGACGAAACGGAAGAAGAAACCGTGAAGAAGCAGGAGGAAGCTAACGACGACATCGATCCCTTGGACGCTTACATGCAGGAAGTAGCCAAAGAGGTGCGAAAAATCAACAACATTGTCAATCCCACAAATACAGACAGTTCAGGGGTTTTGATTATGACGGGGGTTGTTAAAAAAACATCACAGGATGTTAGTGCAAATAAGGGCGAACTCATAGAACAAAATCAAGACAGTTTGGATTATTCCAGCGATGATGACCTGGAGAACATCAAAGACACTGCCGCCAATTTGGCAAACAAGCACAAAAAAGAATTGGCTAAGATCAATCACGCCGATGTGGACTATGCCTCATTTAGGAAGAATTTCTACGTCGAGGTGCCGGAGCTCGCAAAGATGAAGTCACACGAGGTGGAGAAATATCGAGTTGAGCTGGAAGGCATACAAGTCAAGGGCAAGGGCTGTCCCAAGCCGATAAAGGTAAAAAATAATTTGTTAATCTGACTTAGGTACATTCCAAAAATTATGTGAAAGTAAAACACGTTATCGATTAGACACTATTACTTACACAAAAAAGATTGAACAAAAGATTTGACTCCATTTAAACCTATTCAGGTGGAAGAGAAAAGAAACCATCCAATGACAATTCCCTAGGTCTTTTTGTTTTAAAGATACCTACATTTTTTGAATTTATGAAGTTTTTAATTTAGAAATAGAGCAATATAAGACTTTGAAAGCTTCAACAATGCTTTGGTTTCGGATATTTAATTTAGTATTGGCGTATTTACTTGAGGTATTTCATATTCGAGAAAATGGGAGTTCTAGAGTTTTCGTAAGAACGACGATTTATTCTTTTACCATTTTTTAAATTCAGAGTTAAGTTTCAATATGGTTTAAAATGCAGTTAACTCTCTTTTAGTTCCATTTTTTTTCTTTAATACAGAATATCTCATAATGATTCACTATAGAACAGTTAACCCTATCATAATTTAGTGAAATTATTTTCTATTTTCTCAAGTACTTTGTAATTCAATAATAATTACTATATTTGTTTTTAAAAATCATAACCTCAATGAATCGCTAAAGTAAAAAATATGTAAATAAACAATTTTTTTACTTCCAGACCTGGGCACAGTGCGGTGTGAGTAAAAAAGAAATGGATGTTCTTAGGAAGCTGAACTTCGAGAAACCCACTCCAATTCAGTGTCAAGCCATCCCAGCAATTATGAGTGGTCGAGATCTGATTGGCATTGCCAAAACTGGAAGTGGTAAAACTTTAGCTTTTATACTTCCTATGTTTCGACACATTCTCGACCAGCCACCAATGGAAGATGGAGATGGCCCCATCTCAATAATTATGGCGCCAACTCGTGAGTTGTGCATGCAAATTGGCAAAGACATAAAGCGTTTCTCTAAGGCTCTTAATTTGCGAGCAGTGTGTGTTTATGGAGGAACAGGTATCTCTGAGCAGATTGCTGAACTGAAGCGAGGAGCTGAGATAATCGTGTGCACACCGGGTCGTATGATTGATATGTTGGCAGCCAACTCAGGACGAGTGACAAATTTACGAAGAGTCACATATATTGTTTTGGATGAAGCTGATCGAATGTTTGACATGGGTTTCGAGCCGCAGGTGATGAGAATCATCGATAATGTGCGCCCAGATAGACAGACGGTGATGTTTAGTGCTACGTTTCCTCGTCAAATGGAAGCTCTTGCAAGGAGAATTCTTAAGAAACCGATTGAAGTTATTGTAGGAGGACGTTCGGTCGTGTGCAAAGATGTGGAACAGAATGTAGCTATTTTGGAAGACGATGCGAAGTTCTTTAAGTTGCTGGAATTGTTGGGTGTGTATCAGGAACAAGGGAGTATTATTGTATTTGTGGACAAACAAGAAAACGCAGATATTGTGCTAAAAGACCTAATGAAGGCTTCCTACCCGTGCATGAGTCTTCATGGCGGTATCGACCAGTTTGATCGTGACTCGACTATTCTGGATTTCAAGTCGGGCAAAGTACGTCTTCTGATTGCAACTTCTGTTGCTGCCAGAGGACTTGACGTGAAAGATTTGATTCTGGTGATAAACTATGACTGTCCCAATCACTACGAGGATTATGTCCATAGATGTGGTCGCACAGGAAGAGCTGGAAATAAGGGTAAAGCGTGGACCTTTTTAACACCAGAACAAGGTCGTTATGCTGGAGATGTTATACGAGCACTTGAGCTATCAGAGACCCCAGTTCCGGAGGATCTGAAGAATCTATGGGAAGAGTACAAAAGCTTGCAGGAAGCAGAGGGTAAGAAAGTTCACAGTGGAGGTGGATTCAGCGGTAAAGGCTTTAAATTCGATGAACAGGAAGCTAATGCTGCGAAAGAGAGCAAGAAACTTCAAAAAGCCGCTCTTGGTTTGGCTGATTCTGATGACGATGAGGACATTGAACAAGATATTGACCAACAAATCGAACAATTATTCGCTGCCAAGCGTAATGTTAAAGAAACTTCTGTTGCTCCTGTAATTCCAGCACCAGCAACTGTCACCACTACGATAGCAACAGGTGGTATTCCTTCAGTAACGCCCATAAGCACCAACACCAATACCATAACCAGTACCGCAACTGCTATGACCATTGTAGCTGCAGCTGGGTCAGATAAATTAGAACTTGCCAAGAAACTGGCTTCCAAGATAAACACAGCTAGAAATCTAACCAGCGATATAAAACCGGCAATGCAACAAGCAGCTGCCGAACTTATTTTAAAAGGAACTCAATCCCAGCCGATGATGACAGCTCGTACAGTTGTTGAACAGTTGGCTGCAAAGCTCAACAACAAGTTGAACTACCAACCAAAGGACGACGAAGAGGGTCTATCGCCATTGCAACAATCTTCTTTTACCAAGTACGAAGAAGAATTGGAAATCAATGATTTCCCACAACAGGCAAGATGGAAGGTCACTTCGAAGGAAGCACTCGCACAGATTTCTGAGTATTCTGAAGCTGGCTTGACTGTTCGAGGAACTTATGTACCAACTGGAAAGAATCCTCCGGAAGGTGAGCGTAAGCTGTACCTGGCAATAGAGAGTTGTAGTGAGATGTCAGTGCAGAAGGCAAAGCGAGAAATTACACGATTGATAAAGGAAGAACTTCTCAAACTCAGCTCAGCTCATCACGTCTTCAACAAAGGTCGATACAAAGTGGTGTAATAATGTATTGTTTTCAATTACTTTATACTCGCTTGGAATTTTATGTAATATTGTTGTGTAAAAACTCGTAATAGAAAATAATAAAAATCAAAATAATAAGCGAGAAAAATAGTTTATTAAGAATGAGAAAAATATTCAAAAAAGGCACATATCAACGTCCAGAGGAAATTGACTCAACCTAAGTTCCAAATATTGAACTAGAACTTTCATGCCCACGAAACCAAAAACATAAATAAATAAGGACCGTAAACTATTTGTACCAAACCCCATTTCCACATCAGGTGTTATGATACTCCTTAGTACCAATTTCTAACTTAATCACACATTTCTATTTACACCGATTTTGAATATCTATCTAACAAAAGAAACATAAAAAAGTATAAATTTCCAACAGAAAGTAGCTTGTGTTCTTGATATTACCCAGGATATCATTAGAGCCTGTAATATAGTCTATTGAAATGCATACACACTATTCAAAATCCATTCAAAGTCAGTTGTAATGAAGCAATGGAGCTAATCTTGTACTCCGAAAGAGCATCTTCAAATCATATGGGAATATTCTCATTCTCTATTAGGATAAAATAAGGTTATAAGTATGTGTTTGACATAAACATGCGCTTTGGAAAGTAAATACAATTTTTTCCAGATTTGTTTTGAGAGTAGCACTGGAACGCAATATATAAAAAAAGAAAAATATCTCTCAAAACTGTTATACAATTTGAGAAGTCTTTTTGAACAATAGTTAGTATGTAGTTTGATTCTGTTTTTGAATGAAGTATGAACGATGAAAATAATTCGGTGTGGAAAATGGCGATACAATATGATTTTATTTAGAATATTTTGAATTTTTTTTTGTATGAATCGTGATCTTTTTTTGTTTTTACTTGTTCTTAACACTTGGTCTTACAATTTAAAAATATTGAAAACTTAATGTATTTTTGTGCTTCTGGACGAAAAGGGTTGACAAAAATTAAATTTCAAGAATAATATCTCAAACTGCTGGAATTTTTTATTTCAATAAATTTAAATACATACTACATTGCAAGATTTATTTGAAGTACATTATTGAATACAAAAACTAGTCCTTAGCGAATTCTCGTAAAAAGATTGAAATTTTTCTAAAATTTTACCAATTGTAGTTGAAATAGTTTTGAATTTAGATGTCAGAAAGAGTTTTATATTCGAAAATAAACGAGTCTCATTTAGGTGTGGAATTCAGTCAGTCTTTCTTTCTGTGACATTAACAGTCGATTTTCTTTAAATTTAGTTCCTGGCGATTATGGACATTCTGCGGATAAGTTTTTTATTTTATTTTAGGACTGAAATAACGGTACCTGTCACAATTTTTATCCATCAAAGAATATTTTGCAGTAATTTTTTTTATTATTATTTTATTGTATTAAAAGATTATATCAATTATAAATTATATTAAAGCAAGTTAGCGTGACCCAGTCCTACTAACTTTTTAATTTCTATATATAATAAGCTTTTAATAATTCTATTACAAATAATTGATGTTTTAAGGCCTTAATAGAATCACATAACACATTTGATCCATTTAGGAAGATACTAATTAAATAGATAATGAAAACTTCTGAACAGTAACTTATTACCCTGTTAGAAATACAGCCATTAAATCTGAAAGACCTTATAGATACTTCTAAGCGATATCTTTTACGGAGAAGCATAAATGTGTAATGTGAGCTAGGTACCTACATACTTTGTTTTTATATATATTTTGTATCATTTAAGATGATAAAAACATTATTAGGCTTTTATTGTCAAATCTTATAGTTTTGAAAAAGCTTTTGCATATTTCGAAGGTGTGAATTATTTCGGTATTACTCAAATCGCTGTAACTATCTTTTAACTTTTACAATCATGACGAAACAAACGTAAACGATTTTTTTTAATAATGTGTTAAAAGAAAATATGTATGTCCAAAAATGTTCCTTTGAATTATTGGACCGAGTGATTTTATTCACTCTTCTTCGAAAACTTGATCTCCTTAAAATTTAGGGGTGCTATTTTTAATGTTAAAAAATTACTGTAAACTTAAAAAACAATCATAAAAAATCCCAAAACTAAAAACTTAGAACTTTATAGAATGCTTTTTGCTCTATCTCATATCTATTTTTAACAGAGATAAAGGTTTTTAAAAAAAGTTTTTTTTTTTCTTTTAATATTTTGGCCAAGCAGATGTAGTGCCGCTTTATCAATCTAAATCTATATGTAGGTATAGTATATGTAGATGACTAACACGTTTTTGTTGGCTTTTTTTGGGACACATATAATTTGAACATGCTGATGGCTAAAAGAGCTCATAAAATTCTCAAATTATTTTAGTTCTTCCTTTTTCTTAAAGATCGCACTCATTAGATGCTGGACAAAGTTTTAATGAAATTTGTTACTTTAAAAGCGGTAAATTGGCTTTAGTATTTTACTACATTATTGTTTTATAAAAAGTTCATTTAAAACTTTTGTTTATTATTAACCTTCTGTTTGTGTTTTATCCAAGGAAATGTACATAGGTATCTGTTTCTTGTGTGTTTATAGTTTAAATGACGTTCCATGAAATCCATACGTAGGTACCTACTTACATATACATAATAAAGTCTTCAATAAAAAAATATATCTTTAGTTCCGTTTAAAATTCAAATGTTATTTTATTTTTATTTTCAAGTTGTTTGCACGAGTTTAAAGCCTTATCCCTTTTTGATAGAATTGCAAAATTAATGTTTTGAAATAATACGAGTGTAGGTATTTACTCTATAGAGTTTTTAAATTATAATATGGGTGTCTTTTTAAACTTACATAATATTTTCACCTAAATATTATAATAGTTGAGATGAATGAGATCAAAGTGGGACGTATTATTGCGTCCCACGATAGAAAAGTAGGTAATAATATTGTTCCTCTGTAAGCTATTTACGTAATAAAATACATATTGACAAAACTTTCAGAAGTTTCAGAGCTGCAGAAATTTGAGGCTAGTAGAAACAAGAGGGTTAACATTTTTGATTAGCCACCAAATTGACTGGAACACAAATCTATTGAAATTGCTTGAGCAATTTGTAAAGATAAGTGGAGAAAAAATGAGTTGTTCAATAAAAACAAAGTCAGTGAAATTCTGAGTTTTGCGGAGAAAATCACAGAGTTTCAAAGTAAAGGAACGCAGTCGATATTTATTAGAAACTTTTCTGTATTCACATTAATACTTTCTCTATTTGAAACCCAGAAATACACAACAACACAGTAAATATTCATTTAACTTTAAATTACATATAGCATAGTTGCCACCCGACTGGAAATTTAGGGAAAATCAGAGAAAGCCAGGGAACGCGAATTTGGTCAGGGAAAGTGAAATTTGGAAAGTGGTCAGGGAGAATTTTTTGAGCACTGAATTTTTTTTGTACAGTGAAAAAAATTGAATATTTTATTGAACTCAGGGACCTTACTCTGTTTTTTGTCCCGAAAGTCAATTTTGTATTCGAAAGTGCTTTTTCGTCCCGCTTTTGAATTTTTTCTTTTTGTAAAACTTTCGAAGGGCAAAAAATAGTCAGGGCTTATCACGAATTTCATCGTAACAGTCATTACGAACGAATTCGGTGAAAGTTTTTTTGGGATTCGGAAAAGTTTCCGATATCGATGGAATTCATGATAGGGCTTAGTATTTAATACTTTATTCACTTACGGGTTATTTTTTTTTCAGATTGCGAATCTTTTTGATTTATAAAAAGCTCGCCTAGCTCGTATTGAAATAATTCTTTTTTGTAAATGCTGGAAAATATTATTGAAAACGGGGTACTTAACTCGAGCTAGATGACCTTTTAAATAATCAAAAAGATTTGGGCCGAAAAAAGTTAAATTTTTTGAGAATAGAATTTAAGTTATATCTAGTAAGAGAGCTAGCAACGTTGACAAAAAAAAAAAGCATTTCAACAGTCATGATTTTTTAATACCTACTATAGCTTTTTGAAATTTATTCTTTTATTTCACATTTAAATTACTAGCTATATTGGAATGAATAGTTTTTTAACATAAATTTTCAAGCTCGAAACTAAAAACAACACAAAAATGTTACACGTGCTTTTTTTTTCTTAAAAAATGTAGATATGTTATTAAGTTCCTGTTTATCTTTAAGTATTTAATACTATTCTATTCGATCACTAAAAAGTAGATGGTTAAATGTCTCCTATTTTTTGAGATTTTTTTTTTTGAAATTTATGTTCGTATTCCTAGAGCCCAATATTCTAGATTCTAGAATAATCAAGAATACTACTTTTTTCCTTACGTTTTAAACTTTTTCCGGTAATTGCTCTGCTAACTGCATAAATTTACAAGAAAAGTACTTGAGCACTTAATTTTGTTGTTGGGTACTTAATTAGCACTTGGATGAAATGAAGACAACGGTAACTTCTTTTGTCCGCCTGTTCTTTACTTTAAGCTCATCAGTTTAAGCAGAAAGCTATATCTATATCTATAACTATAGCTATATCTCCAGCCAAATAATTAATTAAAACGAATTATAAATTAATTCGTATATCATTGGTGGTAGCACCTTCAAGTTGTTGTTGTTGTTGTTGTTGTTCAGAAATTCTAAGCAAAAAAGCTGTTTTTCATAATTTCAGTTTTTCATGTTAGACAATCAGCCATATTATCCTAAACGTTTGCGTGAATTTTCGTATTCTGCTATTCGTTGAAGGGAAACGAATGTTCCAAAAAGCACATAAATTCCGATGAAATACAATTTTAACAATTATGTTCTCTGAAGAACTTAAAAAAAAAATTATTGTTACAGTTCCAAACTCGAAAGATTGAAGAGTTTTGAAGAATATTTTTGTGACAAATTAAGTGAACAATTCACGTGAATCGAAAAATTCGATCGGATCGGATAGCAGAATAGGGCTGAATTCCTTTAAAATCACCTACTACACATTTATGTATTTCTTTAATTTCAGAAGTTAAAGTTTTTAACTGAAATATTTTGTACATATACATTCATTTCATAACTAAATACATATGTACATACCTAGGACATTCCTTAATGAAGAGAGAAAGAAGTTACAAAAGTTGTCAACGAAATCTGTTTCGGGCAGAATGCCAGGCAGTGTGGTTTTACATATATCGATGTATGTAACTATGTATACTTACAAAAATTGAAAATATATCATCTTTTCTTTTGCCAAAAAGAGGAGCTATCTTTTGCAATTAAAAATCAAATTACTGCCTGCTCTTGCTCTATACATTTATATATAAGAGAAGGAGAGGGTAGGAAACTCCCCTAAAGTCATCACTTGTGTCACGTTCTGGTTTTAATTAACGTCTAGATGTCACATTGATATTATTTTTTTTTCTGAAGACAAAAAAAAAGACACATAAGCGTTTTTCATATTATATCAAGCCAAAATGAGGTGAAATGATTTGTCAGTTGGAATTTAATGATGATATATATTTCATTTAATTAATTATTTTCTTGTTGATTTATTTATTTACGAAACGTTATTAAATTCGTTAATACTAAGTTTGTAGGTATATTAGTGAATGAGCCATATTAAAAGGGAATAATTAAGTATTTTTTTAGGTATAGCGCACATAAGGCACGTTTATACATATGTATATAAATTCCTTCATAAATTTAATTATAGGGAGCGGATTGTTATTCTGTAAATATATTCCATAAACCTCTGATCATAGTTAGGTATAGCTCTATAAGTTGAATATCATTTTGTAGAATAACTTATTTAATGACTTTAGATTTTTTTTGACGATTTAAAATCTCAAAACACATTCCTCAGAAAAACAGCTAAAAATTCCTTTGGGCGCCCCATAATGTAGCTGTCTAACTGCATGCCTTTCTTGTGTGAATGTATTTGTGTTTGTATAACTCACACTATTATGAAAGCCTGACTTTTGTCTCGATATGCCCGTTACTCTATTTCTTCTTCTAAGTCTTCTCCTTCTGATTTTTCGTTCTTGAAAACAATTTATGTAACTGTGAAAAAAGTTGAACGCAATTCAGTTTTTATTTAAGAATTTCCAAAAAAATAAACTAACCTCGAAACCTTTATTATGAAAACTTTTCAATCCTTTTTTTCCCGTTTTTTTTCTTCTGCACTTCAATTTCACAACCACACATCGTTCAAATTGAAAAGTTTTCCTAGAGATTTAAACTTAACAACTTCATTGTATGCAAATTATGTTCACACATCTATACATGGCAAAGTTTAAAGTTTCTTTCCAATTAGCACCGTACCGCCCGGCCCGGGTTGGAAACTATATTATTATGCACTTTATGGAAAATCATTTTCTTTAAGGATATTTTCGTGAAGAAAAAATAAAAATAAAAACTAAGTGCAATAGTATAGGAAGACAAACCAAGAATCAAAAATAAAGTTCTATATACAAACGTAGATACATATGTACTGCACAGAAAGTCAATGACTGGGCTGTATGAAGTTGCTCATATGTTGTTTAAGAATAAGTTGAGATTAGAATGAAATCATTTAACAGAATATTAGTCTGTATATGGAGGCTGAAATATTAAAAATAATGGTTTAGAAAGAAGTTTTAGGAAAATACGCCCACTACCACACTCACTTTAAACATATTTTAGTTTTCTCCGTATTGAAAGTCCTTAATATATGTTAAAATGTTTTAATTAAGCTTTCTTCAACCTCAACCATGACACGTATTATTTGTTCCGCCTTCTACCACTCTTATATTAGAATTTTATCCTTACATAACGTCATTTAAAGGTTAAACATATAGGTATTTGAGGAATAACCATAACAGTGTATTTTTTTTTTTAATCCACCTATTACCACGCCCTCTTTTATTTTACATATTTGAAATTCCTGCTTACTTTAAATTTCTAGAAAGTTGAAATTGTGTTATTATAATCCTTATATTTCGTCCTTTAAAGGCTAAACCATAAAACATTACCACCCCCACTGTTATTTTATTTGTGATTCCTTTTTTTACATCTCTAGAATTGAGTTTTTTCCTTAAACACATAAAGGTTCTTTTAAAAGTTGATATTTTGTAGTTTGGAAAATTTTCAAAAGGTGGTGCTGCGTAGCTTGGCAGGGTTCAGCTAGCTGAAAATTAGAGAAGCACCTTTGCACTTCTTTGTAACTCTAACTACTGCAAAAGCCTTAAATTGGCGGTATTGAGTAATGTTTTTGGAGTGATTTTTTGTTCCTTATTTTATAAAGGAGTTGACACTGAACATACAAGTTCATCGTCGGATTACTTGTCAAATTTGGGAAATGCTTGAAGAAGCCATTTTGTTTAACTGTGGTACTCGGAAGTCCAATGGAATAAAAAAAGAGTAGAACAGTCCAAAAATCCAATCGTACACAACATAAAAAAAACAAAGAATAGATTTGAAAATAAAATCTTTTTCATCAACATTATCTCTTTAAAAAAAAAAACAAAACAAAAAGATATAACAATCACAATAAAATTTATCGTTCCACTTCACTTCTGCTGAAACTCAAGCCGTTTTCTATTATTATTATTCTTTTCCAACCTCTATAAGTGCACAGAGCCGTTTAAAAGAGCATTTTCCCAACATCTTCAACCCCATAGCTCTCTTCTATCTCACGAGTGAGAATTAAAAACTTTCACCGCTACCATTGCCACCACAATAAATGTGGATAATACGTATACAGTATAACAATAATATAAACATCTATTGAAAATGTTGTCACAACTTCTTGAAAGCTGCATGTACCTCTACGTCTTTTGTCGACAGTAAAATCAGCTTTTCCAAAGTTATGAGCAAAGTTTATCTTTTGTCTTCCAAATAGCGCGCGCTTATACCTTATAAGCCCTTAAGACAAACATAAGGTGTTTGGAGTGAAACTTTTGTGTGTTTGCCACTAGGTATCGTTATTTCATTTAAAATGGTAAAATATCCTTAAGGTATTTTGAGTTTTGTTGAATGTTTTTTTTTTTATTTCAATGAGAATTCAAGTATGAAAAGAGAAAAAAACGAAGATTTAATCGAAACTTTTTTAAATGGTATAAGTTCTCAAAGAAAAAAGGTCCTGCCATTTACACGGAGAGCTACTTTATTAACATCATCAATCATAATGAAATGTTAGTTTGAAAAAAAAAAAAATAAAGTTCCTTCCATTCCATACATAAGAACTATAGCTTCGCTTTTCTTTTATTAGCTTCCATAAAAATAACAGTTCTGCCTACAACTTTGGTTGCAAAATGAAGATATTCAGAGCCACCCGCTGCTGCATTAAAATGTCATATAATTCCAAAGGATTTTCTTTTTTTTCACAGCACAAAACAAAATACCTACACATTCGCCTATACACAGCACTCGCCTACTATAAATACTAAACTTAGCGTTCATTACTTGGCTGGCAAGGTAATAAAATTCCAACACACAAGCGATGTCATCTCACTTCGTCGCCATTTGTAAATGGCATTTTGCATAAATCACCACACACGAACGAGGCCTAAGAATATTCGAAATTAATTCTGTAAAAATGGAAAAAAAAACCCTTAGAGAAATCCTTGGGAAAAATGTCATCTAAATATTTTTTTGCCAATTCGCACATTGAATGCATTTGCATTTTATGGATATTCAACTTAATATGTTGAAGTTACCTGCGAGATTTCACTCAAAATTGAGGACGGATCACGGATGGGTGCGACGTGAACGTGTGCCGAAACGACCGACAACGACGACGCGACACATCGCGAAAAAAAAATATTTATGACGGAAAATGTTACGTATACGTCACAGTGCACTAGTTTCGTGAAGCTGGTTATATTTCATAATGTCTAAATGATTGCAAGAAAAAAATTGAATATGTAATAGTGTCTGAGGGCACATTGAAATAGAAATTTGGTGCTGTAGGCAAAACTGTGATATGTTTGGTTGATGTTCGGAGATTTTTGTGTGATTTTAGCGGGAGGCTACAGGTTATTTGTGCATATGCAGAGCAATGTGTGAATTGGAGCTTTCTGTATTCGATTATATAAATACATATTGGTCTTAAATTTCATGCTGCATTTAGAAAACATTTCAACTTCCATAGAATTATTATGATGTACATTAACCATATGATTAACATTTTTATATCAAAATCGAGAGAGAATCGGTTAGAAGTAAATCTATCTGAACACAAAAGCAAATCACATATACTCCTTTTTATAGCTAGAAATTCGTACTTAATTTTTGTTTTTAAATTAAGTTGATTTAGGGATGTTTGCTGATACTACACATAACGATTTATGTTGAACTTAATTTCTTAAGTATCACTTCATGACATGGAAAAAGTACCCCTTAAGAATTTAAGTTCAACTTAACTCGTTATGTTAAGTATCAGCAAACGGGCCTTAGTGAATAGTTTTTTTCAAAATTTATCTTCAAACTCAAAATTAAAAAAAAATAAAATAAAACAAATTTTTTCAAATAGATTTTTTCAAAATTTTACGTTAATTAGTACTATTTTTGTATTAATAAGAGTTGTTGATATATTTTATTATTTATTCAAAATTATTATAGTCATTTCGAGGAATTTTAAAAAAACCAAATGGCAGCTACCTGTTTTTTAAAGATTTCTGAATGAATTGTCAGTTTTTTCTCGAATAATATTTTCCTTTCAGTTATGAAACTTTCTTTTATATGCGTTAAAAAACTGAGTTCATTTTACACTCTCAAAATTAAAAAAAAAAAAGAAGATACAAGTGAGAAAAGTAACATCTGTTATGAAACATGTGTAATTACCAACAACTTGACACCTCTTAACTTAAAAAAAAAAGAAGAAACAAAAATTCCATCATGCAGAAGTGTATTTTAACTGTCAACACTTTTCATAATTTCCATGTCACTTTTACTCCATTTTACAAACACGCACATACATACATACATTATGTAGTAGGAGATATAGCTAACTTTGTGACACTGATACTTGACTGTACGCCTCTGCTTATAACGTATTATAATAGAAGCAACCGGAAGTTTTTCTTTACTACAATACCCGGATGGAAAAATGTACCTAATCCTCTTGAAAAGTCCTTCAATTATTATTTGCTCTGACGACTACAACTACGACTACTAGAACGACAACCATCAGAGTGCATTCATTTGCATCAGTAATTAAAAAAAAAAAATAAAAAAAAAATAAGAAAACGACGATGATGACGACGACGACGGAAAGTTTTTATTTCCTTTATTTTCCATCAACTAAAAGTTAAGTGAACTGTGCAATGCAAGTCATTGCTGAAGACTAGAAAATTGTTAATGTATATGTGCTGTACATATTATAGACTTTGTTTGGTCGTTAGGCATAAAATCACGTTAGGTTAAACAGAATAAACTAATAACAAGCATTATTGTGTGAGTTGAATAGAATTTTTAATGAAAAAGAATGTCATTTTAGGTGTAAAGTCAAATTAAATAGTGTGTAGGATTAAGGATTATGGAGAAATTTCAAGGATTCTATTACAAGTAGAGAACTATAACACTATCCGCTCTTTAAAAAAAAACTCCAGTTGTCCATTTGATAGCTTTTCTTATGAATAAACATTGTTTATTATTAGTCCTTGTCACTGCAAACATGGTAACACTTTTTATTTAACTGTGGATAGACTCTGTTATAAATGTCCCACATAGCAGCACTGAATTTTAAAGTTAAAGTGCAGAACCTCCTAAGTCGTTTTTACATGTTTTTCAGAAATCAAAAAAACAAAAAAACCTGCCAAATATTGTACGGCTATATATGGTAAGAGGTTTTTCGATAAAATTTTCAGAACAACATTGTTACGCTGAAATTGCCAAAAGGTAGCTCTGATTTTGCTGATTTGTTTGCATTAGGGTCAATATTTCAAAATATTAATATTTTGCACCTCGAATTGAATATTAACTATTTTTAATTTAATAATTTATTTCTTACTCTGCATTCAAAACACATTATTTTGACCCAGTGGGCAACCTATTTTTGTTATTTTTAACTGTTTTTCTATATCATCTATATGAGAGAATAGACACGGGAATGACCAAATTTGATCACAAAAATGATGACACAGACATGACGCCGAAAGGTTTATTTTTTTTTTTTAATAAAATTGAGCTTTACTGAATATTTTGTTTAAACTCATGTTATTATTTAATACCTAAAAAATGCATGCGTTGGAAAAGAAGTCGGATTTCATTATCATATTATAATACAGTCTAATGGCAATTTTTTTGAAATAATTTTTATAAAAAAAATAAATTAAAAGACAATGTATAAAATTAGTCCCCTTATGTGCCAAAACAAAACAAAATGTTAAATGTTAATGAAATATTATGTAAAATAGAATCACAACAAAAAAAAAAAAATCTGTATGTAACAATTCAGCCGTGAAAAGTAATGGGATCTAAAAGTATGCCAAGTTCTAACTTTATGAAGGTTTAATATCAAATATTTTAAGAAGAGTAATATTGAAACAACTCCAAGTCATATGAGATATTTATTATTTAATAATTACTTACTAAAATTTGGTGGGTTTACTAGGCAAGTTTTATTTTTATTACGCATAATTCAAAATGTTTTGAAAACTTGACAAGGGAACCAACCAAATTTTAGGCAGTAATTATTAAATAATTCTTCTTCTTCGTATACATGTACATAAATATATTTAAGTTCAATTTCTTTTTTGTTAAGGATATTTTTTTTGCTGGGACAGTCGCTTAAATTCTTTTAACTCATCTTTTTATACCTCTAAAAATAAACTGGCTTGGCAATAGTTTCAATTGTTTTTTCCTCTTTAAACCTTCATTATATATACATGTTTTAAACTTATTTACAACTTTAAAATATTATGCATTTTATGAGGGAAGGTACAACTTAGGACATGCAACGGTAATGACATTTTTGGTATTGAAGATTAAATATCGGAATAAAGGTTCCCCCACATAACGCGAATCTGTCGTGGCAACGACGAAAACAATAATATCAACTCGTGGTTGTCAATGAAAATAACACGTTGTTATTATTGTTTTTGTACTCGCCACGACAGATTCGCGTTGGTGTGGGGTAACCTTAAATGTAAATTTTTATTTTTATTTTTTTGCAAGTCCTTGTTAGAGGAGTTTTACTCGACTAAATAAAATGTTACATTAGCCTAAGTTTAGTCCGTTTTATTTTTTTGCAAGTGCTTTTTAGAGGAGTTTTACTCGATTAAATAAAATGTTACATTAGCCTAAGTTTAGTCCGTCTTCTAAGTTAGTCTCTTAGTGCCTGTTTACATAGGCATTTTACTGAAGGGCGCATCCAGTGAGACAGGTAGATTTTATGTGCGTAGAAACTAGAAGGATTTTTGAATGGAATTTACCCTTCTCGTTTCTACGCACACATAAATCTACCTGTCTCACTGGTTGCGCCTTTCAGTAAAATGCCTATGTAAACAGGCACTTATACATCAACTGAAAATATTTACCTATAACTTGGACGGCTGTTGTCCAAAGTTAGATAACGTTTATAAATACGATCCCAAGTTTTCGGCAACTTTCAGTTTTTAGGTAAGAAGGGCATCAAGTAAGAGAATTGAAGGGTCTACGATGGGTGGAGATTAGAAACTTAAAGAAAACGTAAAAAAAACTTCTGCAGCAACTTGCTTCCTCGTGTGAAAGAGGACTAATTGTTTGTTTCTTTTGACACAAGAAACTAACTTCAACTTCATAAAAAAATAGATCTGTACATTTACTTCCCAAAACAAGCAATTTCTTCGAATTGTAGACAAATATATGTAAATCCTTAAATCGTGTTCTTTTATCTAAAAATTGTGTAGTTTTAGTAAGAGAGAAAAACATTTCCACTTCCTGCAAATTTATGCCCAAGAAATTTCTTCAAACAGAAATGTGAGTTCTATAAAAAGTTATCACTTGAAGATAACAAAATAAAAATATAAAAATATGGCTGTTATTTTATTATTGAGTTGGAAGATATGAAATTTGATTTGTTGATCTTTTATTTGTTAAAATAATTAAATAAAATGTATCAATCGTATAGAAAAACAAGTTTTAAAAAAAAAAATTATTTAAAGATGTGTGTAGTAAATTGAAAAAATGAATTTCTAAAACTCTTAAAGAAATTATTCAAATGTATCTTGATCTACAATGAAAAGAAAATAACAAAATTAAATTCAAAGTATTATATTATTACAAAATTTGAATAAAGGAATTTTGTTTTTTAAGTGAATTTTAAATTAGTTTTTTTTAATTAAGTTTTGCTTTAATATTTAAATGATGTTACTATGAAATTAAAAAAATAATCAGTCTTATTTATAATACCATTTCAAAGTATGTCTAACTTCGGACAGTTGTCTCTTCCAATGTTCCATCGATTATCTAACTTAGACATTGCAATTGGCTCTCCAAACCTATTCTCAAGTGGTTACTGGCTATTTTTTTATATTTATATATAATTATTAAAGTGCTATCTCGCTGTTATTTGTCGTTTATTAATAGGAAATATGTAAAGGAAAAAAAAAGCCAAGTCATAATGTGAATGTGCCAGAATTTTCGAAAATGGCATCAATTATATCTACAAACAGAAGTTAAACGAGTTTTTTTTTGGCGCTCATTGCTGAGTTGGGTCTCGAGCATTTTTAGTTTTAGCAGGATAGGACAACCGTTCTCGACGAAGATTTGTAAACATCAACTTATGACATTACTTTTGGCCTACTTTGTATCAACAAGGATTTCCGTTATTTTTAATAATTCAATTATGAATTCATGACACAAAGTGGCAATAACTTAGCTAAATAAATTATTCATAATATGAAAATTTAGCTTCAAGTCATCGCATTATCCTGCCACTATATACTAAAATAGCAGACAAAATTTAATATGTAGAAATAATAAAAATAAACAAAAGCTCCTCAACTTTTATCGTTCTAAATGATGGCATCTTGTCAGGACTATACTTCTACTACTACTACAAGCGAAAGCAAACAGAGTAAAGGTTGACGTTGAATGCACATCCTTATTCGAGATTTTGTCCTTTTTGTTATATATACATATATAATATGCATCACTCAATCTATTCTCAACATATACAATAGATGCGGGAGTATTAGTAGGTTGGTGTATAGGTATACATGAAACCGACCAAAGCCACCATTTCTGTCTTCGCGGTGCGGTTGCTGGTTACTCAATATGTATTTTTTATTATGTCTTCTTTTGTATGAGAGGCTCAAAGGATTCGATGAGTGTGGAATTTATAATGGCTTCGTTCGTTCGCTATATATTATAGGTACCTTCAGGCAAAAGTTCATTTTTGAAGTTATCCTCTTGTTCCATGCTCATAAAACATTATAATATTTTGTATACATATATGTTGAAGAATGAAATTGTGGGTGTAGATGTATATATTTATGTGCCACAAGAATGGGAAAAATTTACCAAACGGGAATTCTGACGGATTCTTATTATTAAATTGAATTCTCCGCCTGTGGGCGTTTTTTGGGTAGTTTCACTTTATTAGGCAAGAACCGACGACAAGAGTTTTATGAAGTTTAAACTTTGACATTTTTTTTTATTCATTCATTCAATTCAAAAGAAATTGTAAGAGATAATTTTCTATGTCAGGAATTCAGATGGTATTAAAAATAAAAACGATATAAATGATTGCGTTTTTATTAGTGATGTCTATAAAAATGTTTTATGTGATATTTTTGAGTGATTTAGAATAGTATATTATTAACTTTTTAAAAAATTGTTTTTCTTTTTTATGGACGATTAGAAACTGGCAAAAATGATATTACGAGTATGGAATTATGTTGAACGACCTCAATGCTTCAAAATGACTGTCCAAATTATTGATTATTGACCCACACTGTTAACTTCACTTTGGTGCCCTTGGAAACAAGAGAACTGGTGTTATTTTGATATAAGAAAATCACCAATTCAAGATATTTTAAAAGCTTGCAAACAAGTGAAGACCAAAGCTAGGCCGTTTGCTCATGAGATATTCAGAGACAAAAAATATTTTTCAATAATTTTAAGTGTAGTTTTTTTGTTAAGTCATAAGCCATAAGCAACCATTAGGTTTGTTTGTTGAGCCCATGAAAACCCCCTTGGGTCGCCTTATAGCGTTTTTTAATTTTTTTTGTTAGAAAACTCAATTCACCCTGACACTAAAATTCTGTGTTTTTGAGACCTGGGATCGCCCTAAACTCGCCCTGAAGTGGAGAGATGTTTGTTTGTCCTGGCGAGTAGATGTAACGCATAAACTGCCAAAGTGACATTACTTGAGAGTGACATATGAGTTGTGTTGTGGAATCGCTTGCTGCATGTAACTGATTACTTTTGAAAAAGTAATAAATAGAAAATAGAAAAGGGAAACGCTTGAAATTGTTTTGACTCATAATTAAGACTAATTTAAAACAAATTTTAATTATTGAGCACAGAAATTCTTGCATCTTACTTTGAATGTCAACAACATAATTTTAAGTCCACGAGTGTTTTTGAAAACCGAAAAAAACTGTTTTTTTCTTGACAATTAAGTTTGTCAAGAAAACTTGGGTCAACCATGCACGCAGAAGAATGATTACTAACAGAGAGCGTTTTTCAGTGGGTTAAAAAAAATTGTGTTAAATAGAACACAGTCAAGGGTAAAAACTACTTAATTCACTATGTTAATTTGTGGATTCTAACTTAGTCGACTCGATCAAAATAAATTGTTTAAAATAAAAACCTAAAAAGGTTATATAAATGGAGAAACTTGGTTGGGATTCGCAATTTTGAAGATCGTTGTTAAACGATGTTAAACGATTAGCCTCCTTTAAGCAAATAATTATATTTATTTAATTTCACGCATCTCTTAATAGATTGTTAACTATGAGCGATTGAATATGTTTCATTAACTAACTTAATTGTATATTGAAACCCAACAAAATAACACAGAAGTAGTTTCATGAAATTTAGTACACTTTATCCGAATCAGTGTGTAGATTTAAATTATTTTTTTTAACCGAATTGGCTCATATAATTTAACCTGGTGAGTTTGCAGGTTGTATATTAACAATGTTTGTTATTTAACTTTACCGAGTTGTATGTTGTTTTTAACTGATGATTTTTTTGCGTGTGGGTAAAGTTCAACGAACGGAAGTATTGATTTCACATTTTTCCAAGTACGCTCCATTCACAGATTGGGTAATTTCAAAACATACGTTTAAGCTTTCGTAATAATAACTTTTCGTTGTGTTTTTTTTTATAATTTCTAGTATTAAAGCTCAGTTTATTACCATTTAGACCACGATTGAATATAAAAAAGATAGGTACCATTATCCCTTTATCAATAAAAGAATTATATTCCCATAACGCTCGGTTGCTCATTATTTTCCATGCACAATAGCACAGTAGTGATGCTGCATATACTTTGCATGTGCATATACGAAGAACTTCATAATTTTAAATCCAACATTATATAAGCTAACGCAAACATAGCCGCAGCCCGCATAACCACGATCTCGGGAAGGATTCTTCCGTCGTCGACATCGCATCCCAAGGGAACTCGACACGTAACAAAGTTGCTCCGCATTCTCCTTTTCCAGAGAATTGGCCCACCTCTAGAAATCCCACACCAACTGTTTTGCAGCTTTATAGAGCACAAGAGGTGTGCTGCATGAATCACAATTCACAATTCACTGGCAGTGGAGTAGAGCTCGTGTGAATGAGTAAATACTAAATAATATCCCATTGTCTTTTTGGCAGGATATTCGTTTTCACTCTGTATACTTCGTATATATATAAAACATCAGGGCAAAAGTTAGTGTGTAAATCTGCAACAAGTACACATTTTGGCATCGGTCCAAGAGAGTATGCTTGAAATCCTTTTGTTATATGAATGTAGGTAGAATCCTAGATTTTATATGAAAATTCGAATAATACAGATGTATGTATGTACATATTTTTAATAATCGTATTTCCACAAGGTATGAACAGAAATTTAGCACAAATGGCCAGACGTGCATGTGAGTAATCCTTTTCAGTATAGGTCCTTGTTTTTCCATTAAGACGAGATAAAGGGGATTTTTTTTCCCAACAGGGATTACATTTTCAACTTGGAAAGAAAATATTGTGATGATTACCATTACGTGAGTAATTGGAATAAACAATATTTCTTTTCCAATTTTTATAAAAAAAATAAATGGACAGGTATATAAGATACTAAAGGTATATGAAGCGTAGAATCGTTTTGTGTTTTAAATATTTATGAGGATTGGGTACTTTTGGGGGGATAATTGCATGTTGAATAAAAATTATATAAAGGTTTCACTTTCTTGTATAAATTGTAATAAAATACTTAAAATTCCTTCGGGACCCAGAGTGTATAATATGTTTAATCCGCAATCTTAACTATATACACAACAAAACAACCCATAATCTATGTCATTGCTGTGGTTAATTTATGTTGTAAAATAAAGTGTTTTGCTAATCGCTTCAATCATAGTCAAGGGAGTCATTTTCACACTTGCGGATGCAGAAGGCAACAGTTTTTTTTAATTTTATTATAAGAAGCCCCACAATTTTATACTACGTCGTCGTCGTTGGGTGTAACCTAACACTTTGTTGGGCTTGTTGCGGATACCAGAATGTATAGTATAAAGCTAGCTGAATGGCTTGTTGGATGTTGCCCTTTTGCCTGATGGTTTGTTCTTTTTTCTCAAAGGAAAGTTTTTTTTTTTAATTTATTCTGCGATGCTTTAAAAAAATGAAATTGGTATTTTGTTGTGTCATTAAAAATGACTTACGAATTTTAATTTGAAATAAGGTTCAAGTAGCATGTTGCTAATAAATGTTATTAGGTTTTTTTTAAACATTTATTTAAGTAAAATCTTCTTACGAGGAAATGTATCTAATGCCATAAAAAAGTGCCTCTTACGTAAGCCGTTGAGATTTAGCAGAAAATTGAACGTCCCCTCAATTCCTGCCAATAAAACGCATAGAAAATTCAATTTTATACATTCAATAATAACGAAGATTAAGAAAATTAGAAAACTATAAGCATATACCATAATTTGTATCTTTGAAGTGAACAAGTGAACATTTTAAAGTCTCTTTTCACATGAGGAAAGAAGTTGCTATAGAGATTTTTTGAGCTTTTCTTTTAATTTCCAAAATCCAGCAACCGTAGACCTTTCATTCTTCTTACCTGGTGTTCTTCTCACCTAAAAACTGAAAGTTGCTGGAAACGATGTTTCCTCTTGTGAAAAGGGACTAACTGATGAGCCCAACTGTCGTACCTGGGCAAAAAGCATTTTTGGAGTTGACGATACTTGAACTTATAAATTTAATGTAAATTCAACATTGGAAAAAATGGATTAATCAATTGGAAATTTTAAATAATGTTTTAAAATGTATAATATTCATAAATACAGTGGAATCCCTCGTAACGGAGAGTTGCCATAGTCTGACTGATCGCTTTAATTAGACGGACAAATTTTCTAACAAAGATTTCATGTTTAAGATTTCAGAAATTGCAAGTTCTCTCAGGCGGACAGTTCTATACGTAGGTACCTATTCTGTTTTCTTTTTTTATATCACACTAACTAAAACCTGCCAAACTTCGCCGCGCCACCTATTGAATATTTTTCATACTACAAAATTTCAAATGTACGATAGCAACCCTAATTCATTTAATATTTAAAATTATTCAATACTTCTTTGTAAAAGTTCAGCTGAATAAAACCATACTGAAGATTAACGCGACTTGTCTTTTGTTGTTCTTTGCTCTGCTAAACAAAAAATTTGTAGGAAAAACTCAATAATAAAAAAGTGGCAGAAGGTGAAAGAAAATTATATATATCATGCTTTGAATTTAATAGACTCTGATTACAAATATCCACTAAGATTATAAGTTAAGAAGAAATATTATATTTAAAAAAATGGGCGTGGTAGTAGGCGGATATGCAAAAGAATAAGACATCTCATGTTTTTTGCTCATGAGCAATTTATTATAAATGCCTTCTAAGAACGTTATATATGTACCTTTGTATATAAGAATAATATTCTAATATAATAAAAGTGGGTGTGGTAGTAGGCGGAATTAAAAAAAAAAATACACATGTCATGCCTAAGGTTTAAGAGATTTTAATTTCAACTTTCTCATGATGTTAAGTAAGAAGCAAATTCCGATATTAGAATAGTGGGTGTGGTAGTAGGCGGATTTCCAAATGAACTATACATTTCATGGTTTTGACACGATTTCCAAAACAACTAAACTTGTCATGTTTTTCGCTCAAGAGATTTTTATTATAAATGCCTTCTAAAAACATTATATGTATGAGGATAAAATTTTAATATAAGAAAAGTGGGTGTGGTAGTAGGCAGAATTAAAAATAATTACACATGTCATGCTTTAGGTTCAAGAGTTTTTAATTATAGAATTTCAATATTCTCAGGGTTGTAAGTAAGGGGGAATTTCATATATTAGAAAAGTGGGCGTTTAGTAGGCGGTTTAACAAAAGAACTATACGTGTCCAGATTTTGGCACAAAAGAGATTTATTAATAATTATTAGCCTTCTAAGGACGTTATATAAGAATAAAATTTTAATACGTATTAGAAAAGTGGGCGTGGTAGTAGGCGGGAAAAATAACTTTAAGTTCAAGCTTAATTAAAGACAATCAATTACATAGAAGAAAACTAAAATTTGATAAAAGCGGGCGTTACAGTGGGCGAATTTTAATCTAAACTAATTTAATACAAGATGGTGGCCAAATCTAATGGCTAAAGATCTCGAAAAACTATTTTCACGTCCCCTAAAAATTGTCAAAAAAAATCTCATCTTCATTTTTTAAATTTCATTTAACACATTCCGACTTGACAAATCCCTTTTTTTCAAGAATAATAAACATCATCCACTAATCCAAATAGAAATTTCGCAAAAATAGTTTCAAATTAAAAGTGTTTATTTTTTTTTTCAAAACTATATAAGTTCATTTAGCGTGAATAAATTAATTTGTATTCACAAAAAAAAAAAAAAAAAAGATTCACATTTGTAACTATAGTGACATCGTCAACCGACTGCCTTAAACCAAATCAATATATTCTATTCAATTTGATATACCATTGTCCTCAGTCACCATCAACACTAACACTCGACTAGGTCGTAGTTGGAATCCTTCAATGATATAGGTAGAAGAAAAACATAAAACATGCAACAACTGGCTCCTCTATAACTCTGTCCATTTACATAATTGTATTCACTTTGCCGACGGACTTGGCTCTGCATACTCTACAAATCCAACTCTCGTTTGTCCTTTGCCGTCTTCGGTATTTCACGTGCAAAAGTAGATTCGAGTCGAGTCTCTGACTCTGGTCTATATACTATATAGTATCCGGCCATTTGTTTGTATAGATCTTGGTCGTGAGTAAACTATCATTGCAGTCCATGAAACTGACACTTGCTTTTGTGTTTTGGTTTGAATTTTGTTTTTGTTTGTTTGGGATGAAAAAAAAAAGAAGAAAATAAAGGCTGTCTCCTACTCTTAGTCATTCTTTCACTCTGATATGGCATGAAAGACTGAGTTAAAGAACAATTTATTCTAAAATTGATATTCGGAAATCGGATTAAAAGAATTTCCATCTTTTTTAAAGAAAAAATGTTGCCAAAAGAACATGATGATGTTTTGAATTTATGTTGGTTTGAAAAATATTAAGGTGACAAAAAAACTTACAATACCAATCTTAAGTTGAGGTCTTCAAAGTTTAGAAACTGAAGAACTATTATTGTTCCTTCAAAACCATCATTGTGCTGTCATAACTTTCCAAAGTTACAAAAGCCAGTAAATTAAAACATCACGTGACCTGATTATATTTTCTCCAAAGTGTTTAGATCTCAACTTTCAAGGGTTCAAAAATAAAAAAATCTACATAATTACTTCAAATTAATCTTTACGTCATTTCCTAACCCGACCGGTTTGGAAAATATGATAAATTAAAACTTATCCTTGTTGTACGAATGTGTGTATCCTTAGAAAACCACCTTCAATTTTTCCGTCCTTTTTTTGTTTCCTTCATCTTTTGCATGTTAAGTTGCAAAAGTTTTTGACGTCAACTTTGAGTTGTATACTATTAAATGACTTCAACTTCACCCACATAGCCGACAAGCGGGACAAAAAAAAAAACAAGGATCAAAATCTCTTTAATGTTTTTTCTTCCCTCCAGAGAAAGGCACCCATAACCCAAAGTAACTTATTAAAAAAAAAAAAAAAAGATGAAGTGAAACCCCAAGTCCTCATAACATAGCGGTTAACAATAAGGAATGTTTATGGTTTATGTTTCCATTACACCACCCACACCCTTAGCATCATGCACAACATAAGTTGCAGCCGGCTTGCTCAAGCTATAGCTGCCCTTCATCTGCTGAGAGCGAAACGCTTTCTGAGTTGTAATTAAAACTGCAACAATGAACGTTCCCAATTGGAGAACACATCATAACCGCAGAGGAAAGGCGGGGTAAGGGGGGGAGGGGTGGAGGTGGTTGAGTTGAAAAAGCCAGTGACAAATGCAGTAACCAAAGGCTTGAGGATAAAAATTGTGCATATAGTTCTATTGTCCTTCTTGTAGCTACAATCCAATTGCATGTTGAACATGAGAGCTTGCGGCTGTGGGCTCGGCTTCTTCAGCTCTTCTGGGTAAGGAGGCACAATTGAAACATAACTCTGAATAGAAGCTGCAGTATGTTCTATTCTGTTCTGTCCATAGGCGTAGGGCGTATACACGTTGGTATAATATTGCTTGAACATTCTCATTTGTGTTTATGGAAATAAACCTTAAGTATCGTGTGTGATGGCACTTGAACTGAAGGCAACCACTTAAAAATTAAGACAACCAACATGTTTCTCACTTTTGTATTTAAATATTATTTAGATACCTATATTTTTTTTGTTTGCTTAGAAATCAAAATGTTTTGATGAAACGTTTATGGCACGTCTAACAAACTGAATAAAGATATCTATGTCGAAGGATGTCCTCGGCTATAGAAAATTCTTCAACATTCAAAATGTTATAAAAGAAATAAATAAATAAAGCTTTTACATTTATTAAATAAAACAAAATATGCAGCTGGTTTATTGTGAAGGACAAAAACAATTCCATATTCAAATTTTTAAACAAAATTGGTGGTTATACTTAGAGCCTATAACCTATACAAGTTTTTATGCCCGGTAAAATACGTAAGGAGTTGAGGGTTTGTATTAAAGCGCTGGAAATAACTCTGAGAGGGTTTTGTTTTTGGGTGGAACAAGCTTGATGGCCCCGAGATTAAAACAACCAAATCAAAAGACTTTAGTTTCTTCAGAGTTGTTGAATTCTATAAGAACTTGTTTTATGGTTTATAATTACCCTGAAATATGTAAGCTCAAAAATATAATTCTGGATCAATTTTCAATTGAAATTCACATACGCACCCACTTGTCTGATGGTTTTGAGAAAACTGAATTTGAATTACAAGTTCACATGAGATCAAAATAATTATCTACGTTAGGTGCTAGTTATAGCTTTCATTGAAACTCATCATTAAAAATTTTAAATTCTTATTTTGAGACACTTAAAAAGCAAAATCAGTAATTATTTTGATGCCAATAAAAAGCTCTTTACTCGATTATTATTTCCAATCAAACAAATATTTCATTTTTGCCCAATCTGTTACATAAAACGATTTCTAAGATTTCAATGATCAATGATAAGGTAGTTCAATCATTGAAATAAAGAAATTCATTTGATTTGTAAGGTTTGGCCAAAATAAAAAAAATTTTTGACTAAAATTAATAATTGAGTTATCACCTTTTTATTGGCATCAAAATATTTTCTGATTTTGCTTTCAAAGTGTCTCAAAATAGGAAATTAAATTTTTCAATGATGGGTTTCAATGAAAGCTATAACTGGCCCCTCATCTACTATTCTAAGGGCTAACGTCAAATTTTGAGAATGGATGGGAGTAAAATAAAATGAGAAAAATTCTCATTCTTTTAACAATTTTACTTTTGTTAGTTCTTAAAATAACAGCAAAGGGTCGCTCATCGCAATTTAATATTCAAAAATAAAAAATGGAAAAAGAATATGAAAACATATACTTTCCGCAACAGTTTCGTTGGTTAGTTGAATTAATTTAAGATTTTCTTTTACTTTTTAAAGCGACGCGGCTTGGTATCGCAAATGAAAGTTTTTTTTTAAATAGTTTGTCTAACACAATAAATTTAACAGATCCGCGTTTATAAAAGACGCTTAAACTCGACTAAAAACAATGGTTCAAAAGACATTAGCATATAATACCACTTAAAAGTTTTCTAACTTTAAAGGTCTTTACTAAAAGGTTCCTAGTTTTAATCATTATTTAACTAGTATCATACTTAGCCTATATTCTAAATAAACTAGCAGCTGAACACGAACTGTGAGCAATTTTTGCCAATTTCAGCGTAACGATGTTATTCTGAGTATTTTACAAAAAACAAGGAAAAAATTCAAAACTTGTAGTGAAAGTAAGCTATACAATTAGGTTATTTTTTAATATAAAAAAATCTAAATGTTTTAAAATCATGAAAATGAGGCAGAAAGTATAAGACCTCTTTTCCTCTGTTACTATAAATATGTATTTATATTTTAGTGCCTTCTTGTGGTAAAAAATTCCTAACCAATTCTAAAGAAATTAAAAAAAAACTGAATAGACACGAAAGGAGTTACTACTACTTACTTATTAATAAACATACATTTTTATTTATCTATAAATTTAGGCCGCCCAATTGTTCAGTGCCATATTAAAGTTAAACCCGAGTAAACTCACAAAATTTGGTGAGTTGATTTTTGAAGTTTTAAATGGTTTCAAAAAACATAGGATATATTCCCAGTGGCTTTTGATTGATGGGCCTTCGATCTCCTAGCATGGATATATTTTTTTTGTCAAAATAAGGACAAGAGTAATATCAGTGCACTTATAATATAAACAGTTTTATCAAAAAGAATTTATCCAGTATTTTTAATTCATTTGACTGCAACTCAAATGCTCATGATTTTTTCAATTTATTTGGAGCAGCGTAAGAACCTCTGTAGTAAAATTTCGAATCAGATTTGTATAAAAAAATGCAGTAAATCGACAAATTCCGGGGTAGATTTAAAAACAAAAAAACTAAAGATTTCTAAAACTGGATTTTTAACAATTTTGTTTTAACAAATTTGTTTTAACAAAAAAAAATCACATAAATTGCATTCGTTTCATAACAGAATAGAATTTTAGATTCAAACAACCAGAGTCATAGTTGGTTAGAAAATTGAATAACACAGTGCTGTCTATGTGGTTTGGCTAAAGAAATTTTGAATTTTTCAGTGGTGTGGAAAAAACGGAATAGCTAAATCTTAAAAGAACAAGATCTACTCCGCGATTTATTTTCTTTTTTTAAATTGGAGCAAATTTTCTGATTGTTCTTAAACATGAAGTTGAATATTTCATTTCTTTTCTCAAAATTGAATTTAAAAACAGTTTAAATTGAAGAGATATCGTAGAAATAGCTGCGAGATTTCCGCTCTAATCCAATAAGACCTAAGCTTTCACGAAAAAAAAGATTAACAATGTTTTTTTTATATATTTTTAATTTCTTAATTTAAGCCATTAGTTTTAAATTTCCAAGTCATTAATAATTTGGTTACCTTTATGGTCTTTTTGTTTACCCTTAGAAAGTTGAGTTTGTTGCTGGTTTTTATTAAGTAGGTATAATCTTTTTCTTAAAAAAAAATATACATATATACATAATAAATTCTTTAAGCAAAAAAGTAATTGAATCCTGTACGGAGACATGTTTTTTTTCCTTTAAAAATAGGTTCTTTTGATCGAAATTAATTTTAAGAAGTTTATAGACATCAGCTTTTGATGCAATTTGTTTTGTATCTTTTCTCTCTCAAAAAAAAAAAAAATTAAAATTCACCAATACCTTCAATATAATAATATGTAGTTATAGGTACATGATAAAGTATATAGGACATCACCCAAAGAGCTTCCTTTTAGTACAAGCACGTGATATTTTTTCGTAAAGAAGAGACTCTCAAGCTGAAATCGAATCTGCTCGTTTTCAATCATCCGCCGGCACCATGTCCTATCTTCTTCTAGGAAAAGTATATTATTATTTAACTTTACTGAAATAATTTCTATCGGCATTGAGTCACGTATGAATTAATGGTTGGGTTTTTTTTCTTCTGTTACTGTTGTTGCTTTGCTTGCTTCACATCCAAGCAAGAAATTCATTCATACAATTGTATTAGGTATATTGCCGAAGGATACGTATATATTCAATAGTTTCCGCAATCGATTTTAATGAAATACGTTTTCTGAAATGTAATTGCTCAGGTTTTGATTTTGAAGAAGATTTGTTGAACATCGGAATTTATAAAATCAATCAAATAATACATATGTATGTATTAAATACTCGTATTATTGTATTATATCATTTGAATGGCTTCCTAAGAGATATTTAAGTTAACTGATTTAAGAAATGATTTTTAAAAAACATGTTTTTTCACAAACTGCTGATATAATTGTGGTAAAATTAACAAGCGAACTTCTGTAGAAGAAATTCGAAACTTTAAATTTCGGGGGATATAATTAAAAACAAAATTAATCAATTGATAAATTTCAATCTTTGAAAATAGGGTGGAATGTGAAAATAGTTTATTTTTTATGTCACAAGAAATGAGTTTAAGGAAAAGAAAATAAAAAAAAATTTCATCCGTTAAAATAGAAATGAATCGGTTCAAAATCATTCTCGAGTTAAAAGAAGAAATAGAGTTGGAAAAGTTTGAAAAAATAATATCAATTAATTTATTCTTTCACAACAGAAACTCGGTGATTGTGAATTTCATACCAATAATTTAAGCCTTGTATTCATCGCTATTGAAATGAAAATTGAATGCATTCCACAATCTTTGACCATATTTTTAGTTTTTGAGTATGTGATACCAAGGGAAAAAGCTGATACATTGTGAAAAGTTCTACCATTTAACAAATAATTATCTTTTGATGTCAAATAGAAGCTGTGGAACGTAAAGATAAATTTTTCACGCTGACGATTTTGTATGAATTTTTCATTTTCTCTCGAACTGCAGTATACATAGGATTTAAAGAGAAAACTCCTTTCACCAAATGATATATGAAAATGAAATTCAAAACTTGTAATTTTCATATAAAAAGTTTTTCTTTTCGATGTTTTACAAATTGAAATCTGAAAAATGTTCCAATATCCTAAGAAAAATAAGAAATATAAAATAAGGAAATTGTAAAATTCTGTTTTCATTCATAAAACAAACATACTGATCACAAATGCACACAAAAAACTCTTTAAGCTTATTACTTACTCCATTTTCACAATATCCAAAGCAAAATAGGTACTAAAAAGGATCAATTGATTAAGACATCATCATAAACAAAGCACTTATAATAACTAAATAAGTATAGGTATTCAATAAGAATAAATACATAGGTTCCACCTGCCCTGTATGGAATCTCTGTTATAACATAAGCATGAAATTATATACACATCAAGGAAATGCAATAAAGTTGTATACGTTTTATTATATCGTCAAAGGAAATAGGCTATCGCAACGAAAACACTCCTTTGTCTACTAACAAAAATTGCTTAACTGCCATCCATATAAAAATCATTCTAACCATTCGCATATCCGTTTGATAAAAAAAAATAAATGAAAATTGGAAGGCAAGGTCAAACCAAAATTGTACTCGATATTTACGAACAGGATTATACATACCTAAATATCAATCACAACTTTGATTCCAGTAACATGCGCATTAGGTATTTATTTTCCATTGAGAAACAGCTGAGCAGGTGGTATACCATTCCAGCAGGAGTTCAATGTTCCTTCCATATTAACTGTTATACTTGTACACTAATATTGGGACACATATACATTCATAGATAGGTCAGTAGTGCGTTTCTGATAAATTGAGATTTTTTTTTGCTAAAATGAATGAGAGATATGTATTCTGACACTTACATTGTTCCATCGGTTTCTGTATTGTAAAGCTTAAAACTTATGTTCACAGCTGAATTATCAGATTAAAAATAAAAAAAAATGTTAGGTAGCAATTTGTTTGATTTCAGCTAACCTTAAAACGACACAGTGCAGAAGTTTTAGGAAAATAGAATAGGATTTAAAAAAAGATTATTTAAAAACACAAAACATGACAAAAGTAATCCTGAATGGTTTTCCGATCTCTCTGTCAGTATAATATGTGAATTAACACCAATAGTATTAAAAACTATTGGATTTTAACTAGGATCTGGTATTATAGGTATAAGGATAGAACTCTATACGTTAACTGACTTCAAGAATTGTAATATTAAACTTAATAGGGTTCTTTAATTTTTAAGATTATCACAGGTATTCTTATCAGGACCCGTCAAACGAAGGGTTGCCGAAAAAGTATCAACTGATAACATCGATTTTAATTCTACTTCTAGGTCGAACTAAATATTCAAAATAAATTTCATTCAAATTTTTTTTCGACCTTTAGTCCAAATGCGTTTCGGGCAGGTACGACAATAATTGTCGTGATAAGCCAATTATTGGGTTTATCAGTTAGTAGATGCTGTTGTACCCTTCGTAGACGTACGATTCAAGTCGATGGTTACCGATACAAATATATCAGGCAGCATTAAAACGCTGTAAATTAAACTTTTCTAGGGGAATTGCTGCAGAACCAGCGAAGTGAGTCACCCAAGGTACTGTTGTCTAGATTTTCCACATTTCGGAGTTTTTCAGTAACATAGTATACCTAATATTTCTATTTAAATATGTTTAGTAAGTAAGTGTGTTGGACTATCATTACAAAAATTGTTCATATAAGTACTGCGTCTTGCTAGGAAATCACAAATGCACGAAAGAGAGGGAGGAGCAATGGCTGAAATCCAAAACGTAAACCAAAAAGTTTTGACATATTTTACATTTTGGAATGCATTTAAGCAGCTTGTAATGAAAGATCGAAAACGACAACCGTAATAAGGGTGAACAACAAATCTTAATTTACGAAAAAAAAAATAATTAGCTAGTTCACGTTTCTGAGATCTCACTGAGCAAACTTCTGTCAACTTCAGTGATCAGAAGGAGAAATCTGAAATCAAAAGCACTCCATCTCTTTTTTATAAATTGATCAACTGCAACGTTTCTGAGATCTCATCTCACTGAGAAAACTTCTGTCAAATTCACTTATAAGAAGGAGAAATCTGAAGAAGATTTCTTTAGAAGTCAAAAAGCATTCTTCATCTCTTTTTTATAAATAGATTAACTGCGACAAGTAATATTTGTGCATGCGATCCAAAAATATCAGTCTCAGCTATTTGAAAGCAAAGGTGAGGGGTCTCACTGAGAAATTACGTTCAGATTTCTGAGATTGCTGGGATTTTAGAGATCTTAATAAATGTGAACTGGTTAAAAAGCAAAAGAAAAATAAACTTTCTTTGTTCAAGACTAAATATTATTTGTGTTTAATTTTCAGTTCAAACGTCAATTTGTCAAATGATAATATAATTGAATGCGTTCGTTGCTCAATTAAAGCTTATCGTTGACGTTTGGGATGCGTTCAGAAACTTACTATTTCCTCTTTTGATTTTCGGAACTCATGACTTTGTAAAAAATACGCATCTGATGTGTTTTGAAACTTAACTTTTGAAATTCGGTAGAATATTTTAGACCCCATCCATTCTAAACAACACATACACACAGGAATAGTTTAGATGTATGTAAGTCACTAGGTCCCATGGTTCTCCACAAGCTGTCGCGCCATATAATTTATTTGTTTATTTTTTAGAAACCCATATTATTCATGTTTTGCAAATCCTTGCGTGTTTTTTAAGCTCCTATTTCATCTATATTAATCCTATAACCTCCTTTTTAACCTCACATAGCAAAACATTATACTTTTTCAAATACATATACCTAGTTGTGCAAAACACAACCAAAATAATTCCGGCTCTATTTGTGAATAGTGACCTATAATTTCGCCCTTTTTATCGTTTGCTTTAATCACCTCGTGTCTGCATCGAATAAACACAAAAAAGCTTTAATAATTCATTTTATTGATAAGAAAAAAAAAAAAAAACCAGACAGATGGAAATCCTGTAGGAGAGAAAAAAAACTCAATAACATCGATTTATATATGTACCTACGAGTAAAAGCAAAAATTTAATTTCACCCTTGAATTAAACCTACTTACAGTTCATTTAGTTGGTGGTGGTAATAGCGTCTTCGTCCTCATAATCATTTCATAACTTAAAAAAAAAAACCAATAAAGCAAATGAACACCATCAAACATAAGGATTTCTTCTTATATACTTTATTTACCAAGAAATTGAAAAGAACATTTTTTTTCTTCAAATTTAAGAAAAATCAATATTTATTCAATTAAATTCCTTCCGAGTTACTTTACCTCCTACAGAAGGAGCAAGATGGTTTGCTATAAAAGAAAAATGGCGATTTTAATTTTGTTTTTATATTAGTTTTTTCTTACACCGATTATAATATTATCTTTGTTTTTATTTACACACTCTATTTCCAGATAAATGCAATCATTTCCTGGCAAAAATATAAAAACAAATGGAACTGAGCGAAAACAAATAGAATGAAGGAAGAAGGAAATAGATGTAATTGAAATGCAGTTTAATAGCACTCTTGGGACGATTTCAAACATGACGTTTGGACAAAACTATATATAAAGGATCTTATGTCCTTAGAATGTGTTATTTGTTAAGGGGTGTATTATTTTGAAAGATAAATTTCTTACAAGAAGCTTAAATTAAGGACTTAAAGGAATTGGTTTCGGAAGTAACTTTATTTTAACCCCACATGAATGGCATTAAAAATATACACTAAATTTTGAAGTGTCTGTTTTTAAAAAGAGTATATAATCGATTCTATTATTATTTTATATTGAATTTGTCATGGTACATAGTTTTTTTTCCTCAAAAGAACAACTTTAACATGTCTTTCAAATTGATATACAAATACCCAGATGTTTGTTTATATTTTTATCACTTTTGCCAGTATTTTTTGTTGCATCCTTGCCAGATGTCCTGTTTCCGAGTACGATATTGGAAAGATATGTTGGAAAAATACATTAATTTATTATTAAAGAAACTTGAAAATGCAATTGTATAGAATGTACCGTATGTACATATTTTATATTCTAAAAAACACATACAGTTTTCCACCAGATTCGGTTAAAAAGCTCCTCCGCTGGTTCACAATGCATTAAGAACAAAATCGATATTAAAGTATGTTTTCATATCCTAAACCCATAAGCAGTAAAATTAAGCTTTGACTTCTCTTTAATGGATTTGAAATCCTTACAGAGATTCATTTTGTTCTTCTCCATTTCTTTATATACAGTAGTTGCTAACTTCTTTTTAATATAACTGTATTTTGTAACTCTGGCTAGTATTCAGAGAAGATGACAATAGTAAAGTCATTACCTTGGCTTAATGGAAGGTGATAAGAATAAATGTCTGGTCGAAATGCCATTAAAGCTTTGGTGGCTCTGAGTTGACTTCCTTTCATTGTTCCAACAATATAGTGTACATAGTAAGTACAGTAGGAAGTAATTTGTGGCCTTTAAAATTTTGAAGCCAAATTAAAGTTTTCTTACATATTTTGGAACCAATATTTTATTTTTAGTAATTACTAGCTGATCCATCCGGCTTCGCACGGAATTTTTCATCAGTTTAACACTTAAAAAATTGAAAATAAACAACAATTTGTATTGAATTTTTCGAAACGCTTCAATAATATTTATACACAAATGTAGGGGTCTGAGAGCGTAACGCCATCCGTTGGCAAATCCAGTTTTTTGAATGACAAATTTGCGAGTTTATTGTCAATTAGGTACGTTGTGTTTGTCATTTCTTCGAATCAATATTTTCTTCTTCTCATACAAGCTGTAATTTTTAGATATTTCCTCCCCTGAAAGTATGCAATTTCTAGTATAGAGCATTAGCGGGGGTATTCGAATTTTTGTTTTAGCTCCTCTAAGACGTGGAGCGGCCATACAACGATTCCAGTTTGTTTCAATTTTGCTCAGAAACTGCTTTATCGATTTTTATTAAACTTCGTAACTGTAATGACTACACAGTGCTTTTCAATTCTTTGCCGAAAAAATCCAATTACGGAAATAAGATTTCAATGTTTTTTTGAGAAAATTGCTTTAGTTTTTAGTTATTAACATATAGCTTTTCAATCGCTTGACTGAATTTGTTATTATTTTACAATCATATGCTTCTAAATAGTTTAAACAATATTTTATTAAAAAAATTCAAACAAACAAAAAATAAAAAAAAAAAAATCCATTTTATTACATACTTTATTTCTTAGGTATTTAGGTTATATTTCAATTATCCTCCAACCAAATTTCAATTATCCAGTTACCTACAATTTTTGTTTTCAAAGTTTATACAGTTCTCTTAATTGAAAATTCAGCAAATTTCCATTTTAGTTATGTTTAGCCAACAATAGGATATACCTATGTAGTATGTACCTATCTCTCTTACAAAACTACGGTTTCCATAGTTTCATGTCAGTCAATTTAGCTCGTCAAATTGCAAACCACCATAGAAACAAACAACATAATATAGTTATACCTACTACTGCATTAAGCTTATTACTATAAATGAATTGTTGGTAAAATAGGTATACATACTTGAATTCAATAAATTTTCGTGGAATTCTTGCAGCATCCATTTCAATTCGTTGAGCTATAGTAATTTATTTTTAATTTAGAACAATACATTACTTATCGTACGTCTACACTCCCAATCATATGAAAAGGTACAACCTTTTTTTATTGTGTTTAATAACAACAAAAAATTAACTACGTATTATGAATTAGTTAAATTTAAATAAATAATATAATAAAATTAATTAAAATTCATTCCCCCAAAATTTGGGTATATTTAGTACGATGTTTAAACCATTTAAGTAAAATATTAATTTAATAAGACGAATTTGAAAATTATAATCGAGTTAAAAAGCATCAAACTTTTCTAATTTTTTATTTAAGTTAAAATCATCAAATACCTATTTATTTCTTTTTAGTATCGTACTAACTCCATAATGTCACTCTGACGTTTAAAAATGTCAAAAGGGTGTGTTTTCTTATTTTTTTTATCACGAATTACCAGTGTTTTAGGCGTGTTCAGCTGGAATTTACTAAAAAAATAGATTAAATATGATAATAGTTAAAAAATGTTCAGTAATTTTCGTTCACCAATTTTGAGTTGACTTAAAAAAAAAGATATAAACCAAATCAATAGAAACAGAGTATACACTCTCTATCATCTATTCCTCCAACTCAAAAAAAAAAAAACCCAAAGTACCGTAAAAAAAACCATTATGTGCGTTCGCGTTGTATATACCTACCTATAAAATAAAATCAGGTTTTAAAACGCGTTCGGTATTTCCATTTTGTTTTATACTTTAAAACAAAATTCTAGAACTACATATGTACGATATTTATCTGCTATATGCATAGCAACGAAACAATATGCACAGCAATGGCAAAGGCAATGTGCTCCCAAACAGGCAAAAACATTTTAATTCGAAAGGATTTTGTTAGAGAGGTTTTTGAAATAAATTCCCTGTTTCTGGCTTCCGTTATTGTTGAAATATATATATAAAAAAATAGGTTGGGGGCAATATACATACATACATAGGAAGCAAAATGAATTCGAAGTTTAGATTTAACTGTGGCATTCTAGAGGATTTGCGTCAATTTTATAGGTGTATTTATCTCAAAGAGAATGATTGATAGATGGATGCTGTGGTGTGTTGCACTTGTCGAAAGAAAACCACTTTAATAATATTAAATACGTGAGGAAAGTTTTGTTTTTTTTAGGGGGGTTTGATGGTTTGAGTGTAGATTATCATTTTGATAAAAGGCAGCTAAAAACTGTGTGCATGCTTCAAATATGTAGTATCAAGATTATAGGATTTTTTATAAGTAGGTACCTTCACAAAAATATATCATTTAAAATTGAAATTTTAAATATATATTTTGATTGTGATACGAAGTTTATTTGATACAATTACTTAACAAGTTTTGACAATGTTTGTTACTTTTCATTCAAAATTAAAAAAAAATTTAAAAACTCGTAAGTCAACGAGAATACGGAATTGCAACAAATAAATAGAAAATTACCTATTTAAAATATTTTGGCAATGACAAGAAATTTCGTATTCCGCGAATTTCGTTTTGTCGTTCTAAGAATTAGTGTGGGCTTTGGTTTGAATGAGTGCGTTCCAAATAATACAATTAATAACAATAACATATGTAAAATAATGCGTTGTGTCTAACAAACTAAAAAATTAAAAATTCAACAAACCAGTACTAATCAATGAAACCTGTTTAACGGCAAGTTCCAAAAAATTTTAAAATAAAAATCTGCTATTCTGATAAAATAAGTTTCACGGCCAAAAAAAACTAGAAATAAGTTTGTATAAACTAGAGCTCTCGATGTTAGACGTACATATATCTAAGTACACGTGTATTTGTTTTACGTGTAAACGTGTAGTAAAAAAATGCAACGCGTGTACATGTGTATATCCATTACATTAAATACACGTGAAAATATATACACAGGTTCTCATACATGAATAATTTAATTACACATGTTCACGTGCAATAGAGAGCTCTATTGTAATCCTAAACTAGTTAAATTTAAAAAAATGATAAATACCAATTATATTAAACTATTTTTTAAAGATTTTTACAAAAATTTAGTTTTAGCCAAAGTTAGTTTCCTTTCAAATTTTACAATTTGCGAATAATATGGTTGTAAATTAGTTTTAAAATAAAATAAAACATTTCAGCTTAAAACTAACTGTAGTAATTTAATCTGCCAAAAACGTGTCATATAACAAATTTATATGACTGTTTGTTTAAATTAAAAGTAAATTTCCTCTTTGCTTAAGTTATTATTATATTTTACATTTGGTTCGTGATAACTTGTAAGTAAGTGTGGAAAAAAGTTAAATTTATTTTAATTTTATGGACATGGAAAAGTTTGACGTCAATTGTAAGTTAATAAAAGTAAAGGTTGTCCATTTTTTTTTTAATTCTTCAGTAGTTAAATTAGATATCTTTATATTAACAACTCATATTAGTTGAGTGTGGAAGCTATAACATTGACTATACATAACTACATATATATGGAGTTATTAAAATTTTAACTAAGAAATTATCAAACACATGTTCTTAGAAAAAGGTATTCAATTTTAGTTTCCACAAAAAATAAAATACAGAAAGATAAACTAAAGAAAATTTATAAAATAAGTTTCGCTTCCGATTGTTGTGTTCTTTTAATTTTTTTTTTGAAGGAGATTATTGAAAAAAAAATTATAAGAAAATACAGCTTACAAAGTGTGATTGAAATTTATTACAAAAGCTGATTTGTGCATGATGTGGTGTCACTTTTATCACTTCCGTTCTTGTTCAAGGATCCGGAAGAATAATACCCACTATACCTAATCCTTGTTGCTGTTAGATAAGTAGGTATGTAATATGTATACGTAAATTTTTTACCTTGTGTTAAATTTTTTTTCATCAATAATTTCTATAAAAAATATTTTATATAAAAAAATGAGATATAAATGTTTGCATAAAATATAACAAATTTGAAAGTGATCAATTGAGAAAAATAAAGAATGCCTTCTTCACGCAAAAAAAAAATTTCTTACCGATAGCGTTTTTCAGTGTGTTAAAAAAATTATGTTAAATATAACGTAGTCAGGGTAACAATGACATACATAAAAATGTTAACTCGATTAACCCTTTACCGCATACGAAGCCAAATATGGCTTTCTACATTTATGTCCTCTTTTCTCCTGACTTAAATAAAAAAATGATCAAAACCCAACAAGATCCTCTTCTGTGCATTTCTGAGAACAAATAGCCGTGTTTTTGCACACGTGCACCAAACAAGAAGGAAGATATTCATGCTTGCAGGTTAGTGTGTTACTTATTGTCAATGAAAACGGAAGTGTGAAAAATTTTCTTATTTCAAATAATAATAACTTTTCTGTTAGGTGAGTTAAGTGACCATACAAATATATTTGAGATTGTGTGTCTAATTCGCTTTGAAATGAATACATTTTGATTAAAAAAAATGATTAACTTGCTCGTTTGAGAGGTAAAAGTGTACAAGCCATATTTGGCTTCGTATGCAGTAAGGGGTTGAAAATATACATACATATTTGTTTGAGTTTTTTATTTAAACGAAATTTTTTTTTTTGGTTTTTAATAAAAAAAAAACGTCTTAAAACAACCTAAAGAAGTTTTAAGGGTTTTTTTTTTTTTACTCTTTAGACAATAATTCATGCGGTAAAGGGTTAACTATGTCGGCTCGATTAAATTATATTGTTTAAAATAAAAACCTAAAAAGGTTATTATATTAATGGAGAAACTTGGTTAGGATTCGCAATTTTGAAGATCGTGTATATTAAACGAATAGCTTGGTTAAATCAAATAATTATATTTAGTTAATTTGACACATCTCTGAGTAGATTGGTTACTATGAGCGATTAAATATGTTTCACTATCTAACTTAATTGGTTATTCAAACCGAACAAACTAACCCAGAAGTTATTTAATAAAATTTATGAAACTTTAACCAAATCAGTGTGTAGATTTAAATAATTTTGTTTAATCGAGTTAATTTATGTAATTTAACCTAATGAGCTTGCAGGATGTTTATTATAACAATGTTTGTAATTTAGCTTAACCGGATTTTACGTTGTTTTTAACCGATGATTATTCTCTGTGAAGAGTTGTTGTTTTCTATACTTACTTTTGCAACTGATGGAATATAAAATCACTGAAGTGATCTATCCAAACCAATTACTTTCATTGATATATATTTTCTTTAAAATCCATCCAGCAGCTCTATCACAAAATTAAAAACACTAAACCTTGGACTTATGATTTCCAAACAAATATGGCACCCACCCAATTAAATAACCTGACAAAATAACTCTATAGCATTGGGTGGTTCGAGGACCAGTGTCAGTATTATATATATATATGGAAAATGCCATACGTACATGTTCATACATGTGAACAAATTCTAATCTCACGAAAAGGTTATCACATCTTCCAGACATTATAACTTCATCTAAAACTGACGTTTATTTGTTTCTTTTTTGTTGGCCAGCAAATTGAAATGAAATTTCTCGGAACAACACCGTCAACACAAATCCCCAAGGATATCATATATACATACATACATATGTGTGTGCCACATTGCGACAGACATGTGGCATGTGAAGCAAGGGGATAAATACTAGAACATTGTTCATTTTATCGCTGTGGAGCGTGGAGTATGGCGTTGGTGCTGGCGTCGTCGACGTCGTCATCCTCGTCATGCTATGACAACCTTTGAGTGCTTTGATCTTGTATATGTCTCTATCCTCTGTAAAAACATATACATTGAATAAGGATGCAGTATCCATCAGGCAAAGCAAAGCTGCCATAATAGAAAAAGGATAAAACTCAGATACATACATTTTGTATCTAAAGCTCTTTTCTCAATTTAAGTGGTTTGTTGTGGATGACTGCGTAAGGGAAAGTGCAATGTGTGTGTAGTGTATAGAGTGTACCTACTATATACATATGTAACTATATAGTGAGTGCCAGTGACAGTTTTGAGCGTAAACAAAGGAAACCCTAGTTAAAAGTGTCACACAAAATGTTGTGGTGTTGTATATCTTGTATAGAAACCGACAACTATGACAACAACGCACGAAGACATCATCCTATTTAGAAAATTTAGATTGAAACAAACTTGTTTATATACAAATGAAGGACAGTTACTTTTGAATTTGTGAGTAAATGAATTTTCATATAGTTTGACACTAGTTTGACATTATAAACGTCACATTATAGGTTTAAGACAGTTATCACAAACATATCACATGTTAGAATAAATTTGATGATTCAAGGAAAAGCTTACAACTTACTTACATTTGGAATGAAATAAGATGAACACATAATCGTTTTTATTTCCATAACAAGGTACAAGAGATGCTACTTAAGTTTGATTTGGTGAAAATCTTCCTTTAAATTGTTTGAAAATTAGAGTAAAAGTCATTTGCAAATAGAATAAATAGTAGTGGTCCTATATGACTACCTTTCTGGTCCTTGAGGAACTCTTATTTAATTTAAAATAATAATTTATCTAAAAACTGTAAAATAAAATTATTGCACTGTTGAGTGATATCTGTATTTGGCAGTGATATTCAAGTTATGAGTACGTTGAAATGTCACACTCGAGAACAAATCTCGTCCTATTTCTAAAAAAAGTTTTTTTTTTTCAGAAGTATTACCACTTGAGATGAAGTGAAAAAGAATATTTTGCAATGAAATAGGCACTATCTCATCTTATAGTTAGTTTTCTTAAGAGGAAATTAAAATTAATTTTGTTGAAAATTCCTAAATTCGATTCCAAATAAAATTCCCACAAAATTAACATTTTAAAATGAGTTAATTTCAACCAAATCTACATGAAAATATCGTTAAAAAATTACGTACAAAGCTTATGAACACACCCAATTGTGGAGTCCATTCAAAGTAGAATTAATTGGAAACGTCAAAATTTTGATGTTTAAAAAAAAAACAGAAAGAGAAAATGAATAAAAATAAATGATTAGCCCAGCAGCGGCTCCATTGGCAATATTTGAGAAAATAAATAGCTTGTATCATTGCTAATTGTATTGCCTTGATTATTGCCAATGAAGACGATTGGCAATGGCAATGGTAATATTGCTAGGCAGATGAAAGGCTGAGGCAATAGATTCACAGATTTTTTCTTTTTTTCTATACTGACATTTGACAACTGAAATGAAGGCCCACCAATGAAATAAATTTTCATTGCCATTGAAATTGACATTAGGCATGTTCAGGAAAATGATATCTATCAGATTCAGAGATCTCAGCAATCTCAGTTACATGAACACAATTTCTCAGCAAAATTTTTCAGCTTTACTGACAAAATCCTGCGAGGAAACAAAATCTTGGATTCGCTTGCTCACTTTTTGAGTGAGAAAAATTTCTGAAATCTCATTTTTCTGAACGCGCCAACTGCCTCAAATATTAGGTCTGTTCGCTATCTTCCCTGAAACTGCCATCTTATGTCAGTTTTATTTGAACTTTGACAGTCTTTTGGACTAAAAAAGGTAGAAATGGGGTTTGGGGAAGTACGCGCATAATGTTAAGGTCAAAATGAAATGAGCTTTAAAAAAAATAAAAAAACTAGAACTTAAAAAACACTTTTTCTCTAGCGAAATTACCTCATTTCGGTTCTATTGAAAACGTGATGTTAGTTGTTCGGATTCGTCAGAAAATTGTAGGTCTCCTCTTCTCCTGCTTTACTCAACCGATATTCCTTGCTTTAAAAATGTAAGAATAGCCTGAAAGGCGCCTTATTAAATTTTAAATTTTCAATGTTTTCAAAATAAGTTTTTTTTTTCAAAAGGGCTTACCGAAGTAAATTCTTGTCAACTATGGATGCGAACATACTGGATTCTGTCATCAAAAGTATACATTTCTAATTCGTTAGGTTCACTTAAATCAAACAAATATAAATTAACAGACAAATATAATCAAGCTGAAGTCTTTTCCACGAAATCAATCTCCACACACATGTGTGATTAGCGATTTCATCACAGGAAAATATATAAAGTGGAATATTATATTCTGCTCAACTAAGCCCAACTACAGTTAAGAAAATCAATAACGGTGATGGTATTCCCAGTTAGCAAAAGGGAATATAATACTTGGAAATACACTTATTATCAGAATTTTGCACACTCTTTTGTGTTGCTATATAACTATTTCTAGTTATTTCTCTGTAAGAAACAGAAGCACACAAACAATAAGCTACAATAAGCGAAACCCATTATTGTATTCACTCGGGCGTATACGTAATATTTGTGCATCTATTTAGAATGATGAATATAATAAATTCCTCTATATTGCTGAGTTTCCACTTCACGATAGGATGAATTTATGAATGCTCTGAAATTTAGAACAATTAAACCGTTTCATTATCTCAACACACATACACTCTCATATTTAAACAATTAGATTTACTTTAAAATCTGACATAGGAGTTAGAGAGTATAATTGAATCAGACTTGGGGTTGGCTTTGGTAAGGGAAAGTATAAAATGCATACCTGGTCTGGTCACTAGATTTTCACTCTCAAAATCAAACTTCATTAAATTCTCCCGTATACAAATGACCTCACAGGATATAGAAATCTGTATGTGATTTTATCAATTTCTATTTGAGCAAGTAATTGCCTAAGGGCAGCAGCAGCAGCATCATATACATTTGCTGAAAATCATTTTTGAACTTTGCCAAGCATATATTGATAGTCGGATGTGAAAACCTACATACCTGAAAGCTATTGATCAATTAAATGCACGGAAGTTTCCAATTAGATTTGGTGAGAGAGAAATGTGCACAAAGTGAGGTTTAAGAGGATGACCTTTAATAAAGTATTCTGTTTAATTCAATAATTATTTTGAGGCAAAAAAAATGATAAAGGTAAATATTTTGTTGATTAATAAATATTTAAAATATTTTGCAAGTTCATTTTATCAACGCATTCATCACCTATATATTGAACATATTTGACATAATTGAAAGCCCGTAAACCGTAAAAGCCCCACCCAAGACCATCATCATAGCGATACTTCAATGTACAGTGAAATATCACAACAAAACCACAACCAGAGCAGCAAAGCACATATGAAACTGACGAGAGCTCATAAAACCAACAGGAGGCGGGCAGTAGCGGCATTTTCCACCGATATATATTTTCGTGGAAAACTGCATTCTTTTCCCAGCTATATGATATGTGTCACTCTACATGCGGAGTCACCACATCACATCGCATAGTGATTTCATTGCAAAATCCAAACTTAACCAAACCCGAACAGTTATTTGTTCTTTTGTCAGGTTTTAAAGCCGCCTGGCCGCCAAGCCATATCGTATATCCTCGCGGAACCGGATGTGAATGGATACGGAAATATGTATATGTATACAATATCATGAAGCACACTGCTATCGCTAGTTGATTGATTTATTCATACTATGCGACTGGTGCTGGATATGCACAGGAGGGATACATCTCTTTTGGTTTATCGTCTATATACAGCGAGCTTGGACGGACACACGTCATCTACTCCTACTTCATCTTTTTCGAAGCTAGTTTATACTTTATACTCTTCAATAGATGCAATGTGTATTGTAAGCAAGATGGTTGTTGAAATTCAAACATTTCAGAGGAACTCATGTTGTTTAGTCATTTTTGTTTGCGGTTTTATTTTGTTGTGATGGATTAACTGCAATTATAGTATGGTGTTTTTGTTTATGCAGTGATATGAGGTGTGAGTCAATTTAATTGAAATATTTATGGTCGATTTGAAGTCAGAGCTATTTATTGATTAAAATATAAGTTTATTTTTCAATAGAAATAGTTGTGCATCGAAAAAATTCAAGAACGAGATTTTAATAAGAAGTGTAACGATGAATAAATGAAAATTTTTTTTACCGATTACTTTGAAATTTTAACCTAACTTTGCTTTCAAATACACAGGTAGGTATTTGTATGTACTTTTTAAAAATAACCCCATCTGTTGGACGTGAAATCCACACTTGCTGAACTGAGATCTCAGTAATCCCAGTTAGGTGCAGGAACTGGATTCCCCAGAAAAAATTCTCAGTTTTGTTGTCAAATTGTTGAGAAAAAACTTTTTGATTCACTTGCCCTAAATTTAACTATTTATATGGTATAATTTTACCCCATTTTATCTTGTAAATATATAGTAAAATTCATACAGATATTCACCCCTGTTAATGGATGAAAATTGAGGATCACTTAGGGCCTAGATTTAAAAGAAAAAATGCCATTAATAGGGTGTAATGGGGGTAAAGGCAAAAAAGCACTTACGATTTAAAAAAAAAAATTGTGTGTTTCAAAGGTACTACTTACTGCTTAGAATAGAAATTCAGACTTAATATTTGCAACATTAATCTATTAATAGGGTTTAATGGTGTACATACAAAAATAATATCAGATTTAACTTTTTTTTGAGGGGGGTATATTTAGAGGACGATCACTTAAGAGTTAGATATTTTCAAAATTGTTCTTTTTATAGGGTATTCGAAGTCCAGAAGATCACTTTGTTATTTAATATTTATAGGGTAAAATGGAGTAAAAAAAAAAATTGTTTGCAATTTTAAAATTGATTTTTGTATTGGAAATAAATATTAAGAGTATGGATTTCAAGGATCACTCCAGGTCTAGATACCTAAAAAAATTTACACATTTAAAGGGTAAAATAGGAAAAATATCAAACGATTTTAAAATTTCGTTTCTTTTGTTTAAAAACTTATATTAAATGATAAGTCAAGGGCTAATTATTTTCAAAATTATTCTGTGTATGGTAAAATCGGGCAAAAATAACTAAGTTAGCATCCGATTTTAAAATTTCTTTAGTTTTTAAGTTTATTATTAAAATACTATACTTAATCAATCAATTTAAGTATTCTTAAAAAATTATTATTAATATACATTTTCCTTACTTCATTAAATTTATTCAAACTGCAGTTTACACCTAAATTTGTCTTGGACTTTTATTTAACTGGAATATACCTATAGCTATACTAAAGTTATGTTCAGATAATGGATCGAGTAATAAAATTGCGCACGCGAATTCATTATAATTTATTATTATATTACTGTGAAACTTCGAAATGTGGAAATTATATAATTTACCGGTAAAAGTTATAATTTTTCGGCAACATAATTCATTCTTGATTTTTGTCAATAATATTCTGGGGAGCAGTACCTTGGGTGTCTTCTGCGAATTTTGTCTTTCCCCATGGGGATTTTGTTTTGTTGGATTGACATTTTGGTTTTTGGGCATTACGTATGTACATATTTTTGCAGATTTGATGGTTTCAATTGATAATGATGATGAGTTTAAAGTCTGGTGGCAGAATCGACGAATTTGATTGCAAAAATAAGCCGCTAAAGAGTCAATGCTAGCCACTTGAAACGCTGTTGATAGCCAGTGGAAATATTATTTATAAACCGTTTTTTACCAATTTATAAATCTAGTGAAAACACTGTCTTCACATCCGTATTTTCCTAAAATCATTCTTAAACTAAGTTTAATATAATTTATATTTATTTAAATAGTGGCACTTCTAAGCCACTTACAGAGCAATCTGCATTCTCGTTATGCTTTTCAACTTATTAATTTTTTAATCAAACTTTTTAATAAGAGGCTTCTGATTTCGGATTCATTTTTTCAATAATGATAAGTTTAACTCAGTTAAATTTTAAAACCTTTTTATAGACTAAAGGCTATTAAAAGTTTTTTTTGGAATCAATAATTCAACAATTCCAATTATCCTGAGATACATAAATTTTATTCAACTCACTCAAATCTTCATCAAATTATTGTATTCCTTAATTTTTCCCACCTTCGATGATGTTTTAACTTAACATGGATTTGCTGTGGTTCGACTTTCTCTCTCACTTGACTTATTTATAAACCAATTAGTAATATCAGAATTCACACTGAATTGACGAGTTTTAAAATAATTTTAAATGCAGTCCTTCAATGTATTCTGAGAGTGAATTCAAAATCAATTCGTTTTGTTGTTTTAATTAAATCCCAACAAAACAACAACTGACACATTATATATGTACCTACAACAGAATTTGCTTATTCAATTAAAATTGCATAAATGCATTGCTAATATGCAAAATGTACTCGCACACGTTCCACATCAACACAATGCACAAATAATGTACATATCTTGATTTTGAATGCATAAACATTATACGATCAAGTAAGTAAATGACAAACAAAGAAAGTACCCTTCACTCACCCAACCACCCACCCATTTCCTTCGTCTTCCTTCTTCCTTTCGACGACAACGACAGGCGATAAGGCAACCTAGACCGACGACTGATGTGACGACTGCAACGACAACGATGACGTGTATATCATTTTAAGAATTGTGTTTGTCATGCAAACTGTTTTATTTTCAGGTAACGTCGATATACAGACATTTTACAAGGATATCATTTTTTTTGTTGTGTTTTGTTTTATTCTTACCTTGTTGTTATTTGTATTTCTGTATATTTCTGTTTAGGGCTGCCAGGCATTGTTTTTATTTACACAAAAGCTAATTCTGTTAAACAAAAGAAAAAAAAAACAACTTCTACAACAACAATATGGATTTTCATTTTATAAAAAAATTTGTGTTGTGTTTTGTTTTTATTTTGTGTATAATTCAAATTGAAAACAAAAAAATTGATATCCTTTTGCAATGCTGAATTGAATAAATGTTTCAATTATGCAAAATACTGTTGCTGGTTCTGTTTTTCTCAGCTTGTTTTGATTTATTGTTTTTTTTTTTTATTTAATTGATGTTGTATCGAGTGTATATAGGGTGATGGAAGGATTCACTCATGGGACTTGTCATGTCATTTCGGTTGAATAAATTTTACTTTTGATGTGACATGTTTTTAGTCCTTCAAATAAAAAAAAATATAAAATACTACAGGGCATATTATTAAGTTGAAATTCAGATATGGCATGAAGGAAATACATATATTCACATGATGTTAAACATTAAAAAAAAATAAATAACTCAAATTTTTAAATAAAAATGTAACTTTTATTGTTGAGGGCCGTTACATAGTTTTTTATGTAAGAGTATGGATTAAAAATACTAGAAAAAAAAATATATTCACAAATCGCACTATTTTTTTTAAGAGTTTGTTAAAGGGGTAAGATGAATTTTGGTTCTAAAATAATAATTTAACCAAAATGACACGTTGGTTTGAAGTCTATAAGAAATTGGAAATGTATTACTGTAAGCTTTGGAATCGATATTAACTTTAAATTTCACCAATAGAACATAGGGTTTAGATAGAAGTAATAATGACAAAAGTTACAAACTATTAGAAAAAGTTCGAACTATTTACTAGAAAACAAGTTGCACTCCATTGAGTGCCATTGTCTACGAAAGCATTATTAGAGAAATAATTGTATAAAGCGTAGTGCAAATTTTTTTTCCAATTTAAAAGTCGAGCGAATTATTGATTTTCAAAACTCAAATTGTTTTTTCCCTTTGAAAGCTGATGAATACTTTCCAAACGTGATATAAATAAAATTCCACAGTTAAATATGCAAAAATATGCCTGAACGATTGAATGCCATTTTAAAGGAAATCTCTTAATTCGAAAAACTATCTTATTTATTTGCTTCTACATTTATCAAAAAGAAACATGTATTTACATAGAAATCCTAGCCTTGCTTATAAATATTTCATAGTTTTAATTATCTAGCGAGCCTACTGCATTGTAGCCTGTAGGTCATTTCAGAGGTCAGGTTTTAGTTTGCAACCTTTTCCTCCTAAAGAACAAAAACAATTTTGTCAGAGCTACGGCCTTTTGCGACGGAGTGATAAAGAGAAATGAGAATGAGAATTTTCCTTGTCACGAAAAAGTAGCTCTTCGGAAACGGCAAAACATTAAAGGTCCCTTCCATTCCTGCCCAAAAAAATGGACATATGAATGCTTGAGAGTTGTAAGTGACTATATAGGTTATGTTCTCCACGAGATGTATGTCGTGCTAACAATTTGTTTAATTTTATACAAATAAATAAAATCAGGTTATTTTGTCGAACTTAAATAACCCGATTATATTTACTTTTTTAACTTCAATCAATAAAACTGCTTTACCAAATTTTTAAAATATCCTTTGCATTTTTCCTCCAATTTTACATATTTCAGTAGAATCCTTCGTTTTATGATTCCTTCAAATTAAATTTTCAAGCTTTTCGGATGCAGGATACAAATTTAGTTTACTGTCGCAAATAAATAAAATAAATGAAGTGTTTGGCCAAAAATATTACGACTGAACTTTGAAGTGTAAAAAAGCACACACACCAGTGGCGGATCCAGGATTTGGTCATGGGGGGGGGTCCAATTACAAATAGAAAACTTAAAGAAAAATAAAACTTGCGTGGATTTTGTGCTTCATTATTTATGTGCGTGTAGTAAGCACCGCCATTTTCGATTTTCAAAAAAAAAATACAAACAAGCAAAAATAGCAGCAGCTTAAAACAGCACAAATATAATTTTTTTTAAGTCGTGATTCAGAAAAAAAAATTGCAAATTTGCGAATTTAAAATTTATCCCTAAAATTTGCAAATTTGCGAATTTAAAAAATACATTACGGCACATCGCAGCACTAATTGAGCACAGTACCTACAGCACAACTTTTTTTTTTTTAAATCGAAAATGACGGTTTTCTAAGTTCCTTCGCATCATTTGCGTTCGGTCGTCGGTCTCTCCGGCTGTATCATTTTTTGAGCACAACTTTAAGTTTTTAAAAAATTTTATTTTGGAAAAATTTCATCCTCAAAATTTTCAAAAATATTTACGGCACATCGCAGCACAAGTTGAGCACAATGCAGCACAGTTTCTTTTTCAAAATCGAAAATGGTGGTGCTAATTTCTTTTTGCCCTTATAATATTGAATAGTATTTTAATATGTTGCTTTGGAGAGGTAGATATGATAAATTGCCTAAGTCTTCAAAATTTAACATACCGTAAGCCCTTGAACTAAGTTTCCATCATATAGGCTTTATAGCCTTTACACACCGAATCAAAATCTAGATTTCGATCAAAAATCACCAAGATTTCCCATACATTTTTAGATTTCGTAATCTAGTAGATTACTGCGAAATCTTCTTAGAACGGTCTGAATGTGAAACAAACACACTTTATTACTCAATTTTCTCTTCAGTATAACAGTTCAGTCATAATGATGAAAAAGAGTGTTTATTATATTTATTGAGTGTAGTGTAGTGTACTGAGATAGTGGGATTTCATTCCGATTTGCGCATTTTTTCAACAGAAAGTGAGAGAAAAAAAGGAAATGTGTGTATTTGTTTTGGGATTTTTTTTTTAAGTTTCTATCAAGACTGAAATTTGATTGAAATTTCAAACAAATTCTTGATTATGTGTGGTGTGAACGATTCAACGAGATTTTGAAATCTTTTGCCGAAATCCGAGATTTTGGTTCGGTGTGAAAACTGTATAAAACTGTTACGCAATCTAATGTAAGTAGGTATACTCCTTTTTCCACTAAGATGCATTTGAAGTTTTTGAGGTTTTTGAGGCTATTCATTACACTTGAAGAAATTTTAAGTTGAAATTTTATAAAAATATGGGCTTTCAGTAATTAAGACAAAATTTAGGTCGAAGAGAAGTAAATATTTAATAAATAAATAAATTAATACAAAAATATTTGGTTTCAATGCTCATGTGTGGGGGGGGGGGGTCCGGACCCGAAAACCCCCCCCGTGGATCCGCCACTGACACACACACATATAACATTGTATATATATTATAATATCTAGGTAAGTATAAAATCATTTAATCATGAGTGTAGATTTTTTTTCTACTTCAAAGTTATTTCCTTCTTGGTTTTTTTTAACAAAATATTGGTGAAGTTTGAACCCTTCCTTACTCGTATGTATATACAGTCATAAGGTTTTATGGTCCATAACCATATCTCAACCAGAATTCAAGGTAAATTGAAATAAGGGACGTACCTACAGTATGAAAAAAAAAAAAATGTTACCTGCGTTACAAACAACCCTCTATGTAGTGAAATTGTGGCAAACATTCAACCTTGCTACACTAATAGGATTATTTTGGTATTGGGTTTGCTCCATAAATCTCAAGGCCGTATACCACAGAAAGCAATTTCCCGAGCACATATACATACCTAGATATATACATATATGAACATTCAAAAAGGGATCGAGGTTATATTGTATATGTGCGTTTGTTTTTGTAGGTTACCTTTTTCTTCACATGGCTGATGGCTTGTAATCGGTTTTTCTATTATACGTAACGTATACCTGGAAAATAAGTTGAATCTGCCTATTTCATAAATTAAGCTGGAATATTGTTGAAAAAGCACGTTGAAATTTATCTTTTTTAAGCATAACAATATTTACAAATCAATTTTTATGTATTTTTCATATTTTTTTTTATTTGATTAAAGGCGAGTGAAGGATGAAATATTGTTGAGGTGGTTGTGTGTATATACACAGGAGCGATGATGCGGTTTGCTATAGCACATCATCATATTCCTTCTATTTATAGAATTTTGAATATTAAGATATTTGTATTAGCTGAAAAATAAATTTACTTGCAATTAATTTGTTTTTCAAATTTTCGTAAATTCTATCGACGCGACATAAGATTCATAATTAAGGAGAATTCCTTGCCCCTTGGTGCAAGAATAACTTTAACTTACAATTATTGTTTTTTCTTCCGCCCTTTTATTTTGCAATTATTTCCTGTGCAAAGAGTCATTGCCTTAAAGATGATCACACCTTCAAAAAGCAAACTTCCCAACTAAAGAACACCATTTTAGAGTTTTTCACACCATGTCGAGCACCGTTTGATAAAAAAAAATTAATTTCCATTTCAAGTGTTTTCCATTTGCCAAACAATGCCCCACCATCACAGCGTCACAGCTTGTCGTTTGTCGCTTTTTATAACGTTATATCCTTCTATCGTTTCAAAGAATGCTATTCATTCGCCATCCATCGTCATCGGCGTAGTCGTAAGATCCTGTTGACACAATTTCAACAATCAAGACATTTTATATTATTTTTCCTTAGGTATTACGGTGCATTTTCAATAAAGAAGAAGTAATTCCATAAAGAATGGTATTTATTTAGCTGTAGGACAAACGAGACATCGATGCTTGTTCCTTCCTTTTAAATTTCCTTTAAATAAAGAAATGGAAAAAAAAGGATCTCGAGAAGTTATATAATATTCCTAAAATTTCAACTTGGCTTTTTAGGGAATACGAAGATGCTCTATTACATGATAATTATTCTTTACATACAAATATGAATTTAATCATGAAAAAATAAAATTTCAACCGAAACAAAAAATAACAACATCAAACTTTCTTTCGTAGTTAAAACAAAAATAAAATAAAATAAAATAAAATAAAATAAAATAAAATAAAATAAAGTAAAATAAAATAAAGTGTAAAATATTTATATGAAACCTTCAACAACATCACAAAAAATAAATCCACAAAAAACGTCTAAGTTACACAAAACAGCTTCAGTCCAGGATTCTATTTCACAACATTCATTTTCACTTTGCAACTTTTTAATTTTTGTTTGCAAATTTCATTTCACCAAACTCAAACCTGTGAAAAAAGATAGTAATTCTTTTGAAAAATTTTACACTGTTGTACAAAAATAAAAACACAAAATTTCAAACGCAATAACTGACGAGTTTCTTGCAAACACCATTTTTTGATGAGAAAATCCTCCAGAAATATCTAGTTAGTTTTTGAGTCAGGGAAAATTCCCTTCTGTAGTCAAAAAAAAATTGGTGAAAACAAGGATTTCTGTTTTGGTTTGTTCCTTAAAGTCTTATGTCCCTTATAAAAAAACGTCTTTTCTCGTATCGTGGTCAACCCTTTCCCCATTTGGCAGATTTTTATTTTTCGACACAAATGTTTAACTTTACAACAAGTTTTGCAAAACTCCATTGAAAACGAATAGTTCTCATTTTAATTGGTAAAACACATAACACACTAATTTTCAAAATAGTCTGATAATTTTCAAAAAATGAAGTCCTTCGCAATTTTCTACTTTTCACAAACAATTATTTTGTCTAAGCATTAAGTTGAGTGAAAAGAGGTTTGTGAAATAATGCTCAAGTTTTCAAATCGAAATCCGTCATTTTGGAAAATGCAAATTGATCTTTTTCTTTTATATTATTATAGTTTAAGCCGAAAATCTGTCAAAATCAAATTTAAAGTTTTGGAATTTTAAGAGTCGCCTGGACTCCGAGATTTCGTTTTTCGAGATTAAAAAAAAATATGTTTGATTTATTTATCCAAGATTTTGATGAGCTAGCCCGTTCTGGCTTTGGACGGGTATAGAAATTCGTGTTACGTACAAAATTTAAAAAAGAAGAAATTTCACCCCTGAAAGTATGCAATTTTGGGTTTCCACTATTTTGTATACTTTTCCGGTAGTGTCTTTATCAAGTTTAAACATTTTTGTTTAGTTTCGAAATTAATTTTCTTTTTGAAGTGAATATATTTAAATATTGTAATGTAAGGAACAAATTTGAAGAACTGATGTATTTTCAAATGAAATTCAGACTTTATATAGGTATACTCGTTTGGTCAAGACTATATAACTATTATTCTCGTCATGATCAGAATAATATATCATTAATATATTGTGTCGTAATCAAATTATTCATTATTAACGATTGCATTATAATAAAACAATTAATTAAGCAGTAAATAGATGAATTAAATGCAATTAAAGAATTATAGTAATTATTAAATTTAATTACAACTATAAGTAATTGATGATTTATAATCGAAGTTATGCATTGTAATTGGAAATATTATATTATTAACAATATATTAGCTTATAGAATGTAATTGAGTATCAGTAGTTATAGTATAATTAGCCAATATAAAGCAAAATGGGCATTATAATGTCTTTGCTGTGTCGTTTCATTGCAAACACAAGTTTGAAGCTGGACGTGTATACTTGAAATATGTAGTTTGGGAGATAAACAAAATGACCAAATTTTTTCCCCAAATTATATGGAAATATTCGGTGAAAATGTACAAATTGACTAAGAAAATATTTGAAAAATAAAAACAAGTATGGATATAGCGGCTATTGAAAGATCATAAATGAGGGGACAAAAACTCAAAACTCTTCTATTTCACTTTTCGCTAAAAATGTGTTAAGTATGAGAAAGTGTTCTTAAGAACATTAAATTTTATAAAAACTTTTTATTATACGTGTTTTTATTCTTAAACAGGTGCATAACTTGCGTTTTCATGAACCATTTAAAAAAAAAGACCTTTTTCAAGAATAAAACCGATTTCCCCGATTAAAACAATTTTGAATATCAAAAGTTAAAAACAACCGTAGGCTGTGAAATAAAAACAACCATGCACACTTATGGTGATATGATTTCCCTGACATTATTAGTCTCGCGCGCTTCGTAAGAAGCTCTAAATAGTTCAACGAGTAGGAAGAACCCAGGTCTAAGTGAGTCTAGCGTTTCTGTTGACAATCACATAAACCTAACCTAACCTAAGCTACATATACATAGGTGTCAATTTTTAGGCTTATCAATGTTAATCGCTAAAAGTTGTGATATATTATCTTAAACAACCATAAAACTACATATACTTTCAAATAAAACTCTAAATTCATTTAACCAGTTATAAATGGCCAAAAGCAGAGTTAGAACTTTTTCATCAAAAAATTAAGCAGGGTATACTTATCTCTTAAGTTCTCAACCTAAAAACAAAAATATTGCCTCATTTCAGCCATCCAGATTTTACAGAAAATTGTAGGTCCCCTCAATCACTGCTGACTAAAAAAAAGCCGTATAGGAATGATTCAGAGTTGTAAGTCAGTATAGGTCCTGATTATTCATTACTACCAAATTTTATAATAAATTCAATTAGAATACAGAACTTCACCAAATAATTCCACACATTATTAATTTTGACGATGAATTAATATGAAAAGATACAAGACTAAGCACCAAGAGGAGCCTGATGATCGTGAAATATTTTTAAATTCAGCCTATAAACTTGCGGTTAGCTCGCTCTTTTATTTATTTTATACCAGCTGAGTCTTCCCGGCTTCATAAGGATAGAGTGGTTTTCACCATTTTCCTACTTTCCGGTCGAAATTTCCAACTTTCGGCTCGGTAGTGCATTTACCAAATTCAATACAAATCCAATAAAAAATTCCCCTTGCAAATCGGATGATGTTCGACCAAGTTATGGTTGTACGAACAAAAAAACAATTCATATTTATACAGGACAGTCCTGTATCAAAAAGGGATAAGGCTTTAAACTCGTGCAGACAACTTGAAAATCAAAATGAAATAACATTTGAATTTTCAACAGAACTATACATTGATATATTTTTTATTTAAGACTTCGTATACCTATATCTTTACTATATAATACACAATTGTGGTACAATTAATAAATACATAATGAATTTTGTTTTAATTTGTTTTTGTTTCAAGTCAGCATGAGCAATATGTATGTTTGTACATGTCCACATTATTTGCCTATATATATATAGATATATTAACCATATGAACTAGCCTTGTTTTATAAGCCGTCCTATCCCACCAAATTGTTGGGGTGTAATTTTTTCCAAAGTAGGAGCCAAAAGAGTTCCCCCTAAACCATCTGCAGGAGCAGAATCATCAGTATTATCAGCGTTACAAAAATATATGACAGCCACAAGAATTAAAATTTTGAAAAACGAATTAATTTTAAACATTTTTAGTTTCGGAATTGATTTTCTTTTAGAATTGAAATATATGTAAGTTAGAAACAAACTGATATATTTTCAAATGGAATTCTGCCTTTATATAGAGGTTTGCTCGTTTTTCAAAAAAACTTAAAATTTTTGGTCATAATCAGAATTAGGTTTGAATCATTAATATGTCGTAATCAAATTATTCATTATTAACGATTGCATTATAATAAGAAATTTAATTAAGCTGTAAATTGATGAATTATATGAAATTAAAGAGTTATGTATATAGTAATTAGAAAATTTTATTACAACTACAAGTAATTGATAATTTATAATCGGAGTTATGCATTGTAATTGGAAATATTATATTAAAATTATCTAAAAAGAATATATAAGCTTATAGAATGTAATTGAGTATCATTAGTTAAAGTATAATAAGTCAATATAAAGCAAAATGGGCGTTATAATGTCTTTGTTGTGTCGTTTCACTGCAAACACAAGTTTGAAGCTGGACGTGTATACTTGAAATATTTAGTTTGAGAGATAAAAAAAATGAAATAATTTTGCCCCGAATTGTATGGAAATATTCGGTGGAAATGCAGAAAATGTACAAAATTACTAAGAAAATATTTAATAAAAATAAAAGACAAGTACGAATAGCGGCAATGGTAAAAATATCTGTTACAAAACTTTTGTCCTAAAAATTAATATAATACATTTTTTGCTGGCACTGATGACCAAGGCCTAGTGACATATAACTTTCAAACATTCCTTTATGCGCGTTTTCCACGACATCGTCCTAAAGTGTCGAAATTCTTCTGCGAAGAAGAGCGCCTTCAATTCAATAGGACTGTTCCCGAAAAGATAGGATATAAAGCAGCAAAAACAAATATTTTAATTAATTGGTTTATTAAGTTCACCACGTTGTTGCGACGTTGCGACGTAAGTTACTTCATAAAAAAGTGATTTTACCAGTTCTATGTAAATGTCAAATATCAAATGACAAGTGACAAATGACGACCTGGAACATAAAATGCACCCACTTGACACAAATAATAAGTCTTAGGCCCATTTTCACAACGCACACTTAACAAAATAACTGACACTAAATTTTCCCATTTTGGCACTTTAGACGTTGTTTTACTGGCTAAGTAAGTGGCACTTAAGTGGGCAATATGGTAGACTTAAAAGTCACTTATTCCGATAATATTACACTGTCAAATTGGGAATTAACTTTCCATATATACAATCAAAGTATACATACATCTGTTTGTTTACTTCCCAAAAATCCAATTTCTTAAACAATTTTAGTCCCAATTGTTAAGGGGATCTTTGCACCAATCCCAATATTCAGCTTACCCCAAAATTTTTTCGGGAGTCAATCACCGTTCTGACATCCGATCGGATTTAAAATCCTTTCGTTTTCAAACTCTGGGTGTTCTGGAATACTTTTCGCCGAATTGAATTTATACGGTATTATACGAATATTGTTAGATTTTTTGTGTTATTTACTTTATTTTTTCAACAAATTTGACGTTTCCAATTTTTTTTTACTGATTTACAAAGAAAAAAAGGTTTGAAAACTAGCTAATGTGAAAGTGAAAATCAGAACACTTTTTTTTGAATCCGTGCGCAAATCAATTGCGTTTGCGTATTTGTTTCGGAACGGATATTAGAATAGGGATCTTAAATGTATACCCAGTGCCTACGTTCTGTAATTCTCATATCGTTACATTTCGTCAAGAAACGATGAAAATTGAAACAAATCTAATGAATTTTGTTCCATTTTTCAACGTTTCACGACCAATTTTACTGATGTGATAGGCGTTACTTATAGCGAGGGGCCGATTCTGATTCTGTGAAAAAGTGAATCGAATAAATTGTTTTCACATTCGCTCTCATGCATTGCTTTCACTTTTTCGATTCACTTTGTGCAAATAAGCGATTCTGTTTCAGTGAATAAAATTCCCTTACGAACAATATTGCCGATTCCGAACGTCCCTTTCATTTCCCCTGAAGCGCATGCGCGATCAATGCAATTCTCTCATTTTTTAATTTTTTTAAGAGGCAAGTGAAACGCATGAGATAGAAATATTTTTTTTCTTCATGAATAGGTCGAGGGAAGAAGATGTGGTTGAATTGAGCATTTTTTGTTCATATTCACCCTTTCTTTTCACAGATTCACTTCCAAATGCCGACGACGTGAAAGCAAATTATTTATTATGAATGTTTTTGATGTTTGGTTTCACATTTTCGCAGAACGAGAATCGGATTTGATGTGAAAGGGTGAAAAATTTCGATTTGATTCACTTTTTCACAGAACCAGAATCGGCCCCCTGGGGGGGAAAAACCATCAGGAAATGTTGAAACAGATGGAAACAGGAATTTTTTCCTTATGAGCGTTTATAGCGAACACGAAAATTATACTTCAGTGAGTAGGCTGCCAATCAAGTTTTCCTGATTGAAATGCAAACGAATTTTTTTCCTTCCACTAATCTGTCAGTGGAACAAGTAAAAGCTGGAACGCGAATAATTGGAACGATTTGTTTAATTTTGATCGAAATGGCAATCAATCAGCTGGTACGGAAAATGAAATTCAGTCAAGAAAATAAATAAATAAATTTTTCACAAAAATATTTGTTCAATTGAAAATTTTATTGACACAAAAAATTCTTTGAGTTATTTGCCATCGATTAGTGCATCGATTGCGTTATAAATCGAATGAAAACCTAGTAAATGATCTATTTGAAAGTTTTCCTGTTTCGTTTTCCTGATCGCTATAACTGGTCCCAAATTTTTAGAAATCAATTTCAAAAATCCATTATTGATTTCGGATGTAAGTAATATGGCTCTGTGCCAAAATAAAAACGCCTTTTTTTATCCTTGTGTCATGAGTATATCTATTGCAAAATTGAAATATTTAACTAAATAAAGAAAATAATAAACATTTATTTAAATTTTTTACATTTTGTTTTATTTCAATTTCATAATATGCATAAGCATATGTATACATATAAATGTATACTGTAAATTAAGAAATTTTTGTGAATGAACAAATATGATGTGTTAATGTACATAATGTACATACATAATATATTTATCATAACACGGCTTCAGTGGCTTAGGAACCAGGGCTGATTATACCAGTTATTTGTTTTATTTGAGGAACTGCATTTAACATTTCAAGGGTAGGACCAACTACTTTTTTTAAAAGACCAGGATCCAAGTCCTGAGCTTTATAAAGATCCATGACAGCCACAAGTAAAATAATGAATATCAAACTAATTTTTAACATTTTTTTTAACTAAGATTTGATTTTTGAAGTAAGAAGTAATTTAACAGAATTTGATATGGTTTAAAAGCTAAATTGTGCAGCTTTATATATTCGTAGGGAGAAAACTTACAATTTTCGGTCGTGATTAGGTGAAAATATATAATGCATATATATGACCCTGGAATCGTGATCAGAATTAGGTTTGAATCATTAATATGTCGTAATCAAATTATTCATTATTAACGATTGCATTATAATAAGAAATTTAATTAAGCTGTAAATTGATGAATTATATGAAGTTAAAGAGTTATATAGTAATTAGAAAATTTAATTACAACTACAAGTAATTGATAATTTATAATCGGAGTTATGCATTGTAATTGGAAATATTATATTAAAATTATCTAAAAAGAATATATAAGCTTATAGAATGTAATTGAGTATCATTAGTTAAAGTATAATAAGCCAATATAAAGCAAAATTTGCATTATAATGTCTTTGTTGGGTCGTTTCATTGCAAACACAAGTTTGAAGCTGGACGTGTATACTTGAAATATTTAGTTTGAGAGATAAAAAAAATGAAATAATTTTGCCCCGAATTGTATGGAAATATTCGGTGGAAATGCAGAAAATGTACAAAATTACTAAGAAAATATTTAATAAAAATAAAAGACAAGTACGAATAGCGGCAATGGTAAAAATATCTGTTACAAAACTTTTCTCCTAAAAATTAATATAATACATTTTTTGCTGGCACTGATGACCAAGGCCTAGTGACATATAACTTTCAAACATTCCTTTATGCGCGTTTTCCACGACATCATCCTAAAGTGTCGAAATTTTTCTGCGAAGAAGAGCGCCTTCAATTCAATAGGACTGTTCCCGAAAAGATAGGATATAAAGCAGCAAAAACAAATATTTTAATTAATTGGTTTATTAAGTTCACCACGTTGTTGCGACGTTGCGACGTAAGTTACTTCATAAAAAAATGATTTTACCAGTTCTATGTAAATGTCAAATATCAAATGTCAAGTGACAAATGACGACCTGGAACATAAAATACACCCACTTGAAACAAATAATAAATCTTAGGCCCATTTTCACAACGCACACTTAACAAAATAACTGACACTAAATTTTCCCATTTTGGCACTTTAGACGTTGTTTTACTGGCTAAGTAAGTGGCACTTAAGTGGGCAATATGGTAGACTTAAAAGTCACTTATTCCGATAATATTACACTGTCAAATTGGGAATTAACTTTCCATATATACAATCAAAGTATACATACATCTGTTTGTTTACTTCCCAAAAATCCAATTTCTTAAACAATTTTAGTCCCAATTGTTAAGGGGATCTTTGCACCAATCCCAATATTCAGCTTACCCCAAAATTTTTTCGGGAGTCAATCACCGTTCTGACATCCGATCGGATTTAAAATCCTTTCGTTTTCAAACTCTGGGTGTTCTGGAATACTTTTCGCCGAATTGAATTTATACGGTATTATACGAATATTGTTAGATTTTTTGTGTTATTTACTTTATTTTTTCAACAAATTTGACGTTTCCAATTTTTTTTTACTGATTTACAAAGAAAAAAAGGTTTGAAAACTAGCTAATGTGAAAGTGAAAATCAGAACACTTTTTTTTGAATCCGTGCGCAAATCAATTGCGTTTGCGTATTTGTTTCGGAACGGAAATCAGAATAGGGATCTTAAATGTATACCCAGTGCCTACGTTCTGTAATTCTCATATCGTTACATTTCGTCAAGAAACGATGAAAATTGAAACAAATCTAATGAATTTTGTTCCATTTTTCAACGTTTCACGACCAATTTTACTGATGTGATAGGCGTTACTTATAGCGAGGGGCCGATTCTGATTCTGTGAAAAAGTGAATCGAATAAATTGTTTTCACATTCGCTCTCATGCATTGCTTTCACTTTTTCGATTCACTTTGTGCAAATAAGCGATTCTGTTTCAGTGAATAAAATTCCCTTACGAACAATATTGCCGATTCCGAACGTCCCTTTCATTTCCCCTGAAGCGCATGCGCGATCAATGCAATTCTCTCATTTTTTAATTTTTTTAAGAGGCAAGTGAAACGCATGAGATAGAAATATTTTTTTCTTCATGAATAGGTCGAGGGAAGAAGATGTGGTTGAATTGAGCATTTTTTGTTCATATTCACCCTTTCTTTTCACAGATTCACTTCCAAATGCCGACGACGTGAAAGCAAATTATTTATTATGAATGTTTTTGATGTTTGGTTTCACATTTTCGCAGAACGAGAATCGGATTTGATGTGAAAGGGTGAAAAATTTCGATTTGATTCACTTTTTCACAGAACCAGAATCGGCCCCCTGGGGGGGAAAAACCATCAGGAAATGTTGAAACAGATGGAAACAGGAATTTTTTCCTTATGAGCGTTTATAGCGAACACGAAAATTATACTTCAGTGAGTAGGCTGCCAATCAAGTTTTCCTGATTGAAATGCAAACGAATTTTTTTCCTTCCACTAATCTGTCAGTGGAACAAGTAAAAGCTGGAACGCGAATAATTGGAACGATTTGTTTAATTTTGATCGAAATGGCAATCAATCAGCTGGTACGGAAAATGAAATTCAGTCAAGAAAATAAATAAATAAATTTTTCACAAAAATATTTGTTCAATTGAAAATTTTATTGACACAAAAAATTCTTTGAGTTATTTGCCATCGATTAGTGCATCGATTGCGTTATAAATCGAATGAAAACCTAGTAAATGATCTATTTGAAAGTTTTCCTGTTTCGTTTTCCTGATCGCTATAACTGGTCCCAAATTTTTAGAAATCAATTTCAAAAATCCATTATTGATTTCGGATGTAAGTAATATGGCTCTGTGCCAAAATAAAAACGCCTTTTTTTATCCTTGTGTCATGAGTATATCTATTGCAAAATTGAAATATTTAACTAAATAAAGAAAATAATAAACATTTATTTAAATTTTTTACATTTTGTTTTATTTCAATTTCATAATATGCATAAGCATATGTATACATATAAATGTATACTGTAAATTAAGAAATTTTTGTGAATGAACAAATATGATGTGTTAATGTACATAATGTACATACATAATATATTTATCATAACACGGCTTCAGTGGCTTAGGAACCAGGGCTGATTATACCAGTTATTTGTTTTATTTGAGGAACTGCATTTAACATTTCAAGGGTAGGACCAACTACTTTTTTTAAAAGACCAGGATCCAAGTCCTGAGCTTTATAAAGATCCATGACAGCCACAAGTAAAATAATGAATATCAAACTAATTTTTAACATTTTTTTTAACTAAGATTTGATTTTTGAAGTAAGAAGTAATTTAACAGAATTTGATATGGTTTAAAAGCTAAATTGTGCAGCTTTATATATTCGTAGGGAGAAAACTTACAATTTTCGGTCGTGATTAGGTGAAAATATATAATGCATATATATGACCCTGGAATCGTGATCAGAATTAGGTTTGAATCATTAATATGTCGTAATCAAATTATTCATTATTAACGATTGCATTATAATAAGAAATTTAATTAAGCTGTTAATTGATGAATTATATGAAGTTAAAGAGTTATATAGTAATTAGAAAATTTAATTACAACTACAAGTAATTGATAATTTATAATCGGAGTTATGCATTGTATTTGGAAATATTATATTAAAATTATCTAATAAGAATATATAAGCTTATAGAATGTAATTGAGTATCATTAGTTAAAGTATAATAAGTCAATATAAAGCAAAATGGGCGTTATAATGTCTTTGTTGTGTCGTTTCACTGCAAACACAAGTTTGAAGCTGGACGTGTATACTTGAAATATTTAGTTTGAGAGATAAAAAAAATGAAATAATTTTGCCCCGAATTGTATGGAAATATTCGGTGAAAATGCAGAAAATGTACAAAATTACTAAGAAAATATTTAATAAAAATAAAAGACAAGTACGAATAGCGGCAATGGTAAAAATATCTGTTACAAAACTTTTGTCCTAAAAATTAATATAATACATTTTTTGCTGGCACTGATGACCAAGGCCTAGTGACATATAACTTTCAAACATTCCTTTATGCGCGTTTTCCACGACATCGTCCTAAAGTGTCGAAATTCTTCTGCGAAGAAGAGCGCCTTCAATTCAATAGGACTGTTCCCGAAAAGATAGGATATAAAGCAGCAAAAACAAATATTTTAATTAATTGGTTTATTAAGTTCACCACGTTGTTGCGACGTTGCGACGTAAGTTACTTCATAAAAAAATGATTTTACCAGTTCTATGTAAATGTCAAATATCAAATGTCAAGTGACAAATGACGACCTGGAACATAAAATACACCCACTTGAAACAAATAATAAATCTTAGGCCCATTTTCACAACGCACACTTAACAAAATAACTGACACTAAATTTTCCCATTTTGGCACTTTAGACGTTGTTTTACTGGCTAAGTAAGTGGCACTTAAGTGGGCAATATGGTAGACTTAAAAGTCACTTATTCCGATAATATTACACTGTCAAATTGGGAATTAACTTTCCATATATACAATCAAAGTATACATACATCTGTTTGTTTACTTCCCAAAAATCCAATTTCTTAAACAATTTTAGTCCCAATTGTTAAGGGGATCTTTGCACCAATCCCAATATTCAGCTTACCCCAAAATTTTTTCGGGAGTCAATCACCGTTCTGACATCCGATCGGATTTAAAATCCTTTCGTTTTCAAACTCTGGGTGTTCTGGAATACTTTTCGCCGAATTGAATTTATACGGTATTATACGAATATTGTTAGATTTTTTGTGTTATTTACTTTATTTTTTCAACAAATTTGACGTTTCGAATTTTTTTTTTACTGATTTCCAAAGAAAAAAAGGTTTGAAAACTAGCTAATGTGAAAGTGAAAATCAGAACACTTTTTTTTGAATCCGTGCGCAAATCAATTGCGTTTGCGTATTTGTTTCGGAACGGAAATCAGAATAGGGATCTTAAATGTATACCCAGTGCCTACGTTCTGTAATTCTCATATCGTTACATTTCGTCAAGAAACGATGAAAATTGAAACAAATCTAATGAATTTTGTTCCATTTTTCAACGTTTCACGACCAATTTTACTGATGTGATAGGCGTTACTTATAGCGAGGGGCCGATTCTGATTCTGTGAAAAAGTGAATCGAATAAATTGTTTTCACATTCGCTCTCATGCATTGCTTTCACTTTTTCGATTCACTTTGTGCAAATAAGCGATTCTGTTTCAGTGAATAAAATTCCCTTACGAACAATATTGCCGATTCCGAACGTCCCTTTCATTTCCCCTGAAGCGCATGCGCGATCAATGCAATTCTCTCATTTTTTAATTTTTTTAAGAGGCAAGTGAAACGCATGAGATAGAAATATTTTTTTTCTTCATGAATAGGTCGAGGGAAGAAGATGTGGTTGAATTGAGCATTTTTTGTTCATATTCACCCTTTCTTTTCACAGATTCACTTCCAAATGTCGACGACGTGAAAGCAAATTATTTATTATGAATGTTTTTGATGTTTGGTTTCACATTTTCGCAGAACGAGAATCGGATTTGATGTGAAAGGGTGAAAAATTTCGATTTGATTCACTTTTTCACAGAACCAGAATCGGCCCCCTGGGGGGGAAAAACCATCAGGAAATGTTGAAACAGATGGAAACAGGAATTTTTTCCTTATGAGCGTTTATAGCGAACACGAAAATTATACGTCAGTGAGTAGGCTGGCAATCAAGTTTTCCTGATTGAAATGCAAACGAATTTTTTTCCTTCCACTAATCTGTCAGTGGAACAAGTAAAAGCTGGAACGCGAATAATTGGAACGATTTGTTTCATTTTGATCGAAATGGCAATCAATCAGCTGGTACGGAAAATGAAATTCAGTCAAGAAAATAAATAAATAAATTTTTCACAAAAATATTTGTTCAATTGAAAATTTTATTGACACAAAAAATTCTTTGAGTTATTTGCCATCGATTAGTGCATCGATTGCGTTATAAATCGAATGAAAACCTAGTAAATGATCTATTTGAAAGTTTTCCTGTTTCGTTTTCCTGATCGCTATAACTGGTCCCAAATTTTTAGAAATCAATTTCAAAAATCCATTATTGATTTCGGATGTAAGTAATATGGCTCTGTGCCAAAATAAAAACGCCTTTTTTTATCCTTGTGTCATGAGTATATCTATTGCAAAATTGAAATATTTAACTAAATAAAGAAAATAATAAACATTTATTTAAATTTTTTACATTTTGTTTTATTTCAATTTCATAATATGCATAAGCATATGTATACATATAAATGTATACTGTAAATTAAGAAATTTTTGTGAATGAACAAATATGATGTGTTAATGTACATAATGTACATACATAATATATTTATCATAACACGGCTTCAGTGGCTTAGGGACCAGGGAGGATTATACCAGTTATTTGTTTTATTTGAGGAACTGCATTTAACATTTCAAGGGTAGGACCAACTACTTTTTCTAAAAGAGCAGGATCCAAGTTCTGAGCTTTATAAAGATCCATGACAGCCACAAGTAAAATAATGAATATCAAACTAATTTTTAACATTTTTTTTAACTAAGATTTGATTTTTGAAGTAAGAAGTAATTTAACAGAATTTGATATGGTTTAAAAGCTAAATTGTGCAGCTTTATATATTCGTAGGGAGAAAACTTACAATTTTCGGTCGTGATTAGGTGAAAATATATATGCATATATATGACCCTGGAATCGTGATCATTTTTAAATTAAATTCATGTAGTCACAATTTTCCAAGTCATTTTATTTTTAATTTGTTTTCATTTAATTAGTAATTCATGAAAGTTAGAAACTTTAACTAAAAGTTGCAGTGAAGATATGATTGGTTTTAATAATTAGAAAAATATTAAATAACTCGTTGTTTTTTTTTTTAACGTAACATTCTGTTGCTTTGCGATAAATTTTCGGTTGGAAGAATTCAATATACTTAAAGCTAATTTTAATAAAATGCTAGCATCTGTACTGTCCTTTTTCAATATGGATGAAATTTGTTAAGGATTGCAGATGCAGTTTTAAAATTCCATATATCGAATTGACCATACATATATACATAAAATTCTTAAAGCCAATTCTATAAGAACTTGTCTTTGTGAAATGGTGAAGAATTCTCCAACTCCTACGTGACATCAATCGATTTTTGAATGTTGAAAGTACAAAAGGAGTAACCAAATTAAAATTAAATGTACATATGTATACATATACAATAAAATTAAGCATTGATATGCTTTTTTTATATTTATTAATATTTATTACAATAATTCATGTCAAATTCTAAACTTGATCTTTATAAATATAGTTAAAAGTAGGTACGTGCTATAATAAAAAAAATCTCTTTTTAAATCCACAAAGATATAAATGTTAACAACGAAGATTTATTACGAAGCTTTATATTTCCTTATAGGTACCAAAAAAGAGAATGAGAGACCAATCGAGAAACCTTCCGGGCATCTTGGGTAGGTTACATGTTTTTGATTCAACAAAAAAGATACACAAAAAGAAGAGCTTTCAAAATTTATTGCGGTCCTGAAATTTACGAAAGCATTTTTTGTTTCGAATAAATAGTACATCCTCTCCACTATAGTATGTGACTGCTCAGTGCTCACCCCTAAATATCCTGTTTGTTTTATTATTTTTTTTTTAGCAATTTATAACAAAAATGTTGTTAACTTACTTTGCAATCGACTTAACTGGTAAAACTTTTGTATCTACCTACACATGGCAAACGATTAGCGCGTTTGAGACAGAAGGATTTATAAGGTGTAAAGCATTTTCATAAATCATGTAGAGGTGATAATTCACCTGAACTCCAATATGAAGTTAAGGAAAATGTGTGGTGAGTTGAAGGAATTGAAAAGTTTTAAGTAAACTTGCACACAATGAAATTTTTATAAAATCATAGCATGATTTTAACTTTTCGAGAGGAAAAGAAGGAAATTTTAATAGCTGTGTTAACTGGTCCCCAAAAGTGTCCAATTTTTTTGATTTGTTTGTAAGAGATGACCACTTAAATGACCATTTTTGACCACCCATCAACTCTTTTTGACAGTTAACGAATAAATCGATTTTGTAAAATAGGGGGCCAAAAGAACGCCACCCCCAAAAAATCGATTTTTGAAACATTAATACATTTGATTGGTCTATTTTTGAACATTATTGACCAGCCTTGAATTTTTTTTTAACCACCCCTGGAAATATTTTTATTTTAGAATTTTGAAAACAAAATTTATACTTTTTTCATTTTCTTCTCAAAAATATTTTTTTTTAGATTCAAAAATGTGGGTAGGTACAGAACCATTTATTTAGATTTTCGACTTTTTCTTTAACGGCTTAATCGATTTCGATCAAAATTTGTAAGGCTACATGAGATTTTATTTAATTCGAAATAATATTATACATATTATGAAGCTGTAACAATTTATCACAATCCACTATTTTTTGTATTAAAAAAATATCGTATTTTGTTACTAAGGTTATTTATTTGTTATTCTTAAATTATTTTTCAATTTTGTATTCTAATTACTCAAGTACAATAAAGGACACGTTTTATTTTAAAATTTTGTTAATAAAACCTTTTTTTATTACTTTTTTTCTTTTGTTTAAGTTTTAGTTCAAAATTCAAATAAATTGGTCACTCGACGTGATGAATGATGACGGTAACAACAATCAACAAATGGATGTAGCAGCTATATTATCCCCGTCTTCAAATGCTTCCATTTGTGGAATCAGACGTTGACAATTGGTTCTACCAAAATTGGACTTCTATTTCAAGCATTAGGAAATAGGAATTAGTCAAGACGACGGAAGAAAATTTCACAACTACCATACCCGTTCGCATAACGAAGATATGACCAATAAAATCGATACTACACCAAATGAAGAAAAAAACGAACATATTCGAATTAAGTTGAATGATAATTTTGCTGATATTCAACAAAACCGGCTTCGTCGTATAGGTACTCCATGAAATGCCTCTTGGTGATAAAAAGCCTAGGGGAGAGGAGGGCACCTTTGATCACTTTTTGCTTTAGAACCTCGAAAAACCCCAGTGTGATGGAATTATTAGCCTATAAGTTATCTACTCTTCAAGAAATGTATTTAAAGTTTCATTTAAACCCATTTTTGATGAATTTAATAAAGATTGATATTTTATTTTTATTTAAATACGAACTATGTTCTTGTGTTCAAACTTACCCCACATGTGGGTCAGGTTTGAACCTACCCGGGGCACTTTTGTATAAACGTCTAAAAGCATATCATATTGAAGAAAACAATAAATTGTATGAATAAGTTACTTATGAAGAGTTCAATATACAAAAAACTTCAATAGGATATAAAATCTTTTGAAAGGTTTAACTCACTATATAGAAAGTAGACTTTTGGAAATATAATATATATTAAAACAAAGTTTTTGCAGCTAAAAGTATCTTTGAAACTTTAATTTTGGTGTCCATCTGTTGAACGGAGAAAAAATTTATAAATTTTTTTCAATAACTAGTTTTAAACCTGTTCAAAGGTGCCCCGACCGTTTCGTTCAAAGCTGCCCCAACATGTCAAACAACATAAAATTTGACCATAATTATTATACCTAGCATATTTACCAAGAATTTTAAGTTTGTGTTAATCAAAATGAAGGTTTGAATTTAGTAATAATTTTTCAAAAATGAAAAACCTAAACAAAAACATTTTAAACTCCTACAAAAAAAAATATTACAAAAATAAAATGTACGCATTAAAACTGCGTATTTAGCTACTGTCGGATGAACTTGAGAGATGCACCGCAAAGTCGTTGACGTGGAAAAATATCGCTATTGCCATGCTTAAAATTAATTTTGGGTTTTAAAATATTTTTTTGTTAAGATTTTATTAGCCATGTTCAAAGGTCCCCCGCGTTCAAAGGTGCCCCATTCTCCCCTACATATAGTCAACTTTACTACGAGATGGTCCATGCTGTAAAAGAAACTTTAAGCGAACAGGTATACTCATCGATTTGTGGACTTCAAGCCTCCCTCCATGTGCACAAACCGTAGCCATTATGGTTAAAGGATCAGCTGCCTAAGTTTAAAGGATACAAAATATCGGTTCCTGGCAAAACAAATATGAGTAATACCTTAAGAAAGAAAATCTTATTTTTCTCGATATCGTGTTCGCAGAAAAAAAAAAAAACAAAATAAAATATGAGTGAGGAACTGAAGATATTCTAATTTAAATCCATGGCCCTCTACCATTCATGGGCATACTTCGGACATTTAGAGGTTTTTTTTAAGTCGGGTAAAAACACCCAGATTTAATGGCGATTAACTGTTTTAACTGTTTTAAATTGGAATTCCAGACCAGTCGTCTCATTCTAATTCAAAAAGGTATAGGCTATATTTTTACAAAAAAACAATTTCCCAAAAAATAGTTATTAATTATGATATCTCCTTATGGTATCAAAACGGCGCGGCGCGGCGCACTCTAGCATTAATTAGGTGAATGAGCCAGGTGGCTCGTGACAGCCATTTCTACCTATGATATCTCCTATAGCCACTTGTTTTTTTTTGTGATTTTCGTTTTTCTAGAAAACCGTTCAACTGATTTTGATCAAATTTTTGAAGCATAATGTTTTGAAAAGCTTAAAATGTATTTATACAAACATTTTCAAAAAAAAAAAATATTCTTACAAAATTATTCATATTTTTTGTGATGATTAATGAGTTGATGATTCTTGTTCCAAATAAAATTTTTAATTGTACAGTCAGGTATCAGTTATTTTTTTTATAATGTTTATAAGATTTAAGACATATATTATTACACATGAAAATTGATTTAAGAAAAAAAAAAAACACTCTAACGATTTTCTAAATTATTTTCTCATAAATTGAGATTTAAGAATTCAGATAGTTTATGTATATTATTTATATTAACAATTTTTCAGTGTAAACTGCAAGTTTTATGTTTGCATATTTTTAACGCAGTGCTATGATTTTATGTATTCACAAAATATTGCTTTAAAATAAATTGCATTTTTGGCAGATGACAAAAAAATAGGCTTCATAGTTGATTTTTTTTGTCTGATAAATAGGTTTATAATATTAAAATTATAAACCACATTTGTGATCGTACATAAGATCAAGTTCGTACGACCCAGTCGTGCATTTTATTTTTGAATAAATTTAATTTTTTTTTCGAGAATTCAGACGCCTTTTTTCTTTGAAGTTCAAAACTATTTTAAAGAATGACTTTCATGGTTCTTAACCATTTTCTCTATTTTTTGTGCTTTTCTATAAATTCCATCTTGCCAAGCATATATAACACAATTTTAAATCATTTGTATTTTCCTTATTGATGGAGTTCATTTTATTTAATTTCATTTCATTTCACTGAAATTAGTAGCCAAACAAATAATTTTACATGAACTAATAATTGGATTGCCAACAATATTAAATGTCAATAAAGGGTCATTCATTTTTCGGTATCGAAAGTAAAGCTAAATAAAACACACACAGCGATACATTTTTGATGAAAATTTTATTTCATTAATTTTATGCCATTAAGTGTGAAAATTAATATAATTCAATTGGCCGCCTCAAGCAGATTCGCAGCATTCGTGTCTTTTGAGGTAACTTTTAACCACTTTTTCTCACATTTCGGGCGGTATCTCGGCCATAACTTGAGTAATGTTGGTTTTTATGCATCAAGAGCGTGCATTGCGATGATGAACAGGCCTTATGACATAAGTAACGCTTCCACTCTCTTCAAATTCCTTCACAAATTTACCGATTGCTTCCGTAGTCGGTCGATTATGACGACCATAATCATAGCGTAATGCGCGAAAAGTGGCTATACGTTTGAATTACCACTTTTGTAGTAAGTTTGAATAATTTTTAACGCATTGTTCGATTGTTCATCGATCCATTATCGTAAATGACATTCAACTAATATTATGACACTTCAAATGACAGCTGAGTTTGACAGGTGTCAAATACCATCGCTCCTAACTTTAAACCACAAAAAGAATGACCCTTTATATACAATATACTCATAAAATTCTCCTGGGACTCAAACTGGAAGTGTCTGTCAATATGCAAGCCCAAACACCAACCACAAACTAAGTACCAACCACATCCAATTTAAATAAGTACCTATACAAAATTATCACTTCGACTGCAGCATACTCAACTGTGTTGTGAACACTGCACTAAACAGCAACACACACACACAGTGTCACAAAACTAAAATCACTGTTTTTCTTTGGTGTCCTTGTTAGTGTCATTAATAATGAATGGCAAGGACTATAATAATTTTGTTGGATATATGTACAATGTTCATATTAAGGTATAAGTAATAATAGTAACGGTAGACGTAAAAGTTCATAAAATCACTGAAAGCCTTACTTATGTATTTGTTTTGAAAAAAAAAACAACCTGGAAAAGGTATCAATATATTGGGCTTCTTATTTTTTATATCACCCCATTATTACTTTTGTACAGGCACAGAACAATGAATTGTAGCTATAGTGAACATATGTCGACTTCTTCATATCATCGTAGCCTAGCCTAGTACCTACTTAGTTCGGGTGAAAATGAAATTTTCATTTAAAAGTGACACATATAGTTCACTGATATGAAATTCAAATCACGAAGTGAAAAGGCACCAAAATATAAAAGTGCAATATATGAACCGGATCTTCAATCAATTTCACGCAAAATTTTCATTTTCGAAAAGAACTAAGGTGGTGTGGAAAATTTTTGATATTTGTCAATTGAATTTGTTTTGCTCAAAATATATGTAAATTCTGAAATAAAAAAAAATTATTTCGGATTAAACTGGCATTTTTATTTACATCAAGGAAAACGAAGAATACACGAAAATTATAAACACTCTGTAAGAATGTTTTATCAGGATTCCGAAGACAGTAATTCAAGTAAATAAAAGTTTTTTTTTGGAAATTATTAATTGAGTATCAAAAATTCATGTGAAGAATTAATTTTGGGTTCATATTGAATGTTCTCGCGTATTTTGTAAGGTTTTTATTTTTCATTTCACGGGAGGTGAGGTTAAAGGTTCCCCGACACCAACGCGAATCTGTCGCGGCCACGGCGAAAACAATAATAACAATTCACGTGGTTGTGGTTGGAGGGTCCTTTAAGCATTTATTGTGAAAAGTTGTCAAAAAATAATTTTAAAAAGTGAACCGTTTCGAAGAATTTTTTTTAAAATGAAGGAGTAAATAAATGTTAACAAGTCGATGGACATAGGCTATTTTTTTCAACATTTTAACGAGTTTAGCAAAAAACGTGGATTAGGGCCAACGCGTTGATAATTTTGAATCACTTCGTACTTTTACTTTGCAGGAAATTATATATGCTTTTGCAAAGTTGCAAAATGAAAAGTGAAATTGTCAGATTATGAAAAATTTTGTATTGTTAGATTTCGACAATTGTTTTGTTACAATTTTGTCACTGTAAGATTTTGTCAAATCTTTCTAGAGAAAATAATGTTATTCAGGTTGCAAATTTAAAATTTCAGCAGCAGTTGCTCTATCCTAGTTGAAATCATTGAAATCATCATCAAAAGCATTCCATAAGTTGTATTAATATATGTTCTCATATACACACTGACATCCCTGTAATTCGTCATTTTCTTGAACTTTTGGATACGTTCAATGAACATTTCATTAATTTCAGATAACTTTTCAATTCTTTGTTCATTGAACATACCTACTTTGTTTAAGTTAGATTTAATCTATGTTTTTGGATTATTCCAGCTTAAATGATTAGGAATTTTAATTTTGTTGGATTTAGTTCACAATATTGATATTTTTCATGAAATCTACATTTATATATAAGAGGAACTGAACTTAACAAAAATTGTAAATACATATATAAGGCTATCACTAGTAAACTGATTAGCCCAATTTAGATTCTGGCGACGATACGCCAATTTTTGTGGATTAAATGCCGTTAAATAATAAAATAATCGACGATTAGGCTTCAATTTCTTTCTTGCATTTAAAAAAAATTCAACAAATAAAATTAAGAATTTAAAGCTAGCTTATTTTTCACTCTCACCAAGCAGGTAAAATTATAAATTAGTTTGTAAGTTATTAAAATCTGCAGCTACAAAAATTAAATTTCTGTTAAACGTTATCGGTACGTATATATTTAATGTCAAGGAATTGTAGATTCCCATTACAATACCAAGATATTTTATTAAGATATTTCAATAATGATCAATCTCGTAATAAGACTCCAGCTGAGTTCAGAGCTATTACAAATGATTTTATTCTAAAGAAATTTTCAAATTAAATATAAATGAGTGCTGAGATCCTCTTCGGGTATTTAGGAGTCCATTAAAGTAATCCAAAACTTGTCACTATGTTAAATCTGAGACAGCTTTCACTTACAACATAAATACATCAACAAATCAATAGAAAATTCAATCTCTCCCATCAAACAAATTTACCCATTTCTTCATTATCAGTTGACCCAGAACTAAGTCATTCAACTTGAATTTTGTCTCTTATGTTTCCAAATTGATATGTCATTGGTATATTGAAGCACGAAAAACTTTCACCTTCTGTGAAAACATTTCCCCAAAATCTAGAAGTATAAATACATATATATTCGAAAACTATATTTCCTATGCATTTGCTTATATATTTGGCCCCATATATGTATCAGAATGTATCAGAGTTGACCATCCCCTTAAACTGCACACTAACAAACCTATGTGTCTTTCTTAGCTATATATGTACCTATAGACATATTAACTTTTGAGAATTCTTCGGCATTCGATTTCGATATCGAGTGCTCTTTGGTTCGGTAGATTATGAAGCTGTTAAGGATTCGTCCAAGGAGGAATAAGAGACACAAGGAGTCAAGGTTAGAAGCAGAAGAAGAAGAAGTCAATGGGAAATCGATTTAAGTGTACTTTATGGGTTGAGCCTCTATAACGACAGGCACTTAAAAAGGATATTATATTCTTTGCACACACATATCGGACAAATTTTGAATTTTTGTTGTTCTTTTCATTTATACAATAAGGAAGGATTTTATTATGTTCTCAGAATTACGCAAATTGCAGATATACTTATATTATATTTTATTTAGAAATAAATCCATCCTAACTTAAAGAGGAAAAAAGGAAAAAAAAAAGAAAGAAAATTGGTGCCATTATAATAATGGAGTTGCAACATGCTAAATTAAGCGCTTGAATGTCTTTTTAGTAACCTCAATGTGACTGCTTTTCTAAGAAGTGGGCCCTGCCCTGCCCTTACCCTGAGGTAAGAATAGCGTAATTCAAATACCAAGGCGTTCCACAAAATATTTTCATACAGAAAAACATAAAACAAAAAAAAAAAAAACCGGAGAAATTTTTGCATTTTAGATTCACGTCATGAATTCAGGATTTTACATATACAAACAACCCTATTTGCTGTGGTGGCTTAAATGAGGGGGGTATAACCATCAAACCACATCATACAAAAACCTATACGAAAGAGGACAAATGAAATTTAAATTTTCTAACATTTCATTTTGGAGCCTTTTCCTGTGTTTTTTTTATTGTTGTTGTTGTTTTTTTTTTGTATCCCTTCTACTGCGGGTAACCAATTTCCGAAAAGAACAAAAAATTTTATTCCCCGTTTATGTTAATTCAATCCCCAGATTCTTGTTCCCAAATGGTTTTGAAGATGAGATGATATTATGTGTTTGAGGGGAATATCAAGAAATTATTTTTTCTTATTTTCGGAATATAGCGATCTCATCGCTATCACTTTCTTTAATTCTATTTCTATTTCTATTTATGTTTGTATGTTATTTTTTTTCTTTATTTGTAAAAAAAGCCCTTGTAACAATTCAAAATAAATTGTTTTGGGAATATTTTCACTTTTATCAAGATTGGTTTTGGAATAAGAATGATGATTTGATGATGTTAAATGGGTTACTAAAAGAAAATAAACAAAAAGGCTTCGAAGTGTAATGCTGTAGAATAGGAGTTGCCAGATCGAGTGGGTTTTTTGTATGTTGCAGAATTAAAAGTTTGGTTAAACAGAGAAATACAGAGAATATTTTGAATGCAGTACAAGGTGGGCCAAATTAAACTAACCAATGGGAAACACGAATAACTTTTTGATTTCAAATATAATTTTTTTTTTCTTTTTGCAGGTTATAATTGAGTTTTTGGACATTTATGATGGATAAAAGCAGTACTGTCAAAGTTCATATAAAAAAAAATAAATGTGGTAGAATCTGGAAGGGAAAGTAAGCGGATGGATCTACGATTTTTTAATGTTTTTTTTTTTTGAGCCAACCAAACATCATTCAACTTAGTTGTCAACTCAGTCAGTAAATTGATTAATTTGACGATTGAGAATTATTTTGAAGATAATCATTGTTCGAGTTGATTTCAACTCATTGAACTGTGTCAAGTTATTTGATTTACTGTCAAACCAAACCCATTTTTACTCGAATCTCACTGCAAACTTGATTAACCTTTTATTCTTCAGTCATTCTTCCATTCAAAGTCTATATTTTTATTTGTATTACTTCAAATTATCATCAAAACACTCTACAATAAACGTTTATGCTAATATTTTGTATATTTTACTCATATTTTAAATAAATTAACAAATTCCTTAACTGTATTTTCTTTGGAAAAATAATGTTTTTGACAGTTAAAGCAGCCTTTCAACTGGGTTTATGTACTCTGTGTGACCAAGAATCAATTAATTTGACAGCTGAGTTGAGAACTAAATTAATTCAAAATAATGTGTATGGTCTGCTTTACAAATCGAAGGTAACATATTTCGCATTTTGCTTAAGTTGTACAGTCTTAACTATGGCAAATTAAAAACAACAACAAAATATTGAAATTGGTCAAGTAAAGGGGCACGGGATCCACATTTTTCTTCGATTTTGACAGATGCGAGCAGAACTGAACAAAAATGAAAACAATAATGATATTACCTTAAACATGTGCGTGTACTGTAGCTTTGAGCGGCGGTGTGTGATTTTTTTTGAGCTTTCATTTGAAAAAAAAAGCAGAAACAAATAAAAAAAAACTCAGTGTAAATATTTATTTATTCCGCACTCCGCAACTCCGTAACTCCGCACTTTAATATTTAATATACATTGGACGCCTCACAATTGAACCGACTAACTGGGCTATATTTATGAGTGCTATGAACTTCCCTTAAGGGTTATACTAGTATAATAATGTTTATTATTTTTCTATTTGCTGCTTTGTTATACTCAATTATTGTTTCGATTAAAGATTGAATGAACAATATTTACAAATCTACCTTCAATCAGTTTCTATAATTTATTGAAATCGAAAACAAAACCAAAGCAACTTAAACTTAATTTTGTAAAAAGAGATACAGACAGTCCTTCGCTTTAATTAATGCAAATGAGTTAATTAATATTCCCAGAAGCATCACGTTTAGGCTTCGACGCCTTTGGGATATCAATAAGTAGTGAGAGAAATAGTGGAGAGGGGGAAGGGGCAGAGAGAAAGTGAGTATCTGAATTTATTAAATTAGATTCTAAAGGTGTCAATTTCCAAAAGGAGAACATAACGACGGTAATTTATTGCATTATACCCTTCAATAATATAACCCATGATATGATATCCGAATGGAATGATTTATTTGCTGACAGAAGGTTAGCAGAATTTAATAAATAAATTTTTGATTTGAATAACTGATTTATATTTGCGTTTCCCGAATAAAGGATTCGAATTTTTTTTCTTTTGTTTTTTTCACCGAAGTGAATTGGTTTTCTTTGTCCTCGTACCTTCTTTCACTTGAGAATACCCCTTTAATATACAGTTGATTTCTAATAATAAAGTAACTTCATCAAAATTTAATTAGTCTCAAAGGAGTTTTCTAAGAAATCCAATTGGTTTTCAATTGCTCTGGTGAGGAACTTGAGATACGAATGAAAGTTTTGTTTTATCATATCCGCAAATTTAAATTGAATTCTTCCTTATCGAATCAATACTATAACATTCAAATTTAATCTGAAAACTTATTAAAGTTAACCCCCACAAAGAGGTCATCTATTTCAGATTTTTTTTGTACAAAAATAAAAGAATATCAAACTCTGTGAGTATAATGTATAAATTGGATTGAAAGGCACTTGTTTGCGGTTTATTTCCTTGAACTAATTTAATCCTGTTACTTTGTTATCAAAAATTATAATATAAGCATACAAAGTTTTAGCGATTAGAAAATTTTCAAAAGGATTATGAATCCCTGAAGCATAATTTGGTAACTACCTTAGTTGGTCGATGATACAGAGATGAGTATATAGGATAGAACTATGTGGTATTTGTGTGTGGTGTTAGATCTTTTTTGAAGGTAAATATTGTGGTATTCTATGAACATTTTTAATGACCTACGATAAAACATTTACATATTATTTAAAATTGTTTATTTTGAAAAATTATTGGAAATAATCCTAATAAGAATTTTATCCATTTGATGTTATCAGTCAATAAATATATTTTTATAGTTTTATGAGATTACATTTGAAAAACTAATTAGGTACTTACATATCTTATAAATAAATAATTTTAACTATATTTGCCTGTAAGACCTAAGGTCTTTTAATTGCAACCTGAATTGCATGGTACATAGTTAGAAGGAATAGAAGAATAGGAAAGAATTTTTGTTGGCAGAGTGGACTGAGAAATTAGGTGTTAATTTATTTCATTAAATCCCATCGGTGGCGTTCAGTTGAAAAATAAAAGAATGCTGCCTAGAGTGGGGCTCGAACACACACCTCTAAGTTAGTAGTCAAGCAGTACATCCACTGCGCCATTGTCATTTTATGTACAAAAAAACATAAAATAAAATTAAGCTTTCCATTTTGTGTTAAAGTCGAGAATCTGACAAAATTGGAAACCAAATTGGGGTGGCACTGAGCTTTCTTTCTATTAGGAAATAAATTTTGTTTATGAATAAAATAAATATCTGAAGGTGACTTTAAATTGAAAATTTTAGATCGCCATTTTTTTTAAAGAAAAATATCAAATGAAAACAATTCTTAAGCTCGGTAGAAAAAGAAACAACTATGTTTGCATAAATAAATTAAAATTTGGCAAAACGTATTGAAAATTTTGTAAAAAATTTTTTTAAATCAAATCAAATTTTTTAGCTATAAAGAGCAAAATTAAAAAAAAAAAATTATCTTCTAACCATCTATTTCCAATAAACTTTCAAACACAAAAAGAATTTTTAAAATGGCACATGTGGTTTCTGAGGTTATCCCGGACAAACAAAGCAACATTTCCACGCTTTTATTAAAATATATATTATTTTTTTTTCCAAATTTTGAGCTCAAAAACTGTTTTGAATTTCTTATATCTATGTAATACATGCATGCACAAGCTGTGGAATGAATTAGTTATGTACATATATACATATGTAGGTATACGAATTAAAATTTATTTTTTTTTGTTTCCATGAATGTTATAGCATTGCAGTCAAGAGGTCGCTTCTTTGAATTTTGTGAACTATCCAGTCAAAAGAAAACCCTTATGTACTGTTATGTTCAAAATTAAATTATTTTCTACAAACTATGAAATTATGTACATAATATCTGTTTTTTTGAAATACAAATTTTTTCGCTTGTACAAGTATAGAACACTATTCTTCCACTCATGTATCCCCTTTAAACAAAAATTTATCCAAATATGTTTGCAAACTACTTAAGCAGCATAAGAGTCTTAATTAAGGATGCGAACTTAAATTTATATATATTTGTCGATTAAAGAGCACCTTTCGTTCTATCTCTCATAAAATATTTTCACAGTCTATGTATGTACATTTGTACAGTGTCTTCGTTTTATAAACTTGTATAGGTATGAACTTTTATATCTTTTATATGTTAACTCATGCATTAAACGTGTGTGCAGGAAAATTATTTAAACAGACAAGTTTGAGTTTCAAAGAGCCAATTAAGATTGTGAACTTTTGTTACAGTTGGATGGAATTTTCTAAGTTTTTGCTGTACATAGTTGTGTGCCAAATACATATGTACATACATATATGTAGTTGCAGAGGCAGACAGATATTAATTCTATAGAAAGATTAAATTCAGTTAGTGCATTATGTTTGCAAATTGAATAAATGCAATTTGAATAAATGAAATATGAAATATGAGCAGTTTTGAATACAAATTTTATTTATTATTTAAATATACCACGAACATTAAACATTTGAGTGTCATTCAATATTTAAAATATTTTTTTTAAGAACTCTATACGTTCGTTAATTTTATAATTCAGTTTAAATATTCGAACATGATAAACAGAATTTGAAATGAAATGAATTTTTTTTATCAGTTATACATTTCAACACATTTTGAAAATTTGTCATTGCCAATTCATTTGTGCCGCTTTGTCGCTGCCAAAAGGCTGTTGCTTTTTCTTTGCCGCTATCGATTTTCTACTGTCGCTTTGCTACTGTCGCTTTGCTACTGTCGCTTGGTACTGTCGCTTTGCTACTGTCGCTTTGCTACTGTCGCTTTGCTACTGTCGCTTTGCTACTGTCGCTTTGCTACTGTCGCTTTGCTACTGTCGCTTTGCTACTGTCGCTTTGCTACTGTCGCTTTGCTACTGTCACTTTGCTACTTGAGACAATATAGTGTTACTCCCTTATTCTTGTTTCGATCTAAACATGCAAAATACAAATGAAAAATTCGGTTCCTCTTCTTTCCAGATAAAACAAAAGTGTGAAGTTTGGGATAATTGTATGCCAAACAAAATAAAATAACGGGATTTCAGGCGTTAGATTAGAATTTGGAGGTCTTTAGAGAATTTTACTTATACCTTATATCTTTTTTAGTTTGAATGGATCCACCTACACCTTCTGTCAGCTTTCAGTTCAAGTATATTTTCACTCTCGCACCATTTCATTTAATATAAGTTATTACTTTCAAAAGCAATTAAAGAAAGAGATGTAACAATTTTTATTATTAAATATATTTTGTATATTATATTTTATAATTTATATTTTATTTCTTCTGCTTTTCAAACGCAGATGCTATTTTTTTTTTTTTTTGTAAAGGGTCAGAATTCCTTAAGACAAAATTCCAAAATGTATTAAACTGTTCTGTTTGTTGGAAATTTATGATGACAAAAGTTGAAAAATCCCCAAATCTCATATGGATTTAAATATTAAATATTTTTCGAGCGTTTTTCAACTCTTATCAAATTTTAAACAAAAAACCAACCCCCAGCTTCTATGATTCTATAAGAATAAGACATCTGTCTTACCAGACACACACATCTGTTATCAACAAAAAAAGAAGCAAAATCCCGGAAAAGTTAACATCTTTCAAGTTTAAACTTCTAAACAATAAAAACATGACAACATCATAAAAAATTCAAACATAATAAATTAAGATTTTTTGTCTAATATACAAACAAATTAAGTCTGTCACAAAAAATAAAAACAAATATCCTTTGGCACGAAGTCGAAACTCAAATGAGAATAAAATTATGGGGGAAATTCTTTCAAAGACATGACATTCAATGTTTGACATTTTATGTATTTTAGTGACTGAGCAGAAATAAAGAACATTTAGCGAATTGAACCTGTCGTAGGCTCTCAAAAAATTTAATAGCTTAGCCAATTGAGTATAAAATAGCACAACAACAACAAACAAAAATAAATTAAAAGAAAGAAAAACTCGGATGAAATGTGCCATTTAACCACCGAAAACCATGAAACAGGCTATAATGTTATCGTTGAAGGATTTACGATGATAGCAGGCTTTTAGGTAAATTATTTCTATTTTGTGATACAAACAAAAAAAAACAAAAAAAGCCCTCTTGGTATCTCCTCAACGATTTGCACTTTAATGTTCTTCACACCTGCTATGCTATATAGAACCGAAAGAAGTTAAATCTGTCATTCAAAATAATTCAAGGACGGACGTTTTAGAAAGAGGGAAATGTTTCTCGTTTTACCAAAACCAAAACAATGTCTTAAATGTTAGGAAAAAAATATAATAAAATTATAGTCCCTGGGGTTATAAATTTTCCAGTTAAAGGTATTCACGACTACACAGAGTACCGGTGGAAAATCAAGAAAAAAAAATTAAACATTCCCCGCTTAATCCAAACCTTGGCTTCTCTACCCACAATGATCGCAATTTCATTTATGTAGATTGTAGATTTCGTTTAAAATGCTTTTACCCCAAAAAATTCTTTTTTATATTTATTTTTTTTTACAATCAAATCATGAAGGTGAAAGGATGAGAATGGAAAATACCCCCCTTAGTCTCTTCATCTAGGAAGGACATTGAATTCTTTGTACCGCTTTCTTATGTTTTCGTTTAAAAAAATATAAGAAGGTTCAACCACCAACTATCTACATATAAACTCTCCAATACGTATACCCACCTATAACAAAATAGGATGAGGGCATAGAAAATTATATTATGCTCAGTCAATTTTGTACAGGGCTGGGTTTTATGGGAGATAAAATTTAAATGAAACCATGTCCTTAAAAGAAAACCAACAAAATACCAGATGTTGGAGGAGCAAGTTAACGTTAAGAAGTAAAGGATCATTTGAAGAAAATTCTTAAGCAGAAATGTACGTGGAAATGGAATTTTTTGGAACATTTTTAATTAATTTTTATTTATTTTTTTGAAATTACATGAAATTTTGTTATGGTTTTGGGGAAAATTAACGATGAAAAGGTTGATGTGTTTTAATGTTCCACGTGAATTTTGCAATATGCCCATGTGGACGTAAGTTTACATCATGAACATTATTGCTATAAAATATCATTAAAATACGGCCCTTTCGATAATTGAATTTCTTAATTGCTCAAAAGTATTTTATTTTTCGAAAGGACTCTATATAATCCAACAAATAACTTCTACCACTACAATATTAAAAAAAAAGCCTCATATTTTAGTTCTTATAATGTTTTATATAAACTCCACTTAATCGGTTGTGTGCTTTATCATTCTTATACTTGTATCATTGTCCCTCCAAATATTCATATAAGACCACTTTTACTATGAATGCAGCTCTTCTAGGAGTATAATAAACACTTTAAGGACGGACTAAATGTTGTTGGTATGTAACAAGAACATCCCAAACCAATTAAGTGCCCTTTGTTATAAAGAGAATTCAAATAAAATACCTTTTTACAATGAAAAAAACCTCATATACTTGTTCTGAGAAATTCCATACCAACAATGCCAACATTATCCTTTCACTGGAACATAATTGTAACGATTAAGTCCTTAATTAAAGCAAAAACCATAACCATGTGGTATTATGGTATATGTGTGTTTAGTGGGTATATATTCCCTTTTGGGCCTTAGGAAGGTTCGACCGTCATCGTCGACCGTTGTCTTCGGCATCGTTGTCGGCGTTGTGTCGTTTGAATTAATTTAATTGTTACTTTCTAATGTTAGTATATTTCGATTGTTAAACAAATAATTCTTGTACTAAAATGAGATATACATACTATAAAAAGTAAGTTGCTGTGCTGAGTTGAATTCTAATATGTTTATTATATAATATGAATGCCTGATCTGGGGACAATTCCCAAGAGTAACAGCGGTAACAATGGAGTGCTGTAACGGCAGCATTTTCGAGTTCAAGATCCTGATAATAATTGTTTGTTATGTCTTGTCAGTCTATAGGAAAAATTCTTCAATCAACTAAATTGCGTTGACGAAAAACAATCACAATCATTATAAGAACACTTATAAATGTAAGACAATATTATGGACCAATTGTGCTGTGTGACCACCATTTCAAATAATTTAGCGCCATCAAAACTGGTAAAAGACTAAGAATATGTATATATACAAAAGGGTGTGTCGAAAAAAATCAAGTTTCTTTTTTCAAGTAGCTGCAAATTAGGTAATTTAAAAAGGATCAAATGAAATAAAATATATGTAAAGCTCTTAAGATTGCTCAAAGGCTGTCAAATCATACGTACAAAATTTTTGTGCTCATCGACAACAGTTGGGTTTAAAGACCCTGACACCCCCTACCTGACACTCTCACCACTGCACCCAACCAATGTACTGTTAGTCTGCACTTATTCATTGTGTTTGATTTGTCTTTCGTCCACTCTTCTAGTTATTATTGACTTAAGTGGAAAAAACAACCGATAAATAAGAACTAAATTGAAATAACAGGCGTGTTTTTTTTCACGCTCGGGGGGAACTGGATGAAAAAAATGACGTCGATGCTACACAATTTACATGTTAAATTCAACAACAACTAATCTCCTGAGGGCTTAGCTAAGCCCAGAGAATTCTCAAGGCTTAACTTAAGCGCGCAGAAATATTGTATTACCGGTATGAATTACATACTTGTTATCGATAGTTTATACGAAAACTCCATTTTGTTTCTGTAATGACATCGCTAAACCCCGTTGTTGTTTATTCAACCAATTGTCTCCAGGATTGCAAAAAAACGCACCTAGTATAACTCTTAAATACAAAATTCTTGGCAAAAAGGAAAGATTTGTAATTGAATTTCCTTTTAATAAAATAATTTCACAATTTATTTTTTTACAAGTCGTTTTCGAGAAAATATATAAAGTGAATTTTGTTTAAAATAGCAGCTGACGCAAACCACTTACAGCCGCTACTAAGCTATACAAAAAATATTTTTAGTTTAGCCACCTGGAATGGAAGCACTTTCATAAATACGCTTTTCCAGAGAAATACATTAAAAATATTGAATAGTTTTTTGATTTATTTTCGTGTTTTTTTATTTCATCCATCAAAGAAAAATATTGATATCGCAGATGTTACATGACTTATGATTTGTATCTAAAAAATAACAATTAGCTTTCTGACTACAGCTGCATCGATTTTCCTCAAACTTGGTATCGGGCCTGTTTTAGGCATTACCCCAGATAATTTTTAATTTTTTTAACCACACAAAAAAAAGGTACCCGCTTTGTACATATGTTAATTAGGGTGGTTCTTAACAACAAACAAATAACGGTGGATTTTTGAGTTACTACCTTACATCTATAAAATTCTACAAACATTTTTTTATCACACATAGTCGAATAATAAATTTCAAATTTTTTTTCAAAATTTTAAAATTTTTTAGAACTTAAATGACGTTTTTAACACTTTTTTCATATTTTCTCAAAATTGGTCTCATTCTCAGTCCCATTGAAATTTATCCAACAAGCGTATATGAAAAGCTTTAGTAAAATTGCGTATATGAACAAAAAAAAATTATTTTTTAAATTAGAAACACAATAATTTAACTGCATACACATTTTGGTACACCTTTTTGAAAAAAGTAATGGAACCTCCCATAAAATTATTTTTTTATATTTTGTATTTTCTTAAAAACAGTTTGATTGATTTTCATAAATTTATACATTTAAAAAATTTATACGTTTAAAAAATATTTTTTGAAAGCTCAATATGTTGTATTTCGATAACTTGGTCGACGTTGTCAATTATTTCGAACACCTCTAGTGATTTTTCTAGAAAATAAAAAAAAAAAATTTCCTAGAACCAAAGTTAATGGTACTTTTATATTAATCCAGCCTACCACCTAAAAAACAGAAAAGTTTTCATGGGCTACTGCCTCTTGTGATGGAATTGATAAATCCTCCAAGAGTATCTCTTGTCATGAAAAAGTGCCTTAGGCTGAAAACATACTGGAGCTGCGAGCAGAGCGGCGATGCGAGAGGTGAGCAAAGCCTCAGTATGAGAGCTCTCATAAGAACACATTTGTTTGTTTTCTTCGCTCTGCTCGCATCTTCGCTCTGCTCGCAGCTCCAGTATGTTTTCAGCCTTAGCCATTCGGATTTGGCAGAAAATTGTAGGTCACCTACATTCTTGCCAATAATACGCACGAAGCAATGGTTGAGAGTTGTAAGTCACTAGGCCTTGGTTCTATACGAGCTGGCCCGACACTTAATTTATTAATTTTCCAACAATACGGCTCCTCGAACATTTTAATAAAAATGTTCTGGGTACTGAACTTCGCACTATCTACTTCAAAGTAGGAATATGTTTGACAAAAGTTGTTATTGAAAAGGTTTTAACGAATTTAAATTATGTAGGTATAACGCGTTTACAAAATTGAATTAAATTTTTTTTTTTGAAAATTCGATTTTAAAAGTATATTTTACCTGAACATTGATTTATACTTAAATTAAAGAATCAAAACTAATGGGCCAGTACCTAATTATAGCCTTCATTAAAAACGTTGATTGAAAATTTTAAATCTTAATTTTGAGGCGTTTAGAGGAAGCAAAATAAGTGTTTATATATATGCCAAAATTAAGGTTATGACTCAATTATTATATTTATCCAAAAACAAATTTCATTTTGGCCCAAGATTCCGCATAAAATAATTTTTATTATTTCAGTGATTGGACTATACCTTACCATTGATCAATGAAATCTTAAAAGTTACTGTACATAAAAGGTTGGGCCAAAACGAAAATTTTTGTTTGCAAGAATGATTCTTTAGGTTTATATTGGCATCAAACTTAAAAAAAAAAAAAAATTACTGATAGCTATAACCGTCCCCTTATTCTAAAAAATGTTTATAAGTCTACATACATTCAGATGTGTATTTATTTAAAAAAGAAAAACTGCTCCAAAGATTTAAAAAATGTATTTCTCTTATATATATTAATACAATGTACATGCAATGATGTCGGTTTTTACAAATTTTTTCTAAAACGACACTAACGATTTTGATTAAAAAACGTACCTTCAATAACCGAATTTGTATGATAAAATTGACTTATTTCTTAGTGATTCATTTATAAATTTTAAATGGCTTGTCTGATTTTTTTTAAATTAAGCAATCTGAGCTTCTTAAAACAGTATTGTATTTACATTTTTTTAAAGAGCAAATGCTGCCATCAAATGATAAAATTGGCTTTTTTTTTTTTGTATAGCATTCAATTTTTCATATTCTATTTACATTCAAATGTGAAAAAATCAATGCATGTATAGATTGTGGATATAGTAAAATGAAGTGAGTTTCTGAGATTATAAAATCCATGGTGGTTCATAATGAAATCCCCCCACTATACACAAAAAAGCCATATATTTATATGATTAAATTTCAAAATCAACCCAATTCGTATATACTCCTTCCTATACATACATATTTACATATATAGACATTTTAATATTTCTTAAAACGAAGACAAATCTATCTTCAAATCAAATTTTCAGATTTCTCAAATTCATTCAACAAAACGAGTTTCTTTGACACAAGTATATTATATATATGCAGATGCAGCCCTCACAAAGTACATAGATATAAGCATCAGAAATATTCAATCCGTATAAATGTATATGCTCACTCGTAGTCGTATGAACAAAAAGCAAATTCAATTGAAACTCCCAACCAGTTTCCTTTCTTTCCATCCGACTTCTGTTGTATTAGCTATCATTTTGGTATCCGCATCCGTTTGTGTATGCAATCGTGTCTTTCAATCTAAATGGAAGGTAGAGGTAGGAATTGGGTACCTACCAATAGAAAATGTCACATAATCAAATTCAAATGATGAAATGAGAATTTAGCATGAATTTGAAATTGAGAATTGAATACTCATATATGCACGTGCCGTGCAGGCGTTGCATTTTTAATATGCTTTTTACAAAAAAAATTTGATCATAAGTGCAGTATATTCTGAGATTGGAATGGATAAGAAAAATATTACGTATACGCCATAGTGTACAAACGATTTTTTTTATTAAAAATTGTAATGCTTTTTTTTATAAATAAAAAGAAGGAGATATAAGTTTCAAGGAAGGTTATATATTTTTAAAAACAAGGTATAATGCCTCTGATTTAAAATTTGGAGCTTCAGTTAAACACGCTAAGGATTTTTGTAAAGCATTTTTTTTATATCAAATTCATTTTTTTATTTAATTATAAAATAGTTTTCTGGGAATTGTTGCAAATTGTCATTTTGCTACAGTATGTGACTGCTTATTTAAATATGAGGGTTTATCAAGTTCCACTCTGGACAGCATTCTCCAACCAAAGATTCCAACAAAAATTCGTTCTGAACAAACCATATATGTCACAAAGCCGTGTACTCTTTATAAATATTTGGTAGATCGAAATTTTTTTATCTTCTGCATGGTAGAACATTTTTTTATTACAATTTTTAGCTATCATCTTTAAAAAATATAAAAATAAAAAAATATCCCATTAAATTTAAATTTGAAGAGGTTGGATCATCAGCCCTTCATTTTCAGTTTGTACGATTACAAATTATTATCAATTTTAAAATTGTCTGCTATAACTTTTGCCCTAAATCTCTTTAAGCACCATTCATTGATTCACAAATCTCACTCTCTGAGACCCGTTCATCTATTTACCCTCATCTGTTTTCAAATATATAATTGTATGTAAAAATAAATAAATCATCCCCTTAGGCAATCGATAATATCATAAGCTCTATCGAGTTTTTTTTTTTCCCACTATATACCTACAAAACCAATGACATGAAAAGTGACACACAGAAAAAAACTTTTTTTTATATAATTTATCCCCTCGAGAATTTAGGAAAACTCGTCTGTTCGTGTTTATCGAAAAATAAAAAAAAAATATATAATATGAATCCCAGGACTCATGAATTCAATATCCCATAGGAAGTTAGTCTACATGAAAAAAAATAAAAAAAATAGCATAACCTCATAAAAATACGCATAGGCCATCATAGACATACACACAATACATCATCATCGATGAAAATAAATATAAAAAAATTGTCCTCAACCTGCCTCCTTAAAAATGAGTCAAAAAATAATGTGATATTAAAAAAAAGACAGATTCTTAAGGATGTACCTACATAGGCAGGTTTTTTTAATTTTGATAAAATTTATTATCGTGTTTCCATTGACTATATTCTGTGTTTCCTTTTAATGTTTTCAGTTACTTGGCCTGCAATGCAGTTAACTTCGCAAGGACTTTTCTCTCAGTTTTCAATTTGGAAAAAAAATTCTTTCAACTTCATTTTCTCGGAATTTAAGCCAACTCAGCAAAGGATTCTATTCTTAGTAGGAAAGAGGTAGGGTTGCATGTAATTGCTACTTGAAAAACGCAAAGGACTTGGAGACAAAAGGGCAAACGTTTTGTTTTTTTTGTTTGTTTTGTTTGTTTTTTTTTTTTTTTTTTACACAAGGGCCAATTTTTTCTGATTTAATGAAAGACATTTACCTAGAATTCATGGTCGTCGTATAATATTGTTCTTTGGTTCGCCGACGACGACGACGTCTTTGAGCTTTTAGGATTTTGATTATATATATATTTTTTTTTTGTTGCCTTAGAAGTAAAGTTCAGTGATTCATTTCAAGGATTGAAAAAGGAGTGAAAGCAAAATGAGAAAAAAAAAAGGAAGCTGTGATAAAATACTTTATCCTCGAAGTGTATGCTTTCAAACCTTCATTAAGGATGAAATAATTTTTCATTAACAAATTGCAAAAAAAAAACTGAAAAAAAGGGTGTGGGTATTGGCAAAACGAGTGGAAAGGATTTATCTTATAAAAAAATAAAAATATATATATAAAAAAAAATTACATCAACATGAAACTACAAACTTCCTGGTGAACAAAACGATATCCATTACCATTAACAAAAGCAAGCAATAATGCGGAAACGAAACCTATCGAAGAACATAGAGGTATGTACCTTCCAGTCAGTATTTATATGTATTTGTATATGTATAAAAATTTCTGCATCGCAAATCAGTTTGAATAAATTTTACAAAATTGAATGTCTGGAGCAATATCGCAAATGATTCGTACTCGGAGGAGAGAATATTATAATATAGTCTCTGCCTGCAGTTTGGTTGAATTCGAGTCAGAGTAAGGCACTCCAGCAAATATGGAACAATGAGCAACTTATAGCAGATGGACAAAACCATTTCCTGGGGAGAACGAGAATATACAAACATATACAGCAGCGTGAAGAAACAAGCGGAAACGGAAAGGGAAATTTCTAACTGCATATCGATTGGATTATCTCCTTTGTAGTTTGGATTTTTTTCAACGTTTTTCATTTTTTTTTTGCTCGTTTTTATTAAATGCATTTATGAATTTCTGTGGACTATTGAGTAAGGGAGGGAGATTTTGAATTTTTTTTTCTCAATTTTTTTTTTGAAGTGAAGGCAAATCTGTAGGGGCTTTCGCTTTGTTCAAGGTACCTACATAAATATAAAGCACCATTCGAGGATCATAACTGTTCATTATTTTAGTGAGCCAGATGACTATGAAAATCGACAATCGGACTCAATTTCATTCAAAGCCGTTGAAGCTTTCATCTGACAAAAAAAAGCTATTTAAAATGAATGGCATTCATTTTCAGTGTAATATAAGTTGGATGGGTTGTAAAATTCAACGAATTTCCAATTCAATCGACCCAAATTGGTTCTTTGGTTTTTTTTTTAAGAGGAACCTTAAAGCTAATTTTGAATTCGTTAACAATTTATTGATTCTTCATTGTAATTAAATAATATGATACCATAATTGAATACTGCAACACTTCGCAGCGCCATCTATTGAGCTTTTGTCGAACTAGAAAATTTAAAATTAATAGAGAAAGTGGGTGTGGCAGAAGGCAGCCTCAGAAAAAAATTAAACATGTTATGATTCATGATTCAAGACATTTAAATTAAAAAAATTAAACATTCTATAGGGATTTTAAGTAAGGAGGAATCTTAGATTTAAGAAAAATGGGCGTGGTAGTAGGTGGATTTCGAAAAAAAAATACAAATATCATGGTTTTGGAATAGATTAAAGTCTTCGTTTATAAAAGGATAACATTTTAATATACGAAAAGTGGGCTTGGTAGTGGGCAAAATATATAACTAATTTTTTGCTTCAGATTAAAAATTACAAAATTAATTACAAAATTTTATCTTTCAAGGATATTTTTAATGAGGGAAAAACTAAAATGTGATAAAAGTGGGCGTGTAAGTATGTAGGTGGATCTATTCAAATTACTTATAACCCATATTACTGCTGATAGTAACAAACTTTTTAAAATTCAGCAAAACTAGCTTAGTAGTTTTCGAGTCTATAAATCTCATAATAGATTTATCACATGGGTGATAAGCAATACAAAATGTTTCCAAAATTTTTGGTTTTCTATATTAAGTAGCTTATGAAATCCGATTCAGACTTAATATCACGCTTAAATAAATAAATAATTTGGGTAGCACGCCAGCTCGTGTACAATCAGGTCCTAGGGACTTACAACTCTCAACGATTTCTGTGTGTTTGATATTGGCAGAAAAGAAGAGGACCTACAATTTTCTGCTAAATCCGAACGTCTAAGGTGAGAAGCACTCTTTCATGACAAGAGATACTCTTGGAGGAATTGACAGTTTTTCGCAAGAGGTGGTTACTCTTGTTAAACGGACGGTATAGGCTGGGAATCGAACCCAAGATCTTCAGCGTAACAGACCTATGCACTCACCATTCAAACGACGAGCTTCAGTGAAGAGATCCCACTTAATTATGCTTAACACTTCATTTTATAGGAAAGAAGCAAAGCCTAATACATTATTTTAAACTGGGTATATTATTTACACGTATAAATTATAAACACTTATATTAAATCATCAAAGAAATCACATAACATAACTGAAGCATATTTCAATTTTAATATTTTCCTATCTTCCCACCACCGATGTTGTTTTTATTTGAAGTGTTAAAAAATATATATAAAGCTCCATCAGAATTCACTGTGTCGCACAAATTGGAAAATTAAATTGACTTTGTCATAAGGCAATTCGTCTTCCATGATTATCCTCATTATTGTTGAAAGCTGAAAACTGAAAATGGGTGTGATGTCCTATTTTTTTTTGATTGCCATGTAATTTAAAATAAGTTTTCGATCTAAGGAAATATCACGCTCTTTGACAAATTGGTTTATATCTAACACAATCAGATAAAAAAAAGAATTTCGAAAATCTCCTTTATAAGATGAAAAGCAAGTGATAAATAAAACATTACCAAAAGGCATACGAAAAAAATGTTTAAAAAAAATGTCACAGGAGAGAAATGAACCTGTCACTTTTTTTTGCTTGCTTTTCTGGAGGAGATTCCTTTATATATACATAAAATACCTAGCCAAAAAAAAGGATATACTTAACGTGTCCTTTCTGATTAATGTAATTTTATTTGTGTCTTTTTCACAGATGAATAATTTAGGGACCTACCTTGGAAAATATATCGTTAAATTCCTATGTGGACCTGAATTGGACTTATTCAAGCGTGATATTAATATTAAAGTATGACATAACGTTCTTGTTTTTATTTAGCTTAGAGGCCTTATTTGATATTAAAGCAATTTAAAGATTTGAGACAAATGTCAAGGACTTCTTTTTTACAAATTTTCATGTGATATCATTAATCATGAAATCCCACAAAAGATATGTTTACTTTAAAGTCAACACTTGTTCCTAATTTTGTTGATGAATTTTATAAAATTTAATCAGTTATTGGGTTTACTTCGCCTGGGTTTTAAGCTGAATGAATTAGTTTTTCATACTTTTGATAGCTTTAACATTCTTCTACTCATATCAAGTCGGGAATCTATTTAGCCTGTTGAGCTTGAATCCTGAAATTTTGAAGTTTCCTTATGAGATATTTTCAAAAACCACCCCTCGACACGCCGACTAAAATGCCATTTTTTTATTCGATTACAGTGATTCCAGCTTGTCAATATACTTTGAGAAATGATTCATGAAAATATTTATTTTAAGAAAAACTCATATAATATAGGGGAAGAAAAATATTATTTTTTGTAAAAACCCCAAAACCTATCAGTTTTTTTTGCGAGAAATGTCAGAGAAAAGCTTTTAGTTTAGAAAATTCTGTACAAAAAAGATCTTAATATTTTTTTGCGAAAAAGGTGCGAAATACTTTTTTCGCGTGATATTTGTCTCGCATGATACTTTTCTTACATAGCAAATTTCTCGCATTAAATATTTCTCCCATAATACTTTTCTTACATCATACTTTACTCGCATGATGGTGATATTTTTCTCGCATGATGGTTTTATCGTGTGATACTTCTATTGAATTATACTATTTTCGCGTTATACATTTCTGGCATGATATTTTTCGCACATGATGCTTTTCTCGCATGATCCCTACTTTTCTCTCATGTTACTTTTCTCTCATGATATTTTTCTCGCATGATACTTTTCTTTCGCAAGAAACATTTATCGCATCATATAAGTACATATGTGTTTCTCGCATGATAATTTTCTCACATGTTGTTTTCTCGGATGATACTTTTGGCACTATATTTTTTTCGCATGAAATATATATGTATGATCGTATTATACTTTTCTCGCATGATATTTTAAAGCTCGGTTAATTTCTTATAGGTTCTCAGAGTAGCAGCTGTATAGTAGTGATGGTTCCGGGTTCTAGATCATCCCCATATCAGTGGATATTCAGTTCCAGACGCTACGAGTCGTCTGATATTGAAGAGGCAAAATTAGAAGTTGACACCTATTTAACATTATGTCAGGTCTTGTACGAAAATATGATGATTTGGTAGATCTTTGCAGAAATCGGTCTAAGTAAGATTGACTAAATACAAAACACACTGCACTTTACAAAATTTAATATTAAACATTTTTTTTTGTTTTATTTATAAATTCAACATTTTTTCAAACTCATCCTAAAAGTCAAACAATTGCCCCCAAAAAAAAATTCATTCATACATAAAACATTACATTTTCCACTCAATCTAATCGTATCTCATGCATACAATACAACATTCCCAAGTGCACAAAATACCAAAGTGAATAAAAATGCAATCCTTTCCTATATATTGTAGTTTTACCAGCTGACAAGAGAGACAAACCAAAAAAATGGAGATGATGAAATATCTTTGAACCATTTTTTGTTTTGTTTTTGCTAAGCAAGGACTCTTCTTGTACTTCACTTAAACAATGCGACGAATTTAAAAGCTTTTTTCCATAACAAAATAAAATAAAATAAAAAAAAACTTTCTAAAGGACCTTTTTTTAATCTATTTTTTGACTCGAGTATATCTTTGCGGTTTTTCAAATGCAGCTCTGCGATTAAAAACATACTTATTGGAAAAGTATCTTTTATTTACGCCTGATGATATTTATTTTAAACAAAAAAAATGATGTTTTAGGTTGTTGCCTTAGGCAGACTTAAAAAAAAAACCTTTTAAAATTTGGTTTATGTAATTTTAAATCCTTTAACAGTGCTGAAATGTATAACAAACACCTTTATACAAAATTTTTCTAATACATATTAACATTTTTATCTTTACACAAAAAGTATATTTCCAGGCATCTGTGGGTTATTAGTGTTTCCATAATAAGGATTTTCCCCGAAAATTCTTTGTAATTAAAATTCGAGTCTAGTCAAGTCTTCACCGCATATATTTATTGCCATAATTACCAGCCGTAATCCTTGTACTCTTACCCCACTCTTCTCTTTGCTCTAGTGAACCACAATATAACGACTAAGAATAAAAGAAGGATGATTTGAGCTATAGCACATAACCAACACGTACCTACACATAAATTAAATAATCTGCACCAATTAAATGAGTATAATATTTGAGCTGCTTCTCGCACTCAAACTCGACGTGCTAAGGGATTTATCCTCAAGGAAGAATTAGAATGAGCATTTGGATATCTATATAATGTACAACCAACATATATAAAGAAATACAGTAATGTGTGAAAAGTTGGTTTCATTTTGCGAAAATACGGTTAGCCTTCTGTACTGTTGGCCTTCTTATTCTATTTTGCTAAATACATTCTGTCTTCATCTTAAGATATTTAATTCGGCAGCGCTGGTTGGTTGGTTGGTTTCCTTAGCATTTAGCCCATCCAGCTTAAGCTAAACAGCTTTATATGTATGTACATATGTATATATGTATACATATTCTTATAATTTAATTTCTGGATGCTTTTCTGCATTCTCATGACCCGTTTTATCTTCCGTCTACAGGAAGCAGAATTGAAGCCAAATCTGGTCTCATTGTATTCCTTTCTTGGAAATAGTATAAGTATGTGTATGTGTATGCATGCAACATACAGAACAATTTGTTCGAGAATGAGGAGCACATGATCAAGAAATGAAGACAAGAAAATGCACAGATTCATTGGGGGGGTGGTTTGAGACCCACACATTTTCTGTGCAAGAATCCCAACTGAATGAACACAAAACCAGATTCAAGAAAGGCAATTTGGGTGTTATCATTGTTGTGATTCTCTATCTCAGATTTTGTTTGAGTACCATCGAATCAAATACATTTTAATGGCTTGTTATTAAATTTATATATCATAGCCCTGATTTTTCTTAAAGAAGAAATTTAAAATTAAAATGGAACAGTAAGGATTTTTTCATTTAATAATTAAAAATATGCACACTAAAAAATCGGTTAAATAGATAGTGAGGTAATTGATAATAAAAAAAAAGGTTCTATATGAGAGGGGGGTACTGTTAATGATAACCAAATATAAATATTGCTTTTGTAAAATTGAAGATTGTACTAATATGAGAACACATGGAAATTTTAATTAAAATCGTAAGAGTCGTTTTTGAAAAAAATAATTAATTAAACGGTTTTTTTACAGTTGTATGGAAGGTATCGTTAATTTCTGACTACTAGAATAATGTTTATTAAATATATTATAGATTATGTAAAAAAAAAGGCTCGGTGCCAAGTTCATAAAAATCGAACAAGTCGTTTTCGAAATATTCAGTTATCAAAAAAAAAAATGTTTGCAAACAAAAATTGAAACGTTTTTGAAAATCCCAAAAACATTTTTTCGAAAACTTTTTAGTAGATGCAACAGATCCTATTTAAATTTTATAAACCATTCTCCATACAAAAATTTATCAAAATCAGCTGAGCCATTTTTACAAAAAATATTATTTTTAAAAATGCTTAAAAAAAAGAATTAAAAAATTGTGTCGGGGGAATGCCCAAAAAACTCTAGATACTAATTTTCAAGAAAACGCCCAAGAGGTGGCCATGCTAACTTCATGTAAACTCGAATAAGAAAATTATGCCGTAAATATGCATTCGTTTTATACTCTTTGAAAACTACATTAAATAAGGTACACTGTGGCGTATACATACTTTTTTATGTATTTTATTGATTTTTCAGCGCTAGTTTCTTTTTTATAAAACCGTGGTGTATGAAAATTTAGACCAATATATGAGAATGACTTATTTATTCCAAAAAAAGATTGTATATTTTTACTTGCGATATACATTGTACATTGTACAATATAAATATGTACATAAGTAGGTACATAATATGACAAGTTATGGATTCGTTAAAAAAATCGAACTCAATATTTTGATGAAACTTGAAATTACGATGATAGCGAAGTCGAAAAAAGTGGTTCTCGCAGTTCTGACTGTCTGACCTTTTGGCTTCAGCCTAAACGGGTGGGTTGATTTTCTTTAAACTTGGTACATAGCATTTTTTAAGCATTCCTCCGACACAATTTTTTCATTTTTTAGGACCAAAAATAACAGTAGGTGCCGTACAATTTTTTTTTTGGGTGAAAATGAAAATATTTTTTTTTTCAAACAACTTTAAAAAAAAATTCAGTATTTTTTTTTATACAACACTGCTAACATTTTATATAAAAAATTCCGAAAAATGGTTATAAATGGTAAATAAATAAATTTTTTGAGAACTTAATAATTCGAAAACGACTTAGTACCCCGAATTTAATTACAAATTGTTCTTATAACCAAAAATAACAGTACGTACCTCCCATGCAAGTGTTTCAAAACCGCTAAGGAAATCTCATTTTTCTCAAAAATGACTCCTACGATTTTGATAACAATTTTCATGGAAGCTTATATCAGTACAATCAACCATATTATTGGTAAAAATAATTTAGTAACGGTATCTCTCATAGAACTATTTTTTTTCGAGTATCTCATAACCTATATAACCAATTTTAATTATTTTTTTTATACAAGAGCTTCTAATAACTTTGAAAAATATTGCATATCAACATTTTTTTTTGAAAATTCGATAATGGGTGAATGATTTTTTTTTCAAAATTTATTTTTTAAGTCCGCATTAATAAACATTCAAAAATGGCGGTCCATTTTTTTTTTCTTAAAAATGTTTTCCAAATTTTATATATAAAACTATATTTTTAAAAACCGCCCCAACGATTATTTAATTTTTTTTTCTAATAAATTAATATTTATTTAAGAAATCAGATCGCGTACCTATATAGCGTTGGTGTAAAAAAAATTCAGATTTTGTTCAATTTATTTCTAATCGGTATTAATTTTTTACCAATTTTCAATTTCAACTGTAACATGCATGCATGTGCACCGCGGTGCTATATTGTCCATTTTTGTATTCTCACATAACACTTCCTTATACTAAAATACGTTTTTAGCAGGTGGCATAAAATATAGGCATAAAATCGGAATAATAGATTTTAATTATTCAGACTTTAAAACCACAGTGTGATCGCACATATGAGCAAGTTCATGCAATAAAAAAGATCGGAGCATAGTTCTTCGATAAGTTTTGATTTCCTCTTTGCTAAACTAAACTCCGGTTAAATTTATTCATAGATAATTTAAATCCATTTATAAACGATAACCTGGAGTCTAAAAATAAACACGACAGAAGCTTTGTTTAAGCGTCAAACGTCAAATAAATTAAAAAAAAAAAAAGAATTTCTCAGCGCGAATAATTTAATTTCAGTGTTTTTTGTATTCCAAGTTATTAAAGTTTTATTTTTTTATATAAAAAACATGTTTATAAATTACCTTACATATTGTTTATGTTTTTCTCAAAGGACTACACAAAAATAACAATACAACAACCGCTGGCAATTTCACGGTCAGTGGTTTTTTTTTTGACAGATTCAAGGGAAATTATCGTAAAATTGTAGTAGGATAATAGAAAGTCTTTTGATTTGAATTGAAAAATTCGCCAAGAGTATTTCTTATCATAAAAAAGTAAATCTAACCCTAACCATTCCGATTCAGCAGAAACTTGTAGGTCCCCTCCATTCCCCCCAATAACTGCACGCATACAGGAATTGCGGAGAGTTGTAATGTCATTAAGCCCTGGTTCTGTACGAACTGTTTTGCTTCCCAATTTATGTACAAACTCTAACAAGAACATACTTGTAATAAATTTGTCCATACACAACTTTTTTACTGGCTGTAAGTGAAATTATAAAAAAAAAAAAAAAAAAAAAAAAAAAAAAAAAAAAAAAAAAAAAAAAATATGAAGAGAGCTACTAACTAGACGTGTTTTTCTGGCGGGCAATTTTACATAGGTTTAATTCAATTCAAAGTTATCCAAATTGACTCCTTCTAAGAATTTAAAATAGTAAACTCTGATACTGTATACAGAAGTGAAAAGTTCTTATAGTGAAGTGGTTTATATTACCTTTTTAAACATTTTAAAATAATTTCATTAATTTCTTTGTTTGTGACATTTTAATAAAAAACGATTGCTCAAACCTTCTCAAATGTCTGGTCCGAACAATCGACGAAACAATTCATCCAGTTCTAAGGTTCAAACTCAATCACCTCGAACCCCCGTGGGCTCACTCTCACAAAAACAAAATCCAAAACACAATATGACTGATGACAGCACAACCATCCCAGATAAATTGGATGAAAAACTTAACAAGCAAAGTGAGTTTATCATTACTCTCTTATCAAAACAATTTAAAGAAATAAATGAATCACTCGCGCAAAAGCTGGAATCTCAATTCGCCGAAATCAACAAAAACTTATCTGACGTCATGAACAGAGTGTCACAGCTAGAGGCAACCATCGCAAGCTCTCGTGTCGATATAGAAGCACTCAAATCTGACGTCTCTCATTTGAAAGCATCATCATCTAATGTCAAAGCTGAACTCACAAACTCTAAATCTCAATTCAGTGACCATAAGCAACAACTTTTCGATATGAATAATAAACTTGCCGACGTCACAAAATCACTCCAAAATTCTATAAATGCACTCGACGAACAAGATAACAAACGAATAGCTTCTGATGCAGTGGTTTTTGGTATCCCGCACACACCCGATGAGAATCTGCGCTCAATGTTCAATTTTTTGTGCCACGATATTAAGATCAAACCACCTGCATTGCTTGACATCTTTCGCACTCGCCCGAATACAAACAATAACAACAACACAGCAATTATTTTAAAATTCAGATCGGCGTACGATAAGAACTTTGTGCTCACGTCTATAGCCAAGTTCCGAAAGGAAACAAAAACACAATTATCACTAAGTAACGTTGGATTTAATAACTCTAAATCTCAAATTTATTTCCGCGAATGTTTAACAAATAAAAACAACTCGTTATTACGGACCGCACTCCAATTAAAAAAAAAACAAAAAATTGCATCGGTGTTTACAATCCGTGGTCTTGTTTACATCAAACGTCTGTCATCCGATGAGGAAGGAGTATGTATCAAAAACATCGAAACCCTTAATGGAATTGCCAGCCTCGCACACGATGAAATTCTATAATTAAAATATAAATTTTGTTATTATTTTTATTTTTATATTAATTTTTTTTTTTTCGTTATTTTCTCAATTATAATTTAACTTTTCACACCTTTCTTTTTTAATTTTTTTTTATTTTTTATTTTATTAAATTAATTTATTTATTAAATTAAATTACTCCAAAAATTCAATTAAATTACTTCTGTTTTTACTCTGTTCTACATAACATCTCTATTTTGTATGCTATTTTTTTTTCTCTATTTATCTTCTTGTTTTCACAGAATGATTGGAAATTTGTATGAGATTTTGATTCTGGTGGATCCGCTCGCTCGAATTTTATTGCCTACCATTATTTTTCTTCTACTATACAATGGCTATGAATTATGATGGTGAAGTTCCTGCAGTCGGCGGTGTTGATAGTATTCTTCGGTCAATGGTTAAAATTCTTTGCAAACAGAAATCGGGTTTTAAGGTATGTCATTTAAATGCTCAAAGCTTACTTTGCAAAATTGATGAGTTTAGGGATGTGTTTGAGGAATCAAAAATTGATATAATTTGTGTTACTGAGACGTGGTTTTCCAATAATAATAGTGATTCAATGTATTGTTTGGGCGGCTATAGGCTTTTTCGGGCTGATAGACATGAGAGGAGAGGTGGAGGAGCTGCTATTTATATTCGTAATGGTATTCAATGCAAAATTAACTGTAAGTCATCAGAGGTCAGTGAGTTGGACTTCTTGTTTTTAGACATTTTCGGCGATGAGGGTACTCTTCTCTTAGGGGCTGTTTACAGGCCATATAATTATGTAGATATAAGTCCTTTGCTTACTCTTTTGGAAACAATTACTCTTGGTCCATCCAAGATTATTTTATGTGGAGATTTCAACAGTAACCTTTTGAACCAAACTTTTCTCATCGAGAGTTTGCGAACTTTTAATCTAACTCCAGTTAACACTACCATTCCTACACATTTTTCTAGGGAATCACAAACACTTTTAGATGTTTTTTTTGTAAGCGATGTGAGTGATCTTATTTTATATGACCAGTTGTCCGCTGCAGCATTTTCAAGACACGATCTTATTTACATGACCTATAACTACAAGATTAAATACCCTACAAACTCGTATGAATATAGGGACTTCAGGCACATTGATTATCCTGGCTTAGAGCTAAGTACTCGAAGCATAGACTGGGAACAGATTTACTTTTTACTCTCCCCCGATGAGCAAATCGAATTTCTCAATAACAATATAGTTAGCTTGTTTAATAGATTTGTCCCGCTTAGAACTCGAACTGTTAAACTGGGCGAACGTTCTTGGTTTAGCTACGAAATAAGAGGACTAATTTTACAACGCGATCAGGCGTATAATGTATGGAAGCGTTATAGACTAGAAGTCCATCATAATATGTATCGCATATTGCGTAATCAGGTGGTCCACAAAATACGAGCAGCTAAAATTCAAATTTACAATAGTAAATTAAGTCCTTCCATGAATAGTCGTCAACTATGGAAAAACCTGAAGCAGTTAGGATTAGGGAAAGAAAACCGGAATTGTGCAATGAATATTAATGTTGACTCGTTAAACCATGACTTTGTTACGTTACCGTTTCCAGCTCTTTCTTGCAATTCCTTAAATCTACCTGAGCCTCCCAATGACTATTCGACAGAAGACCTCTTTGAATTTAATTGTATAGATTGCACGGATATAGTTGAAAGTTGTATGTCTATTAAGTCCAATGCAGTTGGGTTTGATGGAATTAATCCTATTTTCATCAAGTCGATATTACCGGTTATTTTGCCTTTCGTCACGCACACCTTCAATACAATTCTAATGACAGGTCTATTTCCCTCCCAATGGAAGCTTGCAAAAGTTTTACCAATTCCGAAAAATGGGGGAGGAAATGATTTTCGACCCATTTCTGTGCTCCCTTATTTGTCAAAAGTCTTCGAGAGGGTAGTGCAAAAACAACTTTACGCACACCTTAGAGCAAAAAACATCCTCTCATCTAAACAGTCAGGTTTCCGCCAAAAACATAGTTGTACCACCGCCATCATTAATATTGTTGAAGATATCAGACATGCTTTGGATGAAGATCATGTCACATTCCTCGTACTGCTTGACTTTTCGAAGGCATTCGATACCGTGGACCACTCTAATCTGTGTTTCAAACTCTCATCTCTTTATGGCTTTTCGTCGTCTGCAGTTTCTTTGTTGTCTTCGTATCTTCGGGATAGAAAACAAGCAGTTTCAGTCGCCAATACTTTTTCAAGTTTCCTTTCGACCACTAGAGGAGTCCCTCAGGGTTCAATTTTAGGACCTCTTCTTTTCTCTCTTTATATAAATGAGCTTCCCGCTAAAATCACAAGTTCCTCCATTCACATGTACGCGGACGATGTTCAATTATATAAGAGCTGTTCTCTGGGACTTATTGAGGATTGTGCATACAGATTGAATGAGGACTTGGAAAAAATTTCCCTCTGGTCAACTAATAATGGTTTGTTCCTGAATCCGTTGAAATCTAAATGCATTGTCATTAGTAGAAAAATTTTGAATCTTGATTATTTCCCCAGCTTATACCTGAACAATTCGATCATTTCCTATGTATCAACTGCAAGAAATCTTGGTCTGTTATTTAATAGAACTCTGTGTTGGGATACCCATATTAACTCTGCCGTTGGTAAAGTCTATGGTGTACTTCGAAGGTTATGGTTATCGCAATATTTCGTCCCTCTTAAAACACGTATGCTTTTGGCTAAAACACTTGTTTTACCCATACTCACATACGGATGCGAGATATTTTGTAATTGTGATGCTGTCAGCAGGAGAAAGCTTGATGTTGCATTCAACAATACCGTGCGTTATGTTTTTGGTTTAAGAAGATATGATCATGTGTCAAATTTCTCAAAGCAACTGTATAATATGTCCCTTGATCATCTTATGCGCTTTAGAACCCTTATATTACTGTTCAATGTTATCCGTTCGCAGCAACCCTGTAGTCTTTTTAACAGGTTACAGTTTGCTTCCTCCAACAGATCCCAACAACTCATTCATCCCCGTTATTCTTGCCTGACTTCTAGGCAACAATTTTTTGTTAATGCCGTCCGATTGTGGAACTCCCTTCCTAGGCATTTAAGGAGAGTGACCGGTGCAGCTCAGTTTCGAAGAGATCTATATACTTATTTCAAAAATTAATTCTGTTTTCTTTTACCTTATTTCTTTTCATTCCTTTTTTTTATTCTTACCTTCTAAATAGAGATGCAATGTATTTTTTTTTCTCCTTCGAACAATTGTAAAAAGGTGTGCATAATCATCTCTTTTAATTAGTAACTTTTCTTTTAAAATGTTCTATCTATTGAATTTTTTCTTTTTTTTCTTTTTCTTAAATGTAAATTAAATCTTGTTATTTACTTTTTAATTGTATTTTGAAGACAAATTTGTTAAGTAGTTTTCTTCATAGTATGATGATTATTATAATTAGCTTAACACTAGCTTATAAGAAGTATATTCTTAATGTGTAGGCATACATTGAATTAAATAAATACTAAATAAAATACTAAAAATACTTACATACCTATCTCATAGGTTAAATAAATTAATCAAATCTATTTACAAAACAAAAAAAATGAAAAATCATCAACATAGAACCAATTAAATGTTTAATCGAAAACGAATCGAGCAGTGCGCTTCGTTATTTTTGTTTACGCAATACAAGCAAAGTAGCAAAAGCACACACTTCTCCCAACTGTCAGCAAACATTAATTAGCAAAAAGTTAACAAGCAACTTCCCAAACATACACACATACATGAACCTATAGATTTCTGTTGGAATTTTCAAAGTTGATACAAAATTACATCAAACCACATTCGTGTATTCCAATCCTTTTTGATATTCATTCAATGCTGCTTGCGCGCCAAAGCCTGTGGCAGGCAATCTACCATCATATCGCGTCGTCATCGTCATGCGTCAGTAGTCGCGTTGTCGTGTAATGAGGTGCAAACAACCTATAAATTGTAAAATAGCATTCCACCAGGTATGTAATTGAGTTTTTCCAATAAAATGTTAATTTCTTCAGAACAATTTGATTTCTATTTATCCAGCGGAACTGAATAATATTATATTAAAATATTTGGTCCAGGTATATACACACACTCACACAGGTCCTGGCACCCGAGTAACAGTTTTTACTCAATCAAAACACTTAAATACAAATAGACTGATAGACTGACAGAAGACAGAAAAACTGACGTTTGCAATAGCAACACAGAAATAAATGGCTTTTTAAATATCCTTTTTACGTGTGGCAGTTTATTTGTTGACACAAAAAAAAAACCAAAGTCATACAAAAACTCATTTTGAATGTGTGGTCAGATATGCCACTATATTTTTCCCAGGATATGCAACTTTTTGTCTTTTTGCGGTGTGAAGAGTGAGTCGTCTGAGTGGTTGGTTGGGGGGGGGGGGGGGGGGGGGTGGAGTGGAATGTATTTTCACAAATAAACGACCGAATAAGTGGGTCAACTCTTCTCTTATTTTTTTACTTGCGATATTTTTTTTGTTTTTATTGAAAACAGATTGTGATGGAAAAACTTATTGTATTTTTTTTTTGATTCAATTACTTGATTGGGAAATTAATTGGAAAGGATGGATATGTACGTACATATTGAAAACTTGTGCCTTCAGGATCTTTGAATATTAATTAATGAATATGCAGTCATTGTAAACAAGAAGTTCAAATTAAATAAAAATATTTTAATATTCTTAAACTATTTGTGAGGCACTTATAAATTGCTAATTCTAAAACAGTTTTTTTTTTTAAACTATCTAACAATTTTCTTGCATGACATTCCGATGCATACATATCACACATAAGGGATAAATAAAATGAAACACTTGCTCAAAACTCAACTTTTCGGAGCAGTTGCTCCTTTTGGTATGAATAAACTTGTTGAGGAGGTGGAATTTATATGTTTGATGAGCAGCTTCTGAAAGTATAGAAAGTACTCCATTGTTTGGTATGAATAAACTGAAGCATATTATCCATTAAGTGTGAGCATCTGCTTCTCATTTGTGAGCTAGTTCAATTCGTTGCTTAAAGTTAAATCAAATAGCGCTTTATAATGCTTCTTAAATTATGGAGTACATGGCAACTTTAAATTTTTGTAATCTAAACGTAAAATTGTTTTTATACATAGACAAGGTTTTGAAAGAGATAATCGTATAAAGTAATTTTTGAATTATTAGAGAATCATTTTTTTGGGAATATCTTAAGAAAAAGGGGAAGCGATCTTCACGGGATATTAGCCCTTTTGTGGGAATTAAATAAAATTAATCAAAGTATATTATTTGAAAGGTCATAAAAGGGTCACTCATAGGAATAGATGTATATTCAGCAGCGTTAGAACCTTACACCAATCGGAGTAGATTTGCTTCAATTTTAAGAAAGAAAATAAAACCACTCTGCAACTCCGCTTATTTGAGATCTACTGCTTTTTTTCGACAGTGAAAAATTCAAGTATTCTTTAGCCGAACAAGATTAAAGTAAATGACAGCGCTGTGTTATTCAATTTCTCAACGAACCCTGACTCTGAACTGAATATAAAATTCTGTTCTGTTTTAGTATATATACGATAGTTTTTAGTGTTTTAATTCTTAGAGGAATGGAATTTGTAATTTATTCTTCATTAAAAAATAATTATTGTTTTTGTTAAAAATATATAATTTTTGAAAACTTAAGATTTTCTTTCGTTTTAAAATCATATTAACGAAATTTTCGTTTTATTCCACATTTTTTTACAAATATGCTCCGAAGTTTAATTATGAGGTTCTTACCCTGGTGCTTAGATAGCTACCCGAGAGTAACACTCAAGAAATGTTTGTCAACACTTACCCGAGAGTAACACTCAAGAAATGTTTGTCAAAACTAAAGTTTACCGTTTGAAATGTATACTTGCTTTAAGTATAACTCCTAGTGCTGGTAATAAAAGAGAACAGAGGGATTTTTTGAAAAAAAAAAAAAAAAATTGAAATAAAAGATGAACAAAAAGCTTAACACAGCGTCGATAATAGAAAAACTGATATAATGTACTTTCATGATAAAAGACTTAATATATTTAAAAGAATGATTATTCTTATCCGTGAATTATTTTCTCAATTTAGATAAATCGCAATGAATCACTGTCCCATTTTTTACGAAAGTATTTGTAAGTAAAACTTTCTTCTCATCGTCATATGCATTAACGTTTCAATTTCCTCCGTGATATTTTAATTCAAGTTTTGAGAACCACACTTTCTAAAAGAATTTGCCCCACCCTAATTCCCTATGGTATTACCGACCTTCTCCACAAAAAAAAAAAAAAAAAACATTGAAAAAGTCATAAAACTTTCGCTAAAAGTACTTTGCGTTCTTAAAGATACAGAACCAAAACTCCCCAATGGATAGATATGTATATAAATTGGAAAACAAATTTTTTTCTTCAATTATATAACTTTGGGCTAGATTTGTATTCATGCCAAGAGAGGGGAGAGGACTATACGTATCCTATACCATTAACCACGAGAAATAAATCGAAATATATTTTTTTTTTTAAGAAACTTGAAAACGATGTCATTGAAAAGTGTATCTATTGTAGCTTAAAAATATTGTATTGTTTAATGGAATTGTAATTGAGCACCCCATAACATCTGTTTGTGACTGTCTCTCTCCTTCTCTAACACCAACAACAGCAACAAAACAAAAACACTTAAAATTCAAATTAACCTTGAATATCACAACTCTTGAGCCTCTATACTGCTTTTTAACGTTGTCGTCGTCGTGCGTCGTCTTCGTTGTTGCTGTGTTGTCGACTGTAGTGTTGTATTGCCTTATAGAAACACTTTATTTTGGTTATTTTATGTTTATTGTAAAAATTTAATGAATCCAAGTTAAGAGGAAAAGTTTAAATTTCGTCTGTAGCAGCATTGGAATAAGAAAAGAAAATTGAGTATCTCACGGAAAGCTTTAAGCCGGAAGATCCTTTGAGGGTTGATATAAAATATATTTTACCATTAAAGTAAATGTTAATTAGATGAAAGTTTATAAAGGTACTTTTTGGTATAATTGAAGTTTATTATTTTTTTTTTTTTTTTGTATTACTGATTTCAAGGTTTATAAATGAAGTTAATTTAAAGTAAACAAAAAGACAATAAAGTATATACAGTAACAGAGTAAGGTGAGGTTGTAGTAGAGTGGAAAAGATTCCCTGAAAAAATTTACAAGAATGAGAAATACATTATGCTTTAATTACTTAGCCAGTCAGAGATCTTAGTATTCTCAAAAATTTGAACCTAATTTCGTCAAAGGATTTTTCAATTTAAAAGTTAAAATAATTGAAACCTTTTTTCATATGATTTGAAAGAAGTAAATTAGCTATGGAATCCTATATTTTATGCCACCTGTCAAAAACGTAGTTTAATTTAAGGTATAGTAATATTTGAGTACATAAAAATGAACAATCATGATCATTGACTGTTTATTGCAAAACAACCGAACATCACTCTATAAATTCACTTGTTTTTAAATTTCTTTTAGCACCACCAAGTCACACTATAACAATAGCAATGTCATTTCATAAGGCCAAGGCTATATCTAATACACTTTACATTTCAACATCATCGACATCGGTCGCTCCCAAATAGCGGTAGTTGCGACCGAAAAATAGAAAATATTTGCATTTATCTTAACATAGAAGTTAATATCATCAGCATCGGTTGCTCCCGATAATTGGAACATTGGAAGGACAACAAGCTGCCTAGTGCCTAAAGGTGCCCTTACAATATTGTTATAATACATATTATCATCATCATCATTGATCGTCGATCGTCTTTGCTCCCAAATAGCATGTTGTTGCGACCGACAACTTATCTTTATACATTTGAGTGATGCAATATCATAATGAAGAAGTGGTAGTTGTGAGTTGCCACCAATGAAGGTAAAACTTAGAAAGTGGGTTAAAGTGGGTAGCAAGTGAACACAGTTCATTATTGTTCGTTATCGTGTAAACAACTCTTTTAAAATAAAGATAAGTTAGTTATTTTTGGTAGTTATTTGGATTCAATCAATGAAAAACTAATTCATCTTCGTTTACCTTACCTTTCGCTGGTTTTTTTCCGGCTTCTTCGGGCATTTTTTATTTTATCTATCAACCAAAAGTACAATTATTTTAATATGTTATCTAAATAAAGCTATTTTTTACAACATTATGTGGACAAAAATTAAATATAATATATGAACTTAGTTTTTATGAAAATTTAGCAGAATTACATTTTATGATTTTAATAAATAAACAAATAAAAATAAATTAACATATAAAAAAACCAACGAAACGAAGATTATTGTTTGTTTGTTTTCTAATGTGGCTTCCTACCATTTCCACACCACCATTGAGGTTAAGTTTTAGACGAATTTGCGCACGTTTTTCTAAAAACAGAATTTCCGGCATTTTACCTCATAAAAAAAAAGAAATATCTGGTTCAAATCAAGGGAACTTTTTCAGAAATGGAAATGCTTAAGACTTCAAAACCAAGCTTGGATTTTATTCGAAGTCAAAGGTCAAACAAGGTTTTTGTGACAAAATAAGTTTTAAAAAAAAAATACTAAAGTACTTAAAATTTGATTAGAGAATTTTGTTACTTCTTTCTCTGAATGAGCTTTTTTTTAATTATTCTAAACTGTTAATCTTTCCATCAAACCTACATAAAACCGATATACTTTTCAATCTGGTGTTTTCTGTTCTTTATTTGATTAAGAAGCATCATTTTCTGCTCAGCCAAGATTCGCAAAGTTTAAAAAACTTTCATGAACATATAGAAAGTAGTCAAACTTCATTTTGCCAGAAAATTGCTTTATATAAAGTTCGTTTTCATATAAATTGCACAACTTGGTGATTTTAAAGAGAAAGTTTGATTTTTTTTTTCTTTTCTTCATTCTTCCCAACTTGTGCAGCAGCAATATCAACCTGTAGACTTATTTAGGTATTGAGTTAAGAATTTTAAAATTATTTATTTCTGTAATTTTCAGTACTTAAATGTCAACTAAAAAATTTTCAATATCATGTAAAGTTTCATTATTTTACGTGGGAAATATTTTAAAGATTTACTACTTTTCTTTTCTTATATACATTAATTTTAAAAGGAGCTTAAAAAGGATATTATTGACTTTATCATTTTCAAAATTCCTTTCATAAATATCAGCATAATAATAAAACAACAACCTATATGTACTTTACATAGACAGCAACAAACCCCATATGATAACAACCTTCCTTACTTTGAACATGATTTGATTAACACCTCGCTCTGCGAGTTAAATATTTTCCTCTAGGGCAAACGATACTAAGCTAAAACAAAAACAACAAATAAACATTTTATTCCGAAACAAGCTTTATACAAATTGTATAGGGAGGCTCTTTAATACAGCGGCAAAAAAAACTTCCTCCATATCAACCATTACACCAAAACAAAATAAAACATGCGCATATCACCTTGATCCTCTCCCAGAGATTTTATAAATGGCTGGAAGGAGTCCCTTCCAATATATTTTCCAAACACACAAAAAAAAATCCAAGAAACAGAGAAAAATTCATCATACGGACGTCATAGAAGGCACATCCCCTTCTTCACTGTTATACAGAAACTTAATAATTATCCTCAAAAATAGAAAACTTGGTCAGTAGTAACTTTTGGTCCTTACTCGAAATACGTGTGTGTTATCTCGTTTCGTAAAAAGTATCAGAAAAAAAATTAAAATTAAAGGTAGTGTAAGTGTTTCAGAGGTTTCACTTTAAGAAAACCTAATAAGCAACAAAAAAAAAAAACACAACAACAACATAACTACTCTTCAAAAATCCTTTTAGGATTGTATATCCTTACAAATAGAGCAAGGATACCAATTTCGGTTTTACCCTAACAAATAAATAAAAAAGTAAAAAAAAAATTATCACAACCCTTCTTTCCTTACACAAAAAAGAAAAAAATTGTGAAGTTGTATAAAATATCCTGAGTGTTTGTTTAAGGACATCCCACAATCCTTTTGAATAAAAAAAAGAGGAAAATAATTAAGAAATTCAGTGATTTTGTGATTTGTGTGGAAAAAAGTTACAAACAAAATAAACGAAGAAAAAACAAAAAAAACTTCCAAGGATACCAAGGATTATATTAGCTTTGTTGGATTATCTTTCTTCTTCTATCATTGGATATCTCTTAAAAGGATACTCATTTGTAAATGGTTGGTATACAGATACAAGACATTAATACAGATGGATGATGTTATGGTGTGATGTTGTGTTGTTATTATGTGGATCACTATGTAACTAATTTTATTTAAAAAGGAAGAAAAAAAAAATAAATAACCTGCTCCCTTATATAGAATCCTTATTGCCAAGACTGATTCAATTTGTGTCACCCGTATCAAAGCCTTAATCTACTCACACCTTCCTCTCTATATATACATATATGCATGATGTTGTGTATCCTCTGGTTTGATCCGATAGATGAAGAGCAACAACGACACACAAAAAAAAAAATGTAATCATCTTTACGCATTTTCCATTTCTTGTTATGCCACTTTGACACTTCGTTATTATGTCAAAAAATACTCGTTCATCTATGCTCCACCATTCCTTGACAAGGACACCACACGAGCTCGCATCATTCACAGCCAACACTTGACATTCTATGAAATGGAAATGTACAGAGGCTTGGCAGTCTAACTCATCACCCATTTATCCCCTATTCCCTAACCCCTATATCGCCCAACCCCCCCCCCCCCCTCTGCCACAATATTCGAAGGACATCGCATACACTTTCTTTTCTTGTGTTATCTTTGTGTGTAAAAAGAAGGAGTGAAATTTTGTTGTGGGCTGTGAACAATTTCATAGAAGAAAAATTTCTTCCAGTTCCTTGTGCTTTATGGCGCAAAGGATCCTGTTGATTTGAAATAGAGAGGAGATTAAGAAGGGAGGCACAAACATCGGCATCGGCATTCTCACTAGGCTGGACTGGGTTGGGGTTGTTTTTGCTTTGCTGCCCCCAGGAGCTTCTTTTTGCTCGTAAATAAACGTTTAAGTGGCTAATATTTATGATATTAGAAATATTGCCGATAGAAACGGATTTCCTTTAAAAGATTTATTTCCTCTTTAACCAGAAGTAGCGATTACAAAGAAATCAGATATACAATGTATATAAAGGGGAGGAGGATAAGAATATATCTACCTACAGCATGGCCTCGAGGATGATGAACAAAAAAAAAAAAAACCTGTGATGGATCTGAGGAGTTTTCTCGAAGACATTTTTTGATGGTTAGGCTAATGTATATAGTTTTGTGTCAGTCAAGTTGGCAAACAGATTTGCCCAGTGATTTATGGATTTTGGGTAAACTTGTTAGATATATTCTAAATGCAAAATTGTATTATATGTAAAAAAAAGGAACCTGACAAGATAACTCTTATAATATGAAAGTGATTTTGTTAGAAAGTTTCGATAGTTGAAGTGGATTTTATATGTGATGGGAGGAGGAACAAGGAGATTAACCTTTTTTTGAGAAATGCTGTTGTGCACACAACTCTGAAAGGGATATCCCTGGGGATATTAGAAATGTCTTTTTATTGTGTACAGTTATACAGAAGATATGACAAGGTTTTCATAAGAAAGAACTATAATGCTGGGGAAAAAAATACTAAAGCAATTATATTAAACCCTTCTTTACTGTGCCACTAGAAAAAAACAGAAAGCTTAAGAAAATACTATGTTGTACGATACTCAAACAAGAAAAACCAACTCAATAAATGGCCGACAGAAATTTTTTGTTATAATATGTCTCAAGGGTAGAATATTTTGTCAGTGATAAAAAAAAATGTTTCTACTGAAATAATCATGAGTATACTCGTACGATTATTGTATTGATTTATAGAAGTAGATATACATTGAGAGCAGAGTTCAATAAAAATAACCATTAAAGGATCATAATGTACTTTTACTCCCAGAATTTGTATCAATTGGTAATATCAAATTCTTCATCGACTCCAAAAGGTTTCTTGTAACGAGTACATACTTAGATAGTATTACTTTTGCATAATAATATTTTTTTATATTGTGACTCCATAATTTCCAGCGTCATCATGTACAATTATTCAGTTATACATATTATGTATGTTGGTAATGTTGGAAAAACATCTAGGCTCTTTATACACATTTTTAAAATCATTTTCTTAAATTTAGATTTTTTTAGGCGTATCTATTAGTATTATTGGCACCCGTAAGGACATTTTTGACTTTGAACAACCATAACTTTTGCGTTAATATAGAGTTATAAAAATAAGTTTTACATCAAAGTAATATTAAACTAATTATATGTTGATTTAGTTACTTAAATTAAGGTTTTATTAATAAAAACCAGTTAAAAATATTAAATTAAAAAAAGCTTACCAAAAACCACAATTATTGGCACCCTGATACAATTATTGTCACCCCAAGACTAAAATTATTGGTATCCTTCAAAACAAAACAAAAATGATGTTTAATCGATGGTTTACTATTTTATTCATATATTTAAGACGTTTTATTTTAAATAAAAAGTAAAGGATAAATAATGGTAATAATTTAAATTAATAAATTAATTAATACAAATGTATATTTTTATAGGAACTTTAATTTAATTCACTTTAGTTAACAAAAATAAAGATTTCATTGAATTTTTTAACAACAAAAGAAAAGATTATCAAGCATATAGCTAGCTAGTTATAACAAATTCATAAACACACTAGGAAAATAAACAAATAAATTATTTCATTCAAAACTATAACAATATATATATAAATTCTTATTGTTGAATGATACAACTATTGGCAGTGCCAATAATTGTAGCTACCTAGGATACAATTATTGGCATCCCCCTGCCAATAATTGAATCCTATTTTTTTTTTGACCCAATTATTGGCACCCCTTTTATTTTTAAAACGAATAACTTTTTTAACAAAATATATTAAAAAAAAAATATTTAATATTTTATTATTGTAAATAAAAAAATAAAAAACAAAATTTTGTGCCCTTAACGAAAACAATGGAAATGTCGATGTTTTTTTTTTTTGTCGAACGAGTTTACTTTTTCACTTATAAATCAGAACTGGGACGGAAATTATCCATACTTAAGACATAATAATGTGATAAAAATATGCAAGTTGGAAATAAAAAATAATTCGACCTATTCGGACAAAGGGGTACTGAGAAAATGATAAGTGAACCTATTTTTTAACACTTTACTCTGAACGTACGTAAATTAATGTGAAATCGTATATGACGCTAACTGGTAACCAATACGTTTGTAACTGGTTTGTAACTAGTTTTTAACTAGCTTGTAACTTGTTTGTAACCATTTTGTAACTTGTTTATAACTAGTTAGGTATAAGTTATTTGGCTGAAGGTTTTCTTATTAAATTTATTATTACTTTATTTGAGTGAATGCATTTCTAAAAACAGTAAGAAATGTTTATATTTTACAAAGGTAAATCAATTTTCCTCATATCTTTAATTCTTTGAAATATCCTCCAATTTATACGTCCCTTTTTTATTAAATGTTACTTACTAAAAAAATTTTAAACGTGTTTTTGGTAGGTTATCACTTTATCTAAATTTTTTTATAGTCGCTAAATGCCTACTTTTTGTTTATTTGGGTTGTTAAAATATGATCCTTTCTCTATATTTACTTATTTAACATCTGCAAGCAATAAATTACACTTAAAAACTTATATATGAAGTGTATGAGTAGAAGATTAGTGTTAAAGGCATCTCTAAAGAACAGCCCATTTCAATACATCGACAAAATTTTTTTGAAATGTGTTATAGAAATCGGCTCATTAATCCCATAGATGACCCTGTGATATCGGTTTGAAGGCGAATCTCTTGATCCAAATTTTCCTTATGGTAAATAAACTTAACCTACTAAAGAAGACCGTGACTTAGATTCAATTAAGTAGTCAATAATGACGTTTGATTTAAAGAAGTTAAAGTTTTTTTTTTAAATATAATTCCAAACTATGAGAACTACGCCATTAAATAATCCAGTTCATATCAGACTGTACTACAAGGAAACAAGTTTAATACTTTGAGTGTTTTAAAGCTTATGTAATATTATTTACAAAAATATTAAAAGGAGAGGGTCAAAATGTCAACCATGAGAATGTCAAAAGAACATTCTATTATAAGATCTTAAAATATAGTTTATCAATGATAATTTTTTGAGATCTACAAGTAAGGTAAACGAGTGGAAACTAAATATCTCAAGTGTGATAGTTCCTATAGAATCAAAAACATTAGCTGTGTATTATTTTCCCCCAGATCCAAATCAGATCAGATCATGAAAATAAAACAATCTCAGTGACAACTTGATATGTACCTTATTCTTTTTTCCTTTTGTGTTTTTTTTAGTTGTATACACCCGTTGTCTTTTTTCTTTACACTACTGACGACATTTATAAATTAAGGGTGTGTGTTCAAAATGGATGCGGAAATCTATTTTTGTAATACATCGTCGTCCGAGAATTGTTTTGTCGTATAAACCATTTGAGCAATTTTGGGAAATCGCATTTTAAGTTTCGCGTTTAAATAAAAAAGAAACTGACCGATGAAGTTTTCTACAATTTTAATAAAATTTTGTGTGGAAAATCTTCTCTTGATTAAGGTATTTCAGATAGTTGAGTCGGTTTTAGTTTTCAATCTATACAGGATTATCTCCAAGATCATTTTGTCGTATACGCCACGAAAATCAGTACTTTGTTCGATCCCCATACACATACGACAAAGTGAACACAAATGCGTTAGTTGAATGCAATACCGAAGCAAACGAGATTTACGATTTTTTTAAAAACTAGAAGACATTTTAACATCTGGTTTTTAGTGTTTGAATACAAATTGATACGAGAGTTGAATATTAAAAACAAATTTAGTAGAAAATAATGTAAAATTTTGAACAAAATGAGTTTGAAAAAAACTTTCTTCATTTTTTTTTTAAATTTGAGTTTAAAAATTAATTTTTCCAAAACTATTGCATACAAAAAAATTTAAAAACGAATTTAATGGATGGGTTTTTGGGTTTAAAAAAGGCATAACATGACATTGTAAGTGATGCGGTTGATTTTTAATAATTTTGTTTGTAACTAAAAAAAAAATGCAGTTAATCCTATATACATACGACAAAACAATATTAAAAAAAATATCGCGGAAATACATGGATATTTTGTAGTATATGCCAAAATTTGGCGTTTACGACAAAACAAAACTAAGGGATGAGTTATTTTGTGCGGATATACGACAAACGCATACTGATTTTCTCAGTAACGGTAAATGATAGGTCAAATCTGATTCCAAAAATGGAAAGAGGACCTTTGAAAACATAGAACTGCATACCCACTTTAAAAAAGTGCATTTTGGCGTTTACGACAAAACAATTCTTGGGCGACGACATGTATTTTCGTTAGCAATTCGAATCTGGTTCGGATCTGGGCTAAAATAAAACACAGCTATTATAACGTAATATCATTGAAACTTCAAAGATTGCTTGGCAATGATTTCCAATATAGAAAAATTTTTTTTGTTTCGTTAATCTTCAATACACTGGCTTCTATTTGATGAGATCTGAAGTTTAGAGGCAACAATTTTCCACTTCCTTTTGAAAATTCTGATGATTTGATGGAGCATTGTAATCTTCATGGGAGTAGTTCTGTTCTAATAAACTGCGATATAGGTATGTTCTTGGTACACTAAGCGACTTGTTGAATTAAATGGGCCTCCCCGCGTAGGAATTTTCTCATCCAGTCTTAGCAAAATATATTATCCAATCTCTTGATGTGGAACGAAGCTTTCATATTCAAGATACAATTACTGTGCTCCTAGTTCCTCGCTAAGCTTCTGAAAAACCATGCTTTCCTTCTTAGAAGACCAATAAGTACAACCGTTTTGGTACAATCTAAGGTAGTTGAAGCAATTTTTCAACTAAAGGCGACACTCCCTAAGTCTTACTCACTCTAAGTCGAATTTCTCTCTAACTCGAATTTGTTCGCCATATTTTATCATTCCCTTCAATTTTCCACACAAAAACCATTCTCTAAGTCGAACTCCCTCTAAGTCGAACTCTCTCTAACTCGAACACATTTTCTCTTTTATTGGCATCTTTTTTCACCCTTTAAGTAAAATTTTGTTTAGCACAATAAAAAAAAAAACATTACCCCTTCGGAATTCGTATTTGGGCACCTATAGTATAACTACGAACCATCAAAACCATAATACATATATGTATATATGCATAGCAACGCGTGTACCATCATCGTCAGCTCTTCGCGTTTTTTCCAATTCATAACCCTGGTACCTCTATAAAAAGATACAGTTTTAAAAAAGTTACAACGCAAAAACAAAAAAAGGATTGTTATCCCTTTCTTTGTGTTGTTGGTTGCTTTATATACATATATTAACCTTTATTTATTAAATAAACCTTTTAAAATATAAAAATGTTTCTTTCTATAACTCGAATTTTTCCAAAACTCTCTCGTAACTCGAACAAATCTTGGTATCCAGTGAAAATTCGACTTAGGGAGAGTCGACTATACTGTACTTTCTTCGAAGCTTTATACCTGACTGCTGTAGCACATAACTGATTAAGCAATAGCTTCGAAGAATTTGTTGCATTTTCCTTTTAACATAGGACAACTTTCCACATATTTTTAGTGGGAAAACTGAAAAATAGTCTTGGGGTTAAAGTTATACCAAAATAAGAATACTGTTTAAATAACTCTTACAATTTTGTATCCGTTGAGAACCTACCTGTATATTTTCTCAAAATAATTACTTTTAATTTCATTGTGGTGCAATATTCTCGAAGCCTATATTAATCATAAGCTGAAGTATATTTGACGTTTCTGCTAGTAAGACAATGTCAACAGCAAACATCAAGGTTTTTATCGCAGCACTGTTGAATAATATTCCTCCAGGAAGGCATTGTAGAAAAATCGTCTAGAAACAGGCTAAAGAGATGCGGTCTAAGTGGGCAGTCCCATTTAAGGCCCGAAGAAGTGTTGAACCTATTTGATATCTCTAACCTTAATCCATATACTCCATTTCAATTATTTATATATAGAAACATTTTTTCAATCAACCCAAGCATCTACGTAGATATACCACGATAGCTCAGCTGTAAAAAAAGAAATCTTCTATCCACCGAGCATACAGTTTACTATCAATACCAAAATATATTCTACCAATATTTGCTAGCCCAAGAATATTTTTCACCGTTTCCAGTACATTCTGGTTGAAATTTTGGTTTGAGCAAGAACCCCAATTCTCACTCACAGTATTACAGTTTTTCATTTCTATATATTTCTTTTCTACAGGAAGAGATCCTGTTTATTTTTGTGTCTTTCTTTTATTTTCTCAAATATATAATATTAATTACAAAATTCATAAATTATAAATTCCAATTCTGAAAGACATCTAATTGGTATAATAGCAGATAAACTTTATCCAATAGAGAACTATGCTTAGATTTTATTTTGTTTTAATTTAATTAAACTCGTTCAAAGAGTTCGCTCATTTCAGATTTCCTTGTCAACTATGGTCCTTTTATAACACTCATTTAGAAAATTAACGACTTCGACCCGATTGTCTAAAAATTAATGTTTATATTATTGTTCCCAATTAATTAATGCCTTTAAGAAAACCACAAACACATCCCTTTGGTTTGGAAGTTTCACCAGATTCACAAGGACCAAAGCGAAATATAAAGTTTGTGCAATTAATAACTTCATCCTCTATACAAAGAAAAAAAATTGATAAAAAAAAAAAAAAAAAAACAGTGAAGGAAACTCTTGAAAACTTCGATGAAAATTCCATTAGGAGAAACCATATACAAAAAGGACTCTGATATAAAGAAAATCAGAAAACCCAACCAACACAATCACATCACAACCTAACCAAACACTATATTTTTGTACGGATGCGATGTAATGTTATTTAAGTTGGTGTTGTTGTGAACCAAAACCCAAGCAGCAATAAAACTGACTGACTTACAGCATCGCATCGCTCCGTCGTTGGACAATTTCCTTCTTCAAAGACTTTCTGCAATTGAGGTCTTGTCAGAGAAACTCACGAAGTGATGCTAAACTTTTTTCCTCTATTGCGTGCAGAAAATTCTGTTGACAAAAGAAATTTTAATTGTTCCCTTGGATTGGGTTCCATGTTCGGAATGTTTGTTTATTTATATAAAAGCCAAAAAGGGCGAGGCGGAATGGTATTGCGGTTCTGTGAGTGTTGTATAGAATTGGACTGGAAATGATTTATTGAGTGCAGATGATGCTCCAGGGAATTCTCTCAGTGTATTGTGGTTTTTGCCGAAAAGTGCTCTTTTATTGATCTGACATCGAGTAGATGTACTAACTTCATGTGCCATAATGATTTTTGTTTTCCCTACAGTGAAAGTTGATGCTACAACTCAAAGCCATTATTCAACATTTGAAATTATCATCATCGTGTTTATTACTAAAGTGTTTTCTCTTCCAACATGATGTTTCTACTCGTATGTTCATGACATTTCGAACATTTCTAATCAAAAATTTTGTATTATTACGAACACATAATTTATCTTAGCATGAAAACCATTTCAATCATTTCTGATGAGTCACAAATAAGATGATCAAGAGATGTCTCCATCTTCTTGCTCAGTTGGGTGATAAACATATATAAGTATAATAACGAACCAACTTTCATTCCCAATAATATATAATATGTCTGTGAACCTTTAGCTTGGAGTTTTATTTTGATAATGCGAAACTTATGTTTGAATGTTTCGAAATGTCTCCCTCCTGATTTATTATTCGTTTGGATGCGTAATAACAATTGATTTTGATATTGAATGATGATTGCTGACTCCAAAAAAAAGTTTAGATATGTCGACTTTTATACTTGCCACATAATGGAGAAGAAAAATGTTTTATTTATCATCTTGAAATCGATTTGTTCATTATGGTTGTCACACAAATGTTATATGTATGTCGTCCAATGACGTAGGTACTTTTTTATTTATTATTTATTTTTATGACAGTCATGACGTTTTTGTTATTTCGAATGGAATATTGAATGAAATTTCAGAAATGTTTTTTTTTTTTTTTTTTGCAGACATTTTATATGAGTTAGGTGGGTAGATATAAGTAGGTACCTACATTATTAATTTGTGTTATGTTAAAAGCGACCTTATCAAAATTTAAAGAAATATGTTTGTACAGAAAAATGATTGGAAATGTTATGATGTGATTTGTAAATTAAAAAGTAAAACCCCGCAATAATAAAAATAATAAGTTTATCTTGGACTTGAAAGTGAATGTTATTTATTATTATTTAAAATATGTAATATGTAATATAATTGTGTGATACTGAGGATTTTTGAGATTCTTGAGTTTTATTACCAACATTTTAAGATAATTTAAGACAAAGCTACGTAAAAATCTCGAAAGTCTCTTTTATAGATCTAACAATGACTTATCCTGTTATCATTAGATTACCGATATGTCATAGAAATAGTTGGTTTTAACCAATACTAACTTCAGACAGTTACATATGTCAAACCAATTGTTGGATTGCAAACTGTCAATGTTATTTTTATTCAGTATAGTCACGCAATCTTATTGTGATGAAAAACGCTTCCAAATTTTTAAACTTGTCTTAAAATTTTTGTTCTGTACACTAAAATTATAGATCCACTTTATATTATGAAAAATTGCGTTCAGTGATGAGGTTACTTTTTTATGCAATGGTTATAATAACCAAAATTGTAGCATTTGGAGCGAATATAGTCTACATGAGATTAATCAGTTATCCCGCTTTTTCAATCAAAACTAGTTGTTTTGTTTAAAAAAAATCGAGAGATTTTTTATAATGAAACAACAAGGTTTCATTGCAAGAGCGGGGTGATCGTCCAGCGCACCAAATCCAATACTTAACAATGTAAACTCGCTGAACCTCAACTTGTTACAGCAATAATAAATCATAGCGGTTAAACCGTAAGCAAGGGAAAGAATTTTGCTGCGCATATAGAATTTTTTGGCCCTACGAATTAACTCCCAAAGGAGTAAACTCCCAATAGCCAAAATCAACTAACTCCCACCATAATTTCGTTGGGTTTAGTTCATAAATTTGGGAGTTAGTTCATTTGGGACATAGTTCATTATGAAATAAGTCCCATAAACAGTGAGGTATGTATGGGTATACAACCCCCCTGCTTGAACTATAGGATTCGGGTAAGGTGCGAGCTTGGGTGTATGCAAAGTTTCTTTTTATCATTTTGTAGTTTTTATTTAGTGAGACACAACCCTTTACTTGCATTTTGGGATTTACCTAGTTAATTTTATGGTGGGAGTTTGTTCAAAAAATAATGGGAATTAGTTCAAAATGAAACAAGTCCCGATTTTAGTGGTAGTAAGTGCATTTGGAGTTAGTTCGTATAGAGCCAATTTTTTCAATGAGTAAATTATATTTATATAATTTTGATTTTGTGAGCAAAAACGAATGTGTACAGTAAAAATCAAAACCACTTCAACATATTTTCTTTTATTCGAGTAATTTTTATTTTTTGAAATTTACAAAAAATCCCAAAAAATTCAATTCCCCTGAACCCAAAATCCCGAAAAACCATTATCCCAAAAATTCAAAATTCAGAAAACCGAAAATCCAGAAGAAACCAAAAACCCAGAAACCCAAATCCTGAGAACCCAAAACCCATAATTAAAATTGAAAAAAAAAGCTTCAAATTCTTAAATAAATTATTATCTTAAACAAGTCTCCTCTTGTGAAATTTATTTTTAACAATATCAAAATAATTTTTAATCAAGCTAAAAAAAAACTAACAGAACTTTCGGGATTTTGGGGTTTTCGGATTGTGAATTTTCGGTATATTAAGTTTTCTGGATTTTGGGTTACGGGGGATTGAATTTTTTGGGATTTAAGTTTTCGAGACTTTGACCCCAACCCGAAAAATTTTCCTTCCGATAGGGAATGATAGATAATTGATAATTTTCGAGTTACAAACGTAGATCTCCCAAAAATGAGATTTAAATTTTTCTCAATGTCAGAAAATTTTTTTTAAGGAAACCACAGATTCGAAATCAGCATCCCAAATTACATTAAGAATGGAAGGAAATTATAACCACCCCAGAACTCTCTAGGTAAAACACAATTAAACTAATTTAGTCGTGTTTATTTTATCAAGCTTCAGTATTGGCTACAACTTGCAAACATGTCGTCTTTATTGGTAGGTATATCTAACATTTTTAAGGAATAATACATTTTTCGGAATAAGTTATATTTCTTCAAACAATTTATTATAAAATCTTATAATGGTTTGGGCTATATACCAGGAAAATTAAACTATCACTTCCAAAAATTCCGACAAAACCGCATTCGTATGTTGGAGTAAACTGGTGAGCTTAATTTTGTATATTTTAAGCATTTCTTGAAAAGATAACCATACATACATAAAGTCAAATATTCAAACATAAAGAAATTCAAGGTACATTAATAACTTTAATAAAAATTGTTTTCGGAGTTTTTATTTTCAAAAGGAGATGAAATTGTTAAATTTATCGTAGCCATTTTAGAAAAAAAATAAGATTATCTACATTCTCCAACGAATTTCTGTAATTGCTGTCTTCATTCATCAACGAATTTCTGTAATTGCTGTATGAAAAGAGCTATTATTTTTTATTCAGACAAAATTCTTGAGAAATATTTAATTTTTTCTTTGAATATTAAAATTTTGTAGAAAAAGGAAAAATTTTACAGAATTGTCAAATCAATCATTTGATTTATGCACATTAATTTGTTTGAATACAAAAATGTATGTATAACAGTATAAGAAAAATCTCTGTTTAATTCCATTGGAATAAGAAGAAGAATAATTCATCGAAGAAATATTATAGCTGACAAAAAAAAATATTTTATCCTAAAAACACAATATACAAAATCTAATATTCAAATCAATCAGTTCTTTCTTTTAATATAATATTTTTGGTTTGGTTTTTATATTATCTTGTTGTTTTCATTCATTCATCTCCTTGTCTATGTATAATACCTTTTGAATACGTTTTATTTTTGTTATCTTATTTTTTTTTAAATAAAATCTTTTCAACTTGGAGTCCTTTCAGAATTTAGATTTTTCAATTCAAAGAACAATCTCAATGGTCATTGATAATCTTCTAAAATTGTATATATATTCAGACAAAACATAAGAAAATCACAAAGAAAATGTTTTGTATTTTGAGGAGACAAAACAAAATCTTGTATAAAATGAATGAAGAAAATGAATGAATTTTGAAAATCCCTCTACACCTTTTTTTTTTATTTTCAACCTCATAACAAATACTTGACTCAAGTTGAATGAATGAAATATACATATGTATATACAGAAAAGATAAGCCCTCTTGAAAGGACGACCAGTAACTTAATGAATAAAATCAATTTATAGAATAATATTATGTGCATATATTTTTGGGTATACATATAGAAGAAAGCTTATTGTGTAAATATTGGGTTTTCTTAAAATAGGTTCACTTATGAAAAGGGTTTCAAACTTCATTGAATTGAGTTACAAAAAAGAAAAACTTGTTTGGAAAAGTAATAGAGCTCCTTGTCTAAAGCCCTAAGAATAACTTTAAGGTATATATGTATACCTTACCCATATACTTATACATACATATATTGAACTGGTTTTTGATGTTAAACTTTTAGGAAAAGGTAATTTTCTTTGTCTATATAAAAACCATCCTTGACCTTGGAAAAAAAAACACAGTTCATAGAATATTTTATTTTGGTTATATTTATGAATTTAATTTTGAGAAAGAAGTAGAAATAAGACAAAAAGAAATATAATGTCTTAAAATCTTAACTTTTTCAGGTCGGGTGGTTATGTTAAGCTAACCATCCAAGTGTGTATCCACACTTTCTACAGATTTAATTCCAAACTTAAAGGAATATAATATGATCAATTCTATGTGAAAAAACATTGGGTATAGTAGCGCAAAAAAAATATAATATTTCAAATCTTACAGTTTCAATTCTTTGAGAATGTTTTAAATACTGTGGGTAATAAAAGCTATAGTTGAAGTTGAATAAATTAAATTTTCAATTTTTAAAATGCTAAAATTGATGAAAAATTTGGCGAGAAGCCCTGCGGATCAGCTAGTATTAAATAATTAATTTTGATAAAGGTTGTTTATTTATATTTTTGTGTATTTTAATTTTTTGTCATAACATTTTTTTTGTTTTACTTTTGAATAAATAAGATTTTTCTTTTATAAAACCCTATAGTTGTTTGAAAGAAACACTGTAAGTATAGTAAAGCTATACATGCATGCATTGAACTTGAAAATCTTTTAGTTCACTACACAGACACACAAACCTTCATAAGGGGAGACTGGAAGCTGACTCATTCAAAACCACAATATGGTACAAATAATTTGGTTGTGTTAACATAGGGTCAAGGCACGTGAGCTGGTATAACTTAGAGCTATGGGGTGGTATGTGCCTTGCCATATAGAGTTCACCAAAGTGGAAAATGTATTGTGTATTGTGTGATTGGCCATTTTACCCTAAAAATAATTCACCATCACACTCTTTTAACACATTCACTTATTCTGCGAGATCCAACAAAAAACAGGTGGAATTTAAAATATATTTCTGTTTATGTATTGAAGTATTATTATTCTGGGTACCTGCCGTTTGATCGAAAATTGTTCCCCGCAGTTAAAAATGTAAATTGTAATCTACTCGCAATAGTTGTTTTCTGAATATTCTTTTGGTCTTTGAATTAACCCACAAATCATATCAAATATTTTTAGATGGCACGAATTTCGGGAGAAATTCATCAACATTCAACATTTTCCTAAAAATAAATTGATAGGCAAACAATTTGAAAGGTTAATAATATGTACTAGGGATGTAAAATAATAATTTGAGAAATAATTAAAAGTGATATAATTATTTGCGAAGTAATATAATGCGAAATAATAAAATGCGAAATAATAGATGCGAAATTAAAATAATGTGATTTGAAATATGCGAAATAATGGATTTGCGAAACGATACCACATATCTACATAAAAATTTTTTATTGTTAGTTGTTATGTTAGTTGTTTGTAGTTAGTTGTTAGGAAAATGCGAAGCGATTTAATGCGAAATAATTTAATTGCGAATTGATCACAACAAAATACAAAACCAAAAAAATTGCGAGTTTTGAAATAAATACGAAATAAATTTATTGCAAGAAAAGAAATTAAGAAATGAAAAACACAAAAAAAAACAGTGCGAAATATTCACAAAAAATGGTACGAAATTAGAATTAAATGCGAAAAGAATGAATTGAAATTGAAGAAATTACAAAGTGAAAAATACCCCAAAAAAGTGCGAAATTTGTATTAAATGCGAAAAGAATGAATTTGAAAAGAAGAAATTGCGAAATGAAAAACACAAAAAAATTGCGAGTTTTGAATTAAATACGAAATGAATTTTTGCAAGAAAAGAAATTACGAAATGAAAAACACAAAAAAAAGTGCAAAATACTCAAAAAAAGGGTACGAAATTAGAATCAAATGCGAAAAGAATGAATTGCAAAAGAAGAAAGTACAAAATTAAAAACACCCAAAAAAAGAGTGCGAAATTTGTATTAAATGTGAAAAGAATGAATTTCAAAAGAAGAAATTGTGAAATGAAAAACACAAAAAAAAACAGTGTGAAATATGAATTATATGCGAACAGAATAAATTCCAATATGCGCCAAAACCCGTGAATCTCATTTTCATCGAAGATGAAATAAAAGTTACGGTCATTGTTACCGATTTTTGAAGGTTAAAAATTGAGGATTTCCACTTAGACAAGACGATAGTACCAGCAAAATAGGGCTACGTGTCACACTAGCCAGCTAACAATGATTTTTATTACACTTTAAGTTCAATAACGTTGCTAATTAGTCGTTTTTGGTGATGTTGCTTGGTTGGCACGGAACTGCGATTTGACAAGCCGTTGGATTTTTTTTTGTGGTTAATCATTAAAGATCAATTCGAACAATCTACAAACGATTCAGTCACTTAAAACATATAGCAATATTTGTTAAGCTATTCTTGAAAACGGGGCGAAAAAGTCGAATATTACTTAAGAGGCATTCATTTGAATGAAATAATATTCAAAAATTAATCAAAAAGTTTAATCTTTTCAAAATGACACTCATCGTTTAAAAATATTTAACAGTGATTTTTGTGAAACTTTTTAAAAAGACCCCAACCAGATGACTCAAAATTTGTACATATCTTCAAATAAAATAATGCAAAAATAAATCTAATTTATAATGATCGGGCAACTACCCCCTTGCCAGGCCATGCATACGCCTTGCGTACGCCTTACATACGCCTTGAATACGCCTTTACTACACGGATTCACTATTATATGTAAAATTTAACTAAAAATCCTAACCAATATAATAGGAGATCCTCTTATATCAATTCTCAGTAAAAAAAAACCTTTAAACACAGATTTTTCTTCAAAAGAAATAAAAACTGTACACAAAAAAAATTTCAAACATAATCTCTTAACCTCATAATTCTTCCAACGGCGCGGCGCAGCGATTAAATTTTCTAATAACAACCGCACATTCCAAATTTCATATGCTTAACTATACATATTATGTACATATGTATGTATAATGCATATGTCACTCGTTGAATTTAATATTTCAAAATTTCATCTGTGACATTCTGCTAGAGATAAATTTCAAATTTATTTCAAATCACGTTTTGAAGTTATTTAACGTCCTTCATAACAAAAATAACAATAACTTCGTCATAAGGTTCTACAACAATTTTTATTACCACCCATCTTTATATACCTACACATATCTAAGAACGAAGAACCAACAAGTCTTTTGTTGGCAATGATCCAATAACGAAAACAAAAACCATTTGCCACGAACTTTTCTGTTTTTTTTTTAAGGATCCCAGCTAAACAGAGTTAACTTTCTATGATGATGACTGCCTCTTTTGGATCACAGGAACAATAAAAAAAAAATAGTACAAAATCTGCTGGAAACATATCCTTTCACATGATATCTCTTCCATTATGTCTAATCTAAACCATGGGAACATTATACTTCATATATGAACATACATAGGTACTGGCAGGACGATGTGTCAACTGTTTTTATATACTTACATGTATATAAGGTCTATGTACATAAATTACATATATATATATGAAAACTGTCATATTCTCATCATCATCGTCAGTTCTGTGACACTTTAAGGATACCTACACACCTCGACTCTTCGCCATCTTTATGATGATGTATACAGTGTACACACTCAGATTCTTACACATGGTAATATGGAATTTTCATGTGATAAATGTGAACCTGCGCTAGACAAGAGACAAGGAATTTTTTTTTCGTGTACCTACAAAGAATTCTATATATTCAGGATAAAAAAAGGATAAACCTAACGTTTGAATAACATTAGCCATCAGATCCGCATAAAACGAAAAAAAAAAAACAAAAAAAAATGAAGGAAGAACTCAAAGGGTCATAATATAAACAGTGTTTACGAGAAGTGTGATTTTTTACTGTATAAATAATCTTTTAACATATTTACTGCAAAAAGGACATTGTCGGGGTGGAGTTGAGCACTCAAAAAATAAAACAAATGGAACTTTGTTGATGTAAAATTCTTTTACAAAGTTTGAATTGGATGTACATACAGGAAGTTGACAAAAAGTTTTTTTTTGTTTTTTTCTGATGGATGGAAAAAGTACAGAAAGAGTTTCTTTCTATATATAGTCGATAGAATGAGAATCATCATAAGACAACAACTACATTTTATATAAGTTGTTGGAAGAGTGGAGTTGAATTTTATTGGAATAAGGTTTTTATTTGAATAGGGTAGGGGAGGTATTTAATGGTATGATAGCAGTTTCAATTTCTTTTTTCAAACGACATCATAAGAGAATTTATGCAGGTGTACTAAACGATCTCCTAAAACATACATATCTCTTCTCTCCTCTGGCCCTGATATAGTCATCATGTTCTTAATGAAACTTCTTTACCGATGGAAAATATGCAGTACAAGCTTCTATGTCTATCACATACTGCAGGTAGGTATAACAAAATGTATGAAGACAACTGTATGGAATTTATACATATATATGATAGCCTCTTCTAAAATAAACCTTAATTTAATTGGTATAATTTAGAGCAAGTAAAACACTCCACGTCACTTAGTTAATACCAACTGATTATATTAAAATAAATAATCAACTAAAAGTTGATAAATATTAAAAATAAATAACTGATAAAATAATTATGTATTAGTTTTATAGTAATTCACAATGAAATTTCTTGAAAATATTATTAAATTTACAAAAAAATTAAGTAGACGCATTTGAAGAAATAGTCCATTTATGGTGCGAAAGCTCGTGATGCAGAATCGGGGCCGAGTACTAGTGCCTTACAATTCTTGAAAAATGCACTCTACTGAATCGCAAAAAAAACTTGCTTTTGTGGGTTAGTAATCATAATTATCTACATTAGCTACAACGAAAAAAGGTTACAAAAGTCAGAAGTACTAAAAAGTTAGTACACAAAGTACTAACATTATTTTGTTGTTGTTTAAAATCAAATAATTGTAGGTAAATATTTTCACATTGGGTACCATCTACCCATTTTAGATGAGCCAAAATATAAATTCAAAATTTCCCCTCTGGAAAGTCACATACAAAAGGGCCTTCTCGTTTAGTCTCTAGTTCAAATTACAGTGGACGCAACAGTGTCGGTATGATGAAAACAACTTTTTCTGACTTCTCCATCATCGTAGTGTTAATTTTTTATATACAACCTCAACATTTCTTTTTACACGAAACCATTTCTTGCCCTTTAAGAGCAAGTAAAAATTACTAATTTTTGGAAAAAAACAAGAATACAAAAATTTTAACAACAAAATTTCCAAAATATTATATTCTCCTTTGTCTTCCCCCGATTCGAACCTTTCCGAAAAGGATAGCATACAATTTTGTTTAGAATAACCTATTCCGTAAAGAATTATAATTCTTCAAAGGTACTGGATGTATCCCGTGTGCAAGTAAGTATAATATGTTTAAAATTCACAAAAACACAATCAACAAAAAGAAGAATTATCCACATTATACTGGCACAATAAATATTCAAACAAAATTTCAAAGCAAGTTATAATAATTGGTAGGATTGGGTAAGGAGAAAAGAGAAGCTCCATTTATAGTCAAAGGAGGATACAGAAATATGTATATCTACACAAAATACACCCTCATACAAATTAATGCAAACGAAGTCATAAATATTCCAATAGTATAGGTTTTATAACTCAACTCTGCAGAAAAGGTTATAATAAAATCAATGATGGTCAGAAATAGATTGTTTGTTAGAGATATACAAAGAAAATGGGGGTTCGATGGTTTTTTTTCACACACTGATTATGCAGATTATAATTAAGTTAACGTCTTTCATGTTTGTAAACCTTAACCTATATACACATAATATTATGTAAGGATAAGAGAAAATTATAGTTTATTCTCACAAAATGGAAAGCAATTAAAAAGAACCATTAATATTACCATTATGTAGGTACATATATGGAGGAAGTGAAGTGGGCGTATAATGAAATGTGGGAATTATATATAAAAAGTAAATTTGAAAGGGAATTACATACTTGCATTGATTTCCCTTATATAATTTTACAAGTGTGTATGTAGTTACATCATGGATTGATTTATTATTTCAATTAGTAGATAAAGCAAAATGTATACTGTTTATCATTATAGATCTATGAAAACAATATAGTCGTTAGTATAATTTTACTTGATTTATATTGCTTTATTAGTTTGACCTAAACAAATTGCGAGATTTTGGTAAAACTTTTTTTAGATTATGAAAAACTTTTTTAATTCAAATATTTCTCGGAAATTGTTCCATAGATTTGAATATTATTGTGAATATTATGTATTTGGAAAAAAAAGTACTGCATTATGTATATGGGAAATTATTAATAATTTTAATACAAATAATAGGTTAAGGCCTTAAACTAGTTTGACAAGAGAAGAAAAATTTAAAATTGTATGTTATGCTAAGCCCTTACAGTTCGTTTAATGAATTTATTTTATTTTATTTTATTTTATTTTATTTTATTTTATTTTATTTAATTTTATTTTATTTTATTTTATTTTATGTATTTAATTTAATTTTATTTTATTTTATTCTTTTTTATTTTCTTTTATTTTATTTATTTTATTTTCTTTTCTTTTCTTTCATTTTATTTTATTTTATTTTATTTTATTTTATTTTATTTTTTTTTCTTTTATTTTATTTTATTTTCTTTTCTTTTCTTTTATTTTATTTTATTTTATTTTATTTTATTTTATTTTATTTTATTTTATTTTATTTTATTTTATTTTATTTTATTTTATTTTATTTTATTTTATTTTATTCTTTTTTATTTTATTTTATTTTATTTTATTTTATTTCATTTTCTTTTATTTTATTTTCTTTCATTTTATTTTCTTTTATTTTCTTTTATTTTATTTTATTTTATTTTATTTTATTTTATTTTCTTTCATTTTATTTTATTTTATTTTATTTTATTTTATTTTATTTCACTATATTTAATTTAATTTTATTTCATTTCATTAGTGATGCTGATGCCTGATTGCTCAAACTCTCTCTCTCTCTCTCTTGTCTCTGTTGTTGTCCTACACGCTCTAGCTGAAAAATCAATGGAGATTATTGTAAAAATACTTTTAAAAACTTCATGAAAATTAAAAAAAAAAAATTAAAATCGAAAAAAAAACTTAAATACATTTTAAACGAAACATCCAATTACGTAAATGAATTTCTCACTATAAATTTATAATTAATGTTAAAAAAATACTCCCTCATGTCATTTAAATCCAATAAAAGGCACTCAAGCTGACTCATTACTGAAAGTAAAATGCAGTACATAAGTCAAGGGCCTTTAAACGACCCTCAATGGTGAGCGTGATCATATTGTGTTGTTGGTTCTTTCGAGAAAATCAGCACAATATTCTACCATATAAAAATACAAAATAAAAATATCTATGTATGCATTTAAAAAAAAAGAAAAACTTTTTCAACATTATATAATCCTGTCCCTGGAAATTTTTATTCGAATATTGCACACAAGTAATATCATCATATCGAAATAATAATAATTATTGTTGTTAAAACAATCGCCTTTCGACAGACAAAAAAAAAACAAACCAAAATTTATTTTAGGTAGGTACTCACCATTTTGATTACCGCACGGACAATTATTGCGGAATTGAACCTCCTCCTTCGCCAGAAACAAATTTAATGTTCTGAAAATTAATTTATTTTCTCTTCTTTCATTAAATACAAATAAATGTGAAATAAAAAAACACACAAAAAAAACAATATGCACGCTCACTACTCACCCTGGCGCCTGGGTGTATCACTTTTAATTTATATATTTTCTCTGTCTGGCTTAATCAACCAACAACGGACGTGTTCAGTTTTTTCCAAAAAAATGGACAGAAATATGGGGATTAAAATTAATCGAAATAAAGTCGAAATTTAACATCACAAACCCCCACCTCTGCAGATATATGTAAATGCATATTTTTATTCGGTTCAATTTTACCTGAAAACCGGATAATTGTGTTCGCTCGACAAAAAAAACAAAAAAAACTCAACCGGAAAATGTTGTACTATTTACGCGAAGGACTTTCTGTTTAAAAACAAAAAAAATTATAGTGTGGTAAAATTATAAACGAAAATTGGTTGGAAAAAATGAATGAGAACACATTTCACCGAGAGTGAAATTTATATTTTTCCGCATGAAAAAGGATACACGTCATACAATCTACATATATAGAAGTATGTATAGATACATTGTGTTGCCATTTAATTGAAGGTATAATTTTAATTTCCTGAATTGTGTTAACAAAAAGAAAATGTTCATCGTCTGTGAAGACGTCTTATTTCTCATCGTATCAAGAAAAAGGAGAAAGGACCTTAATTCGAAGGCCATAAAGGAACATTGTTCAGAAACTTTAACAAACACTCCTTATAACACGTTTAAGGACTTAAGTATAAATTATACCACATTCACGTGGTATCTACATGGGTATAAAAGGAGGAAAAATAAATTTCACATGTTGTTGTCCAATATATACCAACACCAGGCAAAGTCATGGCAATGGTAGTATGTAATTATTATGATTTTCCAAAACTACGCCACTCTGAGCTGGGGGCGTGTATAATTACGAATTACGATGTTTAAGCGTTAAATGCTGGAAAAATTATAATTAATGATGCTATATAATAAGTGATGATATTTTGTAGGTAGAATTTAGTTGTTTGGTTATGCTGTTCAATATGAATTCGAATATTAACATATTATTAGTATATGAACTTACTGGTAGCATGCGATAAGCCATCAACATAGGAACTAATTTATATGTATAAATACAATTTTAATATTGAAATTTGAATTTTATGAATTAGTCAATTAAAATCAATTCGAATTTAAAACTAAATTATTTAATATTTAGATGACATCATTGCATATGAATATTGATTTATTTTTTAACTGATTTTATTATTATATATTACACTCTATAGAGATAAAGTCCCAGGAATAAAAGAACCCTACTGATAAGGACATATTGTTACAGGATAAACCACATTTTAAGTTGTAATATATTCATAGGGAATATATGGCAAAAATGGGTTGATTTTCTTAAAACTTAGCATTTAGAGATTTTGAAAATTCCCCCATACGTTTTCTTCGTTTTTTTTTAAAGACTTAAAATAACGGTATATTTCTTTTTTTTAAGTTTTTTTTTGGGAAAATGGCTCCAAAAAAATAATAAAAAAAATAGAAAATTTTAGAAATTTTTTAGAAAAAAGTTTCAAATTTTTTTTTCAAAAACTTAATTTGGCACAAAGCTTTTTAACATTAGGCGTGTTTTTTTGGAAGCCCCGGGTTAATTGGATGAAAAAAACGTCGGGGCTACAAAATTCACATGTAAAATGCAACAAAAACTAATCCCCTGCGGGATTAGCTAATCTCAGAGAATTCTCGGGGATTAACTTAAGTGCACAGAAAAACTGTATAACCGGCGCGAATTACATACTTGTTATCGATACTTTGTATGAAAACTCCATTTTGTTTCTGTGATGGCATCGCTAATCCCCATTGTCTTTTTTTTCAACCAATTACCCCCGGCGTTCCAAAAAAACACGCCTATTATTTAGCATTTTTTAAAGAAAAAATATTCTTATAGCCGAAATTAACGGGACTTTCCATAAAACTGTTTAAAAAACCATTAAAATTTTTTTTATTTCCCGATTTTTGTACTACGATTTTGATTAAAATGTGTATATGTTCTAATATAAGTACGGTCTAGCATTTAACGGGAACAAATTTTACACTAAGCATTATTAACATGTAGATCCCAAAGTTCTCATTAAACGGATCAAAATAAATTTTTTTATACAAGAGCTTCTTATAAGTTTAAATAATATTAAATACCAAAATTTCTAACTTTAATTTTTTTTTTAATTTTTGGATTTAAAAAAAGATCGAAATTATTTTTTGAAAATCCATTTATATTCAAAAATGGGTTGATTTGTTTTCGAAATTCATAATTTTATTATTTCTTTAAAAACCAGATGAATATGGTTCATCATATTCAGACTTTAAAACCACAATGAAGTCATATAAATGAGCTTTCGGAAGACCCAGACATGCATTTCATTTTTCAAACAACATTAATAGTTTTTAATAAAAAAAAACCTTCGGAAGCCAATTTTAATGAACCTGAAAATAAATACTGCAAAGTGATATCAAGAGAATGCACAAAAATGCATAAAGTTGGAAATATTATATATAAGGATGTAAATAACCAGACCCATAAACACCCACAAATTTTGTCTCTAAGAACATCCTGTAATCCTTATCCTTCTAGCAGGATAGATACATGCCTCTGTAACATGCGGGATAACTGGGTTCTTTAGATTTTCATAAAGGGTCACATTAGTTGTTCGATTGAATGCAATCAGCTACTCATATTGCCTGTAGTTATCAGAAAGAAACATCAATTTTATAAAATGTATTCTTTGTTTGATCATAAAATGTTAATATTAACATTGTCTTATATCTAATTTAATATTTGTACATATAGAGGTTAATTTGAGCATTAGATACATCAAAACGATAGCAGGTGTAGAACAAATTATAGTTGTAGGAGGGTGGCTCTTTTAACCCGTATAGGTAATTTTCTAATAAATTAACTGAACAAAGAATTTTAGATAACAAGGGAAATAATAAGTATATTTAGAATATCATGCTTGAATTTTTTTAGCGGTAGGAATCTATTTTTAAATTTAATTTAAAAAATACGTTAGTCTATAAAACAGTAAATGAGGGAAAAATAACATTAATTTGTAACAGACTGCACTTTGGATTTTATTGTTTTTCATAATCTCCCCGATTTTGCCCCTTATATTTTTTAAATTGAATTCAATTCTTATTTTTCGGAAAGAAAAGTTTAAGGCTAGTACGCAGCTGAAGCGAAACGAAAATGTTCTCTGGTCTCCAAATCGATAACGAAAACGTAAACGAAACGACTACGGAAAAATCAAATGTCACTAATTATTGTAAAAAAAAATAAAACAAAAAAAAAATCACAGAAGCCTTTGCTGTAATCAAAGAAACAACTAATAAAAATACAAATAAAAACTCGAATGTCAGTTTTCCGCAGACAATAATGTTTCGTGCAATAAAATTCAGTGCGAAAAAGAGTGGAGACTACTCCAAATAATCTGCTACAATTATCAATTTCGCTCGTTGAACAGCGTAGGTACTGCAAAACAAAAATGAAAACGAAATTTTTCGTTTATGATTTCGTTGCTTCAATTTTTGTATGGAAATTTTCGTTTCGCTTCAGCTGCGTACTATGCTTTAACAACCAACAACTATTCAATTTGCAAAATTTTGAATATTTGTTGTCTCAGGTTCGGTTCTCTGTTATTGTTGCCTAAAAAGATAGAGAGCTGAAAATTTTTCCAAAATTATTTAGGTCGAAAGTTGAAGATACTGCGATGTTTGGAAACTTTTTTGCTCTCTACCTTTTAAGGCAATAAAAACAGTACAAAGATTGTTTCTTTAACTGCCACACATGAATGTGGAATACTTTACCTAACTCTACCATTTTGATATTTCGAAATGTCAAACCAATGTGTATCGGTATCTCTTTTTAAACCCTATTCTCTTTTTCTAACGCTCGCACTGTTTTTGAACATGTTCACGATAGTCATAACTCCTTGATTGCGCAATCAATGTCAAGAGTCAACAGTGTCAACATGTTCAAAACTACAAACTTAATATTTGTTGTTACATGCTTTTTCCCCCCGACTAATAGGAATTGAATAAATCGATTTTAAAAATATAAGTGGAAAAATGGGTGGAAGCTCTGGGAGGGGGAATGCACTCAATCTGTATTTAATGGCTGTTAGACTTTAAAGAAAAATAAAATTCTAAATTCCAAGGCACGAAGAGTGATGATTCGTTCTGATCGTCAAATCTGTTGGGATCTGTAAAATATGGTTCGTTCCGTTTATTATGCGTGAAGATTTATTGATTTCTCTTCAAAATTTTTGACTATTTTAAAATTTTTAAATTTAGATTTTTTTTTTTTTTGAATTATAAAATTTTTGACTCTTTTCAAAATTCTTCTCTTCACAACCGAACTGAATGGATACTTGATGAATGATGAAGAATGATTTGTTTTAAAAATCTTTTCGAATCTTTATCGCGACTTGCGATAAAACCCTATTCGTCCAGAATTTTATTTTTTCGATCTCTCACGAACGAAAGATACCTATATTCCGTATAGGTATAGAACAATAAATTTTTGCCATTTTAAAGATCTAATTTTTATAGATCAAAAATCATTTTTTTCGTTCGTAAGAAAATCGATAAAATATGATAAAGATCCATATTTTATGATTCGCGAGCGATATTTTACGAATCCTGCTAACTTTATTCTATAACAAAATTATTGTGAAGTGCAAACCTTCAATTATATTTTTTAATAATTTTTTAAAATTATTTTCAAACTCAAAATATTGATTTTTTTTATTTCAAACTGTTTTTTTTTTTTAATTTTACATAAATTACGTATACACGTAGTTTTGTTCATTTTTATTCTAATTTTCAGTCGAGTGCTAAAAACCAGATGATTCTATGTGTCTTAGTAGAAAATTGAGCAAACTGCTTTTAACTTTAGAAATCAAGATTCTGAATAGGAATTATTTTAAAATAAAATCTATTCATATTGAAAACAAAAATTGTAAGTAAAATGTAACAAAAAACAATTTGATTTTTTTTAATTTTCTTAAAATTCTGAGTTTAATTATAATATTTTTTGAAAATCTTTCATCAAATCAAATTGCTTTAAAAAAAAAGAATAGATTTCTGCCATTAAAAAATATAGCGCGATATTGTATGTGTTGCCGTTGTTTTTTCTTCTGTTTTAAGTCTTTTTTTTATAAAATTGCCTTCCTACTTAAACGGAAGAAAATAAACCAACCAGTATTTTTTCTTGCTTCAATTCAACTGACACGCTATCTATTGTTTTGATGCATTTTATGAAAAAAAATCTGTATAACATAGATACTGATTAATTCAATATGTAGAATTTTATGATGCATTCTCTACAAGACTCGGTGTACGATGTGCTTTTTTGTAATAAAAGCACATACATTATACTTGGTTGTGGCCTCATTCACCCTAAAATTCATCTTCGATGCTCCCTTCTTTTTTAAATGACGAAATTTAAAGCAATTTTAAAGAATTAGTATCATTTTCATTTATATTACGAAGCAAAAAAAAGGTGTAAAACTTTAGTAGAATTCAAGATAATTGACAAATGTCCAAAAACATCTCCCTTCATAGAATTTATCTGAAAGGAAGTTTTCTGCACAAATATATTCATTCTCTTTGCCACCAATGATTTATGATGGTATCAGGAATCAAAGTACCAGTTCTTGGAATAACCCTCAAGCATTAATGCTGGTACTTTCCAACACAGCATATCTCTTTGGTAATAATCAAACACAACTAAAAGTTCTTGTGAATCCTTGCGGTCAAATTAGATGCACTTCATTATTCATCATAAAATATTCTCTCGAATTATTTGTCACTCCCTATATTATATAGAAATGGTACAATATCTATATTCATTATAAAGTTGTCATTTCCATTATTCTGAAAACCTTCCTATAATTTCTCACTTAAAATTCAAATTCTAAAATTCGTAGCAATAGACTATGTTTCCGTTAGCTTAGTGTGTATGTGTATTATACTATTTCAGGAACTACAATCCATAAACCAGCATTAATTGTAAATTTAATATTCCACCGCATCTCTTAGAGAGTCGGTTTCCTTTCAATTCAACCATCAAAGCTATTTCAATTTACAAATCTCAACACATTCACTGTGTTTAATCAAAATATAATGACAAGTTGAATATTATATAGTCTCATATCGTATGATGCTCCACTTGTAGTACATGACGTTTATTATTATCTTATTCATATCATTACACTTTGATTCACTCTCTCTCTGTCTTTCAGAGTGTGCAGTGTGCATTGTGTGGTTCTATCATCATCATATACACCTTCCTGTTTTATTTTCTATAAAATCACAGCTCTATAGCATTATCCATCGCCGTACAATTTTCATATATGTATAAACGTACATTTATATAGAAAACACGTTTCATCATTATCTCCCCTCTCAACTCAATGCCAGCTCTGAATTGAACAAAGCTTTCATGTTCATCTGCATCAACATCAACGCCATTCCAAGCCCCATCACATCACCAAACCAATACAAACACTCTAAATAATGTGGCTTTTTATATGATGTTAGCTGGCCTAGAGAATTGTCCTTTAAATGAAAATATTAACCATGCGTCATGTCATATCAGGGACCTGCAATACATATGTATGTATATATGCACAGTGCACATTCATTCGAACAGAAGAAGTCTCTTGACAGTTAAGAGGAGGAGAGGCTTGGAAAGGGATGACATGGAAATCAGATTACATTATCTATCAGCACCTCTTTTGAAACATGTTAGAATGCAGGTCCGTACTTAAACAACAACAAAAAAAACAATATGTGGTGTGATATTGAGGTACCTATTTACTTTGGATCAGAAGTTATGAATATTAAAATGGATGTAAAGAATAGATCAAGGTTAAGAGTAACACATTCGTGTTGTACGGTTGAAAGAAGGATATCTGTAACTAATAAAAGTTCGAAGTTTAATAGAAATGCGATAATTTTGATGGAATTGTTTTGAGAATGGATAGTAACTACTAACTGGCTATTTCACGATAAAATAATGAGTGCATGAAACATTATGGCGGTGTTCGAAAGATGGGTTGAGTTCTAGAACGTCAAAGATGCTGTTCACATTGGACTGCCTCCTCCGAATTTTTTGACGTCTCTGTGATTTTTTGTGATTCGAAGATTTCTATTTAATCCTTCAACGAGTCCAGATTTGTACGTTTTGTTTTAACGATTACAAAACGTCAGATTTAGTCACTGGTGTTCACACCAGTTTGATTTTGAGTTTGAATAATAGAAATGGGTTTCAACTTAAAAAAAAGTAGGAGGATACGGTCCAATGAGAACATCGTCAATCAAAAAGTTTTGATGCGCTAGTATTACACTATTCATGTGCAGTTGGAACGCATCCCGGATGATTTGGATGCATTTTACTTGTCTGTGTTTGTCTTCCATAGCCAGGAAATTTCAGTTGTCAACTGTCAGTGCAGAAATTACGTTCACTGTCAATAAATACCTTTTTTTGTCTTTAAAATCACTGTTATTAATTGATGTATTCCTTTACTTTGAAACTCCTGTGCATTTGTGTGAATTTCTACACATTTTATTTTGTAAAAACATTTATATTAATAATAAAACTTTTATTCACTTAACCCATTTTTTCAACTTTAATTTCAAAACGAACCAAAAGTCATTCCAAATCACTGATAAACCATTTGGAAAAATGGTAAAACTTCTAAATTTATTACCTGAGCGATGGAATTCAATAATTTCTTTTCACCTGCCGAGTAATTTTGCCATTGTAAATGCCAAAGCATCTCCATTGGCAATATTCAAGGCAATGGCAATTAGCCAAGCAATTTAATACCTTAAATTAAACAATGCCAATAAAGCTGCTGGGTTACTTTCCACCAGTTAAGTTTTTTGACGTCTCGACTGTGTATTTATCTCACTCCCATCTCCTGCTAGCTATTTAGTGGGAATGAGACAAAGTACAGAGACGTCAAAAAAAGTCGGCGGAAGCAGTCCAATGTAAACACGGTCCATCAAATGCGTATTTGATGCCAAGTCATCAGTTCCGAAAGTCAAAAGAGAAAATGGTGGCAAAGTCATGATTTTTTAAACGCATCCCAAATGTCAAAGATGAACATTAAAACGGTATTCACATTGGACTGCCTCTGCCGTCTTTTTTTTTGACGTCTCTGTACTTTTTATCACTCCCACTTAATGGCAAGAAAGAGATCTCTTTCTTGGCCATCTCTTTTTCACCATTTAATGCGAAAAAATTAGAGGAGAAAGTCCAATGTTAACACCGTAACGAGTTTTTAAGTTCAGTCATGCTATCTACCACACGTAATTTTTGTCTATTTTCATTTTCCCCAATAATAAGTAAGATAAGCTGCTCAGAAATGAGAAAAGAATTTTACTCATACTTTGAGGAAATAAGTCTTCATAGATTACAGTGACATCCGAAAGAGAGAGATATTTCTATTTCAGAAATTCCTTTTGGTTCTAAACTTAAACAAACTCTATACCCTTAAGGCTCCCAGGCAATATAAATACCATCCCGAGCTTAGAATGCCATTATGTCAGTGTCCTGTAATACTAACTACATCCCTCACTCCACACTGACATATATATACAATTCAATTAGATGCCGCCACCACAGAGCTCCTCATTATTTATGGAAAACGTGTGAATCCTTTGCTGATGCTTTGTTGGCTTTTGCATCTGATGCTGCTGCTTCTACTGCTACTGCTGCTTGTGTTTCTGCTGCTAAAACTGAATTCGAATTGGAGGCAGCTGATGTGTAAATGCTAGTAAAATGTAGTGCATCGTGAATTATTCTCCCATGTTGAATGCCATCCTTCTGATTCTGATGATGGGAAGCTGAATTCTATATTCTTTTGTTGCAACCAAACCACCCGCACCATTATGGTCGTGGCTTGGCAATGTGTATTTTAATTTGATTTGAAATTTCATGCGCGAGTATTTTTTGATGCATCACAAAGTCTCAAGCCGCTAATTAGGATTTCGGTTTCTGCATTCCATTCCGAATGTGTGTCATTGTGTTTCCCTGGGAACTATACTGACGACGATGACGTTCTAGATTTTGATGTGATTGAAAACTGATAGTGACACGTACACACAAATCAAAATCAAAATCTCAAAAGCCATCGATATGACGTTTAATTGAATATGTGAAACTTGTCTTCGTACATTTTTCTAGAATGCAATCTAAAATCATGTCATGGAAACAGATGCTACTCCACCAACCAGCGACAACGACAGAGACGGACGCCATCGCTGCTGCACCCTCTGAATCGATTTCGTCCTTGCTCCTTTTTTTTTTTTTGCTTATTTTCATGTGTTTCCTCACTTTATCTAGTTTTTATTTTATTTGATTTTATTGTTTTGAAGGAAGCATATGGTAAAAGTTGTAGGATAGTTTTATGTGTCAACATTGGCACAACATTTGAATAACATCCTGGTTCCAGAATCTAGAGAATTTCCGATGACAGACAGTGTGGCTGTGCAGAGGGAGAGGTATAAAGTGGAGTGTAGATAAATTTCGAGAAAACGTGTGTGTTCCATTTTGGTAGATGTTTTTTAGTTTGATTGAAAGAAAAGTTGTAAAATTGAAAAACATTTCTTAAAGGTATATGTAGGTGTGCGGTACAGTTAAAGTAAGTGGTATAGAGGTGTACCACAGATAAATTCGTGTGTTCCGCTGTCGTTTGTTTCGTAAAGTTTTTAAACGTGCTGATGAAGGATGAAGAGTGTCTGTCTGAGACAAGATTTCTGTGTAAATTGTTCAGGTTTTCGAAAGTTAAGTATTTCAGTTAGGTAGAACTTTTTTGTTGCAAATAACTTGATCCGTTTATACAGAAGAGGGTTTTTTGGTGAGAATTTAAGGGTTAACACGTAGATAAGTTGATATATTTAGGTGTACCTAAATCAGATAGAATTGAAATCAATTTTTTATTTAAAAGTAATGATAACTTTGCATATGCATGTATCTATGTATATGTAAATGTATGTATGTATATTTATTTAATATTTAATCTTTAGAAAGTTTTTTAAGTTTTTGGAAAAGAAAAAAGGGTTTGCTTTGATCGCATATAACAAGATTAGGGTACACAAATTTCATTGCCTTGAGCTTCTCTTCAAGAAGCTCACACGTTTCTCCTTCGAAAGTTCCAAGGTTCCGACATAGGATTTTCGATAACGATCCCGTCCGTTTGGTCCCTTTGTGTTCCCCTTCAATGATCCTGCTGGCCAAAGTTTTCCTCTAGGAATTTCTGATTGTTTTCTTCAACGGGTTGCATGCTCGATACGCCTTATGCTAAGTACCACTTAATAGTTATACCGCTGGACATTGTTTTATATGAGGAACCATGTTAGTTATTTTAGTATCAAAAGTATTGTAGTATGAAAAATACCGTGTTATGTATCTTAAGACAAATATTACGAATAAGGATTATAAAATAAAATATTTTGAAATTGTCAAATAACGGGTGATTTTTTAGCTGGTTTGGTTTTGGCAACACTGGTTTTGACAGCTGACGTGTGTTTAGTACCTTGTGTCACTGTCAAACAGCTTCAGTTTGGTTTGCAATTTAACCATGGATCGTCTTACAAATGAACAACGCTTGCAAATTATTGAATTTTACTATCAAAATTCGTGCTCGGTTCGATCCGCTTTTTTATCGAAAAATTGTGTTCAGCGATGAGGCTCATTTTTGGTTGAATGGGTACGTAAATAAGCACAATTGCCGCATTTGGAGTGAAGATCAGCCAGAAGCATTGCAACAGCTACCAATGCATCCCGAAAAAGCCACTGTTTGGTGCGGTTTATGGGCCGGCGGCATTATTGCGCCATATTTCTTCAAAGATGATGCGAATCGCAGCGTTACTGTCAATGGTGAACGCTACCGAGCGATGATAACAAACTTTTTTTTGCCCGAAATGGAAGTTCTTGACTTGCATGATATGTGGTTTCAACAAGACGGTGCCACATGCCACACAGCACGCGAAACAATGGCGCAATTGCGAGGCGAGTTTGGTGAACAGTTAATTTCACGTTTCGGGCCGGTCAATTGGCCGCCTAGATCGTGCGATTTGACACCATTAGACTATTTTTTGTGGGGTATGTCAAAGCTAATGTCTATAGGGACAAGCCCGCTTCGATTGACGCACTGGAAGCCAACATCCATGCATTCATTCGTGAGATACCGGCCGATATGTGTGAAAGAGTATGCCAAAATTGGACTCAGCGGATGGGCTACCTGAGACGCAGCCGCGGTCAACATTTGCATGAAATTATCTTTAAACATTAAATTGCAAGGTTCAACCTATCGATTCAAATAAATATTTCATTCATTTTTTCGAATTTTTTGTGTTTTTTTTTTTTTTAAATTTCTAAACCTCTTAAAAAATCACCCGTTACATAATACACAAAAGAAATAAAACTTTTTTAATTCGGAGTTAAAACTTTTCAGGCCACAAATACCTAAAAAGAATCAAAATTAATAAGTAATAAAGTTTTTTACCAACTTCTATATAAAATATGTATGATCAAAATCAGTTGTACAGTTTTCGAGACAGTCAAAATACCAAAAATACTTTTATGGGAGGTGTCAATGGGGGCAATTGTGAACAATTTTGTACTATTTTTTTTTAAATAAAGTGCTTTCTATATAGCTTTTCTATAATTTATTATACAAAAAATTTAATTGGAATAATATTTAAAATTTACAATGTTTAAATTATTTATTAAAAACCAAAAGTTTTAAATTCGTAAGATTCCTAATTTTTATAAAATCAAAATTAAAATAATGAGAAAAACGCAATGGATGGAATTAAGGAACTGTGATGTTTTTTCGTCGAGGCTGAAGTATCTTTTTGGTGTTTAGGGTTTTTCCCAAAGAAAGCACCAAACAACTGTGTACATGGAAGAAGTACCTAGCAGAATAATTAGTTTGGGGCAGGGTCCAAAAATCAGTAGTCAATTTTCGAAACAGATTTGTACAAAAAATGGAGTAAATCGAAAATTTCCACAGTAGATTTTAAAACGAAAGAAAAACTCAACAACCCGCAAAAAATTGCCATAGAACACCTCTTAAACGCTTGTTCCAACTTCCAAGCAGCCGATCATACAATCAACCGTACAGACCTAACAAAAGATACTAATCTCAAAAACTGTTCAAAAATCTTAGTATTTTTAAAGAAATCCAATTTAATATGTAAAATTTCAAATAAAAAAAAATTCAATTATCACTCAACTAAAATCAAAAAAATCAAAATTTTAAATGTTAAACTTGTAACAAATTTACGAAGGGTAATGGCTTCATTGTTAATGCTTTCACATTTCATATTTCCTGTAATTTAATATTGCATTAAATATTATTAGTAAATAAATAAATAAAAACTATATTTTTCACAAAAAAAACCCATAAATTCGATTCCTTTCAGAACAGAATAGAATAGAAAATTCAAACATAGTTATGTGAACGGTATATCGCTTTATTACAGAACTCGGGTCATATACATATAGAGGCTGTATAACTCAATTATATTGGTTAAATGTATAAGAATCAATGTTTAAAAAATTATAAACTAAAATTTGATCCAGAAAAGAAATCGAAATAACCATGTAACCCTAATAAAAATTTGTTTCAATTTATTTCTCTTAAAATTTTACGAATAAAATTACTTTTAAATTATTTCCATTTATTTTGAAACTGTTAAATTAAGTGTACTAAATAAAGTAATTACAGCCCTTGTTATCGAAAACTGAGAAACAAATAATTGTAATATGTCTTCGAATTTTTAAGAAAATTCAAATTTTAATGCTTCTCATTAAATCCATGTTTTTATATTTTAAACCCTTAAAACTCTATAAGCTATTTGAACTTACAGTAGGTATTGGAGCAAATAAATGGTACTCATAATGCGAAGATACGGTAGGTTGTATAGGTATTTAGGTTTATAAGCACAAACATAGGTAAATACAAATTAGAAACAAACAATACGTTAATATCCCTTAGCAGTAAATTCAATGACTTTAAGGATGCTGGATGCTACCTCTGCATATAATTTGTGCATTGCAGAGGGTTTCCTTTTCTGAAAATAGGTCAAACAATTCTGATGTTTTATTTGTATATGGAGCATGTAACAATCCTACCAAATGTATGCTGCCTTCATCTTCATAGCTTCAAAGAATTCGACTGGAAGAGCTGAATCTGTTGTGTATTTTTTAAGCTATGTGAACTTATCTTAATTTTTAAAACTGAACTCTTTTATTGGCTTTAGGTATTGTTTGTTACTTTTAAATGCATTTTAAACAGATTTGGGGTTTAATCTGCTTTAAACTACATTTAAAAGTAACAAGCCTACTAAGGAGTCATTTTTTTACGGGTCACGAAAAAGGAAATAATGTTGTCTCGTAATTCCTTTAGATAAGATATCATCTAGACCTTATCTGAAGAATTTAATAATCCATTCATTTTGCCTAGCAATGTTATTCTCAGCTGTGTATTTCCTGTTTTGAAAACAATAACCATTTTAATAACCATTTTGGAGAACAGAATACACTCTCCTCCTCATATTTTCCTTAAAATCTATCTTATTATAATATTGTGTTGAGAAAATAAATCACTTCTTCAATCTTCTTATAGGTATATAAAGTTTTAATGTCCCCCAAGTTTTATAGGTATTTGGTCAATTAGAGCTTTTGAAGTGATAATCATCTCTAGTTACTTATTTATCCTTCTTCAATTACAATTATTTTGAAGTGTTTTGTATATAAATCTCTTTCAATTAGTACATATCTTTCATAAATATTTAAAAATAATGATTTTCAGTTTTACCCAAATGATGCTTTGAAATAATTTATGGACCCTTTCTTAACAACATCTAAAATATTCATGCCAAAACAATATCTCTTCATCATGAAATGAAAACAATAAGAAAAAGTTAGATCCTTAATGACTCTGTTTCAAACATTGCGCTATATCTCAAAATTTAACAAAAAACAAAATAAAAACTTAATTCTTTACTTATGTATATATGTATTGTTTTACTTTTCTTATATTTAAATTTCAAAATTTATATACATGACACAAAGTGACTGAAACAATATGCATTAAGTAAAATTGACGAAAGTGAAAAAAAAAAACAGAAAGAAAAAAATTAAGAAATAAAAAAACACAAATATCCTTTTAGCTTTTTTCTTAATCCTCGTCCGCAGAAATCTCTGTATAATATTATGTTGCTTCTGGCCAATACCACACCACACAGCACACCCTTCTTTATCTCATCAGCTCACACCCTAGACTCAACCCAACTGCGGCACATCAACAAAATGTGCCCGTCAGCATTTTGTACATAACTTGGCATCCAAATCCGAACACAAGATTCACTGCCATGTCCCATCGAGCAAATGGATTTTCAAACGACAATTCCTCTTTTATACTTCCTCTCTTTGATAAGGGAAAATACATTTGACATTTATGCTTAAATGTTCCGAGGACGAATCTCGCCTGTTGGGCGATGCGATGGCGCTACGATGATGTCAGTTTTTATACTTTATATAGGCCGTACCGTATAGTAGAATGCTATAAAACGTTAGATAGATGATATGCTAACAGAGAATTGCATCTGAGATATAAAAAAAAAAATATTCCATTAAAATAGCAAAAAAAAGAAGGAATATTCTGACACATTATGACGATTTATCTAAGCGGTGTGGTGTGCGTTCTCGCTGTGGAATATATCTCTACTAGGTATGTAAAAATGAGGTCTCGCAGTCCTCTTCTGTTTGGCTAGAGATCTTTCTTCAGTGTTCCACTCTGCGACAAAAATGTTAACAATGACACACAACAAGCACTTGTCTTCCTCTACTACGAGTAGATGATTCTGGGCCAAGCAAATTGCAACTATGCCACATCCACTTACCACTTACCACTTAAGTCGTAAGTCCGTATAGTGGAGGCCAACACAACACGGGAGGACTGCAACCATATATAATATCCTGCTTCATTGGATGCGTTTAAAAGCTGGGCTCTATACTCTACTCATATATACGTGTGTGTGGATACTTTGTGCCTCCTTGGCTATGTGTCCTTTTATATTTTTATTATTTTTTTTTTCATTTATTTAGACGTGTGCTTCTTTAAATTGTGTCCTATAAATTCTCCATTGCTGGCATTACAATAAGTTTGCGTATATCTTGTTTGTTTTGTCATGTGATATCTATGAGATTTATTTTTTTTTTTTGCTTCTTTTTTATTTCACTCTGAATCTGAAGATTCCCGGCAAAGAGTGCAAACAAAAACCAGAGTGGACTTAGGACTCAAATAGTTTCAAAGTCGTCGACGACAAAACGTTTTTCTGAAACCAGGGGAATTTTATGGGGGGGGGGTAAAGAGATAGCCTTTATATAGCCCATGGGACTTATGTTTGAAGAAAGAATGTACATAAATGTATGTATGTTTATATTTTTTCTATTTTTTCTATGTCGGCCAAGATTTGTCTTCCGTCTTTTATATACCGTGTCGCCGTATAGTATAGTTTGTCGTGCTAAACCCACTTTATACGGATATATACTATTTTCACATCTACCGCTGCTGTGTAAGAAGTGAGAAGCTATTAGATATAGTTTGGGGGCTTTGGGGGAAGCGCGCTATATAGCTTGTTCTTTGTGCCAGAATTTGTAAAACTCATTTGTCTCATTTGACAAGACGTTTATTTTTCAAAAAAAAAAAAAAAAACAAGAAAAAAATAAGGAAAATGTGGTGCGACTAGTTTGTCATTGAAATGGTTATTTTTCACAAGAATCTTCTCTTGTTTGGTTAAGTTATGCTCGTTGGTTTTTCTCTAGACAATATAATGAGAGATATTTTTGTGATAGATGGACTGCATAGTTTTTATGTTGCAGAGGTATTAGGTATAACAACCTTGAGGGAGGATTATTTTTTTTTTTTTAATTCTGAAGTAAATGTTTAGCTTAAAAAACTCAAATATTTTAAACTTAAGGATTATCTTGTCGAAATGTTTATTTTTGTGTAGGTTTTACCACGACCACCTACCAAAAAAGTAGTTTGGTTAAAAGTATGTAGTATTATGTACCTTAATATATGCATAAATGAACAATATAGCTGAACATATACAAAATTCATGGAACTTGCAGTTTAAATGGACAAAATGTTTAAAATAAGTGAAAACTATTTTTGCATTTCAGATTTTGTAAAAGTTTCTTAATTTGTTTGACAGTTTGACTGATGGGTAAAAACTGTATTTTGACGTATATTGAATAATTCGATCCAAAAGTACTAAAAACGCATTTTCACGCATTGATGTGAGCAGATTTTTGGTCGCATTTTTATCGCGCGATAAAAAAGTTTTCGTGATCGCCACCGCCATCCATCGCATCGATTTGCGCATAGCTTAAACGCCACTCGTTTTAATCATAACGCCTTCCACATCAACTGCTGATTTCCGAAACAATTATAGGTATGTACATAGTTCTTATTTTTAATTAAATCTTCCGCTTTGCAATGTTTGTCTTATTAAGAAACGAAAATATATCGATGACGAAAGATGACATGAGATCAACGTTTATTTCGTTGTTTACCCTTTTTACCACTCTTTTTCAACTCTAACTGGTCGTCCTAATAAGTTCAATTTGGAGCATGTAGATGTAGATTCTCATTTGGTTTTTTTTCCTAGGTTTGTGCGACCCCTTTTTAGAATTTCTTTGCTAGTGATGGATTTTTACCATCAACTCTACGAGAAATTTTATTTGGTCTTATTATTATAATTATTAATTATATAAGAAATAATTGAAAAACTTACATTTTTCGGACCAGTCGATTAAGAATTTGTATTCAACAAATAATATCGTTTTTGCTGTTGTTCAATGCAAATTAAAAGACAGTCACGGAAATGTACTTTCCACTCAAAGTATAAGTCGTTACGCCAAGCAAAACGACTCTATATCGCTTTTTGTAATACAAATTTTTGAAAAAAAACGCATTTATAATAAGGGTGAATATTTTTTTTTAATTTTGGTACTTTATTTAAACTTTTTGAAACTCTTTCTATAAAAAAAAATTTATCATAATCTGTCGAAACGTTTACAATAAAATGGAAAATGAAATAAATTGTCCTATGGGAGGTGCTATTAAAAACAATTGATATATGACAGGTACCGTTATTTTTTGTTTTAAATAATGAAAGAAATATGTCGGGGGAATGCCCAAAAAAGGAAAGGTAACAATTTTCAAGAAAATTGACCTTTCCGTTTAGACTGAAGTCGAACAGACAGACAGGCAGGCAGAATTTTGAGACCCATATTTTTCGTCTTATATACCTATCATTGTAATGTCCAGTTTGATTAAAATGTCGACTTAATTTTTTTACCAACCTGACCACTTACAATTCCTAAACGATGATGATTAAAAATGTCAAAATTAACACTATACGATGATGAAGAAGGGCTCCCGCAGAAATTACGCCAGAGAAATTCTGGAAAGTTTACCAGTTAGTAATAGTGTGGTCTTTTATCCTACGAAAATGGATCAATCTTTGCATGAATATATTCCAAATACATTCCATATTCTTATGAAAAAAGACCACACTTTTCTGGAAATCTTTCCAGAATTTCTTGCATTTTTTCCCAAAAAAATTTCTGGCCATCCTCAGATACAAACAAAATTTGTGGCCTTTTTCCCTTTCTTGTTGCAAAAAAGAGCCAACATGCAAACTGTAGGTATGGGTGGACCACTTCGAGGGTTAAAATCCTTTAAACTCACCAAGTGGCCAATCCAAGATGCATACCTAATATCCCAGAAAACATATCGGGCCAATCAACATATAGTGGTTATAGCTGGAACTTAAACGGGTAGATCAATTCACTTCAAATTTGGTACTGGTACAGATCATTTTTATTTGATTTTCTAGAGAGAAAATTCAAATTTTGTTTTACATAATTTAAAATGGGTGATATTTTGTTTTTTTTTTATTAAACTTTGTTCCTGTAGGTACCTAATAAGCTAAAATGCAACGTTATTTTTAAAAATTGCCTGTTCGGCTTAACTGATTTTGTTATAATTTTTAAATTTAGTGCTATGTAATATGTTTTCAATTAATAAGTTCAAGTGACCTCAACTCCAAAAATTGCATTTCGCCCACGGTACGACAGTAAGAAACGCAATTTTTGGAGTTGAGGTAACTTGAACTTGTTAATTGAAATAAATTCAATCGCTCCACTTAAACAGAAGTAGTTTTCTAATTATCCTCATCTACGTTATTTTTTTTTGTAGTATGATTCATCAAACAGTATGAAGAAAATTGTTTTTTAACTACTTTTGACATTTTCTCTCTCGGGTTAAATTTACCATAAATTTACGATTTACACAAAAATGTATGTTACCTTCGTAAAAGCTGGTTTGATGAAAGCCATTCAACCAAATAAATATCCTAAAGGTATTATAGTCTTTGATATGAAAATGATGAAACCCAATACACGTAGGAAAAGTATTAATATTTTCAAAAACAATTCTTTTGATAGAAGGCTTATATGAAAAATAACCTAAATTTAAGCCGCAAAAATCTGAAATAAGTATCCTCTTTTTAATCCTTTTCTACTTAAAAAAAATCAATCATATAACTACCCTTTTTAACAAAATTAATCCTTCTATCAATTTTCAGAAACTTCAATTTCCTAACATTTTACATCAAAAAATCGGACTAAAGTTTTTGATCAGAGTTAAACAGTATTTTGTTGAGTTTTTAATCTGGTCTTTTCGATTATAAAAAAAAACATTCCAATTCAAACAGTTTATAGAGCTGACGACAAACTCTCACCACACATTATAGCTTAAAAGTTCTAAGCTTAAAATTAGTTAGATTTTGAAAAATTAAAAAAGAAAACAAAAATCTTTAAACGATATTCCAACACTATATCGCATCCATTTTCATACCCACATACAATTTGGTCGTTGGGTCAATGTTTATATAAATTACAAATATCATTTCACATTCAGCATCACTGACAAAACTTTAAATCAAGGATTACCCATTTTCCTTTCAACTCAAAAATATTCTTTTACTCACGTAGATACCTACATACATATCTACATTAATTCTATGAAGCACATTGTGCGTGAAATAATTCTGTTTTACATTCATGCCGAGTATAGTAATCACGTACAACTCACATGTGACAGGTAGGTATGGATCCTGAATATTTCTTATACTGCAAAGGATGCCCAAAGACTTTGAATAAAATTTCGATGTGTGTTATAAAGTAAAACTAGAGTGACCATATAACAATTCAAAAAATGGTTTCATCCCAAAAAATGTTTTCTCAAAAAACTACAAATTTAATTACAAACATTTTATTGGATTCGAGTGTTAACTTTAATGAAATCATCATCAATACAAAACGAAACCTCATTTTATACTGAAGCCATTTCAAAAAGAGAAAATCTGGTCACCTCTGTAAGGCACTATAACATATAGGCAACGTCACCCAAAGAGATTTAGTACTTTTGGCATAAACGAATGAATATACAGAACCAAACCAAACCATCCATAAATATTTAATTCTCTCAAAGTCCTTTTGAATGTGAGCAGACTGTGTTTTTGAACGAGAGTATATAGATTTATCTGTTAAAGTTTGCCATACTAACTATATTCACAGGACAGAACATTTCCTTTTCTAATGCAACTTTAGCAAAAAGCTTTCGGATAAAACTGGTTTTGGGTTTTTGAGGAAATTACAATTGTCCAGAAACGCATATGTGGCGTCGACTATAAAACTTCTTTCTACATATATGTAGGTACTATATCTATACTCTACTCAAGCTTGTATATCCGTATCCTGCGTATATATTGGAAAAAGAGGTTTTATGTGGCGTGAGCTTAATGGTCGGGTTCGGTGATAAAGAGATATTGGGATGGATAACGTTGAAATGGAACAGACATGCGATGGTGAAAGTTATTGATACTCAAAGGAGGTGGAGATTTTACCCATGATGACTGGTGGCTGAGTATATGGTGTGGTATGGCATTTTGCTATAAGAACAACTTTCATTTTGTATTCAGCACACACATATATGAGTTCGAAAGGAGCTAATGCATTTTTAATTACAGCACATGAGTTCAACTACTATACTACGAGCTTGTAAACTAGTTTATTGAACTGTGAAGCAGTTTGGTTAAATTAAGCATTTGTTAGTTAGTGGTAGGTACATACATATATATGAATGTAGGTATAGGTATCGGACATTTGTGGAGCTATTATATTGTTTCCGATAACGACTGTGGCAAAAATTTGCTGACAATCAGCAATTTGTACGTGTTGTATGATGTGAGTTGAATAATTAAATCAACTTTAACTTCACATATGTTAAGGCAATTAGTTGACGAAGTATTGCGATGAAAATAAAATTATTCATTAAAAACTGCGTGGAAGAATCATTAAATTTAGTATAATTATTTAATTTGTGTTTGCCAATTGCATGTATCCGGAAGTTGTGATATTAGACTTTGAAACTGCGTGCTTTTACATGAGTCAATTGTTTATACTTTTATTATAGCTTTTCATATAAGCATGCCAAGGTCCTTTTTAAGGTAATCATAACCTTAGAAGTTAACGACTCAAAAGAAATCAACATTCAGCATACGATTGCAATGGAAATAAAAAATGCAAGACTTTACCCTGTGGTTCAAGGTTGTTGTTAAAGTGATATGGCATAAGCGCATTAAAGATGTTGGGAATTAGTTAAAATACTACCGTGGCATTGTTATAGAGAAAGGGTGAATAAATTAAAGAAATTATTTCCTTTGATACAAACATAAAATGCACGACCCTGTGAGCCAGGAAGTGGGGGGCGAACAGCAATTAAATGCCTTCAGTAATGAGAAATTAGTTACAGAATTCAGATTTATATAGTCGTTGAAGAGGATAAATTTTATAAGAAAAGTGGGCAGGTGGTTACTTAATTCTAATAGGAACCGTACAAATTTCACAAAAATCGGTTCAGTATTTTTGAGCTTAACTTCAAAATAAATGAGATAATATAGGAGAGTTTTTTTTGCAAGTCCATATGGATTTGTCGCAAAGAACGACATCGGAAGTAAGAGTTTTACACGTAAATACAACAACAACTTAAGTTCATAGAAGTTAAGTTCTCTAAGTCCATGATAATTTTCGGGACTTAACTCAGGTCCCTATTAAAACTATATTACCGGCGTTAATTATCATTTTGGTATCGAGTCATCGATTGAAATTTTTTTTATGAAACAAAAACAAAATGGCGATCATTGTCATGAAATTTATTTTGTTTTCCTATTAATGTCTTGAAATAAAGATCTATGTTTTTATTTAATTTTATTTTATGAAGGGAAATAATTTTATATATGGGTTTTCTTTTTATTTTAATGTGGCGTGTGTGATAAGCATAAGTTTTTATTTGGTATGCTCATCATATAAAGATGAAGGGGTAGTGATGACATTTTGTCACAGTGATGGGATTGTTTGTTGTGATGACTTTGGTAAGTAAAAAAAAACACGCTTGATACGACAATATTTTTTTTTTATCATTATGACAATAAATCGTACGGTAAAATAATGTCATCATCAAATTTATCGAAAATAAATGTACAGCAATTTTGTTTACCTACCTATTCTTATGATAAAAATAAACGAATTACATAGTAAAAACTATAACTTTAAATTCAAAATGGCGCCGACAGAATCTTGAAAATTATGACCTCTTTAACAATTTGTAAAAAAAATTGACTCACAGTTCCTAGACATCTGGATCCAGTTACACACACAGCAAGTTGGTTGAGGTCGTTCTTTACATGTGGGCTGCACCATGAAGTTTGTTGCATTTTCTTCTTCGAATTGATAACACTGAATCAATAATCATCAAAAAAAAACTATTGGCATGAATGATTCTTCTCTTGATCTTTGCACTGGATGTCAGTGTGCGAGGTAATATTTGATTTCATACAGAAAAATATTTAAAATTCTTGATACCTACCAACAAAACGATCGATATGTATAATATTTTACTTTCTGCACAAAAAACATATAGCTAAAGTTCTTTCTGTTAATATGTACAACAAATGAGAGAATAAAATTTGATTTATAACTCTAACAGTCTACATTCAACAACAATTTATTATTTTCTTCAATGCACACAGGGGTTAAAATACATTTTCATCACATGCAGTGTTTTCTATTTGCTCATAACTTGCTTAGAGCTTAACGAGAAATAAATTTGCTATACCTATAGAAGAAATCGATTTCACCGATTAAACACTTGCTAAGGACTCGTAGTCATGCGACCAAACAGAACCCATAAACATTACAGAAATTGACTTTTGGCACGCTTAGAATCGTAAATTAAGAAAGAAGAAAAAAATTAAATCACAGAAATGAGTCCTTTTCATTTTTCTTCAAAACATTGTTGAATCAAAATGATACTTTATAAGCAGGTCAATAAAAGACCCTCTAAAATCAGTATAACCACAGAATAATAAGCGAGTATTTTCCGCGTGACTTTTCAAGAGTATATTGACCTGAAAAGTTTCCCCCAACTCCCAATACCTATACCACCACGCACTCACATAAAATTTTAAGAAAAATGATGACACTGAAATTGTTATTTGTTTTTCTTTTCCTTTTGCCATTGGTTCTTCTATGCTTCTGTTTTTAAAAACCTTTGCTTCGGGTTTGTTTGGTTGAACTCTGCCATTCTGCCAATTGCATCGAATGAATATGAATGAATATACACAGACAAAACGAATAAAATTGAAATCTTTTAAAACTTAAGCCCGCAAAACAGAGGAAGAAGAACGAAAAGAACGTTTTTATCCTTGTTCCTGGTTTCCTTCACTCCTCGAGTCGAATATACCTACATATAGGTACCTACATATATACTTTTAGAAAAGTTTTCTCATTTTCTAAATATCTGCTTTCACAATTCGTCCTCCTGCGTTGGGTGTTGTTGTTGGCGTTTTTGTCATCACCAAGGTTGGTATGGTATATGTATATGGTTGAATGTGGTAGCGGCAACAAACACTTATCACTATGCCAGAAGGATTTTCGGTTTGCATCGTTTGGTTCATGTTGACCAGGTCCTTATAGAATGTTCATCATCATCTTCAATATAGCGTGGGTGCAGCATTGTCTCAGGGGCAAATGGCCAGAACTACACTTTTAAAAGCACTTCCTCATTTTATTATTATATTGTTTTCTCTCTTTCATAGCATCATTTTGGTGAAAGTTTAAGGTTAGAATTTAAAAACCATTTGAAATGTAAACTGTTTGTGTGTGTGAACACGAGGATAAAGATGAAGTAAAAGAAGGATTCAAGTTTATATTTTCACGTTTATCCAATTTTGGTTGAAGATATTGATATAAATTCATTGAAGTTGAGATAAATCTTTGGAGTTTGGTAATTTAAAGAAGAATTATGTGAAACAGAAATTCAACCGCAGCAGGAGAAAGAAGATTTTGAATTAATGAACTAACTCTTTCCTCATGAAAATAGAGTATTGTGTGGTTGTTGCCAATTTGAATTTATGTTCAGAAAAGTTTAATTTGTTTTGGTGGATTGTTTTTATCTTTGAAAACTACATAGGTAGGGTAGGGCGGGGCTAGTTGCCCCACTTTTTACTTGAAGTCTCATAATTATCAAACTACTCATAGTATACAGCTATGGAACTGGTATCAAAAGAAAGAATGGACTTCTGACTTCTAAATGAAATCTGAAAAATTTGAAAATATGTAACCGCAGAAGTATAAAGCTACCTGTAATGGATCAAGTGCAAGTGGGCCAACTTGCCCCTATAGCGAGGCAAGTTGGCCCAGTGTGTGGGGTTAGTTGGACCAAGCCCTGAAAGTAGCAAAACAAGTCTCATAAAGGGAAACAAATCCAAAATTTTATAAAGAATTTTATTTAAAACGGTCAAACAAACTAAAAAAATAAATCTAAAATAAAACTTTAAAAATAAATATAATAGAAATAAATTAAGGTTTAAAATAAGTTTTTGAATCGTAATCGTTGTAGTAATTGACGCATCAAAGAAGGACCCATCTCCGGCTACTGTTTAATTAGTATGAGCCTACTTTCTGCAAGTATGGTACCGTATGTCCTCACCCGACAATCTATCAGCGAATGACTCTATCTTCATTAGGCAAAAATATCTCAGTTCCTCTTCTTTTTCCGAGCTTTATTTTTGTAACAAAAACCTCCTGGGCCAACTAACCCCACACCTAGTTTGAGAATCATATTTAGTCATAAATAGAAAAATATTAAAAACTGTTCAATTTAACTCACAAAAAAATACTCACTCACTCACAAGAAAATACAATATATTCACTATTCCTAGTCTTGCTGTCAAAATTTCGAGGAAAAAAATCTTGGATTCAATCTCTGAGATCTCATTTTTCTAACAGCAAAGCTCAGAAATTTTGCTGAGGAATCCTGTTTATGTTACTGAGATTGCTGAAATCTTCGAGATCTCATTTTCCTGAACATGCCTATTAAATGACTAAACTATGTACTTAGCAAATGTAACAAATGGAGTTTATTAAAAAAATTGACATATCGGCCAATACTGGTTGTCATCGGCGCGGTAAAAAAAAGTTGTCACCGGTTGTAAATAGCGGAAAAATGTCAATTCGAAACAAATATTCCGCATTTTTTTAGTAGTATAGTTATTCATGTCTTGTATAGACGAGTATTTTGCATCTTACTTCACGAATGTCAAAGTAGAATTGACATTTGCTGCCATTTGCAACCGGTGACAACTTTCGCACCACTTTGTATATAAAAAGAGATTGACACTCCTTGCTGAGAAATCGTATCCAGGATTTTCCTACAGAGGGTAATTTGTGAAATCTCTCAGAATCTGGAACTGCCGTTCGTTTAAAGTATATAAGGACGAGACTATAGAAATGCCAAATTATAAGAGATATAACAGTTTTTAAGCATTAAAAGTGTGTGTGCATTAACGAGCTTCGCGCGACTTCAAAACAAAATTTAGGTGCCCGAAGTATGCCAAGCCCACGGTGCGAAGCCATATAATCAGTACTTCTAAACATAGGTAACTGTTATAAATGTAACTTCTATAAAATAGTTAAGTAAAGTTAATCTTTTCCACACCTTCTTTTGGTCTTTTCTTAAGCACATTGAATTTCAAATCGAAAAAATCTAATCTTTAAAATATAATTTAATTTTTTTTTTTATTTAGGAAAATTAAATTCAACCATAATCAATTTAAATTATTTATAAAGCTTCATACTAATTATTTATATGGAAATAGGCATTTACCTACCTTTCTCAGAACTAAACATAATGAAGGTGTAGGTAGGAAATTTTATGCAAACAAAAAAAAATTTCCACTTGCATGTTTATTTTGTGCTTTTTTTTTAAAAACAAATCAAAAAATCAAAACTATATTTATAAGTTGAATGCAAATATTTGTATAATAAAAAGCAAACACAAAAAAAAACAACATTTTGCAACTAAACTGGGTCAATTTCATCTTAGTCTGCCTCAAGAGTATCGTAGAAAAACAAAAAAGTTCTCATAAACTTTCCATGAAAATATACAATTTAAAACAAAAAGCCTCATTTGTATGAAACTCTATTAAGAAAAACAATAAAAAAATAAATAAAAAAAAAAAAAAACCAAGTTTATTCCACACAATATCCTTAAAACGTTTGGCAATTTTCTCTCACTTATATATGTATGTATCTTCTCTGCCGGTTGAAATTGTTATAAATTCATATAGTATAAATCCTGTCCTGGTCTGCTTGATAGTGCAAAAACCACACGCACACATATAAATCAACACACACACACGACACAAATGGCATGTTTATTTTTAATCCCCGTCATTCTTGTTTATAGGTGAATCCTTCAAACTTCAACAACTCAGCTGGCTGCGAGTAAAGGATTTAGTGACGTGTCAGATAGAGAGAGAGAGAGTGTGCTCCAAGCTCCAACCCACCCGCTTAGTTTGCCAACAATATTAAAACACACACACACACATAGACAAACTAAAGTCTCGTTCAGAAAGGAGCACGAGAAAAGTGGTTTTCATATAATCCATCAGTGGGAAGGCTTAACAAAATCGAAGTGAAATGATCCACATCCGGTGAGGTGAGAAGGACACACACATACTACACACGAAACATCTATATCCGCAGGACATAACCTGTAAGCAAGGCCAACGGATTTTAAGTCCTGGCCGTTTTCACCCGACCACAAAGAGCACAGAGGAAAACCCACGGACTCAGGATAATTATCACTAGCCCAAACCCACCACCAGCACCACCACCACCTACAACACCACCGCTGCCGCCGTCATTCAACTGCCCAACCCACTGATACAAGGGATCAAAGTGTAATAAAGAAATTTTAAATCTTCTTTTTTTCGAATTTTTCCACACCAAAGGACCAAAAGAAGGACAGGACAGGGCAGGAAGAAAACTACACCAAAAAGTGGTTCCCAGCTGACTCAACAACGCACATTGTTTATCAGGGACACGCTGCACCACAGCCCTGTGCGAAGCGAGGAAGTGAAGTGAAGGAAGGAAAGGGCAGGGCAGCACGACCGCAGTAAACAATCCAGCACGGAAACGTCCGATTAAATGTCTGCCGTGGAATTAAAGACTTCAGTCTCTGTTATGGATTTTCGCCAAAGACAGGTGAGTGAGCAATTAATCATTTCAGAATTTAACCCATTTAAATTTATTCTAAAGGGGATTTTGTATATAAATATATCTGTACGTATGTAGTTGTTCTCAATTAAAAGTGTGGGATTAAGTTTATGGCTAAAGACATTTTAATATGTATATATAAAGTTTATACCTATAAATACCTATAATATTATATTGTGACCTATTATGAAAATTCCTCTAGAGCTTAACTATTTAAAAGGCTTTAATTTTATTCAAATTTTATTCGTTTGATATCGTTAATTTGTTATATAAATTGGCATAGGATTTTCTCCTGAGAAGTTAATTTACCACAAGGAAAAGATCAAACACGAAAACGAATGAATCCAATTCCCGTTTGAGAGTAATTAAATTGATCAGAGTTGCCACAATATACCTGTTTGGTAACTTTTTTTCAACAAATTTCCCAAAAACTGAGTTTTTTTCTATGGGTTTTGACAACAAATTGTGAAATTTTATGAAAATTTGTGTTAATTCGTTAATTTCACGTTACAGACCAAGTGTCACAAATTTTTGGATGTTTTAAATGAAATTGATGGAATTAATAGCAATAAAAGGTAATGAGACGAAAAAATAGGTTTCGGAGCGAAACAATTAACATGTTAAATCCAACAAAAAAAATTCCAATTGGGGGTTAGTAATACCGAAAGAGTTTTTGGGGCTTAACTTTATTCTGCAGGGAAACTGTATTACAGGCGAGAATTACCTTTTTGTTATCGATAGTTTGTATGGAAACATCAATATTTTGTCTGTGTTTGGCGTCAATAATTCACGATATCATTTTTTGTATGATCCCTTTCGGACACGCTGTGTTAGTACTCATTAATTATGGGAACCTGGGGGAAAATGGTACACCAATGAAAATGGTTTATCCGAAAATGCTTAACGAAATACTGGCATTCTACAGTTATTGTTTTAGAGATTAAAGTGCAGTATTGAACCATAATTTTTTTAATATAAACTACCTACCGTTTTAGTGAAACTAAAAATATGTTTTATTATTTAAAACAAATTAAAATAAAATAAAATAAAATAAAATAAAATAAGATCAAATAAAATAAAATAAAATAAAATAAAATAAAATAAAATAAGAAAAAATAAAATAAAATAAAATAAAATTAAATAAAATAAAATACTGTAAGATATTGCCCATGTCTAAAATGATACAGTTTGCCATTTTAGTGATATGAGGAGTCACTATTAATTATTAAGGAAAAGAAAAAACTTAGCAGGCATTACAAATTACAATAACTATTTAAACTAGCTATGCGTGAATCATCATTGTATATTGAAGCATTTTTTTATGAGCTTTCATTGCTAATTCACATTTTAATAATTTTTGCATTTGTTTTAAATTTTGTTCGTAAAATATTTATTTCTTTTTGAATATGCAGCAACACTGTAAGTAAAAAAATCTTAGCTATCAACTGTCAGTATTCGCGATATTTTTTTACATTATTATTAGTCATGTTCAGGAAAATAAGATATCGGAAATCTCAGCAATCTCAATTACATGAATAGGACTCCTTAGTAAAATTTGTCAGCTTTGCTGTCAAAACTCTAAGCAAAAAAAATACTGATCATTAAGAATATAGAATAAAGCACCCCAACGTGGAAAAATATATACATACTTCTTAGCAACAATTTGCGCTGCTAGCAAATAGCGCTATTTACCAAAAAACTTGACTTCTCAAAACTGCTCATTTCTACCATTTCAAATCCAAAGACTGTCAAAGTTCATATAACTAATAAAACTGGTGGAAAACGGCAGTTTTGGGCTAGTAAACGAACAGACCTAATATATAGCTCTCTTGTAAAGTTAAAAACGTCAAATCTGCACTTTGATGAAACTGACATTTAGCTTCTTTTTTTTTTAAACAAAACAATCATTGTGTAGGGTGCGTTTCTGTAAAAAAGATATGATATAACGTGTGTTCCTTTTATTTGAAAATTTATGCGAATTTGTATAAATTCCTACGAATTTTATCAAAGAGTTTCAAAATTAAGGAACGCACCTAAAGTTATGATTTAAAATTCAAAATACATAGGCATGAACAAACACTTCTTCAAATATAAATTGGTTGATGTCTCTTTCAACATCATGACTGTAAATTGTAATGTGTTGAACCCTGGAAAATTCAGTTTTAGAAATTTTTCTTGCTTCTGATTGGGCAGCTAACTTTTAGAGTCACCTGACAGCTGACCAATCAGAAGCTCTAAAAATTCAAAAAACTGAATTTTCAGATGTAAATTTTCATGTGTTGAAACCTTTCACTTGTGTTCTTCAATTAAATCGCATTCTTCCTCTAATATGCCGTTTTTTAGGGTTGAATTCAAAGACTCTACAGCTTTCCACGAATATTCTTTCCATTTGATGTTTTTGTTCCTATACTGTTCGGAACAAAAACTTTTCTAACTGAATTTTATTAATTTTTTATTCTGCATTTATATTCTGAACATCAATTTGACCAAGCGAAGTCGTGTTGACTATTTGAACGGTGTCTTATTCCACATAAATGAAATTTGTACATAGATCTTTCAAATAAAATTTAAAAAAAATGTTGATAGCTCACACGCACTTAAATTTTTGCAATTTTAACAACGGTTATATGTACCCGTCCCTATATTAAAAAAACCCATTTTTAAGTATCTTTGAATGTAATGTTTGCAAATTTGTTTTAATTTTTATACACAAAACATTTTCCTTTCCCATAAAAAAAAAATGTTCTTAACCTGTCATTTTGTTAAAATATCAAAAAACTTAAATGTCAGCTCACCCTTATACTGTTTTTAATCATACTTTTAAAAACCGAATTCCCTCTTAAAAAAAAAACAGAAACTTTTAAAAATAACTCATCTATATGTCATCAGATGTCAGACAAAATGAAAGTACCGTCTTGCAAAGTAATGCAAATTAATATACGAGCATCTAATGGGATATGTCAGAGAGTGTACATTTTTTACAGCTCTTATCTTAAATCATCCTTCACTCTTTCTTTACAGCAAGACTGATATTAATGTACATTATAGTGGAATTTCCCCAGTGAAATCCAAAATATATAGTTTATTAAGTGAAAAATCTCTCAACCGTCTCCTTCAAGACACTATAAGTCCAAGAACTTTAAACTAAAACACCCAAAGCAATTATAACGAACAATCTTTGCAAAGAGTTATATACCAAACACTACTCAATTTAATTGTACAATTAATTATGTATTAACATACATACCTTATATCCCAAAAGATGGGGGCGTAAAACAATTGCCCGAAGGCTTTGGGCACCGCATAAATACATATATCAAGTGAGTGAAGTATAAAAACCAATGCCTCCCATTTCACCCCGACCGAAGACGACGCACGGTGGCGGAAAAAATAATTAACCAGCCATTGTTAATTGAAAAGAAACAACAACCTCGAACAAACATCCTGGGGAAATTTCAAGATTTTTCTTTCGACCGAAATGCGTAATCCCTTTTCACCCCTGTACAGCTTTTGAAACAATAAATTGGATTAACCCCCTGGTTGAGTAATGTCGGTAATGGAGCTCAACTCGCAATAAAAAAACAAAAACCTAAAGTATGTAGGTATATAAGGATCTGGATGAATTTATTTTCGCACATTGCAGCACACCGTCTTATACCAGTTACCATTTTATATTTGATTATACTTGTAATCTGGGTTTGATTAATTAGCTGACAAGAGCAGATGTCTAGAGTAATGAGTGTTTTACCAGTTTTTGTTTTCTTGAGAACTTATATAACCGGGGATATCAGGGATTATCCTAATTAACAAATATCTTTGATTTAGTTTATAAGCCAGCTGATCAATAATGTAGGTGTTGCTTGATTTGTTTGGCTGGGTGGATTGGTATAGGTGGGTTTAAGCAACTCCTATATCGGTATATAACAAGATTATTGTCGAGTTAAATAAACAACTCTATAGATAGATTCCAAATTTAAGATTAATTGCTTTCCAAAATCGACTCGAACTTTGTAGGTATTCCTTTTCAGTTTTCCAAGATTGATGGATTGTATATATCGCATTTCTCTTCTCAAGTCTGCAAGAATCATCATCGCCATAGTGATTTTTATTCAAATTGTTCGTTGTGATGTGGGTGGAAGGTCATAAGAATACCCCATCACAGCCTGGGAGCATTTTTGTTTTTTTTTTTTTACTGATGAATTTTGTTGCTTTTTTTTGTACTGAAATGCCAGATATATTTAGTCCACTTCGATGTTCCAAGTAGATAATACAGACTTTGCCATGAGAGTGGAGATGGGGGGATGTCTGCTTTTCATTTTATGTATAGCGACAAGGTCGAACCCAGGATAGGGAAACTTGTGGTTTTATAATTTATGGCTCTCCTAGTTTGACTTTATTGGTTGCTGCCTATATAATTTATGAAGCAAGCACCAGTCTTTAATATTTGGGGATAATTAGGTTTGAACAGATGCGGGCCTTTCTTCGACGACCGCAAATTTGTATTCATAATTCAAATTGAGGTTGTATTAGCAGCACCAGACTATATAGGTATATACTTCTCTGCCAATCTGTTTTGTGTATCTTTGTCAAAGAAGCGTTGGCGTTTGTATATAGAAGGTTGGTGCATAAGGTACATTGAAAATTATAATTTTTAGAAATATCTATAAATACGTTCATTATTAAGGGATTTAAATTAAAATTAGGAATGCACGTAAAACTTTTGCATACTTACCAGCTTAAATATATACATACGTGTCAAATCTTGCTCAAGAATATTTACAGATAAAATAAATTTACAACTTAAATTAAATTGAATTCTATAAAAATTCTTAAATTATTAAGTACTTACCTACAATTTCTTGGTTCTTGTATTTTCAAAGGGGTCAGTAAAATAATGAAAAACAAACATTCACATCAGGTTTACCTAATACAAATAATAGGCATGTTCAGGAAATTGATATTTCAGAGATCTCAGCAATCTCAGTTACCTGAACAGAATTCCCCAGCAAAATTTCTCGGCTTTGCTGTAAAAACTCTGAGAAAAAAATCTTGGCGAGATTACGATAACTTTGGCGCCAAAAATTGACAACGGTTTCTTGTAGAGGGATCAAAAACAAGCATTTTTTACCATGGGTGGGGGTCTATCTCAACCCGTTTAGGAAGTAGGGGAAATTTTAGAAAAAAATACATGCATACATACCTCATTGTTTATACGCCGTAATGCTGGGGTGCTAGCACTGTAATTATGTAAGCAAGCAAAAAAAAAACAAAAATCTCATCTCAGTTTTAGTAATTTTCAATTTTATCAAGAACTAGAAGACATAAAACCATTCGGTTTTTTGTGTTCGATTAAGAATTAATATTTACATTGACCACAAGAAGCCAATTTAGCACCTCATTTCACAATTTTTAAAAACATTGGTTCAAACTTTTTATTCATTTTTTTTTTAATCAAAATTTTGCTATTGAGCTATTGACACAAATAATTTAATTTAAATTTAGGATTTAATAATAGATGTATGGCTTTCCAAACCGGTATAATACTTTATTGTAAGTGCTGCCGTTGTTTTTTAATATTTTTTTCCTTTTTAAGCCATTTTTTTCTAAATTGCCCCTAAACGGGGTGAGAGAGACCCCCTCTCCCATAATAAAAATAAACTTGTTTTTGACCGCTCTAAAAAAACTGTTATCAATTTTTGGCGCCAAAGTTATCGTAGTCGTGCCAAATCTTGGATTCGCTTGCTCACTTTTTCGGTGATGAGCTCTCATTTTTCTGAACGCGCCATTATGTGAATTTACGTTGCTTTACTTTTTTGGAATTTCAAAATTTTTGAGAATGTCATCTTGAAAAATTAACATTTTGTGGATTTCTGTACAAAAAGTAAGTGACTGGACCTCATATCTTTAAATAAAATTCCTAACCATTTACGTCAAAAAATTTAAAAGGTGAATGATATCTCATTCTTAAGACGGTATAAGACCCTAATTTTGCAGTAACAACCATAGACATTGTACTCTGAAAGTTTTCGCAGCAGCTCTCTGTTGAACTCGTTATAATGTGTCATGCTATAACGAGCAAGAATCTGAGTCAGCATCCGACAGAAATTTGAAAACCATAAAACTATTATTTATTATTTATCAGTGATATTAAAACTTATAAGCTTGAACTTCCGACAAAGTCACAGCTTTAAAAGCCAACCATGTCCAACATTAAAAAAAAAAACAAACATGTACAACAAACATGCAATGTATCGAATCAAAATAATGTTTCATTCCGGTATGCTACTAACTGTAACAAAAACGTGTACTGTACATAATCTATATTCTGTAGGTACCAAAATCGAATTTTTTCAGGAGAATTTTATTGCAAGAATAATATATCGCCATATTCTTTTTGATTTTGTTTCCATAATATACGTTTAAGACAGCAAAAATGTCTTAATTATGGCATTTTGTCGTTCGTCTAAATCCAGTATTATTCATAGAACAAATTTAATATTCAAATTTAAAAATACTCGTTACATTTTAAAAATTCCCTAATCACTCATAAATTTTTTCCCGTTTCCGTTTCACAAAAGTCAGTTTTCAAATGCTACTAGTGACATCTTCTTACATTTTTAATTTTGTACCTAATTTCGGTTGTGTTACTCGCTATTCTCCACTTTTCTAACTGGTATAGTTTCCCCAATAAAAATTCCCTTTTCACAAATTTATACCATTCATTTATCTTATGCACAAACCATATACTTTAATTTTTCCTCCAGCATGGCGGTAAGTCTACACAAAACTACCCATTTCCCGGATATTCCGCTAATGAAAATAATGCAGTTCCGTTTGCAATTTCAGTGCGTCCGGTTGTCATTTTCATTTGACTTCGTTTCTTTTTTTTTATTTTCTTTCGTTATTATTATTATTTTGTGTTTTGTTAATTTTGTAAATATGTAATTTATTAATAACTTTTGTTCCATTAATTTTGTGTTTTTGTTTATTCTGGTTTTTGTTTGTTTGTTTGCCGTCGATTACAAATTTTGTGTTGTGTTTTCGTTTTGTATACATCTTTTTTTTTTTGTTCGTGCCCTGCAATCAGAGAAAATGCAACCAAAACCTCATATAATCGTAGGTTGTTGGGGAAGCTTTTACAGGAATATTTCGATTAATCAGGAGTTAAACGAAGAATGGAATGCAATAAACCAAGAGATTTGGGTTTGTGTTTTTTTAAGAATTTTTATTTTATTTTTTATGGTTTTTTTATATTTTTTTGCATACAAATATTGCATTGATTTTCCTCTCTTTTTTTCGTTTGGTCGAATAGTATTTTGTTGCGTCTATCAATACACAAGAACGGTAAATTATGCCGTGCTGCAGACAATGAAAAAGGAACAACATGTTTTTTTATTTATTTTTAAAAGAACTGAGAGAAATGCATGGCAACTGTTAAGTGCGCTGTGAATTATATAGACACATAACTATATCACAATAAAAAAACCTAAAGGGGGATTATTTTTATTGTTTATGCAATTTAAGGATTACCAACATCACATTTTGTGTTGGGGAATAAAATGATATCTAGGTGTAAGATTTAAAAAAGAAAAACCATTCTTGGGCATTTTTTCACATAAAAGACAACTGTATACAGGTTTAAATGAAATGAAGGGATTATTTGAATGACAAAATAAACTATATTCTATGCATTTCAAAGCCAATGCTATTGAGAAATAATATTTACCTTCGAATGTAATAGAATGGGAGGAAAATTTAGTTTTTGTTGTAGCGTAAATTGTTATTAAGACATAGAACAAAAAATTAAATTTCATTGTAGATATTAAGTCTTTATATAGGTTTGTTTCGTTTTTGTTTTAGCTAAAAAAAAAAAAAAGGAATGTCAGTACATTTTATAGGTATCATCAACCTTTACAAAATTATAAAAAAAACGTGTTTTTAATATATGTACCTAGGTATTTCAGAAAGGTTTTTAAAACAAAAAAACTTGTTAAAGCGTGTATTTGAAATTTTTTTTGATTTATTAATAATTATGTTTATAACTATTACTAGTTTAAAGTGCAAGTGGAAGTGCAGAATTATGCCTCCTAATCTTCCTCAATCCATTGTTAAAATATATGTATTTGAAATGTTTGTCGATATTTTTATTAATTTTTTCATTGTTGTGGAATTTCCGGGTATCAAGAGGAATAACAACTAATTTACGGTTTCTCGAAGAGTAAAGAACGGACTGGAAAAATTCAACAAATAGCTATTTTAAACAGATTTAGAACTTTCAAATGTAGTACATATGAACAGTTTTGGAGAACTTATTTGAATATTGCTAAACAAAAAATAATTTCTTTTTTATAATTGTTAGATTTCTCTAATTCTCTAGGTAACGTTATAATTAAAATTCGGAGATTTTTTTCAGCGTCGCACAATGGGGTAAATTGAGTGTTTTGGTAGCTTTCAAACGGATAAAGATATCGTGATATTTTTTTTCTACTTGAAGGAAATTTCGTAGGCTACACCTACCTAAAGTTAATGAATTTTAAGACACAAATATTTACAGGGGGTTACAAAATCTACTGCTAAAAAACGACTTTAGGAAATGGCCATTTTCTTTATTTTGTTGCACGTTAGACTATTTCAGTGGTACATCTTAAGTACAGCTACGGAGAAAGTATATACCTATAATTTAATTTTATAAAAATGATTTACAGGGTGTTCCAGAATTTCATGTTATACCTAGTTAACTTAATAAAACTCAAATGTTAAAATATTGTAGTTACATGCTATTTATAAACTTATTCCATGGAAACAGTTAAGGAAAATAAAGAACCATTTAAAAAAAAATATTCTTTGTGTTTTTTTTTTATTAAGTAGCACAGCCATTCCTTTCGTTCAGATCAGTATCTATTATAGTTAGATAGCTATCTAAAAAATATAAACGTACCTAAGTTAGTGTTGAATCGGCTGATATCAGCTGTTTTTTTTCATAAAATATTAAAACAACAAAAAGCACAAAACACAAAGATATCTACACTACTTAACGTGGCTATTGTCCTAATATTTAAAAATCTCTGTTTATAAATACATTCCAACAGTTGTCTAAATATGTCAACAATGAAAAAATTAGCCTAATCTTTTTTACTGAACGTTCCTATACCTAAAGCCTAGTACGCTGCTGATACGAAACGAAAAATCCCATACAAAAATGACACAACGAAATCATAAACGGAAAATTTCGTTCTGCTTTTCGTTTTGCAGTATGCTGTTCGAAGAGCGAAATTTATAATTGTAGCAGATTATTTGGAGAAGTCTCCGCTCCATTTTCGCACTGCATCAATTATACAGACTATTTATTGTGTGCGGAAAAATGACTTTTTTTTTTGTTTATCATTTTCTTACATCATGGGTTTCTCTGATTTTTTGCGTTTATGTTTAATTTTGTTTTTGAAATTAGTGAAACTCTCCAAGGATATTTTCCGTTGTGTTTTCGCAAGCAAGTTACATAGTAGGGCCCAAGGCTTTGGAGTTGGATAACTGTCAAAAGTTACACATAATTTGATCTTCAATTTGATTTTCAAACAGTTTATTTAATTTCAAATTTATAATTATGTATTAAACAAATTTAAAATAAAAAAAAAGCACGAAAGCTTTGCGGATATTATCTTGTCTTGTCATCTTATGTCTTCACAAAAGTAAATATAGGTAGTCTCCATAAAATAATTTAAATTTTTTATATTTATTGAAAATGCGTTCCTTTACATTGAAACTCTGTGATTTTCTATCCAAAACTGCGAATTTCTGCACATTTTATTTTATTTTTTATATAAACTTTGACAGACTTTTGATTAAAATTCGTAGAAATTCGATGTTTTGGACAGTGTGGGAATATTATTTGTTAAAATTTCTGTATATGATAAACAAAAACCATAATTGAAGACATAATATGGCTAAGTGATAAATAATAGACAGGAACATTTTACTATTCGCACCCTAATACATAGATATATGGCTCTACCTTGCAAATTAATTTAAAAGAAAGTACTTTTTCAAGCTTTTCGCCATCCTTCTATATCATTATATGATTCGATTTTCAAACAAAGTTCTATTGATTTACATCTATTTTTATGATTTTCTAATTCAAATAGAATTCAAAAACCAACATAGAAATTTGCATCCTCTCTGATTGGAATTGATAATAAATCAATGAACTATATAATCTCAAAGATTAAAAGATCTATAAGCTTCGAAGCACAGAAATGATAAATAAAACAAAAATTTAGGAAGTGGTAAACCTCATATCCAACCAAATAAATTTATATACAGAACATCGAAACATAAAAGTCTTTGTATTGAAAAATAAAGTTTATCCTGTCAAATTAAATTCTCAAACTTACTTTTGTTTGCAAGTTTTCTCAGCTGGGACTTAAAATTTAATAAATCTCTTCCTCTGCCAAAAAAAAAACAATAAAAATAAATAAAAATTAAAAAGCAAACAATGAAACTACAAAACAGAGCTGTTGCTCTATAACACACCCATATCCTTGTTTCTATAGCTAAATAGATTGAATTAAAACATACCAACATATACCTATATACTACTTTCCCAAATATTGTTTGCATATTTTACAGTCCTGAAACCGAAACTCTGTCCGTCTTTTCTTCATCACACCCCAAATACTTCCCATGAAACTCTGTATTATAGGTAAAACAAAAGCATAGAACTATTATATTATATTTTACCAATTTCGAACCATGAAATTCCCGCATATAGAGGAATATTCATCAAAATAATTCTACCGAAAACCTTTGTTAATATTTTTTTTTTTTTTTTGATAAAATTCCAACCCCTTTATCCAATCCAAAAACTCTTGCAATGGAACAAGATGAAATTTTATCCCAAATTTTCAACTTCATCATTGGCACCATCTTTGTGTCTTAATCCAATTTTCCGTTTGGATGAAAGCCCAACAATAACACACCCAACTTTTTTGGAAAATAAAACTATACAATATACATCTACATAGATACATATATAAACCCATGCTTTATTCTTGAATTGCCCTCTGGTGATTCTTCTTGCATCCAAGTGATGTACCTATATATATTTCCTTGGAAAGCTCCAATGTACTGTGATGGCAAACTTTTCATCTTCTACATGAATTCAACCGAAATACCCAATTGGCGAGTTAAATTTATAAGCACTCGACCTTCTTCTCTCTCTCTTAAGCCAAATCAAGATAAAACTCCCACTTCCCCACCCCCGGCGGCATATTGCGGTTCAAAGGTCCTGGTCAATTATCAAAAAAAAAAACGAGCTCTTTCAATAGAATTCAATGGGCATTCATGTACCTACGCCAATTTAACAGAGAAAAATTTAACTCAAGCGGTGAACACCAAGGGATTGAATTATATGCAGCTGCAAAGAAAAAAAAATCCTCGTCATTTCGAGCACTTTAATTTTGTATTGATGTTAATGCTGTTAACGACAGGGGCTCTATGGCTGACATCATTAAGAATAAGAAGCACCAACGACAACGGAAAGAATCCTCACCAACACCTGCACCATCAACAACACCATCAGTCACCACTCACCATCACCATCTCAACACACCACCCACTCGAAATGTTTACAATTATGAAACATTACTGTTGCATTCAGAGGATATCCGCTCTAAATGGTGGCGTTGCAATCGCTAACACTGTGTATTGTGTATTATGTGTCCTGCTTCTTTTCTACTCATCAAGGATTTGAAGTTTGAACTTTATACAAATTTATGTATTTATATATAGAACTAGAGCTTACTCTGTATATCTAGATAAAATAAAATATAACATCGCATTTAAAGCAGGATGCGGAGAGAGAGGGAACATTTATTTTAATTGTTTCCTTGTGTGTCGACTGTCGAGTCGACACAATGGATGGCAGAGAAAATGTGGTACAGGAACACGACTGGCACTATAGGATTATGATATCCTTTTGTTATATGTTGGGCGATGGATTCATTATGAAAAAGCTGTGAATAGGTCCGGTTTGGGTTTATTCATTTTTTTTTTTTATTTCTATTTCTCTCAATTTGAACAAAATAGGGTAGCTCGTATACATTTATGCGATGGAATTGTTGCAGCTGACAGAGAACAAAGAAGAAATATTTATAATTGTTTGATGGGTAGCTATAATATGAGGACAGGTTAGAGTTGAAATTTTAGGAAAAAAGAACCATGGTATTACCATAACCCTAATAATTCAGAGTCATTTTGAACTCATTCAACTTTTCAACGTTAACTTTTATTCGAAATAAAAATTTAATAATTCATAATCTTTTGTTAAGCTATTTTAATTTTTTTTATTTAATATTTCAACAACGCACGTTGATAGGAATATAAGATTGAGCACGCTTTGAATTTAATAAAATAATAAAAGAATTTTCTTTCAACAGGGATGGAGAGGAAGATAGGTCAAACCACTCCACTCCATGGAAAAACAATCTGGTTTTTAATGAGAGCATAGAAAGTTATACACAGATACTAACAATTGCGGATAGAAAGAGCTATTTTTGAAATAAGCTAGGCTAAAATATTAAAAAAAAACCTATTAGTCGGTTTATATGAGATTCGATCTTAGAACTTTCCACTTATCAGTCCGATACTCTAACCACTGGACCGATTCGAAATAAACAGGGTGTCCCGAAATCACCGCTTCAGAAAAAAACCATGAGTTCCTGGGGTTATTTCAAATCGAAAAACTTAAGAGGTAATTTTTCGTTTTCGACTTATAACGGTTTTTATGATTTTTATTCTTTTTTCCTTTATCTGGCTCTAACTTTGCCAAACTACAACCGATTTTTTAAATATTTTTATTTAAACAAAAACAGTTAGAAATTTGTATCTACCATACAATTTATTTCTGCATGGATAACGGTTTTCCCGCAATTTATTATCAAACACCTTTTTTAAGCATTTTTAGGTTGTTTTTTTGACTTCGATATGATTTTTTTCACAAAAACACGTTATTAAGTATAATTTTTTTTTATTATAATGAAAGCCGCCCAATGTGTGTTCTTAAAAATAATTAACATTTTTTATCTAAAATTCATTTAAAACAATTTAAAAAAAGAAAAAAAAGATGTTGCAGAAGTTGGATTCTTCGAGAAAAACAGCCTTTGATTTCTAACGGTCTTGCTCTTATCTTACTCTTTCTAACATTCAACACTCAACGTTCAGCGTAGGATTTTATTGGTTTTAATTCGTTTTTATTCAAATATTCATGTTTTCTTGGTTTTCATTTATTTTTCGTTTTTACTTTTTTAATAATTTTAAATGTATTTTTAGGTAAACAAATTTAAAGTATTTTTAAGAACACATATTAGGCTTTCTAAATAATAAAAAAAATCATACCAAAGTCAAAAAAACAACCTAAAAATGCTTAAAAAATGTTTTTGATAATAAATTGCGGGAAAATTGTTATCCACGCAGAAAGAATTGTATTGTAGATACAAATTTCTAACTGTTTTTGTTTAAATAAACAAAATGTCAAAAATCGGATGTAGTTTGGCAAGGTTAGAGCCAGTCAAAGAAAAAAAGAATAAAAATCGTAAAAACAGTTATAAGTCGAAAACAAAGCGAAAACGAGAAAATTACTTCTTAAGTTTTTCGACTTGAAATGACCTCAGGAACTCATGGTTTTCTTCTGAAACGGTTATTTCGGGCCACCCTGTATAAGTATACTGTTGAAAATTAATATGTTTATAATTTTATTTCTTATGGGATACCAAAACTTGTCCACCAATTCTTTACTAGCACGCACCTTACGAGTATTTAACAAGATTTTCTCGTCTATAGGTTTTATTTATTGAAAACTTTCTAGGTCTTTGACTAAACTTGGCAAAAACTTGCCATTTTTACAGGCGGTTATTGATTTTTTTTCTCCTGCATGCGACATTTATGGGACCATAAAGTACCTGTGATTGTATAGTAATTACTGGCAATAAAGTTTTTGTTATAATTTCTAATGGAATAGCAAAACCTGACCAACAAGTTTTTACTAGCAAGGGCCCAACGAATATTTGAAACGTCTTTCTGGTCCAGATTTTCCCCGTTGAAAGTTATTTTTACTAATAAGGGTCTAACTATATAGTGTCCAAATTAGTAAGGGTCGAACGAGTGTTAAGATTTTCCCTACTAAAAACTTTTCAGGGCCTTGACTGAAATTTAGCAAAAACTTGCCCTTTTCTAGGTAGGATATATGTATAGTAAAACATGATAGATACTGATAGTGATAGATTTTACTAGCAGCTTCAGCTTGACAGTTCTATATAGGTCTTGTGAATAAACAAAAGTAGAAGCTTATTTTGGAGGAGGCTAAAGCGAACTAGTCATAGCTTTTACTAGTAGCTTCAGCTTGACAGTTCTAGTTTAAGCTTTTTTTTATGTGAATAAAAAAAATAACGATAAACACCTTGAGCTAGAAAATTCTAGATTAAGCTTCGAAATTTAAGGTTTCTTTTGTTTATTCACATATGTTTGGAATCGCTAGAACTGTTTTATATAGACCGAATCGTAAAGCAAAGGGGTATATTTATGGACCAGGAAGAAAAAAAAGTTTAAAACTTTTTATGAGATAATTCAAGGACATCTTAGCGCCTAGTGCATTTCTGGATATCCAACAGTTCAATATATTCATATAACAAAAGAAAATCAGAAAAGAAGAAAGTAAAACTATTGTTCAGTCCTAAGGAAGAATTTGTGTTTTGGATATTTTCAATGTTATGCTAGTGGAACTTTTATTTTAATTATTGTAGGTATAACAAAATGTTAAACATTATTTCTCTTTTAAAACCACATTCATGGATAAAAGGCTTCTGTGTTCGGATTAGTGAAGTGAATCCCTTTTTTTCATGTATCTATCCAGATAAATATAACCTACATAAGTACCTATATAAAGTTCCAAAAATGTTCGAATTGTAAAACGTTGATGAAAAGCTACATGATGCGCCCTCTATCTAACCTTAAGTTATTTTTGTTGTTGTTGTTGTAGGTATACCTTTATGTGTGTGTGCTTCATCCACCTGCCAGAGGTGGTGCAAAAGTGTTGAACGACACAACTTTCCTTTTTGTCAGTTAAATGTAGTTTTAATGTCTTTTGGATTCAGGTATAAGCACTGAATGGAGCATCAGATTAACCCTTTTTGCTTACACCTGCGTTCCATATAAACAAAACGACCTTAACGGATTTCGAATCGAAAAGGCAAAACAACAACAACAAAAAAAGAAAACTGCCTAAAACTACACTAAAAACCCTGTTAACGGTGCATATTAAAAACGATTCAAGGGCCAAGGCATGCGGCATTAAATCAAGAGAGAGATAGATGTGATGTAAGTGGTGAGTTTTCGGTGGGAGTGAGATAGAGGGGATAATGTCAGAGAATATCAAATGAAGCTGCCATTAAAAACTTTCAATGTCTTTTTGGTGATTGGGTTTGTTTTTTTATTTTTTTGGGAATATTTTGGATGTGGGGGTGATTCTATAAACACAGCTTTGTTGGGTGATATGGGAGAGAATAGGAGGGATAAGAAATTTATTCAAATTGTTGACACACATATACATATGAACATACTTTGTATTGTTATGGTTTTGTGTCACAGATGTCATTGGCAGACTTTTGTTTTGTTCGATGGAGTAGCTATATGTTCTTATAGTCGATCCTTTTGAATAATTTATTGCCCGAAGAGTTAATCCTGTGTTGTTGGATCTATAATAGATTTTTCGATGTACCCATACATACATACCTACTCATTCCCTCACATGATGATTCTCTTATTGTGTAAGAATGATGATTTTTCTTGTTTTCTCATTTTTATTTTCGAATATATGTATGTGTGTATAGTAGCTGAAGGATTTGAATGAGATAAAATATTGGAGTCATAACATCGAGGTTATACATATGGTACGTAGGGATATCTGAAATTGGACAGATACCGTTATTTATTAACGTATTAACAATCATATTGATGGTTGGAGTAAAAGTAGGTATATAGACTCAAATATAAAGGGGGGTTTTATTCAGAGCTTAAGAGGGTGATTTATGAAGTTTTTTAGGAATAAAAAAAAAATAATAAAACTACATGAAACAAAAGGAAAATTATTTAGCCATGTTGAATAGAAAATTAGAATCAATTAATCATTATGTAAATAATTTACTGACCAAAAAACAAAGGCAGAATTTTTGAATAGGTATATAAACTCAGGTTTTGTTTAGGTATTTATTTTCTAAACAACAGCGGATCAATTAAAGGAATACAAAATTATGAAATGAACAAGCAGAGTTTTTTTAAATTTTGTATGAGATTTTCTTCTAGTAGGAATTTCCAATTTCACTATTAAAGGGCCCAACTAAGTTCTTCGCTTTAAAATTTGTATATACCAGGAACCAACTCAGGCGATTTTCGACCCACCTCTCACGTCAGTAGAAATATATTTAGAATTTCGTAATATTTGCTTAGCTAATGGTCAACTGTTTAACATTTGTGATTCCTGAGATATATAGGACTACATAAATCAGTAAAACCGTAACTCATTGACACCACAAAATCACTGACTGACATCATCAAAATTGAAGAGCACCGTATAGAGTCTTGTAATTTCGAAAAATTGAAGTTGCGGTTTATACCTACCTATACAAGGAAAAATATCTTAAATGTGAGGTTTTCCATTAAGGAGGCGAAAATTGAAAATTTAAGATTTTCTATTTAAAGAATTTAGCCCCCACCTACTTTCTCAAAGCTGTTTGAAATATTTGGTAGCTACCTACTAGATTTCAAAATTATAACCAAATTGGGTTTAGCCATTAACAAAATTTATACGGAAGTCACCCAAAATATATGGAAATGATCTCACAAACTTAAAAACTCTATTTTTGTGATGTGATTTTTTTTTGCAAAAAAAATTGAAACACAGTTTTCTTATAATTACTTCGATCATTCGGTACAAAGTTTGTTCAAAATCGTTATACCAATTTTCGAGAAAATTTAAGAAAACCAAAATCTTTATAGGTAGGTACCCCAAGATAAAATAAATTTTTCACTATCACATAAAATTGCCCTAATACCAAATTTGAAGCAAATCGGTTAACCCGTTTAAGCTCTATACCTAAAATGTGGATACACTAAAGCATTGATGCACACCGACACACGCACAGACTTACCATATTAATAATAAAATATTCACCATTATTTCATTAAGGAAGTGTTAATTCTAATTATATACACTTACACTCAACAAGGCTTCATTATTGGTCTTTGATATAGTTAAGTTCAGATGACACCTAATAGATAACGCATCATCTTGCTTTAGATCTATCATCTCCTTTTAGTCATATAATCTGATAAACATCATCCTTTTAGGCAAATATCATCTAAATTAATATTTACCATATATTCCTTTCCCGAAATCCATTTATAAAATGCCTAAAAGCCTCCCACCTCGCCCACAATAGGAATCGTTCTGATGGTAACAAATTGGATACGAACTGCTTGCACTTAAGTGCCCCACTTTGCTGTTCAGTGCTTGGTAATATACCTACAAATCCAACTTCTATATATAACACGTGCTCAACAATTCCACCTTCTCTCATGTCTTATCTTAAAGTCTATTTAAGGAAGACTTTGAATTTCCTTGTCCTGTGTTAAAATACCTGACGCAAGGAATAAGGATATAAAATCAGCAACAAAAAAAAAAATGAAGAAAACCATCGACCTTGTCATCATCCCCAAAGGAACTTCATGTGCACTATACTCTAACTATCCCTCTCTCTCTACAATCACCTCGATACTTGCCGGAGTGGCGGATTCAATTCGATTCGATCTTTTTATATAAATTTCCACCACCACCTCCCAACACGACATGCAACGCCAAAATATATTCCAATCTTCCTTTAGATGTCGTCCGTGTTGTCCTCCCCGTGCGTCAGTCGTCCCTATATTTTCCACGTCGCCATTTTTGAAGAGGAAGAACTTGTTTCGATGAATATAGGTATTGAGGTGGATAAAGGGGGAGTGATGTATAAAAAAAACATAAATGTACACATTGCATGGAATGGAATGAATACAATTGCCCCCAGGGAATCGAGATAATATAAAATTTGTACATCTTTATGCTGCACGGTCTGCGGAAGAAAGGATCCTTGATGAGGTCGCAGCAACATCACCGAAGACCAAACAAAAAACAAGTGCATACAAAATTCACTCCCTTTGGATATTGGCCAAACTGCCAATTCAATTGCAAGTGGAAAGTTTTTTGTTTGTTTTTTTTTTGTGTTTGTGTTTTTTTTTTGCTAGGCATGTCGAAGATAAAAATTACGACGAGAGTCCTTTCTGAAGAGTTACCGAAAAAATCCTTTTGGCGAATCTCCGAAAGTTATTTTGCAAAACCCCTCTTAGTAAGAAAAAAGACTCAATTCTCTCAAGGATAAATGTATAGAAGAACCAGATTGTTCACGTTAAATAGGCGAGGCTCGATTTGTCGGCTCATTTTTGTGGGCGATTTCCGCCCATTCAAAGTGGCTGACATAATAAAGGGAAATCGATTAGACCTACACTACACTCTATCGTACTCCTGCCCATTATCTGAATCGTATAGAGATCGGCGCTGCTGCAGCCGCACGAATAAAAAGCTGGTGCCACCGAGACGCGATTGCAATTCGCAATTTTCTCACGTATTTCCAAAAAATTTCTGTTCAACCAAAGGGACTAAGGAGCTTTCTTTTTAAATAAGTTTTCATTTTTTTTCTTTGAGAAATGTGTTGTTTTCTTTTTGTGACTGTATTTATCTTGAGATTAGATAGTTTTTGACAGAACATATGGCAAGAGTTGCAAGTTTTTTTTTTTACGGAAACAAATTCATGCTTTTGAAAGTTTCCTTTTTCTAAGTAGTTGAGATTTTTTATTCTTTTTTTTTTGAGATTTTATTTAATACTTAAGTTTTAAAAAGGGACGACATGAAGTCTTGTAGTGTCTTTTTTTCTTCTTTTTGAAAAGAACATTTGAAATATAAGAAATACCAAACCGCATATAGAAAACATTCTTCAGGTTTGTTAATTGAAAATTCCACCTAACCATCAGAGGACTGACCATTTATTCTTATATCTCTCGTGTCTTTTCACGTTGCTATTTTCTAGAGTTTTAGAAGTTAAGGCAAAAGGAATTAAGGTATGTATATAAATGTCATCCAACCATTGAAACCGAATTGTGGGACACAAATATTCACTGAGGACTGAGAACGACTACGACGACACGACATCACGACGCAAACAACATTGTGACTTGTGAAAAGTATTTTTCGAAATGTGTTTTTTTTTCGAAAATAAAGTTTTTGTCTCTTCTGGATTTTACTAAGTTATTCGACCACAAATGGTGATGCTGTGTTTTGCTATGTTACCTGAATAAAAAAAAGCTAAGCAGCCAGCGTTCTCTCTAAACACTATGCGGAAAGGATTTATTAAAATATATTCCTGGCAAAGTGGTTTGAAAACTTAAATGGTATACATTTGGTTGGTTATGGTTATATTATTTTCGGAGAGATATAAAGTTTTATGGTAAATGGTAATACGTACCTAAATACGATCGTAGGTTTATATGGGGAGAGAGAAACTGAAACACTTTGAAAAGAATACCCATATTTCTAACAAGAGTACATGGGGGAAAGGATGATTCTGTTTATTATGCGGATGGAATTTAGTTTTGGAGTTTTTTGGGAATATAAATATGTCGGATAAAGGGTAGTAGTTGTAATAAGCAGGGATACCTATATATGTAGTTTTGTATTAATGGAAAACTTTATAGGGAGAACTTTAATCTAAATAACATAAAATATATTGTGAGGAAGATTATTTGTCATTTTTTTAATACGTTCTCGTTTTGTGCAATTTAATTGGGACAGATATAATTTTTGAAACACCATTTCTTATACAGGATTCTTTGAAATATAGTTACACTTTTTGCAGAATGAACGAGTTGCAATAAAAATGTGGATGGAAGTTGAGAGAGGATGTCTCTTGGAAGATCAATCTTTCCATTTCCATTCGAGACAACAACGATCATTTGTTTTGTTTTGCGTATTTCGAGAACAGTTAATCGGCTATCTAGATTTTTTTAATTTCCAAGTATTCCCACTTTTCTTGCGTGAATCGCAAGCATTCAACGCAACGAGAAACAAGAGAGGTAATATTTATCATATTCGTCCAATAAAAGCAAGAACCCCTGAAAAATATCAGGTTCATTTCCCAACAACTTCGTTGAAGTCGATATAATATATGTTGAGGGCTTGACAACTGTGAAATTAATCCCCAAACAAAAAACAAAATAACTCCCCAAATCGGTTCTTTTTTCATTTTTAAATATGTCTCCAAATTCAAAAATGGAATAAATTTCAGAAAAGTATACATCTCCAAATCAATCATATAGAGCTTTCTAATGAATTTATTTATCTTAATGTGGAAAAATGTAATAAGTAAATGCACATAATTTAAAAAATAGGCCGTGGTGGAACAACAGAGCTGCGTGATCGGGCCAGCGGACTAAGGAATTCAAAACTCTTTCAAAAATAAAATAAGTCTCCAAATTTGCAAATATACATATTTCATAGTTGAGTTTTGAAACTTATTTCACTTTAAAACAACCTCTCAAAATGAAATACATATACCCTCAAAATCCCATGAAATAAATTCCAAATTTCATATTAAAAAACTCTCCACTTCCATAAAAATTTTGTGCAATTCTTCCATTTTATGTTTTGGGGTTTATTTTATTAAGGAGTGATTTCACGGAGTCAACAAAAAGCCATTAATTTTAGTTTCAAGTGGAGATTATTTTTATTTCACAGCAATTTTTGTGTTATTTTGAAATGAGGTTATTTTAATTTAACACTAATCTTCATATTATTATAAATTCAGTATCGTTTTCATTCAATATGAATCCATGTTATTTCAATTATTTTGATTCCAGAGGAATTGTGTATATTTTCAACATTATTATATTATTTTCAAATTATAACACTATTAAAGGAAAATCATTTTAAATCAAAACGAAATTTCATTGGAGCATATCATAACCTTTCAAACTTATAATCATATTTATTATTTTTGGCTTAACATTGTTTTTTTTTTCTGTGTGCATGAATTATTTTAAATTAAAAAAAGAATTCCATCCTGTTTCTTGAGCAAATATCGTCACCTGAGTGCAAGAACTACCTAACTTATTTTTTTTTTTTTTAATTTTGGAGGAAGCGATGAAAGTTTAAATTTATCTATTTTGCAATCTTCACAAATATCCTATATATTTTTCTATATCGAACGAATAAGAAGTATAGTAAACTTTATTTAATAAAAACTGTTTTGATGCGATATTTTAAAAGTAGAAAATCAAGTTATCTAGTTCTTGCATTCAGGTGGCGATATGATGCAGCCAAAATTTCAAAAATCGTACGAAAATTTTTTTGCTTAATTTTTGAAATATAAAAATTTCTTTTTTTTTCCAAAAAAATTGGTACGAACATTTTGAGTTATCATTGATATTGAAAACAAAATGTAAAAAAGACTCATATAGATATCTGTTTAACAGTAGGTACTTCAGCATAGACCCGCCATTTTGTAAATAAATCAATATATTTTGGATGCAACTTCAATACTAAAGCATTTTTTGGTTTGTATTCAATTGTACAGTAAAACCCGTTTAAGAGAAACGGAAAATGTTACAGTATTTTTTTCACTTAAACGAACCCCGTCTAAGTGAAAAAAATTCAATTATAAAGTGGAGTCCGGATGAGTTAAAAAGAAATTTCACTTAAGCCTATCTAAAAACTCCAAAAACGGTTGTGGATAACAGAAATTCAAATGTCATTTTCGTTGGGAAAATTTGGTGGAGGTCAAAAATAGAAAAAAAAAAAACCTGAAACGTTCGTCAAATTTTTTGTTCTGTTCGATTCAATTTTTTTTTCACTTAAGGAGAGTTTATTTAATGACAAATATAAAATTTACTGAAAATATGTTTCAGGTATCCGGGTTTTTCACTTAAGAAAGTTTCGCTTAAGCGGAGTGTTTTGAAGGTGATTGGTCGACAAATACTCAGGGATGAAAAAAGTTTTTTCAGATAAGCGGATTTTTCTCTTACTTCTTGCTACTTTACTTTTTACCCCAATATTTCCATTATATTTAAAACTAATAAAATAAGAATTTAATTATATACATACATATGTCATAATACATTGAGTGTCAAAAGAAAATGTACGTGTATGAAAAACTACGCATCTTTTGCTTTTGTTTATTTGTTTTTATAGTTTTATAGCTTGGCTATACCCAACTCCTTCCTCACCACTGTTTACAAAAATAAAAAAAATCATACCTACCTACAAACAAAAAGACTACCTACCGCATAAAATTACCAAGCAATGTTGACATCGAAACTCCTTTTTTGAAATAAAATAATCCCACCTATAATATACAGCTCAGAGGGGGACTATACAAAAGTGTCCTAAAATTCAAATTGTATACTCGTATACCTATGTTCCTAGGGATGTTCACATAATAAATGACAACTAAAAACAAAACTCATTAATTTAATTAAATTTTCTATACAGCCTGTTGAAATCACATCCAGTATACATATACAACCAACCATATGTCACATATTATTCCTATATTCATTTTGTGAAGCTTTTACTATAGAATATGAAGGCAAAAGCTATGCATACGAAGTTATGCAAAGCATTTCATTTATATCAATGTTGACAAAGAAAAAAAATACCTCTCTAATAGTATCTATGTATACATGTGTGTATTTGGATAAAACAAAATTTGTGTACGTATATATATGAGTAAGTAAAATCTCTTTATTCCCAATGGCACCTTTTTGTTTTTGGTGTCAACAAAAATGCCCAGGTTTTTGGTAGATATTCGGATTCATAAAAGGTATATGCCTCCCGCTCATGTCCTATCATCTTGCAGTTGGAATGATGTTCAATTCTCTTGGGAATATAGAAACATCCAACAGGCTTTTTGTATTAGCGCCATCCATGGACCTATTATGTTGCTGCGTAATTGGTTGGATGGATGAATATAATGCTGAGAAAAAAAAACATATGTACGACGTACGTACATACGCATTTCTTTTTTTTTCAAAGCAAGGAAATTAAATGCGTGTTCGTTATTTTGCTACATATAAAAAAAAGTAAAACCTATAGAGTATAAAAATGAAGAAAAAAAAAAATTGAAGTGCGAGTAGATACTTATAGCAATTTTGTAGATTTTCTCAAATAAAAATGGTTGAGATTTTTTAAAAAAGATGAAGTAGCTGCATAGCAATAGGATTTAATTTACAAAATAAATAATCAATAAATAAATTTATAGGATTTACACTTAAGTACAGTGAAAGCTCTAGTTGCAGACAGCTCCAATAAACGGACACATCTTCGGGAACAAACTTGTTTTACGAATTTTTCATACAAATTACTTTCCATACAAATGGACACTCTCATAAACGGATGCGGACACTTTTTCTTGCTGATTTTAGATAGAAAACCTCTCATATGCGAACACATAATTTTATTTAGGGATTATTTTGTATGAACAAATGAAACAGAAGGTCCGTTTCAGTAAAGTTTATGTTTTATTTTGAATAGGAAGGAAAGCAAATCCATAGAAAATCTCCGATAAGCGGACGCGAAGCTCTATAATAACTAAGTTGTTGTAATTTTCATTGCGTTCCGTTATTGCACATGTCATTTCCTTCCCGAGTAGCACAGAATTCGATTTATAACAAGAATTTGTTATACTTGTGTTTTGTTGAAGTAATCTGCAATATTATTTGTTGTAACTCAGTTTCTCAATTGTTTATCGAAAAACAGATGTAACTTTGTGAATTAAAATGCTACAAATCGGTTTCGCAAAGGTTTGAACTTGTTTCCAAAAAACTGATGTTGTTATTAAAAGGTTATAAGAAAGTCAAACATTTGAAAGTTGATAAAAAGTTGTTATTACATCTATTTAATTTCTGTTTCGTCATCTTCTAACGTAAATATTAAAATAACTTTCTTGCAACAATCTATAAAAACATTTGGGTAACTTTAATATAACTTACAATTAAGAAGGGGGAAACAAATAACAATAACATTTTTGTAACGTTTTAACTCTTAAAATGTTTATTTTAACAGAATTTCTATGAAAAAATTTATACAATATATATACAACAATAAGTTATTCGGTGTCGTCTATTCACAATACGAACAAAATTATGTATATTATAATGAAATACATCATTCCTTGAATAGCACATGTTTTTTTTTCAAAGAAGTTTGCATAAATCTTCATCATTGTTTTTTTTTTTAATTACATTTCAAACATCTTGTTACTATTAACGACATCAAAACAAAGATGGAACTCTAAATGTGTTTTGATATGTTGTCGTTTTGTTATATTTGGCATAACACGAATGCAACAAACAAATTGTTAAAATAAACATCGTTTAAACTAAGTTGAAACATAACTGCTTGTATTTTTTATGGTTGGAGACTTTGTTATATTTTGGACATTAAAACGAATAGGTAACCAAAGTACTAGAATTGACAAAAAAAAAACATTACATTTGGTTTGTATTTAAAACAAAAATTCAACATTTCTTCAGATTCAAGTGATGTTGAAGTTGAGTTTCTAGAACTAATAACGTTGCAATTACGTTTTACGTTGACCTTTTGGGTATCAAAGTTGTAATAAGTTATAATGATATTTTATAACTGTTAATGGTATATTTATTTAATTTATTGCTTGGACATGAAAAGAGTTACTATACATGGCAGAGTTGCCGCTGGATTGAAAAATTGTGCCAAGCCAGATTAAACAATCCGTAGATTTTAAGATGATCATAATAAACATAACGAAAATAAAAATAAAAAATTATATTGCATGTCTTGCCATATAGAACACATTTTGACCTTTCATGAATATTTCGTTCCAAATGTCAAGAGGCTGCCTAGAAATCGTGATTTTATGAAGCATTAAGAAAAAAGCAAACGACATTATGTTTTTAAGGGTTTTTAATCCATTTTAATCGTAGCCATTTACAAAAACAACCCCCTAAAAAAAAAATTTATTTTCTAGAATTTGACATTTAATGGGGTTTCGAATAAAGAGAAAATTGATATTTTCACATTTAACGTAATTTCTGTTATAAAATTTGTGTTTTGAAAAATAAACAAAAAGTGAACTGTGGCAACTCTGTCGGACAAAGACCAAACTTAAATGCAAGATTTTGCTTAATTTTTTCCCGCCAGAAAAAAAATGATGATTTTTTTAACATTAAAATTCTAGTTTCAGTAACGAAGATTAGAAAATGTGATAAAAAACTACATTTTTCTGTTGTATAAACATTGTAAATTGGTTAAAATAAAGATTTTATAGCCTTAAGTTTCTACTTTGTTGTATCTTTGGTGTAATAACATGTAAGTTTTAAATTTAAGAGACAATGTTTTATTGAGATTTCCGGCAACAAGCGCCATATTGTTCACAATTTATTGCTTTTTTATTAGAATTTTGATCTTAAATGCGAAATTTTTAAACTAATTTTTCCAGTTGGTAACACTATTTCCATAGCAAATTTCAATGGAAATCGCTGAAATATTCGTTTCGCAATGTAAATCACAAATATTTTTGCAACTTGAATGCCTAAATACAAACATGAATATTTTTCTATTTTTCAAATTTTCGGCCAATTTTAATTTTTTAGGTGGCGCGTGAATTTTCTGGAAGTAAAACCCCATTCTTTATGATAAAAATGGCATTTGTATTAGATTTTCTGTTCATAAATAACTAAAAATCGCATTTTAAATCACAATATTAGAAGTTTTCATTTTGTTCAACACTTTGAAGTTTATCTTTTTTATAACATCTCAAAGTTATTATACATATTAAAAGAATTTGATTAATAACTTTTCAGAAACTTTTACAATGTTTTCGGAAACATTATTTATTATTATATTATAACATAAAAGAAAACAGAAAAAGTTAAAGTAATAGTAATAGAACATTTCTGCAATATTAGTAAAGCTCATCTTCGAGTTCAATTAAAGTTTCACAATTGTAAGATTAAGTTACATGTAACATTTCTTAGTTCAAATAATTTTTATAAAACTGAGAAACGACAAAATTTAACTTCTATAAAACCCAATTACAACAAGTTTGTTGTAAATGAGAGGGGAAATGCGGCTATTTGGGTTACACAATTGTACTAGAAAATGTTTCTGAAATAAATGGACAACAACTTGATTGTTTTACTGTTGTTATATCTACCAAATAAAAACCCGTCTGTGCTACTCGGGTTTCCTTCTGCTATACATTTTTGCAGTTATTTCATTTCGTGATACATACAAAGGGAAATTCGCGCTTCTGCAAAATGATTTTTTTTTTGTCAGCCACAACATAAAAGATTTTATCCATGCAAAGTTCATTGCATATATGTTTTTTAAGTTTAATATTGGAAAAACACAAAAAATAAAGAAGATATTGGTAAATGGCAAAGTGGATGCAATATAAATCAGAAAAAAACTTTTCTCAGAACTGGAGGGTTACAAAATTGACTACACGTGCATGGAATGGTTTTCAAGTGCCAGAAAAATCTCAAATTGAAATATGTATTTTGAGAGATTTCAATTTTTAATATACAAATTTAATATGAAGTTAAAAAAAAAAGTTTTTCTATAGCTACCTTTCCTTTAACCGGACAGTTCTTATAACCGGACAAAAATTGGTGGACCATGAGTGTATTAGAGCTTTCACTGTACTTACTTGAATTTTAAGTTATGCAACTATCTAGGTACTAAATTATAACCAACATAAGTAACTATCGAAACCGTTTGATTTTCAATAAAATTATAATAGTTTTTTTTCTTTAAACCTAACTTTTTCCAAGAGGAAAACGGCATGAAAAAATAAGTATAGTAAATTTGTATTGTATTTGAGACTTCAGAAAGACATTTAAAAAAATTATGCTCTAAATTCTACAATCAAACTCAAGTGATTCTTCAGTAAAAACAGTTAATATCGCTTAATACTCAATAATCAATACTCAATGCGCAATACTCAATACTCGATACTCAATACTCAATACTCAATACTCAATACTCAATACTCAATACTCAATACTCAATACTCAATACTCAATACTCAATACTCAATACTCAATACTCAATACTCAATACTCAATGCGCATATATTCAATACTCGATGCTTGATATTTGATACTCAATACTCAACCTGATGTGTCTTACATTTTGGTATTCAATATAAAAAGTCAATTTTTGGGTCTGGTCAAGGACTAGATCAAGTACCTACTTGAACTTTAAGCAATTCTGATTTGAAAGGTACTCAAACTGAAGTGCTCAAATAAAGGGTGGTTTTTTTAAAGACATGGACATTCAAAATTAAATAAGAAACACTAAAATCGTGATGTTAGCCATGAAAATGGATTTATGTAATAGATTATTATATGCCATTAATATTCGAATACATAATTTTGGGAATATTATATTCGCCCGCAATCTGGAAATACAATATTGGACTACTCTTTCGGGGCCGTATATCAGCAAAAAAACCTGTGAATATTTTCCTTAAAGTAGTCCAATGTTCCAGATTTATCGCCGCAGATTATCAACTTCACATATTTCCCCACGAAATACGAAATCACACGATCGTGGAGGCCAATTCCATTGGACAATAATTATTATCTATACACGAAATCAGTCATTTGATTGATGAAAAAAACAAGTCATTAATCACGGACCTAAAGCGATCTCCATTGGCTGTTACATTCAGACAGACAACGCATTTTTAAAGAAATATATAGGCCAACGATTCAACCAGCCCATATATTAAGCAAATCAAACCATGATTTTTGTGGATGTAATGCTGTGTCTCAATTAAGGCTCCATGGTTGTCCTTCACTCCGAATTCTGTATTTTTTTTTTTTTTGACGTTACTGTTCAACCAAAAACGAGTATCATATTTTGTGGAGAAAATAAAAATAAATTTCGTGAACTGAACCTTGCTTTTTCAGATAAATTTCCACGTTCTCCTCTGGTTTGACTCTTTTCATGTTAAAATGGAAAAATGATTCGAATTGAAATTCAACCATCAAATTTGCAAAAATGGTTGTCCCAGAAACAGAAAATTACATTTCCAACAAAAAACACCCTTTATAAAAACTCAACATCAATATATCTATTATAAATTCTAATAGTTTTCAATAAAAATATATAAAAGAAGAAGGTGGTTAAAGTTAGCTGAACTTGCAAAATATTTTCAGCTTTCATATGTGCGTATATGTTTTCCATGTTATATTTTCCACATATAATTTCGCTGGTTGATATTGTATGCATGTGCATTAACCATCATCAAGAATAAAAGGATTGCCTGTCACATTTTATCTGCAATAAAATCACAGTGGATGTAATATAATGGTGGTTCTCTTTTGAAGTGATAGTATGTATGTACATATGTATCTCTACGTGTGAACGAATTTGCGTTTTAAATTGTGACGATGACGAATTTTAATTTACAACACAGATGCACATCAGAAAATTGGATAAATTACAGTGCATAAATAAGGACATACGAGTAGATTGACATGAGTGGAGAATTATATGGTGGAATACCTATAATATGGAGGTTGGTATAGGGCATAACATAACACATCGCGAATACCGAAACTGCAAAGTATGCAATTTATTAATGTTCGTTGGCATTCTTATGTGGCATGCATTGTCATGGAAATGTTTTCAATTGTTTTACCTTATACTCATTGACATTTTATTTTTATTTTGGATAATTTCATTTAAAGGGAGACTTTTCGTTTTTTTTTTTATTAATTTATCAGGATGATCTTTATAACAATAAAAAATATTGATTTTTAAATTAAATAATTCAATTATGATTTAGGGCTTGTTTCACAATGTCTGCGTAAAATTCTGATTATTTACTTGACACATAAATACTGGCACAGGGTCATAAGTCCTCAGGAGAAAAACTAACAATTGTTTTTTGACGACTTGCAATAGGGTTATAACCTATAAAATATATTATTTTTTGGTATGTGGACTTATGACCCTGTGCCAGTATTTATGTGTCGAGTAACTAATCAGAATTTTACTCAGACATTGAAATCCCAAATTTCCAAAATCACAACATCCCGAGAATTCAAAATGCAGATAATCCACAGAAAACACAAAATCTAAAACTTGAACAAACCTCTCATTTTATAAAATTCGGGAAACATACGTAATCCCAAAAAAACAACACCTCAATAGCATGATATCCAGAAAAAATGCATTCCAACAAGACAAAATCCCAATGGGGAAAGGCACCCTATATGTACAAAATCCCCAGTAAATATTTTCTCTTGCTCAAATCTTCAACAATCCCCAACATATTGAGTAAAATATGCGTATAACAAAATAATTTTTTTTTAAATAACAATCCAGTTCATATCCATAGATAATAAAACGAGACTATTGCTGTAAAACTTTTAAACTTAAATTTTTTTTAATGATAACCTTTTATGTTTCTAATGAAATATTTTTAATTATTGTTTAACTTTTTTGGTTGAACTTTTGTTGATTTGTCTTATTTTCATTTATCAATAATAGTAATGCAAACAATTATGAAGTTAAAAGGACATCGCGGAGCTGTTTTTTTTTTTTATTTTATTATAGAAATCTAGAATGTCCAACAATGCATTTAAATAACAAACCTATTTATATTTGCCCAAAAATAAAATGTGCAAGTAGTAAATAAAACAATTAAATTGCGCGATTTTATTGCTTGGTTCACTATACTTGCACGTTTTCTATTTGGGATTTTATCAGGGATTTTATCTTCCATCTCGTCTTTACCAGGTTTTAGTTTGGGGATTTTGGGTTTGGAGATTTTTCTTTTTGGGATTATGGTTTTTTGGCAAACAATAAAACCAATAAAATTGTTCGAGATTTTGATTTCAAGATAAGTTTTGGGGATTTTGGATTTTTGGGATTTTCTGGATTTTGACTTTCAGAATTAAATATCCCCAAAACACAAAATCCCGAGAACACCAAAGGTTTACACGCCACATTCTTGAAAAACCAAAATCCAAAATTTCCATTTTATAAAATTATTTGGGATTTCTACTATATACAACAAAAATTTTTTGGAAATTTTGGACTCGGAAATAAAAATCCCAAAAAAAAAAAAATATCGAGAACACAAAATGTAAATAACTCAAATTCTTTAAAATCCAAAATCTGCTCAACATTTTCATTTTATAAAATAAAAAAGTTTTGTGAATTTCGGCGTTTCTAGATTTTGGACTTTCGGAATTAAAAATCCCAAAAACACAAAAGAAGATAACTTACATTCTTGAAAGCTCGAAATTCTCATTTTTTGGGATTTCGATTTAATTTCTTGGTATTTTCTGGATTTTGGACTTTCGGGATTTTGGGTTTTCTGAGCTAAGTGCGGTTTAATTTTTCCATCATCTCACACTTATAAAAGCTTATACATATTTTCTTCCACTTTATGTAAACAAGAGAATGTACATATTTCGTTTTATATTCTAATATTTGAAAATGCTACACTGGATATCATTACACTTGACTTATAAGAATCTGTTTTTTTTTTTCATTATCAAAGCTAACATCTCTCTCTAAGCAGAGCTAGAATTCAAACATTACTTTTAAATTTACAAACGAGACAGTTGTATGCACTTTGGCATCCCTTAAAAGAATGTATACCCCACCGGCCCACCCCGCCCCAACAATCTTCTATTTGTTAAGTACTTTTTCTAACAAACTGTCAGTCACAGTCACATTCACAATGCAAAGAACAATATTAAACGCAATTTTTCAAACTGTTAAGTGAAAATAAAACATAATATTATACACATACCCATACATCCGTACATACAAAATCACAGAAGATTGAAACTCTTGCATAGATCATCCTTTTTTCAATTTATATGAGAAAATGGTGGCATCCTGATATGGTAGCATTTTTCACCCAAATGCGCCGAAAGCATATAAATATGTAGCATAACACTGCACCATCTATACATATGTATATCCAAACATATCCTCCAACAACGACATCAGCAGCTCGCTTAAAGAAGAATATTACACACATCCTTCGCATATTTCCCAGGATATTGATCGGCGAATGTAACATGCGAATTTATTGCTTATTTTATCTCTATAGCAACGAGTTTTCTCTCAAATAATTGTAATGGGGATGTGAGAGAGAAGGTGGTTGGGGGTTGCTTGGAAGATATTGTGTATTTGGGGTGAGGTAAAAGAGAGGTGGCTTACCTACATATGTGAATCTCGAGATGTGGATAAAGGCAAAATAGGACATGAGTTTGGCATGGATCTCAAGCAAAAGATTGCATTAAGAACTTCTTCTCTCCAGGTAGAGACGCAGATAAATAGATACACACATAAATAATTTCAAAGTTACAACAACAAAAAAATGAGGGTTAAAAATATGTCAGTGTGTGTGTGTATTTTGCTGTTTCAAAGTTTCTTTTATCCTCGAGCTTACAACAAAACAGAGATGAAAAAAAAACGCATCCTTTTAACTTTTTTTTTTGCTCACACATCAGGAAATTAGATGTTGTAGATAGGTAGGTAGGTTGGTCTTTAATAAGGCGGAATTTGCAAAGTGGGTGTTCAACAGGGGGAAGAATATGTATGCACATACATATACATACATATATTGTTATCTGGGTACTTTAGACTTTTAGAATAACTCTGCCTGAAGTTCTTCCATTAATCTTTTTTTATTATTATACCTACTCTGCTGCCTATTTAATTATATGGCCTTATAAAAACGTATATACCTAAATGTGTGGTTTTTGAAGGGATTTTAATAGGAAGGAGAATTTTTGCAGAAAGTTTGTTTTGAAAATGAGAATTAATTATCACAATTTAATTTATTACAAAATAAGAAGGAAGGTATACCTATTTATATGAGTATATTTTATGTAAAATTGTAGACAATTTTCAGTTCAACAAATTTGGCTCCGGGACCTTAGAACCACATATGTGGGATATTCGCAAAAAAATATATCTTCCATAAAAGGCCGCCAAATTGTTTTAGTAATATTTTTTTTATTATTTTTGATTCTATAGTTGATCTTTTATTACGATCCTTTCAAATGGTATTCGTGGCCTTTCAAATGGTAGGTATAGTTTTTTTTCGAATATCCCACAAATGAGGTGTTGGATTTCTCTTGAAAAACTTTTACCATATATCAAAAATGTTCTATGGCTGTCCAATTTCTGAAAGTATTTGTAGTTCTTTGGTTATGATTACTGGCATTTTAGATGGTATACTTTTTTTTGCGAATATCCCACAAATGAGGTTCTAAAATTAATCTTGAATGACGTTGAAAAACTTTAACCATTTATCAAAAATGTTCTATGGCTGACCAATTTTTGAAAGCATTAATTGTACTGTTTTGATTAATTACTGGCTTTTAGATGGCATACTTTTTTTTGCGAATATCCTACAAATGAGGTTCGAGAAATATCGAATGACGTTGCAAAACTTTTACCATTTTTTTTCATTATTCTATGGCTGAATAATTTCTAAAAGTAGTTGACCTTTTTTGACAAATTACTGGCCTATTATAGATGGCATACTTTTTTTTGCGAATATCCCACATATGAGCACCGAAATTTCACACAGTAGTTGACATTTTTTGACCATTTACTGGGTTTTTAGATGGCATACGTTTTTTGCGAATATCCCACAAATGAGGTTTTAGAAATCTCGAATGGCGTTGAAAAACTTTAACAATTTTTTTTTAAACTTTTCTATGGCTGAATAATTTCTGAAAGAAGTTCACCTTTTTTGACAAATTAAATTGGTCTTTTAAATGGCATACTTTTCTTTGCCAATATCCCACATATTATGAGCACCGAAATTTCACACTTAAATTTTCTACAATTTCGTGTTTTTTGTTAATTTAATTATCCAAGATGATTTGTGTTCCAAATTGAGTTTAGAATTAAATCAATTTTTTAACTATTCGTTTATGTGAGATCAGTTTATACCACCCAGTTGCTGTATCTCGTGTGGATTAGTATCGTCCCAAATCCGACAATTTTGCTCGTTCACACATCCTTTGATCGTCGCCATAGATTATTTTTTGGAGTAAATTTGGGTCAGCATTTTTTCGAACAAAACACTGATTTTTAAAATATAATTTGATCATTTTCAAGCGTTGTTCAACTCTATAACCTATATAATATTTAAATATAAAACTAAAATAACTTCAAAGCATGTTTTATTTATACGGATTTCGTTTGATTTTGCTATACATTAAAATAATTTCAAAATGCGACTTTTTTTTCTCGTGACCCCTTTTTTCTCGACCTTTTCAAATTTCTCAGCGGCAACACTGCCCCACATACATTATACATACATTTTCGTTTGGTAATAATCTTTCATTCTTCAAATTATTTAATTTAACAGTCAATAACCATTGTTTAACCAGATGTGGTCATGTGGATTTTAAAAACCGACGACGAAAGTTGATTTCAAGTTTTAGATAATTTTAGTTGGTAAAACAGGTCAGCAATAGAAATTCCCATTTTCTATAATAACAATATTTTAACATCCCTTCTCCAAGTTACAAAATTTCAGAATCCCAATCCACGTTTCTCAAAGCGGTCATAGGTCTATCCACACTGAAGGCAATAAAAAGGCACTTTTACTTATTTTAATGTTTTCTTAAATTCCAAATGACAAGGACATTTTAATTTATATGTTATACTAACAGTATATGAAGAAAAGAGAGAGAACAAGAAGAAGCTATTGGTCATTGGTCAAGAACAAAAAAGAATTATTGTCACAATTAAGGATAAAATGGTCTTGAAGAAGAATGTGTAAAGTTTTTTTTTTTTTTTGGATAAATGAATGAATGAATAAAATGGATCGGTATAAATGAGTGGGGAAATGACACACTTAATGAGGATATCCATGAGCTTGAGCTTAATATTGTGGCTTAATATTGCACAATAGGTACATAAACTCAAATCAACGTAAATGTATCCTCTATGCACACTGCACACTGCACAGTGCCACACGTTTCGTCTAGTGTGATGCCATCCCATGTGAGTAAAGTAAGTGCGGTCAATGGGAAACTAATGCCAGTGGAAAGTTCTTAACTGATATGCATTTAGATTGCATTAATTTAAATGAGAAAGTATGTGTGGAATGCAGAGAGATAGATAGAGAGAAAGAAAGAGAGAGAGAGAAGGTGGTTTTGGTTAATGGATAACCGGGTGAAATTGGGTTTTGTGGCGGCGGAGTGGGGAGGGGGACATTTTCAAGTGTGCTGTGGTAAGTTCAAAGGTGGGTTCCAAAGGACATATATATAACACTTGCTTGCTGCAGCTGTGCTTTGCAGCCTTAGAATTAATGAGCGTACTAATATTGTCTCGATTTGTGGAAAATTACAAGCGATTTGTGGGTGAAACGGAATTAGAGAACGTACCTATCTAGGTATGTGCAACTTTGTGGTATTTGCGCAATGGACTTTTGTATCTATATATGTTAAGTGTTAGGTACAGGTATCTATGTATATAGATAAACAAAAATATAGGTACCTATTCCCCTTTGATAATGTGTTTTCGTAAGAAGATATACCTTTGCTTTATCTTGAAACAATGTGTAGAAATCGTTTGCGTTATAAAATCCAATATGATTCCTTATCTGATCTGCTTCGGAAATAATTGCTATTATGTTTGCTTTTTCATTAATAATGATCAATTATTATTAACAAAGCTTGCTAAATATCTCACATTTTTAAAAAGCAATTTTATTCAGTGCTGAATTAACTCTGTATTAAACTACAGTTAGTAATTCCTTCAAATAAATTGCACTGGATTTGACTTAGAAGCAGTTTTTCAGTGTAGAGAAAACTTTTTAGGCCCAGTCATTCAGTTGTAATGATGCATTAATACTGCGTCTCACCCACCACCGATCAACCGAAACCGGGTATAAAAATCCGTCCACTCATGACACCTGACCATACCTCTTTAACCATCTCTGGTGAAGTATATATACTAAAATACGAATTTTATTTTGTTCGTTATATTATAGTTCACACTCAGTTTGAACCAAAATATGTATAAAAGATTGTGAACAAACAAAAGAAAAACGAGCTCTGCGATATTTTGAATATATTAATCAAATCAAGAGTACTTGGTACCTTCTTGTAAAGCTTAGGCTTCAGAATTGACAGTGGAAGTATGATAGTTAGTGGCGTCTGTTATTTCAAGCTGCAATTTAGTGGAGTTTGTTATCTCAGACTGTAATTTATTGTAATAACCATTGTATCATAATTCAGCCTATATGATAAAAAGTATCTCACCAAGTGCAAAATCATCCCAGCTTCTAAGTTAAACCCCAAGTTAACTCCATGAAACATTTTGTCCAGTCAATTTAGATCACGAATTAAACCCGATCTAAATTTAAAAATTTGGTGAGCTAACTCTGGATTAAACGAATATACATATGTATGTATTTTTGACAGATTCGTGCTTCTGACACTATCAAAATAGAGAGGGCGACACGATGGTAATCCGAAATGGCCCTTTCCATGGTGCCGAATAGTGTCGCCTATCTGTTTCGATATAGTGAAAGCGCATTTGAATAGTGTCGCACTTTGATTTCGACAGATTTTTGAAAATTGGTTCATCCGTGTGTTGAGCCTAAATGCGCAAAATTGCATCAAATTTGGTATAAAGAATTTGTTTGTACATAATTCCCTAGAGGAGGAATCCGAACACTTACGACTTTGCTTTTCCAATTTTTTCGAAAACATAAAGATTTTTATTAAATTTTCAATGATACTGCATGTCAGGTTTTTGCCAAAAAAATACGCATGACGGAATTATGGAAGCTTATGGAAACAATTTATTCATTAAAGAATTTTAACAATGTCACAATCCTCCCCAAATGTAGTACCTATTTGACATTCCTTTGAAAATTCCAAATAATCCTATATCCGGCCAAAAGGACCAAAGGAAAGATATGTTTTAAGTCCCTTAGCAGATTTATTTATGAACTTCTTAACATAGTTACAAGGTCAGACACCTTGGTTACATAATATAGCAAAATATTTTACTATAGGTATATCCTACCTATATCCATGTTTTGTGGAATGAGAATCTCACACATCAGACTTCTATACCGCTGATGCTGTTGGTTTGGAATTGGGATGTTTGTGTGTTCTCTCGTTTATCTATGTTCAACCAGACTTATCTCAAATTTCAAAAAACACCCTTAAAAATGTTTCTCCATTAAATGGGAAACGATTTAGCTCCTTATATATAGGTACCTTAATTGCTCAGTGGGAAGAGACATAAGAGAGTGAAGATAGCAATCATGGAACCCCACTTCCCTCCCCCCCCCCCTCCCACATTGAATATAAAACCCATGGTACCTTTATAAAGAAGGGCTCTCTATGAAATTTCAATAATAAACCCTCTTTACAGGTAGGTGGCATACGATGTGCTACCTTGTTCTACCTTTCTAATAAATCAATCTACCCTAAGAGCATTTTATGGTCGTGGCCATGTCCATTTGGCACTTGAGACTTCCGAGTTATCCTGGGCTCTGTTACAGCCAAAGCCTCTTTACTATACAATGCATCCTTTTTGCATTTATGTGATAAAACCAGGGATACGACGACGACGCCGCCGACGACGGGAATTATATCAAAATATTAAATCAGCCTTAACCAGGGGCGTTAATAAATCCATCATCATTACCGCTTATAGTTATAGCGGAGCTATGTACATGGATCCAAGCATCGTCCTTTAGTTTTTTTTTTTTAAGAAGAATATGCAACCCAAAAACGGGGGATACCAGAGATAAAGAGGCAAACGAAAGACAAGGCAAGGCACACAACCGGAAAATGTTTATTAATGAAAATCAAGGACTCCTCGCCCCCAGCCAGCTTCTCATCTTCCTTTGGTAAAGTTCCGGAACTCCGCTCTGCTCTGGGTTCGTTCCGTGCACTTTATTTTTGTATCTATTGTCCTTTGAATGTTCGTTTTCGATATGATTTTCTTCTCTTTGCGGCTTCCCCTTATTTTAGTTTTGTTTTATACCAGATTTTCTCTGTTTTTGCTTTCTGTCTGTCTGATGAAGGAAGTGAAAAGGTAGTGCGTGCACTGAGAACATCCGGTTTCATAATGGGGTTGGTTGGGTTGGCAAATCAGATTTTATATAAATAAACAAAATCATGTGCGCCACTACTGCATTTTTTAACATATTTCCTTCATTTGTATTTCCTTATTTCCTGAGTTTTTCTTTGAAACAAATTTTAGTCCTACTATACGGTGAGGAAGAACACAAGGACAAAGGAAGTTTTTAATAATTTGTATAAAAAACTACATGCACTGGTATATACACATGTAATTAACGGCTACTCGAAGCGCATGTCTTGACGAGCAGCATCAAATGTTGCGGACAACAAGTACCTATGCATGTTGATTAAAAAACCAATGGTGTTCAAACTGTGAGATAAGAAAGGTATGGTTAAATAAAATGTTAAGCTGAAAGCAAAATGCTTCGAACAAATTTAATTTTTTTTTCTTGGCCAATAAGATATTTTCGTTAAAGTTTATACAATGACATTTTGGCATTATTATACCTACACTAGCTGATCGTCTTTTAATCGTCCCTAATCCCTATAGTACAAAAAAAGTAATTCCTATTTTATTGAATATATTTTAAGATAAAAAAGCAATCCATTTCCTTTCCTTTACAAACACGATAAAAGCGTTTAAGCTAAATAAGAAGAAAACTCAAATATATATAAGAAAAGTGGGTGTGGCAGTGGGCGGATTTTACAGAAACTACTTTATGACCTTTTTGCAGTGCTTAAAGGAACAATTTTTGAACCTTTCCAAATAAATTATTTAAAACAAAATAATGTTTTGAGGCATTAATAATTTAACAATAACTATTTTTTCTTCTTTACCATTTTTCTAACTTTTGTTTTTTTTTCTATTTCAGGTAAGTCATTCCATCAAATCCTCAAAAATGTAAATACAAAGAAAAAGGTAATTTAAGTTAACTTTGAGAATCTTAAATCTTTGAAAAAGGTAAACACTTGATAAGTATTTAAATTTAGGTATATCATCGAATAAAATATTTCGCAGTTCGAGCCTCGAGGTATAAGAAAAGCTAGAGACTACGAATTCGTATGTGCCTAAATGAAATCGGAGCATTAAGTCACTGGAAAATGTTAACCCCTTGGCCGTAGTGTTTAAAGCACTTACTACGTTTACAAAAGCGAATCCACGGATCGGATTCAATCTGAATCGAAATTTCGATCCAGGTATATGACGATGCCAGATCGAAAGATAGAATTTAAATGGAATCGAAGTGACAGTCTTGTTTTCATTTTGTGTGTGCAATCACCGCAATCAGTTGGGAAACAAAGTGCACAATAGCACACACACACCAACAAGCCGCTGTAATCTCGATTCTTTAATTCTTCGATCTAGGTATATATTTCTATTTTCGATTCGATCCAGCTCGCCGAGCCAGCTCTTTCACGTTTATTAATTTGGCTGTAAATTTTTAAATTACTTATAAAAAATTAAGTTAACGTGGTACCTATATAGGTAGGTATATGTATTTTGTTTAATGTTTTAAAATTTGAAATGCTTTTTTTCTAGGAATGCAGATTCTGAAGAAAAAAATTTCTTATAACTCTATAACCTTGTTCAGTTTTTTTTCCATTAGTGCAGTATAAATACGAAAAGTATTTCTTTACATCTAAACAATTTGTTGGTCGACTGTTCGACTTGTTTAAAATTCTACAAAATGCATTTTACTTTGAGAGCTACTGGATTTGCGTATGGCAATACCATCCACAATCCACAGAATTCTCAATCCAAAACCATCTCAGGTAGTCTCTTTTACTCTCTTCTGTTCGAAGCTAAAATCAAATCGGCCATATTTGTTTTTAGAATCTATTGTTCTCCCTTCCACACAATAAAGTAAACATTTTCACACATGCTATTTGACATTTCTTCATTTCATTGTTATTCGTTAATCCTTAATTCTTTTTTTCCACCCGCACATCAATTTAACCAACAACAGCTGCGGTAAATGAAATATATGGTCTAAATTAGCCGTTTTAATTTCATCTGGCTTTTTTGTTATGCTCGATTGATTTGTTTTGCGAACATTTAGCAAAAAAAATACCAACAAAATTCTCGTCGCCCTTCGAGACGAACAGTGTATGCGCAGAAAATAAATTTCAAATCTCAATTTTTCTCAATACAAAAGAAGACAACACCAAAGCGCAAGCGACAAGAAAAAAAGAAGAAAAGAAAAACGTAGATCAACCACAAAGCAGACGCGACAAGAAATCATCTACATAAAACGCAATCCGCAAAAATTCAACTTAGCTCTCTCTCTCATTCAATTCCGAATGTCAGTCTACCGTTTGTCGCAGTGCTGTGTTGATTGGAAGACCGCAAAATAGCAAAATCTCTACACTTTCCAATAAAGTAGAAATTTTAAAGTAAAAAAAAATAAATAACATTTTCCCAGCAATTTAAAAAAAAAATATGTCCTCGTTCAAGTTCACACAATTAATCTGCTGAAAGGGTTAGTTTTGTATAAAAATAAATTTTCTGTTTGTTTGGTTTTCTCATTTACAAAATCAAAGAAGGAATACAATTTTCACAGTTAAATAACAAATCAAGAAGTGTGGAAAAACGAATGAAAAGTGAATAAAAAAAATAGCATGTTTCTTTAAACAGCCTCAGTTAAAGTGCCCAGAGTGTACCCCTAGTGGTAGTCCCGTACCCGCTTGAGAACAAGCAAAGTGCCGTGAAAAAGTTTAAAAATAAAAATAAAGAAAAGATTCATGCGTCGCCTTGTGGTGTGGTGGTGTTGTTGTTGTTTTTGTTGTAAATCTGTGTTCTGCTGTGATTTTCGTTTCCCATAAATTTTTCTTCGATTTTTTCTGATTCTTTACCGCCGTGCCGCCCGCCACCGTTGATCATTGGTTTGGTTTTTGCCGAAAACTTTTTTGTAAAAAAAAATAATTCAGCATCTTTTCCTTTTGTAAAATTATATTATTTTTTTTTTGTAAAGAATTTCTCGTGCGTTTTGAGCAAAGAAAAAACAAAAGAAGTAAAAACAAGGAAGACTTTATTTTTCTTTCCTTCGTTCTTATGTGATTTTTTTTTGTTGTTGTACCTATTTGTTCTTCTTGATTCTCATCCACCCCATGCCGCGGAATGTGTGGTTGGTGAATGGTGATTTATTTCGGGAAATTACCTAAAAAAAATTGTGTTTATTTGTTTAATTTGTGATCAAAGTTCCCTTTAATTGAAAAAAGATCTAAAACCTTTAATAAAACTTGTGATTGGAACTGGAACTAGTTTTTTTTCTTCTGATAAACAAAAAGAAAAAGACCAAGGTACAATTTGAACTAGAAAATATTTAATTATACACGAAGTAGAATTGGCAAAAGGATGTTTTCTTCACTGCTAAAGTTGCAGAAGATTCTGTGTTTTGTTTTTTTTTTTTTGTGGAAGAAAAAGTGAACATTCATTTTGAAAAAGTGATATTTTAAACAAAAAAAAAACTAAAAAGTTATTTATTTTTTAGTTTTTATTGAATTTCCCGAATATAGGTTCTTTGTAGGGATTCGTTGTTTTTTTTTATTTTTTCGTCGGAGAAGAGGATTTCCACGCAGCATCCATTTTAAGTGTTAACAGATGAGGAATACACTGAATTTTATTTTTATTAGAATTTAGAAAAATTTTGTTTAAAATGTAATTAAATAGGTACATACCTACCTAAAATTTAAATCGCGGTACAAATAACTACTCAACTGGATGGTGTAAACAAAATTCTTCCGAAAACTTTTTCATTGAGATTTTTTAAAAGTGCAAGAAACCTTTATAGGTACCTACCTTAAAAAGATTTTATTTAGGTATTCTGATTTAACTACCTACCTATGTATTTCATCTGCAAATAGGTATTGCTTGATGAAAATTCTTGAGGGTCCAACTTTATTCTATAGTGCGAACTGCGAGTTCATCAAACTTCAAAAACAAATATATTTTAAGAGTTGGATTGAATACAACATCTTTGTGCCAATAAAAAAATGTCAGGAGTTTAAGTAAGGCGCCATGCAAAGCATTACTGAGTTGTTTAGAAAGTAAAATAAGTGTTTATTTTGCTGCAAAAATTAAGCTTATGATCAAAAAAATTCATCCAGATACAAGTTACTTCAATGTCTAAGCTTATTAATAAATCTTGTGTTAAAAGTGTGGTTTGTGCGAAACGGCTAATTTGTATGTCTGTTCCTGCAGTCTGAATTTTTACCAATTGGTCTTAAAATTTGTTTCTATTTAAAAACGATAGAGGAAAACTAACCACGATGGACTTTAGCAATCCAAGAAGTTTCTTATCCAAAAATAGAAGCTCTGTCAAAAGTAGCTTCAGCAGTCGTTTCTGAGATCTCAGTGATTTTGCCCCATCAATTTTGACGGAGGAGTTGAACTAATCAATTTTTTACAAGAAGTCAAAAGCACTACTTATACCTACCTGTTTCTTTTAAATTTACAAAGCGAATACAAAAAAATCAGGCTCACTTTTTTAACAGGAAATTTTTGCTGGCATCCGAGTGTTTATCTCCAGTTTGTGATTTTACAAGTCAAAGATTAAGACGTTTGTGAATAAAAAATTGGTTCTTAAGGACAGGATAATTTAAATTATATTATACCTACCTATTTAATTAACGTCATATTATTAGTTTCATTTTCATAAGATTATCAGTTAGGTAATAATTATTGTTTAGTAAATATTTATAAAACAGAATAGGTAGGTAGGTACCTTCTCGGGACGCTTTACGTTTAATTGCCATTTCCGAGAAAAAATGAGCAACCAATAAAATACAACAAATGTCTGGTGCTAATACATATTTTTAAGAATGCGAATATATTTGAAATTCTTCAATTAACTTCTTATACCTATATCTAAGAATTATTCTCTGAATGAGAAAGAACAGAATTTTTAAGCAGGTAGGAACTAAATAATAAGAGCTTATTATTATTTTGTATGAATTTCAATTCACGAAGATTGCCAACTGAATATTAATTGAGAATAATATTCCAAGTTTTAGAGTTTCAAGTTTTCAAGTGAATTTACTAAAGGTGTTTCTTTTGTAGACTCTGTGGTTGGTCATGATGAATTGTTACGAGTAAGACAGAGTTACGTTAAGAAGTTTAAATTTCATAAGAAGCGTTTAACAGATAGAATCCTAGTGATGTGTTCTTCTGATTATAAAATTTAGAAAAAGATACAATTTGCAGCCCTAAACCAAACTGTACCCTCGCATTACATTGAGATGATTTTTCATTGGTGATAACCCTTTTATCATTATGGGGTAAAATTTAATATGAAAAGTAATCCAATAGGTAGGTACCTACCTACATTTAAATCGTATGAATGACCCTAGTGAAAAGTTGCACCGATATCAAAATAGAAATATAATCCAAATTTAAAATCAAATGGATCTGGATATAATTTAAGGGATTCAAACTATCATACCTACCTACAAAATAAAAACGATAACAGCTATTCCATACCTATGTGTGTAGGTACATATGTCATAAAATTAAAACCTTAAAATCTAATTCAGAAAATTTTTTAAAACTCGGCTTAGATTGCAACCTTCCCTTGAGATAATAATATATCTACCTACCTACCTATTTATAAAAAAGTCAAGATTTTCTGTCAGTAATTATTAATCATGCATTTCCTCCTCGTTGTATGTATCCAACCAGTGTTAAATATATGTAGGTATATCACCTAATCCATTAAAAAAAATATCACATAAAAAGCCCAAACGAATTTTCAAAGAAGAACAATATGCTAATAAATAACTCAACTGTCACAAAGCTAAAAAAAAAACCTGTGTTGTTACTAAGCATAATATACAACAAGTCCAAATTCACTTGTTTCTTGATTTCATTAAGTATACCTAGTCTGTTTGAAAAGTGAAATCTTGTACACCTATTTATGTATATGTAACAGTTTGTAATTAATATTCAAGATGTGACCCTTTTTTTAATACATTTAACAAACTAGACGACATTAAATATAGCAAAGGTATTAGAAAGGTACCTACAAAAGAGTTAATATATACTACCTATACCTTTGTTTTTTTTTTTTTTGTAAAATATGGGGAGCATTTTTTGTTTAACTCTTAATTTCACTTTATATGGAAGTAGGGACATATGTAAAATTATATGAAAGCTTCAAACTTTTTCTAAAACCAAGTTCAATGAAGAATACATTTTTTTAAGAATTTCAACATTAAATTTTAATAGATGCAAGGTAGTAAATTCGTACATATGTACAATGTACATACATAAAATTTACTTGTTTAACCAGCTAGTCAACCCGTTTCCATAATATGTAGGTACTAGGTACTCAATCCTCTTTTAAATACTTGTCTACAACTAGATATTCAAAATTACTCAGAGCTCAGAAATTTCCGCATTCTTAGAAATCAGAACAAATTTCCATTTTCAAATATTCATCACTTTTGCTGTACAAAAACATCGAAACTGAATTTTTAGGAATACCCTTTGTTTTTTAAGTGCGCTAATATTATTTAAAAAAAATATAATCACAACTATCGCAGTTCTCAACCCAAACCCATTGACTTTTAGTGTCGCACCGTGCAGTTCCGTTGCTTCTTACTTCTTTATAGTCCGATACAAAGCTCCTACGATTTCATCCAACAAAAATATGTTGTAGTGTGGTCTTACCTTAATAACTAACATGAGTTGGTGTTACAAATTTAAATGAGTTAGTGCTAACAATTTCAAATAATTCATTGCAATAAACATAGAAATAACGACCTAAAACAGTTCAGGTACACACCAACATTTATGAAGCTTGTCTCCTTTCACACGTGGAAACTGAGTTTCAGCAACTTTAATTTTTTTGGTGAAAAGGACACCAAGTAAGAAGAGTGAACAGTCTTTGATTGGTATAGATCGGAAATTAAAAGAAAACGTCAAATATCCAGCTACTAAATTTTCCTCGTGTGAAAGGGACTTTGGTTATTTTTTTACGACTGCACATTTTAATTTATAGTATCTTAATAGCGTCGAAGAAGGCTGAGGTACATATTATTCAAATTCTTTCGCTGAGTTTGTAAGAAAATTAGTACTCTTGTGGACTTGCCGTGTTTTGAAATTTGGAAAAATAAACTACTTGGTCGATGATGAAACCAGAACAAAAACAACTACTAATAATTCACTTGACGTGAAAAGTGGTGAGGTTGTTCATACATAATATACATACTATGAATTTCCTATTTGATTTTTAATAAAGCCTTTTATTTACACTTGTTATACATAAGTACCTACTTAGCTATTTTTTTTTTTTTAATTTGACTGACTAACTAATTGTTACAATAGTAGCTCGTGACGTAATCGTTAGTGCGTAGGACTGTTACGCTGAAGGTTTAGGGTTCGATTCTCAGCCTATATGCCACCTTAAAACAGAATTGTTTTTCACGGTCTAGGTACAACCTCTTGCGAGGAATTGATAAATCTTCCAAGAGTATCTCTTGTCATGAAAAAGTGCTTCTCATCGTAGCCGTTTGTACTCGGCAGAAAATTGTAGGTCCCCTCCATTCCTGCCAATAACAAGCTCACAGGAATGGTTGAGAGTTGTAAGGCCCTGGTTCTGCACGACCTGTCGCGCCACTCAATTTACTTAATTTATTTATTGATTTAACTAATTGTTACGAGCATTTTCACAACATCTTTGTAATTTTTTGACAGGAAATACCCCTTAAAACTTTTTTTTATACCGTAATGTCTTTAAATCTTTACTTACATTACTCAGACATTGTTATGTACTTAACTTATTTCATCCAAAATAATTTTCATTCACAAAACATACAAATTCTGTAAACAATTTTATAAATTACTTCATGAATAAAATATGAGATACTCTCGGAAAAATCACTTAACTCATCCAAATCAAGTTGAATTACCAAAAAAAAAAAAAAATGAAAAATAAAAAATAAAAAACAGATAGGTAGCTAGCTATACAATTTCCTAATCTTATGACTTGTAGATGTTACAAACAAACAAAATATTTCCCCATGCAAGATTAACTTTATTGAACCTATAATGCTTTTCAATGAGATAAGCCATCGATACTCGAGTAAAACACTTTCGTTAAGTGCCATGCCGCCGCCACTCAAAAACCAAACAAAACACAATTTCTGATCTTCCTATACATATTTCTATCTTTTTTAGGTATAGCTGCTTCCATTTTCTTAATCGTTTTATTTTTTAGCTTCAAGTGTAGTCGTCGTTTTTCGATGTGTGGTGGTGTAATCATTTTTTATTTTTCAATTTTTGGAGATAAAATAAATGTACAAGTTGAACATTATCTCCCTTAAGTTAAATACAAAATTCCAAAGCTTTATTTTAGAAAATTGTCAAAATTCTTATGGCCATTTTCTTTGGTTAAAATATTTATAAATCAAATTGTCTCATTAATATAAAATTACATGAAATTCAGCAGCAAATAAAAATTTCTCATCTGGTAACACTTGTGATTTTCCCTTTTTCTACTTTAACATTCCTTTCTACCCTTCCCAGCCATCAAGGGATGAATAACAAAAATAAAAAAAAAAATAAGAGGAGAATTGAAAAAAAAAAAAATAAAAATCTCCCACATGATGCAGAAGATTTTCCGTTTTATTCCCTCTTGTCTTTCGTACATTTTTAATAGACCTCTTTCTCTGTCGTGCGCGCTAGAGACCATCATAATTCGGGTCGTTTTTCCTTTCCTTTGATTCTCATAGGACAAAAAAAATAACAACAGAACAACCAGCATGAGCGCCATGCCATCAAGTAAAAAAGGACATTAAAATAAAAAAAAATAAAGAGTGACACACATGCAAAGATCACATATAAGTACAAGCACAACACACAGCATCCCAACCCTATAACGAATGTGTATAATATTATTATTGTCGTCGTCGAACGAACGTCGACCATCATCTTTATCATACTCAACTTAACTAATACCAATAAAATTGAAACAACCCCTCTCTCATTCTCTCTCTCATTGGCAATGTTGTCAAATTTATTTTATTTCCCATCATTCACTTGTTCCTTCGTAAATTGTTGTTATTTTTTCTATTTTTTTATTGAATTTCTCCCTTATTATTTTTTTTTTTTACAGTGTAATCCAAAAGTAATAAAGAAAAATATAAATCAAAATAAATCTTTGAAAATTTGTGCCAAAATATAAAAAAAAAATATAAAGAAAGTGTGGTGCGTACATATTATATATTGTATACAAAAAAAAAAGTGAAAATATAAAAAAAGAAAAGAAATAATATATTGCCCTCTAATATTGAAGGGAAGGCAGTCTAAATATCTACAACCAAAAATCAAAAAAAAAAAAAATCGAAAGGATACCCAGGCATAAGAAGCATCCTTTCTCGCTGTTTGCCATTTCATCGTCTTTTGCCCCCCTCGTCGTCGATTCATCAAACAACGTAACGTACTCTCGTCGTTCATCGTCATCTTATACAGTCGCTGTCTTCGTTTTCATCGACGACGTCATTTCTAAGGAAAGGACATCCTTCGTCTGCAAGTTTGAATATTTTTTCGTTCTTCTTCTTATCTGGTCTTCTTCCCCCCAAAGGTTAATAAAAAGCCGTCAAACTGTGGGGCTCAGGGGCATTTTTCCTTCCTCCGCAAGGAATGTATTATCCGGTAAGTTGATATGAACAAAAAAAAAACTATCTACTATTTCTAAAGGTTCTGCATCTTTGTCTATTTTAGCATTTTTTTTATTTTTTTCATCTAAAGATATAAGAACATATTGAATGCAGTAATATTTATCGTATCTTTTTGCCACTTCTTGGGAATAGATCAGAGGTTAGGTAAATGTTTGAGTAGCTCTTAAACTTAAGCCTCATGATGGTTTTTTTTCGAGTTAGGGTGGGTATGGAGCAGGGTGGAAAGGTAAGAGATATACAAAGTTTTATTATTTAGTAGATTGTTTTGTTTTATTATTTTTTGGGAAAAGCGGTCATAAAGGTTGGCGAGAAAGTGTTGATGAATATTTTGTGTGGATTAAGTGGTAGCACTTATCGTCATGAATAAATAAAATTAAAAACTAGATATTCTAAGGATACAAAACAAAAATGGTGTACCTACCTATATTTTATAGTGAGAGCTTTAGATTAGATAAGATAGAAAGCTTTACAAAACAAAAGTTGAGTAGGTAAATAAAATATAATGAACCATTCGACATAGGTTAATGCGCGAAGAAATTAAAATTTTATCAAAATAACAAATAAACACACATTCTTTAAAATTTTTACGAATCCATAAGTTGCCCTTAAAGTATCTATTCCTAGCTACACATCTTGCAAGTAAAAATGCATATAGGTGTTATGCCTCTTCATACTTTGTATTAAAATCTTGCAAAAAACACTTATTCACATAACTGTTGTTATGAATTTAATGAGCTTTGTCCAATCTACAGATTCAATTGTAATTTCGTTTGTTGTTGTTGTTTTTTTTGTCTCTCAATTTTCTTAGTGGTTTACGTATAGCAGGCTATTTCTGATTGCGTATAAAATAGATAGAAAATAGCTTTAAATGGTGTAAAACACTCTAAATCAGTGCAGTGGCTTCAGAAAGAGAGAACAAACAAAAAAAAAGAAACAAAGTTATGATGCGTTTTGTTTTTATTGCATTCTGTTATGCATTTATTTTCTTCATTTTATTTGTTTGATTGAATTATGTACATAGTTGCACTTTAGAGCTTAATATTTAGATATAGCATAGGTGGGTATTCTTTAAATTGAATATTTTTTTAATCAGCTTTAGCTCGATTAGGCAACCATGACAAGTTCAATTGAAGTTGTCGGGAGAAAACTCGAATTTTCGTTGACTAAAGGCCGATTAAAGCTACTTCGAATAAGAAAACAATTTAAGTTGAATCAATTATGAAGAAAGTATTGAAATAACTGAGAAATAGCATGTACCTACCTATACTTCTTTTGTGAGCTGCGCAAGTCAATATAACTACTTATTGATAACTAAAAAATAAATAGTGTCCTTCATTATTTAAAAAATCACCCAAATGGGAAAATTTGAATAAAAATTTGAATGTTAAAGTTGAATATTTATATGTATAATTACTTGTAGTCAGAAGTGGAAAATCCACCGTCGGTTTTGCCTATATGCGAACTCCCGTCGCTGTATATTTTTTGTTTGTTTCTCCTTTAAGATGCGAGAACAAAATGTAAATACAAAAATAAAGAACTCAACATTTTCAATTTTGTTTCCTGTCTCAGGTTGAACTTTATTACTTTAGTTCCTTAAAAGGAAAAGTGTGAGATAGTTTCAAGAAATCTGATTTTTGTAAAATTTATTTAAAATGATTCTTGGAAACTCTGGTGCTTTTTCTTATGTCCGTCAAGTTAGCATTACCATTTCAAAATTTTAATTAACTAATTGTCGTGAATTTGTCGTGAAAGAAAAAATTTTATCGCGCGTGTTTTTTTTTAAATAACCCCTGGTAATAACATTACCACCCCTCAAAAAAAAATAAAAAAAAGAGTCATTAAATGTCGTGAATTTGTCGTAAATTTGCGGTGAAACTAAAAAAAAGGCCAAGCTTGTTTTTTTATGTAATGCTAACTTACCTAACTTTTTTAATTACAAAAAATTTCTAACATTGCATTCCATCAATGAATACAGCATAACCACGACTTTGATTTGCTGCACTTTTTTTTTATTCAAAAGAGTTTTTAATGTGGAATTTGTTAACGACAAATTTAATACAAATTTTATTTGCAATTTTTTAAGCGCTACAAGAAATGAAAATTCCGAGACGATACCGCATTTTTTTAACTGATCTACCATGAGTATCGGTAGTCTAGATGAGGTCTCGACAAAAAAGATTAAAAATAAAAAAAAATTAAATTGAATTTTATTAAAATATTTAGCAGTTTTTGGACTCACGCTCTAGTTTGATATTTCTCCCACAAAAATAAAACAAAAAACTTGACTAGACCGAGACGAAAATTATACAAAAGTCTCATCTTGTATGGTCTGGTTTTGTCTCGTGCCCAGCCCTATATTATTGACTTCACCATGAAAATATTTTAACTAATTTAAATTCAATTTAATAATAAATTGTATTCAAAAATACAAAAATCTGAATTTTTATTAATATCTTAAAAAAAAATTTACTACAAGTGAATAACTTCAAGTGGTTTATGTTAAATTAAAAAAAAAAAAATAAACAACAGAAAACATCTACATTCTGTAGAGCTGGATTATTCTTGACTTATTTTTGCTTCTGCAATCAGCTTAACTTATAGGGACTTAAAGAATGTAAAATAAATTATTTTTATCAGAGATGTATATATGTATAATGCAAGGAATACTTGAAAACCAGCTATTTAAGTATTCATTTAACGTTTATATTATGTGGTTCCATTGGCCTTTCACTTGTAAAACTAAATCAACTTCATTTTCAGAAATCAAGAAGGTACTATGTAATCTCTTATTTTTATTCAATGTATTTCTTCATGTCTTTGGCATCTTTATTGCTTATTTGAAATTATGCAAACCAAATATGCATATATGTACCTCCTTACTTATATTGTTTAAAAAAAAAAAAAATGTTTATAAAACCATAACTCTGTGTTCAAATAAATCTTCTTATTTTCTTGCCTCTATTTAAATTAGTTCTTTTTTTTGTATATATGTTCATTGTACATATATATGTATTTCTCTTTTTAACTCAGTCCACACTTTAAAAAAAATTAAAGATTGTCTCAATTGATTACTTTTTTTATGGCACTAAATAATGAAAGAGATGAAACAAAAAATAAAACAAAAAAGAAACATAAAAATTACCATACGCTATAAAATATATTCACAAGAAGACAAAAAGTCTAAAGAAATATAAGTGGACAAAAAATAAAAAAAAAAAATAACCGACCAACGACCTGAGGGGCACACGAAGCTTTTTACTATTAAAAAAAAACTTAAGATACTTTTGTTCTTCCCAAAAAAAATAAAGAAAAAAGAACAAAATAAAAAAAAAGAACAACGGAAATTAAAAGCCATATTTCTATTTCTGGCTAATTTGTTTTTTTAATTTTTTTCTCTGATGAAATGTTTTAATAGTTTTATGAATATAACTGCTTATTTTTCTTCTTCTTATGAAATTCTTGAAATACCTTAATATTCTATTTACTTAATTTTGTTTCCAACTCCAGAAATATATACATACATATTTCATATGCGGAAATGTACCTACACAAATTTTATGACTCAGTGAACTAATTTTAAATTTATGCTAAATTCTTTGTTCAAACCCATAATTTTTGTCTTCGTTCTAATTTCAAATCGTGTGTCATTTAATTTATTCTTAAAAGAAAAAAAAATAGGACACCTCCTTCAAATTTTAAGAAAACAATTTAAAGAAATTTAAAAAAAAAATATCGTCACGAAACAAAAATCAAGCAAAAAAGAAATAAAAAAAAAAAAAAACAAAAGTATAAAATTTAATAAATCAAAAATTTGAAAAAAAAAAAAAAACAAAATAAATGAAAGTGATTGAGATTGATGAGAATTCCGAGACTGAAGTTGTGTGGTAGACTGTTTCTTAATTCATTTCGGTTTGTGCCCGGCTGGTTTGTTTTTGTTTATTTTAAGATTTTTCAAAACATGTTTTATAAGAAATTTTTCACAAAAATTCATCTGCAAGAAAATGAGATCAGCAAAAAAAAAACAAATTTGTGTGGATGTTCGTAGATACCTAATTAAAACTCATGTATACCAACACCCTGTCATAAAATTTCAACCCTAATTATGGGAAAATTATGACGGCAATGTCAGTTGCAACAACCAATGCACTGCTTTTAATGAGAAAAAAATAAAAGAATCCAATTGAAGAATATAATATAAAAAGAAAAAAAAATTATCTTAATGCACTGGAATGAGATTGAAATTAAAAACAAAAAACTAAAAATGCTGGTTGCCACACATGTGTGTTTCGAGTGCGGGCATGGAACTCCTTGAGAATTGTATATATGAACGTATACCCGTAGCCATTACACTCTCACGAAAAAAAAACAACAGTCATATCGTTGAGAATGTGCGCGTAATTAAAGCAGAGGAAGAACCAATTTCTCAACAAAAGAAAGAAAAAGGGGGAAAAATTATGGAGGACCAGAAACAAAAATCCCAACAGAACACACAAAAAAAAATCATTTCTGGATTCCTTTTATTTTATGTGTGAATGTGGTGATGGCTGTTGGTGGGATAATTACACCGCTAGCGCCAGAATAGGAGATGGACTTAAATGCACTATATATATGTACACATTTATTTTATTTAAGCTAAGGTATTATCATCAAAAGAGCAACAAAACACATATATACTACTTAGAGTTTACATTCAACTGTGCTAAGTTCTTGGGGACACAAAAAAACAACATTAGTCCTGGTGACAATCAACATTTTAATTATCTGTACAAATATCCTTGGAAGTGCCTTTAGAAACTGGGTGAGATGTGTAGTATATATATACATAGCTAGGTACTAATTTGGCTAACAATGTGCTGAATAGGCAAGTAGCTTTTTTTCTTAGCATTTTTTTTTTTAATATTTCTCATTTCCGGACGACATCATTATTTTAAATTCTTTCTTTTTTTAAGACTTTTTGTTTTGTGTTATTGGTTTTAAGATTAATTGATTTTGTTGGAGTTTTAAAAAAGAACCAAAAATTGGTTAATGGAAACTTAATGTTCCTGACTTTTAATAAATTGTCACTTTGTAAAATTCAAGCAATTTTCCGTATATTGTTCAAGTCTTGTAAACACAGGTATGAAAAATTATTTTGTGACACAACTTAGTTAAAGACGTAAAGCGACAATTGTTTAAACAAATTCCATACCAAAAAACAAAAACAATTTAGAAGAAAAAAAATCAAAGTTGTGATAATGCTGGATTCGTTGATGCAATGCAATAAAAAAAAATTGCGATAAATATTTTTCTTTAACAATAATTTAACGACACATTACTTTTCTCTTTTCAGTTCATTTGACCCTTTGGTTGTTGGTATTGCTTAATTAACTGCAAAATTAACATTACCAGAGGTTATTTTTAAAAATACAAACGCGATAATTTTTTCAGTACAAGTTTGATACTTTTTTTGTTTCACGACAAATTTTCGACAAACACACACATATTCCTTTTTTTAATTAATTTTGTACCCTACCATTTTTTGAGGGTTATGTTTAAAAAAACAATCGCGACAGTTTTTTCTCCTTTCACGACAGTTTTACAACAGTTATATTTACACATTCCTTTTCCTTTTTCAGTTCATTTAATTTTTTGTTTGAAGGTTATTCAAAAAAAAAAAAAAAACCGCTATAATTTGTTTTTGTTTTACGACAAATTTACGACTATTAATAAAATACTCCCTTTTTTTATTGGAGTTCAGTTTGAGAGGTTTAAATGTTAAATTGACAGTCAATTTAGCATTACCAGCGGTAATTTAAAAAGAAGAAAAAAACAAGTTTAACAGTTTTTTTTCTTTCACGACAATCCTACGCCACAGTTAATCCAACTATTAGAACCTTGTGGTAATGCTAATTTGACGGACATTAATTAAAATAAGTATTACCAGTATAAGTTTTTCATTAGGCGAGCAAATTTTTCGTTGATTCAATGAAACTTAGTAATTTAAGGTGACCTGAAAAAGTTTAACGTTTGCAACTCAATTAAATTTGTTTAACAATAGAATTTATTAAGTTACAAGTACTTAGCATTAAACCTTCATGTAATTTTTTTTCACAGGCTTTTGGTTGTGGATTAAGTTATAACGAAATTTAGAAAGCAAAATTCCAGACAAACCCTAGAAGTTGTTCATAAATAAAAACACATTTAAATCCTTTCCAAAGAATAAACTCTGCTTAATCTAAACCTTCTTCAGATTATCACCTTGTTTACACTTTTAAAATCATTTGTTTTTTTATTTCTTACGAGAGACATTTATACAATTTAGCTAGGACTATATCTGCATAATTAATGAGTACATAATATAAATGTATAGGGCCCTGAAAACATCTTACTCATACGAAATTGCATTCGAATCTTAACCTCAATCACCTTAGTACAAACGTGTGGTGTGCATTATACATTAATCAACGTCTGGTTTAGACACGATTCGATTAAAGTCGTCAATTTCGATGATAGACAGATTTCAGATCTCATCTATTTGCTGATTTCCCTTTCATATATCGTCGTCGCGTCGCGTCGGTCTGTCGGTCGGTTGGTCGTTATCATCATCGTCTTAGCCAACAACGTATACACCTATCGTTATGGTATTACTCAATTTAACGATCAATAAATAAAACAAGACAGGTGTTGCCGCCTGCAAAATTTACAATAAAACAAAATGGTTTCGTCACATCTTCTAATTACAATATATACTATATAACTAACTTGTGGCTGTTGTGACCATGTATCTAATAACTTTTGTGTTGTTGGGTCATTTGAGTTCTTTGAACTATATCTTTCTATCTCTCTCTCACTTAATAACACCTCTGAACTCAACGAAAACAAAGGAGTAGTAAATGTTAATGACAACATTTTTAGTCAATTGCACAACATATTATACTATTAATTCATATACGTATGTATATTCAGTCAAAACCGTGTATAATTGACATTTTGTTGGTTGGCATTTGACACATTTTCATAGGTATACATATTTGTTTTCAATTTTCAGGTGAATTTTTGTGAACGTCAACCACACTTTAAAATTTTGTATCTATGTATCTAAAAAACTATCATCACTCTGTCTAGTAATTTGTGCAGACTGAAAGTTTATCATAACAAAGCAAAAACTATATGAACAAAAAAAAACTCCAATTTGAAACTTCGACACAGTGGGACAGCATGTATGAAATAGTTGAAAAAAATTAAAAAAAAAAACAAAATTGATTTCTTAAAAAAAAAAATCTCAATCTGTGCGGAGCGAAGAGTAATCTGATACAAATTATCAATTTCGCTTGTCGACTATAACGTACTGCAAAACAAAAGAAGAATTAAATTTTTCGCTTATGATTTCGCTGAGTCATATTTGTATAAGTATTTTTTTTTCGCATCCGCAGCATACTAGGCTTTAAAATTTGATATTTGATGCTTAGAAGGTAAAATCCGAAAATTAATTATTTCAATCACTTCATATTTAAAATTTATTTTAAAATCAAGGAGTTCGATAAATGTTTAAATTTTTCAGGCAATTAGTTTTGGTTGAAAACCAAATGTAATGTTATTTTCTAATTTCACTTCGAAGTTATTCTGTGGAAATTTTATGTTCATTCGAATTAGATATTTATTTCACTTAAAAATTTCAAAATGGATGCTTAGATATTAATTTCACTTAAATACATATTTCGAAAATTATTTTATAAAAGTTAAAATTTTCACCAGTGAAATATAAATTGAATACGTTTCACAGACTCTATTCCACAACATTATAGTTGATTTAACGAAATGGGATAGCAAGGAAATGAGACAAAAAGTGTGAAAAGGTGTGATGCTTGTGGAATATTTTGTTGTGATTTCTACGTATATATAAAACCTTTCATGAAAAGCAAATGTAAATGCATTCCACAATCTTACAGAAGACAAAATTAACTATTTTAAACTTTGCCTTCAAGTTAATTACTCACTTCTCGTGAAATGAATGAAAAATTAATACATTCCACAATTTTATAAAACCCATATTTTAAATTTTTAAGTATTTGATGTCAAGGAAGAAAGCTGGCGCAGTGGGGAAAATTTTTAAATATGACAATCAATTATTTTTAGTTCAAAATAAAAGTTGTTGAATATATAAAGTTACAAATTTCATGCCGACGACACTCGAACTGTGTACTAGGCTTCATGTGAAAAAGTTAGTGTTACAGGAAAATGTTTTACATTTTTATCTGTCAATAAATTTTATTTCGAAATAAAAGTTGTGGAATGTAAATTTAAGAATTTCACGCTGACAGTTTACAACAACAGGTTTTTTTATTATCGTAGTTCAGTAATTAGAATGAAAAATAATTTAAGAATAACAAACAAATAACATTAGTAACAAAATACGATATTTTTCGAATACAAAATTTAAAGTGAATTATTGTGAAGTGTTACCGCCACATATATTTCATTTTCATTATAAATGTGCATAACCACTAACCAGGTACCAAGTTTATTTATATAATAAATTTGAAATTATTAAACAATCTTGTTTCTTGTGCTTAAAATGTTTTTTTGGGTTAATTTTTGGTTTCAATCCATTTTATCTTCAAATAAAAGCTACGGAACATAATTTTAAGAATTTCGCACCGTCAGTTTTTTGTGAATACTTAATTTTCACTTTAACTGTGCATTAGAGGTATCTTCCAGGTGTATTATATAACTATAATAAATTTGAAATTATTAAGGACTCTTGTAGCTTGAGTTTAAAAAGTTTTAAACTTTAGTTTATTTCTTTTGCTACGGATAAAAATTTCTATATTTTTCTACAAAACACCGCTCCACTGTTATACTCTCGACCGGTGTAATTAGCTCGCTGAATGCCGCTCCCTTACGCCTCCTTTTCGATGTGGCTGATGTTGTGGGTGTTTGAAGTTAATTTCGAAAATGTAGATTCTTCCCTCCTAATTTACCATGCAAACTTGCTTCCTTTGTTTCCACAGTGATGTTGGTGCTGCGCTGCTGTTGCTATTGCGATCCAAAAACTATCATTAGCAGCTCTTTTACTCTATCCAAAAAGCTAGACTGCGCTTGTTGGTGGATTGATGGCTCTGGGTAATTATTTATTTGAATTTCAAAAATTCACTATCCAACTTTTGCATTCTATTGCATACCTATATTCAGCAGCGCAAACTAGTACAATCATCCATTTTACTCCGCACTTGCATCAAACAAAAACAAAAAAATTTAAATAAATTAATTAATTGGAATCCATGACGCATGATATGTTTTTGTGCGATGAGTGAGAGAATTCGCTGTTATGGTGGAGTCGGTTCCGAATATTATAGAGGTGCATCATCATTCGCGTCGTTTATATAGCGCCTTTGAGTTTCTTTCGTTTGCATCAGTACAGTAGGTATATAGTTTGTTGTTTAAAGCGAGCTCGCCTAATTTTCCATGAAGGCAGATAAATTATTTTTTAATGTCGACGACTGTCGAATTTATGTGAGAAGGTTGTTGTTTCATCACTATATGTGAGATACATAGAGTTGAGTATATGAGAATTTTCAAGCTATAGAGTTGGACCTAATGTTGTTGTTTTATACAAAATTGTATTATCATACCCTATAATATTCCATGCATAATTGTTGAAGACGGTTATAGTATAGGTAACACATGAACATAATGTATGTGTAGTGGGCTTTATCATCAACCTACACGCCAAAGACATTATAATTAATCTTGGGGATTGGGTGTGTTTAATTCGAAATTAATGAGTTATTTTGAAGAATTTATGATACAGACAGCTGCTGATGCTGCTGCTGCTACTCTCTGTGAGCATCAGGGAGTATGTGGTGTTGTATTATGTTGCGAGGCTATATATAAGGAGATATTGGTCAGTCAGTCAGTATAAGTATCGTGCTTGTAATATTGCTTTATCGGTAATTTAATGTTATTTCATTTAAATCCCTTTTGCAATTTGGAAGTTTAATTAAGGTTTTCCTATAAGATTGTATACATATTACATACTTACCTATATTAATAGGATTATCACTTGTATCAGTTTCTTGATTTCAATTTACATTGAAACATTTTGATTAATTTGCGAAAAGACTGTTTTAATACCTTTTGGTGAGTTTCAAACGATTGAATGGAGTCGAAAGATTTCACACAAAAAATTTCCTTTTCGAAAAAAGCTCTCTTTCAAAAAATTTTCAAATGAAATGTGACGTTATTGACTCAAAGACTTACTATTCACAGTTATTATCTCTATGATATTCCACCAAAATTCAGGTTAATTAGTTTAAGGTGGGAGGTAGGATCAATTGATTGTTCCAATGGTATAGATCTCGAAGGGTAAAGCGGAGAAAACTACAGCGACGTTTTACCCTCTCGATTCTGAAATTTGAATATCTTGTTAAGTTACCCATACTTAACAGGCATATTCAAGGAGAGCGCGAAGAACGTCATGTATTGAGACCGGTTTACATTGGGGTTGAAAAATTCTTTGGACCATCGTTTCACCAAGCCAAATGCTGAATTAGATTTAAGAATTATTTCGTCTATATGAGTGACGAACTTGAGTTGTCAAGGTCTGTAATGTTTTGAACTGCGTGTATGGGTTGATCATGATGAAAGTAGAGTCGGGGAGGAGATTTAATACGTTCGGGTGAAAAAGTTAGAGATTGGCATTTGGAAATAATAAGCTCCAAGGTGTTTTTGAGCCACCATACTGACAAAACCTGTCAAGATCGTTTTGTATTAGATGAAGAGTCATCTGCCGATGAAATTGTCTTCAGAAACTTGGTATCGTCGGTGTATATTGAGATAGAGGAATGTTTAATGACCATTTCAATATCATTAATAGTAAGGATGAAAAGAAGTGGACCTAAGTGGCTGCCTTGAGGGACACCGGATGATAACTCAAAAAGGGCTGGAACTGAAACGAACACTAAACAGTTTTCAAGGTAAGAGGAAATCCATTTTAACAATGAGATTTTAAAGCCGACATTGTACAATTTGAAGAGTATTAGTCTATACGAGATGTTGTCAAAGGTCTTACTGAAATCGGTTAAAAAAACTTCGACTTCGCAGTCTTTCTCTAAGGCTGAGAAGGTAAACGACACAAATTGAACAAGATTAGTTGTTGTATATTTACATTTTAGAAGTATCGCGGGGAGACCATATCAGGCCCAGGATTAAATTCATCATTAAGTTGACTTAATTTGTTTCGATGAGACAAGGGTCCATAGAAATGGTCCAAGAGAAAAATTTGGTAAATAATCGAAATAAGTAGAGTCATGTTCAAATGAGTTATCGGCAAAAGATTGTTTGAAGAATGTGGCAAAAAAACTGGCGATAAAGTGAGAAATGTTTCACTTTGGAAAGAGAAGGAGGTTGGGAAGCCATTGGGTTTTCTTTTGAAGTTTACAAACCGACAAAAATGACTTGGGGTCTTTGAAAAGGTTGGTTTGCGTTCCCAATAGCTAGCTTTGGTAAAGAGAGTTTTAAAGCTCGGTAAAGTAAAGATAGGTACCGAGATAATCAGAATAATCAGTAAGAGATCGAGTGCGAAGGAAAGTTGTCCAGATTTTATTTCTTTTTAAACTGTATAACGCTACCTTAAGTAAGTTTAAATTGTCAGATTATCATTTCCACCCTCTCAAAAAGTTCTTATTTAAAGGTCATACTATAAAAACCTTATCCAGTGTATATTTTCTCATTACCCAATTAATAGCTGAAGCATTCGAATAGCTTTTCAAACAAAATGGATAAGCAAACTTCACTTCTTCTTCTTCTTCTTATTCGTCCTTATTGATCTCAAGAATCTTCAAGATTATTCCGAATTCATCAACTTAATGCGGGACCTTTATCAACTTGTTTTCATTGGATTCCTTCTAATACTTCAATGTTACACCTTAAAACTTATTTCAACAAAAAAAAAAGAAAGAAAATAAACAAAGAAACAGGATTTTCCAAATAACAAACAACGCAATAGGGTGGTGTTTTCCTATAAGCTTTGTATACCTCCTATAGGTAAAATGGCACGCGTACTATAATTAAGAATCCATTTGGATATTAACAACGCCATACCTACAATTTGAACCCCTTTTTTATGAAATCAATTTCAAAACCCACTCTTCTCTCGTTTGTATATGAATGTATGTTTGTATGTATATGTATGTACATCTCTTTAGCCAGCATCAAGAGCAAGCTATAGGTATACCACCATCATACACAAGCACTAGACAGAACGGAGCTACCACCTTTACACCATCCACCAAACCCTAACAATATAACTACATCCACCCTAATATAGAATATAGAAACGGAAGATGTGATTGAAAACTGGCAACAGTGCTTGTGATAAGAATCTCAAGGGCTGTTCGGTGGAAAGTGCCAACATTTTGTAAATGGCTTTGCGTTCGCGACAGAAAATACTTAGAGAGACAGGCTGGCACTATATAATAGTCGATGGGTATATAAGGTGGTAGGGTGGTGGTGGTACACATCAGAAGAAGAAGCTGCCTTGTCAATGCCATCTGCCGTCAAAGAAAGTCAACCTATCAGGATGGTATTCATTTTTTTTTTTCGAGATAAAAATCGATACTCCTGTGAGGCGAATAAAAGAGAGTAAAGGTATGGAGATTTTATATTCCAACCAGCAGCAGCGGTGATGATGGGCGTGTGTGTCAAGAAGATTCCAACATCATATTGTTCATATAAAAAGTGTGCCATATTCGTGTGTGCCCGTTCTGCTTCTGCAGAGAATCATGTTTGACTTCAATTATTTCAACTTCAGTAAGTGCAATTCTTTTTGTTTCCTCATATAGTTCTTTACATCATGTAGACAAAGAGAGAAAGAGCGAGAGTGAAAGAGAACAAAACTAAAAACGTATAAATGTCCTTGCATGAATTTTGTAAAATATATAGGAAAAGCCTGCGCTTCCGTATACCAACATCCCTATAAAGCAAAAATGATTTGTTAAATATTTGAATAGAATAATAGGCACGAAACTTGTTACAAGCTAGTAAACAAATTACGAGAGGAGCCATCTCCATTCACCATGCACAGGCACACTGCATAAATTTTGTTACTTTTTTGTATATGATTTTATTGCTGCTATGGAGTTTTTGATGAGTGTGCTTTAACTTTAATGTTAGTGAGTGTATATTTGTTGTAGGTAGGTATCTAGGCAGCGACAATAACCAAGAGGCTCATTTTAAGTAAAAGTTTTACACCACCACCGGAAAAGTTCTTGAAAATTGTGTAGAATTGTGGAAACAGGAAAAAAAATAAAAATGAATATAAACTCATCAAAAGTTAGAAGGACAACAACTGAACTGAAACTGTAAAACAGGCGACACTAGACAGGAGAAAGCAATTTCAACACACACATACAAAAATTAAAAAAAGGGTGAAAATGATGCAATCAAGCCATTATGAGCCTTCAGTGAGGAAATATTTAAATATATCTCCCCGCGTGATCGTCATTTTTAAAGTGTCATATAGAATGGTGGTTGAATATTCAAAATTTAATAACCGGTCGTCGTCAGCAGCAGCATGTGGCTTCATCAAAAGAAAATTACAAAAAGTTTTTTTTTTTTTTTTTAATGATGAAATATTTAGTAAAATATGGAATATTTTTTTCTAGAGGTTATTTTATGTAACTAATTTCCTTTTATTTTGTGATTAAGGGAGATACATATGTATATATGTTTATGTAAATATCAAAGCCTCAACTTTTGTTGTTTTAATTAACACGAGGCATCACTATGAAACAAATTGAGAAAATATATAGTGGCCGTCTTTTTAATATTTGTTCAATTTGTTTTATACTGTTATAGAAATGCCTCGTGCTAAAAATGCATTTTGAGTGAGACAACATTTATTTTTTTTGTTAAGTGCATCAACGCCCGCCGGATACCCGCTATCACCCATAGACTCATAGGATACCTACTGAATCGACTTCACTTAATTTTTCATATTTTGTTTCTTTGAGCAACGGGAAATTTAAAAAATAGTTTCACTTTAATCCGCCCATTGCCCGCCCCCATTTAATTTTTTTTTGAATTTTCGCCGTAATCAATATATCATGCAAGTAAATTTAAAAAAAAGCTCCTTCTTAAAACTAAATGGCATGACATTTGTAATTTTTACAGCCTGTAAGTACACCCACTGTCACACCCACTCTTGTTATATTTGAATCTTCTACTTAATAAAAATAACAAGAAAGTTAACATTTTTAGTTCAATTCTCTTCAACATACATATGTATAATTATTTTAAAAACACCTCCACTACCACTCCAAATTTTAAATTATGTTCTATTGAACAAGCCACGCCCACTTTTCATATATTTGACCTCTCTGCTTATTCAAAACTTCTTGAAAACTGACACATTTTTATAAAGCTCTCCTGGTCATTAAGTAGGTAGGTACCTATAAAACGCCAACTTTTCTTATATTTGATTTAAATTTAATATTAATATTTAAAATCAATAGGTAGAAAACTGAAAATCTTTGTGAAATGAAATGTGAAATATTTTTAGAAGAACGCCCGCTTTTCTTATATTTGAATCTTCTACTTACTTAAAATCTCTAGAAAACTAAAAAAATTCTCTTTTGAATATGAAAAATATTTTTGAAAATTCGCTTACTACCACGCCCACTTATTTTGATATCTGATATCTCTCTTTATTTAGAATCGCTGAAAAATTGAAATTTTATAAATAGCCTTAATTGAAACTAAAGCACGACGTGTATAATTTTTTTAAAGATCCCGGCAACAGTCACATGTGGGTGTTTATGTGAATTTTATTGCATTTGCCAGAATTAAGTTACAGTTTAAAAAATAAATAAAATTTATTCTGATAAAAAAAATGTTTTTATCTATAACCTGTTTTTAACCGCTTTTTTATCTTCAACATTTTTATTAAAAAAAGCTTGTTGATATGCGATACAACGTTCACAGCGGGCTCCGCTAGTTATATGTGCAAGGTGTAACGCATTAGATGCGACAAAAAACTAGAGAGTGTAAATTGGGTTGAGATAAAATAAATCGTATCCGAAGAAGGGTCTTTTTCCCCCGATTTAGCGGGAGAAGTAATTTTCAAAAAAAAAAAAACTAAAACTTAAAAAAAAATATTAAAAAACAACGACTACAAAAATTCATTAAAACTAGGCTACTAAGCCTGAGGGTCAGTTTGTTCACAAACTTTAATCAAGTATTACTGCAACTAATAAATCATCTAAAGTTAAATTTTACCAAATTTTTTATTATGGAATCCAAAATTTGAGTTCTTAATCATGGAAATCCCTAATCATCGGATTTTTAGTGATAAGCGCCATTTAATTAGAGCCTGTTAAAGTGGTGTTAAAGATTTAACCCACTGTGAACAAAGCTACTAACTTACAATTAACTTATTGGCCTCATGCAGGCACCAATTCGACAGTTCGGGAAATTTCGACAGTGCTTAACGTTTTAATCATTCCAAAGCCAAAGTTCTTTCACGAGTTTCGGAAAAGTTTAGTAAAAATAGGGTTGCAATGGTTGAGTACCTTTTGTACAATATTGTCACTGATTAACGAGTTAATTAAATCTGAAGTAAAATAAAAGCTACAAAAAAAGAAGTCCTAGTAAAAGTTCTTGCTGATTTCTTTCAGATTAATCATCGAGTCGATATCTTAACTCATCCACCAAAAAAAAAAAAAAACTTCAAAATATGAATCAAACTAACAAGATGACGAAATCTCAAAAGACAAGAAACAAAAATTCTTATCTAATATTCGTGATGCCATTAGTAAGTCGTTTTTGCCATTTAACCATCTTCATCAAAGATTATAATCATAAACATTTGACAGGTGACAGCTTAAATAAAAAAAAAAGAAGAAAAATTATTACATGATTTAATCATTAGTGAAAATGAAGGCCACACACTCGGTATAACATTTATCTCTCGACCGACTCACTATCATCTTTGGTCATCATAAAAACATCTTTGCGTGTATATCTATCATTAAGAAGTTTCCTTTCAATTTCGTTGATGTTTTATTATCTCTCTGTCTCTCTCTTTCTGTATATCAATGAATTATATGTGTATATATACGAATTTCCCACATCAGCCGCAGCAAAAGTATAATTTTTCATTTTAATCCCAACGCCAGCACTTTAACCTCAAAATATAGCAACACAATAACCAAAAATAAAATGAGAAACTTATTTCTTCTATATCTTAGACCATAACGGAGAATAAAAAATAAAAGAGCTTTCGATTCCATTCATACGCCCCCGGCGGCGCTGTTCGGCGTTTTTTTTGTTTTTTTCGACGAACAACTTTCGTTCAAATTTATTAAGTTGCTTGCCTATATATTTCTTTGGTCGTCGTCGTGCGTCGCAACCTTGAACTCGTAAATTCACTTTCCACCATCATCATCATGGAACTGCACACTTTTTTATCTCGCAGCATAATGAGCGTTCATATAGAGTTAACAGCAACGGTGGCGGCATCACTGCCCCGTCGACCCGTTCTGTCCGTTCTCGCCTACACAATTAATCATTCCGCATCTCGAAAGAGTCAACGTCCGCTGGTTTCATTAATTTTCTCTGGTTTTTTTTTTTTTTTGCTCATTCTTTCGTTCTTGAGATGAAACTGGAAACATTCTATCATTAGTAGCTAGTTAAGTAGCAAATAACATCCGAACAGCAGCTTTCTCACGCCCACTTCCTCGGCTTTCAACTTTTAAGTTTTATTTTTTTTTTTTTTTTCTCGCATAATATATTAAATTCATCACATAGCTTAGGTGGAATGCAGTTTTTGCATGAAGCCAGTAGGTACACTTGGAGAAACATTTAACTTGTTTTAAAGAAAATTTGTTCTTTTGGGATTAGAAATGATTCATAGCAATCAAAATATGTATTAAGCTTATTTTTTTTTAATCGAAGAAACACACTTGACATCACAAACATTTTAAAAAGGTTGATTTGACACTTTTTTGCTCCTCATATTCGGAAGCATTTACAAAATAATTGGGGTATTCAACCGTCCTCCCACACTCTTACCACTCTTGTTTTTTTTTATCGATGTATTTCAGTTTCTCTTGATCGGAGATAAAAATGTCCCTCAAGTTAACATTAACACTTAAAAATTGAAGGGTTCAATAATTGGATTAACTGTCTTGAATTTGTCGTACATTTGTCATGAAAGAAAAAAAGAGTCTCGACTGTTTTTGTTTTGTTTTAATAAACTTTAACAGTCAAATTGCATTTAATCCCTTATAAAATAAACAAACTAACTGAGTACGAATCAGTCGTGAATTTGTCGTAAATTTTTCGTGAAATAAAAAAAAATTGTTGAGCTTGTTTTTTTTAAATAGTAATCATTAACAGTCAAGTTAGCATTTAAACCCTTCGAAGTGCTACATAAGTATGTATTTGTCATGAATTGGTCGTAAATTTGTCGTGAAAGGAAAAAAACTTTCTTGTTCTTATCAGACAAACAATCGCCATAATTTTTTTCAGGATAATTTTACGACAGTTAGGTATTTGATTTTTCTTTTTTACTAAATTTTACCCTTGACTTTCAAGTCAACATTAAATTTATTAAAAAAAAAAAACAGTCTCAAACCATTTTTTGTTTCATGATAATTTTACAACGCATTTAGGACAATTATTTATGTACATATTTTTTCTTGTATGGCAAATTACAGACATTTAATCACCTACTTATTAGAAAAAACAACAAGCCCGACAAATTTACGACAATTTCACTTCAATTAATACAATATTGTCCCTTAAAATTTTTAAGTGCTAATTCTAACTTAACGGACATGAGAGAAAAACAAATTTTGAATATTTCATGACTTATGCCCGACTCTCTGTAGTTAATGCTAAAAAATTAAATTAACTCCTAAAACGTGTTACCAGTTCAATTAATAATCCCAAATTCACTCGGAATTAACTCTTGTAAAGTTGGTGAGTAGCAGATGCTGCAGTGTGTGACAAAAAAGTATTAAAATCGAAGTGCAGCAGTTTATAGAAAACAGCGGAGATTTCCATAGCATTCATTTGAATTCCAAACCAATTTCTCTCAGTGTACACTTGTACAATGCACAGTCTCTAACATCTATATTGCTACACCAATTCAAAGACAATTAATCTCCGGGTTGGCTGGTGGTCACATTTATGATTTTTGACAGCAATTACATAAAATCACAGCTGAAGTTTCGATGGGGCATCGCCTCTAGCCGTCCAAAAATCTAGAACACATGATTTTTTCATTGTGAGGGTCGTGTATAAAATGACGATGTTGATGTCGATGTTCATGATGTGCCCCTTCTTCTCGATTAAATTGGCAAATCTGACTGGGGCAAGGTGGTGGTAATGTACATATAGCTTAATCCACCTTGGCCGCCAAGAGTGTGCCGCCATCGATGCTAATATAACATGGCAATGTGCCTCTGGAAAATTGTTAATTGCTTCATCAGTTGATTGTGACTAACAACACTGCCATGATGATGATGATAATGATGATGGGGGAATTGATTTTGATGAACGAACACTTGCGGCGATGACGAACAGCCACTTTATGTCCGTTTATGTTTAATTTAATTTTTTTTCTCTATTTTTAATTTAATGTTTAAATATTTTAATTTTAACAAGCTGCTAACCTCTAATCGAAAGATTTCGAAAATCTATGCAATTAATTGACAAGGAGGGAGTTCTGGTATATTATAAAGCAAAGTTGATTGGAGTTGCTGTTGCTGTCATTGTTGCTGGAGCCGGCAGCAGGTGCGCGCAAACTTTTGATTAAATCAAATGCTGATTGAAATTCGTTGTTGTAGAATGTTTTGTTGATGCGACATGAAGTCATTAGTTATTTTCTAACTATGCTCTTTGGCGGGCACTCTGATCTTCCATATATTTTTTTTTTTTTTTTATACATAAAACGAGAATATCATAGAATTGGTAATGAATGAGGATGTGCGATATATATGCGGGATTTGTATTTTAGTAGGTAAGGTACGTCTTAAATTATGATAATGTGATGGAAACAATAATCGGACGACCGCGATGATGATGTTGTTGGTTGTGCAATTGAAACTTTAAACATAAAAAATTTATTCATATTTAAAATAATAAAAAAAAAAAATCATTATTGTGTAAATAGAAGAGATCCATCTGCCGATGGAGAGAGATTGATTTATGCGCAAATAAACATGCTGTTATTTTTTTTTTGTTAAGATGAAAGGAATCTTAGGTTACCTATGAGATTGTGATAAATTACATCATTTATCATCATTATTTTGTCTTGATTTTTTTTCTTTATATTTTACTTTATGTTTCTATATACAAACTTGACTTATTTGTTTGTGTCCCTTTTGTTTGGAAAAACTATACCTAGTGTTAAAATAAGTTTGTCAAGGTAACTTTTTTGAACAAAGATTGTTTTGTTTTTTTTTTTTTTTTTTGATATTTACCTAATTATCTTTACATATCCCCTTTCACCTTAATATAAAATACATTACTTACTATTAATCATTTTATTTTAGGGAAGGCCATAATATAATGTGGAAATCATGTGGTGATTTGTATTTAATTTTTTTTTTTTTAAACAATTAAAGACTAATTTTATGGGTCTTCAATTAAATTGGCAATATTTTTCAAATGTTATATATCACATTTTGAAATATTGATTACATCGATGCCTTTCCACACATTATAGTTAGGATTTATTTTAAGTTTAATATTTTATTAATTTCTTTTTATCATGACTTTTACTTTTCGCTTTAGTAGGTACCTATGAAGTTGAAAAAATAGGTAATGAACCACTGTGTTGGTTTGCTCAATTACCTTTTATAATTTTCACATAAATCTCTCATTCTAGTAGGTAATTTCAAATGTAAATGTAAATGGAACAGAACGAACAAAGAAACTTATGATAATAAGGGCTTGTTTCACAATTAAGTATAAAGCTATATGATTAGTCAGAAAAATTATTTGCCATATATGTATAAGCCCACAGGCTAAAAAACAATTAGTGGATAAACATATTACCCGTTTAAGTGGGTTAAGAGATCATTGTGTAATTTTCGCCCCGTAGAGTTATAACCCTGCGCCAAAATTTATATCGGTAGCATAACTAATTAGAAATTTATTGTCCAATCAATAGAGATGTTTTATCCTAGAAAAGATCGGGTAGTTCTAAAACCACCGAAATTTGACACTTTTTTTGCTTTTGTCTTCTTTTGTGTTCTTTTTCGCAAAAAAAAATGTAATTTGTCAACATTTATGTACACTCTTTACGCTGTTAAGCTGCCACAAAAGGTTAAAATTCCGTATTTTGCAAAAATCTCAGTTTCTTCGCAATAACTCCTAAACATGTGATTTTAAAGCAAAAGTCTTCTAAATCAATCTTGTAGAGAATTTGATGAGCTACAAATAAATTGTCGTATTATTACCTACTTTTATAACATCATGCTGAGACCAAGATTTGGTAGTCGAAGTTGAATCAAGATATGAGTAGGCTTATGGGGATATGCGTTGTGACATATAGAATAAGCCTGGCGGGTTTTTTCTGCGATTAAAAATTTTCATATTCCAATTTCGTTTGTTCAAGGGTTTAAGCACTTCTCTTTATTTTTCAAAAATAAAAAATAATTCATTGTTATTTTTCCTATATAGGTAAGTCTAAACACCTTAATCTTGATGATACGAATAAAAGATCTCAATATACTTGCTTTTTGAGCTGACATTACCTCATTTTTTTGGAGAAATTTTTGTTGATTTGCTCAAAATCTCCAAAAAACAATGATTCGATGGAATAATTTGATCTTGAATTCTATGAATCTATCTAAGTGTTAGGCTAAGGGAAATTATAAGAGCATCATTTTCGAGTTTGAAATTATGAAGGAATGTGATTATACCCTTAAAACAAAAATTAGAAAAATCACTATTCTTAACATCCACATCTTCGAAAGACTGTGAAAAACATGTCAGGTTTTAGTTTTCGATATTATGACGCATACATCGTAACACACGCACTCATATATTTGGGTTTTATATTTCTCAACTCCAAAAATTAGCTTTGCCTCTTGTGAATCAAGCCAAAAAAGTTTTAAAATTAAATATGTGTTTAAATCTTATCACCAAATCAATTTCATACAATTACAATTACAATATCATATATACCATGTAAAATTTACAATAAAAGCTTTTTTGTTTTGCAAGTCGAGTACAAAAATTTCAAATGAAAACTAAACAATTAAAATTGTCAATCATTAAAATTATGTTTAAAAAATAGAATCAATACACTTTGTAAAGTATTAAAAATAAATTATTAACAGATTTAAATTAGGTAAATAAATATAATAAAAATAAAATAAATGTAATAAAAGAAACAAATTTTTATTAAATTGATGTAAACCTTCAAAATCATATTGAAAATCGACGGAAACGTTTCAAATTTCGGAGTAATCGGATGTATGAAATTTCATGTTTCAAAAATTATATTTAATTTTCACATATTTGGCAACCATTTTTCTGTCCTAAGAAATATTGTATTTCAACCCAGTCGTGCATTTTATTTGAATTCATATTTTTTTTGTTGTTGTTTTTAATCCTCTTTCAAATATCAAATTTAAAATTCCTTTAAATAATAAATTGTTACCATGTGACAGTTAAGGAATTTGAATAAAAGTTAGTGACACGCATTTAAAAGGAGCGTCTTGTGTCAAAACCAAAAACTGACATTCCACAACTAAGGATGATTTTTTATTTTAAGATCACATTTCAAAATGACAAATATTTTTAAATTGCGTGATAAATACGCTTTAACCTTAACATATCTTTTAAATTTAAACTCACCTTCAAATTTATTTTTATTTATCATAAAATCTTGGTCTTCAAAAAAAAAAAAAAAAACATCTTAATCCTTCCTGACTTCTTAAATCTCAAATTGATTTGGTAAGAAATCCTTAACTTACGTAATTGCAATAATATCCAGCTGTCCCCCATGAATTTACAAAAATCTTAATCCGAAAAACATATTCAATTAGTGACAGTATAATTGTAATATTTTAATTAAAGTCTAATAGGTTCAACTTTCTCATTTATTGTCAAAGCAAACTTGCCTTTACTGTCACTTTTGTTTCTTGCACATTCGAGCCCCTTTCCTTTTTTTTAATGCTCCGAGGACCCATACTGATGGGCTTCGACTTTCATGTCGCTCCGCTACGTGCCCCCCCCCCCCCCCACGGCCGCTCCATTGAAATTGTTTCAATTTATGTGGCGTATATATGCAGTTGTTGTTGCCATAGGCCGCCACTGGGGCGTAGAATGTAGTTTTTTTTTTTTTTTTTTGCTTTTTCCCATCCTGTTGTGCATCTTATTTTAACTTGTTTTTTTTTGCGCGTATAGTTGCAAGGATATATAATATTTGCAACCATCACTCTCTCAGTCTTCTTACAACATCACATAACAAGGGAAAAGACCATCAAAACTGGTTGGTGAAAAAGATACATTTAGTTTGAAGGGAAACTGGGTTAGGTTTTTGTTGTTGCTGTTATTGTTGTTTTTTTTTTATTATCGGGCCTCGATTAATGTGTAGGTATATACCGTCATTGTCGGCGTAATAATGTCAGTGAAAGTCGTCTGCCTGTCACTTGATGCAAAATGATCACCACAATGAGAGTTGCTATGTAAACCTCTTCTGGCTGTTCTGGGTCTACTCAAAAGCCGGTCTTTTTTTTCAAACTTTGTGGAGGATGGTTGGGGTTATGTAAGCGAAGCCGGTTGGTCTTCTCAGTCTGATGAGTTTTAGGTCTACATAGATGATGATTATATTGGAGACTGATGGAAGAGAGTGTTGTTTGTCACATTTCATGCGTGTATTCTTGATGTCCACTAAAAGCGGTGTGTGGTAGAAGATAGATGAGAGATACAAGAACGTAGTAAAAAAGAAGAGGGGGGGGGGGGGTGATTTATAGCATAGTGTGATAGGTACTAATTCATAGCACACATACAAACCTTAAATTTAAACTCTTCCACGACATTTTGACAGGAAAAAGAATAAATATTTGACTGTTAACAGTCGAATTGTTTTTTCCTGAACACCGTTTGTTTTAATAAATATGATTTAAAATCACGAAAAATAAATATAAACTAGCATAAAAGTGTTCATATATGCGTTTCGCCCCGATGTAATGGAATCTCGATTTATTCGGGAAAATATGCGTCAAGACAAGATGTAATGGTCATCTTCTGATGAGCCCAACCATTACATCGGGGCGAAACGCATATATGAACACTTTTATGCTAGTTTATATTTATTTTTCGTGATTTTAAATCATATTTATTAAAAGGAAAAAGAAACCAAAAGGGAAATTTTACTTTGATAATGAGAATTTTAAGATTTTTGCATAGGATTTTTTTTATCTAAATCTCTATGAACACTGATTTTTTTAAAACGTCAAACAAAAATCTAATTTATGTGTAGAGTGCATTATTCAACTAGATGTTGTATTCTTTTTGACGTTATTCGAGATTTTGGTTCTGTTTGAAAAAAAAATCTACATTATAGAATTAAGGGCTAAAAATCCCAGTTTTTTGTTTAGTTAAACCAGAGATTGTTATTTGTGGACATACATTTATTTGCTTCAAAAAAGAATTCAAACTGGGAAGATAAAACCTGAAAAGCATGCATCTAATAGTTTATCCAGATCAATTTCACCTTATTTGGTTAGTTAACTCGATTCTAACTTTAATCTCGTATTGAAAAATTGAGTCTCATAGTTAAATTCGAAATCTGGCTTGTCAAACTTTGAATATAAAACATCAGAAGTATCTTTTAGTTAATCCAGATTAAACTAACCCAATTTGGTGATACAACTCGCATTTAACTTTAAACTTGTACTAATTAATAGAGACTAAGATGTAAATTTAAAACCCGACCTATCACTCTCAGAATATTAAAGATCAAAAGTATCTGAATAGTTAATCCGATTGAACTCACACCAATTTGATTAATTTACTTGGGTTAAAATTTAATCTTGTACTGACAAAAAGAGTTAAACTCAAAACCCGACCTATCTAACTCGGAAGGTAAAACACTGAATATCATCTTTTAGTTAATTCAGATTAAATTCACCCAATTTGGTTAATTGCACTGAAAAACTGGGGCCTTAGAGGAAAATTCTTTTTATTTTCTAACTACGCCCCTGGTTTTGTAGTGTTAGCTCTGCTATGATAGTGATGATGATATTGGACTCTGCTTATTCAAGCATGAAGTATCATATTTAATGACAGATCAAGTAAAACGATCGAGTTTTCAAGCAACTTTTTTTTGTGTTTCACTTCCCTCAAAGAAATTGAGAAATATTTTTTTTTTAATTTATTTTTTTTTTAAATAAATTAACATTTAGCTATTGGGTGGGCATTCGATTAACCACGATTCTAAGAACGAGTTTTTTTTTAATCATTAATCTTCCTTAATTAATGTTCCGTTGAATAATCATCCATCAGACGTTCAAGTTGCCAAAAAATATATTGCGTGGAATTAAATTGAAGGTACTGAACATGTAACAGACATTTCCTACTTCCTCATTAAACTATGCTGATATGGTTAATTACTTTTTTTCTTTAAATTTATAATTATATCATGAAATTATCTCTTATTTAATTGTACATATTTCTTTTTTTTTATTCACGCTTGCTGATAGGTATTACTTATGTACACTATTTTATTTTCGAATAAATAATTAGTGCGAAGCACAGTGCCATCTATTATCATCTTCCGTATATATGTATGTTTTGTGCTCAACGAACCGAGATGAAAGTTCGTGTTCATTTTTTTGAAAACAATGCAATCACTTTGTTAAATAATTAGGTATTTTTTTTTGTTTCTTTTTTTTTTTTTATTCAAACAAATATCACAATTTTGTTCATATAATACACCATTTTATTGTTTTCATGATGACATGCCTATAGGAAATCAAATTTGTTGCACACACGTGAGTTTACTCATCCAGAAAGGTCTTCTTCTTTTCTTTATAATTTTTTTAAAGTCGAAATTTTGACGAGAGTCAATTTCGTGGTCAATGGCTCTCACAATAGGAGACTAATTTTTTTTTTGTTACGCTAAGGTAACCCACATTTTTTTTTAGTTGAAAATTAGTTTTTGTTTTACTTACATTGAATAATGATGCGAATCTAATCCGAGACAGAATCAAAAGAATCGACCTTGAAGAGGCATTAAACAAGTAACTCTCATTTATTATTTGAGTAATATACTCGTATAATATTGTTGGCATCATTAATTGAGTTTTTTGTTTTGTATATTGCTTCTTTTCTTCTTCTTTTATAACTTGATCCGGGTCAGTAAGTCTGCGAGTTCATGAAAAGAATTATATAAACTATGAACCTTCATTTGCATGGCCGATGTATTCATTATATTATATACTTTTAGCATTGATTGCAGATTGCCAATGATATTGATATTATTTATGAACATTTTTGTTATTAAATTGTAATTTGAATATTTTTTTTTTTTTCATTGATGATTATAAGATTAAAATAAGATTTGATGAGTTGACCTTTCATATTTGATAATGATGATGATTGAAACCTTTCTAATTTGCAATAATTTGATTGTGCTAATAGTAATTTAAAAAATGGGAACACCTTGAATAAACAACTAAAGAAGTGAACTGTACATAATAATTTTAAACCAGAAAATTAATAATCGACTTAAATTATTTCCCAACAATTTTATATGATTTTTCCAAACAATTATACAAGTATGTATATTCATAATTCAATCAACAAAAACCTTTCTTTTCGTGGAATTAACATTGTAAGTCTAATTGAACTAGTAAGCCAATTAAATAATGATATATTATGTATAATTTCACACTATAAAACCACAGGTAGCTTACATTTATTATGAATGGATAACAAAATTTCAATACAAAATCTTTGCTTCCGAATTGAAACAATTTTGTTATATTAAAAAAAAAAAAAACATTTTTACCCCATTATATTATCTGAAAAATTATCATGTGTTTACTTTGTTGGATATATTTTATGTAAGATCAAAAACTTAATTTCAATTTAGGTATGTTTCGTATTTTTAAAATCAAAATAAACATAATGTACCTTTTTTTTTCTCCGGGATCTTAGAACCTATAATATTTGGTACATTCGCAAAAAAAATAATATTTCATCTTATTGGTCAAAAAAGGTCAACTACTTTTAAAAACTGTTCAGCCATAGATAATTTTAATTTTTCAAAGCCATGAAAAGATTTTTGGCACCTCATTTTTGGGATATTGGTAAAAATACCATTTAAAATGCCACGAAATCCTAGTTTCAGAAATTAGTCAGTCATAAATTTTTGTTTAAATGGATTTTCATAATTCACTCATTCACACCAATTGCACCTACTTTGTGGGATATTCGCAAAAATAGTATTTAAAATTCCTCCAAGTCGTCATAAAAGTTCAAATATTTTAAAAAATTTGGCTTTCTTTTAGTGAAATTTCAATATAACTTTATTTGTAGGATATTCGAAAAAAAATATGGGTATAGGTTTCATAAATTCTTTTATTTACTAAAATTTCATTTTTATCATTTATGAATTTTTAAGGTTTTTTATGTCTATAGGCTGTAGAGGTTTGTACACCTCATTTTTGGAATTTTTTAAATAAGAAACTTTAAAAATTAAGTGAAAAAAATCATTTGCTGACTAATTGCCCTCTAAATCTATTTGACTCTTTATGACGATTACAACAAATAATATATTCTTTTTTCCCAATATCCCTCAAATGAGGTGCTGAAAATCTCTATGAACCTTACAAAAATTTAACCATTTACCTACTAAAAATTTTCTATGACTGACCTGAAAGAAGTTGACTTTTTTGCCACAATTGTCGTCAAATGTAAGATATTTGTAACAAATGTGGGTTATTCGCAAAAAATGTGTGATATTCGCAAAAAGTGTGGTGTTTTCGCAAAAAGTGTGGTGTTTTCGCAAAAAGTGTGGTGTTTTCGCAAAAAGTGTGGTGTTTTCGCAAAAAAGTGGGATATTCGAAAAAATGTGGGACATTCACAAAAAAAGGGATATTCGCAAAAAATATATATTCGCAGTTTTTTTTTTTATTATATACGTATCTATCTCCTTTTTTTTATTAATAGATTAAGTTTGAGAGAATTAGAGTGTTGATTCAATTCTTTTTTTAAAAAAACCGATTTTAAAAAAACCGATTTTAAAAAAACCGATTTTAAAAAAACCGAATAATTTCACTTCAAATTTATTGTATAAGATTATACGAAAAAAACTCCGGGTCCTTTTTTAATTCCTTCCAAAAAAAGGTAAAAAAATTAATGTAAAAATTAACAAAAAACAATGAACTTAAATTCTTAAGGGGTACTTTTTCCATGTCATAAAGTGATACTTAAGAAATTAACAACTTAAATCGTTATGTGTAGTATTAGCAAACCTCCCTCAATCAATTAATTTTAAAAATAAAAAATATTTAAGGATAGAAATATTTATTTTTCTTTTTTTTTTTTTTTTTCTTTTTTTGAAAATTCCCCCAAATAACAAAGTAACCAAAAATAACGGTAAAATATACAAGTTTTTTTATCCCCTTAGGGATAATTTTTTTTTCTCAATAACGTCCATAAAGATTTTTATTTCAAAAATGTAATTAATTTAAGTAGGTACCTACATACATACATATATGCTTGGAGACACATTCTTTGAAAAATGGAAATTACTAAGGCAACTTTCTTCCATCTTCCGTTTTAAACGATTTAAATTATTTTTTATCCGAAAACTTTTTTAAAGTTTTCGAAAACAACTCTGTCATTTTTTATTAAACTGAGCACTAAGTTGTTTTTAACTCGCACATAGAAAATTATTAGCAAAACTTATAATTATTATAACCTAAAATAACGGTACCTTATCATCCAACTGTTAAGGAAAATCTCATTTTTCTCGAAAATTACTCCTATGATGTTAATAAAAATTTCTCAGTGTGTTTAAATTAGTAAAAATACGTAGGTTATTTATATTGCTTCAACGAAATATTGATTTTCAAAAAGTATTTTATTTTTTTAATTTAAAACAAAATCAAATCGAAATCCGTTAAGCCGCTGGAAACAAAATAAGTTTTAAAACCAAGAAATGCATCATCATATAAAAGTTTACAAAAAAGCACTAACGCCAACTTTTGTTTAGTTTTACTTGTAAGCCCGTGCTTGCGTTGCTTCGCGTATTTTTTTTTTTCAATGTAAAAATCTTAACATTTAAATGATGATTTTCTTTATATTGAGGCCCGAAGTAATTTCCCTCTCCCCTCGTCATATTTACATTTAAGTGCTTTCCTATGATCATATTGTTATAAAATACAACCTATTTGATTTGATTTATATGTACAGACAAAAATTCAAAATAACCAAAATCAGATGAACCCATTCAGTACACCCGATTTCTAGATATAAATCTAAAATTTCTTAACTATAAATAGTACGTATAAATAGTATAAAGGAAATCGATTAAGGGAAAGGTTGCATGAGGGCAAACAGATTTCGATTGGGTTGTCTTTTCAAAATGTATGCCAATGACGTTGTTTTTTACCCTTAAATGCATTTAAAACCCTTTTCAAGTTTACATACATTGAAAATATGAATTTTACCATTTTTAAGATATAATTGGACAAAGACAATTTCTAAAATGGCAACCTCACCTATATCAGCTTTCACTCATCCAGATAATATTTATGAGGGTACATAATTTTCTTCAAAGTGTAAGGCGGTATCTTGTAGACGAAAAAAAAACCCTCTTTGAAGTTAAGTATATTAGTGTCACTGCTATCCCACATTACTTGTCTTCTCTGGGGTATATCAAACCAAACATGCCTTGCGGGCTGATATATAGAAATGTCAAATATTAAGCACTATATTTATACATATGTATATTACATGAGTCTACTTACTATTCTCTCTTTTGTCTCACAAAAAGGGTTTTCTTTTAATTTATTATTGTTTCTTTGAACTCTTGACTTTCAAGTGAATCATTCAAGTGTTGTCTATTAAAATTCATCCACCTTTGGGTTGTTTTTTCTTTTACTTTTTTTTATTATGACTTTCTGTCATCAGTTCTTCTCACTCTCAAAGAAACCTATAGCTCTAATTTAAATTTAATTCAAAGAGAATTTCTCTCCATCAGCCTCTTAATTTCACCACCAAACATGATTCTTATTCCCAGTTTACATTAAACAAGAAAAAAAAAAAGTACAAAGCTTTGTTTTCCTCCCACAACAACCACACAACTAACCAACTCTATAACATGCTTCGATGAAGACAAAAATAAACCTCCATAATATACCTTCATACTTCATAGAGATCTGCTCTATACCCTTTACCCTGTACTGTGCCTGTGTTCTATACCATATCGACCTTCACCTTGTATGTGTTTGCAAGTGCGTAAGTAAATTAATTCAATGACTTTGTATGAAAAGAGTGGAATTTTATTGAGGTGCGATTGTGATGCCATTAAAAGTTTTGCAAAAACTTTTCCCCAACAAACATACATACATACTTAGCTCATGAACGAGTAGGTATACCTATGTATATGCAGGTATATGTGCTTGTAGACAGAGTTTTGTATTGGTTCAAGTTGTTTCCAAAACTCCTCATAAGCGCCCCTCTGGGCCCCTTATAGTATCATTATATACCTACCTAGTCTTGGGTTTCGTTTGTGTTTCATTAAGTTTTGGTTTGAGGTAAAACACAAATTAAATCTATTCGCTCTTAAAAATGCAAACTCTACTCCATGATGACGATAATGCTGCTATAAAACTTTCATGGTTTTAAGTATAAGTTGTGCGCTGTGCTGATATATATAGCGCTGCGTTATATGAGGGAGAAGAAGAAGAAGGAGGAGCTCATATCAGTTGGATGGCGTTTAAAATTGACTTATTGGTTGAACTTGTGACGGAGATTCTGTTATCTTATCTATATGTGAGTTTTCGAATGAAGTATTGTAGTAGGGATGTCAATCAGCCGGTTATATATAAATAAATATAGTGTTATCGTGCTTTTGTGAGGTTTTTAAATTCAATGCTTCCCTTTGTGAGATTGAGATGCAAAAACTTGTTGAATCGTATACAATGGGGGTTCTGCACAAATACATGTTTAAAATGTGTACAGATAATATAGTTGAAGGGAGAATATTATCTGTAATTACGTTTTGCAGAGATATTGTATTTCATCAAAAGAAAAAGGGAATATTCATTAAACGCAAGGAATATATATCTGAAGGCTGTTTGAACACATAGTGACAATGACCCTTATAAAGGGTCTTTCATTAAGCGCTTCCTATTTTTAAGTTTAAATAAAACAAAGCGTGTGTAAGAAATCATCGAGATTTTTTATTCGTTTGAAAGGCCTATTGATGCCATTATGTATGGAACATAACATCGTTGCCCGCCGCGGCTTCTGTGGGTGGTGAAATGTCCAATTTTCCATGACTCAGGCACATAATACAGGCTCAATTTTACCGATGGCATGGGTTATGTTGGCTTTGAAGGCCGCTGTGGTTTCTGGGTTATTGCTTAGACCTGCGACTTGAGAAAACCCCACAAGAAAAAGGCTAACGGGGTCAAATCGAACGATCTCGGTGGCCATGACACATCATCTCCATACGTGAGATGACCATCCCCTTGAACTGCTCGTACAGAATTTTCAATGTGGCGTGAGCTGTTTGGCACGTAGCGCCGCCGTCCTGTTTAAACCACATGTCATTGGTGTCCATATCATCCAATTCAGGCCAACATAAGTTGGTTATAATCGACCTATAGCGCTCGGCGTTGACGGTGATGGATTGGCTGCAATGTCGTTCTCCAAGAAATATGGACCGATGACGCCGCCAGTCCAAAATCCACACCAAACAGTGACATTTTCGGAAAGAATTGGACGCTCTTGGATCTCATCTGGATTGGTGTCGTCCTAAATTCGACAATTTTGTTTGTTGACGTACCCGCATTTATCCAGAAATGGGCCTCATCGCTGAAGATGATTTTTCGATGGAAATCGCTTCCAACTGCTTCCAGAGCCCAATTCAGCGAACACACGTTTATTTCTATGGTCGTTTACTTCCAGCTCCTGGGACAGTTGAATTTTGTACACAAGTGCAGACCCAAGTCATGAGGCAAAATTTGCCAAGTTGTTGGTCTGAGAAAGGCCGAGTTCTTGAGAGCGACGCGAAATCTCCTACACACTCTCACGGACAGCGGTGAATTCTACGGCAGATCTTGTGTTTCTTCGACAAACGGGTGTTGGTTGATCGTTTACTGGACCGGAATCAAATTTATCCAACACACTGCGAATAGTCCTCTCGGGAGGACTATTATGGCGACCGTAAAATGGGCGAAGCGCGCGGAACAGCAACCATTTTGATAAAAAAATGTTTTCATTTGCACGTGTTGTTGAACGCTCTATATGTCCATGGTCATTTGACAAAACAGACTGAATAAATGACAGCCAATTTCACATATGTAGCTTTAACAATATTGCCGCTATCAGCTGTAAAATTTCGGAAGTCCCTATTGGAAAATCTTTAAATTGCAATTGCCGTGTCGTGATTCGTGATATCAAAACTAGTTTTTCTTTCGTTAAATTTTGTCGTTGTCGAACAAAACAAAGCAATGAGTGTATAAGAAAAGCAAAAAAAAAAAAAAAAAAACAATGCAATTTCGTAGTATTTTTGTAAGTCAGAAAAAGCCAATTTAACAAAAATTACTTTTGTCAGTTTTTCTTTCTTCGAAAAGTTCAACCAGTCCTTCAAGATAGTTAGAAGTTCATGTGTCCATGATGTCTATAACTAGAGTATAATGTGTCAACAAATTTCTTGTTTTTATACTCATTAGACAAAAATCCCAAAAAAACCATCTATATTAATATATATATAACCTTCTTTGAAACCATATAAATGTCAATGATTCTAACAAATTTTATTTTTGTCTTTTTTTTCCAGGTAAGTGCTCAAAGCAATCATTCATCCGATAAAAGGTATTGAACCCCCCTATGCGGTTGGTATGTATACATACTTTAAGAGATTAATCATCCTTCCTCCCATTTCAACCTGAACTTTTAACCTCCCCCCTCCCACCCATTCACTTCCCGCGTATTTCAAGTAACAAAAATGCTATAGGTAAAACCTTGTGTTATGTTGAACCCATAAATTCTCATTAACCTCCATGCGGTTCACTTAATATACTTACAGTCAGTATCTATAAGATATACACAATTTGAAGCTCATCTTCACATGGATATAAAGGACAATTTACACTCTGGCAGCACTTATATCTTCACACACACTCTTGTTTCGCCCAGGAAAATTATACTTTTCTGTATGTGCAGGTGAAGAACCTTGCAGGCTTTTGTTGTTGAAAGAGATAAATATTATGTAGAAGGTCGTAATGGAGATCCAATTTGGTGATGGGCATCGTGGCTAGAATGCAAACTAAAAGAGATAATAAATTTCCTCGCACCATCTCTGTCATAATGAAGATTTTTTGGAATACATATAAGTATATCTAAGTACTACACCACCGCTATATCAGTTGCTTGCTTTAGTTATTTCACATAAATCATACAACAGGTGTAGGATGATGATGATAATGACCCATTAAGCAAGCGGAAGTGAAAAACGATTAAGCCATAAAAACCACAAAATAAAAAAAGATAAAAAAACCCTATAGAGGTCCTCGACTTATATAATAAAATTTCGTCCTTGTGTCTCCTGAGCACGATAAATTATGCTATACCTACATATATTAGTAGTGACTTCTCCCATGGCTACTATCTCCATGGACTTGATGTCACGCTCATAATGGACATCTAAAATTCACTTTGTTTCGGACGAGTGTGTTTTTTTTTTTGTCATCTGCCTGTCTGATTTTTTTCACATCCGAAGGAGACGGGAGAACAATTTTGTGGTCCTTTTTTTTTAAATTGTAATAATAAAAAAATTAAAAAGTAGTGAAGTTTCATACATTCGGGGTTGAAATGTACCTCACCAACTTAGATGAAAGGGTGTCATGCTCCACGTCGCTGCACACTCTGAGTCTGTTCAATAAAATGAATAATAATGGCTTCCGCATTTAAAATAATTTTAACGTGATTCTTATTTGCTTTTATCCGTTTTGCTTTTTATTTTTTTTATTTTTTTGTGTTGCTTGTTTTATTTTTTTAAATAGAATTAAGTTTAAAATTCTGTTAAACATTAAACTGACTGCGGCATTAGGAAGTTTGTTGAAAGGAAAACTGAAGGGCTATTATGGCTATGCGAACAAAAAACTCTTTATGAAGTGACCCTAAAACTTTTTAATATTTTTTTTTTTCTTGAAAAGATTATTATTGAGTGGGATTTTCTGGTTCTTGTGAAAAGCATATAAAACAAAAAACAGAGAAAAATACTTAAGAAAAAAAAAATAAAATAGTCGAAAAGTTATAGATGTGGAATTAGTGAAAAAGTTTTTTTTTATAAATTATTATAACGTCGCAAGTTGGGTTTGGGTATTCGGAAGTAGCGGGGTTGTATAAGGATATGGGGTTGGAAAAGTTTTATGTTTTTTTTTTTTATTTCAAAGTTTGTGAAAGTTATGGACAAATCAATCATTAAATTATAAGTTTTTATAGGAAATGGGTTTTTAGGGATAAAATCAAAGTTAAGCGATGCTTTATATTAATCTGAAATAATTCTATGAAATTATATTTATTTATGTTTTGTATGTTTTGAAAAAGTGAACATTTTTAATATTCCAATATTTTTGTGAGTTGTGAAGAATTTTTTCAGATGATCGATGTTGTTTAAGGCCCAATCTGTTCACTTTCCGGTAAAATTTCGAAAAAATTATAAAATATCCATTTTTAATGGCGACTTTAAATTTAATGGAGAGTGATTAAGTTTTAAAAAAAAAGTGAATTTTGAAAATTCCAATATTATGTTTTCCAGAAACGTGAACTTTGCAGAATTAATTTGAGGTGATCAATGTTTGAGGACCAATCTGTTCAAAATTTCTTCAAAGTTTAATAATACTCCCATTTTAAAGGGAATTTATTTATTTTTTTTAGAAAATAGAACCAAAATTATACTCTTCTTGGATTTCAAAATTTCTTGGATTTCAAAATTTCTTGGATTTCTGGAGTCAGTCAAAATATTTTTCGAGTCACAGTCCGAAGTTTTTCAGTGTTAGATTAATTTCAATCCCAAGTTCACTCAGAATTAACTAAACAGATGAATTTAATGTTTTATAATCCAAGTCTGTAATGTCCTTCCCCATGCATCCTCCATTGCAAAAAGTTATTCTTTAGTTAACTATTGATTAATTAAGATATCCAACTGTGGTTTAAATCACCAATGAAAAACTGAATATTTTTTTTTTTTAAGTAATTTAGTTTTTTTCAGTTTTCTTTTGGTTTGAATTTTTTTTAGTCTTTAAGTTTCTTGGCAACTTATTTAGTTTTTGTAGGATTGTGTCTCTTAAAATTCTAAAAATTATTTAAATATTAATATTTACGTTATATCCCAAAGATTCTGACTTAGAATTCCCCAACATCCTGAAAACCCAAAATCCCAAAAACTCAAAATCCCTACAATCCGAAATCATTAAAAACACTAAAGTCTCGAAAAATTGAAATCCCTAAAACCTAATATCACTTAAACCCAAAAACCCATAATCCGTAAATCTCTAAAACCCAAAATACCGTTTTTTTCAGTGCCAAATAGTTCTAGTTCTAGCTCGAGTTAACTCTTAAAATTTTCTGAGTCAATTCGAGAATCTTAAAGTCTGTAATTGTTGTGAAGACACATAAAAAATGTGTAAGTCTTTTTTTTTTCATTTTTAAGGACTAAACTTTTAAAATATTTTTTTTTTATTAAAAAGCCAATTTGTTAGGGGATTTAATAACAGTGATTTTGTTTTTAGTTCGTCATAACCTGAAGTCTACCACTGCTGGAGAGCATTAACGATAAAGTAAATTTGTTTTCCTAGAAACTTCAAAATAAAATTCTTATTTCAAAGAAAATTACATTCAAAGTTCCTAACAATTCCACAAGGGACTTATAAAAAAGTTGCTTCTTCTGTAAAATTTAATAAGCAACTTCTTCCAAAATTAGCCAAAGTATCTAATAGATATTACAAGAATCTTAAGAACTAAATGTCCAAAAATTTGCTGATTACAAACAAAAAATGTGTTTTTCTTCTTCTTCTTTCTAAAACAATAAAAGCCTTCTAAACTTTCTACGGTGCCTGAGGAAAGAAATGTTTTTTTTTGCTATTATTACAACAAAAACAACCCACTCGAGGATCTCATTCTATACCAAAATTCCCAATACAAAAAAAATCTCTTATTTATTCGATCGGAAATAAATACAACAAAAGACATCAAACCTCTTCAATTTGCTATATTGTATACGATGAGTATATATGAAACTTAAACATTACTTTTAATTGAAAATCAAACAAAAAGATTCCCGAAGATAACATCACCTAACCATCCTCCTCCTCTCTCCACCCCCTCTGGAAAAGTCTTGTTGAATATTTATGTGAGTCCTTGTACAAGCCCATAAGCACATAGCATCTCTCTTCTTTGATTGTTTCCCCATTCTTCCAAAAAACTGTACAACGCAAAACAGAAGTTTCTTCTGTGTTTTCTTTTTTCTTTCTCTCTCTCTCTCTCTCTCTCTTATTTTACTTCTTCATATACCTTCTGATGGGGGAGAAAACTGTTGTATAGATAGATATTACGGCGGTATATCAATTTCTTGCAATTTTTTTCTTTGTCAAAGAAATAAAAAAAAAGTAATTTTGAATCGATAACGAGAGACAGAAGAATTGAAATTAAACTAACAAGGAAGAATTTTGTATCCTCCCTTGTTTACTTTCAAAAATAAATTATTGGTACACGAAAGAGTTGTACAATTTCAAAAAAAAAAAATAAAAAAAATAAGAGGGTGATGGGTTAAGAAAGCTTTTATGTTGTCTTGTCATATTAATCCTCGACGTTGTTGTTTGAAAAATAAAATTGAACAAGAATTATTCATCGACAATACTGAAGTTTTTTGAACCATTAAGAAATAGAAATGAAGAAATAAGCTAACAAAGGGAAGTATTTGTAGATTTGTATTTTTCTTTTAACATTTTCTTTATTGGAAAACATTTTATTCAAATAAATATTCCTTATTGAGGTACTTCTTATTTTTCTTAGTTTTGTTTGCCTGAAACTTCTTAATTTAATCGATAAAAGGTTTAGTGCGTTGAAGTATACCTCCTAGTGCGGCTTATATAGACTATCAAGCTGTAAACTGTCAAATCCATTGAAGATGTTTCCGATGTTGATGGATGAAAAATCTATACAAAATATCAGACATTTTTGATATTGAGATGAAGGTCTACGCAGGCTATGTAATTGTAGTTGTAATTGTAGTTGTAATTGTAATTGTAATTGTAATTTTAATTTTAATTTTAATTTTAATTTTAATTTTAATTTTAATTTTAATTTTAATTTTGATTTTTATTTGAATTGTAATAGTTACTGTAATTTTGTAATTGTAACTGTAATTGCATCTACATATGTACATATATATATTAATTTAAAATTTTTCAAAATCTCTCACTGGGTGAACCAAAAGTCACTGACGCATTCAAAATGATAAAAAGTTGGTACTGAAGATTTATTTTTTAATAAATATGTATGTAGGTATGTACAGCTACATTTTAAAGTAAAAGAATTTTTTTTTTGATTGTGGGAGATTTTATCATTTAAATGAGCACCAGTCTCACCACAAACTGAATCTTTCTGGAGCATTTCCCATGACCATTATTGGAATATCGAAGCGCAGCACAAGTTTTTCAGCACAATATTTATATTATATTTATATTATATTAAAAAAAATTAAATTGTATGGTGAAATACTACAAAATATTAAAATAAATAATTTCCTCTATTGGTATATTGTCAAAAGAGTTTCTGTCAGTTTTTAGTCCTTTGGAGCAATTTTCGAATTTCCGAATTTCCTTTTACTTGGCATATATCTTTTAATATGTTTAATTTTTAATTTTTCACTGCTTTCTACTTTTCAGAAAGACTTTATAAGTATACTTTTATTCACTTTCACTGCCTTTTACTTTTTAAGGTCTTTATAAGTTTTATTTCTTACTCTAGTTGCAGTTACTAGTCGTCTTCGCTAGTTAGTGCAAACGTTGCTTGTATTACAAGACTTTTGGCTAGGAATTCTGTTTTTTCAAGAATATCTCGGTTGAGCCCCCAGTTAATAACGATGACTCGTTATGGGTCAAAAAAATACAACTTAGTATTAGCTTGGTGTGCTAATACTGTCTTCTAACTGCAAATATCTTCAAAAAATGAAAGACTGAGTTTAGAGTATAAAATACACGATCAAGTGTTACTTTATTCTTTCTTAAAAATTCGCTGTATTTGAAGTAAACAAATGGAAATATAGGAAGAGCGTGCTGAATTTTTTCGTTTTAATAAATTAAGATCGTGCCACTTCGGCAACGCTGATTCAGATACTAATTCTTTTACCAACAATAGCCTAGATTTATTTATTTTTCAATTTTAATTTCTCCATTATCTTTTGTGTTCAAACCACCATTTTAAAAAATCTAATATAATTGCGGTCACCAGAAGAAAACTATGAGTTCCTGAGGTCATTTCATGTCGAAAAACTTAAGAGGTAATTTTCTCATTTTCGCGCTTCGTTTTCGACTTGAAACAGTTTTTATGATTTTTATTCTTTTTTCCTTTTACTGGCTCTAACTTTGCCAAATTGCAGTCGATTTTTGAATTTTCTTTTAATTTGAACAAGAACAGTTAGAAATTTCTATCTACCATACAACTTTTTTCTTTGTGGATAACGGTGCTCCCGCAAATTATTTTCAAACACACTTTTTAAGCATTTTTAGGTTTTTTTTTTTTTTTACTTCGATGTGATTTTTTCACAAAAACACGTTATTAATTATAACTTTTTTTTGTGTTATGAAAACCCAATATGTGTTTTTAAAAATACTTTTTTACCCAAAAATACATTTAAAATTATTAAAAAATAAAAAATAAAAAAAAATCGGTTGTAGTTTGGCAAAGTTAGAGGTAGTCAAAGGAAACTAATAAAATAAGTCGAAAACGAAGCGAAAACGAGAAAATTACCTTTTAAGTTTTTCGACTTGAAATGACCTGAGGACCTCATGGTTTTCTTCTGAGGCGGTGATTTCGGGACACCCTGTATATAGGTACCTACGACAGTTTCGGGTATATTCATTTATTTAACAGAACAAAAAATTTGCTTTATGACATCTAAAGGATTCTTTTGACATAAAACTTCATTCTCTATATATATATTGTTTTCTTCTATACTATACTTACCTTTTCTCTAGTTTATATTTATTTTGTAAGAAAATTTTCCAAGCTCTCAAAATAATTGCTACATTCCAAGATTTGAATAGGGACTATGCTTTCTTTGTTATAAAATAAGCACAGCGCACATAGCATATAGTGGCACTTGGCTTGATGCTTAAACTCACCCCAAATGTCAAAACACGTACTCGTAAGTCAACACAAAAAGAAAGAAACACACAACAACAAGGCGAGAGGCCAGAGATCCTTCTTTTTTTTTAAAGAAAAAGAAAATTTCATCAGGTTGGTCGCCGTGGAGTAAATATATACAAAAGATCCACATAAAATATATTATATACACGAGTACATATAGGATTGCAGGCCTCGTTTCAAGCCTCATCCCATCATTTTTACCTTTGTATATCGCATCTCCCTTGCAGGCTCTAGGATTCGCTAAAACGTGAGGGAATATTCTTTTTCATTAAAGTCTTGTTGTTAAACTCAACCACCATCACCACCACCACCACCACCAACTCTCTAACAAAACAAAAAAAAATAGAAAGAAAACAAAATACAGAAGCATCTCAAAAAGGACGTCGAAAAAAAAACACCATCGGTGGTAGGTATAGGTGGGTAGTGGGAAAGAAAGACAGATATGAATATCCACAGAATCAACGAAAGGGAAAATGACAGAAATATCCTCTCCATGCTATCCTATACATTGCTCCACCACCACCCTTAATCTAACCCCAAAGGTGGTCAGGGACGTTTTTTGCTTTGAATGTGTTGCAAATAAAACGTGATAATATGGGGGAAAAGGGGTTGCTTGTTTTACCCGACCCGGGCATAGTACAAAACCTGCTGCTGTCACTGTGTAAACTCAATGCAGAGCTTTTTTGTTTTTTTTGCCTTTGGTCCTTTTTTTTTTGGGGTTTGTTGTTTTCTGTTACACTGTTACTAGCTTTCTCTATAAGGTTTATGGTAAAATTTGACCCTTAGCGAAATATAGCAAAGTGTAGGCGAAATTTAAAATAGGAACATTTTAACTCTGGGAATGGTGCGGTGGTAAAACAACAAAAAACAAACACAAAAAGGAACCCTTAAGCTATGCGTCTATTTAGATTTAGAATGGCAAACGTTAAGAGTAAGTTCTATTTTTGTTAAAAGGTTTCCTGCTGATGGCGAAAGTAGGTATAGGTTAAGGTAAAATTTAATTTTCCAGTTCGAGATGTCAAAAAATAAATGTTAGTCATGCGAAAAAAAAACGGACTTTGTGTTAATTTAGTTTCTATATTTTTTATCATTGTTGTTGGTTTTGTTAAAATGGAAAAGCTACATCAATGAGAAATGTGATGGGAATTTTATATTAATTTTTTTGTATTTTGTACCTAACCCTTTAACAAAAAAAAACTTCAAATTAAGAATTTTGATTAAATTTCCTTTACGGGTTTTGGAACCAAATAATAAAACAAAAATTAAAAAATTGCCAAATATCAGCTATTCGTTATACTTATGTACATATGTTGACTAGTCGGACCAGCATTGTCCACTCTTAAGTGTTTTGGACCGTTGAAAACCAGTCCTTCCGAGATCGGTTTCACTTGGGGGTTATTGTTTTTCTTAGTTTTAGAAGAAGATGCATTCTGGGTTTTTGTGTCTTCGTTTGGGTTCGGTTTATTTTTGGCCCCTGGTGTTCTAACAAGAAGCTTTTTGGCCTAGCTAAAACGTTCCCAATATCGGAGACATACATTTTTAGGGTAGCTTTGGCCGTATCTTCGTACGACTCACTTTGCGTTCTCGATCTTTTTGAGATCTGAATCCTGATTCCCTTCCTTGCTCTGTTCTTTTGAATTTACCTTGATCGGATTTGGCCCATGTGGATCTGTATGAAGCCAGAACCCCGACCTCAAAATTTTGGGTCGATATATATCAGATTCGTTTGCCCAGGCAAAATTGTGGTTTGTCCACCCCCAGGAAAAAAGTTATTAAGCTTTTCGTTTCTATAGGAACACCCCCACAAATTAAAAAGTCGCCTACCGCCCGCAATTGATCTTTGTAGGTGATGAGCAGCAAAGTACTGGAGCACTCTGCGGTATCCGCACAGACTTTGGTCGGTCTCCTCATTCTCTTTGGGAGTCGACAGAATTTAGCTCCTGACAATGAGGTTTTGCACAAATATTCCCTTCAGTGGTTTCTTTTCTCTGTCCTAGGTATGTCCAGGGTATTCGGCTACAGTGACATCTGTGTCCGAGTTGTCAGGGAAGGTTTGATAGTCATTTTAGGAGATAAGATTCTCCTCTCGAGGATTAGAAGGTCCTGAGAAAGAACCTTATCGACTTCATTGGAAGCACTGCTATAGGAACGCCGTCTTAAGCTCTAATTGTTGTTGTCATTTTTGTGATCACTGAGTCCTGAAGATAAAGTCCCACCCTATTCCACCCAAAATCAGTTCGTAGGAACCGCTTCGAAGAAGTCGCAAATCTTCTCTAGCCGTAAGAATTTGGCAGGAAATTGTAGGTCCCTTCCATTCCTGCTGACCAAAAATATGCACACAGAAATGGTGGAGAATTAGTCGCTGCTGGTTCTCCACGAGTTGTCGGGCCATCAATTTCTGTATTTGTTTTTCTTACCTACCTACTTAAAAAAAAGAAAAAAAAAACTGCAACTTTTATTCAGAACTATAGACAGTTTAATATGCTTTCAGGCAATTTATTATTTTTTATGTTACAATTCAAGACACACACTTTTTTCAATTTACAAATTTGTTGTTTGTTGTTTGTAAAGACTGTTTACCTTGTACCTGCCTACTTATTTATATCCATCCATCACTATCATTCTTCATTATCTAAATAATCTACTTCAAAAAAATTTTTTTCTTTTTCTAAAATCCCCGGTAAAAACTCCTGCGTCTAACAATAATTCATCAAAATTAAAAAAAAAAAAACTTTTCCATTACCTCTCTCCTTAATTGATGCTTTCATTCAAGTAAAGCAAAATCCCACTCAATAAACACGACAATAAATCGTGCGCAACCGAGATAGTCTAACGTCATAGGTATAGGTACCTACACATTAATGTCAGAATATTTCGCACCATTTACTCTAAATCAACAACAACCAACAAACAAATTCACCTCTTAAACCACTCACAACACATTTTCTAAGAATAAGAAAAGAGAAAAAAATAAACAAAAAAGGGAAAAAGAAAAAAAAATGTCGTCCTAACGATATTAAAAAAAAAAAAAAAAAAAAAAAACCTTCTCGTAATCTATATCGCTTGCCCTATAAAAAGAAACCTTTTTTTTCTATCTTATGCACATTAAAGGGAAAAAAGTTCAAGGATAATTGTGCAGGAAAAGATTAAAGAGATTCAGTAGCGCGAAAACACAAATCCATAATTTCCTTCTATACCTACGTAGGACTATATATAGTCTATTGACTATTCTATCACCCTTACCCAATACAAACACAAAAAATATATACACACACGCAAGCAAAAGCATCCACCTGTAGTAAGCTGCGGTGATTAAACTTAATCAATACCGGGTATCCTGGTTGGGAAAATTAGAGTAAAATAGCGCTAGAGGAAGAGGGTCCTTTATTATACGTACAAAATGCATACTTACTATCCTGATATCCGCACCAAACACGGTCGTTTCATTCTCGTTTGTTGCAACAATCATCAGTAGCGCTCTGCTGCCGCTGCCGCATCGCATGCAATAGTTATAGTAGTTATATGTACAACTAGCTGCTGGTTCGATGAAGTTGCCTGATATCGTGCCTGAGGAATATAATTTTGTGCTTTCCCGGAGCGACTAATTGCTCCTTCAATCCTCTGGCTATAAACATTACATATATATAAATCTCCTTTTGCTTCTTCCAACTTAATGTATATATGCTGATGCCTTATGCCAGAAATGCTTTTGCTTCCCAGACAGATATCCTTCTTGAGTTGTTTGTTCTTCCTTTATGTTTTTTTTTTTTGTTTTTTTTTTTGTTTTTTTTTGCAAAGCGTTTTTTTTTAAACAAAAGGAAGACAGCGAAAAATTGCCAACAAGGACGACGGCGGTGGTGGCAACTGTGGCGGCGATGTGATGGTTGTTGGTGCTGTGCTGGCTGTGTTGGGCTTAAAGAACGATGCCTGGTTTATCATGTCAAGACAAATGCACGCAATAAAACCGTAGGTAAAAAAAAAAGAAAACGATTTAAGTTTCCCACATGCGATTTTAAGAATAGTTATAGCTGTGGGTTGCCACATTTTGAGGAGCACCTATGCCCATCCCTCCAGCAGCCGCCGCGCCGCTATCGATCCTCCTTTTCCTCAAAACTGTGCAAGTATATCATGGATACACAATATGACCGTGAGTGAATTTGATTGAGTAATTGCTTTAGCCTTAAGGCAAAGGACGTCGGTCGTTGATGGCACAATAATTACGCCATTTTAAAGGGAAATGATATTTTTGGTGATTTGTGGGGCTTGTTTTTTGAGGGATTTAAATTTAATACCTCACATCGAGTGGATAATGCTTGAACTAAAATGTTGTTTTTCTTTTATTTTTTGATTCTGAATCAGGACTGGCTGATGATTCTTTGAAATGAAATGATTTTGTTTTTGGCAAACAAATTCGTAAATTATTTGGTTTATGTGTACCTACATTCCCATGCTACCGTGAATAACTATCTATCCTTAGGGTCTAATAGGTATACATATAGGTATGTATATGTCGGTATACCTACATATATATGAACTTTGCTAATATCCTGTTAATTTGTGGTTTAGATATTATAGCTTAGAGACATGCCAAGTTTGAAATGAGAAATTATTTTGGTGAATATAACCCATGGATAAGCACGCATGTGGTGCAACCACACATATCCTGTGGGAATGTATATACATTTATGCCCGCCATTGATAGGTTATTATCTTGGCATTTTGGCAATGGAATGGGATTTACGATTTATCCAAATTAAAGATCAAAATTTTTGGCAGTTTTTGGCTATAGGTAATATCCTCATTCCATTTAGGGTTCAACTCAGAAATTTTACACACTTTTTTTGAAACTTATTTTTTCTTCTGTAGAAATGTTTATAAGCGGAGCATCTTTCATGCCCAGTTGGACATATGAACTTAAATAAATATGATATTTTTCAAAAAATATTTGAAGGGGGGCGTATCCTTTTCGGATCTACTCTAATTTGCCATGAAAAAAAATTCAATATGGTTACCAAAGTTTCCCAGACTTACCCATCAGTTAGGGTACACATTCTGTTTTTTTTTAATAAAATTTCCTATCAAATTCGCATCAGTGATCCGTGAACATATTATAAAATCCTCGAATAAGAGGTGTGAATTTTTTTTTAAATAATATTCGATTTCAAACACTCCAGACTCGTAAAGTGTTTGCAACATGCCACACTAAATAGATGAACAGATGACATTTCAAATCAAGGCAATTGAGCTCACTTAAGCATAAAGGAATTGCACACATGAAATGCAACTGCAGCAGGCCATCATCGTTGTCGTTGTTCGTTGTATATGTATGTATATATATAGGTATACGAGGGTGAGATGAAGCACTGCACAAGCACATATATATTGTATATTATGTGCATTAGAATTTATATGCACTGGTATACATAACTGATATAGATAGTGGAAAAATGCTAGCGTAGCCTTATAGAAACAGCTCGACAGCAAGCTAGTGTGGGTGCAATGACGTTGAAGTAAAATAATAAGCGACATCCTGGCATAGTTTTGTAATTAAGTTAACAATTTGCTAACAGCTGCAGTGAGAGCTCTGATATGTAACTTGTCAAACAGTGGAATAGTTTGTATGGTAGATTTGGTATAAACTCAAACAAAAATCACTAAGGCTGTTTGGGTTTTAGTTTTTTAATAATAATGAATGAATAAATAATTGACATGCCTTCAGATTAGCATTTAAAAAAATTACTTCAAACTTCATAGATATGTACTAACGTTTTTGTAAGTAAAATCAGAATATTGAAACATAACAATAAGTTAATTGAAGGAAAAAAGTTTAATCAAAATTGAAAAAGTCGTTTTCGAGAAATTTGATTAAAAAATACAAAAATTTAATTTTTTTCTTTACAGTATAATAAAATTAAACAAAAATAGACCAAATTTCAAATTCATTCTGCAAAATCTGAATTTCGGTCGAGAGTTTTATTTTTTTCGTAATTATCCCCGTATTCGTAAAAGTAAACATGCTGAATCACTGCTGAAAAAAAATTGCAAAAAAAAAAGATATTAATGTAAACTTTGGGTAAAAATAAATTTAATTGCTGAGAGCAAACATCAAAACTTCAAAAAAAAATTTTAATTTTAAATTTAAAGTGACAGTATTTGCAAGCAGAAATATGCCTTGAATGTGTCAGTGTTGTGGAACTTCCAGTGGGTTAAACAAAATGTGTTAAATAACGGTTTAAATTACATATCACTATGTCAATATGTTAATTCTAACGTAATCGATTAAAATAAATTGTTTAGAATAAAAACCTTAAAAGGTTATATTAATGGAGAAACTTTTTAGGATTCGAAATTTTGAAGATAGTTGATTTTAAACGAGTAGGTAGCTTGCTTAAATCAAATTATTATATTTATTTAACTGTACACATTTCATAGAAGATTGGTTACTAACTTAATTGGTTATTGAAACCGAACGAACTAACCCTGAAGTAATTTAATCGAATTTAGTAGGTACATTTTAATAACCGAATCAGTGTGTAGATTCAAATAATTTTTTTTTAATCGAGTTGACTCGTTTAATTTAACCTTGTGAATTGGGTCTTTTTATATTAACCATGTTTGTTATTCATGTGTGGTGAAGTCTTCATGTTGTGTGATATACATATATTTATAATGAAATAATAGTAAAAATGAAAACAAAAAATTTAAATTTTGAAAAAACACTAATAGCCGTTTTTTATTATCAGAATTGATCTATATGATCCGGAAATAGGGTGCTGATTCTCGCCACTGTGAGGTTGTTTTAGTTTCGCAGGATGATCTATATGGATCAAGGGTCATAATAAAAAACGGCTAATATTGGCAAAACCACACCGCAGTCCAAAACCATAAGCCCGATGATGGATTATTAAATCCGAAATGAGTCGCTTTCTTAAAAATAAATGTTGTGAAAATTTTAAATATATGTATTTAAAATAAAATAAAACGAAGTTTTTATTTTTTTTTAAGTTTTTCAAAATTTTAATTTTTTATTTTCTTAAACAAGTTTAACGTTGTTTTTAACCAATGATTTTTCTGCGTTTACTTTACTCAACCTATTTCCCAAAAAATATACTCTAAATTTGAATTTTATGGGGTGATTAATCAGGTTTTTTTTTTGAAAAATTTTTAGCTTATGTAGGTAATTCTACACCAAAACGTTCATTCAACACTTTTCACGTAAGAGCAATAGATGAACTATTTTTCCACATTTTCAATTGCATTTAGAAAAAACTGTGTTATCTTTGTAGATTTTTATAAGATTTGACATTTCTTCAAAAGAAAATTGAGTTTTCGGGCAATTTCCAAAATAGACTTTATTTATTTTACACTGCACAGAATCAAAATTTTGAGTATTTTTTTGGGAATTGCAAATAAAAATAAATCTTTCCTCTAAAATGCAGAAGTTTCGAAATTTATTTGAGACAGAGTGAAAGTCATATTTTTCTGGGCATAAAGAATTAATATTTCTTTTGTTATGATTTTCTTTGATAAATCCAATTAATTCCACTTTTAGAACTAATATTTCCCACTGTACAATATGCAGCAATGTAATGAAAAAGTCCTTTTACTCTGATGGGTTGAAATATTTGGAAAATTAAGTTTTGTGTCCATAGCGCACGTGATGTATTACATATGTTGTACCTACTTCCATTATATCCTTTGGGTCATACTTGTATGTAGGATTTCAGCAATGGTGTACAGAAAATAAATAAAAATGAAATGCCAAAGGCAGTAATTAAAATCACTGAAAGAAATTGATGAAATTTTCAGCAGAAAAATTCTAGAAGAACAATTCTCTAACGATGTGGAAATATTATTTATTGAGAATAAATGCGTGCAAGCTGTTAGCGTGAACAATGCAATCACCACTGGGGATTGCTGTGTCATTATAGTTAATGAAATATTTAATCTAAAAAAAAAAAGCTGAACAACTGAAAATGAAACCCTCAATCACCCCTATATATATACCGCATTCTATTTTTTGAAATCGGATTTTTGCTAAGAGTTTGTTACCTAACAATATTTTATTGTCACAACCAATTTGTTATTTAGTTAACACTTTCAGTTAGATACAACAATTCACGCTGCTTCAATACTAGAATAGAACAAAATAAATATGTAAAAATACTACATATTAATGTTTTGTAAATTTAACTTCCGTGAAACGTAAATATCTTAAGTGCCTCGGAAAATATTGACGCTTCTCAACCATCTCTTAATTTTGTTTTAAAATAGAAACTAGAAATGTAAAATTACTTGACAGATAAGGAAATATTCATTTTTTTTTATGATTGACAATTTATCAATTAAAAGTTGATAAATACAACCCGAAATTGATAGATATTTTTATCATTGATAATAGTGCAAACTATTTTGAATTCCAGGAAAATTGATAAATATGACGGAAGAGCTGATCAGTTTTTTTATTAAATTTAAAAATTAACAAATTTGAATATTTATCAGTTATCAATTAATAATTGACAATCCGAAAAGTTGTAATTTCTTTATTTTCTCTCCTGCTATAAGCTGCCAGAATGATAGCGCTCACATGGCGTATACACTTAGCCACGAAGTAAATGAACTAATGAAGAGTTTTTATTTTACCTTAGAACTAAAAGTGACGTTTGACGTTAGGCCTGACAGTTAAATTGATTACTGGTTTATGGTACATTATTTAGAGTTTTTTAATATTAAAGGCCTCTCAAAATTTGGTTATTGGTAAGGTCTAATGACTGAGAGCGTCCACAACTAAAAATTATTTATTTTCTCATTGAACGCATCTTGACACCTCACATTGATCTGTCAGTTATGACAGCTTATTATAAATTTATGAATCATTTTAAGGTGTTCTCATTGGACTGCCTAGTGCCTACGCCGACTTTTTCTGACGTCTCTGTACTTTTTCTCACTTCCATTTCATGGCGAGAAAGAGATGCCACCAGAGTGGAAGTGAAATAAGTATATAGGGACGTCAAAAAAGTCGGAGGAGAAAGTTCATTGTGAACATCGTCTGTGTGAAAAAGGTTGAACAAAAATTATTTCTAGCTTCTAAAAAGAAAAAGTTGAAGCCGTGTGAAAACATTTGATATTATTTCGTCACGTCCCAGCAGCTTAATCTTAATTTTTTTGGATAAATCCGTGTTTCATTTTAATTGTCAAAATTATGTGGCAATTCTATGGCCAATTTATTTTCACTTGAATTGTGTGTTAGGCTTTAAGAATACAAAATTATTTTGCTAAATTTTCACAGCTTATTTTCATGATTAAACAATCGATTTATTGCTAAACAAAAAAGTTTTCTATTTATCTGTTGGATAAATTTCTACATCTTAATGTATTTTTTAGCAACAACTATAAGAAAAAAAATAATAATCCAAAACAGATGAAAATCTTAATGACTTGGCAATTAGATGTGTCATAAAAAAAATATTTAACATTCATGAGTTGCAAATTAAAGGTGTATCATGACGTGTTACGCATGAATGAATCTCCACAAGTTTTCCATTTGATTTATCGAATACCTTTTGCTTTTTTTTTCTGTTTTTTTTTTTTCTTGCGTTCCCATGGAGAAATTATCGTAAAGTTGGTAATGAATGTGGGGAAAGGTAATAATTATACATATTATAGAAAATAAAAGCACTCCCAACAGATCAGGTTTAAAAAAGTAAGTTTTTTTTTTTTTTCTTAAAGGTTGGGAGTTTTTTTTATTATTGATTTGATACCATTTAAAAGAGTTACGAACAACTATAATTATTCTTTTCATGTAAATGTTTTCACTTTTAAACATAAGATCAAGCAGAAATGAATTAGGGATTCATGTTAAGAAATTGATTTAAAATGTTCAGTTTTCTATACGGCTTCTGTTTAAAAAAAAAATTGATTAGGTGGCTTCATTTAAATTATTAGACTTATCCAAACTATCTGCGTGTAGGAATTGTACAGTGGATATAGTACTTGACCGCTAAACTAGTAAACAAAATTTGAAACATAGCAATTTTTTTATAAAAATCGTAAGTCCACTGTTTTCGAGAAAATTTAATTTTTCATTAATGGTTGTATAACTTTTTAAGGCAATTGTCGTTACATTTACTTTAAAAATATTAAGAAATTCATTTAATTCATTAGTTTTGGATTTTTAAATTATTTCATTAAAAAAAATAATTGAAAAATAAATTTTTTTTATCTAAACCTCGTCGTCTTTCTGTCAAAACCTCGTAAGTGCAAAACTTACATTAAAATGTATTTCAAATAAAAAATCACTGAATTCAAATATCATTGCCTCTATAGTTAGTTACCTTCTGGATCAACCAATTTTAAAACCTTCTAGCTTCTAAGAATTTAATTTTGTTATTTTTTAAATACTTTTTTATTGTGCTTTCGGAACAATTTTTTCATTTCGACTTACGAATTTTTGACATTGTATATTTTTGCTTCAAAAAATATAAAAGTATTTAGTGATTTTTTTTTTGCTTTGAAAGTCTTCCCTTAAACTATTTTAATCAATTTCCAAAATAAGCCACCCTTAGTTTATGCATGGTTTTCTACTACTTTATACCATTATTGTTATGCTTCTCTGATTTGTTCTTCCCCCTTAAGACTCTCGTATAAGATTTTAGCTTTAGATTAAATTGTTTCAGTCAAAACCAATTTGTGTAAGAGATAATCCCAGTCTATTTATGTCCAGTCTCTCACATACATATGTATGTGTATTGTAGAGTTAGTTATACATATTACAGAAAAACACAAATCAAATAGAAAAATATGTACATATATAACAGCTTAAGCTGTAGGTACTATATTCCTTAAGTCAAAGTCATGTTTTATTTATTCTTCTACTAGAACTTAAAGCTATAGGTATATGCACATTATACTTCGTGTAGAATTCAATTTCGCGCTTTCCCTCTTTTTATACCGCCCTCACCTTTTAAACAAATTAGTAGCTTATAGAATATCTTCTCTCGCATTCATATAAGATCCCACTCCACTCTGTTATTTCACATTGAATCACAAAAACACTCAGACATTTCTAGCTGCGAGCTAGAAAAACAGATTACTCAACTCAACCAGGGTCTGGGCATTGGTGTTGTTTTGCTATACATACTATATCACCACAGTGTGTACACACGTAGTCTAATTAATGTTGGCATTTATATACACACATATAATATATCCCATAAGTCTTTTTGCGAATAAAATGTAAGTGTGTGTTTCAAGTGAGATATTTCCTAACGACTTTTCTAAGATACATACATATATATAAAGATACAATTCAAGTCATTTCATTCAATCACATTAACCCATAAAAAGATTAAAAGGACGAATGAAATATAATATCTTAATCAAGATTCTTCAGAATAAGATATTCTTTTGAGCTGAGAAATATGAATTGTAAATGAATGTTAAGGATAGATAGGTTAAAAGTTTAGTTATAATTCAACTTGTGCTCATCTTAAGCAATTAATTGATGAAACGTTACATCTCAAACCTATAATTCCCATTGATAGTTAAATTAATATAATTTATCAAGGAGGTTACACAACGTCGGTCGTTTCGTTGAATGAAATCGAAATGAATGTATTTATATCTACTAGCTTAGCCTTGCAAAACCCTTCCAACTACATTCAGATACAAATCGTGGTTCGTTACCGGGTCTATAGGTAAAGTATAGAAGAGGATTAAGCTGATTATCATTTCGTTTTCATTTTCATTTAAGTTTTTTTTTTCTCTCTCTCTGACTGATCGGCTTATTAATTCGTTAAGTCACTTCTATCGTTTGTTTTCTTATTTAATTAAATTTCTATTTATTCCATTTGAGGTAGAAAATATATTTTTGATTGTCTGTTGACAAAAGTCTTTTTGATGAATGATTAAATAAAATGAATGGTTGGTGTTTTTTCTTTGGATTTTCTTATCAATCAATCACATTTTGATTAAATAGTCGACAGAAGAAAAATAAAACCATCCCTAAAATGAAAAAGAAACAGCTGGCTGATGATGTTTTTTTTTGTAAGAAAATATACTGACACTAAATAGATTTTTCAAGGCATCATAAAATTTTTGTTTTATCAGGGTGGGTTTCCGTTTGAATCTTATTGGAATTATTAACATTTTTGTTGTGAAATAGAAACATTAGAATTTTTCCTTTTTTTTTGAAAAGTTTTGTAAAAGGATTAGCAAATTTTTCACCCGTAGAAATGTGAGTCTTCTTCCTTGTGACTGGTGAATGATGTAATGAGCTTTAGGAAAATACTTCTGTTATTATTTCTGCTTCCTTTGACTTGTAATATAATTTCTACTTCCAATTTTACTTCGACTTCTACTTCTTCTTTTACTTCTTCTTCTTCTTCTACTTCTATTTCTACTTCTTCTTTTACTTCTACTTCTTTTTCTTCTTCTACTTTTACTTCTACTTCCACTTCTTCTACTTCTACTTCTTCTTTTACTTCTACTTCTACTTTTACTTCTCTTTCCACTTCTTCTTCTACTTCTACTTCTACTTCTTCTTTTACTTCTACTTCTACTTCTACTTCTACTTCTACTTCTACTTCTACTTCTACTTCTACTTCTACTTCTACTTCTACTTCTACTTCTACTTCTACTTCTACTTCTACTTCTACTTCTACTTCTACTTCTACTTCTACTTCCACTTCTACTTCTACTTCTACTTCTACTTCTACTTCTACATCTACTTCTACTCCTACTCCTACTCCTAATTCTTCTTCGACTTCTTTTGTTTTGGCAAACAGGATCTAAAAGCTGTATGATTTCCTCTTCAAAAAAGATGAAATTAAATACGATTTCGTATCTCTAAATGCGTACATATTTATGAAGCTATCCAATACTCTGGATATCCTTATAACAACTACTATGTGTTGGCTAAATTATTTAACGAACTGTCACGTTCCCATTGATGATTAAGTAAGCCGAAATACGTGGACAATCACTTAAAGAAATAGTGTAAAGGATGACCAGATATCTGATTACTTTTTTCCTGAAATGACAAAAGAAAATAAAAACGGAAAGAATACGATTTATATTTTCTAGGTTAATGTGAAAAGTTACTTAATTGCTTTTTTGGAGATGGATCAATTAAATAAAAGAAGGCTATACATGATGAATTGTTATGCTTTGTTTTGTGTAAATTAATAAAGTATGTTTCATTTTTGTTCTAAGTTGAAACATATGTTGTTTTTAATTCTTCGGCAAAATTATTTTATTAATTTTCCTATTCTTAGCTCGAAATTTTCTTAAAGACAGTTTATGACTTCCATTATTATCACTATTTGTTTCTATAGTTTTTAATTTATTTGAACGTGTTTTATTTTTCTATAATACCTACTTATCTTTTCGCATTATGTGTCTTACAATTCATATTTGTCATTGAGATTGCTTTGCAATTTTGGATTTATTTTATTTCAAAACATTTTCGCAGTCAAAAATTATTTCTGGCAGTGTATTTTTCGAGCCAAAAAAATTGTTGCGAAGTTACGAAATGCATTTTATGAAATACACAAATAGAATTCTTGCAAAGTATTTTTAGGACTTAAAAATGTTGTTGCGAAGCAAGATTTACGAAAAACTTATGAAACTCTTCCAACTTTTTCTCAATTAAGACTTCAGTGTATTTTTCGAGCCAAAAAAGTGGAAATGCATTTTATGAAAAATCTTTTCAGTTTTTTTCCAAATCTAAAATTCTTGCAAAGTATTTTTTGCAGATAAAAATGATCCTACGAAGCAAGATTTACGAAACAAAAATAAACCTTTCCAATTTTTTCCCAACTTAGACTTCTTGCAATGCTTCTTTTGAGCGCAATCTAGAATTCTTTAGTAATTTTCGCACATGAAAATGTTGTTGCAAAGCAAGATTTACGAAATACATACATACCTTTTTTACATCTTTCGCACATAAAAATTCTATTGCGAAGAAAGATTTACGAAATGCATTTCATGAAATATATAAAACCTTGCAAAATATTTTTGCAATCAAGACTTATTTATTGCGATATATTTTTCGACAAAAACAAGTCAAATTCTTAAACAGCTAGGAAGCCATTTTGAATCTTTTCGCAATAAAAATTTACTCCCTGCAATGAAAATGTAAACTTTGAATAAACTTTTTATGTTTCTGGGGCCAAAAAAAATACCAAAGAAAAGTGTTCTTTTTTTTTAATAAAAATTCCATAATAAAACGAAATGTAATCGTTTTGACTTCCAACTTCTCCCAGGCTTAGGAGAATTCGAAGCAGTAAAGATATATTTCTTTTTAATTGTTTAGATGAATACAAATCTTATCTTTTATGTAATTTAAGAATTGTTAATTCTTAATTGGTAAAGTTAAATTATACCTAAAACACCCAAACACTAACTTATAATAATCTTGAACTTTTACTACATTGATTTGTTTGTATGAGATTGGTTCAAAGATTAAGTTTTTTCTTTTTTTCCCAAAGAAAATTGGATGAGACTTTAATTTGAAAATTATAATAAATATATTTTAGATGTAATCAACACTTTCTAAACTAATTCAATATTTAAACAATAAAATTTGGTTATATCTAATTAACTTTTTTTCTTCTTTTTTATCTTTCCAGGTAAGTGATGGCGCTTCTAGATCTATACAAATCACAAAATCAGACACAGAGTGTAAACCTTACAACTCTGATGATGTCTGTCCGACTTTTATTGATGTAAAATCAATGTGGTGTATATAGGTAAACAGAAATACAGTTTGTATAGCACTTTAACTTGATTAACTACTAGCTCAACCAACCATCTAACAATTGAGAAAATCAATCTCAAAATCATTGGTCTTCGTTTTCAGAATTCGGAGTTGAGTTGAAGAGTGTATGGAGTATATAGTGAATAGTAAATATACGATTGATTGTATATCCAGAAGTTTTCGATTTCGATAGTTTCGAACAGCTGATGATGATGCAGTCAGTATCAGATATGGCAGATATACATACTTCGAAGGACTCTTCATTATTTGTCATGACAAAAACATATAAACATTTCTCCCTGATTTGGTTTAGTTAACACACTATCAACAATCTGTGGAATATACACAAGTATGTAGGTGAAGAGAGTTGAAATTGAGTAATCAAATCAAGGTATCAAATTCGGGGATACCATCAATTGGAGAAATCGATGATCTATGTTATTATTTTGGAACATTCTGTAAGCACAGTGCACCTTATAAGTACCTACATCGATATAGGATTTTGTTGCAACTTGTATCTATTGTTTGAGATTATATCTCAGAGCAATGGAATTAACTGTATCTCGATGTATTTTAGATATAACAATTTATATAAACGAGGCGTAATAACAGCAAACAACATTTTGATTTCATTTAGTAACTTATCAATCATTTATGAGGAAGTTGCTGGTGCATAAGAGTACTCATTGACTTAAGGCAGAATGGGTGTGAAAACGCAAATCCAAAAAAAAAAAAAAAAAAAAAATAGATACTTATCACGTTGTTGAATAACTTAGTTTTGGTGCCTCAGACGATATTTTTCTACGGATGTTAAACATATTTTTACGGATCATTGATTTTTTTAACTAAATTAATGAAATGGGAAAATTTTTTTGACGATTGCTTAAGTCATTGATATGAGCAGATTAATTTAAACGTTCAATAAGGATTTTTTATTAATGCGATAAAAGCCTTTATAATAATTTTACTTATCAAATAAAAAAAAAGAAATTATTGTTAATAAAAAAAACACCTTTTAACACATTTTAGAGATTTTAGTCATAGCACTTCACAAAAGTCTCAGGAACATAGATGGAGTAAAATACATTTCCTCATTTGCTTGATTATTGAAATAATCTGCCTACTACCACACCCCTTTTTGAATAATTCCTGATAACTCACTGTGAAACCCAAAGAATTAGGGATTTAAAATTCGGTAAGTTTACTTTTATTAAGCTTTTTAAAATTCGATTTTAAAAATATTTGGGATTAAAAATCTAAATAAAATTTTTCTGTTTACTTTGTTCTTCCACTGTTGTACAGGTTTGTTATAATGCGCCTTGTTATTAGTTCAGTCATTATGTTCCAATTACAAGATTGGCACACACTGTCTTTTACTGTACCAAATTATTTTTCTAAAAAAATTTCATTTCACAAACAAGTTTTGAAACACCTACTAAGGACAAAATTTTTTAAATAAACAAAAAACCTTTTTTTAAATGCGTAGGTTATCAAGATTGGGTGGATTCCAAAAATCTGCAAAGTTTTATATTCAAATTTTCTGAAAAGTTCATTGTTATAAATTTTTAACCTGTTTATTATGTTGAAAATATTTTATTTCGTCTGAATATAAACGTTCCTTGTTCTTTTGAAAACCCTAGAAAAACCCAAATATCATTTAAAAAAAAGTTTCAAGTTTTTATCCCGAACTGGAATTGATTTTCTTGTAGATAGAATTTGCCCCAGGAGTTTCGATTTAAATTTCAAAACATTAATTTTAACAAAATATTGAAAAAACTGCTCTCAACAGAATAGTAATGAAATGACCTACAAGTTATACCCATCTATACCGCTTCATCATTTTCTTGACGTTATAAAACATTTTACGTAATCAATTTCCTTAGAGTTCTCGCAAAGTTTTTGTATGCGAAAGATCATTGATGTCCTATTAATCAATCACCAAAACAACGGGTACCATAAAAAGGTGTCACGCTAAGCAACTTCTTCCATCAATAATTCTCCCAATTTTCTATTACTCCGGTTTCGGTTAAATTCTCTAGAACATGCTTTAGAATAGGTTATATAAAATTCTCATCTCATGAATATGTGAAAATAAAACCCACCTATCGCCATCTCAGCATCCTTTGTAAATATACGTCTTATCTCAAAAAAAAATAAATAAAGAAATAAAAAACCATTCACTTGTCAATAGAAAATTGTCATTCATAAATAATGTCCTTATATAACACGTGGCCGAAATTTTTAGTTGTTTTCCCAAATATTGCCAATATTGAATTCATCCTTTCAAGTGATTTTACCCTCGTCACTTTTTGAAAAACCAACTTCTGCAGTATTTCTTCTTCTAATCCATCAATTAACCACAACCGTTTTGTTGTTTTTTTTTAAGAGTTTTTTCATTAACCTTCGTCAGTCTTCTTTTTCTGGTAGCCCTAAATCAAATGGTCGTCACCATAAACCAACCAACCCAAAAAAAGGGGTAAATATATTTTTTTTTGAGGAAAATCTTTCTGTCGTAGTGGGCTGTTCTTAAATCCAAATCTAAATCCTTATCTCTGTGGAGATAAGTTTAATTCACTCAAGTTTACGGTTGATTTATCTTCTTTTTTTTTTAGTATTTCTAAACCCGTATCCATTTATTTTGAACAAACTAAGCAATTTATACTTTCTACCGATAACACGAAGGATTCTCCCAAAGAAACGTTTAACGCTAAATTAAATCTGACCCGTTGTTCCGCCTTCTTTATTTTTAATTAACGTATAAAGATTGTGACGAAGTTAAAAAACAAATGGATACCAGACCACTCACTCACTCTCTATCCAAACTATAGAGTCGCATAAGCTTTTTTTTTTAGAGTGATTAATTATACTATAGCTCTTGCACAGCTCCCTTCCAATAAAGTTGCCCCATAGAAATAGTATAATCAATCTAAGATAGTTGGCACGGAGGCAACTTCATTTACATTCACGCTCGCTTACGTTGACTGTCACACTTTTTAAAATATCATTTAAATAAACACTATTGTGTATATATGACGTCAAAGTCATTCCGGAAAATGTTTATTAAGTTGAGAATCATTCAAATGGTCAACAGTTTCCGGCGGAAGGTTCATCGCAGGGTGCCTGTATAGAAATAATAGTTAGGAGACGTAGTGCAAAATTATGATTAGTGTAAAAAAGGGTGTTTGAATGATTAATTAAAATTTGACTTCCAACTAAAAATAGTTAAATTAGCTTGAGAGTTATAGAAACATGACAAAACAAAACAACAACAAAAAAAAAAAAAACACGTAAGTTCAGAAGAAGTGTCTGGACAAGCGGAAATTGATGGTGGTTTTGTATATATTATGTATATAGGAAGAAAGTTTAAATAAGAATAATGGATGTCATTTGGGTTCTTTGACTTAATTGAATTTCAATAGGTAATAATAAATTTGACTATCTACTTAAATATTTATAAGATTTTGGTCAAACATTTTTCACTTTGGACTCATTTATTGAGATTTGACGCAGACATGGATGTTTTCAGAATCCGGTGAAGCTTATCAGTGAGTCTAGTTTTTGCGTTGAAATTTGTCTATTCTCACTTGAATTAACATCTTGCTTCATCGGTTAAACAGCTGGGTGCACTGTTTTTTTTTTTAATTGAAACGCGTGATTGAGTTCTTTTATTTATAAAAGTCCTAGATGTCGTAAGACCTTTAGAACCACACGCGATTCATATCAATCAGGGTTCCAGAACCAGTCGCCCACTTCACACTTCACTTCATAGAGAGATACAAAAATTGAACTGTGATAGAAGAAGGTCTATTCGTTGGTAACGCGTTGTCTATCATGTTTTTATTCTCGCCTTTCTCCTCGGTTCACACTTTTCGAAAGCATCCGAATACGAACCGAATTCGGGTCATAATGAATAAAACTGAAAATTAGTGAAACAAGCTTTACCTGATGCAAAACTAAAATATCTAAAAAAAAAATTTTATTGGTAAATATCGACCCCATCTGGACCCATCCAAAAATTTTGAATCGCTTGCATCGAGCCATAGATACTAGTCATTACTTGCAGCATACATTAATACTTTATTCGTTTAAAAATCAAAAACCCGCAAATTTAGTTCAATATCTCGTAAATCCAACTAGAGATTCACATACAGAACAATTATAAATGACAATTCCGATCACATGTTTCCCTTTTTCTTACTCTCTTCTTCTAAACGAAAAATTCCCGGGAATTTTTTTGTCTTTTTCCTTTTCTAAACAAGATTCGAATGAATGAAAAGATACGGGCGGAAAAAAAAGTATTGTAAATGTCAAAAAAATGGAAAATTTAAACTTATTTCCCGCCAGTTTATTCCCAAGAAATTTGCTGGAGAAAATTTTCTCCCAGGGAATTCTACTAACTAGAAGAACACCTCTCCCAAGAAGTTTTTTTCCCTGAGAATATTTATAATTGGTCTAATAATTTCTTTGAATCTCGGAAATCATACCTCGAGCCTTCAACGTAATTAATTAAAATTATTGTTCATCTTACCTTGCCTCGGTAGAGGATACTCCACCGTTGGAAACTCATTATTTTGAATCAGGCTTATCGTGATATGAGAAGAAATCGATGGTCTACTCTTCCTTCCACTAAACTTCCATTTCTTTTATAATATTTTTTATTAATCATCTTTGAATCAATGGAAGTGGTATTTAATTCATTTTTTTGAATCGCACAAAGCGGATAGTTCCAATTATACTCGTCCTTTGCATGAAGTTTAGTCAAAATAAATTTGCTTACGATCAGGAGCTAAGGCCCAAAGTCCTCAAACAGTGACGAATGAATTTAAGACATTAAAATTTGTAATCGTGCGAATCGCGTCATCTGGGTTAATTGGATATCTTTTCAATTCTCTAACACCAACCTTCAATTTTCTCTCTAAATAAAGTAGATTTAAAGTTGGAATCATATTCTCGGTGATATTTACATATTGGAAGTAAAAAAAAGAATTTCCAAAGCCTCTTACAAAAATTTTATTCATATAGTGTTGACTTTTCCTCTAAAAGTCTTCCCCTAAAAGTCTCGTAAATATTACCTATGTGTACTTTTCTACGAGCAGCTAAAATCTACTTCTGTATTCTCTTTCCACTCATTTTCAATTAAGTTCCTGAAACCTGAATTGAAAATCATCTTTTGGTACACATTTACAAAATTTAACTAATTCTACGGAGCCACAATAAATGCAGTCCCCGTGAGGAAAGATAAATTTAGATTAAAAAAGGTAAACTGACAATATGAACTTTTGCCAACCTAAAAGTCACCTAAACGAATAACTTTTTCAACTCTCATGACCAAAGCTTGTTAGTGACATTTTTATGAATTTTGGCGCTGGTGTCGGGAATTATTTCCATACAACGAGCAACACTCCCGCATTTTTGTTGTTTTTATTTTTTTTTTATTTTTACTGTTGTTGGCTGCTGCATTCACTTTGCTAATTGTAAATGCTGGAATATGAATGTTATTTCAAATGAAATTTATACATCAAGACCACAATACTTGTCCCGAATCTTGGGGCTACTAAATCATCCTTAAAAAAAGTTATAATTTTGGCCTCTTTATATCTGAGAATTGAAAATTGTTTTTTTGTGTTCTTTTTCTTCGTTCTCTCTGCATCACTATGATAGATATTCTTACAAAAAAATGCAACAAGTAAATTGCAATCATGATGACAATCATTTGGACACTAAATTTCTATTCCCTTCGTCGCCAAACCTCGTCGTCGTAGTTTTAAGTTCTTTTCATTTTATTTTTTTTTTTTTTCGTTGAATAGTATTTTTTTTTTTTCAAAAAGGACATTTCCTTCGTTTCCTTTCTGACTGCACAAGCACCAGCAGCAGCAACACCAGCAGTTGTAATTGCACTTTACATCTGCATACAATTGAACTTCTTTTTATTTTTATTTTTATTTTTTTATTTGGTGCCCAAACCCGATGCTAACTCTTGTGGATTTTGTAGATTTTGGCTTCGCTTTTATTGTTATTATTTTTTTTTTATGAAGAGAAACAGAGACGGGGTAGGGTGTTTTTTTTTCTATTATATTGTTGAAAGTGAATTCGAGTAGATACTTTTTTGGATATGGTCCAAAACAATTTATGTCATTTTTAATAATATCGAGGATAGAACCAACAGTGGTGGTGAATTCAATGAGACGTTTTAAGACAGAAACTTCTATCTCGTACTAAATATTGGCAGCAAGTTGGTTGAAATTTAAAACTTTTTTTTGCGTTGGAAGTGAAAATAACAAAAAAAGATACACGGCTATGTATAAAGACCGTTAAAGGTAGAAACGTGAGTTGAGTGCTGACAGATTGTATTTCATTGGAGGACTTTTATTATAACCTCACATCAGGAAATGGTCCATTGATATGTTGGAATTTATTAACTCTCCAGTCAGATAAGTCTTATCAAATTTCTCAAAGTAAATTCTATATGAAAGTTAATTAAATTTGGTAACGAAAAATACGATGTCAAAAATTGCATAAAACATTATTTGATGACAGCATGACAGGTTGCTTACGGCATCCCTATTTCTGATGGTGCGCCATCTTTATACCTTTAGCATGAGTTTGAGAAAAAATTTAGATTCCCTTATAGCTTTTGCACATATATAACGCATTTCGTTGGAAGAGGCCATTATAAGCTTGGCACAATTCAAACAAAAACTCAAATTTTTGGGGTTGTTATTATAAAAAAAGTAATGTGGAATAGTTTTTGAAATAAGGATGGAAAAACAATTTTTTATTCTGGACTAATGGACCAAAAATGGTGGAGAAACGATAATGATAGCCCTTTATCTGCTAAACCAGTTTTCTAAACTTTTGTGTCGTTTGCTATAACATAGAACAAAAAATGAATATTTTTTAAACTAAAGTTGAAAAACCTTCTTTTTTTTTGTGAAAAAACATGATTTTTTTGTTGCTATAAAAAAGAAATGTGGTATAATTTTTTATCTATGGGTGTAAAAACAATTTTTTACTCTGGACTTACATGTGGAAAAGGTGGACAAAAGATATCGAAAGACCCCAATCTGCAATTTGAGTTTTTTTAATTCTCGTAATAGTTGCTATAAAAAAAAAGAAATGTTCAATATTTTTTTTTTTTTTTTTTTTTTTTGGACAATTATCAACGAATTGTGGACAAACGAAACCACTCTTTCCGATCCCCCTAAGTTATAATGTAGATGACTTTCTGTTTGTGGGGGTGTTGCTATAAAAAAATGAAATGTTAAATATTTTGTGAACTTAGGTTGGAAAGTCAATATTTTGTTCTAAACTAACATAGAGAAATTGTGGAAAAACGATATCGATAGGTTTAAACCTAATCCACTAAGTGAGTTTTTATTAGTTCTTGTGATAGTTGCTATAAAAAAAATCGAATAGTTTTTTAACTAAGGCTGGACAAAGGATTTATTTTTTTCATAAATCCACTTGGCTCCATCCTTTTACGTTATCAATTAGAGATAGTAGGTTAGGTAGACAACTTTTTCGTTTTTGGGGTTGTTGATATAAAAAAAAATGCAGAATAATTTTTGAGCTAAGGGGGCAAAACAATTTTTTTCCCTGGACTAACATGGAAAAACGGTGGAAACAAACGATACCGATAGGTCCCCTTCTGTTAAGTAAGTTTTTTTTTCTTTAATTTTTGTGATAGTTGCTATCAAAAAAGAAATATTGAATACCTAGTTTTTCAACGTAATTTGGACAAATTGTTATTTATGGTGAACAATCATTAACAATCGTTGAAAAAACAAACCGATTGGGTCCCCTACTTAAAAAAATATTAATTGGGGGTTTCGTGATAGTTTTGCTATAAAAAAGGAATGTTGAATAATTTCGGAATTAAATGTGGAAAAAACGTATTTTGTTTCTGGACTTACATGGAGAATTGGTTGGCAAAGGATACCAGGGTCTGAATCCGTTAAAAGCGTTTTTTTTTTAATTTTTGTGTTAGGTGCTATAAAAAAGAAAAGTTGAATAATTTAAGAACTTAAAACCATTTTTTGGTGGTTACTCATAAACCAAAGGTGGACATTCGAACTCATTTAGTTCCATCTTGAAGTTTATTTGGGTAGATGACTTATTTGTTTTGTGATACTTGCTATACAAAAATATAAATGTTTAATATTTGTTTAACTAAAAACGATTAAACAATTATTTAAAGCGGACAATCATAAACTAAACTGTATATGCAAACTCACCCATTTGCACCCATCCTCCTAAGTTATCAATTATAGGACCCGTAAATGAGTTTTTTGTTTTTGGGGTTGTTGCTATAAAAAATAAAAAAGCTTCATATCTTCTTACCTAAGGGCGGACAAACGATTTGTTTGCCTGGACAAACGAACCTCATATACCTCCCGCCAAAATTTTGAGTTCGAGGTTCTGACATCACACAGCTAGGTACTTCTGTTGAAGATAGACAAAAATTAGGTGGTATTTATACATAAAACTTTTTTTCTTTAGTAAAATTTAATAATTTGTTCTTAAGTAGAATGTTTGAGCCCTTAGACTGTTTTTTATTGTTTAAGAGCATTTTAAAAGGTCTTACGATATAATTTTTCTACGAGTTCAAATATCATTCACTCCTATTTTTCTATCGAACTTTTCCATTCACATGGAATTGTCTATATTCTTGTTTCCTAAGGAGTTCCTAAACAACTGCTGTTAAGTATTATTTATTGCATGGCCCTTAAAAGTTTACTGAGTATCAAGGTTTAGCTCTGGGATAGATTTCAATTTTATGAGGTACTTGAATTATTATGTCTCATATACGTTCCTTCAATTTTGTTTTTTTTTTTTTAAACACTTATAACTACTTTGAAGTTACTTTTTAAATGTATACAACAATATTCTGCATTTAGAACAAAGTATACTTCCAAACATATAAACATGTCAAAACCTAACCCCCCCCCCCCCCCCTATCAAAGATGCCATAAAAAATCAACAAAGGGATAACTTTCAACACACAATGCACTCACAGTTGCCAAAATCAACGTTTTTGATCCATTTCCCTTTTTTGAACCTCATTTTATTTCTTTTTCAAAAAGATGTAGGTATCGGTGTTTTTTCACACTCCTCCTTAGGGTTATTATTTTTTTTTTTACGACCAACACGACACGGCGCGGCGTGCAGAGGTCTAAATGCAGCGGATATTGTGGTGCAGTTTCTTGCTTTGTTTTGTGTTTCCCTTCAACAAGAAACACACTCAATTTTCCCTTTCGAAACTTATGTAGGTATATGAATGTATGACGATGATGTAGCGTCTGTTTTCTTTTTCTTGAAACAAAAAGTGTAATATATTTATGTATATCAGGTTGAGGCTAAGGCTCCCATCAGTCTTCTCTGTATGATGGCAGTGCATACGTAAAATGAGTAATAAACTTTTCAGCATCCTCGTTCATTGTTGCTCGACTTTTTAAGATTCAAGATAATAGCTGGTGTAAAAGTTCTTCTTTCACTTATTTTTTTTTTTTTTTGTTTCTCTTGTTTGTATTTTTGTATACGTAGGGTAGGTGATAGGTATGTACCTCTTTTGTATAGCCCCAAAACCTGCATCATCCCTACCCCCATACCCCTCAAGTGTGAAAACAATGTGTTCTAAATTATTTCGAGCCTTAATGAATTTTATGTAGGAAAGGAAAGAACGGCATTTTGATCTCAAAGACTATGACGGCTACGACGAAGACCCAAGAACACTTTATACATTTACAATGTACATACAACTACAGAAAAAAAGTTCATCCTTGCTTGAAAGACTAACGATGACGACAACGAAGACAACGATAACGGGATGTGTGTGTGTGTGTACTACGAAATGAATTTTCGAGTAAAGGCAAAGTTTTTAGTCTTTTGTTCACTTTCTGAGTTTTTAACGGTTAACGGAGACTCTCTACGTTCTTAACGGCAACCAACACTGCGAGTCGCCGGAAACACGAATGGAAATTCACCGCGATAAAATTGTAATAACTTAAGTTTTTACTTTTTATTTTTTAAGTTTTTACTTTTTATTTTTTTTTTTTAAGTTTTTTTTGTTTCTTGTTTCTTCGAAGCAGAGATGAAAAGTTGATGAAAGCACATTCAGCTTTTTTTGTTTTTTTTTTTTTTATTCAAAAAGGACAAAATTTTACAATGTTGACGACATATTGTCTGCGAATAAGAAAAAGAAACGATAGACGGGTGTGGGCGCACTGATGAAGATAATAACGATGTAAGGGTTGACTGTTTTATAGTAACTGTATACCTAGGTAGGTATATATAAATTTATATACTTGCAAAAAATCAAAAAGAATATTAAACAAGGGAAGTTTTATTTTATCCAGTTGTTAGAAGGAAAAAGAAACTGTCGAAAGAAAATTTTTTGTTGTGCAGGAAAAATAAGAAAGTTTTTTTTTTTAAATTTTTTCTAAGGAAGTTGCAAAGCGATGCATTTCCTTCTTCTTGCATTAAAACAAGAAGGTTAAACACTTTCTTATGTAAAGGAAAGTATTTTTTTGACTATTTTTTTTTTGTTGGAAAATATTTACTTGATATAATCAGCTTCTTAAGATTTTTTTTTTGTTTCTTGAAAACTAATACCGATGGCAAGTTTTACTAAACTTTATCTATCTGTTGCATACAAAAGTTTTGTTTACGGGATTTAGCTAAAAAAGAAAAAAAAAAAACTATTGATGAAACTAAAGAAAGATGAACTTAATATGTACCTATCTTTGTTATGCTAGTGAATTGGCTTAATGAATTTTAAGTTTTGACATCTTTTGTTGGACAATTTTGACTTCGTAAATCACTGGTAGGAAAATTAATCAAAATTTTTAAAGCCGCTTTTGATAAAATTAAAAAAAAAAAAAAATATAAAGTTTGTATGGAATCTACCAGTTCTATATGAGCTGAAAATAAGGGAATCACAAACAAAAGTTCTGCACCAAAAAGTCTATCAAATCGGTCCTCCCGTTTAGATTTTGGGTTGAATTATGGTAATTGTAAGGTTATTGTTATTTTTTTTTAAATGTCAAATTGTTACTTTTAATTAAAAAAGATTGATCGTATAAATATAGCTCAAGTAAATAACCAGCAAAATAGACTGTGGTCAGAAAAAATAACACTTCAATTCGTAAACCAATTATTTTCTTCTATTTTAATTGTGATGTCACCAAATTACAGTCTGAGATATCAGACGTCACAAACTTACAGTTTGAGAAAGCAACATCATTAAATTACAGTCTAAAATAGCAGACGTCACTTAATTATAAATTACAGTTTGATGTAGAAAAGTCCAATAAAATATAGTCTTAAGTAGTAGAGTCCACTTAATCACAGTCTGACATAGCAGACGTCACTAAATTTTAGTCTGAGATAGCAAACGTCACTAAATTACAGTCTGAGTTAGCAAACGTCACTAAATTACAGTCTTTAAATAGCACAATAAATTACAGTCCGAGGGGGAAGAGTCCAATAAAATACAGTCTGAGATAGCAGACGTAAATAAATTGCAGTAGGAGATAACAGACGTCTAAATACAACTCAAGTAAATAACGAGCAACAAAGACTGTAGTCAGAAAAAATAACTAATTATTTTCTTCTATTTTAATTGCGACTGTCACTAAATTACAGTCTTAAATAGCACAATAAATTACAGTCCGAGGTAGAAGAGTCCAATAAAATACAGTCTGAGGTAGAAGAGTCCACTAAATCACAGACTTAGCAGACGTCGCTAAATTAATGTAAATTAATGTAATAGAAAACGTCACTAAAATACAGTCTGAGATAGCAGACGTAAATAAAATGCAGTAGCAGATAACAGACGTCTAAATACAACTAAAGCAACAAACACTGCAGTCAGAAAAAATAGCAATTCAGAATAATCCAATGTTATAAATTAATATTCACTGCAATTCGAAAACCAATTATTTTCTTCTGTTTTAATTGTGATGCAGAAATTAAATTTATATCTGCAACAAATCCATCAAAGGATTTTTGCAAAAAATAAAAATAAAAACAACCAATAAAAAAAAAACTCAAAAACTTCATCAGCAATGCAACAGAAAGAAATAACGTGCTATAATTCTTTTTTCACTTTCCAGTATAAAAGCCCGCATTTTAAATTTTCAAAAGAAGCCAAACCCTTGAGATATTAAAAAAAAACACACTAAAAGAAATAAATCCAATTTCTTGGAAGAAGAAATATATCTATAGAAAAAGGACCATACAGAGCTCCTCTCGAAATAGCTTCTTATATATAAAACTATCAACTGTTGTTTTTGGAGAACTGCCGACGATGACGACGGTTTTTCATCCTTTTCATTTTTTTTTGCATTTCTCGATGAGGTACTTCTTTTTTTTTTTGAATTCTTATTCATCTACCATTTTGTATCATAATTTATTCGGCACTTTTGTGTGTGGTTTTTGGCTTCATTTTCTGAATGAAACTGAAAATTATAAAAACAAAATTCGCATAAGAAAATCAAAGCAAATGAACACAATTATTCAAAGTGGCGAGATATATATATAGGTAACAGAGTACGTAGGTTCTTGCCCAACAACAAGCACAACAATGCAGATGAGATTTTTCAAGACGGATATACATCAAAACAAGACAAAATTTTAGGATATAACTTATTTTTAGAATGACAGCTCTCTCGTCAAAATTTAAATAATTTCAAAAGATAAAAAACTGAAGAAAATTTATTTCAAATTTGAATAAATAGAAATCCAACATCTCAACAATCAAGATATGGTCTTACTTTCATGGAAAATATTGTATACATATTCAAATTAGTCTAAGACATTTGAATACTCTTGATTGCGGTAAGCTCTCCTTTTTGGAATGTTGGAATTGTGTAGCAGGAAAACTTGAGTTATTTATCAAGACTTAAATTATGTATCTATCAAAAATATATCTTTGAAATATAACCACATGGAATTAGAAAGATGAATTAACAAGCTTCTTATGAAAACAACATGAACTGGAAACCTTTAATTACTGATGAATTGGTTAAAGAAAGATTTTTTTTATCACTTCTAAATAATTTTTAATAATTTTTTTTGATTTTTTCATGCCTGAATAAATTATCGGGACGCCTTTCAAAAAACGCAAAACTATTAGTTTTAGCAGGAAACTTATCATGACCTATAAGTTGTAGGTATTTGTCTTGAAATTTGCGGGAGGTATTCTCGTCGGGTCCAAAGTAACACTAAAAAACCAACAAACTTTAGTGTATACGGGATTATTTTTATAAGTTTTTTCTTTACTCAAATGTATGATTGAGATTGCGAAATTCACTTAATCCTGCTCTGAGATAGAAGATGTCACCAAATCACAGACTAAGATAGCAAACATCACAAATTTACAATGTAAGAGAGCAGACGTCATTTAATTGTAGTCCAAAATAGCAAACGTCACTAAATTACAGTATGAGATAGCAAACGTCACTTAATTACAGAATATAGCAGACGTCACTAAATAACAGTCTGAGGTAGCAGATACCACCAAATTATAGCTTAAAATAGCAGACGTCATTAAATTACAGTCTGAGATAGCAGTCGTCACTAAATTACAGTCTGAGATAGCAGATGTCACTAAATTACAGTCTGAGATAGCAGACTTCACTTAATTACAGTCTAAAATAGTAGACGTCACTAATTAACTACTTTGAATCTCGGCCACTGTCGCTTCTGAACCCTAAGTTTTTCAAAAGAAAGACTCACCAAGATAGTTGTTTTTGAAATACTAATGCCGCCTTTATGATTTTTGACTGCAATATTGTAGGGCTTGTTATAAAGGACATGGTCAAATTATTCATAGTTAGGTATGTCAAAAAATTAATTACGATGCCAAATTCTCGCATGGCTTTGCAATGGTTTAACCTGTCTATACCGGCCCTAGTACGCGCCCTTAAAATCTATAAAAAAAAAATAGATGGTATGATGAATTATTAATTCCAGAAATTTTTTTTTTCATTTTTTGTATGTTTTTATAATAAAAAAGAATGTCGTTTTAAGTACATTCTATATATGTTTTGTTAGCAAAATTCAAAAGGGCATCAGCCTATGTCTAGACGCCTATGTAACTATTAAAAGCATAACTATAATCTTTCATCGCAAAAAAAAAAAAAAATTAAAAAAAGATGAAACCTCCCCTTTGTGATGAAATATTAATTAAGTCCATATAGGTGAGAGATAACACAAAGGAAAATATTATTTAAAAAAAAAAAAAATCTCAAAACTACCTCAAATATTGAACGTAAAAAATGTAAACAAATCACTCACGTTAAAGTGCACTTTGCATATCCATATTCCGACCATATCCATATAAGCATATGAGAGAGGGTTGAAAAAATATCTCTTTGTAGGTATAGTGTTGTGTGTGTTGACTAGCACAACACTGACCTTTTGAGATAGATAGGGTGACCTCTCTCAGCACAGAATAAAAAAAAAGTTAAAAAAAAAAAAAAAATCAACAGAGTATGTGTCGCAAGGCTTTTTTTATTATTCGACTCTCGAACTGACACTTTTAAATGTGAAGCGTTTGTGCTGCGATTGCAGTGTCATGTGGAGTGTATATCTACCCTGACATATACCAAAGTCAAACGAATATAAATGATGGCTGCACAACCAACACATCTTTGGCAATAACGCAACTAGGTATACATCAACAAAAAAAAGAAAAAGGAAAAAGGACTCCTAAAACGAATGAACTACCCACGATAACGTCGTCGTCGTCGTCGTGGGTGATTTAAGTTTTAGCGTAGAACTTTTTACTCCTTTTTCGTCATCGGTCGTTGCGGTGCGTGGTCGTCCTCCATACAGAATATATGCTTGATGGATGGGAGCTCAGTGACAATGTGCAAGTGAAAGGAAATTAAACAAATGAATCACACACAAGTAACGAGTCAGTCAAAGTATATGTATAGTATGGTTTGAGGGGCATTAGATAAATGAAGATGGCTAGAAAAAAAAAAACGAGACAGAGACAGAGAGAAAGAAAGGAAGAGAAAACACTTGAATTCAGCACAATCAGTTGACAGTTTGACTTTTTGATTGAGAACACTAAATGCTTGGTCTTAAAAGTTCAATGTAAATGCTGTACTAGATGCAAAAGCGGATGCAGTGTCATTACTCTTTCAGGAGTTAACCTTTGTATAAGAAAAAAAAACTACCTCGTTGACAGTGTTGTAGAAAGCTTTCGCTATATAACTAACCTCTCCCATGTTATCACGCTTTTAAAAAAAAGTCGTCTACTGTGACTTATTTTTCTTTTGTTGAGCGATAAAATGTCGAAGATGGTTAATTTATCATTTGTTTGGAAAGTCACAGTTTTTCTTTTTTATTGGAAACAAAGCCATTGGAAACAAAGCCATCCATTTTGCAAGATAAACTTTCTTAATTACCTGCAATCAAATATCGAATTTAACTGGTTCTTGAACTTTGCATAATCCAATCCAACAAATGTAATTTATTAAGGCGATGTACCTACGCATTCTCGTGAAGAAATTAAATATTTTGTTGGGGCGTTCAATTTTTCATTTATTTGTTTTTTATTTAGAACAGTTAATTTATAGTACATGTTTTATTTTAGCAAATTCGCAATAAACAGTTTGTTTTAAATGATACTACAAGGGATGTGAGCCGATGATAGGAAGTAAATCAGTAATGCAGTAAACCAGTTAACAAATTTGTATGGAATTATAAGGCATGAATGGTGTAAAAAAATCATCACAATCAGTTTTGCCTACTGCCACGCCTCCTCTTCGAAGAAATTAAGTATTTACAATCGCCAAAGTTAAAAAAAAATGTATGCCAAGTTATGATAATGTTTTATTTACCTACCAATTCGTCCCTACAAAGTTTATTTTGTCGCTCCCACTTTTAAGCTAGAGATACTAGTTGAGCCGCTCCGCCTTCGCGTCGTTAGACAAATCTAAGTTGCGTACAAAATTAAGAAAGCGAAAATATCTACCTTCTTATGTGTTAGGTCAGATAATGTGAATTTTTAAAAATTCATACCTTAAGGTACAGATTTTTTAGGAAAACATTTTCAGCTTTCTAGAGTTGTTGATTTTGGAGAAAATTCAATCATAAGAAATTTTGACGTGGCAGTAGGATAGTTTCTTTCCAAAACAATTTATAATATGTATTACATACAAACGTCATGTTTTTAGGTTAAGGAAATATTTATTACAAAATTTCATATTTCAAATTTAGTTTAACAAGGAAATAATGAAAATAGAAAAAGATTTCCAGATTTCAAACAAATTTGCAAATTGATTCATTGATTCATTTTGAGAATAAAATTTCCAACTTATACAAAAATGTAAGCGAATTTTCAAAAAACCAGTCATAATTTCTACTTTAAATAATGTTATCTTAAATACAAAATTTAGAATTCCTAAGGACATTATAAAAAGAGAATATTATTCAATTAACATAAACCAACGAAATGTTCACAAAAAAATGGACTTGTTAAAAATATAATGGAAAAAAGTACGTATACGCCTCAGTGCACTATTTCTTTATCGTTAGTCTTGGTAAAACTTTGAAGTATTTAAGGCATACAATTATGCTGGGCATAAGTAAAATTAAAAAAAATTTAGTTCGACTTAACATGCAATTAAATTGACCACTAATTTTGATAAAAGTTAAAATGCAGCAAAATTTTACCCTGGGGTTAATCTTTTCTTTGAATTTTCCGTTTTGTACACTGAAAGTGCATTTTATTGTTAATATGATTTATTTTGTTCCATAACTCCACTAAAGCGCCACCTATCGGAACTGGATTTTGGAATTTTCTTTTTTTTGATACTCAACCAACTAATATTGTGAATATGATTCATTTTACTCCGTAAAGCTGGAATTTATAAATAACTCGACCACAGCGCTACCTATCGGAATCCGATTTAGTGATTTTATTTTTTCACGCTAAATTAACATAAAATTGTGAATATGAGTCTTTATGATCTTAAAATATAGAGTTTGTTCATTACTTGACTCTAGCGCCACCTATCGAATCAGTATAGATACAAAAACAGAAGATTATTGAAAGATACATTTACATACTATGTACGAATAATCTTATAAGGGATTTTTTGAAAATTCCAAATTTTATATAAATCAAGGGAAGAAGTAAAATGAGGTTAAAACTCTGTTTTTTAAACGGTTTGATTAAGAGAAATGAACACCTTTGAATTTGATAAAAAAAAAGTTTATTAATTCTAAGAATATAAGTGAAATGAATTAATACTGAAAAATATCGTTTTCAAAATATGAACGGGTTTAAAACACGAAAACGCAAACGTTTGGTTTCTTCTTATAAATTAAACCTCATGCAAATTGTCAGCAGCAATTATTTTTTTATAAAGAACGACTGTTTGCTAAAATCATATGCATTAAATCTTAATAATTCAAAACTTGAATTACACGAGCAATTACATAAAATTGTGACTCAATCGTGCATATAATTTTTCAAAGCAAATAAAAAAAAAATCCCCACGACAATAATTACATATTTACTTATACCCTGATTCATATAGGGATTTAATTTTCCAACACCTGTCAGACCTTACACATCCTGCGACAATCATTAAATTCTCAACTGCAAAAGTAAATTGCTGAATGTGAACTTCTCTTTGCAATATTACCTAGACTCGTTCGTCATCTTGTTTTTAAAGTCATTGAACTCCATACTCGGTATATCTCGCTCATTAACAACAAAAGTAAACGTTTGTGCACCTTTCTCTATACCTATATACCAAATGCACCCCTTTCATTAAAACAGACAATTCAAATGAATCCACACATCATCGTCGTTGCATATGTGACATCCTGTATTTTTTTTTTTTTTTTTTTGTTAAAATGAATTCTTAATTTACACGTTCAGACATTTCTGTGTGACAATTCCCTAGGATGAAAGAATGAGTCTGTATTTGTATGTGTTTTTTTTTTTTGTTCTTTCTTAAACCAACAAGGTGTATTACCATCAGTAACTCTTGATTTACCTTCGTTTGAATTTACATCCAATCATAATAATCATCATAACATCACACATACAATCTCATATGCATATTTAAATGCAATTCAACCCTTTTATACTATTGCATAATCGCCAAAACGTAATTACTAAAATTATTTTCACTAAAAGGATAATGATGGCTTGAGAAGAAGAAGAAGAAAAACGATGAAAACACAAGAAGAAAAAGAAAGCAAAACAGGATTTCCCTTATTCACACACGCATGCACCCTCACCTCTTACTTACATATACACATTTGTATGCAAAGTTTCATTAAAAGCATTTTTATCCTTGCTCCTGTATCCCTTCTTCTTAAAATATTCCATTTTCATATTGTATTAGCACGTGCACACATATATCCACTGCAGCCTTATATTCGCTTGGCTGGATTTTGTCTAAATCTCCCATGTTGAAGCAAAGCCAGGATTCAAGATGATGGAATCCTTTAGCGAGTATAATCTCAATTTGCATTACGAGCCCACAAACAGTATAGCTCTGTATAGCAACCATATTATCACTGACATCAGCTAGATGCAGCAGCAGCTAACAACAGTCCTTATCCCAAAGTTGCCGTTATAGTCAGTCATCTTCTACTAAGTCGTCGTCATCAGCATCGTCGGCGAACACAACAATATAGTTGGCAACCAACGTTGTTAAATTAAAAGGATGAGGATGTCACGTTGTCGTCATCGTTTCGCTATACCTTCTACTAGTCGCATAGTCGTCGCGAATTCTCTTTGCTTTAAATTTTTCCTTTGGCTTCTCACATGCATTTTACTGTTTTGTTTGCATTCCGGGTGCTTTATGATGTGTCCCTATGAAATTGGTTGAAACCTACAACTGATATATTCAAAGATATAGATATGTATGTACATTGGTGGGTATGAAAATGTTATCCCTAGGGCATTTTTGATGAAAACGAATACAGCGCCACACCGCGCCACCTCCTTTTCCCCTACACATGGTTTTATAAGGTTTTTTAATTAAAATTTCACGCCTAGATATTTGACATACGGTCGGTTACCTTCTTTGGGATTTTGTATTTTGTTTTTATATTTTTTTATTTTTAACTGCTTCTGGTAGTTGAACATCATTTTAAGCATTCTAAGGATTTGGAGAGAGATTAGCAATATTTGTTAGAAACTGGGAAAGCGTACTTAATGGGAGGTTTTGAAATATGCGATTTTCATGTAATACATTATTAAAATCTGCAATGGTATTAGTAGGTACAGTTAAACTGGAATTTAAGACCACAAAAATTTATACCAAAAAGGATTTTGGAATTTATTTTAAATACAAACAAAATTGTTATAAGGCCCGCATTGTTTACAACTCTCAACTGCTAAAATTCTGACGTAAGATTCAAATACAGAAACCAGAAAAATTAACTACATTTTCAAAATAAGTATTTAAGTATTTATAAGAGATTTTTGAGTAGATGTTTTTAAATTTGGATGTCAAAATTGTTCAAATTTCTATAAAATTTGATAAGATTTAGTATAAAGATCATTTTCAATACAAAACTATCAAATCAATTTACAAAAATTAGTAAAAATTCATAAGGAACATTGAGTAACATTTAAGGCTTTCTATTGTAAGATTAGTATATATCTGCATTGAAGTCACTAGTTTAAAAGTAGGTATATTAAGCCATTTCAAACATTTATTTGACTTAATTCCTGACTTTGATAGTGCTTTAATTTGGATGTAAATTTTAAACGGTCAAAATTGTTCAAATTTCTACCAAATTTGATAAGATTCGGTATAAAAATTATTTTCAATACAAAACTATCAAAGAAATATGACAAAAGTTAGTTAAAATCCATAAGATACCTACATTGAGTAACAATTTGGACTTGCTTTTCTAAATTTGGTACATATCTGCATTGACATCTATTTGAAAGTATTTTAAGCCATTTCATACATTTATTTCTTCAAATTCTTTGCTTTGACGGTTTTTTTTTCTCTAAATTTTGAATTTCGGTACAATATTCTGACCTAAATTGTAAAGCTTTCATTTCGAATAGACAAATATAGGCGGTAGCACTGAATTCACCGTCATCAAATCATTAATTTTACCGAATTTAATTTTTTTTTTGTCAAAGAATTGTTGGAAATTATTTTGGTTCAAAAAAAGAACCACTATACATTCGTCGGCGAGGTAGAAAATCGACCTGAACTTATTTTTCTGAGCAAAGAAAATTGAATAAAACTTTGAATATGGACACCAAATCAATTCCCTACTTTCTGTAACACTTACATCGATGAAATTCTTCGAAAATTAAAACAAATCTGATGAGCTTTGTTCCAAAGTTTGTCATTCAATTTTCTCAATGTGAAAGTTCCAGAACGTAGGCACAGAGCTTTTTTATTCCCAAATTGTGTTTTTCCAGCAAAAATATTTATTTTTTTCAGTAAACCCAAAAAATTCAAATTTTTGAGTTGAGATAATTTTCTCTTCCCTCACCGATAAATGGACCTTTGAGACTCCATACCATTTTAAAGACTCTTTGCTGATATTATTCATTTTCAACAAATTTCCAAGAAAATTATTGCCCCTATTTTGCAAGTGAAATTATATTTATCATTTGGAAGAAAAAATTGAAAGAAAAAAAAAATTTGTATATGTCTTCAATTTTGTTTCTGACCATGAACGAGTGGTGTATGCATGCATAATTCATTAATAGATTCAACAAAAAAAAAAAAATAGAAAAGAAGAAAAAACAAAATTCCCAAATGTTCACAAAAGAAAAAAACTTTTTTAAAAGTATTTTGCTTTCAAACTACAACCATTCATCATCACACAAAATTCCCATGTAAACATATAACTTTTAAATATATTTTTATATGTACATATATAATATGATTCCGTACTTGAAACTACATAATATGTATTTTTTTTTTGTATTATTCAACATCTTTGCTTCAACTAGATTTTAACACTTTTGCTTATGTGAACAACTATACACCACCTCCTTGAAAGTTCTAAAAGCTGTCATTTTATAGTTGAATTCAGCACATTCTTCTTTCTGAACTTGACACACAAAATGTATGAATTTTTATGTTAGTGTTAGTTTTTTTTTGTCAAAAACTTTTATTTCTTCTTCTATCTCAGTGCAGTCATGTGTATGCATTTAAAAAAAAAAAATATGCGAAATTCTGACAGGACAACAAAGTTTTCTTTTCAAATGTAAAAAAAAAAAAACAAAAAAAATATAGTACAAAAACATGAGCATATAAAAAATAATTAACCTCAAATTCATAGGGTGAAAAACTTGAATATAAAAACCATTTTAAACAAACGTGGAACAAAATTTGGCTTAAACTCAAAATTACAAGAACACTTAAAAGTTCTCTTCATGAAAAGTCCTGACGTAAATAAAAGAAATAAACAATGTAATATTAAACAACAGGGTGATGCAATCACGAATTAAAGAAAAAATTAAAAAAAAGAACTCAAACAAAATTAAAACCACTATTAATTTTAAAAATGTTTAACTATCTTCTCATTCAGATATTAAAATATTGATAAGAAATTAAGTAACGAATTAAAAAAATTATTAATAAACAATTAACTGCGCTTATTCACGATAAGTAGCAAATTTTAACGAATCTACTACATTCAACAAGGACTCTGCACTGTTGCCAAAGGGTATTATTTTTCGTCTGCACATATTAACTTTCTCACAAACTGTGAATTTTTGCACACTTAATGAAATTACAATTAAAATCATATCTTTCTTGTCGTGTAGTTTGGTTCACCCCGATTTTATTGACTATTTTCTGCAGCCATATTTGTGCTTTAAAAAATACAGCTTCCTTAGAAGCATAGATTTAGAAAGTATAAGATAAAATAAATAATTAAGACAAACGTTATCAAAGTTAAAGTGTTAATACTGATTTAAGCGCGTCATAAATTAAACTTATTTATGGTGATCCAATCCATAAGGATACAAAACACAACAATCAACAATTTCATTATGGTGCAGGGGGTTAAAATTATTTAGAATTTTTATACAGAATATATTGTTAACGGAATTTAATGAACGAAAACAGCAAAACACATACAAATTTTGTTAAATAAGTAAATACATTTCTATCGCTTCAGTCATTCAAATGTCGTTTGCCATTAATATATACTAAATTTTGAGCAAATTAAACAAAGAGAAAAATTAGCCTCAACAATCCAAATTGGAAGTATTCCCACCAATACGTTACGCCACGTTTTTCTTTTTAAACGGATCTACGAACTGTTTTCCAAAACTCCCAAACAAATCAAGCAAAGAGAAAAATCCGCATCAAAAATCCAAATTTGAAATATTCCCACCAATAGGTTATGCCAGGTTTTTTTTTAACGGATCTACGAACTTATCAAAATAAAAAAAAATATATCGCGAAAAATTACAACTACGAACTAACTTCCAAACGAGTTAAATCCCAAACGATATTTTACTCCCAAATGAGTCTAACTTCCAAACTAGTTTACTCTCAAGCAAGTTTAATCCCAAATGAGTTTATTCCCAAACGAGTTTTCCCCCAGCCGAGTTTTCTCAAAAATGAGTTAACCCCCATTCTATTTGACTACCAAACGAGTCCAAACCAGTATACCTGCAAACGAATTTACTCTCAAACGAGTTAACTCATAAAAGATTTTACTCCCAAATGAGTTAGCTCCTAAACGAGTTTACTCCTTAAAGAGTTTAATCCTAAATGAATTTACTCTTAAACGAGTTTACTCCTAAACGAGTTTACTCCTAATCGAGTTTACTCCTAATCGAGTTTACTCCTAATCAAGTTTACTGCTAAACGAGTTTACGCTTAAACGAGTTTACTCTCAAACGAGTTTTTATTAGTCATCATAAATATGAGAGTTAAAATAACTCCCACAAAATTAGTCTTACACTTAGTTCATATTTTTGAAAATTAGCAAAGTTGGGCTTATAGTTAGTTTGCAAGTTATTCGAAATGCATTCGACTGCAGAAGCGCCACAAAAATTTAGTTCCAAAATGCAAAATAAAAAACGGATGTAAAGTTTACTATCAGTCAAGCATTACAACTAAAAGTGCACGTGGTGGTTTTCCTTTCCCATTATCATTTTTTCCTTCGTTCTTATCCTCTTCCCACTATTTATAGAATTTTTAGCAACAACAAAAACAATGAGAAAAATTAAATTATCATCACTTTTCATAGATATACAAGAAAACACGACAACGAATTTAAAAAAAAAAAATTAAAACCACAAAGCCCAGTATGAGAAATTTCTGAGAATTTTTGACAGAAAAATCGAAAAAAATTCCTCTCCATATTTGGAGCAGATTTCAAGGTACGATACACCGTACGTATATTTCAAAATACCACAAAAACCAAAATGTATAAAAATTTAAATAAAAAATCGTATCAAAAATTCATTTATGGATCTATGCTAAATCTGAATTTAAGAAAATATGTTAGCTCCTAACCTAATTTTTTCAGAAACCTACTCATTCGATTCTTCCAAAGATGTCACAATGTATGTATGTGTATATTTTCTTTCCGACTTTCATGATACGTTAGAACTATACCAAACTCATTTTACTGGAATCTTTTTCGGTTTTTGAAATGTTCATGCAGACCTTTTCCTGTTTCCTATTTCCTATGTGGATACAATACACCATAAGCTAGAGAGCCAGTGAGTTTTGAATTAATTTTACTTTTACTTCGAAATACCTCTGAATCCACAAAATATATGTGTATCTATTTCTCTTTAGCTATACCGAAATCAAAGCTTTTTATGCAGTCAGCTTATTCGAGCATAAATATTCGCATCATATACCCACATTATAGAGACCTAAGAAAACACCACCCTGTATCTATATAACTAGAAAAAACCGTTTCGTTCTCATGCGTTAATATATTCCAGGTGATGAAAGAAAATAAAAACATGTATAAACGTACATTTCTGCCTGTGCATCCCAAAATATTATACCTATGTTGGTATAGGTACTCTGCTGTACCAAGAGTCCTTGTGTCTTTCCATACACATGTTCTATGTACATACACTTCTCTCTCAAGCATTCAAAAATGGGTACTTGAGCTACGGGGGGGGGGGGAGGGTTGAGGTAGTATAGGTTGGTGTATAGTATAAAAACATGAATAATTTACAAGCTATGTAAATTGTAAAACCCCGGCTCGAAGCGACACTGAAGATACAGAAATAAAAAATAATAAAACGACACACACACACCAAAGGGAAGACAAAAAAAAAGAGAAAAAAAAAAGTAAAAACAAGGGAGACCGTGCTGAGCCAAGTGAAACAGTCCTCATCCAAGGGATGACAGTTAGCACCACCTTGTCATCTTATTCTCTTATTCGAATGTGGCAATGAGAAGAACGTTATTCAACTTCTGAGCTGGAAATTTATTTTATTTCGTTTCTAGCAAAACGTGTGTACCAGCCTACGCCTATATCCACGCCCTCTGCCACCTTCGTCACAACCACCCCCACCCCCAACTCCACTCCTACATTCCATCTAACTAAACATATTATGGTTTTCAATGTGGGGGACCCAAAGGGCGGTGTGCTGCAATAGTCGATGGGCGTAAATCCATCGTGAAAACACATGTGTAGGTATATCTTCTTATGATTATTACTTTTGATACAACGCACGACGACGACGGAGGTATGAAATTAGGGCGAAATTTTCCAGTTATATATTCATTTACGTTAAATTTACTTACCACCCTTGAGATATAATATCAAGGGTTATGCCAGTTGCGACTGCCAGCGATTACGATAAAAGTTTGTGGCAACAAAAAATCCTTACTCCTTCGCTTCTCTTGTGATTGTGCTCTCGGTTTGGTTTATTTTGTAATTATTATGAAGGTCTTATAGCCTGCTGGGTATACACAAAGTATGGATAGAAATCGATGTGTAACCGTCGATTAAGGGTTACAATTTTAACTCCCCCTTGATATGAGTCGAGAGTATACCTGAGTGTCCTTGGAGATAAGCTTGTGTAACTTCTGTCAGAACAGTATATTGCGATTCGCAAAAACCACCCTTGATTACACATCTTAAATAAACTGTACAGCTATACATCAGCTGTGGTATTGTTGTTATACGAACGGAAGGAAATTGAAAATGGTGAGAGGAGTGGTAGAAGTCTGTTATACACTGAACAAAATTTTGAAATAATAAAATATTCGTAAAAGCTAACAAGATGTCATGTCAAAATCTGTTAACTTTTCTTATAAACGAGGATTGTATGTAAAAGATAACATGACACCTGCTTAAATCAACTAGATTTATAATGTTTTCAAAAATGCTCTTATGTTAGTTTAATCATTAAGATAATTATATTAAAATCTAATGACTAATGACATTGAGTTGGAAAACCTAATCGAAATTTGCAAACTTTTTTTTATGGAAGTATTGACGTAACGGCTTCTAATGGAAAGAAATTCCAAATTCGTTATTTTAGTTAGGTATGGAAGGGTTTAAAAGTCCTGAAATTTTTTAGTTAAATATCTCGTAAAAATCTAGATTTATCAAAATTTTTTGAAGGCCAAACACCGCACCGCCTCAAATGTCACTCTTAACCTTATTTGTAGCTTTAAAATTTTTTCTCAGTATATTTGTAAACTTTAAGCCCTTAAAGTATTTAAGTGAAGTGAAATCTTTGATTGGCCAGCCACATTTGGATAAAAAAGTAGTAGTTTTGACATCCAGTAGTTTTTATTAAGTTCTTAAGTTTGTTGACTGAATTTGACAATATTTTTTCAATCAGTGTAGAATACAAGAACGAAATACTCCTTAGAGAGAAATGCAATGCAAGTATATATGAAGCTACACAATGAAATGCAATTTTTTATTACAAGAGTTTCCTTCTTCCGAACAAATCGTACAGCGTAGTTTTAAGGAGTTAAGGTTTCTGCACAGAAGACATGACTTCCTTGTGAATGTCTCTCTCTTCCGCTTTCAGTCTCAATGGTCTGGTGAATACATTTAAAAGTGATTACATAAAAAAACTACTTCTACAGTATTTTTTCTGAGCATTTTTTTTTTTTTTTTTTGCGTTTTTGTTCATATATTTGAGATTATAGTTTGCTCACTTTTCATCCTCTAAGGACCTTTGAAAAGGTGATTTATTTAATATTAGTGTTATTTTTAGTTGAATAGTCTTGGGTTTATAACTTGATTTTTAACTTTGTAACATTTTTACAGCCTCAAGGAGTTTCTTAGTCGACAAAAAAAAACAAATCAAACAAACAAAGAATATATAAGTATGGTATGAGATATAGTGAGTGAGAAGAAAGAGAGAGAAAGAGAACTGTGATTTTGTTCTGCGTAAAATTTAAACTTCGTGTAAAAACTAACTCAATATATATAGAAAATGTTTTTTAGATGATTTTTATTTATTTTTTTATTCTTTCTGTTTTGTGAACAAATATAAAGGAAAGAAATTGCTTTTCAAAGACACTGACATATACTCTAGATGGAATTTAAAGAATGATTTACAGAGTAATTCGTAAAGGATATAAGGTAGGTAGAGGTACTGTGATTTTTTTTTTTTTGAACATCAGGGCAAAATGTTATTGGTACAAAGGTTTTATAAGAATTTTCGTTTACAAAATTGAGTGGGAAATAATTTGATAAAGTTGATCGTTGATTTCTTTTCTTCTTGTGGGTGCAATTTATAAGGGATTACAATTTTAATGAGGTTTTTTGATGGAGTTTGGTTTTTGGGAAAGCATATAAATCGTTCAAGGGGATTTTTTTTTTTATAAATTTTTCGATTATATTTTATAGAAAACGATTTTAATAGAGATGAGAGTTCTTAAAACGATGTTAGGTATCAGTTGAATTTAACTTTCCCTTAAGAATTCAAATCATATCCTACATCAATCCACTTTTTTTTAAAGACCCTTAAGGTAAAACTGCACTCGGCGGAACTGCGGTCTTACCTTAAAGGTTCCTTTTCTGATGATCACATTCAAAAATCAATTATCTTCGTTTTCATTATGAGATAGTGAATAACAAAATATTCGTAAAATTTAACAAGTTGTCATGTCGAAATCTGTTAACGCTAACAAGAATTGTGTTTTAAAAATTAAATTTATATTGTTCTCATGCTGCCATGTTAATTTAAAAATTAAGATAATCTTGTGAGTTTCTGAGTTTTTACTAATTACTTTATACAGGAAAGTGCTTCTTGTAAATTTTACAAGATATTTTCTCCTAACTAATCGCAAATTCCTTTTTACTTACGATTAAAATTTAAAAAATAGATTCCATAATAATTATAATAATAATTAATAAAAATTAATAATTTTAATATAAGTACCTACTTTAAATTAAAAAATACAATCAGCAGTCATTTTCAATATTCTGTCTGACTTTGCAGTTAATTTTAGCAGTCAATTGACTTTTAAGTGACTACAAGGCTGGAAGCATTTCCAGTTAATCATTTAGCCCATTAACTGCTTTAATCAAAGTATACAATATTCAAAATTACTATATTGACTGCAGTTGTTAAATTAGTTAAATTTTTAATTTTACTATTGACTGCAGTTGTTAAGTAAGTTAAATTGTTAATTTTCCAACTGCAGTCAACAGTTATTTTGAATTTTGTCAACGTTCACCAAATTAGTCAATTCACTTGCAGTTATTTGCCCGCAGTACTTTCAGACTTTTTCCAGTCATTCAGTCACTTTAAAGTCATTTAAGTTAGTTAAATGATTAATTTCACAACTGCAGTCAAGCGTTTTATTGAGTATTGTATGCGTAATGCGTTAGCTAAAGCAGTCAATTGACTTGCAGATTTTTAAATGATTAACTTTATACAACTGCAGTCAACATTTATACTGAATACTGTATACGTTTACAAAACAGTCAATTCTGTCATAATGTCAATTGTTGCCAGTAATTTTTTATTGTTTTCAGTCTTTCGGTCAGTTGAAAGTCTTTAAATTTAAGTTATTGAAATGATTAATTTTACACTGCAGTCATTTGAATAAAACTATTTATGCTAAGTCAAAAGACTTATAAAAAATAATGTTTTTTTAGTTAATTTACTGCAGCAATATACTGACTGCAGTTTGAACATAATATGTATCTGGTACCTACCTATTACAAAGTAAAGTTTTTTTAAAGATTTGATATTGGAGATTTTCAACGTGTTTTTTCATATAAAACTTACTGACGATGGAAGCATTGCTTCCGAAATGCATTTAAGTAAATAAATAAATAAAATAAGTGTTTTTAAGTTATTTAAAATAATATCTTTTATTTATTTCTTTTTTTTCTTTCTAAAATTTTAATTTTGTAAAACAAAAATGCTTCTTAAACTGTTATAACGGAGTCTCTCATAGAAATATTGCTTTGGTTTTCGACTTTCTCATTAACGAATTGATCGAATTCAATGAAAAATCATACACAGAAATTTTGAATAAATTTCAAAATTGTGTATAGAAATTACAAAAATAGATTTCTGGCTTTAAAAAAAGCAATAAAATATTTTAAGTGGTTCATGCCATGTTTTTTTAATATTTTTTTTTAAGAGAAAAAAATCCTCCCGGGGAAAAATAGACAAGTGATCAGCGTAGACATTGGCAATAAATGACTAAAATATGTCGGAAATATTGCGATTTTGCAAGTTTCTGCAGATCCATCATTTAAATAATAAACCCTACTCACACATGCGTACGTACATAGTTAAAAATTAAAAATAGACACTGTCAATCTTAAAATCAAAGACAACCAGCGCACTGTCACTTAGTCACACTGTCACTCGATCACAGTGTCACACTTTTGTTTTCTTCCACATCTCGATTCCACAACAATATAAAATTAATTTTACTTGGTAATTTTATTGGCAATCATTTACGAGCATTCATTTTTATAATACGACTAACGATGATGATGATGATAATGAGTATAATGGCTATAGAACATTAATTTAAATATATGAGACAATAATAACGAAAAAACCAATAAAACTTATTTAACTCAATAAAATTTCGTTAAACGTTTTATTTTTTGTGAAAAAAATCCAATTAATTGACAAAAACTTGAATATAGGACGGAATTTTTTTTTTCAAAAATAATTTACGACTCAAAATATCTATATACAAAAAGTTTTTGCCATAATACCTATCATCATATACACCACACATAATGTCTTACGATAACCTTTGATCAGGCTTTGGCAATAAACCAAAAAAAAAAAAAAAAACAACATGTCCTTTTTGCCTTTGAATATACACACAGAGTACCATACTCACATTTATACCACCACCACAAATCATTTTGTTACAAAAATCATAGCCGAAAGGAATTTTCACAAAGAAATAACTTTCAAAACGAAAAACCTTAATTTAAATAAAATACCGATTTATTGTTGACGCCTTCTATGTTTAAAGGAGTATACAAAAAAAAATAAAACCACCCACAAAATTGATCCCCAATTTATTCCTTTTTAATATAAACTTCCATAGACATTCTTTGGTATAGGTAGGTATATACAAACACACACAAAAAAAAGGAATGGAAGGAAGAGAGAAGAATAAAGTTAATTAAATTATAACAAAATGGCTTTTGTTATCCAAAATAAGTTAAATTTTCTCTGAAAAATTAAAAAAAAATGTCTGGAATATTTCCACCCCCGTTTTCAAGATTATCAAAAATCTTTTCTTTTTTTTTCTCTTCGAGTTTTCGAGGACGAACCTAAAGTATCCTTGATAATATAAATCTATAGGTACATAGTATATCCAATTTAAAAGGAATTTGTATCATTCTTTTTTGTGTGGGAAATTTTAAATGCAAATCCTTCCTCACATGAAGCAATGATGATGATGATTACGATCATTTTTTTTATCAAACAGTAGTCGCCCTGTTTTTAGGTGAACACAACACGCACATTTGTGGATTCAAAAAAAAAATAAAAAAAAATCGTATCTCTGTGTACACAATTTAATTTAACATAAATCACCCAATTTACGCTGATTTTGTGACATAATGGCAATTGTGGTGCACGGGAATGAATAACTATAACAAAGGACGACGAAGAGATAGCGCCGGGGCCAGGGAGTACCTATATGGACTGTGGAGCAGCCCATCAGGATATAGTATGTGTTCTGTGTGTGCACGCTGCGCCCACCACTGTGCCCTGGGGAGAGATTTAAACAATTTATTAAACGTTCAATTGGTGTCGTGGTGGTATAGTAGTGGTGGTAGCGGTTAAGGGTATATATTGGCAATGGCGGCATTCTGTTTTGTATATTTTTTTTTGGATTTGTTGGTTACAATTTATTGGCAATTATTTGTGCTGTTGTGTTCATATTTTTTTTACCGCAAAATGATGGCATTGTAACAAACGTCAAAGGTAAAAGATATAGAAATTTCCCATGTCCCTTTACAACTCTATATGTATGTATATCTAGACCGGTATATGCTGTGTAATCTCTTTCTCGGTTCGAAGGACGATATTCATATAGATACACAACGAACACATATTATATAATAAAATCAGCAGCGATTGGTGGAATGATAGTGATGTACAATTAATATAAAAATTATACTGACCTCAATTTTTTTTGGATTCATTATTTTTATTATATTTATTTATGGCATCAGATGCGATGCGGTGTGGGCATAACATAACGTTAGGTTAAAATATTTACTCTACTTGGATTAATTGGGTTGATGCAGTATTGGATTCATCAGATTCTTTGTTCTCTTTCTATCTCTTTTCTTTTTTTTTTATTTTTTTTTCTAAGGGACAATTTCTTTTAAGTTTTTTTTTTTAACTTTATTCACTCATGAGTACTCAAGCATTAAATTGAATTGAAAAAAAAAAAAAACTTGGGTTAAGTGCGAAGGCTATATGCATTGTGATTATAGTTTATGTTAAACATCAAGAATATGAAGCAATAACGAATTATTATCTTGACCTCTTCTGACCAATTTAAAGATTACACAAACAAATCATAATAGGGTCGGATCATTAATTTTATGTAGGTAGGTATGTATATAGGGTTTTATGTATTTTGTTTTTTTTTTTGAGATGTTGATTTGGTCTATACCTACAACAGGGTGTGGCTGATGTCTCAGAGCTCATTAATTTATATGATGGGTTGGCAAACTTATAAGACATTATCTACCTTTCTTTATTTTGTGGGTTGTTATAAAGATTCTTGGGTGGGTAAATTAGATATATACATATTTAAGGTACAATGGTTCGTACTACATCCTATAATAAAGGTGGGTGATTCAATTGAGGTTAAACCACCACCAACCGTGGGAGTTGTTAAACAAATTATAGCTATGTACCAATTTCTGATTGAACTTCATTATTCGGGAATTATTTAAAGTAAAAGGGTTCTGTTCATTAAACAAAAAATTAAATTAAAAAAAAAATATATTATTTTTTAATATATTATTTTTTAATTGACATCAAGTAGAGTTTCCTTGGTAAACAACCTTTATCTCTCTATAACCAGAAACGAAACATAATCAATTAGCTTGAAATAACTCCATTATGAATGATTCTTTTGAAATAATTTTAACCCTACCACTAGGTATCTTCTCTCTTGAACCGGAAAATATAATTAGTCCACACAAGCGTAATGATTTCGGATTTTTTTTTTTACATTTCCATATTTCCCCACCTAGGTAAAATGATTTTTTCTACATTTCAGATATTGGCAAAAGTGTTTTTCATCAATAGATTTTTGTCCCAATATATTTCCGACAGAGCTAAATAATTTTCTCTCTTGTGATAGAGTTATTTGTAAAAGTTAAACAAAGTGAATAAATTGTGGTTTCTTGATAAAATTATTATTAAAATTAAATACAATTATCGATCTCTGGCATCAGTTAATTATTTCTCTGATTTAATTAAAATATTCATACTTGTTATCATTGAACTTCTCTTTTGTTTTGTGCTTGTTGTTAGTTCTTTCTTAAATAAATAAATTAAACACGAAAAAATTAATGAATGAATTCTGTCGTTGAATGAATTTTGTCTGTCGTTGAATGAATGTGAGTGAATGAAGGAATGCATGCACGAATGAATGAATTAATTAATGAATGAATGAATAATCAAACAATGAATTAATGAATGATAATAAAAATAATCTTCTTATAATAACTTTAGTTCTTTTCTTTGAGATTCGATTGTTCTTTCAGCAATTTATTCAAGAATTTGTTTTTAATTCTTCAAAATCAACAGATGTATAAATTTTTGTGTTTTCTGAAAATTAGATTTGAATAAAACACTAAAAAGAAAAAAAGAGACTGTTTCACAAAGAAAATCACAAACCATAGAACAAAAAAAAACCATACCCCATATTATTTGAACCCCAAGCTTTCATCAAAGACTGCATCCGTTTTGTTTTTGCATACAGATATGAGCAAAACAAAAAAGAAAATTCGTATCTCCGTTTATAATCCTTGAATGTTATAAATTCTTTTTTATACTCGCACATTTCTGTCGTCTATGCGGATTTTTTTTTTTTATTTTACGAACAATTCGCAGATTTAAAACTCCTAGTGGGTATTTTCAGTGATGGCGGAACTGTGTTCTCTTATTTTTTACCTCTTGTTCCTTTGAGAGCTTTAATGAAGATCCGGCATAAAAGCCACGGTTGTAACCATCACCACCATCAAACAACCACCACACCACTATGGCCAACAAACACTTTGCAACTCCAAAATATCATTTTCACGGTGAGTTAATCCCACCACATTCATCCCATCGCCGTTTTATGGGACTTTAACGAGCTAAAATATCTAGCGCCTGTGCAAAGGGATTTTAGGACTAAAAAAAAAAAAAAATATGAAAGTGTAAGTATATATTCCGTTATAACAATGTTGAAGAAATTTGTCCATGGATCGAATGCGTTTAGACTATTTGAATGCAAATTACCAAAAGTAATGGTTATCCTTATTACTCCGCAGGAGCAAAATGACTTGATGTTGTCTTTAAACTAAGTGGCTAATTTGGTATTGCTACGAGTATATATACGAATAAGTGTTCGGTGTTTTTTTTTTTTGTAAGGGGGTCCACATAAAATTAATTTTTTTTTTATTTTGATCCTTACGACTGCTGCCAAAACTTGATGATGTGAAGAAGACAAAGGGTATGTTTGCGTGTGTGTGGCGTATCCTTATGGAGAGCTTAAGTAAATTATTTTTCAAATGGTAGTTTGTTGTCGGTATATGAGAGTGCATATTCCCTGTTTGAATATGAACTGAAAATACACTTTCACATACAAACACACACAGAAACAACACCAGAGCCAAATTAATATGCCATTAGAACTTGGCACTTTCCTCTGACGCTCTTTAACATCATCACATGAATATAAATTGACTTCAATTGTTTCTGGTCATTTTTTTTTTTTTCACAACGACCGACATGACAACCGCAACAATAAAGCAGCATGATACGAGTCGAGTATATGTACATGTAAAATATTCATAAAAATATATACCTATACCTATCTACTATGTATGTATGGGGGGAAGATAGCTATTGTAGATAGCTACATAAGAGGCATGAAAATTGAGTGAATTTTTGGCTCTAATTGCCAATTTACGTAGGGACATGTGAAGATGTGAGTTGATATTATATTCTACTTTGTCCATTGACTTCAATTAGTATAGTTGAAAATATATAATAATTTTCATTGTTGCTAAAAACTTGAACAATAAATTGAAAAAGATAGTTGAATTTAACTTTTCTATACGAGTATGTATAATCCGATTAGAAACTTGCTTGAAATTAATCCGGTATATGAGTTGTTTTTAATTTGTAATTTTTGATATCAAAGCGGGAAAAAATTAAACAGTATACACAGTTTGGCTGAGAATATTAACGAGAGAAAAAATTTAAATATAAGAGAAATAAAGTCCACGACTAGGTGACACGTACTTGCTCAAGTAAACTGTTAAAAGTTATGGAACAAAATTCTAAAATATACTCATTAAATTTTAAAATTAGAATTGGTAAGTGGGGAGTCCCTAAATATTAAAAAAAAATTGGCGCAGCTGTAAGTTGTGTGCTTCAGCCTCCGAAAACGTCAATTAACAAATATATCGAGAACAGCTTATCGTACAAAAAAGTTGTAAGTACCTTTTTATAGGTAATTTATTTACCTTTATATTCTGTCTTAAATTTTGTTGGTAGGATTTATACTTTTAGACTTAAAGCTTTAATGTATAGTCGTATTTTTTTTAAACACAGCCACGACCTACTGGTCTTAATTATAAAATATTATCTCTTTGACTCTTGATATTTGTTTTATTTAAGTTACTGGCCATTTTCTAATTCGTTTTTTTTTTTGTAAAGATAATTTATATTATTAAGTCGAAATAAAGGAAAAATTAATTAAATACACACTATACACTGTTCTTAAAAATAGTAAAAAAAAATACGATCAATTAAATTTTAATTCAAAAGTTTAATCTTAAAAAGATGAATTTCAACGATCGCTATAACTGACCCCTTAGCCTATAATAATATAATAATAATTGGTTTTGGTAAGATTCTTAGAGTTTTCCAAGGCTAAAACTTATATTCTCTTGTATTTATTTTTCTACACAAAATACTAAATTTCAGTCTTTTGCATATAAACTTAGTCGTGAGAATAATTAAAAATACAAAAAAAAAAAAAAAAAAAAAACAATTAATTAAAAAAACAATGAAATCATAACAAAATGCAGGTTATAATAAAATTTAGTGTTTTTTTTTCATATGTAGTAATTTCGTTTATTCTACAAAAAATACAGTTTAAATTTGAAAGGATTTGTCATATAATTACATCACAGAAACCATTTAAAGCTCAACTAGTTCTAGTCTATAGTACATAATGAGTCGCTCGTAGATCATATTATAGCAATCATAATTTAAACGTGTTCGTCTAGAGTTAGAACTTAAATTTTTATGTGAAATTTAACATCGGAAATTTAATTGTTCACACCTTAAATAAAGCTCTATAAGTCAGGCTTAATTTAATCATCATACATGAATAAGAACATAAATAATCTCTGCACTTGCTCTGCGGGGTTATAACTTCTTCATTTATATTTTTTTTTTATTGTCAAACAATGTTTATTTTTTATTATAGTCTGGGAACAGAAGTAGGTATCAAGGTAATAAAAAACAGCAAACAAACATTTTTCAAGAAAGCACATAATTTTTAGCAAAAAGTCTTAAACGAATGTGAAGAAACTCTTGGCCAATATATAATCATGTTTTTTTGTAGTCTCCGAATTTTGTTTTAACGGCAACTCATTGTTGCATGACTGCGTAAAGTTAGGAAAAAAAAAATAAACAAACAATGACAACACTCTGAGAGACATAAAACCCAAACAATTATAACGACAACGTGTAATAATTGCGGGGAAAGATATAAAATGTGCAAAAGGAAGCGATGACAAGAGTGTGTATTTTGTTTGTTGTTGTTTCGGTTTATGTTTTGGTATTATGTATTATAAGTTCAAGACCATGGTTGAAGATAAAGTTTAATGACCCTCGTAAAAAGAAACAAACAAACAAACAAAAAAACAGTAAAAACAAAAAGGTTATTTAGCTGAAATAAAATATTCACAGCGAATTGTTGACGTAAAATTTATCAATTTACACACCACAAATTTTATCTTCTAAAAATGCGGATGTTAATATTATACAGACGTCAAACTTTTCCTTCTTTCCTGAGATTTTTGGCCAAATTTTCAGAAAACGCAGAAGTTTTTTTTTTCTCTATATAAGTGGTTATCTTCAAAAGACAGTAATATTCGGTACCAAGTAGTGTGGGACTTGTACAGCATTTAAACAACCTGAAAATCAAGACCAATCTATGAAAGATCGACAAAAAATTTTGTTTCTTAGTAAAAAATCGAATTGGTGGAAGTTTTAAGTTTTATTACTTTCCCATGACTTTTAGATCATCAGCTCATGAGGCTTGCTTCATCTTAGTCTAGAAGGTGGAATTGAGTGTAGGTACTAAATTCCGAGGTTCATACACAGCTTGATTGAAAAAAAATGATAGATTTAAAAATTTCTAGTTAATCTTAAATAGGAGTAATTTATTTACTGACAAAATTTAAAAGCAAATAATATAATTTCACACTCCAATTCTTAACAAATATTAAAGAAATTTATTACACTCTGAATAAAATACCACTGCCTAATTTGTCTGTTTAAAATAGAACTATAAGAAATTACATAGGCCAGAATTTTGTACGAAATTTCAAAATTAAAACAAATAAACATTGTCTAAATCAGAAATTCAGTAAATTTTTTTGTCTTACTTTATACTGTCAAAATTGTCAAATTTCTAGCGCACACAAATTTTGTTCGAATCCTTCAAAAACATTCCGCAACGTTATGAACTGGCTTTTCTACGCATAAAATCAAATACTATAAGATATTTCAGATATTTCATTCACATCAATATCAATATCAATATCAACATCAAGATCAACATCAATATCAATATAGATATCAATATCACTATCCTTATCATCATTTGTCCACCTTTTCTGGACCGTTGACATCCTGTTGCGCACCTTGTAAGAGTTCAGGCATCCTAAACTATAAGGCATTCTTCCAGCTTAAGTGAGATCTACCCGCTTTCCTTACCCATATAACACGCTAAATTGGGTCCTACCGAGCTTTATATCAATTATCAGTATCGACTTGGCGTACAGTTCCTACAAAGTTTCTCTGGAATTTGCCTTCATCACATAGAGAGCCATATATTTTCGCTTAGACTTTTCTCGAACTCGCCTAAAATTTCAGAACACCTTTTATTATGCAACCAAATTTTCGTTCCATTAGTACCTTCTTAGTTTAGTTATGTTAATTTTTTTATAGATTTAAACCGCCTTTCCTATATCTTTAACCTCCTTATAAAAAGAAATAAATAGGAGATTGTGAGATTCGGCAAAAGAACTTTACTTAGTTTCGTTTGCTTCCTAATTTTAATCCTTATAAATAAATCTGACCTTTTACATTTAAAAGATATCCATATCAAATTAAGTGACATATCTGTAAAAAGAACCTTTACAAAATCCAACAACAGAAAATGCAAATCCTTGATATTTGTTCGATATAATTAATCATCAAGCCATTTTGTGCAAATATTGATAAAAGGAGGATAAGTTTCTATAACCTATGATAACCCAATAATCTATATTGATCCGAATTTCAAATAAAAATATATTTTCCTATATAAGCTTGTTTGATATTTAGAAAAAAAAAAATCCATTTATAATCATTTATAAATAATTTTTTTTCTTCTTTCATTTCATTTCAGGTAAGCATCTCTAATCCCAGCAGCAAATATCATCCCATCTTCGGATACCCACAAACTGTAAGAATCACGAAATATTGTTTAAGAAAAAAAAAATAATATCTCTATCACACCCCGCTATACTTTTCTTCTTCGTCCCACATACATATACGTATAACCAAAATGTCATTATATGTATGTATATAGCGATATCATTCCTTCCAATTGGCCAATCATCAGTAGTATAGTAACCAATATCTCGATAAGGCAATTTGGTCTCAAGAAATACATTTTTTCTATCTCAAAATATAAAAAAAATTTCATCTATAAATTTCCTTTCCATCACATTTTATGTTCAGTAAATTTGAGTAAAAAAAAAAAAAAAAAAAAATCAAATACAAAATATTCCAATAAATCCAACTCAATTTTCATCATCATTGGCGCTTGCTTGCTTGCTTGCTGTTCTGTGCTTGAATCAACACAATTCCCATCCCATTTCACTCTCTAAATCTGTTATCGATATAGCCATTATTGTTGCACATAACACAAATGACGTCGACATCATCAATAGCTCGCGACGGATGGACGCGCGCGTTGAGAAAGAACAAAAAGCACCCCAGAGCTTTAGTATTTTGTGTTTAAAAAAAAAAAAAAAACAAACAAAAAAACTATTAGATAAACGGGTTATTTCAGAATTCTAAACAAGGATGAGTTAGAAATTTCCTTCCTTCCGCTTACTTTCTTCCTCCCTCGTCATTCGTCCGTCTCATCGAAGTGAAGAATGATTAAGGTCTATATTCGAAGAGAAAAAGCCAATTTTCCGCATGACTTTTCATTGCAGATTCGTTTTGAACGAAAATATCTTCAAAATAAGTATACAATGCAAACACTCTTCTTCGACTTTAGTGTTAGTCCGTCGCGTCGCTTCGCTGAGAGTGTCTTTCGTTTGGCTTCATTTTTTTTTTTTTTTTTTTTCATTTCAACGTCCTTGCTGTTTAATTTTTCTACTCGATAAAATGTCGTCTTTACGAGTATGTGCATGTTGGGACTTAGGGCATTGCCAGAGAGAGCGAGCGAGTGAAGGGGTTGAGGGTGTAGGAGGTGGCTTTTATGTGTGAAGAACACTATTTGCTTTATTGAAAAAATATCACATTTTCGGTGGACTATATAACTACAACTATAAGATACAGATATACACAGTCTTCCGGTTTGTTGCCAAGAAGATGAAGAAGAAGAATGAGCAAGAATGATGCTCATAAATGGTTATCTTTTTGATGCGAAATTGGAAGCAAAGTATCCTTTTATTTTTTATTATTATTATTATTATTATTATTATTATTTTTTTTTTTGAAAAAAGAAACGGATAAATAATGAAATTTTTCAACCGTTTTCTACCTAATGGATTTTCAAAAAGAAGAAAATTGCTGGATTATTATTAATTTTCTTTGCTCTCTTTCTTTCTCTTGGAAAAATGCTTACAAAAGTGATTGAGGATATTTTTGAGAATTTCTTTTTTTTTTGTATTTTCCTAGGAAAAAAAAGGCTTTATCTCCCTCACTTAAAAAATATATAATTAAAAAGTGTTTAACGAATTGTTACACCCACAAATAAGAAATGATGATTTATTTTGGTCGTCCTTTTTAAGAGAAATTTTGTTCAAGTTGTTTGTTTTTTTTTTTTTTTTTTTTGGAGAAGTCTATGATTTTTAAGCCTATTATCAGAGTTCGTTCAACTGGTTTTTATGATCGGTCGTTTCATGGGATTTTTTTTGTAAAATTGCCTGCTTTTTTTACGACCTACATAGGTATATAATGGTCTTTGATAAAATGATAAATATTTCCATAGAATTTATTTTGAAGTGAAGTTTCTTAACTTAAGATTCTGGAATGGGATTGAACCTAGAAAAAATGAAGCACAATGAAAAAGTAAAGTCAAACCATATAGCATTGGAGGAATTCGAAAAATCAAAATCGAAAAATTTTCTGCTTGGTCGTTTGTCAAAGAAGAGTTATTGAGGAGAGTCCCGTTATTTTTTATGCGAATAATATAAATATGACAAAGCCTATGACTTGATTTCTCATGCGTAAGATCTTCAAGTCAAAGGTGTTTGAATCGAGGAAATAATCGGCTATTTATGTTGATATAACGAAATTACCCCTTCTCATAAATATACTTTTGGATTGTGTTCGTTATCGATTTTTACATTAAAAAAATCGATCAAAAGTTTCAGAACACTGACAAAAACTCTTAACATATGTTATAAACAACAATTAATGCAATGTGTCCTTTTGAGAAAATTTTACAAAAAACTACATATTTTAATTAACAACAGCCGTCAACGTAGTCCCATTCTCAAATCTTTAAGTTAGTAGGAGTCTCAGATATAAGAAAAGTAGGCGTGGAAGTAGGCGAATTTCAACAAAAAAAAACCATGTCAAGGTTTTCGCTTAATAAAGATTTATTATAAATTTTCAGCCATCTATAAGGACGTTATATTTAAGGAAAGATATAATTATATTATAAGAAAAGTGGGCGTTTTAGTGGGCGGAACAAATAACACATATTATGCTTTAGGTTGAAGAGAACCACAGAATAAGGAGAAAACTAAAATATTATACAAAAAAAATGGGCGTGGTAGTGGATTTTTACTTAAACCACTTTTTAAATCACGTCGCTTTTGAAAGAAACAAACTTATACAATTTAACACTCATACATATTTATATATAGGTATGTAGATACATCTATACTATTATATAAAAGTGTTCTTTGGTTTGTTTGTCAGTTTGGCTGTATATTTCAGCAAAACTAATAAACAAACCAAAAAAACACTTAAAATAATATATAAACTAAAAATTGTACTTACCTGTTATGTTATAGGCCCCATCTGAAAGTAAAATATTTGGTAAATAAACAATACTCTTAAAATTAAAAACTTACCTTAAAAAAAATCGTATGAAGACGATTTTGCAAATTTTCGTTTTGAGAAATTTGACGTTTCTCTAAATTCTTCTTATTTTGTCTTCTTACCTATAGCAGCGCCAGTGTTTATAATTGGCATAAGCTTAAGGTGCGCATACAAGCGTTTTTATAAGACCCCGTTTAACTGACTTCGTTAGACCCTGTTTAGATTGTGACTTTTCACTACGTCATGACGATGGTTTTGTGGATTATATCGGCGAAGGAAACAGAGTGTATTGAAAAGTCAGTATCTACATCGAGTCTTACGCCATGACAATGTTTTTGTCAATGAGATTCGCGGGGAGCTATGTACCAAGATTTGAAGAGCGATGAAATATGATTTGGGAATTTGAATTTGATTCGATCGTGAATCTGATTTTTGATTTCTTTAAGGGATTCCTCACATCAACGCACATCTTTCGTGGCGAGGACGAAAAGAACAATAACAACACGTTATTATTGTTTTCGTCGTCGCCACGACAGACTCGCGTTGGTGTGGGCGAACCTTAAATTAAAATTCGATTTCACTATCGAATCAAATCTAAAATATGTTTTTTTCCCGAATTTATCATGAAGAATCCTTATTAAATATACTTTCATAAACCGTTCAAATAAGAAACAAATTTACAAAATTTCAAAAGAGACACAAAAAATTTTAGCCAAAGAACAAAATTTTCAAAAAAGTTAAAAATTTTGAAAAAAAAAATTCAAAAATAAAAAAAAATTTAACTTATTTTGAAAAAATTTAATTTTTTTCAAAAATTTTCACCTTCTACAAAAATCTTAACTTCTTCAAAATGTTTACTTCATAACCGTACTGAATGGAAAAAGAATGATTGGTTCCATATAGTTTTTATGATTGGCGGGCGATATTTAACGAACCCTGCTCTGTACTCTTCGCCGATCTCACCCACTAAATTATCGTCATGGAGTAGTGCGGCTAATAACAACGTGTTGTTTTTTATTGATAACAACGTGTTGTTATTATTGTCTTTGTCGTCGCAACGACATTTTCGCGTTGGCGTGGGGAATTTTAATGCTGAATTTCCATAAGCTGAAAGACTAATAAGCTATTAAGCGTGTTTTTTTTTGCAAGCCCGGGGGGAATTGGTTGAAAAAAAAGAAAACGGGGACTATCGACGCCATCACAGTAAAAAACATTGAGTTTTCATACAAACTATCGATAACATGTATGTAATTCATGCTGGTAACACAGTTTTTCTGTGCGATTAAGTTAAGCCCCGAGAATTCTCTGGGATTAGTTGTTGTTGCATATAACATGTTAGTTGTTTAGCAACGACTTCGTTTTTTCATACAAACTATCGATAACATGTATGTAATTCATGCCGGTAACACAGTTTTTCTGTGCGATTAAGTTAAGCACCGAGAATTCTCTGGGATTAGTTGTTGTTGCATATTACATGTTAGTTGTTTAGCACCGACTTCGTTTTTTTCATCAAATTCCCCCGGGCTTGCAAAAAAAACACTCCTATTAAAGGTTCTCCCAAACCAACGCGAAACATTCGTCGACGACAGTTTTTTGTTGTTGTTTAGCGTTGTGTGTTTGTCATATTTTTTATTATTGTGAATGATTCGCTACGATTTCGCGTTGGTTTGGGAGAGCCTTAATACGGGAAAACAAAATAAACTTCTTTGTATGGTTGAAATTAAAACGTATAAATTACCTATACAGTATTAATTAATCTTTGTTTTGTTAGACAGTATTCGAGTATTCCATTTTATTTATTATTTTTTTTTATAAAATAAACAAATTGTCTATATTCTTTTTTCATTTATTTCAACTCAACCCCAAATCGATTGTTCAACTCATGTATCGAAAATCGAATCCAAATCGATTCATTATACATTGAAAAATAATGCCGGTTGGGAAATAATGGCGCTTTAGTCGAATAAAAGAAGATGATTCAGTTATGGATTTTAATTTGTCGTAGTCAGTAATGTTCAGTCTTAAGTTAATTGTGTTCAATGAAGAATGGCGTCGATCGTCACAAAATTGCAAAATTAAAAAGAAAAAAGAAAATTGAAAAGACAAAAGAAAAAAGAAAATTATTGTAAAAAAATTAAAAAGTGAAAAGAAAACAAATAAAATTGGATACCTACTGGATAATCAGGAAATAAATAGGTAAGTAATTGAGTTGATTATTAAAATTCACGGTGTGTAGTGAACTTAAAACTTTTTTGGTTTAAAGTTCATACATATATACCTATATACTAATATACTAATTATATATATACTATTATATACTAATTTCTTAAAAAAAGTGTCTGGAACTATAAGTATAATATATATAATTTGTAATGTAAAATTGGCCAATGGCCAACGTGGCGATGTCTCAGTCGCCACGTTGCACGTTGGTCAGAACTTAGAATAGAATTTTGCAAGTGAATGGGTCGTGCTTTCGATGCGCTCATTTGGTTCGTGTATTTAGTTCGTCCGATTCGTTAATTTTTTAAATGGTTGGTGAATTTGATTGAAGGATTTTATTAAGAGGATTTTTTGATTCGTTAACTTTTTAAATGGTTCGTGAATTTGTTTGAAGGATTTTATTAAGGGAATTTTGTTTGGTAATTTAAAGTTGGTTGTAGCAGGAAATAGTTGTGGGTATTTTCTTTTTGTATGAAAAAGGAAATCTCTGCTAGGTACACTTGGTGTAAAAGTCATTAAAAGCCTACAGAATAAACCTGTGGCAATAAGACAGAGTAGCTTATGTTAAAAAAAAAACAGGTTTCGAGAAAAACGCGTTTTTGTCTTCAATCTGTAATAAGAATTAATGTAAATTTGTTTTAGGAATTACAAGATAACTTTTCAACGGGGAATGATTTCAAGAAGGGGTTTGGACAGGAAAGTAGCTCTCAAACTGTAGACTACCAACAATCGAAAAATGCATCTGAATTAATTTTTTGACTTTTTTTTTTACTTTTTTCTTTAATTTTTGACTTAAAATAATGAAAATATTTGTAAAAAAAAAATGAAAAGAAATATTATTGGATACTTACTGAATAATCAGTGTCTATGTTCTGTAACACTCGCGTCCATAAAATTGGTCGAGAAATGGTGGAAAAAGGAACAAAACTCATACGATTTGTTTCAAATTTCATCGTTTCATCGTAGGCACCGAAAATTAATGAGAAAGTGAATTAATATTGAAATTTGCGTTGCGAAGTGAACATAAAACTTTTTTGGTTTTAAGTTCATACACATACATATATACTAAATTCATAGAAAATCTGTGTCGGGAAGTAAAGGATTATACATACAAGATACATACAAGAAAACTTCTAATGTAAAATTGGCCGTTTTACATTAGAAATTTGTTAAAAGTAGAATAATATTGATAATAATTTCATGATGTGTGAATTTGTCCGGAATTGTATTCTTACCAACGTGGTGAGGTTCCAATTTTGAATTTTTTTTCAAAATGTTGACTTTTTTTTCAAAATTTGCCACCTTTTTCAAAATTTTCAACTTTTTTGAAAATTTTTAATTTTTTAAATTTTTTTGACTTTTTTCAAAATTATTAATTTTTTTCAAAATTTGCCTTTTTCAATATTTTGTTTACTTTTTCAGATTCTTTTACTTCCTAGCTTTTAAATTTTTAAGGTTTTTCAAATTTTTCAACTTTTTTGAATTTTTTAAAATTCTTTTTGACTTTTTTTAATTTTTGTATCTTTTTTCACATCTATCAAGCGTTCCAAGACGGTTCATTTTTTTTCATTTAATGATTCATTTTGATGTGAATTGCTCTTGGAAGGTTGAGATTTGACCATACATATATTTATGGTAATATGTAATAATAATATTCTAGGTCTTTTCTGCTAATATCGGTAAAGGAATTATTAAAATCTTAATATTTCAGTTTGCATATTAGATTTCTTTTGGCGTATGAATTTAAGGCCCTCATTATGAATAGCGAATAGAACGTCCGATAAAGTCGAATGATTTAGCGAATTTCGCTTTTCCCGGTATTATCGATAGCGAGCTTCCACATCCGCTTTGCGAAGGTTTGCTATTCGTAATCAAGTGGTAACCAAACTAACTATTGAAGTAACGAAGATTTTTATTTGTGTGAATCGCTCTTCATAATATGAAATTAGCGAATTTGCAAAGTTTTTAGTTCGATTCGCTATTCATAATAAGGGGCTAAATAAAAATGTTCTAACAGTCATCATTTCACATATTTTTATTCTTATCCTAGATCCACAAATTAAATACGTTAATACGTAATACGTATACATATAATGCGGAAACGGAAACAGAAATTCATATTTAAACCCAAATTTGTGTACATATATACAAGTAAAACAACAAGTAAAACAAAAAGAAAAATAATTGGTAAGTGTTAGTTTTTTAAAAATCTTTTATGAGATAATTTTTTTGACACTTTTGTACAGTGGAAAGGAATTTTCCAGTTTTTGTGGAAAACAATAATAACAGAAATGTTTGTACATCTAAAATATTTTACATATTGCAAAATGTTTGGTCCACTTCTACACGACGCATGTAAAGAAATATCTACCAACCGTTTAAACTGACAATATAAAACACTGCACACGTTCTTAAGTTCAAATTGCTGTCTTATATTTGAACACGGATAGAATGGATTTTTTGATTCGTCAATTTTTCAAATGGTTCGTGAATTTGTTTGAAGGATTTTATTAAGACGATTTTTTTTGTTGGTAATTTAAAGTAAGTGGTAGCAGGAAATAGTTGTAGGTAATTTTTTTTTTAATTTTTGACTTAAAATAATGAAAATATTTGTAAAAAAAATGAAAAGAAATATGATTGGATACCTACTGAGTAATCAGTGTCTATGTTCTGTAACACTCGCGTCCATAAAATTGATCGAGAAATAGTGGAAAAAGGAACAAAACTCATACGATTTGTTTCAAATTTCATCGTTTCATCGTAGGCACCGAAAATTAATGAGAAAGTGAATTAATATTGAAATTTGCGTTGCGAAGTGAACATAAAACTTTTTTGGTTTTAAGTTCATACACATACATATATACTAAATTCATAGAAAATCTGTGTCGGGAAGTAAAGGATTATACATACAAGATAACTTCTTATGTAAAATGGGCCATTTTACATTAGAAATTTGTTAAAAGTTAAATAATTTTGATAATAATTTCATGATGTGTGAATTTGTCCGGAATTGTATTCTACCAACGTGGTGACGTTCCAATTTTGATTGTTATTCAAATATTACCTCAGATAGAAGAACTGGCAGATTTTAGCTTTAAGTATTATTCTGTACCTTTATGTAGAGTTTAATAAATAATAATAATATTCGAATATTACTCCATTAAAAACACTATTTAAATTTTCAATGTTTTTTAAATTGTTTTTTAGAAGATCCTGGTTCTCAATCAACTAATTTATTAAAAGATCTTGATAAATATTATCAAAAAATACAACAAAGACCACAAGAACAACCCCAAGGACGATGCCAGCAACCAGAACAACGCCAACATCCGAAACAGTCTCAACAATTAGGACAACGTCAAATAGAACGAAGTCGACAACCAAAACAACAACAAAAACAACAAGAAATACAACTAAGTGGATCAAAACCATACTCCCAAAAGGACCTTATGGAAGTTTCAAGGTGCTCTTCCGTAAATTTCGATGAAGACATTTTTTCCGGAGAAAAATTGGACTCATTAAATGAATTGGAAGAGGCAGGAAATACAGACACACAGATAAACGAAACACAATCACCAGACGAAGAAACAAAAATCGAGGAGAAGGAAGATTAGTATTATTATATGCTTAAAAAATAAATAGTTTTAAAGTTTTAAAAACAAAATACATATTTTATATATATATTATATATTATTATATTATATATTATATTATATTATATTATATTATATTATATTATATTATATTATATTATATTATATTATATTATATTATATTATATTATATTATATTATATTATATTATATTATATTATATTATATTATATTATATTATATTATATTATATTATATTATATTATATTATATTATATTATATTATATTATATTATATTATAATACATATATTTAAATTTACGTTTAAATTAAATGTTTAAAAATAATTAAAAGTAGTTTAAACAAAATAAAGGGTCATGCGTACATTTCTTAAATTTGAAAATTTTTTGAAACATTTGATTTGGCCAAAAGAGACCCGGGCAACGCCGGGTACTATCGGCTAGTATTATATAAATGAGGCAGGAGGTAGACATTTTGGTTTCATTAAAGTATTTACTTCTAACCTGTTATTTCTTAAGTACATAATTGAAATAATACTGCTTTTCAGGTGTTTGTCTAAAAACTCACATAGCCAAAATAAGGTCTTGACGTTTATTGAGAAAGTTGGCTTATTTTTAGTTCTTTATGTGTATCTTTTCAATGACTAGACCGATTTTGTTATACTTTTATAATTCGATTCTTCTAAAAAGTTCAAATAATATTCTTCTTTTAATTTTTTTCCAATTGAGTAAACCCTTGTTCAAATAATTTCTGTTAAAAACATTAAATCAAAAACAAAACATTTTTAAGCTATGATCACATTTTTTTTTGTTTTTTTGTTTCAATTTAACAAAAATATATATATTCATCATTTTTTTCTGAAACTTTGTTATAAGATCATTTATTTATTTGTCATGAGCACAATTATAGCTCATATGGCACTCATAATCTAAATTAACTGCCAATTAAAAATGTTCATAGGAATGATGTTTCCATTTACATGTCTTTTTTTAAATTCATTTAACATGAATAATTTAACAAAACAAAAACCAAACCCTTTCGCTTTTTTCTTTGTTTCCCTCATTTTATTTATTTTTTCTTCATTACAATTTTTTTTTGCAAAACACATGTCCGACCTACTGGGCATCCACACGAGATACTCTTCGAACTGATGCGTAACTTGGCAAAATTATAACAAACCACAAGCACAACAACAACAACAAAAAAAATAAACACACATATTCAATGGAATGTCTATTTTCTTCATCATCATCATCATGAACATGATCATCGTGGATTTGTCTTCACACAGTACAGCACAACACAGTGCGTTGTTCTTCATCTTCTTGGCCATCTAACTTCGTCGTCATCCGAATTAACGAAAATAAAATTTAAAAAAAAATTATACTCGCATCTTCTTTCTTTATAAACATTTATATAGAAAACACTCCATCGAAAAGGCCGAACAAAAAAACAGAATTGCCAGTAAAAAGAAAATAACACCAAAGTAAAAAAAAAGAAAAAAAATTAAAAAAAAACTATTTGATTCGTTGAATATTGCAAGTAAATGAAGGCTGGCGAAACAGATAAAAAGAAGAATTTTCTGCAACGTTGCCAGTTCGCTATTAATTTTGTGTGTTTTTAAGTGACTAAGTAGAAACGGGCTTAAATTATATAAAAAGCATAATCTTAAGGTATAAGCATGAATTTTCTAATTCGTGCTTAAAAAGCATAATCTTAAGGTATAAGGATGACTTTTTTAATTTCAAAGCAGTTTACTAAAATTTTTTAAATTTTAATTTAAACACTTTCCGATAGGTGGAAAATTCAAATTTGCTTCCTAAACTCATGTTTTACTATAATTCAATTACCTACTATAATGTTTTATCCATAATCAAAATCCATTTGGTTTTAAGCAAAATAAAAGTTAATTGAATTATCCGACTTCGAATAATGGATAAAGCCAGGCCATAGGAATTTAAATAAAATTTCATAAATGTCAATTAAACCTACTTTTATGTTAGCAAGAGTTTTAAAAATTGTTTGTTCAACTGCTGCTTAACACTCTTAAATCACCCTTAAATCGGGGTTAAATCTAAGTTAACTCCTTAAACAATATTAAATCCAGTTGAACAAACGTGATTTAACTACGGATCCAGATTTTAACCACCACGGCAGATTAACTGAGGTTCAAGAATGTCATTAACTATTAGTTAATTTTAAACTTTTAACCTTAGTTAGTATAAACTTCAGTTAATACGCTGATATCGTAGATTTAAAACCTTATTACAAGGACACCCCAAGGTTTAACAATTGGTCCTGACAAACCCTGATATATCTAACCACTGAAAAACTGTCTCTTAGAGCCTAATGTTCAAATGCGATCATCCTCAATTTAAAATTTTAACCCACGACTTCGGTGGATAAATTACAGTTTAACTAGGTTTCGAGAATGTAATTTTTTTTACCATAAACCATGGTTAAACGCTTGTTAATCCGCCTTAATCTATGGTTTAAAGTCGTTGGTTAACCGAATTTGTAACGGGTGATTTTTTAGCTGGTTTGGTTTTGGCAACACTGGTTTTGACAGCTGACGTGTGTTTAGTACCTTGTGTCACTGTCAAACAGCTTCAGTTTGGTTTGCAATTTAACCATGGATCGTCTTACAAATGAACAACGCTTGCAAATTATTGAATTTTACTATCAAAATTCGTGCTCGGTTCGAAATGTTCATCGCGCGCTTTTATCGAAAAATTGTGTTCAGCGATGAGGCTCATTTTTGGTTGAATGGGTACGTAAATAAGCACAATTGCCGCATTTGGAGTGAAGATCAGCCAGAAGCATTGCAACAGCTACCAATGCATCCCGAAAAAGCCACTGTTTGGTGCGGTTTATGGGCCGGCGGCATTATTGGGCCATATTTCTTCAAAGATGATGCGAATCGCAGCGTTACTGTCAATGGTGAACGCTACCGAGCGATGATAACAAACTTTTTTTTGCCCGAAATGGAAGTTCTTGACTTGCATGATATGTGGTTTCAACAAGACGGTGCCACATGCCACACAGCACGCGAAACAATGGCGCAATTGCGAGGCGAGTTTGGTGAACAGTTAATTTCACGTTTCGGGCCGGTCAATTGGCCGCCTAGATCGTGCGATTTGACACCATTAGACTATTTTTTGTGGGGGTATGTCAAGGCTAATGTCTATAGGGACAAGCCCGCTTCGATTGACGCACTGGAAGCCAACATCCATGCATTCATTCGTGAGATACCGGCCGATATGTGTGAAAGAGTATGCCAAAATTGGACTCAGCGGATGGGCTACCTGAGACGCAGCCGCGGTCAACATCTGCATGAAATTATCTTTAAACATTAAATTGCAAGGTTCAAACTATCGATTCAAATAAATATTTCATTCATTTTTTCGAATTTTTTTTAAAAGTTCTAAACCTCTTAAAAAATCACCCGTTACAACTGGACTATTAGGCAACAATGAAGAAATATCAACGATGAACTGAACTAACTGAACTGAATAATCAATGGATAACTCTAAATGAGACCTACAGGCCTTAAAAGCTAAACAATGAAGAATGTTTTTTTATAAGTTATAATTTTTGAGAAATGCACATAAATCAAATTTCCTGATAGATGACATTGAACATCAAAATTTCAAAATTAGCTAATATTAAGAAACGAAAAATCCGATTGAGCTAACACTTACAAGTTATTTATGATATGATAGATGGCGTTGAACACAAGAATCTAAAAATTTGCTTAAAACTTGAAAACTAGAACGCCAATTTTTTTGCACTTAAGATCTCAAAATCTGTTTTTGAAACAACACTAAAAACTTTTGGGAAATGTACAAAAATCACAAGTTCTCTAATTTCCCGATAGATGACGTTGGACATCAAAATCTCAAAATAAGTTAAAATTAAGAAATTAACAATGAACTTAGTTCAATACAATATATATTTATTATGAAGAAAGAAGTGAGAACAAATCGAAAGTTTTCCGACAGATGGCGATGATAACAAAAATATTAAAACTCCAAAAATAACAATAATGTTTTGCTCATGGACAGTTTATATTCATTCGCTTACATGCTTAAAAACTTTTACACACATCTTTCTGTCACGAATATAGATTTTGTGAATTCGAGCCCACTGGTTAACAGCTAGTTTCCTATAAAATTTGACTTTGACTTCGAAAACTTTTCTTTTGTTTGAAGATTCTTATTTAAAAGTCTTTTAATGAAGGGGAATATTTGGAAAATTCTCGAAAATTATTTTAATTTTTTCGAGAATTAATTAGTTTTGAGTATAAAATTTTCCGAAAAAATATTTTTTGTTACGAGTCCTTGTTGGAATTAATCTTTTATTTTTCCATTGCTTATTCTGTAATAAAATTAATTTCAGTCCCACTCCATGATCACTAGTTTTACTTAAATTGCACAAAGATGGTAATACTATTTTTGTGTCACCATTATTTTGTGTATAAATTTATTTACAAAAAGAAATAAAAAAAATATAAAACTGAATTGCTCATCATGAGATGATAGTCTATGAGTTGGTAAAGTTGATTGTAAATGAATTTGACCTCGGGTGCAATTTATTTTATTTTTATTTTGTAGAAAAAGAAGAAGAAAAACATATTTAATATTTTTATTGTTGGATTCTTTATTTAAAAACGGACATTTTTAGTTTTCAAGTGATATAATAAAGTGACAGCATTTTCACATATTTAATTGAGAAAATTGGTTTAATAAAGAATGTGATAGTTATTGAATCTCGTATAGTAAACTTTTACTTGCTTTAATAATAGGAAGATGCATATGCAGTGAACTATTAGATAAAATTATTAATAAATCAATAAATTTATAAAAATTATTTATGATACTACATTAAAAGCATCCGAGACGAGACCGTATTTTTGGGTTGAAATTAAATTCGACAGAAAGATAAAAATGAAAAAAATTGTATTTTTTAATGATAAAACTGAATTTCGACAATTCTTCCATAAAACCATAAAAAAAGCGATGACACCGATACCGAGACGATATTGAAATTTCTCGATTAATAAGACCGTAACATTGATTGATACATATGTGGAAGATTGCCACTAGTTACGTAGTGAAAATTCACTCAAAAAAAATTGACACCACTATTCCAGTCAAACTGCAGCTATTCACTATCCACAAAAAAAAATTTAAGAGTTTGTTGTTTTTACAAAATATCTACAAATTATCTCAAATTTGTAAGTACAGTGTAATTATTTTTGCATACCTTAAAAACCACCCTGTTTGCACAGAGATCTGAAAAATCAATTTAAATAATTTAACTCGGATGAAATTACTTACTACTCCCTCAATCCAACAATCCAAACAAACGCTTAGCTTTGAATTAGATACCCAGTCCTCTTAAAAACGAATACACTTTACTCATCATGTCAATTTCAAATTCAATTCAATTGCATATCACATTTATCGTGGTTATAGACATTTTGCCTATAACCTGCAATTGACATCGTCAAAGGACTCTCTTGAGTACACACTTTTACAACACTTGAATTTTGGTCCTATATATATTTGATATTGTGCCTGATTGCATCGCGCAAGGCCATGATATCAATCATGCGATGGTATAAAAACCAAAGTGGATCTGGGTATTGGCTATAAGAGAGAAAGAGGAGATGTATCGAACGCACACTCGTGGAAACCCAACCTCCCTCTCTTATTCGACTTGACTAAAAATTTGATTCGAAGAGATGGGGTTGAATGCGTAAAGGTGGAAATTTAAAATCACAGGAAATATATACCGCACACCCACCGCATGTGCCAACCTATTTAAGGTTCGCCCGAGAAAACTGCACATTGTGCACCAATTGATCCGAAAGAACAACGCCCGTCCGTCCGTCCATCCACCCATCCGTTTATGCTCTTCCGTTACGTTCGAGTTCGTTTGTTCAATTCATTCGCCCTCTCGTGTTATCGCAATGAAACAGAGAAATAATTGCTGAAAATTAATCATCAGAAATGTCCTTCCTATTCCGTTATCGTGCCGTCCTCCTCGTCATAGTACCTACATATATAGTGCACGTCCATGAACGACGGCGGACGGATAGGGACCCACTTGGTCGTCGGAGGATGATTTTCGAAAATTGATTGCGAATTTTGTGGATCGGAATACGTTAGGCTACCTTACATACCATATACTCATTTCATCCATTGTGCTGCTTGGGAGCTGTGTAGGTAGCTGGAGAATGGCACAGAAGTGTTACATTGCATTCGCCATGGGATTCACTTCTGCTTATGGGCTGATATTGAGGATGAGGAGGACGACAAACGCAAGCATGGATAACTGCAATGGTATTCAGTTCAGGCCTCCTCTATCCCACCCCTCACTACGCCAATAAAGAATCAGATGACTTCGACGACGACGAAGATCTGACGTTGATGCGGAACGCTTTTGTTTGCAGCACTTCTGGATCAAGGATTGCAAGAATGGGGCTTGGATTTCCAAGCGTTTCCTCATTTTTGTTTTTATATTTTTTTTGTCTTTTTTAATATTTACTGATGGAATTGAATGTTGCCTGGGATACCTACTCAGTAAGAGAATGTCAACACTTTTTTTGGAGAGAAATATGTGTGCAGTGCCTAGGATGGATGTATTCCAATGGAGATGTTTCCTGTGAACTTTGACTCTAATCAAAATTGCCAGTTCAGCTTGTGGAACAATTGATTGGATGTACTTTATTAGGGAGATTAAGTATAGGGACAGACGTGGGGTAGGGGGTTGAGGGAGTATATATATGTAGTGATGAAAGAGAATAGCACGTCATGAACAACAGTTGACAGGAGAGGAATTGCAAAAGTAGGTGAATAGAAGTTTTTTTTTGTTGCTACATCCGCCGCACTACTGATGTCGTCTCTTTCTGAAGTAAATTGGACAAGAGAGGCGAGGATCTTTAATCGATTTGAATTGCAAGTTCTCTATACTATATATGACGAGTAGATTGGTAGGTATACAATGGAACAGCACAAAAAAATGCAATTTATGGTTTTCGTCATTGTGTCGTTCAATTTAATGACACTTGAAGGAATTTCAGATAAAATTGAGGCGGTCACTCAAAGGAGCAATATTTTTGTCTATAGAGTATAGACTAATGGAAGAAGAAAGAAAAAAAAATAATATCAAGAATTTAAAAAAAATTGAAAGAAATGAAATTGCAGTATTTTAGAATTACGGTATCGATTTCGCAGACTTACAAACACGCGCACGAGAAAGGATGAGAATGGTGGAATGGTCATCGCTAGCTATTGCACCACTTACTTATTTTTTATCTGTAAACACCTACGCCTGCGGTAAGGTAAAGTAAAAACGTTAGTTGTAATACGTTACGATTGATACATTACATTCAATACGTTACGTTTGATTAATACGTTACGTTTCATTTAATACGTTATTTTTCATTCAATATATCACGTTTCATTCAATACGTTACGTTTCATTCAATACGTTACGTTACATTTCATTCAATAAATTACGGTTCATTCAATACGCTTCGAAAATGAATACACTTCATCAGGGCCTTTTATTGACCTGGAGCCCACTAATAAAAAACTTAATTTGTATCAACTGCAGAGGACAGAGGTCACCGAATTGAGAGAAGTCACCTAATTATTAATCCCTACATTTATTATGTTACGTTACGTTTATTGTGTTAATTGATGTTTTATAAAGTTCAGTATTTTAAGTGTTCAGTTGGTAGTGTGTTTGGCTTAATTTATTTTTTTTACAAGAAACTAACACCACGCTAAATGATAAAGTGACAAGTTGGTATCTCCAAGTATCAAAAGGTGACAAAATCCGAAGAGAAAAGAGACAATGTTACAAATGCTTGCATTATCAGTACTGATAGCGTTAAATTATGTAACGTTACATTTAATAAATCACTTTAAGTTTAATATGTTGCGTTACGTTTAATATATTACGATACGTTTAATATATTACGTTACATTTAATATGTAACGTAATGTATAATATATTACTTTAATTTTAAAATGTAACGTAACATTTAATACTTTACTGTACATGTAAAACTTTACATTTTATGTAATACGTTTCATTGTATGTAATATGTAATATGCTTCGAACATGTCACTCGTCCACGTTACGATAAGGCTATTGGGAAAGTTCCCATAGTTTTCCCAATGCGAAAAAAAAACAAAAAATTTGAATAGACTGAATCACCAATTTCACCACAAAGGTAAAAATATTTGTTTCATTTTAAGTAATTTTTTTCTTAAAAAAACACAGTCTGTATATCACCTTAATATTATTTTTAATCTGTGTTGTATTTACTTTTTTAGTTCACCTAAAAAAAGATTGGGATATACCTACCTGCCTTCGATAGGCGTAGCCATTTCCCCTACTCCATGCATTTCTCATTCTTTATATTCCTCTAACCGTTGGCGTTGCGTTAACAACTTGTGCTGCCGTGATTACTTCAACAATCACCGATAAAAGTAAATATTACTCCCAATGCAACGATCACTGTGCATTTGTTTACATTCGACAGCGTGCCTTAACTCCCGCGACTTCTGTGTAAACTCAGCCTTAAATAAACATGAACGAAAATGAGTTCTTTATACTATGTAAGGCTGGACTGATGGCATAATGTATACATATGTACATAAATCTGACTGTCTGTCTATCTGTTTTTTGTTCGATTTTGTTTGCATTTCCCGATGAGATCGGATATATGGCATAGCAAGCCTTTGTGACTCAAACTGAATGCACTGTGAAGCACAGACAACTTGCATTCTGTTCAATTTATAATAATTATTATTATTATTCCTTTCAATGTAGAAGATACGCTTTTCTGTAGATGACGAGAGTGCGTCACCTTCAATAAAATTTTGTTGCATGTAAATCGAAATTAATTATACAAAAGTAAAAACAAAACAAAATTCTTAACCCAACACAAAAAAGTCTCTCATCAAAACGTGCGATGAATTAAAATTCTCATATATGTATGTACCTATGTACATTGGACATACGATGGAAGAGCATACGCAGATATTTTTTGAGTTTGAGAGAGAATCGAGGTGTAAATATTTATTTAAGTATTTAATTTAAATTTAATTCTTTTTTTTTTTTGGTGTTGTTGTTGCAAAGGGAAATTGCCTACTTTATGGTTGAGTGGTTACGTCGTCGTTGTCGTATAGTCGTAGTCGAAGCACCCTTGGGGATAATATCAATGTATCTTTATATAAATTTTTGTTCATTGAATTTTACCAACCATATGATTGATTGATTTTGACAGAATTATTAATGGTGCAATTCGATATACAAAAAGTTTTTTTTTTAATCGAGTTGCTTTTTTTTATTTTTTTGCAATCTTCTTAAGTATTGTTTTTTTTTTTGTGTTGTAAAACGGTTTTCGATAGCATCTTTTTGTTAAATTGATTTTGTATTCACTTGAAGTATTTTGTATTTTTGTATATTTTGACACTGACAAGTGAGGACTAAGTGATTTCTTCTTTTAAGTTGAAAATAAAATAAATTGGTGTCATTGCTATAACTAAAAAAAAAACTAAAAAAAACTTTTTACTCAGCAGCAACACTTAATTTGCATGATAAATAACAATATTGTTGTGCAAGAAATTTTAAAATGATGAAACCAAATGACTTAAAGCATCTTGAGCTTTCGTTTTCATGTTTGGCATAATTTGTTAGTTTCAAAAATATAATTTTTCACTTTTGCCTAAAGACTAACTAAAGAGGATTTACATAATTGTCATAAGAATGCATTTGTCTATTTTTGGTGGTTTTTTTTCAAGAAAATATTGGGGTAGTATTGTCTCGTACAGACATCGATAGGCGTAACACATGCAGTTGAAAAATTTAACTTTTAATTTCTTTTTTTCAAGCACACTCTTATCGCAGGCAGTTCCACAAATTTTTAATTTCTAGCTTTCCATTTATGTAAATTATTTGACAAATTGTTTCATAAAACACTACTTATGAAACTCAAGAGCCTGGAATGATATTTTTTTACAATGGATTTCGTCTTATATAAAAATAGACATTATAGTCTTAATAAATTATATTTAAAAAAGAGAAATGTGTTTAAGAAATGATCCGTCAGCTCAGTTTTATAAATAATTCAGGTGTTCCTCAGGGCAGCCATTTGGGCCCAATATTATTTATTTTATATTTAAATGACTTGTATCTCGATCATAAAAAATGTCTATGTCTATATTTATGTTGAAGACATTTTTACACCTTTACTACCTCCTCATTCACTTATCAATTTTAAGTCAATTAAAAACCAGATGCTTAAATGTCTTCTAGTTTTTCCTTCCGTTTAGGCGGAAATTGAGTTAATATCAAGTAAAAAAAATTAAAAACAACGACAATACTTATAATATAATTCAATAGATTTCTTTAAAGTCAGAAATTCCTTCTGTCATGTTTAAATCAATCAATTAATTTGTTTGGATTTTTTTTTTTTTAAAGTTATTGAAATTATTTTAACGTTTTAGTAAATTGAAGAATTCAGAGGGAATGCTATGGAGACGAATTTGGTATCAAATGAAAGGTGACGTTGAGCTTAATATATGGGTGAATTATTTTTTAAAACCGTTTATGGGAAAGTCGAGTTATTTGAGCTTGAATTTGCCGATTGCAAAATTATAATTTCAGTATTTTTGTCCAAATAGTTGTTCATAACATGCGAAATAAACGACATTGATAAATGATAATTACAATTTAATTTATGGATGAATTTCTGGCTTTAAAAAAACGTATAACATGACATTGTAACTATTGCTGTTGATTTTAAATGATTTTGTTTCCATTTTAATTTTTTTTTAAAAAGGGGAGTTATTTATTTACTCAACGTCGCCTTTCTTTTGATACTAAACGCTTTTTAAATACACTCTTGGCCAAAAATTGGCAATTCCCTTTAACCAAAAAACAATAACTACTTTTTTTTCTTTAGATAAAATTACTTTAAAAGTTGTTAGCAATTTAAAATTCAAATTCAAAATTCTTCTCTAACTAGTTACATCCATTTTTTAACATTTTTTTTTGTTTAGTTTTTAAGCCACTTGAATATAAAAGTAAATGCATGTAAACCATTCGTTCATTTTATTTTAAATTCATCTGAAGTCTTGACAAAAATTTCTTTCAATTCTTGAATACAAAATAAGTGATACCTACCTAAAAATAACATAACCTGTATGCTTAAAGTTTTCTATATTCTTTAAAAGACAAAGAACAATCTCATTGAAACAAATTCCGGCAAATCAATAAATAAAAAAAAATCGTTAAAAAAAAACAAATGAACAGAAAAAACGGATCAAAGGATAAATTCCCATAGCTCAATCTCATTCAAAATCTAAAAAAAGCAAAACTATCCCTTTGCAAGGGAAAAATTTATATCACATTTTAAATTGCCCTAGCAAAAGGAGTCCTTTGTTGTTTTTTTTTGTATAAAAATGCCAATGATACGATTGAAACATTCCTAAATATCCTACATCATATTTCACTATATATTACATTCCTTTGAAACTGCACTTTGATGGAACACGGCTGATGAAACAAAAAATTAATTAATACATTTTTTTAGCTTATATTAAAATTCACTGAACAAAAATAACCATTTCTATTAATAGCTATTTTTTATTTTGTTGAGTTTCTTATAGATATATATTCTCGCCACCAAAAATGGCCAATTAAATGAATGCAACTTTTTTATAGAAGGTACCGGATAAAGGCTCTCTTTCTTTTACAATCAAAATAAAAAAAAGTTCCTATATCTACTGAATCCCCTCGATCTAACCAACAAAAAAAATACATTGCAACTTCGTTGAAATACATTTAAGGTTTTTGTTTTGAAAATACGAAAATTCCTTTTTCGATTTGTACCTACTTCTCTATATATAGTTCCAATCCAAGAGGCCTAGATGTATTTTTTTTTTTTTTTTTAAAGAACTCTCTTAGTATCCCTTCCATCATGAACTTCATTTTGGTATTAAGTATTCCAGACACACTCATCGTCGTCGTTTGTTAATCCCCCTTTATTCCTTTATATCTTATATGGCCGACGGCATTGTGCAATCACAGATCACACATATATAACTACAACAACAACAAAAAAAGGAATGAACCACATCCCAATCCGAAGCCAATATGCATTTATGCTCACATCACATATACCTACGATACGTGTGTGTGCATTTTATTCCTTTATTTTTTGAGACTTATTTTAGATATTTCCGTTGTCTGGGGCTATATACAGCAAAATAAGTCCATAAAGAGCCAAAAAAAAAAATAAAAAATAAAAAAAAAAACAGAACAAATTCCCTGGAAAACACCAAAGATAGAATTCGTTTTTTTTTGTTCTTCCTTCATTATATACGAGAGAAGGCTCCCCCCCCCCCTCACCTCAAAAAAAAAAAAAAAAAAATAAACGACTAAAACTGATATGTTTGCTGATCAATAGGCTTCCGCGCTTAAGGCAGCTACCAACAACACTAAAACCCCAGACATATGCAGTGCACATGTTCATCGTTTTCTGCTCCTGTGGGAATCTATTTTCGGATGCACACGCAACAAAGCAACAATATAAAGATAATTAAGTGCAATCTTCATATACGTATGTATCTGTGAAGTGTGCATTCTATAAAGGGAAAGAAAAAAGTACTTAAAGTAACTAAAACAACAACAAAAAAAATCATCCAAACTTAAATTATAGCATCACTCCATGTTGCATACTCTAGGGATTGAAAAGAAGAACGTTCCCCACTTTTATATGCTCTCAGCTATCAGAAACGATTAGATTTAATTGCTATTTAATAGCTCTTGATAATTATACATTTATCTTAAAGAATATCCGCACAATTATTTTGAATAATAAAACTTAACGACTGAATTATCCTTTTATTTTCGATAAAATTCATTTTATTTCATATTGAACAAAAAAAAAAAAAAAAAGAGACGGAAATGTGGGCCAAAGAAAACTGTTGAAACCTTCCATAGTCTCCATCTCCACGCTGCTCCTCATCTCATACCACTCTCTTTAAATAGACAAAAGGGAGAATGAAAATTCAAGTACATGCTATATAGATGCTGTTATTAAAATTAAGCATTCACTTGAATACTATACTCTCATTTTAATGTTGCTTGCTGCAGCACTGCACTGCACTTCTAAAATAATATCTGTATCTATCTGCTCTTAGCTTAACGAAGTCTTTCTTTTGTACTCTCTCTTGTCATTTATAAAATGTTATGTTATGCGAGTAATAAAATTTTATAGTTAGATATTGTATCTTGGACGACCGACGACATGAAGAGAGTGTATCTTGAGTGTTCATAGAAATTAAAACATTTTATATGTATTTCCTTAGTGTGGCATAGTCACACATTTATAGAGCATGTTATTTAATTTTTTTTTTTTTTTTTTTTGCAACAGTTTCATTTGGTTGGGAAATTTTTAACACTTCAGTTTGTTAGGGTGAATGTATATATTCGAACACTTACCAAGTCAGAAGTGAGATGGAGAGGTGATTGTAAAAAGTTAAAATACTGAAGAAATAAGTACTTTTCCTTCGATTTTTACAACCTAAAAACTATAACCTCCATGTTGTGCAGTCTCAAGAAAATTTCAATAGATTTGGTTGTGTTCCTTTTTTTTTTTTGTTAAGGAAAATATATATGGTGTTAATTATATATAAAGGTAAAAGTATACCCCTTTTATAGTTGGTTCAATAAATTGCTCCTAGATAATAATAGCTGCACTAAAAATTTATTCAGACAACCCATAGATCAGTCTTGGTATATGAAACTAAGTGGAAATAGGAGTTTTTTTATGAAATTAAAAGTGGCAGACAGTGATAAGTTAAGGTAAAGAAGGTACTTTCACTTGGGTGGTTATTTCTTCAAGATAATTTCATTCAAAGAACTTCACTTAACTCAATCTGTCATTAAAAATAATAACGTCGTAATATAATACTCAAATACTTGTTAAAATAAGTTTTATGTCTACTTGTTTGGGTAAATCACAAACATTTTTAACAAACCTTTTGATTTTACTGTCTCTCAAAGTCTAAACCATTAAGAAATTGGAGTATTCTCCTACCAGGGCTTCCCCTTATTTTTACTTGCAAAATATAAGTACCTACTATTTTGCATGGATTTGTAAAAAAAGATCTTAAGACTTTCACCAAACCTGACATTACGATTGAAGACAGTGGGTCTCGTAATTCTCAATTCATCTGCCTATCTGTTCGGCTACATTAAACTTAACGTCACTACTCTGACGCATTTTTTTTTAATTTTTGTTCTGTTTTTTGTACAATTCACCATTTAATAAGAACAAAATTCACAAAAAGCCATAATTTACAATATGCTCTTAGAACCATTTTTTTATTTTTGATTATCTCATTATCTGTTAATTAAATTTTGTATGCAAAAGCTTCTAACAAATTCAAACAATGTTGCATATCAAAATTTAAAAAAAAAATAACAAATTTTGTATTTAAAAAAATAGTTTTGTGATAAATTATTTTTTTTAATTTTTTATTTCTACAATAGACCGATATTTTTTTCGAAATTGATTTTTAACTCCGCAATAAAAAAATACACATTTTCAAACATAAAAGCTTTGATTTATTTTGAAAAATTATTCAACAATGAAAATACATTGTTGTCTCGTGTATAATACTTTATTTTAACTAACCTTAAACTGTCAGCTGTTTTTTTTTTTTTTGGTTACTAACTTACTTATGTCCTTGATTCTGTTAAGTTCTCCCCAAATTTTTCCAAACTTCTGAGATTCGTTTTCCACCGTTCTGCACCAAGTTTTTCCCTGCCCCCCAGGTCTTCTGCCATCTTGGGTAAAAGGATCTCACTCCATTGCGTTTCTCGCGATAGAGTCTTTACGGCGGCGCCGCGCCGCGCCGCGCCGGCCGTAGGGTTTGACCAATCCACTGCCACTTCCTTTTGTGAATAATGATGTCGATAAGAATTTGGCCAGTTCTACGTTGGAGTTCTTGGTTGGAGATGGTATTCAGAAAAAAATCCTAAGGATGTTTCGAAGACATCTACTCACAAAAGTTTGGTGCATTTTTTGTGACAGAGGCGATCACTTTCCATGTACTACACTCATAAAGTAGTACGAACTCTACGTTCAAGCGGAACAGTCGCAGCTTGATACTCATACTATAGACGTTGCTCTTCCACCCTTTTGACAGAATGCCGAAAGCAGCTTTACCTTAGTCAATTCGGCGGTTAACATCTTCATCTGTACCACCACTTACTTGTGAGACGACATTCCCTACGTATAGAAAGTTGTTTACCGCTTCAACCTGCTATCCTGCAACATAAACTTGAGCTGCAGAGTTATCAGAAATGTCTATATAATAAAGGTGATAGTAAACACCCTTTTCGAACTCCAGATTCCAACGATTGAAAGCCTTTTCAAAATTTAAAAAGATGAGACTAAGAGGGGAACTCCTAACATTTTTTTTTTTTTTGAGTTCCCAAACATACAGCTGGTGGCAAATTCAAATCTGGCGTTAATTTCGGATTATCTCCTGCATGGGTCCCACTTTTTTGATTTAATGTCGGGACTAAAAGAAATTATTTCAAAGTTTTAAGTCCTTTTTAAAATCGTATTGTTTTTATAATTTATTTTCATTTTTTGTCTTATATTGAAGGGATTTTTTTTTTTGAAATAAAGGGCACGACAATATTTTTGTTTTGAAATTTGAGATTTAGTAATGCTAACTCGAGGTACATAGTTCTACGCCTTCGTAATAAAAATGGTGAAAACAAATTATAATGAAATTCTTTTTCAGCAGTAAATCAGAAAAAATTGATTAATGTCGTGAAGAATAAATATTTGACTGTTAACATTAACATCGGGGCGAAACGCATATATGAACACTTTTATGCTAATTTATATTTATTTTCGTGATTTTAAATCATATTTATTAATGTCGTGATCTTTATTTTTTTTTTCGATAACATATTTTTCTTAATTTTTTTTTTCTTCTTTGCAATAAAAATAAAAAATCGTATCGAACAATTAAAACAGCTTATTTAACAACAGAAATATAATTAAGTCCCTAAAACTTATTCCCAAAGTTTCTAGCAAACATAAATCTTCCTCTCAACTTTTTGTCAGTTAAATAAAATCGAAAGGGTTCATATTAAACTCATTTATACGGGTATCGTATCCATCTAAATTATAACTATACAAAATTTAAGCATATATAATAAAAGTGCCTTGTATAATGTTACATTATTCATGCATATATTTAACTATCAATTCGTTATAACTCCATTGGGATACCGTTTATTTCAACCCAAAATAAATGGTGCCCTTAAAAACCATATACCAGCTACCTACGTATATACATTCCGATAGTCTAATCAAATCAGACTAGAAGGCAAAAAAGAGATAATAATCGCGTGTTAGCCTTAAATCTACGCCTGTTAGCACAACAATAAAAATATAGACTATAAAAAAAATATATATGTATCTAAAAAATTAAGTATAATGGTGATATAGGTATAATTCCAACATAAACAAAAGACAACGACGACGTTCTAAATGACTGACATTTATCAAACACATATTTAATGTCTCAGTCCCCCTCCAATTTATACAAAAAAAAATAAAAAAAAGAAGTACTTTTTAACAATATAAGTCACGCGAAAATCTAACTATATTCATGAAATACTCCTATGGTAGGTATACCAAATATGACTTACCGTATACCTACAACTTTTTATAATGTTTTTATTTTTTGAAGTTCCAATCGAATTTTTATTCTTCAAATACAATAATTGAAGCTATCAACAAGGCGATCGATAAAGCGAGAGAAAGAGAGACTGGAAGTGGGAGAAAACATGTTTAATAAGTGACACATTGATGTGTTATCCTTGACAGATACTCCATATTATTTGGCATCATTCATCCTTCAAAACAAAAAAAAACAAAAATGTGTGATATCAATAACAAAAATAAAAATAAAGTATGAAAAACCATCACCATCACTATCATTGAACTTTGGCATGTCATCCTCCCGCTCTCTCATCGATTTAAGGACACTCAACCATCATCAGAGTGTTGTCAAAAAATAAATTATTCTTGGCAAATCGTTGCCAGGATTTGTGACAATCAAATAGAAATTTGCATATCTACGGCAATCGAAGAGATGATGATGAAGAAAAGTTGTTTTTCTTTTCTCGCTAAATGTACTGCAAGCGGAGGGAGGTTGAATTTGTTGATTTGAAGAGGGCGTAGGTGGTGGTGGTGGTGGATTGAATAACACACACACAAACTTATATTCAATTCCATTTATACGCTAAACACAATTGACTATCGGCATTCATATTCATCACGATGATTTCAAAAACACTCATCCAACCATCCCCCCTACACCACCCCCACCCCATTATCCATCGTCGACGGTATACCGTGGTCGACATCCTTTTCGGGTGAAGTGGCAAAGAGTTTCAAAAAACAAAACAACAACAACAAAAATAAAGAATTCACCTGCTTCTGAATTCTGCACACAATCGTTGAAGCCTCTCTTGTCTATTCATAGCTCTATACTATTGGAACAATATACCTATAGACTATAGAGTTAGTAGTTGGGCATATCAACCTCAGGTCCGTCGTCATTCATAGGCACAAAATGATTGACTGCGGCTCTAATTGAAATTCGTATCACGAATATCCTGGAACAAACAATATTTACAGCACTTTTCCATTGTTTCGGTTTCGGGTACTGGTCCGTCGGCGTTCGTTGTCAGTCCCTTCTCAACCATTTCCCCCTACCATATTGCGAGACCAAATAGCCCGACTTTTGGTCGAGAGAAAAGAACTTTGAAACTAAGTGGATAGAGGTGTTTTACGTGTGCAGTGGTTGTTGGCTTACCTCTTACAGTAGCCAGTAGCTTAGTAGAGTCCTCCCTTGACGAAACGAAAAAGACCGACCAACCGAAAGAGTACCTATACCTTACAAAGAGAGGTTCACTTTATTTGGTGTTCAATTTCCGTTTGGAATTTTCGGATTTTCGTATTTTCACAGGACGCTTGGTCACGAACTTCATTGGGTTGAGATTTTGTTCTTCTTCTTTTTCGTTTGACGGAGTTAATTTTGAATTTTGTTCTTGTTTCCTAGTCGTAAATTTTTTGTATCTATGTGTAGGTGTGTGTGTTTGAAAGCTTTAGGTTAGTACATATAGCTCACAGAGAAATCCTTTAGATGCCTAATATTTCTATAAAGGAAGTGGCAATGGCTGTGGCTATTAAAAATGAAGTTTTTTTGTTTGGGAAAATACCCTTAAAGTTGTTTTATATACGAGTGGCGTCGTCCATGGGTAATAAGCTAGCTATGGGCCACTGGAAATGAAAATATTTTTTTTTTTTTTATTTTTGAAAACATTTAATTTATATTCTTGAAAGTCGTCGTTGTTTTTTTTTAAATTTGTTTTTTGGTGAAGGAGAATAAATTTATCTTTTGGCGAAATGGCTTTTTTATTGAATTTTGTCGAAATATTTAAATTAAAAAGTTTTTGGTGGGTTTTGTTTTATTTTGATGAAGTTTTTTTTTTTCTAAGATGATTATTATGTTAGAGATGAAAGCATTCACTATAGGTGAAAGGAATTTGTTAAATCATTAAACTTCATATACAGTGAATTTCAAATGTATACCTACCATATTTAGATATTACGAGTATTTTGTTCCATAATTCTCTTAATATACGGAAGACATAAAGTTTACTATAAGCCTTGATTATCCGTTATAATCGCAACTGCCTTGCATATAACTAAAACAAAAGTTATTATACACGTAAAGACGATAATTTTAGTTTAATTGACAGGAGTTTAAATCTTCCCATCATGACAGAGGATATAACCCTTTTGTCGCTATATAGAATCGTTAAAGGTTGTTATTTGGTAATTTCAAAAAGACAGCCATTATTTCATTGGATGATTTAAATTAAATGGGATAAACGCGGATAAGATAAATAAATTAGCAAGCAAATCCCATTTAGTATTATGTGACTTTAGAATCTAATCGTTTGCGGATATGTTGTAGGTAAAGATGGTAATGGATTGGTGATCAAAGTCTCAAAAATAGTTTTTATAACTCCATAAAACTAGTGCCCTTTGGGCATTGAACTATCAAGCCCCAGAGAAGGATTGGATACGAATCGGTCCTTATCCAGTCGATTCCATCTAAATGTTTTCAGGGGTAAAAAAATACTCCAATATAATATATCATGATTAAGTGCTTCTCATCTTCTACGTTCAGATACACCAACCCCACCATTCAGGCTAACTAACGGAGAAAATAAATGCAAGTCTAAGTCACTAGGTTCTTCACGATAATTATAGCTTAAATCGGTCTAACCATTGAAAAAATATACGTTGATAAGCCAAACGAAAGGTAATTTTATCAAAAAATGGCAAAACCCTTTTTCCGTAATGTAAATTATTTCAGCAAAAACCTGAAATGTTGTATTATTTTAATTCCTTAACATAAAAACACTACGACAGTGGGGTAGAATGTCATACAAGTTGGTGTCAATACAGCCTTTATGAGCTAGGAGCCTGATATTTTTCATGATAGCTTCTGGGACAGTAATTTTTGATAAAATCACAAAAAAGATATCACAAACTTTCTAATGATCCATATAAACTACGACCGAAGTCGAACCAGAAATCGAAATTTTTTTTTTTTTTAAATCTATAAAAAATACACTTTTTACAGAGATTACTGGCTCCGGGATCTGAGAACATCATTTGTATTTGCCAAAAATTTATATCATATAAAAGGTTAATAACTGTAAAAAATGGTCAACTTCTTTCAGAAATAAATATGTAAACCATAAATAATTTGTAATCAATGGTTAAATTTTTTCATGAGCATTGGAGATTTTGAGAATCTCATTTGTGGGATATTCGCAAAAACAAAATATATACCACCAAGTCATCATATAAAGTCAGCTATTTTCAGAAATTGAGCAGCAATTGAATTTCTTTATAATTATTTAAAAAATTTTCAGTATCGTAGAGATTGTTAGCACTTCATTTTTGGGATATTCGAAAAAATATAACATAACAAGTTTCAAAAATTGGTCAGCCCTATAAAAATTTTCTAATCAATGGTCAAAGTTTTTTTAAGGTAATTAATTTTTAGCATTTCATATCTGGGATATTCGCAAAACAAATTTATATCATCGGAAAGGTCACAAAATTGTAATAAAAGATCAGCTTGTTTCAGTAATTAACCAGCTTTAAATTTTTTTGTGGGGTATTCGATCATATATACTTTGTGAAAGTTCAGTTAATTCTTAGGAAAGGTAAATTATTTTCAAACATTGGTCAGTTAAACATTTCTTTTGCCACTGTAACATACCCGAACTTGAACCCTCTGTACTAAAAATTTTAAAATTATTTGCAAATAAACGGAAGTTCAAGCTTAATACCATAAAAAGGAAAACGCTTATTTTGTTCCTGAAAATTAACCTTAAACTCAGCTGACTTGTGTTGAAACAGAGAAGACTATAAATAAATTATTCGCATTTTTTAAAATTACTTAATTGAAAAATAAAAACAAATAGAGATATTCAATTTTACTTTTTGAATTTTTGCCAGCTTTTAGGGAATTTCGCCCCACTACGTGGCATACCAAAAACCACTAAAATAAATATAATTCAACATTTTTAAGCTATGATTTTTTCTCAAATCCTGTTTCAAGTTAATTTAAAATGATTTTCTTATATTGAAATCGAAGATTGGTTTTCACGTTAAAATAAGTTAGAATCTTATTGAAAATAATCTTCATTTTAATATAACATGAGGATCCTATCAAATCGATTCCATCAATTAACAATGACAAATTGTATTTTTATTTGATACGATGCATCGTATCATCGCAACATCGCGATAAAAATAAACTTATTCCAAATTAAAACTAAATAATTACTGTAAAATTAAACTTAAAATGGAGATGGTTTGTTGATTTAATAATAATCGATTTTATTTTAATTCCATTGAATGTTCGAAATATTTTTTATTTTAACAATATAATATTTAATTTTTACAATATTTATGGTTAATTTAAATACAAATAATTTCATTTTAGCATGGTTCTCATAAAATTGTAAATTATTTAATTTCAAAAGATATTTTAAATGATTTTTCTTATTAAACCAAAATTATTTCTTTCAAAACGTTGTGTTGTGAAATGAATGAAGAAAAATAAAATTAAGAACAACAATTTGTTCATTTTGATTTCATGATGGAGTTTATTCCGTATGTTGAAAATATTTAAAATAAACAGAATCTTGTCAACTGTCTTTCTTTTGTACTTAAATGAAAATTAAAAATGTTAAGTAAAGTAAAAATTTTGTAATTTCTTGTTATGAAATTCAAATTTCAAAATATGTATGTACTTCCTGTCGTCTGCATACAAAAGTCAACCTTTATTCTTTGTGTTTGATGCTTTTGTCAAATTGTGCACTTTATTAAACTTTTCTTCGCTTTTGTCTTGAATTCCTATTAGAAATTAAAATTCATCCTGGTTCTGTTTTTGTGAAAAACCTTCACAAACAAAACAAAATTCTTTGAATAACCTTTTCGTTCATTACAATATTTCATTCAAAACTACCTCGAATCTCATAATCATCATCATTCATAACGATATGTCTCGGAAAAGAGAAACAATTCCTAATTAACAGAATACAAAATCAACTTTGAGAAAATTCACTTCATAATTTACACAAGTTTGCAAAACACACGAATGTGTTGACACCCTAGGTAACGTACAGTATACCTTTATATATAGATGCTTCGCTGCTGTGACTTTGCATTCACAATTAGACTCAGAAGAACACAAATATAGAAATTCAAAAGATAAGAGGGTGGTATAGTCAAGCCACAGAATTTAAGGAATTCATAAGGTTTTTCATATACAATTCCCCTTTCTTTTTTTTTTTGTTCCCTTATTTTTGAATACTGTTTCCGTTTGGTAGAAATTGTTCATTCTTCCGAATTTCAGATTTCCAGAAGGGTTTTTTGTCTTTTTTGAAGTAGGAAAAGCATTGTGGTGTTATGCCTTTAGTATCTCTACCCTACATCTGCAAAAGAAATATCAAAAAGCTCATTTTATTAAGTTTCAACAAAAATATGAATAAAAAATAACAGAAAATGCTACGGTAACCGGCGACATTGTTTCCGGTTTTGCCATTTTGTTCCTTTTTTTGTATTTTTTTTTTTTTGAAAATTCACGTGCAAACGACAATTTTTTCTGTCAGCCAAACGAAAGACCAACTCAAAACCAATTAAAAGGATTTTTGTACGTTCTTTCTCTCTCCTGCCTGACAGGACATAAATTTAATTCAATATCACAAAGTACTTGGGAATTTTATTTCAAGTTCCAGTTCAAATTATATTTCATGCATGTATATGTGCTCCTACTCGTATATTAGTAGGTATAAAAGAAGAATATGGAAAAAGTTATAAAATATTTGTATCCATCGAGAGATAGGTACCTACTCAGACAGACCATTAGTTATTTTTTTGGGTGGTAATGATGAAGATGGCGGTTATTACAGTTATTATATTGCTGTGTTATTCTGTGTTATTAAAGAATTTTCTGGTGCGCTCTTTAGTGCAAACAAAGAAAATACATTTTTTTTTTTTTTTTTTTTGCCAATTCTTGAAATTTGTTATACAACTTGTTTCTCTTTGGTCCCTCTGCTGAAGAAATCCACAACTGTACACATTCGAATTTATATGAGTATGTATATATGTATGTAATGATGTCCTGGCAGCAACACATTTTGGTTTAGTATACAATCATTACAGCTGAGTACAGATGGATACAATCATAAAACAGCGAACGAGAGAGAGTAGCCTAGAGGGTGGCTTTGGATGGAATGTATTTATGATTTATGATCAAATTTCCAAATGTGGTTTTTTTTTTTCTTGCCACGGTTGCAATTTTTGTGTATTTGTTTTGTTTTATATTTTTCTTCATTTTCTTCTTTTCTTTTAAGTGTCTCAAGGGAAATGGACTGGGGATATTGGTTAACCCCGATCCCATAAAATGTTCCTTATACAAAACCTACTTGTGGTTTTTTTTTGTCTTAAGAAGGAAAAAGTTCATTAAATTTTGTGGGAATTTGTGTTGTAAGAGAAAATAACAGAAATTTATTTCATAGGTTTTTTTTGTTTGTTAGGGCAAAGTTCGAAAAGTACTTGGTTGTTAATTGTCTTGGAACTTTTCATTTAGAGAATTTTACTTTTGTTTAAGTTCAGAGTGTATAGGGCTTTAGGGTATGTATGTTATTTGTTGTCTTAAGGCACAAACAATGGACCCAATGAAGTATGTGATAGAAAATCTAAATGAAAAAAATTGAAGTCCACTTAAGAAAAATAAAATATTTTGTGGGAGATCTAAGCAAAAATATATGTGTTTTTTGTTTTTTTTTTTCATATAAACACACTGTGTCCTTCGATATAAATGTTGCTTTTCTCGCTTCTACCAGACCGGTTAGGAATTAAACCAGAAAATTCAGTGAATTTTAACAAAACAAGACCCGTTTAATTTGAAATGAGAATCAGCAAATTATAATAAATTTCTTATGTATTGGTGACTAGCAGAACCGTGCTGTTGTTGTTTCGCTTGCTTGAATCACAAAATTGGACATTTCTGGCTGATGAATTGTAAAAAAGCATAGCTTAAAGCACTCTTATAATTAATTGTAAATAATGATTATTATAAACTTTTTTTTCACTGCAATCTGTTTAGAAGATACTTTCTTTACTTAACTTTAGTACGATTCTTCTTTAGCATAAAAACTAGTTGATCTGGTCAGACGTTGTTCTGCCATTTCTGCTATAGGTGGCGCGAAGAGTTTGATTTCTTAATTTTTACCTACATTAAGTGTCTTGGTTGAGATTTGATTCATGATTTACTAGAGAAGGAGGATTTAAAAAAACACAAAAACGGTATTATTTAACAAATATACTTTTTTTTTGCTAGTCAATCAGGTGCTTAAGGAATCTTAAAGAAAAGAAGTTTGAGCAACTATAGTACAGTCGAGAAAAATTTTACATTTCACATTCACTATAACTTTGGATTCAAATATAAGCTGACAATTTTGTAATTAATTTTCACTCAAAGTGTGTGCTTTAGAATTTTTTTTTATTATTTTCGTAATTATTTCCTTTAAAAAATTCTGATTTTGCCTGTGCCAAATCGTATTGGTAATCTTATTTGTATTTAAAATTTATTCCCTACTGAAAATAAAAAGAAATCGTTTAACCAATTTGAAGGAGTTCTCCACAGGCCTTAAAATTATACGCTTATACATTACATAGTTTACTCAACCTTGCATGTACTGCACATTGCACATGAATGGTAAAGCCAGCCTATATACACACATATTATATATTGAACCTCTCTTTAATGGCATCACATTATTAATCGATTTACCAAGCGCATCAGGATACCTTGAATAAATAAATTAACTCGAATTAAAATTTAATGTAATCCCCATTCGGTGAACTATTTGTATTTATTTTGTATATACTCTTGTTGTTGTTTTTTTTTATTTTTAAGCCTTGCATGCAAGCATGAAGGACCTTTATTCATTAAAAAAAATCTTTTATTAATGACAATGAGTGTATAAGGTAATTATTAAAGTTCAATGAACGTGACGAAACATTCATGTTTGTTCACTTTCGTTTATATGTATTTTTAATTTTTTTTTTTTTTTTTTTCATCCCGAATAATTAATGATTGACATTTTTCATTTATTCCATGTTAAAAAACATATGTATGAGCACAACTGCAAACAAACCCTCTCTTGTTTGATAATTAAAAATTATAATTTTGAGTAAGATTTTTTTTTTGTTTAACTAAAATAAACCAGTATAGAAGAAGGAATTGAAAAATAGGACATCTGATATCGCAATTATGTCCTCATTTTGTGTGTGTTTTGTTGGGAAAAGTTAGGGGAACTAAGGTCATAAATAAGAATTTATTTGTTGGTAAATGTAATAAAAGTCAAGAGCCCATAGGTATAATTTTTCCTAATAAATTTGAAAGAAAATAAAAAAGATTTATTTGAATTTGATAATTTGTGACTTTTTAAAAATTAGAGGCTTTTCTTATTTTAAAACAAATTTACTTTAAGAAGATATTATAATGAATGAAAGATATTAATTATTTTATTTGAGTAGGTAATTTGTAATGAATCATAGAATTTGTTGGTTTTTGTTTTTAACTACAACAGAGGCCTCAAATGTTTGTTGTCTTGATCTGATTTGTATTTACAGTAAAATGCAAAAGAAACATTTAAATAAAAAAAGGTAATCTTTCAAAACCTAAACAAAATTACGTTTTTTGATAAATATGTGCGATTGAAAGAGGTGGAATTTTATTCTAGCGATGTGTTATGGTCAGATTTCAAAATTTGAAAAGCAGGATTGAAAATCAAAAACAAACCCCCAAAAAAATTTTGAATAATATAAAATCTTAGGAATAAACAAAATAAAATGCAAGTCATGGTCGTTTATACTTGCTCTTACGGTTCAAATGGCTGAAAGTTTGAAGGATTTTATATCCACACCTAAAAACATGGATTTAATTAAAGTGAAATCGAAAAAAAGTAGAAAACTCGTTCTTTAATTAATTGCTAAAACTACTCCTAAAGTAGTATGAGTAAAAAAAAAAAATGCCGCCTAATTAAAAAAAAAAAATAATGAATTTTATTTCAAACATCTAAATATAAAAAATGAATTGCTTTTTCATCATCATGATTCTTTTGATATAAACTTTTTTTTTTTGTGTGGTAGGTACTATGGAAAAAACTACAGAGCCAAATTGGCAATTTCGACTGTAAAAATTGGAAAATCGTAACCCAATATTGCATACTTTCAAAGTCAGATGGTGGCGATTTCGAAGCAGGGCGAACCAGCTAATTTTAAAGAAAAATTTACAGATTTCACTCATAGAGTAGCTGTGGGGTCATTGAAAATGACTTGTTTTAAGTCGATAAAACAAAAAGATACCTAACTATAGGTAATCTTGCTGATTTTTATTTTGTATCCTATGGTTCCATCAAAACTTTTCGCTTAGAAACCATTCTACAGACTGAAGAATCAATATGTATTTGTAATGTCACATCCCAGTTACTGTTTTTCAGGCTCCTAAAAATAAAAATAATCGACTTTCAGAGAGGCGTTTCTATGCCCCCATCTTTCAAAATCTTTTTTTTTCAAAAAAACAAAAATTTATTGGGGCTCAAAATTGTGTGCAGAAACATTCAATTTATCATAATTATTGATTTATAAGTGAGCTTCAGGTCTTTCCTAATTTTTTTATTTTTTGTACGTATACGTAGGTACTTACTTTTTCAAAAAAAGAATAATTATTTTCATAAATTTTACCATCATATAAATATAGCCTTAAACTTAGTATAGACAAATCGCGGAATACGCCTTTTTTCTTGAAAAATAATCTTCAGTAATCAGCGATAAGTTTTGCTAAATGCTTTTGTAAAACAAGTTTATTTCTAATTTCTACATCGAGGGTAAAACAACCAAAATCTAATATTCAGCTGCAATTTTGCTAAATATAAATATCAAATTCTTCAAACCAAATTTAGAACTACAGGTATTAATTTATTTATGGCAATGCAAGATATTATCGCTTCATTCGATACTCACCAAACTACCCAAACTCTTTACTTGCTATCCATTTGCGATATAAATAATATTAATATTAAATAATAAAAAAAAACATTAAACAGTCTATGTATAAAATAAATGTTTATATCCTTACATAACATGCACCCTCTGCATTTTCCCACGTTTATGACTTATGTATGAGCAAAAATAAGGCGCTTAGTAAGTCATGCTAAAAAAAAAATACATATTAAATCTTTGATCACATCAATTTTTCACACTAACTATGCAGTTAAAGTTTTATGGCATATATTTTAACGATAATGGAACTGTCTATCAGAAAATATGTACATAGGTACACCCATCAGTTACTGTTTATTTTTTGAGGTAATTTCTTGAGTAACTAAGCATCAAGTAGAGCTTTAGGCATTAAAAAAAAAAAGAAAAAAAACAACAACACAAACATATATGTAGGTATATGCCAGTAAGACCTAGGGTCTTATAAATTAGGCAATGTTAGAAGGAATAGAAGGATAGGATAGATTTTTTGTTGGCACAGTGGATTGAGAAATTAGTTTTTGATTATCTCATTAATTCCCAGGAGTGGCGTTCAGGTGGGGATCGAACTCACACCTCCAAGTTAGCAGTCAAGCCCTACTTTCACTGCACCGCGGCCACCCCCATAAACCCCATATACCTTTTCAAAATCTAATTTTCATTCCCATTTCACATTACTTTGAAGCCCCTTCTTAATTCTCAAAAACCCACTGATATTTCCACTTCTATTTATTATAAAAAAATAATTTTTTTCTCAAATTAAAATCAATTATGTTCATACTAACCAATTTATTTTTTTTTTATTTACTTTATTTCCAGGTAAGTCGAATAATTATACATAAATAAAACATCACATCAAAGAAAACAGGTAATCTTACATTATTTCGTCACTCTTGCTTCCCCATAATAATATTCCTTATAGCACAAAAACTTAGAGAAACCGAGTCCAAGATCCTCGCGGATATATATAATATCCCCACAGGCTACAAATTTAATTGATCATTATCATACTGCAAAGTCGACAAACCCCCAAAGTCAATCATCGGCCAACTACTAGCTGTCACATTTGGTGTAAAATTGAAGAAAATTACATATAAACTACCAGCTGTACATAGTTTCTTCGTTGAGCAGCATCGGTGTTGATGGGTGAGATGCTGAACGAATGACGACGACAATCGTGGTAGACTTTCACTTGACGCAATGAAATTTACAAACCACATAATGTTTACATTGCGCTTCGTCGTCGCGTCGCGTCGGTCGTCGTTCGAATTAGTTTTCCGTAAACCCCTTTTGGGTTATGTTGGTATGCATATAGGAAAACTACAATCGGTATGAGTTCCAGTTTTACAGTAGTGAGCGCTTTGTCTTTGGTCGACGATTTTGATGATGATGGAATGCTATGTAATTATGTGAGCCACCTTTTGGCATTATTGGTCGGTCTTTTGTATGTATCTCAACAATCTAGGTACAAGATACAATTGCTTAGCTTTTTTAAACACGAGATAGTTAACATTTCTTCTTTCTGTTTGTTCATATCGCGTGCAATTATTTACTGCCTGGTGATAAACAGTGGAACATAAAAATCATCAAAATTGGAACTAAATTTCAGAAGGGAAATGAAATTTATTTTGTTTTATCTTCAACTAGGTATAAACATTTAATTAAAAACACGACTGATGGATTCCGCGAACTTGATTTTGTCGTCCAGGGCTTTATGATGGAAAAGGCTTGGAGATTTAGAAAGTTGTTTTTAAATTTTGGAATGCAATATTACTTCCACTTCGTATAAGTACCTCTGTGCAAAATTTTAGCAAAATTGCTTGTGTCATTAACGAGCTATAGGCGAATAACCCAAAAATAAAGCAATTTCCTCAAAATAACGTGAAAAATCCTATATTCGTTATGTGAATTTTTTTCAAGAAAGCTGAAACGCAGTTTTATTACAATCACTTTTGACATTTCATTTACGAAATTTAATAAAAATCGGTGGAGTCGTTTTTGAGAAAAATTGAATAACCCAACATTTTTGTATGGGGCTGCTCCGTTCAGATGAAATAAAACAAAAATTTGAATTTCACCTCTAAGGAATCACATACAAATGCTGTGAATTGAATTTAGTAGTGAACATATGGACGCACAAACGAAATGACGCATGAACGCAATGACGGACGAACGAAAAGACACACGAGCGCAATGACGCACGAACGATAGAATGCACACAGATTTAACATACGCACAGACTAACAGAGGCACAAACTATCGGTTTTATTTAAAGGTACTTAATAAAAAAAAAACACTCTAGAGTGAAAAATTTTCAACAATCATATTTTATAGAAAAATGCAAAAAATAGATGAACTTAAATTTTTGTTTGAATTTAAACCTACTTTCTTATATTCTTTGTTCCACTGTATATGATGTTGTAATTCAAAAGTCTGCAAGTCTCTTTGACTCATATACCGTTAACTGTGTGCGATTAAGTGCATGACCATAATGGAAGTTTGCATCGACTTTGTGTTTGCACTTGTGCGATTTTGCTTTGCACCTTTTAACAAAAAAAAAATATTTAAAAAACGGAGTCAGAGTGGCTGATGGTAATGAGGTAAAGCTGCATTTTCTGAGCCAATACTGAGCGCCTCGTTGACCGCTGCCGCCGCGCCGGCCGGCCAACTCTACTACAGTGGGTGCTTTTTGTTTTAATCGATTAACATGCTTCAAGTGGGGAATGTGGTATGTGGTGGGTAAAACGATAACTAAACGTTTGAGATTAGGTAATAAACGTGCGTCCCCATCTAAACACACATCACACACACACACAAAATCTTTAATTAGTTTACAAGTACTTAGCGATGACATTTCTATATTTATTTTGCGGTTGATTTTGTTTGCTATTTCATTGGAATAGCGGTGAATATTAAATAGCTTAAGTCATTGAGGAAATTCAAATCACTGTTAGTATACTTATAGTTGGTAGATATATCGACAACGCGTAAAGGTTTTAGATGCTAGGTATGTATATACTCGTATTTAAGTGAGAAGATAAATGATTGAGTTATTCTTTATTATGCGGTTTGGACGATTTTACTCTAGTTAATCCAGTTAACTGATTTCCCTTTTGCATGAAATTGTAAGTTGACATTTTGCGATGAATCAGCGGTTACGCATCGGTATAGGTATAAGATCAGCTACAGGAGGAAGATTGATGTTGGTGGCGGAGTTTTTTGTTACTTTCAACTCATTCAAATCAAGAGGATAGAGATAAGTTTTTGATGATGTTGCTTAATCTCCCGGGGAGTCGGGTACTTTTGACGTTTACTTAAAAGCACTTGCAAATTAATGTATTGTTTTTGATCCGCTACAATTTTGGAAAGGAAAATATTTTATAGTAAATGGTCCTTGTATCCACAGATTCTGTAGCCGGGAGTTAATTTGACTCCCGTTTAGGATTTTGTTAGATTCATACTATAATTCAATATTTCGTCAACAAAAAAAAAAAAAAAAAAAACATTAAAATACCGAAACCGAGGCGAAACTGAAATTTTTCGATTTTAAAAATACTAAGACAATACTTACTTAACTCGTCTCGTGTTAGTTCAAGTTTGAAATGCATTTCCTACTTCAGTTCATTAATTAATTATTCTGAAAGGAACAGACTCTAATTAGATTGTAAAACAACTTTTAATTTAATTTCATATTCACGACCAAGTTGTCCGCAATTAATTTTCCATGTCAGTTAAAATGATATTAAAAAAAAAAACTCATTCTCAAAGTGTGGCAATATAAATTATGCCAATCTACATAATGTACAACATGCACTCTCCACTCATAAAAAGAAGTCGTCTAACAAAAAAATACAGTCAATAACCCTAATACGTGACTTGCAGACAAAATATATACACATTTCCTGCGAAATAAGATCACGATCAATCTCACTGACTCAAAAAAAAAAAAAAAAAACAGAAACTCGTTTTGCAGTCCATCAAAAATACTAAAAGGTCCTTTTCACATATGCTTTGGTTATGTATGGTCGCCGCGTTTCGCATACATATTTCATTTGCCTTCTCTCTTTCCAAGAAATTCAAGCTCCATATTGTTGGCACTACCACCGCACAAAAACAAAACCTAAAACAATGTTTTGGTTAACTCTTAAAAAAAAAAAATAACCAACATAACCTCCGACCACACTAACATAACCCCCCATATAACAATCATGTTCAACAGCATCCTTTTAATGTATCCTATTGCCATGATGGAATATTACACAAACACCAATAGCAATAAAATTTTTGCGAACTTCCCCCAAAAAAAAAAATAATAAAATGCAAAAAAAAAACATTAAAAATCCTTTCTCTAACAACAGCACACACATTGCCCATAACGTTAAAAAAAAATAAAGTGTTCTTAACGATGTTACGAGGAAAATTGCACACGAAAGTAAGCGCCATTGTGCGGGTAAAACCGGCAACATGCCATAAATATCACACTAATGTGAATCCTTTTCCTTCACGTCTTCCTTTCCACATCCTATATAGATCTAGACATACACACATATTGACAGACAGAAAGAGAGAATGAGAGAGAGAAAAAGTGCCACATTTTTCTTTGCAATTTCCTGGCATCCCAGGACACACAATATTCCCGTTTTCATTTTCCGGCGAATGAACTGTAGAACAAAAGAACAACAAAAAAAATAGAAGTAGATACAAAACAAAATAAATAAACAAAAATATGATATGAGGTGGGGGGGGAGGTATCAAACACACACACCCACACACATAGACAGCACAATTGCCTTGAAAGTTTTGTTAGCATGTTTTCTATTGAAAACAAAATTTAAAGCAATGAAAGGATATAATGTTTTCTTCATTGAATATTAACATTATGCTCATATAGTTGACTGGAAAGTTTGCCGCTGGCTTTGTCCTTTTGTTATCGAAAATATTGCTACATATTTTGTATCCATTTATTTTTTTGTGTGTTTACCATTTTTATAGAGGTTGTTTTCAATATGTTGAAAATTAATAAAAAAAAGAAATAAAAAAAAATAAAAACAAACAAGGATATACTCGCTATATCTTGATATCCTTTTGTATCTATCTCTATATACATCAGGCCCAACCAATAACCCCACATTCAATTTTTTCTAATTTCAATGTGGTGCCTTTTTTCATATCAGAAAAAAAAATACATTTTTTATAATTTATTTTTTTATAAACACTTTTGTTGCAAAGTGCGAGATTGTATTGTTTTACGCAAAAAGCAGCAAAAACAACTTCACAGAGTTGTAAGAGAAGGTAAATAAGTCCTTGTTGTGTTCCATTTGTGTGTCTTTTTTTGTGTCTAATACTGATGCAAGGAGGAGAGAGTCGTTAAAGAGTGTCACACATGTGAATGAGAATTCTATGTGCATTTAAAAAAAAATAACGAAACACTTTGGTTAAGGTTAGATTTCCCCAAAAAGGATGGGTATAGAAAAAAAAAAATAATAAACCCTAAGGACGAGATTCCATGTGCATGTCAGTTCAGTGCTAGAGTGGTGATTTATTTTAGTTTTGTTGGTTTATTTCTTATTTTTTCTCTATTATGGTGGGTCTAATGAAGAAGTTAGTGCTTGTTTTTTTTTGTATAGAAAATAGGAAGAGGAAAAATAAAAATAAATAAATAGCATGCTTTAAGAGAAATCTATATATGTACATATAAAACTTAACTTTTGGGGCATGTTAACAACTCATTTATTATTATAGCCAATAAATTTACTATTTGACAAGGGTTGTAATAAATATTGGAGCTTAACTTTTGTATTAGGTATTATTATAATGATAGGTCTGATATTTTATGTGAGTTTTTTTTTTCTTAAACGAGATTCTTATACAGACTTTTATTTTTTTTTCACTTTTTTTGATAATAACCTCGATGAAATAAATTGATAATAAGAAAATTGAGGTTATTTCATTTTTGATGCGTGTGAATTTTCTGAAGATTTTTTTTTTCAAGGATCCAATCAATTTTAAGTTTTTTTAAAAGATTTTTTTTTAGATATACACTCAATTATAGTGAAATAATTCCTTCACAAAGAAGTCACGTAACATTTCGGTATCGTGGCTTTTCAGAGAGCTTACGGTGAAAAGTGAAATGTGCCTTTTTAAAGATGGTAGAGACATGTAGGTTAAACAGAATATCTTATCGATGTGTATACCTAAATACTTGATAGCTGGTTTCGATGTTAGTTGTTATCCATCATGAAACTTTGAGGATGTTGCAATACGGAAGCCTAATTACATAGTTGAGAGTGTGCTTCAATTTCAGTTTTCTAAAGCAAGCCAAGAAGCATTCGAAAATACAGTCAACCCTATATTAAATGAACTTTGTATAAATCCAACCAATAAGAAAATCAAAATCCCATTATCCTGAAAACCTTAAATTTAGAAAGCACAGAAAACCAGAAATTGGAAATAATTTTGCAAACATTTATTTCGTATATGACTGGTATATTTCATAAAATTAGGGGATTCTGACAGAATCTCGAAAATCCCGAAATCCCGGAAAACTTCTTATCTCGAAAATCCAAAACATAGAAAACCCTTAGTCCAGGCTAATTTTGCTAAAAATATGTCTTATTTGAGTGGACTATCTCCTAAAATTAGAGAAGTCGAAAGAAACCCAAAATTCATAAATCCCATTATCCCCAAAATCTAGAAATACCAGAATCCAAAATCTAGGGTTATTTTGTTTAAGTTATAATATCGTATATGACTGGTCTATTTCATAAAATTAGCGGAGTCTGATAGAATCTCGAAATTCAAAATTCAGCAGAACACCTTATCTCGAAAATCCATAATCTAGAAATCCCAGAATCTAGAAAACCCTAAATCCATCATAATTTTGCTAAAATTATATCTTATTGAAGTGGACTATAAAATTAGGGAAGTCGCAAAGAAACCCAAAATTCAGAAATTCCCTTGTCCCAAAAAAAAACCTATTATCCCCAAAAACTAGAAACACCAGAAACCAGAAAAGCCAAAATTTAGGGTAATTTTGCTTAAGTATGTATATGACTGGATTATTTCATAAAATTAAAAGATTCAGACAGAATTCCATAATCCTAAAAAAAACCAGAAATCTCGAAAATCCAGAAAACCTTTTATCTTGAAAACCCAAAATTTCAAAATTCAGAAAACCCAAAATCCAGAAAGGTCAAAAAAATCCCGTCTATGAATACAAAAATAAAAACCTACTTCAAATTGTTAAATATATAATTCATGAAAATCGTCTTTTTTATGAATCTTTTATGGAAACAAATTTAAATAATCATTAAACAAATAATAAAAGACAACAAAACTTCAAATAAAGACAACATATCGGTTAATTTGTGTAGATAAAATTATTTATTTAAATTTTACATAAATTAAATTTAAGTGAACTAAAATCTTTTCGTTTACACTTAATGAAATCGCAACACGACTGAATGCACAATGACAAATTGTAAACATAAGTCTCGTAAAATTTAGATTTTTTTATAATTTTTCGGGATTTCCATTTCAAGAAAAAATTTTCAGGACAATGGGTTTTTGGCGATTTTGGGTTTTTGGGAATTTAAGTTTTCTGTATTTGGGACTTTAGGTTTATTTATTGTTCACTCCTCGTTAAATTTTGATTTTGTATAATTTTTCGAGATTTAAGGTTTTTCGGGAAAATGGGTTTTTGGCGATGTTGGGTTTTTGGGATTTTAAGTTTTCTGTATTTGGGATTTTGAGTTTTCCTGATTTTGTTTTCTTTTTCATTTTTGTTTGCCTAAAATAAGCTATTCTCATATTTTATGAAATTAAAAGCTTTTAAAAATGACGACACTACTACTTCACTTGTAGGTGAGGAACCGGGAGTCGCAGTCAGTTTGAAGTTGTACATATTTAAAAAAAATAACATATTTTTGTACCTTTTATAGATTTACACTACTAAAAAACCCTGGATATCTTAAATAGCTGTTCAAAATTCACTTCCAGAAATAAAAAATAGCCAAAAAATATATATGTTACCTCTAGTCAATTCATTATACAAGAGTTGACTGAGGTCACTTTAGCATGACCCTAGATGGTTTCCCAAACTTTTGCTTGTGTAATAAGTAGGAGTGCTAAAAAAAAAATTAATTAACTTTTGTATTGACAAAGGCTAATTGCAACACGAATGAATACGAACACCAGGAAGTCAACATAAAATACTCGGAGAAAGATTAAATTTACAAAACTATCCGCCATAGTTTCCTTCTAATGATGTTGAAAATAAATTCGTGGAGGATATTATAAAATGTGCCTTACCAAAGCTTGATGCCAATCTTTTTTCAAAGCAACAAAAAAGAAAACAAAAAAACACCACATCTTCATAGCGATTGTCACTATCGCCATGATGGCCATTCAAATGCCATCTATATGAATTGAGATAATCATGCTGGGTTCATAGGTCAATAGGTCAACAGTGTATCATCACTTCTGCACAATTCAATAAACTGATACATACATATACAAATTCACTTTGAAACATTCATCTTCACGAATTCACGACTTCTTTTCCTCCATGAGCCACCAAAAAAAAAAAAAAAAACAGTCTCTTCTTTATCTATGGCTCACATGAAGTTCCATTACTTGAATCTTCTTATAAGAAACCACCTTCAAGTGATCACGTTTTCAATCGTGATGCAACAAATTTTTATTTTTCGAACTTTTTTTGGTGGAGCTATGAAAATGTGGCATCTTCTTCTAAACATGCAATGAAAAAAAAAATAAATAAAAAGATTGACTCATTGAACAGGTTTGTGGTTCGTTGGGATTGTTATACGACCTCGCTAGTGTTATAGAGTCTCGTTTGAAGTTGTGTTACAAAACTTATATACCCTTTTGGTAATATTTTCCATGTGGAAAAGGAATTTTCATTCATTCATTCGTTTGCACTGCGCACTAAACATTGAAATGTCATTGGGCATAATTAATCATGACATCGTGGTTGGTTGTCCCCTTTAAATGTCATATATCACACACGATATACGAAAAGAGAAATAAAATGTTGTTTAGAGTACAGGGTGTCTCAGGAAATGACAATAATTTATCGTGTTCTGAAAGTCAATCTAATAATAAATTTGAATTTTTTAAAAACTTCATGATTTTTGAGATTTTATTTATCACCGTCTCTTGAAGATCCATTTCTTTAAGGTGTATTCCGTTTGTGACCTCAGTCCATGAGAATGAGTGCAATTTTTCGATTTTCTTAAAAAAATTCATGAAAGTCTCAATTTCTCCAATTTTTTAAAATCTTAAATTTTAGTTCTAATTTATTTAAAGAAATTATTAATTTTTAGAGAAGCTGGAGTTTGAACAATTGTACACCCTGTATTTTTCTCTGTACATCTGTGCAACCGAATATACTCGTAACTACATTTTCTATATATCTATTATGACCTTTGAAAATGCTGCATGAAGAAATATTATGATGACTCGAACAAGCAAGCATTCACTCTTATTTCATAGTTCCTTCCGTTTTCAATTAAAATTTCAATTTGATTGCAAAACTAAGGAGGGGGATTCACAAAAAAAAAAAAATACGCTGTAGGTACCCTCCATCGATATAATAGGTATATATACGATTTTATTTATTGCCTTGACAGCTCGATGGTGCATAAGAGGTGAGCTTGGCAAATTCAAGTTGAGAGATTTTTAGAGAGCAGCAGCATCCCATCCATATGTGTGCATTAAACCGAAATGAAATATTGCTTCTTTTCAAATTGAAATATTTTCTGAGAGTGAAGGTGTATAGAAGTAGAAGAGTAAATGGAGTGTTTTTTTTTTTGTATTCTCAAATCACTCTACCATCACAACCCTTATAAAATAGCCTTGATGTGCAGGTGTATATGGATCTGTTTGGAAAAGTTGGTTACATTTTGTGGCTTGTCAGGGAGTAGCTATTGTGCTCTAGCTAATACAAATCATTTTTTTTGACACTGACAGTTTCGTTGAACAATGGCACCACGTTAAAAGATACGAGAATACGACGAAAGTGTGGCTATATTCAGATCACCATAGGGGTTGTAATCTAAATGTCAATCAAACTCGGGTTTTGTGGTTAACCAAAGGTTTTTTTTTTTTTTGGAAAATTCTGATAGGTTTTTCATTTGTAAGAGCATGTCATGGTTGTTTGATACAATTTATCATTTGATTAAGTAAATTATTGAAATTCCATTTTTTTTTCTGTATAAATCGTTAAATTGAGATAAAAAAATGTTGCGTATACGCCGTAGTGTCGTGTTCCTAAGATGAAAACAAAATTGATTTACTTATTTTTTTTTACCATAGTAGGTTTATAAATGAGAAGAAAAGGGCATTGCTGTCAACAAGTAAACTGACAGCTATTTAATGGGAAAATGTCTAACGGCAAGAAATGTATCGTTTTACGAATTAAATTGAAAGAAGCTGAGTGGTGTTGCTGTGTTGTATGTGGGGGAGAAGTTGTCCGAAATTGGTTAAAATATAAAATAAAATAGATTTTAATGAATTCCCTAAAGGATCATATCATAGGATAATGACAGGTGGAGTTTATTATGAAGGAATGTATGATAAGTATATACATAAATCAGTCAAATGGTCCTATTTTGTATGCTTCAGACGACGTTGAAATTTTATAGGGATATAAAGGTTGATACCTTTAATTTTTATAGTAAAAAAAAAAACCTACTATGCATTAAATTCCACAATATTAAATTTCAATTTGTTTTAATTTGAGATATAAGTTCCATGTGATATAAATGAATGCCAAAATATTTATAAGCATGACTAGAATTTCACTGTATAGTCTTATAAAGGGTTTTTCCAAAAAGGGCGGATAGATGTCAAAATTGAATAAATCGTTTGGTGGGCGATATTAACAATTTTTTTTTATTTTTTTTTTTGAAAGACCTATTAATGACATTACATATTTGCGTGGAATATGATATCGTTTTAATGTCCGCCGTTGCTTCGGAGGGTGGTGCTCGTACGAGTGTAAAAATTTTCGATAGCCCAGACCCATATACTTAGATAAAGTTGAATTTAGGCATTGACACGGTTTATTTTGACTTTGATGCCACCGGCTTATTGGCTTAGACTTGCGACTTAAGATAACTATTGTGGCATCGGCCGTGTGGCACGTAACGCCGCCCTGTTGTAACACACCCATATCATCCAATTTTAAGAAATAAGTTGATAGTGCTGGCAATAACATCGACGTTTTTCAAAAATAATGCACCAAAGATGCTACCAGCGCACAATCCACTCAAAACAGTGATTTTCTACAGATGCATTGCCACTTGGTGGAACTCGTGTTGGCATCGCCCCTTGTTCGCCTGTTGACGTATCTGTTCACCCAAAAATGGGACTACTTCAACACGTCTAATTTTAAAGAATGCCAAGTCTTCTACTTGGCTGATTCATTTCAGTAGTAATAGAATTTTTATTATTAAAAAAAAGGTTCGGGAACGGAAAACTTTTTTTTGCAGAAAATAACGTCCCCAGAATCCAATCAACGAACACGTTTTCCTTCAGTAATTGAAATTTATCTTAGGTGCCTGAAAAAATAAAAAAAAAAACAAAAAAATTAACTACAGAAATTTCCCTGTTAGAATTCTTATTTTGACGTCAGAATCAAATACAAACCAACCAGAAAATTAACAAACTTTTCAACACAAGTATTTTAGATTATTTCGAGCTTTTGAGTAGAATATCTTAAATGTAGTTGTCATCTTTCAACTGTCAAAATTATTATCAAACATTTATCCATTTTGATAATATTTGGATCAAATACAAATCTAAAACTTTTTGATGTAAAACTGCACATTTAAGCAGATTATTAAGCCAGATCAAATATCAATTTGACTAAATTCCTCATTTTGACAATTCTTTCTTATGAATTTTGAATTTAGTTTCAACCAAATTAAATTTCGAAAATTCATAATAGAATTTTCTAAATTTCGAATTTTGGAGTTAAATTTGGTTATAATTTTCAACTTCAATTAACAAAGATCTATAAAATGATGGACAAAAAATTATTTTCGATACAAAATACCAAATCCATAGTTACAATCCTATGAGAACAAAAAAATGCAAAGAATAAATTTATTCCCAAAAGATTGCATTCAATTGATTGTTGGGATGAATGGGAAAAAATTGATTACAATCTTTTTGATTCAAGTGAATGGTGATTGCATAATTTGAAGTCTGAAGTTTCAAAGTGCAGTCAAGGAGTGCAATCTTTTAATTGAATTCAATAAATTATTTTTAAAGACTGCATTCTTCTTCTTTAAGTTTTTTTTTTAATCATAAATAAATATAAACTTTTGAAATGGCCTTAGAGATCAAATAGAAATCCTAATCCTCTCCTTAATCTAATCTCACCATAATCTACTTTCAAAAATAGCTATGAGATTCATAAGAGAATTTTATACGACCATTAATAGAGCTCTTTTTATCCATTTCTGGCAGATTTGAGTTTAATTTGTTTTTTCTTCTTTTCCTGCTCTGAGCTACAATCATTTTCTGTCCTCAAAGCTAGAGGACTTTTTTTTCTCTCTTTCTATCTCAGCTAACAAAGAATAATGCCACACATTCAAGCCATTCAACTAAAGCCAAATGCCTAAAGAAGAAATGAATTCCCATCTTCAACCAATAAGCTTCTTTTTTTTTTAAATTTGATTCAAAAGAATTTCCTTTTGAAGTGACAATCAATATGTCATCATGGCTGGTGATGTTTTCATTGTCAAATGCAATTTTATGTTGCAGTTTAGTCCAGCTTCAGAATTATTAGAAAAGAAGAAAAAAGCCGATTCCAATGTACCCGTTTCTGTGGGCAATAAACTGTCACGATGCCATGTGTTGTTGTTGGCATCTTAGGAATGCTGTCAATTTGTCAAAAAGAAAAATTCCATTGTGTATGTTTGTGTGATATTGTGACAATGATGATGTGTCACATTGATGGCGTTGGAATTATTTGATTATTTTTTTTTTGCTTTGAACAGATCACATAATACGATGCAATTTGCTACAAAAAATCAACAAAATAAGGAAACCAAATTCTGAATGAATAATAAATATATTTTGACAGAATTCATATCAACACACATCATACCCAAAAAGTTGACACAAATCAATCTACACGTTTCGTACTGCATATTCATACATAATTTCTTCATTGCTTGTTATATAATGGGCAATCTAATGTGTGGAAAGCCAACGCCCGGATTGTCAGTGTTTGTCATCATTATTTTATGGCATAAACACATTTTCTTATACTGAAGTATTTATGACCCACTAAAGATGGAAATTGCTTCTTAAAATAAAAATCTTTATTTACTTAAAAATTATTTTTAAACAAAAAACAAACTTAATTGAAAGTATATGAGTCGTACATACTTGCTTTGGCGTAACATTTTATCTTCATATTTATTTAGTTCCAGACAAAAATTTTCCTGTTAAAAAATGGTTGTGAAAAATTAATACGAGATAGGTTCCACAATCTTTTATATTCTGTATTTAATATTTGACTTCACAAAAGCACAAGAAAAAAACAGAATTTGTTTTGAAACATTTTCCTTTATCTATTCGTGTTGTAATCCTTTTTCACGAAATTTTTTCATCTGAATTTTGTAGCAGGCTTAGGTTTTACAATAAATTTTCTTAAAGTTTTGTTCATAGCTTGAGAGAAAATGAAATTGCTCCATACAATAATTAAATACAATATTTTGCATTCCACATTTTAATTTTAATTGTAGCTATTTTTAATTTAATTAATTTTTATTTTGGACTAATTGAACTTGGTATCATATTTATTAATATTTAAGCTGGTTAACGAATTCTCAATCATCATTGCACTTAAGTTTTAGGGTTACACTAGGGTGACGAATATTTAAAAGTTAAGATAAGAACCCACATAACGAGAAATGAAAAATTTATGCATTCCACAATTTTCTAATAATAATAATAAATATTTTAAATTTCGGTTACTAAAATAATAAGTGAACAAGGAATGTAGTGTGGAAATGTTTTACATTTGCCAATCAATCAGCTTTGGTTCAAGATAGAAGTTGTGGAATATAAAGTTATAAATTTCAAGGTGAATATTTTGTTTTCATTTTATTTTCACTCGAAGTGTGTACTAAGCTTAATATAAAAAAATCATAAATTTTTCTAAGTTTCTGAAACAATATTAAATTATATATGTATAAGTACAACTCAAAATAGTATTGGTATGAGTATGGTACTCGCCCTTTAAATTAATTCCAATATCGTAAGTGAAAATTTTATTTTATTGAATTCTTTAATAAATTTTAAAAATGTGAATAATTTTATTAAAAATAAAAATCGGTGAGATATTTTTTTTTTTTTTTTAGTAGAAAATAAATTTATAAATGACTAACGAAAATATGATTTAAATTAGGCGTTGGAAATTTTAATGAGTTCATTCCACCCCTTGTTGCAAGGCATCCAACCATTCGAATAGGAATCCATCGCCAACGCTGATCAAAGGCGTGCAATTTTATGAACTTTTTGGTGAAAAAAAATAATTAAAAAAAAAAAAACAGTTTAATTTAAAATTTTGTATAATCATTTTTTTGTTGTTTGTTTTTATTTAAAATTTCACAACTCTGCTAATGCTATTATGCTGCTGGGATAGGTATGTGTACCACGTAATGTCATCGGTATATAGCAAAATCGCATTGAGGTATACATTTTTTGTTCGTTGATTTTAATTTTGTTATGTCAATGATTTTATATGTAAATATTTATGTACATATGTATGTATGTATTTATTTTGATGTGTATTTTTAAATGCCATCTAGTTAAATATTTGTAAAACAAATTGATTGACATTCAAAGGATGGTTTTGTGGGTTTTATTTATTTATTTTTTTCTGTGTGTGGGTCTACCTATATGTATGTTTACTATAGGTAGTCGGGATAAATTGTTTGCTCTGCTCAATTGAAAGTTTGTAAAGAATTTTGTTTACATTTTTTTTTTGTCACTTGTTTTTACTTTATATATAAATGTATGTATGTATGTGTGCGAATCAACTTTTGTTGATTTTAAATCATTTACAAGGCTTAAATTATTACACAAATAGGAATTTTATTTTTATTTATAAGAATTGTAATGTTAAATGGGTGGGCAGGGTTATTTCAATTATTTTACACACATGTGAATAAAGGTTCAAATTTTTAGATGACAAATGCAATTTTTTTTTTAATTTAGATTTTTTAATTGATTGTAGATACCTATTTATGTTTATGTTTATTTAAAAATAATGAATATAATTGTATTTTCATTCTGAAATTATTATAAAATTATTTGAAATTGAAATAAAATTTACTTTAGTTAATTAAATTTACAGACGCAAGTTAAACTAAGCATTCAAAATTATTTGAATAGTAATATTTTGACATTTTCTGGGGTCAATTTTGTGCAATAACAACAAAAAGGTTGAACTTTATGAATTTGTCAGTCAAAATTTTTGTTCTTGTTGATTCTCATAGATTTAATATTCAATTCTGGTATAGGCAAACGAAAACTTATCCCTAAAATAAGGCGTAGAGAAGTTTTCTGTTTTAATTGGTTTACATAAAGAAGATTCAAACCTGAAATCGACAACTCTAATTCATACAATATTCTAACATTGTTTAATTTGAATACATTTCACTGAAGCTCAAGTTAGAAATCTGATGATTTGTGGATGGGTCCTCAAATATACATATGTATACAATGTACATGCACTATAAAATAGTGCATTAGGACTATTGCTCATTTTTATTTGAATATTTACCTACAAATTGATCTATAAATGACAAATAGAACTGACAAATTTAAATTTGAAATTGTTACGTAAGTGACATATTAATGTTACGTTTGTGACAAAATATTGTTTTTACTTATGAACAAAATAAAATTAACGAATTTTGTGGGAAATTATTATCACAGAAGTGTAATAATTTCAAATACCAAACAAATTATATTAGTCTACAGTTCGCAAGAGAAAATTAACATAGGTACATATTTTGTAATATTTTTTTCTCACAAGAAGTTCAAAATTACTCTTTATTTAACTTAAAAATGAAAGAATTTTAATACATTATTTTTAAATTGGGGAAATTGTTTAAGAATTGAATTGCATTATTTCGATGATCCGTAAATTCCATATTGTCAAAAACAACCAAATTCAAAATGAGATAAAAAGTGAAGGAATATGTTTTGAAATGCTAACCTGTTACTGTTGTGACACAAACTTAAAACCATAAATTCGGGCTCCGTAAAATTTTCAAATTCAGAGAAATGTTGGTCAAAATCTAATAATATAGCATATGTATACATCTCAACTTTGCATTTACTTTTAAATAAAAAAACTACACAAGAACTTCCTCTGAGTTTTCATATACCCTCTACATTTCGAATGTGCAAATCCAATTTTCGTGTGAAGCTTCTATTTCAAAAATTAAGGAAAACTTCTAAAAAAAATAATTTTTTTATTGAAAAATTAAATTTTTTTCAGGAATTGAAAGTCAACTTCAATTAGAAAAGTAAGAAGAAACTTAAGTTAAAAAAAAAAAAAACACCTATCCTTTACATTTACCGCCATATTTATTATTCACTCGATTCATCCGGACTAAAACATAAACCTGAATGTTAAGTAAGTTTTAATCTGGATTTATCGATTTAATAATATGGCCGTTAATTTTGTTGATAATTCAAATTCTAAATATGTACTTTTTTTAAACCTCGAAAAAATTTTCATTCTCAGAAATTTCTTAACTGTTATCTTTACATGAGAGTTTTATAGTCTAATTACCAACACTTAAAATTATTTAAATCACAAATTGAAGCAAGGATTTTTTAGTTAGTACCTAATCTAATCCATTTTAATGCTAAAATTATAAATTCATCTGATTTTTAACACAAAAAATATTAAAAACATTAAACTACACAGTAGGTACACAGTAGATGCACAGTAGGTACACAGTTCAGGTTATTATATTGCTTAATTATTAATAATATCAGTGGTGAATATTTTTTAATGCATTAAACATTGTGCAATGAAAATCGTTTCAAAAATATCTGCAAAGCATAGTTAGATATTCATTTTTCACGGTAATGTTTTATTCTTTCACAACAATTCTGTGCTTGATATTTTTAAATCAAGTATTATTTCCGGCATCTGATACATAATTCTAGTAAACCTCAAATATAAAATTTTAAAACGAAACCAAACATTGAACAACAAAAACAACCAAACAAAAATGTGTGTTATAAATAAATCAAAGAGATGGATTGAAAGTCCCAAAAATAAAGATAAATGCATTTGTAAAAAATTTCATTGCACATGTATGTATATTTAAATTGTATATACATATCTTGTATTTGGCAATAGTGCATACCAAAAAAAAAAAAATTAAACAACACCCATAAAAATATTACATATAAGCAAAAAAATAATCAAATATTCTATGCAAAAATGAAAACAACAAAAAAAAATAAATAAATATGCATACATACATATTAATGAAACATTGGGAGCGCTCGGTGTAAATATTTCATTTGCTCATATATGACTGACATTTCCATTTCATGTTCGCAATCCCTTGTGTTCTTAATTTAATTGATGTCATGTCATGAGATTACACATAGAGAAATATACATACATAAATACCTACATACATACATTAATAGAATATGCTGGCAAAAAAAATAAATAAGAGAAAAAAATTGTATTCCACCATTTTGATTTCTTAACAAGAGCGCGTTTACTTTTCTTCTATTTTTTTCTCTTTTTTTTTTTTTGTTGTGGTAAATTAATTTCATGCCAAAACTCAAAAACAGTATCACATGTGATTTAATCATGATGTCGTGTCTGAGGGGCAATGAAGGGTGTAGGTCTTAAAAAAAAGAAGAAGGAAATTCTGATGAAAGATTGAAGCAATCGTTTTCATACATTTTTCAATGTCGTCTCATACAAGCCGAGTTATCTGTCGATGACAACTCTTACCACTCGGGCGTATACGTAACCTTTTTTTTGTTGTTTGTTTTTTTTTTTGATTTTCTTGATTATTTTTTATAAGCTAATTATTAATGAGTAAAATGAGTTTGGCGCACAATTAAATTAGAACAACTTTTGACATTTTTATTGGATGCACGTAATGAGCAATGGTGGCAATATATTCTGCAGGATGTATTTTTAGCCGCAACCAACAACAACCATTGGTGGTGTCGATGGCAGTGGTGGTGGCGGTGACGGTGGCGATGGAGGGTGGTTCTGCGTTTGTATGCTTTTACGCCTGCATGCCACATTTAAAATGAAAACACACAAGGCAAACATTGAGTGCTATTATGGGAGGTCGGTAATGGATTTACACCCACATTAATTTATAAAACATCAAAAGGACTCAGAAAGTTGTGTTTAATGAATTGCACCAAGCAACACACACTCACACACATTCCTTTTGTACAACTTATATACAAAGGATTAGATTTTAATTTTAAACTGGTTAACCATATATGTATGTACCTTTTATTTTTGTATCCCCAAAATAGGCTCCTGTTTCGGTCGATATTATTATACTCCACCAAAACATTTTGAGCAAAAGGGATTTCCGTTACTGGTTTGCCTGCTTTTCCCTTTCTCCAAAATAAAGGATTATTTTGTTTTACATACGTATATATGTATATGTACCTACCTAGTTGTTCTTGTAGAAAAGAAAGAAAGGTAAATGTATTTGTGTTTGAGACATTGTGCAAAAGGAAAACCAGAGATGAAGATCTCATCAAGCGGAATTTGATGTGAGTATAGAGAAGGTTTATATAACCTCCTAAAATGTATATTTATTTTTAGTAGATATTTTTTTTTTATTTACGGATCAAGTAACCCATTATCCTTAATGTTGTCATGGTATTAATAAAATGTTAATACCAAAGTTTTAATGTCTTTAAAATTTGTTTAGGTCGTCGTAATTTTGTTGGAATTTAAACAAAAAAAAAGAAAAGGATTTGCCATCTCACAAAGGATCGATGTTATCTTAAGGGTTCGCTCTTAAATATAGATGGATGAATATTGAAAAATTGAAGATATATATACCAATTTGAATAGGGCTACATGAGAATAATATTTTTTTGTGTTACAAGCTGATTGAATATTTTGTTTGGTTGGAGGGTTGTTACCTTGGAGATGTTAAGTATTTATAACAAGGGATCTATTTATGGAAGATTGAAAAGCTTGTTGAATTTACCAATTAAAAATATCGAAACAAGTTAAGTGTGAATTTTCATATATGTATGTAGCTTTATCAATTAATTGCTATAATTTGAAATGCAGACATTCTTATCAATTATACTCGTTAAAAGAGCTCAAAAGCTTCTCATGTTCTTATAAGAAACTTGGAACTGGTAAAATTAGAAACTCAAGGAGAAAGATAAAGAGCTAAAACTTTGAAAATGAGTTAATTACATTGGTATGGCTTAGATCCTTTCTGAATCCATAAACAAGACTAGACGTTGCTGTACGAAATTCTACTTTTTGCTTTGAACCTTCAAAGTTTGTAGATTTAATAGTTTTATTAATGCTTTGTCTTCTTTTTCTTATCCATTTTGAACATGTGATACTTACTTGACATTTTGTTTGCAAGATCTCAAAATTTAACTAGTAACCTTTGCACTGTTAGCCTCACAAGCCAATCAGCTGTAGAAAATTTCTAGAACTAAGACAAGAATATTTTTTAACTTTATGTGTTATAAAAATAATCCAGACACTGCTTGTAAATTTCAACTCCTTCTATTCTATTCATAATTCTTCCATTTCGTCGGTTTTTCTGTTTTCTTTCACGATGTGTCTGCGATTCAAGAGCTGAAAAAAAAAGTCAAAATCTTCCCGACATATTAATCTTTATACAAGAATGATTTTAAATTTTGTAATCCATTCCAAAAAACGCACACAGAAATAGTTGAGTGGAGTAAGCCTTAAAGCCCTAATTCTTCACAAACTATGGTGCCAGCCAATAAATTTATTTATTTCACCAAAACTAATTGAATTAAAATAATAAAAAGTAGTGGTCTAAGAGAGCTGCCTTGAGGTACACCATACAAATTTTTTAATTTCATTTGAAAACACATTGACATATTTTTTGGCATATTTTTTTTCGTTCTACAAATAACTGCTATTCCAATTGGAAAGTCCACAGAAAGAAATCCAAGCAAGGGACCATATTCTTGTACAAAATCGAAAGCCTTAGAAAAAACAATAATAATAAATTTGACCTTACAAACGATATTTTAAACTACTAACATAGTTATTTCGGAATATAGAAAAATAAATAAAAAAAAAAAACAAAAAAACCCTACATGGCTCAGAAGTATGAATCAAAATAAATTTAAGAAATTGTTTCTCAGTTATCCTGTTTTTACTTAAGGGATCAATTGAAGCTTAGTAATAGGTTTTTAATTTTTAATAAATCCTTTTGTCTCAAGTTGGTGGAGAAGAATTATCAAGAAGTGTTTAAAAATATTTTAAATATTTATATTATAATTTATTAATTAATTTATTTAATACTGAGTAATGTTATAAAAAGCCAATGAGAAACCAACGATTACATTGTTCACGAAAAGCAACTAAATGTTTATTTTTTTTTTCTATTTTCTCGCTCTGAGATAATTGTCTTACAATTCCTTGATGGTAAACTTGACCATTTAATTGATTTTTTTTTTTTTAATTTTCTGATTAAATGTTAACATAGAACTTTGACTTTGCATTTTTCGTTGACTGTGAATAAAAAAGAATTCTATTTTTGTAACTTTTCTATCATTTGATATACATACATAAGTTATTGTTTACCTATGTATGAACATTTTCATTGTGTTTGTTGGTTGAATTGAATTGCAATCTGGCACGTTAATTTGGCAGGCTGATGATGATTAAATTGATTCGTGTACAATTTACGCCATCTCAAGTTCAAAAATAAATGTAAAACCTAACCCTCTTCGATTTCCTTATTTTTTTTTTTTTATTTTTTTATTCAAAGGTTAATGTTTTTTAAGAACACTAAATAAAATAAAAAATAAACATTTTTAAAACGACAGGTATCAATTTTTCAATTTCAGTTCATTGACTTTGACTTCGATCAAAGATAAAACCTACGAAGAAGATAGAAAAAAATAATCTAATTCATCAACCGTCAAACTTCCTCAATTGGTTATTCAAGCGTTTAAGCCAAAATATTTTTACGATATTTTATCGAAATTAAAAAAAAAAAACAAAACCTAATAAAATGTCCCAAAAATGTCACTGTGTTTACCAACCCAACGAAGGTACATACATATATATATATTTTCTTCGCACACAATAAACAAGTTCGCGTGTTTTTTTCTTCGCTCTTAAGAACCTTAAGAATTTTTGTTCTTTTATTTGCTCTTTTTTTTTTTTTTTTTTGTTTATTTAACTGTCACCAAAATAGATTGACCATCGAAGCGAATTCAACTTCTTTTCAATGTCGTTCGTGTTCGATGATCTTTTTTTTTTGAGAGAACATTCATCAATCTGTCAACGAATGTCCTTCGGTTTTTTTTTTTTTTTTGTATATAAATTTTTCTTTTTTGTAAATACCGACATGGCATCAATAACACAATCAATTATTTATATAAAAAAATTCCTTTTTTTTGTTAATGTGTGTGCTCTTGTAGGGTTTTTCTTCTCGACGATATCGTCGTCGCATACTAATGTTTTGTTCCTGATAAAAATCCTTTTACCTTTCGCAATTTTATTAAAGGTTGAGTTCAAGGAAAAATGTTTTTCTTCAGGTTGATATTTATTTGCACTATTGATTCTATATATAAAGGGAGAGGGATTTATGTGTTCGTCAATACAAAGTAAATGACCTGGTGATTTTAATCGAATAAAAGTCGATGGTAAGGAGAAAAAGGGAAGAAGTCAGTCTTGAAATTACTTTATTTTGAATTAGCTTTTTTGGTACGCATAGAAAAAGTTTGGTATGAAGTTATATTAAGGAGTCTTTCTTACAAAATTACAAAAATAAATTAAATTTATATTTAAGAACATTATTTTAAAAAATATTCATATTCAGCCCTGTAAAATTCGCCTTGGATTTTCTTTCTAAAAACTGACAGTTTCCGGACAAAATATAAAAAAAAAAAAACTGAGTTTCGTCTTTCACCCTACAAAATCCTAGGCTTATAAGGAGTCAAAACAAAGTCTTACACAAAAATTCATTTTTTTAAGAGAGCTTTTTTAATTTTAACGTGATTGAGAATTTATTTCAGAATTTCGTCAGTAAAGTCGAGATTTTTTATCCAAAACGTAAGCCCCCGGATATCTCTCTCTCCAGCTATAGAACCAAGTACGTGCGACGCATTCATGCACTTTATTAATTTATTATTTTGTTTAAAATTTTTCCTTACATGTACTCCTGTCTACACGTTCATATATAGGTATACTCTCATGTGAAAAAGGACATGAATTTATTCTCCTTTTATTCAGCGAACGTGTTGCAGCTTCCATTTAGACTTATTTTTGTATCCTTTTCTTTGTAAAGAAGGTCGAGTCCACCCTCCCAACTCTCCCTCGTTTCATCTTAAGCAAATAGATGGGGTTTAACCCTATCCATTTGTGGTATACTCTTAGGTTTTTTTTTTGTTCAAAGGGACGAAATAAGAAGAAAGGAGAAACAAAATGCAGACATGTGGAGTTCAACATTTTCTGTGTAAAAATCTTAAGAAATGCGATTAAGTTCGTTATATAGAGAGAGAGAAAACCTAAACGAGATACTCAGGAAGAAACCGAAAGAAGAAGTGTTTTGAGAGTTAAAAAAAATAAATAAACGGGATTGCATAAGCAAAGCAAATGCATATATGTATATCGAAATGAAGAGGTAAACTAAAGCAGTTTATAATCGGGCACCACATATATTTGATTGTGTGCCTTAGATGTTTGTCCTTGCTGTATATACGTCTCAAAAATGGTAATAGGTTTGTGTTTAATGCAAGGAAAATTGTCAAGAAGAAAATTGGATAATTCTACATGCTATAGGTACACGTATGTGGAAATATTATGTATGGACTCAACAACTCATCTTTCTTAGACAACTTAATTTGGAGATACGTATCAAAATAAATATATTTTACCAAAGTTTTGCCAGGACTTTTTTAGAAACCTATTTATTTATCAGCTTCTGAGGATCTCTTATCTTTATGTAATTTATATTTGCTCTGTCGACTGTGGAATAAGTATTGATTTTGCTTAAAAAAGAATGTTGAGATTTTAATGAAAATTAACATTTCAATGATAAAGAAGTCCAAAAAAACTGGATTTCGTCCTTAGCTGCTGTTTACGTCAAGGTGTAGGTTCATCGATCTAGACCCTAAACAGATGGTGAGAATTGCTTCAAATTTGGTACGGATCATTCGTATGCAATTTCCTTGAGGATGAATTAAAACTTTTGTTTAAACTCACCTAAAAGAGGTAACTGCAATACAACAATTTGTGATTTATTCATTTTCTCGAAAACGACTTTAAGGATATTGATGAAACATAGCATGTTCTTGACTAAAAACTCACATAACAAAAATTTGGATTTTATGTTTTTTTGAGAAAATTGCAACATAGGAACTAACACGTAAATACAACAAAAACTTAAGTCCATGTGGACTTATAGCTAAGTCAAGATAATTTTCGGGACTATCGATATTTTGTATGGAAACGCCAAATTATCTGAGTCATCGAATGAAACAATTTTGTTATAAAAAAAAAAGATGGAGATCATTGTTATGGCATATATTTTGTTTTCCTTATCAATGACTTGAAATTAAGATCTATTTTTTTATTTAATGAAGGGAAATAATTTTCTATATGCGTTTTCTTTTTATTTTAATGTGGCTGACTTAGTTTTTTTTTGTGTGCTTGCCACAACGCTGAAAGGGTAGTGATAACATTTTGTAACAGTTGTGGGCTATTCCATTTGGTAAGTCGTTTTTTCGACGAAGTCTATATGATTTTAGTGAAAGTGCTTGACAATTATGATTCGATTAGTCTTTCCAAAAGAAGGCTTATAGAATCTTTTGATCCTCAAACCTAATTTCAAAACATGTAATAGCTTGTTTCAGGCTTTTGTAAGCTGCCCTACTACAAATTGTTTGACAAAGCTATTTAATAAAAGCTTTTTCCTTGCTTTTATTTCACGTCTTTCTATAAACAAGTTTGAGAAAGCCTTACCGAAATATTAACGAAACCTTACAAATATAGGATTACAAATCCAATACCCCTTCTAATAGTTCTTAAAGAAGCTGTTTACGAAAGTAAAGCCTCGCAAATTTGCAACTTCGATGAACTAACTTAATACAAGCTTTTTAATAGCAAGTTTATAAAATTGGTACCCCAGAAAAATCAATCAACTTTTATAGACGGAATAATTCCCCGTTTAACCAAGAGCTACTTTATTTTATTTAGATTTAGAAAAAAAAAGTTTGCTACAATATTTATTTAATTGTAGGGTTTAAAACTGGAAGACGAAATGCAGAATCTTAAGATGACAAAATGATTACAAGAATTGAGGCATATCTCAAAAATTTTAGTAAAAATTATTTTAAAAATTCATCTAGAATGAAATAGTCTTTTGCATTATTTTTGTTTTTCTTTTTGTTATACAAGTATTGCGAAACAGTCAATCATTTTAATTTATATTTAAAAAAAAAGCTTATTTTTCATCAGGGTCCTATTTCATACAAATTGACAAGTGGTGTCAGGTGACAATTTGTTATGTGACAAGTTGACAGTAGTTGTCAAATTTATGACCCATAAATAATTTTGAAAATTTTATAGAATTTTTGGAAATTCGCATATTTTCCAATTGTAAAGTTTTCGGAACATAAATAACTTTGCATGACAATAAATTGTTGGATGATAGTAATGAATTCTCTGACGACTTTGTTCTGACAATTTTTAATGGGACCAAAATAAAATATAAAATTAACATATTTGACAGGCAATTTAATTAAGATCAAGTGTTGACAATGAAGTGACAAGTTTACGAGTTAAAATATTTAATAAAATATTATTTCAAGTGAAAATGAATGACGAATTTCAGGTGGAATCTCGTGTAATTCGCACTCGACACTTTAAACTAAAAATAAATAATGATTTAAATTTAAGTGATTTTTTATTTGATGAAATTTAACAATGTCAAATTTTTCACAAAAAAATTGTCAAAATCTGAAAACGTAAAATTTTTCACAATTTGACAGTTGAAAGATTTTCACGACAAATTGGTCGTTGTATTTAACAGACAATCATTGCTCCCGTCAATATTAATGATCAGGAAATTAATCAGACAAGATAAATTTTAGAGATTTGTTACTTGTCAAGTTTTAGGAAATTCGGCCCAGGTGCAACAAAATTAATTCATTTGAACTTGACTAACGAATTGTAAGCATTCAAATATAGGAACAGCGTATTTGATTTTCTACCGAATTTTTCGGGATTTATCGAAAGCTCCATACTAGGTATGGCTTTTTGTGTCAACCAAAGACCTAGAGAATCTGAGAAAACGTTCGAATGGATTGATCTTGTTAAAAAAAAAAACAAACAAAATTGTGAATGCAAGGACTCACGGGATGTGTAAACATCAATGTTCGTCCAATTGTCCTATTTTTGTTACTGAACGTACCCAATTACAACGTTATGTGTTTTAGTTTACCCTACCGCCACACCGGTATAGATGTTTATACATAAAAAAGTCTAGTTTTATAAAGAAAAGTTCTAGATCTTATTAACTTAACTTTTATTTTTTTATGCTAATATACTCCCATTTCCTATTTGATTGATAGTATAAATAAACATATAGGTATACAAATTTACTTTTTGGGGTTTAAGCTACCAGTATCAAAATAGAATGTAATTTAACAAATTGAGCCTCAAATTAATGACTAATTATTCGTAAATAATTTTCTAACAAACTATTGTCATATGATTTCGTTTGTGTGTCCGACAGTTAAATCATTCTTTTTTTAGTCTCTTCTCTTAAAGTTGCAGTTTTAAAAATGACCTTTTCAATTAAAATTAATTCTGAAATGTTAATTGGTTGTTAAAAAAAAAAATCTAAATCATTGAATAATTGAAATTAATTATTTTGTTTTGTTAAACCCTGAGTTGGTCTTGAAAATAAGAAGTACCTATACCTATGTACTTTAGCTTTATAGAAAAAATTAAGTAATCAATTTAAATTACGCATCATATTTAAATCTCTTTACGAATTAGCCTTCCCCATTTTGTTTTTTTTTTTATTTTCTCATCCTTGAGGGATAAATTAATTTACTGTTACTAGATATACCTACATTTTTTTTTAATCTTCCTCCATCTTGTTTTAGTGACTCTGTGAAATTAATACCCAAAAGCAACACATTTTTACATAAATATGTATAAACCTACAGCTAACTAAACTAACCTCACTTTGCATTTATATTTTGTATATATGAACATCAGCACTCAGCGCACCGCCATGTTGTTAATGAATTAATGGAACGAGCGTAGGGAAATAGATGATGAAGCCCAGTTCCTCCATCCAGGCGATACAACTGATGTGACATTCCATTTTCACTGCTCATCATTTTCATCATAGCCATGGCAGACAATCTACGACTAGTGTACCAGTATCTAACAGCACACGGGACCCAGATGAACCAAATTAGACCGGAAACATTCAATTGGCGTGAATAAAGCTTTCATCTGTTTTCTGTCTGTCTGTCTGTTTTGAACGGTAATACTAAATACTATATACAGATGCAGTATTCCTATATCCCACACTAACACTCATCAAAACCACCTCCAACCTAACCTAAGCTCTTGCAGAGGATTGAGGATTTTGTTGTACATTTCAGATGTTTCTCTCTAGAGGGTACATTCATAGCTATATACTAACACGAAAGTGAATAACTGATGGAGATTGAGCTCCCTCATGTCTGTCCCGTTCGACATCATGACACAAGTAGTAGATTCATGTATTTAAATACTTTTGCTTCGAAACATAGATACATACTTACACAGAGCTGTGTATGTATATCTAAAATATGATTGAAATTCTGCAATGTTCTGTGAAGTTGATTTTCATCTTCTAATGGTTTAATTAGTTTTCATGTGATGACATCTCAAGTTTTAGGTTCTCTCTATATATTGGTTGTTTGAAGCGGGTTATAGAGGTGGAATTTAGAGTATGACATAAGAAAATTGTTGTGCAATCGTTAGCGTCGATATTTTCTATCCTCCCAATATACATCCCATCACACACCACCTTATTGGAAAGGGTGGCTGATTGAATCTGCAGAAGCACGTGCTTTGGCAATAGAAATACAAAAAAAAAGAATGATACATACCTACAGACTAACTGACGCTCTAGTGGACTTCTTCCAAGTGCAATTAATTTCCTAGATAAGTAAATGTGGGGGTGTGGGTGCAGAAATGATGCACATTTTGTAAGTTATAATCTATATTGACATGGAATTATGAACTTTATGAGATATGATGGTATTTTTCCGGTATTTTCATAATTATATAAACGTTTCTTTGAAAATCGTCATTTTGGATGAGCTTATTAAAGTTTTAACACTTGTGTTGAAAAATAAATTAATGTCGAAGTAATATAAGATATTTAGTTGATAGATATTTTGCTTCAAATTTGGTGCAGTACATTGGTAGGTGAATTCGAATTTTTGTTTGAGCTCATTTAAAATGGGTAGTTGCAATATCTACAACGATTTCGGTTTCTTTTCAAATTTTCTTCAAAATGGCTATAAAAGATTTTGATTAAACTCCGTACTTTTAAAAACGAAAGTAATTGTAAGAAAACTATGCTTCAGATTTCATTACGATATGTGCTCGCATATGCTTTCATTCACATTTAAAACCTTGTGTTTCTAGCTACTAAATAAACGTGCTATTGAAAACCACAAGGCCGTTCATATTTATTTATCTGCTTGCGACTACGATTTTTTGGTCGTTGAAATTTAATTCGCAAGTGTAAGAGCAATTGATTCATTTACGACAATCGCATCGCCAGAAAAATTAAATAAATTTCAGTCTTTTAAGCTTCGCGATTTCTTGGTGTCATGTGCGAGCATTCACATTGAAAAACATGTGCTCCATTTTTTGTTGCGACTTAAAAGTCACGCGATCGAAATCGCAAGCGCATTCGTAGTCTAAAGGGACCATACCATAGAATCCATCGCATGCTTTGCGTCGACGTTTGCAACTGACAGCTCGTTTTAATACGAGTTCACACGTTTTTATGAGAAGCAACCGAAAGGCAACACTTGCGCCAAACGTAACGCACAAATAAGCTCAAATTTTATCTTTTCTTTCAGCCATTTCAATTGATATGACGCCATTTTGAATTATATTAAAGCAGTCACGACATAGTTATTATCGTTCAAATTCATTTTAAGTCAAAATTAGTTGTTTTATTTCAACAAAACTTGAGACAAAAATATTAATTTAACAAATATTAATTTTATAAATCCGCGCTAAGTAAAGCAATCTGTCAAAACAACGCAACGTATCCCCCATCAGTTTTATCTTTCAACGTCAACAGATCCGTTGTCGTAACGCAGATGACGGATTCTTTGGTTCGGGCCATTAAAGTTTAAAGTGCTGCTTTCTCTTAAAATTTAGCTATAAATAGTTTTAATGAAGCTACGCGCAAACCGACGCGATGGTGGTGGCGATCACAATGTGGATGCCGCACACGTAAATCAATGGAGGGGCACACATCGACGCGATATGTGGATTGCGTTCACGTTCCACAGCTGCGTTCAGTTACGCGACTTTTCTTGAACGCAGCAAGCACCATTTGATCGCTATATCGCCTGAGGAAAAATGACGGTTTAAAAAAGAAAATTTGAAAATGACTTCAAATACTGAAAAATTACTAGAAAAAAATCGGGAGAATTCCATTCTATATGATTTTTTTTTATTAAACTTCAAAAATTAAACGTTTGTATTTTCGCTGACAACTTAGCCCGCTACACAATACATCGCGTTTATGTGAGCAGGTTTTTGAACGCATCTTTATCGCGCGATAAAAGTTATCGCGATCGCCACCGCCATCGTGTCGGTTTGCGCATAGCTTAAGTCTGTGATGATAGATAAGGGCTTGACAAATTCATTTAAAGTCTTCGCCTACACAAGCCAAAGGGTAAATAAGGTGCGTCCGAATGCTTGTAGTTAACTGAACCAAAACAAAATAAGTATAAAATATAACATTTAATAAAATGGAAAAAAAAAGTCATATACGTATCTTTAAAAAATTCCGCATAAAAAATATGTGCGACGTCCACTTAAAATCTGTTTGATATTATTTTTAAATTTCTATATCTACTCTTAATCAATTATTTGCTTTTCGCAATGTCCATTTTTATTTACTTTCTCTGTGATTAAATCCAATAAATTCTCTTGGAGAAACATCATACCATCTAAGCTAATCTATTAATTTGCAAAAGTATCTTCTTCAAACTTAGCATTAAATTTAAAAACACATACCTACGTATTTTCATCACATATGTAATTAAAATTTTTCTGCCATAAATCACTTTTAATAGTTTGCAAATTCAAATGCTCTTGTATTTCATTTTGAGAAAAATAATTTACGACTTTTCTGCGTCTAACATTTGTATCACTTCATCTCAACATAATCTATGACTAAAGTCATTTAATACCCACATTTCCAAACATCTCATGTGATGTGAAAATAAAAATCCTCCATAAAAAAAAACTTCTCATGAAAAACGAGTGCGTAAATAAAAAAAAAAACAGAAAAAAAAGAAATATTTTGTCAACTACGTAATGTGTACAACTCTGTATTATCATCATCATTGTCGTCGTCGTCGTCTCTGTCGTCGTTGTCGTCTTGGTCGGCTTTGAGGTCAAAACCAATGAAAACATCGCCGATAGTGATAGGCTGCTGACAAACGGTAGCAACAAAAAACCCAATAACCATAAATAAAATCATTCAAATCAACAACAACAAAAAAAAGTAAACAAAATGCCAATTTGAGTTTTACTTGCCACATTCAGCGGCCGAATGTGGCAGAGCAGTACAGTGATCATCTGTTGACGTAGCAGCAGCTCAGCACCACAGCGACACACATTTTCTATACATATATAGTGGAATTGACCAAAACAAGTTGCAATTATTCAAGTGTTTCATTCGCGAGTAGGTATATGTACTAGTAGGTATACCTTACCTATGTTGTCTTCACTATCTCAAATTGGAAGCTTGTCAAGCGGCAAATAAGTAGGCAAACCGAATTAGCTGCGCTACAACTTGCAACTAGTTATGGTGCGTTCTACTATAGAAGAAGAATTTCATTTACTTTAATGGAATCTCTGAGATATACGTTGATTTTTTTTTGCTACATAATACAAATTTGTTCAGCTGTGCTATCAGCTGGTTGGTTGACAAGGTTGAGGTGTGAGATTAAATCCTAATGCAAACACTTGTAATGATAGATGTGTTCAAAAACAAGATCTTCAAATTTCAATCAACTTCTATATATTCAACTTCAGAGGATGATTTACATTAGATTTGAAAAACAGCAAGGAGGTATATATAGGTGATGGGACCATGACAAGACCAAAAAGTCATATGGAAGGGGGAACCTATGTTTTTTGTCAATTTTTTTGGGGGGGTGTTCAATTTAAAAAAATTACTTTACTTGTTTTTTAAACTTCGTAACATTTTTTTGACGGCACTTTGCGAAATTTTTGTTCGTTTCGTGTCAATGTCTAACTAACTAGAAGACTTAAAACCCTCCAGTTTTTATAGAGTCCGATCTAAAATTGAGAGTTATACAAATTTCGGATCATATTTTTTGCCGTTCTGGTTAAAACATAAAATTTTGAATTTAGTCTCAGAATAGGTTTTGGTCTCGTATAGCTAATTGTAGTCTCGTTTTGTTATTTTCGTAAGAAATATCGTGGCAGAGTTTGAATTTAGAAGCTGCAACATATTAGATGGTATTAATTAAATTTTAATACTCTTACAAGCATTTTCATAGCACTTCCTCAGCTTTTTACATTGAGCATCTGCTCTGAGCACGTGCTCTCCCCTTTCTTCATATAGCTTGAACCAAATTACTTGGTCATTTTACTTCTCTGCAGATACACAAACAAATACGAAAATCACTGAGTTTTGCTTATAGCTTCGCTCACTTTACTCATTAAATATCTTGCAAACCATTTTTGTTCTATAATTAAATCCTGTCTCTGCGCAACCGACCGTTGGCCAAGTGATTTGGTTCAAGCTATACCACCCATTGACATTGAATATTTTGTTGCTGATTTTGACATGAAACATATTTTTCAAAAACTTAACTGAAAGCAGTTGAAGTCATCCATAAATGGCACATCAATCTATCATTTTTGAACAAAAATATTTGTTACACATTTTATTTTGGATTTGGTTGATATTTATAGTCCAAAACATAAAAAAAAACACTTTACGTTTATTGTCTCTCTCTCTCTACACACTTTTTTCTGACCAGTAGGAATTCAAATAAATCTTCTATTTTTTGTAATAAAAAAGGGGAAGCATTGCCTTGATTCAAAATCTACATAAAACTTCAAGCCCATAAAACTAAAAGCTTACGCCATTATTACTCCTATCATGCTCCATAACGAAATTGCTCGCCTCATGAGCGTGGGACTTAGTGCTCGCGAGTAATTAACATAACATTTTTCGTTAAATATTTGTTTTTTTTATTTATTTATTATTCTGTTCTAAATTAGCGCTTGACAGATAAATATGAGGCAGGAAAGATCATCTTCAGCAATTTGAGATGTTTCTCGAACATGCGCTATGATGTTTTATTTTAAGAAATTCAACAAATTGTTTTCTAAAGGTTGCATCTACTTCTTTCGCAAAATAACGACAACCTTTGCACATTTTTGTAGTTTCTTCTTGTTTTTGCAATTATCTATCGAATGAATTCATTGAGCTTTTCATAAGTGAATCAGATTTTTTCATTCATTAATTCAAGTTTTTTTCTGTGCGAGTGTTCTCTTATAAGACTTATATACTGTACTCTTGTACAAACGCTGCTCGCTTTGCTCGGTGAATATATTCTTATATTCATATTCGTGAAAAAGGAAGCCAATTTATGTGATATACCAAATATTATATATTTTAAACTTTAAACTTAACTTTTGCAGGGGTCCAAATTGAATGAAAAAAAATAGCTGATGATTTTAAGTTTGAAATTTAGAAAATAAATTTTGATGTTTCACATATCGGTACACTTATAAGAAAACCTCATAACTCAACAGCTATACAGAAATTAACTTTTAAATGACATTTTACAGAAAATTTTCCATTGCATCAGTCCAGAGAAAATCGAATCTCCCTCACAAAATAAGTAAGTTTAAATTTCTCGGTATTCGACGAAGATAATTCTGAACAAACCTCGTAACTTTAAACTTTAATTTAAAAAACTCCGTAAGATATTTTCCTCTTCTTTCCTATAAAATTTAAAATTTTTGAATTTTAAGGTCTGCTTATGAGGCTGCTGATGTGATGTCTCTTTTTTTAGTCTTAGACTCTCTTTCTCTTGCCAAAATCTTGTAATACATTAAACTCTCTGGCATACAAAAGGTAGGTACCCTCAGTATTTAATATTCATTTCTGTAGATTCACAACCATTTTTTTTATTTTATTTTCAATGACAGCCATAAATGAGCTCTCATTAAATTCTTATCTTAACTTCATTGCCTAGTAAGGAATGAGAAACCAAAAATAATTTAATGCTTTCATTAAACTCGCAATAATTATATCGAAAATGTAAAAATTGACAAGAACAAAATGGTTATGAACAATTTATTGGAATATAAGCTTGTACAGCTTCATGAACGTGGTTAAATTTTGGGCCAATACCTTTGGGTATATGTATATTTTAATTTAGTCTAATTTATTTTCTATTTCTTAAAGTTTCCTTATTATAAGTCGTTCTTGGTCTAACATTTATCTGTTATAAAAGCATACAAAATTTATTTCTAATATTCTAATAAATTTTACATTTGAACAACACTCTAAGATGATTTTGCCATTAAAAATGTATTTTATGACTAAAATGTTGCATATCGTCGCCTTTCTGTCCAAACCTCGCCGGAAATAAAAAATTATTCATAATTTCTGTCTCAATCGATTTAAAAAATAATAAAATAAAAATTTTAGAACTTATATATAGGAGGTATTAAACCTAAATAATAAATTAGAAATCCAATAAAAGAACTAAACGAAAATTTGAAGATGGAGTCTATCTGTTTCACTTTTCGATCTATAAAGATGCCTTAAATTACTGAACAACCTGCAACTTTTTTGTCCTTATCCATATGATTTGAGTCCAAATGAAAGAAATGAAGAAAAATAATGTTTCAAACGTCAAAAATTCTTTTTTTTTCCTTGTAATCAATCTTCCATTTGACAACCAAAAATCAAAATCAATCCACCACCCTAATTATAATTCAACAAAATACCATTTTGATAATCTGTTTTTTTTTTCTTGCTAAATTAGTATAGAAACCGGCGGTATATATTGGAATAAAAAATTCTGACACATATAACTCATGTAACACTTCAATTGACTAACTTTTTTTTTGCTATTATTTAATAACCTTACAATAGGCGTGACTAAGTTGCCTAAATCATCATCACAGTCCTAATAAAATGTTAGAAGCTATTATTCAAATTTGGTTTCCTTCCTTCCGTTTGATTTATCAACACGCAAATCCTATTGACTTACTTATGTATAAAAATAGGAACTAAAACAAGGTGTTTTATATTTGTGTGTTGGCTTGTATTAAATGTTTTTTTTTTTTTTCCAAAGAAAATTGAAATAGGAAAAAATCAAATTAAGAAGAAAATCTCGAACAACATTAAAAAAAATATATATCGTATTAAAAATTCGTTTTGCGTGGCACGTGACCTAATGCCTGATTATTAAGACTTAAAGAAATAACACAAGGCAATTATTATTAGAAGTCCAATCACATTTTTGGGTGAAGTAACATAAAAGTGGCGTAATATACCAAAGAAAAAAAATATATATATTTTGACTTTGCCAAAGAAAAAAAGTAAATTAAAAAAAAAAAAAGTGAAACTAATTGCATCACTTTTAGGTTTGAATAATATAGCCACAGACGTAAATGGCACACCACGGCAACCCATAATAATTTTGACATTCCAATTGCCGTAGTTGCGTCGTCGTCGGTTGTCGCCGTGCCTTGCCGCATCGTAGTAGTTGACGTATAGCCATTACCATCAACGAATTAAAAGTTAAAAGTCTTCAGCAAATGACTAGATATATAATATTAAGACACAAAAAATATAATTTCTGCAATTCACGGCACGTATTCATGTTTAAAAGTCAGCTGCGATGAGGATTGCCTTTAGTATTCCAATCAACCATCCATTTCAAGACTTACAATATTCTCTTAACGTCATATTTGGAGCCCGCAGATAATACCCCTCTATACAGACACCACATTGTACGAAACCTTTTGTTTTTTTCTTCTTAATTTTGAAAAAGGGTTAAAAGTTTTTCAAATATTGTTTTTTTTTTTTGTGCATGACTGGGAGTATCGGTACATACTCACTCACTGACTCACACATACCCCTCCCCATATATTACCTTTTTTTTGTAATTCAATAAACTTATTTAGTGCGGTTTTTGGGGTTGAGTTTGGCAACATTCAAGAACTCCATCGAAGCATTATATGGAAAAACTTTTTAATGCACTCCTCTCTTGATTGAAGTAAAATTTTGTTTTGTTGGTTTTTGGGGTAAATTTTCGTAAAAATTATTCCAAACTCAAATGAATATTCCAGATGGGGAGGTATTAAAATAATTTTTGTGGGCAGTTTTAAAAAGAACGAGTATAAGTGGGTTGGATTACTCCTTGTCATCGTTGTCGTGTCGTATCGTATTTCCAATTTATTCAGATCGATTTTAATTGATTAATTAAAAACTTTGACTATTTCAGATGAAATTGATGGGACACATTATATATTTGTGGGAAAATTGGGCGGAATTCAAAGAGAGAAAGAGAACTTAACTAACTCAAAAAATTAATGCGGCAAAAAAGTTGTGCGGAATTCAATTTTATAATTGTAAATCCTGGGTAAATAGTTTTGCGCTCTCTTCGAATGAAAATTAGTACAAAGTTTATGCACATTTTAAGTGGTTTTTATTTTAAAGAGAAGAGGGGGGGGGGGGGGGCAGGTTGTTTTAAATATCTGGTGTGTATATTTGCAGAGATTGATGCTTTTTGAAATATTTTATCAAATAGAATGTGCATCGTTTTTTTTTTGTATTGGTTTTCTTAAGTGAATTCGGTGAATAAATATTTTTGACTTTATTTTGAAAGTTTAACAAGTAGAAATAATTTAATTGAAGTGGTATAAAATACCACTCATATTATGAGTATTTCGAATTAAATGATATCGTTTTAGTTTTCTTTTAAAAAATATCGAGTTGATATACTTTAAATCATGTTGAAAGTACATACATTCTTTTGTTTATTTAAATTTTTATTTTTAGAAAAGTTTTCTTTTTCCAATTAGGCGGGATCGATCTATAATTTTCAATAGTTTGATTGTGCAGAAAGATCTTAGCTTACAATGGTTAAACCCTCCGTCCGAGCATATGGGTCCAGCCAGACACATGTGTCTAGATCTAGATGGTCCATCTTAGCAACAAGTCGCCATTATTTTTTACTCAGTTGGTCATAGTAACGAAGCTCAATGGTGTTTATGGAAACAAATTAAATTTCGATATCGTAAAACCAATTCTCGCCTCGTCTCGATATTGTAAGTGTTGCCGTTTGATTTTTAATAATTACTTTTTTTTCCTATATCAAGTTGATTTTTTTTAGAAATTTGACCTTCCCGCCTAGACATGGAGAAATTGACCCCCCCCCCCCCCCATAAGATTTTGTTCTTGTCTTGACTCAACCTACAAGCCTAAAATTTTTTCCCATCTTATACAAAACACTCTGTTGTTCATAAACATAAAAAAACATTTTTTTTTTGATAAAGTAGGCGTGGCCGACACCGAGTCTAATAATGCGAAATTTCAAGTTTTATCTTAGCTGGCTGATTTATTGCCAACTTTAAGGGCATTCTGTCCCATTGTGCGTCGGGTGTTTGTCTAAAAAAAATCGAACCAGAGTTTGTTCCTGTTGCAAAATAATGAATTTAATGAATAAACAAATTAATTTTTCACAATAGTGTGACATTTTTTTTCTCGATTGTAAGTTGTTAACCTTGAAGATTTGACCCTTAGAAGTCAAGTTGTAACCTTGTAACTGGAACCATATCGACTTATTTCACAGATTTGAAAGTATTTCTTAATAAAGATTTCTCAAAAATCTTAAAATTTTCTTCAACTTTTGAATTTAAAATTTTGATAGCCAAAATACAATAGAATTTTCTCCAATATTTCCATCTTTCATAAATCTCCCCCAATTGACTCAAATCCAGCCCGTCATTTTAGTTCTCAATTTTAAGACCATAACCTTGAAGATCCGATCGTTAGAACTCAAATTATAAAATTCGTAAAAGAAACTGTAAAGACTTCTTTTATAGCGAGCTAGAACCAGGTCACGCTTCGTAGCGCCACCTATTGAATATTTGCCTTACTATAATTGAGCTTTAAAAGAAAACTATATGTACATAATATGTAAATAATTCTATAAGGAAAAACTCAAATATTACAAAAAATGGGGGTGTGCCAGAAGGCGGACTTAAAAAAAAAATACATGGCATTCTAGGTTCAAATGATTTGAATTACAAAATTTCAACATTCTAGGAATATAAAGTAAAGAGGAATCTCAGATAGAAGAAAAGTGGGCGTGGTAGTAGGTGGACTTAAAAAAAAAAATTATACACGGCATGCTTTGAGTTCAAGAGATTTGAATTACAAAATCTACATTTTAGGGAAGTAAAGTAAGGAGCAATCTAAAATACAGGAAAATTTCATAGTTTTGGCTCAAGAAAAATTTATTATAAACTGTCAGCCTTCTTAGGGCCCTTTATAAGGACAAAATTCTAATATAATAAAAATTGGGCGTGGTGGTGGGCGATACACACAATATGTCATGCCTTAGGTTGAAGAGAGCTTAATTTCAACGTTCTATAGGTCGTTAAAAGAAAGAGAAAACTAAAATATTATAAAAATGGGCGTGGCACTGGGTGGATTTTATTTAAAATTAATATTTTTGGAAGGTTTGAATGAAATCACAACCACTTAAGTGACCCACTACCAAGTTTTTATAGCCTAGAACTAGATATACCTATAGCTATTTCACCACCGGCCGATCATCAGACTCCTTTGTTTTTTTTTACTTTTATTTAAAATTTGTTTTGAAAAATCCGTGATCCAGAGAAAATCAATTAAATCCTTGAATGACCTACGTTGGAATTGTGTTCAAAATATCAAAGTATATAAAAGTGACCTTTTTCTCATTATCAATAATAATACAATTATTCGATCAAACTACATTCCTGTCGTACATATTTAAAAAAAAAATTCTTTAAATATTTCCTGCCCAACGATAATGTTATTCAATTCAATATAAAAGAATTGATACCTTTTAACAACCACCAACATGTCGAAACTACATAAAACAAAAACCATAAACAAACATGCTACAAAAATGCTTTACCAAAACAACCATTAAAACCCAAACTTTTTCACCAGATCCAAACTTATTCGTAGGTTATATTATTTATACGAACTCACTTTCTAATTGAAACCATACCAGAAGCATTTATAACATTCCAAAGCATAATGATATCGACCAAGAGAATTTAATTCTTATTTTCAAAAACGAAAATTCAATTAACTACTTCCTAACTGCTGTTGGCTCGGTCTCTTATATTGCTCTTAGCTCGTATATAAGTAGTCATCGTTGTCGTCATCGTCGATGTTTTAAAATTGCTTTTGCACCTAACCGACCGCTCATACATATCGATGCAACGCTAAGCAAAAGAACCATCACCATTCACCACCAGTACCAGCATCACAACACAAAACCCTTGGCAAACTATTTTTAATTAAACCAATGGCAAAAGTACCATCACTATAAGAACAGAACTCATCTGTAGAAACATATACAGGAGTATCAATATACCAATATAAAATGCAGTCGAGTTAAAGCGAAGGAAAAGACACACACAAACACACACTCGCGGCTGAGTGAGACATAGATAATTTAGAAAACGTGCGGAATGCATTCGCGCAAACAACTAAATAGATATCTAGATATTCACCGATATAGTGTATTCTCTGTGTGAAGGTGATAAACGATCACGTAATTAATTCAATTCAAAAAAAAATTAAGATATTTCTTGAAGCCGCCGCTGCCGCTGCACTGCCAATTGCACTACAACATCATCTCATCTGGTTATCTGTGTTTAGCTTTGTATTTGTATATCTGCATTTTCTACATCGCTTGTATTAAATTCAATCGTTTGATGGAAACTTCTGTAAACAACATTTTCGAGATGAACCATTGCTGTTGGTTGGTTGGAATGTGTTGTGTTGGGGGTGGTTTTTTGGGCTTTTTGTAATTTCCAACTTAAACCACAGACAGTTTTACAAAATTTTATTCTTCTGCCTTTTCTCAGAGAAAAGTAGATCTGTCTATCTGTCTGTCTGTCTGTTTCTTGTTTCATAAAGTAAATATAAATGAAATAGCAATGTCAGTGTCAGAATATGGAGGTGGTGAAATTTTGAAAATGTTTCTTTATAGAAACGTATACATACTTGTATCGAATTCCCACAAGGGTGTGTTTATTTTTGTGTTTAATTTCAAACGAAGAGAAATTATTAGATATCCACGGCCCGGGGTTGATATTTAATAGATAAATTGAAAAGATCATTCGAAAGGTCATTTAAGTCTGAAAATGAGTCTTATGAATAAAAAAAAAGAATTATTCAAGAAATAAAAGAATAGAATTTAAATTCATAGAAACATTATTATTTAATTTTTACTTGTGATTTAGGTAGGTACTATTAATAGGCTAAAGGGCAAATTTTGAATTCATAAAAACATCTAACTTATAATTTTAATCAAACCTACTATTGCGATGATAGGGAACACGAAAAAGTGGGTTCCTTAACTCTGTATGTCTGTCTATACCTCGAGATAGAGCCTAATCCACTGAAACAATTTTTAAAAATTTTCTTTAGCTCCAAAAATAACCAAATTTGTTTCTGGAACCGTTATTTATGTATTTATTTATCTCCGTAACAACTCTTAATGATTTTGTAAAAATGCGAGACAATTTGACATGCAGCAGAACATTAGGAGAAAATTAGGAGATTAATATTCCCGAGCGAATAAAAATAAAATAAGTTTATTTTTACTTATATTTATTCGCATATTTTCAATTTAGATCAGGGGCTTAATTTTTAGGGATAGTTAAAATGCTAGTCGGTTCAAATCAATTGAAAAACAAACAAAATGATACATCCTTAAATTAAATTCAAATTGATTGAAAAAAGTTGTTTCAATATTGTAACTTTGATCTCTCTTATTTTATATAAATCCGCCCATTGCCACGCCCACTTTTATCATATTTTAATTTTCTTCTTATTTAACGTCCTTAGATCGTTAAAGTTAATTTAAGCTCTCTTCAGCTCTGTCATGCTTTAGACATATTGTATTATTTGTTCCGGCCATTACCACGCCCACTTTTTTTTATACAAGGTGGTGCAAAAGAAGTCAACCTATCGAAAGATGCTTTCATTTTTTCAAATGGCGGAAATGTCAATTCTGCTTTGACATTTGTGAAGTCAACGCGAAATAATTGTTTCGAAATTTTTGCAGAATTATTTGGAAAAATTACATTTTCAATAAGGTGATAACTTTTGCGCCACCTTGTATTCCAATTTTCTCCTCATATAACGCCATTAGAAAATTAGACATTTATAATAAAGCTCTCTTGAACCTAAAGCTTGACATGCCGAAGGTTAAAGTGTAGGACCTCGTAAGTCAGAAAATTCTAAAAAAAATATTATTGATGCAAAAAAATCTGCAGAATCTCAGCCACCTTTTGGCAATGTTCTGCGGAACATTTAACAGAAAAAAGCAGACTTCAATATCTCTTACAGATTTGGCAGGTTGTTTTTTGGATTTCTGATAAAACATGCAAAAAAGACTTACGAAGTCCTGTACTTTAACCGTCGATATATAGTTTTTTTTTAATCGCCTTCGACCACGCCCACTTTTCATATATCTGAAATGTCTCCTTGCTTTAAAAAATTGGAATTTTGTAACTAAAAATTCTTAAACTGCCACACCCACTCTTCTTATGTTTGTATTTTTTCCTTATCTTAAGTTTTCTTTAAAAGTTTAAGTCTTATATAAGTAGTTTGGCAAAGTTTCAATAGGTGGCGTTGTAAAGAAGCGTGGCATCAGGGTTCAGCCAGTAGTTAATAAATTAGAATATCAACTTAAAAGCTATAGCACTAGCTACCAAAGTCTTAAATTTGTATCGTCTAACCATTTTCTATAAAAGCGAGTAGGTATACAATATAAGCGAAATATTTACTGTATTTTTGTTGTTATTTTTGTTGTTTTATTTAATTTCCATTTTTGCCAGCTTGCTCAAATGTATAACTTAAAATCTTTTTGCTTATTATTTAAATTTAAGTTTTCCTAATTCCAGAAAAATAGGGTAGGTACATATAATAATTTATGCTATCCATTTCTTATATGTATGCAGTAAACTTAAACCGCAGTTCTTTATGTTAATTTATTTCCATACACAACCTTTTGCTCTTCTGCTTTCACCCAAACAAAAGATATAAATCCTAATTTAAAAGTTCTCCATTATCAGCTGTGCTCCTGATGCGGTTGTTGAAACGAGACTTATATTCTTCGACAAAAAAAAAATCCCAAAAGCTTTCCATCAGAATGTAATTAATTACCTACTCCCTTGAAAAACAACTATTATAATATACCAGACAATGGCGGAAACACACAACTAAAATAAAATTTGATACAAAACATTTGGTACTTTCTAAAAAGGATAGGATAATGCTGGCGTTTTCCGGTCCTGTATCGCTTCTGTATATAAAGGACCGTGAGTGATGAAAACTAATTAAGCTAGAGATGTTGTTGATGGATTGGGGGAGGAGTGGCTTCTTTTTTTTTATATCTTATCTAAAACTACCAGTCAAGGGCATTTATAGTTAATCCCAGCAGACAGCAGAGGTAGAGATAAAAGAAGGGCTTCTCAGTTTTTTATTACTTAAAAAACGTTAAGGATACAAAACAAAAAAAATACGAGTTTCTTTTTGCTAATTTGAATTTTAGTTTTCTGGTCATATTACCTTAAATTAATCTCATTACAATGCGCATAAATAATTAAGAATTTTCAGTTTTGTTTCCTTCATCAAACCATCAAACGTACATTTTTAAAGAGTATCGTCATTGTGAGATGTTGACAGTCAAAAATTATATTTTAATATATTTTTTTTTTACTTGTCAATGCAAATTGACAATAAACATACCAATCCGTACCTATATGTTTCGAGGAATTCATATTGATTTATTTAAAAAAAATTCCAAGAACTTGAGCTTAGTGTGGGCCATGAGTTCTTTAGGTCTGGGATTTCTTACTTGTCAGAAATGTTTCCTACTTTTTGTCAAATTTACTTTGGTTATTGATTTAAAAAAAAATTAATTGGCGATGCCACATTCCACTAATAAATAAATAAACAAATGAAAAGAAGGGTGAATGAGGGGAACCTACAATTTTCTGAAGAATCCGAATTCCTTAGATGAGAGTCTTTCCTTCCTGACAAAAGATGCTGTTGCTTCTTCGCAAGAGACAGTACCCCTGAACAAATATATTTTGGTTTTCAGAAGGAATAGGCTGGGATTAATTTCCCAGACCCCTCTGGTGTTACAGTCCAACACACGTAAAATTTATTGGAAAAGTTCGATTATCTGTGTTTCGTTTTTAAATATAAAAATAAAAAAAAATAAAACAAAATAAAATAAAATAAAATTAAATTAAAATAGAATAGAATAGAATAGAATAGAATAGAATAGAATAGAATAGAATAGAATAGAATAGAATAGAATAGAATAGAATAGAATAGAATAGAATAGAATAGAATAGAATAGAATAGAATAGAATAGAATAGAATAGAATAGAATAGAATAGAATAGAATAGAATAGAATAGAATAGAATAGAATAGAATAGAATAGAATAGAATAGAATAGAATAGAATAGAATAGAATAGAATAGAATAGAATAGAATAGAATAGAATAGAATAGAATAGAATAGAATAGAATAGAATAGAATAGAATAGAATAGAATAGAATAGAATAGAATAGAATAGAATAGAATAGAATAGAATAGAATAGAATAGAATAGAATAGAATAGAATAGAATAGAATAGAATAGAATAGAATAGAATAGAATGGAATGGAATGGAATGGAATGGAATGGAATGGAATGGAATGGAATAGAATAGAATAGAATAGAATAGAATAGAATAGAATAGAATAGAATAGAATAGAATAGAATAGAATAGAATAGAATAGAATAGAATAGAATAGAAAAGAAAAGAAAAGAATAGAATAGAATAGAATAAAGAAAAATAAAATAAAGTAAAGTAAAATAAAATAAAATAAAGTAAAATAAAACACAGTAAAATAAATTAAAGGTTAGTAGAACAAAATAAATTCAAATAAAATATAAGAAAAGATTTCCCACTTCTTAAATCGTAAAATAATATATTTCATCTAAGTGATTAAGTTTTTAATACATAATTTTGTTGGCATTTATAATATTATTTTCACATTTTATTCTATTTATCAAATCAACAATTCCTAGTTCTTTGTGTTGCGTCTACCATTCTAGCATTCTTCAATATTGACATTAATTCAACTTTGTATTTATTAAATTCAAGCCTTTAATACTTAAATATAATATTTAATTTAATGTTTTAATAATAGAAATTCTATATAGTACATAGAAGGCTTAGCACTATTTAAGTTGCCTTTTTAAATTATTGATATCTATTAATATAAATTATTAAATATTCAGATAAAAGTCACCTAATTAAGATCGTAAGAACATTTTCTCATTGTCTTAGACACAAAAAAAACTAAGCATTTTTCTATAAACAGACATACACACACATATGTTTAAGCAGCTCATCATCAATCAATTTCAATTTTGCATGCCACACACGCGGTCCATAAGCAATTATAATTATTGGTAACAATACTAATGTATAATTAGCGTATAACCTTATGCTAATTAAAATTAATCAACCACACAATTTCTCAATTAAAATAACGTCAATCTATATCTATGTATATCTATCTATTTATTACAGTTCGCATCTTTTCAGTAAATTACTGAGTATGCATATCTTAAATACCTCCCATTTGTAAATAACAATATAATTTAAACGAGGTTAATATTAATCAAATTATGTTTGTTTTTTTTTTATTAACTATACGAATAAACATTATGTCATTTTGATGACTTTTTCTGCAAATTCTGCCTTTTCCTGTTTATCCACAATCTCCTGAGAAGCAGTTGATTATAGTAAAACACTTTATTTTCAGCACATTAATCTTAATCCTAATTATTTACTCCAATTTTTAATACTAGATTGAAATGAAAGCATCAAAATAGAATATTAAACAAATTTTAGTATTATTTTCTCTAAATTATTTATAAACGTAAAATGAAAATTTATAGCAAAAATTAAATTCCAACACGAAGTTTATACTTCCAAGAAAGGAGTTCGTCCTGTCATTTGAAAATATGCATCAATTCGAGAAGGTACATAGCTAATATAATTTGACGAAGAAAAATATCCTTTGTTAATAAGGTTATTTATTCAAGGATCGTAACAATGTTGCACAAGAGTGAAAATGAAAAAGAGAACATAAAAATAAAAAAAAATAATGATTGTGACGAAGGACGAATAATTATTATTATTTGCATATTGAAGCAAATCGAGTGTCCTGCGTCTGACTTTCAAAAACATCAGAAAAAAAAATAAATAATGGGAATATTTATAAACTTGGTTAGGTCTTAAAAGTTTTTCATAAATGTGAGAAAGAGAGAACAAAATTTAAATTAAAGCAAAACTGTTGGGCTGAATTAATTATGCAAAATGTTTTTAATTGAAAGTGGTTAAGAGTAGGTATCTTCCATAGCCAAAAGAGTTGAATTAAGTAATTCTTAAAGGGAACATAATGATAACTTTGAGGCGAAATTGCCATGGCCAGTTGTGAATACAAATTTGGTCTGATAAGAGTTACTCTCAAATGGCTCTTTAGGGATTTTAAATTTAACTGAGTTCTAATAAGAGTAGATAATAAACAGGGGGTTTTAAGTATTTTGTTTCTCGTGCCCTACCGGAGAACAAACAAAACTTCTATTTTTAAATTTTGACTTTATTTATTTGAAAAACAAAACTATCGATAAAGATTAGACAGTAGAGCAAATAAGTTTTAGTTAAATTTATTTTCATTGCATTGTCCAAGTTTTTTGTTCGTGAGTAGGTGAGAAATCTTCATTTATGGTTTGGGCCTTAAATGGAAAAAAGTATTAAATTACCAAATTAAGTTATGAAGAAGTCACAGGTCTTGCAACTTTGAGACTGGAGCTTTCAGTTTAGGGTCTGTGTGTTCCTTACTCTACGGTCTAAGCCTGCCAATGTACTGAAGTGGCTTTTCTTTTCTTGAATTCAAACAAGCTTCATTTTAATAAAAAGCTCATTTATTTAGTTAAAAAGTTTTATCTCAAACCAATGTCTAACGTGTAAAAAAACATTGAATCACAAAAAAGCTCGTTAAACTTAGTAATATCTCGTGAAAGCGAGTGATTCGTTGAACTAAGTCATAAAATTGAAGAAATCCGACTCCATGATCTTAGAACCTCTTATGTGGGATATTCGAAAAAAATTATGCATTGTAACTAATTGTTCATAGAAAGTCAGTTGGTTTCAGTAATTGGTCAGCCATATTATTCGATTTTTTAATGAATTTCTTAGAAATTTTTTCAATGTCACCCATAGAGGATATTAGCGATAGCGAATATCCCACAAATAAGGACCTAAGAATCTCAATGACCTTGACAAAGTTTTAAAATCCAGTTAAAATCGCCAAAGGATGATCAATTACTGAATATAACAGACCTTTTGTGACCAATTACAGATCTCTCAGTTTTAGATGGTATACTGATTTTTCGAATATCCCATAAATGAGTTCTAACATCCTCAAATCCTTTTGATCATAACAAGTCAGTTGGTTTCAGTATCTAGTCAGCCACATTCGGTTTTTAATTAATTTTATGAGTTTTTTTTTAAGTTAACTATTAGAGGATGTTAGCGATATCGAATATCCCACAAATAAAGATCTAAGCATCTCAACGATTAAAAAAACAAAAAAAAATCGCCTATGACTGACCAATTACTGAAACTAATTGACATTTAATGACCAATTACTGACCATTTAGAAGACATAATAATTTTTTAAATATCCCACAAGTAAGTTCAAACATCCACTAATGGCTGAGATTGAATAAAACTAAAAAAATACACACTTAATCCCCTATTGCTAACTAATTACTGAAACAAACTGATCTTCTATTACGAATTACTAACCTTTCAAATGGTAAACTTATAATTTGAATATCCCACAAATGAAGTGTAAACATCCTCTAATGGATCATCTTGAAAAAAATTATAACAAATCAACTGTGGCTGACCAATAACTGAAGCGAAGAAACTTTTAATGTCCAATTATTTTCCTTTTAGATAGCATACTTTTTTCGAATATCCCACATATAGGGTTCTAAAATCCCAGAGCCTAAAATCCTAAATAAAACACTTTAAAAAAATCTTAATTTGTTTGTCACCTCGTATTCGAAACAAAACACAATGTAATTATTTTTAGAATCAATCTGAAATCACGAAATTGTTACTCTGAATTTAAATCCACTCAAAATAACAGTAATAATGTATAAAACTCGTGTCAAATACTCTCAAAATCCTCTTTCAAACAAATCCATCCATAAATTTAAAATACGTATTCAAAAATATACATACATACATCCATACATATGTATGTACTTCTATCTATGAAGGTTTATAGATACATATTATGTACATATACATACTCGTATAAGCCAAAAGAAAAAACTGTGATATATGTAAATACAAAAAAAAATCCCATTTGCTGTGTTTTTTCTTCAAAAAAAAAAATTATACAATAAAAAATTCAATTTAAAAAACATCATTTCATCATCCGCGATTTCCAAGAAATATTCAAAAAATTCATAACATATTTGCCTCTCAAATGAGGATCATATTTCCTTTAACAGTTTTAAAATAAACCTCTTTATTGTAGACGCAGTCAAAACAATTTTCAGCAAAGTCTGATTGAATGGTTCGTGCTTGTTAAAAAAATAACGAAAAAAAAAACTCCTTTGTTCTGTACAGAGATACTCCACGTTTATTGGTTATTGGATTTCCTCCCGCGGGCTGGCAACATTGTCGCCTAGCAACACATCGAGAGACAAAAAAAAATGTACGAACATAAAATTCAATATCTGATGCTTCCATCAAATTTGAGTCCTTTGATATTTTTTTTGTTTAATTTCAATATTCATATTTTATTTTTATTCAGAAGATAATATTATTATTATTATCGAAAGACCAATTTACGTCAATTAAGTTAAAATGGCCCAAAGGCAAGTCATTCGATATTAAATCGCAGAAAAATGTTATGTTATTTAATGGTAGAATAATAGACTGTTATCCGTGTGCTTCCGATAAAAAAAATGTATCTTATTGGCTTCAGGACCAAATGAACAACCCATTTCAATACAAATCAATAAAAAATACTACAAAAGCCCTCAGAACAAAAGAGTTTCAGGCACCTATTTACGGAAGGAAGTTCCTTTTTTTCGAAAGAGTCGTCATATCAAGGATAAAGGAGCTCCCTGGGGTTTTTTGTCCCAAATTCCCATTCAATATAAAGACTCCCACAGACACAAATACACACACACACAAAAGCTCGAACAAATATAATACTGGTCAAATACTAATTGGAAGACCTATCCACATGAAGTTCCATTCCTCTATACTCGAATGGCGTAGCCATAGTACAACGGCCTTAAGCATTTTTACCTATAGACTGTAGAGGCTGCAGACCATGCAGACCACATTCGTTTCAATGGCGATAAGAGGACATAGAAATTTATATTAAATTTTCATATCCTGTCAGTTTTTAAGCTCCATCTGGTGGCCAAAAACTTCTCGATAGCATTAGTTATATACCTACCTATGATTTATTTGCCTATGCCCAACCATGCTCTTTCTGTCTCTCTTTGATCTCTATATATGTCCCTTCGTATTAATGTGCATATCACATTCTAATGGATGTCGTTACTTTTATTTTGCAGCACATGGTGCAGGCCGGTGTGGGCCCATATCCAGGTGCCCCAACAGGATATCCACCGGCACCAGCTAATGTCGGAGCTGCTGATAGCCTTTCGATGGCAGTGGCTGCTGTCAAAGCTGAGCAAGCATCACAAATGAAGCCAGATGGTGCACCGCCGCCTGTGTCATCAGCTGCAGCAGCCGCACAACTATATATGCAGCAAAAAAAAGTGAGTATTTGTAAAGTTTTATCAATTTTTTTTTTTTGTATTTTAGAGTCGGAAAGTTAGTTTTTTTTGTTTTGGTTTTGTTTCTCCTTCAATGATGAAGTTTTGGAGAACTATTTTATGTTTTTTTTTTGTTAAATTTAAAGTTCTCAAGGACAGTTTAATGTCATGAGGAAAAAAAATTAGATAAGTTTAACTTTTTTTTTTGTTCGTCTGAGTTTTTTTATTCACTCTCCGTAAATTATGAAAAAAAAACAGAATGAACAAATCAGGGAAAAAAAATATTTAAAGGGGAAAATTCTACAAGAAGGATATTTTGAATGAAAATCCTTCTTTGTTGGGTTATGATTGTTTATTTTTGTTTTTTATTATTTGAAAAAAAATGCACTAAAAATAAATAAAAATGCCACACAGAGCTAGAAAATGCATGCGAATATGGGAAATAGATGGTTTAATTTGCTAATTTTAATTAATGTATAATAATTTATAATCTTTTGGCTAATTTTAAACAAAATAATGTTGGTTAAAAAATAATAATAATATTTATATTGAGAAAAAAAATATTTTTAAGTAATTCTGAAAGAATGTCCCCTTTTTTAATACTATTTATATACAAAGTGGTTGTTTTTTTGTTTAAATATAAAATAAAAAATAAATTGTGAGAAACAATTTAAATTAAAAAAAAAAATATTTAAATGATTTTATTTAATCTTAAGATTGATTTATTTTTTTTGTGAATGAATTCACTGCATGGTTTTTGAATGAAAAAAAAATACTAAATTAAAAAAAAAATTGGTTTTGGTAAAAAATATTGCATAAAATTTTAATATCCAGTGTTTCAAAGGCCGAATGTTTAACTTGTGACATTAGGAAAAGAACACAGAAAATAGACATTTTTCACAAAGTTGTAGTTTAGTTTGTGTTAGACATTTTGTGTATAAAATCACTGATTGGTAACAATTTGTTTTTCTTATTTCAAAGCGAATAGGTATCTGTTCAAAAACTTGAAAAAAAAATGTTTTAACAGGGCTATTCTGGCGTTGTGAGGTCTCACAAGTCACAAGCCCTTGTGAGGTTAATTCCTTGTGAGGTTGTTGTGATTCGATAACATTTTCCGTATTCTGCGATAACCCTCACAAGAAACCTCACAAAAAAACTTACCACAGCAAGGTGAATTTTTTATTGTGATTGCTAAGGTCTGAATTTTTGTTGAACGCACCCACATACATACATATGTAAATATCATATATGTACACCACTTGCTGTTCTATGTCGATCGTACTCGACGAGAATTGTTTTGTGAACAATAATTTTCTTTTATGGAGAAATAAATTTTGTTTGATTCACGACAGAGGATACATTTTTTTCACCAGTTAACCTATTCATTTGGTTACAAAATGTTTTTTCAGACAAGAAAAAACAAAAGTGTCTTAAAATTGTATTTCAAATATCAAATTTGTGAGTTGTGACCTGCTCTGAAGAAGATCACAATTTCGATAGTTTTTGTGAGGCTCACAGTTGTGAGGGTGCTGCCAGAATACGAAAACCTCACAAAATCGAATTCACCTTACCTTGTGAGGTTGTTGTGACTTGTGAGGTATCAGTGAGGTTTGCCAGAATAGGGCTGTAATAATGTTTTATTTAAATCCAATTAGAGAAATAAGAAATAAGGCTCAAAATGGTATTAACCTTACATAAGTACTGAAATTTTTTGATGAATCTGAACTTTGCAAACCATAGGAATAGAAATCTTCGTTAAAAAATCCATAAATTTTGGTATTTAACGTCACAAGAAGTTTTTGATGAAAAAGTCAGAAATGCAAAAAAAAATCAAAAATATTGGATTCCAGCCAGAACGCCAGAAATATTATATGACTTTGAAAATAAATTTTTGCAATCGCTTTTTATCGACAAATAATTAATATTATCGAGTATTTTTATTTTCATTTCGTAAGAAATGCTAAACAGAATCGTAAATATGCTTTGATTGTTTGATACACGAATTTTTTTGTCGTAAATCATTTCTTTTAAAAAACGATGATGAAAGGAGTCAGAAAATGCCCAGCAAAAAAATAGGTTCTGATAATTTTGGACTTTTCCCAGCACCGTAAAAATACTTCGATTTTATGGTAGAAATATTAATATTTATCGATAGACAATTTTTATTAATTGTTGTAAGAAATTAATGATAAATAAAGCCAGAAATACCAGACAAATAATTTTCAAAAATTTTGGACTCTTACTACTCCCGTGAAATTCTTCGATTTTTTTTGGTACGCAAATTACCTTCTATTTATCGAAGATTCTTCGATAAACCATTGTTACAACGATATTATAAGACAGTAATGATGAAAAAGGCCGGCAATACCGACCAAATTTGTTTTCTTTTTTTTTTAATTTTGGATCCTCTGCAACACCGTAAAAATACATTGATTTATGAAAATCACTTTTTATCAATAAATCATGTTTTGTAACCATTACAAGAAAGTAATGATAAAAAAAATAATAAATGCCGAAAATAAGCTTTTAAACATTTTTGACGAACATAAGCAGGAAGATAATGGTTCAATTTGAATTGCTCTTTAACGACATACTATAATGAGCAAAAATATCAGGAATATTGAACGAAAAAGTTTTGAAAATATATTATAATGCCATCAAGCACTGTAAAAAACGCTACATTTTTTATAAAAACCAAAAGAAGTCAGAAATCGATTTCTTTGCAAAAAATCAATACATCATTAAGCAGAAAAGTTAAAAATAAAAATCGTGACTCACCAGCCAGCTGCGTGAAAATGGTTCAATTTTGTGTCGACGGAATTTCGTTATTCCCTTTATTTAATGTAAGTTAAATTAAAAAGTAAATAGTGAAAAAATCAGAAATTCCGAACAAAAAGGTGTTTTAAAATTTTGGACTCTCAAAAATTTGTATTTTTCTAAATTCTATTGATTATTGACTGAAATGAAATGATCGATTAATCATAGGTATTTGTGCGATTGCGTGATTTCCGCTTTCCTTTTCGTGTTTAAATGTTGTAAAACACATTGAAATACATAATTAAATTTACAAAACTTTAAAAGTGATAAGTTTTTCGTGAAAACGCCCTTATAGTTAATTTTTAATGAATTTTACACTGGTAACTTTTAATTTAAAAATATCTAGATGACCGTATAGGACTTGGAGCTTTCAGAGAATTAAGATTTTGTTATTTGATCAAATTAAATTTCTATTAAATTGTCTGCAAAGTTCAAGGCCATTTTTGTTATTATGCCTAGGAGAAAATTTTTAAATGTTTCAATAATAAATCAAAACATACAACATCATCAATATAGCGTGTTACTGAAAAAAAAAAAACAAAAATTAAACATATTTCAATTACAGTAGAAAAAAGATGTACAGATATAAAACAGGACCCGTTCATCTTTTCAAATTGTTCATCTTTTCGAACACTGAAAAGTGAAAATATTTCGTTCATCTTTCCGAGCTGTTCATCTTATAGAACCGTTCATCTTTCTGAGATTCTGCTATATGTAGTTTGTTTTCTTCCCAAAATGAGTAAAGAGTTAGATTTAGTCTAAAAATCAACAGATGAAATTGAATCGAATTCGAAAAATATTGTTGTTCGAACCTTTTTTTGTTTTGTCCCACACATGAGTGTGCAATATCAGCGACCTGGTAACATTATAATCAGTTCAATTTGTAGAAGGTCTGGATTCCAAGCTACTGCGGTTTGTTATCGCTCGCAATATACAAAACAAATGCTTATATATAACTGAAACCTCACCCATGCAATCAAATAAATTTTATATTTATAAATTTTGGAAAAAAATAGTGTTTGAAATGCATGTTAATTCATAAAAAATATCAGATTACCACATACATATTGTCGGCTAAAGATGCAAACCTCGCAAATCACAAAAATGAGATTTTAATGCAGAAATCAAGTTGGCATTTCTTTACATCTCTATTTAATAAAAACTGTGAAAATGTCTTTTAAAATCACAAAAAAAAAAAAACAAAAAAGAAAACCTTTTATATCCAATAAGCAAGACTTTGAAAGTTATAAATCACTCTCCTCTAAAATTTTCAAAAATGGAGTTACGAGGTTTGCATCTTTAGCCGATGATATATACCTACTTGGGTGTTGGGCATTAAAAACAACAAGAAATAAAAATAAAAAACATGTTTAGTTTGTGTTTTCCCAAAAACAAAAAAATTAGATAAATATTTTCTGAAATACGAGTTTGCCTTCATTGGTATTGTTTAACAGGCAAGTCTTCAGCAACAGCAACAACAACACCACCACCAACAACAGCAGCAGCAACAGCAGCAACAACAGCAGCAACAACAGCAGCAACAACAACAACAGCAGCAACAGCAACAGCAGCAGCAGCAACAACAGCAGCAGCAGCAACAGCAACAACAACAATCAGTATCACAGTATAATAGTTCCACATCAGTTCTAGGAATCCCTCCACAGCAGCAGCAACAATTGAATAACATTGCTGCGACCTCAACAGTGCCATCATCGGCCCAGCCCACCACATTAACTCTTCCACTTTCGGTTGCCAATAGTATTTCAAATGGAATTGATTCCCAACAACAACAACAGTCGTCCAATGTGCAACAGCAACTGCAGCAGCAGCAACAACAACAACAGCAGCAACAGCATCAACCATCTGTCAGCATAGTGAGTCCTCCAAAAAAAATACCAAAATCCAACAAAAGAATGATTTCAAAAAATAATTTAGCAACCAAAATAAAAACCGTTTGTCTTGTGTGGCCTGTACATTTTGCTCCTTGCAACGCATCTTTGTTGTTGTTTGTTTTTTATATCCATCTTGGAAAGTATGTCCTTTCATTGTTCGAAGGACACTGCACACGTTGTTTTGGTCGCGGGATTTGTAATATGCTTTAGAGTTGTTGGAATTTTTTTTGTTTATGTTTTGGTTTTGTTCTTTTTTCTTATTATTATTTTTTCTTCTTGCTTAAATCTTGTTTTTTTTTTATGTATTTATTTTGAACTTGTTTGTTTACAAACTTACAATTTTTTGTGCTAAAAGTTTGCATCATCATCGTATTTTCTCTTTTTTTTGTATTTTGTTCGAACAAAAATCTAAAAAAAAAAATTTTTCTTCTCCAAAGGATTTTTGACAAATGAATGTAGTTGTGATAAATCGAAAAAGTTTATGTTTTCTTTCTTTAAGTCCTGATGGACAAATAACTTTAAAGTTTTCTCTTGTTTGTTTTTTTTCTTATAGAATTTCATATTCTAATTTAGTTTAATGTTGAGTTTTGTTTTTTTTTTTATTTTAAAGATTTTTTTAAAGGATGAAGAAAAAACCAAAAAGCATGATGTATAGAATAAATAAAAACAAATTGAGTTTTTTTTAGAAATTTTGTTTTCTTTTTTTTCTACGAGTTTTTTTTTATTTGGAAAGCAATAAAAGCATGATGAAGATTAAATTAGTTTTTAAGTCTTTTTTTTTTTTGTCTTAAGTTAAATTTGGTTTTGTTTGGTAAAAGGGATGTTTTATTTTTTTTAATTAATGAAATGGTAAATTGTTAATCAATTAAAAAAAAAATTAAAATATAAAAATATTTTTCTTAAAAAATCTTAGAGCAATGTATAATGCAATATTAAAAGCGCATGAACAAGAATAATATGCTATTGGCACTGCGAATTTATATTTATTTATTTATACATGATAAATATATAATTAAAATTTAAATGTTGTCATTTAAGCACCAAATTATTAAGTGAGAAAAAAAAATATAACTTACACAAAAATCATATCAAAATAAGTGTGAGTATTTTAGAAATTAAATTTGTAAAGGTGTGTTCTGTGATGTTTGGTATATAATATTTTATTGATAAAATTAATCATTGAAAAAAAAGGTTTTAAATTTTGCTGAATTTAGCGAATGTAAGTAAAACAATATAAAATATTTAAGGTGCCTATTTTTTTTTTCAGAAAATGTTTTAAGTTACAACACACACAAAAATAATTACTAACCGAGAGCGTTCGTTTTTCGGTGGGTTAAAAAAAATATGTTAAATATTACTTAATCAAGGGTAAAAATTGCATAGTTCACTATGTTCATTGTAACGTAGTCAATTTGATTCAAATAAATTGTTTAAAATATTGTTTTCCTTAAATCCTGGTGATGATAATGTAGAGGATTATATTCTTTAACGAAACATACAAATTCCCTAGATGATCAAAGTGTGGTATCACATATTTATGCTCCGCTCTTCCTATCCACATCGACCATTATTAGGTGGCTAATAAATAATATATCTTGCCTAAATTTTAGCATTTTACCGCCAATTTTTGGGTTCCAACGAATTTTACTGAGAAATTAAGTGAAGAAGGACTATAATTTACAATAGAACCCAGGACATCCCGCTTCCTATTCACATCCTTTATTTTTGCATAAATGGATTTTCTATGCAGGATATGCATAAGTATGTATATGTACGAGTTGGTTCAATTGAGTGTGTGAACATAATTTTTTAATATAATTTTCATGTCGTCTACTCCTTTACTGTAGTCGGTCGCGTAGTCTGCATATAAGAATGTCGTTGTTAGAGGTGGTATTGAAGGGCGCGCGAGTCCAATGTACTCCCTGAGGGTAAAACCATCAAAGCCACACATAAACATTTTTTTTTTGTTATGTTGGTTCCCAAAACAGGTAGTGTTTGAAGAGGGTTGTACCTTCGGTCCTCGTCTAGTCCCCCCTTTAAATAATAATAGCTCTTTTCAATTTTATGCTGTAAATTCTTTTGACAGCGCATGTAATTAACTGGGGATTACTTAATGTCCTGGGAAATTGTTGGGATTTTTTTTTTTTGTATTCTCGTCTATTTTTATATTTTCACATTCCTGTGAGTGTTGAAATGAAAATCGAGTGGGGTAAACATGTTCCAGGTAATTAACAACTCGTTGTTGATGTGTAAAAAAAAAGATTTCAATAGAAATTATGTTACCTTATATACTATGAAAACGCAATTAACAGTATAGAACAACGGGACACACACACATATACAAAAAAAAAAAAAAAACAATTAAGCTGCTGGTAGAAAATATAAATTTAATTACCTTCATACAACTGTTCAGAAAAAAACAAAAAAGGTTTACGAATATAAAATGAAATAAAAATAAAAAAAATAATTTAATATAATAAGGGTTTATTAAAACACACTTTGTACCACCTACGTTCACGTATATACCTTAAATAGAATTAATTTTAAAAATATAATAACAGCTTTGTAATATAGCGAAACTTGTGTGTACAGAACAAAATAAACAAGCCAAAATTTCAATAAATGTATCATTAAAACTTTTGCAGAGTTGCTAATGACCTTATGATCGACTGTTTCTCTACATTTGTTATAATGTTCTTGTTCCTTAATAATCATTCTTAAAACAAAACAACAAAAGCAAACAAAAAACCAAGTTGAAAAAGGCATTTTATTAATCCGAAATAAACGGATAGTTATTATCTCCAGTAACTCGAACATATAGTGCTATCATGAATGTTCAAACTTTCAAAGAAGTATCTAGAAATATAAAGTTTACCTGCTTAATAAAAAAATCGATTTTTCTTAAGCCTTAACCATGCTCTCTTTATAAATTAAAAAAAAAGTATACAGCATTTTTTTTATGAAGAAAAAACATATTTTTTAAAAGATTCCTAAATCCTAGCAACATTAAATTACTTGAGTTAAAAGAAAAAATAAAAGTTTCCTTAATTTTTGAAAAAAAACAACAGCTAAATAAAAAATAAATCCTGGCATAAGTTCAAAAGCATTAACTATAACTGCCTAAAACTATGCAATGATTTAAGGTATTAAAGCAATTTTAAAAAATTGAAATGTATAGTCTATGTAATTTAGGCTTTCGTTCATTCAAAAGTATGCAATAATTTTTGAATTATTTATCTTTCAATTATATTGATAAACAAAATTTTAAATAATAGAATTGAATTGAAAAAATAATAAATTTCCATTTTAAGTTTTGTCGATACTTACAAGTTTTGCTCGTTCTTACAACAATTAATAACCTATAAAATTTAAATAAATTTAATAAAACCACTGATTTTATTTTTAATTTGATTTTAAATTGTAAATTTTATTTACAAATACTAATTTTACAACTTAAATTTAAATTATTCGGGCAAAAATGGGTCAAAAACATGATATTTAAAAAGGTACCAGTAGTAGTAAAAGTTGTGAAATTATTTTTTAAATTTAATATCAAAATAAAAACAGTGGTTTTAATTAATTTATTTGTTTTAAAAATTATTTATTACAAATTATTATTTTTTTGTAAAAATAAATTTTTGGAGTGCTTTTTGTAACAAAAAAAAAAAATGCCTAGAAGTATGCAACCTTCAAAAAAAAACTGGCAATTCATAAAGAAATTAACAGATGGATAAAGTTTAAAAGTAATGGGCACTAATAACACAGAGTAATGGGTTAATTATGATTTTTGTAATACCCACTACACAGTAGGTAAACAATGAAATTTGTAATGAACTCACTACTTCTTATAAAACGTTGATACTTTCTTTAACTCGTATTAAATTTTCAAAAATTGGAATACTCTTCAAATTCTCAGACTTGCTACTTTAAATATTTCATTGTTCTTTCATTTTTTTTTATTGTTTACAATTTACATAATTAAGACAATTTTGAATTTAAAAAAAAACGCATCATCAGCTATAAATATATTACGCATACGCCACCGTGTACTTACTTTTCCACCCAACTCTTCAAAATGAGAATTTATTTCAAAATAAAATCAAATAATGAAAAAGTGTGCAAGCAATATTGTATGATTTCCAGAGGAAAAAAAATCATTTTAATGCAAAAAAAAATCACAGTTTGTAAAATTTATAGGGGTGTTATTTTGAGAGAATTCATAGCAGCTGATGCTGAAGTTATAATTCATAAATTTCTTCTTCCCTTTTATTCCCATTCGTCCTGCAAAAACACCCGAGAAGGACATTTTATATACAATAAAATAATGAAAAAATCGCATCCTGGCACTTTCCTCTCGATAAAACTTTGTACACAATATTTTTATTTTTTTTTTATAAATGTTTTTTTATTTATTTATACCGTAAATCATATTCTACACTTAATCGTTTAATATTCAAAATAACATTAAAAAAAAAAAATTTAATAAATTGTATATTTTTCTTCGTGAAGAGTTAAGTAAGTGGACAGAGAAAGAGATAAATATAAGCTCCTTAAGTGGAATAGACTTTTCAACAATACTGTTGAATTTGCTGCAACTGCCGCGCACATTGTGAGTTTATTTAGACATCAGCTCTTATAGCGATTTCTTTTTTTAATGCCCAGGATATTTTTTTGTTTTGTTTTGTATTTTAAACCTTTTTCTGCTTTCTTGAAGCATAAATAATAAATCTCTGTGTCTCTCTTTATTTTGAAATTGTGTTTATTTTTATTTTCTGAAGCGCAGCGGGCACACTTGGTATCAATTTTTAAAAAGGAGTTGATGATAATACATATAAAAAAAATTAAATCGAGAGAATGTATGCGTGTGTGTGTTTGGTTGTTTTAAGTGTTCGCATCAGGGATTTTGATCGTTAACAAAAAAAAAAAACGAATTAATTCAGGATAAATATTTAATGAATCGATGGACGGCATGGCGCGGCGTACAGCAAAATAACAAACATATATCACTTCCTCATATTTGTATGTATATATGTACACGCTATCCGGTTCCGTTTGGCGTTGCCACTGCAATCCAAAAAGCCAACAAAAAGCAATTGTGCCTCTGTGATTTTAATCTAAGAGGATGATTTCGAAACGGATACATTTCAGCGTATATAGCGAGAGTATGTTGATGTTGATATATTGATATCCTTTGCTGGAAAAATCCCCACCATTCGTATAAATATAACAAAACGAATTTACCCTCTGACTGAGTTATTTCAGGATATACTTTGTTCGGAACGGCTATATGAGATATGAGATATTTGTTTGATTAGTGACTCGGCCGTTGTTCGTTTGGCGAACAGTGGGGCAGATGATTCTGATAATTTGGAATAAAAACAAAATTGTTAATAAGCGAAATTTTAATTCAGTGTTATTTTCATGTAACGAGATTTGTAAATTTAAATTTCAAAAATTAACAGACTTGAAAAACTCCCACTGACATGCTCAACAAATTTATTATTTTCAATTGATTTGAACTTAATAAATGAGTACCTAATGGTATATCATAGAAGTTTTTGAAATAATTTTTTTTCAGGAAGTTCATATTTTTTTCTAAACTCCCTCAAAATATTTTACCAGAAATTTCTTAATTTTTATTATTTAATTTAAACCGTTTTGATTATAAAATAAATCTTCTTTATGAAGCTTTTTAATAATTCGTTACTGTCATTAGATAAGACATTTATAGTCGATTTAGACCAAAACTATTCATGTTTTTTTTAATATTATCATTGCTCCATTATAAACTGCCCCACTGTTTTTTTCGGTCATTTGTCTAGTGCTTGATGAAATCTACAACAATGCGGAAATTTAAGGGTGCGGTTTGAATGACAGACTATAGCTTTGAATGAATGACGAAAGCTTTTGTGGTCTTTTCTGATTTAGAAGACGGTTTTCCAGTATTAAATATTTCAAGAATAGCTTATAATTGTTTGATTTGATCAGACCCAAAAAATAAACACAAACAAGAGTGAGGACAAGAAGATATTAAAGGGGATTTGGTTTTAGAGTGCCACATGAGTTGTATTTGTATTTGTTAAAAGTCTTATGCAGCCTTTGTACCATTTGTGGCGTCTAGAGTTCTTTGCCCCGAAACCACAAATGGTTGAAAATTCTTTGAGAAACCCAAACGTTTTTACAGAACATTAAAATAGAAATAAAATCCAGACTATCTGATGTCAAAAACTAGGGTTTCTAAATCAAAATGTACAGGTTATAATCACAAACAAAAAACATCTGCAATAAACAACGAACAAAATCTAAAATTATTTCTCCTTTGTCAAAATGTTTTAAATGTTTTGAAAAAAAAAAAGATTATAGATATATAATAAAGACAAATTAAATCTTAAAATAAAATGTAGCACCTACCTCAATAAAAAAAAATCCAAAGTGGTCAGTAAATTTTATTGAATTAAATATTTATTTTTTTTATTGAATGGGATTAAAATTCAAACAGATTTCTGTGACAGACATTATTTCGACCACTTAAAACGTTTAATTGCAATTGACCGAAATGTGTTTATATTGAATGGTAATTAAGTTCTTAAGTGCTTCACAAAATGATATTGAATTACAAAATGTGAAATAATTGTGAAAAATTATGTATTGAATTTATTTAAAGTACTTAAACTTACCCATATTTAAAAATATAAATGCAGTTCTCTTAATCAGATGTGGTTTACAACTTTTTTAATTCTTAAAGATTTTGGCAATAAATCTGAAAATCAAAAAGCCTTTAAGCATGTTAAATTAATTCAAAAATTCATTACAACAACGCTACAATACCGATTTAATTAGATAAGTTCTTTAAGTTTACTTTTTTAAATACTATCGGTAAGATTTCTTATAGCTTGTTTTAACGAAAGTCAGAAATTTAGAAGTTTTAGTTTCGGTAATCGTAAATAATCCTTCGGAAATTTGTTTATAGAAACCCCGGAAAGTTTCAACATCGATTAAAATTTAGTAAAAGGCTGTATTTTCTACAAAGTTTTTTTTTCAAAATTAAAATTTTTAATTCTCTGATCGTTGTTCGGTAAGGTTTCCTTACAGCTTGTGTAGTTAGAAATAAAGAAGCTCTAGTTTCGGTAATAACTTTTTTAAGAAATATGTGTACATAAGTTGTTGAATTTCGACATACGTTTTGTTGTAAATTTTTGCATTAAGCCTTCGGAAATTTGTTTATAAAAACCCGGAAGTCCCAACTTTGATAAAAATTAAGTTAAAACTGTGATTTGATGTTTCGAAAAGGTTCCTAAAAAGCTTTTGTAAGGAAATTTAGGAGCTTTAGTTTCAGTTATAAGTTTTTAAAGTAAATTTTTTTCAATAAGCCTTCGGAAATTTGTTTTTAGAAAACCTGGAAAGTTCCAACTTGGATAAAAATTCAGGAAAAAAGCCATATGAATAAATAAATTCAAAGAAAATAAAGCTACTAACAATTCTTTTAAATATATGAACAAATAGTTACCATATAGTCGTCAAAAAAAATTGTAATTTTTGTTCAAATTGGAATTTCATTGGAATATTGAATTTCATATAATGTCAAAAGATAGTGTGAATTCGAAAAGGTAATCTTCAACTTGCGCAACGTGATGATATAAATATGAACTGTCAAGGCTTTCATTTATTATGTGCTTGCTCTCACAACAACTTCCCATATGAAGCAACAAACATTTTGTACCACCTTGCAAACATGTTTTAGAAAATTCGTGCGGATAACAAAAATTGTTGTAACAAAAAAAATCAACTTTACTATCAGATTAAAAATGAATTTTTCTGAAGATCAACTATGGAGCTTCGCTAAAATTTCTTTAATTTTGTACAAAAAAAATTTACCTGCTGATTTTGCTCTCCCGAAGAAAATAAAGCTTAAAGTTATTCTGAAGTTCACCTATGAAGCTTCTCTAGGGTTTCTATAATTTTTTACAAAAAAATTTACTTACTTATTTTGCTTACCCGTAGAAAATAAACGATAATGTTTCTTTAATTTTTATAGATTTCTATGATTCCCTTAGACCCCTTGACATGCGGGACCTCATATTTTATAATGAATTCAATTTTTTGTCTAAATAACGACAAATCGATATTTTTACGTAATTAACTGACAGGGATCCCCCTTTGCCATTTCATATAATGAAAGTTATGAATGATAAGCCTTTTGATTTAAAAAAAAGAGTCTTTAGTTAGATACGTGTGAAGTTGATATCGCCTTGACAATTGGTCCCCATTTAAATCAATTCCACTCTGCTGACAATGCAAAGTGGTAAACAGGTTGTTGAGGATTATTGTTTCAAATTTAAACTGACGGCCTCTAATTCCACCTGCCGAGAATAATGTCCTTTCAGTAAATTGAATACTTTGTCTTCTTCTCACTCATTTCAATCATCATTTTATATTTAGCTGGACCAAGTTTTGGTGGAGAAAATTTCAGTAACGGCTTATAGAATAACTTCTCAGTACAAAATTACCTTCAACAATAGAGTTATTTCCCTTAGGCACTAACCCTTATTACCTAGAAACTTCTTCTTCCAGAGGATTTGCTTCTATAAAGGGTATTCTATTTATACAAATGACTTCTTCTAATACCTAATTCCCTGACAGTCTTGTGAATATTTAAGGGTTGTTGTAATCATTATTTTTTTTTTAATCTTTCAGCAAATTTTATATTTTCTCTTTATCTTGTTCAGATGATGTTCAGATCAGAGAATGGTAAAAGTTAAAAATTCTTTTTCTCCCACGAGAGCTCTTAAAATATATTTATATATAATTTTCATTCCTTTTTCTATTCTTTTTTTTAGTTAGGTAAACTAAACTACTTGAGAATAAAAAAAAAATGTATTTCTTTAAATTAAAAGTAAACATTATTCTATCTTCAAGTTTTGTGTAAGTTTTTTTCTCTTTTCGAAATACAGTAGAATCTCGAAAAGATGAACAGATTTATATCATATATACAGGGCCCGTTCATCTTTTCAAATTGCTCATCTTTTCGAACATCAACATTTGGTTAAGGAAGAAGATACTGTTTTATAAATAAAAACATTAAATATTGTTTACATAACAAGTCAAAACAAGCCCCAAGGTACTGTTCAAGAGGAACTTAAAGGCAAAGAAAAAGTAAAATATTATGTTGGGAATAAAGTGTTCATCTTTTCGAGTAGTAAATTTCAACACTGAAAAGTGGAAATATTTCGTTCATCTTTCCGAGCTGTTCTTCTTATAGAACCGTTCATCTTTCCGAGGATCTACTGTACTTTTCTCTCCAAAGCCAACGAAGGTGTCTAGAGGGATTATTTTTTTTACCTATCAACCAAGTGATTATAGATATATAGTCCTTGGAAATTCCGATTTAAATGTGCTTCTGTCTGGTAGTGCATCATCCATTCATTCCCCCACCCTATCCCAAAAAAAAAAAATAAACCATTTCTCTTTGTGTACATAATCAGAGCAGAGCAACCCTATTTAAATTGTACCTTTACTCTTGTTCTCGTTCAAAGGTCAATATTTGCTATCAAAGAGAGTAATATGTTATATTTAATGTCCTCGAACCTTATTCATCCTCCCAAATGTTCAATGTTTACGGCATAACAAGCTTTTAAATTGCAATCATGTCACACAGGACTAACATATCTTTTGAAGATTGAGTCATCGGGTTCATGATTGAATTCGATTTATGTATTTTGTCGGACAAAGGACTTTGTGAATTAAGTTGGCCATTATTTTCCCTTAGATTTGCTTATATATGTTAGATGAAATATCTACCAATATTATCATCAAACTTGTATGTCTTTTTTGTCAGTAATCACACACACACCCACAAATAGGCTTTTTTTGATTTGTCCTGTCCTGAATCCTTTGTATATCACAGCAACAAGCTATACATACAGGATTATACTATTTTCTACTACTGCAGAGGGCGGCACACACAATGAAGTTTTCAAAGACTTAATCTACACACCCGACCATGGAAGAAATAGAAGTAGAAGAAGAAGAATAAGAAGTAGCAACAGAAAATGAAAGGTCAGTGCAAATTAAAATTCACAGGCTCAAAATGGTTATTCAGGATTCTCGTCGTGCGTCGTTGTCTTATGGGCTACATTATTATTTCTCTTGATCCTGTTAAGGTAAAGCAATTAGACTAAATTGCTAAGGCCTGGGGATATTTTGTGTTTTGTAATTTAAAAACTGTTTAGTCAACCGTAATTTGTTTTGATCCTTAAAATGTTTCCCCCCCTCCCCTTTAAACAAAGGATAGAGTGTACAAAAAAATTTATTTTGTTCCCCAAAATCTCATACCTTAAAAACTTTTCTTTAAAGTTTGATAAAATATGTAGGAGATTTTGTTAACGAAGAAAATAGTATTATAATTATTATTATTACTTATTCAGACAGAGTTAAACCTGATTGTTTAAGGTCCAGTAGGTTTACATAAAAAGTCGTTGCAACGACAAAGAGCTTTTCTTTCCCCCTCGCCCTCTCTCCCCTTTCTCCAGAGTAACAAAAGATTTCATGGAATGTATTTTCAAGTATTCGTGTATATATATAAATTCTTCGCTGTGGAACATGCATTCCTCTTTTGTTGTTCATCCACAGCTATCCCAATGCCACTTTGGAATGTAGTTACTCAACTTTAAATTGAAATTCTGGGAGCTTTTCCCTCTTTTCCTAATAAATGTCGTCCTTCGTATCCATTGGGTTAGCTGGTTTGGTTTGGTTGTCGTTTTTCTTTCTGCATCTACAAATAAAATTAAATGCAAGACATTTTTTTTTTTTTAACTTCAACCACCCTCTCCCTCAACTTTCGGAATCGGAATCAAGAAAAAGCAGGACTACGATATGACGATGGACGACTCCGAACAACGACACGGACGTCTGGAACAAGAATAGAGAATTTAAAATTGTAGAATGAGGTGTAGTATGTTCAATATTGATTCTCTGATGTTTTGGACGAAGGAATGAATGGTTGCTCTGCAACTACTCCACATGCATTGCATATATAGAGGTGTGGTAAGAGATTTTTTCTCAGACACACATACCTTAATGTGGAGTCGATAAAGTTTTGTAAATGAATATTGCTGGTTTTGAGGTTAAAATTAAAGTTACAGTTGATGAATAAGTCATATGCAGAAATATTTATTTAGAGTTTTTGAAAATTCTTCAAAAATTGTTCATATATGTTGTTACTGGTTTATACAGATAGCACAATGGTTTGCGGTGAAATTTTCGCTAAGGTATTTTTGATCATTGACTTAAATTTATTAAAATAAATAAAAGTTTTTGTCTGAGCTCTCAGCTGATTTTTTTTATCTAAAAAAGAACTAAAATATATACCTGTGAAATGTATAACACTAACATGGTCACCAAGATATAGGGTAACCTTGAGAACCCACAAGTTGTAAAATCGTTAAAAATTCACGAAAAGTATCTGTTTGTAATTAAACTATATCTTTCTGTGCATTTTTCCTACTTCTGGACTTAATTTCGCCAGCAAAAATTTTACTCAAATGTCCACAAAAATTATTAGTTTAGTCTGATCTCACTCAAAAAAGAAGTTAAAGCTCAAACTATTGAACTAGCAGGTTCATATAGAGCGGTTGGACACCAATTTTTCAGCTCGGAAAGTCTTTGAATCCATAAAACACAGATGGCGGGCCGCCCGCACAGTGGTGCACTTTGTATGGGAGAGCGGACAAAAATTACGTAAACACTAAACTTCATAACAGATTTTGATGAAATTTTTCAGCCGTAATAATGAATGGGATGAAAGATCAAAACAATAAACTTCACCCACTGGCACGCCCACTTTTTAGCAATTGTGATATCGTCGTCAAAATTGATAAATTTCCAGGGTTATGTCGTAATTCAACCTTTGTAGAAAAGGTTTTTTAAAGAAAATCGGCCATACAAAGTTTTGCTCACGCCCACTTTATTTTTTCTACTTCCACAATTTTAGATCGATAGAAGCTTGTTGGTTTAGACCAAGAGTGTCTATCAAGGCAACAAGACACAGAAAAATTCTATAGAATTGAAAAATATGAAGATCTCAAAAATTTGTAATAGGACCAAATTGACATTTTGTTGTTATACACTGTTTTAAGCACAAATTGAGATCTTTAATCTAGTAACCAAGTTGGACGTATTCCCTCCTCCCCCCAGTGCTTCTTCTCTTTGTCGACCATTTTATAAAAACCAGTTTTGTTTTTTTCCTGTTAGTCGTAAAGAAAAAATGTTCTTGAAAATGAGAAAAACCTTAAAAGTCATTAAGTGATTTTTGAAAAATTAGCTATTTTGTCATATACCCAAACAAAAAAAGGTTCAGTTGAAAATTCTTGACTTGAAATACGAAAAGTACGAAAACCTTAATTCTATTAATATCGAAATTGATTTGTTTTTTCGAAGATTCTCCAAGAAATGTTGGTACCTTCAATTCGCCGCTCTTTTAAATTAGTATGTATGAGATTTTCTACTTTATAATTTTGTCTTTGATGATTTTTATCTATTCTCCAATTTCCACCACCCTAAAATCAAATTAAAAACCCTTCTGATCCGAGACAAGTTCATTGCGTAAACATTGAGCCTTCTGATTTTACGCTTAGTTAGATATAGTCTATCATTATAACAGCTTAATGTCACCGCTTAACATTAAAAACACAAGGGTAGAAAAAACAAAAAAACATAATTCCTTATCCTGTCCAAACAAAAGATATTAAATGAAATCCAAGCCATATAATCCACCCTAACGCTTAACAGTATAAGTTGTCAAAGTAGACAAATGCGACATTTTTCCGTTTAATTAACTTTCAACACATTTTCATTATTATACGAAGTATTGTAATTACCTACCTAGTTTTTTTCCTATGTAAACATAGTTATACCTATGTATGAAATGAACAAACATTAACTTGACATGCAACTTATTCCTTTTGGTTTTCTTTCGTCTACTACCCATGCTAGACAAAACTTAACGAAAAAAAAAAATAATACTTATTTCCATGTAATTTTAGTTAAGTAAATGTGTTTTACCTTTGCATCAGTGTTTTTAGTTCGTTTTTGAGGGGCAATTAAATCCTGAATAATTGACTCGATTCATTTTAATCCTGACCTGTTTGTTTGTTTGTTTTATATAGGTAAGGTACATCTGTATCCTTTCTCTTTATTGGTTACCATGATCTTTTAGTAAAAGGATATTTAAATAATGAGAAGCTTTTTCCCCCAAAACTTACTACAACACAAAGTTTATGAGATGTGATGGTTTTGGAAAGGATTTATTTGTCGAAATTCTATAGGTTACCATAGTGTTTTCGAAGAAAAACAAAAAGGATATCCAAAATTAAATCTCATTTTTGGAATAAAAGTTTATTTCATTTTTAAAAACATCAATAATATACCTCAGTAAAGAACTCCTCAGATATGGTTTTATCTCAAAAGCAGATAAAAACAATGACATACCACAACGACATTCCATTAATTTTTGTTGTCCACTTTGTGTTATTTTTGTTTGTTGCTTTTTTTTTGTTATCAAATACTTTTCATCATAAACTCGAAAGGAAATTTGACAAAGTACTTCATTGGATTGACCTTTTTCTTTATTTTTTTTTTTCTTTCAAACCAAAAATAGTTAACGAAAAGGAGACACACAAAAAAATAGCAAATAGCCTTCTGAGAAAAAGGACCAGTAACTAGATTAATACTTAATATGCCAGACACGTTTCTCCACATAAGGCATTTTTGCTTCAATGCGGTTTTTTTTTTCTTCATTTGTTCATGTTCGTGTCCTTTGTATAAGACGAAATTTTCATCAAATGTACATACATAGAAAGGTGTTTGGTTTGGTTTAGTTTTTTTTTTTTTGTTACTTCCTATTTTTATTTGTTTTCGTTCTATCATATTACGTATATATGCTTTTATCATCAGGATGTTCAAACAACTGTTAAATAATCCTATATCCGATAATTTTTTTTCTCCCTTGTAAGCACAAAAGTGTGTCACAATGTGAGATTTCTGATGAATTTTTGTTATTTGAAAGGATAAAATAAATTGGAAAATTAGGCAGCAAGATAGGCTAGATAGAAAATCAGTTTTGATGGTTATTTTTTTGTTGATTTTTATTTATTAGCATTTTATTGACTTCACATATAAGTAATGATGATGCATAACAATTTGAAAAGATTGAGCAGGAGGATCTCGACAAAAAAAAAAAAACTCGAAATGTAATTCGGAAAGTGCTTCGTAGCTATTCTCTGTTCAATAAAAACTGTCCGTGCAGAGCTTATGGGGGATATTTTTTCAAAACATTGGTGGCTGTATACACTATAACCACACTGTGCCAATGAAATTTGCAAATAAAAAAAATATCAAACTAATGAATTATTTTTAGGAATTTGTGTTGTAAATCTCCGCTTAATTTCATACACTCTTCCTTGACCAGTCTGTCATACAGCGGAGCTTATCCAAACACACTGGTAGACAAAAGTTCAAAAAGTTGTGCATTTATCGTAATTAAAGGTTTTAATTTAAATAAAAAAAAAATTTGAAGTACATATATAGCTATGATTAGACGGTCAACGTAAATGGTCAATGCGTTGACTCCTTGACGTCACCAAAAATATCATCATTTTACTGTCAACGTAGACCTTGTCAATGCATGAAACGTTTACGTTCACACGAGTGTCAGCAGTCGCTCAATATTGTCCCAAAATGCTTTGACTTGTTATCTGTGTCAACAAATTTTGTATATCTTGGTATCAACGCGTTGACATGTTAAACTATGACGATCAAACGACTTGACCACTTTCGAAAACTTTAAGCGTTGATGCCGAGTTGACAAGAGCAAAAATCTACCATTTTTCACGTTGACGATCACCCGACGTCAAAATGTAAAATCAGTCAAGCTATAAACTGTCAAAATAAGTCGAAGGATGCCTACGATGTTGATAGGTAGATTAAAAAATCTCTAACAAAACTCGAAATCTTTATATAACATTTTTCTCTCTGGCTTTTTAGGGCTTTTGGATGACATTTAGATCGAAATATTCAATATGCGCGAAAATATAGTTTGTTGCCTATCTGTCAAGCCATAAACTGTCAAATACTTTTGAAGGATAGCTACGATGTAGATAGATTAAAAAACCAATTAAAAAATCATAAATTTATGAGAATTTACTTTGTACTCTAAAGAATGCGAATTTTGGTCTATCGGGTCACATTTGGAACACAATATTCAATATACCACAAAGAATAGCTTGCTATTTTTCTGTCAAGCTATAAATTTTGCAATTCCATTGAAGAATAGCTACGATGTCGATAGATTAAAAAACTTCTACAAAATCAGAAATTTTCGAAATTGAGATGGATGTCAACGAAAGCTACGTTGAACCGGTAAAAAAAATTCTGCTGCGCTGACGAACTTTCTGTCAATGTGTCCTAATTGCGTTGAAAGGTCACATAAAATAGCCAATTCGTTGACCCCAAAATTTATGTCAACGCGAGTGTCAACGCAGCCGTCAACGCATTAACAGTGTTCTGCGTTGACGATCACATGCCTTGACAACTTTGGGAGAACATTTGACGTCAGAGAGTCAACGCGTTGACCGTCTAATCGTAGCGTATATATCTTTAAATGTTGGATAGTCCATCGACTCCTGCTAAATTAATTTTTTATTAATTGAGTCAATTAAAAGAATCATTTTACTATTCAATAGTGTTCTTTACTGTACGCGTAAAAGTAGTTGAGGAACAAATGTAACATCCACCTACAAAAATCGCCAAACATAACACTTTTTCATGAAGATCTTCGATATTAAAGCTTTCGACTTACAAGTCAGAATCCTCTGTATTATTATCTGCTGTCATAAGTATCAACGTCTCTTATTTTGTTCCTTCTTTGTTTAAGTTATCAATCAAATACTGACAAAATTGTTATTTTAATACTTTCAATCATTTTTATAAACGTTGGCTAACTTTAGACAGTCGTCCAAGTTATAAATAAACATATTTAACTGTCGTCTAAAAGTAATCTAACTCAGACAACGGAATCAGATGTCCTAACCTTGACTAGTGTCATATATATTTATTTATCAGTAAAGAAATTTTTAAAAATTGTTCAAAATCAATCACTCATTTTGGGGTATCTAAAAACAAAATTGAGGCATTTAAACAAAAAAATCAATAAAGTTAGAAACTGGTTAGAAATTGGTTAATTAATTTAACAAATTTATCAACGAAAGACAATAATTGTTCATTGATTCCTTATGTAAAAGAAGATTGTTAGCACCTAATTTTAGGAATAAACAAAAATCCGAATATAACATCTGAAAGGTCAACCGGTACCAGTAATTGGTCAGCGATATAAATGTATTACTACATCTATTCATCTTCAAAGTTATTCAAAAATATCAGCTTCTCATTGGTGAGGATTTCATGACAAACAATTCTATCGCCAATCAGTCACTTAAATTAGTTTACCTTTTATGACCATTTTGTAACCTTTTAAAAGGTATACTAACTTTTTTAACTTCCCTTTGGAAGTTATTTTAATTTTATTTTCACACATAATGTGCTCTCATTCAAAATTGTTTTTTTCCGAAGCTCTGCTTTAAAAAAGTACTCTATAAGTTTATTGCTTATTTTCTTCAATTTAAAAAAATCATCCAAAATTCTTTACAGAAAAAAAAAATTAACATTTTAGTATCAGAATTTTGGATTACAGAATTTCGAAAAGCCACATTTTGCATAATCAGAATAAAGGATTTACAAAATTTCTGCAAAGCGAATAAAGAACTTGTCATCCCATAATATTCTTAGCATCAAATCTGGCTCACAGACAAAAAACGAAAATACAAAACAAAAACCTTGCGAAGTTAAGTCCTTGTGCAATCCACCATTTTCATACCTCTAAAACAACAATTTGAAGAATACAACTCATTAATGTCATCGCATTCATGTAAATTTTATAAAAAGAAAAATCCTTTCAAGCAGCATTATATACATCCCTCTTGCTGTTATGCCCTGAAGGAGATTTTTGTGAATTAAAAAAAAAAAAGGATTCAAATTCCTATGTACAATTGACCATTTCACACCCTCAAGGTGCAAAAAATACAATTTTATCTGTTTATTTTTATTTATTTTTTTTTGTTTTGAAAACTTCAAGGACCTTTTTATTCTGTCACCTTTTCTGTATCTCTTCAATGATGGCTTAAAATAGAAGTCCTTTTTCTGTGTTTTATATTTTTTTTGTTATTTTTTTTTTGTTTAGCATAAATTTAAACTTATTCTATTCAGAGAAGCGTCAAGCCACATTACACTCTCAGTCCCCGTTTCGTTGGTTGGTTGGTTGGTTTGCTCCTTTCCATCTACATCATTTGGATGGCAAGTGGAGCATGAAAATGCAGTGACAAATCCCACTCAGTTGAATAACTTTGTTTGTGCCCTCAGGCGTAAGCTTGTTTGGTTGCAAGCAGCGAGTGACAGCAATACCCAACAACAACAACTACAGTAGAATAAGGCATCAGTGAGTGTTAGATATATATACTCATATACTCAACTCATATACATATATGTATGAATGGAATCTACTTTGGAAATTAAAAATAAAAATTCTTTTTATTTTTAAATCCACATAAAGTTAACCTGGGTTCCTCGGAAAATGAATGGGACTTATTATGATGATGTTGTCAGAACGTGACGCACTTTTGTATGTCAATACTGTATTCGTGCGCAGTTTGAGCGACCGTAAGTGGCCGACTTTTATTATGCAACACTTGATGCAAATTTTACGTTTGTCATAATATTTTAATTATTTTTTTTTTTTCTCATCCGGCTAGAAACTGAAAAGGGTTTCATCTCCATCCTCATTTTGTTGCGTAAATGTATGGTTTTATATAATTTTCTAGGACATCACGTAGGTATAACTTTAAACGAAAACATGTCACCTTAGGTGAAGGTTCTATAGAATTTTATGTACCTGTATTCTGGTGATGGAAACCATGCTTAATCAGGCCCGTATTTAGATGAAGGCCCTGACCCAAAGAAACTGTGGCTAAGTAAGGGTCCCTTTTCATAAGAACGTGTGAATTTTTTCGAGGTGTCAGTTGTATACGTCGACGTAACGGAACAAACTGATATATCCCCCTTATGATCCTCCTGTGGCTACGTCCTTGTACTAAAAACATATCCATTAAATGAATTGAAAAAAAAAGAAAAAAAAGTTTTGTATTAAAATATAAAAGGACGTTGAAAATCCCTCAACTGTGTTTCAACTGATTATATTTCTTCCTTACTTAACTCACCTCCAACCCTCTATACCCCTCCATTCACGCTCCTTTCTGGTTTCTTTACATGAGCACAGCATTAGACCACAGTTCGTTGGAGTGGAAAAAAGTGCGCAAGGATAAAATGGTAAATCCTTAGCAAAATGACACAGCACAGAAGATTATGCACTTTATTAAACTAATCCACTCAGCAGCAGCGAAAAAAAAATTTCATCTTGAATTTAAGTAAAAAAAAAAAAAAGTATCTGGAATAAAAAAAAGAAAAGTATTTCTTGTCGCGAGTTGTTAGTTCTTCCTTTTTGGTTGAATTGAATTTTTTTTTTGACGGGGAATATTGATTGCAAAGGATATTTACAGTTTTTTTTATTACTTGTAGATGACGGTGCAAAATAGTCATTTCAAATGAACCATAATATCATTTGAGTTGAGAAATAGAATTATGAAATGCTGCATTTGTGATAAAAGCATTTAACGATAATTATATAATTTGATTGAAAGAGGGGGAGAGAGAGGTAAATTTAATGGTTCTTCGCGTTAAAGGTGTTTGAAGTTTTTTGTCAAAGACAAAAATTGTGATAAAATAAAATTCAAAAATTCAGTTTATTTTTTTTTTAACTCAAGTTGGAAATTACTTTACCCATAATAATGATGATGTGATGACAATCAAGCTATTCCTTTGAGAAATTAAGTGATTTCATGAATGCTTGAAGTTTTTTGCTGTCTTTCGTCATTTTTTTTTCTATTTAAATTTTGTTTGAAATTGATTAAATTTTTTTAAGAAACTTATTTATGTAAAACCGTGTTTGAGGTATGAGTTCGCATTTATGATTTTATGAAAACCACATTTCTAATGAATAGATGCTTCCTTCGCCTGCGACTGAGGCACACACTAGTAACCCACAGCTATTTACTAGATAAGGAACCTCCCCCGACTTACCATCTTTGCCTTACAAACTCAACCCTAAGAATTAAACACCTTACTACCGAATACCGCAAAAATAAAACTTTTGTACTAGTCTTTTTTGAGTTATATGTTACTCTTGCTTTGAACACCCCCATTAACCCGGGCTTAACTTGAATCTCGGATTGAAAAACTGAACCTAAGTCTAGTAATATCGTTGAAAATCGGAGTCTATTGAAATTTTGACGGAAGGTAAAAATAGTATCACTTAGTTTCTCCCTCTGATTTTTTATAAGAGTTACCGTCATCTTCAATTTAATAAATTTTAAGGGTTTAAGGGAAAAAAGCGTTTGAGAAAAATAGTTAAGGATAATATTTCCAACAACTTTGGTTATATTTAGTTTTTTTTTTTATTTTGAATATTTAAAAAGATATACGCTTTCAAAAAATCAACATCTAGGGTGTGAAAAGGGTTTTTTCGATTTTATGAAAAAAAAATTATCAGTCCGACAAGGAAATTTTACTCTCTTGTCTTTAAAATGAAATTCCCAGTTTTAAACAACAATTTTGTAGCATTTATTAATGCGGAGTTAAAATAATAATTTTGGAAAAAACATCGAATTTTCAAAAAATAATTCTTTATATTCAAATCAGTTTGATATATAATGAGTCGAAAATAAAAAAAAAATACAAATTTCTATGATAAATAAATTTTTAATCAAATAATATGGTAGATCGTACTTATGTATATTAGGGCACATAAAAATTTTAAAATTTTAATCAAAAACGTGAAGCCGTTTTTGAGAGAAATGAGATTTTCCTTAAACATTTGTATGGGAGGTACCTACCGTTTAAAGAATAATTTTCATTTCAAATCCGCTAGATGGTGTTAAATTGCTGGGTGCCAAAAATAGTAGTCATTTTCGAATTAGTTCCCAAAAAATTTTTTTTTAACTTTTTTTGAAAATCCAAGGAAACAAAATTGAAAATTTCGGTACACAATTCTTTTAAAACTCTTTGAAAATTTTCCATAAAAAATGTATCCAAATTATTTGAACCGTTCTATGGGAGATACCATTTACATATAGATAACCATTTTTCGAAAAAAAAAAAAAATTATAAAATTGTAGATTTTTAGTGAAAAAAATTACTGAACTTTTTTTTTTTAAGTTGTGGGCAGTTTTTTTTAAGAAAAATACGATTCTTATTATATGATAACAAAATTTGTACGGCAGATACCGTTATTTATTTTTGGTCCTACAACAAAAAAGTTTCAAGAAAATCGAACCACCCGTTTAGGGTGCAGACGAAATGACAGACAGAATTACGAGACCAACTTATTTCGACTTCACTGTCATCGTAATGTCAAATTTGATCAAAATCCCGAGTTCGATTTTTTTTACGAATCCATAACTTGTCATACAGTATCTTCATATCGCAAGTAAAAAGTGAGAATAAGTGTTTAACTTGAAATTTTGAATATTTCTTGCCGTATGTGCTCTAAGTGCCCAACATTTTTAAGGGTGGGATGGCCCAACAAAATTAACTATGAAATGCAACGTTTCATATAGTTATTTTTACAATTGTTCACCTGATGAATTTAACCTGATTATGTGTTTAACTTAACGCTGTGTCTATTTGTTCTAAGGTTAAACAGGCTTGTTGAAAATATAGTATGTCACTTGGATTCATTCTAATCATGACCATTGTTTAAATATGACAAGGTGTCAGGTTGACTTAAAAGGTAATCATTGTTAAAAGAACATCCAGCCATGTTAATTCATCCTTGTTCTATTTTTCATTGTTTCCAAAAAATTTTCAGTTACTAAAAAAGTGGTAGTAATTTGGCAGCAAATTTACTCACATAAAACATTTTTGATGGCTTATAATATTAAATGTGTTATAAATTTAATTGTTCATTCAAAATTATCTCACCATCATCATATACAAATTTTAACTCCTTCACATTTTCTTGAGTAGAAAAAACAAGTTTCTGGCATCGTGACAGATTTATTTTTTTTTTCCTTTATCTTTTCATTTCATTTTCCATCATGATTTAGAAAAAAAATATAAAATCCGCTAAAATGGCAAACAAAAGTTATTGAATCCGTATAACTTAACCTCATATTAAACTGCAATTTTTTTTTTCGTCCAACAAGAACTTTCAACCTTTCCATCAGAAAAATTCTTCTCAGATCAAAACAAAATCCCTTAATCATAGTATTACCCATCAGAGAGAAAGATTTTTGCTCGCATCACCAACAATTCGAAATACTTAAATAAAGGAAATATTCACACAACATACACACAGACACACCAATTGTACACAAACTCACAAACATATAACCATTGCTTTACCTACATTTAGATCCTGGTCCTACACACTTGACGTTGATATTAGAAAAATAATACAAAAACCAAAAAGGACTTATTTTATGTTGAAAAAGCTCTTGATGATGCTCCCTTGATAGAGGGGGTACGGTCGATAGCGCAATCCGGAGCCCTCGTCAAAACGTCATTGCTATCATCATCCCTATGTAAAAAATAAACACACACAATACCTACCAGCTTCTGTCATCCCGTTTCAAGAACCAAACAATAGAAAACGCCATAGTTGCCGCCGCCACCGCGCTACTGCTGCTGCTAGAGCAACATTGTTTCAGTTTAATTAAAATGCTCGAACTCAAATGTTAGCATATCATTATAAGTTCTTGCGGTTAGATGGAGGTCGGGTCGAGTTGAGTATAGAATAGAGTTGGATCGGATCGGATTCATCCCATCCGAACCCAGATCCTAGCTGCTGATGTGACATGAAAGTATTTTTCGTAGTCAGTCGAATGAAAGTGTGTAAAATGAATTGAATGTGTATATTTATTTTGTTTGTTCTCTCTTCCTTCTTGTTTTTGCCTTTAATAAGAATGTAAAAAAAAATGCTACTAGAGATACTTTTTTGTTTTTTGTACTTTTCATTTTCTCAAATTTGTGGGATGAGAAAAGGAATTCTCTGTTTCTATATTTTTTTGTAAAATAGAAAACTCGGTGTTAATGGATATTCTAATTTGCGATAAGTATACACATACATACCTCTCTACTATACTTTTCCCTTGAGTAGGATGAAACTTTCTCGAATGGTTATCTTTTTGTATTTGAATATTTTCTAAAGAGGAAATGTCCATGGAGAATTTATTTATAAGGGTATAGGAATTTTGTTGGGGATGATTTGCCTTAGATGTGATTTCATGGTTATTTGAATGGAATGAGATTTGATTTATTTTATTAAAAGGGTGAATTAAAACTCATTATTATTGTTAAAATCAGGACTTTCAAGGTTATTTAATTGATCAAATGGTTAATTTAAACAGAAAATTGTAATATTAAATGGTAAAACAGTAAAATGTTGTTAAAATAGTAAGATCATTTATTCAGAGTTAAACTAGGCAAAAATTATGTGAGTAGCTGAGGAAAAAAGCGGACCAAGATATTTGTCTACACTAAAGTTGAAGTTTTTGGGCTCTCAAAGTTTATACATATGTTATTGTATCTTAGGGTGGTCTTTATATTGCTCAAGTAGACTCAAATTAAATTGAGTTCATATTTCAAAGCACAAAATTGGTAAAAATTAACAGTGCGATCATGTCAAAATCTTGTCAATTTTTGTATTTACAAGAAATTCGTATTAAATTAACATGGCATATTTTTAAATAAATTATGTGGAATGTTATCAAAAATATTATGTTTATTTCTGCAACTTTTTTGGGAAAGTACACCTTGTAAATTTAACAAGATACTTGACAAATTTATACCAGATCTCTTCTGAGTACATCTCTGGGAATAGAATAGTTGTTCTTGAGTATTCTTATTTTACCCATAATTTTAGAGGTTTAGCATATCTTGTTATTTTTAAAGCATTTGATAGAATTATTCAAGGTTTGACTATTTCTTTTAACACATAAATCGAAACTCTACAAATTCATGATTTATAATGAACTATATAATTTTTACTCTCAAGACCTTAAATTTATATAAAATATGTAAAATAATGAAGAAACCTATAGAATTCGATTTTTAAGGCGAACAGAGCTGAAATAATAACATTTTTTTTCTGGCATGTGAATTGTTTCTTCATTTTTCTTTTTATCATTAAAACATTATAGGTAAGTTTCTTTAAAAATTTTACTCACAGAACATATCTAGGAAAAATAGAAATAGATCCTTTTTATTATCCTGCTCGATATTTGAAATTTAAAAAAATTGTTAAAATATACAATTTATGGTTTTCTCATTTAAAATTTACTATAAACATTAATTATTAATTGATTTTTTTTTATAATTTTGCTATGTGTAGTGCTAATACTTTGTGAAATGTGATTTTTTGCTCAAATAAAATAATAATAATTATTAAAAATAAATTTGTGGTGACTGGAATTTAAAAAAAAATAAAAACTTTATACAAATAATTATTTACCGTTTAATTTTAAGGATATGTATTGTATCTTCTTTTTTTTCAAAATCGCATGTATTTTCTAGAATTATTATATTCCAAGAAATTTGTAATCTATAAGGCATTCATAATATTTACATAATATTTGGTTTGTGTTGTTTGTTATTCACATTTTCACATTATGGTGTGTTGTTTTGTTTTTTTACAGCAGTGGGAATGTTAAGCTTTGTCGTCCCTTTTCCATATATTTCCCAAATTGAAAAAATCTTTTTTTAAATTCTATTTTAATTAAATTTATATTATTTTATTATTATTCTTTTCACAGTCATCAGTATTGATTAAAACCGAACCAGAATTAAATGCTGGACAAAATAGCACCGCAGGCTCAGCTGGCGGTGGTGGCGGAGGAGGTGGTTCAACACCAATTAGCATATCAGCAGCAGCTACAACGTCTTCAGTAGGCAGTACAAGTCTCGTAACTGGCATAACACTCGGCGTAAATGCGGCGATTTCCAGTGCAAATAATACATCGTCGGCGGGCGGTGCCACACCCACAACAAATGGCATAGTTACCAGCGCAGCAGCCGGAGGCCTGCTCGATATGAACAGTGCAAATCAATCAGCTGTCACCACACAGATGATCCTCAATAACACAAATGCTGCCGCCGCTGCCATGGCTGTCGCGGCCGCATCACAGAGCAGCAGCAATATGTCAACCGTTACAACAATCTCCCAACAGATGGCGCCATCTGCGGTCGCAAGTGGGATGGGTGGCGGCGTTGGCACCGTGCCCGGAAGTTCAGCCACTACATCGTCAGGACTCGATACTGCCACAATTGTGTCATCCATTGTCAGTGGTCTTCCATCCAGTTTGCAGGCAAATATCGCCGGTCCAACTGCCGTGTCGTCCAGTACCGTAGCATCACAGACAACATCACAAGTTATAGCGTGCTTAAATGCGGCTGCCAGTGGAATTATGACATCCGCTGTTCAAACAACACCCGCCGCATCATTGGCCTCAGCTCTAGTTCCCATCGATCACAAGAGTCAGCCAAAGAGACTGCATGTCTCGAATATTCCATTCAGATTTCGTGATCCCGATTTGCGGGCAATGTTCGGGGTAAGTTATGACGTCACTTATATCCTTAAAAAAAAAAACAAATTGCGACATATACGCATACACACAACATGATATATATAGTTGCTAAATAGAGTCAGTACATTAATTATATATAGAGTTACAAATGTTTTTTCTAATTTGGGACTTTTGAATGTTTTGTTGCATTCGGAGTTGAATTTTTAAAACATTTTGTTTAAAATTTTAGTTAAAAGTGATAATATTATATATATACATAGTTTTAAATTTGTTTTTATAATTTTACTCGCTCTTGATTGTATACCAATTTGTTTTAATATTGAAAAACTATTTTCTTTTTTTTTTCTTTTTATTGATCGTTCCTCCCTCAACTGAAAATAATTCAATTCGAATATTTAAAAAAAAAAAAAACCAAAACAAAACCAACCCCTTGATTTGTGGTCGTTTTGCATCCGTTTACACATCCAAATCAAAAAAAAAAAAATTAAAATCCCTCAATACAAAAATGAAATGCGTCCAAAAAAACCAAAAACCAAATATAATTAGCAATTTGGAACAATACTTGATGTAGAAATTATATTCAATGAGCGTGGCAGCAAGGTATGTATTTGTTTTCATAAATGTTGTTTTTTTTTTAATATGAAAAAAAATCCTTTTTTTTAAGAATTTTGTATGATAAAAAAGATATTAAATATTTAGGAATTATTAAAAAAAATCATAGTTGTCTGTCTGTCCGATGAAACGATATTTTTTAAAAAGAATGCAACTTTATCTTGAAAGTAGGTAAAAGTATTGATCTAAAATTAAGTTTAATTCAAAGATTTTTAATTTAAAACAAAATAGCTAAAATTGAAGCTTTTTAGATTTCTCATTTAAATATAAGTTTTCTATTTAATTAAATAAGACATATTAGGTAAAACTTGATAAAAATCGATTGTAATTTTTTTTTTAAATCTATGTAGTTGCATTCGTTAAAAAAGAAATTCTTTATAGCAAAATATCAAACATTTATACATATTTAAGTCTTAAAAATAAAAGAAAGAGTTTTCTATGTGCGTTAAATTTTTTCTAATGTATGAGCAAACTTGTTATTATTGTATTACATAAGTTTTATATTTTAAAATAGAATTTTGCTTAAAAACAATTTACCATAAAATTAATGAAAATGGGGAAATTTAAATATGACATTTAAAAAATAATTAAAAAGTATTTTATTAAAAAAAAAGTATGTATGACTTTACTTTTTATCTTTTTTTCATATTTTTAATTTTGTTTAAATATTTTCTTGTTAATTTTATTGTTTTTTTTTTTTTTTTTAATTCATTTATTTTATTTTATTTTTTATTTATATTTCTTAAATTTGTATTGCTTTTCTGTTTGCAGTATTTTACGTTGTTGTCATTTTTATGATACATTAAAATTGTATTGTTTAGTAAAATTTTTTTTATTTTTTGTGTTTCTTTGTTTCTGTAAAGAATGTTACTTTTATTTAAATTTGTATTTTACTCTTTTGGTTTTGTTTGTTAAGTAACATAATACATATGTATTGTATTTTTTATATATTATACTGAAAAAGTACGTATTTAAATTTTAACCCAAAAATTAGAATTTAAAAGTCTGTATCACAATCAAAAAACTCAAAATGTTGGCTAACTTTTTGTATTCATTGTTTCTATACATTAAGGTTTATTTATTTATTTAATCAAATAATTTACAAATTATTTAAACAATTTATCTGGGCAGTAAAACCATAACGACGCCGTCTTTTATGTCAAACACTTATGTATTAATAATTAAGACAAACAGTTTTTTATATTTACACTAGCTAGTCCGGTCCGGCTTCGCTCGGGATCACAAATCTAAGCTTCGTAAAAAATTAATGGTGTTGGGCGCTAGTTATAGGTTTAATTTGAAAACCACCATTGAATTTTGTAACTATAAATTTTGAAACATTTTTCTCACTGAAATAGTAATTTAGGCAACTTTATTTAGGCTTTATTAGGGCATCAAAAAAATCACTGTCTCAGAACTTAAAATTAATATTTTTGTTTTTAACACATATTACTAATTTTAAAAATATATTTTCTTTTAAAATTCATCCTTTGAGCACGCGTTTTTCGGTCCTCATAGAGCCTTTTGAAGGTTTTAACACCTACCCACGGGAAAAAAAATCCTCTTAATATTAACATTCAAATACAAAAAAAAATTTTAATTGGATATGCTACTGTTTAATTTTTTTAAAAAAACACCCTATAAATATCTTAATACATCCTTTAAAAAAGGGATTTTTAAAGTTGAATGCTATTTTTGATTTTTTGCTCGAACTCATTCATTAAAGGAGCTATTTTGAAAACATCAAATTCTACATATCCTTGTTATTATGCTCTACTTTTCAGAACCAACAAAAATGTAAAAAATATGACTGTTATTTTAATTTAACCTAATCTCACCCTAAAAATAGCTTAACTTTGAAGGATATGAGTAAATGTTTTAAACAAAGAAAGATTTTTTTTAATTGAATTCTATTTTTTGTTTTTTTTTTTACCCCATTTCACCCTATAAATAGTTAAATTTTCAGCAAGCGCTTCAAAATTTTGTGTCCTTAATATTTTGATAACAAAAGTAAGGAGTCTTTTCCTGAGAAGTGAGACTGCTAAGATCTCAGTACATCGGGTATTATGCCCAACAGATGGCGTTGCACCTTTGGTAGCATCACACAAGTAATTTTTCATCGAAAAAATAAATTCTTGCAAGAAATATTTTTTAAATGTCAAACATCTTTGGCGATTTCCCAAAATCTTCTGGCACGTTCTTCGAATCAAATTTGAAACTTTTAAAAAAATGTTTTAGGCATTTGGAAAAATCTATCATTTTCCCAAAATCCGCATCCAATTTGGGAAAATACACAATGAACTCACAATATTTTTGACCAGTTATTTAAACATAAGAAACCATCGCTAAATCTCTTCCTGCTTGAAGGAATAGTTCTTTCATACAAACACAGCGATTCATTTCTAAATTCCCGAATTTCTAATCCAATAACTCATTATTATGGTTGTGACTTAATGTCGTATGCTTCCCCCAGTTATAACTGTAAATTGGATTTATGAAACTTTCCTTTAACTTAATGTCTGGGGAAATCTTTTGAACTGAAACCTCCGATTGTGGGGTCGTAAACCCATGTTTTTCTTGTTTCAGATTTCAAAATCATCAAAGTAAAAATAGAATCCCACAAAACACCCACTTATTTTCCATCATTCCTATAAAAATTAAATCCTCTCTTGGTTGATGTTTAATGAAGCAGAAATTTCAAAAAATCATGAATTCATTTTATAAAAATTATTATTCCCACGAAACACAAATGTATCCCTAAGTTACATCTAAACTCCATTAAAAGGAACCCCATAATATCCATTCCTCTCCATTGAATTGGCCAAAAGTTAGTAGGTACCGCATTCTAAACGAAATTACTTCCAAAAGCACCCTCTTCCTCTTGCCTTCTGATTTTGCTGATTTTTTGACGCAAAAAAAAATAACAGAAGACACGACATTCTTTTTCGTTTATTTATATGATTATGTATAATCATTTTTATCATTCTGTATTTGGAAATGGAGGGAAACATTTTTTTTTCATTTCAAAGTTAATATTTTCTTAAAAAAAAAACCCTCAAATTAAATAAAACCACTCGTACACATCTGTTCTGGTTTACTTTTGTGATAAGCAAAAGGACTTCTCATTCTTATATAAACGTAGGTACGTACATATTTTTTTTTTTGTGTAACAAGAAGAGTCCGGGCAACCTCAATGATCACTAGAGCACATCTTGAAAAGATAAAGTACACCAACCCAAAAGTCACTTTTACTTCAATGAAGTTTTTACTTAAAGTTTCCAGGATGCTTCATAGTTCCTCAAGACACATATCGGCCCGGAGGTAGCAGTGGCATGGCGTGGCCCTCAGGACGTGAAGCAGTTTTCAAATTTTCAGGGTGTCTAATAAGTTAAGACTTGAACTTTTTACTCTGTCAAAAATTAATAATACAAAAAAAAGTATTCACGAATGCGGCGCGGCGGCGGAGAGAGTAAAAGAAGTGTGTAAAAGAGAGTGCTTTTTAATTTTGCAATTAAAATTTGTACCAAAAAGGAAAAGCATGTATATACCTTTAGATAGGCCGGGTGACAGGACCAAGACGATAGGGAATAAAACAACGACCCTTAACAGCAGTAGTAGTAGAAGCAGCAGCACACTAATTCCATTTGCTACATTTTGCTGGGAAATATTAAAATAAAGATAAAGACGTTTGCATAAAATGTCGAGAAGAAAATATTCATTCACGATGATTTTTCATTTTATTAAAATGCAAGTGTGGGAGACACACGCCCTGAGGAGGATGAGTTGAAATCAGGCCCGGATTTTAATGACTAGGCGGCATTTACAGATGATAGGACATAAGAAAGTCATGAACTGTCTGTTGAATTGTTTAAAGATATTGTAAGCATCAATCTTGTAGAAACATGTGTATGAAAAAAACGTCTGGCAATTGTATTAGTCACGAAATAAATGCGCTGAATATCAGTTAAATATTTACAAAAATTATATACACCAGTCTTCTTTGAAGCAAAATCTTTCAAAAGTATTAGTTTTGTCAGCAAAAATTGGCTGAAGTGGCGAAAATCTTGTAATCAGTTTAATATGAGGAAAAATCAACAAAATGTAGAAGATTCAACAAAAAAAGTACGCTGAATGACAGAAATGTTGCAAAAATATTGTAAGCATAAGTCTCATTCTGCAAATATTAAATTAGATGCACCAGGTTTGAGTGGATAATCTATGTAGCTAATATAATTTAAATCCTCTATACCGCTGACTACTTATAAAGTAACTGGAATTTTGTAAGCATCGCTCGGATATGATAAAGCATAACTATATCAATGTATCAATTATGAATGAATTTTCATAGCATTGTTGTTTTCACTAAGCTTCCACAATTTTTGCTGAATTTCTATTGTAGCGTGAATTGAAAAAGATTTTCATACACACCTGATCATAATTAGCCAAATAGATCATTATGCTTAATATAATAAAAAGTAAGCATCAGTCTTGGAATACAGATGCATTTATCAATTTCGACACTTAAATTCCGCTGAATGCAAGAAAAGTTACGTATAAATTGTAAGCATTAGGCAAATACTCAGTTACTCAAATTTACCATGCCTGGCTAAATATCCAAGGAAATATAATTTTAATCCTCTACCATTTTAATACTACCGAAGTATCTACAAATTTTGTAAGCATCATCGAAATATGAAAAAGTATCACTCAGAAATACCAGTTTCGAATGAATTCATAATCAGTTGTTGTATAAGCTTTTTGCATATTTTCAGCATGCAATTTTTACATTAATTTCTAGGCGTTATTTGAAACATATAATCAACCAAGTAAACTAAATACTTAATATAAGTAAGATTATTTATATTTTGTAAGCACCAGTCTTTTATGAAAAATTAAGAAGTGGTATAGCACCAGTTTCGACAGTAAAAGTCCCCTGAATGCCAGAAAAATAAGGAAAAAATTGTAAGCATTAGGTTCTTACTGTAAAGTATAAGTTTCCAAGATAATATAATATGATCCCTTCTCGGTGACTTCTTCTAAAGTATCTGTAATTTTGTAAGCATCGGTCAAATACGATAAACCATCACTCAATAATACCAGTTTCGAATGAATTTTCATAGCATTGTTTTTTTTAAGTCAGCTGCTACAATTTTTATTGAATTTCTATGATGTCATTGATTGAAAAATATATTAATATGTGCATATCTGACAACAACCAGCCAATAGACCATATGTTTTAAATTAGTAAAAGGAATTATAATTTGTAAGCATCCGGTTTTTATGAAAAATTAAGAAGCACCTATACTAGTTCCGACACTCAAAGTCCGCTGAATGTCAGAAAAGTTAAGAAAAAATTGTAAGCAGTATCAAATACGATAAACCATCACTCAATTATACCAGTTTCGAATGAATTTTTATACATTTTTGTGTTAAATCTTGTAAGCATCAGTTTAATATGACAAAAAATCACCCAAGTGAAGTCGAATTCCTCTGGTAAAAATTCCTCTCAGCCGGTCCTGGATTGCCTCACATACAGCCACATGGATAGAACTACGGTCGTAAAATTTTATTAAACTATTAACATTTTAGATGATATTTGCGTGTGCTCTTTGGTTGTTCTATGAAGATTATATGAACATTGTATATAGAGTATCTTTTTGGGAGTTAATAAAATTAAGGATAAAAGCAAGCAAGGAAGGATGCTTTATAATTACCATTTCCTTAAACCAAAAACACACAGTGTGCTATAATACAGTTTGCCTGTGCATTGTTGTCTATTAAATGTTCTTCATATACATACATAGATAGACAAACTGAACAAAAGGATAACGATATGGCAGTATGATGCAGTTTTTGCATAGAATTTTCTCATTTATTGACCAATGAGAATATTATTTCTGTTATAAACTTTATATTGTTGCAAAGTGTGTAAATTATATTATTTCCGGGGCAAGAAGAAGGAAGGAATTTAAACGATTTTAGTTCCCCCTTTAACTATAAATTCATTTATTATGAAGAAAAATTTTCATTGCATGTTTTGAGATGTTTTGTATTTGGTTGGTTGATTCTAGGGAAGGTTAGTGATGGTTGTTGGAGAAGATCAAGGTCCTAGGGGCTTTATTTGTTGGACATGACATAGATAAAGTAAATTAGATAGAAGGAATTGAGGTGCATTAGGGTCTTTGCTTCTTTTATGGATTACATTTTACAGAAAGGACATGTTAAAGTAGTTCCTGCGTGGAAGTGACAAATTTTTGTTTTGTCTTAGCTCTTCGGATTCGGTATAGAAGTAGTGAATCCCCTCCATTCCTGCCGACTAACAATACGCGCACAGGAATGGTTAAAATTGTTAAAAAAATAAGACTGCTTTCTCAGGAGCTCTCTTCTTCTGTCCTCTTTAATTAACTTGCCCTTGAACTTTTCTTTAAGGCTTGGGACCTGTTTCACGAAGTCCACTTCAACCTTATCTAACCTTTCTGTTCTTTCAAGTTCGAAAAATTTTTTGTGAATTAAACCAAATGTTTCATAAGCACTTTAATGAGTTGTCTAGCCAAGTCTACATACTGTTCGTGCAACTGCATAATTTAAAAATATCTCAAAAATCCACAAATACTTTTATTTTTCAAACAATAAAAACATCATTGTAGTTCACGACTCTGTATTATCATCATCACCATGCTTACTAATTATGTATATCCTCGAGACTATACTTCAAAAGCTACTACAACATACCTAAATAAACTCAACAAATTAATAGTCTTATGTCAAAATTCTTCTTCTTTTTAAATCCTTTCTATACCTATCTACATAATTATTTTATCCTTAGGATATAAAATAAAAATAAAAAAGAAATCTCTTTTTCTCTTCTCTTGAAAATGCAACTTTCTATCATGTGCATGTGCCCATGCATTTCAAATTACACATTTCCTTCTCAACATCAATGTCAGGAAGCATATAACAACAACCCGAGCGCAGCACAACGCCATACAAAACAGAGAAAGAGAAGCTTTATGAATATTCAATTGCTTAGTAGGGGTACTCAAAAAGTTCACATCAGGCATATACACAAAACAGGATATACATATATACTCCATACACCTACTTTAAACTCCCTGTCAAGCATTTTATTCTGTTGCTACTGCTGCTACTTCTGCTTCTGCTTCTGCTTGTATTGCTGCTCCTGATCTATGCTCTGACTTCTGTTACAACATAGAACACCATACTCAATGTTTATAATCTTGACTGAACTATATATACTCGTATAGTTTATGTGCCCTCTTCTCATATTGGGGTCGTGTCTCGCAGCCATCTTCAAACTTAACCATTGTGCCTGTTTTACAGACATATCCAGTCAAGAGCCTTATACCTATACACATTCCCACATATGTATGTAGAGGTACCTACATATGAAAATAGGAAGCTTCAGGTCGATTGTCCTTCTTGTTCCACATTACACATTTCTCGAATTGAGAACATTCCTAGATCAAAAGCAGTATGCGATTTGTTTTGTCGTCGTCCTGCTTTCAATTTACCTTTAGTGAACTTTTAAGGACATTAAGGAAAATTAAATTCTCCACCTTAACTATGAGATATGTATGTACCTTTACGATTGAAGGAGTTACAAAATGCAAAATCCCCAGATAAAAAGGGACTATCTCTCTCCCTCTCTTATTATCTATTCCTTTTTCCACATGATTATCTATCCTCCTGGGAGTTAATTCAAAAAAAAAAAACAACCAGAGTTCTTATCTCCAAAGGACATACATCAAGTTCTGGGGTTTATGTGAATGCATTTAATCATCTAAGCTCGTATCCTGAAAACGACAACCAAAAAGGCTAAAAAAGAAAAGAAAAACTAAAATGTTTTGTTTTTCATGCATACTGCATGTGTTTTATCCACTTGCTGTATAATCTCACATATAAACATACAAAAATAAACATCAAATAAGAAATGACAAAAAAAAAAAAATACACACACATACGGGATGCAAATAAAATTGCGACAAAAACGACAAAATTCCCAACCGAAAAAAAAGGGAAGAAGAAAACTGAAAAACCGTTACAAACACAACCAAAAATGAGAAAAACAGAGGGTTGTTATGGGAATTAAGAAGGACACGAAAATTTGCTAACAAATCTTAATCTCCAACAACAATCGGGACAAAACTATGTGCAAGGAGCCAGACTGCCGCAAAAACTTTAGACATATCCTCCTCCGGCAGGAAAATGGCTATATAGCAAACGTGTATAGAAAAATACAGTTTTTTGTTTATCGAACGAAGTTTTGTTCGTCGAGGAATTTGGAGTGGACGACCAAAGAGATAAAGATACAAGAAAAAATAGTTTTATTTGTTGTTTTTTTTATTTTTTATTTTTTTTAAAGTGCTGTTTTTGAAGATTAATTTGTAGAGTTATCCTTTAGAAGAGAAAAGGATGTTGTTTGCTGATATACACACACACGTATACAAGGAAGTACAGAAAAGAAAAAAATAATAATAATAGGAGATAGAATGATTTGTTCGTTTTTTATTTTGTAACTTCAAATGTCTGGATTAGTTTCGTTTCGAAGTTTTATTTTTGGAGATGATTTTTAAATTTTTTTGCATTGATCTTGATTGGTAAATATGGTATTTGGATTGAAGGAGCAGATGGTCCTAGAAGTGTTTAATTTTTAGATTTATGTTCCTACAGTTTCTGAGCTTTAATTTGCTTTAAATATCTAATGACAATTTGATATACCCACATTAAAACAGTGAGAAATCACAATTTAAAAAATTAAAAACTTTGAAGTATTAAAATCGAAATTCATTTTTTTTTTTTAATTCAACAATTTTTTATAAATTCAACAATAAATAGGTTAAAGGTCAGATTCACACCCTTTTTTGTTTAATGTATTAGATCTCTCAAGCCGCTTTATGACCGAAACAAACATAGATAATAATTAAAAAATATAAATACATTCAATTTAATAATTCTTCCTTTTTTGTGACCTTTTTAAATTCAAAGAGAGACTTGAAGACCACATTATAGGCGTAGTATAGGATTCAATTATCTACAATATAATAATAATAGATAAAGATTTATTGTATTCAAATTACTAAAAATTATGGTATAGAATAAGCCAAATCTAGCTAATTTCAATCATTGCAACTTTGTGGGACTCCTATGGAGAGGTTGAAAAAACCATTTCTTGCAAGAGTTTTGAAAGAATTTGATATACACAAATCTGCTGGCCCAAACAGTATGCCTCGCATTTTTCGGAAGAAGTGTTGTTTAACGCTGGCAAATCTACAATGCGTTAGCTTTCCCATCTGTCTTATTCTACGGGTTCCTTTCCTACTGGATAAAAAACTATTTCTCCAGCATGTCCTTTTAAAAACCGAAATCTTCTTCGTCCTCAATGTATCGACCAGTTGCATATTTCCCTTTTTTCCAGGGCCATGTAAAAGCTGATTAATATAATGAAGAATGAAAGCTTTTTAAAGTCCGGCAGTACGGCTTTCTTAAGTTCACTGGTGTTCAGTAGAACAAATTTTTACATCGTTTTGGAGAAAGTTAGATTATTGCACTTGATATTGCAAAAGCGTTTGATAAAATTTTGTACTAAGCTCTTTTATCAAAAATACCAGCATTTTGTATCGATGAATTTCTTCTTTGTTGGATAAGAAAATATGTACCTTTCGCACCGATCAATACAAGATATATTAAATAGTTTTAAGTCTAAAATTAATAAAATAAATGCAGTGGTGTCACAGATTAATTACGATGCAAATACTCGAGTACAATTATCATTAATTAGGCAGGTTCTCCAATTACCCACTTGAGTCTTTTGAAAAGAATTCACAAGAATCTTTTAAAATGATAGGAGATAGAACTTCAACGGAAGCATTTGCATCTCTCGAACACTGCCGCTGCAATGTTTCACTCTCACATTATTTTGTCGCTATTTTTATAAACAGTGTTCTAGTGAAATAGCCAATTTCATTTCTTCACTTAGATATAATGCTCCTTCTTATGACAATGCACATCAGTTTACTTTTGAAACCTTTTAAAGTACTTCAACTTCAGTGTAAACTGTTATACTAAAATTATTGAGTAAGTATGAAGTGCAATCAACGAACACATCCATTTTGAAATTTCTCTCTGAAATGACAGCTGTTGACAACGACAAGCAGTAAAAGTGAAATTTTGATATTTCATATTAAATTTTTATTTTGAAGTATCCTGCTAGTTGTGTTATATTCCCCGTATTTTCAATAAAATCTAATTTAATTTTCATTACTACCTGCTATTTTTATATTTGACTGTTTATTTAACTAGAAAATAAATTTCCTTAAGAGAGAAGATCCAAATCCATAAAAAGATTAGATTTGGAATTTTGAAATGGCAACACATTTCTGCCGTGTTACACGTGTAATTAAATTATATTATGTGTATGAACATGTGTATTCAATGTTACGCGTGTATTTAGGCAATACACGTGTAATTACTTCTAAATCGTACTTATAATATTTTATGTTTCAAAAGACGTTGAAAAATATATACAATGCCGTACCTAATTTTTTTGAAAAAAAAATATTTTAATTTTTTTGGTGTGACATAATATCAAATAGTACCTAAAAATCGTTTTTCTACACTGTAAAAATATCTTAAAATCACTTCCAACACGGTCAGTTTCAAAAAAGAGTATGGCTTTTATAATTACACGTGTATTTTTATTTATACGTGTATTTAGAACATTCACGTGTCGAATTGTTTTACTACATGTGTAAACGTGACACGAATACTCATGATATTAGATACACGCTTAAAATCGAGAGCTCTAATTTGTATCAATTTTAGTCCAAAGTTCTGTCAAAGTTCATATAAAAAAAATTGAACTTAAATTGAAAGAAATTTCTGAGCACTCCGAACATACTCTGAGCGATCTCTGAACTGAGCGTGTTCTGCTCTGAGATATCTGATTTATTTAAAGAAACACGCTTCAGCAGCTGTCACTTTTTTATTTGTTCACAGTTGTCATTTTCTTTGTGTTCAGCTATTCAACTGCGTCTGCTCTATCAATTTATTCTGAGCTCATAGAGCCCGATCTGAACATGCTGAGAGCGAAAAAAGAAACACCATCTTTTGTTTGACAGTTCAGGCTCTGCTCTGAACTAAAAAAGAAAAACGCCCAAGGTGAACATCTAAGTGATAACTATAAATAGGTCTTTAACAGCAACATTTAAAAAATTTTTCCACTTAAATTGAAAGTCAATTATTGAAAAATTTAGAACAAAAATTCTAACAAAAACAATTCTAACAAAAATTTGATAACATTTTTTGTATTACCTAAAGAAAATATTATTTAGGTAGGTATTTTAGAATTTTTAAAACATGAATACGAATAAGTAAGCCAACCAGCCAAATATTTTAAGAATTTATGAAATAATTTAAAATATTAAAACAAGAAAAAACTTATAAAATATATTTGTTGCACGTTGTTTTTGAGCAAATCCTGTTTATTTTTTATTAAAAATATTTTTATATTGAAATATTATTTGATTTTATATATATTTAAGGATATTTAAGAAAAAAAATCAAAATCAAACAATTTATGCCTTATGAAAATATTTTATAGATAATTAGTTTAAGTATCTTTATGCAAAAAAAAAATATTTTTTTTTATATATTCAACAAAAACAAAAAAATCAACCAATACAAAATTGCATGTATCTTTGTTCTGTCCTTTGCATGTAGGGATTCGGTTTTGTAACATTCGCTAATAGTAGCGATGCGGAGAGAGCACGCGAACGTCTTCACGGCACTGTGGTTGAGGGACGCAAGATTGAGGTGTGCATGAACATTTTTTAATTAAAAAAAAAATTACATAAATATATTAATATATACATAATATATCTACATTTATATAAATAGTGTTTACAATTTTTTTTAATTTAATACTCTAATTTTTTGTTTTAGTAATTTTGTTTTGCAAACAAATAAAAAAAAAAAACAAACAAAACAAATTTGTTTGATGATTAAAAAAGAATTATACACATATATTTTTAAATTTAAATATCAATTTTTAAACTATATACAGAAATTTTAATCGAAAATGAATAGGTACCTACTTTGAAAATGTTTTTTTTCTTTTTTTATTTATTATTTCCTCCCAAACTTATTCTGAATTTGAAAGCTCTGAAATTCGAATTGTATATAAGTTGAAAGTTGATTAAACTTCAAAATGAGTGTTGAAAGGACCTTTCATAATTTTGTTGGTTTTATTTTTAACTTTTTTGTGTTTGTGTTTTTTTTTTTTTAATGCCTGAATACTCTTCAAAAAAAAAACAAAAGGAACAATGCCATAAAGTTGGTGCTCATGCAGCTTTTTCGAAGGAAGGATCAACTTTATTTCCCCATCACTTACCATTTAGTCCACAGTTTTCATTCACGAAAAATTTTAAATAAAGTTGTTAATTGAAATCTGCGGCCCTGAGTTCCTGGAAAAGGTTTTTTTTTATATTTTTAATTTTTCCTCAGGAACATACATATTATAATTGGAATATTAAACGATTAAAATTTACTCTTGAAATTACAATTATTACTTATAACCGAAAGGCACGGTTGGATGTGAGTTGTGACATTGGTTGAGAACCACGCGAACAAAAAATAATATGGAAATTTAAAATTCCTCGAAATGTTTAATTTGTTCGATTGTATTTAATTTTTTTTTTTCTTTCTCCCTTTGGGAGGTCGGAGTTGGTGATGATGCTGCCATTGCATCAATTTATATACTTTTGTCGAGGATAACGGGCACTGATGCTACCGAGCCGCCACCACACCACACCGTCATCATAAAAGACAGTTCGCTTCGGATTAATTCATCGGTTTTTGTGTGCTCGAAATGATGGACTGTTTCCGGTGTGATGCATCTTTTATCCATCAAAATTGGATTCACACATACATATATGTGTATATATACGGCAGGGAATCAGTGAGGGAAAAATGAATGTATTCTGTTTTGAATGTATTAATTATAACGGTAGCTAGCATTCAATTTGCTGTGTGCGTTTCATGCAAATGAAGGCAGACGGTTCTTTTTTTTCTTCGTTTGTTTCTTTTTCTGCTGGTTCTGGTGTTCGTTATTTTAATTGCTTGTGGCAAGTTTTGTGAAAAAGAATTCAAAGGAAGAGTTGTGTACTATACATTCTTTCTTTCTGTCTCTCTCTCTCTCTCTCTCTCTTTTTATATCTCTCTTGTATGAAATGTGGATTTTAATTAAATTAGAAATTTTTTTGAATGTTTCTTTTTTATTCTCATTCTGTCCATATTTATTTTTATCAAAAGAAATTGTTGCAAATTAATGTTCTGGATGAATAAATAATTTTTTATTTGAATAAAGAACAATTATCTTCTTTTTTTTTGATAACAGTGGATTATTTTATCTTTACTTGGAGATTTTGTTATATTGAACGGATAAACGAAGCCTAACTTTTTGATAAATCATTCATCAAATTTTGATGATGATTGTTTAATTCGGCGCCGGAGAAGATAAGTCTACAATTTATTATATAATTTCGATGCAAATTAATGTTCATGAGAAAAATACATTTCATTAGCAAATATTCAAAAAGCTATATTGTTTCTCCTATCAATCAATCACTGTTGGCTTTGAGGGCCGCTGTGTTTTGTGGCTTATTCGCAAAAACCTGGGACTTCATAAAACTCCACAAGAAAAGGTCTAACGGTGTCAAATTGCACGATCTCGGCGGTAAGTTCACATCACCTCCACGTGAGATGAATGACCTTGCCTTTGAATCGTTCGTGCAGAATTTCCAATGAGGCGCAAGCTGTATGGCAAGTAACTCCGCCGCCCTGTTGAAACCACATGTCGTTGGTGTCCATATATCATCCAATTCAGGCCAAAAGAAGTTGGTGATAATCGACATATAGCGCTGGCCAACGTCGTTCTCAAAAAAATATGCACCGATGACGCCGCCTGCCCAAAATCCACACCAAACAGTGACTTTTTCGGGATACATTGGACGCTCTTGGATCTTATGTGAATTGGCATCGTCCCAAATTCTACAATTTTGTTTGTTGACGTACCCTGCATTCATCCATAAATGGGCCTCATCGCTGAAGATGATTTTTCAATGAAAATTAGGTCTAAGTCACGACGCGAAATTCGCCAAGTTATAGTCTACGAAAGGGTAGAGTTCTTGTGGGCGATACGATATGAATAAATGACAGCCAATTTGAAAGATGTAACTTCAACAATATGGCTGCTATCAACTGTCATAGTTGGGAAGTCCCTATTGGAAGACCCTTTATATGAACATCTAATATGATTTTTATGGCCATGTGAATTGCTCGTGAATTTTTTGAGTTCTTCCTTTAAAATATAAAAATAGTTCATAAAAACCGCCAAGAGTTACTAGGCGGAGATAAATTCATAAAACTAAAACCTTGATACTAATCCTTTCAACTGGTATTAGCAGGCCTTAAGAACTTTCATTCCAACTTGTTTGAACTTTTTAGAAAAAAAAAAAATGGTAACAAACAGATCACATAGAAAATATTTTTTTCCCAAAGAGTCTCAAAACATACTATATAACCGCTTGCGCTGTAATTATGTACTAGGCACCCTGTATATTTAAAAATAAAAATTCACGGCTACTGCTAAAAATTCACGACTTCTACTAAAAATTCCACGACTGTTAAAAATTTTCAACAAGAGCAGAAGCTCTCGACACCTTTAATTCATTTAAATTTCACCCACCTGCAGAAAAAAAAACACCTAGGTATATGATATTTCTATTTCATCACTTCAATACCTTCTGTCATATGATGAGTTATATAAGCCCGCACAAACCCCATATTTCGGTCGGTTTAAAATTCATAAAACCACTTTACTTCAAATATAAAAATCGTTCACCCAATCCAAACGAACTTGAATAAAATAATAAAAAAAAACTTGATCCTGGATGAACCTCAAGCCCCAGTGACATTGCATTTATCGTTTTTTATAAAACCAATCTTTATTTAACTCTACACTGTGCACTAAAATCGTTTATTTAAGCTAGAACTATAGCTTACTATAGAAATCCTATGTGAAATAGGTATATCTGACTATCCAACAAAAAAAAAAACAATGAAAATATATAAAAATCCACCATCATTGTCGAAACACGGACTGCATTTACATTTCAAATAAAACCCCCGAAAACATGAATGCACAATGTTATTTCATATCAGCAACTTTTTTTTTATTTTTGAAAATACAAAATCATTCGGTACAGATGCGGCAGGCTCTAAAAAACATTCAACCATTCTGCCCACACACACACAAAACAACTTTTGTATGCTACACAGCGCAGCAATAAGTTGAGCTAAGTGCATTTTATGCATTGGAGCTCATTTGGGTTTGAGAGAGATATGGGTGTAGAGATAGGCAGCGCGGCGTCAATTGACGCTAGGGAGAATTTAGGGATAAAATAGTTTATCCTTTGGATCTTTTTATTTTTTTTACAAGCCCCAAATGTATGCATATGTATGTATAAATGTATATTTTTTTGTATTTTCCGGTATCGCATACAAGAGAGATTTTATGCTGTTCTAGTTTAGTATGGGGCAAGCAAAATTTGAAAATATTATTGCAGCGTTGCGTTAAGGTTTTATTTTGATTTTTTTTTTTTATATTGTAAGTTTTATTTCGTGAAGCTCATTCATGCAACGAGAGAGAGATGAGGAGTTAAATTGATTTCTTTGTTTTTTTTTTTTTTTTTGGCATCATTATTGATGCAAGACCCCGTTAACACTTTATCCTTCATAAAAGAACAACCTTAAAAAAAATGCTTTAAAAGCAAAATAACTTGATTTTGAATGAATTATATTTTACTCCTTACATTAAGGTTTTCCCTTTTCAAGGCAAAATTCGTATTTATTTAAAAATACAAAATCCTTTTACACCATTTCCTAGTTCATTCGGTTTAAAAGTGGAATTCAATAAAAAGATTTTTTTTACAGAAAGAAGCTTTAAGGGGGTTCTGAAAATTTCTGAAATAATACTTTTTTTTAGTCTCAAGAAATCTATATTCATATATTTGCACTATGAATAAAACATAAAGCAAAAGCCATAAATCTTTCTTTTTCTTAAAACCTAAATTGAAAAATATAAATCTGTTGAGCCGCAAGCTAAAATTCCCGTATCAAAAAAGTTACGTATACGCCACAGTGCGCGAATCTGTCTGAATTTTCTAGTTTCGCCTGTTCAAACGTGGATTACCCCATTTTTGCTCCACTATCATCTATTTATTATGAAAACTTATTAAACCATTCCCAATACCAGCTAATATATTTAAAAAAAAAAAGTTACGTATACGCCACAGTGTTCGATTACTTACTTATTTTTCAATTTTCGTAGAATTACTTATTCGAAACGCATAGGATTTGCACAGAGTGTATATGTAAATGGATAAGTTGCTATCAGAGTATTGAATGTTGACTTTTATTGAATTCTCTCTAGATGCATGCATACGGGGGCGACAGACATATTACAGGAACCAGAAAACCCGAAGGGACCTACCCATCAAATATGCATTCTTAACAAAGTCACTGAAATGGAATATACTTATATACGACACAAGTTGAAGTAGTGGTACTTTACCTACATACGTGTACTGCCTGAGTTGTTATCTTGCCACAGGTTCATTCATATATTGGTTCGTGTTCGGGAAAAAGTAAAGGTGCTCTCAATGTACGCCTTTGGGAAAAAAGGTCCCGCTGTGTTTGTTCTTTTTTACAATTTTTTCCAAGATATTTTTCCGTTTTGCCAGGGGAACGTTGTCATCGACGTCGACAACGATGACGACGACGTGTTAGGGTAAATCCAAAAGAAAATCTGGAAGTTGACAAAAAAAAATAGAAAAAAAAAACATTTTTCACGTCAAGCTAACTCATATAAGGTATGATTGGATCGAAGTCAATGGCCTTTTGTAAATCGAAACTCAAGGTATTTTCCTTTTTTAAATGAAAAATATTTTGAATGTGACGGAGACAGGGTATAATATTGAATCACTCACAAAAAAAAAATAACAGAAAATTAAAGAAATTGGCTTTTTAAAATTGATTCCTAAAGGCAAAGGTACCTCTTCCAATTTGATTCAAGGATTATAAATATTTAAGGATATTTGTTGTTGTATGACATTTCAAATCGTTTGGAATGTCAAATGCTATTCCTATATTTAACAAAAAAAAGAGATGAAAATAAAAATTACATTTGTAATGCTTAGGGCGAAATTTATATCCAAAGCCAATTCCTTCGCAATTCCTATAGTCTTGATTTTACTGAATTTCAAATACAGTTAGAGATTGTACGTTTGATAAAAAATATAATCGATATTTAAAAATATACAGATGAACTAATGAAATTATTGATAAGTTGGTAGAGAAGATGCGATGTCATAAAAAATACAAAATACCATTTGTAATGTTTTAGTCGATTTTATATCCGAAATAAGAAAGAGCTTTGATTTTATTGAAGATCAATTCTTAATACAAAAAAAATGGAACATAAAAAGAATTTCCTTCAGCAAACTGAAACTCTAAGCAATCGAATTGGGGCTGAAAATAAAATTCTAAAAAAAAAACAGAATAGATCCCTTGTTACTCTCCTGTGGAACCCGCATTTTACACTAAAGCCAATTGAAGTTAATTTTTAAGAAATAAGTTACGTATACGCCATAGTGTGCGATTTTTCGATTTTCGTAGAAATGTTTACTCATTCGAAACGCATACTTTTTTAAACGAAGTAAGTGGCTATGAGATCATTGTATGTTGATTTAAGTAATTAATCCAGAATTTGAAGTATATATAATATATAGATATTTTATTCCCTGAAAATTGTCTGCTGTCGGGAATCTTCCCCGGAATATATTTCCTGCGAAAAAAAATCCAAGGATATAGCAGTCGAATTCCCCTGGAAAATATATTTTCTCTACAGCTTTGGTAATCTTTCATACCAAAATTTTGAAAATGAAATCGAAATATTTTAAATTTTCAAGGATTTTAAAGAAATTATTTTGACTGTTAATTTTAAGAAATCATTACTCTCTCAAAATTTTGGCAAATATGGATCCTCGTTAATTATATGGATATTTTAAATATTCTCATTCCACAAAAAAAATTTTACTCAAAATATTTCAAAAATTCATTAAGCAGATCCAAGAAAAGAAGTGGTAAACACAGTAAAACCAAATTATTCTTTGGTCTCCAACAAGACAACCAAAAACTTACGACAGCACAACTAAAAAATATCGATGGAGAGAAAGAAATTTTTCATTTAATGGAAAAAACAAACAGGAATAAAACTTAAATATCAATAAATACACAATAAATAATTCGGGCAGTTAATTCTCTACGAAAAAAGAGTGGAGACTTCTCCAAATAATCAATTAATAAAAAAAAACAAACAGAAATAAAACTGAAATATTTTTTTTCAGTTCACAATATATAATTCGGGCACTTAATTATCTGCGAAAAAAGGGTGGAGACTTTTCCAAATAAGCTACAATTATTAATTTCGCTCATCTAACATTGTTTCCGCAGAAGGAAAAATAGATCGAATAGTTTCGTTTATATAACTCGGCATCAGCAGCGTACTAGGCTTAAATAATGAAATTTAATTTTACATTAATATTTTTACTTTATAATTAAAAAGTCTTATTTCCGTAATTCTCATTCTTTTGTGGTTTATAAAAATTATTGAATAAATTCTTTTTTAAACCCCTTGGTGAAAATAATTGCAGTCATTAGTGTAAGGTTTTTGCAATTAAATTTAAAGTAAAACCTTTTAAAACGGATAATTTATCACAAAGTTGAAACTCCCATATGTTTACCTTTATATCTCTTTCTTTTATTCATGTTATAACTTAATCTGACTTTAATTCCTCAATCTAAATGAATTATGTCTTTAAAAATGAAAATAATTTTACATAAATAAAAGTTAAAACAATAAATCTTTTCTTATATAGCTCGTTCCATTTCTTTTTTTTTTTTTTTCATACTACTCGTAAATAAGCTAGCATCCTTATTTCCTTATTCAACGATAACCCTATAACAACATACATTATACCAACTCTTTTTTATCTGTGTAGTCCTTGGGAGCAAAATCTTCGCACATTGTGTATCCTCAATTGCTTTTATATTCACGTGTTTTCTACAATTTACGACATCTTTGTTGCATATTACCTGCAATTTTATGAAAATAATAAATATTCCTTTTTTAGCGTGTACCTATACTACCTAGTGGTCGGTTCACATCCTTTATATTCACGTACCTGGATTTCTTTTTCGTTCTCTTTTTAAATGGTGAACATTTTCTATTTCATTTTTGTTTATATTTTTTTTTTTTTTTTTTTCTTTTGTAATTTTTGTATCTCACTTATTGCTTATGCCATCGTAAATTTACATTTTATTTTTTAACAAGAAAAAGTTCAACTCTCTGATGGTAATAATATTATGAATCTTGTAGAAATAAAAAAAAATAATCAAGAAGGTTTAAAAAAAAATATTATATGAAACTTACGAGTATAACAAGAAAAATTTTTAATTATTTTGGAATTATCTGGTGCGGCTGATGATGCAGGTGATATAATATACAGAGCTACACTATTATAGATACATATGTACATTTCTGTGTGTACACAAACAAGGGATAGCTTTTCCATCGGTAAACTAGCAGCCACCGCAGTTACTGAAGCAACTTAAGCTTCTTATTACCACAAATTGATATTTACTGCCAGCTTATGGTTTGGGGTTTAAATAGCTTTTAAGAATGGGGATGGGTAAAAAAAGTAAAGTAGTTAGTGAAGCAACACACAACAGTGTATATATGTATAGCAACGTTCCCTAGATCATCAGCTTTTTGTTTTTTATTCCGGCGTTTTTTTTTTTTTTGTGTAAGTTTTTTTGTATGCTTTTGTGGGTAGGGTTGCCATGGTTTTTTTTTACAGCTTTCATGTTTTTGTAATTATTAAATTTAATTAATCAAACTTTGTCTCTGTGGAATTGAAAAGCGGATTTCAGAGAAAAACTTTTTCGTGACTGACATACATATTATTATGTTCAATGTACATAATGTATGCCTCGTACCGTCACGCACCGCCAGTGTCACTTTTGATGAGCATATTTTTTTACATGCTGGCACCAAATTATTGCGTTAATTATATTTTAAGAATTATTTTGAAAAATATTTACCGGGATCTTTTGTAGGTATAATATTTTTATCAGAATTTTGCTAAGACATTGCGAAACGGGCACTTAATATTTTAAATTTTTAGTTCAATTAAATTATCATGAAAGATGTCTTTTCTGTTCTTAACTCCAAGCATTAGAAATTTTTTTTGCCAAATACCTCAATAAACGATGGCAACCTTTTTTCTGTCTGCATTCCTCAGACTAAAATCATATTTGCTTAAATGATATCCTTGTATTCCTGGCAACATGATTTAATTCACTTAAATACTTCGTCATCGTCGTCTTCTTCGTTGGAGTCGAAGTAGTCTTCTATTTTGTTTTGGTTTTTTTGTATTTTGTGATACAAAAAAAAAAAAGAGGTTAACGTCCTTGTTGAGATTGTTTTTCATTTTATTTTTATATATGATTTCTAATTTTTTTTTTTCTTCTTAAAGGTCGACTGCAAAAACCAACAGTATTACCTACCTATAGTAGCAGAAAACTATACTCTACTACTAGAAGCTTATGAATTGAGGTGAAAACACTTTGAAGTGGTTTTTCTCTTCGTTATAGAGAAATCTACGTAGAGGAGTATTTCTTTTTGTTTTTGTGATTTATATTTTGTTCTATTTGTCTATTTTTCTATCGTCGTCATGATTTTTTTTTTAAACATTATTTAATTTAAATTCGCCTGGGTTTGATTGTGTATACTTGCTGTCCTTTTTGAAGTTTTTTTTCTTAGTGGAATGGAAATAAAAAGGAACTGGAAAAATTCTGAAAGTCAAAGTTGAGAAGGGGTTTTCAAGATGTTTTTTTTTTTTTTATGTCGGCTTCAAGTGTAATGTCCTTCGATAATTTTAATTAAAAGAAATACACAAAGTAAATGCTTTTTTCTGTAAAAATATTATCAATTTTTTCATATCCTTTCGTCTCAATCTCGCATTTTCTTTTTGATTCCTTCGTTAAGTTTTGAAAGATTGTTAGTTTTGAAAACTTAGGGATAAAATATAAGTGATGCCAAAGTGTGAAAATATTATTTTGATAACTTTAGAATTTTCGACATTGTTTTTGAGAATTTTCTGAAGACCTCCATCCCAAAGACGATAAAAGATTAGTGATGCCAAGTTGTAAAAAAATAATTTTGATAACTTAAGAATTTTAATCATGTTTCTCAAAGATTTACAATTTTGTCATCCATTTACCTGTTGTTTCCCTTTGTTTTTCCTATTCATTCTATTTTTATTCATTCAGCCTTTTAAAGTTTCGTTTTAGCTTTCTGTTAAGTCTTGAAAAAAATTCAAGGTTAATTTGCCTCAGTAAACCGAATTTATGACAGCTCTTCCTCTTTTTCTTCGATGACAGTTTATCAAGAATCAAGATTTAATGCTCAGGGGTCCATTTACATACGTGTACATAACTTGATTACTTTTTGGATTTATTTTAAATGTCAGTATGCATGAAACTAGCGTCAAATGTTAGTGCTGCCAACTTTTTGCTACTAAATCTTTTTACTACTAATTCGATTTTCGTTTATCAATACTATCTATAAATAATCACAGATTGGTGACTTTTTTTTTATTGCAAAATCAAAAAAAAGTTTGGCCCCAGTAATGGCATAATCAATAATTTTAAAGATTACGTAGTTTTGAAAATATTCTTTAAATATACGTAAGCCAATTACATACATTCTGACAAATTACACCAATTTTTTCACACGCATGAGTTTTTTTTGATTTTTAATATCCATCGACAAAAAAATTCATTTAACATTAAATTGGAATAAAGAAACTCTTTTCTTTGTTTTCTCTTTAACTTTTGGCAGCTAATCAAAAGACATTTTATTCAGTGATACCAAATAAAGAATTTACACCAATTTTTGTTTTGTATCTGATTTAAAAACATGAATAGGCAAAACATAATTCACGTTACAAAAAAAAAAAAAAAAAAAAAAACAGAATAAATATATGTATAGACGTATACATAACAAAATAGGTATGAAAAAATTTTGTTTTGTTTGTATTATTAAATAAATCACAATGAAAGTCCACAGTCTTTGTTTTGTGTTAATGTTTGGTAGAAAGTATTTTTGTTTTGAAAAACCTCAATGTAATCAAATCCCTCATCTTAGACATCGCAAAAAAATGTACTTTCATAATTATAAAATAAAATAAATTTGTTTATTGTCGAATGCCACGTATCGAAAATATCTGTTTTAATTGCTTTAATCCTTTGACACGTATATATGTACATATATACAGCGCATGAATAGTTAAGTTTGTTTTCAAATGAAAAAAAGAAAAAAAAAACTGATCTAGGGTAATGGGTTCTTTTTTTTTTCATATTATACAACTCATTTACATAAATTATACTACTTGCATTTTGCTGTAATAAAATGACAAAATTTTGTTTATTAACCAACCAAAATATAGTTTTTCTTCAACAAAAAAAATAATGAAGAAATTTTAGATAGGTGGTATAACATTTGCTCGAATTTGTTGTTTCTTGATGATGTTTTTTTTTTGTCAGTAAATCAATTTTTAAGACAAATAATTTTGTTTCAACCTTAGTTAATTTATAGTTTCCTCTTCTGGTGGATGTCTTGAGTCTTGCGCCATATTATATTAATACTATATAAATAGAAAATCAAATAAGAAAGAATAACATTTAACGATTTATTAACTGCATTTTATTGCAAAATAAAAAAAAAATACTTAGCCTAAAAGTATGCATTGATTGTCAGTAAAAATTAATATTTTGAGGAAAAAAAGAACGTTTCAAGCACTTAATTTTTGTTTTCTTGATCTTTTCTCTAGAGCTTTATTATTTGTCTGTGTCAGACATAATATTTGTTCATGTTGCATTAAGAAAAGCAAGAAATTTTTTTTATTAAAATAAAACTATTTTAAGTTACAAAATATTAACTCTTTGTCATTTTTCGTACAATGAATTGAGTTTTCTAGTTTTAGAGAAATAAGAATGAATATAATAATTCATTTAACTTTGGAATAAAAAATTATTTTCAATCAATTACTCTCTATGAGTTAACTGAAGTAATCCAACACATTTTTTATTTTTTCTATTTTATTTTTTTTTATTTAGTGAACTAGTTATAAAATTAAAGACTTGTGTTTTTTTTATGGAAACAAAAGTCTATTAGCGACGTATGAGGTTGAAATTTATACATATATGTGAACCAACGGGCATTGTATGAAAGGTAAGAATATTGATGATATGCACGAAACGTTATACAAAATTTAAGCTTACATATGTATATGTATCGTACTTTAGAGTATTTCTTAGAATTAGTTTCTCTTTATTATGAGTACAAAATTAAGTAACTCATAGTTCAACAATTGCCGTTGTGCTTCAACTTCGCAAAATTGAATAATTTTCTTTTGAAATTGATTTTTAAATTCAACAATCCATTCAATTTTTAAGGCTCTAAAAGTATGCAACAAAATTCTATACAATTAAAAAAAAACAACCTGGCTGGCCGGCCGCGTTTTGCTAGTTGATCTTGATTCTTAAGATTTAATAGCGTATTTTTTTTTAGTTATTAAATAAGAGACACAAATTACCAGAATTCGTAAACCTAAAATTTTATATTAAATAAAGTAAGAAGTTTTACAATTTATTTTTAATTTTTAAACTATTACAAACAAACATAAATAACTTATTCAAAATAAGTTTTACCGGCTTTAAGTCCACAAAAATTGGCGTTTCGTTTTGTCGACTTAGACTCATTAATCCTTGTCAATACGCCAATAGTCTTCTACTTGTTCGTATTATTGAAAACAACTAATTTCAGTTGAGTAAAAAGATATTTTCATTCTAATTGAATGATATTTTATTTTGATACTTTATGTCAAAATGTTGTAGAAATAACTAATCTTAGTTGGGTTGCTATCCAAAATACAGGCACATTAGAATAAAGTATCAAAAGTTCAAAATTTAAAATGGAGTTTATAAATCATATTCGTTTTGTGTACAAGAAAAACAATTAAAAAATTTCTATATTCAGAATTAAAACTAATCAAATATTATTAAATCAATTCAGTCAAATTTTCAAATATGCAAGTACATATTTTACAACATTGTTATAAATACCTTTTAGGTATTGCTTTAAATTTTTAGTGTGAGCGTTTCTTGAAGTTTTTTTTTCAAGTTAAAGAAATTTAGAAGAATATTAAATTTAGCTACGATTGTCAGCTGCAGCTCAAACGTTTAAAAAACCTCTCAAAAATTACCCGGATTAAAAAAAAAATTCTTCAACAATTTTCATTAAAATTCCGCAGTTTTTTCCCAAGAAATTTCGCACTCCTATAGATAACAAATAGACCAATTGCAATCAGGTACTCTAGAATGTTGCTGCTACCTGACAAAAGTAGCATTTCTATTATATTGGCCTTTCATATGTCCTAAAACCTAAAATAGAAATGTTGCCATAATTATATTGGTTGTATTTAAATTTTGGAAATCAAGAATTCTTATTTTCCATTTTATTTTTTCCAAGTTTTACCAACGTTATCTGAGCTAATTTCGAATATTCAATTTCCTTATCAATTGTGGCATTTCTTTTTTCAAAACAATTCCTGGGAGCTATTTAATAGCCAAAAAAAAAGGAAATCTTTAGATAAATTTAAGCTTTATAAAAATAGACAAAGGAAAAAACAGAAATTCAATTACTATTTAAACAACAAACAAATCGTATTAAAAATGAGGACGAAAAATATTCAAATAAATTTTGTAAACATTTCTTAAACTTTAATTTAGATAAGCGTACAAAATTTTACTCAAAAAGGCTTCAAGATTTTTCGAGCATTTTTATAAGTTTTCAGTAAATTTTAACCCCATTGGTGCTAAATTTTAGTTAAGAATAGACGTTCGGACTTGGCCTAAAATTTTAAGTCCCTTTCAGTCCTGCAAACTAAAAACACATACACAGGATAAGTTGAGAGTTGCAAGTAACAAGTTACTAAGGCCTTTATTCTTTGACATTATCTTAAGCTGCTTCGTCATAATTTTTATTTCAAATAACATCTTATAGTCTTTCGGGCTTTTTCCAATAGTTCGTATTCAGGGATTTGTTAAATTAAAGATATGTAACTGAATATCCAATCACAATTCCCAAGTTTAAAATCCAGAGATTCGAAGAAAAAAACCATTCGAATTTGAGTAAAATAATTTAATCCTAGTTCGATAAATTTCTAAATTTATTCATTCCTCTAGCAGAGATTATTCTCAGATTTAATTAAAAACAACATAAACTAAATCGATCAATTTTTAATTTAATTTCAATAAATGCTAAAAGAACAGAATTGTATTTTTAAGTCCTTCTCTTCCAACCACATGTTATACTCTTCTTATTTTTAAATTATATAAATCTGAAAATAGAACTAATCCATTTCAAAGTCAATTGCAGTATATCTACCAACTTTTTTCGCGTATACATAGAAATAGAGTGCTATACAGAGTACAGATACAACTGCTAAAACAATTTGAGGAAAAACTATCTCTTTTATTATTTTTAATTGATTTCTATTCTTGGTTCAATCAACATGCCACCAAGTGATTCAATTATGTATATAGTAGTAAATCTAGAGTTCTCTTTATACAAAAAGGACGTGTGTTCGAGACAGCTAAAGTAGTAATACATAGGGAAGTGATAAACATAACAAAAAAATCCATTAAGAATAACGAATATAGTCGTTTCAGTGTTAATTGACTTGTGAATTCTTAAGGTGGTTCGTATTGTTTGAAAATACTTCTTTTTATCTCAATGTGTGTGTGTTTTTATAGAGAACTTCACTATAAGGACTCCATTAGACTTAAAATTACAAAACAGTGTACTCTGACAAACTACACAGAATCTACTGTATAGCGTAGCGCATCGGTGGTGGCTGAAGAACGAACTTTATCTCTCTAGAGAGAGAGAGAGATACTGTGACAGCTTAACCTAATTGCAGTCAAGTAATGGGTATCCTTATTAAGTAGTTTTATATACGAAATAAAAAAAGCAAGAGAGAGATAAAAATAAAAAAAGATATTAATTAAAAGAAAAACATACAATTTTGTGGGAAAAGAAAAAATTGGCGAAAGATTAGAGCTGAAGAGCCACTCAAGTCATCAGGATCTTGACAGTGAAATTTTATCCACAGCTAGGGATTTTTCCGGAATGGTTTTTATTGTAATTGTATTCATTCAATAACTCTGTGCAAATTCATTGTAGTAAACTTCTAAAGTTAATTCTTAAAACAAAACAATTTCAGACAGAATGTCTGACCTTAACACCAAAGAATAAAATATTTTCAAATTTAACAATAAAATCTTTTCAAAAAAAAAAAAAAACATCTCATAACAAGAAACATAAAGACGTCGTTATATTTAGCATTTATCTGTCTGAATTTGGAAACGTTCAGCTTACTGGCGTTGTAGTATGGATTTGAAGGATTCCAAAACCTTCCCAACCGCTCAAGGTCTCAATATGATTCTAAACAGCTTATAGTTTTTGATTCTTAAATTCCCCATATTCATTCCAAACGTTTACATTTCTTGTAAATATATCTCTTTCTGCAATTTCACAATGGACAATGAACATCTTCCATCATCCCCATATTTTTCTAGGTCTAATGGGTATCTGTATCCATTGAAACAGGGATGACTTTGAATGTGAAGGCAGCAAAAACTAATTAAAAATAAAACATTAATTTTCAGTTTGTGTTAAGAGCGATTGAGATTCTGCAAGGTTGGGAGAGAGGTGGAGGGAAGTTGAAAAAGCGTAGCACCTGGAAAAAAACTTCGTTCGTTCATGCTTATATCACAATATCCTGAACTTTCACTTTGACATTATAATGTTATGGAAACAATCCCCATTCCTACATACAGACATACATACATACATACTTAAGGCCAACTTTTCTCTTCATTCAAACACTCCTCCTCCTCTTTCTGCTGTAACATTTCTTTGCCAATACCCTTGTTGAAAAACAACATCAACATTGTTTTACAAGACTTTTATCTCGTTTAAATGAGAAACGGATATTATCGTGTCGTCGTTGTCGACGAAAAAAGCTGGATATAGGCAGGTATGTATGTAGGTGTACCTACATATAGCTGTAAATGTATATATCGGGGGTACAGAAAAAGTCCTTGTTATATGTTCGTAGGTAACAAGAAAATCTCGTTACGCCACAAGGATTGTCATTAGACTTTTCAAAACCCCTATAGCGACGAAAATAAAAAAAAAACTAAAACTTTTTAAAATAAAACAAACAACACAAAAATACGAAGGTAGAAAAAATTAGGACGTACGTTTTGGAGTTAGGAGAAATTGCCGACCGACCGAGCGACGCGACGACGGACGTTATCCATTGCTATGGAGTGTAAAAATGTTTAACTTTTTTTTAATTGACGTAGGATGGAAGCAAGAAATAAAAAAAAAAATTACATCGAATATTTGAAACAAATTTACCTTTGAAATTTATTTAATTGAAAAAATAATGTTTTTTTTTGTGTAAAAGACTTTGTTTTAGTGCATATTTTTAGGCGATTATTTTTTTTAAATAAAGGAAAACAATGGTTATTATAGAAAGCAACTTTGATTTTATTTCAAAATGATTTTCCATGAGAACAATATGATTTTGATTTTACCTCAATTTTCAATGTTCTGAGGCACTTTTAAAGAGAACATTTTGGGTTTGAGTGCTTTTTTATTATATTTAACAAAAGATTTTCCAAACTCCATGTAAATATGCTTTTTTTCAGCGCAAATTGTATTATTGACAGACTGTGTTTTATTTTCAGGGTTTTAATTTTTGGTGTGTGTTTTTAATCCTGTGTTAAAGTTGTCTAAAGTATAAAATAAAAGACAGAGATTAAGGAGTTTTTTTTCAAATTAAGTTAAGTTTTTTCGCCCAAACGTGAAGGACATAATAGAAATCTTTAATTTACAAAATGTTTGTTTTCAAATTAATCAGTAGTATTTAAATGAAAAAGAATAGGTACAGATAGAAAAAAAACAGATATCACAAAAGAAAACGTCAGAAAAATCCACATGTTTTAAAAAAATTGGGAGTGAAATAAAGTACAGATACGTCAAAAAAAGCTGCAGGATACAGAGGAACAGCCTCTTTTGTTTATTTCAGAATACATTTTGAGAGCTTTTGCTTTATTCTCAAACTGTGATTGAAATGTCATATTGACTGTCATAAGGTATTTTGTTTCTTTAAGGGATTACTGCATACAAACGAATTTCTGAATTCTTATCAAGGGTTGCTGAGCTGAATGTTATTTCAACTCAGAATTTTAACTTCAAAGCTGATAGATCATTTGACATTTGAAACTACGTTTGCTACAATTTGTCTCATTAACTACATTTAGCTATATATAAACTACGTAGCAAATGTAACAAATGTACACCCCTGGACTACCAACCAAGGGCAATTATATATCTTTTTTTTATATAAAGAAGTTTGAGTTACACAAACGAGATTTGGCGGAATTTTACAACGCATCGGATGCACATTTGATGCAAATTGATGAGTTCCGAAAGTCAAAAGAGAAAATTATGACAATGTTATGAGTTTCTAAATGTATCCCAAACGTCAGTGATTCGAATTAACTGTATCCAATTTTGCTTGGGTACTTTCATTTGTTGACTTTTGAATTGAAAGTAAAACATAAATATAAAGTCTCGAGCGAAGTAAATTTATTTTTTTACTGTCATTGTTTTTTTTTTTTTTGTAAATTGTAATTTTTTATTCACCCTTGTTCTCAGATCTAACGACATAAAATCAATTTTAATGAAACTAATGATCATCAATATATCATTTAACCGCTCAGTTTAAGCTGCATAGAATGCGTTCCGAAATTTCAAACTGGTGCAAAGAAAAGTGTGTGCAAAGCATCCGGGATGCGTTCATCAAAAAATTTTCTTTGACGTTTTAGAACTCATTCAAGTTTTCAAGATCCTTCTGAAGCTTAATGCAATTAAATGAGTTAAGTAAAATTATAATATTATTTATTTACTGAACTAAAATATATACAACTGTTTGTTAATGCTACTTAACAAAATATAACATTGACATTTTGTGTTGGCACATAAGGGGCCTTATATGTTATGTTAAACCTAATTTATGCTTTAAAAACAAATATTTTCAGTTAGAGATTTTATCTCTCAAAAAAAAACCTTTTATTTGTTTCTAAAACATTGAAATTGTTAAGATGTTAACGGAAATAAAATAAAAAGTCCCGTGTGAATGTTAACCAGATACATACATGCAATCTGAACTTTCATAATTTTGCAGAGAATAAAAAAGAATCAAAAACTATGAAGAGTATAATAAATTTTATAATTTTATTAACTTTACATACAATTTATCGATTTAAATTTTAATTATAATTCATAACAATTCAAATAATAATTTAATTGGCTACAACTAAGTATAAGTTTTGAATTCCCATCAATATTCAAAACAAAATGAATTGCTATAGAATTTCATTATGTTTTCATGTTAAAAGGATTGCAAATCATCAGCATGTACAGTTGTAAAAAAAAAAGTGTAATTAAATATCTTCAAAATTGTTTTATTGAATTTTAACATATATATGTACATATGTATGAGTATGTATACTTTACATATTAATGTTATGGTCATACGTTGAACAAAAAAAAAAAAACAATTTTTAAATATAAACTTGATTGTAAAATTTTGTTGGAAAGTATCCAACAAAAATGCATATATTCCACCAGGCACGATGCAACTAAACGAGAATAGTGCCATCATACCTAACCCTTAAAAACCACATATTCTATACATCGTTTTCCATATTAAAATAATATAGCATAGAACATTCGATGGAATGGCCTTATAATGATTGCACTGCTGTTGCAATGCTACTGCTGCTGCTGCAGCTGTGTGCTGCAAGAAGCACTCTAAAATTTCAAAATTTCAATAGCTATACAAAAACTACCCCTCACGTATAATTACCATATCTAACTCCCACCTGCAAAAATATTTTTATCTATATGTCCACATCTACGTATACGGATATGATATAAAATTTTCTGCATAATGGATACATGTACAGTTATATGTATGTTTCTATAGTAATTTCAAAAATAGGCTTTCAAATTGAACTTCCTATTTCTGGTTCGAGAGGTTACACTGTTTAACTGTCAGTATGGCTCTACATAGAGAGTGGTCGACCGCAAATGTTTTTTTTTTTTATTTAACCTGAGGTCACAATATCGTATTGGACTAATCGCCCGTCACTGTTTGGGGTCACATAAAGCAACTCGAATGTATTCTCTTCATAAATAAAACTTATATTCCAAGCTAACAACTCGTATTGTACGTATACATTATGGACCTCTATACGTACTATATTAGACACACGCTGTAAAATGCAATTTAAAATTGAAATTCTCCAATTTTCAAGCTCCTCTAGTTTGAAATTTATCGGGTTCACAAAACATTTTGGGGAAAATTATATAAATCTAGATATTTGTCATGCCATATTGTTACAGAGATAGAGAAAGAGATATAAAATGTGGTCGTCGAATGGATTTAATGGGATGTTCACAAAATATGTATATAGGAAACCGACACAGCCTACGAATAAGTACGCCGGTTGCCTACATCTGTTAAAAGTGCACAGATTCGTAAAATCTAATACAATTGGGTTATTGTGACAACATTGAAGGGATATTTTAAATAACCCTATGTTTTTGCTGAAATTATTCAGCCCAGAGGAACAATTTATGTTTAAGGCTGGTTGTTAAATTTTTTTTAAATTCATTTACCTATTGACGGTACTCTAAAGGCAGGTTATGACCTTCAAATAAAAAATATTTAATTTGAGATTATAGTAAACAAAAATTATAAAGGTTCCTACAGCTACAGATGCCTGATGCGCTGGGCCTATTTACCCACAGATTAAAAAATATGCCGAAATTTGTAACCTCGAGAAAAAAGTATTAATTAAGGGTAGTTAAAAAGTTGTAACACATTAAAGAAACGCATTTTTTTAGTAAAAAAAATTTCAAATGTAAAACAAAAAGTAGAAAATTTTAGTATTCAAATTTTGTTCACAAGTTCATGCGACCCATAAATACACTTAATTTTTGTTTGTTTTTAATTCAAATCTACTACATTTTAATTTTTTTTTTTTTTGTTGCTGTTGGGGTAGATTTTTGTGATGAGAAGATTTTATCATGTAAATCGTGTGAGTGAGGATACCAACATCGAAAAATTGAGGGATCCATAAATTAACTATATACCACAAAGCTTATACAATACCACTTTATACAGTTTAGAATTATATCACTATATAGTACATTCCGCTAGTTAGCTATGTACATATATAAATTTAAACTAGAGAAGAGATTTGATGATATGGTAATTGAAACAAATGACAACATGACATTCTACATGATTATTTGTGGTTTTAAAATGATCGGATATGCATGGAACCGACAAGAGAATGTCCTCCGGAAGTTTGATTATTATTAAGGATTTGAAAATGAGTTTTTAGTGTAGACGCGGGAAAAAAATACTGTATGGACACATCAAATTTTAGATGAATTCGTGGTTAGAATTAGAAATGATGAAAACTAAAGTGATTAGGTCTAGTGAAATAATTTTAAATAATTTATTCTTGTTTTGTTAAAAAACAATCATTTTTGTCGCATTTCACTGAAATGTCAAAACAATTTTATTTTTGAAAGTGACAGGCACAGAAACTTTATTTTCTACTTGTTTTTTTTTTTAACGAAATGTTAGAATATGTAAAAATAGAAAGACGGATCTTGTAAATAAAAATGTTATTTCATCTTAATCGTGAGTTATAATGCTTAAGCTAGCTAGAAGCCCTGGCAGCTAATAGCTTTAAGTATTATTCTATACATTTATGTAGATTGTAATAAATAATAATAATAATAAGCTTAAGCTTGGTTTGTGTGAATAAAATGAAGTTTAAGTGAATGCATTTAATCATCTCTTAGGTCTTTTAATTTGAGATCAACCCAGTTTCAGAGTTAAAACCGATTTAAATCCTGAAAAATTTTTTTCAATCAATTTAGATCTCTTTTTAATTCCGACTCTCTGACTATTAAACTCCCGACTCTGGATTAACTAAAGAGATATTTCTGACAGATGTGTGTCAAAACACAACTGATGGCCAGTTTTTCAGTGCCTGAGTTAAACCAGATTTAGTTAATCCTAAAAATAAATTAACTGATAAATAAGTAAACAGCAGTTTATTAATTTTTGTTGGCAAAAATCTATCAAAATCAAAGTGCGACAGCATGGAAATGCACTTTCACTATCAAAACAAAGAGGGCGCCACTATAAGGATATTTTAATAGTATCGCCCTCTCTATTTCGATATAGGGTTTGGACATCTGTCAAAATTATCTTTTCAAATATTCCAGAGTTTACTCACTAAATTCCCCGGGATTTAAATTGATTGACAAACATTTTTTCAGTTAAGATAACCTCTGAAAAAATATTACACAATAATTAAGGGTTTAAAATGTTTGCTGTAAAAAATTAAGGGAAGCTATGTAAACATGGGCCTAATAGAAGTTCATTTCTAAATTTTCACATTCTATATGATTTAAAATAAATATAGAACTTCTTTGACAATGAGTTGAAATTCAAAAAAGGTTTTCCAAATAAAATTGAACAAATAGAGACCAAGCGCCACAGAAAAGAGTTTGATGATCGGCGTGGCAGTCGTGAAATAGCTACAACTCTAGCCTATAAAAACTTGGTGGTAGATCAACCAAGTGTTGTTGTTTCATTCAAACCTTCAATTTAAACCAAATTAGTTGTATTTTATGTTTAAAATTAATCCCTAATTTAAAACAAAAGTCTTAGGGCCAGTTTGTTGCCACTGGGTTAAATCTGAACCATGACTTTCACAGGTTCTAATTAAATGTTGCTAATCAACTTAAATTATCTAATTAGGGATTTCCATGATTAACAACTCAAATAATTGATTTTTTAATACAAATTTTGGTTTCCATGCACATTTGATGATTTACCAGTTGCGATAATCCTTGATTAAAGATGATCAGCTGTGAACAAACTGGCCCTTAAGGTTTAAAAAAATACCGTATTCTTGAATTTTTATATAAATTTTTTTTATATACTTTTATAGTGATTTTTCAAAAAGAAAAAATTAGGTAAAAAAAAGAACGATTTTTAAAAATATATGTGTATATTTTTTGGTGTGTCCCATTGTCCGTCCGATAAATTTTAAATGTTAAATTTAAATAATTTTTTGTTCCTAGTATTTTTTTTACATTTTACATATATTTAAAATAGAATAAGACATATTTAATACAAATTTACTAATCTATTACATTTCTTTCTTTTTTTTAATTAAAACAAAATATCATAATCAATTACAAAAAAAAACACCAACAAAAACAACTCAATGAATTAAAAAATCATAACTATAGGTGAACAATGCAACAGCTCGTGTACAAACCAAAAAAGTGCCAACAGTTCCAAATGGTAAGTTTAATAAAAATCCCAAAAATATTTAAATTATTGGATATTTTAACATTTTATTTGTAATATTTTTTTTTGTCAATTGCTTATCAGCTTAGTTTTAAAAATAATATAAATATATTTAAATCCCTAAAATTTATTGCATTTTTTTTTTAATTAATTTTGAGAAAATATTTATACATGTATATTTTTTTATTTTTGTAAAAATAAAATGAGTTTGCTTTTAATGCTTGAACTTGTCTTTTATCCCAAATATAATATTTAATTATTATTTTAATTGTTGTTATATGGTTTACAAAAATAAAAATCTATAGTTAAATTAATATCCTGTACTTAGGATACAAATTTAATTATAGTTGATGGAGTAATAATCATTATGGATAAACAATTTATTTAAAAATAATGTTTTTATGTTTAGTATTTTTATATTTAACGGTATGTGATTTTTTTTATTTAATTTAAAACTTTCTTTATATTTATTAAATATTTAAAACATACTTACACATTAAATATTTTTTGTATAGAGTTTTAGAACTAAATTATAAAAATTATTTAATATATATGCATCAGAAATTTGTATTAAGTATTTAAATTTATTCATTAACTTGCTGCACTTGTAAAACGAAACTAAAGCTCTTTGTATATGAAGCTTCTTAAGATAAGGTGTTTTTTTTATAATTTTTATTTAAACATCAATATTAATTTTAAATAGTAAAAACGTTAAAACCAACTATAAGAATGTGGGTGGATCAGTACCATGGGTACGGGCAAATGATGTATGTAAATGGGGCATTTCAGAAGCGGACAACGAAAAAACGGATGGGTCTTGAAAATCATTAATTTTTGGGTTATTTATACTTTGTGTAGTTCTTAACATGCCTATAAAAGGATTTTGATTTTTGAGGCCTGGTGCTAGATTTATGGGCTGGTAAAGTTTCGACAAGCTATGGGGTAGGGTCTTAAAGCAATGTGTTGATTAATTAAATAAAGTGATAGAAAAATTGTTCCATTTGTGGAATATGTGACAAATTAGACGTTCTTTTCAGATATGACATCTAAACCGGAAATCATTTTTTTTTTGTGAAGAGAAACCCGGAAGTTAATGTTTCAAATCAAATTTTAGACAACTTGGACCCTTTTGATATTTTTAATAGCAGTTTCCGTTTTTTCTGGATCATACATAACTCATTTTTTGTCTCTGTCCAGATTCAGACCCTTTTCAAACAAGTTTCAATTTTTTGCATTTCGCGTCATGATAAATATAAATGTTATTACTTACTGTCTTCCACAACAAAAAAACTATAAAGCACATGAATCTGAAGAACGCCATCAAAATTTTGTTTTTTATAATAATAATGCTAGAGACATCTATGTTTCCGGTAAAAAAGTATTCAACTACTAAGGAACAAATTCAAAACTAAATGCTTTTTTATGGAACAAGTTAAAAAAAGTCTAGAGCATTTATTCTTATCTCTTTCATCATTTGCATATATTTTTCTTTTAAATATTCTTAGCGGCCACATCTATGATTCAATCCATCAAGTCGTGATTATAAGCGCTTAATATTCACTCAATCACGATTAAGAAGCTAATTAAAACAAATCACTAACAAAGATTCCAATAATAATAATAATGAATCAATTTATTTTCTCTCGCATTTAATTAAATTGCTTGATCACAGAATTACTGGTAATCTTAAAAGCAATCGATATTTGTTATTATAAGTTGTTTTTTTTTTCTCTAAAGCAAAGAGCAATTATTATTATAATAATAATTGTATAAAGTAGTTAATTAAATTAGCTTTAATATTAAAACTTTTAAAGTCGTTAATTATTTTATAACTTCATGTTTTTTGCACATTAAACAGTTATGGCAGAAGATTCTTCGAGATTTTAAACTTAAAATTGCGTGGGCTCTTCACTTTTAGTTTCCATACGATTTCTACAAAATATATATTGACCAATTAATTAAGATAATAATATAATTTATTTTCTTCAACTTGCTATTTTAACTCCCCCTCATTTCTGATATTATTGTTGGTTTTTACAAGAAATTAATTAATTGAGTTTTTAATACAATCATATAAACTTGGTATCTTCGCAAATACTCCGGGTATTTAAAATATCTATGAATATTTATAACAAGCTCTAAAATTGATGGTTTTATTACGCACCCTTTTTGAAGCTTAAACAAACCAATTACAAAATTATATCAAGCCGTTCATTATTAGTGCTTTTTGTCCTTCATAATGAAATACAAAATCACAAAATTACCATACTGAACCCGTTTTTCCCTTTTCTATAAAAGTCCATCCACCGTTATTATAGTTAATACCGCACAACCTACTAGAAGACTTCACTATATAAATATTCGAATCATATAATCACTGCAATTCCGGTTTGGTAAATTGTTTTCTTTTCCAGTCCTATATATACGAGAGTATACTCGTTGTGATATAATAAATATGTTGGATCTTAATTACAAAACGACATTCAATTAATTTCCCCTTGCAATCAAACATTACACACTCATCTCTAAATTGTTATGAACCTTAACTTAACTAAAAACCCAGAACCTCCTCTTATAGAAAATAATAGCCAATTTCCTTTTGACAATGGCCTGGCCAAGGAGGCGAGGTTCTATGTCCGATATATAAATGGTAAAAACAAATGGCACCCTGAAAATCCCAAATAAGCCATATTTAACTATGACATCCCGCAATCAGACCTCCTCAAAAGTTTACATAAAAGGATTCATGCATCAATGCGCTCATTAACAGTTTTCTCTATATTTTATGATTGTGTGTGGGGGTATGTGTATTTGTGTGTGTGTTTCAATGGCGTACCGAATAAAATCGAAGGCAAAAGCAATTTGCATGGAACATCGTAGTCGTCACCGTCGTTGTAGTCGGTAGAGCCCGAATAAGGGCTCATATAGCCCCCCTCAGGGTAAGGACATCCAAACAATTATTTTATTTATTTTTTTGTATGTCTGGCATCTGCGTTTGCTTGCAAAAAGGATACATTTTGCTAGAAAGGAAATGAAATCATTTCCATTTCGCATTTCTCATCTGACAGGATGAGGAAGATTTGAAATCAGCCATTTTTGTTTATTTTTTCCTTCACTTCCTCTGATGATTAAATTATTAGTGAGCACAAAATTTTATAATTTGAATTTAAAACAGGACACAAGCCACAACACACACAGAAACAAACAAAAAATTCTGATCTTTGTTGTTTTATTCAAATTATGTTTTGTTTGTATTTGTATATTTTGCCATGCGTGGCGTAAAATTCCGCTGAAGCCATGCGAAGTTTTATTGAAATTAATTTGCGTTTAAAATTATGATGATGGTGTGGGGGCCTAATTAAAAGTGTTTCCGGTCGTCACGTCATCATTGTTGTTGTGGTTGTTGTTTTTATCATTCGTATATAATTATATAGTAAGTTATCAAATTATTAAAGCCTGGCTCACAATTTTTTTTTTTTTTTGTAAAATATTTACATAAATTTAAGTTGTTTTTTTTTTTGTTTCGTTTTTATCAGGCCTTTTATAGGAAGCATGTGGTTGGAAATTTTTAATGACAAACTTAATGGGTTTTTAGGGTTTTGATATTTTGTGCAGCAAGTTAATAGAATTGATATACCTAGCTTAATTTTTGTTTATGGTAATTTATTATAGCTTTATTTATTATATATGTATATGGATGGTAGGTAAGCTTATATGTATATATTTTATTGGTTTTTTTTTTGGTTCAGTTGATGGTTTTCTGAAAAGGACGATCCAGTGGTTTTTCGCTACTTTAATTGGATTTATATAAATAGCTTAGATTTTGTAATCCTATTTAATTAATGTCAATATTTGATCAGGTATAATTAACGCTTCGACATTTTAGTGTCATTAAAAGGTTTATTTTAATTGGCATTGAAGTAATGGAAAATTTGTTTTTATTTGTTTTTGTTGACGTAACTGCCAGGTTTAAAATGTTCAAAAAAAGTTCTTTTGATATCAATTTAAGGTCAAAATCACTCTGAACAGGCTATATGTCTGACAGACACGTCAAAAGTATGCAACAAAACTCTAATTTGTGAAAATTTAATTTCAGAAAATTGAAAATTCAATGTGAATTTTAGGTCAGAGCAGGTTTTAAAGAATGACCAGTGGGGTCCCCAATAAACAAAAAGATAGACTTCTGTTTTCAACAGTTAAGTGTTTCATCTGTCAGATGCGTTTAAAAATTGAGAAATAACAACTTTTTTAAATACTGATTTTAGCTGTCCAATATTTCGTCTGCCAGTTGCGATTCAGAAATGTGAAAAAATCAACTTTTCAAATATACACCATATACACTTTTCAAATATACACATGTAAGAGGCTTAAAAAATTTACGAAATTTATTGGTCTATTGATTTTAGCTGCCCAATTTTAAAGGCAATTTTAACAAATTTAATGCCTGCCCGACGTATTAAAATTTTGCGAAAAAAGTATGATTTTTGAATATTGATTTATTCGTCCAATTTTGTCGTTAAACAAATTTCTAGTTTTAAATTAAATCCTGTTTTTACAAACTAAGCTCCTGTCAGATGCGTTCAAAATGTGTGAAAAAATCGCATTTAAACATGGATTTTAGTCGTCCAATTTTTCGTTTACTTTTAAAAATTTCGAATACTGATTATATTTAAAAGACATTTTTTAACATCTGCGGGAGGGACAGAACACGTCGCTTTGAAAATTCGTGAATCTATAAATCTTTGTATTTAATTAAATGCAAATTAGAAAAATGTAAAAAAATGTATTTTGTTTTTGGAAAATTGCTTAAAACTGAAATTGAATAGAGTAAAGAAAAATCATTGGCGTTTTCAAAAACCCTGCAACCAATAGTTACTGTTTTTTTTTTTTATTATTATTTGCTTAAGATCAAATATATCACTTTAGTTAAGTAAAATTAGTAAACTGTTTTATGTAAAAAAAAACCATCGACGAAAAATGTATTATTTGCTTGTTCAACAAAAAAAATTAATTAACCTGTTCCTTGCGCTTAGAACGACATCCGACGTTCATTTCTTATATTAATTTTAATTTAAAAAAAAAAAAAAAAAAAAAAACAATTCATTTAAACATTACCTATTACCTTCGAAGAAAATTTTAATTTTATTTATGATTTTTTTTGTCTTCTTAATTTTTTTCCATTTTTATCTTCGTTGATCACCTTACATCAGTTTGTCTAACAAAAGAAGGTGCCGTTGCGGCTCCAGCTCTAGGTGAGCAAAACAAACAACAATATTACTGTAATTCAATTTTGTTATTCTTAGAATGAAATCAAAAAAAAATATATTAAAATAAAAAAAAAATAAGAAACTAAAAACATAAAATGCTAATGAATTAATTTACTAAATTTTATTAACACAAAATGTATAATGTAGCTTATTTATATAAATTTATATAGTAATCTACATTTTATGTAGTATTGTAGGTTTTTCTTTGTGTTCAAAGGTTAATCATTCACCGTTGAACATAAAACATTTAAATTGTTTTAGGCATGTGCATCCTCTCTGAATTTTCAAAAGCACGTAACATATAATTTTTTTTTACTATTTAGAATGGAAATGGTACTAAGCATGAATAAGGATCTATCTGTATAATTACAAACAATATATTATATAACTACAAATGGTGAAGGTAGTAGTTGTATTTGATTATGTTAAAACATTTTGTAACTACCAAATGCAAAGCTTCAAGGGAAATTAAATTGTGTTGCATATTTTAGAGAGAATTCATTTGATTAATGTCATAAACATGAGATTAATTGAGGCCTTCCTGGATAGGTTACCTTTCAAGCTCTATAATTTTGCCTAACAATTAGTCCAACAAAAAAATTATACCGTCCTTTACATCAAATGTCATTGCTTATTTATTTTATTTCATTTTCTCTAGGTAATTTGTTAAAATTCTGTTTAATTCAATAGAAATTGCGTAGGAATGCATGTTGCATATTTTTTGGAAAATTTTATTCAATAACTTCCAAACACTAAAGGCGACCAATTTAAGGTGTTAGATTATCCTTGTTGCGGAGTTAAACTCGAGTTTTCGCGTCAAATTTAATGATTTAACCCCGAAACTAGGATAAAATCTCATTGGAAAACTTGTCATTCGTCGTGATTAAAAGCACTCTTTTAAGTCAATCTCTTGAGTCGACGGGTCTATGAGCATTAAGTCAAATTTTGCTAAAAATCAAATTTAGTTGCATAATTTCAGACGGTATTTGAAAATTTGACTGCCCATTTTTTGTCGTTGCTTACAATTTAAATAATGGAGATGTCAGAAGATACATCAATTCTTATGTTTTTATTTGTATAAATTTCCCCTTAGTCAATTTTGTCAAACGAATACTTAATTGCAACCACTGATTCCATTGCATACTTGAATGCACAAAATAATTTTTCCCTATCATTTGAACTTATTATAAATATCAAAAATAGCAACGAATTCTCAACAGAAAAAAAATAATGAATTGTAAGTTTCGAAAATTCAATTTAATGCTTTCAAATACTCACATACCTATTTAATCTCAAAAAGACACAGATGCACATGATGTGGTGGTCTTATTTTTCAAGGAGATTAAGTCTTTTCATAAGAAATGACATTACGAATTCATTCTCAAAAGCAATATGACGCTTCGAAGGTGTCCTTAGAAATATCTAGGTATACAAATAAATAAAACGAAACTAAAGCAACATCAGTTTCTATTTAATCCTATCATATATGTTACTTTACTCCTGCTGTTGCTGTTTTTTTGCACATCCTTCTGTAATATTCATATTTTTAACTTGAAGTTCTCTTGCGGTACTCACATGAAAATCGGTCTTAATCCACGTGTGCAACATATGTGCCACTATAACCAAACCTTGAATCCATATCTGTACAGTGTACATTTTGGTGCCACAGTATAGTTTGTTGATTCCAAGTTAAAGGTGCTCCTAAAACTTAACACCTTCCGTCGTCGTTCTCGTCGTCGTTCTTCGTGCACAAAAAAAAAGTATAACTAGATGAGAAGAATTTGCTACCAAAGCAACAGCATCACCAGCAATATAGTAGCAACGGCATCCATAGGGCAAAGAAGTTTTATGACGTTAGCAAAATCCACGGAAATTGTCCTTTTTGGGCTAATGCGATTTCCATATAATCCTTTTAGATCATATTTTAACTTTACCTAGGGTATATGTGAAAAGGATATCTCTAGAAGAGCTGCTGTGTTGCCCAGCTTAACTCTTGAAAAGTGCGGACAGGAGATGGAGAAAATGAAGTTGATTCAGGAAGCCTGTTAAAGTTGTGACGTTGAATACATTTTTGCAGGTTTCCTTTTTTTTTTAGTTCGTGTTTTTTTTTATTTCCGTTCCGTTTCCGTTCTTTTCATTCTTTATTTGACATTTACATTGAAAGGATATGTTTAACTAAATTCATTTATTACTTTCTAGAAAAATTGAGTTCAACATTAATTGGAAATAATAAAGATCACGAAACATTACTTATTTGAACGGATGACTCCTTTAGGTATACTTTTCTTTTTGTCAGTCAGATCTAGTTCTTTTTCAAAGATTTGTTGTCTTTAAATTTACTCTTATTGGTTAGGTTTTAAATTTAAAAGAAGGAAATTATTTATTTTTGAACTTGTTTGAGAAGAATTATGATTTTTTATTTGACACCCCTTGAAGTATGCTACATAATGTTTCAAATTTTCTTCTCGTATGTAATAATTTGAGTTCTTTCTTCAATAATGATATCAGAAGAAGCTATTTTAGGCATAAGAAATAAATAGTGCGTTTTTAAAGTCAATAGATACTTTTTTCAAGTATAATTCAAATATACTTACTACATGCTTGCAGGAGCTGACTATTTTCTAATTAAGTACATGTTTTTGAAATCTGGGTTTCTTGCATTCTGAAACTGTTTTTAATTCTATATTGAAAAAAAATAAATTACGTGTAATCATGTTTTAATTAATTTCCATACATTTTTCTTAAGAGCCCCCACGAGTATACTACAAAATTTCAATGACAGTAAATTCTTCTTTGTAGATATTTTATCATTTACCGCAACACACTTTTCACAGAATATGAAATGAAAATATAAGTTCCGTTCGTGATTTAAACAAAATTTTAAAAAATCCAAGTTTAGGTACTCATAAAATATCTCCTATTTCCCCTTCAAGTATGCAGTATATAAAGCTTCAAACACTATTTTAACATATTTTTAGGATGTAATTTGCTGAATTTAAAGAATATTAAATAGGTTCTATATTTATTGGTTACCATATTTATTTAAAAAAAAAAAAAAACTACAAATCTTGTAGTATATTAATTTTAGTAAAATAAGTTACATATTATATTAATCATATGTTGAACATTAGATAAATGTAATTAACTGCAAGTGAACGTTCAGATTTAAATTAACAAATTGATATACTGTATGCCTTTGAATGTAATTATGTATGTAAATAAAAAAAATAAATAATTTTGTTCCAATTTTACCATAAACTAATTTTCAAAAAAAAATTCTTTCTCTCTTTTCTATTTTGTTTCACGGATTCCAGTTTGCGTTCAATGGCCAGAAGGTAAGTCATAATAAAAAACCAGTGTTTTATTTTATTATTTTTTTTTTTTTTGTTATTTAGTTTATTTGTAAGGGTTTCTTGGTATATTTTTATTCAAGAATGATTAATAAAATAAAAAAAAACAGGGCAATGCTAACACTTTTCAGACTACCGTAGGCTTTAAAAGAAAACACTCAAAATTAAGTAAAACAATGTAGATATTTTATTTTAAATTATAATTTTCAAAAAAACAAATCTTAATGTTTTATTTGAACTTTTTTTGCACCGTGACAGAAGCCAATATGAAAGTTGTGTTTTAAAAGAGTTTTTTTTTCGTTTTCTTTTACTTTCTTTAATATTTAATTCATATAAATTTTAATTTGGATTTTCTTAAAAAAGAGCATAATTTTCTTTAAAAAAAATTAAATCAAATTTAAAAATAAAAAGCATCGATTTGTTAAGCAGCATAATATCTATATATATGTTCATATAAATAAATTATATTTTTAAATATTTAAAATAATTTTTTTTTATTTGTGGGTTGATATCAATTTTGGATAACACAAAAAAATGTCTTTTCTTTTTTGTTGTGTTCGAGTTTATCTTTTTTTTTTTACTTAATTAATAATTACAAATGAAACAATTTATATATAAATATATGAAACTGCTTTTTATATATATATTAATTGTTATACGAGTTGTAAAGTTCCTTTGTAGGCCGCATTAAAAAAAAAATAAATAATTTAATAAACAAAAAAAAAATTAATCGTATGTTATTTATATTTTTAATTTGATATCTTTGTTTACCTAAATTTTAAATCGAGTTACGTTTCTCTACTGCATTCTTATGTTTATTTTTTTATGAAATTGAAATGTCGATTAATATTATTTAATTTAATTTATTTTATTTTTTGGGAGGAAATGTATTTTGTGTTTTTTTTTTTATTTTTTTCTTGTTTTTGTTGTGCTGTATAATTATTTATGGAGTTGTTTTTGTGTTTGTGTTTTTATTTATGTATTTCAAAAACCAAAGAACTAGATAGGTATTAGCTTTTATCGGATCAATCAAAAATAAAAAAAAAATTAGATGAAATAGCTTCTCTTATAAATCTTAATTTAAACTTAGCATTAACATTTGAAAGAAAATATAGCACCTTTCATTTTTAATCATGAGAATTTCACTTCGAGAAAGATATACAATTAGATTTGTCCGCTATAATCTTAGAAAATACTAACAGAATTGAAGTGAAATAAATTAAACGATATTATTTATTTCCCCGAAAGGCTGAAACCCTATTTTAATATAATTATTTGAAATAAGGAAATATTTTTTGAAAATTAATCGAAGCAACGGCAGCACTGGATTTCTATATACTTTTAGGAGTTCGATTCAAAAATTTAAAGAAATACTTCTGGTAACACTGTTTAAGACAGATGTCAATAAAAAATAAATTTGAAGTGATGCAAAATCAATTATTTTATATTTTTGATTATTATTAGAAAACTAATAATTTATATATGTATGTAATAAATAATTTTTTCCAGTGCATTGTTAGGTTATATATGTGAATATGCAATAAATTCACTTTAAATTTATTTGATAAACTTAATAATTAAATCCGATAGAAGTTAAAAATTCGAAACAAAAAGTATTTTTTATAATTTGAATAAGTCATACACGGCGTATGCGTACTATTTTTTTTTTTTAATTTAATTTTTTTTCAAGGAAGGAATTTTTTAAAAATTTGTTTGTGTATGTTCCCAAGGCAACAAAAAAATAGAATAAAACAAATATGTATTATTTGAAAAAAGGTTACCGACTACCGATGACTTGGCCATTCTTAGGCGCTACTGTCGGTGCTTCACCAATGAATCCAACAGCTGCTCCAGCTGCAGCTCCTTTAGCTCCAACAACACCACTAGTATTAGCACCACGTGCCGCCACACAAAGACGGAGGTATATTGAAAAAAAAAAAAGAAAAAAAAATACATCAAAGCGCTAAATTAAAAAAAAAAAGAAAAAAAGCAAAATTCAATATTTTTAGAGAGAACAAAAATTTCAACAAAAAAAAATAATAATAATTAATTTGTTTCGATTTAAATTTCTTTATTATAATTTTATTTGTGAGATTTTTCTTTTTGTTTTAACTTATATTTTAAAATTTAATTTTTCGCATAAAACTAAATACAAAAAAAAAAGAGTTGTTATGATTGCATTTCTAACCCCCTGTCGTATGTTGAATGAAAAAGTTTTTTGAAATCGAATTTCGTTTTTATTTATTTATTTTTTTTTGTATTGTTATCATCGACGTGAATATGAAGCTTTATATTGTAATGGAAACTTATACTATATACAACAAAAATAAAATTGTGTGGTCTATACATATATATTTTTTATACATATATATATAATTTATTTTTTGTCTGTAATCAATAAAGGAACAATGTTATAGCCCATTTTGCACGCTCTCCATTTAAAAAAAAACTATACATATACATATTTACAAGTAGAGCATCGCCAGCAAGATAAAAAAATATCAAATAGTGTTCTGTGTGATTTCCCAATTTAAAATGATGGAATTTTTAAAGAAATATATATCTGATATTTAAAAATGCACGAAATGCATGGTAATTGAATAAAATATTCATATATAATATTATACATACCTACATATAAATATTGTTCGATATATTAAAAAAAAGATTTTGATTGAAGCGATTGTCCTTATAGAATGTAAATGCAATTTCAATATTTTTTTTCACAAAAATACCTTAAAAAGCATTTATTTCAGCAGTAAAAAAAAAGTCTAGACTTATGTTTTTTTTTTTAAACAAAATTGAGATTGATGATCGGCTATGTGGTTTTGTGTGGAGGAATTTCACATTAACATACATACATATTATTTTAATTTGTCAAGCGTTTTTATTATGTTGGAGGCTGTGGTGTAGGTTTTTTTTTATTGGATGACAGGGAAATTTAATTTTTTTTTTAATTTATTTTATTTTTTATTATATGTACATAATTTTAATAAGATTTAAGTCAACTAATTAATTTTACTGTGAATATTATCATTGCCTACTTCATTAAATCGTAATTATTGAGTAAGCTGCTTACATAATTAATATTCACTTAATTGTAATTGATATTATTTCAAATAGAGTATAAGTATTTACATTTTAATGCATTGATTGATTATGGCCATCATAATTTTGCAATGTAGGTATGTGAATTTATCGAAGAGAAAATGAAAAATTTAATTCATCTATCAGTTATTATTAGACATTAATTTATGTTTGTATATGAAATAGCATCTCAATTAATTCTTAATAATTGTTCTCATTGTTAAATAGAGACATATTTTGTTTGGGTATCGTCTCCAAGATTTGTTAATGCAAATAGTGATAAATCTTATTTAATAATTGAAAAACTAATTTTACTTTGATTTTTATTTTGGATTTTTCATTTCGGAGTGTTACTCCATCTTCCGAAATAACATTTTAATAATTTTAAATTAAAAAAAAAAACGTTCAAAGTAAATTTTTCTTTTTCAATTATTTATCACAATTTGTAAAATAGAGGTCCGGAAGAATAACGACACAATTCAACCAATTAATTTTTTGACAATTTTAAAGAAAAACTTATATAGACAGGGTATATTTTCTCCATTTAAGTTAAACGGGCAATTTTATAAAACATTGACTTCAAATGAGTACCAAGATAGAAAAAAAATCAATGGCTATAGCTTTCTAAGAAAACAAATAGTTTTATAAGTTTCAATTTTTACGAAAACTAAAAGGATATTTTTGAAGCCAAAATTATTTAAAAAAATTGTATTTGAAGTAATTTTGTTCACAAACGACTCATTTATAAAAACATTATAATTATTAACAGTAGGTAGACTCGATTTCTGGCTTTAAAAAAAAGCTTAAATAATTTAGTAGCTTATAGCTATATATTGCCAATAATTTACTATCCATTATTTATCGAAAATGCGTGCTTTTGGTATCGATGAACATTACTTCGTTAGATTCTTAGTTACTTTTTTGACCGTTCAATTCGTGTTGTTTTGGATGGCTTTAAATCTGAATTTGATAAAATAATTTATGGTGTTCCCCAAGGCTCCGTTTTGTCTCCTTATCCTTTTTTTTTCATTTTCATAGATGATCTTTTATCAAAACTTTAAAAACATTTAAGACAAATATACATCCTTATCTCTTACTCAATCCTCCATCCGATTCCTTAACACTCGCACTGTGTTATCAAATAACATTTTAAGGGTAGTCTAAACCCCTTGATTGCTCGCCAATTCTAAAAAATAATTTGAGACAAAGTTTTAGAAAATTGCCGCTTCTGTTTAAATAGGGGGAAGTAGACACCGCTCCTTAATCATTTTATCTATCTTCAAGAATTACATATTATCCAATGTATTGACAAGTCGTAGATAAAAAAATAGACGAATAAACAAATGGGCGATTTAGCGGGTGTGTCGAGGGATGGGTTTGGAAATATCTAAATATTGGTCTCATTCCTACGTTTTAAAATAGATACGTTCTTATTTGTGTGGTCGAATTCAATTCGTCAAAATAGGGTCATTTAAATCCAAAGTTATAGCGGTAACCTCAAGAGTTTCACAAGGAAGTCACACGGGGCCTTTGTTTTTTATACTATTTATTAATGTGTGTCGGGAAACACTTTCAAATTTTCAAAGTATTCAAAAAGATCATGATAATTTAGCAGCGTGATGATAATTTAACAGTGTTGAATGTCACTAAGTGTCAAAGTTTTATGTGTGTTTTAGAAGAAACTGTCCAATTTTGTACGACTATTCAATTAACAATATTGTTTTTGATAAGCTAACTCAAAAGAAAGACTTAGAGGATATATTTGACCATAAGCTCTTTTAATTATCACATAGATTTTATAGTAAATAAAGCCTATAAGATGCTAGGGTTTTTGAGAAGAAACACGACCTCTAACCCTTACACGCTGAAATGTATTTACTCAGCCTTTGTCAGATCAAATCTCGAGTACTGTAGTGTTGTCTGGAATTCTAATTATAATGCACATTGCACATTCTTTAAGGATAGCAAGGCTACAGAAAAGTTTTACCAGAAACTTTTTTATAAACTGAAGTGGAATATCCAGAAAACTTTTTTATATTGGTAGGTGCCAGCTTTTTGGTATGCAAACGCTGGAGATAAAAAGAAAATACTTTTCAATAATGATGATCAAAGATATTTTAAGTAATCATATAAATTGCTTATACCTGCTTGAGCGAATAAATTTTTATTTCCCTTGCAGAAGTCTTCGTGATGATTGGAAGAAACGAACCTATATCCCGTTGCATCAATGAAACCAATAGTTTTTTTACACAGTATTTATATTTTCAAACTCTGTTAAAGATATTTATTAAAAAAAAAATTCATGTTTGTATTATTGTTATTTTAACTTATTTTAACATAAATCTGTTAGATTTATATAATTTATTTATTTATTTTAACTTTGTTATTAGATATATTTTATATTTACTTAAACTGTTGGTAATCTACAAGAGGCTGTTAACCCTATTTGATGAAATAAAATAAACTAGAAGCAAAAGTACAAAATTTCAGATTCTAGATTTACAGGCTGAATTGATACCAATTTTAAGGGCGTTCTGCCCCACTGTGCGATATCTGTATTACATATGTAATGATACCTAATCTTAAATATTTTAGTGGATTTAGAAAATGTAAAAGCATTTTTAGTATGATAATAGGTAAAAGTCTAAAAAGAGTATTTGGAAAATTTTAGACGAGTTCTTCATCATGACATTTTATTAAAGTTAAAATCTTTAAATACCAACTTAATCTTTTCAGTAAATGAACTAACACCATTATGACACTTGACATTTATAAATGTCAAAAAAGAGTGTTTGCTTCATTTATTGCACGAACTGTTAATATTTTAGGTTTTTTCAGCAACTGCAGTTTATTAAAACAAACAGATCTAACATGATACTATTTTGGAAATGTTCAAAAGAAAAAGTTAGTTAGTTGCTTCATGATTAGAAAATTGCTAAATAGTGTCATGTTTTAATACTTTAATTTTATGCTGTTTTCAATTTTGCGCCAAAATGTTTATTTATAACTTTTTGAAGTTGGGTGGTTGTTAAAAATAAGATAAGGTTTATAAAAATACGACTGATAATGTTACTTTTAAATTAAAAACATATACATACATACATACACTTTTTTATTGTATCGTTATTATAAAATACTTACAGCTTCACACAAGAACCCTGCTTAGCATTGCCATTTGTTTTAAAAACTTTTTTCCAAGAAATTATAAAATATCTTTTGTTTTTTTTTTTTGTTAATTTTATATAAAAAATATCTTAAATAATATTTAATATATAATCTTTAATTGCATGTAACACTAATATTGGTTTCCATCTATACAATAATATACATTTTCTTTGTTTATTTATTTCTTTTATGTTTTGCCCTGCCTTCCCTATTTTAACACCTGCACGATTGTTATACTCAAATAACTCGATGAATCGATAAAACAAAAAAATAAAAAAAAAAAAAACATTTGAACATGAACACACGAAAAATTAATTAGCTGCTGCAATGCGTGGAGTTCCCATACAAAGACCAGGAGGTTCAAGAGCACTATTTCCAACGCCGCCAAATGCTTCTTCAGCTGCTAATGCAGCTGCCGCAGCATTTGCTGCAGCTACCGGAAGATTACAAACGCCAATGAATGCTGCGGCAGCACAAGCAGCAGCTAATGCTTTGCATGGATTCACCCCGTAAGTAGATATTAGTGATATATTTATGTGTAAATATTCCTTCACACTTTATCGATTCGATATTATGATATGTATGTATTGTATGAGTAGAAAGTTTTGTTAACGCACACACACAATTTAACATACATAGATACCAAAAACAATATGTGAAAACTTTATTAATATCCTGAAAAGTTTTGTGATTTGAACTAGAAAGCACGAAAATTTATATAAACACAAGCAATTACACACTGAGATAATATGCTTGGCATGTTATATGAAGGTTTATTGTTTTTAATTATTTTTTTTTTTTTTTTCTTTTTAATTAATTTATGTTTAAGAATGAAATATTAAATTTTTTGTTTAAATTTTCAAAATTGTTTGTTATTGTATGGTAGTGAATTTGTTTGAGCATTTTGCATAACAATTCATTTTTATATTTAAAAAAAAAATAAATTTTAATATTTTTATTCATATCAGGTAAACCACACAAATAACAAGGGCCTGACACTCATATAATTATTAGAAAACATATTTTTAAAATACCAAAAGAGTGCCAACATTTTAATAACTAAAACACCCTATACCTACCTACAATCATGACCTTTATATTAATTATTTAAGAAAAATGGCGTCCAGTTGTTCTCTTGGATTTTAACTTAAGTAGGTCACAACATCCATTTTACATTTAATATTTATGTTGTTTTCTATCTTCTAAGTACTCCCACTAAGATCCAAGAGTCTTCGATTGGCTTTTTCGAGTAAATGTTTTCTGATTCCTTTTCATGCAGGAGTAAACACAGAACACATACCTTTGTACATATAAAGTTCTTCGTCGGATTACTTGTCAAAAGTGAGATATGCTTAAGGAAGCCATTTTGTTTAATGGCGACATTACATTCGGATTTGTGTGGTGTAAGTTTGGGCAGACAATTAGGCCTATTCTGCCACATCTGTTTTAAATTTTCTACTACGAATCACAAAAGATTTCCGCCATAAAAGATATTTTATAATTGGTATTCAGAAGTTCGATCTTTTATAAAATTCTGTTATGAAACTTCGAAAACGAAATATGCAATCAAACAGAACTAAAATCTTAATCAGCTGTTCTAAAAAAATTCATTATTGACACATAAATTGGTGGTTGTTCACGAATTGAAATTAATTTTTTGAACTTGTATTTGTAATTATATAGTTTGTTTATATTGGCGTAACCTCGAGATTTAGTGCAATTTCGTAACAGATTTTGTCATGCCGAATACCAAATTTATAATTCATAGAAGATTTTTTGACACAGAATAAAAGATCTTGCCGAATAGGCACAAATATTTTACCAATTGTAATTGAAAAAAAAAATGGAAAATTCAAAAGAAAACAACTAAGCCTAACACTACCAAATTACAAAAAATTAATTCAATATACATACATATTTCTAAATACTTTAAAATATGTAAATTAACAAACAACTCAATTTTACTTACGTTTTGAAAATCTATTAAATTGTGCTACACCAAAAAGAGCAAACAATTAAAGATTTTTTCTCTTCAGGGAATTTTGACAGCAAAACTCAGAAGTGTGCATTCATCTGAAATTGCGGAAATCTCAGACCTTACATCGTTTTCGTTTAGAACTGTTCCATTCCTCTTTGATTTCAATCGAATATGAAAAAATCTCCATCTGAATTTTCTCACACTTTGCACACATTTTAATAAAATGGCTTCTTCAAGGGTACGGTGTCATAAGGCCATATTTTTAAATATGGCCGTATGACGCTTTCACAAGGTGACATAAGGCCATACTCCAACTTATGGGCTTTTGACTCTTTAATAAAGTGACATAGGGTCATATGGCCTTATGTCACTTTCAACCGTCTCTGCTTGTTTGATAAATTAACCTGGCCAAATTTTTTTGTTCAACACTTTAACTGTTACGGCGTATAAACAGTGGCCTTAAGTCGCAAAAAAATATGGCACTATGACACTTCGTCAAAGCGATAAAAGGCAATTTGTTCGAATATGGCCTTATGTCACTTTGCTAAAGCGTCATTAGACCATATTTTGTAATATGGCCTTATGTCACGGCACCTCTCCAAGCATTTATCATTATTACTTTTGACAAGTAATCCGACAAAAAACTTTAAACTCATGTAGACATATTTGTCTTTTCATTTATAAAAGGAATATTTTTACGATAATGCTACTGTTCGCTTATTTTGGTTAACTCATCAATAATGATAATCGTTCTTTGACCTCGACAAATAGTATGTGTGTGTTTTGATATTTTATCTCAAGCACAATAAAAATGAACATCTATACATGCAAAGCTTTTTGTAGACGTATGAGATGCTTGGTTCTGAAATTTAACAACATTTTCAATATTGTCTATCAAATTAATCCTTTTTTCCTCTTCTATTGGCAAGGATTTATGTTTCTCTTGGAACGTGAAAATATCTAACCCAATACTGGACAGTATCTATGTTATGTATGTAGAGCTATATATCTATCATATTAACAGTACAACAAAAAAAATTATTCTGCATTCACTTTAAATTGAATAATAGTATTTAGGTATTCTATTGTTGAACTTTCTTCTTCTTCGGAATAATATTGTTAGCATTATCTTTTTTTGTAAAAAAATATAGTTGATTCATTCTCTAACATTGCTATGGCAATAAAGATAGACCCTTTTGCCTAAGAGTATAATAAATTGAAAGACATTTACTTACGTTATCGATTTATCTTTGAGTATTTTAAGTCCATCTTACTGCCCAGGGCTGCAAAAAGTTTTCCAAAGAAGATGATGGTGTTGGTTTTTTTGTATCATTTTTTTTGTGTTCTGTTTGTTTTATTATTGAAAACGTTTCAAGGAGAAAATGTTCTTTAAGATGAATTCAAATAGTTTACATTGAGAGCGAGAAGATGGATTTATCATTTTTCTTTTTAAATAATTTTTGTAACCGTGATATATTTAAATATGTATATTATGTAGAAAGCAAATTCAACGTAGTTATATCGTCTTGGGGGTAGATTTTCTTTGAGTTTTAAAATGCATTAATAATGTTAGAGCTTAATGTTATACGAACAAAATATTAAATTGAATTGTTCATAATACAATTTTGTCTGATAAAATAAAACAATTTCACTCAGACTTACAGAATCATCAAATGAAATGATATACTTTTTAGAAAGATGGGAATTTTTCATTCGTTTGAATTGTCCCATTGTGCGATGGTCCTTTAAATTAAAAATAAAAGGCAAACTTTTTAACATTAAATTTGATTTACTCGTTCGATACCTAAATACCATTTAAATTTTAAAAAAATACTCAAGTATCGACTCAACTTAACGACATTATTTCGAAAGAAAAGATTTTTTCTTTCCCAAAAACAAAAACAAAAGAAGTAATTTTACCTTCATAAATTGAATAGTCATTTAAATTCTAAAAGTACTTATCCAAAAAGAAAAAGTCATATTAAAAAGGGTATTTGCTATAAAAAAAATTACATTATTTCAATAGGAACAAAAGAAATATATAAAAAAATAAATTTGTAAATTTTATTTGTGTTTGCTCAAAAGAGTACATTAAATATACATCAAGTTAGTATGGAAAATATTAAAAAAAACAGCAAAATTGTTTTTCGATCGAAATTCCTCGACAATGATAAAAAAAAGTAAAAAGGAATTATTTCATTGCTGTCAGTAGCATCGCTACCATCTCTATTAACTATCAATTTGATGTGCATATCTTCACGCCTTAATGGATTTTTATGCAATTATTAAAAAAGGGTTTGTTAGGGTAATTTCCTTTTGTTGGCGGTAAAAGGGTAAATATTTTTTAATACAAATATTTATTTATCAAAATATTAAACGAAAAATAACAGTTAATTAGTTTCCATCACTTTGTAGGGTTCTTGCTGATTTAATGATGATTAAATAAATTGAATAAATGTTAAATTTTACCAAATAATGGACTATATTTTTTTTAATCGAACACATCACAATTTAAAACAGAAAGATGAGATTTTTTGACAATTAATGTCACATTTCTAGGCCTGTTTGATAACTTGAAATTTTTTCTCAGAGCTCTCATGTCTGGTTTTTTATACAAAGAGAAATTGTCATTTTTTCTTTCCTTTTGGAGAAACCAATTTATTCATTGTTCTTATTCTTCACTATACAAGTCTTTAATGAAATTTTCAGACGTTATTTAAACTTTAAAGCGATATGCAATAAAAACAGCGTAGTGTTGTACTTTCAACATATACAAGGTGGCGCAATAGTTGTCACCGGCGGGCGGCAAAAGCTGTCAGCGGTGGCAAATGGTGGCAAATGAAAATTCTATTTTGACATTTTGTAAGTTAAACATATCGCACATGTAATACAAAAGTGACACAAGTCAAAAATCATAGTTTTTCAGAAAAGGGAAAAAACTGTTTTAGAGCTTAGTTTACATTTGATTATATTTGTGTCTAAAGTGGCAAAACTAAAAATAAGACACTTTTTAACTGATCTTGGCCTACCTGTTCGCTTGAAAAATCAAGTGTCAACTTAAAATCTATAATTTTTTTAAAGAAAAATCAACCTAATTTGAAAGCATAAAAACGACATTAGTGCCATCTTGAGGGAAAATATTGAACCTAGGTTAATGTAAATTGGATACAAATGATGGGTGAAAGTTTACCGAACTGTTATTGGTTCTAACTCAACTCGATATATAAATGTCTATTTAGTAACTTGAAACGTTGTACGACGCACGTAGCACAATTTGCTGTCAAATAAAAAGTATGGGCAGAGGAAATAAATAAATAAATAAAAGAAAACTTCAATAAAAAATTCACTATTTAAAAAAAATATATAAAATCTTGCTTTTCTTCAGTATTTCTTTCTCGCCATGAACTGGAAGTGAGATAAAGTACAGTCGGAAAAAGCAGTCCAATGTGAACAGCGACAAAGAACGCGGAATAATTGTTTCGATTTTAACATTTTCCGCCATTTTCAACCGGTGACAGCTTTTGCGCCAATAGAAATATTCTAATTGAACAATAAAGAGAATTCCCGCATGTGTAAAATAATTCAATAGAATAAATAAAAAAAGTTTCGTTACATTAGACAATACCCAAAATTTAATCTATAAGGGAGTCTTCGTTCAGATAAATAAACCCTTCTAAAAACTAAAATTTAGATTCATTTTTTTTTCTCATCAGTGGAATAAGGATAGAATATTTTCTTTTAGGTATATACTGATTATTATACACAATACACCAAAAAATAATAAAACAAATATGTACAAGAATATATGTATGTACATATTACATACCCTTGTACGTACATATTTGTTTTGTGTAAATCTATGTCGAAAAATGTACATAAATCTGAATTTAAAAAAAAATTCAATCATAATTCAAACATTTTACGCACATAAATCCCAACCATACAAAATAGATAATTCTGTTCATCTTAAAATAATATTGGCTTATATCGATCCTATGAATACCCAACAACATACAACATTTTATTCCCACCGATAGCCTTCAAAGTAAACCTACCTAAATCCCTTAGTCATAAAATATATCGAAAAAATATATAAAGAATAAAGTATGATAATTTAGTTAAGGGATAAGAAATGCAATCATAGAACCTATTTTTTTTTTTTGCTCTTTCCTATATTTAAGATACATTTAAGAATCCCTGAGATAAGAAAAGGATATAAATTGAATTTTGCTTTTAACCAAATCGCTCTAGATTTTATAATAATTCAACAATAAATTTACTTATGTTCTTTTTAAATTAAATTCATTCTTTCTCTTTGTTTTTTTTTTCATTTAGCATGTACTATGATCCATTCTTAGCCGCAGCCGCTGCAACAGCTGATCCAAATCTTCGCTTCCAGGTAATTATTGCTTAAAAGTATTTAATTATACAATATTATAAAATAATAAATAAATTTAACGAATGTCAACTATAACATATATTTGTACTTAAAGTTAGCGTATCGTTATGTTTTGTTTAAATTGTAGTTGTTTTGATCATTTTTTATAGTATTAGGTCCTTTCGTCCTGTTTTAATTTTTGTTTATAAATACGTATAAGAAAAAGAAAACAAACCAAAAAAGAAAATTTCCATGAAAAAAAAAAATAAATATTTCTTTCAGGCAGCCAAACCGGTCACGGAGGTACCCGCACAGCCAACAATCTTAAATGTAATTTTAAATATTTGTTTACAAAAAAACTTTTTAATTAATATATTTTTTTTTTATAATTTAACTGTATAAATAAATATACATACCCAGTTTAATTTTGCTTTGAAATTGGTAGTTCTGAAATCGGATATACTAGGAACTTGATAAAATTTAATTTTCTAACTAATAACTAATTGATTAATTTTATTTTTTTTTTTCAAATCATTAAATTAATTATACGTTAAATACTATCATTAGATTTTGGCATTGATGGTGAATACGGGCTAGTTTCTTTTTTTTAATGTCTCATAATAGTTTTTTTTTTAATTTATTTGTATTGTGTTGTTATGACTAAACTGTATGTGAAATTAAAAAAAATCATCATCCGCCATCACAAATCATTCATAAAAAGTTATATATACAAATATATACATAATATACTTATAATTATTAATACTTCTTGTTTTTTGGTTGTGGATTTAAAACTAGTGCAACTTTTGAACAAATGGATAAACACAAAAAAAATATATAAAACTGAATTAAAAAAAAATAACTAGTAAACTTAATTAAAATTCATACTTTAAAATGTATATTTTTTAGAGAATGATCTAAGATATATTTTCATAAAATAAAGTAGATACTTTTTTCACTTTCCTTTTTTTTAATATATATATATATATATAAACATTTATATACTTAGCTTTTTGTAATACATATAACTACTTTAAAAACATTTTTATTACACCCAGATTTTATAGCTGTATACAAACAAAAAATAATTATTTAACGGACTGGTTTGATTTTGCTTTAAAAATATACAAAAAAATAGATCTTCTTTTAATTAAAAAAAAATAAATAGACAAACTAAAAATGAGTATGTCGGTGACCTGTGAACTAAAAAAAAATCCTTAAATTATACATTGCTTTTTGTTTGTGATATACGTTTTTTTTATTTTAATTTTTTTTTAACTGCATCATCAGCAGAATGTTAAAATATAATAATTTCCATAAAATTATGAAAAACTGCAACCGAGGCTAGGGAAGCAATTTTTTTTTTTCTCTTCTTCCTTTTTGTTTAATTTCATTCAACTAAATTTGCAAGAGTGCATCCCTGCCACATGTGGTATAAAATAAAATACACTTGCACACATTTATGTATCCGTCAGCTTTGTAATTTGAGTTTTATCCCCGAGATATTATATACATACATATACATTATGTATGAATGTATATGATGTGATGTCATTAATGGGAACTTTTCACTTTGGTTAAATTTAAAGTGAATGCATTAGTTATAACCGGAATATGTAGCTACATATATGAAATATAGAAATTTCCATTTTCTTAACCAGGATTATGATAGGAGTATAAAAATACTAAACAGGAAAAATAAAATAAAATGGTATATTTTCATAATAAAAAAAAAACTTTATTTATATATTATTTACATTTAACGTATGTGTATCAGAGTTTATATCTTTTCACTTCACCCCCCAGCAGTTTCTTAACATTGTTTAGTGAAGGTTTCCTTTTTTTCTTAGCCTTGACTCTCCCTATCAGGATTATAAGAACAAGCTTTCTTTGATCTTAGGGCTACCTCAACTAAGCCTAAAAATATGCATATTTACTGTCTATGACTTCTATTAAGATACGATTTTAATAACACATGGGGACAAAATTTTACCAGAAACCAGGCACAAACCAGCCTATATTTTTCAAAAAGCTGTTTCATGTAATTTCATTTCACACTGTGATCCAAAATGACTTTTTGGTTGCAAAAATTAGCAACTATTTAAAGATATCGTCATAATTTTTTTTAAGAAAAATTCTTAAAGCTAAACAATTGCCAGGTTCACCAAAAATATGTTTACAAACAGTAGGGACATTTATGCATGAAAGTGGGCGAATTAAAAAAAAAATTAAATTAAATTTTTAATTAAATTAATAAAAGAGTATATGTACAATACAAATCAAATTTTTGGTCACCGTCAATTGTAATGAAACAAAGCTACATTAATTTTTCCCAAAGTTTCGACAGGGATTGCTGTACTCTTCAGGGGATCTTTATAAAAACAATACAAACATTAACAATTTTTGAGAACACGTTTTCACAAGTGAATATATAAAAACAATGTACATATGTACATGGTTAACAACTTACGTTAAAATAAATTAATTGAAAATTTATGAAAACAAGAGAATATACATACATTATTATTTATTGTATTATTCATACTAGAATGTCAGTTTATTAGACTTGACCATTTTTTATTCCGTCAGTTTCATTGAATTTCTGAACAACAACAACAATTTGTATTAATAATTATTTATACAAAAATATAGAAAAGCACTTCTGTTGACGAAGTATTGTCAAATAAAAAAAAACACAACTACGCCCTTCTTAAATTTTTTTATGATATGAAATTGGCCTTAATTTACGGTAATTTACAATTCATCTCGAAATTTGTTTTGTTTTATCTAAAAACCAATTTTTATGGTAAAACCTCTCTATTGATTGAATTAATTTTATAAATAAGAAAGTCAAAATTGATTGTTATAAATAACTAAAGGTTGGAATGTTTCTGAGAACAAAGAGTTTTTGTAATTTTCAATTTTCTTAAAAACTTAAAGACTTACAGCCATCTGGTTCTTAGCATTCGACTAAAAATAATAAAAAGGAGTATCGAAATTTATAACCCAAATTAGTACTTAACTACTTACAATTTTTAAAAATAAAAATTATTAAAGTTTTTTTTTTCGAATTTTATTTTCAAAATTTTGAGTTTGAAAATAATTTATTCAAAAACTTAATAAACTAAATTAACTCCATTTAAAAACATAATTAAAGAATGAGTTCCTGTCTTAAAAAAAAGCTACTGTTGCCGTTGTTTTTAAATTGTATTTTGTATTAGGAATGGTCTTTTTAAATCAAGTTTTTGCTTTAATTTGGCTAGATACTGTTTTTTCGAAATTCGAATAAAAATAATGATTTTCGAAAGCAAAATCGAATCAACCGTCAATTTACCCTAAATATTTCTGTTCTCCTATTCCGAACACAGACATCCGGTTATTCTTGTTGATGTTATTTTTGTTTTTTTTTTTTTTCTTTTTTTTTATAACCAAAATATTGAAATCCAATTTTTTCCAAAATTTTTAATAACATATTATACCGTACAATTATTTCAACAAACAAAAATTTGATTAATTTAAAAACGGTTAAAAAACAATTGTTCGAAATTCAAATTACAGCGCCGCACAGTGACAACGTTAAACAGTAATCCACATTCGATCAACCGCATCCAGGTTCCTCAAAATGTTTTGGTAACCAAAATTGAAACATAACCTACGAGTTGTTTTTTTTGTTGTTGTTTGGTTTTTTTTTTTGTAATTTTATTTCATCAATGTACCTAAATCGTGCAAATTAACAGCAACAATTTGAATTTTTTTTATTTTAAATTTAAATTTTAGTGTTATTGTTAAATAAAATTTTTAATTGGTAGTTTTGTATGTTTTTTTGCAAGATGGTAGTATGTGTGTGTTTCTTTTTTGTAAGGATATATTGTGTAATATGTATGAAAGAACAAAATTATATCAATAATACATTTTTGTAGACAAAATGCTTTGGTTTGAGTTAAATTTACATTTTTCCGTGTATTTAAATAACGTTATTAATATTTACATAGAATTTATGAAACGTCCTAGATATAACCTCTCCTTATAATATAAGCAAAATAAAAAGCCCTGGAGTGTTTTTCTCTTGGAAAATTTATAGAAATAAATTTCCGGCAGAGTTTTTTCAATTGTATCTCAGAGAGAAATAGCAGAAAAACACTCTTCCTGGACTTTTGTTTGTTATTGTTGTTGTTGGTTTTCATTGTGTATAGAGCTCAAGTTGTTAATTTCCTGTTTTTCCCAGTTTCTGTTTTTTTTTTTAGGTAAAGCGTGTGTTGTTTTTTTTGTTAATAGCTCTAGTGAATATTTCTCATAGCATGCACGTTTAAAAAAAAACAAAAAACAAAAAAAGTACAATAACACAAACTCGTGCAGCGGTTTTGGTTTCTTTGACTGCTCTTGCAATTTATATTTTTTTGTACAATATATACCTTTATTCTTCACGCTACGTCCTTTGTGTTGTTGCATAGTGTGGAACATGTTTCATTGTTTGTTTTTTTTTTTTGAATCCTTTTATTGTTGTTTTCTTTTCTTTTTCATTCCCTGGCAAATCAAAAAAAAAATGGAAGAATCGTTTGACTATCACATTTCTTTTCCTATTTTTCTCTCTCACCCACTGTAGTTTCATTTTCCATTAAAATGCTATTTATTTGATACGCCAAACCAAAGAAATAACAAACAACCGACACAAAAAAAATTTGTATTTAAAATTATAAAAATAAAATTTAGAACAAAATTTTTTTCTTTGTGTAAATAGGCAACAGCACCACTGTTAAAAACGCCTCTATCACAGGCTCAACAGGCGTATACAGCAGCAACAACATATACGGCGGTAGCAGCACGCGCGTACAACGCGGCCGCTGCAGCAGCTGCACAGCCCGCTTTGGCTGGCTATGCCACAGTTGCGGGGTAAGTTAGAGAAAAAAGTTTTGAAGATGGAAAATGGAAAATAAAAAAATTGATAGTTCTTGATTTATTGAGCATTTTTTATAGATTTAAAAATATCTTATAGTGAATCATTTTAATTATAAATTCGATAATTTAGTGGAAAAATTTATTATTAAAACAATTCAAATTAAGTTGGAAATAATTCTAGAAATTTAAAAAATCGATACCTGCTGGCAGAGATAGCTAAAGAGCTGAAATATTCGTCGCCTTAAAACAAATCAAATGTTTTTAATTTGTTTCCTTACATTCCTTACCAACTTTCACAATTTGAGTTTTTTTCCTCATATAGTGACAGTAATTTGTAAGAAAAAAACTTAATTATTTCTATTTATTCATAAAAATAGTTAAAAAAAAATCCTTTTTGTCTAATAATAAAGTTTTAATATCTATTAACCTTTCTTAGACAATTTTGAAAATCTTCTTCGCTGATTGCTGACGATAATACAGTTGCTGAGATACATTTTCATTTTTTTTAGCTTCATAGAAAATGATTAAAATTATTATGTTTTAATATTTTTTTCAACTTAAATATATATTTTGTTATGATTTAAAATTTTATGAGTTTTAATAAATTCTTTATTTTATTTAACATTTGAAATAAAATTCGTTATTTCTTCACAGAAAAAGAAATCGGATTAATTCTCAGATCGTCGAACGAAATAATAATTATCAAGATATCTCAAGACTTTTTCTCAAGATTCAAACAATTCAAGAAAATACAATCAATCAAGAAATATCAATACAATTTTCCATAACTTATGACGAAATAATTAAAACTAATAATTCTTATATTTTACCTTAATCAATAATAGCTATGCAAGAGAATATGCCGATCCATACTTGGGACATGGAATTGGACCAGTACCTGGATATGGGGTAATAATTGTTATTTAATTTCTATTCATTGATTTAAATGTTATTTATTTTTTTTTCCTTACAGGCACAAATGTATCGTGGAGGATACAATCGTTTCACGCCATACTAAGCATACACACACTAAAATATCTATCTAAATCAACACACACTAAAATACTCATCATCTATAACTAAATACTCAGCATAGAGATCTAAGGACAACTCATATATTTTGAAGAAATTAAAAAACAAACAAATAAACAAAAGTAACCTTTTTCCAACACAAAAAATATTTTCCACACACAATTTACAACAAGAAAACAAAAAAGCAACATTGTTGCCATGACCCAGAAGAAAATCAAATAATATTGAGTGTAAGAAGGAGTATTAAACCAAAAAATAAAAGAGAAGAGATTTGATTTAAAATACAACTTTTATCCTCAAAAAAGTAAAAAAAAAAACAGAAAAATGCGATCAAACAATATCTATGACTAGAATCTATTAAAACAAAAAATAGCTTAAAAAAATCATACGTTTTACTTGCTATCTCATTATGACTGCGTAATATAAAACAAACAAAATTAACACTTGTAAAAAAAAACAAATTTACTAGCAAGCCAAAAGTATAATGCAGTGTCAGTTATATTTTGTTTTCCTTTCTTAGTTTTATATTTAAGATTTAGTTTACAATAATCACAAAATAATTCTTGTAGAGCACAAGATAGTCATTTTTATTTTATACTCATAATTATTATTATTATATAAAATATAAAGTTAAGTTTTGAACAAACATCAAAAAACAAATATATCATTTTATATTTATCTATATAAAAAAATATAAAAAAAAAAATCTGAGATTAAAACTACTTTATTTCTTATGAAGAGCAATTACAATTAAAAAAAAAGAAATTCAGCGCACAATATTTTTGTTTATTTTATTATTTTGTTTTCGAAATAATTAAAAGTTATTTTTATTTTTGTTAGTTTTATTTTTTCTTCCTATAATTTTATTTTAATTAACTTTAATGGCAGCTAAATTTGGAGTTAACTTTGAATTAGTTTTATAACCATGACAAACGATATAAAAAAAACAAAAACAATTATTTTATTTTAGTTTTTTATTATTATTGTTTATAGAAATAAATATTACAATACTCAAAAGCTGAACTTATGCTCAAATGTAAATTTATTGTAATAAAATTATAGAAAACAAATACACACAAAATATAAACGCACATCGTTATTCATTTTATTTTACTTCTTTTTTTTTTTTGATTTTTTCTAAAGTTCTTTCTTTTGAAAAGAATGTAATATGTTTTATATATCACAGTGCGATTCAGTTGGTCATAAGGACACAGTTTGAATATTTCCAAAACCCGTACAATTTTGGATATTTATTTGCATAAATGGAGTAAAGATTTGAAATTAAACCATAAATATTGTTACCTTTGAAAAAAATTAATATGAAACATATACTAAGAGATTCTTATATGTATGTTCATTTGAGCAAAAATCTAAGGATTGATTCAGAAACTGATAGAAAAAATACACTCACAATTCCTTTAATTTGATTAGTCCCGACTCGGGTCTGTTCATACAGAAAAAAATACGAGTTTTGGGTCCGAATTATCCTTATTCAACAACTTATTTGAATATCATTTCATTGCAGCAAATTTGTGTGATAAATACCGTAATTATTAATAATTAGATTCTTAACTTTTAACTTATTTAAATGGATGCGATACACTTTCATTACGAATTCTCTATTATTTTTAGGTGTAGAATGCAGAATCTATAAGAAGCTTCTATTTTGTCCCTATGACTGCTGCTAGCCGGTTTGTCAATTTTAAATCCATTTGGTGTCATTGACCCACGAACCTCTCTTTTGACACTTTGCACCATTCTGTTTGATTTAAATTCAGAATAAATTTCTACCTTCAACGAAAACTCGAATCCTTCTATAAAACATTAAATTAATTTCGTTCTCAAAGCAATGTGTGTATGCATTGTCTGTGCTCATTCATTACTCCTATCTCGTTCGTGTGAATAAAGATTGTCCTAATAAAGGTTTATGGAAATACCAAAAAATATCGTTTGTGTCTACTCAAACAGGCCGCAGTGTAATATTTATACTTAAAACTATATTTTTCATTAGAAGAAAGAAAATGTAATACTCACTCAGGAAGAGTATTTTTTTTTGCACAAAATGAGGACTCACAAAGAAAGACAGAAAATAAGCTTAAATCCTGTTTGTTTTCTTAAAAAAGAAATATGTAATGAAAATAAATAAATTAAAAAAAAAAATAAATCAAAAAAGAACATCTCTAAAATGTAGTTTAAAAAAAATAATAATAATATGAGGAACATTTTAAAATCACTCTGACTTTTTTGTCACATTGAATTGAGTATAAATACTAGAATTTTAGTACATAACGCATAATATTAACTTAGTTCATTAAAACAAAACAAAAATATATTAAAAAAATATTACAACAAAAAAGAACCTATTTCTACATCTATTTGTTTGATGTAGTGTTTGCTCAAAATAAATATTTTTAAAAATAATAATTAAAACTTTTAGCATAAAAAAGTAAATAAAACAATAAACAATAATAAAATTATATTTTTAATCGGATAACATAATTCTGTCCTCTTTAATTGAAAACAACAAAAAAATAAATAAAAAATCATTGATTTCCAAAATTAAATTTATAATAAAATAAAAAACTGCACATTTTCACGAATTTTCGCGCACATGACAAAAAAATAAATAAATGTAATATTAAAATTGTATATCAATATATATTTTCACTCTTCACAACTCGAGTGAATTTATTTAAAATAAATATATATATTTTGAGTAGTTGTTAGCAATAAAATATAAAAATTAAAAAAAAAAATTAATACTCTTTTTAAAAATACATATATTATATATAAAGCCAAAGGATTACTTTTAAATATTTTTTTTTATTTTCTGTGTAGTTGATATATCGTTTTTAAATAGTTGTGTTTTTATGCTTTTAAGTGTTTAGAATTTAGTGAGAAGTAATAATATTTTTAATCGCGCAAATCATAAAAAAAAACAATAAAAAATAAAATATTTTTGAACATACAAAAATCCAAAAATTGCCAAATGTATAGCTTTTGAAGAAAAAAAACTAAAAAAAATCTGAAAAAAAACAAGCGTATACCAATAAAAATATAACGCACTAAGCAATAGATGGTAGTGTATATCATTTTTCTGAAAGAATTTTAAGTAAACTTGTGTAATTTACTTGATCAAACAAAAAATATAGTTCTCCCCTAAAAAATATGTATTTTTGTCTTCTTGTAAAAAAATCAATTAAAGAAATAATAAACAGTGCATTGACTGAATTTCACTGCAGCTATAAATTTTAAATATATTTTTTTGGTTTATAAAATACCAGCTATCTTTAAAATTCAACCCCCAAGTATAGCAATGCTACACATAATTCTTAATTAAAAAAAAAATAATAACAACAAATATCGTATTTACTTTTAAGCTTAGTGGTAAATAAATTTTAAAATCATAAATATTTTGTAGAGTGAATAATGACAACTATGAATACCAGTTTAAAAACAAAATCAAACACAGAAAATCCATATTAAAAAAAAAAAAATGGGAGACACACATAAAAATCTTTAAAACAAAAAATCATACACAAAAAAATATAATACACACACGTTTTTAAATAAATAAGATAAACAATTTAAGTATAAAATGTGCCAAATTGTACGATGTATCCATTAAACTATTATTAAAGAATAAAAAAAAAAAAAAAAAAAAACGTATAAATAATGTATGTATGATTTTTGGAAAAAAAAGAAAAGAAAAAATCTCTTCCTTACAAAGAAAATTCAAAAGATTCACAGGTAAATCACACAAATTAAACACAAAAAAGTAAAAGTAAAAGAACATGACTTCTTGTTTCTGTTAATTTATTTTTTACCAATATAAAAATATGTATGTAAATAGCTGATATTTTAAATTTAAATAAAACTCAAATCAAGCCCACATGCCATTTGAACGGATAAATAATTTTTAATTTTTTATTTTTGATTTTATAAGAACAAATACTTAAAATATCTACGTTTAGTTTCTATGATAAAAAGTGAAAAAGCAAACAAGAAAAACCATCGCTAAAGTCAGAAGAAGAAAAAAAAAACACCGCATTAAGAAATTATATAGGAAATCATATACACATAATAAATATATATATATTTACCAATATACAAACAAATATATTTAAAAAAAAAGAAAACAAACAAACAAAAATATTTTAATAGAAACAACATCACAATTCAAAAACAAAAAGTATTACGAACAAAAGAGAACCGCGACAAAACACAACAATACACATTTACAACACACGCAAAATAAATCACAAATTTTCTTAAGTTTATTATTTCAACAAGAACAACAACAAATCTTAAATAACAGGAATAAACAAACAAAACTGAAACATAATTAAGGGGAATTTCATTTGTCTTTTGTTTTTATTTAACAAAATATGAAATTAAATTTAAACAAAAAAGTATATATATATTCTTAAAAAAAAACTTAGTATTGGTTATATCAATTTTCAATTTGTAAGGTTGTGAACTGTGAGAAATACAAAAACAAAAACAAGAAAACAAAATAAATAAAGATAAACAAGAAAACGTCTCTTAAAAATTCCAGAAATATATTTGTGTTTTATTTATTGAAGATTTTTTGAATAATTACTGCTGTGGTCATACCCTTTTGTTGTTGGGACATTTTTTCAACGAAATAATTGAACTCAAGTGTTCAGAAGGTATCTCTGTAACTACATTTTAACTAACAGCCGATTTTTCGATTACGTGATTTGCTCAATTTATTTGTCACAAATTATTCTTTAAACTCTTCAACTTTTCCAGTGCAAAGCTCTATTAATAATTGTTTTCAAGTTCTTGAGAGAATCTAATTGTTAAAATTTTATTTTTATCACAATTAATATCCTTTTTGGAACATACGTTTTCCTCCGACGGATAGCAGAATACGAAAATTCACGTAAACGTTTCTTTATCTCAATGATTTAACTACCTTATCATTGATCATTGAAATCTTAGTAATCGTTTTATGTGAAAGGTTGGGCCAAAATGAAATTATTTTTTGACTAGAAATAATAAGATTCATCAGCTATCAGATAATCACTGATTTCGCTTTTTCAGTGCCTCAAAACTTTAAATTAAAATTTTCAATGATGAATTTCAATGAAAGCTATAACTGGCGCCTTACAAGGTCAAGAAATACGGGACGCAGAAATGTCCCAATAAGATAAAATTTTAAGTCGGGAAATTGTCGTAATGTCCGGATGAGTTTAATTGCTTTAAATCTTTCTTAAATTTATACCAAACTATTGCCCATGTTCTGCATTACGAAATCGAATTGAAATCGATTTTCAATTTCACTTGAAATGAAATTCCATGTTTTACTATTCGTTCATTTTCAAAAATTTCACAATTATGTACTTCGAACTGTCAAAATTGGTACTTCCATTTTGAATTGTTTTGAAAACTGAAATTACACTTTGGATCAGTGGATCAGTGAAAGAAATGCAGAATTATTGTCATTTTTAAGGGGAAAAAGGAATCCGAAATCTGAAAAAAAATAAGACGAACAAATAAAAATCTAATAATGGACTGATACAGCGTGAGTAATTTATTATTATATGAATTGTTTATTCTTATCTTCGTATGTGCTTATGTTTTCTTCTAAAATAATAATAAAAAAATATTAAAAAGAACAAAAATATAATGTTTGCTTACATTTTGCACCAAGAAATACAAAACTAACCGCAACTACACCAATTTCGCATAAACATAGTAGATGGAATTCACTTTCAATTTTCATTTTCGAAATTCCAATTTATCATTAAGCATATCGAACGTATTGTAGAATATTTTTCATTTTCTTTATGGGAATTCACAATAATGTAAAGCTGAACATTGACGTTAAATTAGTTTTTTCTATGAGGGAAATTAGACAGTGAGTGCTATTTTGAATTTTGAGTAACTTAGAACATTCCGCACATGTCAATATTTAGTAGCATTGTTTAGTTATGAATATGAATTTTTAAGACTTACGGAATGTTAAAAATCATTAGTATTCTTCATCAGTCGGCAAAAAAACACCCTTTTTATATGTTAACTTAATAAATAAATGGTTAGAGTCTCTACTACAATAATTATTTTAGTGGCCGCTCACAAGTTCATACATGAACCACATAAAAGCAAATGCTTTTTCTATTTCTGCTATAAATTTGACAAACTAAGGGATAAGACCTTTGTATATAAAAACTAGTTTTTATATATAAAAATAAAATTCAAATGGGAATAGAAGCCTAATTAGAAAAATTGTAGTTCGGTAAATAATGACCCAGTTCATAGTGGCAATGATGTTCATTTTTTTTTACTTTCTCAGCTAGTATAGTTTTCATCTTCTGATAATGAAAGTAAATTTTCATACATTCATTGAGAAATCAGATTTTTTCAAAGGATATTTAAGTTGACAACAATTAGATACTTTAACAAGACTACGCTAAAACCGAGTTATGAAATTTCATGCCATGTTTTCATTTCGATTATCTGAAAATTAATTGCCCGATTTTCCATTTTCTATCTTTTTGTTCTGGATAACTGCGTACTAGGCTTTACTATTTAAATAAAATACTGATCCAGATCCTTAGCTATAAAACGCGGTTACTAGTGCCTATGTGAATATTTAAAAATTCAGATTCATTATTCATAGATATTGACTTTTATTGCTAGTCGAATTAGTTAACTACCGTCCTTAATATTCATATTAACTAAACACCTCTGTAATGATGTCTTAACAAAAAGCTGATTGGTATATACTGTGTTTTATTATTTCGAATTAAATGTCAAAATTTGGGACCATTAGCAACTCGCAGTTCGCTGGTCATGTCTCATATGCAAAGCACTTAAGCAGCCCATAGACACTACACTGACAGCTATGCTTTTGAAAAGTGTATGCAGTAAATTTCATATTAAACTGCTTCCATTTTTCAATAGGATTGTATTTATTTAAACAGTTTCAGCAAATTTTTCACTAAACGAATAAATTTCAAATCAAAAACCACATTTATCAAGGTGACAGCTTAAATTTGTATTGGTGTTAGAAAAATGAGGGGTAAATCTGCCGAAAAATTTAGATTTGCAAATTTGATTTAAAATCAAAAATAAATCAATTTATTCTGCCTAATGGAAACCAAAAAGAGGGGAGATTGTGTTTTTGACAGATCCAAATCAAAAATAAATTCATTTATTTTACCAATTGAAAACCCCATTAGAAATTACGTAAAAACTTTATGAACACACCCAAGTGGAATGCATTCACAGTGGAAACCCATTAGAAACCATTGAAAATGTCAAAATCTTATGTATAGAAAACAGAAGCAGAAAGAGAGCACTCCAAAAAGAAATTATTGACTGCCATAAATCAAATTCAAAATGAAATTAGCTGTCAAACGAAATTAGCAAATTTGCAATGAAAACACTGTTTCTGTAATTTACGAAATTGCCTCATTTCGGCTCCAATGAAAACGTATTAAAAACACTACTAATTGCGAAACAAAATGTTGTTCAAACTTGACTCACTCGTGTATGGCCAGCTTAACAACATCGAACTAAAAGAAATTTGATTTCTGGACCCATGTTCTGTAACATTAGGCGTTTTTCTTTTTTAGCCCCGAGCGGGGCACAGAGCGGACTCTGGAGCGAATAGAGCTCACTCCGAACAGAGCGTGACCTTAGCGCACCGATCTATTTAAGAAACTCAATTGAGCACTGAACTCTCATATCTGTCAAATTACATGAAAATTGTATGAAGTTATCCGCGCTCAGCTTTGTGCTCGATGTGCTCGGTCATTTTTTTCCGAGCTCATCGAGCGAGCCCCGGTCGAGCTCTGAGCTAAAAAAGAAATGCAAGTTGAGAGCTCGGAGCGCTCCGAGTTAAAAAGTAACATAGTTTTCTTTTTGACAGCTCAGTGCCACGCTCGGGGCTAAAAAAGAAAAACACCTATTAACAACATCGAACTAAAAGCATTTTGATTTCTGGTGTCAACATTTTACACGCAATCGTATTTATAAAAGCATTGTCTAACTTTGGACAGCCGTCCAAGTTATAGATAAACATTTGTATTTGATGTTTAAGAGCTATCTAAAGCAACCCGCAAACCGACTCGGTTGCGGTTGCGATCACGATAAAAAGGTGGATGCCGCACATTTAATTTAAAGGAGAGGCACACATCAATCGCTTAGATGTGTGCCTCTCCATTGATTCGCATGTGTGGCATCCACATTCTTATCGTGATCGCCATTCGCCACCGCCATCGCATCGGTTGGCGCGAAGCTTAACTTAGACAACAGACTATAGCGGTTGTCTATACCTTGGCTGATTTAACATTTTATTTAATAAAATAAAGCATATTTCCATGTATTTTCATCTATTTAGACACTGTCTTATTAAAAAATCTAAATACGCCTGAGTAAGTCCCACAGTACACATATTAAGGCTCTCCCAAACCAACGCGAAACATTCGTCGACGACAGTTTTTTGTTGTTGTTTAGCGTTGTGTGTTTCTCATATTTTTTATTATTGTGAATGATTCGCTACGATTTCGCGTTGGTTTGGGAGAGCCTTTAAGGCTCTCCCAAACAATGCTAAACAACAACAAAAATCTGTCGTCGGCGAATGTTTCGCGTTGGTTTGGGAGAGCCTTTAAAGTAATATAATATCATTAGCGTTTTCATTTTTGTTTAGTTCTGCGCATCTGTCAAAATGGAGGTATTATGGAGGTAAAATTTTCATTTTTTTAAATTTTTTGACACCTCCAACTTTGACAATCTGCGCATACCTTTGATTTGTGTACTGTGAGTAGGTCCATTCTTTTTCCACCCGAAACCGCCTATTTCTACACATTTGTTTAATTTTAGACAAATTCTGCTCGAAACAAACCTTTCTAGTGAGAACATACCATTAAAGTCTACAAAGCCCTCCATTTTCTCAACTGTCACTTTTCTGTCATTCAAAAGAGAACATTTTGACATTTCTCTCTTAAATGCATTCTTTTTCTTTCATTTTACTGAGCAAACAAAATTTTCGTTTCCCCATAATTTTTTCAGTCAATTTTCACCTCTGCGTCTGCTTCTTTGATTCGAGTTGGTCGTGCATTTCTTCCATAGTCAGTTGTGTAAAATTTCTGAATTTCATAAAGTGAGAAATAAAAGAAAATTATAACAAAAACCCTTTATTAAAAACAAATATTTAGTTCATCTTGTTTATATTTTGAATTAAAAGTTCTTCAATTGCGTTTTGTGAGTTGTGCTGTTTGGTTTTTTTTCCCTTATCTCGTCAATACGCGCAAAATTCTCTACAACAGTGTGGTGTTTCCTCTTTTTTTTTGTTTCTTTGCTTGCTAATCCTGTTTTTCAATTCTTTTTACTCAAAACAAGGAATTGTCCTGAAAGATTCACTAGATTTTTCTCAAAGCTGTTTCCTTGAAAACATCTGTCAAGTTTATTTTGTGAATAAAAAAAAAATTGAACAACAAACGGAAGCAAACGCGCCCGTAGGAATAATAAAATCGCTTGGGGGAACATTTTCTGTTGTTAATCACATCACTCGAAAGTCGAAACTCGCTCGACTCACCACCTCGATTGGTTTTCCCTTCCTTGCGTCGTCGTTTGTTCTTGATTCTTGGTTTTGTCCATAGTATCGTGCCTTCGTCGTTGTCTCCTGTTCTCCTCGTCATCGTGTTCGTTGTTCTCCTGTGCGATCTTTATCTGTTTACAATAAAATTTGCGTTGCCCCTGTCTGTGTTGCTATTGCACACCGCACCACCACCACATCCATCCCTTGCTTTAATTTTGGAATAAATAAATTCGTACTTGTGCTTACATTGGAAACAATTTATTAACAAATTTATTTTACAGTCGAGGCCGACTCCCTCGTCTCGCCCAAGTCCAACAAACAAAGCTATGTTATCGCAGTTTTATACAAAAAAAAATAAACGAGTGATTGCGCGTGATTCATAAACAGAATAAAGTAAACTCAGATTTTAGTGAATAATTTGCCATAAATTGTGTTCAAACTCAAATTACAAACATCCACTGCCCGGGAGACATCATCTGATAAAAGAAAAACGACCCAGCAGAACTACGTTCTGCGGAATTATAATATAACATTCGCTCCTCACCCAGTCGTTCGCCATCAACGTTTCTGCAATCGATCTATCGGATTTGTTTATCATTTTCTATTCTAAAAGAAGGAAATAAGTTTGTTTCTCTCTGCGGGGGTACTTTAACGGTTTTCAAAAAAAAAATAAAAACTAACGTGTTTTCTTCGGGTGCTATTGAACTCGCTGTTGGTTCTTTCTCAAGGATTTCGTGATACACACATATAAACACATTTACAATGGGAAAACTATTGAGTCTACTCGCTCGGGATGAATCCAATTGTTGCACAGCAAAATCTTACGATGTGTTCCTTGATTTTGAAAATGCAGCTCCAACTGATACAGAACGCGAAGTGTATGTTGAAGTGGAGCGGGTGCTCAAGGAGTCGGATGCTGTGTTGGATGAAATTCAAGTCTATAAGGTAAGTGTGAAAGGGGACAGCGGAATACAAAGCTGCTCTATCTTGAAAATGTCATCTTGATTACAGTAAAGTATTTGTTATGACAACAAACTTTAAGAGATAAATAGAGCTGCAGCTGCAGCTTATTATATAAGACGGGGAAAAAGGTATAGCTGTAGGTTTAGTTGTTGGACTTTTGGATACTTTTTGAACAATTTTAATGTTATTTGCGCATGTCACGACTTTGCTCTTTAAAGTGGTTTATTGTGTCTGATTTTTGTGAAAGGAAAACTGTAAGAAAGTTTATTTTGGAGATGGTGTATTTTTTTCGTTTGCTATTAAAATGTTTGATTTCAAATTCGGGATTGTTACGATATCTAAGGAAAGTTCAGATTATAGTTACCCGAGACATAAATTTTGACACAGAGTTTTAATCGGGCCAAAAGTTGACGGTTCTGGTTTAATCGTCTTGAATAGATTATAAATAATTAATAATTATGCCAAAATCAACAATAAAAATCGTTGGTCCACCCTCAGTAAAAATACATGTAGTTAAGGTCAAATCATAAGGCCCCCTATATAGATTTGAATTTCATAAGAAAATTCAAATATTTCTTATCTTTTCTATAAATGATATTTATTTTAATATTTTCTAAAACAAAATCTATAATTCATAAAACACATGAAAAACAAATATTTAGAAAGCAGGGAATAATTCAATAAAACAATTACTAAAGTTGACAATTCGTTATATTTTTTTCTAAATTCTTAACTTTAATGGTGAAGCCTTTATTTTAAGCTTTCTTTGAAATCTTTTTGTCAATGACTCAATCAGTGTTTGGCAATTGCTAGTCAATCTAGAGCACAAAATTTTGGTTCACAACTCTTCTATATATGTTTTTGATTTTTCAGCATCGGGAGCAGAGCCTTCTTAACAATACCCATAATTTTAATGTATGTCTTAAAGATAAGGCGAAATCACTGCATTGCCTTCTTTACCTGCCTTATCCCTGACCACGAATCAGAATTATTCATTTGAAAAAATATGTCGTACAGTGGAAATTTTATTTTATAAGGTACCTGCATAAATATTTAAAAACAATTGATTTGAACATCTTTTTCCCACCAACTATGTGATAATAAATCCAGAAATAATAGGGTTGTTCGATGTTCGCTCTGCCCCAGGGCGACCTGGGAAATGTCAATCAATCATCAAAAAACTCGAGGCTGTTCGGGTTTTTATTTTACATCAAAAGCTTCAGTGCTACAAGTTTCACCATCTAATTTTTTCGTTAATTTCCCTTTTTTAAAAACTATTTGATATTTTGGCATATCGTCTTTAATTACAGTTGAAACTCCATTATCCGGGTTTTTTTTTAATCGAGACACTCTACTAACCGGAATTTTTCTTAAACAATATGTGATATAAATAACTCTAATAACCGGCATTCACTCTAATACCCGTAAAAGAAACAAAAACTTTTCTCTCTTTGAATCCTGCAGAAATACATATTAAAAGACAATGTATGTATTTATTTAAACTCTATTATGCGGAAATAACTCTACTATCCGTAAAATAAGATCATGACCGAACAAGTTTACTTCACTTCACTAGGAAACAAAAAATCACCAGGATCTTCGATTACCCGTGATGGGCTCGGTCCCAGCCATTCCGGTTAATCGAGTTTGAACTGTACTTGAAACAAATAAATAACAAAATTATCAACAAAATATCTCATATTTAGGTACCAAGTCATTTGCCAGCAACACTTTTCTTTGCCTGAATTACAAGAGCTGATTTGAATTTTGACAGCTCTGAATTCTTACCCCAAGAAAAAACCTGCAAATAACCCAGGAAAAGTGCTACATAAAACACGTCAGAGCGAGTTCAGGGCGACCCAGTGTTCCCTAAAGCTGACATCGAACAAACCTAATAAAGTTGAAATTTTAACCAAGTTTCCCAAAGTGGGTTTTTCACAGCAAATTGTGAAAAATTTAAGAAATTCCAAGTTATCAAACAAACCTTATTTGACACCTTAATGTCATTATTGGTTTTTCGTCTTCCGTAGACCGTAGTGTGGTTATATAAAAATAATATATATAAATAAAATAAAATATTATTGTTTTTATTTTATTTATTTAAAAACTTTGTTTTTTGTTAGACAACAATTGTTTTTTTAATTAGTCGTCCAAAGAGTCAGTTTTGACAGAAATACTGAAATAAAAAAGGTTAAGGGAGTTATGTCTTGGGTCGTTATCGTGCATAAACTGCAACTTTAGTAGCATTTTCCACTCAGCATATGGGAGCATAAACATCCTCCAATATATTTGCTTACAAAAGCTGATCCATACTTTTAACAAAATATCTCAAATATTGGACCACCAAATATAGCCCCGAACAATTATACTTTCACCTCTCTGTACTTTGTATTTCATAATATGCTGTGTTTGTGTTCTTTATTCTGATGATTTCAAAGATCACTCTTCACTTCAAGTACCTGTTTCCAATGCGTCGTATTATTGATAATCTTCATAAACAAAGATTACTTACATCCATAAAAAAAAATTAACCAACAACGAACTATATGCTCACTATCGTCCGATCTTAATAGTTAATTCGTCATAGAACTCCATTTTGCTTTATCATGCGATTGTTCTGCATAAGTAATGAGTCAATTTAAATTTGATCTTTAACCCTTCAATTAAACGACTCGAATTGTTATAATCGGTGGGAATAGGGCACTCGCAGGAGTAATGTATCAATTTCAAACACCGGAGTCATTCGAATATCCGTATTGAAACTGTATTTTAGCTTAAATCTGTTTATCAATCGAAGCTATTCCGCGGTGGCAAGTGACAAGTTTAATTCTAAATAAAATATATTATAGCCATTTAATTTATGTATTCTTATGTATCACCAAAAAAAAACATAGTATAATATTTTTGATCTGTGAACCGGTATATTTAATCCAAGTTTGGTATATTGGCTCTAGCTTCTAGGAACGACTTTAGTCATTGAAAATGTTCTGAGTCATGCCCCATAGGTATAAGGTAAGCCCCAAGCCGGTTTCAAGGGACTTGTTCAATGGGCAGCAATGAATATGAATATTTTTGAGAATGAAAAGGCATAAGCCAAGAGTCTGACGTCAAAACAAAAAAGTAAAACTAATAATTTCGCTTTGTTACTCGCACCTACTCGCAACATACAGATACTTTTTTTTGCGGCCAATGCACGGATGAACTGAACAGTAGAGTTTTTGTTTTTTGTTTTTATTTTTGTTTGTTGTTGGTTTGTTTTTGGCGCAACATATCTGTAGAATTTTAATTAGAAGAATGCAGTAGAGCATGGACTTTGGGATATAGCTTGTGATTGTGATTCATATGAAATGTTGTTTTTTGATGTTTTATTATTTTACTCAAACAGCTTGTGCTGTTGTTGAATTTTGTAACTAATAACTATAAACTATAGAGAACAAATTTCCATTCAGAGGAGCACTATTATTTTTTTGATAGCTTTTTCTAGCATTTCCGTTTTGTATTCGCTGAGCATTAACAAGTAGAATGAGAAATCTAATAATGAGTTGGATGATCTTGTTCTACAAGAAATCTAAGGAAATGGGAACCATAGGAATAAATAAACCGCAAATATAAATATTTATTAGGCTATTCAACTGGGTCTGTGTAGAATTATTTAATTAACTATTGTAATAAGGTAATCAATAATATATTATTATCGGTTTGTATTATTAGGTAATATTATTTTGATTTTTGATGCATTTTTATTTGTTGAATGAGCAACATGTTTAAAAATTATAAAATTTAACAGAATAACGTACAGGAGTTGTTAATATGCACTTCACAAGTCATGACTTATAACAAATACCTAAATTTTCAATTTTGTCAGGTCCGGAAATAGCAAATTTAGATTCGGAAACTACTTCATTTATAATCACTGATTAAAGTCATTTAACGAATTATAGGGACATAATTTTCGTTTTAGTTCCATAAAAATTGTTGCCTTTATTCAAATGAACCGTAGTGTCTATCAATCTTTCACAAATTTAAAATTAACAAAATGATTTTATATATTATTTCTGTTTCTAGGACACATTCATTCTTTTTAGACACAACACATTATTGTTTCTCACCTGGAAACTTTTATATTTGCTTAAATATTAATTTGTGTTAAATCCTAATATCCAACATTTAACCCTAGATAAAAACTCAAAACCCAGAAAAAAAAAGTGCAATTACCATATACACACAAATAAACACACAGAGGTGAGCCAATTAACAGCAACCTGCAGGAAGTTCTCACGTTTACAGTTTAAGTTTTTGGCAGTATTCCAGTTTTCGATAAAACAGCAAAAATAGTTATTCTCCCCCTAATTTCTTCCTCTCTCATTCCGTTGCCACCTCAAATATCAACCCAAAACGGAATATATGTTATAGTATACAGGAAAACCATTTTTGGGATTTAACAAATAGGAAGCAATAAACTTGGTTTATAGGTCACAGGAAAACAGCAACCAGCTCTAAACACAAACAAAATAACAATAAAAGTCGGAATCCTTTAGTAGTAATGGAACTCTGTAACCCTTTTTGGTTGTGATGGCACTTTTGCTTTGCTGAGGTGTTTTTTTTTTTTTTTTTTCGTTTATGTTCACTGCGTCTAATCAACTAGTATTGATTTATGGGAGTTGTTGCTTCCATATGCTTATATATGTTTATTTTGTTCGCCTCTTTTTTTTCTAAATCCACATGAAATGTGATTCTATCATTGTGGACCATTTGCACTCGGTTATCTATCCGAATGGTAAAGTTTTATAGTTTCTCGTCGTGCTTCCATCGCTTCATCAGCGTCGTCGTGTCGTTGTCGTGTTGTGTTGTTTTTATATTCGGTCCTCATTTTATCTCTAGGGTCAGCCCGGGTTTTCTGTTCAAACTGCATCGAATAAATGATGACTGACATTAATTTGGGGCGTGACGAAAAAATGTGCGACTCCTTTCTATAGATTTCTATATGTGTCGTGATGTAAACCAGTAAAGCACGAAATTTATTAAATGTCATCCCGACAATCTCCGGTACAAAGAGGATGCTTGTTTCTTGTTTTTTTATTTTTAATTATTATCATTATTGTTGTTTTGACTTTGTGATGTTTTTTTTTAGGTCACTAAGTTTAGTTATTGCATAAGAGATAGCAGCATAATTGAAGCAGAGATAGGTAATTAACGTTGTTCTTCCGGTTAGGGGGCCCATGATGGAAATAATTAATGGTTGATTGATTGCAGGTTAGAAGGAAGTGAACAGCGGTCGAGATGCCATGAAACCGTTTTGAACTTTTGAAAAAATATGTTTATTTTTACTTTTTCTAAGTTTTTTGTGCTTACCTACTCTATTAGTGGTTATTCAAAAGCAGAAGATGATGCAGGATATTTTTGCCCGGGTCACTCAATATTGCTGTTTTAACATCTTTAGTAATTGAGTGTCAATCTAAAGATTAATGAACTTAAGATACAAAAAAAAATTATATTGGAAACCTTAAGCAAAAAAAAAATTTTTCAGAAAGTACGAGGAAGTTTAAACATTTCTAAAAGCTTTCAAAGAAAAAATGTATAGACATAAAAAAAACATAATATTCTTATCATTGTTCCATAAAGACATACTTATATAAATAGGTACCTACATACTATAAAGGCATGAAGAAGGATTCTCATCAAAGACAAGTAACCTAGTTAACTATGGCAATTTCCTTACAGCTCTAGTGCTAAAATCTTTCATATTTCTATTCATTTTACACGCTCGTAAACTTTTGTCCGAAGCCGTTAATGTAGTTTGAAGTGTAGTTATAGGTTTTTTTTTCTCTAATCGCTTTCAATCTTCACACATCCCCACATAATTTTCCTTGCCAGTTCATTTGAAACCCAGTCCAGATATATACGAGTACATACGTAGGTATGTGGTAATAACAATCTCTATGATGCACGATGTGTATAGATTATTCCATGCTGCTGGATTTCTTCTGGGTTTTCGTATTGCTTCGTTTAAATTGAAAAAAAAAAAAAAACAGATTTGCCGTAGGTGCATTCGTCTGTGTCATTTGCACATATTTCAAAAAAACATAGATGACGATCATGATGAGATTTTTAATGAGTTTTTTTGTTGTCTGATTCAATATTAAAAACATATTTTCTGCTTTATATTAGAAAATCTATAGAAATTGAATTGAAAGTGGTAGATTTAGAATAAAAATATTTTCTTGATTTAAAATATTGCATTAAAAATATTTTATGAAAAGCAAGATTGGTATTTTGAAATGGAGAAGCCACAGAAAACCTTGTCATTTACATTTAATTTCTTTTGAATAGCGGCATTATAAGTTAAATTAGATCCAAAGAAGCTACCAATTTTTAACAGAAAATTGATTTATTTTAAAATTATTATTCCCCCTTTTAAATTAAATTAAGAAAAAACTATCAGTCGTATTTATCAGATTTCCGCGCATTCCAACGGTTATTTAAAAATATTTTCTCATATCGTCACTAGATTGTAAGAACCAGCTTCATCAATTTTCGGTGGCCTGATTAGACTTTTTTCGACTTAGCTGGTTCTTGCAATCAGGTGACGATATATTCACTGTAATCTGTCAATTTTACCCATAGAAATTCGAGTACCAATTTATTTTATCACGCAGGAAAAAGTTAACCATCTTAAGTCCATTTTTCAGAAGAGCAAAAAAAACTCTTAACAGATTATTTCCAGTAAACCTTTTATACATAGACTACTTTCAACAAACCTTATTTATAAACATTACATTTTATTCAACAATATCAATACTTTTGCACAAATTTATATTTATTTTAACATAAACCTAACAACAACCGATCCTTGAAATCAGCTTAATCCGATAAAAACGATCAATTTGTTATCGATAATTTGTATGGAAATATGGGAGTATGTTCGTTTTATTTGTTTCAAATCAAAGAATTTCTTATATAATTCCTAAGAAATTCTATATAAATAATTTGTTGAGAAATGACGCGAGTTTTTTTTTGTTTTGTTTTTTATTATAGTAGTACGTGTGGTGTTTTTTGTTTTCTTTTTTATTTGGTAAACAAAATTTAAATTCACCTGAAAACCATTGTACTTAATTCTATGATGTACGGCGCTGTTTAATCACACTTTTATTTATTCGATTGGCGCGTATTCAAAGTCGTTCGATAAACTCATATTTTACTAAACTGCAGTTTAAGATCTATTGGATTTCTTAAATCAATATTCAAATTTTATTCTGTATTTATCAAAACAGGTTTATTGAATTATTTAACTTCAAATATTGGAATGACAAGCCGTAACAATTAATATAAATGTCTTAATCTAATTCGGCTTCTCGTCTCAGATTGTTCCGGTTGTCGTTGTGGTGGTTAGTTGATGGGTAGGTAAGGCTTTCAGCCACGGTAAGCCTGGGTCGGCATAGAAGGGGATATTCTCTATGTCGTTGGTTGATATTAGGATCTCATCTAGTAGTTCAATTGCTTCAAAGGACCTCTTGTCAGGATGTCTTGGCGGGTTTACAACTCCTATCAAAGGGTTCGGGTGGTTGATTTTATTCTGTAAGCGTTTCGTCGTCGGCTGGAGAGAAGAAGAACTGTAATTTTGTAGGATTCAGAAGGATTCGAAAACGACATTACACTGTGAATGTGATGCAGAAAAGTGAAAAAAATGATATGGAATCATCAAAATTTTTATGAGGAAATATAGATACATAATTATTGAAAAGTCTAATTGGATGTGTTTAAAATTTACTTAATTCCAGACACAATGATGTGTTGTAGTAATTATTCGGGATTAAGATTTCGATTTATTTGGTGTCAAAATGTCGTAGAGACAATTTTGGAAATTTTTTTTAATAAGTTTTACTATGTGAACAAAAATGTATATCAAATGAGGAAATTATTTAAAATGACTATGGTACTTTTAGATTTTTCAAAGGCTTTTGACTGTATTGATCATCAAATTTTGATTTCTAAACTATATAATAAATTTAATTTTTCTAGAACTGCTCTAAAACTTCTGCGTAGCTATCTTTTTAATAGGCTTCAAAAGATTAAAACAGATCAAGGTATTTCAAGTCCGTATATTGTCAACTGTGGTGTTCCCCAAGGATCTGTTCTCGGTCCACTTCTTTTTTCGCTTTTTATAAACGATCTTCCAGATGTGGTTCTTAGTTGCTTTATACACATGTATGCAGACGATGTTTTATTATATATTTTTCGGGAATTGGGTTTATTGGAAGATTGTGTGACTCGTATCAATGAAGATCTACTAAATATCCAAAACTGGGCCGACTCAAATAAACTTAAACTTAATCCATTGAAAACACTGAGTATGGTTTGTTCAAAAAATGAAGTTAATGTTATTGATCTTCCAAAAATTGTTTTGAATGAACAAGTTATTGAATATGTCGACAAAGTTAAGTATCTAGGTTTTCTGATTAACAAAAAATTGAGCTGCTGTGATGCAATATCAGAATCTATAAGGCGAATTTACTTTGGTCTTCGTTCTTTAAGATCTTCTTTTCATATTTTGGACCCTGCTTTGAAAAGACATTTAATAAAAAGTCTTGTTCTGCCCTTTTTTAATTTTAACTGTGCTGTATATCCTTGTCTTGACTATGAGTGTAAACGAAAACTAAATGTTGCGTTTAATGACTGCTTGCGGTTCATCCATAATATCCCTAGATATGAAAGTGTATCAACTATTGATTCTTCGTTAGTCGGATTGAACCTAGAGAAATATTTAATGTTTCGTAATGCTATTTTTCTTCATAATATAATCCACGGAAGGTGTCCAGAGTATTTGGGGGAAATGCTTCAATTTGCACAGTCTCAAAGAGGACTTCGTCTGACTCTGCCACGTTTTATGCATACCATTGCTGAACGATCGTTTTTTGTGAATACAGTTCGTAAGTGGAATGATCTCCCATTCGAACTTCAAAGAATTTCATCACCAACGATATTTAGGAAGAAGATATTCAATTACTTTTTATATCAAAATTAAAATTTTAAAAATTGTTTGTTTCTTATATTATTTGTATATTATTAAAAATCAATTTTATTATTTGTATATTATCAAAATCAATCATATTATTTTTATATTATTAAAAATTAATTATATTATTTTTATATTATTAAAATCAATTGTATTATTTTTATATTATTAAAAATTCAATTATATTATTTTTATATTAATAAACATCTATGTATATTTATTTTAACACATATACTAATACATGTTATTAGCACTGTTAACTTTAGACACTTGGTAAGCTTATTTTGATACGAATTAAAGATTGAATCTTACTGTATCTTGTAATTGAAATTAATATGCAAATACAATACAATACAAATACTATATTTGTCTCGTGTGATGTGTTGTGTCAGAATCAATCTTTTTCCGATTGCGCCAAACCACGCTGTGTGAGACATATTTTTATGTGGGAAAGTGAAGACAGTGCCTCTAGAAGAGAATAAGTAAATAACGAAAGCAAATAATGACAGTTTGCTGTAGGCTTGCCAGATTCGGCTCTTTATCTAAAATTGGGCTATATTTTTCCAAAATAGCCGACAACAATTTCAATATGACAATTGACAGCCCAATCCTAATTGGGCTATAAATAGCCCATAATCTAAGCTTGGGCGATATTTTTTTTCGTATAAAATAAATTATATAAATAAATGTCTGGATTTTTGATGGTATATGGTTTAACAAATTGTTACAACCAATACACCGAATGGACAATAAATGTTATATTTAATTTCTAAAACTCGAATTTTTGACAAAATTTGAAATCAAATTCTAGTATTTTATCATAACATAAGTATGAAGTAAAATTTGAGTAAATATAATATGTATATTAATTGTGGATTTTCTTTGTAAGTACACCGGTTTTTTAAATTATGACTTGGAATAACATTAACGTTACTTTCATACCTACACTCCCTTGTTTGAAAAATTATATAGGTATGATTCATTTTTTTTTTTAGTTACTAATTTGATAAAAATTTACACAAAATCTGAGAACTGAGTCAAAATTTTTCAAACAACCAGATGAAATTCCTCGTCAAGATAAAAGTTTCTGAAATCATGTAATGAACCTACAAGGTCAAAAGAAAAAGCTTGAAAATAATAACCAGCACAACGCAACTTATATCAAAATTGCCCAAAAAAAAAAAGTCAAATTTATCAACGATAAAACTCGCTGCAGTAAAAATTAAAAAAAAAAGAACAACAATACAAAACAAACTGATATTCCAGTTGAGGCAGTATTTTATTTATGAAATACATATCTGTATATAAATTCATAAATATACCATTCCTCATTTCATTCATTTTCAAGGCCAACATTAAACAAACCACAACTCGGAAATGATTGTACATTTTTGAACGATATTTTCAATTTACCTTATTCGCGGGCGATTTCCATTTTTTCCTCGTATATAAACTGTGTTTTCGGTGAACGATTTGTTGTCTTCTAATAAAAAAAAGACGAAAAACGGAAGTGCTTACATTAATAATTTACAAATGTTTTCACCACACTTAAGCAAAACAAAAATAAAAAGTCCGCATAAACATCAGCTGAGTTCTGATTGCCAAAGGGGACAGCAGACCCTCGCCGAATAATTTAAAATGACAAAACATATAAACATAATGTATACGGCGATGCATGTATGTATGCCTTGTCTTGAGGAATACGAAAAATAACTGCCCTATGTTGCTTTGTATTTGGATTTGCTCAAGTTTAAAGGGTGATACGACATTTTATTTTTTTTTTTTTTATTATAAGAAAGCTCTGAAAATTTTAAAATTTATTTTTTAATCTTAATGCGATTTTATTTATAACCTTATCGTAACTATTATTCTACCGCAAATAAAGTATAAACAACATCCTACTTCCTATTAATACGAGTATATGTATATCTTTTCGTGTACTACCGAAAACTGCTTATTTCTAGTAATTTAAAATTGTTTGTATGTATAAAAATGGACAGTTCAGCTAATTATCAGTGTGAGAGTAAATGAATGAAAGTCAAAGATCGTTTCGTGCATGTAATTCACATAAGGTAGTATGTACCATGAATTTGCAGTGCAAATTTTCATTTCTGTACTTTTGCGCAGTTTCAAAGCTTTTAAAAGAATTTCATCTTTGCTCTTTCAAATTTGACAGTTTGTATTCCTGTGCAAAAAAGAAGTTTCGTGTCGCAGTTTGTTCGTTACCTCAACTCGCCGCAGCAAAAAACATAGTTGTACTTCAGGGCGAGTTCAGGACGAGCGACCCCAGATCTCAAAAAACACAGAATTTGATTGTCAGGGTGAATTATGGCTTTTCAAAAAACGCTTTAGGGCGACTACAGGGCTCAACGAACAAACCTTTAACCTAGTATAAGATCGGGCATATTTATCTATCTTTCATACTGAAGCTTCAATTTTGTTTGACTTTGATAGTTTAACAAGCTTAAAGGAAAATGTTTTCGAGATTCTATTCAAGATGGTGTTCACATTGGACTGCCTCTTCCGACTTTTTTCTGACGTCTCCGTACTTTATCTCATTCCTACTTCATGGCGAGAAAGAGATGGCCAAGAAAGGCAGGATTTTTCTTGACGTTTTCTTTTGTGGCATCAATGACTGTACTTTTTATTTGGGACTTAATAGGTACCTACTACAGAAAATATTTTTTTTGTAATTGGAAAAATTCTTTTAAATAAAATATTAAATTTGTGACTAAAAGATTTTTACTTAATACTACGTTTTCATTTGAGCCGAAATGAGGATATTTCGTAAATTACAGATTTCAGATTACATTGAAAATTTCTTTTGACAGCTAATTTCATTTTGGATTTGATCTGGCAGTTAATTGCTTGTTTTTGTTGTGTTCTCGTTCTATTTTCTATTAATCACATTTTGACATTTTCAATGGTTTTCAATCCACTATGAATATATTCCACTGAGGTGTGTTCATAAAGTTTTTTTTTATGTAATTTTTAACCAAATTTCGTGCAAACTTGGTTGAAATTACCTCATTTCGAAATGAGAATTTTCCCAACAAACAATTCATCAAGCCGAGGTTGTCAAATATATTTGAGAATGAACAGAACAGTGGCTTCAAAAAATCAATTCAATCATCCATGAGGCGACAATATTTACACAAAAAATTACAGCTGGGCTACCCTGTTAAAAATCAAACACTATGTCAAGAGTCTATCATTATACAGCTCACTCCACTCGAATTCTAGTCGCACGAGAGTGCATAATAGTACCTACATATATGGCTAACATGACATGACATCAATGTTTGCACAAACTTCACCGCTCCCCAGTTGGCATTTTTACTGTGACCGGAAGTAGCACATTATTGTTTTTTCAAGCTTAATAATTTATTTATTTCCACCAATTTGGGGGGGGGGGGGGTAAATTTATATGAATATGTGTATGTATAAGTGTCCGCCTTCATTCACAATAGAAAGTGCATTAGATGATGATTTTGTGAAAATGTCAGTCACATGGTCACTCGTTCCGCACCATTTGTGGCTAATTTATTTTAATGATAAATGTGGTGGGCTGTGAAATTTATTTAAAAAAATATAAAATGCTGTGTGCAGACAGAAAAAAGAGGGGGCGCATATTTTTTTTTTTTTTGAATAAGTGAAATCACAACAAATCGTCACCATAATAGTTCAGCCTAACTCCAAAGTTGATTTGCGATAGCCTAATGCGCTTCCTCCACAATAATCATAGGAAGCCGTGGTTTATTGTGTAAATTTTGAGTGCCACTAAATAACCCGTTAGTGTTGGCGGTACGGTGATTACTGCTTATTGCAAGCTTTGATGTCTTTTAGCTGCATGTTTAATGTTGTAGACGAAAGGGGAATTAAGACAAATTAAAATTTTTTGGAATGGAGTAGAGCTAGAAAAACCAACGGAAAAATGTATATAATAAAATCTTCAAACAGGCTAACACTAGTTTAACATAAAATAGCAATTGTACCATTAGAAAAGAATTTAACCAGAGATTTTCTTTAAACATGGTACTTCTGAGAGTCAAATAAATTCCAGTAAATCGTTTATTTTAGGAGTCAGTTATAGCTTTCATTGAAAAGCATAATTTAGAATTTAAATTTTTAATTTGAGATATTTACAAAGCAAATAAACACAATTTTTTAGCTTTTCGCATAGTAAACTGTTGAAACAAAACGAAATTTTTCTGTTATCTCTAACAAGACATCGAAATTCATGAGAAATCACAGCGAACAAATATGCATGGGGAGTTTAAACCAATTGAAAAAAAAAATCAAAAAAAGAAACGCAAAGAAATCATACTCAATGAAAAAGAGAACAAAAACAAACCGAATAAACCTCAAATGTCATTTTTCCGAACACAATTAATGGCCCAGTGAGAGAAATGGATAGAAACTTCTCCAAATAATCTACTACAATTATCAATTTTGATCATTGAACAGCTCTTCTGCAGAACGAAAACACATAAGATCTGTTTGTCTACAGTACACTTATTAAAGGTAATTTAATTAGCGTTTTGATTTCTGTTCAGTACTGAGCTTTTGTCAAAATCGAGGTATCTGGTGGATCAAGTGCCCCTTTACTTGTCTAATTTCAATATTTTGTAGTTGTTTCTAATGATGCGTTCTGATTTCCTTTCAACTTTGACAAACTGCGCAATAGGTTTGTGTGCTGTGTATTTGTGTACTTCCTAAAACTTGCAATTTCTACCAAATTTAGGCCAATTTTACTTTTTAAACTTTGGTATAGGCACTTTTAAAAAGTAAACGAACAGAATTGTTATAGTTCATGATTCATGACTGAAAATTTTGATTGACGATATATAGTGGGTGTGTTTCTTTATATTTTCCGGATAAAGAATAGAAAAGACAAAAATCCAGAATGGAACAAATAAACAAATAGATTTTTGTCCATGGCAGACAAGACAACAGTAGTTGTTAACAATGAAAAAAATTAAATGTATCTGTTAAATTTACACTACCTCCTGACTGCAATCAAAAAGAATGCATTCCAATAATTCTGGAAGAAACACAGAAACAACAAAGAAAAATTATCCGGAATATTTCGGTGAATAAAGAAATGCAAAAGCGGTGTTACAGATATTTCGAATATTCGGAATAAATAAAGAAACGCACCTAGTATGTACATCTTGAATGATGATAAAATCTGTCATAATAGAAGCGTTTTATTATCTACGGGTCTGAGTCGGGGTTATCTTTTAACACGTAATACAAAAACAAATTTGGATCTAGGTTTCTATCGAGGTTTGCTTTATGGAACCAGAAATAAGTTCTTACTCTGGCGGGTAGACGGCTCTTCAGTCCGTAGAGAGTACAAACTGCAGTGCGAGGAAAAAACTGTCTTTCTTCTACATGAAAAATAAACAAACATAAGAAAAAAGAGATGAGCATACAACAGTGTTCTCATTAGGATCCGTATCGTTTTATTATATCGGGGTGACCCATATGGGTTATTGGCGATAATAAAACGCGGGTAATGTCTACCAAGCTGAATTTAAAGCAACTACAGCAGAAATCAGGTCATCAGGCTAGCTGGAGTCTATATTGTTTGGTTCAAGCCGAGTTCAATCGTTAATAATAAGCACCATCTATAAAAAATGAATTTCTTCAAAGTGAAAATACCAATAACCAAAATAAATAAAAATTTCTCTTTGAAAATACATATTCATAATTTCCCAAAAAAAATATATTGAATTTCATTCTAACGATGACAGTAACAATTTTAAACATTTTTTTTTCGTTACAAAATAAATATAGAGACTGCGAATCCAGTTTCTTTCTTACAAATTGAAAAAAAATAACAGTGCACTCTAATTCTCTAACTTGAAGAAATATACATACACACTCGCAATTTGCAATACTTTGCATTTGCCGTTATAATCGATTCCACATTTTACGTTCGCTCGACAAAACAAATCTTATGCATGGGTATTTGTAGCTTCATCACGATACGGTATTAGTGCATATATTTAAAAGTATATTAAACAAAAAAGTCTTGTTCGAACAAAGAAACAAATCAACTGGTGCATTACCCGGAATGCGGATTAAAGTTGTTCAAAGCTATAACGTTCATTCACCTACTATATTACTGTGTCTAGAACTGACTTAATTCTCTATAATATATAATATAACCAAAACGTAACCAGGTAAAAAGAAACCAACTTCATGAATAACTTTAGACCAATAATATGGGTGTATTATAAACAGTCACTGTCGAAAATTTACGTACAAAATAAACTCAGATTATATTGCTGTCATTAGGGAATGTCAACATCGGTAGATCTTACGAAATAATGTATATACCTATATACAATGATTTTTCACAATTGCCTAATCCTCTCACAATAAACGATGAATACAACAGCATGCAATGATGATAATAAAACCGTTCTAAAATTATGTGTTAAGAAGGAAAACCAAAAAACCACCTGATTTTCTTCAATCTTCGCATTTTGACAGTACCTACGTGAACAGACCTAGAGACTATTGTTTTATGTTTTAAAGTGGAGCCAACAACGTATGAGCAACTTCGCATGATCCACAATCCACATACTTTATTGATATTATTTTTTTTTAATTAACTCGTAACAACTAAGTTTTTCATTTTTGGAGAAAAGAGAACACAATCAGGTAAAAATGGTTTACCGCTTTTTTTAATATGTTCTTCATATTTCACGGCTCCGATAATGACGTAAAATGTGTAGTCGATTATTTTGCTTGAAAGAAAAGTTTCATCACTCTATATTCATAAGTGTGGATTTCCTTAAAATATTTGCGGTTGTCAATTTTCTTTTTACAGTGACTGTGGATAGTAAAATTGCTGGACATTTGAATAGAACTGCAACTCGTATCGTGCAACTAGCCAACAGCAATCAACTGCAGTTAGATTGGCATTGGCATTCGCGTTGCGTGTATTAATCTGGTTTTAACATCATCGCTTCGTCGTCGTCGTCGGTTCACTATAATATACCTAAGACAAAGACCACTGGTGCTTGTTTGGCTGCTCATTAAATCCAAGTGGACACGAGCTGAGCGTGAAATGAATCATTTTGGTGTATTTATCATAACCACATGGTATGCAATTAATTTGAATTGCTTTGCGATTTATTAAATGGATTTATATAGATTTTTCAAATAAATAGGGTAAGTTGTAAAAAAATCCATATACCTACTTTATGATGTGGGAGCATTGGGTGTGTCTCGTTTTTAGATTTTTGTTTAATCTATAGAAATATCAATGCTATGATTAATATTTAAAATCCCTTGTACCTTCAATATTGTATTATAATAAAAAAAAATAAAAAAAACCCTGCTTCAATTAAGGTTTGATATAATATTTAATTTAACCACACTTTTGTTGAAAAAAAAAAAAATTAAATGCATGGTTTATGTTATGATCGTCATGAATTTTTGGCGAATGATTCATTCATAATTCGTCATACATAACATATGAAGTCACATGTTAAGATTTGTTTTGCGTCATATAAAAACGCCATGAATGCGAAATTTTGTAGGTTACTGAAATATATTCATGTTTTTTTTTTTTAACTTCCAAATAAATAAAGTTTGAGTTAAAATACTGAATTTTTGGTAAAGAAAATTTATAAATACCTACCGAAAATGATGTTTTGCATATATGTGTTTATATTTAAATCCATTTTGTTTCTTAGAATTTATACCCCTTACTGCATGATTTTTTTTTTCTTCATGAAAAAATATATGTGATAGCTAATGTTAATTAAAAAGACACGTGTTTCAGGAATTCTGATTTTATTGAACTGAGATTGGAAAATTTGCAGTTATTCGGTTTGGATCATACATGGCACATTGAGCAGAAAACTAACAAAAATTATATCAATCAATTATTTATTCAAAAAATTATGAAGATGAAAATAACGTTAAACACTTTCTTTTTTATTCATTCAAAGGTGTACTTTCATTTTCGGTTTTTTTTAAAGATATCTACGTAAATACATACATATGTAACAAAAAAACGTATGCAGATAAAAAAAATAATCAACTTCTGTTCTCTTGTTGCATGGTGGCTCATATATGGACCAAAGCAGGAGAACCATTACTGCATGGTGTGCCAAATATGATCAACTTATAAGTAATTAGTATTTCATAAAACTGAAAGAACTCACACTATCAATAATATTTATATTATTTTCTTTACTGATAAATTTTTTTTTAATCGCTCACTTTTATTTCTATATTTTGTATACAATTTTGAACTTCTCAAACACGCTTCTCTTCTACTTAAACCAGTTTGATGACTTTGACGAAAGAATTTGTTCCCGCAACTCGTTCATAGATGGCGCCTATTAATAAAATTTAGAGCCTCTATGGTACTTATTTCGCACTCTATGCACAAAACAACAGAATTTGTTGAAAACTCAAAAATATTCACATTATTATGGTTTGGCTCATATATGAGCCACCATGCGGTGAAGGGTTTATGTTTCTTCTTTTTTTTACGGTTTATCTGATTTATTTCTTGTATACATGGTAATTATGTGTGAAAAGTACAATACGCTGTTTGAAATAAACAACATTCCTATTCTATTTATGGTCTTCATATTTAATAATTCAACATTTGATAGGATTTATAATCATCCGATCTTTAGAATTTATGGTTAACCAAAGTCTAATCTTAACTTCTTGCTGCAGAAGATTTTTTTGTTTGCAAAATAGATTTTTTGTTCTATATTTAAAGAGTTTAAAGAAGTGTTTGTGTTCATAACATCCGAGAAATATTATTATTCTCATTGGTGCTGAACGCATTCATTTAACGTACACGTCAAATATTTATCCCCTTCGAAATGTTTTTTTCTATGTCGTTTTGTTTCCGGTCGCAAACTAATTCTGTTTGTTCAATTAAAATTGTGAAGGAAGAAAAACATAAGAAATAAAGTAGATTGAATACAAAAACAAATAGACTTCAATTTTCTTAGTACATGAAGGACTTTTAATATTATCTTATCTTAACATCTAAGTAAGAACTGTTCGTTTATTCATTCAAAATTGGTCATAAATTGCAAATTTTATTAATCGCAATAATTTGTTTTCATCTTTATCATTAGTTTCTGACCTAATGAATGAAGCACCTACGGCTTCCCACTTTACTATATTCAACCAACCATTAAACCACATCAATCAAAACACCATATCTCATTGTTATTTTTATTATAATCTGCCTTGCCTGCACTCATGTGTCATTGCAGTTAAATGACACCTTACTACCGTACAAGGTGAAAACCATAAACGATCGGCTGGGCTTGCCTTTTCCACTCTTGTTTCCCCATTAAATCATGATAGATATACATACATATATATAGTAAGACTGAGATCCTCGTTATTCCATTCACAAACAAGCACAGCAAAACAAAACAAAAAAAAAACTTAAGAATCACTGAACAGACAGACGTGATGGTGTGTAGATAAGTGACTTGAGTGTACTCGCAATGTTATGCGCCGGACTTAAGTACTAAACTGAATCAAGCTCAAAGAGTAAATAGCATTCATCTTAACTTAACTATCATGACATGATGAGGGAGAAGCTTAATAGAAAAATATCAAAAGAAGAAAAAATATAATAAACTCGAGAAAAACTGTGTGGTATGTACTTCAATCTTCAATGACACATGCCATACTGATCCGTAGACGGGAAGGAACACGCGACGACAACGAAAACGAGCCATCATTAACATTTTCATTCTCATAAATATTAATGATAAAGATATTTGCCGTCTTTGTTATCGTCTTTATTCAACATCGAAAGATGTTTTTTTTTTTTTTTTTTTTAATTTTTTTGAAAACTTAAAACAAACACTTCGGTCTCCGAAGTCCGACTCCAGTAGTCCCCCCATTCTTTCGGTTTTTACTTAAGGGAATGAGACAAATTGAGAATAAGTGAATAGAAATTAGTTAAGTTTTTTATTTTTAAGTAGGTATTTGGCAATTATCTCTTTTGTTAAATTAAGAGAATTATGATATAATTAAAAAACAATAACAAATAGACGTTGTTATCAGTATTGTGGTATTTTTTGTTGTTTTATAAATAGATAAATAATTTAACTTAAATACAAAGTTGAGAAAAAATAACAAAGGCGTAAGATACAAAAAATTAAGCGAAAACCGCAGAAGGAGTCCCTGAACTTTGGGTAGGTTTTTTTATAGAAATGGTGGATCCAATCAGTATAGCAGAGTGACCCAATTACATCGCCTTTGGTGATATCGAATTTAGTTAATATCAACTTCGTGGACACTCCCTCGGATGATTCATCGATCACGCCTCCGACATTTATAAAACTATAACAAGCAGAGAGTTTAATGTTTAATTTAGTGGCGTATGTACCTATTTTCCCACGATAATACCATCCCGCTACATGGTGACTACTCAAAAATTTTCTGAAAAACGCAACTCCATTCTGCTTCTCCTTTAGATAATTTCTTAATGAACAAGCTTTGCTTTTGATCATTTATATTTCTGAATACAAGTTGACGTAAAAGTAATGTCACACATCCTATTTTCGTTTACTTCCCTAAAGTACCAATTTTAGTCCAAAGTTCTACAAAAAAAAAATAAGTTTTGGGAAGTAAACGCACAGATCTAATGTCATAAATTCGTTTTTCAAAATCTCCATCGTTGTCAGAGCTGTGTGAACGAGACCTAATTCAGCAACTTGTGGCAGAAAAAAAACTCTTTAAACTTCGCTGTGATATAGAATGACCCCTCAGTAAAAATCTTCGGCTTTGTAAATACTAAAAAAATTTCGTCGTAAACTCAAATTTAAGGTCAAAGCATTTTTGAAAATGAACTTATATGCGCAATCAAAAAAGACCCATACTTTATTGATATAAATAATGTGTTTAATTCAGCAGTCAACTGCACAGTTAGGGGACAGATAACCATATTAAGGCATAATAATTTGAATAAATGACTGTAGTAATTTTGACAACGACAACACTCATCCCTCCACTTTTTATAGTATATACGATGAAGTTCTACACAGTTAGTTTAAAAATAAAATAAATAAATAAAAAACTTACGGCGCATTTTATTTTAGAGCAGCAGGTTTTCGAAATTGTCTATATTGGTAAGTTATAATTGTTTTTTCGTAAACAAATATATCATCTTATAAATTCATTTGCTCGATTTTGAACATCTTTCACGTAAATACGAAGAATTTTATTTTTTTTCACATTTTGAAATGCCTGCAGAATGCATTGAAAGAGTTATTTAATTTTATTCAATATATTTGATAAAATTTTCATTCGAATTTTTTAAAAGTTTTCTATTTTTACTCGTGGTGAATGGAATACGATTTCAGATTGAATTTATTTTTGTCAAATGGAGACGAGATTAGCTTGATGAATTTACCAAATAATTTTTTAATTTATTTTATTTTTCTATAATGCGAATATTTTCTACATAATATGTATTTTGAATTCAATTTTCACAAACAACATTAATTGAATAAATAGAAATGTTATTTTTCCTGAATCCAATCTCCATTACATGAACAGAAAAAAAATCTTGGATTCGCTTGGTCTCTTTTCTCTGAGATCTCATTTTTCTGAACACGCCAAATTTTCAAACTGACAGCTAAAAATTGCACTGTGCAAATTTGTGCATCACATTTTATGAACAAATTGATTAACCACACAATTTTTTATAAATATTTTTTTTTCATACAGTGGAACAATTTTCCATTTGTTGGTCAATAAAATTACTTTTTACATTATAAATACTACGTTTTCATTGGGGCAAATGAAAATTTCGTTGGAAATTTGGAAATTTCATAAAAACTTTATGAACACACCCAAGTGGAATGCATCCAGTGGAAACCCATTGGAAACCATTGAAAATGTCAAAATTCGATATATGTATGTATAGAAAACAGAAACAGAAAGAGAACTTAAAAAAGAAGCTATTAACTGCCAAATCAATTTCAAACTGAAAATATTTGTCAAACGAAATAGGCAAATTTGCAACAATTTACGAAATTTCCTCATTTCGGTTTCAATGAAATTTTGGCATTAAAAGAACGTTTGGTACTTAAGCGCACAGCCACCCAAAAAAATTTGTATAGTGAATAAAACTGCATATTCTTTTTGTGTGGCGTAACCAATCCCCGTTGTCGTTTTTTTTTAATCAATTTTTCCTGGGATTACAAAAATAACAAAATATGTCGAAGAAGAAATTATATATTTTAACCATTTGAAAATTTTTATTTATTTATCCAAGTGAATGTAATCAAATAAAATGTTTTTTTTATTTAATTGAGAAAAAAGATCTTTCCCAAATATTCGATATTTATGTTCACAAGACAAAGTTCACAGAAAATTCAAGAATTACAAAACCTGTTAAAATTAAGCTAGATAATTATGGTGTTTTTGATTGGTAATCCGGAAGTGAAGTGCCAATCGAACGCTATGGCCAAACCACAACCACGCTTCGGGCGCTCGGGCTTTTGACAGGCTTTTCACCGACTTTACGATATTTTACGATATCATGTGTCATAAAGCGCGACCTTAAGAATTTGCAAAACGAAATGTAGCTTCAAACCTCGGGCGTTGAGATATGAGAGAATAAAAGTTCTGTTTCCTTAAAATAACACTGCGCAGATTCTTCGCAGATAATAAGGAACTAAAAATGTCCCTGTTTTTATGGTTTCAATTAGGTAGGTAATAATAACAATTTAAATAAAAAGCTTTGCTAATGAAAGTATTTATTAATGTCGATGTTTTCTTTTTGATTTCAATGAAATATGAAACAGCCGTCTTACGACATTGACACAATGCTAGTTTACGAAAAACCTTTCTTTAAGCATATTGAACTTTGACAAGTAATTCGAAGAATGACTTTGTATTTGCAATCGGGATGTAAAAAAATAATTAATTATTATTACTATTATTATTATTATCACTAGTTGTATTTTATGTTCCCAGATCAAATCCAATGCCTATACAATTTTTAACTCTCGTATCGATTAAATGGTCAAGAAACGTTCAAAAATGGAACAAAACTCATACGAAATGTTTCAATTTTCGAAGATGAACATTTAACAAATGTAAATTTTAATCTTACATGCTTTTTTTTGCAGTACTCGCATGAAGATGAATGTAAATCAACCATTATATGGTTTTCAGAAAATCTTGGATTTCGGCAACAAGATCACGAAATCCGTTCACACCACACATAAATTAGATTTTGTTTGACATTTCGAACAAATTTCACTATTGTAGTTAGTTAAAAGTCCCAAAACAATTATTTAATTTTAATTTTCTTTTCCTATTGAAAAATTCACAAAACGGAATGAAATGCCTCTGCCTGTGAATACTTCACTCAAAACTGTAATATGAAGAGATAAAACAACGATCCCAGTGACAACGTTGTTATATACCTATCTCTTTTTTCCATTTGTTTGTTTTATTTGTATGTACTCGTATCTGTTTCTTTACACTCCTACGCCATTTTGCAAATTAAAACAGTCATCTACCCGTAAAAGTCGGATCTTGTGTTGTTTTTCCTAGCACACAAAATAAGACAAGTGAGAATTCGGCATTACAGGTACGAAAACCAGAGAAAATTCACTCTCCGGAACTAATTGCCTAAATCAAACAAGTCCAACCAAACAAGGGTACTTCCAAAACAGCTGTTGAGCATTAAATTTTTTTTTGTTGGAATTTTAGAGTGAAATAAATAAAACACAAGCAGATTTCACTTTAAATATGATTTATTTGTTATATTTTTACTGTATCCAATTAATCAAATCTTATCTACAAAGGTGTGTGTATCTACTGGAATAATAAAAACATGCAAATTAATTTCCAAGAATCCATAATATTCAATTGAATCTGGATCTTGAACCACAATTTAACAAACCACACGTACATAGGAATAATTTAATTTTTAATACAGCAATTGTTGCATTTAACACTTATTTTAGTCACTCACACACAAATATTCCAATGGTTTTACTGAAATAACATATTTTTGTATTTTTATTTTAATAAAAACTTTCACATCCAAAAGAAATGGAATAGCAAATTAAAAAAACATTGATTGTTGTTTGCTGAGCTGTCAAAGCGCGACCAGAATAGAAAATAGATCTATTCGGGCGTTGCGCTCCGGCTTACGATATTTACGATCTAAAGCGAACACGAAGCGTGAGGTAACATTTCAGATTGCTTCATAAGAGCCCATTGTTTCTATTCAATATGTCAAAGTCAGAGCGACCTGACGCGTGGTTGTGGTTTGGCTATTAACGATTCTGAAGTGTGAGTGCTTTGGTTTCGATTGTGAATCCAGAAGCATTTTCTCTTGTATCGAGAAGAAAAACTGTCATCTTGTTGGGTTCAGAAGGCTTCTGTGTGATCAATCGAAAACGCCATTAATATGTCTGTTTGTTAACTTTTGTTTCAACAAATTTCCCAAAAACATTTTTTTTGAAAACTTGTGCGAATTCGCAAGAAATTTCACGTCACCAAACAGACAAAATGTGTCCAACAATTATTTCGTGCGCTAAAATTTTGACAGATAAGTGGTGTACAGGAAGAAACGAAAATTTTATTTTTTTTGGCTGCGTAGTTTTCTTTTCTGTACAATTACTTAACCCCCTTGATCTGTACAATCTCCATTTAAATCAAGGTGATTGTATATAGTGGTGTGCATTGCAATAATTTTACTCACTTTGTGGTTAAAGTATGACACTATGACTTAAACAATTCAAAAATATACACGTCGGAAAATATGTATGCATATAATTCTATATTGTGTGTGTTCTTTCTTGTGATGAGAAAGTTTAATTGTGTGCAATCATTATAATTGCATTGATATAGTAAATTATCTTATAGTTATGACGTGTTGGCGTTAGTGAAAGATAAGATAAGTAGATAGATGTGCGATTTGAAATAAAAAATTAGCCACAAATTGGAAACGGCCGATAAGATAAAAATAAAATTATCCCCACGGCACGTTATAATGCACATATTAAGTTGCACAATTGGAAATTACGTGTTTTTTTTTATTATTGTTTTTTGTACTGCGTTTTAAACTAAAGGTTTTTTTAGACTTTTCTTTAGCGATTTAAAATTCTCATAAGTATTATATTTTGATTTAAAAAGAAAATCAAAGAATGGATTTGTTTAGAAATTCATAATTAGTTTTTTTTTTTGAAAATTGCCGCTCCCTTCTGAATGCGAGGAAATAAACTCCCTATTAAACGTTATTTTCTTCTTTTTGTACCAATTCGCTCCGACTTCTTAAAGAATTCTATGCAAAACACCCTATTTATGTACAAATATGTACAATGTACATAATACATACTCCAAACATTATTCTCAGCTCAGTCCAAATTTTTTGTTTCACCTAAAAATGGATTATGATTATTTTTTTTTTCTATTTAGTGAATGCTTTAAAAAAAAGAAAAAAGGGGAACTTTAATTATTTTGTTTTAAAAATATTTCTATCTATTTGCCAAGATGAATCTGTATGGCTCTGGCATCCGGCGGCACCATGCCCCAGGAACTTATCATATAATAACAATAGAAAGTAAAAGAAAAACTTTTTAATTGAAATCTCTCCACATTCTTTTTTATTAAATGGCAGGCTTAAAAGATTGCACAAATAAAAATCCTTTTTTCTCATTCAATGTTTTGACATTGAAAAGGCCATTATAATGCACCACCAACCTATAACAATAGAAAGACCAAAAACCACTATCATTATCCCTCTTATCAAGATATACACAACACACATACAAACATTTTATATAAGAGTCTATGAATGTGTAATCACCAACTGTGTGGGTAGAAAACATTTCTAAATTGGCACTTTTTTATGCACAGACACACAACCAGACCTCTGCACCACAAAGCGGCCTCCTGCAATGGTCGTTATTGTCAACATTGTCATAGCTGTCGAGTAGTATTTCCTTATGGTGTTCCTGGAAAGGACGACAACGACGATGATAGTGGCATACATAAAAGTAATAAAAAGTAAATCCGGCAAAAGCGAATCCTTCGTTTTGTGAGCTCAGAAGATTCCTGTAATTATTATTTTGAAGCTGTTTACTTCTGAAGCATGATGTCTGTGGGAAAAAAAAAACAAAACAACATTTAAAATAAATCAGGATGAAAAATTATTAAAAAAAATCTTCAACTAGCTATAGGGGAAAACTTTTCGTTGCAATTTAAGAAACTAAATTTTGATTTGTAGAATTTCAAATTATACAGAAATATATTCCATGCTGGGGATTTGACAGATTCGATTCATCCAATCGCAGTTAAATTTTTTCTTTTGAAAGGACATAGTGTAAGCCGCACATTGAATATTGAAAATTTGAATAAAGCTACTACCAAGTATAAAATGAAATTATATCTATATTTCAAAATTACCAAACCCACAAATGTCAGACTCCTTTATTTATGCTTAGTCGAGTATGTTCATTTTAATTAAAAATTTCCCATTATATGTATTTAAATATCAATCCACAACTGAGTCCTTGATTTTAACTTGCAATTTATTCTACCCCAACATTTATTATAAATCATGAAAACTTAATTAATTACATTTGCCAGCGCTGTGAAATAAATCTCTTGTTTTTACAAATTGCATACTGTATCGATTCATAAAGAAAGTATATCTGTCTGTCTCTTCCGTCACTTCTGGCGTGCCATACAGGCAATCAATTCAGATTCAATTAACATCAAACTGAGATTATTACACGCCGCAGATAATGCAATTAGATGCACATAATTTCTACCGGATGCCCAACTACAATAATTATTATTATTTTAAGAGTCGATAAAGAAGTCCGTCGTTTATTCATTTACTTGTTTTTGTGTTGGTCCTTTAAATTACATGAACTTCTTTAGGATACACTGGAAAAAAAATTGTGCTCGATAAAGAATATTTTGATGGAATTTCAAAAGAATGTTTTTTTTTTAACAAATGTCCTGCATTTTTCTAACCACCCTCAGATTTTATCTTCTGTGTTTAAAACTGAATGGAAAACACAAGTGCAAATAAGATAGCAATATGAGAGATGTCAAACACATCTAATAAACATGGAGGTGCCTGCGTTTATACATACAACCCGTACCCAAATTTAGAATATAAAAAAAGAAGCTGAGAAACAAAATTGGGTTTAATTTTAGAAGTTTTTTTTAATTTTTGAGTTCAAGTACATATTCATTTTCATTTAGATGGGCTTATAACTAAAATCGTTTTCCAACATTTTCACTCAAAACTCTGGAATAGTTTATGTATTTCAGAAGCGGTTTATATTAATATAAGAGAATTATTGCCTCTTACTGAACACACCCAACTACTTCAGGCGAAACGATTCGAATCGAATTTAATTACATATTTTCTTATGCTACGTTTTTATTGGAACCAAAATGAGGTAATTTCGTAAAACTACGTTTTCTTTGGAGACAAAATGAGGTAATTTCGTAAATTACAGAAAAAGTGTTTTCATTGCAAATTTGCTAATTTCGTTTTGACAAGTAATTTCATTTTGAATTTGATTTGGCAGTTAATATAGCTTCTTTTTATTGTGTTCTCTTTTTATTGTCTGCTTTCTATACATCAAATTCTGACATTTTGAATGGTTCCCAATGGGTTTTCACTATGGATGCATTCCACTTGGGTGTGTTCATAAAGTTGTTATGTAATTTCGAATCAATAGTGGAAAACCATTGTAAACCACTGAAAATTAAAAATTTAATGTATAGAAAGCAGTAAAAGAAAGAAAACACAACAAAAAGAAGCCTCATATCGAAATGTGAATTTATGTGGACAATGAGATAATTAGGAATGGAATTTGGAAATTTTTAACGAAATTACCTCATTTCCCCCAATGAGTATTCGGTTGCTCATACAACTATTATGGTTTGTGTGATCAATAAAATTATAATTATTTTTTTATTCTTGAAATAAAGCAGTTAAATGTTCTAACGCATTATCGCATTCCTAAATAATTTGTGTATCTCTAATCATTAGTCGAAATTCTACGAACTCCGAATAAGCATCTTTTTTTGGCGTAGATTTACTTACGCAAATTAACTTACAATTCTATTTAATTGAACAATTAATTATTATTTTTTTTTCAGTGTTTAATAATACCGTAACACTTTAAATAGAAGTGCAAATTCAATCATTAAGAAATTCTATAAGGCGAACGGACAAGTGTCAATCAGTTTTCTTTTTATTCTTGGTTGGCATTTTAATTTCAACATTTCCACACCTGCTGTTCTTTAAAACCCCACTTAGCTCCTAACCCCTCATCAACCCACATCCTATATTTCTATTTAAAGAAATAGTGATATAAAAATATTCATAACACGGAGGATGTTTGCATGCATAGAAGCGTGATTAACAACGGCCGCGCGTCTTGTACAATATCACGGACACACCTATTATACATATATATATGTTATAGTATATATCATTAAACCTTTACAATGGCTTCCTTCTTTTATGACTGCAATTTATCCTCATCAAGCAAAGGAAGTCTAAAGCTCTCTGGTAGGTCGAATTAGAATCACTTCACATCACCTTTCGCGTTCGTGGACTTCGTCGTCATCGTCATTGTCGGTCTCTGGTATAACAAGGTATGGAAATTCTTCCTTATTGCTAAATAAACACTTGAAGGACGAAGGAGGAAAATGTGTGCAAAAGTTTTTTTTTTTTCTGAAAAAGCATATTAGCGATTCAGTGACCCGAATTGTGTAGATCGAACACATAACTTTCTAAGAATAGTTTTTTTTTCTTTTTGCATATTTAAACAGTAAAAAAAATAAATAGGAGTTTTCGTCCATATATACTTCGTAATTTGTATATTTCTTTTCTACAAAATTGCGAAAAGAACACGAAACGAAATACGAAAATATAAATATGGAACGAGGGGGAGTTATATATGGATGGAGACGTTCGGACGCCGTTTACTTGCACTTCCAGTCGTCTTTCGTCTCATACCGTTTCTAACAATCCTGAAGTATGAATTTCTTATATTTTAAAGGAATTACGAAAGTTAAGGGAATGGCAATAAAAATAAGTGAGTTGAGTTTGTTTTCTTGCAGACGAGAGCAATTTTAGTTTGAAAGATAGGTTCCTAGATTTCCCGTTTTTTTTTTTTAATTTTATTTGGTCTTTAGAATTGAAAAAAACCAAGGTATCAAAATCAGTTCCAAAATAATAGTTGCCTATCATTAAATAATACAAAGTGTTCATGTTTTTTCCTGCATGAAATTATCGCATAAATTTTTTTAGCTGTTCGATTTTAGGTTAACCACTTCATCTAACTTCCTGTTAATTTATTTTTAACGTGATTTATTTGATTCAATTTTCAAATGATTCCATAAAATTTACAATTTTTTGATTTTAATTCATTGTTCATGTTCAGACGTTAGTTTTATTAAACAAAAAGTCTTCACACTATCATTCGTATATATTTATAAACCCATATACCAAAGAAGGGTTAACTTTAGACAGCTGTTCAACCTTAAAACTTTATTTGTAAAGAAATTGCATCAATTGCATATATTGCACCATAATCGGTTTTTACAAAAAAAAAATTATTTAAATTTATCGTCATGATGTATGTATTTTCATCCCTGGATTTTATCATTTGCTTTTAAAGGTAGCTGTCGGAAGCTAGTGTCAAAACCGAACGAAAAGTTGCTTTCCAAAACGTCAAATTCATGAGTCACCATAATGCACTTGAGTGGTTGGAAGTGAAAGTGAACTATATTTTATATAAATTAATTAAAATAAAAGAATATTTTAGATTTTACTTGACTGAATGCTTGGAGCAAACGCCACCAAATTCTTTTCAATTAATTTTAATTTCACCATTTTGATTTTTGAAGCTATAGCTGTCAGTCCACTTCCGGAAGAGCGGTCAGTGAGCGCTTCCGCCTATTCTAGTTCTAACTTAAATCCGTTGATATCAAATAGACATGAGGTTGCCCTGCGAATGCATACAACCAAAATCTGACTTCTGAGTCAGTCGACTGGATTATCCAAAAAAGAATTAGAGTAACAAAAAGTTGTTAGTAAGTGGGCGGATACGAGATCTGAGAACAATCTGATTAAGTCAAGCAACTTATTACTTTGTCAATTTTTTTTATTTGTATTTTCGTTAAAATTCGCATTTAAAATTTGACAAGAGACAAATAAAACTTTGGTTTATTGGCTTTTAAGAATGAAAAGTGGTCGGTGTGACCGATAAAAGTAATTTTAAAATTTAACGACGAAATATAAAATTAAAAGATCTTGGGGTTGGCCATTTAGACAACGAAATTGATTGTCCAAAGTTTTTCTTAAAGGAAACGTTCAATAAAAAAAGGTAAGCCAAGTTTATGACTAGTTATCTTGAAATTAATTAACGTACCCAAAAGTTCACTCAAATTTATTAATTCATTAAATATTGACAGATTACAGGTATGTCAGTGAAAATATGAGGATATATATTTAGACAACTGTTGGAATGTGTTCATAAATACGGAAATGGACTGAGGAAAAATATTACCTATGTTTTTATTTAAATTAAAAAATAATAAAAATTAATATGTATGTTTTTGTACTCATAAGTTTATATAACAAACAACAGATTCTATATGGGCCGTCGCCCGTCACACACTAGAGCAATTCAACCTGGGGAAATCGAAGTTTGTTGGTGAGAGAGCTGAAGAGTGCGGAATGAAACGAGCAAACGTTCCTCAGTTTCGAGTAGAATAACAAAGTTTACTTACCGCCATAATATTCCCTCAATACATCCAGATTAAAACTTAAATTCAAATGTAAATCATACAAATTCAATGTAACTACATCCAGATTTAAATATTAATCTGGATGTATCGAGTGAATAACATAGGCGTTACTAATACAGACAAGTTGTTTTTTTCTAGACAAAAAAACAATCTGTTTTTTTTTTTTTTTTCTTAAAGCAAATGATTTTTTGCTGTCCAAATTGTCAAATTTTAAAAATAAATACATACTTCTACAATTACAATGTATACAAAATGTTCGTCCATCTTAGTTTACTCTGTGTGCGATTGAAGCAAAAGTAATTCTGAGTTTAGTCTCGTTCTAAATTGAGCCAGTGTGTGATGGCCCTATGAGCCTATTTTGAAAATATTCTAAATTATAAACGAAACTTAACGTTAAGTTTTAAGTATTTTATGAAATACTTGACGACAACATTTTGTTTTTAAAGCCTAGTACGCAGATCGCTCTAAATTCTAGCTGCCATTTTTCACTTCAAACATCAACTAAACCCCTAGCTAAATTTTGACAAAAAAGCGCTGTGTAAAATATGTCATATAAATCAGCTGTTTTCTGAGAAGAATTTATATTCAACCATTTCAAAGAATTTCTCTTTACTATGTTAAGTGAATAAAATCAAATAAAATGGATTCTTTTCTTTGGTTATAATATAACATAAACTGTTTGTTTCCAAATATTTCTCCATTTCAATATTTTTTTTTTCACAACACATATTATTTCACACAAAATTCAAGAACTAAAGAATGAGTTAAAATTAAGTTGCTGGAGAATTAATTTGACGAACAATTATTTCGTGCGCTTATTTTTGACAGATAAGTTTAGTAGGTACAGTAAGAATTAAATATTTGGGTTTTTAACTGGAATTAAACTACATCTTTTGGCGAGAATTTTGTATGGAAACTAAAATTTAAAGCGATCTACGAACTAAGCTTAAAAGTTACAATACAGATGGACAAAATTTTTGCTGAGTCCTTAAACTTTTTAGGTTTATCTCGCTCCGTTTTGGAGGAAGTGGCAATTAAAATGAAAAAAATATTATTAAAAAACAGCGGCAACATGAACGACTGCAGCAACTGTATGACTGCAGCAAATTTATATAATTTCTTAATATGTATGTATATTGTATATGTTTGTGTCTTACATACCTATATTATGCAACTGTAACGCTAAATTAATTGCTGTACTTTACTTACAAAGGTGATACATCCAGATTAAAACTTAAATCTTTGATGTAATAAAGTATACAAATTCAATTTGTAAATAAATCCGGATTTAAGTTTCAATCTGGATGTATCGAGTGAATAATATGGACGTAATCCTCAAAATAAAATCACCATAAATACCAAAAAACAAAAACCTCATAAAAAAGTAGTTTTAGTAATTTTCAATTTTCTCAAGAACTAAAAAACATAAAATCATTCGGTTTTTTGTTTTCGATTCAGAATTGATATTTGCATTGACCACAAAAAGCCAATTTAGCACTTCATTTCATTATTTTAAAAAATATTGGTTTAAACTTTTTTTTTCATTTCTTTTATCAATATTTTGAGTTTGCATAAAAATTTTTCAAAAACTATTGACATAAATATGTAATTTAATCTAAATTTTGGATTTCTGGCTTCAAAATCGGTATAGTAGTTCATTGTAAGTGTTGCCGTTGTTTTTTAATAATTTTGTTTACATTTTAAGTCATTTTTTTCTAAAATTCCCCCTACCTTCTGAACGGGGTGAGATAGACCCCCTCTCATAGTAGTAAAAAATGCTTTTTTTGACCCTCAATACTATAGTTACGCCGTAACGTAATGCTGGGTGCTAGCACTGTATTTATGTAAGCAAGCAAAAAAAATCTCATAAAAAAGTAGTTTTAGTAATTTTCAATTTTCTCAAAAACTAGAAGTCATAAAACCATTCGGTTTTTGTGTTCGATTCAGAATTGATATTAGCATTGACCAAAAAACCCCAATTTAGCACTTCATTCATTCTTATTCACAATGGTTCTAAACTTTGTTTTTTTCATTTTTTTAATCAAAATTTTGAGTTTGGATGCAATACACAATCCCCCCCCCCCCCTCCCATAGTAAAAAAAACGCTTGTTTATCGTACTCGTGCCCCTTTAATCTTCTTGTTCGTTTAAAACAACCTTGCTTAAAACCATTCCACTTATTTTTTTTTCTTAACCAAATAACAATTTATTTAATTTACTCTTTCCCAGCTCTATGTACACACATTTTAAAATTGTTTTTTTCTTTCTTTAAGTCCTTGTACTTGAAAAGAAAATAGAGGGAAATTGTTTCAACGCTCCTCGAACTGCAGGAATATGTATAAGGCCCTTTAAATTTTCAAGAACTTAAAACACAAGTACATATACAAAATGCGGGATGCAGTTGCATTCTATACATGTATGTATATTTAAGTTTCGTTTAGATGGTTTCTGACATTTTGTAACAATTTGTTGTTTATATTTCCAGTCTGGGTGGAAAATCTCTAAAGAAATGCTATGAATTATATTCCTACTCGTGAGATTTTTTCACAACGCTACGCTGCCATTCACATGCCAATGAAAACACACAGTCTTCACTGCTCGAATCCGCTTGCATCAGCTATATAGGGATGCAATTTTAAGTCTCAAGTCATCCAGGGCAGCGATGCAGCGACTCATGTTGTTGGCATTTTGTCGTTTTGCTCACTAAACATACTCCTGTGATGATATTCTTTGTTTCGTGTGTTGGCTGATGGTACTGGTAGTTGTTAGATTTCCTTCTTGCAATTTTTTTTTTGTTCATAATCAGGCTTGGTTATGATGATGATGATAAATAATTGAAACGTGAAGTTGTTCTTGTGAGGTGACAATATGGGAAGAAAAAAAGCACGTCAAGCCGCTTATATGAAAGGACCAAGACATTGGTGTAATGTGAACGTCCTTTTGCCCTTAAGACAACAATGTATAATTTTCATGTATGTATGTAGGACTTTTTTAAAAACATTCTTACACGCCCAACGGATGGAAAAACTTTGAGTGTATGGCCGTATATAGTGTTGTTTTTTTTCCGCCAGGGGGCTTAGCTTTATGGTGAAATGTTTAGAATATAAGTTCTGTTTGGAGGTTTCATATAGGAACATAAAACAAAAGCAATTGCTGAAGTTCTTTTTTTAAATAATTATAAATGAACGTTTACAGAAAGATTTTTTTAATAAATCTGTAGTATATTTTGTATAGTAAGAAGGTATATAAAATATTTTAGTTTCTTTTCGAAATAACAAAATTGTTGATATAGGCTAACGTGGACGTTTTGCAAAAGAAAGCGCTCAAAGCTTGCAACTTTATTAAAGAAAAGTTGTGTATTCCTCTATAGATACTGCCTACTTGGCTGAAAACCTTAGGGTCTAGTTGAAAAAAAAACTTTAAAAAACTACCTACTAACAAAAGAATTTATAAAACTTTGCTTCTGTGTTATTTTTTTTTATTCAAAACGTTAGAAGGATGAATTGGTTTTGGATTACATTGAAAAAGCTTTTTACAAATGTTTTTGTATGAGATTTTTTTTTCGAAAATGTGAGATGTTTCAAAGAATCATATGTTAACATATTTTGAAAATAATTGAGAAATGCCCTTGGCACTTTTACATACTGATATCTATGGATATTTACATTTTTTAATATCTAACTATTCAGCCTACAAAGAATAAAGTGAAAAGCAAAATAACGATCTGGAAAACTCTTTTCAGTCTTATTTATAAACCCATTGCAAAGTTTATCGAACTTAGACAATGAAATCGGTTGTCCGAACCCATTCTAAAGTTGCTACGTTTAATGAACAAATTTATCTTGAAATTAATGATATGTTTATTGAACATATCCAAAAGTTGACTAAATTGACAGATTGAATATATGAGGAGTGAAGACAGATATTTAAACAAAAGTTGGGCAACTGCCCAAGAGCGTTCTAAGGAAATCTTGTAAATACGAGTTTGTTTTTCTTTTTACATGTATAACCGCCATATTATTCACTCGATTTGGATTTAAGTTTAAATCTGGATTAATCGAGTGAATAATATGGCGGTAAGTGTCCGGTTTTCGAGATAAATAAAAAAAAAAAAAAAATATGTAAGATGATAAATTGATCAAAAGTTATTATAAGAATTAAAAAAACTCAAATTTTCGAATTTAAAAAAAAAATTCTAACGTCTTAGAATATTTTTTTTCCATAATCATTTTTCCGAAAAAATTAAAAACAAAAATGAAAATTAGAATCCACTGCCTATCCTTCAAAATGGCGGCAATAGCGCAGTGGATGCAGTGCTTGACTGCTAACTTAGAGGTGTGGGTTCGAGCCCCACTCTAGGCAGCATTCTTTTATTGATTCCTTCAGTTTCAACTGAACGCCACCCGTGGGATTTAATGGGATAAATTAACACTTTGTTTCTCAGTCCAATGTGCCAACAAAAATTCTTTCCTATCCTCCTAGTGCCGTGCAATTCAGATTGCAATTAAAAGAGCTTAGGTCTTACAGGCATATAGGTAGTTTAAATTATTATTATTATTATATTGAATCCAACAAAAAAAAGTCTGTCTTTCTCGAGTAAAAAAACGAAAACATTTAAAGCTGAAAAGAAAAATAATTTATCACAACTCTTTCCTCTTGTTTTTATCTGTTAGAATTTTGTTATTTTACCTTCGCATCTTTCCTTTATTGTTTATGTTCTGACAGGTGCAAACATTGGTTCAGATACATACATATATTGACACATTTAAAGAATGCAGCTGTTGTGTTTTTAATTTGTTTCAATGGAAGTTTCTACTTCGTATAAAAATTATTACACACTCAGAAAAAAAAATTAACTTGTAAAAAGGTTATACTGACACATGACGGTAATACATGTTCGATAGAAAATGTCTAACAAATTGACAGTTTATTTAATTTATTTTATGTTTAGAGTCAATAACAAAAAAAGGAACATTGTCCAATGGGGGTTGGTCGGAAAATAGAAATTTCTCTTACCTTAAAACTTTATTTGGAGAAAAACTGTTGACATTTGTTTTATAAAGGAAATAGTATGCTCTACATAAAAGGGGTTCATTGAGATTTGGATATTTTTTCGACCAGAAACCAGATGGTAATTTTCTGCTGAATTGGAATCCAGCTCAGCATTTCGAGATAGGTATAGCCGTTTTTTTTGTTGGTTTAAATGAGGTTATGCTACAAAGCTAAATATTCAAATTTGTAAAGACTTCTGAAAGTAGATACTACTAATATTCTCACTTATACACAGAAATTCCAATTATTCAAGCAAAGTATTTCAAGAATCATTAAACTATCACTCCGTTAACAAAATACATAAGGGCAATCGAGTCGGACAAAACTCATTTTAACTCGACGAAGGTATTCAACAAATCGAAATGTATAGTTAAAAATCGCTGACATCCCTGTTTGAACATCGAACGAACAGCTAGGTTGGTTCACAGTAGATGGAAGGCCCCATGTCTTCATAATTAATTTTTTTGGATATTTTTCTCAGGGCCAGTTGTACAAATATTTAAACCGTGGTTCAGCAATTTTTATCCACCGATTCCGGCGGATTAATTGAGTTTCAACAGTGGTTTAATGTTCAAGTGCGTGATAATAACCAATTACATACTTGAACCAGCGTTGAACCTTAGTTAATCCGCCGAAATCGGTGAATTAAAATCTTGAACCGAGGCTGAACCACTATTGTACAACTGGCCCTCAGTGGACTGACCCAAGGATTGAATGTGAACGTTTGCCTACCGACTTCAGTGCAATTACTACATTTTATGTGTTAATTTCGTAAGAAACAAATTACACTCTTAGGTAGGTACCTGGTGTATAATGAAGGTCTGCATTGTCATTGAACTTGAGCCCGCTACGTAACATAAGCCGCGTTTTATTATCTACGGATCTAGATCGGGATCATCTTTTAACACGTAATACAACAACAAGTTTGGATCCTGCTCTGTATCTGGATCTATTTTAAAGATCCGAAAATAAGTTTTAACTATGGCGAGTAGACGGCTCTTTAGTCGGTAGGGAGTACAAACTGTAGTAGTGTAAATAAAGAAGACAGTATCTACATGAAAAATAAACAAACATAAGAAAAAAAGAGATGAACATACAACACTGTTGTCATTATGGATCCGTATCGTTTTATTTTCATGGGATGATCCTGATCCAGATCCGTAAATAATAAAACAAGGCTATAGTTCGCTTATGTTTAAACAGGGATGTTATCTGATGCGAAAGTTGAACACTTTGGTACGATTGAAAACAATTTTGGATTTGAATGAATTTCAATTCAATATGATACAAAACTGAAAGATTATTTGTTTTGTCCCAATACTCGTTATGTCATCTGAAGGAACTAAGTTTTCCTTTCAAAATCTTTTTGGATTTTTTTGAATATAATTTTCTGTACATATATTATATTTATTACCCTTGTAAATATTCTTATTTGAAATTTGTGACTTTTTAATATAGATGGGCTATAAGTTTTTAAACGTTTTTTACAGTACATATTGTTGGTTGGATAAATATTACAATGTATGCATACGTATTATTTTTATTCTTATTGTTCTCAAAAATGTTTATTTTCTACGAACTTTTTATTTTCTTCTAAACAAATATTTTTTACCCTCAACCCCACTCATTCTAAGATTCAAGGTTTCATAAATAAAAACGAATGTATACGAATGTTCCATATAAAAACAAAAAAAAAACTATCTTAGAGATGCATTTTAAATATCATCTGTACACAATCTCTTCAACATTTTTCATTTAGTTTTTGTTTGTTGACAAGTATAGTATATAGGTTGCTTCAAATGTTCAAGAATGCAAAAAAATGTTTTCCATTTGCATCACAATGTAAATAAATACTCAGCTTATAGCAATTAAGAATTTGAAATTCATTGAACAATATTTGGGAGTTTGAATCATTCAAATAAAAACAATGACAAGGTCATACCCTTAAAAAGAAACAAATATTCTTATAACACAAATACTTATTTTTATAACGGGTGATTTTTTAGCTGGTTTGGTTTTGGCAACACTGGTTTTGACAGGTGACGTGTGTTTAGTACCTTGTGTCACTGTCAAACAGCTTCAGTTTGGTTTGCAATTTAACCATGGATCGTCTTACAAATGAACAACGCTTGCAAATTATTGAATTTTACTATCAAAATTCGTGCTCGGTTCGAAATGTTCATCGCGCGCTGCTTCCATTTTATGGTCGGCATTCTCGACCTTCTGAGCAGTCTATTCGGAAGATTGTGACCAAATTTCGCACCAAATTTACTTTGTTGGACATTAAACCACCAACACGTTTACGTACTGTGCGTAGTGAAGAAAATATTGCGGCCGTATCAGCTAGTGTGCCAGAAGACCGCGAAATGTCGATTCGGCGCCGTTCCCAGCAGTTAGGCCTTTGTTACAGCACTACGTGGAAAATTTTGCGGAAAGATTTGGGCGTAAAGCCTTTTAAGATACAGCTGGTGCAAGAACTAAAGCCAGCCGACCTACCACAACGCCGAATTTTTGGTGAATGGGCTCTTGTAAAGCTGGCCGAGGATCCGCTTTTTTATCGAAAAATTGTGTTCAGCGATGAGGCTCATTTTTGGTTGAATGGGTACGTAAATAAGCACAATTGCCGCATTTGGAGTGAAGATCAGCCAGAAGCATTGCAACAGCTACCAATGCATCCCGAAAAAGCCACTGTTTGGTGCGGTTTATGGGCCGGCGGCATTATTGGGCCATATTTCTTCAAAGATGATGCGAATCGCAGCGTTACTGTCAATGGTGAACGCTACCGAGCGATGATAACAAACTTTTTTTTGCCCGAAATGGAAGTTCTTGACTTGCATGATATGTGGTTTCAACAAGACGGTGCCACATGCCACACAGCACGCGAAACAATGGCGCAATTGCGAGGCGAGTTTGGTGAACAGTTAATTTCACGTTTCGGGCCGGTCAATTGGCCGCCTAGATCGTGCGATTTGACACCATTAGACTATTTTTTGTGGGGGTATGTCAAGGCTAATGTCTATAGGGACAAGCCCGCTTCGATTGACGCACTGGAAGCCAACATCCATGCATTCATTCGTGAGATACCGGCCGATATGTGTGAAAGAGTATGCCAAAATTGGACTCAGCGGATGGGCTACCTGAGACGCAGCCGCGGTCAACATTTGCATGAAATTATCTTTAAACATTAAATTGCAAGGTTCAAACTATCGATTCAAATAAATATTTCATTCATTTTTTCGAATTGTTTGTGTTTTTTTTTTTTTTAAAGTTCTAAACCTCTTAAAAAATCACCCGTTATTAATAATAATGTAAAACTCATTAAAAAAAAAAGTGAATGTAAAATTATGAATTGCAATTGGTACTTTTTATTGAAAGCCCATATTTGATGATTGAATGTTCTTCTGTTCTTTTCTTATTAAAAAAATGATTTTAGTCATTATAATTTTATCATTGATTCATATCCTGTGTTTAATTTCGATTTGTCAGTTTTTTTTTGCAGAAATAGAGTCACAAATAAAATTTTTGAAATATTGAATGAAAGTAAGATGTAAAAATTCTATTTCAAACATTCATTCATTTAAAAATTATAAACAAATTACAATTTTAACTTAAATTAGCTGAATGAATGGTTTTCTCTTATGCGTTTAGAGAAATTTTATTTTGCTATCTTATCTTATCTTTTTAAGACCAATCATATAAAAAATTAAAATTGCGAGTTTTTTGGCACTCCCTAATGTACAGTCATTATAAAGAGTTATTAAAAAACTAACATGTGTATTGGGTGTTGTGTGTGGGTGGCTGACATTCTGACAAGTTAAAAATGGCCTCCGTACTCTTTCGGGATAAAAATGGGTAGTTTTGGGAAGAAAACGAACAAGGTTAGAAGTACCAACCAATAACCTGCAGTATTTGAAATACTGGGAGATTGGATGCGTTCACCTGCGGACGAAACAAAATAAAGTGTTTAGACCTGTTCGCCCACATTGCGACTGTCGGATCAATGAATCGAGTCCGTGTTGCCCTGACTCAATTATGCATTAAGCGACAGACAACCAGTACCAGCTCATTCCGTAATGTTTATTCTGTATGGGACTTTCCTCCTTATTTCTACTGGTATCAACACCTTAATAGCACAAAAAATTTTCCGAATTGGAATGCAGGTGCTGTTTGTTTATTGATGCATCTTTATTGTATTTAAAAGCTTAATAATTTATTACCTCACTTGACATAGAACACAATCTACCAAAGAATTGCCAAAATAAATATTAACATCGAATAAACTATCATCAAGCTATATAAACTGGCAGTTCTGGGCCACAACAGAGTGCAAATTTTAACACAAGCGTATACCGTTGGAATGCTCTGAATGTATACTAGTGCACGTCATGTCAATCAGAAAAAAGTCACAAGCTATTTGCATTATTTTTAGCATCATTATAGGGTAAATAGCTCTATTGTTGCCATATATTTACCTGGCGGAAAAAAATTATTTAGCCTGTACTTTACCAGTTCTATTTATAATTTATATCTAACTCTGGACAGGTGTCTAACTCCAAAACCCTATTTATAAACATCTTCCATCGATTGTCTAACTTAGACACTGCAATTGGTCTAATTTTAAAGTGGCTACGTTCAATGAACAAAAAATTAAAAACTTATCTTGAAATTAATGAAATGTTCATTAAACGTATGCAAATGCTTACAAAATTGACAGATTTTCAATTGTTGGAATGCGTTTATAAAAAAAAGGAACTATCCAAAAGTGTTGTAAAAAAAATGTAATAAATACGACTGTACGTGTGTAGCTTATTTTTTCAATATTCGATTTCTTTTGTCTGTTTCTTTGTTTGTAAGTTCTGCACAAAATTGTGCAACCGATTTTATACTAATTTTCTATCTGTCGGTCTTGGTGCCGTTATACCAAAGTCTAATTGTCATAAGACTCACTCGAGAGAGTGGCATACTGCCAAATAGTAATGACTGACCTAGAATCATGGAGCGGTAAAATTTGGCCGTATGTCACTTTCTCGAAGTGTCATTAGACCAAACACCCATATTTGTCCTTCAGTTACGGCACCGTGCCTTGTGTCGCATCAGTCTGTCTATTTTTGTTCCCTTAAAATGTAGTAATCAATTTTAAATTAATTGCTAGAGACTTTTAAGCAAACAGGTCAGAATTGGATGACAACGTGTTTTTGTTTGAAAAGGGAGAATTTAAAGTTGTAATCAATTTTGAATGAAAACTTTGCTTTCACATCTGAAATTATTATGAAATGTTTTTTTTGTGCGCCAATGTTTAGGTTGTTTACCCTATATTCTTATTTTAACCCCATTTTAACTTGTGGCGGCCAATCATCAGTCTTTTCACCAACACAGAAAGTAAGAAGAGGTTCTTTTTTCCCCAGCCGCCACTAATTGCACACTTTTCGACGAATTTCAAACAAAAATAAACACGAAAAATCCCTTCGAATTGAGTGCTCCTCTAATCGCAGCTGAAAGATAGACAGTTTGCGATTAACAGCTGCGTGAAAAAATCTTCTTAATTGCAATGCAATTAATCGCAAATGCATTGCGTTTGGCTTTCACTGCAATTGCAGTATGCATTATTATTCACAACTCGAAGAAGAACCTTCGGTGGTCGGTGATGTCGGTGGTGGTGGTGATGAGAAGTGTCGGTTTCTTTTCAGAATGTACTTTTCCACTCAGCCCTTAAAATATTATTTTCTGTCTGAAATCAAACAGGCTGGAAGAAAGCAAATCCCTTCATCAATTACAAATTGCCATTGCATAAGAATTTGCAATGCAACCCCATTTTGTCTGTCAAATGTGTCGATGCCGGAGATGACGGCGATGTCTTGGAATCTTCTTTTTTTCAGTTTTTCGTTAGATTTGTTCTGTGTTTTTTATTTTTTATTTGTGTTGTTTCTGTTATATGTATGTATATGCACCTTCATAATAATTCCCATAAAAAAAGGCTCTATAGGATTATTATACATGTATGTAGAAAAACATTGCTTGTGCTTAAGTCGGAAATGTATGCATTCATGCCTTAGAAATGCCAAGAAAAAAAAACTCGGATTTTAAAACTCTCATTTCCTTTTTTCTTACTTTGTTTTCAAATCTGGATTTTATTGTCTCGGGTTATATATATATGATGGTGTGTTCTATCGGGACGTATGTATGTACATATATGAGTATATAGAGTCTTGTTTATACTGAACTTCCCTAACATGAGGATAGATTTCTGGGAAGAGGTGTCTTCGGGTGTGGGTTGTTCATAATAAATATAGAAGAATGCTCCCTTGTGCTTGTGAACTGTGTTGGATAATTTGAAACATTTTTGCACACATGTGCTGCAGACTGTGATGCAAGTTTTGAAACAATAACACAGGAGGATTCGATTGAATTGGTGTCAGTACTTGTTATACTTACTTATAACTTATAAGAATACCTATATAAGTAGACTTTAGAAGAGAAAAGAATACCTATTTTTGTTTGAAAAGAAGATACTTGTTTGGCCTTAAAGGATTAGGTCTAGTGGTCTTAAACTAAAAGCAAACTTTTTTTTTGAATTAAAATCATAAGATGTTACCATTTTTTCTAAATAATGTTACTGAGATTAGCCTTTATACAAAATAACAATTTAAGGAAGAATAAATTATATCTTCGGAGTATAAATCAGTTTGACCCGACTATAGCAAATTGCCAATACAATTTCCTTCATATTTTGTTTTTATTCTCGTTTTCATTGCGTAAAGGTTGAGTATTTGCTAGTTTTTTGTAATAAATAGGTAATCTGCGTATGATACACTGTACCTACACGGTTAAAACGGTTATATAAATAGGTGCAGGAACAAATGTCCCCATCAGGCCATAAGTTCCGATTCGCCAATGGCAACAGTGGCACACTTCGCGAGTTCCAAAGATTTGGGAAAAAAAAACCTACAGGACTAATGGCTTTGGGACTTATACGATGTGTCCTTGCCCCGATATACATAGGTACATATCATAGTTTTTTAAATTTTTAAATCAGCCCAGAATAGGAATAAACTTGAATAATGTGTTGTAGACGAGTAAAGGGTATACGCAGAAAAATAATCGGTTAAAAACAACGAAAATCTCGTTTAAATTAAATAACAAATCATATGGTTATTATACAACCTGCAAACTCACCAGGTTAAATTACACAAGACAAACTGATTCGGTTAAAGTGTAGGTATACCTACTAATTTTTTATTAAACTATACTTCAGCGTTAGTTCGTTCGGTTTCAATAGAAGACCAATTTAGTTAGTTAATGAAACATATTACTAAATCGCTCATAGTAACCAATTTACTCAGAGATGTCTGAAATTAACTAAATATAATTATTTGATCTAAGCAAGCTACTCGTTTAACATAAACGATCTTCAAAATTACGGTTCCTAAACATTAATATAACCTTTTTAGGTTTTTATCCCAAACAATCGAGTCGACTACGTTAAAATTAACATATAGTGAACTATGTAATTTTTACCCTTGAATACATAATATTTAACCCACCGTAAAACGCTCTCGGTTAAAAATTATTTTTCTACGTGTACCTCAACTAACTTGAACAGTGTAAGTAGAGGCAGATAACTAGGTATGTACATAGAGTCTTTCTATTTGAAACGCAAATTTTTCATTTTAATCATGTATAGCCATTCCCAAAGTAATAAAGGTCCATTTTCAAATGTCTGCATTATTATTTCACGCGCCAAAATTCCATATGAATATATGAAGCCGTTTAGGAGAAAACTTTGATTTAAAAAAATCGTTTTTGTTCAAAAAACAACTTAGAAACAGCTTCATCTAGACTTTGATGAACAGAAAAGCTCGAATTTTAAACTTTCTTAAGAGAATTAAAATCTGTTGTTGAGAAATCTTCAATTTCATAAAATATTTATAAAATACAGTTTTATTGCATATACGTAGGTAATGAATTTTCATAGACTTTGAATTTACTTGAATGGTATACCTATATGAAGCTAATCTAATCTATAAACAGTTTTCTATGTTTCTCTATAATTCACAACTAACTCTAATTTGTCACAGATTCTAATATTAATTAATCATGTAGCTCATAAACAAAAGAAACTGTCTATATATTCTAATTTATACGAGAAATAACCGCCCCCATTCTCCTTACAAATATGACTTATTAATTCATCATTTCTAGTTGTGCTTGTGCCCACTCTTTTTTATATATAGAAAAAAATGCAGTTTCAACTCCAATGCAAGTCCTTATATCGAAGCAGCTGTCACACCTAACACTTCCGTCTCCATCACTCCATTCAGACGTCCCTTGAGATTTCTTGTACACCATAATGCATTCCTTCCAATCAGCGAACATTCTCTTAATTAATTAAAATTCTTCTCACTCTACCCGCTGAGTGAATTGCAGTGAATGAAATAAATGATAGCATTAATTAAATGGGAGAAGTCACAAGCTCACAATAATTCTCAACGACCAACTCTGATGACAACGACGGCACACATTTCACGCATTTTCCTTTTATACTGCAACTTCCTTATTTGGCTAGTTTACCTCTGTTGCTGTCGTTCATTCACTTGTTGTTCAATGATCACCCTTCACTTTATTGTATATGTATTTTATATTATCATGTCCGTGTGTTGATTACGAGCTAACGACAGTTCTATGTTTTTGTTCGAACTCCCTTTTTGTATGGTCACTGGTCAGTCAGTTGAATTCCTTTAAAGGGTAGTATTATATGGGTATCTCATGGTATAAGGAACGCATGTTTGATACCTTCATACATCATTCCATCCTGTAATCATTGTACTAGAAATAGAAACTAATTGCAATTTAACTGTTTTTTTTTTGTTTTATTTGTTGCAGGGTGCTGGAAAAGAAATACGAGAAGCTATAGCTGACCCATCGCCACAGTGTCAAGAAAAAGCCTGGAACGCTGTTCTGCCACTTGTAATCAAACTGAAACGTTGCTATGAACACTCACTGGAGTTGGAAAAAATCGTACCAAAACTACTAGGCCAATTGGTTGGTGGTAAATTGAATCCTACTCAACATCTTGAAACACAACAAGCTCTAGTGAAGCAATTGGCGGAGATTCTTGAATTCGTGCTGAAATTCGATGAATACAAGGTAAGTCAACTGGAGGAAAAAGTTGGTACCTACATATTAACAGAAGAGAGTTAAAGGTTGACTTAAATGGGTTTCATGCATCGTTGCGCATAGCGATGCAATCATATTGAGTAGGTGTTCCGTGGATGATTCTGCTCAAATTATGCAGAGCAAATGTAACGTCAAGAAATGACGCGTGCAGAGGCGTTATGCGTATGCGGTGGTATCGCTCATCTTTATAGATACCCGCTTGTGGGAAATAGTATGGTCATTCATCAAGTCGAACTCCATACTTGGGGTTGGTTTACAATATTATAAACGGGTTTTTCATCGTCGCAATAGTACCATAATGGTTTTTTTTGCGTTTGGCCGCACAAAAATATTTATTCAATTCAGCTTCCTACTACAGAATGATTTTTGTTTTTGTCTTCGATAACTGCATGCGTGGGAACGATTTATGAGAATATGTTTTAAGAATTTTAGTTGAAGGTAGTTAAGTATTGTACCTTTTTTTGTATTTACATATTTCAAGTGGTTACAATAGCCAACAAGAAAAACAACTTTAAGATTTGATCTGTTATGGCAAAGCCAGTCTCGTCAAAGAGTAACTTTCTCGAAATAAATTTATTGCTTGCATATGTCGTGTGGATTGGTATAATTCCAAATTCGTTTTCTATGATCGTTAAGCTTTAGTTATAAAACATCTTTAACCTTTCATATGGTGAATTTCCATACACTATAAAAGAATTTCACAGATTTAGCTGAAAAACCATTTATAAGTTCTAGTTAATAAAACAAACAGTTATAAATATTGAAACTAAAAAAGCTTAAAAATCTCTGAGCAGATACCCTGTACAGAGCATAGAACACACGACCACCATCGAAGACAACCATCATTCCAGACAACTTTGTGGTTTAATTTAATTTATATTTATAGCTTTTTGTTAAATAATTAATGACCGAACACTGACCAATTTTTTAAACTCTTAACCGTGATACTTAAAAAATTAAACCTAATTTACCTTATACATACATTTTAATACATAGATAATACGTAAATCAGAAATTACCATTGTTTTCACTTAAGCCCCAAATAGGTCATTTATAGTACCTGACTCGATTTCAAAATTTATTTAGACTTATTCCTTAATTGTTTCATTCGAATGGAAAAATATCAAAATAGGAAAAGAAAAACAAATGAATCTAGATCTAGATTGAATCTTATAGAGGTCATGACTCATAATAATCACTGAAGCTCGTTGGCACGATGTTAAATGACCAATATTAATTGCTTTTGCTTGTATAGTATATTATTCACCGGCGAAGCGTTTGTAATCTTTAATTTACGAGGGCTATTAAAAATTTAAAAGCATCCAACAAAACAACGTAAATCGTTATGCAGTTTACGAAGAGAGCATATGATTTTTTTTGGTATAAAAGCCAAATTCTGTCTTAGAGTTTATGTCAGTTTCTTATTAGAACTCAACTTAATCATGTTGCGCTTGGTGAGTATCACATTTTGTTTTCATTGCTGCGTCAAAAGAAAAACGTATTTCTTATTCTCCATTCCAGTCACTCTCACTTTTGCTAATAACATCAGCATATTGCCAATCTTCATATTTTGAAACGCCAATTGTTGTTGAAGACATTCCAGAATCAGTTACGCAACAAAATTTTCCAATTTTTCGAGAACAATCACAACCCCAAAGGAATCAAGCAATATTCAGTTATCCTATTTTAAATGTTTTACCAAACGAAAATGTTTTTGATATACAAGAGACTGAACAGAGAAGTCTTGCCAGAGAGATTCAAAATTCTAGGCAGTTTTACCAACAACAAGCAGAAGAACCTTATAGAGTAGTACTTTAGAATCCGGAAGTATAAACTACGATTTTAATGGATATGATTTGGCACAGCCTGTGGAATATCAACATTAGGTTTAAGTTACATAATATACCTACATGTGTACATATTAATACTTTTTTTTTTTTATAAAATTAAAGTTTCAAACATTTTTGGGTTGGATCTCGGTTTAAAAAAAACCAAATTTGTATTTCGTTATTTGCGTAGCACCTGGCCTTCGTATTTTTGTTTTCATTATAAAGTAAAAAAAAAGTTTTTATTGATATTGCCTGTTGCTATGAATTGACAAATCGTCCGTTTCTACACTAATTCCATCCAAAAACGCATGCAACCAAAAAGAAAACAATCTATTCCCAAATTGTTTTGTTTGAAAAAAAGTTATGTACAAATTCTGCTATGTGTAATCCTTTGCATCAAAGCCGTTTTTCTAAACAGGCTAAATATTTTCGTTTAATAAAAGTTTTCCGCAACCTAAAAAAAATGTTGTGGTAGATACAGTTTATTTATGTACAGTAACACCTAAAAGGTGTGTTTATTGATTTTCCACCTGCCCCAATGTTCATCGGATAGTCTTTTCGTTTTATTTTGTGTATGGAAATTTGTCTTAAGTTAAATCGGTCATGTTCTACAGACTTTTGAAATTTATAACGTGCGTGTTTCCTCTCATCGATATTATACACGCCCTAATTTAATAAAAATGAAATAACACATACTTCGAAACCCAAGTTCTCATATCCTGCCTTTTGTTTTTTTTTTGCTTGATAAAAATATTATGGGAACAAAAAAAAAATTCAATATATATTTTTGCATGATCTAGATTCTAGATAGACATTTTGTGTGCTTGTAACTAAACCCATCATAATGTATAGGTGGCTTTTTATCAGCTGCCATGTCACATCGTAAACAACCGCCCACTGTTGGTGGCTCTTTTATTTTGTCCATAATACAAATAAAAAGCTTGGATGATAATATTAAGGAAGGCCTATAATACTACTGTGAAGAATACTTGTGTGTCATTATGTATTTTGTATCTATACGAGGTGATTATGCAAATAACGTGAATTTGTATAGAAGCTTGAAATATAATCAAAAATAGGTATGAAGTGGTAGGTTAAAAACAACACATTGGCATTTAATTTCTAATTTTTTAGATGTAAAGAATTCGTGAGTTCTTATCATGAAAATATATAAATGCCTGCTATAATATTATAATCTAAAAATGAACTAAGTGAGTGAAAATGGAAACATGACATAAACAATTCTGAAATTAAAGAATAAATGTGTTTTTAAATTAAAAAATAAAATAAAAAGGTTTTAATTTTAGAAATATTTCTGGCTAGGCGAAAACTATTATGTACATGTGTACGTATCTGTAAGCACGAAAAAATTACCATTTCAAAATTATCAAATCTCTTCTCTGATTAGTAAAATGTTGTTGTAACGGTTTTTGTTCTACCTTTCGAAATACTTTTATATATCGACTTGGTCATGGCTCCTCAAGAGCGAATATTTATTTGCATTACCTAACACTTAACTATCAAGAGTCGCGGTTTCTGTTAAACTTTTGGTAACCACTTGCATAATATAATGGACTTGGTCGTATCTTGACGCCTTGTACTTCTTGTACTCCCTAAGTGGGAATATGCATGTTGCCTACATAATCTTCTAAGCCTACAGCAAAATTTGTATTACAAAAATATTTCTTTAGTTAACTGGGAGTTATATTGCAGTTTTTTTTTTTTCCGTTATTAATCCAATGATTCAGACCGTTAATTTTAATGGAAGAAGTTAATTTCAGTCACAATATCACTCTACTAGTCTAATAATATCTTAGCACGTGCCTTCTTTCACACTTAATTAAAATTTCACTCCACGTTAAACATAAATTTTCAAGTAAATCGTAAGCCCGCACGCGGTGGCGACACGGAACTTGAAGTAATATTTCATATATGTATGAATTTATCAATATAAAATCTTCTTAACATTCCTCATACGTATGTATGTACATCGATTTTTTTGTCCGTTTCATTTTTAACAGTCAAAATTAGATTAATCAGCAATTAGTTTTTCGTGACTGTAATAAATAATCATTAAATATGGCCAATGATGCGTGTAACACACATTTAGTTTACAGAACCCTTGGTTTGATGATCTTGATCATTTAAGGCCATTTGGTCGTCGTACTACTCAATACTCATATCAATCTATTTTGTTTTTTTTTTCTTGTTTTAGATGAAGAACCCAGCGATACAGAACGACTTTAGTTATTACAGACGCATCGTGAATCGCCAGCGTATTGATACCACTAACAACCTTCTGGTCACCACAGAATTAGCAAATCGTATGTCATTATTTTATGCCCACGCAACACCAATGCTGAAAGTACTTAGCGAGGCAACGTCAAAATTTGTCGAAGATAATGCTCAAGATGTTGAGAATACAACAGAGACTTTGGGCACAATGGCGAAAGTTTGCCTTCGGATGTTGGAAAACCCGTAAGTTTATTAATTGGCGTTGTTAAAGAAATCTTAAATTTTACAAATTTTCTTCGTTCTTTTTTATTTTTAGAAAACTTTTGTCTCAAATTGAACGCGAAGAAACGCATCTTCTAGTCCTTAGAGTAATGGTTGGCCTTGTCATCCTCTACGATCATGTCCACCCTGTTGGAGCGTTTGCACGTGGAGCACATGTAGATGTCAAAGGATGTGTACGGTTACTGCAGGCCCAGCCCGCTATCAAAGCAGAGCCACTCCTAAATGCTCTGCGCTACACAACTAAACATCTTAACGAGGAAAATACGCCGAAAAATATCCGAAATCTGTTAGCCGCATAATAGTCGCAATTCAAACCCTTTTATTATGACAAATTTTATTGAGTGATGAATTGCATTTAGAATGACAATGAAAATTCATTGAAATTCTAAAAAAAAGAAAAACAATATGAAATGTTTTGTTTTATTTTTTTTTGTTTTGTAGATTTTAAATTCATTTTAACATTTAATATAAATTACCAATAAGTAATGTAATAAACATTTATTTTAATATATCAAAAATAAAATATTTTCTTAATTAATAAGTAGATTATTATTATGCATTTTGTAGAATTCTTAAATTTCTTGAAAAACAAATGAAAACTGTATAAGTTTTAAATAATCATTGTTTGACCAATATCAACACACTATGTATTTTAGTTTTATAATTTATTTATATTAAATTGAATGTAGTGTAATTTGTGTATTTTATTTTTTTTTAATAAGAAAAAAAAAATTGAACAACATTTTGCTGCGCATAATTTAGAAGAAATCACCTTTAAATGTAGTACACACACACAAAACAGTATGCATTTTTAGCGAATAAAATAAAATTCCGTAAAAACTCAAATTTAAAAAACATATGCAACAGAAAAAAAATAACAAAGAAGGAAAAATAAATTCACAAAATAAATATAAAATGATATCTAGCGTAATTGATACAGAACAAAAGAAATACTAAATTGATTATATATATATTTAAATCAAAACACACAAAAGTGTAAAAATAATGTATAGATTATGTACATGAACAACATCTCTTCGAGAACAACAAATACCACAAAATATAAATGCATTTATTATAAAATTATATTATACAAAATAAAAAAGAAGATTTTGTGTTGCGTTTTTTTGTACCAAAAACTTATAATTAGAAATGAATAAATAAATGCAAACATTCTTCTTGTTATCTAATTTTTTGAAAAAAAAAAATATTTAACGTTTTAGCCAGCAATACATTCATAACCTATGAACTCCGATTTTTTTTTAATAGATCTCTTTTACGTATTGGAACGGATGATAAAGTGAACTAATCTGAGGAGTTGTAGTGTGTAACGATACCAATAAGTGATCAAATAAATAAATGAACAAAATAAATAAATAGCGCAGAAATATGTGGTTTTTTTTCTGAAACGTTTATTTTAAGAAATTGCGATCAGTAATACAAAGATAAACAGACTCGATGTACCGGAAAATGAAGAATGTATAACACGCTCGGGGACTGAGAATCGAATCCTAGCATCTTTCACCTAAAAGAGAAATGTTCTTCTAAATAAAATTGAACAGATAGAGACCAAGCACCACAAAAAGGAGTCTGATGATCGGTGTGGCAGTCGTGAAATAGCTGTAACTCCAGCCTATAAAACTTGGTGGTAACTCACTCAAGTGTTTAATTTTTTGAACAACTCATGAAAATCCCCTTTTTCTAAAAGCTTTTAGTTTTAAAGTAGAGATCATTTTCGTAGTTTCCATGATTGCAATGTCGATCATTGCAACATTTGAAAGATTCTTGGAACTAATACAAGGGTTAAGTATTTTACTGATTGATAAGTGGAGCAAAACCAGCAAGTTCATCAAGCGCTGCATTAAAGTTGTTGTTGTTCATTCAAACCTTTAATATTAATATGAAAGCTTGGCAGCTTAGCTGCAAATATGTTATCACACAAAACCCCTTATAACTAAAAGAGGAATATTTTTTTTTCATTGAAGCACCCGTTGAATTGACGAATCCTCCAAGTGTAACTCTTGTCATGGAAAAGTGCGACAGACAACACGTACACAGGAATGGTTGAGAGTTATCAGCCACTAAGCCCTGGTTCTCGACGAGCTGTGGCACCACCAAATTTGTTTATAAGTACAAAAAATGACGTGCCTTCTTATGTAGCCCCTCTTGGAATTAAAACAAAAAGTTTAATAACTTTACAAATGAACTTAAAATAAAAACTAAATTACTCAAATAACACTTCAAGTTCTATATGAACACATAACTAGATAACATAATTCTTTTCTGATCTGTAAGGTTTACATTCGCCCAAATAGCAAATTAAATTGTCCCCTACAATAATTGGGCTATAATTCTCTTACCGCTAAGAATGCCCACTTCGAAAGTATTCTGCCCTAGCGAGGTATCCGTTCGGAGCGGAAAACTCTCCGAAACGCATACGACGTCGGAGGTTCAAAGTTCATTAGAGATTCCAAAAATGTCACTTCAAAACACACTTGATCGCACTGCAACGCAAAACAACAATGCACGTTCCATAATGTCGGAAAAACGTTCCGAACGCTGTTCGGAAGAATACCTCGAAGCAAAAATCCTCCGATTCCGCTCCGACGGATACCTCGCTAGGGCAGATTAAGTCAAGTCGATTTTCCCTCCTATTGCAACAAAAATCCCAATGTGCATCGTAACCATTTATAACTACTATCATATTTTGCTTAAAGCTCACATTTTGTTTTAACATTTTAAGGCTAGTCACTCAACCCCTTTAGTGAGTACGAAATAGGTATAAATAGGCTCACACTTGATTTTAAGGCTACCCATAACCCCTTCAGTATGTGCAATTATATATGTTATAAAAATTTAAGCCTGATCTTCAGAAGTCATATCTAGAAAGTGTGGGCGGAGGTTTAAAACAAAAGATTAAAAAGATGCATTGCTGAAAATTTAGAAAATCTATTATGTTTAATAGAAAAATGGTAAGATATGTTCTCATACTGTAAATTTTGTGTCGAACTTGATGAATAATACACGGTCCAATCAAGTATGAATTCTTTCTTCGAAAATGTTATACTAATAACCAGCTATTGTGAGTTTCACCCGAAATTATATGTTGGAAAAATTCTTCTTATTGTGAACATTCATTTCGGGCGGTATGTAATGCCAGACAGCCTAGATTTTCACTTATTTTTAGTAGGGGAATGAAATTTGAAATTCCAGGCGAAAAAAAATTTGTAAGGTGAAATATTTTTCGGGTGAAACTCACAATAAGGCTGAATATTAAGATACATACTTTATCTGTACATACTCATTCAGGAACATAATATAGATCTGCTGAGTTATATAAATATAGAACATAAATATTTTTATTTACTATGTATATTTTAATTTATTTTGAAATACCTAACAACAAACGTCTGGGAAGAACATTGGGTTATGAATTGTTTTGTTTTTAAGTTAAAAGGTAAATAACGACAAAAAAGACATCAAAATAAATATTAATTTTTGTATTTACAATTTGATCTTAAATGACCTTAGCTCATTGGCCAATTTCAACAACAAAATAACAATCATCGTCTGTTCCTTTAAAATCCGTTTGTCATCAAAAAATTTTATTTCCCTAAAGACTAGTTCGCCTGCGTGGCTTCTTCACTGTGTCTCAGTTGTTATTTGGTCTTGGCCTTAAAATCAATTTACCAGTATCATCACAACTCATATTGAAGTCTCCTAGCACAAGTCGCATGCGTGAGGTAATTATTTGTGGAGCTATCACAAGCTTATGGATCCCGAAGAGGAACAATAGAACTACAGAAAGTTAATAATTAATTTTATTCAAATAGTTGATTTTTGTAAAATATTAATATTGGCTCACTTAGCGTAAGAGTTGCAAAAGAAAATACTGGGTGTATAAGGAGCGATTCCGTGAGCGGAACTACTGAAGTCTTTGGGTCGCGCAACCAATACCAAGCTCCAATAGCTGTGCACATCGATATTACAGCTAAAACAACTAAAAAAAGGAATATTTCATTTAATACGATTCTTCTATCAAACCAAACTAACTTACTTCTCCATCGCAATGTTGAAGGTCGATATGAAGAGACCACTTCCGTTAGACGACGTTCAAATGCCTTAAGGTCTGCAATAGAAAGAAATGAATACACAATAAAGATATGATTAGATGGAGAAAACAAAGTTCACCGTTCTGTTCTGTTTCGTACTTTGATTACCTTCGCATGCCGATGGTTCCATTGTGGGGTAGGTAGATAGGTATCTTGTTACAAACTGTGAAGACTTTTTAATGCTTTGACTTGGTGGGATTGAATTGGTTGATTTTATAAAGAAAGATGTATTTAAAATAATATAGATTTAATGGTCAGATGGTTTGCACTAATTGTGTTTTCATTGTTTTAATAATATAAACGTTGTAGGGCTGAGTATACAGCGTTGAAATTAAACTATTATCAATTGAAATCGAACACAAAACAGAAAATTACTGTGGCATTGTGCGGCGGAGATCAGAAAGCGTATATTTATTTGTGGTATTTTTTGGATAATTTGTGACAGCTGTCAGGATTTTCGCCGCATTGTTTGGATAAGAATAGGTACAGTAATCAAGAAAAATTATGTGACAAGAGGCGAGTTTTTTTTTAAAGCCTAGTACGCAGCTGATGCGAAACGAAAATTTCCTGTGATCTCCAAACAGACAACGAAACGCTTGCGAAAACACAACGGAAAATATGCTTGGAGAGTTTCACTAATTCCAAAAACAAAATCAAACATAAAAGCAAAAAATCAGAGAAACCCATGATGTAAGAAAATGATAAGCAAAAAAAAAACACAAATAAAACTCAAATGTCATTTTTCCGCACAAGTACGCAGTTCGGGAAAAATTTTATTTCTCATACAAATTTTTTTCCAGGACAAATTTTGTCTCGGATTTTTCTTAAGCAGTACGCAGTTCAAACGCAAAATCCAAACTTTTTTTCAAACTGTACATACCAAAGTCTCCACATAATTTTCCCCAGACAAATAATAGGGGTATTCCCGATTCGAAGCAAACTGGTCATGTATCATTGCAAAAGTGCAAAGTTTTTTTTTTACAATGGGGTTAGGGTATAGCAATTTTACACTTTTGCATTTTTGCAATGATACAAGACCAGCTGCATCGGATCGGGAATACCCCTAATGTTCGAAGCATTATTTTGCTAGACAAATGTTGACGTTTCATGAATATCACGCTTTTTATCAACGAAAAACATATTTTCGTTTTAACATTTCCAATTTTGAAAGGTATTATGTGAAAGATGACCAAAAAAACATAAAATAAAACATGAAAGAAAGTTACGGGAATAAATTATATAAAACAGCTGTTTTCACATAGTCAGTGGCGTAGCTAACAGGAAAAGGTTCAAGAGGGCCAAATTACTAGTGCGGCAACTTTTTTAATCCAAGAAAATATACTAAATTTTCATAGAAATGACTTTTGAATGACAACATAAACTCGCTGTAAAGGCTGCAAACCCTTTTTTGTACTGATTTTTTTTGTTATATTAATATTGCTGGGTAGATTTACAAAATACAAAAAAATATTTTTACCTACGTTACTGTCCTCATTTGAATTTTATTTTTATCTCTACACCTTCAAAATTTGTCTTGAGAACAAGAATGTAGAGATAAAATTTAGTACTAGGCTTAAATAGTCTGTACAATTAATTCAGTGCGAAAAAGGAGCGGAGACTTCTCCAAATAATCTGCTACAATTATAAATTTCGCTTTTCGAACAGCGTACTGCAAAACGAAAAGCAAAACGAAATTTTCCGTTTATAATTTCGTTGTGTCATTTTAGTATGGGATTTTTCGTTTCGCATCAGCAGCGCACTAGGCTTTAACATGCAATTTATTTAAGCCTAGTACGCAGTTCGGGAAAAATGTTATTTCTCATAAAAATTTGTTCCCAGGACAAATTTTGTCTCGGATTTTTCTTAATCAGTACGCAGTTCAAACGCAAAATCCAAACTTTTTTGCTGCTGGTTAATTATTCAAATTCTCAAATTCCAGAAACTACAATTTTGTCAAAATTTCTTTTCCTTTAAAGCCTAGTACGCAGATCGCGCTTAAATTTAGCTCCCACTATACTCATCAAACATCAGCAAAAAACCTTTGCTAAATTTTGACTAGAGCATGCGTTGTGGAGAATATGTAAAAGAAAGCAGCTGTTCTCCGAGATGAAATTGTTTTCAACCATTTCAATGATCTTTTTTTATTATTGCAACTAAATTTTATCAAATAAAATGGATTCTTTTCTTTGTCTGAGATAAATCGTTTATTCCTAAATATTCCTCCATTTCAATTTTTGTTTTCACAAAACAAATTCATACAAAATTTAAGATTTACAGAATTTGCTAAAATTTAGCTTGAGAATTAATGTGCCGAACAATTATTTCGTGCGCTAAATTTTGACAGATATGTGATGTACAGAAAGAAACAACCATTTGAATTTTTAGCTGGAGCTGCGTACCTTTCGGCTAAAATGGTTTCCTTAATTTTAGCTGAGTTAAATTTTGGAGAGAATTTTGTATGGAAGCTAAAATTTAGCGCGATCTGCGTACTAGGCTCAGGTCCAAAACTGCGATTTTCTAAGGGCCAGTTGTACAATAGTGCTTCAGCCTCGGTTCAAGATTTTAACTCACCGATTTCGGCGGATTAACTAAGGTTCAACGCTGGTTCAAGTATGTAATTGGTTATCATCACGCACTTGAACAGTAAACCACTGTTGAAGCCTGTACGCAGATCGAGACAAACTAAATTTTATCTCTACATTCTTTTTCTCAAGACAAATTTTGAAGGTGTAGAAATAAAAATAAAATTCAAATGAGGACAGTAACGTAGGTAAAAATATTTTTTTGTATTTTGTAAATCTACCCAGCAATATTAATATAACAAAAAAAATCAGTACAAAAAAGGGTTTGCAGCCTTTACAGCGAGTTTATGTGGTCATTCAAAAGTCATGAATATGAAAATTTAGTATATTTTCTTGGATTAAAAAATTTGCCGCACTAGTAATTTGGCCCTCTTGAACTCTTTCCTATTAGCTACGCCACTGACTGTGTGAAAACAGCTGTTTTATATAATTTATTCCCGCAACTTTCTTTCATGTTTTATTTTATGTTGTTTTGGGCATCTTTCTTGTTTAAACATTTGTACAACTGGCCCTAGGAGTGGAAAGTATTTTTTTAATTGAAGGACTGTTGGAATCTCTATTATTTTTTAACAAACTGAAAGCTGGAATAAGGCGTGTTCCTTTGGGCTACAGTGTTGCGAGGCAAGAGGATGGGATGCGTTGGACAGCGGAGAGGCAGGAACAAGGAAGAGGTAGGAAAATGGACTAGGAAGTGTTTGAAAAAAAAAAAAAAGGATACGGAATGTTAAGTTCCGGGGAACGTGGCCTGCTTGCATAGCACGGCATTTAGCTCGTCGGAATGGGGGGGGATCTTGCCCCCGAAACTCAACCTCACCTGCAAACAAAACATAAATCAGGCCTAGGAAAATTTACTAAAAAAGTGACGTCAGACGGACGATCACCACTTCAAGGGCACTGCAGATGTTTTCGCAGTGATGCCAACCCACCCAACCATAGAAATCCGCGGCAACTTTGGATTTCCCCTATAAAGACGATGGCCATGTCTCGGTCACTCCATCTTCACCGAAAGAAATCAGCTACCATCGGCACCCCTGAAAAGTATATCTTCAATAAATCATGCTTCGTTTACACGAAACAGGAAAACACCAAAATTTCATCCTAAGAAGGCGTTTAAAGAAGTTTTATTTTTACAAAATTGATATGGTACGTATAAAAAAAGAAACATTAAACAATATAAAGAATTAATAAGAAAAAAAATAATAGATAATCATTAATTTCGTTAATTTTACGTATCTTTAAAGGTAAACAAAATTTCACAATCAAGCTGAAAAAGAAAAAATAAAGGAAAAATTCAAAACAACGTGAAAAGAAGGCGATTCCTACGGGCAATGAAAATGTACCCTTTTTGGTACCTACGTTGGCTAGGAATGAATTTTCGTACTAAAGTTTCGCTACCTCAATAGAGCTCTTTGGAGGAGGATTATTTGTTTCTATAATTGGGAATCTATAGTGCGATTAAAACAATTCGGAATACACCACTTATCACTTACATAAAGGTATTAAATAAATCAAAAAAAAAAGAAATTAATATTTGAAATAAAGAAAATATGAAAATTATATCAAAAAAAAAATAAATAAACTTCTACGCCACTTAACGTTAACAAAAATACACTTAAATAAATAGCAAAATGAATATTTCTTTATATTATCCTCATCCGGATATACGGGCATTGAAAACCCTTTTAAATCGATTGTTTTTTTTTTTTGTTGCTTGCGGTCCAATTTTATCTCGTAAAAAAAAAAGAATTGTCGAAACCAATGGATTCTTCCTTTCTCTTTGTATTTTTTTTTGTATGCAACACTTAAGTTTGGTTTGTATATATATGTATGTACCTGGATTTTTTTGTTTGTTTTTCTTTTTACAGACTCACTGAGGACTTTTCTGGGGTGAGGTGCTCCGTTTGAGGCCGTTGGATTCTAGCGAACACCAACGAATGTGAATAAAGTGCTGTCCAAAATGGTGATGGCGCATGCAGCACGACGGTAGCCTCGTGGATGACTATATCGTCTATCCGAAACTCGTACTAGGCGGAAGTTTTTCCTGACTTAAATGAGTCCAGCGAGGGAGCTAAGTGTCTAAGTACAACTTAGCTCCAGGCGAAAAAGTGGGTTCTAGGGTACATAAAGTTGTTCCACCCAACAAACAAGTACACGGAAAATTCTTCGGCGGCCCAGTCCTTTATCGGCGACTTGGGACCGCCAGAATTCAAATTTTGGTAGTTAAGTAACCTGTATAAAATTTGTTCACTTTAGGACCAATTCCAATAAAAAAACGTTTTCTTTCAAACTCACCCTAGTGTTGTGTTTAATTTAAAAAAATTTAATTGGACGATTCCACCGATCACTCGAATACGTAAGTATATAATAACTATCTAAATTTGAAATTAAAAGTTAAATTATTGAAAAACTACACAAAGTTGCAAATTGAGTTAAGATTATACAAAAAAAAATTTAAAAAAAATCACCACGTACTTAACAGAAAAATAGTACTTTTTTTGTATGAGGATATACATATATAACTACATGAGCTTTATGACGTACAGCTCTTGTTCGACCGTCGGAGGAAATATTCGTTATGACAGATAAAGATCATCAGAACAATTTGCCTTACGAAAATCACCCCACTTTGGGTCGGTTATTCCTCCTCCCACATCGTTCGGGTCGTACGATCCAATTCATCCGCTACCTTTTCATTTTTTTTTTATGAAACATCAATGTATAGGTTCTCATTAATCTATCATCCATCCTTCCTTTGACATTTCGGAGGTCCTACTCTACCTTCTCAAATACTACTTCCTAATTTGACCACTAGGAGGCGCTAGAATAGCAAACAAAAAGTAAGGCTCGGTTTGCACTTCGGGCGTCCACAACAAAGTTCGTGCTTTTGTTGGATATATTCCAAATAAAGCATGAAGATAGAGGTCGCCCGAGGTGTATCAAAATATATTTGTGTTTAAACGTCCCGAATTAAATTTATTTTGGTTTAATTCAGTGAAATTGGGTCTAAATCCCCCATTTCTCCCGCATAAGCGCTTTTTGCTTCATTTTTGTTAAAGTTTCAACAAAAAGTTTTGGAAATAACGCTCGCACTAGCATCGCTTCCATTGTGTTCAAGGGTAAGGAACTTGAAACATGTTCTCAAAATTTCCCTGAAAATTTCCCAATATTATTCTTTTTCTCGAGCCCGGAACGCAAGCGTCATTTATGGTTTGGGTAGTTTTCTTTCAATTCATTCATCAATCATCATTTCATTTCTAAGGCCTAAGCATCGTAGTGGGAGCCAGGATGCAGTGTTTTGGAGTTTGGGTTCTTGGTAAGTATTTAACTTTTTTTTCTTTTCTAATATTATTTTTGTCTAGAATGAATCTCTACCTAATTATTATTCTTGTGTCGTACATATGTACCTACTTATTCTAATTATAACAAATCTTTCAGACTGCCCTAGGCTGAACCAACGCTGGATTCTGGGATGCTTCCTACGGTTAACCAAGTCAGCCATGTTTCGGCAACAAACAGAAAAGAAAAATATGGCCATGGGATATGTAGGCTATATGGAAACGTGGGGAGCTTACCCACGCTACAAAAGCCGGGCATATTTACGGCTGTGCCGTTATGGTAAGCTTTGCTTGAAAACTGTTATTTAATCTTTTCATTCATACAAAATTTTTTTTTTTCATTCTTAGATTTCAAGGCCAACAATATTTCATCGCACTCCAACGCATCCAAAAATTACTTCAATGTGGCATCGTCTCAGCCCTCAGGTGTTGATTTACCTAGCGGATATGTATGCTTATCATATATTAACTGGTCTAATTTCTATTTATTTATTGTTATTTTTTTTTTCTTTTCCATTAGATCTACGCCATAGTATCGATCCGGCACATATTCAGAGTCTGGCTTATACTAGCCATAGCAATTGCATTAAATCTTACCGGTTACAATGCACATTTTTAACTTAACTAATGGAATTTCAGTCCGTCTTCCTACAAGTACTACAAATTATCCAACATTAGAACGCTTTCAAAGTTCCCAATATGATTTACGAGGCGTTATACCCTACAATTACTGCGTATCTATAAGGGATGTATGAGTCAAAAGCACCATGGGAGTAGGTTTTCATTGTAGCTCTGGACAGGTGTAGTGAAAGTACTGTCAAGTTGGAATACCCATGGCATGTATAGTTTCCCGGGTTATTTGCTACAATTACCATTGCCCAGTGTGTATGATACCAGACCAAGATGTTTGCGATCATTTCGTCGTCTTTTAGAAAACGAGAACTATGACTGACTGGAGCATCGCATCATGCTAAGGAATTTGAGGACACAATTGACACACAATTGTAAAGGTATCTTGTTTTGAAGAATTGGTGGTTGTCCAATTATGTTTCGGATTGCTGGGAAGAGTATGTATGCCTTCATGGTAGCAGTCCATTGATGGTTTTTTATGGTATGGACGTTATTTGTATGCACTTAGCGAACAAACAAGCTGCACGTGCTGCCATTATTGTCCTTCAGGCGTTTAATTGAAAGGAAAGAGCTTCAACCCGTAAGTAGAGACAGAATTGTGCATTTTATTTAAATTTTGTTGATCTAATTAATTTGTATTATTCTAGATAATGATCCAAGGAATGATTCCATTGGGCTCTTGGCAATATGAGTGCACAAAGGATACTCATGAGAAATTGGACAATTTCGGAATACGGCTATTACATGACAAACTAGGACACATTCTCGCACCCAGACAGTGGTTTGGCTTTCAAGATGCTGATAGGGTCCAGATGCGGTCATTGAATGGTTACAAAGCAGCCGCAACAATTTTGGATTAATCTGAAGCTGCAACCAATAATCGAAGCAACACATTCTTCACCAACCCACAAAGTGAACATGTGTTTTTATTATTAAAATGTATATTGTGGGAATTTATCAAGGTCATTGACCTATAGAGATGATGCTTCCTTTCTTCATATATAAGGATTTATTGGTGAGTCGTTTCGTTAGCTACCTAATTACTAACATAGTTTAAGTTGAGTTTAAAATTGGAAATAAATAAGTGAAAATAAATAAATAACAATAAATAAATAAAAGCTAAAGACTAACATGCTATATCACAGATGGAATTTTGTTTGTTATTATATAATATCAGTTCGCTTATCACAGTTTGGAATTATTTTTATGTAAAACATAGTATCACAGTCAAAGTATAAATATCACAGATAATGGTGTAAATATGCCAATATGCCAAGTGGAATAAAAAAAATTTGTTGACAAGATTGTTAATCTTTGGTTTTCGAGTTTTGGATGATTGCACCGGCCCCAGGCAAACATTTTTTTTTTTTATTTTTTTATAGGGCTGCTTAGACATTTATTTGGTGAAAATAAATTAACATTGAAATAAATAACAATAAAATTTTGGAAGAATTTAAAATTTTAATAAATAACAACTAAATGATGAAAAAAATTATTTTGACCTTTTTATGGACGGTAACAAGTGAGCATGCAAAAATGAATTGGTCCTCAAGTACAACTATATTGGTTTGAACAAAAAAGATTTTGGGATGCTCACAGTATGGTGCAAAAGAAAATTTACTTTCATTTTGAAAGTTTTTATTGTTGTGGTATTTAACTAAGTTACTTTTATTTTGTGTTTTTTTTTTTTTTGATTAAATCAGGTACTTGGTGAACATATAGAAAATAATTTTGAAATTTTAAAATAGTATTTTAATGATTATCAGGTACACTGTGATACGGGTTTTTGAATCTAAACGAAAATATTTTTCGAAGTTTTAACTGTGATATTGGAAAGGCAATATACATTTAGTTTTTCTTTGGATTTTAATTTTTATTAGGTACGTTAGGTGTTATTAAACCATAATGATACTTTTTTGTTTCGTTTTACAAGTGGAACAGTGATGTCGTTTGAAGTACGTAAACTTTGTCTTTTTTTTCAAATTTATCGGCGTTGTTCGTGACGGTTCTACTATTTTATGTGAAAACTTTGACGGTTATTGTTTTAAATCTTTGGCATGGAATATACCAATTTTCTTGCCATTAAGATTTTCGAGTTCATACATATGACTCCCTACTGCTTTAAGTATCCGGCATTTAACATACTTCGGACACAGCTTAGCTGACAAGTTTCTTGAAGCGTCACTCAAAATAAAGTTTCTGCGAAATACTTCTTGTCCTGGCATGTATCTAACTTTTCGTGTGCGCGTGTTATAAGTTTTAGCTGACCGTTCATTTGATTTTAAAATGTTTTCACGAACTCTTTTACGTATGCACTCCAATCGATCGCGGCGGGGAAGTATCATTAACTCGCTGTCGTCAACCGCGTTCAACTTTTGTGCCAATTCATAGCTGCTACCGTGCATGATAATGTTTGTACCGAATAATGCGTAGTATGGTGATACTCCGGTAGAACTATGAACTGCGCTTCTGAGGGCACAAGCTATGTCGCTGAGGTAGTAATCCCAATCACGTTGATCGGTTTTGAGGTATGCGCGGATAGCTGCTAATAACGTGCGGTTGACCCTCTCCGACGCGTTCGATTGGGGTGCATAGTTCGCTGTTCGCATATGGGTGATTCCGTACTTTTGTAGGAAGTTTTGAAACTCTTTCGCGAGGAATTGTTTCCCATTATCGGAGTGGATAATGCGAGGAACACCGAACATGTTGAACACTTCATGGTGCAAAAACTTAATAACACTAATAGTGTTTGCGTTTTTCAATCCTTTTAGAAAAACAAACTTTGACATATGGTCCAAGACGACAAACACGTACGCATTACCTGTTTTTGATCTGGGATAAGGACCCAAAAAATCTATATAAAGTTTTTCGAATGGACGATCAGAACAATAAGAGTTAACAATAGGGGGGCGAGATACTTGGCTTGAAGCCTTACATTGTTTACAAATAGAACAATTAGATACGTATTCGCGTACTTGCACAGTCAGGTTTGGCCAATGAAAATTTTGCCTAATTCGGAATAAAGTTTTAGATATTCCACCGTGAGCTGCTTTAGGTGGGTTGTGAGCTTTTCTAATAATTTCTTCGGTCAACCCAGAAGGGACCCAAAGAAGCCAAGAATGCTCTAGCATTACTTCTTGTCCTATTCTCCTAAATGCACGTTTATATACAAAGCCGTCTTCGACTTTAAGATCTGGAAGTTCATCGGTATGATTTTTTATGGCTTCGATCAGGTTAAGATATTCATCGGATTTAAATTCACCGGAGTTTAAGTCAATAAGGGGTGCTACATCCTCTATGTCCAGAGAATCTACGTGTACCCGAGAAAGAGTGTCCGGAACTACATTCAGGCTACCCTTTCTGTGCTGTATGTCGAAGGCATATGATTGCAGCAACAGACTCCACCTGGCGAGCTTTCCACTAAGGTCTTTCATGCTCATGAGCCATTTGAGACTGGAGTGGTCGGTGATTACTGTAAAATCCATGCCCTCGACATACGGCCTGAATTTTTGCACAGCCATCACTGCCGCCATGCACTCCTTCTCGGTCACACTGTAGTTTCTCTGGCTTTTGTTGAACTTTTGTGAAAAGAAGGATATAGGTACTTCTTCGTCCTCCGCGTTTTTCTGAAAAAGCACGGCACCGATTCCCGCATCCGAAGCATCACACTGGATGTAGAATCTTTTGGAAAAATCGGGATGCGAAAGAACCGGAGCCGTGGTCAACGTTTTCTTCAGACTCTCGAACGCTCTCAGTGACTCTTCCGTCATTTCGAATTTTTTGTTGCTCTTTTTCAGCAGGTCTGTCAGGGGTGCAGTCAGGCTCGAAAAGTCCTTAATGAATTTTCGATACCACCCCGCCAAACCAAGCAGCCTCCGAACCTGCCTTGCGGTTTTGGGCACGGGAAAATCCACAATCGCCTCCACCTTGGCAGGGTCGGTTTTCAGTTTCCCACCACCAACAATGAACCCCAAATACTTCAGCTCTTTGAAGCAAAACCTGGATTTGTTCATGTTGATGGTGAGATTAGCTTTTCGTAAGCAGTCGGCTACTTCGCTCAGCAGGGCGATATGCGTCTCGAAATCCGGCGCCATGACGAGCAGGTCATCCAGATAGACGAAGACACGATCCCTGAGTCGTGCGGGAATAACCTTGTCCATCAACTGACATAACCTTTGGGCTGCGTTGCACAACCCAAAAGGCATGACAGTAAACTGGTACAAGGGTCTTCCCGGCACAGCGAAGGCAGTCTTTTCCCTACTCTGCCTCTCCAACGGTATTTGCCAGAACGCTTCTTTCAGGTCAATGCTACTAATGTAGAACGTATCTGGTAACCGGCTGAGGAGCCCCTCGATATGGGGGAGAGGATTCGCGTTTTTCTTCGTCAGTGAATTCACCTTGCGAGAATCCAGACAAAGTCGGTTCTTGCCTGGTTTCCGCAAGAGAACCACTGGCGAACACCACGGACTCTCACTCTCCTCGATAACGCCGAGGCTCAACATCCGGTCTAATTCTTCGTATAAAATTGCTTGTACCGCCGGAGAGACAGGGTAGTGACGCTGCTTCACAGGGAGCGCATCACCCGTGTCTATCACGTGCTCCATGAGCGCCGTCTTTCCGAGACCATCCCGGTCAAAACACAGAAATTTCCGCCTGACCGCATCCAGTCTGGCCTGCTGATCAGGATTCAACTGATGAGCGTCCGAGAGATCTGCTGAATCAGTTAAAGTGATTGAACTTATTATGTTTGGAGCTAATTCGAATGTTTTCCAGAAATCTACTCCCAGGTAGATTTCTTGATCAAGGTTCGGAACGAGGTAGAACGTTATAATTTTATCATTATTTTTGTACTTTACTTTCACCAGCACTTTACCTTCAATGGACTGACTCTTACCATCAGCCGTTTTAACACCGGAGTGAAAAGTTATTATTGGGAGTTTAAGTTCTTCAACCAACTTCATACAATTTTTTCCTAAGATGCTGACACTCGCGCCACTATCTAGCAATCCTAAAACTTCCTTATTTTCTAGTTTTATTTGCGCGTATGGTCTTGGATCTGAGGACAAATTTATGATCGTGGAAGCAATACGCTTTTTTAATTCTTTTCTAACTTCGTATCTTTTCCTAGCCTTAAGAACTTTTTTTGAAGGTGATTTAACCCTATTATTGAAAATCCTATCTCTAGCACGATAGTATTCCTCGATTCTTATGTGTAATGGTTTTATCTTGAATAAATTTGGCTTAGTTGAATTTGCTGTATTGGAGTTTCTAATTTCATCTCGTTTTAAAATAGTCATTTTAGTATGGCCCTCTACTATAAGAGGACTTTTTTCCTCTTTTGTTTCAATATTAACAACTGAGGGCTTTTGAATTATCGGGGTTTCTAATTTTGTGTTGAACGCGAATCCCCCGAAGCCTTCACGTTCAGCGATCGGTTTCCCGGGTTACAACGCTTACAGTGTGGGGTTTTCACTCCTTCTAGTCCACACTTGTAGCAAAACAAGTTAAGGGTTTCAGATTCGCATTCAAAGTATGTGTGGCCTTGCGCTTTGCAATTCCAGCACACCAAAGCTGAAGAATCAGCATATTTCCGTGGAGGAAGTTTTGGACGAACACCTCCGAACTGGTATGCGGCTAGTTGTTCGTCAGAAAGCTGATATTGGTCCTGGTTGTCGCATTCCAGTTCATTAACATATTTCCCTAGAGGCTTCACTGATTTTGGGAAGTCGCGTTCTTTTTTCGGAAACGCAGACTCCACATCCTTGCAGGAGTTTCTTAGCTGATCCATGGAATAAATCGGCATGGGATAAACCAACTTCACTATTCTTTCATTCAAATTTTTCTTAAGGATTCTTACCAATTCCACTTCCGGAATCGGTATACGCAATTGCGACTTAATTTTGTTAATTGCCGCTAAATAATCGTCGATGTTTTCCAAAAAACCTTGTTTGCGATCCATAAGATCACGCATAATATCATAATCTGAACGATTATTTTTAAATTGTCTCAAAAGAGCATCTTTAAGCATCGGCCAGTCGGGCCGGTAATTGTTTCTTTGAAATTGCCAGAACCAGTCGTGAGCGTTACCTCCCAGCAAGAGATGGAAATCTCGAAGTATTTCTGCCCAAGGACAACCATATTGGTGTTGTAGTGTTTCTAAACGGAAGACAAAATCTTCAACAGTCATTTTATCAGGTTGTCCTTCAAATTTCAACCCCCACTTGTTGATCTTTATGGGAGCTTTGTATCCCGAAGTAAACCAATGGGGTGGAAAAGGCATCTGGTAATTGTTATTATTTTGAGGGTTATACGGGTTTCTCTGTTGCGCATAGAAATCCTCTTGGAAAACATCAGGTTGCAATAGCCTATCTTGGCTTCGCCTCAACGGTTCTTGCGGTCTTCTTCGCGGCTGTGCAGGAGGCACAAAAGCACTTCTTGTAAACTCGGACTGAGGTCGCTGTGGAGGAGGTTGATTTAATGGAGGCGGGAAATTGTAAGGGGGTTCTGAAGGTCTTGGCATAGGGTCAGTATTTCGTGGAGATGGTCGTTCCAAATTCAATTCTCTGAGAAACCCGCCAAGCTGGTGTTGGATTTCATCTTTCAGAGTATTGGTAACTTCTTTCTGAACGGAATCTTTGTATGAAGCAAAAGCGTCCACAATGGCTAAATTAATATAAGCTTTTAGGTCTTCAGGGACGATTCTCTTTTCTATTCTTTTGCTAGCCGGAGGTCTTTGTGTTAAGCTTTCTAAAATATCTCTAGAGCCACCTCCGGGATGTAAATTTGCGCTTATTGGCCTAGAAATGGGTACTCTTCCTACTTTTTGCCTAACTGTTTCGTTAAGATTTTCGAAACTTGTTCGACGAGTCGGTAATGCTTCAGCCCCTAAACCACTTATGTTGCTGAAGGATGGAGGAGAAACTGTATCGATAGAACTGACTGGGATGTTAGAACAAACTGGTAAATTGGATGTGGATCTGAATTGTCTTTCGAATGTGAGAGGAGAATGCATAACGCTGTGCCTCTCACTTTCGTCTAAATGCTGACTGACAGACCTAGTCAATCTGACATTGTCATCGATTCTTGAATTCCTAATGATCCTGTTGATACGGTCCTCTTCTTCTTTGTTGGTGGGATCCATTTTAAATTAAAACACAATCGAACAAAAGAAGTTTATATAAAAAAAAACTTACACAAAAAAAAACTTAGAAGCAAAAATATCAAACAAAATCAACAAAAACGTAATGAAAATGTAGGGGTGAGTTTTCTTAAGAAATCGTTTTTTTCAATAGAAAAATATGAGATCAAAAGTAAGAAATAATACTAATAAAGGTTAATTTCACTTAGTTGTAGTAGAATAAATAAAAGTTTTCGTTTACGAAAACGATTATATTCGATCAACTAGCTTAAGAGTAATATAAGGATAGGATAATGAACTAAATGTACCAAAAAAAATTTTAATAATCGAACGAAAAAGATATATAATAAACTAAAAGCAAAAAAAAAACAATTCTTATGGTTTTTCAAAGAATCGTATAGATTAAGAACAATTTTTCAATAAACAAAAAAAAATATGGATAAGAAAACGAATGATTGTAACAAAAAAAAATAGTTATTTCTTTTGAAAGTATGTATTTTATTTACTAAGAAAAAGTTATTAAAAAAAAATCTCTTTTTTTTTTTAAGTATGGTATTATTTAAAAAAAAGGATGTAAAAAAAAATGTATTTTCGTAAGTTCCAATTTTCTGAATGAGTTTGTTATATATTTATTTACTTTCTTTCTTAGATTTGTTTTTTCATATGCATACGGGGTGCTTCAAGTAGCGTTTTCGGTGGTTTCTTAGCGGAATGGAGCGATCTTGCTCATGGCATCTTTGTAATATAAGACAGCAGACGGACAAGGATATAAATCCCTTGAAGTGGTGAGGTAGACGGAAGTAGAAAAACGACGAAAAGACATAATATTGTTTTCCTCACCGTTCCCGCAATTCAAGAATCGTCTCTAGGACTTTGCAAGAAGACCTGAAACGGTGAGAAAACGCAACACAAAAAAAAAATGAGTAGAAAACTCAAGATATCAATTGGACGGTGCATCGATGATCGACGACTCGTCAATCATGGTCACTGCGTCCAAATCCAAACCTAAGAACATTTGACAAACTAGGAAAGAAACTGAAAATTCTGAAAGGAAAGTGAAAATTGGGATTGGGAATGAAGGTAAAACAAGACATAAGAAAGGTAACTGTTGTTGCTGCAAATTCCAGAAATCGTCACGATTCATCTAAGTATGTCTAGGACTTTCTTAGTGAAGACTTACGACTCTGAGAACCTGCAACAAGTCCAGTTTAAAAAAAAGGAAAAACAGGAAAGAAATGCTTTCTTAACCGCCGCTGTAGTAAATCTCCAGGGATTCGTCGCAATTCCCTAAGTGCGTCATAGACCTTCCTAGTGAAGACTTACGAACCCTAAAAATTCACCACAACTTTGGCTAAAGAAAGTGAAAAACACACATTAACCGCAGTCACTGTGAACCTTCAAAATCTCGTCGCGATACGTCTAGGTATGTCCATGACTTTCCTGACGCAGACTTACGAGTCCCGAAAATCCACAGTAAGCTTGGTTTGACTGTCACAAAAACGAAAACTACAGAAAATCTTGGCTAAAAAGCTAAGACGTTGGGCGCCATTTGTTGCGAGGCAAGAGGATGGGATGCGTTGGACAGCGGAGAGGCAGGAACAAGGAAGAGGTAGGAAAATGGACTAGGAAGTGTTTGAAAAAAAAAAAAAAGGATACGGAATGTTAAGTTCCGGGGAACGTGGCCTGCTTGCATAGCACGGCATTTAGCTCGTCGGAATGGGGGGGGATCTTGCCCCCGAAACTCAACCTCACCTGCAAACAAAACATAAATCAGGCCTAGGAAAATTTACTAAAAAAGTGACGTCAGACGGACGATCACCACTTCAAGGGCACTGCAGATGTTTTCGCAGTGATGCCAACCCACCCAACCATAGAAATCCGCGGCAACTTTGGATTTCCCCTATAAAGACGATGGCCATGTCTCGGTCACTCCATCTTCACCGAAAGAAATCAGCTACCATCGGCACCCCTGAAAAGTATATCTTCAATAAATCATGCTTCGTTTACACGAAACAGGAAAACACCAAAATTTCATCCTAAGAAGGCGTTTAAAGAAGTTTTATTTTTACAAAATTGATATGGTACGTATAAAAAAAGAAACATTAAACAATATAAAGAATTAATAAGAAAAAAAATAATAGATAATCATTAATTTCGTTAATTTTACGTATCTTTAAAGGTAAACAAAATTTCACAATCAAGCTGAAAAAGAAAAAATAAAGGAAAAATTCAAAACAACGTGAAAAGAAGGCGATTCCTACGGGCAATGAAAATGTACCCTTTTTGGTACCTACGTTGGCTAGGAATGAATTTTCGTACTAAAGTTTCGCTACCTCAATAGAGCTCTTTGGAGGAGGATTATTTGTTTCTATAATTGGGAATCTATAGTGCGATTAAAACAATTCGGAATACACCACTTATCACTTACATAAAGGTATTAAATAAATCAAAAAAAAAAGAAATTAATATTTGAAATAAAGAAAATATGAAAATTATATCAAAAAAAAAATAAATAAACTTCTACGCCACTTAACGTTAACAAAAATACACTTAAATAAATAGCAAAATGAATATTTCTTTATATTATCCTCATCCGGATATACGGGCATTGAAAACCCTTTTAAATCGATTGTTTTTTTTTTTTGTTGCTTGCGGTCCAATTTTATCTCGTAAAAAAAAAAGAATTGTCGAAACCAATGGATTCTTCCTTTCTCTTTGTATTTTTTTTTGTATGCAACACTTAAGTTTGGTTTGTATATATATGTATGTACCTGGATTTTTTTGTTTGTTTTTCTTTTTACAGACTCACTGAGGACTTTTCTGGGGTGAGGTGCTCCGTTTGAGGCCGTTGGATTCTAGCGAACACCAACGAATGTGAATAAAGTGCTGTCCAAAATGGTGATGGCGCATGCAGCACGACGGTAGCCTCGTGGATGACTATATCGTCTATCCGAAACTCGTACTAGGCGGAAGTTTTTCCTGACTTAAATGAGTCCAGCGAGGGAGCTAAGTGTCTAAGTACAACTTAGCTCCAGGCGAAAAAGTGGGTTCTAGGGTACATAAAGTTGTTCCACCCAACAAACAAGTACACGGAAAATTCTTCGGCGGCCCAGTCCTTTATCGGCGACTTGGGACCGCCAGAATTCAAATTTTGGTAGTTAAGTAACCTGTATAAAATTTGTTCACTTTAGGACCAATTCCAATAAAAAAACGTTTTCTTTCAAACTCACCCTAGTGTTGTGTTTAATTTAAAAAAATTTAATTGGACGATTCCACCGATCACTCGAATACGTAAGTATATAATAACTATCTAAATTTGAAATTAAAAGTTAAATTATTGAAAAACTACACAAAGTTGCAAATTGAGTTAAGATTATACAAAAAAAAATTTAAAAAAAATCACCACGTACTTAACAGAAAAATAGTACTTTTTTTGTATGAGGATATACATATATAACTACATGAGCTTTATGACGTACAGCTCTTGTTCGACCGTCGGAGGAAATATTCGTTATGACAGATAAAGATCATCAGGACAATTTGCCTTACGAAAATCACCCCACTTTGGGTCGGTTATTCCTCCTCCCACATCGTTCGGGTCGTACGATCCAATTCATCCGCTACCTTTTCATTTTTTTTTTATGAAACATCAATGTATAGGTTCTCATTAATCTATCATCCATCCTTCCTTTGACATTTCGGAGGTCCTACTCTACCTTCTCAAATACTACTTCCTAATTTGACCACTAGGAGGCGCTAGAATAGCAAACAAAAAGTAAGGCTCGGTTTGCACTTCGGGCGTCCACAACAACAGTATCTACTGCCAAGTGCCAATTGTACTTCTGACTGCAAACAAACTCTATGTTCTAATGTTCAAAGTAGTTCAAGCACTTCAATATAGGAGTTTTTCTTTTTTGGCCCGAGCGTGGCACTGAGCTGTCAAAAAGAAAACTATGTTACTTTTTAACTCGGAGCGCTCCGAGCTCTCAACTTGCATGTCTTTTTTAGCTCAGAGCTCGACCGGGGCTCGCTCGGTGAGCTCGGAAAAAAATGACCGAACACATCGAGCACAATAGCTGAGCGCTGCTAACTTCATACAATTTTCATGTAATTTGACAGATATGAGACTTCAGTGCTCAATTGAGTTTCTTAAATAGATCGGTGCGCTGAGATCACGCTCTGTTCGGAGTGAGCTCTATTCGCTCAGAGCCCGCTCTGTGCCCCGCTCGGAGCTAAAAAATAAAAACGCCTAATAATGTGTAGTAACCAAATGAATCCACACAAGAAAGTGACACCATCATTGTGTCTTGTACTTCTTATGTGATTGATTTTATCGCAAAAAAATTTGTTTGACGTTTAAAATTTTATTATCGAACTGTGAACCAAACCTGTTGAACAAAATTTATATACACCAAGGAACATATTTTATACTACGTTTTCATTGGAGCCGAAATGAGATAATTTCGTAAATTACAGAAAAGGACGTGTTTCCATTGCAAATTTGCTAACTTCCTTTGACAGATAACTTCATTTTGAATTTTATTTGGCAGTTAATAGCTTCTTTTTCTTGTGTTCTCTTTCTGTTTCTGGATCTTATACATCAAATTTTGACACTTTCAATGTTCCCACTGGGTTTCCACTGCGGATGCATTCCACTTGGGTGTGTTCATAAGGTTTTTACGTAATTTCCAACCTAATTTCGATAATTTGGAATCGAATTTGGAAATTTTCAACGAAATTACCTCATTTGGCCCAATGAAAACGCAGTATTACAGTTTTTGAATTGGGTTTGGCGTGTTCAGAAAAATGAGTTCTCAGAGATTTTTCTCAGTCAAAAAGTGAGCAAGCGAATCCAAGATTTTTTTTTTTCAGAGTTTTGACAGCAAAGCTGAGAGATTTTGTTGAGGAATCCTGTTCAGGTAACTGAGATTGCTGAGTTCTCCGAGATCTCATTTTCCTGAACATGCCTATTGTTCGGCTTGTCGGTAGTGTTTTTTTTTTAATAATTTTATTGTTTTGTTATTCGCCTGGTTTAAAATGGAAGTGAGTGACGATTTCCTTTTTGAAACATGTATTATAACTGAAGAAGAGTCCTATCCTATTTTGTTTCACCACACACATTTTTCTTTCGAAAAAAAAATTTCACCATTTTTTTTTTTTTTTTTCGTTGAAAAGAACTGTATACTCACAGTACACATATTAAAGGTAATATATTGCGCAGGTTGTCAAAGTTGTCAAGTGTCAAAAAATTCAAAATGGCTGTTCCAGTGCCCACAGGAACTCAGCACGCATCATTACAAACAACAACAAAATATTGAGATTAGACAAGTAAAGAGGCACTGGATCCACCATTTTACCACCATAATACCTCAATTTTGACAGATGCGCAGAACTGAACAAAAATGAAAACGCTAATGATATTACCTTTAATATGTGTACTGTGCTGTATACTAGGCTGTCAGAAAAAAGGAATGGATAAACCGGACTTTATTTCACCAATTCGCCACACAAAATTTTTGACAGATGTCAGAAGTTATATACATCCCTTTCTTACTTTATCCTGACAACAAATTAGTGAAAAAATAAAAATTTTCTACTTTGTGCATTTATATTTAAAGAACATTAATTTATTATAGCATTTTGCTAACTTAATTAGCCAAGTAATTAGCACTCTAGTCGACTTACAAACCTTTTTACTATGTGCCGTAACTGAATAAATTGATTTTGTTGGCAAAAAAAGAGGGAAAGATTTTAAAAGTCAATCATGGAATTATCTATATCGAGAGTGATTTTAGCTGGATTTCTATTCGTATATGGTGAGAAAAAATAGTGATTAAACTAAAATATTTTGTGAAAATATTTTCTCCTCTAGTTATTCCTTCATATAGCCATGCAACACGGGTACTTGAACTCAGTGACCGCTTCATTGATGTCCGCCACGAAAGCCAATGGCTGGTGATGTTCTACGCCCCATGGTGTGCATATTGCAAACGCACCGAACCAGTTTTTGGGCTAGTAGCACAATCGTTGCATAGTACAAATGTCAGAGTGGGTCGGTTAGACTGCACCCGCTTCCCAGCAGCCGCTAAAGAATTCCGCATTCGTGGCTATCCGACCATCATGTTCATCAAGGGCAACATGGAATTCACTTACAGTGGCGATAGAACTAAAGAAGACCTCGTCGACTTCGCCCTTCGAATGAGTGGGCCCCCAGTTCAGCTAGTCACTCGAACAGAAAGTGTCGACATGCTCAAGGACGCACACACCTTGTTCTTTATGTTTGTCGGACAACAAGAGGGCGTCGTCTGGGACACATTCTATGCTGCTGCCGAGACCTATCAAGAACATGGTTTCTTCTATGCAACGACTGAGGATATTGCTCAGCAACATTTCGACATCGAACATCTGCCAGCTGTACTGGTTTATAAGGAAGAGGCACAGCACATGTATGCACATGCGCATGTAGCTCATGAAATGGATCCGACTGAAGTTAACGAAACCATACATCACTGGGTTAATGTTGAGCGTTTTGTCACTTTCCCTAAGATCACTCGATTTAATATTCATCAATTGATGAAAACCAAGAAGTACCTAGTTGTCGCTGTGGTGGAAGAGGACAAACTCAGCCAGGTAGCCACACACGAATTGGAGTTTCGTGACATGGTCGAAGGAGTTATACGGAAGTATCGAGACCGCTATCATGATCAATTTCAGTTTGGATGGGTAAGTTAATTGGATTAGAAAATGTCGATTTTTCATTGGCGATTTTTAACCCTTATGACTTCGCTCTTCTCTTGGTCGAATCATACCATATATTTTTATACACATAAATAAGTATGGGAGCTCACTGGTTGTAACTTCTAAAAAACAATATTCCACTAAGATTTTTTTTAAGACCTTCAATCAGAGCCTTGCTCCTGTTTTACCACATTTATAAAAATTCCAAACCAAAGATCTTTAAATAAGATTATTCATTCTAAAATTTGATACGTTGTCAAATTAAGACGTGCGAAAGTTTGCCAACAAAAAAATTTCTTTTGGTATTCTTCACCGACCATCTGGATTCCAACGATTTTTCCAAAAGCTGAATGGACTAGGAACTTCCCAGTTCATGTCTTCATCTACCCAAAGACTTAACTATTTGAATGCGATTTTCACTATCTTTTTTAAATAGATTTGCACTTTTTCATGTATTTCTAAAAAAAATTGCAGATTGGCGACCCCAGCATAGCACATTCCATAGTAATGGACGCACTGCCAACCCCTCACATTATCGTCATCAATTCAACAACACAACATCATCACATCCCTGAAGATGATCCCATGCAGATGACTCCGCAATCTCTACACATCTTCCTAGAGTCAATAAGCAATCAGACTGCAATTGTTTATGGAGGTGACACCTTCTTGGTGCGTCTGTATCGTGCATGTTTCGAAGCTAAGAAATCACTAAGAGAAATGTGGCTTGGCAATCCGGTGCTTACAACTGTTTTGTTCGGCCTGCCATTGGGATTCCTGGCTTTGATCTTGTATTCGATCTTTTGCGGGGACTGTCTGGACGCATCTGAAGAGGACGAAGAAGAACACGAGAAAAAGGAATAAACTTTTGAGAATTTCCTTAAAAGTCGAATCAAATTAAATTTTAAATGTTGTACATTTCTGTTGTGATCTCAGTTTAAATTAATTGCGTTTCTCATTTGTATTTATTTTGCTACATTTTGTATGAAAGTTTTTATTTCTCCTGAGTTTCTTTCATTTCCTCTACATTATGTAAATGTGTTTTTTTGTTTTTCTGCCTTTCACAATTACAGTTATAAGTTAAGAGAATTATTAAATTATTTGAAAAATACCTAAACGGCGTGTTAATTAAAAGCGAAAAAATAAAGCCAAAGAATAGATGAAACTTTTCCTTCTGTGATGACAATTTTGTATAGACCTTATGAGTCATTGAGTTCAGCAGCAATCAGCATCCGTAGTCATCATCATCTTCAGAATCGATGGCAGCTCTTCGGCGATCGTATTTCACTGTGGACGTGCTCTGCGGCATTTGAGAGTTAACTTTTTCCAAAATCGATACAAATTGGGCGTCGTCAAGTTTACCCATTATTTGGCCCATCTGAGCCATGCGAATAACCATGTTCTCGAAGATCTGGGCTTTCTCTGGTTTGCTTATTTTGAGTGTATTTACTGAAGGGATGATATTATTACTTAATTATAATGAGGAACCAAGTAATTTTAATTTAATTAAACCTACATCTAGCTCTGGCTTGTTGGTCTAGGACCTGGGAGAGAATTGAATTCTTCATGTCTTCCTGTTGGCGCATTTGTTCTTGTTGTTGCTTTTGTTTCTCTGGGTCATTGCCACCGCCACCCTAAAGGTGAGAAAAAGAAAAATTGTACAACAATCAATAAACTGATGAGTAAGTGCGATTTCTATTTTTCTACTCGAACAGTTTTGCCAATTTGTTGCTATTTTTGGTAAATATTTTTTTCTTGCGAACTTCTGCCGCATGTTGCTTTGAATTAAAGTTATAGGAAAAACTTACATATTGGGATTGAAGTTGGGCCATTCTTTGTTGGCGGATTGCATCAAGTTCAGCATCACCCATGTTGCTAGTCGTATATTATGTTACTTTATTTTAATAAAATTTAATTATTTTTATCTTAATAGATAGTACGGCGTTTTTTCGTTTTAAAATTTTGGTAGATGACAGATCAAGATACCATTTGTTATTTTTTTTTTGTGTCGTTGGTGCTTCTGCATTTGAATGTTATCGATAATTCATTCAACTAGTGATGTACATTAAAAAAAAACACGTAACGTAACGTGAGGCTTATGGCTTGAAGTTTAATTCCGCTGAAGTGCAGTTCCGCCGAGTTTTGTCTTACGTTTAATGGCCAGTTGTACTATAGTGGTTCAGCCTCAGTTCAAGATTTTAATGGCCGCCAGTTTTACAATAGTGGTTCAGTCTCGGTTCAAGATTTTAACTCGCCAATTTTGGCGGATTAACTAACGTTCAACGTGCTGGTTCAAGTATGTAATTGGTTATTATCACACACTTGAACAGTAAACCACTGTTGAAACACGAAATCGGTGGATAAAAATTGCTGAACGACGGTGTAAATATTTGTTCAACTGGCCCTTACTTACCGATTTTGGCGGATTAATTAACGTTCAACGCTGGTTCAAGTAGGTAATTGGTTATTAGCCGTGTTTTTTTGCAAGCCCGGGGGGAATTGGATGAAAAAAACGACGTCGGTGCTAAACAATTAACATGTTAAATGCAACAACAACTAATCCCGGAGAATTCTCGGGGTTTAATTTAAGCGCACCGAAAAACTGTGTTACCGGCATGAATTGCATACATGTTATCGATAGTTTGTATGAAAACTCCATATTTTTTACTGTCATGGCGTCGCTAATCCCCGCTGTCGTTTTTTTCAACCAATTCCCCCCGGGCTTGCAAAAAAACACGCCTATTATCACATATTTGAACCGTAAACCACTGTTGAGTCTCAATTAATATGCCGAGATCGTTGGGTAAAAATTGATGAACCACAGTTTTAATATTTGTACAACCGACCCTTAGGGCCAGTTGTACAAATATATAAACCGTGGTTCAGCAATTTTTATCCACCGATTCCGGCAAATTAATTGAGTTTCAACAGTGGTTTACTGTTCAAGTGTGTGATAATAACCAATTACATACTTGAACCAGCGTTGAACCTTAGTTAATCCGCCGAAATCGGTGAGTTAAAATCTTGAACCGAGGCTGAACCACTATTGTACAACTGGCCCTTAAGGTACAACCGCACTCGGCGGAACTGCACTTCAGCGGTACTGAACTTCACAACTTATTTGTATGAAATTGTATGAGCTATATCGCACTAAGCGACAACTGCACTTCACGGCGCGACACTATGCGACAAAGTTGATAATCTGACCAACTGTGCCGCGACATGAAGTTTCGTTCAGTTTCGTGCGAAAGTGCGCAGGGTGTCGCTGAAGTGCAGTTCCGCCTAGTGCGGTTCTACCTTTAAGGGCCAGTTGTACAATAGTGGTTCAGCCTCGGTTCAAGATTTTAACTCACCGATTTCGGCGGATTAACAAAGGTTCAACGCTGGTTCAAGTATGTTATTGGTTATTATCACTCACTTGAACAGTAAACCACTGTTGAAACTCAATTACTCCGCCGGAATCGGTGGATAAAAATTGCTGAACCACGGTTTAAATATTTGTACAACTGGCCCTAATGCTACCTTTTCATTAGGCGTTTTTCTTTTTTAGCCCCGAGCGGGGCACAGAGTGTGCTCTGAGCGAATAGAGCTCACTCCGAACAGAGCGTGACCTGAGCGCACCGATCTATTTAGGGCCAGTTGTACAAATAATTAAACCGTGGCTCAGCAATTTTGAACCACCGATTTTGGCGGATTAATTGAAGTTTCAACAGTGGTTTACTGTTCAAGTGTGTGATAAAAATCAATAACATACTTGAACCGGCTTTGAAAGTTAGTTAGAAACTCAATTGAGCACTGAACTCTCATATGCTAGTAATCTGTCAAATTACATGAAAATTGTATGAAGTTAGCCACGCTCAGTTTTTTGCTCGATGTGCTCGGTCATTTTTTTCCGAGCTCATCGATGTGCTCGGTCATTTTTTTCCGAGCTCATCGAGCGAGCCCCGGTCGAGCTCAGAGCTAAAAAGAAATGCAAGTTGAGAGCTCGGAGCGCTCCAAGTTAAAAAGTAACATAGTTTTTTTTTTGACAGCTCAGTGCCACGCTTGGGGCTAACAAAGAAAAACGCCTATTGGAGTTGAAATGAGGTAATTTCGTTAATTACAGAAAAAGCTTTGTATATATAACCTATAGTACTATCATGGAGTCGATTTTTTTTACGTTCGGCGTACTCGCTACGCGGCGCTATAGTCACCTTTGATTTGCATTAATTTGAAAGTGGAGAGTATGAAGAAGGAATCGAGAACAAATAGTAAGAGCGAAAGGATTGTATTATTTTGTTTGTGACAACAATAATGCGAGTAAAGGAGATAACTGAAATAATATTTATCGTCATGCCAACGACGAGAATAGGGACTAGAAAATAGAAGAAAACATTTGTAGGTATGTGTAACTTTATACAACGACCTTCGTTTTTTTTTTCATGTGGATTTGTAGGTATACGTATAGCTTAATTTATTATTTTCATGCAAAACTTTCTGTAAGCCAAAGTTCGGTTTCCTAGATTCTGCATTCCAAAATTCTGAAAATCCAAAATTGTATAAATAATAAAAGAAAAATAGTTTTTTTGAATGAAAAAAAGTGCGCTAATGGAGATCGGAATACAAAAATTGTTTGTACAGTGACTGCCATTAATATTCGGTTTTCTGTTGAAAAGTTTACTAAAGTTTATTAAGATCGCCAAAATTAGATATAAACACCATTAACATTCGGTTGTTTATTTGTGCTGACTCACCCTGAGTACTACGAGGAAATGGGCATCAAACCTCCAAAGGGTGTTATTCTTTGTGGCGCTCCATGTACTGGCAAGACTAATGGCCAAAGCTGTAGCCAATCAAACGTCTACCACCTTCCTGCGTGTCGTTGGAAGTGAGCTGATTCAGAAGTATCTCGGTGACTGTCCTAAGCTCGTACGGGAACTCTTCCGAGTTGCGGAGGAACATGCACCCTCAATTGTGTTCATTGATGAGATTGACGGTTGGAACAAAGCGTTATGACTCCAACTCCGGAGGAGAACATGAAATCCAGAGGACTATGCTGGAACTTTTGAAACAACTTGATGGTTTCGATTGAAGGGGCGACGTAAAGGTAAGTTCCTTGGCGATTTTAATCTTTGTCAGTCTAATCTTTATTTAATTTAGGTAATCATGGAAACTACTCGAATTGAGACCCTAGACTCCGCTCTTATTCGATCTGGTCGTATCAATAGGAAGATAGAGTTCCCTTTGCCAGATGAGAAGACAAAGCGTCGCATTTTTAACCATACACACTTCTCGAATAACCCTAGCTGATGATGTTAATCTTAGTGAGCTAATTATGGCGAAGGATGATCTCTCTGGAGCCAATATTAAGGCGATCTGTACTGAAGCTGGCTTGATAGCGCTCCGCGAACGTCGGATGAAAGTAACAAATAAGGACTTTAAAAAGTCCAAGGAAAGTGTACTCTATAGGAAGAAGGAGAGAACGACCGAGGGATTGTACCTTTAAATTAATTAAATAACTACATCGTTCCCTCAAAAATTTGTTTTTATTAATATTTTCTAATTGAATGTGTATTGCCTTTATCCAGACAATAAATTAGTAGCAATAGGGAAGACCTTGGCGAACAAAGTTGTTTTTTTCATTCACATAGTCTAATTGCTGTTGGGAGAGTTGCGATACTTCGTCACTATTGATCATGAAATGTGACTTGTCTGTTGCAATTATGTGATTATTCATAGAAACTACCTTCCGACTTTATCCCTACTCTCATTAAAAATGTGTGGAGTTGTCAACCACGCAAGGTTTATGGAAATGGAAAGATGTACACAAGAAAAGTAAAGTTCATCGTAGCTACCAAAATGGCCAAGGCCAACATTTCGTTAGATTTTTAAGGAATCGTTTGCGATTGTTTAAGAAATCGAACACTGATTTTGTATGATTCCTTAAACCATCGGTTTTTTGAGGGAATTCAAAACAAGGAGGCCTGTAAAGAGTTCTAAAATATTGTGTTAACCACAGAAAATAAAAACAATTTTTTTTTTTTTTAATTAATCAATTGGTTTTTATTTCTACTAAGTAAATACTGTGAGGCTATTCTTATGTTCTAATGTAAATAGACTAAGAACCCACAGCTATTTTTGGGTGTGAGTGATAACAAAAATTAACTGGTATTTTTAGATAGGTCTTCTTAAGCAAATATGAAAGTCTTGCATTTCTTGATTGGGGCCTTTGTCGGTAAAGTGCATTATTTTAGTGCATCTGGTAGATAAGTGGCCCCAGGGAAAAAGTCTTAGATTACCATATTGTGTTATCAGAGGGGAAACTTCTATGAGTAGGAACATATTTCTAATTGCTATCACATTTTATTTAGAGACCGGTTTCATACTCATTTTTGGCTTCGTCTTGGATGTAGAAGACCCCACCGAGGATGTCTTGGATCCCCATTTTCATGTCTAGGGTACTCAGATCTTTTATTAAATATAACGATTTAGTTGCTTTACTTTTTATATGGGCTTTAAAAAAAACGCATTTTTAATGCGCCATTACCGACAAAGGCCCCAATCACGAAACGCAAGACTTTCATATTTGCTTATGAAAAGTAAAGACCTATCTAAAAATACAAGTGAAGTTTTGCTATCATTCATACCCAAATTTTGTTGTAGGCTCTCGGTCTAAAAGTAAAATCAAATAAAATAAAGTAAATTAAAATAAATTAAAATAAAATAAATTAAATCAAAGTAAAATAAAGTTAAATAAAATAAAGCAAAGGAAAATAAAGTAAAGTAAAGTAAAGTAAAGTAAAGTAAAGTAAAGTAAAGTAAAGTAAAGTAAAGTAAAGTAAAGTAAAGTAAAGTAAAGTAAAGTAAAGTAAAGTAAAGTAAAGTAAAGTAAAGTAAAGTAAAGTAAAGTAAAGTAAAGTAAAGTAAAGTAAAGTAAAGTAAAGTAAAGTAAAGTAAAGTAAAGTAAAGTAAAGTAAAGTAAAGTAAAGTAAAGTAAAGTAAAGTAAAGTAAAGTAAAGTAAAGTAAAGTAAAGTAAAGTAAAGTAAAGTAAAGTAAAGTAAAGTAAAGTAAAGTAAAGTAAAGTAAAGTAAAGTAAAGTAAAGTAAAGTAAAGTAAAGTAAAGTAAAGTAAAGTAAAGTAAAGTAAAGTAAAGTAAAGTAAAGTAAAGTTTAGTTTAATTTAATTTTGTTTTGTTTTGTTTTGTTTTGTTTTCTTTTGTTTGGTAAAATAAAGTTAATTTTGAAAAATGTATAACTTACCGTAATTATAGACATATATAGGTACCTATATTGGAAGTTAAAAAAAATATTTTTTTACATGTTTATCAACGTATTTTGATTAATTTTGTCAGTTTATTAGGTACACTGGCAAATTTTCCTCTGCAACTTTGAAAAAGCAGACAAATTAAAAATTGATAGGACTTTTCATCATGATGTTTTTAAAAAAGAAAGTCTATGGAATTGAAAAATTCTCAAAATATGTACGGAAATAAACACATAAAGTAAAACATTATTTTTTGAATCGAATTCTTGCATTCTTTTCCACATCACCCATTGAGGTAGAATACTAAATGCGTTTTTTTTTATAGAGGTTTCCCCAGGAGGCCTATACCTCTTTCTATTACTACATCATGCTGATTAATATATATCACATGCATTTAAAAAATATAGAATATTAAACTATGTACATGCAGATAGAATACAATAAATATAACATAATCAACCCAATTACTGAAGCCGATTAATGAGCTGCGGAGGAAATCAGACTCATGTCAAAACTGAGTTTGGCTCCCTTCGCAACTCATTTATCTGATCCAATAATAGGAGTGAATAAAAATTCCCAGAAATTTGTTTTTAAACACATTTTATTTTGTATGTAATATTTCTTTATTAGTATTTCTAATTGTAATTATGATCAGTCCGATCAGCAGAAATTTGGTTATTTCTGCTTTGTGCTCCGTGCTGCAATTATTTCTTAAAATTATGTCCTTCATTATTTCGGCCATCCACGTACTCACAAGCTTTTCTCCTTGTTGCCTATTCTTGAAATCAGCTTCGAACCTAGTTTGAAGAATTCTAACAGCTCTTTCGAAATTGATCGAAGGAACTGTTAGCTTTCCGAACTCAGATGGTGTGCTTATTGACTCGTATGCTCTCAGCTTGATTAACAAAGTTTGCACTCTTTCTTCGCTTATATGGCCCTCGTCAATCATAAACTGAGAGCACGATTCACAGTTGAGCTTCTTCTTTAGTTTGCAGGCTGCAAATCCAGCATAGCATGCAGCTGCTGCTTTCTGCAGTTTCACTGAGAATTCATCTGATTCTTGGGTGTCCAATTCCATTTTCTGCACGTTATCTTCCTCCAGGTCTTCATCTATATTAAAATCTATTCTTTTTTCCAGTAAGTTTTCTTCGACCATGTTATTAAACTGGAAATCTGTTTCATCTGCAGCTGACTTAATTTCCAACCCTCTTTCATAGTCTGCTCCCTGGAGTAGTGGTTTCGCTCCAGCGTCTTGATATCCAGAATTTTCAGAGGAAGTCAAATGCTGGAAGATAATTTGCTTTAGATTCCGTATGAACCTCAAAGCCGACGGGTTTCTTTCATACGACCCTCTATTGCAGCGCACCATTGAAAATAAGTTTTCGGCTACGTCAGTGTTCAAGTGTGCGAGTAGGAAAAAGCTCTGCTCTTCGCTCTTGAGATATTCCCACATCTGCACAATTGCCAGTAGCGTTTGCCTTAATCCTTTAAAGCAAGGTGCGATTTGTTGAGAACTGCTCGATCTCCATGTCGATATCCAGTTCCTTGCTTCTTTCAGTGAGTTTAAAGTGTCAGTTGATGCCGATAACACTTGTTGATTAGGATTCCTAGAATATAGATGACCTGTATTTAAAATATCGAACAAATCGTTCATCTTCTTAATGAATTTCGCTGTTCCTTCAGCTGTTTTTCTCTCTATATTAGTCTTGAAGCAGTTTGTTCTCAAGGAATACATAATTCCGGTGTAGACACTATCGCTAAAAACCTGGGTGGCCAACTTTACTGATAGCTTCTCAAATTCATTTGGCTTTACATGGGACTTTGTCAGTTTAAAAAATACTTTAAAGTTTTCCCCTCTTGAATCTTCCTCAAAAACCCGCTCTATAATTCGCCAATCAACAATATCGTCACCTATATAAATAATATGTTTGAGCAATATGTTTCTTACGCTCTTGAAGAGATGGGGATAGTCGTAGAGCAAGAAAATGCGTTGATTCTCGATCTCTACATAGGGTTTAATCTCCGTGAACAGAGGTGGTCCGAGGTGTCTGTATGCTGAGACGTTGTTGGGTCCTTGGTCACAGCTTGTTGCAACCACGGTCAACCCACATTTTATTACTCCCGTAATAATGGTTACCAACATCTTCGATAAGAGTTCGCCGGATGGAGTTCCCACGTAGTAGGCAATCGTTTGTTTCCAATTCTTGTTGAGTCCTCTAAGCGTAAATACCATTACCTTTGTTGCTATCTTATTGTTCCGTCCGAACTCTCCAAAGTCCGTGTATCCGTAAATAATATCATCCTTGATACTATACTCCAGCTCTTTTTTTATAGACATTTCGTCGAAAAGCAGTACGCTCTTTCTGTCCATGGCTGTCATGTCCTTTGCTTTGTCAGTCAACATGTCAGTAATTCGCTTGCTGAATCCAGCGGGTAAACTTATTTCTGAGTGCCATCGGTAAATGGTACTTACCGATGGCAGTTTGAATCCTACGCTAATCATGAAAGAATAACAAGCTGGGGACTTATAGAAAAATCTTAAAAATAAATCCTTTTGCTTAGGCCCCCAGGATGTTTTCGCCTTGTGAAAGAGTTGTGCTAGAATAAATGTACGCAACTCTTCCGAAAAACCTTCCATTTGAATTTCTAAATTTTCTCTAAGCCTATAGACTGGGTTTTTTTTTTCTTTATTGGGTGTGCGAAAAATACGGCGGGGTGCAATGCGCTGCCGGTTTATTTTTCGCACCACTTTGTAAGAATTCAATCTAGGGGAGGGAAATTGTGACGGTGAAATGTTTGTAGAAGACGGCACATCTGGCAAAGAATAATCTCTTAAATATGTTTTGGTGGAATTTGCAGCCAAGTTTATCAGAGACAAAGTTGGGCTGCAAGGCATTGGAGAAGGTGGAGGTGAAATTGGTCGTGAACGTAGGGGTGGAAGTGGAGGTAGTGGTGGAAGTGGACGCTTGGGTATGGGTAAAGAAGGACGTGGAGGCGCAGAAATGAGGGTTGCAGACGTGACCGTACAAGTCGGCTGCTTGCGTGTCCTCCATGCCTCCATTAAGCGATGACATGCAGTGTCAACAGAAATATCGGTGCAATTGCACACAGCTTGCGAGGTTATTGGCAAAGCATTTATGGCAAGACATTTCCGTGTCGATCTTAAAATAATGTCTTTGTCATAAAAGTGCTTTTCACACATGTAGGATTTGTTTGGCAAATCCTCAATGTGTGAAATACTTCCATGCTTTGCCCAAATTGCCCTTCTGTGGTCCGTGGGAAATTTGAAGAAAGACACGGAACCTAGCAGTTTTTGACGCTGATCGCAATTATTATACAAACACTTAACCATGATTTTTTTTAATAAATAAGTTAGGGAGATATAAAGATATTTAAGATTTGCTCGCAAACTTTATGGGTTTAAAAGATTAAAAAACAGGAATTAGTCAGTAAGTAAATAAGTTAGTAGGTAAGTAAGTAAGTTAAGTAAGCTGAAATGTAAAAGTGGTAAATTATAAGAAAATTGAATTTAAATATTCCTTTTTCAGAAGAAACGCCCTAAAAAATCCACGTAATTCACAATATAAATGAATTGGAATTATCAATTTATTGGAATAAATAAATAAATAAGTAAGAATTGTAAGTATAAGATTAGTAATTAAGTAATTTAAAAAATTTAATAAGTATATAAGTTATCAGGTACGTATAAATAAGTAAGCAGGTAAGTATAAATAGTAAGTTATTCCAAGCAAAAATAAATTAATAAGTTAGTAATTCAAAAAAGCAAGCAAGTTTATATGAATGGTTAAGAAAAGCAGTTATTAGATATATAAGTTATCAGGTACGTATAAATAAGTAAGCAGGTAAGTATAAATAGTAAGTTATTCCAAGCAAAAATAAATTAATAAGTTAGTAATTCAAAAAAGCAAGCAAGTTTATATGAATGGTTAAGCAAAGCAGTTATTAGATATATAAGTTATCAGGTACGTATAAATAAGTAAGCAGTTAAGTGTAAATAGTAAGTTATTCCAAGCAAAAATAAATTAATAATTGAGTTAGTAATTCAAAAAAGCAAAAAAATATAAATTAATGGGTAAGCAAAGCAGTTATTATATATAAGTTATCAGGTACGTATATAAATAAGTAAGCAGGTATGTATAAAGAGTAAGTTAGTCCAAGCAGGAACAAATGAATAAGTAGGTAATTCAAAAAAGCTAGAAAGTTTACAAATAAATGCGTTAATAAGCAATGCAGTTATTAAATAAATAAGTAAGCAGGTGAGTATAAGAAGTAAGTTAGAGAATAAATAAATAAATAAAAATAAAAAATTAAGAACAAACAGAAACACCCTATGTATTTAAGTAAAAAAAGGTTGAAAAGTAAATAAATGATTTAAAAAGTACAAAATGTTTTACCAAAAGGTTTAATCCAATAGGTTTAGTCTTAAAAAAAAAACAAACACTCCGTCAACACAGGTTAACACAACACAACACAAGCTATTTGTTTAATCAGCTTTATTTCCAGAATTCTGGATTTCTAATCACCAAACACAAATTTACGACACTTATATTTGTATTTCTTATATTTAGTTTAAGCTAGTATTTGAAGTAAATTAGAGAATAAATAAATAAATAAAAATAAAAAATTAAGAACGAACACAAACACACTACGTACCTATTTTAGTAAAAAAAATATTGAAATGTAAATAAATTATTTAAAAAATACAAGATATTATACCAAAAAGGTTATTGCTAATAGATTAAATCTTAAAATACAAAAAAACACTCCCTCAACACAGTTTAACACAGCACAAGCTATAATTGTTGCTTTATTACCAGAATTCTGGATTTATAAAACACCACAAACACAAATTAACGACACTTATATTCTTAATTCTTTAATTTTACGTTAAAGCTAGGTAGGTAGGTATAGGTAGGTAGCAAGGTAGGTTGGTAGTTTTTAAAAAAACTATTTAAATGCAAGAAAAAAATCACAATTATAAATCAAAAATTGAAAATTTAAAACCGTGACTATGCCAAAGCACTGAATTCCAAGCATTGACAATTTTACTAAGCCAAAAACTCTCGAAAAATTATTTGATGGAAATGTTTTGATGCATCTATTATCTCACTCTTACACCCACATATCCATATTAATAATAAGAAAAAAAAAATATGTTAAAAAAATATACTGTTAAATGTCGCAACAGGTAAATCTTTTCTATTACCGTAAAATGTAACCTAAGCGAAAAAAAACCAATACACAGTTCAAAGCAAACAAATTTCTTGTCTCCCTTGAACTCTCATTAAATAAGCATACAATGTTCTCGTTCTTCTATTATTCCAATTTCCTCTTTGTTATTATATTCTATACAAAATTGTTTTTTCCTCCAACTCTCCAACAGATTGACAGCACGAAGTATTTTCTCCAAAGAGCTCACGTCGGCGTACTCACTAGGTGTCGTCCTAAAACTTCCACGTCATGATAGTACTATAGAATTTATATACAAAGGAAAAAGTGTTTACACTGCAAATTTGCTAATTTCGTTTGACAGATAAATTCATTTTGAATTTGATTTGGCAGTTAATGACGCTGATTTCTCGACTCGTTTTTTCAGTTGTTTTTCCTTTCGTCTTTTTGACAGCTCTGGTGAGGGGTGTATAAATGTAGGGGGAATGAAGCAACAAATCCATACATTTCAACAAGCTGTCAAAAAGACGAAAGACGAATCAACCGATAAAAAGACTCGTGTAATCAGCGTCAATAGCTTCTTTTTGTTGTGTTCTCTTTCTGTTTCTGTGTTCTATACATCAAATTTTGACATTTTCAAAGGTTTGCAATGGGTTTTCACTACGGATGCATTGCACTTGGGTGTGTTCGAAAAGTTTTTACGTAATTTCAAACCAAATTTCGTGCAAATTTGATTGAAATTTGGGAGAGCCTTTACAGGACATGGGTCCAGGACCCATGTTCTGTAACTCGGCGATAACTTTTCGAGGCGATAAACGGCGAAAAATGGAACAAAACCCATAGGATTCCTATGAGTTTTGTTCCATTTTTCGCCGTTTCTCGCCAAGAAAAGTTATCGCCGAGTTACAAATAAACGGCGAAATATGGAACAAAACCCATAGGATTCCTATGGGTTTTGTTCCATTTTTCGCCGTTTATCGCCTCGAAAAGAGCCGAGTTACAGAACATGGACCCAGCTTCGGTCAGAAAATTTAGGATAAAACCCTGAACGTGCTCAATTTTAACAGCTGATTGTTGTCAAAATTTTATCCGGATAATCTAACACCTCAAACCACCACGTGCAGTTAAAGTTTCAAGTTGCTTCTTGTTTATAAATTATATTTTCACTTTAGATTCGTCTTTAATTTTGTTAATTTAAAACCATTATGAAAATGAAAGAAGAAGACCAAGAAGTAGACGGACGTACCAAGATTCACAATGTACGCTTCTATAATCTAACGCCACGTTTGATAGTTTGCATGGCCTACAGCAAAACCAACAAAAAAATTGCCCTCTCAAGGTTTGCACTTTGTTACATTTCCAATAATTTCGAAATTAATTTAATTACATTTAATAGAAACGATGGAAACATTGAAATATGGGACATGCACTATGCCTTGTTTCAGGAGAAAACCATTGTCACTGGGGAGGATTCGTCTATCGAAGGTATGGCATGGGCTGGAAATCGTTTCTTCACCGTCGGACTCACTGGGCATCTCGTAGAATGGGATTTAACTGCTTTGGCCCAGCGTCAATCGCAAAATGCCACTGGCAATTCGATTTGGTGTCTCGATGTCAATACTGAAGGCAGTGAAGTGGCCCTCGGGACTGAGGAGGGTTATATAAACATATTCGACTTAAGAGACGACCAAATGATTTACAGCAAGCTCTTTGATAAACAAGAGGGTCGAATTCTTTGCTGCAAATTTGACGCCACCGGAGACCACCTTGTGACAGGAGGAATTGACGCTATTCGCATCTGGGATGTGAAAACCGGACATGCCATTCACAAGGTGTCCTTCCCCCGACTCAGAAAGAGTGATGAAATCATTGTCTGGTCACTTCAGGTTCTTCAAGACATGACCATAATAACTGGGGATTCACGAGGCATTGTCACCGTATGGGACGGAAAGAACGCAGCACATCTAGAGGAGCATTGCTGCCAAACGGCCGATATATTGGCGGTGGCTGTAAACGAAGAGGAAAACAAGTTGATTTGTTCCGGCATCGATCCTCTCATACGAATTTATGCTTTGACTGAAATAAAAAAAGAAGATATCACTTTGCACAAGTGGGTCAAGTACCGCCAGCGGAATGTCCATGACCACAATGTGAAGGCCCTCATTTGCATGGGAGACAAAATCGTATCTGGTGGCACGGACGGTTATATTGGTATTTCATCGGTTACTCGAGGATCTGCAACTATAGTTAAGCATGGACCATTCCTTCAGAGTCCTGCTGTTTGTGTTGCTGCTAAAAAGAAACTTCTCCTTCTGCGCTACCCTAATACCGTAGAAATATGGAAATTAGTAGAAACCACCGGTAAACAGGAGATAAGCTTGGAGGATGTTAACGAAGAACAGGAACACGGTGAAGAAAAAAAACTTTTAGGCTTGAAAAAACCTCCACAAAAACTTCTCGAAATGAGAAGCAAACATGGCCAGCCAATCACTTGCAGTGCACTCTCGCCCGATGGAAACTGGTTAGTCTATTCCACAATGACTGAAATTCGAATGTTCTCCTTCACAGCTGGAGATGATGAAAATGTATCACAATTAAACCGAATCAAAGATCTGCCCCAAGAGTTTGGTGCGTGTAAAAATATTCTCTTCACTCATGACTCCAGCACTTTGTTTCTAAGCAAAATAAACAAATCGATAGAAGTGTTTAGCATACTTTCCAACGGTGATATTGATCATTTGCAGACTGTTGAAGCAGCTAAATCAATAAAGGACACGATTCACCTTATGGACGTATCAGATTGTGGGAATTATTTGGTCACGGCTGGAACTTGTCGGACAATCGCGGTGTGGATTAAAAAGGGAAAACACTACACACACCATTTGAATTTACCTCGCTACACAGCTGCCACAACGGCGATATCCATTCACCATAACTCTCCTCGCCTGGTAGCAGCGTTTTCAGATTCGAAAATCTTCGAGTATGATCTCGAGGAAATGTGCTTCACATGCACAGATAAGGATTTCTTTGTCAAGGAGTCAGAAACTCATTGTGTAAATAGTATAATCCTGGATCGTCGGAATCCTAATATTTTTATTCTGCACAATGATATTAGTTTGTTTGTGCTGGAAAAATGTGCACCTGATGCTGTAGACAACGCAGTTGCCAAGAAGACAAAAACATCGGTGGATACCAAGGTCGCCGGATTAAGACTTAAGTTTCAGAAAAAATATCAGGTATGTTTTTGTTGTTTCTTCATTTTATCAAGCAAAAAATCTTTCAATCTTGTTTCTTTTTTGTCAGCATTTCATTCACCTCGCATGGTTAAGTATAGATGAACTTGTGGCTGTTGGAGTAAATCCGATTTCGTTGATCGAACAACTGCCAGAAGCGTTCTTGCAAAAGAAATTCGGAGCGGCGTAAGATCAGTGTTTAGTTTTAACTTAAATAAAAAAAACATTTCTAATTTTTAATTGAAAGTTCTTTTTGATTTTCTTACAAATGAGAGGAAAAATATTCATTTAAATAAATTACATCGGTTCAAAATTCATAATTCAAATGTGAAAAAGAAAAATAGAATACATTAGCATCTTAATTGAAGAAATATTCTTTGAACAAACAGTAGTTGAACAACATTGCTAAGCACCACTGTACTTTCTTAGGCACCACAATTGTGGTTAATTTCTTAATAAAGGTGGGAAAGAGTTGGCGTAAAGCGCAGCTCTTATCCGCACAAATCGTGCAAAGATGTATAGATCAGAAATTCATCTCTAGAAATCGATGACGCCTAGAATTAATAGTGTCCCTTAAGAGGAACGTTAGAATAAGAATAGTTTTTGAAATTGGTAATTACTCATGGTCTTTTCGATTGTTTCGAGTGTTGTCTTTTTAGTGAATAGGAATTTCACACTTATATGAGCATTAGGTTAAAAAAATAATTTTTTGGATAGTCTGAACTGATTGATTATCGGAAATCTGCAGGTGAATTATTTTCTCTAGAAATATTTTATTCCTCCCAAAATCTGCTATCGTAAATTTGGCCAAAGAAAAAATATGTTTCATGTTTCATTGGTGGTGAACTACACCATTAATAAGGACAATACGACAAGCTGTCCACGGTCTCCCAAAGCAAAATTGCTGGAAACTTTTTTATATATCAAACCATCAATTGAAAGCCAATGGTAGGTTCTCAGATCCTTTATAAAAAAAATAAAAGATGGTTTTCATTTCAAAGTAAACAATGAATTTATTATTAATCTCTTCAAATAATTATAAACAGTTGTCATTGCAAAAAATAAGGCAAAACAAAAATTACACGCTAAATTGATTATTAGACACAATCCACTACCATTATTATTACAAAACAAACAGAAAAAAACATAAAATATATTAAGCGACTTATATTAACTAACATAATCTTCAAATGTTGTACATTTTGTCGATGCAAAAGCGTTTGAAGCAAAAAAAAAAACATGAACTAAATAAGAATTGGAAGGTTTTTCGTAGTTAATTTTCTACAGCTGCTAGAAGTAGATGGGGAGTGAGATGTGTGATGAATCGTGACTGGTGATTTGGACATTGTATCCATTAGGTTCATCTTTGAGGGCATTCGTGCTAGTCGAGGATTAGGTAGTCTGATATTTTCCTTTGCTGGTTTGCGCAGACGACTGCTGCTTGACGCTGTGGATGTTGGCATTATTGAGGACCGGGCTGCTGGTTCGATGCACTTTTGGAAGTGCTCGTAATTGTCTGCGTCCGATAGGTCGGAACTCTCTGTGACCGTTATTTTGGGCGCACGCTTTGGCTGATGCGATGACGATCGTCGTTTTTTGGCACTTCCACTTTGACGTGCTGATCTTCGGCGAATTGTCGTTGCGAGGACTCGATTTTTTTTGTAAGGCGATTTGAAAGGTGTTTTCGTGTTATTCGAGGTCGAATAGCCAAAAACACTGGGACTGTTCAGGACATTCAACAGACTTCGCTTAGCCGAAGGAGCTAGCCGATCAGTTGCAGCGAGCTTTCGCTTATTAGTACTGAGTGCCGACGAAATGTTCGTTGTAGATGGTGTTCTCTTGATGGACGACGCAGACATCTGGCAGTTTCTTATCGACATCGGAGTACGATTGGCTATTGGTGTCTGGGGGTTTTTCCTTGCACTGCTCAGTTTCTCCTTTTCCATTTTTTTCTTTTCCCAATCTCGAGATATCAAGTCTAGAATATTCTCTCCGTAAATTAAAAATTGTTTATGTTCTTTTTCTTCGTACGCTTGAACTAATTCTGTGAGGAGCGCTTCAATTTTGGGCAACTTGCTTGCAATCGTCTTACGTTCTTTCTCTTCTTTGAGCAACTGTCCTCCTCGGTTGTTGTAGCGTCCTGGCTCCGATGCCTTTTGTTCGAGAGCAGTCATACGTTCCCATAGAATCCGTCTGTCTTCAAAAAGCTGGAAAATCTTTTCGTTATTTTGATAGTACGTCTTGAGGTCTTCCAATTCCATTTCGTGCAGAATGAGCAAATCGTCAGTAAAGCAATCGCTATAGAAATTCGAGAAGCGACTACGTTGAACCTCAGATTTCATGCATTTATCCCACCATTCTAAAATTTCCTTGCGAATTTGCTCAACGAATAATTTTATGTTTTGCTTCTTTAAAAGCTCGCAGCGGTTGACTTCTTTGTGAAGAATATCAGCAGTCAATTGAGAACATTCTGTGTACCGACTAAACTTGTTTCTTGTCGCTGGGCTTGTGTCCAATCTGTCCCAGAGGGAATTTAGTTTCCGTTTCATACCCTCGATGGTATCCTCCAGTTCCAGCACCTGATCCCGATAGCGAGCATGCATTTCTTTCAGTCCGTCAAAGGTTTCTTTGCTGAGCTTGATCTGGCGATGGTTCAGAAGTCGATCATCATTTTCGGAAAACATCTTAACCTCAAGGATCTGAAGGAAATTCTTGATTTCGCGGCGCATTGTAGATACCCTATTCAACCGGTCAACCTTTTCGCTTTTAAGTACCTCCAAATGGTCCCGAAATTCTTGAAGTTCCTCCTCGGAAGGCAATGGGTCAGCAACGAGAGATCGTGGCTCCTCGCCCAATTCACTACAAAGGGTCTCTTGCTCAAGCAATAGTTCGAATATCTGCTCCCTGCGAAGACGCAGGGTTTCACGTAGTTCAGAGAGACTTTCATCAAGTTCAGACTGGAGAACCAGCAACGGAACACCTTCGGAAGGTTTCATACTTATCTCAACCTTCAGCAGGCGCTGAAGGTTTTCAGCTTCCGAGCGCAGATCAACGATCTCCTTTTCGATTTGTTCCTGTTTCTCCATCGACTCCATCACTAGATCCTCAAAGTAATTTTTTGTGTGTTCTTCAAGTTTAGTGATATTTTCTCTGCAGGCATTTTCGTCAAATATTTTTTTCCAAATTTCTGTCAATTCATGTACATATGTTTGGGTCAATATTTGCATGTCCTTTTGTGCTTTGCTAAATATGTCCGACATGATTTCGACGAATAACAAACAATTAACAAATATTTACACTGAAATTTTTATGATTTTTAAGTTAAATTTTGGGATAAGAGATAAAAGTTTTTGACTATTTCTTTGTAACACCGAAATTTGGAAATCGGCGCTGCTAGGAGATGCTATTAAGGAATTCGTTACTTTCAATTTTGAAATGTGAACAGTTTGTTTTCGGATTAAAGAAATGCAAGCGAGTGAGAAAGATGGATATACCAAAAAATGAAAAGGAAGGCTTTTGAAAATGAGTGAGTTCAGTAATACAAACTGAATGTGTCTGAATGGTTTGGAGTGTGTTCAATAATAGGTCTGTTTGACAAAGTCCCCATTTCCACGATGGAACTTTCTGCATGAACCTTTTTCGCTTGTGGACAAGAAGGGAAGGAAAGAGAGGAGGATAGCCAAAAACCGTTTTTCACTTTTATACTTTTTGCAAAAAGTTTTGAATGTAGTTAAGCCTTTAAGCCTAGTACGCAGATCGCGCTAAATTTTAGTTTCCATACGAAATTCTCTCCAAAATTTAGCCAAGCTAAAATTAAGCAAAGCATTTTAGCTGAGAGGTACGCAGCTCCAGCTAAAAAATCAAATGTTTGTTTCTTACTGAACTCACTTATCTGTCAAAATTTAGCGCACGAAATAATTGTCTGGGACATTATTCTCCAGCTAAATTTTGAAAAACCGAAGTATTCTTGCATTAAGTTCGCCCCACACCAACCCGAATCTGTCGTGGTGATGTCGAAAACAATAACAACACTTTGTTTTCGTCGTCGCCACGACAGATTCGCGATGTTGTGGGGCAACCTTTATGCCTGATTGGTATGTCCCCTTTCACACAAGGAAACAAGTTGCTAGAGATTTTTTTTTTTTTTTTTTTTATTTCCAATTCCCACCAATCGTTCATTCCTCTTATTTGGTGCCATTCTCTCCTAAAAACTGAAAGTTGCTGGAAACTGAGTTTCCTTGTGTGAAAGGGGACTATCTTAAATTTTAACCATTTTTCCCAAAACTTTTTTATAGGTTTTGATTGATTGTTTTAAAATGTGTGTTAATTCGCAAGAAGTTTCACATTAATATTTGTTTTTTCATTCATGACGGAGACCTCGGTCTCAATAACCTGATCGGACCTATTTAAATACAAGGGGTATCGGTGGATTGTTCAGCCCACAGTACACATATTAAAGGTAATATATTGCGCAGGTTGTCAAAGTTGGAAATGTCAAAAAATTAAAAATGGCTGTTCGAGTGACCACAGGAACTCAACGCGCATCATTAGAAACAACAACAAAATATTGAAATTAGACAAGGAAAGGGGCACTGAATCCACCATTTTACCACCATAATACCTCGATTTTGACAGATGCGCAGAACTGAACAAAAATGAAAACGCTAATGATATTACCTTTAATATGTGTACTGTGTGTTCAGCCTACCTAAAATCTACCTGTCTCCCCTCAGAAGAAATGCTAAGTGATAGCATCTCTTTCCCCCACAAACATCTGTTGTTTTGGACCTATTGGGTTGTCCTTTTCATCTACCCATAATTCTAGGTATCTTTCGGCAAATAAAACAATAGAATATACATTTGGCTCTTTTAATCTTTATTAGATGCACTTTTCTTGTAAGTGCACTTGCATCCCTATTCTCTATATACAAAATCCAACATATGCGTAGAAGGTTTATCAAGAATCAAGTATGCATTATTTAACAACTAAAAAGAAGAAAATAGAATAGATTATATAATACTGCTAGTCCACTGAACAAAGGGAGATGAATACATTAGACCACAGCACAGCCCCGTCAATTCTCCATTCAAAGTTGGTGTGTGTGTGTGATTTGAATTCCAAATTCCACCTTCTTTTTCTTTTACAAGTTCATTCTCAATTTAATCATTGTTAAAGTGAGACGTACCTTCGTTTTTCTGCGAATTGTGTTTGTGTGCAAAAGCAAACCAGAATATAAATTCATTTTAATTCATCAATTTGGAAAATTTATAATTTGTTTTGATATTACACATATTTATTTTGTGTTGGATATTTTTTGAAATAAAAACTTCCTATATGTAATTGTTAAGAGTAAAACAGGATCGATTTACCAAGCTACATTTGTTCATATTCCCGTGGGTTGTGGCCAGTGAAAAAAAAAGAAAAAATTAATTTTCATTCCAAGTTTGGGAGTTTCCATTTATTTTTCTGCAATTACAAAATTGACGAAAGAAAAAATTTAAATTGAACTTTGAAATCAAGGCGAACAAAATTATTTTTTCTATAAAAAATAAGAAGATAAGAGTTTACTTTCATTGGGATACAAGACCAAATAAAAAAAACGATATTTTCTTTTTTGGTCTTCCCCCATAAAAATCAAATATGGCGGATGTTGAATCGTCTAGCTCGGCTGTACAGCAGCCCCCAACTTCCACAAGTCACCTCAATTCGATTCCATTGATTGCTGCCGAACTCATGGTAGACAATAGCAATGCCCAAGTGAGCATTCAGCAGCAGCAATTGCAACCCCAATCCTCGTCGGGGGTTGGTGGTTCGTCGAGTGCTTCGTCATCATCATCAGCAAACTCGTCATCAGCTACGGGTGCTGGACAGACCAGAACATCATCTGTTGTTGTTGGTGGAGACTCCAATGAGCCGGAAGCAAAGAAGCCCAAGCTGGACTTGGTAACAGCTGGTACATCAGCCACTACCACACAACACGAAAAGCTCGAATATCGTTTGGGTGGAATACTATGTTGTGCAGTTTGTTTGGATCTGCCCAAGACGGCTATGTACCAGGTGAGTGCTTGCAAATATTTTGTTTGGAATGGGTTGTGTGGGAACTGGAAAGCCAATGCCTGGGTAGTATAGAATCTAGTATATATGTAGGTACAAATTTATGTACAGAAAATGTAATGAATGTTGGTACTTTTCCTATAGCATTCCATAAACAAGAACGGCCTTGAAGTATTCGATTTTTATGTTCATAAGAATTTTTGAACGAAAGTGGCCAACGAAGTGTGTGAATACGAACTAAAATAAAAATTACAGATAATTAGGTAACTTATTTAAAATAAAAGATGGTGATTTTCATTTAATCACCACATAAAATGCAGCAGGAAATGTCAATGCATTTTTTTTTGGAGAAAGAGACACAAATAGAAAAGTCAAGTAAATAATATAACAAGAAAAGTTTTTTTACTGCACCACTATTCTTGATTTTATTATTTTCTCCATCCCATTTGTGTTCTTGATTCTTAAAATGTCAGAGTGAGAAAAAAAGGAAATAGTGCAACGACGCAACAGCAGTGCGGCGCAGTTTAAAAAAAATTATAAATATAATCTGTAAATTAATGCAGGGGATGGGGAAGAGAATATAGTTGGGATTTGTAGATAGGCATAGTAAATAATAATGTAAAAATATAGGTATTTTACTGCGTAGAAAATAAATATAAATGAAATCAAATGTTGAAACCTTGAAAATAATTTTTATTTTATGTGTACACAGTATACCTAGCTATTTTTTTTTGTGATGGATTTTATCTTTTCAATTCATCTTTATAGGTAGGTATGATAATTAGGTAGGTATACTCTTTGATGAAGACATTGTTTAGGTCTAAGTTATGAAATATCAGTCTAAACATCACTATGAAAAGATGAGTCTACGTTGGGAAGTCGAAAGAAAAAAAATCTCTTCTGCTCAAGAGATTTCAATAAATCCTCCGGTTAAAGATCTAAAGCATCACAATATGGTCCTAAATTGAATTGTACACTTTGAATTATTTAGTAAAACTCAAAATAAGGACATACCTATATTTTGATACAAATATACTCATAGATTATGACTTTGTATTATTATTTAAGTTAAAAAGAAAAATTAATTCCGGTCCTAACTTTCACATAAAACAACTTCTTATTTTTCAATAAGGTGCCAGTTCTATCTAGCTTTCATTGAAACTCATCATTGAAAAATTTAATTCCTTATTTTGAGACACTTTAAAAGCAAAATCAGTGACTATTTTGATGCCAATATAAAATGTATGACTCAATAGATACTTCTGCCCAAAACAAAATTTCATTTCGGCTCAACCTTTCACACACAATAACTTTTAACATTTCAATGGTAAGGTAGTTCAATCATTGAAATAATAAAAGTTATTAGGGTCCAGTTATAGCTTTTATTATCATTGAAAAATTTAATTTCTTATTTTGAGACACTATGAAAGACAAATGATTTAATATTTTGATGCCACTAAAAAGCTGATGACTCAATTATTAATTTTAGTCAAAAAAATATTTCGTTTTGGCCCAACGTTTCACTAAAATGACTTCTAAGATTTCAATGATCAATGGTAAGGTAGTTCAATAATTGAAATAAAGATATTCATTTCACGTGCTAAGTTGGGCCAAAATGAAATTTTTTTTTGGTAAATATTAATAATTAAGTCATAAGCTATACTGGCATCAAAATAATCCCTGCTTTTGCTTTCTAAGTGCCTCAAAACTTAAAATTTAAATTTTCAATGGCCCTTAGAGCTTCATCATTAAATTTAAATTTTAAGTTTTGAGGCACTTTAAAAGCGAAATCAGTGATTATTTTAATGCCAATATAAAGCTATTGCCTTAATTATTTATTTTTGCCAATTTTCATTTCATTTTGACCCAAGTTAACACGTGAAATGAATGAATGATTGCATTACCTTACCATTGATCATTGAAATCTTAGAAATCATTTTATGTGAAAGGTTGGGTCAACATGAAATATTTGTTTGACTAGAATTAATAATTGAGTCATCAGCTTTTTATTGGCATCAAAACTTTCATTTTGCTTTCAAAGTGTCTCAAAATAAGAAATTAAATTTTTTAATGATGAGTTTCAATGAAAGCTATAACTGACCCCTAAGGTAGGTACAGTGCAAATATTGAAAAATTAAAAATGACATCCTGAAGTAGGTTGTATCGGAATTAATTTTTTTTTCAACAAATCAATCGAAATCATCGGCTTTATTTTGTCAACAAAATAATTACTGATTCTACTTTCTAAACTTCTCTATATTCTAAAAAATTTAAATTTTCTAAAATGGTTTTTAATGATAATTATATTAATGTCGATATGTACCTATTCCTTATATAATAATATCCATTTGTAGTTAAGTTTGAGATAAACAAATATCTATGAAAACAATACTAATTAATCTAATTAGAAGGACGTACGGAATCTTAAGTAATAGAGTGGCTTTATCACTAGCATTACTAGGTACACTTAATTTTTTATTTTTATTCATTGAATTATTAGATATTCATTTATAGTTCTAACTAATATCTAGACTTTAGTTATTTCAATTCTGGTCGTTGGACAAAAGAATAAAATTCCGATTGGTCGAAATAATAAATGTACATAAATACATACAAATCGGAGATTTACAGTAACATTGCATACATAGCGTGTTCCTTTGGACTGCAGGCTGCAGCATCTACTGCCAAGTACTTCTGGCAGCAGTCAACTACTTCTACTCTGTGGTCAAAGTAGTTCAAAGCACTTCAATAATATAGTAACGAAATCAATCAACGCAAGAAAGCGAGACCATCAGTAAAAAGAAATTGCATAGTAAATTATTGATGTTGATGTTTCTCTAATCAGAAATAAAATACAGATACCTAAAAAGAACAAAAATTCAATCTACATTGAGGTTAGATTTTTTGTTTGGCAAAATTAACAAAAAAAAGTACTAAAAAGTACTTTGGAAGGCTCGGAGAAGTTTGAGGTTTAAGGGTTTTAAAGTAACACATTAGGTGTGTTCCTCCTAATGTGTTACTTTTAAACCCTTTAGCCTCAAAATTCTCCGAAATGCTTTTTTCACATTATTCATTCCGGGCTTTTATCCACAGTTTTCTTAGACAAAAGTAACTTGGTATAACCAATTATTTCTGTATTTAATTTACGATTAAATATATAATATATAAAAAGGCTACCCATAAAATCAAATTTAAAAAATAACAATGGTAGGTAACTAAAATCCGTGCATCAGTCACTTATTTGGCTTTTGTATGTGCACCTTAACCTGTTATTATACACATGTGTATATAAATGTATATAATATAAAACAATTCATAAATAAGTAGGTAGTTAAACATACAGAAATTACCCCATGAGTGTTTAAAACTCATACACTTTTAGATAGAAAGGGTCAGCTGTTATTGACAACCCATACAATACTGTGTATAAAACGTAACAACAAGAAAACATATCCGTTTGTATTTGTTATTTTCATCAGCTGAGCGAGAACAACTTATTTGTTTGTTTTTTGCATCTTCATATCGCTTATTGGTTCTCGGTTCGGTGCTTATTGCTTAGATTCAGATGAACTTCATCATCGGACATAGATTTGTTGTTATTGCTTTTTCATTTTTCCCCTTGTGCACTACAAAAATAAATTAAATTAGGTACCTACATATGTATATTATGTATCTTTTTACATTAAATACAAAATTTCTTTAGCTGATATTCAATTTGTTTTGAATTATTTGGTAGTGCATGACAAGCCAAGTGATAAGAAGTTAGGTATCAAAATATATGTACATATTATATATATATATTAGACTATCTGAATGAATATCCTTAGGTACATATTGTTTTAATTTTCCATTAATTTTGTTCGACTATTGCAAATCGATGAATGAGGAAAAATCAAATGATTATTATTAGTCAACATTTTGATACACATTAAGTAGGTTAGGTATAAGTTACCTACTTGTGTATATAAGTTATATACTTATGTATATAAGTTATATACTTATGTATATAACGTAAATAATACCTACCTAGTGTGATCTAACTTATGATGAACCAAAAAGCAAACTATTAAAAGTTTGAAGGATGTTCATATGTATGTTATTTGTTACAAATATAGGTATATAATTTAAGGAATTTCATTCATAAAGCAGGCGGATTTCGATACCTACGTTTAAAAGTTTTCCATCTTAAAATCAACACAATTGAATTAAATTTTGATATTTTTAAATTATCTGTAAAATTGCTGTCTAGGTCGCAGTCAGAAAACAGCTGTTATACCTACCTATCTACCATATTAAAGTAAACACCATACCTTCTTATCTAAAGAAATTGTAATGAGCTAGATGATAAGAAACCAATAAATTGTTTGCGTTTTTATTGTTATTTCAAGTTTACATCCACATTTTGCTATTTAATTAAACAGGTTATGCACCTTAGTATTATTATAAGGGAGGTAGGTAGGAATGTACCAATACTTATGTGTACATATGTATAAAAGACAAACTGCCCTTGTAAAAAATATTGTTAATCTTTCGCATATGCATATGTACCTACTACCTTATAAAATATGATCTTCAGTTTGATAGTATTTAGGAAGGTACATACTTTACATTTACATTTGTCTGTGAGCTAGGTATTATGTATGTACATATGACGGCATACCTATTTATAAAATATATCTGTTACTTTGTCTACTAAAGGAAGAATAGAACGCATTTGTTAAAATCTACGTGTTTACGTTGTTAATTTAATGTCTAATTTGAAATAAACCGCTACAAGAAATTTTATTTTATTTGATATTATTTATAAATGGTCGCTAACTTTAAATAGTAGATATAGTAGTTATGTATGTATATGCATACCTACATATTCTAAGAAACAAATCTAGCTTACACAAAATAAAGTGTTTTAGGTATTTCAAAATCATATTTATGTATCTATGTTTTAAATAGTAGGTACATACTTATATTAATTTTATTGTTGTACAAAAAAAAATTAATGCAATACTTCTGTCACAGACGACTTTCTATTTTGAGTATTCTAATTTTATCACTCTCCACTTTGTTTACATCAAACGAAAACAGCAACGGATACATATGTAGATTATGTACCTAACTACTTAAAAACGAACTAAATTATTTGTATCTATTGTGTAAACTTGTACAGACAGACCCTATACCTATATTATAAATAAATATTGTGACGTATACCTACCTTACCTAACTAAGTATTCCAACCATGCCTTAATTAGTGGTGCCAATTTGTATACAAGTCCACATTAATAAACAATGTCATTTTGGTTATAGGTATGTACTTATTTAATTTGTCTGTCTAGAAAATATGATTCCGGTGGCTGCATTAGGTAGGTATATTGGTTTTTGAAATGGATGATGTTGTAATAAGCATTTTAAGTGCCATTAACCTTTTTTTAAATACTAGATACAAATAAAAGTAAGTAGGTAGGTGTCTTCATGATAATGGTAAGCTAAAGTAAAGTAATTCTTTCTCGAATAAAATTCATCACTTAATGAACTAAGCCTTAAACTTAACTTTGGAAGCGTTTTGAAATAAAAAAAATTACCCTTATTAACTGAAAAAACAACATCTATTCCCCCAAATTATAGGTACATACAGTTTACATCGTATGTCCTCCGCAAATGAGTCCACTGCCTGATTTTAGACCAATCGATGATACTACGGTTTAGTACAGAACACACACTATTCAATCAAATCGACACCAATTTGAATTAAGGTAAGGTAGGTACGGACTTCCGTAGCTTCTTACAAAATTTTTAAAAAATTCCGGACTGACGGAGTGAAATATAATGGATTCTGTTATTGGAAATAGTTTGTATGTTTTACACGTTATTTATCTCATTCTCTTATTATTTAGTTTGTCATTTTATCTAACCGACATAAAGTATACGGCTCTAGACCCGATAGATTGTGTTTCAGTAAATCGAATATATTATTACTGTGGAGAAAACGACAACCTAAATAAGCGGTATTACTGATTAATGATTATCAACTTTTTTGTATCAAAAAAGTCTGTCCGTTAAGCAGATTTATGCCGCGTCATGTTGACAATTATTATTGTTTTAAGTTAGCCAGTTCAGGTTTCTTGGGATCTCTGAGATCTCAGCAACCTCAGAAATCTGACGTAATTCCTCAGTGAGATTCCTCACTTTTGCGGTCAAAAAGCTGAGACTGAAATTTTTTGGATTCGTTTGCTCAATTATTTTTTGTCGCAGTTGATAAATTTATAAAAACGAGATGAAGAGTGCTTTTGACTTCTAAAGAAGAAATTTGGTTCAGGTTTCTCCTTCTCCTCAGTGGAGCTGACAGAAGATGTGACCTAGATCAGAATTAATTTCTTATAAAAATTCAATAGAGTTTTGCCATTTAAATGATTTGTCTTAAATAAAACTCTAAGTAGACTATCGCTTCTAGCCTGAAAAACCTGGCTGATTGTATTGTCAAACACAATTTACAAATATTTGGAGTTGTAATTTTGAATTCTTGCCAAAATTCTGAACCAATCAATAAAGTGCTTAGATTGGCATATTGTTAGGCCCATTTTATCACTGTTCGAGTTAACTAAAGTTTTCATACACAGGAAATAAAGTTATGGTATCAAAACGGGGCATTATAGCGCTAATTTTTTTACCGAGCTAGGATGCTCGGGCAGCCATACCTTACTTTCTGTGAAAGAAAAGACAAAGTTTAGAGGATTATGTTTTTCATGCCTAAATAATTATATATTTACTGATATTCCTACTTCTAAATTTTGACACTTGCTGAATATCAGCTGTGGTTGCTTTGAATTTCAGCCTTGAAAGTGACTTTCATTTATTTTTAAACTAGAAAGTACGAGTACCTAAAAAGCGTAATAGAAACTTTAAAATATGGAAGTATTAGATAATTCAAAATACCTACATATGTATGTCTTCTGAAAATTCTGAAATAATTGTATAGATTTCTTACAAAAGAAGTCATGATAAAATATAGTTTTTAATTTAATATCTCGGTTATTTTGTTTAAAAGATACGAAATCAATCAAGAACAATCGAAAATCAATAGATGAGGTCAACAGTCCGGTAATTTTTTGTTTGTATACATGTACGTTCACAAATTGAATATTTTTATTTTTGTTTATTCTCTTTTAGTTCATTTCTCATAACAAAGGCAAAGTGTTATCTAATTTTAATAGAAAAGAAATACTATGAGTGAATGTAAATATTTTTGGTTTTAAATTTGGAAAAAAAAAAAAAAATCGTCGCTTTTTATATAATAGTCAGTATGTTTTGAGCTTTTTTTTGAATATTGATATAATTGATACCTTTGGTGCGTTTAGTAATTTTTACTTATTTTGCATTTATTTTCCTTGCGTTATGTCAGCACTCATTCGGTAAATTACTGGGTAAACATTTTAATTAGTTTTTGTTATGAACTGACCGACGCACGTCTTATCCGCTCGCTTTCTTTACCTTTTTTTTGTTTTTATTTCAGTTGATAAGCGTTTTAAATCGATAACAAAATATTTCTTACCTGAAACGAAATAGGAAAATAATTGATATAATATATTTTATAAAAACAATTTAGGTGAAATGATGAGTGTATTTTGCTAATCTACGAATGTATATAGGCGTAGAAAAAACATTTATTTACAAAACCCAATAATTGTACTGTACCAGTACTGATATCTATGAAGGCTTATGTATATCGCTTTTACCCAAAATGGATATTTATCAAGACTTATATCCATGACGAGGATAACCAAAATATAAAGGAAATAAGCCGTGATAGACATACAGACATATCGATAGGTATTTGAATAATAATGGAATGTTCACCTTAAAACTATTATTTTTCTCCTAAGTTAAATGTTGCCCATTTTTTGTAACAAAAGTTATGTCTTTCAGACGAGAGGGTTCAAAATCAACAAAATAACCTTAAATTAACATATTCCATTATTATTCTAAACGTCTCAGCCTATGAAGTTAAGTTGTTATGGTATTTTAAAAGTTATTTTTTATCAATCCAGCTGTTGTTATATTGTATTATAATTTATAATTGAACTGTTTTCAAAGTCTATAATTAATGATCATATGTTGCATTATAAAAGGAGAGTTATTGGTGTTAGAACTTTTATTATAAAACAAATCAAACAAAACATAATTAAGTGTATTTGTATGTCCATTGTGAAGTTGTGAAGAAAATTGAACATCACTTTTGAATATTTCCATCAAGTCGTCAGTTGTCTGTCATTGTTATCTTAGATCAAACAGCAGTTACAAACTTCTCACATACATATATGTAGAGTTGGCTATTTTTTAAATGCTGTTTTTAGAAAAAATAAATTATATAAAAAACCTTCAGTCAATTAATGTACAAAGTAAATGTATGTACATATATTGTAGTACATATTGTGTTTAATTTCATGTAGATATGATTGCAGTGCACGGTCCATTCAAAAGTTTATTTTTTTAACTTATCATTAATTTAAAATTTAATATTTAATCGAATATTTTAAGTTTATTCGTTAAAATTTATTTCAAACTGAATAAAAACAAAAATAAGAAGCCGCCTTTGACAAGTTCTTAGTTTTTAGTTAACTTACTTACTAATTTCTAAAACAAATTATGTATTAAGTACTTATATGATTGATTTGTTACTGTGCAAGAAAAATTAAAAGAAATTACATTGATAAGTTAAGGACAAAATAATTACCTGAGAAAAAATAACTATATATTATACTTTTTTATTTTCACTGTGTGTGTTTTAAGGTTGTATTCAAATAAGAAAACAAAATGTGAATATATTCATACTTACCAAAAAAAATTTAATAGTAAAAAAAAAAAATCGAAACAAACTCACGAAAGAAATGTTATTACAAACAAACATATATCTGTTTTATGTAAGCTGTTCTGTATATCAATTCATTGAAAAAAAAAAATGCTCAGAAATAAAGAATAAAAAATATTAAAGTGATTTATTCACAAAGAAAAATATTTTTGTTTTATTCAAATATCTCCTCTCTTTCTCAACGTCGTCGTCGCTTAATCATTTTCAGATCAAAAAACAATCGAGTGTTCATTTGCATATTCACATTTTATTTCATTTCTTTTTTTTTCTAGGAAACATAAGTTTTTTAAATTACACACATAATTGGTAAAAATAAAAAAAAATATTTTATATTTATAAACTACATAAATATTATTAATCAATATGGTCTTCTTTTTATATTTTTTTTATTTAACAGAGAATGTAGTGAGTTGGAAATTTTTTTAAAAAAGTATAATATTGTAAAAATTTTCTATTTTTTTAAATCGTCTATTTAATTAAATAAATCTATTTTTCTATTTACACTTTTTCAGTGTCAGATGGGACATTTAATGTGCGCAGCTTGTTTTACCCATCTATTGGCCGATGGACGGTATGTTGGATTGGGTGGATATTTATTCAAACAGTTTAAAATGATTAATTCAAATATGTAAAGTGTTTAAAATTATCAAATCGATTTCTTTTAACAGTAGATATTAATAATTCGTTTATAAATATATTTTAGTATGTTGATTTATATTTCAGTATTTTTACTTTTTTTTAGTTTAAGGGATCAAATAGCTACTTGTCCCAATTGTCGCGTTGAAATCTCAAAGAGTACAGCATCTAGAAATTTGGCAGTGGAAAAAGCTGCTTCAGAGCTTCCAAGCGAATGTCAGGTATATTCTAAAAAAAATAAGTATTTACCTGTTATTTAATGTAATGTAATTTTAGTACTGCAACAAAGAGTTTCCATATAAGTCTCTTGAACGCCACGAGCAGCATGAATGCCAAGAACGTCCTACAAATTGCAAATACTCAAGAATTGGATGTCAATGGCGTGGACCCAATCATGAAAGTAAGCCGAATCTTAATAAGTCCAAAGAATGTACATTCTACATATTTGTTTGTTTGTATATCCAGCTACACAACATGAACGGGTTTGTTTGCACCCACATAAATCTGGCTATGAAGTTATGTCTGCCTTGGAAGCATATGACGCTAAGATGAAAGACGAGAAGAAAATGTTTAGCACTCTTATTGATCTATTGAGCTATGAAAAAATAATTTTTAATGGCAAGTATTATTTTGATTTTGTATTACATTACTTTTCTGAAAATACGATTTTTCTCCATTATAGATTTACAAATGAAGCCATACCGAACAGATGAGTATGTTCATAAGCTATTCTATGAGACCGCCAGATTTTCCGCATTCAATCAGCAATGGGTTGTTAAATCCAGAATAAACAACAGTCAACGTGACCCGCACCAATCAAATGATAGAACGATTACCTATCAAGTAAGCATTGGACTTGAATATTGCATTTTGTCTCTTAAGTTTATATTGGTTGAAACTTTTATTTCAGCTTATTCTTAAAACTAAGACGAGCACACCTTTGAGCATTCACTTTTTTGCCCTCAAAGGTCCTTTTTCTGATATGAAAGTTTCTACACAAATCTACAAACATGACTTTACAGACCAAGTGAGTAATTGGTTTTCATTAGTAAATTATAAAATTACATAGGCCAGTCGGCAGAGGAAAACTATGGCCAAGAAGCCAATGTTAACTCGGTTTTAAAGTGTTCGGCATCACCCACGGAGAACGGCTCATCGTATACAAAATATAATTGCATCTTTCTTTCTCGCATTTTCTTATTTAAATATTATTATAGGATTTTTTTTGTCAGCCGTTGGTGAATACTTCTTCGATGATCTGGGGGGACATCGGGTTTTTGCTTTAATTCATCCAGAATTCGATATGGTTCAGGGAGGCACCCCATAAATAAGCTCCTTACCTAACCCTTAATTATACGCTTATTTCCTAGTCCCTGGGGAGCAAAATGGTACATTGAGATCCAATTGAGATAGTTTGGCTTTCCGTGCTATCACCCCTCCTAACCTAACCTAACATATAGGATTTTTTTAGGACGTTAGGGTTGAAATACGTGGTGTTAATTTTTTTTTTAGGAAAGTGGCAAAAACTGAAAAAAAAAATGAATTTTTTTTAGTTTTCTGCTTAAGCGAAATATTTGGCATCCTAACGTCGAATTAATGTGCCGGCAATTAATTAGAAGTACAATGGAAATGAGATTTTCTTTGTTATTAATTAAAAAGCGTTCTGCAAAATCGTGGCTAAACCGCAACATCTACCAAATTCAATCATTAAATTTCAGCGAAATAGTTTTGGAAGAAAGAAAACCTCTGCCGCCTGGTCTAATAAGCAAATAAATGTTGCTATAATTTTTTATAATTTTTTTTTTGCAATTCAACACTCTTATTTTTCTTCCAGAACACGGAAAGTGACTACTATACTTTACCCCTTCCAGATAGTTCGGAATGTAATCGTTTGCTTTCAAACAAAGCCATCAATTTCAGGTTCGTATTGATTTGTGTTACATAAAAAAATAAAACAAAATATTAAATAATTTTATTCATTTTTGATCAGACTTTTGATGTTTTTACTAAATAAATAAGTTTAAAGCTAAGGAATACCAACCAAACGTCATTAAAAGTCCAATCCCTTCTTAATCTTAAAAAAAGAAGAATATAAACTGATTATATTTTTTTTATAACGTTCAAACTTTCTTGTCGCGGGAAGTGTTCGTTTCTTTTAATATTTAAAATATAATGTAATATGTACTTTTTTATATAAATTTAAAAATATATCCACACATTTTATTTACTTTTCGTAAAAAAATAAAAAAGACATTTTATTTTCAAAATTTTAACAACATACCTATACTTTTTAAAACTTGCAATAAAAAAAAATTGAATTAAATCTTTATGTTTGCCATTAGTTTTTTCTTATACCTTTGAAAGAAAATAAAAATTAAGGGAAATAAAGAAAAATAAATCATAAAAGAAAAAGAAAAATAAATAGTTATAATGAAAAATAATAAGAGAGCATACGCTGTAATAGAACAAAATAAGTTAAAATACATAATAACGAGCTAATATGTTGTAACAGATCAAAACAAAAATTAAGCTAAAATCTTTATAAAAAGAAATAAATAAACAACAATACAAAAAGATTTTAGATTTAAATTGATCTCACTCATAATATTATTTAAAGTAAAATTAAATACTAAACGATTATTATAAGTGATCAGTCCTGTTTTTCATTGGCAATAATTTAATATACATCTTCTGAATTTTGTGCATTATATAAAACAAACAAATACAAACTCACTACTGCTATGTAATACAATTGTAACGTTTACTTTTTTTTTCTTAATTATAAACATTGAAACCTCTGTATCTTTGATTTAAAATGAAGATTTAGTTTTGTAATAAATTAAAACTAAGTTAAGGAGAATTTATATAGGAAAATTTATTATTATAAATTACAACCACTATAATATATATACATATATATATATATATGAATACAAATATATATGTAGTTCTCTAATATTCACTGTGAAAATGAAAAATGAATAGAATAAAATGAAACAAATAAAATTAATTATTAAAAATTAAAATTAATGAAATGTTGTTTTTTATTTTGCATTTGTTGTTTGTTTCAGCAAGTCGCTCAAAGTTTTACTCACTGAAATAGAGTGAAAACCTAAAAAAGAGAATGGGCCGTACCAATAATCAAATTTAGTGACGACTTAAATATTTCAGTAAAATGGACCATAATAGAATGGGCTTTAGCTAATAAACCATATATGTATGACCCTAATATTCAAGTGGACTCTTAATAATGAATCATATATGGAATGGACTTCAAAAAATTAAACATTCCATGAATGGTACATTATTTGGGATCACCAGAATTAAGACTCAACTACATAAGCCAAAAAAGTGAAAAAGTGCAAAAGTGAAAATTTTTAAATTGATTTTGTGATAGTTTTTCTGACTATAAAACTTATAAAAATGATGCAGAAAGCTTAAATTTTGGTTTAAAAACAAATTTGTGTGTTCTTTTTCACAAAACAACGGCGCTAGCGGTAAAAAAAATATTTTTACTTTTGTACTTCAGTACTTTTTGGCTTATGTAGTTAAGCCTTTAAGGTTAATTTTACTGAAATATTTAAGTCGCTAAATTTGATTAAGGCCCAATGAAACCTGCTAAAAACAACAAACTTGAGTGGGGTAGTGAAAATGCTGGTCAGCTCAGTCCGATTGATTAACCCTGCACGTATGGAATTTTAATAAAATTCTTATCGCTCGCACTGTTTGCAGAGCTTGCAGCTTAAGTTTGGGTTTGAGGGGTTCAAATATACCTTAATTTAGTATAAAAAATTAGTGAGGCTATCGACAGTTACTGAATGATTTGAACGCCGCGAAATAATAACAGATTCTTGTAGGTAGAACTACAAAATATAAGGGTGTCTATTTCCTATCCCTAGGCGGGATCATAAAAAATCGTGGATTACAGCCACACGAGATCTCTTAATCGGGTTCACTTTTCATCCAAAAAATTAGTTTACACTCTAGTTGGTTATGTCCATTTTTCTTTGAATCTCGACAAAATTGTTAAATGTAAATTTTGCCTAATCCTCGCATTTAGTAGGTATAACACATGTTTTTTTTGTTGCAATGTGTAAGGTGCATCAGTTTGAGTATACAAAATCAGCCTTATTGTGAGTTTCGCCCGAACAACATTCCACCCGGAAAATTTGAGATTTCACTTTTCGCCTATTGTGAGTTTCACCCGAAATTGTATGTTAAAAAAATTTTCCTTATTGTGAACATTCATTTTGGGTGGAATATAAGGTTATTGACAGCCTTAATGTTCATTTATTTTTAGTAGGCGAACGAAATTTCGTTCGGGCGAAACTCATAATAGCTTTTAAAATTCCGGGGGAACAAAAAATTTGAAGGTGAAATATTTTTCGGGCGAAACTCACAATAAGGCTGAATGATTTTCGGGTTGTACCCCACCCCATTTGGAGGGTAGGGGGTGTAAAAGGGTATTCGCCATATCTAGAGAACCATAAGTCCCACAAACAAGATTTTACCTCGGTTTTGCAGAAAATTAAATTCTCTACAAATTTGGTGTACATATTTTTACCGAGAAATCGCAAATAGAAAATCTTCAAACTTAATTTTACCTTTATTTTTAAGAAAGTTACAGCTATTTAAAAACCAACACTTTTTGTCAACCTTGCAAATCACAATTGAAAGAGAAATAAAGTGGTTACTTCAAGTGAACGCTTTGGAGTGGGAAATCATGTAACAGTATAAAATTAGCGCGGTTTAGATGAATTGGAAATTTTGATAACGGAATAGCAACAGGTAAAACTCATGTAATTCGTTTCATTTTTTGAATTAATTCCGACTCTGCCATATAGGTCGCCCCACTGTTCGTTGGATAGAAACAATTGCTCCAAAGTGCGTACCAAAGTGATAAAAATGATATTAAAACAATGGGATTCTCTTGAGATTTAACAAAACAAAATTCTGATTAGATTTGCATCAAAATACTTTTAAAAAATAATTAGCCTTATTGTGAGTTTCACCCGAAAAATATTTCACCTTAAAATTTTTTGTTCCCCCGGAATTTTAAAAGCTATTGTGACTTTCGCCCGAACGATAACATTACATTCCGCCCGAAATGAATAGGCCTGTTTTTTTTTGCAAGCCCCGGGGAAAAAAACAACAGCGGGGATTAGCGACGCCATGACAGTAAAAAACCATGCAAACTATCGATAACATGTATGTAATTCATGCCGGTAACACAGTTTTTCTGTGCGCTTAAGTTAAACCCCGAGAATTCTCTGGGATTAGTTGTTGTTGCATTTAACATGTTAATTGTTTAGCACTGACGTCGTTTTTTTCATCCAATTCCCCCGGGTTTGCAAAAAAACACGGCTATAATAATAATAATAATAATAGGCGTGTTTTTTTTTAAGCCTAGGGGAAATTGGTTGAAAAAAACGACAGCGGGGATTATCGACGCCATGACAGTAAAAAACATGGAGTTTTCATATAAAATGTCGATAACATGTATGTAATTCATGCCGGTAACACAGTTTTTCTGTATGCTGCCAGTTATAGCTTTCATTGAAACTCATCATTGAAAATTTTAATTTCTTATTTTGAGGTAAAATCAGTAATTATTTTGATGCCAATAAAAACTTCTTGACTCAATTATTATTTCCAGTCAAAAAAATATTTCATTTTGGCCCAATCTTTCACATAAAACGATTTCTAAGATTTCGATGATCAATGATAAGGTAGTTCAATCATTGAAATAAAGAAATTCATTTCCTGCGATAGGCTGGGCCAAAATGAAATATTTTTTTGACTAGAAATAATAATTGAGTTATCAGCTTTTTATTTGCATTAAAATAATCTGATTTCACTTTTTAAGTGCCTCAAGAATTAACAATTCAAATTTTCAATGATGAGTTTCAATGAAAGCTATAACTGGCCCCTAAGATAAACCCCGAGAATTCTCTGGGATTAGTTGTTGTTGCATTTAACATGTTAATTGTTTAGCACCGACGTCGTTTTTTTCATCCGATTCCCCCCGGGCTTGCAAAAAAACACGGCTAATAGGCGTGCTTTTTTCCAAGCCCGAAGGAAATTGGATGAAAAAAACGATTCGAGGCTAAATAATTTACATGTTAAATACAACAACAACTAACCCCCAATGGGTTTAGCTAAACCCAGATATTTTATGGGGCTTAACTTTAGCCGTGTTTTGTTGCAAGCCCGTGGGGAATTGGATGAAAAAAACGACGTGCGTCGGTGCTAAACAATTAACATGTTAAATGCAACAACAACTAATCCCAGAGAATTCTCGGGGTTTAACATTTTTTGGTTGGAACCTTTTTAAAATCAGCAATTGATGCTTTAGGTTGAGTATCAAAATTTGTTAAAAAAGAATCAGCATTAAAAAAAAATTTACTTTTGGGACTCGCATATTGAAACCTGTATGCGTATTTTAAGAGTGCTTCTTCTCATAACAACTTTTGAGTAAAATATTTTAATGCTATTTATAACAGTATTGAATGGTGATTCCAAAAAGGTGTCATTCATCTCAACTTTTTTTTTCAGTTTTTAAAGCAATTTATTGTGCATCTTTTTACAAATTCAGAAAAAAACTCAAGTTACCAAACACGCACCCAGTGGCAAGGTACACTAATTGTCATCTTCAAATGGAGTCGAACAAAACTGTTATACATATAAGGGAATACACTATCCAGTATAAAGAGATCAGTGCCTAAACCCAATTTGTTGTGAAGTCTGTTTTGTTGTGTCAGGACTCAGGACTCAGGACTCAGGAGTGGAACAGGATTTGGCAAAATTGGTAACTGATAATTGGGAGTTTTGGTCAAATCGGTAACAAACTTTTTGAAAATCAATAATTTACAAGTTTCAATTTTAGTTTTCATTTCGTTGTTAATTAAATACCAATGCCAATCCAAAACAAAGATCTCGAGAAGCTTGTAGTCATAACAATAATCGATTTATTTCAAAAACACCCAAAAACAATCAAATATTTGTCTTACATCCCACAACTTTGGAATTATTGTGCGTTTCCTATAACATTTCAATAATCAAATCTTATATGTGTTCATAATAATTTTTGTTTTAATTCAAGTTTACTTCATGGCAGAACCCGATGAATCGCAAAGAAAAACGTACATATGCGATGATCATGAAAAAAAAGTCTCTGAAGAAATACGCAGTTTCTATGAATCGGGGGAGTTCTGTGATATTGTCTTAATAGCTGGAATAGATAATTTCAAGTTGTCAGCTCACCGAATGGTTCTGTCAGCTTCAAGCGGGTATTTTCGAACGATGTTCCGTAGTAATCTGAGCGACTCAAAGGCGGCTGAAGTAACTCTGGAGGAATGGGATGGCGTAACACTCAAAACAATCGTCGACTTCATGTACACACCGACAATTGATATTACGAATGAAAATGCAGAGAACATTTTGAGGGCGTCTGATTTTCTTGAAGTTACTTCTCTTGTGGCATCGTGTTGTACATTCATGATGGACCAGCTGCACACTTGCAATTGTTTGAGAGTTGTATTTTTCGCAGAGCATCACAACTATTGGGAATTGCTAGAGAAAGCGCTGGCATTTACACATTTAAACTTCGAACAGGTAACGAAAGAACAAGAGTTTCTGGAGATGAATGATGAACAATTGGGACGATTCTTGGCTAGCGACAAAATTCGAGTATCTTCGGAAAAATCCCTTCTGTTAAGTGTCGTTGAGTGGATAAAACATGACCCTGACAATCGTCAGGGTTCGGTTGCCACTTTGCTTATGCTTATTCGTTTTCCGTTGTTGGAGCCAAAGTGTATTGTTGAAAATCGAGAGTATCTATGCAGATCACCGGAATGTCAGAGCATTATTTTGGACTGGCTTCAGTATCTCATATCGCCCCAAAGTCGTAGCCAGTTTCCGCTGGCGCCAACCACGCCGAGAAAATCGTGTAAAAAGCTCTATTTTTTTAGTGGTTGGGACAATACATTCAATTTTAAAGTTCAGACATTCGACCATGAGAAGAATGAATGGAGTACAGTCGATTGGCCACATCCGATTAATAGAAGGAAATTTTTCGCTGCTTGTGTTATAGATAATGTTTTGATTCTAGGCGGAGGAGACAGCGGAGGACGGTCTACGGCCGAAGTTGAATGCCTGGATATTCAGACATTGAAATGGAGTCGTATGCCTCCGATGTCTATGCCTCGTAGATGGTTTTCTATGGCCGAGTTGGACGGATGTTTATATGCCATGGGTGGTATTGATTCGAATTGGACTAATTCGGTGGAGAAATACAGTTTCAAGTCTGAGACATGGTCTGAAATGCCACCAATGAATTCTCAACTTATGTACACTCAATCTGCTGTTGTTGATGGGATTTTGTATGCAATTTGTGCTGAAAATCGTGGATTGGAATGTTTCGATCCTCTCTCCAACAAATGGTCGCAATTGCCACCGAAAAATGAATTTTCTGCACAATACGCATTGGGTGCAGTTGGAGGATATCTGTATGCAATTGGAGGCCATTATGCTGAGGGAAGAAGCAAGACAGTTGAACGCTTTGACCCAAAAACTCGCAGATGGTCCAAAGTGTCTTCGCTAAAAGTAGGTCGTTCAAGAATCTCGGTTACTGCATTCAATAACAAGTTGTTGGCATGCGGAGGACATGATGGGCGACAGTTTTTAAAAATAGTCGAAGAATATGATCCAGAGACTGACAAGTGGACACAATTGGCGCCGTTGAATGTTGAAGGTGATAGTTGTTCACATGTTTTGGCAATTTAAGTTATGATTTTCCTTATACATATAATAATAAAAAATTAATAAATTATTAAAAATACATACATACATACATATATGAATAAAAATTCTATTATTTACCTACCTATTTGTGAAGTACTTACATTGCTACTATTAAATTTTTAGGATGTGACTTAAGAAATGCAAACACTTTTAGTGGCAATAAGTTTGCATTTCTAACGCCCATATTATCCACTCAATACATGCAGATTAAAACTTGAATCCGGATCTATTTAGATTAAATTAGTATAATTTACATCCGACTTAAAGTTTTGATTTGGATTTATCGAGTTAATAATATGGCGGTTAGTCTTGTCCAAACTGATATTTTTTTAGACAAAAATGAATAATACAGGGATCGTGTTGGACATCTATACCTGAATGGATCAAACAGTTTTAATGAAATATTGTTCAAAATCATCAAAATTACAAATAAATTGATACACTTGGAAATTTTTTATTTACAAAAAAGGCATTACGTATACAGGTTGCCTAGTAAATAATGATTAACCTTGCATTTGGATATAGCCGGGCTAAAATTCGAGATTGCTCTCATGATTGATTTAAATAAAATTAATGAGGAGATTGAAAATAAATGGGCAAATTAATGAATCTTTTCCTAGGCCCCATAGTGGAAACAGTTGTTGATAGTATTAATTACCAAATTATTAGTTATCAAAAAAAAGTTGAATTGTATTCTTGTAAATACATATCCAGCCTTATTGTGGGTTTCACCCGAAAAATATTCCATCTTAAAATTTTTTTTTCCGCCGGAATTTTAAAAGCTATAGTGAGTTTCACCCGAACGAAATTTCGTCCGCCTACCAAAAATAAGTAAACATTTAGGCTGTCAATAACATTACATTCCGCCCGAAATGAATGTTCACAATAAGGGAAACCTTTTTAACACAAAGTTTTGGGTGAAACTCACAATTGACGAAAAGTGAAATATCAAATTTCCAGGGTGGAATGTTGTCGGGCGAAACTCATAATAAGGCTGATCAAATATGTATGTACATATTTTAAACATGAACAAAATTGTAATATTTTGCAAATTTGGAAAATTGAGTTCACCTTAAAATCTAAAAAAAGACTGTAAAGTTGTTTTCAGATGATGCCAAGTGGCATCCTTTATTAATGAGAAGGAAAAAAATTTTGTTATTTATTTCATTTTGTTTATCTTATCTTACTGCAAATTATATTGTAGTCCAATCAGTGACTAAAGTCAATTTATGGTGAGTTGGAAATGTCCATGTTGTCGGACTTCTCAACACTAGCCGATTTTCTGGGCTTATCGGTGCTATGACGTTGTCCGATTTTTTCCTCGGCATCGTAGTCCCTCTGCACTACGGTATCTTCAACGATTTTCTTGAGTTTGCGCGAATCTGGGGAGCGGGAACGCCTCTTTGTGATGGACTTGGCGACGGATACTTCCTTGGTGCGACTCGAGGTAGTACGCGATGGCGAACGACGCTTGCTGCGTGACCTAGTGGTTCTTCTCTTTTCGTCACGTGTACGATGCGAACGCTTACGATCGCGTGAACGGGACCGTTTTGCGTTTCGCGATCTGGATCTACGTGATCGGGATGTTCGTGAAGCGCTGCGGCGACGGGATCGAGATCGCTTGCGACGATCACGCGACCGCGAGCGTTTGGAACGCGAGCGAGAGCGGCTCTTACGTCGAGATCGCGATCGCTTGCGTGACCTTGAACGCTTACGAGAATGCGAACGTCTCGAGCGAGAGCGTGATCGTTTTGATTTGCTGCGCGATCGTTTCGATCTCGTTCTGGAGCGCGACCTACGCCTCGACCTAGATCGATGCGAGCGGGAGCGCGAAGCTCGTCGATCTCGAGAACGAGACCGCGATCTCGAACGCCGGCGCTTGTCCTTAGCCAACATCCCGATCACTGGATCGATTGCCGCTGAGATCATACTTTGCGCTTCCTTGACGATAGTCATAGCTTCTTCGATCTCGGCCTGGGCAGCTTCGTTGCTCTTTGCCTCTGGCTTAGATATTGAGTCGGTTGCGTGGTAAACACTCAAGTATCCACCTTTAAACTCCATTCCTTGCATGCGTAGGGCGTGGATGATGCTCTGCTGCTCGCAGAACTCGACCATACAGTAGGTCTTAGATTCCTTCTCGGCCCAGCGAGCATATTTAACCTCACCAGCTCGAGAGAAACATTCCATGAGGTCGTCCAGGCGCCACTCGTTCTTCACGTCGCACACGATTATGGTTCGACGGATCTCTTCAATCTTCCTCGAGTCATAGAATGATGGCAGTGCCGGATACTCTGGAAGGTTGTTGTCAGATAACTTGGGATCGTAGGTCCTGATAACCTGCAAGGAAGATGAAGTTATTTTCTTACCTTTTTGTAGATTTATTGTCGGACTCACCTGCTGGGGCGATTGCCCTTCGATTCGATTAACAACCTCGGGTGGCAATTTGGAATCGGGTTTCTGCAATCCTGGCACTATGGTGCCATTCTTGGACATTTCCAGAGCACGATACTCTTCGGGTATTGACAACACAGGGATGACAATCAAAGCCCGATCAATAAAGACCGTGTTGGTTAGGTGTTGTGCCACCGGAACGCACGAGTTTTCAACATACTTTACGTAGCAAATGCGGGACTGGACTGGGCAAGAGACATCACGTACTGTGGGATAAAGACGGATTTCTTCGATTTTTCCAATGTTCCCGAACAACGTCTGCATCTGATCCTTGGTGGCTTGCGGCGCAATGTTGGTGACTTGAATCACTTTTGCACCAGATGCTGCTCCTCCTCCAGCCATTGTGGAGTAGGGTTTTTTAAATTAATTTTTTGTGGTCAATACAAGTAGTTTTTTATGTTTTTATAGTTAAAAAATTGCCAAGAATTCTTAGTTGCGGTAAAAACTAAAAATGATTTCCATGAAAATTTTAACTACAGTGTCGCGAAAACGCCATTGAAAATTTTATGTGTTTGGCCACTGAACTGAAATGTGTAAGCACTTAACGAAAGAATTAAACGAAGTAATGGTATTTATGGTGTGTGCAGACTTAAATACAAAATGTAAAAAGTATAGTTATTGACGTAATGTAGACACTTGAGGTTATTGTAAACGTTTTAAACGTTTGTTTATCGGTATTACAAATAAAATGATTCATTAAAGAATGATTACATAATTTATATGCAATCAAAAAAAGTGGTTGCACTTCGTATTTTATTTTAACAAATTCTCCCTTATAATCTTGTTGCCAATTATCAATAGGTGTATTCACGATCCGATGCAGTCTCGTATCATTGCAAAAATGCAAAACTGTAAAATTGCTATACCCTAAAGCTACGCGCAAACCGACGCGATGGCGGTGGCGATCGCGATAACAATGTGGATGCCGCACACGTAAATCAATGGAGGGGCACACATCGACGCGATATGTGGATTGCGGTCACGTTCCACTGCTGCGTTCAGTACGCGGCTTTTCTTGAACGCAGCAAGCACCATTTGATCGCTATATCGCCTGAAGTTTTTCTTCGACAGTATAAGAAAGAAAATTTGAAAATGACTTCAAATACTGAAAAATTAATAGAAAAAGTTCGGGAGAATTCCATTTTATATGATCTGTCAAACAAAGATTATAAAAATATAAAAAAAAAATAAGATATGGGATACAAATATATCGCGTTGATGTGAGCAGGTTTTTGAACGCATCTTTATCGCGCGATAAAAGTTATCGCGATCGCCACCGCCACCGTGTCGGTTTGCGCATAGCTTAACCCCATTGTAAAAAAAACACTATCCGCTTTTGCAATGATACAAGACCAGTTTGCATCGGATCGGGAATACCCCTATTGCAATGATACAAGACCAGTTTGCATCGGATCGTGAATACCCGTAATATTTGACTGGTATTACACGGCCATTGTAAGTCCCCTTTCACACGAGGAAACTGAGTTTCCAGCAATTTTCAGTTTATAGAAGAGAAGGGCAAGAAGTAAGAGAGGAAAATGAAATCTCCCCGGTCAACGATCTGAGGAGATTTTTTGACCTTCCTCTTCACATACACAGTAGTGTGTGTTCAACCCGGTATATAGATATTAGGGTAGCGCTTATGTTGGCAATAGGCGTTTTTCTTTTTTAGCCCCGAGCGGGGCACAGAGCGGGTTCTGAGCGAGCTCGCTCCGAACAGAGCGTGACCTGAGCGCACCGATCTATTTAGGAAACTCAATTGAGCACTGAACTCTCATATGCTTAGGGCCAGTTGTACAAATATTTAAACCGTGGTTCAGCAATTTTTATCCACCGATTCCGGCGGATTAATTGAGTTTCAACAGTGGTTTACTCTTCAAGTGTGTGATAATAACCAATTACATACTTGAACCAGCGTTGAACCTTAGTTAATCCGCCGAAATCGGTGAGTTAAAATCTTGAACCGAGGCTGAACCACTATTGTACAACTGGCCCTTAGTAATCTGTCAAATTACATGAAAATTGTATGAAGTTAGCCGCGCTCAGCTTTGTGCTCGATGTGCTCGGTCATTTATTCCGAGCTCATCGAGCGAGCCCCGGTCGAGCTCTGAGCTAAAAAAGAAATGCAAGTTGAGAGCTCGGAGCGCTCCGAGTTAAAAAGTAACATAGTTTTCTTTTTGACAGCTCAGTGCCGCGCTCGGGGCTAAAAAAGAAAAACGCCTAATGTTTGAATTTCTTTTTTGTCCTCCCCTAAAATTGATTATTATGTACCTGTACATATGTACATACAAACACGTTGTGCATTTTTTTTAAAGCGGCTAACGTAGTAACACCGAAATATAATTATGGAAATAGAATTCCATTCTCTTTGCACCTTAAGCATAGTACGCAGCTGAAGCCAAACGAAAATTTCCATACAAAAATTGAAGCAACGAAATCATAAACGAAAAATTTCGTTTTCATTTTTGTTCTGCAGTACGCTGGTTCAAAGAGCAAAATTGATAATTGTAGCAGATTATTTGGAGAAGTCTTCATTCTTTTTCGCACTGAATTAATTGCACGCACCATGTAGTCGTTTCGTTTACAGTTTCGTTATCGATTTGGAGACCAGAGAAAATTTTCATTTCGGTTCAGCTGCGTACTAGGCTTTAAAAGTAAAAATTGAAATGTTTTTTTATTGGATACTACATACCTCTTCCAAGGAATTAAATTTTTGCACTCTTAATAGAACTTCAAATGTGTACCAAATTTACTTAAAATGTGTGCTAAATTTGGAGATTTTTGATCACTTGGAATTGGATGAAAAAAACAACTTCGGCGCTAAACAATTAACATGTTAAATGCAACACAACAACTTATCCCGGATCCAAAAACACGGCTGACGTGTCGTCCGACCCGAGTCGTTTTGCTAGCGTTCACATTTAACGACTTCCGTAACGACATCATTTGAAAATAACTTTTCAAAGACCAAACATGGCGAGAATTTCATTATTCGCACCAATACTAGCGCATTAATTTTATTTGTTTCGACTTTTGTTTTATTACTTTACTTTCATTTCAACCTATTCTCTTTTTATTTTACGAAAAAAATAGAAATAAGATATAAAATTAAATTTTCGGTCGTCCGACTGGAGTTAACATTTACTACACCGGTCGTTCGACAGGACAAATTATCAAAAAATTTGAACTACAGAGCTTGCTTGATCGACAGTCGTTCGACTAGTGTTCACATTACAAAAATCTAACGACACGAAACGTGTTGATGAACATGTCGTTGAATGTGAACGCCCCTTTTCACACGAGGAAACTGAATTTCCAGCAACTTTCAGTTTTTGGGTGAGAAGGGCACCAAGTAATACTACGGTTTCATTGGAGCCGAAATGGGCTAATTTCGTAAATTACAGAAAAGGTGTTTTCATTGCAAATTTGCTAATTTCGTTTGACAGATAACTTCATTTTGAATTTAATTTGGCAGTTAATAGCTTCTTTTTCTTGTGTTCTCTTTCTGTTTCTGTTTCTTATACATCAAATTTTGACATTTTTAATGTTTCTACTGGGTTTCCACTGCGGATGCATTCCACTTGGGTGTGTTTATTAGGTTTTTAAGTAATTTCCAACCTAATTTCGTGCAAATTTGGTTGAAATTACCTCATTTAGAAATGTGAATTTGTATTGGAAATGAGATAATTTGGAATCGAATTTGGAAATATTCAACGAAATTGCCTCATTTGGCCCAATGAAAACGTAGTATAATAGGATTGAACGGTCCACGGCCCAACACACCATACGAGATAAGTGTGGTTACGGCTTAAAGTAAACCAACAAAAAGGCCATCCCTGCTATGTAGGTAAGTTAGTCCCCTATTACACGATGATTCTTTGCGTCTGACTCTTTTTTCGAATTTCTCTTTGAAAATCATCATGTGAGTCGCACGCTATTACACGATGATTCTTTGCGCCTGACTCTTTATCGAATTTTCCTTTGAAAATCATCAAAATAAAGTTATATAAAAAGAAACGTCAAAAAGAGTCTCGAAAAACTTGGCCCATGACTCACAGGGCAACTGGTCTTCTGTCTCATCTTTTTTCTCTTTCTCACTCGTTATGTTCGAAAAGAGTCAGACGCAAAGAATCATCGTGTAATAGGGGACTTATAGGGCACCGCCAGCTTCAACTTCTATCGAAAGAAATAATTCATCCAAAATGAATTACCAACAAACCAATGCGCTGTCACTAAAAAAAACGGCCCAACACACTACACGAGATAAGTGTGGTTACGGCTTAAAGTAAACCAACAAAAAGGCCATCCCTGCTATGTAGGTAAGTTATAGGGCACTGCCAGCTTCAACTTCTATCGAAAGAAATAATTCATCCAAAATGAATTACCAACAAATCAATGCGCTGTCACTAAAATGTCATCCGATATTTTATTAAATACTATCCCTTTATCTCTTTTTAACAATCGATGATCAAGCTTTGTGCAGAAGCAAAACAAGCTCTTTCTCTTTCGAAAAAGATATAAAATATAATAAAATAAAAGAAAAAATTATTTCTGCCAACCCAGCGAACAATTCACAGCACCGTTACCGTATCTAAATTAAAAGTTCATTTTACATTTATCATTCGTTATTTTGCTTTTAACTTGTTCGGTTGTTCATCTTCAAAGTGTATTCCACCATCCAACTGGGCAAAAAAATCGCTACATCAAAAAAAAAATAATAAAAATAAAATATTTAACCCAAAATACCAAATTTGTACTTTCATTTTCTTTTTTAAGTTAAAATCTTTTTTCGAAATACAAGTTCGCGTTTAAAAAAGGAAAAAAAAAAAAGAACTTAACACGTATGTTATTGATTTTGTGCAAAAACAGTGAAAACAAATAATCAAAAAAGATTTAAGATTTTTATTTGATTTCTTAGTCTGAATCATTCATACGGTAAGCTCATTGAAGTGAAAAGTTTTTTCCACACCTTGCATAATGATTATTGTACCTACCTTCTAATCTTTTAATTCACCCCAATGCCATATGTTGATAAAACTCAAGGAATTTTGCGTCGACTTTTAAGTTTCTATGCTATTAAAATTGATTTAATGCATAAATCCTAACCGGTATCGATTTTAGAAAAAAACATCAAAAATAATTCCGCCTCTAAAAAAAGTTATTAAGCTATTTTCTTTCCTTTTTGCTTTTTTTTCTGTATGAAACCCATTTTTGGAGTGAATGTCTGGCACTTTTTTTTTTCTTTTCATTAATTGAACTACTTTCTCTAATAAAAATCTGTTTAAAAAGTGAAGTCCATAAAGCCAGTAAAATTTCCGGGGAGAGGTCAAGTGTCAGGCCTTATGATCTCTAAAGTTATAAGTGTGATTGCTCACACTGTTTACATAATAGCCCCCCTGATAAAACCACGTAAGTAGATATTTTCCATAATAGCATTCCTTTTTGATAAGTGGTAGAAAAATAAATTTGACGGTTTCTATAAAAAAGTTAAAGATTGTAAGTAGGTATATTCCATTACCAAACGAACATGTAGGTTTGTCTATCTACCTGTTTTTTGGAATTTGTTTCTAGTTGATGTCAGATGCATGGGCGTAGACAAGGGTTGCCATTTTTTCCCGAGACCTCATCGGGACATTTTGGTGACATGTAATTTGGGGCAGGTTTTCATTAGGAACATTGAAGGAAAAATACATTTTTTTTAAGTTGTTGTGAAATAGCATATAAAACAAGAAAAACAATTTTTTTAGTGCGGATATTGTTATTAACAAAGATATAAACAATTAAAATCTGCACCATAACTTCATGAAAACAGCTTAATTTACTTAATAAATAATAAATGCACTGCAAAATGGTTATTTGGGATTTTCTGTGTAAACAAATTTCGAGTTAATTAAAAACAATCATAAAACAATATAAAAGTTATAAACAATTAACAAAATTAAAGAAGCAAAAGTAGATGCAATTGATAGATTAAAAAAACTAACCTAAAAGCAAATGTGCAATTCACCTAAAAGTATACAACAATTCTGATATAATTGTGTCAGTGAAAGTGTTTTTGTTGTCAGTTGGGTTGATATCAAGTTTTTTGTAATAAGCATTACTGTGGCGGCCCTCGCGGGTTCAAGACGCTGCTGTTTAGATTGGGAAGATTGAGGGCGGTATCACGGCAGTTCGTAGGCAAGAGAAGTGTGGGGTGAGGAATCTGGTGAGGCACAAACAAAACATAACAACCGAACTCATGAGTCTACTTTGTTGTTGTTTGACCCTGTTTTGATTGGGAAGATTGAGTCCGGACTGGTGAGTGCCATAGTGTTTAAATTTGAAACTTTGAATCGCCTCAAAATACATTGAAACAACAACAATTTCAACATTTCACACATTGAAACAACAACAAAGTAGACTCATGAGTCCGGTTTTTTTCGTTTTATTCGTGCCTCACGAGATTCCTCACCCCACATTTCTCTTGCCTACGAACTGCCGTGATACTGGCCTCAATCTTCCCAATCTAAACAGCGTGTAGGTAAGCCCTTCCGATTGCAATGCATTTTGGTGTGTTTTATCAGTTATACCAAAAATTTCAATAAAAAAAACCGCGATTTTAATCGCGTCTGTCGCGGGTTTTGCTATGTACCCGATTTGTAATCGCAAACCAAACATTCCAATTGCTCTCCTGAAAACTTGCAAAAGCTGACTTATGTTGTTTTTCCTTGTTGCCACAGTATTATTTATTTAAAGTATCAACAGAGAATTGTAGTTTTTGTAACTATATTTTGTTAGAATAAAAATCTAAATGTAATCACTTGTATGTTCTACTATTGTCTAGACGAATGTAAACCTTTTAACGATCAAATTCTTGAATGAACAACTTTCATACCGTCTACTGATAGTGATAAAAACAAAGATTAAAATGTTGTGTGCTTCATTTTTTATTATACTATTATTGTTATACTATTCCTTCTTTATTAGCCATTTTTTTGTGTTATTCAAATTAGAATTTTTCGCTGACTAAAAAATGCTCGGATTTGGAATTAGAGGATATTAGGATTTATATTTTGTTATTATTTAATAAAATTTGAATTATTTTCTTTGTTATAGGTATACAAAATAGAATTATGATGTTTTAATTAAATTAATATATTTAGATATTGATTACTATCAGATAAATATAGTTTGTCGAGACCTGCATTTCTATGTATTTACCTTAAAAATGAAATTATACCTGGTTGGTAAACATCCTCTAATTAAAACTCAAAAAGTTCCACATTTTCTACAATATACAAAATTTAATTTTATATTACAAACCTAAAGTTCAGTAATGGTAAATACTCTCACATGTGTTAAGAATTTTTTGTTTTATGACGTCTGTTTCAATTGTAATGTAAACATATATGTATGTACATGATATAAATTAATAACGTAAATGCCATATAAATTTAACTAATAATCCTTTCATTGGCTATTAACAAGAAGCACCTCATTAAATAATCTTTTACGTGAAAAAAGGGAAGGTAAATCAATTCAGCAAAAAAAAAAAATTCATTTCAGCTTAGTGGTGGCAGAAATTTAAATAAACTATGTTTTTTTTTTGTATCGTACCGTGTAAGTCAAGCATGCAAATAACATTTGAGCAGCAAATTTTTTTGCTGCTGCGCTTGTTAGATTTTGCGTTTTTGTTTTTATATTTAAATCCTCTCTGACGCCTCTATTTCTATTTACGAAAAATTGTTTACACCACACGGATTCCTCTTTGTGTGTTTTGCCAAGAATTCCGTTTAATTGTTATTCAGTTTTGTATTTTTAAACTGTCTTCAAGATATTTTACAAAAATAATTGCTGCACAATTATTATTATTTTCCCTATCTTTCTATTGATATCATATGATTATTATTCTTTTTTTTTTTGCGTTCTATCTTCGACAAGATTCATATTCTGGCCAAAGATAATTATGGTTGTTTCGGCTTGACATGGTTTTTTTTGTTGTCTAGATTCAATTTTGAAACAAGTCGATTTGACGGGACCTTCACTCAGTTCTCTGAAATATTTGCTGCGCTCGTGAACTACTTTTGATCTATAATTAATCTGCACATTTGAAGGAGGCCCTTATGAAGACAATCAACCCAATAGAAAACAACAATCGCAAAATGATGACATGTTTTGGTTTGAGGTAGTAATTATGCTATAATTGTGTACCTAGTGCATTTACTCCTACGCGAAAGAAAGGTGTTTTTTGTTGCACAAATGTGAATTCATGTGTTATCATACTCATATCGAATTAAGGTCAACTTAACGCTGTGAGTTATTGGGAGGTTAGGCACCAAGGTTTAAAATGGCACAACATGACGTTAGAGTTAATGGATCTACATATATGTGTTTTTGGTCTGAAAAAGTTTGAATGTTTTATGAAATTTTTGAAATAATATACAGTTTTATTTTGAAGCTTTTGTATAGATGTGTAGTCGTGAGTACAACAAAAAGAACATTTTTGAATTATTATAGATGGCTGAAAAAAGATCAATTTAAACAAAGTAAAAGGACAAACCCAACACAAAATCATCGAAATATGTATCTTAAATTATCCGACTTAAGCATAAAGTAAACATTAATGTTAAAGTCAACTTATATTATTTCACAAAGTATAGTGCTAACTTATTGCAGACATCATTAAATGTACCACTGATTAAACGCAAATTCACAGTATTCCCGTTTTCCCTTTGGTGTGATATGCACGAAATGATGTTAAGCTTTGTTTTTACTGTCATCTCAAACTGAGATTTGAAATTCACTGATAGTGGAAGTTTTGAACTCGTAAGTTACTCTCTTATGAAAAACGCATTTTCGCACAAACGAACTATTCTATGCACAATATAATCGGTGAAACACTTTCAATTATTTGCACAGAGTAGAAAAAGGCAAGAGTTATTTCCGGCCTGCCTTATTTAAAACAAAGAACATTTTTTTTAACAATTAATTTAATTTATTAACAAATATTTAAATAAAAATATACTTATTTTAACTAATCAAATTTAATTATATCCAAGTAAAAAAGTAAGTTCATACAAAAATAACTTATATAATTAATGAAATCTATGGTTGAAAGGTCTTGGAAGAATAATTGAAGCAAATATAAATTTAAACAGAATTATTTAGCGTGTCTTATCTAACATATGTACTTACATACATATTTATGAAAATACATACATTTAAAACTATAAAAAAAATTATTGATGTATCATTTTTAATTTTGGTACATCTAAAGTTGAGATCAGGGGCTTGGTGTTATCAATTCAGTTGTTTAAAGGTTATCTTGTCATTATTTTCATAGCGTTATCAACTTTGTGAAACTCTTAACATATACATTCAAAAAATGAATATTTCTAAATAATTTTAGGTTTTTTTATTCTTTTTTTTTTCTTTTTATTTACTATTCATTGTATATTTTTCCCAAGAGAATAGAATTTTAATGTGGCGAATAAACACGTAACATTCTTAAATTGTAGATTCTGGTTTTTCTTTAAGTAAAAATATTTGCCATCACGACAATTCTCAAAATTTTAAAGACCTTGCATTCTTGGAAGGAAATGGTTTATCAACAAAATTTAGAAAAAAACACATTATAAGTTGTTGTGTTTTCTTTATTATTTTGCCTTCGCAAAAAATTTAAATAACTTTTAAATAATTGAGATTAAATATGAAAATACACATGAATGTTGATAGCTCTTCTTCCAACCACACATATAGGAAACAAAATAAAAATAAACCAATAATTTCAAAGTAAAACAATTAAGCGTAGTGCCAAAATTGTTTTTTTTTTAAGTTTTTAATTGCTTCACTTTGTTAATTTCGCATGTGAGTTAATTTCATCTTGTTTGTTTAATTTATTATAATTTTTTTTACTAAGAACGTCACGTCAAACATCATCAACGCCGAATTAGTGAAATCATAAAGTGAATCAAATTCATAAATACAACCAGAAATTCATGCGAAAAAAAAAACACTAATCGACTCCAGACCTGATCCGATGTATTAACTTCAAGGGGAAATGTCTTTTCAAATACAAACGAAATTTAATAGAAAAAAAACCTTGTTTGCTTTCTACCGAAATACGATTTTGTATAAATTTATAGACGAGATAGATAAGGTGATTTTAAAATGTATCTTTGATATTTTATTAAGACGAAGTAAAATAGAAACGTCACTGACTTATCATCAATAAATTAAATAATTAGTTTCAACGATAAAACAAACTGATTATGCTGTTACCATAGTGCAAAATAATACAAACAAAATTAAACTTTAAAAGTCATTAGTTGCTATTGCGCAGTTTTATCTGTATAGAACGGGTAGGTCTTTTTTCATAATCCGATCGATCTAAAGAATGTATGCAAAACAAAATATATTTAAATTAATCAAACAATGTTTTGAACTACATACTCAGCAGTGTTGGGACTTTGCAGAAGCCAAAGAGTTGTAGAAAGGTTGTCAAAAAAGAAAAAGAAATGAAAAGCCAATTTTATGTAACAAATCGTATATTCAATAATTCTTTATTGAAAATTAATCAAATACAAAAATAAAATAAATAACATTTCAGTTCTTTATGTTTCCAAGATCACATTATATCTGGAAGCAATTCATATACAATTTCATTTTAGACTTGTTCCAAACCAAAAACTTAAATCTATAACAGCCGTTTAAATTAATTATAAAATAAGTTAAGACTTAAAAAAATTACAATTATTTTCTTATATAAACCGTCAGAAAATCTAATTTTACTAATGCTTGTGGAGGATTAAAATTTTGATCATTGAATAAAATTTCCCTTGCAGCTAAATGTTGTGAGCAGTTGTTATTTCCAATTTATTTCTTTTTTCATTTTTTATATTTTTCAAATCGGAAAATTTACAGCAGCACTGCTATGCGGAAGCAACAAAGCTCCAACATATATGAAGAATTGTTTCCAAACAATAAATTGTCCATACCATCTTTAAATTTTTTTTATCAAACGCCATTGTTTCCATTGTTTCATAGTATATTTTTCCCAAGAGAATAGAATTCTAATGTGGCGAATAAACACACGTTACATTCTTATATTGTAGATTCTGGTTTTTCTTTGGGTAAAAATATTTGCCATCACGACAATTCTCAAAAATTTAAAGACCTTGTATTCTAGGAAGGAAATGGTTTATCAACAAAATATAGAACAAACCACATTATAAGTTGTTGTATTTTGTTTATTATTTTGCCTTTGCAAACAATTTAAATAACTTTTAAATAATTGCGATTAAATATGAAAATACATTATGATCGCAAATAGACTTGTAGTCTCTTATAGAAAACTTAACTGGAATCACTGCTCTGACTTAATTTCAAAATCAATTCATCCCAAGTTTAATTAATTCAATTTAAAATTTCATGAACTTACTGAGTCCCATTTATGTTTTAACCAAAGATAGATAAATAAATTAAAGTATACAAACATTAAAATCGAAAAATAGAAATGCGCATCAAATGTTTAAAAATAATTTTATCGATATAATTTTTTTTAACATTGATAGCTCTTCTTCCATACCACACATATAGGAAACGAAATAAAAATAAACAAATATTTTCAAAGTAAAACAATTCAGCGTAGTGCCAAAAAGATATTATTAATTTCGCGTGTGAGTTCATTTGATCTTGTTCGTTTAATTTATTATTATTTTTTTTACTAAGAACGCCACGTCAAACTTGTCATCATCAACGCCGAACCAATGAAATCATAAAATAAACTTCATAAATAAAACCAGAAATTCGTGCAAAAAAAAAAAAAACCAATCGAACTTCAGACCTGATCGGATGTTTTAACTTCAAGGGGAGTTGTCTTTTCAAATACAAACAAAATTTAATAGAAAAAAACCCTGTTTACTTTCTACCGAAATACGATTTTATATAAATTTATAGACGAGATAGATAAGGTGAGTTGAAAATGTATACTTGATATTTTATAAAGACGAAGTAGAATAGAAACGTCACTGATTTATCATCAATAAATTAAATAATCTGTTTCATTTCAACGATAAAACAAACTGATTATGCTGTTATCATTGTGCAAAATAATAAAAAAAAATTAACTTTAAAAGTCATTAGTCGGACATTATTGCGCAGTTTTATTTGTATAGAACGGGTAGATCTTTGTTTCACAATCCGATCGATCTAAAGAATGTATGAAAAAAAAATATATTTAAATTAATCAAACAATGTTTTGAACTACCTACTCAGTAAGTTTATTGAACCTTAAGGCAAATTATATTCTGAATATAAATTGACTTGATAGTTTCCAAAGTTAATAATTTAAAGTTGTCAGTAGTTGTATGGCTTTGAATATATGGAGATTTCTTTTAAAAGTTTAATGAAAACTTCAGGTTGATGGAGTATGGGGTCATCAATTCGAAGATTTAACTTCAAGCTAGTTATAATAATAAAACTTGAAGTTCTCTGATTGAGAAAGGTATACATGTAGGTATATATGTATTTGACATTGTTTCAAAAAAAAAAAAAAACAAAAAGCAATTAAATAAACCTTCATGAATGACACACATATTGAAAAACTTGAGGTATAATTTGAGTTGTGTGACCTACTCAAAGTTGTACCTACAAGATTATTTCGCTAAATAAATACAATATAATATATCGTCATGACTCCTAAAAAACTAACTTCCACCAGAAAATGTAATTTCAGCCATTTGCAGATTGGGAAGAGCAAGGCATTGATTTTTTGGAAATAGTTTTTTGATTTTTTTGACATTTCTATATTGTGCTGGCACAATAGCATTGGTCCGTTCTTTTTCTATAAAATGTCAACTATTGTTGTTATGTCAAAATTTTTTTTAAGTCATTGTTAAAAGTGTTACACTGTGTAACATTTCATTTAGGAACGATCAATGGTTGATATTGATATTGCTGATATGTCAATTAAAAGGGGGGTGAAACAAAAAAAAAAAAAAAAATATACATTCAGAATTAATAATCAAAGAAATTTTTTACTGCATCAAATTTTATAAGACAAAATATTATGATCACTTAAATGCATATCTACAATATTTTAATTAAATTCATGTTAACTTTATTGCTGTACGAAATCGAATGATTAACGAAATATGTATAGGATTTTTTCCATTCATAATGGATGATGATTTTTACGATTTGATTTTGCTTATTAATATGTAATTTCAATTTAAAACTTATAATATGTGCACTGATACTATCACCAACAGCAACTTAAATAGTAGGTATGTGTTTTTTTATTTTAAATTTATTATATAACCAAACAGTAATTGAAATCTATTTTCAATGCGAAAATAAAGACGGAATTTAATTTATTAATGCCTGGTTTCATGAGCAGAAAGCAATGGATTTTTAATTCCAAACATGTATAACTAGACGATCCTCTAAGGGCCAGTTTGTTCACAGCTGATCATCTTTAATCAAGTATTATTGCAACTGGTAAATCATGGAATGAGCATGCTAATCAAATTATTTTTCAAGGAATCCATAATTTAAGTTGTTGATCATGGAAATCGCTAATCAGCCGATTTTGGTTGATTAGCGCCATTTAGTTAGAAGCTGTGAAAGTCATCGTTCAGATTTAACCCACTGTGAACAAACTGGCCCTAAAGGGATCACCTAGGATTATCTAGTCAAAGCGTGGTACCAAAATGTTGACTGTCAGTTTTCATTCTCCATTTGTATACTTATTCTTCTTTTCACCAGCTGTAAATTGTAAATTATAAGAATAACTTAATTGAATTTATATTTTTGGGGCATCACACACGAGTGCAATTCTACCTGGGGAAATCGAAGTTTGTAGGTGAGGGAGCTGAGGAATGCAGAATGAAAAGAAACAAAACGTTCCGCCTTGTTCGTTTAGTTACTAATACAAACACAAGTTGTTTGTTTATAGGCGAAAAAACAATCTGTTGTCATAATCCTTCAATTGTTATTTTTCTAAAGCAAATAATTATGTGTTGTCTGAATTATTGTCAAATTGAAAAAAGTATAAATACTCCTACAATTAAAGCCGCAACTAAAGCAAAAGTTACTCTGGGTTCAGTCTCGTATGTATGTATGTATGTGCATACATATTATATCTTGTTACTTACTTTACTCCTTATTAATTTACATTATATGTACAAGCACTCATCAGCAAAGTTATAAGTAAAGTTTCGTATTTCCAGTGCTTGGAATATTCAAACTACTCTCTTCAATTTTAAAGCCTAGTACTTTGCTGATGCAAAACATACAATTGAGTTGCAATTTAAAAAAAAATTCTTTAAAAAAATAATTTCAAGTATGTTATTTTCTGGTATTCCATCTATCTTCTCTGCTTGTCAACACATTATATTAGATTATATAACTAGTACCCAGAAAACGTCGTAAATCTTCTGAATTGTTTTATCATTGATTTTTTTTATCAGAAGGTTCTTTAACATGGTTAGTTTTTTTATTTAAATTCATAATACATAACATGATGTAACGAATGTGTGATAAAATACCATATACGCAATTGCTGATTATGTTGGAAACAGTTATTTTCGGATAAGATCCGGTTTACAAAATTTATTTTAGTTTTTTAATAAATTCCGACATCCCATTTATAAGCAGCTGATAAGCATCAGTCGTTCTTCTACGAAATACGAGTAGACTGTTTTTAATTATATTTAAACGATCACGTGTGCTCTACTGACCTTCTTCCAGTAAACTCATAACTTATTTTTGCATCCATCAATTAAATACAATTGAGTTGGTTTATTATAAAACCAACTTTGATGGATTTGATTTTGTCTACTTCTCAGTTATATTATGTAAATCTGCATGATTGGCATTCATGAATGTAGATACTTTTCTTGATTGGACATTAACTGCAAATATATTTATGACGAACTATACACTTTTTACTTGAGTTTGTCATAAGCATTTTCTGTGTTTCTGATTAGTAGTGTCCAGCAAAAAAAGTGTCCTCAAGCAAAAAGAAATTAAATAATTAACAAATAATTTATAAATGTTTTCTCTTTGAAAAGCTAAATGGAAATTCGTGCATTAAATTAAATTTAAAAATGTGTTATATATTTGAGCAAGAAGCCTAAATATAACATAAAGTTATTCTGACGAGCCCTCACTCAAATACTTAATTTGTTAAAAGTAATAATCGTAATTTGACTCTTATATTTCAATCATCCATTATTTTGTTCATAAGCTAATTATACCGAATCACACCACTTTATTTATAAACAAAAGAACGATAAAGCAAAAACGAAAAAAAAAATAAAATCAATAAAATAATTGTATCCTTTCTTTTTCAATTGCAGATCAATACAACTCAGTTGAAGATCATACGATCTGACGTTGACGTCACAACATTGTGTTCCACAAGCGGAACTATTATCACAATCAAAAAACACACGAAATTCATCAACAATAGATAAGAGAACATAAATTGTCATTTGACTATTGTGGGATACATATAGAGAAGATAATATACTTTCTGCCAAGTACTGCACACACTCGAAAAATAAAATTCAAATCTCATTCACCGCATTTTAGTTGTATTATTATTTGGTTGCTTTTGGTTTAATTTCGGTTAACTGAATAGTATTTGGGTATTACGACCACCTCAACTTTGCTATGGCATCATCGTCTGTGCTAGCTAACAATCCAATTACAAATCACTCAGCTCTTGGGGCGTCTGCTTCGTCGTCGTCGTCTACTTCTTCGTCTCCTTCAAAAACTACATCTTCTAATTTATCTTCATCGTCTCGCAAGAGAACCTATAAAAGTGCACTCTCAATGCCCACCTCAGCAATGAAGGCAACATCTTTAGACGACGAAGCAGGACTTCTTACATCAAAAACTCCTTCAATTATCGATTTGGATGTTCAAAATAGTGATGAAGCTGATAACATACCAGAATTGCCCAACGATGTGGATTTAATTAAAGGAGTTGCCGGCAAATTTCCCAATGGAACAAGTAGCAAGAAGAAGTATATTCCGCCAAACCACTGCCACTCTATTGAAATTCCGGTAAGTAGATATTAAAAAAAAAAAAAAAAACAAATGTAAATAATTTTTTTTTGTTCGTAGTTACTAATTAAAGATTGCGTGCGATAAAATGTGTTTTGAATGTGTAGAACAAACAAAAATCGTATGAAATTACGATTAATTCGAATTTTATGGTTCGATTTTATTTATAGTGTTGACCGGTCTGTTTAAATTGGAATGAGTGTGTCTCTATTAATTGATTTTGTTACAAATAGAACGCAAGCATTTTACTTCATTGACTCAGGGGATTCATGACTAATATGTGAGCTGGTAAATGAAGTGATAAGTTTTTTTTTTTTATTTATTTTAAATGTGACATTGAGAAACATTTTGTAAGAGTTTGAAATTTACACTGATCAAATTGAAAAATATTTACTTTTGTTAACTGCTAAACTGATTGCACTTAATCTCTTACACAGAACAAAGCCATAAAGTGATTAATTATTGTTATACGCTCTAACGACTTTAGTTGTTGTTTCTGTCTGATCTGGACAATTCGGATTAAGTCTTCTACCCAATTACTCCAAGCCTGTGAATACAAAAATATACATTAATTTCTCTTCCAAAATACATTTGGAAAACAGTGATGAATTCATTCTGTAGCTTGAAAATGATTCTCAAGATTTAGATTTACTTTAATCTATATAACCAGAAATAATGAGTTTTAATTTGTATCTTAAGTAATAAGTGATACAGTTATGATAAAACACTTTTTAAATGAAGTCATACAAAAAAGGAAGTCAGTTTTTTTTATTTTGAAATTTGTTATTCCGCCAAAACGTCATTATCTCTACTATGTATATATGTACATATGTATGTATGTATGTATGTACTAAATGTTGGACCTTATCATTTTGTTAAAATATATCACAGACGAAAAAGTTTTGTGTTTAAGAAAACGAAACAACGGAAGATCGAGTTATTTGCATTGCGAAAAAAAATAATTATTTTGTAAGTAAGTTGATTCCAGTACAAGTTTTTGCAAAACCAAATTTAGTTTATGACCAGTGTATAATAGACTTGAGAAGTTGAGTTAGTTTTGTATTAATATTTATTTTGTTTGTTTTGTAGGTTTATGTACTTACTGAAAATATATAAACAAGTTTAATGAAATTTGAGGACATAAAATTGTTTATGAAGAAACATGATGTATAGGTAACATATGAATGTACATTCACTTACATATGTATTCTTGAACCCTGAAACATAAAACTCAATTTTGTTATGCCAGCAATAAGTACGAAAATGTTCGAACTTGCATATCTTTTTGGAGGGTTTTTTTTGTTTGAGTTGTTTCAATTGTAAATTGGATTCCAGCTACATGAAATATTCTGAAAATGCAATTTCAGTACATACGATATGTATGTATGTAGAAAATTTATCTTATATATTATTTCTAGAGTCTAGACTCACTTACTACACCATACTGAACCAGTTTTCACAAATGAGGTGTCAAGCGAAGCGAAATTAGTTTCGTTCGTTGAACTTTACCCAGGGTTGACCCAGGTTTTCATGACAACTCCAAGAATTGTCAAAAAAACCTGGGTTTTTCGTTTTTCAAAAAACGCCAGAGGGCTTTAAATTATGTTGTTCACATTAAACGCAAGAAACAAGAAGTTATGTGCTCAATAATTAAAACATAATATGTGTTTTAAATTAGTTTTAAAAATGAATTGAAACAACAAGCGTTTTCCTTTTCTATTTCTATTTTTTTTCTTTCAATTTTTCTTTTGAATTCTATTTCAAAAATAAGCTATTACCTGCAACAAGCAAATCCACAACAAAATAATTGCTTCACAACTGATGTCACTTTGGCAGTTTATTCGTTATCTCAACTCGCCACAGCAGAAAACCTAGTTCTACTTCAGGGAGACCCCAGGTCTCAAAAAAACACAGAATTTGATTGTCAGGGCGAGTTCAGGTTTTTCAAAAAACGCTTTAGGGCGACCCCAGGGTGACTTCAGGGCTCAACGAACAAACCTATTAACAGCTAATTTGACAAATTATAATTGTATTTCAAAAAAGTTAATAATTTGTTCAAAAACTGCATTTGTTTGTTTTCGTGCGACTTTTATTTTTATGTAATTGCGAGAATTCTCGCTAGGTAGGCTAGTTGTATAAATTCGCACAAATTTGTCATTTTTGTACTAAACCATAGATGACATACCTCTTCTTAATGTGCTGTACTTGCCAAAATAAAAAAATACAAGATTTCTAAAAGATCCTCAAGTCTTATTTGTATTTAATATTTCTTAATTAAAAAAATCACAAATTGAAGTACATATTTTCAAATACTTGTTTGTAAAAAAACCCTAGCAAATGCAAAAGTCAAAACAAAACAAAAATTAAATTTGCGAGTTTCCATTTAACGACGACGACATTATATAAACATTATTAGGTAATTGTTTTCGGATTAGCCGCGTAATAAAATTATTAAAGAGTGCACTTTCCAGATCATGGGACCCTGTAATTAAAACCTTAGGGTTTTCCCAGATAAAACCTAAAACACCCTGCGATGCAATAAGTGTTGTTTGCTCCCAACAAAATGCACCTCAACAACAACAACATCATGAGATAGAACCACCTACACACCGCTACAACCTGCGTAGCCAATCTAATATATTACATTTATAAAGCAGTTTCCCGGTGACCACTCTTAATGAAACTTGATGCGAAACGTTCGGGGTGAGTACAAAGTGCACTCTTTAATAATTTTATTACGCGGCTATTCCGAAAAAAATTACCTAATAACGTCTATAAATAACCGCGAAAGCCTAAAAAGTTATATTGACATTATATAATATATATGTATGTAGTATGTACATAAGCTGCAAATCAATAATTCGTTTCTAGTACCAGTTGTTCTTATTTAAGTAAGTATAGGTTAATATAAACAAAAATGTTTCAACTTTTTGAATGTGTTCAATTGAAACAAGCTTGATTAGTAAAAATTATAACACAACAAAAGGCTAATAAATATGCAGATGTGGGTTGTTTTTTGTCAAATAAAACATATTTAGCTTATTGACAAATTCAGTAATGCGTTCTACTCTATTCATTTCACTTTAATATTTGCATGGAAAATCTAGCCCTAGTAATAGCTAGAAGCGAAATAAGAGAATTGAAAATTATTAAAGCAATAATTAGTACCGAAAAAAGCATATGTTAATACGAATATTTTGAGTCAACTGGCGCATTCAGAAAAATGAGGTTCTCACTCAAGAAGTGAGCAAGCGAATCCAAGATTTTTTTCCTCAGAATCTTGACAAAATTTAGTTGAGGAATCCTATTCATGTAACTGAGTTTGCTCAGATCTCCGAGATCTCATTTTCCTGAACATGCCTAATAATACAATAATCCGTATCTTGAAAAAAACTTGTACTTAAAAGATACATCATAAAGTTTCAAAATTTGATGTTTTTATCAATTTTACATATAAAAATATAAAAAAATCAATATAAACTCTGTTTTGAGCGTATTTGCCAATGAATTTATTTTATCTCTATTTCTTAGGGGCCAGTTATAGCTTTCATTGAAACTCATCATTGAAAATTTAAATTTTAAGTTTTGAGGCACTTAAAAAGCGAAATCAGTGATTATTTTGATGCCAATATAAAGCTTTTGACTTCATTATTATTTTTTACCAAAAAAAAAATGTTATTTAGGCCCAAATTAATACGTAAAATGAATTTCTTTATTTCAATGATTGAACTACCTCACCATTGATCATTGAAATCTTAGAAGTCATTTTATGTTAAAGGTTCGCCCAAAATAACATTTTTTTTTTTGACTAGAAATAATAGGTATGTTTCTTTACTTTAAAACTCTGTGCATTTTTGTGAATTTCTACGTCATTTTATTTTTTTTCCGACTGAGTTTCAAAATAAAGGAACTAGGATAATAATTGAGTCATCAGCTTTTTATTGGAATCAATATATTCACTGATTTTGCTTTCAATATGTCTCAAAATGAGAAATTAAATTTTTCAATGATGAGTGTGTGTGTTTTCTATAGAAAACTACTAAATAACTAATTCAAATATTTCTGTAAGTTTATATTCATATGTATATGTATGTTCTTCAAAATAGATTACATAGATTTTTTTGTTAAAGGGGAACCACATCAATCATATAAAAAAATTTGCGCTGTTTGAATGGTTTATTTAGGTCTATTTTATTCTATTCTATTTCATTCCACCATGCATTGTCAGCAGACAAACCAAAATAATCATTTGTGAGTTTTTTTTTTGTTTACCATCGGTGTGAGGTTTCAAAATATTTTGTCCAATCAGTTGTCAGTTTGCATTCACCGGTAGAGCAAGTTAAATAAGAAAAAAAAAAAAAAACGCTGACCATCTATATATTTTTGGAAATTCAAAGTTGAAACAAAAATACGATTAAATTGTTGTTATTACAAAAAATATGGGTCGTATATTAACTATAACGCCTTTATCAGAAGAAACGGTGAGTCAAAATTACTGAAAACTTTTTGGAATGACAAATAAATTAAAGCTATTCTTATACATAATATATGTATTTTTAAACATAAAAAAAAACTAACTTTTGTATATCTTTAAACAACTGAAAAAGATCCCCTGTTTTTCAATAAAACAACAAAGTTGCCTTTTAATTAAAAATTCTAAGGATTTTCATAGGCAAATACTTCGAAATAATATTCAAAACAAATACATAGAAAAATTTCCATATGATGTTTCCGCCCAAATAGTCTTGAAACCGCAATAAAGAAAGGCAGAGAAAAATAAATTTTGACACAAATATTCACAATTTGCTGATCCCATGGAAAAAAAGTAGTTTGCGAAACTTGGTGAAAATTCCAAGTTATGTCATATATTTTAATTTCTTACGAAAAAGCAATATAAAATTTGTTTATTTTTAACATCTCACTGGAAATTATTGTAATTGTTTCAATTTGTCGAATAGAACGTTTCAATGTCCCTAGAAATCGAATCCATACATATGTATGTAGCTACGTTCGTGATACATTTTTACGTTCAGAAATCACAATATCTCGTTAATGAATAAATTTATCGACTTCCGACACATTTTATTTTCAGATATCAACTCCATAAAGGGTAGAAAAGTTTTTTTTAACCAAAATTCTTTTAATACAACAATTAAAGAGTTGTAAAATGTCATTAGTCTTGAATACTTGAGAACAACAAACAGTTTTTTTTTAAAGCGAAAAACTACCAAAAATATTGAAAAAAGTTTTTCTTCCCGATTTCACTTGATTGCATCCTAAAGTTGTAAATAAATAGAAAATAAAGATAGATATTGATGAAAATCAAAATAGAGTCAACTTGCTAATCTCTTTCATTCTTTTTCAATAAATAAGAAACAATTTTAAATGTTGTTCAACGCTATTTAGAGTTTTGTCCCAATAAATTCGCCCTTCACACCAAATCAGTACAAAATGATTTTCTTGTGACAAATCGTAATTTTCGAAAAGATAAATATTCAATATTAATAGGTCTGTTTCTTTAGTGTTTGGAAAAAGTTCGGGAAAAAGTTTGGGATGTTATGTTATTGTTGTAATTTTTGACCAGAAATAAAAAGTAAGGAAAAGTATTTGGAATGTTTCTGATTTGTTTCTTGGTAAACGTCGAATTTGACAACAGTAATTAAGAGTAGTTTGAAAAGCAAGAAAAAGCAGTAGGTAAAAAGTTCGGGTAGATTCTTGCTAGAGGGGAAATGAAATAAATTCAAAAAAACTCAAAAGCTCTCGTATTTTTGTGCCAGAAAAAAGTAATGAAACACATTTTGGGTAGATTTGGGATACCATGGTGCGAAAGCTTGGCAGCCTAATTGCAAGTGTGTTATCACCTTCTAAATTAATATTAAATTTATAGAAATTTATTTATATAATTATAATAAAGGCTATTAAAAGAGTGGATTTTATCTTCTGTTTTTAAAAAGCTTGAGTCTGTTGCATGAGTTTACCCTTTTAAATATAACTTCTACCTTCACGTTTCATTTAATTATCTTTCTATAGTCAACAATTTTCCAGTACATATGTACATTGTACATATAGTAGTTTTGATAAAATTGACTTTGATTATTAATGATATAATCACATATACGTCGGTATTTCGCTTTATATTGTGACATAGACTTTGCTCCGAATCATGCCATATTATAAAATAACGTCGAGGCAACAATAAAAAAAAAGAAGAAGAAAAAGAAAACAAAAATAAATCAAATAAATAAACAACAGAAAATATAAGATGCACTACGTAGTTTAGTATAAATAAATATAAATTCTTCTTCTTTTTTTTTTGTGTTTGTTCTTTTACTCAAAGAAAACGCTTCGTCAATTTAAAGACGAATCATTCACTTAAAGTTTGCGGATGATAAAATAAAAACGTCATCATCGTTATGCTATGTACATGGCAAGGCAATTGAGATTGTTTCTAATTGTCAAAACCAGACTATACGTAGTATTAAATGCAATGAGTAGAAAGTGTGTTGAGAGGTATTCATTGTCACGAACATTGCTTGGGGCTCGAAGCTCATTCATCAACAATGCCCATTAGAAGAAAAAAAATCTTTGACAAAACAACAACAACATGAGAACCTAGAGCAATCTATCTTTATAATTTCGAAGAACCCAAATGACTGTAATCCAGACCAAAAAACAACAAAATTGAGAATGTTAAAGAGAAAAAATAATCGAGTGATGATTCCTTCTTTTTATTTGTTTATTATTTATTTTACTAGTTGACGAGTTTGACCTCGAAAATTGATTATTTGCAATACAAGAGGACAAATCCGCTTTTTCCAGTTAAATGAAATTAGAACACTCGCAAAATATAAACTTGTTCGATATTTAGAGTGATTATTATATAATAACAAATATCTATTTATGTACATAGTATTCATTGATAAAAATAAATACAATAAATTCACATACAATTTTTGTTTATATATTTCTTATAAAAAAAATGGTAAAAGTAAAAATGTTCTTATTCTCTTATTATTGTTTTTTTTATTATTTTAGACAATTTGCAAGCCAGCACCTTTCTCAACAGACGAAGAGGCTATTTTAGAATGTGAAAATATCGATTATACGCAAAGAATTACCTACCAAATGGCACGTGCTGGACAGACACCAAGACGTGTTCGCGTATATGCTGATGGAATTTATGATTTGTTCCATCAAGGTCACGCAAGACAGCTAATGCAGGTAAGAATTCAAAATAAAATTAGTTCAAAATGTAATGAATCAAAATAACATTGTATTTATAAGAAAACGGAGAGTTAAAAGTCTAAAGATTTACATACATACAAATCTACATTATTATCTGTCTGTGGTGAGCTTTCGTAATAAGTTCAATATAATAATAATTGTAATATTAATGTGTGTTTAAGGTTAAAGGCCTTTAGAGTTACATTAACCCTGTCTGTCATCAGCTATTCTCAGAAAATAAATTATTTTGTAGTTTTATTAAAACATTCTCAGAAATCTAAACACATTAGCGCAAAATTTTAAACTATTTAGTACAATGTTAGAGAGTTTTTAGTATGATCAAAATTCTTGAACATCCTACTAAATCGTTTAAAATTTTGCGCTATTATTGTTTCTTAGTTTTCCTTTCCTTCCTTGATATTAACAAACATCAATAGGTAGTATTTGGCACGTCATATTGCTCACTTCTTGCACTAGTGTACCATTTCCATAAATTCGATTTAATAACAATTGTAACCACTTCTTGATACAAGATACTTTTACAGATTATGTAGAGTATCTCACGTTATTTCTCAAAATATTTGTTGGATTCACAATAATTGTTATTTCGCTCCATCAGAAATTGAGCTAGCGAATCCAAAATTTGCATTCCTCAGTCTTTTGACAGCGAAGCTGAGAATTCCTTTTCATGTAACTGAGATTGCTGTTCGTTTTTCTGAACTTGTCTATTTTTTAAATTGTATGTTAATATATGTAAATATACATACATTAAAGTGAACTTAACGTAATTCCTAAATTTGGTATAATATCGGTTATATTTTACTTCCACTTCTTCCACTTCCAATTCAAAGGCCGATATTTGAGTATGGGTATGTCAAAAACCAACCTGATATTAATAAATGAACATTTCAGACTTCTTTTTTACTTTTTACATAGTACCTATGCCTTTCAGGGTTCAATTGTTGTGGTATGAAAAATTAAACAATCTCAAAAAAATAAATGCTTTAAATAAGAGTCATAAAAAAAATAAAATTCTTCTTTCTTTGCAGGCTAAAAACATTTTCCCCAATGTATATTTGATTGTTGGTGTTTGTAGCGATGAACTGACTCATAGTAAAAAAGGTCGTACTGTAATGAACGACACAGAACGCTATGAAGGTGTTCGTCATTGTCGCTATGTTGATGAGGTAAATCTTAAAGTTCAGCACAATATTCATTCTCATTTTAAAAATTTCAATTTCGTCCGTAGGTTGTCCCAGAAGCTCCATGGGAGCTCACAGACGAATTTTTAGAAGAACATAAAATTGACTTTGTTGCACACGATGACATTCCATACACCGGAGAAGGTGTCGATGATATCTATGCCCCATTAAAAGCAAAAGGAATGTTTGTAGCTACTGAACGCACAGAAGGTGAGTTTACTCTTAATTAGAGAAGTAAAAATTATGAACTAACATTGTTTTATTGTTTTTGTTGGATTTTAGGTGTTTCTACCTCTGATATTGTAGCACGCATTGTTAAGGACTACGATTTGTATGTCCGTCGCAATCTGGCGCGAGGTTACTCAGCTAAAGATCTCAATGTATCATTCCTGTCCGAGAAGAAGTTTAGACTACAAAACAAAATGGATGAACTTAAAGATCGTGGTCGTCGTGTTATGACCGAAGTAAAAGGTGACATTATCACAAAATGGGAGGAAAAGTCACGCGAGTTTATTGATGCGTTTCTGTTGCTTTTTGGACGGGAGCGTCTAAATCATTTGTGGAATAATTCCAAAGGAAAATTAATACAAGCTTTAAGTCCACCTGGAAGTCCCAGTGGGTCAGTTGATGGGGACTATGAAGATTTGGATGATGACGAAGAAATACCAGATACAACTGTTGATCAATCTCCTTCGGCGAGGCGTTCCTATCGTACTGCTGCCACATCATCGACAATGGAAAACCGTTACAGTAAGAGATCAGCGGCGACTGCCACATCACATGATGATGATGATGACTATGAGGAAAGGAGAAGTAATTAGGATTGGTATTGAGTCCATTGAAGAAAGATAGACATTCTATTGACATCCTTTTAACCTCATTCAAATTTTCCTTGCTTACAATTGTTTCTATTTTGATTACCTTTCTCTCTATCTTTATAGCATGTAGGTTTTACTCTAGTATAATAATACAAAAAACAATTTTTGTTTGTCTTGAAAATAATGTAAATTTGCTTGATGCATTAAAATTGCAGTATCACTAACCCATTGGTGCATGCTACAGAAGAAAGTAGTAATCATGATTCCTTTATCAGTTTTAGACTGTCAAGGATCAAGTGAAATTAATCAAAATAACTGAAGAAAATGCTAGTTTTTGTTTCGTTAAAGTTACAACGAAACTGTTTATATTTTTTTTAGATTTGTCTGTTAAAAAAGTTATTTCTTTTGTAAGCATTTTTTTTAACGTAATGCTGTTGTATGAGAAAGAAAAATTAAATGAAAGTATTCCGTAAAAAATGCGCCTTTATCTATTTTGTTTTTCTATTTTTTCTAAAATTCTTTAAAGAATTTTCTTATAAATGTATAACAAAAATGATATAGAACATGAAATGTTGTTAAGCTTTAGTTTTTACAGAAAAAAATGTTTTTTTTTTTTTTAATTAATTTATTATAGAACATAAACAATTGATGGATGATATATTTCTTAAAACCAAATACAAATGTTTTGTTAATTAATCTATTGATAATATATTTCTTAAAACCAAATAAAAATGTTTTGTTCAAAAAATAATAAATTTAGAGTTATTTCAACGTTTGTTAGCGTTATAGAGACAACTGTAAACCAACAGACAAACAACAAACACAAAAAAAACAACAAACAAAATTTTTTTTTAAACTTAAGGTGGTTTACTAGAAAAAATAGAAATGCATTATTAGATTCTTTACAAACAAAAACAAATAAAAAACTAAAATATGTCACTTGTCATGTCACAAAAATATGAGTTTAATAAAAATGTAATTATTATATTATATACATTATATTAAATTAAAAAAAATTGAAATATTGAATTAAATTTTAATTCTTCTTTATAAAAAGTGATCAATTTAAAAAATGTAAGCAAAGGATATTTTTATTAAATATTTTAATTTAATACGAGAGTTTTAAAATCGAGACTTTATAAAATTAATAAAAAAAAATAAGGAAAATCAAAGAGTATGGATTTTCAAGAAAGTTAGTGATAAGAACATACAATTTAAAAGCGAAACATTTTGAATAAAATTCTAAAAATTAAATTAAAGAATAAATTGAGTATTGTGTTATTCATATCGAATTTTCAGATTACAAAAACATAAGCAAACAAAAAATTGACAGTCCACGAAAATCTCCATTTAACCTACATTAGGGCTAAAATGATAGTTGATGAGGCACAAGAACGAACAACTTTTGTCGGATTTTTCTTTGAAAAAATTTAAATTTAAAGGCATCATTTAAAGCGAACGATTAAATTAATGAAGAATGAATAAATAGTGTTATAAGGTTCAGCCTAAAGGCAGGATCAGCCCAAGGCAGTTTAAGCTAAAAGTAAAAATAAAGGACAACATGTGGTCTTAAAGAATAAATCTAAAATTGGCGGGAAACTTTTCTCGTATTAAAAAAAATCGATGTTTATTACAATTTAAGCTTTTTCATTGTATTCTTTCAAGACAAAATCAATTCGATTATGTAGATATTGGGTCCTACCGAGAATCTCGAGAATAATTCGGTTTATCTCGGAATATGAATCTGCCGGATTTCACCTCAGAGTGAAAACTTCAAGACATATGTATGTAATTTTGTTTTTCTATTTTGGGCTTTCGGTAGTTTGTGTATGAATTTGTATCTGCAATAATAAAAATGAATAAAGTAATAAATAAAAAGTTATTGAAATTAAAAAGTAAGCAAAAAAATTACGTTTTAAAATGGTGTATTTCAATAGTTTTTGCTATGTGGTTTCCTTTAGTTGATTTCGTCTGAAATTTGATTTTTTTTGTAAATAATAGATAAAGATTTCCATTACATTGGGATAAGAAAACTCTGATTTTGAAAATTTCTTAATTCCGTTGAGAAAAAAAATCAATTTATTATTTTTTTTTTAAATTTAAAATCAATTTGCAGATCTAAATTTTCAGCCGAAAAAAATTCCAGCCGGAATATTTCACATTTCACTTTTCGCTTATTGTGAGTTTCACAAAATTTCATGTTCGGAAATTTTTCCTTATTGTGAACATTCATTTCGAGCGGAATGTAATGCAAAGGACAGTCTAAATTTTTAGGCTCGAAATTTCGTTCGAGCGAAACTCACAATAAGTTTCAAAATTCCAGGCAAACAAAAAATTTTAAGGTGAAATATTTTTCGTGTGAAACTCACAACAAGACCGATTGGTTTCCACTCAAAAGAAAAGAAAACAAATCTAATGAATCTAGTTGAATCACTCAGTTGTGTATACACAATTCAATTCAACTAAACAATCACCTTATTACGGTCTTATACCAATATAAAATTAATTTGCATTTAAGTAACCTAAAATTTGTACTTTCGTTTCACTGAAACGTCAATTGTCTCTCCTGTAAAATTAGTGTATCACTAAAAAATAAAATTTAATACTTATCGCGTTGAACTTGACTTGCCAATACACAAATTTCTGACGAAAATGCGTGCATAAAAGATTAAAGGTATTCAGTAAAAAAAAATATTGTTTTAAATAAAGTTTTGACAATTTTACAAAAATGGTTTTATTTTCTTTAAACAATAATTTTTCTATTTCTTGTTGCGCCCTCTTCGCGTTCTAGTACCAAGGTAACGCCTACCTATCCTGCGCCTAGCGGACATTCTACTGCGTCTTGGAGTTTTAGGTGCTTCTTTTGCCTACAGAATATAAAATATTGCTACATACATATGTGCATCGGTAACTTAATAAAAATTTCTTACCATTTTAATATATTTAGATTTATCCCTTGCCGACATAGATCTCCACTTTCGAGCTCCCATTCTAATAGTTTCGACGGCAGACATACCGCAGTTTGTTTTTCGGAATTCTCTTAAAAAATTAAGATATCCATTGCGGGTAATTCGCCCGGGCTTCATACATTTTGGTGCTGAGCATACGAGAGCTGGAGCCATTTCTGATATTAAAACAAATAATTTTCGATAACTAATAATTTTTTTTCATTAACAAATAATTCAACTGATATCTCTGAAAGCTTAATTTCTATTGTTTGATATTTAAAAATATTGAAGTATGTATGAAACTATTTTGTTGATCTTTTTTGTATTATTTAGTAAAAGTAGTTTTCTAATTTTCTTCATCTTTTAAGGGTGTTAATTGTTTGTGACTTGAAAATTGACAGATTATAGATTCAAACGGGAAAAGCTAAATATATAGGTTTTTTTTGACGTTCAAACTTGTACACTCTCAACAACAGATTCTTGAACTTGAAAATATACATTTCCAAAAAATGATTTTTCCTTTTCATTTGCACAGAAATACTCTTATCATGCCTTTGGAAAATGAACTTCGAAACTTGATTTTATAATTCCCTTGTGCAAATTCAGTTGGTGAATGCATCTTCTTTTGGTCCATTATTATCGTGGTATACCTACCTTTACCTGCATTTTATGTCTAGGGTTAAAGTTTATTGCAGTAGATATAGGCAGGTATGCACATAATATACATATGTATACAAAATAATCCAAAAGTTTTTAATTTCTACAGCCAGAGAAAGTTACCATCATTATCATTAACACAAAACCCCAGAAAGACGTTTCAATTTTCAATCTGACAACATAATTACTTTTTGTATTACAATCCATCGAAGCAAGAAATTAAGGAACGAAGAAAGGAGGAAAACACAAATTAATAGAAAGGAATTGCACAGAAGAAAGAACATGGTTTGGTTTACCTCTTTTGCAAACGATGAAATAACAAATTAACTTTCAGTTGTTGAAAACTAAGATATAATTATATATGGTAATAACGAAGGGATAAAATGAGACAAAAACGAAAGGCACAGCACGCAATTTTACAAAAGTAAGCTTAAAATACAAAACTCATCATTGCATCGGTTCGGTGCATTTCTTTTTCTTGACCTTAACCTGTTTCGGGCTTATGGCTAGGTTTGCATCTGAATAGTTTTTTGTCTAAAGGTATGCAGAAGAAAGCTAATTAAGTTATATGTATGTATGTATTTAAATTAGGTCGATGACGTTGAGTCTCAGTTATATAGTCGCTAAGATTCTTATAATCTGCAAAACCAACCTCACTTAACAAGACGATTTCTTATAAAGTGGTTTAATTAATTTTCTAAGATCTTTGAGACGAATAGATAAGATAAGACGAATATATACAAATGAAAGGCACTATAACTTCGAAAGTATTGCTAAGAAAGGGTTTTTTCAACTGCTAATGGCCAAGGGGTCTTAAAATAGCAGTAACATGCAGCTATTATAAACCGCAAAGAAGAAACTACCTTATCAATTTCCCTTCAATAAATTACACAAATGAATCATCATCGTTACGTTTTTAAAGTGCTTAAAGAATTTTTCAAGCAAAGTGGTAATATGTCTAGTAGAAACTCTCAGCCCCAAAGTGCTTTAACAAACTACCAATATCTATTAGAATGACTCAAAACATAAATTCTTTTTTAAAAAAAGTAAAAGACTGGCTATTCACTGTGGACTTATTTTATATTGAAAATTATTTTTGTTAACTTATTATAGTATAATACTTTAAATATGTTGCTTTGTTTTCTTTTTATTATATTTAAAAAATCACAATTTATTATTTATGTAATGTCTTTAATTATTATTATTATTATTATTATTATTATTATTATTATTTATTGTATCATTCATACTTGAATGTCAGTTTATTAGACTTGACCATTCTTTATTCCGTCAATTTCATTGAATTTCTGAACAACAACAACAACTTAAAGGTGCTACCACCAATGGTATACGAATTAATTTATAATTCGTTTTAATTAATTATTTGGCTGGAGATATAGCTATTTCAAGGGGTGCCAAGCCCTATCATCAGTCTCCTTATTAGTGTTGCTGAGCTTTAATCCAATTTTATTATGAAAAACTTTCTGCACACCATGAGATTCGAACCCACGCATATCAGATTTGCTCAGTCTTAGAAGTCGTATGCACTACGCATTCCACTACCTTAGACCACTGACGTCACAGGTCGAGATGTGTATCCTTTGTTTATCAAATGCATTTGGAGCATCAGCATTTTCCTAAGCGCCTTCAAGTATGCTGTCTTGTTCCGCCTCCATTTTTCTCCATACCTTATTTCAATAGACTACAATTCGTAGTACGTATCAAAGGGGGAGAGGTTGGAAGATCGGCAACAGACCTGAGACTAAGACTGAGCAAATCTGATATGCGTGGGTTCGAATCTCATGGTGTGCAGAAAGTTTTTCATAATAAAATTGGATTAAAGCTCAGCACCACTAATAAGGAGACTGATGATAGGGCTTGGCACCCCTTGAAATAGCTATTCCATATTATTATTATTGTTACTGTAAATTTAAGTTATTTAATTCTGATTGTCACCCTACATCAGTTCATTTTGTAAAATTTATTAATTTATGTATCATTCAACTCTAACTTATAAGTTATAGAATTCATTTATTATTTATAGAATTCAAGTTATTTATTCATTTTTAAACAAAAATTATTGTTAAACTAGTTTTAAGTTTGAATTGAATAAAAATATGTTCTAATTCTTCGTACCTATACATACTTTGCGAGCACCCAGTTTTTGTACATATTCTTTTACATAATAAGATTTCGACGGTTAAAGTGAACTGGACATCAGAATTCAAAAGCTCTACCATTTATCGCCATACAAAATTTTACAGTTTTTTTTTGATTTTTGAAAAAAAAAAACATAAAAAAGACTTACGAGGTTCTGCACTGTAACCGGCGCGCGTAACAGTGGGGCGTCGTCGGTATGCATTTTTTTTTTACTGTTGGCGTCTGCCGGAGAATTTTCTAATCGTATACTAAAAGTACTGTAACCTACAAAGTACCTACTTTAAATTTTAAAATTGAAATAAAAATTAAAACTTATGTATGTTATTCTGCACAAAAAATATTATTCTTTTTATTTCTTTCGTAAAGAAATGTGTAAGTTTTTTCACTCGTGAATTCACATGATGAAAACGAGTTTGAGTGTTCAACAATTCGTTCGAAATACAAATTGTCATTTAAAATTTCTAAAATAAAATTGATTTCTGATTCCACTTTGTTTATGCTTTTTGCATTATTTATAAAATTATTGCATTTGCAGTTAGTTTTTTGTTTCTTGGTGCAAAATTAAGTTAAGCAAACTTCATATTTTAGTTCCTTTTAGTATTTACAAATATTTACATTTTTAATAAACTAAACAAAAATCTATGTAGATTTTTAAATGAACTTAACAAAAATTTGTAATTGACAAGAGGTCAACTGTTGAGTTCAAGTGAGTTCGCGCACTTTTTTTTTATTATCAAAACAATTTCTCTTTTATAATTTACACTATTTTGAAATTCAGCATTTTGGAGTTTAGAATACAAAAAATTGTTTATACCTCCTAAACTTTCATTAGAGTCCAAAGATATTTAATTCAAAATTTTCAGAATTAAAGTGTTTTCATCTCAAGTTTGTTATTCTTTTTCACAGCTGATAAAATTTCAGAATTCACTTTGATATTGATTGCATATTATACATAATTGTTGATTTTTCTATTTCTGTTCGATAACTCAATGTAGAATGGGTTCAAATTTTTTAACATAATTTCTAACCTAATTTTTTAAAAAGGTATGTTTTGTAAATTAAATACTTTAGAGTCGCATTTGAAGGTTACGAAAATCTATGTTTTCTATATAATTCTTTTATTTTCACAATTTTAAAGTTGTTTTCGCCTTTATCTTCTCTTATTTATTTTCTGAATTTACATGTTAAATTACAAGACAGTTTACATGTACCATGCGCGGTGGAAACGGTTACTAATAATTTGTAGTTTCACGTGAAAACAATTGATTTATTGAAAACCAAAAGTGATTTTCCAGTAATTTTCAATACTGAAAATTCTGTAAAACCAAAATTCCATAATTTTAGATTTACAGAATTCTGGATTTACAGAATTTTGAAATACAGAATAGGTAATAGATTTAGCGAATAATGGAATACAGAATTATATTCATACAGAATTTTGGTCGTTCAGAATTTTGGAATACAGAATAACGACCCGTTCCCTATAAAAACTTTTACATATGTATATAAAAATAAAGTAATAGTTTACCAAATTTTAAATCAAACAAAAAAAAGTATTACCAGTTTTCGTTCAAAAAAGTGGATAAGATATAAAATCTTGTTATCCGTCGGCTTTATGGTCACAGTTTTCGAAATATTTTGCCAAGAGACCGTACCCTACATATATGTAAATATGTATGTAAATGCATGCATACGAATTTTAGTTGCGATATATGTACATACATATATGTACATACATTTGTATGTATGTAGGTACTATATGGCAAGTAAAGGATTCGTAAAAAAACTAACTCGAGATTTTGATCAAACTTGATATTATACGATAGTAGTGAAGACGAAAAATGTGGGTCTCGTAATTCTGTTTGTCTGTCCTTTCGGCTGCAGCTTAAACGGGTGGGTCGATTTTCTTTAAATTCAGTACATAGCGTTTTTTGGGCACTGCCCCGACCGGTTTTTTTCATTTATTTTTAGGACCAAAAATACAAATTTTTATAGCAAAAAAAGAAAGTCTTATTTTTTTTTCAAAAACGTGCCCACAACTTAAAAAAAATTCATTAATTTTCTTTTACAAAACAGCTACCATTTTATAAAAAAAAATTTCCGAAAAATGGTTATCAATATGTTGCCTCTCATAGAACCATTTTTTTGATTTTCGATTTTCTCAAAAATGGAGAAGGTTTTCAAAAGTTTTAAAAGAATTGTATACCAAAATTTCCAAACACATTTTTTTTTGGATTTTTCAAAAATGTTTAATTCGAAATATACTTCATCGATTTTTCTTAAACTTTGCAGTTTTTGAATATTATCTAAATAGATTTTAAACAAATTTTTTCTTATAACCAAAAATTACGGTACCTCCCATACAAGTGTTAAAAACCGGTAAGAAAAATCTTATTTTTCTCAAAAACGACTCCTACGACTTGATACAAAATTTTAAAGCAGCAAATATCAATACGATTTACTATATGATGAAAAAAATGTATATCTACTGTTTATGTCTCATAGAACCATTTTATTGTTTTTCGAATACCTCATTGCCTGTTTTTTAAAAAATTCGTTATTTTGGATGTATTATTTTTTTTTCAAAATTTGTTTTTAACTCCTCATTAATAATTATCAATATACCAATTTTTTTTTCTTAAAAATATTTGCAAAATTTTATATATAAAATATTAATTTAAAAAAACCGCGAGCAATTATTTTTGATTTTATTTCTCATACCATAATATTTACTTAAGAAATCAGATGGCGTACATAGCGTTGGTGTCAAAATAATTGCAGATTTTTTTGAATTAATTTATTTAAAATTACATTTAAATTTTTTTATCAATTTTTCAGTTTAAACTGTAAGTTTCAGCATGCATATTTGCACCGAGTTGCTATATTGTAAATTTTTGTATCCTCACATAAATTCTACTACCTTATACTTACTAAAATTAGTTTTTAGCTGGTGGCATAAAATAAAGACTTCCATAACTAATGTACTTCTTTTAAAATCAGACTAATAGATCTTAATTGTTCAGACTTTAAAATCACAGTGTGATCGCACATAAAAGAAAGTTCGTACGACACAGTCGTGCATTTTATTGTTATCAAAATCGTTAAGGTCATTTTTGAGATTTTTTTCCATTTCGATTATATAGTAGGTATGCGAATTAAAATTAATAGTAATTATTATACAAAATTAAATTTCTCATATAGAGATGTACAACCTTAAACCGACTCAAAAGGAAATTGCTGAAGCGGCTAAGGATATATTACATACATAAAAGATCGTAGTATTTCACTCCCATACCCACCGTTTAAAACTCAAGTTTACTTAATTTAAATCGAATGTAAAACTTGCACTGTACATTGTGTAAAAAAAAAATTAAAAAAAGTAAAAAGAAATAAAAAAAAAATTTATGATCCACATTCCACAAAACCACCCCCAGCTCAACCTCATTTAGTATGACAAGATACATAACATGTTGAAATCGAACAAATTGAAAGCTTTTCATATGAAACTTCAAAATTACGATAACATTTACCATAATACACATTTTGACACTATATAAGACCTTTTGGAATGTAATGTGATTCGTTATTGCTCCAGTTGTTGGACAGATTTGATGACAACAAAATTGTCTTTGTAAGCCTCTTTTTAAGGTTATTTTTATATGTATGTGATTATAAATAAGTTATCTTATCAATTTTTTTTATAAGGGATGAAATCATTTTAAAGATCCGCATTACCAGAGATGTCTAATTACATATATTTCATCTCATATCTAGTTATGAAACCTTTTTAAAATTAACCTTCTAAAAAGGTCTATTTACTATTTATGGTTTCTCTAGACTATACGATGACGTAAAAACCTATATTAAGAATATATGGTTTGGTTATTTCATGGGTGTCTATCATATACCTATGTCCAACGTTAATCCAGAGACCATTATGTGTTGTTGAAAATATAAATAAATAATAATACTGAAGAGATGATGCATTGAGTAAAAATATCGATTGAATGAAGTGAAAATATTTATTGACGGATGACGGGATTATCCTAGAATCACCTATCTTCACAATAAATTTAGTTACACACGTATAGGTACATATTTATAAAAGCAGACCGTTACTTTTTTGTATTTATAAATAGATGTGTGTCATAATGCGAAAACAAATACGTACTTATACCTGCTTGCTTATACATATGTAAATTGCTTATATTATACATACGTAAATCCATAGATGCATACATTTAAAAAAATGTGATACCATTAAGCAAAAAAATCCATTTTTTTTTTAAATGGAGTTACACCACTATTATAGTGAACGACACATATAACATATGTATACAAAATCTTAAAAAAGAAAATATATTTTGGACTGCACTTGCAGTGCAGATATCTACATCTTTCTTAAGGAAAATGTATTTATTATCCATTGCGTTATAAATACAGTCAATTTATGCTTGCTTCTGAAGAAAGAAAAATCATACAAGACTACAAATTTATAGATTTACATAACTTATAAAATCAACAACTATAATTAACAAAAAAGGATGTGTTTTTAAAAGTTCGTCAAGATGGTATGATACCACCGTCACAGTCGTCACTCGTCACCATAACGGAAACTACATCAATTTATGCCGTAGAAGTTGGGTATAGTAATATTTTGCTTCAATCCTAGGAGATCACTTAAATGACGTCAAGTTTCTCTTAGCTGAATAACAGTTAATTTTATCGGATCTTCACAATTAACTTTTTTCAATTAACCGCAGTTTTTACAAAAACATTTTCCACCTGTCAAAAAACATAATATGTCAGAAAGTAGGTATAAGGTACAAGGTACTACATGATAATTATTTTTAAAAACGATAATCGCCGTGCAAAAAATCACACCTATTGTGAAGAAGTAATATTTTATAGGTATACTCTTTTCATATCTGCTTAACTCGTAAGCGAGGATGTTTATCACCGCTAAATAAGCGAATATAAGAATACATCGTTCTTGTGTTTTATATGTACAATAAATATATGTATTATATGAAAATTATTCTTTAAGCGTATACTTTTACAAAAACAAAAAAACACGGCTATTCTAAATTAAGTGCTAGTTTGTTCACAGCTGATTATATCTTTAATCAAGGATTACTGCAGGTAGTAAATCATGGTAATCGTTTTAAACAAAGGGTGATATGCATAAAACGGAAGTAATTACTATAAATTTTAGTAAAAGGTTATTTTCAAAATATTAACTTCATTTCGTATGCATAAAATTAAGCTCATACGTGCTGGTAAATACTTTCAGTAGATACTAAATTCATCCAAGTAAATACTAAGAATTCATCGGAAATTAATAGTAAATACTGTTTTTTGCACAATTTATTGCTAAAAAATACAATTTTTTGAAAAATTAACAATTGGTAATCAATTTCATTTGTACAATATTCAATAAGATCAGAAGTTGCTTGGATATTGATGGGCGGATATCCTTTTCAATTAATGTATTATTTTCAATAAATGTATTATTCTGAATGGAATAACGGTTTAAATTCTTAAATATGAGTGCATTCCAAGCTCCAAGGCTCCTCTATAGTATATGATGAAAAGGTGTGTTTGCTGAACTATTTATATTTTGCATCAAGTTGTTCATAATTTGATGGGAATTTTATCAAATGGCTTAATATATTTTTATTAGTTTGCAAATAAATTGACTGTTCTGAAACAGTATTTTGACATAGTTTATATCTTCTAAAAAACAAACCTGAAAACCAGGATCTCCGACCGAACCTAAAAAATTGGTTATATTTTTTAAGATTATTTAAAATATTTTGAATCATTTGTTTAAGTAAAACATTTCAATTAAGCTATAAAAGGCAAACAAAGCCCTGAACTAAAATTATTTCAACTGCAGTTTTGAAACTTGACCACTTAGTAAATTAACTAAAGCCAACCAATAAATACATATCAACTTTAATTACCTTTTTTATTTCTAAAGCGAATAATATTTTTATTTATATCAGTTTCAAAAATAACCAAAAACAAAATATGTATAATTAAATAATACAAGTCATTTCCAAGATATCAGAATATGCTCCTCATATAAATCTAAAAGGTAGTCTTACAAGACTAATTGGAATGGCTTATCAATGAAGTGTGCACATAATTCGGTTAATATTAACAGAAAACCCTATTTCATTAAATACGGTGCCCAAAAAAAGATTCAACAATATTATTTTTGTTGGTTTCAAAGCAACCTAATTGATGGTATAAAGCAAAAAAGTATGTATATAGGTAGGTACCTACTTTAAAATGTTTAACTGGCTGTTTTGCAACTTTGAAAGAATTAAGTAATTCCTAACAGAAAAAAAGTACTTACTAGTTTTTATGCATGCGGAATAAAGTTTTTACTGAAAAAATTCATCCGAAAAAGTAAGTGCTATGGCTCAAAGAATAATACTTGATTTTTAGCATTTGCTGCATTTTTATGCATATCAAAAAAAGTAACTACTTTGAAATTCATAAATATTTACTATGTTTTATGCATATCACCGATTGTAGTTTTTTTTTTAGTTTAACTACTTTTTTTGTATTGAAAAGAGGTGACAAAAAAAAGCATAGTATGGAATCAAAAATAACAACAAATTAACCATGACCTGTTAAATGAAAATAAAACAAAAAAGAAATTGCAAAAGACTCTTTTGATATTTTCTTCAATAACAATTTCTAGTCAAACTTTATTTTATAATAGGAACCATTGTTTTGTTGGAAACAATAATTTCCTTCTACATCGTTATATGCTAGAATGTTTTCATCTGAATTTGCAGAAGATCGCGGTATACCTACAAAAACTTGTTGTATAGTTCTTTAGAAATTGAGCGACAAAGAAATTTAACATTTTTGATATACCTATTACCTATTCTAAAATAAAATTCTTACTCTAGTCTATATTATAATATACCAGTTCACACATGCATATGTGTTTATTTACATACAATATACATACAAATAAACATGAACATATGTATGTATGTACGTACAATTTGTTTGTTAGAACTGATTTTTTTCGCTTCAAGCCTCATTTTAAAAATTTTTGTTTATTTATTTACAGAAATACAAAGAAATTTTTGTGCTCAACAGTCAACAGTCAATACACTTATTAATTTGTTCATGGCACATCGATTTGATATTTGTATGAAATTTGTTTTCAGTTTTGTTTATTTTGTTTTACATGAAATTGTCAACATTGATTGATATTGATTTTATTTAATTTGATTTTTTTTTGGATTGAAAATCAAAATAATAAATAATATTCCTTGAATGGTATTTTTTTAAGATTGAGGGAAGGATATGTTATTAATAATGATTTTGAATTTTGTGCCAATATTTAACAAAATATGCACAACACTAACAACGCTTACAGCAAAATTTAAAAATGCGTGTCAAAAGTACTAAAAAAATTGATTTGTTTGTTAAATAGTGTTTGAAATATTTAGAAGCACCAGATTGCAAAATATTAACAAAATATGTCAAGCCAATAAAAAGGTAGATGTGACTTACTGAAAAACGTGACAATTTTCTAGAAAGTTGTAAAAAACATATTTCTGTTTTTCGAATGTTTGGCATGAAACCTGAAACGCAGTTTTCTCATAATTACTTTTTTCATAAATGGTAAGAAGTTTAATAAAAATCTTTGAAGTCGTTTTCGCGAATGTTTGAAAGAGAATCACATAAAAATGTTATATACTGTTAAGACTTTATAGGTCAAATAACAGCAGACGCACAGACCGACGTGACGGACGGACAGAATGACGAAACCTATTTTTTCTCAGTTTTTGTTTCAAATACTGAGGGAAAAAATTTATAGATTCCCTTGGCAAATTTTTGATGAAGAAAAATTAGTGGGAATTCTGAAATATAAACTCACCAACCTTAAATTAATTGATTTGAATTTAATGTCTTCAAACTGCATTCAAGACTTCGAGTGAATGTATTGACCTAAATATGTACATTTATCGGGCGGGCCATCTGTTGGGTTTATTTTCGAATCATATGTTATTTTGACACTGACAGCTCTTGTGTGCTACAAAAATTGATAGAAACTAGGTTTTATATTTTATCAAGCTGTTCGAACAACCGTTGTATCGTGTATTCCCCACTTAACTTTAGATCAGAAGGGATATTTTCTTAAATGTAAATCTGAAGAAAGTTTTCCTTTAAAGGGTGCTTTTAAAATTTCTTTTACAAAATATAAGTTTCGGTCCGGGGTATCTTAAAAAGGTTCTATTTTCTCTCTGGCACTTTTTTATAATATTTTTTGATATAATTTTTTTTTTATTTCAACTTTTTCAAGACTTGTATTCATTTCTATAATTCTTGTCAACTTTATTTCAATGTTGTTACAGCCTTAAAAGAAACAAATAGTCCAGACATCAAACAAGAATTCCTATGATAAAGGAAAATTTTTTTACACCAATAGCTCTATTTTTTTTTTCTTATTTGAGTACCAAAGTCGCTTTTATTTTAAATCCCATGTCAAATTGATTATCAGAAAAAATTCCCAAACACAAAAGAACTTAAAATGACATCAAACTCCATATTCATAATAAAATTTCAAAAAGGCAATGCAGTACAAAAGAAAAAAGTTAACATTTTACTTTTATTTTTTATTTTTTGGATGACTGCCTAAAGATCAAAGACCCAGACTTTGGTTTTTCTGCTTAAAACACTGGGCTCTATGAACAAAAAATCAATGCACAAAATAAACTTTTAATATGGTTATTTTACTCGGAAGCTTTTAGCATCTGCAGGAAGGTGTTAATAAATATAGGTAGCATCCTTGTCAGGAACACAGTTTTGTTTTTTTTTTTTATTGCTTCATAAAGTTTCAATAATTGTTTTTAATTTAATTTTCCCTTACAAATATATGTAGGGTGTTCTTTTTTTTACTTTAGTATACCTAATGGAACCATATTATGCATTTTTTTAAATTTAGAAATGAAACACAGGACAGCTGAATTTGACAGGTGTCAAATGCCAGCGCCACCAACTTTAAACCACGAAATGAATGACCCGTTATAAACTAACCAATTTTTAACTAATAATAACAATTAAATTGGCTAGTTTATATTTCAGAGCGCTCAGTAATTTTCATCCGTCACTTTGACAGAGCAGGAGAATGAAATATAAACACATTGCATTGTGTTCAAAGTCATTTAAGAAATCCAACGATGAATCCAAAAGATTTCAGTCTCACTTTTTGACTGCTTAAGTGAGAAATTTTTGTGAGGTATCGTGTTTATATTTGTAAGGAAGCGCGAAGATATCTGAAACATAAACTGACCAAATGATGCTGGATTTACACGACTGACAAATTGACAGTATTTCTGTCAAAAGTCAAAAATATACCCAATAGATCTGTTCGTTTACTTGCCAAAAACTGCCAGATTATACTTCTATAACAAGACAAGAACACTCTGTATTAATCCAATCGCCAAAATCTATATAAAAAGTACCATCATAGTGAGAAAGCTATTAAGTCATTTTTAGTAGAAGAGTAGGCAACTGCATTCTGTATTGTTTGCCAACAAACTATATCTGCACTTGGCACGAAACAAAGCAAAACCTAGACGATGACCACTTTTCCCCAACAATGGTTAGAGAAAAAGTTTAAAGGGAAATTTTGTGAGTCACTTGCATGCCATGAAGGGAATTTAATTTGTTTTACAAATTTTGTGGTAAAATTTCGGGGAAAGAAGGTGAGCCAGCCCGCATCCTGGCACTTGACCCTAACAAATGAAGTTTCCAAATTGATAATTCATTTTCGAAAGAAAAGAATTATACGTAACTTAATAATCTCAGATCTCCCTCCCCCGTTTTAAGAAAGTGTCCTGCAGCTACCTAAGGAGGAAACAAAATTTTGTAAAAGATATTCATCCCCAATAGTGTCATGAGTGCGTAAGCACATCCAGGCAAATAACCAACAAACGCCCTAATGGCATTTTTTGTATTATTCCCTAGGGAGAGATTCAAGAAAAAAAAAAGATATAGGAGTATCCACCATCAGACCAGCTAACAACAATGCTGTTCAATTTATGTTCTATATACAACAAAACATTTTCAAGAGTTTAAAAATATTCAAGAGCGCAAACAAAGTTTTCTCGTGTAAATAGCGAACGGCACTCCTATACTGGCTTCCGATTCTGTATGGTGTTTGGGTGCGTCCCATGGACCATGGTAATTTTATTAAAAGGACAACTCGAGACACTGATGCAAAAATATAAAAAAAAAAATAAATCGTTTCTAGACAAATTCATAGGTAGAGTAATGTGCCTCTCGTAGTGGAGTGACTGGAAAAAGAGCTTTATTAGCATTTTAAATTGAATCAAATCGATTTTGTATATTGTGGTTGTTGGCAATGATTTGGTATATAACTTATTTTTGAAAAATTCACTTCAGTGTATTGAAATTGATGAATTGAAGAAGAAATGAGATAGGTAGGTTTGAGTTGATCAAGCTTTAGTATAGGCGGGGAGGGTTTTGTTAAGGATGCGGGTACAGGAAAATATGTTATCAATAAGGATAAGTGCTTGAAGGGTTTTTTTTTATGAGAATAATCTCAAGGATACGATTTGTGTTATTTTACTTTAATATTTGAAAAGATATTTTTTAAGCTACATGGTTTTTTGTTATATGATATGACTGGGAGAACTAAGACGTCACATAATATAACCTAGATTGCAGATAATTTACTTATAAAACGAGTTTTTTTTAGAGGAATATAATTTTAAAATGTATATATATTTATTTAAGAGAGCAAGAATGTATTTGCTATGAATCTGAAAGTTTTTTTTGCACCACTTTATCGAACAGCTTAAGCCGTACATTTATTTTGGAGATACAGTTTGCATAAGCTTGAAATGGTAAAATATATACTGAGCAAAAATCGTCTGGAAGCTGTCAAATTAACTGCCATAAGAAAAAGTTTTGACACTTCAACAACGGAAATTCTTTCATTCCCTGTCTAGAAACCTTGTATATAATATTACTCATACGCCATAGTGAACTTTGATTCTATTGAGCGTGAGAGAATTCGATTTTTTGTTAGAGCTCATTAAGATACATAGCTTTTAAAAAATAGTATGGGAAATCATTCTTTAGGTTTAATAAAGCTATATAATCAAGGCTTACGGTTAATTCATCGAAAAGAAATTAATAAAAAAACAAAATTTTGATTTTAAATCTAAATCTAGCCAGATGATACAGTTTTAAAAATTTTAAAATTGATAAATTTAACATAATTATGTTGTAGATATTGATTTTAATAATTAAAAGGAAGAAAGAACTGCTTAAAGTTCCGTTTGTTTCAGAAAATTCTGTGGCAAAAATAGTAACAGTACTTATACTGGCACCTGAACACAATGGAGACGGAGATGTAACTGGACTGCAGCTGCAGCTGGAATAGCTGTCAAAATAATGAATGCATACAAATTCAATATTACCAACACAACGGAACTCAGCTGCAGACGGTGCTCCAAGAGTTCACCAACTTTATATTTTTCACGTGCTGCACTTTTGAGGTTTAAATTTGTATGAAGAAAAAAAAGCCGGAAAAATATATTGAAGCTTTAGTGTCGCGAAAATAAATTATTAATTAAATGAAAAAAATATCGGTAATACAAAAAATAAACTCATATTTTTTTTTCTTTAAAATATACAAAAAGATGTACAGCTACATTGTGCCCACATTTTCACTTTTGGACACTTTTTCACTACTGTTCTAGCTCCAGTTCCAGTTGAAGCACTCTATTGTGTTCAGGCAGTTAGTCATTATACGGTGTGGTATGAAATGAAGGGGTGAGAATTTCGTCTTTTGTTTTGTGCTTAAGCTGAATTTGAAATAATTGAATATAAGGCCGATTTTATTCATTCAAAGTTTAGAATTTTTATTTTTAATTCGTGAATTTTTTTTTAATTCACTCAAAATTTACTTTTTCAACTGATTTTCAACTCTAGAGTTGATCAACTTAAGATTTCTCAACTCCTGGAAAAAGGAGAAGTTATTTTTTTTCTTCTTTATATTTGTTGTGTTCGCGTTAATTATCAACAAAAAATATTAAAAAAAAATATATATATGTTCCGAAGTAATAATTTTTTGGGAAAATTAGCCGTCAACTTCTTCGGGTAGTAAAAGTGAAGACGATGCCATTGATGCAAAGAAGTCAGAACCACCTCCGAAAATACCCAGAATATCTTTAGTGCAAACGCCAACAGCCATTCTCGATTAGAATAAGAACGTATTTTCAGCCCATGGTAGATCGAGTAGAAACTAATTCATCAAATACATTGAAAGATGAATGAACATTCAAAAACATAGTTTTTATGAAACGATTGATTGAATAAAAAATTATTTAAAATTAAAATTTATCTCTAACTTAAATATTTTTTTCTGGCAGCTTTTGTTGAAAATATCAGGTCTGAGTTTCAGTTCTTTTATGGAAAGCAATTTTTGCATTTCTTTTTCGAAATCTAGTTCATTCTTCTACAGTTCAACGGTTGACCGACAGTTCGCAATTCAGCTCTGCCTTCTCCCGTTCTAGTTAAGCTGGCTAAACAACCAAGGCAAGGTTTTTTCAGCCACTATTTTTCAATAGTTTGTTCACAATTTAACACTTTGAGGCTCGTTCAGGTTTTTGAGACTATAGTATCCCCTTCAACAATATAAGAAATCTACAAGCAATTCCTTTTTTTTTAAGATTCGCCTGCGCAATTACATACTTTTTTTAAGAAGTTCAGTAATTTATAAAAAAAAATAGGTGCATTTTTGTTTCTGACTTGTGGAGAAGTTATAATTAGTTAGTTCTTTTTTTGGGCTAAAAATTTTGGAGAAAAATCTCTAAGATTTTAGAAAAGTGAACAGGTTAATAAAAAACAGGGTTCCTTACCAAAATTTCTCAATTTTAAAAGGAAATTTTCTTAAGGAAATTTCTCAATTTTCATGTCAAAAAATAATAAGGAAACAAAAGATTTTTAAAAAATAAACTCTCTGATTTTTTGTGCATCTTTGTGAATTTCTGTCTTATGTCGTTCCCGCAGTTAAAAAAACTCAAAATTCACAGTTTGCGAGTTTTTGAACGAAATCACTTTAAACACTAATCAATTCGATCTGTTCGAAGATTAAAAAAACATTTTATTAGTGAAAAGAGTAGTTACATAATAACAGCGATTTTAAGAAAAAATAAATACTTAATAAAATAATGTAGGTACGTGTAATAAAATGTCTGTTCAAACATTCAATTTTTCTATTTCCCATTTAATCCATTGACCACCCTAATATAGAAAGATAAATATATAGATAAATTATAAAGTTTCGAATTTTTTTTTTCAAAACACCTTACATATTTCAATTTATATACATACCACCATCCTTGAAAATGTAACTTAATAAGTCCATTCCAAGTATATGTGCAGTGACACAATTTTTGCAGTAAAGCGAGTAAAGTATCTCCTCTCACATAAATAACTATCCTAAGTGATATCGATGACACCCACAGAAGTGTGTCGATATTCGATAAGTATACGTTTAGAGAAAAAAACAATCCATTTTATGGCCATTAGAAATGCCAATTGAAATAATTTACCAACAGCAAAACTTTAAGCAAGGACATTTTTTCGTTTTTTTAATGAAATAACAAAAACAAAAAACTTAATATAGATTCGCATTTGAAGTGCTTTCTGAAACAAAAATAATAATAACCATTAAACACTTTAAGAATTCGGTAAAAAAAAATAGACTAAATGTTGGGCATACAAAAAATAGGTATCGAAAAATGTATTTCTGATTTCTTATAATCTTGTATCATTTTTTTTTTGGTAACTTCATCCACCCACCTCCACACACATTTTACTTGATATAATTTTCTTCTTAAACGGAAATTGACAGGTGAAGGAACGTTTGCTAACCGTGTCTTCATATAAAACTACGAGTATATACTTGAGTTTATTTTTCTCCCTACATAAATATGTAAGTCTGTCCTATTTTTTCTGTTTATGGTTGTAAGGATTACCATCAACAAAGTGTGGTTCAAGCATAAAATGTGAATAAATGTTAAGAAATAAAAAAATAAAAAAAAAATGAAAACGCAATAAGGAAACAAGAAAACAAGGAAGTCTACTTAACACAACAGGTGAAGTGTATAGTTTCCTCAGAATATATCCTTTTCTTTTTCTTCAATAACAAATTGAAATGTCTCAGTTTGAATTGAAATCTAAATGCTTAATCAAATGGAAATGAATTGTAGTCAATGATTGTAGAGTAACCTATTTTTTTTTTAAATGAGGGTTGAAAAATGCTACTGAAGACATTTTTGTTCGTTTAGCTTATGACAGCTTATTTGTTACCTTTATGAATGTATGTTGGTATAGCTACAGGAAGAAAAAGTATATTCTTCTTTTTTTTAAATAAAGCAAACAAAATTAACGAAGTTGGTGTTTTTGTTGTAAAAACTTTGAAATTTTTATAAAAATGTCTTTTTGTTTCAGTTACATAGAATATTAAATACAGAATCTATTTTGTTTGTTTTCTTTAATAATATTTTCAGAAGTGGTAAGAAAATTTTGAGATGGTAATTAAGTCTTATAATGACAATAAAGTCTTAATGCCTCTCCAATGAATTAACTCTACTCAGTATATGAGCATTGAGCATAGACGTAGAAATGTTTATTTTTTTTTTCTCAGAATAAAACGAGGAATCGATTGATATTCAGACCTGCAATTGTAACAACACACATAATTAATTCTTCACATGAATTTTTGATACTCAATTTGGAACTTCTAATACTCACTTTGAATCAAAAAAAATCTTGAAAAGTCTCCTTAAATAGTTTTTAATTTACGTATTTTCTTCTTTTTTCCTCCTTGGTGACATTAAAAACGCTAGACGCTTAATCCGAAATAATTTTGTTGTTATTTTAGAATTTATATTTTGAGTTAAACAAATTGAATGTACTAATGTCACAATTTTCCACACGACCTTACTTTATGTATACCTTAGGAAATGAAAATTTTGCGTGAAATTGATTGAAGTTCAAATGACTTCAAATCAAAAAACGCGTTTGGCATCTAACTGATGAGCCCAACTGTCGTGCCTGGACGAAACGCATTTTTGGATTTGAGGTCATTTGAACTTATAAATTAAAACATTTACATAATTTTAGATTCAAATTTTTTATATGAAAAAAAAGAGAAGTAAATATATGAATGTCCTTTATATAGAGTTATAAAGGATAAAGATTAATAAAAGGAAAATATCATGAAGAGACTTCAGTCATCATATATTGGATAACACTATAATATTCTAATAGAGACCAAACCAATGAGTAATAGTTCGATTTAGTTATGTATGGATCATTAAATTCTTTAGATCTACGTTTAACGACTCCCAGCATAATGCGTGTCCATCAAGTGTATTATTAACATTTTGAAACTATTTTAGGTCATCAGCACACAAAAGATATCTGCTACCTCAGAACAACAGAGGCAAAGTCATTTATAAATAACAAAAATAAGAGAGGGCCAAGATAACTAACTTGGGGTACTCCAGAGGTGAAATAAAATCACAAAACCTGACGCACTAAATCCGATTTGACTTTAAAAATTGGTAAAATTTTATTCGTAAGTTAACTAGGGCCGGAGGTTTGGGTATCGAATCCCAGAGTCAGCCACCTTAAAACAGAATTGTTTGTTAACTGCATCTTTAGAGGAAAATCCTTCAGGACATTTAAATGAAAAATTATTTATAATGCCTTTCAAATTTGTATTTCCCCCCAATTACTGCTGCGCAAACGGGAATTGAGATTTTGATCCAACTTGCCTTAAAAATTGGAAAGACGAAAAAAGTGATTCTCGCAATTCTGTCCGTCTGTCGGTTCGGCCAAACTCCAAAAGTATAGGAGGATTTTCTTTAATCTTGGCACCTAGCGTTTTCCTCTTAAAAAATAACTGTATCGTGCATTTTAGGAAAATCTTATTTTTCTCAAAAATGGCTCCTCAGATTAAAAAAAACAAATTGATTTAATTTAAATAGGTATAGGATCGTTTTTCTCAAAAACGATTCATCTGATTTTGATCAAATTTCGTATGAAGAATTTCTGGAAGTTTAAGTATTGAATACTAAAATTTGGGATTTTAAAGAAAAGTTTTGAAATTTCTTTTTTTGAAAACGAATTATTTGGTTTTTGTAAAAGTTGGCACAAACCGTTTTGTTTAGTATTACCTAGGATATTTTAAGCAAAAATTATTCCTTTAGTAAAAATTCACCCTATCAAAAACGACTCCTATGGCTTGGATAAAAATATTTCTGTGTTCTTATATTAAAGTACCAACAATATAGCAACGAACGGGAAAAAATTTAACACTAAGTCATTATTAACATTAGAACCATTTTTAAAATTTTCGAATCATTATCTGCTGAACCGATTTAAATACTTTTTTTGTTATTCAGAAACTTCTAATTTGTTAAAATAATATTGCATATCAAAATGTCAACAAATATGTTTTGGATTTAAAAAAAAATTCAAAACAATTTTTCAAAATTCGTTAAATCAAAAACGGTTGAATGATGTTTTTCAAAAATTAATACTTAAAATTAGCGTACCAAATATTTTTCTAAAAAAAGTTTAAAATGATTTTCAAAAAATTTTCTCACAAATGAAAATTTGTTTTAAAAATATAACTAATTCAGATGAATTTACTTAATATTCTGGTTTTAAAACATAAGAGAATAAGAGCAAGTGCATGCGACCCCATTCCAGTATTTTTTTTTCTCTCATGTTGGTCTGATCACACTTTGTGTTTATTTCTAATCGTAAATAAACTTTTATTGTTGATGTTTTATCATAAATTAAATATTGAATGAATGTTCGAGTTCGGTCAGCAGGCTAAGTATTAAGTAAGTTTAGTTCCAAAAAATGAAAATTTTTCAAAACAAATATTGAAATGTTTAAAAGCTTAAATGCTTTATTTTAGGATAAGAACGTTAACTTTCTAATACATCTGTACTCATAAAATAGTTTTCTTAAGCCCGCAACAAATTTCGAGGTTTATGAGTAGCACATTAAAACCTCCAACATCCGCAATCATTAAAACACAATCCACTGTATAGGTATACAGCATCCATTTATTTAACATACAACCCCCTAAAGCAAAAATGCCGGCATTGCGCGTAGAACATGTTGTAAAGCTTTGCTGTTTGATTGCCAGCAGAAAGCTTTCTTACGATAAAAGGTTCTAATATCTACGTTCTATATTTATAAACACTACCAGCTGAGGACCGTTGTTAAATTAACTTTAGTTTTCCTGTTAACATCACGGTGACTAGACTTTGGAATTATTGCGTTAAGGTTCCCTAAAGAATGTAGTGCTTATTTTAACAGTCTGTTTTTTGTTTGTTTTTGAATTAACGTACATGAGCTAACAAGGATATTCGAATTTGTGAAGAAAACAAAAAAAACTGTTAAGTTCAGTAAGCTTGTGAGATTCTGTGGAATCGGACGTGTTTACTTAAGCGCAAAACAAATAATAATATACCCTCGGGAATTTGCGATATTTTTATTCTGTGTGCTTCATTAGATCAAAACTGTTGATTTTTAAAGAGGGGATATCCTGTGTGAGTATAAGCTACTTGACCGGAAGTGCAATTTAAATGAAAGCCTCCCACAAAAGAGGTTGGCCTGATGTGTTTACGTGTGTAAATGATGAAAATTATTATAGTAATAGTGATTAATTGCCGCAGTAAAACAAAAAAAATGTTACAAATGTGTGTTTAATGTTTATATATTTAAAAAAAAATAATAATAAATGAGAAAATAAAGATCCTAAGGACATATAAGGATATTAAGCGAAGACAGGACTTAAATGTTTCATCGATAATGGCGATATTAATAGCAATTTGTGGCTATTGTAAGTATATCCTGATGCGATTTTTTTTTGTTTGTTTCTATTTTCTATGGTGTGTGTCCTCATGATTATCGATTAGGATTATTGTGCTGGTTCAACAAAAATTTAACATTTAAGCTCTTTAATTGAGTGTATAGGTTAAGGCCAGAAAATTGATGGATATATGGATTATGGATGTATGTATGTATTAGGATGCCGAATTGTGTGTAACAATATTGTTTCATTTAGGCTCATTTAGCAGACATAATATTTTGAAACCGTTCCGACCAACTGTTTCATGTTTATTTTATTCTAATGTGCGACAATTTTTAGTTGTTTTGTTTGACATCATGCGAATTTATTAGAATGGAAATAGAAGTTCTGGTATAGCTTGTTTTGAAATTTATGTCACTCCGAGAATACAAATCGAGAAAATTAAATTCGAGGTAATCAAAAAAAACAATAAATAAGAAATTCAGAAATTTTTTCAAAAAAATGTATGAACTGAAAAATATATATAGGTACCTACATAATATGTACATATACATAGATGATTGAAAAAATAAAAAAAATTATTGAAAATCTGTTATCTGTAGTAGAACGACTTGAAATTAAATTATAGATAAGGTTTTTTTGATAGAAGATATTTTTTTTAAATGTTTTTGGAATTTGAGATAAGAGTTCTTTTTCAAACAAACAAGATTTTCTTTAATGGATTTTAAACAGTTGTATGCAATGTACGTTTAATTTCAACTATACGAATACTTTTTCTTTAAAATCTGCTAAATAATTTAGAAAAAACTGATTGGTGCCAAGTTAAATAAAAATCTAGAGCCATTTTCGAAGTACAAAATTTTTTTAAACTTTTTTAAAAAATAAAAAAAAATGAATTGAAATTTTAGTACATTCTTCATGTACATGTACGGACAGATAGCCAGGCAGTCATACAGACGGACAGAATTACGAGACCCATATCTTTCGTCTTCATTTTAATAATTGTAGTGTTAAGTTTGATCAAAGTCTCGAGTTTGATTTTTATTACAAATCCATAACTTGCACGTAAAATTCAGAAAAAATCGAAAAATTGGTTATGAACGATTGAAAGTCCAAAACGGAAAAGAAAAAATATTTTACTCATTTTTTAATTTATATGTTTTGAATTTTTGAAGCAAAAACATTTTTCGAGATCAATTTTTTTTCCTTTTTTAGGGATGGGTTTAAAAAATGATGTTTTAAGGGATTTTAAAAATATATATTCGCAATTTTACTTTAAAATTTTAGTTCATCAACGAGCGAAAACATTCTATACAATTCATATGATATTAGGTATGTTTGATTTGCGGGTATATTCCACTCACAGTACACATATTAAAGGTAATATATTGCGCAGGTTGTCAAAGTTGGAAATGTCAAAAAATTAAAAATGGCTGTTCGAGTGACCACAGGAACTCAACGCGCATCATTAGAAACAACAACAAAATATTGAAATAAGACAAGGAAAGGGGCACTGAATCCACCATTTTACCACCATACTACCTCGATTTTGACAGATGCGCAGAACTGAACAAAAATGAAAACGCTAATGATATTACCTTTAATATGTGTACTGTGTATTCCACTGATCTCTATAATACACTGGATAGTGAATAGCTTATAGTTTATAACAGTTTTTGTGAGGCAAGTTTTTTACAGGGTACCGGCCACGACCTCATATCTCGCTCTATACAAACAAAGAAAGAGATTGTAGATATTTGCCGAAATTGAGCATTTATTTGATATCAGTTGATGTCAACAAGCATTGCGGCTGTAAATATTGAAAAAAATAAAAGAAAATGCAGGTCCAGGAGCGTCCATTCTGCTGGCGCCGCTGTTATACTGTTATATGAGGGTACCGGCCACGACTATATTTTTACCTCAAAAATTTTGTATTAATACACTATCCAGTGTATATAGAGATCAGTGGTATATTCGCTTAAAATAAAGTTGCACTAAAAAACGCTTAAGAAAAATAATTAAAAAATCTTGACAGCACTGATATTTTAACGACATTTTGGTGATAATTGGCGCGTTCAGAAAAATAAAATCTTTGAGATTTTTCTCACTCAAAAAGTGAGCAAGCGAATCCAAGATTTTTTTCCTCAGAATTTTGACAACAAAGATGAGAAATTTTGCTGAGAAATCCTGTCCATGTAACTGAGGTTGCTGAAATCTCCGAGATCTCATTTTCCTGAACATACCTAATCAATCAAACAAATATTTTGTGTTAATTTGTTTTAATATCTCTTTTCTTTCTTTGTTTTACTTTATTGCAATATATTAATCAAATAAGAATATCTGATAGTATCTAAATCTGGTTAAGACGTGGACGTACGTGCATAATAAATATTCCGCTAAGAATCAATTTAAGAAAACTGAAGAAAACTAAGAGTGGATTAAATACGAAATATGTACGAAAATTTGAAGAATTAAATTCAAGTAAACACGACGAAGGTGTCATCGACCAATAAATATAATTTATAGCAACTTATTTTTTGTTTAATTGAGCTCTGTCTGAATTCCCTACATAATTTGTTGTTCATCAGACATTTTGTTTTTGTTTATGTCAAATCATATGTCAAAAGGATGAATTTTTAAATGAATTGATGAAATTCATCAAAATAAGAAGAATTTGAAAGCACTGTTTTATATTCACATAATTCATGAGCGGAGATGTTTGTCAATGGTAAATAAGCAGTATTGTTGTTGTATTTTACACGGAAATTATTTTTAACGAGAATACACATAGATATTAAAACACACTTATGATTATTAAAGAGGTTTTGACTGCGTATTAATTTGGGTTTTCAAATGGAAATAAGTAGGCTAAAACACTTGCTGTACGAACATCCTAGACCTAAATTATAATTAATAATCTACTATAGTCAGATCAGGTATAGAAGATTTCTACAGTACCTATCATAATACATTACATTTGTACTTCACAATTCACATGTGAAATTATTTTCATTGAAATAGAAATCGCAGATCGTGCATGGCTCATGGTACACATTTCATTTTTAAACAAAAATCCATAATAATTTCTTCCAAAATAATTTTCTGAATAATTTTTCTGTTTTTGTTTTTGTATTAAATAAATTTTGATGAAGCTATAAATGACTACAAAAACATCACACATTAATATTGTTTCATATACATGCATACATACATATGCTCAAACATGCCAATTCCTTAAATTAAATTTTAATAACTTTGACAGAGAAATCCACTTTCACACACACCAAGGGATATGATATAGGGATTATTTAGCAAATTATTCGGAAATAAAACTTACTACTTTTTGAATACTCATATAATATTGGATGTATTATTGCGTGATATTATAATTTTTTATTAGCATCAAGCACACAAGCTTTTTATTCGCCTGAATTTTGCTTAACTAAAATTTGCATTATAGCTGCATTTTATATGCAGAACTCTATAATATGAATATCATTTTCGAATTAAAATCCAACTGATTTATTAGAAATGAATTATTTTTTTCTTTTTATTTGGATTATTGTGTGGATTTAAAAGTGAAATATATCGTAGCTGTGTGTTATTTTAAAATATTACTGAAATGCCATGGCATTAATTGATGGATGCATTTTGGATGATTTTCAATTTTTTTTTTATTAAATCAAATATGCTAAGTTTGAAATCCGAAACTAGGAACACGTTTATTTGCTGCATATCGGAATATCAAATCTGAAAATATTGTAAGATTGGAAATCCTTTGTACTTAACCAAAAAATGTTATTAAGGACAAGTTGTTTGTATTTATTTGTGTATGTAAATCAAATATAAACTCATTACAAACAAAAACTTGTGAAACACTGATTTGTTGTAGTGCAAAGCCAATAAATATCATAAATTTGGTCCAGTTGTTTAATGCAAATTTATCATGATGAACACTTAACATAAAAAGTACTGTTGATTATATGAACGATTGACAAAGTGATTGTACATCATTTCTGTAAAGATGGTTTTCTGAATTCGTTCATCCTAGCTCTATATAGTACATCGATATTGGATTTAAAAAAGAAAGTATTTATGTTGAAACGATGAAAGAAGATCAAAGAAATCTTTAAATTATTTTTCTTTTAAGTCTTTGGCTTCAACAACATCAAACACACTCTTACACGCAACACTGAAAAAGAATGTTAAAAGAATTCCATCACAGTTCGCATCTTGTCTGAACTCTGAATCCTTTGACCCCTTTCGCACGCGGAAACTTTGTTTGCAGAAATTTTAAGTTTTTAAAGTTTTAAGTTGAAGAGCGAGAATTTAGGGGAGTGAAAAAAATTGCCGCAGTCAACAATTTAAAGAGATATTTTAATACATACTTCACATGCGTTGGGTGCATTCGCAACCAATTGACTTGAAAAGAAAAGTTAAGAAAATCTCTTACGATTTGTCTCCTCATGTGGAAGGAAATAAAAGATTTTAAATGAAAATGTTAAAAAGTTTTGTTTCTTTGTGTGAAATAGGTTTTTGTTGACCCCGAAGGTCTTGATAAAGTTTTTTTTGTCCGATATGCAGTTTGTTGCATAGTTTGATGGAAATTCAAAGTCAAACGATGGTATTTGTGTGTATCGATTCTATCGATTTTCCTTGAATCTTTCATATCTTAGTAGGTCAGATGCGAGACGCTCACAAAAATGTACGTCATCAGGTGTAGTAAAGATTAAAGAATGTATAGTATACAACCGAGAGAACATCCATTTTCGATGATACAGAGGTTCAAATTATCAGGCAAATTACATACCTAAACGCAACATTTGTAAAGCAATGCACAAGCAAAGCAAATGCAAAAAGCAATCTTAAATGTCAAAAAAAATATGTTTGCATTCCATGCCTATTGCATTTCGGAGCGAATATTTGCTTAAATTGTTGACTGTTGCTGGAATTAATAATGAACTCCCAACAAAAATTAATTGTATAAACTTCTTGCTTGCACAACAATATCAATATTTTCAAAAACCTTTCTTGAGTTTTCCATTTTCTCATGCAAAAAATCATCTTCATACGCAAATCGAATTGTTAACAACAATTTCACTTCATGATGAGTCCAGTTTTTCAAATTTCTTAATTGTTGAAATGAAATGTTATTACAAGTAATGTTGTTATTGAGTCTTTTAATAAATTTTACTTACTTTTCTTCAGTTTTGTTCATCTATTTTGCTTTAAAATCAAATAAATAAATCCCAGATAAACAAATTCAATTGCAAGTGAAGTGCGCAGATACGCTTAATAATAAACAAATATATTTTTGACATTTGCACATATACATTTGCATTTGGACAAGAGAAAAAATCAACTACGTTTAGGGACAATCTGCTTAGCAGAGATGTTTGTCCGCTTTTACCCAAGGAAACTCAGTTTCCAGTAACTTTCAGTTTTTATAGGAGAGAAGGGCACCAAGTAAGAGGAATGAACGGTCTACGATTGTTGGGAATTGGAAATTAAAAGAAAACGTCAAAAAATCCCCAGCAACTTCTTTCCTTGTGTGAAAGGAGACTTTGCGTTTGCATTTTGGAACTGTTTGCTTATACTATTGTTAGCTTTGCGCATTCAATCGAAGTAATTTAAGATAGGCTTAGTATTTAAAAATCGTCAGAAAATTCAAAATTTACCTTTTTCTTAACGTTCTATTTAATAGCAGTTCCTTAGCCAGGGGCAATGATAATTCTTTTCTGCCTTTTATTCATCTTTAAAACAATAAAAAAAAAGTTTTAAGAAATAATAATCCCTCCCAGTTTTGTTTTTTTTTTTTTTTTTCTAAACTGTGATTCAAGTTCATTATTTAGGTCAATAAAAAAACAAATTCAAATAAATGACGTAATTATTCTCAGTACGATAATACGTTATTCTTCTCAATTACGAAAAAATCTCCATTATAATCATTTGTGAAAAGGACGATATAATATAGCTGAAAGTTGGTCCTTACATGTGATAGATTATGTGTGCGTATCATATATAATGAAACCAAATGACCTCATGATCAGACTCAACTTATACATAATATACACAGACACATGTTTCCCATTTAATTTCCTTCGCTTTCATCCGCTATTGTCCCGGATAAGCTGATAAATTAATCGCCTTATTAATAAGTTCTTAAGCTCAAACGCACATTCCGTCTTGTAGAGTGTCCACACTGTCATATAATCGATTAATTATAGCATCCAATGTAGACGAAAACTAATTAACCGTTAAGGAACTATTTTCGGAGGTCTTAATATTATTTATTAATTAATTAAACTTTGCTCATTTTCCATAAGTGAAAGTGGATTGAGCCATAAGATGAAAGGGGATAGCACATTTGTGATGTCGTTGGCCACCATCAACTGTATATACAACCTGTTGGAAGAATATGAGGCAATGAATTTTATTATGGTGATGTCCTTTTTCGGAAATAAGTATCATACTTTGTTTAGTTTGGACATTTTGGATTGTTTTTTGTTGTTTGTGTTTTGGTCATGATGCTAATGACCGGCCTAAATTAATTTCCCTTGTCTGTTTACAACTAAAGTAAATGGAGTGAAACGTGAGGCACTCATTCTAAATGAGTCATTGCGAGATGTGTGTATATAATATTTAAACAAGAAAAATGATTTTGTTTTGTTTATTTTTTTTTTGTTTAATAAGTTTAAAAGAAGCAGGACATTTAAGAAAAATGTTCTTTTAGAAAACAGGACTTTTCATCTAATGATGATTAATTTTAAAATTGTTCATTTTAGTTATTTTAAACTGTCATCCATGACTTAAAGTTATAAAAGCATTTAAATATTCAGTAAAAAATATATCATTAACTTTTGTTTTTGCTTGCCTAAAACGGGTATAGCCTGATTCACAATTCGTTGCTGTTGTCAAACCAATTTCAAGCAATGAATGTTTACATTGGACTCTCTTCTTCGACTTTTTTGACGTCTCTGTAGGTATATTTCACTTCCACTTCATGCCGAGAAAGAGGTGACTAAACAAGGCATCCCTTTCTCGCCATGAAGTGGAAGTGAAAAAAAGTCTCGATCTCGAAAATAACTCTCAAATAACTATTAAACTTAGGCAATTGCAATAAGTCTGGGTTTAAGATTTTTGACACAAAAAACTGCAAAACAAAAAAAAGTTTTTGACGTCTTTTGAGAAAATTGAGTTATTTTTGGATTAATTCAATATATTTATCTCGTATATTCAGTCAAAAAAGTAAGAGATCAGAAAATTTTGTAAAAATGGTAATGTCCTGTTTTTAAGTGTCAGATAATCCCAGTTTCAGAGTCTAAATTGAGTTAACTCATGAAAAATGTTTTTCGGTCAATTTATAGATCTCGAGTAAACTCATCGAATTGTGTCGCCCTCTTTGATTCGGTAGTGATATTGCATTTCCATATTGACGCCCTCCTTCTATTTCTATAGATTTTTGACAACTAAAAATTAGAGTTAAAAACTGCTTCTGAGTTCAATTTGTGTTCAATTTATTTTCAAGATTAACTGTAACTCTGGTTTAACTGACCCTTGAAAAATATTAAATTAGAATAAAATATCCCAAAATTGATATTTGTTTGTATATAAATATTATCCAGATGCCAAATCATTTACTGTCAACTATCACCACCAGTTGCATGTGCACAAGTCAATGTTTACAAGAAAAAATGTTGTAAGTTTGCTTGCGTAAAGTCAAGAACCACTATACCATTTACAGAGACCTCAAACACTTTATCTAATCGCATGCCATGACAAGAGCAAATTTTTAGTGATTAAATTCATCTTATCAAAATGTTGTTGAGCTGGGATTTTTTGCAATTTTTGGGGTTGAGTCAGAATGCTTGCTATAAAGTTTGTTATCCACAAGATTAAATTAAATCAACAAAGAAAAAGCATCAATGTGGTTACCACATTTAAAAGAGAATGGTTATTTTATCATTATCCAAGTTTCTATTTGTTTATTGATAAAATAGAATTCTTTGTTTTCTATAGGTATCTATGTAGGAATACTGAAACCCTAAAGCTTCTTACTTAACCTTTACCTTAAATATGTAATTTTCTTATTGTTCCTTACAAAAATTATTGAAATTTCTTATTAACTTTGGACTTTAATATTGGCAGCACAAGTATCCACAGCAAAAGAAAAAAAAAACGTATTTGATTATCTTTTTGTAGAAATATTATTTGCCAACTTTCAAGATCCGGTATCTTAAGATAAGGCCAAAATAAAATATACATACCTATAACTGCTCCAACCTAAGACTCCTTATAGATTTTTATTAAAGATAACAAAAATATTGTATACCTACCTACATAATGTAGCTATAAATAATATTATAAACATGACTTGTTTTATTTGTAAAACAGAAGCTATAACTACTCTGTGTAATTTGTTTCTTATCTGTTTCTGTATTATACCCCTTGGCGGCGGCGATGATGACAAATCTAAGTACATATATACATTACATATTATACAATTTACTCTCCCCATGATTTAATTTGGAACAAAATACCTAATCAAATAAAGAAATTATAGCATGTTTTTTCGGGAATAATAATATTGAATTCTCGAAAAAAGCGCACGTGATTTGGGTCGATGCAAAATTGTGTTTGTTGTTTCTATTTTTAAAACTCAATGATGTTGAGTTGTAAAAAAAATCGTTTGGCAAGATTTTGAACCAGTTAAAAAAACAAAATAAATTTCACTATAAGAGAAAAGGCATAGTTATGTCTTAGGACAAGTTTTTCAATGCCTTAGTTAACGCTGAGTTAGTTAGTCCTACAAAAATAAATTGAAACCAAGTTAAACGAAAACCTCCTTTTTTTATTGCAAGATTGACTGCAATTGTAAAAAAAGTGCAACACTATTGGCGTTTATGATTAGTAACCCGGAAGAGAAATGCCAATCGAAAGCTTCAAACAGATCTTATCGATTCTGAAGTGTTAGTCCATTCTGAATTAAAATTCAGAAGCATTTCCTATTCTTTCGAGAAGAAGAACTGTCATTTTGTGGGGTTCGGAAGGCTTCTGAACGACCAATCAAAAACGTCATATGTAAATTGGCTTTCACTATCGAAACAGAGAGGGTGACAATTCAAAACTTACACTATATGTCAGTGTGAAACAAGCAAAAGAAAAACAATAGTTTGACAGCTCTTGTTGGAGAGAAAACAAACACTTTTTAGAAAGCACGCCTAGCGGTTTGACTTTGCATATTATATTGTTAGTTTTAAGGCTTAACTACATAAGCCAAAAAAGTGAAAAAGTAAAAAAGTGAAAATTTTCAAACTCATTTTAGGATAGTGTTTCTGACTGGAAAACTTATAAAAATGATGCAGAAAGCTTAAATTTTGGTTTAAAAACAAATTTGTGTATTCTTTTTCACAAAACAACGACGCTAGCGGTAAAAAAAATATTTTTACTTTTGTACTTCAGTACTTTTTGGCTTATGCAGTTAAGTCTTTAGATTTTATGTGCGTGGAAACGAAAAAGGTTTTGGGAAGGAATCTACACTTCTCGTTTCTAAGCACACATAAATCTACCTGTCTCACTGGTTGCGCCTTTCAGTAAAAAGGCTTGTGTAAACAGGCACTTATAGTTGAAAATACTTTGTACTTAATAACTTGATGTGATCATTGTAAAAATTATTGAGAGGTCGTTGAATAATATTTGTATAAATTGTCACATAAAATAAGTATATAAAAGGGGGAATATGTTCTCCTGGAGTTCAATATAATTTGGACTGTGAAAGGCGTAATCCAAGGGAAATATTGGCACAGAATCCAGCATTATTATACATTTTTTTGTGTTGCATTATTTTCTCTCCAGTAAGAGTTGTCAAATTAGAAAGATCAAAGATTAGTTTCTGCGGCAATATGGAAACAGGCGATTTACTTAGCGCTGCCCTCTCTATATTGATAGTGTTTTTAAAAACCTCTGTCAGACATACATATCTATTCAGTTAATCCAAAGTTAACTCACAAAATGATGAGTAAACTGAGGATCCAAATTTACTGAAAAACATTTTCCAACAGTTAAATCGGTTTAAACTCCGAAACTATGATGATTTCGCACTGAAAAACTGGGCCTTTAACTATGTCAGTCTTATTTATAGTCCAATTTAAAAGTATGTCTAACTTTAGACAGTTGTCCAACTCCTAAACCTTATTTATAAATATTTTTCATCAACTGTCTAATGTTCAATAAACAATGTAATGAAGTTTTAAGTTACGAATTTAAAAGTTATCTTGAATTTAATGAAATGTTCATTGAACGTACCCAAAAGGTCACGAAATTGACAGATGACAGGGATGTCAAAGTGTCTAAGGGAAATCGAATAAATACGTACATATGTTTAGATTTGCTCGCTTATAAATTCTAATATCCCTTTTATAAAAAAAAATGCTAAGTTATCTTCTAATTCACAAATCAACTTTAAATATTAATTAATAAACAATTTACTGTTAATTTGGGTTAAGTAGCAAGTCTTAGCAAAAAGTTTGTTTTTCATTTTATCTTAGGTATTTTTAAATTAATTACTCGTTAATTAACTTACACAGATGAATTATCTAACTAAGATGAATTAACTTCACTTTTATTTTATTGCTAAGATTTTACACTTCTTCACTTGTTAAAAACTAATTCACACTAATTTGAGTTTATTAATAGTGATTTTCAACTTTTAACATTTTTTCCTGGATTTTAAACTTCACTATTTCTGATAAGAAAACTTCCTAAACTTTAGTCTTGCCAAAAGAAGTGTGTTTGCAAATAACAGATAGCAGATTTTTTCTCAAATTTGAGACGAGCAGTAAAAGTCCGCATCCTTCTATAAAGACCACTTATAGTTTCCATTTCAGTAAGGTCATCGTTTGTGACTCTTCCATTGGTTTTATTTAGAATTCCCCTTTTGAACCAAAAAAACCTGGCTTTTCTATTTTTCTGAGAGAATTCATTTGCTTTATCTTTCATTTTCTCTTGTAGGAAGAAGAAAACTTTTAAGGTTCTTCCGTCAGGTATATTGAATGGTTCTTTTGACATATAATTGACATATTTTGCCATGGTTTATACAATGTAGCCACTTCATTGTTCAAACTTCCTTCGATTTAATTGGTTTTTTTTTCTCACACAAATTTTAATCAACAGAGAAGTGGGTGGTTGTGCAAAAAAAAAATTCATCCTCATTCAATATAAGGACTATCTTGCTTACCATCAATTTTGATTTTCTGTTTAAAGAGGATTCTGAAAATAAAACCATCACAGCCTATATATATGTATATGTAGAAAAGTTACTTTTTTGATAATCCTAAAAGCAAAACCAATGAACCAAAAATTAGAAATGGCGTAAAATCTGACACCATCATCCTTATATAGAGAAGGAACTCGCTTCTCATATCGATTTGTTAAAGAAAACCTAGAGGTTAGAGTTAAGGAAGATTGTGAGTATTAAATTTTGTTTTATCTTAATAGATTAACGACAAACAAATTGTATTTTAAGCGTGTATGAATATGAGGATTCGAGAGGCATTAAGTTACAAAAAAAAAAAATTGTTATATAGAAATGTATTAAGGACGAAATTTTTTTTTTTTTAATTTTTAATGAAAATCGAATTAGGTTAACGTTTGAAGTTGTCGGATGAAATTTTTGCTTCATGACAACTTTTGAACGGTTGCAAAAAATAAAAAGGTTCATAATAAAACGCTTCAGGGATTCCCATGGAATTAAAACTTGAACCAACATTTTTGGCCGGTCATATATACAATTTTTGTTTTGGGGAGACAACAACAACAACAACGAAAATTTTAATGAATGGAATGAGGTTTATTGTTTGCCATAGATAAATATTTGAAAAAAAAGCAAAGTGTGATGAGATAATATAAAATGATATTTTTGAAGCAATGAATTTGATTTTGTCAACTTAAATACATATAGGCGTAAATTCGTAGAACCACTGAATATTTTGGTTAATTAGGTTTAGCATCAAGGTCTATTTGAACCAATTTTATTTGGCTTGCTATTGTATGTATTTTATTAAATTTATATAATTCGAACCCGAAGTACAGTGGCGGATTTTGTATGGAAGAGTGAAAGAAAAATTAATAAAAAACTGAACTACTTAACCGAACCGATTTTGATAAATTGTTGGTATTAGTGATTGGGATGCGAAACCAATATTTATAATTAATCTCCACCTGCTGCCATGCCCACTTTTTACAAAATGTTATATCGTCATCTACTTTTACTGCGATTAAGGGAATGAGTTAACCCAGAGTTAGTTAATCTTGCAAATAAATTGAACCCTAATTATCTCAGAAGCAGTTTTTTAAATGAATAAGATAAACTGTATTTTTTAGTTGTCATAAATCTATAAAAATCAAAGTGTGACACTATGGGAATACACTTTCACTATCGAAACACAGAGGGCGACACTATTTGGCAGTAGGGAAATTATGGTGATTTCCTAAATAACGCTCTCTCTATTTTGATATTGTTTTAACACACATCTGTCACTAATATTAATTTATTTAATCCAGAGCTAGCACACCAACTTCTATTAGTTAACGCGGAGTTTATTCAGCATCTAAATCTACTGAAAAACGTTTTTAAAAAGTTAACTCGGCTTTAATTCCGAAACTAGGATGATATCGCACTGGAAAACTGACCAATAGGAAATAATTATAATCTGTGACAGTTAGACAGAGTAGCTTATGTTAAACAAAAGAGTTTTCGAGAAAATCGAATTTTTGTCTAAAAATCTGTAGTGGCAATTAGTGTTAATTTTTTTTTAGAAATTATAAGATAACTTTTCAACGGGTAATGATTTCAAAATGGGGATGAGGCAGAAGAGTAGCTCTCAAACTGTGAACTACTAGCAATCGAAAAACCGAAAAATCACTCATATCGACATTTGCTACTCTGTCTTATTGTCACAGAATATTTTATTAATTTTTGTTCATTGTGCAAATAGAAATTGCCTCGTTTATTTTTTGTAAATACGGCTCTGTGCCTTTTCAAATTCTTCTATCAACCAAATTGAATGAAACTCACCTCAGAGAATATTTGGATCGTTTCATAATTAACAAATATATGTAGCTTCTTTAACTTGCATCTTGTTATCAAATGTTTTGTTTTTACAGTTTTTCTTAAATTCTTAAGAATTTATATAAATTGAACTTGAAATTGTACTTGGGTCCATAATTGTTACTTAAATTTTACTTTTTATGTTCATTATCGTTATAAATTAATAAAAATATTAAGCAATAATTATTCAAAAAATTTCTAAGAAATAAATACAAATAATATCGTCATTTAAACGTTCACACAAAAATTCATCTTATCACTCATTCTATACCATGCACATGCAAGAAAAAACCTTTATTAAAAAAAAAAAACAATTGAATTCAAGAAAAATATAACAAATGGTAGCACATATTTTGATTATGATAGGTATTTACTCTGACTCTGCTATTATGTTATGATTTTTGAGTCATAATTCTTTGGAAACACAATGAGTGCGGTGCAGAAAAAAGATGAAATACGCCCGGTGCGTCGTGGATAAAATTGCTTAAGTCTTTTCGGAAAAAGTCATAACTCAAAAGTCATCGTTTAGAAACAGATAATGCATAAATCTATAGTGTTTAAATCAATAGGGTATTCACGCATTGAGATAAATTTACGAACGTCGTATTTGGGTAAATTTATGCTTCACTTTGCATAAATACACTGATGAAGCAATAGCTGTGTATAAGGCAAAACATCTCAGCTGTTGTTGGATTTTACTTGATTTTATTTATTGACAATACTTGCATAAGTGTTTATCACCTCGTTTACAAGACAAAATTATCGCACAAACTTATCAGTCCTCGTATACTATAATTTTCCATACAAATTTTACGAGGTGGTAAACTTACGCAGTATACGAGGTTTATATGAGGGATATATGACATTGCATGAATATATCTAATGTTTGATTCAATCACATTGACAGTCCAATTTTAATTAAGGGTATTCATGCAACGTCGGAACACCATCGTAAACGTCAGAAAGTTTAAGACGCGGCGTCGTAATTGAACTGTCAACATTTTTATGGGAAATCTTTTCCAACAAATCGTAAACTTTCCCACAAGAATTTACATCGTAAATGAAAATGGTAAACTTTTTTTTAATGGTATTATGCCATTTTGGCTAAATCAGCTGATTGCTTTGTTACAACATTTATGTAATATGTTTTATGGGACGTTCGTGACACGTGAGTCGGTAAAAGTTTCCGAATGTATTAATACCTTTAATGCTTTATGAATAGTAGTTTTTTATTATCATTAATGATCAATATAGACCATCGCATGTAAATAAAAAATATATGGACCACAGTGACAACAGCATTAAACAGCCATCATGTTTTTCCTTATGTTTGTTTATAGGTACTACTATAATAATCATTTGGAAAACTAAAGAGCCATCTACCCACCAGAAATCATATATAATCCAACATATTTTGTTAGGCCAAATTTAAAAAGGCTAATTGTAAATGTTTAGAGTTTTCTTTAGTATTTCCTCTTGTTTTCTTCTTGTTCCAGAAAAAAAACCTTTATTTTAAGTTTGATAAGTTTGTTTTTATAACAATTAAGTTCGGAAATTGCTTTAGCGGTTTAAACTGTTTAAGCCCAGAGTGCTAATTCCGTAAAACGAAAACGATCTAACTATATTGTTTTAGCATAAGCTGTACCTATATCTTTCCCTTTATATGTATTATTATAGAGATGGGTATTGTCAAAACGATATCGTTCTATCGTTTTTGTTTTACGGTAGGCCCACGTAAATTTATATAATAGACAGGATTGCGGGACTCACTTTTTGCGTTTTTTCTATTAAAATATTCAATTAAATTTTTTTTGTGACCAACACAAAAATTGAAATAATAACGTATCTGGCCACTTACCAAAACACTAAACCTACCATTAATTTATTTATGGTTTTCGTATTGTTTCGGAAATCCCTAAACAATACTGCCGACAGCTAATAATTTCATTAGAAGGATAGTGAAATAGTAATTAATGACAAATATTCTAAATGGAGGTAGGTTTGTACATATTTGCCTCATAATTATAAATTAGTCGGTGCTTTGATCACATACATAAATTAAATAAATAATGAATTATATGTGGTTGAAAAGTTAACAAAATTAATATAGAAAATGTAGGTATATATTTATTTTCAATATATTATTTATGTAAATAATAAAAGTAAGGTATGTATATCAACAAATATTCAAATACATTCACATACAACTCCAAAGCTCTGAAAATATGACATTGAAAAGATACAAGAGGATGATAATAATGGTAATTCGTTTTTGATAACGTCATTTGAGTTTAAAAATGCAATTGCAAGATGTTCTTAAAAGCAAACTGCAAAAGTCAATAGCTGTTGAAAAACTCAAATCGAAATTTTTTCGCATTAGCATTATTTTCTATAAAGCGTTTTGCTGAAGTCATTTGCGGTGCAACTCTGAAGTAAAACAAAAAGCGAGCCGAAGACAGAAATATAAAATTCAGAGAACGTGTTTGTAAACGTCAAATGTATTTGCAAGTAAATTGATTTACGTTAATAAAACTGATTTTGTGCAGGATGAATGGATATTTGACGAAAGCAACAGTTGCGTCAAAGCATACAATAATTTGACAACTAAATTGACGTTGATTTGATGTTTTCGAAAACGTCAATTGGTCACGCAATACTACCTGTCAGTTTTCCTGAATGTTTAGAACTGTACTGCTTCAATATTTTGACCGATTTGACTAACTTTTGAACACTTGATATATCTTAACTTGATCTATCAATCAATTTTTGATTTCATGTAAAAAAATCGGTTTTAATTAAAATTACAACTACTAGATGAAGAAGTCCAAAAATGTGTGTCTATAAAGCTTATGATAGCAATGGTGGAATCGATAACGTCCGATCGATTTTGTTTTACGTGCTGAGGACCAAAGTTAAAGACAAAATCTGGCTCAGTAACTACCGTTTCTAGACGAATTAAAGCAAAAGTTTCACGTCAAGGGAATCACCTGAGAACCCTGCTTGTTATTATTTTACCTGGTTTGTCAAATTATGAAATTTTATTTTACATATGTTCATTTTTAACGCTAGAAAACTAAGTAAGCATTCAATTTTAACATTCTATTTTTGGTTTGAACCGGATTTTGTTGTTTTCCCCAGTATTTTAATAAGAGTATTCATGCAATGTTTTAAAACACTAGATAAGTTCACTCTTTGGTTAATTTTACGATTTGGTTAATGAACTGTCAAATTTTGTATGAGAAATGATTTACACAATTTGGTTAAAATTCCCCAAAGCTTTAGCTGCGGAAAATTAACCAAATTTGTTTGATAAACTTAACGAAACTTCATTGAGACGTTATCAAAAATATTATAAATTAGTCGAGTTGAGCTCGGGACCCTTTTAATACCAAAAACGAAATTGAATTAAATTGAAGGAAAAGCAGATATCCACCATTATGGGCGTGCCATATGGTTTTTTGTGTATTCGCCCGTTTTCAATCACTGCCGTGAGTTTGTAACTGTTACAATTCTACCTTTTAGGTAGGTTTAACCTCAAATAAATTTGCTCTATATTGCTACACTTGGATTTCATACTTGATTTAAATTGATTTTTATCTTTTCTTGCCTCTTATATTATTTTCTCGAATGAAGAAGTTCAAGGGACAAACAAAAACACGAATTGTTTAAATGATTGTCGAATTCAGGAATTCTTCTATTATTTATTGTTCTCTAGAATTCTTATGAATAAAACATATATAGTGACAAAAAAGATAAACGAACCCAACTCAAACATATCCTTAACCCTGACAACAGTATATAACTCGTTAATTCATGAAATGGAAAACATGCGTCTGTAATGATTCCATAGTCTTAAAAATTCCTAGACTTTTATAATACTGACAGATTCTTTTGCTTATACTTCAACTTAAGATGGTCTGCAAGTAATAATACATGTATGAACATAAGTATCTTCTCAGACATATATTTATTTATAACTATAACACGAGAAATTTGTTTCTCCTATATATCCTTGATGAAAGTGGTGATGCGGGGACTTCATTTAATGTGCAATAACAACGAATCATTTTCCGCTTGAACAATTCTTACATTTTTAGAGTTCAACAGAATTAAATATAACCCTCAGTGAAAAAATACCCGTCAGACCTTTATTAATTCATTATTTTGATAAATAATACAATACTCTTATATTTGTATTTATTTTATTTTTGTTGGTACAATTTTAATATTTGTATGAAAGCAGCTTAAAGACAAAATTCAATATCAGTCATGTGGAACGTTAACATATCCTCCATCCTTCCTGTCAGCATAAATTCTTTTCGTCTTAATTTCGTGAGCTTTCAACGAAGTCACGCAATACAAATTTAACCAGGTTTTTAAATCAAAGACAAACAATACAAAAAAAAGAGAGAAAACATTAAAAACATCTGTTTTTGGTCTTCTTTTAATTTTCAAAACATGGCATGTAGTAGATACTCGTATCTAAACTCGTGCAAAGGTTATGGAATGACCAAAAAAAAAAGAAATAAATCTTTTGAATTGCAACTTTGCAAGCGATGTGGAATAATTCCATTCCATCCTTCTTGGTTCACTTGTTTTCGAAAAAATTCAATGTCTTCGTTATTAGCAATAAAATTGAAGGGAAATCCTTATTGCTTATGTTGTTTTGAGCACGTACATTTATACTCGTATACCTAAAACCACGAACTTTCAATATATTTAATTTTAATCCTGACATTTTGCAATAAGAAAAAGGACTGAAAATATTTCTATTCGCTTGGTGAATTGAAAATAAAATAAAATCGAAGATTTGTGCATTGTTTCTGAATAAAATTAAATCGGATTTATTTCTTACTCTTTATAAACTTTAAGGTGTTATATTGTATTCGAAATAATTTCCTCATTTATTCTATTTTTTTTGTTTCTAGACATTTACAGTTGTATTTATTAGATTTCTATAGAACACTCTTGGACAGTTGACCAGCTAGCCATTATCTAAATAGTTAGACATCACATTATTTATAAACACATTCTAAATAATATGTCCTCATAAACTCACTGACATCCCTGTTATCTGTCAATTTCGTGAACTTTTGGATACTTTCAAGTCTATTTTCAAACGAGGAAACAAGTTTCTGGAGTTTTTTTTTAAGTTTTCTTTTAATTTCCAGTCTCCACCAATCGTAGACCGTTCAATTCTCTTACTTGGTGCCTTTCTCACCTAAAAACTGAAAGTAACTGGGAAGTGGGAACTCAGTTTCCTCGTGTGAAAAGGGATCAATAAACATCTTTCATTTTAAGATAACTTTTCAATTCTTTGTTCATTGAATGTACCCTTTTAAGAACAGTTTTGGGCAACCAAATGCAATATCTATGACGCCGTTTAGATTATGACTTTTCAATACGACGACGATGAATTTGTTGGTGATAGCGCTGAGGAACTCTGTTCCCTTCATAGATCTTACTCACAAAATTATCGAAAAGTCACAATCTAAACAGGGTCGAAGTTAGACAATATATGGACATGTTTATAAATAAGATGTTGGAGTTAGACTACGTGCAAGAATGCGATTATAAACAGAACTTATCATTTCTAGGTTTAAGAAAATTGATTTCGCAGATTCTGTGAGAATGAATTATACTAATGGTTTTCAATGATAGCTAAAAGTAGCTTCGAAAGGAGGAGCTGTTGCCTTTGACAGCCGTCAAAGTCAAGTACTGCAATTCTAGAATTGGCACCTTAGTTAGATTTTTGAATTTCCGTTATCATTTGTGACGGTGTCTTCGTGACAAAACTTTGCATTTGCATATTATATTTTACAAATTCTTACAGCGTAGTAGAAACAAAATCTTTGCAATATTTGTAATTAATTATAGATACAAAAATATTTTTCTCAAAAAATAATATGTACATGCTATAAAGCCATAATTTTGTATTACAAAATTATACGACATTCAATTGAAATAAAAAAAAATTCATGCATTAATAAGTGATGAGGTGAGATATTAACTGGAATTATGTTTATGAAGTCCTTTGGGCATTTTTAATGGCATGGTATAAAGGTTGGGTGTGTCTTTTTCATTATAAACCTATATTTAAGTAATGGGTTTCATAAGCGAAGTTACTCATTTTAATATGTACAAACATTGTATACCTACCTAATATTCAATTAAGAAAGGACAAATTATTATTTGTTGAATTGTTTGTCGTAATTTGTAAAAAAAAATTTTTAACCAAGATAATTAATATATTAATGACTGAGATTTTTTATTTGTTGTGGACGGTTTTCTCCTTCGACTTTTTTTTGACGTCCCTCTATAATTATCTCACTCCCACTTTATGACAAGAAAGAGGTGGCAAAGAAATGCATCTCTTTCTCGTCATGAAGTGAAAGTTAGAAAAAGTACATAAATTTCCAAAAAAGTCGGCAAAGGCAGTCCAATGTGAACACCGTTATGGAATTCATATTACTATCCCGATATTCTATCTTAAATATAGAAATCCCAATAACAAAACAAACGACGAAAAATTTTGGATTATCGTGACCAAAAGTTTCGTATGAACACCCCATCATTTCGGTAAATGTTGTGTAATTAAATCAGCTTTTCGTTAAACTTCAAAGATTATTTTTGTGCCTTACAGGATATATTACATGCCGTGCTCGTTTCCATTCCAAATTGAAGCTTGTATAGGGGGCGCTCAACACACTTTCAGTAAACACTTACAAGTTTTTTGACAGCCGGCAGCCGATCATTTATAAAAAAAAGAGAATTTTGAAAAAAAAAAAAAAATGTAGGTCAAATTGGCAGAAACTTTTATTTGGACAATACACGAATAGAGCAAATTATTTCTTTTAATTTTTTGTTGTACTTCACCCCAGAATTGAAATATTTTTTTTTAATATAAGAAATTTTTTTTGGGCGGCAACGCCGCGCTGTCTTAAATAGGCTTTATCGTTTTTGATATGCTGAATTTAACTGTTACAAAATGGCGAGACGCACTATGCACTCTGCACTCAGCACTCTGCACTCTGCACTCTGCACTCTGCACTCTGCACTCTGCACTCTGCACTCTGCACTCTGCACTCTGCACTCTGCACTCTGCACTCTGCACTCTGCACTCTGCACTCTGCACTCTGCACTCTGCACTCTGCACTCTGCACTCTGCACTCTGCACTCTGCACTCTGCACTCTGCACTCTGCACTCTGCACTCTGCACTCTGCACTCTGCACTCTGCACTCTGCACTCTGCACTCTGCACTCCGCACTCTGCACTCCGCACTCCGCATTCCGCACTCCGCACTCCGCACTCTGCACTCCACACTCTGCACTCCGCACTCTGCATACCAAGCTAGGAAAGATTTCAGAAAAGTGAGAAAACTGATGGAACATAAGTGTAGCATTAGGTTTAATACACTAGTGATTTGAAATTTTTCATTCTAACTCACAACTTACAAATGAACATAATTAATCATGATTTTATCAAAATACTTACAAACTGTACAAAAATTACCAAAATCTGCTTTATATTAACAAACAAAAATTTAATGGAAGACTTAAATTCCTCCTTAGAATTTTAAATAAACTCTTTGTCTGCATTATTTAAGCTGGACAACCACATTCCATTAAAACCATATTTTATAGCAAATAACTGAGAAACGGACACATTATTTATCTCACACTTTCCGTTTCCGTTCACAATTTATATTTCAACAATATAAATGTGAATCCCTCGTCGACAATAGAACTGTCAAGTTTGCTACCTACTTTGTGCATTTTTAATTACTTCATTCCAGCTGTTCTTTTCCTTATTCGTAACTCCAAAGTGGAGGGTATAAATATAAACTAATAATAAAGAGGACTCTCCATTTTACCATAAAGTCTCATAAGGACTACTCGTACAATACAAACATGAACGGACGAAAGCTGTCCGATGTACAAAATGTATATACACTGAACACAACGATTTGTTTGTTTGTTTCTTCTCAATTTATTCAGCATAAAAGCAGCACATTCATATGTAATATGCCATACCATCATCATCATCATCATCATCATAGTCGTGTACCTACAATAATAAATCATAACCATTTCTGGAAGGATTCATATTCGTCCCTCCACCAACATCATATGTATCCAATTCAGGACAATGAAATTGCTGCATTACAACTGCTGCTGTCCACACCATTTCTTCATTCTTTATTCCAGAAGCGTTGTATTTTACTTTCTTCCTTATTTTTGGTTTTATTTCTTTTTATTTTTTTTTTGTTTTTCTTTTTTTTTATTTGCAGAATACACAGTCGCCATTCTTGGTTTCAATTGTCATTGTCCTGTGTCCACTCTACACATATGCTCCATTCACCGCATCATAAGCAATTCCAAATGAAATTTATATTTCCTGTCATTGTCGTCTTCATCGTTGTCCCAACTTACCCCAACACCGCCCAAGACTCAAGCCCAGCCAGTAGAACTTTTTGAGTTTGAGAGTGTAAGGATATCCTGCGTTCTTCAAAAGGAAAAGAGTCAACAGCCCACAATTGGGCGCCAGTATAGCTGTGTTGTCATATAGACCAAGAAAAAAGATACAGTTTCACAAGAGTACTTTTGTGCATTTTTGTCTTATATGCTGACGCAGAATAATATGCAATACCCCCCAGCAACCCAAAGGGCGAATGTAATTTCGTCGAATAATTGTAAATAGATATATACGGCTTTATAATTATTGTTTTGCCAGCATGCAATGATGATGGCCAAGGAGGATTCGATTCCATTCCAGCTGTGTCTTAGGATCTAATGTGTATGTCCTGCAATGCAGTGTCATGTGTTTAATTCTATATGTGAGAGTGGATGTGTGCGTCTGGGCGACACACCCTATGGCATCAATTAAAAGGTTGAAAGTTTTCAATTAGTGGCAAGGGATCAAGTGAATTGAAACAAGGATATTTATTTTCTAAAAACAAAACTGTCTTATATACTCTTGTATAGTCGGAGTCGAAGCTAGTGTGGGTGGGAAGATAACGACCACGATAATTTATAATAAGAACACCAAACAAAGGACTTAAAATCATAAAATGAACGACGATGAAGACGAGGAAATGGTTTGCCTTCGGTGAGTAGTTATACGTTTAAGATTAGATGTTGTGTTGTTTTTTGTTTCAGTTAAGGACGAAGATTATTTGAATTAATTTAAAACATTTAGCCAAATAGTAGCTACATATGTACATATTACATAAAATATATTGTAATGTGCATCCTTTTCTATTATTTGCAGCTGCTGTGTGTCAATATAAATATGTATAGTATTTATATTTTACCACAAGCTGTTGGCTGAGGCTGATGATTATACGTTTGAATGGTTATGAAATAAATGAATGACTAAGAGAGGTTTTGTTTTTTCGTTTCCGAAGTATTTCAGTCAGAAGCTATTATTTAAGTATGTTCAAGAAAATCATATTTAATTTGTTCCATATTATAAGAATATTAATCCTGATTGAGTATACTGTCTCGAAGATTTTACTAAATAGATAATTCCAAACTATTCTGACACTTTAAGAATTTAATATGCTTGCCAGAATAAGTTTGTCAAAATTCTTTATAGAAATGCAACTTTCAAAAAAACCTGAAAGAGTAGGCATATTTTTCTAATATGTATTTAACCTTCAAAAGATAAAACAATTTTTAGGTGATTAAATTCTGGATTTCCACGACCGACAAATTAATAAATTTTCTGTCATTTTGAACCCATTTTTCTCGTAAAATACGAATGTTTCAGTTCGGTAATCAACAGATCATTTTAAATAAAATCTTCTTAAAAAGTTCCAAAGGTTCCTTGCTTTTTCTCGAATATTGGCTTTAAGTTGTATTTTTTCTGTAATATGTTTGCATATAATTTTGTCATTTTTTGCCCAAAAGAAAAATTCTAGTGTCGTTAAATCGGGAAAAATTGAAATTTTAAATTCGCGATATTATTCTATAGCACAAAATTTCCTTAAGTTGGACGGGCTGTATGAGCATGTTGCTCTGTCTTGATGAAACCACAGTTTTAAGTTATTCTTCATAAATTTTTTTTCAATCATTGTCCGCCTATGACACCACCAACTGCTGGGAACGTTGATGAAGTTTTTCAAACTAAATTTGCCCAATTTTTTGAAATGAAAGAACGTACTAAATAAAAATCAGTTATCAATTATTGTCAAAATGGCTACCTAAAAACAGTATTGCAGTATTATACATGTTTTTAGGTTTACAAAAATATTAGGTATATATTTTTAAGATGTATTTTTGGAGCATTTTTCGGAAAATGTAAAGGATGAATCATATAGTCGCGTCTTCTAAATACTTAAAGCTGATAATTCCACTTTTGACCGAAATAGAAATTTTGATATCATTTTTTTAATCACTTTTAATTAATATATCGTAGGTAGTTGTTTCAGAATCCTTAAGAGAAAACCAGTTTTTTTATTTCTTTTTGTTTTTTCGCTCTACTGTAATGTAAACATTGTTGTATTTGTAATTTCATTTCGTGTCCATAAATAGATGTGAAATCCAATAGCAATATAAAAGAAGGTGTGAAGATCCCTACTTTCTATGTGTGAGATTTTTACACATACTAGGTGTGTTCCTTTACTTTAAAATTCTGTGCATTTGGGTGAATTCTACGTAATTTTATTTTTTTTTATATGAACTTTGAAGAAATGCACAGAGTTTCAAAGTAAATGAACTAGGCTACTTTCTTATCCGACATCTGACAGTTGTAGCTTGTAGGCAAATTAAAATGGCTGCTATAGGATTCACTTCTTTATATTTCAGTACCTATCTTTATTCTTTGGTTACAACTTTTAAAAAAAGTCATTATTTTGACAGTTTAAACTTTCTGATCGCTTTGAATTATTTTTGAAACACATTTATATTTTGTCTAACTAAACGTGTTCAGAGCATTCTGGTATATTTAAGAAACACACTTGAACAATGAACACAGTTCACGTCCATCATTTTAATTTGTTTTTATCTCTTTCTCCTGATTTCACCTTTATTGAGTGTGACATTTTCCGTACTAAGACTGTTCGGCAATTTTTTTTGTTGAGTTCGTAGATCACGCTCTTAACATGGTCTGAATTTAAAAAAAACACAACTTTTTTAATAACTCAGTCTCTGCTCTGAACTAAAAAAAAAAGTGTGAGCATCAGGACTCGCGGTGGAGATGTGTAAACATTCACTTTTGACTCAGGCAACGGGTAGATTACGATGGCAAAAATTAGAAAACCGCATCCCATCGTCCCTTATACCATAAACTCTAAATATACTAAAATCCCAAATGCATCAAAAAATCCTAAATGCAAAAAAAATCCCTCTAACAAATTCAAAGCAAATACAGTCCAAAGTTCAATGGAGCACACAACGAAGGAGGACGGTATGATGAAAACAATTTTTTTAACTCCTCAATCACCTTAATGTTAGGTTTGATTAAATCTTCAAAAATATTTTTCAACACAAAACCAATAAACCAATATTATGCATCTATATAACTATTTATTTTTGAAAACTTGCTAAGTAAAACACCCAAAAGACCATTGAAAAACACTAAAATCATTGTACGTATCCTACATTAGATAGTTGTTTTTCTTTCTGATTGCGTGTTTTTGGGTATGTAGGTATAGGTATTAGATTTTTATGTTTACTCCATAAAAATCCTGTTAAATATTCAATCACATGTTACATTTTATAACATTTTGAGTTGAGTTAAAATTGTACAAGAGCTTACTTGAAGATATTTCATTTAAAAAAAAAAAAAGAAACACCAAATGTGAATATTGTTTATTAAAGATTTTTCATAAAAACCTCATAAAGTATAGTCGATAAAAATTTTTCCATATCCTTGCATCATAAAACATTCGAACTAGTCATATAATATATTGACTTCTCTATACTCTGACTCATACCCAATTTTACTATATCATATCCAGTTTCTCAATGCAATTTCAAATTTATAGTCAGTTTATTGGAATGTTCAGCTCAATAAATCTTCTCCAAACTAAACCTAGGTTCCTTCGAAACAACTTTGAAATGCTTTTTTTTTTTGTCTTTTCTTAGAAAAGATCAAAATAAAAATGTAATTTCAAAAAGAATATGCTTTGGAATTTTGTTTTTATTCTGTGATGGCGTTAAATGTACTACACCCAATTGACTACTTCCTATTTGAAGCGCATGGTTGAAGATGTTGATGAGAATTCTCAACATACGGCTCAAAAAAAGATGAAAAAAAAGAGGGTAACAAAGAGAGGTAGGTACATTTTCATATTTTCGTCAAAGGACCTACGTCATACATACCTAAACTTAAGTTGTAAAATTGAATGAATATTCTATTCTTTATAGTTTCAAGTGTGACCAGCATTTTAAAAAATGTATATAAGAAATAGTTTAAGATTTTTAATATAAAACAGACGTATAGAAAATAAAGAAACGCTGATATCAATGCAGATATGTACCAAAATTTATAAAAGCCATTTCAAAATGTTGTAAAATGTTCGAAAAGTGTTAAGCGAGAAACAGATTGGCACAGCAAAACTTCGACATCGACATCAACGTTAGAAATAACCCTAAATTCGATATCGCTGTTGCTGTGTTAATGTATTCAAAGCCATTTAAAACCACTGGCTCTAAAAGGTTGTCAAAGTTGCCGTTGAAGTTGCTGTGCCAATCTGTTTCTCGCATTAGAAATAATATGCCTGTTTGTTAACTTTTTTTCCAACAAATTTCCCAAAAACTGAGTTTTTTTTTCTATGGGTTTTGACAGTAAATTGTGAAATTTTGTGAAAATTTGTGCAAATTCGCAAAAAATTTCACGTTACCAAACAGACCAAATATTTTTGAGTATTTCAACGTAAAAAAATGACAGTTATCACTTTGTTGAAACTGACAGATACTTGAAATTGAAAATTAAAGTGTAATTCTAAATATAATAGCTCTGTTTGGTATCTTTTTTAAGAAAAAATTGTAAAACCTGTCAAACTTTCAAAGAAGAACAGAATACTCAGAGAGGGAAAAACTTGTCAAAAAGTTAACAAACGCACTGAACCACTTGTTGTTTAAAATTTCAATTTTGTATTCAAGACTTCAAACGGTGGCAAATCATTTTGAATCTTGTAATTTGAAAATTATAAAATATTTTTTTAAATTCAAAAAATTAATTCAAAGAAGATAAAATAAGCAACAAAAAGAAATTTGTTCAATAATATCAAAAAAATGCTTTTTATTTTATATTTTGTGTTTAAGTTCACTACGTTTAGTCGCTAACTACTATCGATGAGATAATTGCAGAACACTAGTCACAGTTGTTTTAGTTCTCTGAGATATTTTATATACATATTATCATATTTCTGAGCACGCCTAATTCTAAAAGTCGCTATGACTTGTTTGTTTAAATTTACGAAATCATTTGACGCAGCAAATTCGCTGTGGCATTTTATAAAATTCTTGTTAAATCTTGTTAAAATTAAATCCCATATAAATATTGACAGTTCATTAACCAAATAGTAAACTTATCAATTGAATACCATAATTATTAGGTCTATTTTTGTGAAATTTGTTGAGAAAAAAAGTTAAATACCAAACCGGCATAATTTATCGGAAGCAGTGCCAGTATTGGCTTTCGAAAACAGATAAACAAATGTCAGTTTCCAAAAAGTGATAATTTTTTACGTTTTTCAATAAAAAGAGAGGGGAATGTATTGTTATTTGGTGAAGAGCTCTGTTGAAATACATTATACATATGATGTGTCTGCAAATGTTAGTGCCTGTTTACACAGTGGTTTTACTGAAAGCGTGTCTATACACATTAAGAAAAAACCCTTTCAGTTCAATCTACCCTTCCCTATCTCACGCCCTTAAAATCCATGTATATCTCACTCATACAAAAAAAAGTCTTTTATGTTGCACCAGAGAATATTACTTGAATCTGGCGCATCGGTGGATTTTGGGTGGAACATACCCTTCTCGCTTTTATGCACATAAAATCTAACTGTCTCACTGGATCCGCCTTTCAGTAAAATGCCTGTGTAAACAGGCACTTACGTATTGTACTCCACTCCACCAATATAGAAAATTTCGTCAGCGTCCTCGATATAAAGAGCAAACAGCAATGGGCTAAGTTCACAACCTTGCCTTTGGCCGATTTTTATGCTGAAATTGTGTGTGCAAGTGATAAAAAACTTCCATTTACTATTTTAAATTTCAAAGACATTACGAGTATTTTAATATTTAACTTAAACGGAAAAGACCTTCTCTCTATACTATCAAAGTTTGCTACTAAAATCTATAATAAATGAGTACTTACAGCTTTCGTTTTGTTTCAATTTTCAATTTAGCACTATTGACAAATGTATACATTTGATAAGGTTGATCCACTCATTTGATTTTCTCATAAAAACAAATAACTGGTGGAACCCAGAACACAAATTCAATAACAATAACAAAATAAATTTCAAAACCTCAATTTACGAACGATACAAATTTTCTTTAGCACCTGGGATAACCGTAGGTACGATAACCATCACAACATGTTTCATTTTCTCTATTGCAAAACTAGAGGTTTCTTTTTATTGAAAAAAGAAAAAAAAACAAATTAAGTTATAAATATTCAGGATATTGATCCTGGAAATGAACAGAACTTTTATCGTACTTTTGACCTTTTTTATAAGGAATAAACTATTCTAGCCTAGAATTTACAAAAAGTGTTTTTACTATATAGAAGCTACTATCATCATTTTATTTCGAAACTAAAATAATCCCTTTTTTTGTGATGACTCGACAGAAAAACTGAATGAACATCCAGCATGAACTCTTCAATCATTTTGCCCTAAGGTTATATAGCCGCTAGAATATCCATTCCCGAGAACCGACAATTTTAAGTAGATTCTACACACGAATTTAGGTTTGCGGTTATGGAAATTCGTAACTACCTCACGAATTTACAACGAAGCTGTAACGCAGCCGAAAGGAATATTGATGATATCCCAGGTGAGGAATTCTGATGACGGCAAAGTCGAGTGCTGTTGGTCGTTGGATGTTTGGTTGTTTGGATGGTTGGTTGGTTGGTCTAATGTGTGCACATCAGCACATAAAATCTTCCCAAAAACCCAGACAGAGTATAGAAATTAATTAAGGAGAAAGACATTTTTGACAAAAAGTGTCAGTTTTTTACGCTTGATATTCGTGCTGCTTCTGCTACTGCTGGTGTGGCATTAAAAGGTGACTGCGAACAGTGAACACCTAAGCTCGACGACCCCTGGGTTCGTTCTAACCACCTGAAAGTAATTCGCTTTTCTACTATTTTTGGTACTACCTATATAAGAAGGTGAATCCCTTGTTAACGGTGGGCTATCAATTTTGTGTGCTAAATCTTGGTTGAAATTCAAAGAACGTTAAATGAAATTCCCATGGAACTTTATGAATTTTAATTTTGTGGAATTCTTTGTGTTCACAAGCTCGACACGACAAGACACGGCACGAAACGGCATGACAATGTTAAGGTAGTTACTGTTTTGATGTTCCCACTCTCTCTTATATAAATAGATGCTATGGCCGATAAAGAAGTGAGTTTGAGCTATCAAGAAAGTCGTTGTCGTCCTCGTCGTTGTCGTCTTGGCACAGGTTTAATTAAAGATTAATTTCTTCATTTGCACACGTGTTGAAATAATTATGTTGAAGATCTTCTCCTACTTCGTGGTTGCATTAGGAATTATTTAAGGAATTTGAGTGGTTTTTTTTTCTCGAATAGTTGTTGTTTTTCCTTTGTTTTGGATTTCAACATGGTTTTGTCCTTTGGAAGGATTTGTCCTAGAACTAAGAACCACAAGTGGAAAAAAATAATTCAATGAAAAGCACCATCGTCATCTTGTTGATTTTGTAGGTATTAATTGGTTTTTCATGGCACTTAAAGTCATGCTCATGTTTATTTCGGCCTTAAAGCATTGATAACCTTGATATTAAGTGACTTGAATTCTATCCCAAGAGTTTCACCAGCTTGCTCTAGGGAACTTTGATTAAACAAAAGAAGAGCGAATGAGTTCCTGGGTGGTTGCAGTAAATTTGCACAGAAAAAAAAAAGGAAAACTAAACAATACCAGAGAACTTGTGGAATTCAATATATTGGGATGGAACACAGCATCTGTGTACCTCTATTATAATAGAAGTTAAGGGAAAATACAACCGGAGGCATTGTGATTGTGATTAGGGACATGATTCTACCAAGCGCCGCACCGCAACAAGCTTGTGTTTTTTATTGATTCGTAGGTCAATATTATTGTTTGTTATTGACTATTGAAATTGTTTAGGGATTTTTTGGAATTTGCTTTGGAAATTATAGAGGTGGTGTGGTGGGTTAATAGCCTTTCGATTGGGGATTGGCCAAGGATAAACAATCTTGTTTTTATTTACTTTAATAGAACTACTATACCAATATACATGCCCTTGGGATAGGAAGTTAATTTATTGTGTACGAATATTCTGTGCAAGGAATTGACTCAATTTAGGTGATGAATTTTAAATTATATACATATTTTGAAAAGTTCTCCTTGTATATATATTTTATAAATATTTCTATTCATGTATATGTATGTATGTATGATGATGTGCGGAGAGAACATAATCAATATTTGAGATTTGAAAATTAAATAAGAACGGTACAATTTTTAAATCGCCGAGGTCTTTAAAAAGTTTTTTTTTCTTGCTTTTATTTCAATTCTCGGAATACAAATTTTTAACTTGGAAGTAGCTTAAGGGAAAGAGAAATTATAAATTAGATATGGTTCTGGTGGATTGAGAGACTTTCCGGATCGGAGAATTTGTGTTCAAGTCCATCCACTAACATTATCCAGCCATCTTATTTGTTGTACTTTTACTTGTTTGGCTACCTGAAGGTCAGTTTCGCTGTACAGTTAATTTTTTATTTTTATAACTTCCAGAGAAGTTATCTTTCAAAACAGCTTAAAGCGTTCGCATTCACCTTTGTAAAGTTTTATTCTTGCAACATGTATAGCAGGAACAGAAGTTTAGCAGGATGATTATTGATTAACGTATATTATAAAGAATTATTACGTTAGTTGTTCGAGAGAGGGCTTTGTTACTTAATTACCTTCTTAGTTCGAAGAATCAACGATTTTCAAGAGTTCATTGTTTGATTACTGCGTTTTTAGTTATTTTTTGTTGCATTTAGTTGGTCAGTCATAGTTTTTTTTTATAGATTTAAAAATGTTTTTAAATTTTTAAACGTCAGTCATAGATCGTCAGTACCTACCTCATTTTTGGAATATTCGAAAAAAGTAAAAAAAAAAGTAAACCATCTCAAGACCATCCAATGGGTATAAGAACTCTGTTATGTTCAGTAATGGGTCACTTTGAGCAATTGTTTATCAATGTTAAGAGCTTTTTTTTCAAGGTCACCTTAGAGGATATTAGCACATCATTTGTGGGATATTACAAAAAAAAGTAAACTATCTGTAAAATCAGTGAATGACCATAAAAGCTCAGTTATATTCCGATAATAAGTCAGTCTATTGCGATCTTTTTTGAGTGTTCAAAGTTATTTTTTTCAAGACCAGCGTTAACGGATGTTAGCATTTTTTTGTGAGATATTCGGTAAACCATCTGTAAAATCGGAAGATGGTCATAAAAACTCAGTTAGCTTAGTAATTGGTCAATCAAGGGCGATCTTTTATGAATGTTTAAAGTTTTTTTTTTTCAATATCGGCGTTAGGAGATGTTAACATTTAATTTGTGGGATGTTCGAAAAAAGATAAACTATCTGTAAAATCAGTAAATGGTCATAAAAGCTCAGTTATTTTTGGTAAATGGTAGAACAAAGCCGAATTTTTATTAATATTTATAGCTTTTTTCTAGGTCAACATTAGAGGCTATAAGAATCTCATTTGTGGGATATCCGAAAAAAAGGATGTTAGAATTTATATTAGAGGATGTTGGGATATCATTTGTGGGATATTAACAAAAAAAGTAAATCATATAAAGATCAGTAAATGGTCATTACAATTCAGTAATTTTCTATCATTTGTCAGCCAAAGGCGATTTTTAATGAATCTTTAAAGTTTTTTTCAACGTCACCATTAAAGGATGTCAATTTGTAGGATATTCGAAAAAAAATCTTTAAAATCAGCAATTATAGTCAAAAAAAACTCAGAAAGTTTTAGTGTTAGTAAATGGTTAACAATAGTCGATTTTAAATGACTGTTTAAAGTTTGTTTTTCAAAAAAGAGGACGTTAGCTCCTCATCTGTGGGATTTTCTAAACAAAATACACCTTTTGAAAGGTTCATAAATGGTCGTAAAAAGTCAGATTTTTAGCTGTCTGTACTCGCCAGTAAGTCAATACTCCACGCCTGGAAGTTGAGGGGACTAAATTTCAAGGACTCTCTAGCTGAATTTCTAAGGTTGGCCGACTTCCAGTTTGAAAAATATCCCTAGGATATTTGTGAAATATAAAACAAAATTTTCATTTTTCAATTTAAATTTGAATCTGTCAAACATATTTGAGTGTTTTTTTGTGTGTTAAATTGTGAATAAATTATTGAAAAATAATGGTTGGAAAAAAAAAACTTTTACTGCTCGAAGAAGTTGATAACCTAAAAATAATTACTGTGAAACATTAATATTTTTTTAAATATTTTTGTATGCGATAACTAAAGCATAAACGCATTTCAGACAAAATTAAAAAAAAAAACTTTTTCTACTTTTTCTAGGAGTTTGAGTGAATAAAAAGATATTTACATGTTGAAAATTAAAATCCTCAATTTGTGTTCATTTTTGAATGAATGAAATCGGGATAAATTAACTTGAGATCAAATATAACTAATCCAATCTACAATTGGTGAGAAAGAAACAAAAAACACATCGAATAAAATTCAAATATTATTTTCCGCACACAATTAATTCGGTGCAAAAAAAGAGTTAATACCCCTTCAATCCTCTGCTACAGTTATAAATTTCGCTCATCGAACAGTGTACTGCTGATTTCGTTGTGTGATTTTTGTATGGAATTTTTCATTTTACATCGAACTAGGCTTAATGCTACAACAAAACCAAAAAAAAAACAAAAATTTCTCCTAAAAGTAGTCAGCAAAATATTAAAGCACAAACATTGTATCAGATTTCCTACTTAAGACCACAGACTTAAATACAATGAGATTTTATTTTGTCTTATATCTCAGTTGTATAAAAATTCCTTGTCTACATGTTTCTAAAGTGCCATCAAAATACCATGACTTCTCCTTTTCTAATAATTTCTTGCCCACCCGTCTGTGAATTCCCACTTAAATTGGTAAAGTGGTTTTGAAAATTATCCCAGATAGACAGAGGAATAGATAGACTGACAGACAAACATTTCAAAAATGGTTTATTGGGTTCAGATTGCGTACATATAAACATGGATGTTCATCAGAAAAACTTTTTTTTTCAAAATTACCAATAGACACTTCAATTCTATTTATTTGCATTCAAATATGTAGATTGTAGGTATGTAATGTATGTATCTATATTATATAGATTTAAAGATGTATATGGATTGGGTTAGACAAATAACTTAAATTTTCTTTTAATCGATTCTTATACAACCATGACTTTCCATCTGACACTGATAATAGTTGTCATATCTGGATTATGTTACGGTTCATTTAATTCACAAAACAACATTCAAGTTCTTGATATTTATCAAATAATTAATTTATATTCGATTCAATGTTTATAGATTATAACTTACAAAAAGGTTTACAGATAAAAGAACGCACATAATCATTTATGTATACGTAGGTAGCAATTGACTTCGACAAACGCTTTCTATATTTCGTTTTCCTTTTTGTTCACCTTTCCATAACTGATAAAATTATTTTACTCGCAACTTGGGTGGGGCCATTTGCCAAACCCATTATATCCTTGGGTGACAAATGAGCCTATAGCCTGTTTAGAAGTATTTTTCCAGACTATATGTGTTGAGTTGCATTTAGATATATGTATGTATGTACATAGTACATCATATGTATGTACATATGATATGTAAAAGGAACTTTCTTCTCTTTTCTCTGTCTCTAGATTATTTCAGCCGCGCTATATTTTACCACCTTTCATATAGAATTAACGATGTACTAAAATGAAATTTATTGTTCACGGGCGAAAGCATAAATAAAATAATTGCTTCACGGCATTAAATTCACTCAATGAAATTTCAGCTTGACGAGGTTTTTTTTTTTTTTAATTTGACAAATTAAAAATGGAATTTCGTATAGAATTTTTGATTGATGAAGGAATTTTGTAAAATAAAAAGATTGCAAACAACATAGTTGAAAATTTCAATTTATCTTATAAAATCTTAATCTCAGAAAATAGAAGTAAAAAAAATAAAGGAATAAAATTTATTAAAATAGTGTTTTGTATATTCTTTTTCGTTCACTGGGGCGTATGTGGAATATTTTTCTGTCATGTTATATTTGGAATCGTTTTCATTTATATTGTCTGCATGCATTCAAGGTGACATGACACTTTCTTTCAGATAAAAACCCTTTGAATGGAATCAAATCAATATTCTTATAACAAAGTTAAAAGTTGTACACGACATTGTGTATATCCTCCGTAAAGAAAGCTGATTAAATGCAGCACGTATTCAAGAAAGTTTTTTTTTCTTTTATATCTAGATACTACAATATTGTTCATGGGTTAGACGTTAGAGTTTCTAAAGTGGTATAAAGAACAAAGTTTTGGATTTGTTACTAAACTTTAATAGAAGAAAGTTATATTATGAAAGGATTATACGATTTCTTTTTTTTTATTGTTCTCAAAGTCATTTAGGGGAGCAAGATATGTCCTACTTCATTATTTAAGGAAAATCTAATTTTAATAGAGAGATGTAAAAAAAAAAAAGAGAAAAGGGAAAAATGTGTGGTGTAAATGATTGAAAATTGTACTTAATTTTAGCACAAGTTGTAATTGTTTTTTTGTGAAATTTCACATTTATGTGCTAAATATAGGCTTACAAGAATTAAGTATTTATTTAGCCACGATGTGATACATAAAACCACGCATATAAAATATACGACTTTATAACATTAACTTGCTCTTCTGATCCAGGAGCGCTATTATGCGGATAAGTATTGAAGGTATTATAAAGTCTTTCTTTATTAATACAATCACATTGTTGAAGGATATGAAATTGATGCGCTTGCGTCGGTGCAAATATTGAAATACGCGCAATGTTTGCTCGTTGAGAATTTATTTTCAATTAAAGTCGGGGAAACTATCGTTGAATGTGAACGCTGGCAAAACGACTCGGGTCGGGCGACACGTCGTTAAATGTGAACCCCCCTTAACACATAAAAAAAGGCCATGCTTAAAACAAATATAGAATCTGTATTAAATTGATTGGGTTTCTGGCATTGACCTTTTTACCAATAAAACTTCCGGCTGAAAATCAGTGAATCCTCGTGGAAAATGGAATTAAGTTAATTTCGAATATAATAGAGTTTAAAAAAAAATCATTCTATTGTATTATAAATCTTGGTATTAAAATTAGCTTAATATTATTTGAAGTTTTTACACCGTGGATACTCGATTAACTCTCGCCTCTAGGTGCGTGGATCTAATTTCCCAAAATAAAAAGAAAATAATACCCACGGTAAGTATGCAGCAATCGGAATGGATTTTGATCAGTCATTCTAAAAAAAAATCATACCAGCCAGATATGGTTCTACGGATATGTAAAATACATTTAAGCAATAGCGATGCACCACTTCACAAAACACACGTGCCAATATTTTATTGATGTTTCTACAATAATATTTGAATAAAAGCGAACATATGCCAATAAAATTATAGAGGAGCAAACAAAAGAAATAATTAAGTATTTGATTCTGGTTCCCGAGAGAATTTATTTTTACTGAGATTTTAGTATTTTTTTTTATATATTTGACTTGATCTTGATTTTTCTCTAACATTTTTCTCTGCTGGTTTTGCACTGGCTTTTTATAACAAATTGGATTTCGAAAGTGTTTCAGCCTCTACTTCTATATTCCTGGAAGTTTTCCCATCGCGGCCATCTTCTTCATAAATGTCAACCTGTCAACCATTCTTGAATGAACGTCACAAATTCGAATTTTCAATATCACTTGCAATCGAGTTAGGTTTGTTCATTGAAATCGTCATATACTCCGAGGTTCATCCACACTTCGACTTACTCTGTGTTTCCACCTGAAATTCATTAATTATGGAATTCAGTTCTTGCCCACCTGAACGAAACCAGTCTTCTCTCATCTATCAGCGTGTGCTGAATAAAGAGGAAGAACTTGTTTCAGTTCAGGGGTGCATTTGACATTTTCTGTTATTAGAGCATTTGATTCTCAATCAAAAGCTAAAGCCATTCCAGCACACACTACACATATTAAAGGTAATATATTGCGCGCAGGTTGTCAAAGTTGGAAATGTCAAAAAATTATAAATGGCTGTTCGAGTGCCCACAGGAACTCAACGCGCATCATTAGTAACAACAACAAAATATTGAAATTAGACAAGGAAAGGTGGAATCCACCATTTTATCACCATAATACCTCGATTTTGACGGATGCACAATGAACAAAAATGAAAACGCTAATGATATTACCTTTAATATGTGTACTGTGATTCCAGCAGAAGTAGTTGATTAAAAAGGTTCTCAATTAAATTAAAATTAAATAATTAAATTAATTGAAAACCAAGTAGGTAAATTCTATCTATTCTTGTTTCAGGCAGATGAAAGATGGAAAATTCGTCACAATATGGTGTGAACTAATTCAAATCCCCGTAGGCAAAATTAATCAACGTTTTCTCTTTTATTTTTAAAGTGATTTTCCGGACAAGGCAACTCTATAAAACTTTAATTTTATAGGAAACCCTTCTACGATTAATTCTTCGAAAATAAATCAAACATTCTAATAATAGCATTTAACAACCAAATCCCTTTCCGGGTTGTATAGGCCGTCTAAGTACCATAAAAACAAAGCACCCGCATCGACTTTGTGATTGATATTTTTGTGGTAAAATCCAATATGTTAGAAAAATCGAATATTCCTTTTTTACTCCCATATTCCCAGAATTATGTAAAATTCTTTCTTTTGATGTATTTTGAAGTTACTTTGCCAAATATAAATGGTGTACCTATTGGTGGTGGGCGGTGAGAAATTCGATTTACAGTAAACCCTTCAATATAAAAATCGGGTGGCACGATAGCTCGTGTAGAACCAAGGCCTAGTGACTTATAACTCTCAACAACCATTTCCTTGTGTGTATATTATTAGCAGGAAGGTAGGGCATCGAAAATGTTCTGCTGAATCCAAACGGCTAAGGTGAGAAGCACTTTTTCATGACAAGAGATACTCTTGGAGGATTTGTCAATTCCTCGCAAAAGGCAGTAACCAGTGAAAAACATAACTGTTCTTAGATGGCATAGGCTGGGAATCAAAACCAAGTCCTTCGGCGTATCACGCGCTGCTGCACTCAGTAAACCCTCAAACATTTAAAATCGTTTCCTGAAAAACAAATTGACATATCGGGTTTTACTCGTCGATGGAAACCACAGATTAGTGAGTTTCATTCTTATTTCTTAAATCTTTATTTTCATCAAAAAACAGTTTATCTCATGGATTGCTTTAATTGTTGAGTACGTAATAATCATTTTAAAAATAATAATGACAGTTCAAGCATCTTACCTTTATTTTTGAATTCGTATAGAGAACATAAAAGGGCAATAAATCCTTTAAGCAATATTCCACTTCTTTTGTCTCTGAACACCATTTATAAAATTATAATTATTACAATATTTAATTCTAAACTTTTAAAGTACCAACAAATTGCTTTAAATTGATTTAGAATTCCTTATCATGACATTCCTTTGAAAACTGTTCACATCATTCATATAAATTCAGTTTAAATTTTCACTCATTATAAATTAATGCCATTAACATAACACAGTTAAATCTATTAAAATTTCTTACGAGGCATCAAATTATACTAAAACACTCATCGTATCACAAATTACAATAAATTAGTGACATCTTGAGATTTTAGTTTAGGTATACCTCTTTCTCCGCTATAAAGATAAAACAGCATACATACCTTTCTCTGGAATAATGTTTAAGCTGATGCGACACTTGGAAAGCTTTATAGTCTTAAAAAAAAAAGAAACAAATTCATCAAAGAGTATAATATAGTCAACCCCATTAGATTGTTTTACACTTTCAAGTTTCACGAACCCAAAACATATTATATCAATCTACTTATAGAATTACTATAAAAAATAAGGTTAAATTTAATACTTATTACCTAATCCTTGAATGCATTTTGCGAACACGACTCAAAACCCACAAAACAATGTTGATTTGATGGTTAAATCTGGAAGAAATTACTTCCACTTCAATTCAATTCAAAGAAATCATTGAGAGTTTGTTAAATGTGTGTATGTGTGTGTTCATTTAGAGCAATCCTATTTTTAACCCCCACTATCACACCAAGTATTAGTTCTTAAAATATAAAACTTACCAATAAGAGACGCTATCGTATATAGTAAAGTTTTACTTTGATGTCACTTTGTGGGTGTGTTTGGTAGAGTGATGATTTTAAGTTCTGGTAGAATTTTCAGGAAAAAAAGATACTTTTAAACAAACAAATAAAGAAAAACACACTTTTATTATGGTACTTTGAGCAATGATGTTTAAGTTCCTGATGCTTCTGGGATGATTGCAGATAGCTTTAAGTAAGAATATATATAGTGACGTCAAAGAATTATCACACAAAGTATGTTTAATCTCAATGAAGGAAGTTTCAGTAAATCGTTTGTTTACTGACTTTATATAGTCCGAGTGATAATGTTGAATGTTATGGGAATGATATTTTAATGATATTGCGGTTAGAAGAAGATATTGGAACTTGAATAATATGGAGGCAACCATTTATCCAATTTCTTATTTTTTAATTCTAATGAGTTCTAGCAAAAATTCAGAAGGTGTCACTGCAAGGTATGATATAAATTAAAAAATTTAATTTTATATTGTGTCGTCTAAACGCGTAAAACTATATTAAGAAGAAAAAAACTGATTTTCTTTTAAAGATTCTACAATAAAATTACGCTACATTGGATTAAAGTGATTAAAACAATTTTTTTAGATTTTGTTTCTTAATAGCATCAAAATTTCAACTTCGGCCAAAAATGGACTTAGAAGCTTTACGCATTTAACCGACGAATCTAGGCGCGATATGTAACTTCCCAAGGATGAAATGCACTGCTGACCTGGGTCGCATGAACATGCTGTTATGTGAGGTCACACTGTGGTTTTAAAGTCTGATTTTAAAAGAAATATATTAGCAATGGGGGTCGTATTTTATAACACCTGCTAAAAACGTATTTTAGTATATTGTGGTAATAATTATGTGAAAATACAAAAATTAAAATTATATTAATATATAATTAGACATAAATTAACTAAACTAAATCTGAAAATGGAAAATGTTTGGATGTAGGTGCCATCTGACTTCTTAAATAAATCTTAATTTATGTGAAAAAAATTTTGAAAAATCATTGGAGGTTTTTAAAAAAAAAAAATTTTTGCTTATGTAAAAGTTTGAAAACATTTTTGAGAAAGAATTGAATAAGCGGAGTAAAAAAATAAATTTGGAAAAAAATCATTTACCAACCCATTTTCGAAATATCGAATTTTCAAAAAATAATTTTGAAATTTTTTTAAAAATCCAAAATTTATTGTTTTTGAAAATTTTGATATGCAATATTATTCAAAACTTACTATGTGTAAAAACGGTAATTAAAATTGGTTAGGCAGAGAATGAGATATTCGAAAATCGAGAAAATGGTTTATGAGAGATACTATTTTTAAACGATAGATACAAATTTGTTTCCAATAATATGGTAGATCATACTGATATAATGTCACATAAATATTTTAATCAAAAAAGTGGAAGCTGTTTTTGAGAAAAATGAGATTTTTCTTACCATTTTTAAAACACTTGTATGGGAGGAAGGTACCGTTATTTTTGGTTATAATTTTTATTTAAGAAACTGAAAAAATTGAAAATGTTGGGGAAAAAATACCTTTAAAACTTTTTGAAAAATTCTTCACAAAAACAATTGACCAAAATCAGTTAAACAGTTTTTGAGAAAATCAAAAAAATGGTTCCATGCAACATTTTTTGGAATTCTTTTTTATTAAATGGTAGCCTTTTTGTAAAAAAAATTACTGAATTTAAAAAAAGAAGTTGTGAAAAATAATATTTTCTCAAAATTTCCTGCCGAATCCGAACGACTAAGACTTGTTGACTAGTTATATGACAAGGGTATTTGTCATTCACTGAGTGACTGTTCAGGTTTGATTATCATCGTTGTTTTTTTTTTTATTTTTGTTATTGTTATTGCAAATACAAAACTGGACGTCAAGACGCCATATTAGGCGTTTTTCTTTTTGAGTTCAGAGCTGAGCACTGAGCAGAGTCTGAGCGAACAGAGTAAGTTCTGAGCAGAGTATGTTCATGAGCTCTCTGAATTAATTATTTAACAACTTGAGCACTGAACTGTCATGATTAGAAATTATTTAATTATTATTATTATTTTACTTTCTCCACTAGAGCAACCAACCTCTTCCGCCATTTTTATTGTTTTGACGATGATTTTTTTTTCAATTTCCCGCCTTTCAAATGTCATTTCGTTTGTGTTCAGCATTTTACTCCGTTTACTTTTGTTCCGTTTTATTTTGTTCTGAGCTCACAGAGCGTGCTCTGAACATGCTCAGAACTAAAAAAGAAACACAAATTTGAAGCTGTGAACGATCAGAGCTAAAAAAGAAACACAAATATTTTTTTGACAGTTCAGGCTCTGCTCTGAACCCAAAAAAAAAAAAAAACGCCTATTGCAACTGAAAAGGGTTAAGTTTGTAACGCTTTGATTACATTTCATCAGTTTTCGGGTATGTGTCGGATGATTAATTTATTTACAACATTACCTCCCAAACTTTTATAAATGAAGATTCAATTTAAATTTTTTAGAGATTGTTAGATTAATACAAAACTCTGAAGTGTATACTTAATAGCACCCAAGTTCAAGACGATTTTAAGAAGGACCTTTGAACTTTTTAAATTTGTATGCGAAGTGAAAGTGAATCAGAATAATTCTTGTACTTGAACTTTAAAATTATTTCATTAAAATGTTTGACAATAATAAAATCAAGACAAAAACTCTGATGCTTCCTGGAAAATCGTTCGAAAAATTTAATTAAAATCAACCTTTGGTACCGAGAGAATTCATATTCAAATTTCGACACCCTATGCGTAATTCGTGTTGAACAAACGTCCCTTAAACAAAAATTGAATACAAACGATGAACCCCTACCAAGTATATTATAATACTCGATGTTTGTTTGAAATTTATTCACAATCCGTAGAATGACAGCTCATTTGAATATTTGCATAAATAAATCCTCAGTCAAAGAGTTATTTTTGTTTTTTTTTTTTTTTTTAATTTTTTGTCACAAAGAATGCAATACATTGCCGCGCACACAATCTAAGCTCGGGATTCTTCGCGCAATAAGTGAATTCAATTCACATTCCATTGTAGCCGGAGAATCAACAAAATGCAAAACTCAGGACTTTGTTCTGTTTAGCGAGGACTACGAACGACAACGACGACGACGACGACGATGAAGCTCTATATAGAGTCTAGATGATCAAACTATGGAATTGAAAAAGAGAGGAGTGTGCTTTATATAATTTGTGTATTGTGTATGCTCGAAGGACCTTTGTGGTGTGTCATGATGACGTTCATTTTGGACATTATACCTATATTCTATATAGTCTACATGCATAATATGCACAAAGAACCACTCAATATTTATGTATAGGGGTAGCTGAACTAAGAGTTTGACTCCTTCGTGCTCCTTTCCAAAAGTCAAACTTATATACGAGTATACCATAATCCACTAAGGCAACATTAAGAACATATAAAAACAGAGTCCCCTCTATTGAAACTGGGTATAAAAGTATAGTATAGTTTTCTATACATAGCTGAAGAACAAGATAACTTAAACCATTCACAGCTATGATAGCTACAGGGCGATAAAATTGACTTTGGAAGTTTTTTTAAGGGACAAATATTTGCATTAAAATTTAGTTTGTCGTGGTTAGGTTCTGTATTTTAGGATAATAATAATGGGTGAGTGTGGTGTTAGGGTTATAATATAATAGCTTTGGGATTACATACTTATACAAAACGGAAGTGGCTATTGAGTAAACGATTTGAAACAGAGCGAAACGAGACAGAATTTATCAATGAACTTATTTTTGTGTATTCTTGCGTTTTATGTTAATAGGTATGCAAATGCATGAAAATGTGAATGTGGTTTTTATGGTTTTGCTGAGATAGTTTGTATTTTTTTTTAGGTATATTCCACTTTACAGGGTTAGACTTACATTCTAAAAAAAAATATTTTCGATTAAACATTACAAAAACATGTCTTCTGTTTTTCAAGTATTATTTTATAAATAGGTATACGCCCTTATTGCGATTGTCAATTTTAAATTGAAAGTTGACATTTGTCCAAATTTTTTTTTAAAACGCTATTGCGATTGTTAATTGTCAAAATATCTATGATGAACCTATTGTGAATGAGCATCAACTAACCATTTTGAATTAACATCCGTATTGCGAGCATCAATCGTTGTCAATTATTTTTATTTTTGTAAAGAATTCTCTCAATCAATAAATTTTAATTGATGCTGCACAAAATGTATAACTAACTTAAATAGTAAGCAACAAAGTGAAACTGACAAAACTTGTGACGGTGATGGAAAAAGATTTGGAAGTTGCAGAGGGACTATGCTCAAAAGTGTTAACACAAAGAAAGTGGGAACAGTTTGCTGTAATTTTAAATGGCTTAGGAGAATGGAATAAATGGCTACGTATAGATTTATAAATTTCTTTTTTAATTCATGTAGGTATTTTATAAATTATTGTTAATTGCAGAAGATTTGGATGGAATTAAAAAGTAACAAAATGTAGAAAAGCGAAAATAAGATTAAAATCTCTGCAAATGTAGGTGGGCCGAACAGACTTTACCACTTCTTCAATGATACCGAGGAAATAATCCAAATAATGGAATTGAATACGAGCGTTGATCTACCAGGTCAAGAGTTCTCGGTTTAAACGATAGCGTACTTACAAACAATAGTGAGACAACTCAATGCGTTTCGCAAAAAATTTAAGAAGAAGATGGCAGCTCAGGAATTCTTTGAATTCTCTAGAATTGGAGAAAAGTATGTAAGTAAAGATTTCCTTTACATGACGCATCCACTGGGCATTACCAATGTCCAACATCACATATCTACAGACCACAGTCAATTAACCATCTACCTACTTTCCATAATTATGCACAAAATAAAATAAATAAAAACTATTCTGTAGATATCTATGTGTACATAAATTATTCTATTTAAATTGCTTAAAAAATTAAAATGATAAAATAAAATAATTATCAAATCACGAGTATTAAGCAATTACTGTTTCGAAACGTTTTACGACGTAGCACAATTTGCTGTAAAATACCATAGAAAAAAAATGACAACTTGTAGCAAGAAGTTGAACTAACCAAATAGACATATACCTATATTAACACAAGGAACTTTACTAATTTCCATTTCAATGTCAAAATAGAATTTTTTGGAAAGGAACACATATACATACTTGCACAAATATGGGTGTTTATTGATAAAACACTTTTTACAAACAACCGACTGGTGAGAGTTGAGAGTGTGTGGTATACAAGCTTAGCTTACACAAGCAATATGTCAATATGAAAGTACACGTTAGTTCACAACAGATTTTTCAAAAGTTTAAATTTATAATAAAAATGGAAAATAAAAACAACTATGTAGGTCTAAGCTTTAAGGCGAAATAACATTTTGTATGAAATGAATGATTAATGTGAAAATGATTGAGTTATGATTGATTTTTAAATGACCAACATTTTTGAGTACGATAAACAATATTACTCATTTTGTGTATGTGAAATGATTTTGATAACTGAATGCAGGAATTTTTTGAAAGAACATTTTTTTTCCTAAAATTCCAAATACAAAGTCGTACTTATGTATCTACCTATGTTCAATTTCATAAGCCTATATTTTATTGGTTTTTGGAATAATTAAAAACGATATTTTATTTAATCCGATTTGTTTTAAGGTACTTCTATTTTAAAATTAAATAAATATTTATTTTACATACCAATATAGCATTTCAAGTTAAGTTCTATTTCCTTTAGAATTTAAAATGAGAATCTTAACCTCACTTCAAATTTATCTCCACATACATTTTCGTATACATCAAGTAAAAACTATAGGTATAAGGGTCTGCCTACTCAGGAAATATTTACTTCCGATAACTTTACACACAAAACTTAACATAACATCACATGCATGCATATATATGTATATACGCTCCTTTCTTACATAAATGTAGCATGTTTTAACTTTCCTAACCCCCAACACATAAGTCAATGGCAATCGAAACGATATAAGAAGATACAACTTGCCAAAAATTCTGAGCACTTGGTTGATAATATTCAAAAAATAAATGCTTATGTTTACATACGTATACGTACGTCATCGTCGTCGTCGTATAACCTACCTTCATTCTTAAACAACAAAACAAGAAGTACATATAGGCTTGGGGGTTGTGTGTAATGTTGGGGTTTATTTTATTTTATTTTTTTTATTTAGAGCACAACAAGGGATGACAGACATAAGAACATATGAGTAGATAGATAGATTCTTGCTTTCTTGTGTTTGATATTTTGGTTTGCAAAATTCATAATATTATGGAGAAGTCTACTTTTGATTCTGGTAGCCGGGTAAAAAGTTGTATATGTACACATTTTTTGTTTATGTTGATATATTTTTGTTTGTTTACATGGAAATATTTTTGTTTACAGATGGTGAACATACAAATTAGATGAAGTCATATATATACATGGTATCGGAATGAATGGCGTATATAATAACTATCTACGTTTGTCATGTTCAATCTTATGAAAAACATACCATGCATTTTATCACAAGGTTAAGGGTAGGTACACATTTTGTGGTTGATATGGAAGAATTTCAAAAAAGGTCCAGGAAGAATGTTCTATTAGTTTTTATGTCTACTTCGAGTTATGTATAGAGGACATGATTCCAGAATTTTAATTTATGAATTTGAAAGATATGTAAATTTAAAACCCCTACTGCATGAATCATTATTATGGTAATCTTTGTTTAAGTTAAAATTAAAGTTTGATACGAATTCCCCAAAAAATCTGACATTTAGGTATGTATAGACTGTTTTTATAGGTAACAACAAAATTATAGAATAATGAGACGATTTACAATTCTGCTCAGACTTATGTACTATAACAATAATAGTTACCAATTACCATTATTAATTTATGATTTATACTTTATTCTCTTCAAATTTCAAAGATTTATCAAACAAATTTATTTAAAATAAACTTTCTATACCAATACCTAGTTTAACAAATACAAATTTAACTATATTACGCATTCACATAGTTTGACAGATATGAAATTTACTATCTCTCTTTCACTTCACAAACCAAAAAATTAATGGCGTTTTCGATTGGTTACCCAGAAGCCTTCTGAACCCCACAAAATGACAGTTGTTCGCTTCTCGATAGAAGAAAAAATGCTTCTGGATTTGAATTCAGAATCGAAACCAGAAGCACCAACCCTTCAGAATCGATAAAAGCGTTCGATTGGCATTTCTCTTCCGGATTACAAATCAAAAGCGCCATAAATGTCATTTGCATTTTGAAAGGTGCTGTCAAAGTAAATCTACGTGTTAATCTTCTTGTGCGTCTTGTGCGGTAAAAACACTACACAGAGATAAGATTAAGTTTCGGTTGAAAAATGGTATAAATCATACATACTCCACTCATAATCATCCAAAGATATTTATATACATAACCGCCTCATATTTAAAATTTCCATATATACCTATAACTGTAGCATATCCCAAAGGGTCGAAATGCAACAAGTAGAACAAATCATTGCATACTTGCAGGTTAATTTCGTAATTAAATTGTATCTTTGCCTTCGAATTTACATTCACTTATATTTCATATCTGTATGGACTTGTATGGATAACGGTAAAATACACTGAATTTTGTTGTTATTGAATAAATACTGCGTAAACTTACAAGCAATTTTCGTGGATTATCCTTAATTTCTGGTTAATTCACAGACTTATTAAAAACTGAAAAGTTTTCTTTATGAACAAATATAAAACCAATATACATAACTGTCATTTAATTGAATTCAGCACCACAGCACCCTACCTACCTACCAAGCCTGAATTTTTTCCTTTTGATTGAAAAATTGGTGTTCTTTAAATTTACCACCATCTTTTCATTTTTTTCCGTGAGGTAATCACAAATTAAATTCGGAAATATTATGAGAAAAGAAAAGAAAGACTTAGTTGAAGTTTTACCCGAATTCACACCTGATATTATAGATGTCTTAAAAGTCAATTTTAAACCATAGTTAACTTGTAAAGTTAACTCTAACAATATGCAATATGCGTGTCAAAAAACTATAGAAATAGAAGTTCGGGCGATTTCCAAAATGATACTTCAATTCCGATAGGTTTTTGACAACTTATTTTTATGGGCTTCTCCATTGTTACATTCAGATTTAAAAACTGATTTTAGAGATAGGTGAATGAAGTTACGGATTCATTTTAAATTGCTTCCATTTATTATCAGCGATTATTTCTCACCAATTTTTAGCACAATTTTTACACCCGGAATAAATTTATCAAATCGAAAATCATACTTGTAAACTGACAGCTATAAATTATCTTTGTGTTAATACAAGGAGTAAATTTGATGGGAAATTTTTAATTCTGAAAAATTTTCTTCATAAATAAAAACAAAAAAGCCCAATGGAATGCAAAAATTATCGAAATTGGCTTTTCGACAAATCTAAATAAAAAATAAATTGAATTGAACAATCCTAATCTTATTAAAATAATTTTCATTAAAAAAGTATTTCGAAGCGAATATTTGTTTTAGAAGTTGCTTGTTCTCTTGCGTACATAGTCATTAAAGTTTTGTATTCTCATACAATGGTAATTTGACGTTTAAAATTTGTTATAAAACCGTCTCTGTTCTGCATTTGTTATTTTTTGTACTCTTTATGTACCCTTTACTTTTTTGTTCACACCAATGAGACCATTTTCAATTTCAAAATGGATTTGGAAATAAAAAATAAAAAAAAACAAAGTGTTGTTTTTATTTTCGTAAACAAATCAAATCTGGTTCAGGTCTGGGGGAAAAATAAAATACAACTAATATCCATCTAAATATGATTGAGAGCCCATTAAGTACAGAAAGACATTCTTAAGAGCAGTGACATTTTTAAGAATTTTGGATTGTGCCTGGGTAATTTTTCGATAATTATAAGCGCGTCTTGCAATAATTAATTCTGATCAAAGAGATACCACTGTATTTTCTTCAGAAATAAAAATCCAGGCTGATGGTATGTGTCATATTATTGTTGTGATTATTGAAAAAGATGACAAACGTAAAAAAAATGCAATAAACCAATTACTGGTATAGGTGGATAGGTAGTAGGTACTCATAAAACGTGCGATTCCTCTAATATGTATTGTTTATTAAAAGAAAAGGTATACCTACTTGTTTGTGTGTTTTATGTTGTACATTGGTTATGTGAATATAAGTTTCATTGAATTTTCAAGAAATCGGCGCAGAAAATTCGACTTGAACAATAATTTCCTTTATGGAAACATTTTATGTAGGTAGATATACTTAGTACTTACATATGTAGAGATCCATCCTTACACTTGTTTCTGGTTGCCTAGTAGAAACTTGTTATTGTTTATTTGTATGATTCTCTTTTTTATAAAAATAAAAAAACACATTCTAACAATTTCTCTGGTGCTATGTGAATTATTTACGTGGGTGAAAAAGAAAATCTTTTATCTAAATCGTTTGAAAAGTAGGTCAGCAGGGTTGCCGAAATTAGTATTAATGTAGTGTTTGTACTAATTCATTTAGTGAATAATTTCATAAAAAAAAATTTCCAAATTTTACAAAAAATCAAGTAAAACAAATTTGGATCATAATGGTATAATTGGGAATTTTCAGAAAGTCTTTACTGTGTCAGTTTTAGACCTGCTGTTTTGATTAGACCTATGTATAAAGAATTTTATTTTGACGGGATGGCGGAGCGAAACATGAACTATTGCAGTTTTAAGGACTTATTTATGAACTTGCCAGCTTATAGATATTGAAGTTTCGAACATCACTCTTGTTTATCATTTCTTTAGCTATACAAGAAGACAATGGTAGTGATCAAAGTTAATGTTTATTTTCTAGAAGTTTCAATACTATTGGAGGATCTTGAAAATTTTGGAATTTTTTCCAATCTGATAAACTTTTGATAGATCCGATAACCGTCATTCGTTTTTTTAGAAATTTAAAGATGAAAACATTGCGTGAGGTTTCTCAACCTTGCGAAGTTAAATTGCCCATACACATATAATTCATTTCAAACGGGGGAATACCATTTGAAAACATCAATACGGTTGGTGAGAGTAGCAGAATTGATAAGACTTGGGCTAAGTGTAAAGGCTTGTATTTAATGTATGTAGATATAAAATTTGTTGCAAGATAAATACATTTTACAAACTTTTCTCTACAAATATGTATATATATGAATTTTAATACCTATACCCTACGTACTTTTTAAACTCTGAAAGAACGGCATCCCTGGTGACTAGCTTTGCAGGACTTAAAATCTTTTGACATGACTACACATTATGTTGGAAAATGTGTGAGTATGCACTGTGCACTATGCAGGGCTACACAAACACATTATCTTCTGCTATATTTGCGTTTTGTTATTTTTGTTTTCATCCCAGTTTTTTTGTGTGTAAATGAGAAGAGGCTTTTGTGTCTGTCAGTGTCAAATAAGTCAAACGAAACATATTATACCATTGGCTAATGGAGAAAAAAAAATAAGGATAATGTTGGTTGAGGTCATTACTTTCAACTCGACCTTGACTTCAATGTTGTCTGGTATGGAAACAACATCAAAGCAACGTGAATTCGTCTATATACATAGCTAACGAAATATGTTGACTTGGTTATTTTTTTTTTTGAGGATGGATGGTTATAACTTACATGTAAGTATAATTTTGTTCTATAATAATTTACTTTGATGAATAGATTTATTTTATTTACAGTGTGGTTCACTTGATTAGATCGTTTTCTTGCTGAATTAAGAAAAGTAAATCTTAATTTTCGAAGTTCCCCAATATTTAAAATTACATATAGATACATAGTATCTAACCCTTAAAAATACGATAAGATTTCGTAAAAATAACTCAAGATGGCGGTGTAAAAATAATAAATTGATAAATAATAGATACCTATTATACCTACGTTGATGAAACTTAAAAATGAGACCAAACTTATTCTGTATTCTATACATTTTTATGTTTGTCTCTAATCCATTAAACACAACTGTGAAAATAGGAAAATATTTTCTTTATAAAAAGTGCTTGACAATATATATTTTCATATGAAATTAAAATTAATGCAACCACTCCAAGGATATAACTGATGGGAATAATATAAATATGTAATAATACCAACATCTTCATTTCACTTTCAATTTTTCCTGATACCCTGGCTATGACTTGATGTTGTACATTTTTTTATAGGTATATGTATAATGCCACTTTGTTATTTTGAGGTAAAAAAATAAGACATCGTATATGATGGTTTTTGTATTTAATTTGGTCCGTTTCAATTTCCTGAGAAAAAACAAAAAAACCTTCAAAAGAAATTGAAAAGGTTATATTCTGTATTATTTAAGCGTACTCGAAAGTAGAAAGGCTTGTTTGAGAGCATTATATACGTCCTAAGTACGTTAAATTTAACAATTCAAGCCCCTTTTTAGCTTATATTACATTAAGGATGAAATCCTTTAATGAAACCATGTTGTTTAGGAAAAATGTAATTTATCAAACTTATTTATCTGTTTCAAAAGTAAAAAAAAAAGAAGAAAACAAACTTAAGGATAAAATGTTGTGTTGACATTTTCTGTTCGCCTGGTAAAAGCTTGTTTATATGGCAAACATATATTTATTTACTTCAAATTTTTCTTATGCAAAATGAGAAGGTAAGTATATATTTTCTTGAATTTTCTACCTTCATAAATTCAAGGGAGATTTTATATACATATTAAATTGATATCAAGCTGATTTGATTCGTAATTGATCAAATTGCATTGGATAAAATGTTTTACTTTTAAGAAATTTATTTCGAAAAACGTATTTTCAACACTATTATAATATTTAATATTTCGGTAGCACTTTGGAACTGGGTATATGTGGAGGTTTAAATATAAGATATCTTGTGGTAAAAATAAAATATATAGGTGACACGACAGCTCGTCGAGAACAGGGCCTAGTGACTTAACACTCTCAACCATTGTATGAACGTGTTGTTTTAGTCGGCAGGAATAGAGACGATCAACACAATTAGTGAAGTGGCTGCAAAACAATCTTTTGATGGGAAACTGAAAAAGCGAAATGTACAGAGAACAAATCTGTCAGCTGTCAAATCTACTGTCACCAGAAACAGAGATGCCAATTTAAAAACAAAAAAAAAACATTTAGAAACAAATTTAATCTGACAACTCTGTTTTGTTTTAAATTTATAAATTGACAATTTTGGAAAGTATACAAACAGAAGAAAAAAACACAAACATCATCACAGTCACCAACACAAAGAGCGGCTGTATAGCGAGGTATAAGTGTATTTGCTCAGAATTTTATAAGATGTGTTTCCTCAATTTAATCGAAAAACTAGTATAAACTGTTTCGTATGCAACTTCATTGAAATTGAGGTGACATTGAAAATATGACAGTGTACACTTTACCACTGTTATTTCGAAGATGATTTCGGAAAATATTCTACAATGGTGCAATTTTATCCGGTGAAAGACCACATACAAATATTTATAGGTACATGATTTTTTAAGGTGAAAGGTTAAGTGCAAGAAAACCTGCAAAGCTTTGGAAATTCTACGGGTTGCTGTGATATTTCTAATCCTTCTATACCTATGAACATAATCAAGTCATACCGAAAAATATTAAGATATTCTTGTGACTAGTTCTATGTCCTGTTATAGCCATTAGTATAAATCTTTGTTGTATTATCATTTTCTCAAATTGAAAAGGCATCTCCTTATCTAATTCCCAAGCTTCTACTACCACACTAATGAGAATACCTGGGGCTACCAGGGTCTTACAAAAGTTATATCTATACTAATTCTTGGAGGAAATGTTTTGATACTATAAATTGCTTTTAAAGCCCAAAAGAACAGCTAATGGCATACTTTTCTAACAATAAAATAAAATATGTCATCCGTTTAGGAAAACCATATTTCTCAAAACTGATTCATTGCTATTGGCGTTTTAGAAAATAAACCATTTACATCAAGTCCATTAAAAATATTCAATACAAAATTTGTATAACGTTTATGTATACCTACATCGAACTCAATGCCTTAAATATAATATTATGTAATTTAAATATAATATCGACTCGACAAACAAATCGACATGAATTAATCAAAATAAATCCTTCTCTATACCCGGAGGTTATTGACTTATGAGTTATGATTGACAACCATTAATAAACATACCCGCAACCATTCATTATACTGTACTTTCAGTCACCACATCATACCAATAAATCATTCAAATCAAACACAAAAATGTCATTTTAGTTTTTTTTTTTCAAAAGTCACTAAAAAAATGATGGTTATGTTCTTCTATATAGCATAATGTGGTTTCTTCACATAACTGCCACCACTTATCATCATCATAGGTTTCTAGTGCAGACAAAAATAAGTAAAAAGTAGAATTAAACTAGAAACTCACCTTGCTGAAAGGAACAGAAGGATATTTTTTTTTGTAGTTGCATTAAAAATTCAGCAGTCTTAATGGAAATGCATTTTTCTGCCAGTAGTCTATACTCTATAGTTGCTATTCTGTACATCATATATCTCGATGAAGTAATATGAGTATAGCTATATATGTACTTCTATATGTATGTACATATGTAAGTATATGAGTTTTGTTATTTGATTCCCTTAGGTTGTAAATTTTTAAAATAAAGTTTCTGCATGTCTTTTAATATTTTTTTTTTTGTTTGTTACCTTTGTCAACATGGATTTCATGGTAGATGGCATTTTAAATTGCATGATTGCACAGTTGCAAAACCTTACAGGTATTTGCACTCAGTGAATGAGGGTATTGAGGCTCAGTATTGGAATTGCAATTAAAAAAAATGATTGTTTCCCATATATCCCAAAAAAGTCCACGCTCTAATAAATTTACTTAACACCACGCATGCAGTTCGTCACTTCAATTGCAATAGTGGAATCCCTGGAATTTCTGGGTTGCATGGATTAAACTTCCGACGGAAAAATTATTAAAATTCTGCGTATTATCTAACGTTTAAAGTTTCGCCCAAACTGCCGACGGAACTATTGCCTGTCAAAATATATTGACATGGCCATAAATGAAAGTACCCACACAGCCAAAGGTTTAGTAGTCGAATTCGAATGTTTCGCGTTGGTTCGGGAGAACCTTTAAACGTTAAAATACGCAGAATTTGAATACATTTTTTGACGGAAGTTTAAAGCACTCAAAGCGGAAGTTCCAGTATGTTTCACCATTGAGAGAGTGGACTTTTTTGGGATGTATGGGAAACAATCATAATTAAATTGTTTGCTCTCCAAACCAATACTTGATTAAAAAGTTTAACTTTTCATAAAAATCAGGCTATAGCTGTCAAATTATAAGAATTGGGGATGAAATGCTCTAAAAAATCGTTTTTCATTTTAGCTCAGATCAAAACACTGAGCTATCAAAAACAAATCTATGTTTCTTTTTTTTCATATAAGGGTTTTTTTTTTTGCAATCCGAGCTAGCGCGGAGCGTGTTCCATGAGCTCAGAATAAAATGAACTAGTAAACGGAATTAAATTTATAAAGTACCTACATTTTCGGAAAAGACAAACTTCAAAATTCGCAGAGCACTATTATATCTTGTCATTTGAAACTTAACTGATTTCAAGTTAACTAAGGCCAACAAATAGGCGCATAAATCACAACAGAATGAGCTAAGAGCATAATAGAACACTCAATGCATTCAAGTCATGGAACAAGCCTATTTTTGACAACTGATGTCGGAGAAAGAAGTTAAAAGTTTAGCTACTTTTTGCGTTGCGTCCGGCGCATGCGTTGCCTATGGGTCGCTTCTGATAAGAACGTGTGTATTTAATCAAGCTGACAGTTCTTTACGTCGAAGCAACGCAAGCCACTGATTCTAGGGGTCGGCCCTTTGATCCATATGATAATTCAGCGCTTAAATGTGTTTCATATTTAAATCGGAGTGCTCTAGTACCATACGAGCTTAAAAGAAAAATACCTAAAGAAAACGAAAATTTTCCAAACCTATGAAACTGTTTGACATCTTTTTCAACTTCAAAAAACAAACTCGACTATAGAGTTGCCGCTGATCACTGATACATCTTAATCAAAATATTCAAGCAAACACAAACATACCAACTAAATATAATCAAAAAATTAAGGTACATAATGTAGATATGAAAATGAAAACAAAAATATTTTCTTCAAAAATAATTTTAGTTGATTTTATTATGAAAATTTTTTAGAAAAAAAAACAACACTATGGGCCCTACCAATAATCAAATTTAGTGACGACTTAAATATTTCAGTAAAATGGACCATAATAGAATGGGCTCTTGCTAATAAACCATATATAGTATGACCTTAATATTCAAGTGGACTCTTAATAATGAATCATATATGGAATGGACTTCAAAAAATTAAACATTCCATGAATGGTACATTGTTTGGGATCACCAGAATTAAGGTTAATTTTACTGAAATATTTAAGTCGTCGCTAAATTTGATTATTGGTAAGGCCCTATCTCTCTACATTTTCTTCTTAATCAGAAACAGTTTTTCAGATTAAATTTATTTGTAGATTAACTTAAGTCTACTTTTTGTTTTGTTATTTGAAATCAAACAGAATTTTATTTCATCTGACAATAATAATAATAAATAAGATGACACGTGTAAAAAAAAACAACGCACGAATAGAAATTTTTCATCGGCCCACTCCTCAAGCTTTTTTTTCTGTTTCACGTGAAATATATGAAGATCTTTGTAACATTAATTATCAATTTGAAAAAATCTGTCAAGTGTCAGTTTACTTATGGTATTTTTGATGTGGTAATCCAGAACAGAAATGCAAATCAAACACTTCAAACAGATCTTATCGGTTCTAAAGTGCTTCTGCTTTCGATTCTGAATTCAAATCCAGAAGCATTTTCTCTTCTACCGAGAAGAAGAACTGTCATTTTATGAGGTGTATAAAACTTCTTGGCGACCAATCAAAAACGTCATTACGCATGGAGTAGTAAGTGAGTAGGTACTCTTCACTTCCAAAAGCAAAAGTTAACGAAAACTAGGCGAAAAGAAGCAAACCACAATTATGGGCACGTCATATGAATTCTTTGTACTCGTTTCGTTTCGCACGACCATTTACGTCACCTTCCGACTATTAATTCTAATTAATTCTCTCTCTCCAAATATAATTAGCCAGTTCAGGTTTCTTGAGATCTCATAGACCTCAGAAATCTGACGTAATTCCTCAGTGAGATTCCTCATTTTTGCTGTCAAAAAGCTGAGACTGAAATTGTTTGGATTCGTTTTCTCAATTATTTTTTGTCGCAGTTGATTAATTTATAAAAACGAGATGGAGTGTGCTTTTGACTTCTAAAGAAGACATTTTATTCAGGTTTCTCATTCTCCTCAGTGGAGCTGACAGAAGTTTGTTCAGTGAGATCTCAGAAACGAGAACTGGCTAAATACCATTTTTGAAGTGTAGATCAAGGTATCACCAATAAATTTGAGCAAGTATGTTCAACCAATCTGATTAACTTTAATTTATTTCCCTATATGTATCAGATGGATTGAACAAAAAAAATGACAAAATTGACAAAGTAAATGGACGGTAAATGAATTAGCTTGTCATTCACGAGAGTGACAACGGTTATATCAAACTGATCTGAAATCATTTATTTAATATAAGAACATACTGTCTCTTAAATTAATCTAGTTTATTATTATTTTTTTTTTCAAAAGAGGACGCAATTCAATTTTTTTTTTTGTATTGCACTTTTTTTTTGTATTTTTCCAGGAAAATGTACTTTGTCAGGATAGAGGAGTGTACAATGATGTATAAAAACTAACATTTAATAGAACACACTGTTAAGCGGGTTTATTGACATCGTTTCACAGCTGTCAAACTTAATAATTGCTAATCGATTGTCATGATATTAATGCTAAAAGGGAAATTGGTGTCAAGTTTTGTTGTTTCCGGTGCGAGTACTTGTCTGTATTTTATTGTAGATACCTATTATTTGAAATGATAATTTTAATGCTTTATAGTTTGGATGATGCAATATGAAATATCGAAACACATTTAAATCTTGTAGATAAAATACATATGTGTCCATAAAAAATCTTTGATATTTAAAGTGGACATTTTTTCTTTTTTGAAAAAAATATGAACTGTTACAAGAATATGAAATTCATATCAGAATTTTCTACAACTGAATTGAAAATTAAGAAAATTATTGAAATGGTAAATTTTTGACTACAATTTTAGTGAGAAATTTAAAATTTTCCACTTCACAGAAAAAAATGAATAAAGTTTAAAATTGAAAGTATGGCGTGAGAAAAGCTTTTGATTAATTTTTTTCATGTCACGTGAGGTGGGTAGAATAAAAACAAAAAAACAACCTCAATTAATTATTAATGCCAACCAACATTCAATTTCTAAGCTAACCTTTAATAAAATCCACCAATGTCAAGTTCAACACCAACAATATTTGTATATCAATATCGGTCAATCTTGCAGGCAGCAGAAAAAGTGCACCTATTTAGACAGACACTCTCTCGTTTGCAAAACAATCATAATAAATATTTACCATATCAATTTGTGAAAATACCAATTAGATATAAAGTGCTATATATGTATCTATATAAAAGTACATAAACCAACAAGTATAAGGCATAAACATTCATTGATAGGAATCAACTGCAAGCATGAAGGAAAAATAGCCCCATAGTATACTTCAAAACCATTTATACTTTTGTAAAGAATTTATTTTAACAATGAAAGTGTTTATATGGTTCTATTTTTTTAAATAATAACAACAAATTAACAGCAACTATGTACATATGTTTTCAAAAAAGAATATTTAATACGAAATTAACACGAGAGAGGCAGTTCCATTGCCAACCCATCCTCGACCACGACCCGAATCATGCTCAGCTCACCCAAAAAAAAGCATTGAATGTCAGAACCTTTGCAGTTCATTGAAGCGATCTCCTGAATGATAACATTTTCCATGGACTTTTTCGCATACCAATTCACATTTTAATATATATACAATAAACCAAAGCCGACACGGTGGCAGCGACGCACGGTAGTAGGTAAAGTAACTATGCAGGAAATAAACGAACACAAAAAGTTACGTATACGCCCGAGTGTTAATAACTAAAAGTTTTCGCCCTCCATCATCAAGAAAACGTGGGTTTGCGGTTATCACCCTTTCTCGAGCTGAATTACCCTCTCCTCCAATATAGGTACCGACCGACCGCTTCAAATTCCGATATTTCAGGGCCTATAGCACACATTTCGATGATGATATGAGGGTTGATAAGCAATGCTAGACTAAACGGTGCGTTAGTGAAAAGCTGTTAGCCAAAGTCTTTAGATGGATTCGATTCTGAAGCAACGAAATTAAAGATCTTCCAAAAAAAAAAAAAAAACATCTTCGAAACTCAAAGAATCAACGTAAATCTTCTTTAAAGTGTCCCTTTTCAAATTCTTGAAATCTTAAATCTCCTGAAAATATTGAAAGACTCAAAAGAATCAACCATCAGGTGGCTTCAATATAGAAAATTTTCATCCAATTTTTCGATTGTATATCATCATATTCTCAAAGTGTATATCGATTTATTTCCTTCTATAATTATTGTATTATCAACGCGAAAAGTTCGTCAGAGCTATATAGGTTGAACTATTCAGGGCCAAACATCCGGGGTGTGAAAGATATCGTTTTAAACTTGCTAATTTCATTTGAAATCGGATGCATTTTGATGGAAGAACTAATAATTATACGTATATGTGTTTGTGTTTTGTTTGATTAGTTTAGTTGTGAGTGTGTGTTATTTGTATTGATGATTACCTATAGTATAGAATAGATACGAAATGATAAAGTTGCTATTACACTTTATTCAACCCTTATCAAAGAAAACAAAACATTTATAGTGGTTAAATGAGTGAAAGTAGTGAGTAATGTTGGATTAAATTAATGGGAGTTCCTAATACGAAAAACAGGAATTTTTTTTAAACGAATTTACGCAATTGAATGCACGCACAAGTAAGTTTGATTTACCTATATAAGTGTTTAATTTATACTTTAATACGTAGATTTTGTATCGTTTTGATATTTATTAACGTAAAACAATCAAAAACTAATTGAAATGATAAAAGAGTGTAACGGGAAATGCAAATTTTATCAAGAGGATAGCTCTATGAGATTGTTTGTTTGTTTTTTTTTTTTTTAACTAGTTACTCTTTTTTTTCATAAAGAGAATGGAACGACGTCTAATGAATCGTCAATAATTTGTATAAATAAAACTTTTTTAAATCATGAGCTGTATGGCTTCTGACGATTTGACTTAAAAAATATCAACACATACCAACGAAGGTCACAATTTCAACTGTCTGTAGATCTTCAATGAAGACAAGAGTCAGATATGGTTATAGTTAGTAGTAGGCGGATTTCCAAAAATAGAACCGATGTTCAAGAGAGTTTAATAACAAAATTTTTAACTTCAGCGATCTTAAATAAGTGTGTATATTAAAAAAAAGAGGGTGTAAAAAGTGGACTGGAAAAAATATAATTTTATCAGAGAGCTTGGTTTTAAAGGTTTTTGTTTTAAGAACATTTAATACAGAGAAAATTCTACTATATGAAATGTGGGAGAGGTAGTGGGCCGATTTTACTTAATCTTGCTACCGGTAATTGAAACAAACTCAACAAACAAACAAACTTTAGTGGAGTTAGCTCAGTAGTTTTTGAGTTTAAATGTGATACTCAGTGTGCGTTGCCTCGCCTAAAAAATACAAGTCGCTTCACCAAAAACGCCAAAAATGAATCTGTTGGCAAATTGCTACACTGATTTTGGAGCTTATATAAAAATCAACCGGTGGGTAGGCAGGGGAGTACTGGGCCACGGGACAGCTAGAATTATTCCCAATGGGCCCATGGGCAAGCAAAAAGTGCATGGGGCTTTCATGCAATAATTTATGTTCTTTTAAAAGAAATTTTCTAATAAAATTGGATTCCTATGGACCTTACATTAAATAAACAGATTTTGTGACCCCAAACGAATTTTAGGAAGCCAACACAGCACAGTTAAGGGCCTCTACAATGAGGATAAATCTGTTGGGTTTCCTCATAATAGTACTCTCAGAAACTTTAAACTAAATAATAGTTGGGATTAACACAATAAATGTTGAGCTATTGTGGCCCAATTGTTGACCTATAAGGAGGGCTCCAAATTACTCTTACTACTTTTCTATAGTTTTTGAAATACTTTTAGTTCATTTCAATGAAATATTTCACACAAAATTTTATGGTCGCAGAAACAGAATAGAAAATAACGATATTTTGATTGCTGTGAGTATTTTCGAAGATTCGGTAGAAGTAGGAATTATAAAATTTGCATTATTTTCAAAAATTAAGTCACATTTTTCGTTAACTCAAAAACATAATCAGCCTTATTGTGGGCTTCACCCGAAAAATATTTCACCTTAAAATTGTTTGTTCCCACGGAAAAATCTATTGTGAGTTTCGCCCGAACGAAATTTCGTTTGCCTACTAAAAATAAGTGAACATTTAGGCTGTAAATAACTTTACATTCCACCCAAAACGAATGTTCACAATAAGGGGAATTTTTTAACACAAAATTTCTGGTGTAACTCACAATAGGCGAAAAGTGAAATATAAAATTTTCCGGTTGGAATGTTGTTCGGGCGAAACTCACAATAAGGCTGAATAAAAATTTTGGAGCAAAATGTTTATGACTTCGATTACACAACGCGAAAATTTTATTTACTATTTATCGTCGTTTTCGGTGCCAATACTTTTTCACTCCTGCTCATTTTACTATTTCTTGGTTCCTTTTTATAAAAGCCTCGGGAGGTACTTTGACTGCCAGTTCGCCCCGTCATGTACATTGTTAAGTTTTATATATGCATGTACCTACATAGCAGATAGAAACCAGATTTTTGTGTCACCTCATTTCACCCTATAAGTTGTTTAATTTTGAAAAACATCTTATTCTATAGCCATCGTCTAAGTCTTTCTTACACAAAAATAATTTTTAAAAGGGGATATCATTCTTTTTAACACAATTCACCCTAAATAAATAGCAATATATTCAGCCCATAAGTCATTCGTCGAGTATTTCCATCTATCTATAAAAATAAAAATGTTGAAAAATATGTAACCCTTAAGCTATATATCCTCTAAATCTATGCTCTAAATTTCTTTCAAACACAAAAACTACTTTACCATTTTTGTGAACTCCACCCTATTGATGTATAAATATTTTTTTCTAATTTTCAGCTTATAAGTCATTCACAAAAATTATTTTCAAAATCGGATATCTTCTTGTGTTTACTCCATTTCACCCTATAAATAACTTCATTTTCAAAAATATCTTACTTTTAAGCCATCATCTAAGCCTAAATCTACTCTTAATATCTTTAAAACCAAAAAATATGATTTTGCAAAGGGAACTGATTTTGCTAACCCCATTTCACACTTTATATTTTTCAAAATTTTATAAAATATTCAGCCCTTAAGCCATTCATTTGAGAATAACTTTTCAAACAGAAAAAAAAAATAAATCGCATACCTTTTTTCTTTTTAAACAACTTAATTTTAAAAAACATCTTACCCTTCAGCCATCTTTTGTGTCCATCTAAATAAAACCATTCAAACATAAAAACAGTTTTTACCCCATTTCACCCTATAAATAGCTAACTTATGAAGAGGTCGTAACTTTAAAGCCATTCTCTAAGGATGACCTTTCAAACACAAAAAGAATTTTGAAAATCAGACCTATTGTTTCTGAGATTATCCCGGACAAACAAAAAATCAAACAAGGAATGTGACTTTTTGGGTACCGAGCATGTGTTTTGCGCCTTGTTTGTAAACTATTGGACTAATTTTGGTTACTTTTGTGCCAAATTTCAAATTTATTCATATACCTATTATGTATTAACAAAGTATTAAAATTTCAGATGTGGTTTGGGGAATACATTAATATCTCAAGAGCTCAATATTTACAAGAATTTCAATTGATGGCGCAAATGTTCTGCAAACTTTAATGCACGTATTATCATCATATTACACCGAAAAAAAAATATTGTAAAAACCACCGTAAAATTAACATTTTTCGTTTATAAAAGTGAGCTAATAAGAAAAATTTCAATATTGATATTCTGGTCATATCATTGTGATATGATCAAGTTATCATTATGATATGAAAATTGTCATTATGATATGACCAATGAAATGAAAAAAAAAAATAATCTGCATTTGTAGGGTTTTATTTTTTTTTTTTAAGTTTTACATTTAATTTATTATTTTGTTTTTCCCATAATGGTGACGCAGCTGATTATTTTTTTTATTCTGAAAATGTAACAATTTTATTTTAATTGAAAAAACTTATATTTACTCACTTGGTTTTTCTGGGATTGAACCTGGAACCTTCCGCTTACGAGCCCAAAACACTTCCACTGGGCCAATTCGCAATACGGAACGAATGTGTGGAAAATTGATAACTTTATGAATAATGGTTCAATCCCAACCAAATTTTACATGATAAATTGATATTACAATATCAAAAATAATTGTTAATTTAAGATTTTTAATATCAATCTGATCTTAAAAATATTGGTGTAATATTTTTATTGTCATAAATACATCATTTTGAATTATTGTAGATATTTGATATTAAAAAAATTTTGAAATGATATTCCGTTTTTCAGTTAACATTTCTGCACATATCAATTTTATATTAAACTGAAGAAAACATAATGTTTCTTATCAATTCAACATTGAAGACATCAAATTTGCCTAAAAATATGAAATTAATATTTTTGTATGATATGCTAGTAGTAAAAATTATCAGCCTAGTTTTAATAATGGAAATTGATATTACAATGTTAAAAACAATCTTATCAAAGTAACATTTTCAATTTCAATAAAACAAGAAAAATATCAGAATAACATTTTTAACGTCAATTTATCGTGTTTTGTGGTTAATTTGATATGAATCACCAAAAATATGGAATTAATATTATAAAAATATTATTTTGATATTGCGTTTTTTTTTCAGTGTATATGTATACAAAACACCCTTTCAACAAATTCATCATCATCACTTTAAAATCCTTTCTCAAATCTAAATTCAACCTCAATATTCCAAAAATGATATTATAAGACAAAAGAGATTTTAAATAAATTAACTCTCCGACATCTATGCCCACATACATACATAAATAAGAACAGAAAAATCTAACATGACAGAGACACAATTTTCAAAGCCTAAACCACGCACCACCATATATACAAGCATAAGGATAAAATTGATTTCAATTACAAACAAATTGGCTTTCCTATATAAAGGCATCAGTCTTGAAATCTACATACATACGTAAACATAACTCTTCCCCTAAATCTAAATGCTTTCTCTGATAAATCGAAACAAATCCCAAACAAAACCAATCGGTGGAAATACAATTTGCATAAAATTCAGTTGTCTTCTTCTTTGATATCTCATAGTCTCATATACATACATCACAGAGGAGAAGGCCAAAGACAAAGGCAGAAGAGAAGGCGCCTTTTTTGTCTCTTTCATAAAATATACATGACTTATTCCCTTTGAGCTTTTAAGATATCTCTTAATTGGTTTTATAAGAAATGATCCGAAAATGTAATTCTTCACATTAAATACATTATGACCTTTAGATATAGTAAAAATGACCTTTTCAAACTCTTGCATAGATTTGCAATAATATATTTACTCTTTGTATGTTTATCCTTATACAGATCGTATCACGAACGAGCCATGGACATTGGATTGGTTTCCGATGAATCGAATATCCGGGGCGTAAGTCAATCACCATTGCATCAACTGAACGCAGATTATCATCAAAGAAAGGATTCATTGACGACGAAGACGACGACAACAACGACGCTAAATCGGAGATTATCCAACGAATGCAATATTCTACCAAAAAGCGATAATGGCAATGCAACTGGGAAAGCAGAAGAAGATGACACGGAATACGGTGTAACCAACATGGCGGCAACAATTAACTTTGATGACCTAACTGACAGTGGATTTGGCAGAGCTGAGGTAAGCGCTTCATTTGTAAAAGGGAAACACAAGAATGACAACACAAAAGCAAAAGGATTGAAAGGATATCCGGTTCGCTCTACATTGCGGGTAATTACGGGGGTTGCTTTGTGGGTTGGTGGTGTGGTTTTCTTTCTGTGTGAAAGGATGTAATATTGGTAAATTAACAGATATTTTTCTATGGCATTTAGGTACCGTGTACCTTTTACAGTTTGGATGGTGTTGTGTGGGTTCGGTATTGGGGGAATTATGTGGAGGCAAAGTAAACTTCAAACGAAACGATATCACTTGAAAATGATATATTATATAGAATGTGTTATGTGGAAATTGAAAAAAATATAAGAAAGTAGCAAGGGTACCTATGTAATTAAGAAAGTGCGTTAAAAGTGTGTGGAAATGGAGATATGTATTGGGTACATTATGATGTGTGAATAATGTTTATTTCAAGGCAAAATTACCTAATGCTTTGAATTTTTGGGGACATTAATTAACTTGAATCTTTATTAATTGAATTTTCGTCAAGTATAGAACAATTTGCTGGTAAAAATGCTGCTGAGGTTAGCTCTTAAGGGTAGAAATTAATAGAATGTTAATAGGGTTTTATGGTTTTTACATTAAATTTTTTTCTTAAGCAGGTACTTAAAGTCACATTAATTGGAATTTTCCCCATTTTATTTTCGTTTTGTTTCCAGTTGTTGTTTAAGGAAAGCTATTTCTATTTATCAAAAGCTTCAAGTAAAGGTTACCACCGCTCATTCTAAAAAGTAACCATTCCATTAAACAAAAAAAAATTAAAATAGAAAGACGAGAATTCAGGTTTTTTTTGTTCGTCTTAAAATATATTCATGTCGATTATAGAATCCGCAATTCTCAATCCGCAGTGATTCACAGTGCAGTGCGCTCTTTTCTTCTTACCCATTTGTCGTGGAAAGAAAAGAGAACTATTATTTCTAACATTTTAACAGGAATGGCATCTATAGATTATTGATTTCAAGATTGTGTTGTGACCTTAGTGCACATATGACACGCGATAAACGAACTGCGAATTTTGACAGTTCAATCAAATGAGTGGTCGCTGACAACTGCGAATGGTCAGAAAACATAAGCAATTGGAAATGAGTGTTTGAGGTTAAATTCGAATGAATTTTTTATTCGCCAGTTTTTGGAATCCTTCCTGAAAATGTTTGACAGTTCGCATAGACATTACAATTTTAAACTTATTTAAGGCACAGTGCTTTCTGTTTAAATTTCTACAAAGTACAATGGTTGAGTTATTCACTTTGTCGAAAAGTTAAAAAAAAAATCTTTATATGTATTTCCTCTAAAAATGCTTTAAGAAATTTTTGTTCACATTTGCCTGGGTCAGCGCGCGTAGAAAGGAATATTCTCTTCGTCGTTGTTTGATATTAGATCCTCATCTAGTAGTTCCATTGATGTCTTGCCTGGTATACAATTCCTCCTATCAGAAGGTTTGGTTGGTTGATATAGATTCTGTAGCAACCGTAGTCAGCTGGATTAGATAAGGTATCTGTCTTGTTGTTCAATGTTGTCTTCCTCATAGAGTCTCTTGTTGCTGATGTTTTTCCTACGAACCCTGTCGTAGTACTACCCTGTGCAGATCCACAAGATCTTCCTCTTGAATATTTCCAGCTTGGTCACGTGAATTTTTGTCGTCATGAAACATAACGTCGGCTAAATACGTAAAACTGCTAAGTCCACTTTTGCAAATTTTACAGGAGCGAAAAAACAAAAAAAAATTACATAAGGCTCCATATAAAAACTGATTTTCTCTTTAGGATTCTGCAACAACTATGATACATTGGACAGAAGTGTTTAAGCCATTTGTGCAAAATGTATTTCTTAAGAAAATGGCATCAAAATTTCAATTTCGGCCAAAAGTGGACTTAGCAGCTTTACGTATCTAGCCGACGATATGGGAAAACAGTATGTGACGACCGATCTGATGGGCTGCACTTATAGAGAAGAAATTTGGTCTTCTGGTTGGGTCCGTTTTGTTTTCGCAACAGTGGATAATGTGAGGGTTGAACCGGTATAGCTCATTGAAGTGTATTCCCAGGTATTTTACGTAGTTTCTGGATGACAATTGAGTTTAATCGGGTAGTGTGATCTTCGTGATCCTGCAGTTAGCAGTTCTCTTTCATTTCCCGAGCTTCTTGATGGTCTGAAGCCGATCAATTTGGCTGAGTTGATTTTGAAACCCTAGTGATAGCAGTACTCGTAAAGTTGTCTGATGTGAGCTGTCTGGCTGTGATTGGTCCGAAGTGTATAATATATGTTGAAAAGGAATGGCCCTAGTTTAGATCCCTGGGCAACTCCGGCTCTGGTTGTCCTTGATTGCCAGCTTCCGATTTGAACGAAGAACGATCTGGTTAATGATAAGTGAATTTGGAAAGCTCAGTTGGAAAAGTTTGTGAACAAGTCAAATGCTTTTTCGATGTCATGAAAACATCCTACAGTAACCTGGTGACAGTTTAAGGATAGGGCGACTTCGTTAAAATTTTGAAGTGAATGAAGTGTCAAGTGTTTTTCCCGGAACACTGTTCTTCTTCTTAAAAAAAGATACATTTATTTACTTTTTGAAAAAACCTGAACTGACCCTGACAATCAAATTCTCTGTTTTTTAGACCTGGCTAAGTGTATATACTATATTTATTTATCTTTCATTAAATTATTAATATTATTATTATGTATTCATTATTGTCCATAACGTAATTCCACCACAAGGCTTAATTTTCTAAAAAAATGTTTATCTTAATTTCCTTTTTTATCAATAAATACAAATAGCAAAATACAAAATGTGTACACTTCTACTGATAATTTGCAAGGAACATTTTTTGACAAAGTTTTTTGTAAAAATTAGTTTTTTTTAAGAGTATTCTCTTATATTATTAACAAAAAATCTCTTTCATTTTGACTCTGATAGTTTTCTGGGGTTTGAAAATCTCTGCAAAAAACCGAAGATTTATTAATTTATTAAATTGTACGTTTCATATTACCAAATTGCCTAAATTTTCGGAATAGGAAGACAAAATTTTAAATTCCTTCAAATACATATTTGAGTCCTGAATTTTGCCATAACCTATTTTGTTTAATCTGCTTTTGAATTAAAGACAGATTACACTCACTTAAATAATTAATGACTTAAAAGTAACAAAGTGAAGAAGGTAATAATAATATACCTATACTATTTTAATCGTTTATAATTAGCGAATTAATGTCTCACTTAATTAGAGTCAATTAAATTATAAATTACATACATTTTCACATAATTGCTTTTCAGGTGTCTCCGCCTTTGAGAGCAGAGGATTAAATTGATATTTTCGACTTAGCCTTTATCTATTTATCTATTATTAAAGTAATTCCTTAAACCATGAAACATCAACATGACAAGTCATTATTTTTATTAACACGCAATTGACCCTAAATATCCATAGTCAAATCGTTTTATTTAATACACTCTTTGATTTAGACAAACACACACACACACATACAAACATTCTTCCGACTTAATCATCTCTCATTCTATGTATATGTGCTGTTTTCACAGGATCTATCGCCATCAGAAATTGCCAAATTGCCCCGGCTGCCTGGCGACGGTGCTCAAATGGAGGACGTCAATCATGTCACTTTGGCTCAAGAACATTCCAACACAGATAAAAGCCTGCAAATGAACACTCTACATCCTTGTGCAAATGGCCGTAAGAATAATAATTGCAAATCCCCACAACGAGTACAATCAGTACGGATTGTCGAAAGCAATTCCCAAATAACTAAAGCCGCACGAAGACGCACCCAGAGTTGTGGGATTTTCGAAGAAGACACCAATGATGTATACCGGAGGATTGGCGATTTGGCATATTCCTATAATCTTGGTATAAGTTTGAGTATATTTATATATTTTTCTTTTAATTTTCATTTATTTATTTTATATATAGACTCCTGTGAAACCGGAACTAAAGCACAACCACGTCCTTTCAACAATGAAATCTATTCGGCCTTTAAAAGTGCTAACGTGGTCAAAGGTATACTTTGCCCATCACTGACGAACTCATTCAAAAATAGCTCCCTGGAGCGATCTTACCTTTTATATACCCACCGACAGCGACAGAAGTCCTTAATCATTGTCAATATTGTGGATTTTGTTTTAAAAGCAGTATTGGCTGTTATCTGGCTACTTAAAGAGGCTGAAACAAAAGATGACACAGTAAGTCCAGCTGGTGATGAAGTCCGTTTGGGGTTTCTCGTTTATTCTTCTCAGATTAGCAATATCGATGTTGCAATCACATGGTCAGGTTGTTGTATGGTTGCCAATCTGGGAATATGCTTTCTGGGCTATTGGAGATGCTTTGCTAATAATTATCTCCAATGGGCGGCGGTATGTACGTGGCTTTTGTTCAATGTTCAAGGTAATTCATATTGATACGTTGAGTAATATGTATTTGTATATTTGCGTGTGTCCTGATGAGTATGTGTAGTGTAGGATATATGAAACTATTATAATTTAACAGGGTATAGGATATATACAGACGGTATTTTGTTCGGTTGGAAGGACACATGATAAACTATATGAGTTGTGTTGGAAAATGAAATCCCTATATGATGCGGTGGTGTCTGGGGTTGTAAATAGTTTGTGTATAGCAAATAAGGTTTGGTTTAACCTTCCTAACTGAGTTAATGGCTATAAGAGACTAAAAAAAATACTGAAAGTGTATCTCCCAGAAGTTGAAATAGATATAATTAGTATTTTCAGGGTCAAACATGGGCTAGTTGTTATTGCTCTAATTAGTAAGCTGTTTAATTATAACAGATATTTGTGGTAAATCTTAGATTTTTTTGAAATATTGAGGCATGAAGATTTGGATTGGATTGAGCGTTATGTGATCATCAGTATCATTTTTCATTCAAAATACACAAAATTATAGGAACACAAATTCTTTAAAATGTTTATAAAGATCTGATCTGTTAAAAATGGTCTTATTGATAAAACAATAATCATTCTAAAGTTTTATTTTTGTGAAATGCTTTTTATCGAACTTAAGATGTACTTACCAAGCAGTGGTTCATTAAAATTTATGTAATTAATTATTAAAATGTATTACTGAAAAAGCAGATTCCACAAAATTGCAGTCTGAAATAGCAAACGTCAGTTATTTACAGTCTGAGATACCTATCAGATGTCAATAAATTACAGTCTGAGATAACAGATGTCATTAGATCAAAATCCCCGGGTTCGACGCACATCTGAAAATTCAGATTTCTGAATTTTTCTGGCTTCTGATTGGGCAGCTGTCATAAAAAGTAAGCTTGAAAAATACAGAAATCTGAATTTTCAGATGTGGAGTGAATATGGAAAAACGTATGTAAATTGGTTCTTTTTTATTTTGTTTATTCTTTTCTTAGTATTTAATTTTATTAGATATTATGATTTATTTTATTTTGGATTTTATTAAGTTAAAGTTTAAATTTTAAAGAAATATAATAGAAATTCTAAGAAGCGTAAAAAAAGGGAGCCGACTTGGCTCAAGAAAAAATGTAGAATGTCAACTGAAAGCACCATATAACCTGTATTTCTAAATATCGGTAAAGTAAAGCTAAGTACAGACTATTGTCAGATCTTATAATATTGTCAGATCTGTCAGTGAAAAAACTGTTTCAAATGTCTTACAATCGTCTGAACACACAATTTTGTCTGACAATATTGTCAGAAACGTCATTGTCAGACGAAAATCTGACAAAAAATTGTCAGGTATCTTACAATCGTCTGAACACACAATTTTTATCATTGTCAGTCGATTAGGACATTGTCAGACTCATTGGTCATTGTCAAATGTTTTCATTGAAAACATCTTACAATTGCTGACAATTTCTTCATTGTTCGAAATGTCAATGAGTTGGTTAAAGAAATATAAAAAAATAGCTGACAATCAAATTTATAGGATGAAATCTATAACCAACCGTGTGAACGGACAATTTTTCATTGTAAGAAATATGTCAATTGTCAGCTAATTGTTAGCTATTATCAGACCATTGACAGTTCTGACAATATTGTAATTGATTTGACAATCGTCTGCACTTAGCTTAAGGTTCGTTCAACTGCATAGAAAATAGGTCTGTTCGCTGACTTGCCCGAAACTTCCAGTTTTGTTTTTTTTTTTTGACAGTTTTTTAGGTTAAAACTGTAAAGTAAACGAACAAGGTTATTATAACTTATATAAGTTTAGGTCTGTTCGTGCGCGATGTAAATGTTGGCCCTCCCCGTTGCTCGGGTTCGATTTTTTAGCAGACAATCGCAATACGCACGAACAGTAATATTCAGTTCATTGTTCACACAACTCCTCATGACTCATGTCTATATACATAACTATAGTTTAACTTTACCTATTATTGAGATTTTATAATAAAGATGAAATTTTTTATATTTTCTAACAGGTTTCCTTGGTCAAGGTTTGGGCTTTACTGAACGTGAGAATTTAGTTTGGTACATTCTCTTTGTGATATTTGTTCCGTATGCAATGTTACCATTGCCACTTAAATGGTGTGTAATTGGTGGAACTATATCGGCTAGTTGTCATTTAGCCATAATAACTTTAAGCAAATTTCAAAAAAATATCGTAAGTATATATAAACATGTTTCCCTATATATATATATTAATTTGGTGACCATATTTTTCTTGTGGAAAAAAAAAAATTCTTTAAAAAAAAATCTTTACTCTGGACACCAGCCCAGGGCCTCATTTTTTAAATTTAAACATTACCCGTGCATTTCCAAGAGACAAAAAGTCAAAAAACACGATATCAATGAACTAAAAAAACCTTAAAAAAAGAAACCCGAAAATGTTTACTTTTTGTTTCGGAAATGGGTGATTTAAAGTGCTTTCAAGTGATATTTAAAACACGTCATAAAATAGTCCAATTCTAGTGGAGGATGGCTAAGATTTTAGTTTTAAAAAAACCTCTAATAAGACCAAAAAATATATCTTTTTATTTTATGCAACAAAATGTTCACAATACTTTTTCGAAAAGGCCCCAATTTTTGTGTGCTTCGGGCTCCTAAGTGACCTAAGACGACCCTGGTTAAATGTTTAGGCTAGTTTTTGTATGCAAAACCAACGAACAACACATTTCTTCTTCAGTAATTTTCTGGATATTAATAGGGAAGATCTTAAAATATTCATAAAGTAAGAAACTCAAAAAAACACGCCTAATAATACTTGAAAACATGATTTACTTTAAAAATTTTCAATTAAACAATTTTTGTGAGTAAGCATAAATCCATAAAACTGGGCTGACTGTACTGAGTTTTCCAAACAAAAATTTCTTTAGAATTATCTAAGATTTGGAACACACTACCTAAAAATATCCCTACCGTCTTTTAAGCCTTCTATTTCTTCTATAACAAAAGAAACTCATTTGTTAAAACAAGCTCATGATGGTCTCTCAGGTACCATATTAGAATAAAGGCTTAAATTGCCGTTCTGTTTTATTTCATTTATCACGAATATGGTCACCGTATATAGCTAATGCCTTTATCCCCACCTCAACTATATATCCATTATCCTTTCCTGCGTCTCCTTTCTGTCAGTTCTTAACAATTTAACTGTATGATGGCGGTGTTAACATGCTGACATCCGCATATGCACTTAATTTTATTGGTTGTGAACATCTATTTATTTTTTTTTTGTTATTATTGCTGTTGTTGTTGATTGTATATGTGTTTATTCTTCTTTTCTTCATATGGTGTGTATCTAAAAAGTTAACAACGTGTGTTCTATATCAAATAATCGCCAACTTTATCCTTTATACGGCCATCAATGTTGCCGGCATGTACACCAAGTACTTGACAGATCGAGGACAGCGACTGGCCTTCATTGAAACGCACAAGGCAATGGAGCATAAAAAGGAATCAGAACGGGAGCTGCAAAGGACACAAAAACTATTGGACTCAAGTGAGTACACTACACCTACCTATATAACATTATATAAGTATGTTGTATATGAAGGGTCAAGTGGAAATTTGATTCCAAACACTTCTGGCTGTCGGCTTAAATGGGGTTTGAGTTGTTGAGAGTTGGGGAGCGATAAGTACACATGATTCAGATTTTATTAAGCATAGAAAAAAAGTAGAAGGAAAGGACTTTAAATAGCTTGTAGACGCACGACTAAGTTTACAGCTTATTTTCTATATATGTAGATGTCACATTAAAATTAAGTGCGAAACAAACTATAAATAGGGACATCTATTTTCGAGTATCATTTTGCCATATACAATCTAAAAATTATATTATCCTTATTATCATCGAGAAAGTTAAAGTATTTTAAAAGATTATACAAATTTTTTTATGACTTCATTCGTCTGAATCACGTTTATTTACTTGCCATGGGAAGGGAGGAGAGAAGGTGCAGTTAAAAGCGTCTGAAGTCTGATGTTCTGATGTCTGATGCCTCGTTGAATAATAAGCTCTGTTTACTTTTAATGTCATGCTCTAAATGGTTTATCCTATGAGCCAATTTCTTAACACGTTTTTGTGTAATAAAATGCGTTGTATATGTATAATGTATATAGATGGATAAAATCAAACAGTTACACTTACATCCATTCCATTTATATAAGATAGCAGTTATTTAAGGTCTTTACGCTTAGTCTAATGGATGAGATTTTGGATTTTCATAAAAGGCACAAAGAGTATATACTAAGTGCTTATATTGGTGATAATCAAGGCTATAAGATTTGAGTTCAAATTATTATGCTTGTTAAGTATGCATATAGGTACTTTTTTATTACATCAGAAAGAGTGAGGATCAAAAAGGTGGAGTTTTCTTAAATTGAATTTTGAGTGTGCAATATTTTAAACTTTAATTTGGGTCTATTTAATAAAAAAGAAAATTGATGCTTATACAGGTTATGTAAGAACATTACCATGCTCAACCATCCAGTTAGAATACAAACACTGGGGATTCGGTCTTATGGGTCAGAAGAAGGGAAGCAAACTCGACGACAAAGCAAAATGTAGATACCTCCATTTTTATATAGGTTTTATTTATTAATCGAGAATAACTGATTATTGATCTTTCTAGGCGCTAATTATAAAGGGTCAGGATTATGATATGAAATATTCAAAATTTAAAGGGGAACATTTTTTGTCTACACACTTTTCTCTTGGATTAATATAAATTTAAACAAAGTGAAAGATCATCCGGACTTGACATCCCTGTTTCAATCGCAAATGTCAAACCGATTGTCATCTGAGACTTTATTTATAAGAGGTCTGTTCGTTAACTTGCCCAAAACTGCCAGATTCTACCAGTTTTATTTTTTGTATATGAACCTACATAATTGACAGTCTTTTGGACAAAAAATGATAGAAATGGGCAGTTTTGGAAAGTAACGAACAAGATTATAATCATACAGGGTGGCGCAAAATTAACCACCCTATCGGAAGCATAGACAAAGAAGATAAGGGAGAGGTGTAAATCACAGTTTATGTGAGTGAGGCACAAAAAAAAAATTAACCCAATCTGTCATTTTGTCGAGCTGCAGGAAGGTGTTTCGAGATTTTAAAACGTTAAAATAGTGAACATACTAAATAAAAAAGTGAAATAAAAGTTAACATAGTGAATACTTGCAATAATTTATTAAAAAAATATAAAACAACACGAGGTACAGCGTTAAATCGTGTATAAGCACCTATAATATGGAGTTTACATTTTTTTTTCACGTGCTGATTGTGTGTCATATTCCACATAAAGTAATGTGAAGTGCTGTTTTTTAGGAAAATACATTACCTAAGAAAACTTTTCAATTGATATTTTGTACCATTTTGGTATAAAAAGCAAATTGGTTGAAAATAAAAACATATACTTGAATTAACTGAATTAGCTGAACCCAATCTGTCAAAATTGCAATACTCGTCCAGGGTTGAATTAATTTTTGTTGATGTTGGCAAGACGTTAAAATCCATTGAGTGCCCGTAGTGCAGAGTAATTTTGTTCCTTTATGTGGAATATGAGAGAGCTAACTTGTTTAATTAACAAAAATTACACTGCTTGTTATCGGTGTTTTTACAGCATTTAACGTAAAACCGCAAAAAGTATTGCATGTATTCATTTTTATTTACTTTTATTTTACTTTGTAATTTAGTTTACTATGTTATTTTACAATTTTAACGATATAAAACCTCAAAACACATTCCTCAAAAACACACCTAAAAATTTTCATCATTTAGCTGTGGAACTGCCCTGTGTGAATACATTTGTGTTTGTGTAAATCATATAATTTTGAAAAAAGCCTCATTTTTTCCTCGATTTGCCCGTTCTTCTATTTCTTCTTCTAAGATCGGAAGATATTATAATGCCTGTTTGGTAACTTTTTTTTCAACAAATTTCCCAAGAACTGAGTTTTTTTTTCTATGGGTTTTGACAGCAACAATTTTGTGAAAATTTGTGCAAATTTGCAAGAAATTTCACGTTACCAAACAGACCAATAATTTTTGCAAATGGTGTCGTACGTTAATCATATTTGACATTTGAGACGCCATTTGCAAAAATCATAACATCTTCCAGTAGGGTGATTAATTTTGCGCCACCACGTAGTTTAAGGTTTGCCATTTTACAAAAGATCTATTTGGTAACGGGAAATTTCTTGAGAATTTGGACAAAACTTTAACAGATTTTCACAATTTGCTGTCAAAGTCCAGGCTTTGTGAAATTATTCCCCATGATATTATGCTCCAAAAAAAATTAAATAAGGCCCCAAAACTATGCACGCAAAACAATAACAATAAAAAATTTCAAATTCTGAGGCCTTATTTAATTTTTTTTGTTGGGGCCTCATTTAATAATTAAATAAAGTCCTAATGAAATATGAACCCAAACTTTAATTTTGGGGTTTAATTATATTTTATTTTGAAAAACAATTTTGGGGACATACTTCATTTTTTTAAAACATCCTTGTCTTACTCAAAAGGATTATTATCCATTCTTATTTAAACAAAAAAACATGAATATTTTGAAAATTCATTTCATGTATTTTTGGCGCGTTTATCATTGCATTGAAGGCTAATTGCATGGGCTTAACTTCACTATGAAAAAAATGGCCTCAATTTTGGTGTTTTATTTCATTTCATGTTTTGGGTTCTTATTTCTTATTTCACGGACCCATAGGAAAAAAACACAGTTTTTGGAAATTATAGGTCCCTCCATTCCTGCCAATATTACGCACACAGGAATGGTTGAGAAATGTAAGTCAATATTTTTTAAACAGGCATAATATGGTCTGTTTGACAACGGCGAAATGTGTTCAAATTGTGAAAACTTACTAAAATAGTGATTTTGTTGTAAGTAGATATGTATATCACGTTTCATGCATTGCAAGCGTAGTTAAATTTTAAATCAAAACATCATTAACATAAAATTATCCACACACTACAAATCGAAAGAAAAAATTACAAATTCAATCCATTTTAAAAAAAAAACATGAATTTACATTTTTCTTTCAAATAAAATTACAAATCCTAAGTTTGATATTATAATCCCTTTTAAATTGTAATGAAATATGTATCAATAAGGATTACAACAAAAACTAACTATACTGTATCTCTTGAGAATAAAATAAAACCAATAAACTTCAAACTGCAAACAAACTATGAGAGTCCTTCGGTTATATGACAACTTAATCTATTTTATTTGACATTTTAATTTACTAGATTTGGATCATATAAATAACTCTTTTCATGACCAAAGTTATATTTAAAGTTTTTTTTTATGACTTTCTTCCCAAACCCCATTGATTTGATGGACGGGAAATTAATGTTTTCCTCTTTTTAAACTTATTAATATTCTAGTATAACAAACTTGGTGTAAAAATAACTTTACATTCCATAAAATAAGTTGATTGACAAAATGTCGAATATTTTCATGTCACTTAGGCCTTTTTCCTCAGGATAATATGATGAAATATTAAAGTAAATTTATGTCGTGAAAAATATTTTGAGAATCGTAGGTACATAGATAAATAAATACAGATATTTCATTTTAAATTCATATTTGGCGAAGCAAGTGTGTGAATCGATTTTTTTTTAAACTTTTTTCACGACTGTTAAAAATATTTGTATGAATGTAAATTTTATTGCGCTTCACATATAAACACGATTTATGTATATGCAAAGTTGTACGCGACATTTTTTGAAATTCAATCGAAATTGGAAAACTGCAATCTTGTACGTATTGTCAATTTTAATATACAACCGTCATTTGTCAACTAAGCAACTACATACCTAATATTATCAAGTGTGATAATCTCGAAAAAATTTTAGTCTTATAGAATGGGTATTTTTTAATGGAAGGTATATAGGTAGGTATCAAGAAAAAGTAGACATTCTATAAATTTGTTGTCCGACGATGAACTACCTATAGTAACAACAAATGTTTTTTTTTTCTATGGACGAACAATTCGATTCCCTGTTCACTTGATTTTCTTAAATAAAAAAAAAATGAATGAAAACGAAAACGAAAACATTTCAATCAAAAAAACAGGAAAAAAGATTTATGTGTTCATAAACTTTTGATTGCTTTTTTTCTTTTAATATTTTAAACCAGATGGTAATTCAACAAGACAGAAAATAGCTTTTATTTTTATATACATACCTATTTTTGTTTGTCATATTTAACATGAAATGTGCGAAAATATATTTAAGATAAACTTAAATCGGATAAAAAAAAATATTTGAGATTATTTCAAGTTTCATGATTTTAGGTAGAAGGCACCTATGCACTACAGATAAGATTTAAAATGTTGTTTCTTTATCTCTTCCAGACTTTATACTTTTTCAAAGGTTTTTGAAACTTTAAAATTTGTCCATCGAGTCAGGTTTTCAAAATATTCTAACCTTAATGTGCAGTTTTTACTCCCTATATTCTAAGGAATTTAACCGAAAAGAATGTAAGAATATAATATAAATGAGTTTCTAAAAGAAATTATCTTGTTCGACAGCACAAATTAATTAAAATCTAGAAGCGATTTTTTGTGAAAATAAAAAATAAACAAAGCTTGAAACTTTTGAAAGAAAAGTGGAGACTTCTCCAAATAATCTGCTACAATTAATTATCAATAAAATGTTTAATTTCCTCTTATAGTCAATAACAAGCTGTTGTGATGCGAAACAATAAATCTTATTCAGAATGACACAATAAAATTGAAAAAAACAACCGAAATTTTTCATTGTGTTTTTCGTTCTGAAACATAAATATGCTGTTCAAAGATCGAAATAGATAATATTGTAGCATATTATTTGGAGAAACAACGGTCTATTGAAAGAGCCAATTGCAATCATCCCTTATAATGCCTGTTTACGCAGGCATATTTCTTAAAGGCGCATCCATTGAGACAGATAGATTTTATGTGCTTAAAAGTAAGAAGGTTAAGTTCCAAAACTTGTACACAAGTCCTCACTATTTTTGGTATGGAACTTTAGTTTCCGAAGGTTTCTCACAACTCCTCTTTTAAACAAATTTTGATATAATTCATAAGATGATTCAATGTCGCAGTCCAAAGTTATATAATACTGGAAAGGTGGAAGCGTAAATTAGTTTTAGATTTGAAAATGGTCAGTAACTTTTGACACTTAAAGATATTTCGTACCAAATTATAGTTAAGAATTATTATCTAGGCGCCATCGTCAGCTTTTTAAAAAAAGCTGTATACTGACACCATCGGTCTAGCGGCGGATTTGTATTAAATTTTAACCCGCAGGCAACTTAAGCATTTTTCGAATTTTTTATTTTTCATTTATGTAAGATATATCTGCAAAATTTTAATGGGATACTAGTTGGCCCGGGTTAGCATGAAATTTTTTTCACAAATTTTAGCATAGGTATTAGAAAGAAAAAATAATAAAATTAATAGGAGTTCAAACAACCCTTTGCAATGAATTTTTTATAAACTTATGTAGCAGTCTGAGAGCGTTACGCATCTATTGGCGGTGCAATTTTTGTGACTAAATTAACCGATTGCCAATTCCGTAGTGTTTTTTATTCCTTGCAATCAATATTTCAAAAAAATCCCAATGTAAATCGAATGATGTTTAGACGTGTAATGCGCGTAGCATACAAACAAAAAATCAATTGAAATTTTGGACTAGGTGGTCCGCCCGGCTTCGCACGGAATGTTTCATCAATGTTAGCATTTTAAAAAGTGAACAAAATATTAAAAGGGCTTCAAACAAGGGCTTCAAGCTCCCATATTCGTGAGAAACAAAATTTTAAATTAACCGATTGTCAAACCAAACAAAATAGAATTTTCAGATATCTGCATCACTAACCCCTAAAAGTATGCAATTTTGTGTTTTCACGATTTTTCCGACATTCCGGTTGAAATTTTTAATTTTTGACTCCGTTTTGTTTTAACCTGGTTCAATACGAATTGAAAAAAAAATCCCCATGCAAATTGGATAATGTTCAGCCGAGTAATGCACGCACAAACAAAAAAACGAATTAATTTTTATATATTTAAGATATAACCCAATTTTTAACTTAAAAATACCGAACTAAATATAAAATCTTTTCACTTTGAAGAACCTTAGATGTTAAAAATTTTGTTTTGATTTCATTTGTTTCTTCCTCTTTTGTTCAATTTCTTTTATCATTTTTAAAATGCCAAAAAAAAGCATGTAACTTTGAATTTTTATCTCATGAAGCTTGTAAAATAAATTTAATTAAGTAGATATTATGCGGTACTTCCATTTGCAATATTTTGTTATTCTCTTTAGTGAACGTTATTTCCATATAGCTGGTTAAGCTAAATGAAAAAAAAAAATAAAATAAATTACCTTTTTAAAATCTTCCTCAAGCGTAAATTTAAACTGCATAATAATGGCCGTTCATTTTTGGAAAATTAATTTTACTTAAATTTTTGTTGTTTTTTCAATTTTCAATCGATTTATATAAAAAAAGATATGCACATTGCACAACTCACACAAAAAAAATAAACTCCTTCAGGTAAATTATAAAATGGTCATACTCGTTTCTTTCCTCTCATCTCTCATCTTAACTCAACTCAAGCAAGCAGGACCAAAACCTTATTTCATAACTGCTTACCTACATTAATAATATTTTTTTTCTCTCTTTTACATTTTCTTTTTCTATTTGCTTTAAACAGTCCTTCCTATGGTTGTAAATAATGAAATTCGCCAAGAAATGTACAAAGGTACGGATCCGAACGTGGAAACGCAGTTTAACAAATTGTACGTGTATCCTATGGATAATGTAAGCATCCTGTTCGCAGATATTAAGGTACGTACCTACTTCACATCACATAGTCCCCAGCACTAACGTCAGCAGCGCCACGTTTATTTTCACCCGAAAGCCATAATATTAGCAATTTAAATTGTGTAAATGTTTTCATTTTAAAGAGTCCTTTGAATTTTTGTCTTTAACTGTTTTTATTTTTTTTTTATTTCTTCGTTTTGCTTACACGGTTTATCGCCGCCGCCATACTGACTTTGGTATTTTAATGATTATTATTTTTTGTTGTCCTCTTTATTACAATAACACAGGGGTTTACAGAGTTGGCAAGTAAAACTTCGGCACAACAGCTGGTGAAAATACTAAATGACTTGTTTGCACGTTTCGATAGAATTGCTGAGGTTTGTGTCTCGTTCGATATGATTTGTTATAAGTTTTTCAATAAATTATGTGTTTTTTTTTTGTTGCAGGATAACCACTGTCTGAGGATAAAGTTATTGGGTGACTGCTACTATTGTGTGTCAATGTTCGAGAGTGATAATTGGAAGACAAGGCCAGATCATGCGGTTTGCAGTGTAGAAACTGGCCTGCACATGATTAAGGCCATCAAGGATGTGAGACTACACACTCATGTGAGTTTAAGTTAATTTAGCAATGTATTTATGCAGGTAGATTTTTATATGATTTGTCTCTTTTTGTCATCTTATGTGTGTAAAAAAGAAAAACATCTACCTACTTTGTACCTATTTATACCTACATACATACGGTGTTTTTGCGGTTCTATTGTAAGATGTCGCGTGAATTGAAAGCACTGTCGTCTGGCAGTCGAGAAGATGACAGTTCTATTCTCAACATTAAAAATGTCAGCCATTTCATTATTGTCTCACTGTTACTTTATTAGCTTTTTTGTTTGCAAGAGATATGTATATATTTTATAGGGAATTATATATGTATCAGCTATAAGATAGATGATTTTCACATTCAATATAAAAAAATCTTTTTGTGGACGTGTAACAAAAGCTTTTTTTTGCATTTATTTGGTCATAATGTTTTTTTTTTTTATAAGTAGGTGATGTTATATTAGGAATCTGAGCCATACAGAATGGAATTGATTTTTTTGTTGGTTTATTTTGATTGAAATTCGAGATAACAATTGAAAAAAATCATTATTTTTGTTTTTTAAATTAAATATTAAGGACAGTTATAGTGAAAAATGTCTTAGACTCGTTATTGCTGATACAAAGAAAATGAAATACCTATTTATTTTTCTATATCTTCTTATGTAAATTGCTTGTGTGCTACTTTTTTTTAGTGTAAATTGCCACAGAAGAGCTTATACCTACATGTGGAACTTAAATATTTAAATTTAGTTTCACAAAATCGTTGGCTTGGCTTAGAGGGATAAAGTTTTATCTTTAAAAAAAATCCCAAAATGAAATGAAATGACACTTTTACTGCGCAGATAAAGCCTGACTTAAATTATTTTCAGTTCTTCAACTTATTACCGATTTAAAAAGTGCCAAATTAGTGTTAAAAATTTAATGCGATTTGGTAAGATTTTTAAGCATTTTTAATATGATGCTATGTTAAAACAAGGATTTTCCAAATATTAGACAATTTACCAACGTACTATGTTTAAAAGAAACATTATATTAAAGTTCAAATCATCAAATGTCTATTTTATCTTTTTTGTCCAAATGTCAATTTGACAAATAAAAATGTGAAAATGGTATGTTTGCTGACTGTCATTGTTTTAGGTGTGTTTTAAGGTTAAGTATTATACTTAATAAGTTAAAAAATATTTAAAATTGAGAACATTTTAGTAAAGAGCTTTAAAGTAAGAAAATTGTTAACACCTTAAAATCAGGCTGTTTAAAATTCAACTAAGATAAAATTTTGACTAAGTTTTTGTTATTATATTAATTTAAAAACTTAGTGAAACTAGAGATTTTGAAATCGATACCTGTCATAATAAAAATTGCTAGTTAATTTGTGTTATATTCCCTTTTACTTAATTGTGGAAATTTCAATACAATATTATTTTATTTAAAAAAATGATGTATGGCGTATGAGTGCTTTTTGACACAAAAGTGAAAAACTAATTAGTTAAAAATACCCGCCAGAACAAAACTTTTTTTCGGATTATTAGATCCATAAATTAAGCAGGAATACATGTTGTTTTTGTATTTGTGAAATAGAAATTGATCCGAATCAAACCATGTGGATAATAAAACACAACTAGTAGCAGCTACATATTTTTTTTTTTGCTTTAAACATTTCTATTTCCTAACTATGTTAAAATAAGTGTCCTTTAATGTCTATGATTGGCCGCATTTTAAGAATATCGCATGATTTTAACTCGTGTAATCAAAATTTCATACATATCTAAAATAAAATCTTGCCTGAAATTTTTAAAAGTTGAATTTTCAATTAGTAAATTTTTGATAAGGCGAGAGTTGGAAAATATGAAATTTGGTTATACATATGTACGTCAGAAAATTCAATTTTTTGTTATAAGAGTTTTTAACTTGCGGTCAATGAATAAATATGTTTATGCTAAAATAAACAGACAGAAATAATACGATTTTTAACCAAATTAGAAAGATAAAAATTGATTGATTTTGTTTCTAAAATCCAATTCAAATTGTTAGCATAATACTTTCTTCTTACTTCTCCGTTTCAATATTCTAAGATATTTGTTTATAGGTTGAGAACTTTAAATTGATAAAAACTTAGAAAAATTCTTTTAAATTCCAGGAAACATGGCTTTATTTTACAGATAATTTTCTCCCATTAATGATTGAATATGTTTTAAGCATGTGGCCGCCACCCGTACCGCGTGAGTCTAATCATGATGAAATGTCAAACCGAACATACCGCAAGACAACAGAGAACTTTCAAATCGACTGTCATAGAAAAATCAAAAAAGTGTTACCAAATTTCCCACTAAAATCAATTGTTTCAGATATTATAGATCAATTTTGGGTTTTTCAAAATTGTAGATTTTGTCAGGGTCAGGGAGTGTTGAGAACATTGACTTTTCAATGATAGTTCCTTTTTCAGATATAAACAAAATTATGACATTGTATATTTCTATGATTTATGAGATTTTCAAGCGTCATTTTTATAAAGTAATACAATTTATTTCATATTATATAAGTTTAAAGAAAATAATGTATGTATATAAAAATTGTGTTTAATATCTTCAGTAGTTAATTCTGATTTAACAAACAACCCCTGAAGAAGTTGGTAAAATCAAACGTAACGTAGGGAAAATTATAAAATAATATATTTTCATAAAAGATTGTGTGACCAGAAAAGTCTGAATATCTTATAAATTAGTTAGTGGTTAAATCTTAAATGTTTAATAGCTTGAAGCGATTTTTTTTTTTATTTTTAAGTTTCCCGTTAAACACTTAACTGGTTTTGACAAATACATTAGGTGCTTTTAAGTGGAAATATTTATTGCATACAAAAATTTCCAAAAAAAAAATATATTTTGGATTTAAAAAAAATTTCGATGAAAAAAAACTTAAAAAAAAATGTCTAATGAATTTAATGATTTTTTTTTAAATGCATATAATATAAAGTAAGTACTTAAAATTGGCACACAAATTTTGTATGGGAAAATATTTTTTCTTAAACATACATCTAGCGATTTTTTAATTTTTTGTTGCATAAATTCATATTTTTAAGAATTCAGACGACGCACGCAATGTGTTCCAAAATTACTTGTTTTGTTAAATAAGAAATCATAGCTTTTGAACGTATAAAAATATTGCTTTATTATTTTTTGTTTCTGAAGGAAATTTCAAAGTTATTTAAATAGTTCATGTTAAGAAAATTGATGTACAGAACGTTTCGGAATCTTTTACTGAAGTAAGATTTTCTGAGAAAAATGAATTGAATCAAAACTTTAAAAACAATTTGTGATTTGTAAAAAGTTTATATCTATTAGAAAATACATTTTTCTAATTTGTCTATTTTACAAAACATAAATCGAATTTGTACTGCTGAGAAGAAGTTAAATGGATTTACTTGCCATAAAGCTTTTTAATTTTGTGTTCGGAAAATTGAATTGATATTCAAGGTTTATCGTTGGTTTCTATATTTTCCAGTTAGTCTTTGAAACAACATAAGCCATTTAAAGAACTATAGTTTCATGCATACTTACCATTTTCTCTAATTAACTATTATAATTTATTATATGTACATACACATACGCGTGTTTAATAATATAAATTCTTTAAAATTTCGTGTGTGCAAATCGTGCACTTTGTGTGCTGTAGAAAAATGTAATTGGCAAGAAAATTACTGATCGAAAATTAAATTGCAGGTTTTTGTTTGTTACGTAGGTACTTACATATATGCCAGAGATTATTTACTATACGTATAATATGTTACTATGAAGTATTTACATTACCTTTCAATTATTTTAAATATTATAAAAACAGATTATTTATTTTTTTAATCCAAAAAGATTTATTAATAAAAATATTGTTTGTCATGGCATAACCAATTAAAAATTGTAATCGTTTGTCAATTTATTGCGCCATTTTAATTGTATCTGCAAGCAAAAAAAAAACGGGTCAATTTAATTCGAACGGCATATTTGTCTGCCCTTAATAAAAAAAAAGCTCCTCCACACTTCGCACTTGTATATCTAGAGGACATTATAGAGGATCCAGAAACATCAGCTTCCATCCTCCAACTATAACGTTGGTCAACAATAACAAATTATATAGAGTTTCATACAATAAATCTCATTCAACTTATAAATTACATATTCTCCCATTTCCATCATATGAAAAAAGGTCCTTTACCATACATCATCGCCTCTTCGTCCTTCTTCATATACATATGTACATATATGTTTTCTATAACTATATATACTTATATCATATTTATTATTGCAGGTCGATTTGGATATGCGAATCGGCATACATAGTGGTTCGGTGATGTGTGGTGTCCTAGGCAATAAAAAATGGCATTTTGATGTATGGTCAAATGATGTTATCATTGCCAATCATATGGAATCTGGTGGAATACCTGGGTAAGTTATATGCACAACTTTGTGTTAAGTCTACACCAGACAGACCATCATTGGACACTATTTCAACTTTTGATATTTCTCGTCATGTTGTTTATTTTTTCCGCTGAAGTCGAGTGCATATATCTGAAGCCACATTAAAATGCTTGAATGATACATACGATGTGGAACCTGGTGATGGTGGAAGCAGAGATAACCATTTGAAGCAACTGAACGTCAACACATATCTAATAAAAAGGACTGAACCATTGAGGTAATTTGATGTCCTTTATATTCAGAAAATGAGATTTAATTAAAAAAAAAAAACATCAATATTCTGGGAAATAAGAAGACCCCATTAATTGTATACAGTTCTAGTATACATCTCACTAAAAAAGGGCTTTACCCTGAAAAAAGTGCAATGGTGTTGTCGCACTGAATTGACAAAAACCATACCTTAGACTTGTATTTTATTTTTCTATAATTTAGGTACATTTCATTACATTTTTCTATAATTTAGGTACATTTCTATTTTTCTTCTAATATGTTTTATTTTTTTTTTATTAAAAGACCACGTCGTCGTTTTGGCAATCGCCATTCTTGTAATATTATAAAACCAACTCCTTCAGTTGAACAACCTTTAGCAAACAATAATTCACTAGAAGTCGATGTAATCGAAGCGAATGGTGACACTCGCATTGTAGTTGCAAATGGCAAGACTCCAGCTACTACAATAGCCAACAATGTACGAACTATGGATAATGTCAACGATGTAAAACATCAAGTTGATAATGATAAATTGGATCCCAAGAATGTTATAACAGAAGATGAACCAACCACAGAGTGGACACCGGAAATCCCCTTCAAAAATGTAAGTTCACATTTCCTGAAATAAAGCTAAAAGACAACATAATGATATCCCCCTATACATAAAGTTATATCAAATACCCTGCCCACATCCTTCCTGCTTTTTTTTCTGTTTTTCTTGTCGTCATCGTTGGTCGTTGTAAAACTCTCTCGGCTTTGTCTGTCAATTTGTTTGGGATTAGTTTTGAGGCTGGGAAATAATAATAAAAAAAATTCCTACCAACTTTTGGTTTGGCCTCAAATGATCCTTTTGTTTGTGGTGGAAAACTGGAATCATAAACAATATAGAACAAAAAAAACTAAAACTTTAAACGGATAAACAAAAAAGAAGAAAGAAGAGCCGAGTTGTTTTTTTTCCTTCCTCACCCATCATACTACTTTAACTCCACTTGTGGATATGTCTGGGTTTGGGAAGGACGAAGGACCCAATACTGGACAGTTTAATATGACCGCCACCACTTTGCCTCTTTTTCTTATTGGATTTGTCTGTATTTCCATGTGTGTGTGTGTATATATTTTCATAGCCCCCATTCTTTTAATTTGATTATTTCCAGCTAAACGAACCAGAAGAAGCACTTAATCGTACCGATTCCATTTTGTGTGATGTAAAACAGGATAATAGTGCGTCCTTAACTGCAGCTGAAGAGGTAACGTTAAATTTCATTTCATTTACATATACTCGTACATACAAACCTATATATATGCTGATTTAAATTTTATTTTGACGTCGAGTACTTAAGTAGGTGTGCTTACGTACGTACCTACGTTGGTAAATCCGGAAGTGTATATTGCCATGACTTATATTGCCAAGTTGACTTTACGATGTCTGGTTAGTCTTTTATTTTTTTTTATATTTTTTTTTAAAGACTTGAAGAACTCATTTAAAATGGCATGGTTTTATTTAAGTTGTACTTTATAGATTATGTATTTGTTAAACGATTTAAAGATTATTTTTTAATTCCGTTTGGTTAGACAAGAAAATTGGTTGAAAATTAAAATATTTAAGTAACCGGAAGGATGTTTTTTTATTGTGGGTCAATGAGGTATATTGTAGGAAGTTTAAAGTTTAAGTGATAATCATTAATTGAGATAGGTACACTGAGAAAAAAGCACAGACTAGAATAGAAGAAAATCTTTATTTTAATTCTCTATGAATTTCAACAATTTTTCATTCAAGAAAGTCTTATATGAAAACCATACAAAAAAATCTTATTAAAACCTTGATGGTCATTCTATGTGATACTGCTGATCTGTTTTTTTGTATAAGGAGATAGAAATAGTTAGGTAGCTTATTGAATTTACTTGGCATTCTCCAGAGACAAAAGCAAAAATATGACTTTTGGTTTCAATTTTATTTTATTAGATTTTCTTCTTGTTTTTTTATTTTGTTGTCAGTAAAGGTCGCAGCTGTTTTCTTTTTATTCTGAAATGAACCTACTGTACATAGCTATAAAATTTTATTTATTTGAAAAAGTTATCTTTAATTGGGGTCCTCTCAAACTTACTATAATCGAATATGCAACTACTAGGTTAATTCCCAATACGCATAGGACGATGTTGAAAATTATTTTACTTATTATCATTTTTCATACATTTCAAGATTCTCACATTATTGGTATCATTGAATGCAAGAAATGATAAGAATTTTTCAAATGTTTAGGTAATACCTAAGTTTTTATTTTTCAGAAACAATTAGAGGTACAAATTTTAAAAATTTATCGCACTAATTGGTTAACAAATTTTCAGTTCACAATTTTCAATTATATACAACGACAAATTTGTCATTTAAAATTTTTAACAAATTTGTTGTGACAATTTTGTCGTTGAAAGATTTTGAAAAATTTTTCAAGACAATGCTGACTTAGCGATTGACAATGCCAGTGATATAAGGAAAATAAGTAAATTGGAAGTGTCAACCAATTTCCGAAAAAAAAATATACTGTGATCTTCGAAATCTTCATAATTTTCAATTGGAAAAATATTATTTAAGATTTTAACTCGCAGTCTTGTCACTTCACTGCCGCAGCTTAATTGCCTAATACTGTCAAGTAAATACTGACAAATATGTACAATAAGCATGTTTAGGAAAATGAGATCTCGGAGATTTAAGCAATCTCAGTTACCGGAACAGGATTCCTCAGCAAAATTCCTCAGTTTTGTTGTCAAAATTCTGTGGAAAAAACAATTGGATTCGCTTGCTTACTTTCTGAGTGAAAAATATATCTGAGATCTCATTTTTCAAAACGCACCAATTCTGAAATTCGCCCATACGTCAATGTGACACAAGCAACAAAAAAAACCTTATTGGGGGGAAAACAAACGCTTTTTCAAAGGGTTGACTATAGTGTGAACATTGCGATTTGTCGTTGTATATGTACGTTTATTTGTTTGTATTGCATTGATTTCCCCCCAAATAGAACTATCAAATTAGAAAGAGATAGTTTTGGGAAAAGCCCAATTGTAAAATTTGTTTGTCTCATAAAAAAATTGTCAGTACAAATTTGTCAGAGAATTCATTTAGCCTGAACTGGTCAGGTTTCTTAAGATCTCTGAAATATCAAGGATCTCAGCAATCTCAGAAATATGAACGTAATTCCTCAATTCCTCATTTTTGCCGTCAAAAAGCTGTGACTGAATTTTTTTGGATTCGCTTGCTCAAATATTTTTTGTCCCAGTTGATCAATTTATTAAAAAGAGATGGAGAGTGCTTTTGACTTCTAAAGGAACCACTTTTTGTATAAAATGTCAATTTTTGTACAAGAGGTCAAATGGTGACAAATCATTTTGAATATTGTAATTTTTAAATTGTAAAATTACTTACAAAGATACTGAATTATAAAGATTGGAATTTTCGGCTGTCATTCTGGTTTGCCTACAAGCTAAACAAAATGGCGGACAGTGGTGAATTCATATTTTTGCACTAGTGTTCCATGTTTTAACGCACACTAGTGCAAAAATATGAATTCACCACTGCATAAATTGTTGTTGCAATTCACATCTATTCATCGACACGATGAAATTACAAAAACAACAATGTAAACAAATGGGTTTTGGGGGATGGAACGTACGAAAGATTCCAATCTTTTTAATTCAGTATCTTTGATTACTTATCTATATCTGTGTTTTTGTCTAATTTTGTGTTTTTGTCTAATTTTTCAGGGCTCATTGGTTTTTTCAAAATAAAAAATTGTTTCAAATTACAAAGTCTTGCCAAGTTAACATTCACTTAACCAATACGTTTTTCCATTACAAAATGATAAATCTGTTTAAAATTAGACTCCGCGCTCAGTTTTCGGGTTTTACCTATAGACTTTTTGAAAATTAAAATAAACAAATTTCACAAATTCGGTAAATATTAACAGGAAACCAATTTCAATAAATGCTTGAAATTTGACTCAAAATTTATATTTTGTGCTTTCAGGGGTACCTTATCTATAATAATTTCACAATTACGTTCATGCAAATTTAGGTGTTTATTATATATACGATATATCCGTAAATTTATCTCGTTGAATGAACACTTTAAATAAAGTATTTTATTTCAAAATAAAGGTCTCTTGTAGATTTAAACGTTAATATTAAACTCTCAAGTACTCTTAAATCGTCGTTTTATTAAAGCAAAAGTTGTTCGAAATCCCTCCCTAATTTGACCTTCTTATACAAAATTCAATAATATGTTTTCCCTTACTTCTTTAATTAAGTAAAATTATGTAGTTAATCGATACAAATACATACTTCAAAATACATTCCAGTCCACTGACCCTTCTTTGTGACGAACTTAATGACTTATGTTAATGAGTTTTCTTTTCTTTTTTTTCACTTGTAATGTTTAATATTAGAACAAGTAAAAAAATAGTAAATTTCTTTTTACACTTCCGCATATTTTGTTTGTTAATGATTATTGTCATTTATCACCATAAATATTTTCATTAAATTTATATTAATTTAACATTATTTTTTTTAAGATTGACGATTTTATCGATCAAAACATTCAAATTAACTCGAATAAGGAAATTCGTCGAGAATATCTAAACGGATGGACATTAAAATTCAAAGAAAAAACTCAAGAAGCTAAATTTTGTCAATTACGTGAGGATATGTTCAGGTAAAGATAATATATTTGTTGCAAAAACAAAACACATACTTATTTACAAATATGCTACTATCCCAATTCTATAATATGTACAAACACTATTTCCCCAGTTAATTAAAAGTAAACATTCTCATCTTTGTTATATTTGCAACTTTGTATATATGCAACGATAAACAGGTCCAATATGCTGTGTGTTTTTGTGATATGGATATTCATTGTTCTCTGTCAAACAATTGTGCTTCCAACATGCACAAAGTTAATTATTTGCTTGGCAGTTGGAACTATTGTCCTAACTGCTGGTTGTATCCTTGTAATGGCTGAAGAATTTTCAGGTGAGTTTTAAAATAATTTTCAACCAACAAAAAAAAAATAAACAAAACCTATAATGACAGACTTTATGCAGACTTTATAACGAAAAATTAAAAAATAAAATTGTTTGCGTTTTGCGTGTGTACGCCGACATTTCTGTTTTGTTTTACTGTTGACATTTGCAATTTATTTATTTGAGTAAAAGCTCTGTATGTACACACATACATATTATACCTAATCTAGATTCTATATACAAAGGTTCATTTCCGGTTTTCGAAATATTTAAATAGAAAATTAGTCAAACAAGTTTTGCGCGTATATTTACTAAAATGGCGTTTTAGTTTGTTCGTCGAATGACTTTTTCATTTTTTTTTTAAGAAGAGAAAACTCTGCTGTTTTTGCATAGAGCCAAAAACATATAGGTACACGTTATTGTATTCTAGAGTAAACAGTTCAGTTGCTTCTCTTTCACGCTGATTACATGGCTCGTTTTTTCGGTCGTGTCATCTTTCGTCTTTTTGACAGCTTGTAGAATGTATGCTTTCGTTACTTCAATCCTTCTGTCAAAAAGACGGTAGACGAAACGACAGAAAAAAAGATTCGCATTATCCAGCTTCTTTCTCATTTATTATTTGCTCTTTTTTGTTTGCGTTTTTTTTTTGGAAGCTGTCAAAAAATCAAACGCGATGTAAAAAATTTACTAGAAGTTCATTTAGTTTGTAACATATTTTAGATTTTTTGTGTTACAAAAAGAATAGAAAATCTATTAATGATTAAAATAAAAGTAACTTCATTAAATATTTAAGCAAACTTAACGACTTGAACTTTAAGAAGATGTAATAAATACGGGTGATAATAATTAGAGCGTGTTCGCACACTTTTTAGCTTGAAGATGAGTGTAAACCTGCTCAAAACTTCGCAGTTGTCTAATTAGTTAATCAATAAACACCATATTATTCACTCGATTAATCCAGTTTAAAACTTAGATCCGGGTTTAAGTTTTAAACTGAATTATTCGAATGAATAATATGGTGGTAAGTCAAACATAGTAATTCACAAAAATGTTAATATATCTTTAAATTTTTTTGGTTATAGGGTTTCCTAAAATTTTAAAGCGTAACTCAGAGAAACTTGTTCACCAGCGACAACGACGAACGATTTTCATATGCTTGGTTATCATACTCATGTCCGTATTGAGTTCTGTTGGTCTAGTACTTTGTCCAACATCATCATTTGTTCAAAGCGAAGATCTCCAAAAAACAAACAACAGCAACAGAAGCACCAGAAACAGCAATAGCAACAACAGTCATAAGGTGGATATCCATATCTCAGCCACAATTTATCATAACATCACCATAAACGATCATCAACAGCCGATAATGAATTATGCTTTAGTTGATACTATAAACACTGCAGAGAACTATAAAACAGACTCTACAAGTCGTAAGCTTCTTGCAGCTTCAATGCCAAATAATTTTGTGCAACAAACCATTGTTAATGCAACCATCAATCTTACAAAATCAATTCCATCATTGAATCAAGTTGAAAGTTTCGAGTCCTCAAAACGTTCTCTCGTCCTTCAAACGACACCTATCCCAGTTGCGTTGAATGAAATAAGCAAACCCTCAGTCGAGTCAACCCTGCTTGAATTTCATGATTGTACACATCCCGAGTATATTGTGTTCACCTGGATCCTCTGTCTGATCGCCCTGGCTACTGCTCTTAAGCTCTACTACCTGGTAAAGACCATGATGGCAGTTATAATGGTTGCGGGCTACACGATACTTATTATGGCAGTTTTTCCAAATATTTTTTCCACTGTAAATGAAGTAATGGTGCAATCGACGGTAAGGATGCCCCTGTCCGGGCAAATGCTAATACTTTTGGCAGTCTTCCTTGTGATGGTGACATATCATGCACGTTTGGTTGAGGTAAAATGTCTATCTACAAGTTTTTTTTACTTCTGACAGAAACGTCAAGTTTACGTAATGCCATTTTAGGTTACGTCTCGACTGGATTTCATTTGGAAGGAGCAGGCGGAAAAGGAACTCACTAATATGAAATCGAATCGGTTTCTCAATGACACGTTAATAAAGGTTGGTTTCTCTTCTCTACAACAGAATAATTGGCTGACATTTGCAATATGACTGACGGTTCGTATATGTATATGATGGTGACGCATATTTTTTTTTTTTTTTAGAATATCCTACCGGATCACGTGGCTGCTTATTACTTGTCTGATGAACGAACTGACGAACTCTACTCGAATATGCATAATTTGTGTGGCGTAATGTTTGCGTCAATTCCAAATTTCCAAGAGTTTTATTCGGAGGACATTGATAATGGCAAGGCGTGCATACGTATATTGAATGAGATTATATGTAAGTATGAATGAGATATGTGAGCTTGTTTGGCTTATCCCTTTGGGTGGTTGTCACTGTACATATACATTCGAAGTTCTTCGTGTGACATGTCTGACCGGATGTGCAGATAGGTATGTTTGATGATCCATTCAATTAAGAAAATGTGTCAGGGGATTTTCCGCTATATAGGTATGGTATATTGCTTTGATTTGATTGATGTTTTTCCTTACACTTTGTTAGCCTCGTATAAAAAAATTTCACAAACTTTTTTGATTGGAATACTTTTTCTCATGAATAACTTATGGGTAAATAAGAAAAATTGCTCTTAGTATGCTTTTTTTATAGGTATGTATATGTTAATTCCGGGAAAAGGATAAAGTTACATATAACCTGTTTTTGCAAACTCTGGTTTCGGAAGATAAAGAGTTAAAGCAAAAAGTTCTATTTTTTTTTTCAACTGAAATATTTGTATTTAACTCCCCAAAAGTTATATACGGGCAAACAATTAGTAAAGCTAGTATGTATATGTTCTTCGTAAAATTCAAAGAAAGGATTCCTCACCTAAATTTTCGTAATTTTCTAAATTTTGATGTCAAACAAAAACTATTTGGGATTCAATTTTCTCAATTTTTGAAGAGAACATTTCTAAAGCACGTTTTGATTATAACATAAATGATATAATTTTTTAGTTTAAAGAAAAAGTGTTCATATCTAGAATTTGTTAATTTAGTTTGACATCACATTTCATTTCGAATTTGAAATGACCGTTAATAGGCATGTTCAGGAAAATGAGATCTCAGCAATCTCTAGTTACTAGTACATACATGAACAGGATTCCTTAGCGAAATTTCTCAGATTCACTGTAAAATTTCGAATGAAAAAAATCTTGAATTCGCTTGCTCATTTTTTGAGTAAAAAAATCTCTGAGATCATATTTTTCTGATCGCCCTAAATCTCTTTCTTCCTTTTTCGGTTTTTAGTGCATCGAGTGTTTTGACATTTCTATACAAAAGCTTGTCAAATCTTTTACATTTGTCAGAAATTGGGCGCGTTGAATAATTTTCACCTTAATAGCTCTGTTTAGTGACGTGAAATTTCTTTCATTATTTCACAATTTGTCTCAAATTCCTGTTTGTTAACTCAAAAAAGTTGCAACAAGAGAGCAAATAATTTCCCCTCCATTGGATAACTTGCAAAAATTGGCTACCCAAATTTCTGTGTGCAAGAAGTATAAAAACTGTCAAATACCCAGCTGTAAGTGTCCGTCATTTGACTTCGGCTGGAAATTTACAAAATATTCATTTAGATTGTCCACATTCAGTTGATTAAGATTCAGATAAGTCCATCAAAACCGATGTTACATTTGTGTTCGACATTTTAAAGTACAAACAAATAATTTTACAATTTAAAAATTAGAAGATTCGAAATGATTTGTCGTCATTTGACTTTTTGACAATTTTCACGACAAATTTGTCATTGTATTTTTCTGACAAATATGTCACCTGTCAATATTTTATGAAATACAGATTTGTCAGACAAGTGTGACAAATTGGTAGAATTGTCACCTGTAAATTTTTATGAAATAGGGCCATGTTCGCGTTTCTGAGATCTAGAAATTTTATTACGAAACATTTGACGAAATAGAAGTTGACAAAAATCAAAGGATCAATTTGAGTTTCATATCAGTTTATCTTACAGCAAAAATGTGGAATTTTCCGCGTTCATATGTCTGAGATCTCACAAAACTTTCATTCATTCAATTCATTTTCGTTTTATATTAAATTTTAAGGTTAAGGTAGGCATGGGAAAAAGATAATTTGATAATACTTTGGGGCCCTCTTTTTATTGAAATACGCCAACTTTATCATGTGCCCACAAATAAAATATCAAATAAGCTGCAGTATGTGATATATGTGTATTATTTTTTATTTCCAGGTGATTTTGATGCCCTTCTTGAAGAACCACAATTTGCGTCGATTGAAAAAATAAAAACAGTTGGTGCAACTTATATGGCCGCATCTGGGCTCAATTCAAATCATCTACTTGAGCGAGGTAAAACATCTGAAGATAGTGTCTGTGATCTTGTAGAATTTGCTATGGCAATGAAACAAAAACTCGAAGAAATTAACAAAGAGGCTTTTAACAATTTTCAATTAAGAGTTGGTATGTGTTTTTATCGTATTTATGTTGAGTAAATATTGAATGTAAATCCTATTTAAAGTAAAAGTCTTAACACTTTGATAAAAATTTTTATAGGAATCTCAAGTGGTCCACTTGTAAGTGGAGTTATTGGTGCTCGAAAGCCTGTTTACGATATATGGGGTAACACGGTTAATGTTGCTTCCCGTATGGATTCGACAGGAATTAATTGGAAGATTCAAGTTCCTTCAACGACTGCAGACCTTATTAAAACTAAGGGCTATACTTGTGTGGTAAGTGACTTAGAACATGCCAATTTATAACAGTACCCAGTAGGTATTAGCCGCGTTCAGAAAAATGAGGTCTTAAGGCTCACATAAAAGCGATAAAAGCGACCAACGACCGACGACGAATAATAAAACAAATGGGAACAAATTAATAATTTAATTTGCCTAAATTCTTCACAAATACTCGGAAAAATGGTATAAAATATATTTAATATAATGTTAAGATACTAAAATTTGCGTTTTAATTTCTTAAATAGGGAAATTTCAAATTTGAGAAAATACATTAGTCATCACGAATTGCAATCTGTTTTAGTATTTTTAACATTAGTATCTTAACATTAATTTAAATAAGTTTTTTACCATAATGTTTTAAATTCCATTTGTTCTTTTATTCGTCGGTCGTTTGTCGCTTTCATGTGAATAGTTGTTTAGAGATTTCGTTCCATCAAAAGTGAGTAACCGAATCCAAAACTTCTTTTCTTCAGAGTTTTGACAGCAAAACTGAAAAATTTTGCTGAGAAATTCTTTCCATGTAACTAAGATTGCTCAGATCTCCGAAATCTTACTTTCCTGAACATGCCTATTGCTAACGCGGTTCGCAGGGTCAGCGACCTCCTTCGGTAGGTATACTTCCGAAAATTGGAGATTTTTGTCAAGCCGTTCGAAACGCTTTGTTAAACGCTTAATGTTAATGACTGATAAACTGTTATTTAACTGTTATAAATTGGAATGTCTCTTGTCCCGTCCTTAAAAATATTCCCTTTAGGAGAACCCCCATATGGACGAAATTTGTTTTTTCCTAAATAATTACATATATCATCATCATGTATCATTTTTCTTGATAGCTTCGTGGAGAGATCAATGTCAAAGGCAAGGGAATCATGACAACTTATTTTGTACATCCGAAGGGTGTACCTACTAGTCAATTATCATCACCAGTACGACTGCCACCTGGTATGCCTCAAACGGCTCAAGCACCATCCTTGCAAAGGCAAACATCATATCATGGAACATTTAGTGCTATAGTTTATGAGATGTTGCAAGCTTCAAAGAGGAATACCATTGCTGTAACACGTAATTTTCTACATTGATTTCAATGGGGGAATTTTCTTAGACATGGTTTATATTCCTGTAGCGACAGGTACTCCATCACCACAAATACGAAGAGGACGCAGAGGAAGTACATTTAGTTCAGTGAGACTATCACAAAAAACACCAGCAAATCCTGTACGAAGGAATACAACAAGAGTAAGAGCGAGGAGTTATCATCAGAAAAAGGTATTTTTCTTTTTCAAAATTTTGTTCATCTATAGAAGATTTGTAATTCTTAATTTTTTTTTGTGTCAAAGAGTTCATCAAACAATTCGATTGTTAATCAAAGTGGCAGCACTTTTATACCAACATTTAGAAAAATCGAACAAGTCCAGTTCAATGATGTTCAAAATTCGTCGTTATAGGCGGTGATTTAAGCTTCTCTTCTGGTCTCTCATATTCTATATTATATCTCTGTACGAACAAGCACACATTTAAGATTACATGTAAATATGAACGTTTAACATAAGTACCTTATATGTATTTATTTATATAAATATTTAATTTAGTTTATAAGACTTTTATTAAATTTATTAAAATTGAAAATTTAATTGTAAGTTGTCCAAAAGAATTACAAAAAAAATGCTTAATTATTTTTAAGTCTATAATATTATGAGTTATAACTACTTATAAAAAAGGAAAAATAATTTAACTTTACAAATGTATCTTTACATAATTAATTTATATAGGTATTTGTTTATTTTTATATAAAAATGTTACATTTAAATTAAAAGAAAAAAACAAATTATGAAATATGAAATATAGATTATACAATATACATAGTGTATTTATGAAATTTAAATTTATGTTCAATTAATTGACAACTATATATTTCAAAGTAATTTGACAAATTTGAAAGTTAATATTGCTTCCAAAATATGTATGTATATATTTTTTGTATAATAAATAGAATTTGATGTCAAGAAAAAAATAAATTCAATTTTGTTATAATTCATTTATTATTTACAATTAATGATGTGGCATTCCTATACTTAAAGGTTTTGGATAGCTTTGGAAAATTTAAAAGGCCCTCACAAAAAGTAAATGCATGGAGAAAAGGAATATAATGAATCGTCCCCAATAATTTTTATATTTCATCAAAATTTGAGGCGACTTCGGGAAAAAGTCTACTATTTATCATCCATCTGTTATAACGACATAATTTCCTTTACTTAAACTTGATTAAATGTTGATATCAAGGACTGCAAAATTTTTTACAACAAATTTACAACCCTTTTAATAAAAAATGCTTTATCTTCTAATTCACAAATTTATTAAAACGTATCAATTTAACAAATCTGTACGAAAATCTACTACAATAAGTAATAAGAACTCTATACTGTCACTTAAGAGTATTAATATGTTGCTGATAGTAATTAACTCAGCCATTTTTTATTTTATTTATTATTTAAGTCTTTTAAAGTTTTTAGGATCAAGTATTTTTCCTAATTTTTCACTTAAAATTATTTATTATGAATTTGAAATCGAAGTTGTAGAGAGGTCAAGAGAGAAGACTTTTTTTTAATTTTTAGTTAATTTATTTCTTTTTAATTTTTTTTTTAATATTATCGTTGTTATTATTTTTCTTTAATAAAGTTTATGTTCAACCCATACGGACTAGTTTTACTAAAATAATTGTCTGCTCGACTTTCGTCAGCAATAAATCAGCACAGTGCACGTACCTACACTATCTTACGAAATGTGAACTTTTTTCATCGAGAAAAATATCATGTTTGCGAAAAATATCGTGCTAGAAATGTATCATGCCAGAAAAATATTATAGGTGAAGGGTATCATAAAAGAAAAATATCATGCTTGAAATATACCACGGGCGCTTAAGTTGAACATTAAAGGTTCCCCCACACCAACGCAAATTTTTCGTGGCGACGACGAAAACAATAATAAAAAAACGTGGTTGTCCATGAAAACAACACGTTGTTATTATTGTTTTCGTCGTCGCCACCACAGATTAGCATTGGTGTGGGGGGAAACCTTAATATTTAAATTTCGTCTTAGATCAAGGGTCAATTGTGTGTTTAACATGATTCAATTGACAAATTCTGAATTTGCCAGGCCTCTTATTCCTTTAGTTCGTCATTTCACTAAAGTGGCGCCCGGGTAAAAATACCCACAACCTGATAATTGTGTATGCAAACAAAAGCCACTATTTATGATTTGACTAGTCAAACATCTGTGTTTTAACTCTTTCTCTTGATATAGAAAATCTACCTGTTATATAAGTAGCATTCAGATGAAAATTGTAAATTGTCCACTTCCGCCCCCTAACCTATAATGAACAATGTGCTTGATATGTAGCACATTTATAATGTGGTTGTATATTATTTGAGATGATTGTTTTCCTTATTCTGTCGCAATGTAAATCGGAAGTGGCCGCAACATAATTGTTTAGCTAAGCATCTGTCCCACATCGCGACAATCTGAAGGAGCCACTTAAAGCCCCTGAAGCGCCAACACTTTTCATTGTCTTCTTATTAACTCAAGATGGTATTCCATTTTCATTGCAGGCAATTCGTCTGGTCGCTTTCAGGCAGGTAGGTTCATAAAGCCATCGCAGGTGAGTCTTGAAGTGAGGTCTTATATGCACATAATTATATATATAGCACCTTGTTTTCTGTGGTCTTTGGTAATGGTAATGGTAACTACTGTGGAAGTCGACGGGATGAGCTATATGCTCTCTGTTATTATTTTTATTCTTTTTCAAAACAAAAACTTCTGTTGCTGCTATGCTTTTCAGATGACAGTCTTTACCTATGGATTATTTCTTTGTTCATCACTATACCATGGTGTGTGTAACATCTTTGAAATTATACGTCTTATAAAGTTGCATTTGCGTTTGTAATTTTTTTGTTATAAACAAAAGAACTACATTTTTAAATTCGCATGGTGTAAGTATAAAAGTTGTTGTTTTAAGTCTTCTTGATGACCTAGTTCACAAAGGAATGCAAAGCCAAAACCTCGTTAGTTAATATAATTTTGTAAATAAGAAAAAAATAAAAAAAGTTGTAGCCAAATTGAAGAGTGAAATTTGTTTGTCTTTTTTTTAACAATACCTACGATCTTTAAACATCAAAGGTGATAACATGTAATTTGTTTAATAGTCAAGTCATGCGAATGAGAATAAGAGTGAAAGTTCATTGTCGGTAAGGGAAATAAGTGAATTTTGAAAAGATAGACTAGATAGACTTACTCGTAGAGGTATTGATAGTGTCAGCAATGTTAGACGTTAGTATAATATAGTATATGAAGATCATGAGTTCGTGAAGGTTGAAGCGAATTTCAAAGATGTACCTAAACCTTATATTCGTTTATTTTTCAGGTATAAAATTTAGCTGAATCTAATTCTTTACTACTTCATGTTTTTTTCACAACGGGGATTAGCGACGCCATACAAACTATCGATAACAAGTATGTTATTCATGCCGGTAACACAGTTTTTCTGCGCGCTTAAGTTAAGCCCAGAAAATTATCTGTGTTTAGCTAGGCCCGTTGGGGATTTGTTCTTGTTGCAATTAACATGCAAATTATTAAGCCCTGAATTGTTCAATTCCACCGGGCTTGCAAAAAAAACACGCCTAATATTTACTTCCTTAAATTATTGGTAGGTACTTCCCAATCGTCCCTTGTCCTTGTTTAGTTTTGATCGCCTGCGCACAGGCGCTGACGTTGTCGGTTATATTTTTCCAGTTATTTTGAACCTCTTAATATTCATTTTAATCCCATAACTTCGATAAAAATAATTGATAAAAAAAAATTTAATCGGGTATGAGGTTCCGATGTATTTCACACATTTTGTTCATTCAGCACCGGGATATTCGAAAATGTTAATCGACCCAAACATTGGCAGTCGCGTTTGTTACATTTTAGACAAGATCTTAAATGTTCCAAATAATTGGAAATTAGCTTTATTTAACTAAATAAAATGTCACACTAGCCAAATTTATTCAACTGATCCCCGTTGTCTAAGTTAAATAACTCTTTAGGTAAAACCGCACTCGGCGGAAGTTTGTGGACAAAGTTGGTCAGATTATCAACTTTGTCGCATCCTGATTAAAACTTAAATCTCTGTATTTACACTGAATTTATATAATTTACATCCGGATTTAAGTTTTAATTTGGATGAATCGACTGAATAATATGGCAATTAAGGATCCCCCACACCAACGCGAAACTATAGCGGCGATGACGAAGACAATAAAAACAATGTTTTGTTTTCATTGACAACCACGTGTTGTTACTGTTTTCGTCATCGCCACGACAAATTCGGGTTGGTGTGGGGATCCCTTAAACAAGTTTATTTATCCTATTTGTTTTTATCAAGTTTGAAAATTTCCCTTTCTGCGTTCAATTAAACTATTCTTCCTGGCAATGCTTTTATTTAACAGCTCTAATATTTCTCTTTTTAATATGTTACAACTCTGTTACCATTTCCTCTTGCAAAAGCATCTGTCATTTTCATATATATCCAGCTATCTCTTTTTTACAACCTAATTTAAGCCCGTTACCAAGGTACATCCATACTGCTCTATTTGCACAACTGACACACATGCACCCATTCTCAACACAAAAACCAAATTCCCCGTTTCCTCTGTACATAGGTTACGCATATAATTTCTCATTGTTGTTGTTGCGTGTATTCATTGAATATTTATTTCATTCATTCAACTAACCAACCTACCTCATGCTCTAGCAGAAGTACATTCCGGCCCGTCGCAGACCTCGTCTTCATCTACTTCTCGTCTACCAAAACACCATTGTACTTGTACACATATATAACAGCAAAGCAACGGAAAGAAAAAAATTGCTCTGCTCGTATCCAACCATAATCAACCCAGCCAGACTGTCAGCCAGCCGTCGTAGTCGTTCATTTCGTATTCGTTTTCGTAGTATATCGCAAAACTTCTTCCGTTTCTGACGCTCAAATGTTAGTCGCTGTAAAATTCTGCAAATTTTCATCATCGTGCGTAGAATAAGAAAAGTTTTAAAGTAAAAAACTCCAATGAGCATAAATAAATTAAATTCACAATTATTCAAATCAAAGAAAAGGGACCGGAAGTCACTTTGTATCTATTCTCCACATGAATTGAAGTGTTAAATATCGAAATAACAAATATAAAAAAATCATACCCCAATGAAAATGGTTCCAAAACCACGGAATCAAGTGAAATTATTAAAACGCAAAATTTCTTTAAATGAAAAAAGTTGACAGAAGAAAAGAAAAAGAAACAGGAAAAATAATACAGGTATTCCGCGTTCCGCCAAAGGATTTTTTTGTCTCCTTCCGCTCGAGTTTTTTTTTCTTTTTTCGTTTGGTAAAAGTGTGCGTGTGTAGTGTAACCCCAACAATTTTTTTCTTTGGATTTTTTTCTTGCATTTGAAAATATTGGAAAAAAAATAAATAAAATCCACCTTAAGCTATATAGCTCTATCTTTGTCTCTCTCATTTGCTCGCGCAAAGCCTTGGAATTCAATTAAACAAAAGGTATTCTCTTTCTTATCTATCAAAATGCATTTGAAAAAGAAACGCCATATATCGGATGAAAGAGACGACCACAATAGTTATGGATTCAACATGGCCGACGACACACGCAAAGTACGAATTGAGGAGCAATTAAGAGTGAAAATTGGTATGTAAATTAGTGAAAAAGTGTTAAATTTCCAATAAAATCAGTAGTTCTTAATAAGATCTTCAATTTAACATCATAATTGTGTAAATCTGTTACGGATTTGTATAGAAATTCTCATGTGGAAGGTGTCTTGTGTTGGTTTACCCTCTTGAAGGAAGTGAACCCTTGTGTCTCTTGAACTTTCTCAAACAGAATAATATTCAACGGAAAAAACTAAACAGGTGTCAATTAAATGTAATTTCCCATCCAAAATAAACGGAATTCGGTATCAAGTGTTTGTGAATTATACCGTAATCAATTGAATTCCTTTGCAAGGACCCACAGAATGACCCCCTCTTCAGATAAATGCATTTTATTGGATTTGGCGTTTATAACCTAAGAAAAAAAACAAGAAAAAAAGTTGAATAGAACATCGCTTCCACAAAGTACCTATATTCTTGTTCGGTCGTCGTCTTGTTTCTTGTATTTTTTGTTTTTTTTTTTATGTGGAGAGATGAATTGGAGGAAACAGGAATTTTCGGTGCGCCTGTGTGTGCGCGCGGTGCGCTAGAGCTAGAGCAAAAGAAGAAAAATTCCAATACAGACAGTTTTGTTTTTGTATAATTATGAATGAATTTTTTGGCAGTGGTTGTTGGCTGGTTGTGAAAGTGTGTGTGTTCTTTTATGAATGGTGTTGATCGCCGCCCCCGCTTATTGCTGTTGTTGCGCTATTGAACATCAGAAGAAAACGAGCAAGCAAGCAACAACAAAATAAAACTTAAAACTTTTATGGCGCTCCAAATTGTCAGTATATATGTTGTATATTTACAAATATTTTGTATCGATACCCCAACAACAACAATTATTAGTTATGTGCTTAGGAGAAATACAAATCACCTTTGGCCATGTGCCGACTGCCATCCGAAAGATATCAGTTTAGTTTGTGTGTATGATAGGGGTTCGGTTTGCAGAATATGCGAATGAAAATGTATAGTAAACTGATGAGAACAACCAACCTCATTCATTAAAAGTAAAAGAGAGATATAAAACAGTAGTTCACTCGTAGTTTACAGTTAACTTCACCCCTTTCCGGCTGACAACTAGGTACATTATTATAAATACGCTCTTTGTTGGTAGGTTAGGTGTATACCTACTTGCTCCAATTTCATTGATTTTTTGATACTTTTTTGGCTGTTTCTGAATGGTGTGTACCTATCTACCTCTGTATGTTAAGCTTCTGGTGATTCATAAAAAAGGGGTCAATATTCCACTCACTTCTGGTGTTTCCTACGCTTTTGGATGGGCATTTTGCGGAGGTTGTGGTTTTATTTTTATATAATATGTATGTAGGTATTTTCATTTAATTAAATTAAAGGAAAATTTCAGTATGATCTCATAAATTAATTACAAATTTGTGCTGAGATATAGATTAACGGAGTAGGTACGTCACAATGAAGTTGAAGCTCATCATTATTGTTGTCGATATTTTAAAAACAAATGTTTACCTATGTAGGTATACGTACGTTAATTTAGATTTCTTTAAGACCCTGTTAAGATTGTGACTACTACGCCATGACGATGAATTTGTGGGTGAGAGCGGTGAGGAGCTCTCTTCCCTTCACTGATCTTATCCACAAAACCAAAATCTAAACAGGGACAAAACTACATTTAAATCTGCTGCGGCTTACAACTCTTGGTTTTTTTAAAATTAGGACCTACTTGCTTGTCTACAACATTTCTTTCTACTAAATATTGCTAAGTATTGGAACTACATACCTAGTACCTACATAATATGTAATTCAATTCCGAAAATTTAATGACGGCCATTAAGTTTTAAGACAACTCCAATGGAAGGTTTAAAACAGCAATAATTTGAGTAGGTACCTATGTTTTTAATTGAGAACCCTTTTCTACACTATAGATAGAACTTAAACAATACCCTATGATGTGTAATCTATAAATATATAATTTTTATTCTAATTAAACCAGTTTCCGTTTCTGAATTTGTGAAATATTTTCTTCCTTTGGTGGTTCCAGTATAACAATTCTAGTCATACTTTTAATTCCCGAATTTTAAAAAATTGTTAAAGACCATAATTCATCAAAAACTTGACAAATTCATTCAACTATTTTTACTTGAAAAAAGTTTCTGTTTCTTATGAATAGGTAATCATTAAATTGTATTTTTTTTATTAAAATTAGTCTATTATAGGCATTTCTATTATTCTACCATTTTATAGAAAATCTTATAATTTATGTTAACACCAAAACTAAAAAAAATATGACTCACTACTATTACGCATATTCATATGAAAATGTGCAATCATTTTTAAATCTCGATTGATCAATTTTAAACAAGGTATCACTGATTTTATCATCTGGGTTCTTTATGCGAAGTTGATTTAATTGATTTGCCTTTTCCAGTTTTTTTTGTTAAATTATAGAAAAAAAAAAGTTAGAAGTTTAGTCATTTCAAATGTGGGCTCGTCCATAGAATAAAAAATGTAAATAGTTATCTTGGGAGAGTGATTCATAAGTCAAGGGTTGAATTGTCAAGAAAAGCCAACAATACTACCAGATTTTTTGAATGAACATAGGTATTTTCTCAATAATTGTAGATAATGATTTGTTACGATGAATTAGTTAGCAAGCTAATTAATTGCTAATACTCTACTCTACCAAGTGTAGATTGACCCTGCACTCACCGAGGATGGTGAATAAAAAGGTAATACCTACAATCTTCTAAGCTTTTTTACAAAATTTTAATAGTGAAAACGTTAAATATTTAAGAAAGAATTTCCTCTTTTTCTTTACAAAAGGTAGAGAAGAATCTGTTAGTAAATGTAAAGCTGTGAAGCTTATGTTTAAAAGTTTGTATAACAAAATCTCTCACCTAAAACATTTGTATTTCGCAATACGCAAAATTGTAAAAACAAATCAAGAATAAATAGTTTCAAACTAGGTGCAACTAAATTTCCTCGATGCAGCTCTGGAAAATTCCAAAACATTTTCTACCAGCTGATACATATTGTATTCAAAATTTTACTCAAAAATATCAAAGAAAACTGGCAACCATTCTAAATCACAATACATGCAAAATTAAAAATCAAACTTAAGTAAGTCGCCACACTCTGCCAGGGCGGATGGATATTTTACTCCAGTTTCTAGCTCACCGGGGGCATCAAAAAAAAAAAAAAAAATCTCACACAGCAGAACACGCTTGCTTATTTGTTCACCATGCAGCCAGCCATTTGCCTCGTTTTTGTTAATATTATTTCGTGTCTCTATTGGATAAACATTTCCCGAGCAACACCTCTCGGACTGCTGTGCAATGTGTGCACCTCTCTATCGACGCGCGGCCCCATTTCGAGTCCCAAAAATAGACTAACATCGCGTAAACATATAAATGAAACACAAGTAGTAGCACAGCAGCAGCCACAGATGTGAAAAACTAGAAAAGTTGGAGAAAAACGTAAATGTGACCCGCTGCCGCCACCATACCCATCACTATCATAAAGATGAGCCCTGAACCAAAGGTCATCCATTGGGGGCCTGATGACGACGGGTATCCCAAAAGAGAAGAGGAGCTGCTAGTACCGAGTAAACGGGCAATTAGCTGCGCGCTTGAAATGTTCAAGTAATTGGAATTATTAGAAGCAACAACCACAAGAGGTTCGGTTGGGCTGCTCGGTTGACTTTACTTTTCGCCGCACTCGTAGTTAATAGTGCGTCAGTCATGTAGCGTTTGAAGGCTTTATAAAATGCGCGTCTAATTGGCCATTTTAGATGAGCACTCATAATGGCTGTTGTTTCTCTTCTCTATCTTATATATGTATATATGTTTATTATTTTTTTTTATAATTATGTTGCAAAATAAAGTACCAAATATACGATGATGTTAGAAGCGATGATGTTAGGGAAAACTGGTTTGGTTTATGGTTACAGAGGACAAGAGGGAGTAGGTAGGTTTATGTATATAATTTCTCAGAATTATGTTGTTTAGAAAAGATTATTATGATGATGATGATGTTGAATTTTTTTCTAATTTGCGTATCTTAGTTGGTTATAATGAAAGGCACAGTATATCTAGTGAGTCTAATTATTGTTTCAAACTAAATGCAAATGAGGTCTTAATTAACCAAGAAAAATGATCTGCGTTCCTATGTAAATACATTTTATTTTCTTAAAAACTCTAGCGCACGGTAGACAGATTAAGAATTTTTGGGCTGAACCCGATCCAGATTTATATTTTTACACTTTTTACACACAAATACATGTTTTCTTTCCATTTAAGTGGGTCAGAGCATTTATAATAATGATATTCGTTTGTAGTTTTTATGACCTGGCACTCAATTGAAAGAGTGCTCTCTTCTTTAACAAACTAATCAGGCTTTTGACTTGTTGTACAAATAATGACATTTTATATCTGAAAAACCTGCTTGAAGTCAATTTGAATGATGATCACTTCTAGAGTGATGTATGGATGATATGTAGGTACAATAACTACAACGGACAATAATTGTAGTTCATTAAAACCAGTGCATTGTACAATTGCCTTTTGGTTAATTACTTATAATCTTCAATAATTTCTTTTTATTAAGTAAACACAGCTGAAGCGAAACAATTTTCCTTTGTCTCTATGATGTTCGGGTGTTAGTAAGGGGGAGTTCATTGGACAATTTATAACACTGACAAAGATCAAATGATGATAGAATCAGGTTCATGTTTGCAGTGGTTGTCCGTGGCGTAATATTGAGTTCATAGGACTTTCACTCAATGAAGGCCTGGCGATCCACCCTCTTGCATCTAAAAAATAATTAATAAATCCTTATGAAAAATTGCCCCTCACTTTAGTCGTTTGGTCCTCTCATTCCAATATGCCGATAAGAATTGGTGAGAATATTGTAAAGTAAAGGGAGTCCATTAAAAAGTCAGAAAAAACAATTATTGTTCAGAAGTATGACGTGTTGGCCTAGCCCTTGAAAATAAAACTTAAAAACTTTCGTCACTTTTGAGTTAAAGTGAAAAACAACACTCATGTTGACACTTTAAGCCCCAAGTTACAGTCATAGTTAGTGCCCCATATTTTAGACTTAAGTGTCATTTATTCGTGTAAGAGCGAGTTTCACTAGTGCTCTTTTACCAGAATAAGTGTCACTTAAGATTCCCATATTTGCATTGTAAGCCCAGTTTTACGAGTTTGAGTAAGTGTCACTTATGTCCCTAATATGGGAGACTTAAGTTTCACTTATTCAGCGCAGTTTGCATTGTGGAATTGGGCTTTAGTCTTCCAATTTCACCATTTAAGTGTCATTTACTTTGAATGTGAAACTGGGCCTAAGTCTGCACTGAAATAGCGCCTTAGTTTTTGAAATTGACCAAAAGTGCCACAAACTTCGACTACGAAACTGGGCCTTAATGTGATAAATGAAAAATTCCAAGTATAGATATTGTGCAACAGATTAAAGCTAATTATTTTAAAGTATGAATAAATAAGCTCACGCAGTTCAAATTTCTGTGAAATTTTTCATCAATTTCGAATACGGAATGGGCAATAAGGTAAAAAAATACCTACAGATTCAAATTATTGTTATGCATATTATTTACGTATGCACAATGTAAACAAAATATTGAGATCAACTAATTCGTTGATAGATATTTTTCTTTTGTTTTTGTACACTTAACATAGCGATAACCATCTCTATTTTTTTTTATTGACGTTAACAAAAACCTTTTACTATTTTATTGTAGCTTATTAACCTGTATTCATTTTGTTATCAAGAAACATTTTTTTTTTACTAAAAAAAAAAAAAAAATAGCGCAAACAAAATTTTACGCCGGAAGCACAGTCCCAGTCTTCAGATAAGGAGCGATTGGCAGTATTGTCGACCTCAATCGACATTAATACCAATTTTTTCAATTTCCGAATCAAAAATCGCATACAGGGCCATTGCCTCAAAAGACACAACGACGAAGATATAACCTGTTGTGTTGGGAAATCAACAATAACTTAGAAGACTAGTGTTTTCTACTTCACAAGAACCAAGCTATGACCTTTTAGCAGGTGTAAAAAAAAAAGTTACAAAACTTGGCAAAAACATGTTATTCCGAGGATTTGTATGTCAAATAGAAATACAGTCTCTATTTGAAAATGAAAGTGAGACGAACTAAATGAAATGAGAACTTTAAAGCTTCGACAAAATTAAATTTATTTCATACCTGTTTCGATCAAATAGAATAAAATATGATATGCATGTATATATTTTCCATTTTTGTCTTCAGACGCTCATCTCCTGAACCGAAAAAGAAATACTGAAACTGTGGCTTAACAAAAATGAAGGAAATTTGTTTGACAGCATATGCTTTGATCTGAACTAAAAAACTCCTAATTACACACATGCTAAAAGCTAGCTGATGTCGAAATTTATCTAACGGAATTAGTCTTTTTACATAGCAATTTTCAGATAAAAAGAGAGAGCTAAATCCCAACAGTAACCCTCAGTCACAATTTCTTTTGTTACCAGTAAATGTGCTCCTTGTTGCAAGAATCAACCAACTTTTATAATATTATGTAGTCATATTTATGAAAATACATCTTATGAAATTCGAAATACATAGCTAAAGTTCGAGTTTGGTTATTATAACACATGTTCAGTGTTTTTTTCTTTTTTGGCCATTCTTATTTGTTTCTAAAATGTTTAATGGCTTCCCCTATCAAAACTCTGACTGACTGTCTGACGCACATTATTTAAGTGCCCTCAATTTGGCATTGTTTAAAAGTTTTCTACAAACAAATATTTATTTAAAATCTGTTTAAAATTTGCGTAGCTTTTTTCCTTGATTTGCGTAGCTCTCCACATTAATCATGTTTTGTTGTATCTTCAAACAAACAAAAAGTTTTCTTAAATTAATTTGTTTACTCTTGGACTTTATAAATAAAACAAAATAGTCTCAAGTTAAATTTTCCAAAACCATTTATAATCAAAAAATCACAAAAAGTTTACGGGCAACTCTTTGTGCAAAGACGTTTTTTTTTTTTTTGTTTTGTTTTTTTTTTTTTCTTAAAGGTGCTCCACCATCATCGACCGGATAAATGTGCTCCTTCAGAAACGTGTGCGCATCACGCTCATTTCCTACTTACTCCCTTATTCCGCACCATCACAGGTCCAGTACCCCATGGTATTCTATCCCTTGACTTGTTTCTACCATCAAACCCACCGTTCGTTCGTTGTATAGATGTTCTTCCAACTTTACAAAACGGACGCGAACAACAAATCATGAAAGTTTCGCAATAAAAATTTTAATTCCTACAAAATTGAAACACCGCGCGTTGCGCAGAGCAGTAAATAGATTTCCGGTGATGGTGCGTAGAGACGGGATGGATGAGATGATGATGATGAGTTTAATGTGGTAGCCGCGTGCCCGTCTTGGTTTTGCCGTTTTGTAGTTCATTATTATTAATTTTTTCCTCTGAATTCAATTTCCTTCGTTTTGTTTCCAGTCGATTAATTTTTTTTTCTGGTTTATATTTATATATTTTTTTATATTTTGCTTTTTCTTTCTGTAAATGGTCGAAGTTTGATAGAGATTGCAATGATTCAGAAACATCGATCTTATTTTTTTGCTGACGTAGGTATTTGGTTCACATCCGACAAAGTGTCTGTCTGTCTCTGTGATGATTCTGAGATTTAGCTGTCTCTATGCCAATTTCCTGTTTATTTCTACTTTGTTCAGAACTGAATTTCCTCATAATCAAAAGAATAATTAATTCCTCAACTTAATCGTTTAACGCATATTTTTTTAGGTATGCCTTGTTTTTGGTTTTGGATTAAGACGCATTTTGTTTTGATTTCAAAAAAAAAGCTCAGGTGATTTTATAAACAAACTATCACCTTTTTGTTTGTGATAAGACACACAAAATCTTAAGAAAACAGAAAATATAATCAAAATAGTAAAATATACCTATTACAGGAAGAGTTTTATTAGACATAAACAATTACTCCTTAGTTCAGCAAAGCACATATTATGCACAATAATAATAAAAAAATAATATTATTGTTTTTTTTATTATTATTATAGCATGTTGTCGGTTGATAAGATAACTTGTTGAGATTATTAAGTCGATTCATTTCCGTTTGCCATATGTGGTGAGCCCCAGCCACAAATATTTATACTTGACGGAAACCAATATACCTACTTCACTAAGTCGAAAATGGCATCTAATCTTATCTTATAAAATATATTGCGAGTGAATGAATTGCTTCTTAATTATATATGTGCCCCTAATGAGGGGATGAATGAAATAGGATAGCCACCGCGAGCCAACGACGTAATACACACACAAACGCACACACACCTGGTCCCATTTGAAATAAGATATTAGAATTTAATGAAATTAAATACAAGTATACCTAATATCTAACTAGGTGGAGTTTCCTGAGATAAAAATAATAATTTTTATCGTATATTATAAGCTATACTTGTATATAATATGTGTGTTTCTTAAGTTTGTTGAATGGAAAAGCATTATTGTCAATTGCTTTGTTGAAAAGATTAAAATTAAATGTGATATATATATATTATTCTATTGTTGTATGATACTATCTAGAATGGGCATTTGATGACCTTGACAATAATTATGAATCAAATCATTCATTGTTTTAAAAATACATATTGTTAACTAGATAGATACTAATAAAATACGTTAAGTTGAAAAGAGATTCACTACATAGATTAGACAAGGTCTTCCAAAATCGTGAGTGTTGTCACGTTTTCAAAAGCTGATTTTTATTCTTTTTACAATTCCTGAAATACAATTTTTTGTTTTTTTTTTTTACATGAGTATACACTAAACGTGAACCGAGAGTAAACTATGCTTTATTTATAAACCACACTGGATCTCTGGGTGTCTGCCTCATACGCCATACCTATAAATTGTTTCTGTACAATTGTTTTTCAAAAGTGTTCAGAGTGTTGTATTTGTTTAACAAAATAACTAAAGCCTTAAGCTGAGAATATGACAATTTCTTTGATTGGATTTTAACTTAAACTGCTTACTTTTGAGATCTCAGTTTTTCTCCGTCAATTGGAATGAACAGGAAAGTCCTGCTTTTTTTTTACAAAATAATGAAGTCCAATTCTTCTTCTTTTTTTTACAATCTTTAAAGCTGTTAACTAGTTAATAAGATATTGTATCTTACGGTTAAGGCAAATCAAATAATTAAATGAAGTGAGAAAAATTACAATTGAGTAAGCGAATCCGAATTTAAGTGTCAGCTTTTTAACAGCAGAAGCGAGAATAAGAAAAGAAAATGAGATCTCAGAGAATTTGCTCCGTCGAAAAGTGAGCAAACGAATCCAAGTTTAAGTTATGAAAAGGGCTGTAGATTTCTTAAAATATCTATTTATGCTGCAAAATAATCAGAATTAAAAGCGGTTTAGTCTAAAGAAACATCAAACTTAAACATTGATCATCTGATAAACAAAAAAATTTTTTTTCTTTCTCGCATTTTCAGGGGAAGCAAAAAATTTAAGCAGCCGGAATAATGGAGCTAGCAGCAGTTGTAGTGCGTCTGGTACACGAGACGTCTATTGTACGGTAGCCCTTGACCAAGAAGAAATATGCAGAACACCAACTATCGAAAGGACATTGAGTCCATTCTTTGGCGAAGAGTATTATTTCAAAATTCCGCGAAGATTCCGTTATCTTTCAGTGTACGTCTGGGATCGAGATCGTCATTTAAAACAAGACAAACCAATTGGAAAGATCGCAATCCGCCGTGAAGAATTACACATGTATAATCATAAGGATCATTGGTTTTCTTTGCGACCAGTTGATGCTGATTCGGAAGTGCAAGGAATGGCACGGGTGGAAATTCAATTTGAAGACACAACCTATGACCATATTGATCTGAGTAGTGGTGGGAGTAGTGTTGGTGGTGGAGGTGGTAATGACTACAAAGAGAACAATGATCTGCATGGTCGTGATAGTCAAAGATCGAGCGTTAAATCAAGATCGAGCTATTTTACTGGACGCGGCAGAGTGGCGGTTAGAGTACATGAGTGTGTGGAGCTGGCAAAGAAGAATGGTGCCTGTGATCCATATGTGGTGTTTACAGCAGTGTACTCAAATAAACGACAAATAATCAAAAGAACAAAGGCTCGCAAGAAAACAGTTAATCCACAATTTGACGAAATAATGCATTTTGACCTGACCATTGACTATGATTCGAAAAACGAATCTTCGAATAAGGCCTATACAATTTATCCCCTGGGTGGGGCAGATCTCTGTGAGATTTGTGTCACTCTATGGCATGACGCACCTGGCATGAGTGAGAAGGTGTTCCTTGGGGAGGTGCGAATACCACTGCGTAACAAGCAACAACAGGTAGCTGTGCAACCAATCGCTTGGTACTACCTGCAGCCGCGAGCGAGCCAATCGAGACCGACCCGAACGTGTGCAACTCCGCCGGGCACTCGCCTCAGCTGTGATAACTCTATAGGATCTCTGCGTCTCAATCTGGTTTACACCTACGATCATGTGTTTCCCCTAGCCACCTATGATGGTCTAATGAATCTACTGCTGGAGAGCGTTGACCAACGACCAATCACAACTAGCGCCGTTTCGATCCTGGGTGAAGTGGTTAGCTGCAAAACAGATGTTGCCGAACCTCTGGTTCGATTATTCACCTACACAGGACAGATTGCAGCGATGATAAAAACACTTGCCGATCATGAAATATCACATCTAACAGATCCCACGACGATCTTTCGGGGGAATACGCTCGTATCGAAGATGATGGACGAGGCTATGCGCCTCTCTGGCCTGCATTACTTACACAATACGCTACGTCCTGTGCTGGAGCAGATTTTGCAAGAAAAGAAGCCATGCGAAATCGATCCGGCGAAGGTGAAGGACAAAAATGCAGTTGATTATAATCTAATTAATTTGCAAGAATACGTCGAACGAGTGTTTGATGCAATCACTAAGAGTGCAGTCAAATGTCCAGCAGTATTGTGTCAGATATTCCACGATCTCAGAGAATGTGCAGCAAAACATTTTCCCTACAATCGTGAGGTGCGCTATTCTGTGGTGTCAGGTTTCATTTTCTTACGATTCTTTGCTGCTGCGATACTTGGGCCAAAGCTATTTGATCTCACCACAGAGCCAGTGGTAAGACTTAAAGCAACTAATATAGAAGAAAAATAAGTTATTAATGATTCTCCTTCTTTTTTTTTGTATTTATATAGGATTTCCAAACAAGTCGGACACTTACACTAATATCAAAAACCATTCAAGCACTTGGCAATCTAGTGAGTTCAAGATCATCACACAAACCATGCAAGGAAGAGTACACAGAGCAGTTGTACAAAAAATTCTGCACAGAAAAACATGTTGATGCTGTTAAGCATTTTCTAGAAGTCATATCTACTGTTGGAAGTACATGTGCAGGTGGAGGACAGACTATTCTCGAGCCAGTATTACTCAAAGAAGGGTAAGTTCTGAATATGAGTATTATATTGAATATATGTATTTACTTGTTTCTAATGTGTGTATTTAATTCCTCTTGTATGTGTCAATTTTTGAATTTAAATGTAACCAAAAATCAAGATAAACTAACTATTTTGATAAAAAAATTCTTGCTTGGGTGAATCAATGAAAAGATTTGTAATTTTAAAAGAATTGCCAATCTTCAGCCAACATATGTACATAATTACATATATGTGTACTATGAGCAAGGTTTTTTTGATAAACAACAGAACAACAGAAGTGTATTAAGCACGCTTTTATAATAACTCACACTGAATTTTTTCATTTTTTTGCTATGTATTTTTTATTATATCGCCAAATGTTTACAAGTTGGCATTATTTATCAATTAGGTAACCATTTTTTTTGTTTAAATATGTACAATGTGCAACCATTTAAATACATATTACATATATGAAAAGTCAAATGTTTCCTGTGATATCAAAAGGGGCAGTGAAAAGTATGGAAAATTAGATTTATTTCCTAGAAATGCAACCATTTAGATACGGGAGTAAATTACCGTACAATCTATCAAGCGTACGAACTCAGATCTTATGAAGGGAATTATGGGCTTTCATTAGATAGTACTGTAAAATCCAACTAGACATCCAAATTTAATCAAACTTAATATGGACTTGTTTTTACTACTTGATGTAGTCTCAAGAATTAATATACATTCCACTCATGTAAATAAAGGACTGAGTGGTAAATAATACGAGTAAAACTATAACAAAACTCAACAAACATTCATTTTACGATTTTTATATTATTTATTTAAAAGTTTGCTTTTATAATAGTTATTACAAAAAACGTTTTCATGATTTTCGCCTTTAAATTATAGGTGTGTTCCTTAACTTTAAAACTCTGTGCATTTGTGTGAATTTCTACGTCATTTTATTTTTTTTATATGAACTTTGACAGACTTTGGTGTAGAAATTCACAGAAATGCACAGAGTTTCAAAGTAAAGGAACTAGGCATGTTCAATTTTCTTTGACAATTCGTTAGAGGAGTTATTAGGAGCACATGGGTAGTTTTTCGGGAAAATCGGACTGGAGCTTAAGCCGCCATCTTGGAATTTTCTTGAAAAATTGACTTGAAATAGAAAAAAAAATATTTAAAAACAACGGCAACACTTATAGTGTCATGTTATATCTTTTTTAAAAGCCAGAAATCCATTCTTTATGTTTATGAATAAAATTTAATTGTTTTTAAATAAAATTATTTTAGTGAATACCTTTTAAAAATTAATTTTTAAACTCAAAATTTTGAAAAAAAAAAAAAGAAACAAAAATTGAAAATTAATTTTTTGTTCAAAATTTTGAATTATTAAGTGTATTTTTGTTTAATAATAATTTTATTTCAATAATTAAAGATACACAAATAATCAAAAATCTATTTGTTTTGATAAAAAAAATTAAATCATAGTTTTAAAAATAACCTGTTAAAACGGTATCCTGGCTACAAAAGCAAACTTTTCTATCAAATATATTTGTTTTTCGAGTGACTATAGGTACAGTTTTATAAATTTAATACCCATTTTTCGAAGTCAAAATTCATGTTGACTTGTGTAATTCATTTAATTCCCTTTAAAATTTAGAAATTTCTAAAAATGTTTTACAGTGTTAACATTAAATATTTCGCAGAATGTCAGTAGTGAGTTCTCTGATTTCTTTAGTTACTTGGAGGTAGAAAGGATAAGAATTCAGCAGATAACGAAATTTTTTTGTGTGTTTGAAGAATCCTCATCATTTAAATCATATCATCACTCCCAACCTCTGCACTTAACCATAGCTGATGAGTACAATACAATCTATTAAACAAAGTTAGCAGTTTCTCTTCCTAAATATTTTGACCATTTTTCAAACATCATTTTGCTAAGGCCATGAGTTTACCTCTTAGAACTGTTTTTCTTATCATAAATTTATTGGTTCCATCAATAGCTATTCATCGCAGTTATGATAAATTGAATTAAACCTTTGCCCTTTACTTTCTTTCAAAACTATCAAACTATAAATACGACGGACTTTTACTTTAACTGATATATTTTTCTTCTTCCTATGCTCTCATATTGTTTAAATTTAAAGCGAAGGGTAAGCCTAAGATATTCTTTTTTTATAATTTTTATAAACTAAATTTCTCTATCTAATAATTTTTTAAATTAATTTTTTTCTTTTACATTTTTGTACCTTTCCTTACAGAATGATGACAAAACATCCTCAAGGACGAAAACGTTTCGGTCGACGTATACTTAAAAATCGTTACTTCAAACTAACAACACATTCGCTTAGCTATGCTAAATCGAAAGGAAAGCCACCCATCTGTGATATTCCATTGTCTGAAATTCTGGGAGTTGAACCATTAACTGAGCGAAGCTTTAAAATGCAAAACAGTTTTCAGGTAAGCCAAGAAGTAATTTCCTTTTATCATTTTATTCTTTTTTACTTCCCATGTTTAAACTATGTGAACAAAAAAAATAATAAGACAAAAAAAAACTGTAACAAAGGATCGATGGAAACATTTTTTTTTCTTCTTATTACTCTGCCTTATAATAATTATTTCCTGTGCGAAATGTTGAGCCCTTTAAGACTGATTGGCAGCCACAAACGCAACAACAACAACCCAAAGTTGTATAACCAACCCAAGACAGTAGAGGAACTTCACACGGTTTGGTTTTTGTTGCTTCATAGATAGAGGGCTTTGTTGTAACCTAAGTTGTCTTGATCAAAAAGTGAGACTTACTCCATTGGCTTATAAGCGGCTTTCGTCGTTTGGATCAACCCTTTTGGCAATTTAATTACACTTCTTCACGCACACGCAAACAGAGAAAGTTAAAGTTACTTTACTTTTCACTTGGGGCATGCATGAGACAAGTGATACAAGGAGACAGATAGTCACATCGCCTAACAAACACACTACTAGGCATCTGCTAAAATTGCTGGTGCCGTCCGCCTACTTTTCTCTTTCTCATTCCTTATTATTATCATGTTTTTTTTTATTGTATTAATTATGCAAATTTGACACCATCCATCCGGCCGGTTTACTAATATGACCAAGCTGGTTCTCTAGATCAAGTCAAGCAATTGCCGTCGCGCCGCACGAAGGTGTCGTCTTCGTTGGTTCGGTTGGTTGTTTCTGCTTGTTTACGTTCCACTACAACGAGCGTTGATCAAGACTGCTATGATGTATGTAGAGCAGGAGGTGGTGGGTAACACAAGATATAATTCAAAAAAATAAAAATAAAAAAAATAACAAAAAACGTGTATCGTAGTTTTGCGTTTCCGGTGTCTTGTACACATATTTTACTTTGCTCCCCTTTTCTGAGCTTACTTCTTCTTCTCACATTATTGTAAGAGTTGGATTGAAACTCTTGCTTCATTGATTCCGGTATGTGGTGATATCGCGTGTGTATTTGTTTGGAACTCGTTTCAGTCTCGTAGGTGTGTTATTTTTTGTTTTTCTATTTTCAAACCTTGCTGTTGAAGAAACAAATTTTATAGGAACGCATAACGCATAAAATTTATTCAAATTATTTTAATTGGAATTTATTTTATAGTTTCATATGCTGTTGTTGTTGTTTTTTTCATTTATTTATTCATGAGAAGATGAGACGATACTTAAGAAGTAAAAGACACCACAGTCCACTGTAAAAAAAATGTGCATGGGAAATTGTTTACACTTTTTTTGTTGTCACATATAGATAAGGAAAAAGAAGGAGGAAGAGGTATTGAGCCACCGATACAGTCAATAAAGCAAAAAAAATCGTTGAATGGGGTTAAAGTATGAATGGGAGGTAAATTTGATTTAAGGTAGAAAATCGTGTACTTATGTAATTTGTCTTGAAAAATTATGTACATAAATATTTCGTTGGAGTTACAGGCAGAATTATTAAAAACATTCTATAAATAAAAACTTGCCTTTTTGATTCTCATTATGATTTTTGAAAATTTCCCAAAAAATTGGACATTTATTTCGTTGTGGTCATTCATAAAGGGTGTTTTTTTAGACGTGTGGTTTTCAAAAAGAAATAAAACGCATATAATTTAATGTTATGGCAAAGAATTTAGCTTTATAATAAAGATAAGGGTTATCCATTTGCACTGTACGGCAAATGATGATGCGCGATGCGTCGCGTCCACGTCCGGTACAGCAACTCTTACTTTTCACTCCACTTTTTAGAACTCTGACGCCTTTTGAATACAAATCTGATAACTGTTATTCTAACTTGCAAAATTTAACAATTTTTTTCACTTTCAGCTACAGTAGAATCTCGGAAAGATGAACGAAATAGTTTCACTTTTCAGTGTTCTAAAAGATGAACGGGTTGAAATTTTGTACTTGAAAAGATGAACAATATAATTTTTTTTTCTTTGTCTTAAGTTCCCCCTGAACAGTATTTTGGGGCTTTTTTTAACTTGTTATGTAAATAATATTTAATGTTTTTATTTATAACTATGTATATGTTTTTTCCTAAACCCACTCTAGACAGCATTCTTTTATTTATTCCCTCAGTTTCAACGGAACGCCACCCGTGAGATTTAATGAGATAAATTAACACCTCAGTCCACTGTGCCAACAAGAATTCTTTCCTATCCTTCTATTTCTTCTTACTAGTGTCAAGGAATTCAGGTTGCAATTAAAAGACCTAAGGTCTTACAGGCATATAGTTAAAATTATTATTATTAAATGTTGATACTCGAAAAGATAAACAGTTTGAAAAGATGACCCTATTTTATATCTGTTCATATTTTCGAGATTCTACTGTACTTCCTTTCTCTCACAAAGAGTTTCTTCCTTCCTGCGCAGAAACTTTTTATTTTTGTTGTTTACTGAAAAATTTGATAAATTTCGTATTAAATTGCAACAACTTTTGTTTGTTTATTGAAACTTCCTTTTTTGATATAATTGTTACTCATATCTTGCAATTTTGCTTAGCTAATTGACCCTGAAATTCCATAATAAAAAACCCACAATGTCTACCATTTCCTGTCGCTCACTATTTTCTGTTTATTATTACTCATTCAAATGAATTATAATAAATTTTTCCAACCGCCACGCCACCCTCAAATTCGCACGTGAGCTCTTTTTTGTATTTTATTAAGTTATGCTCATTATCTGCCAGTCACACATATTTCACGAACTCATCATTATTCACCTGCTTATCAATCGTTGCACGCACATTATTAAACAAAAAATTTTTTTTAATTCAAAATTCTGAATGAAATTTTGCTCATTTCGAAATTAGGTTGAAAGTCACTTCATTCAAATTGGATGTCCAAGTGGGTTTTATATGGGGGCATAAAGTATATACCGACACGTTATTTTAAAACAATTAAGGTAATGTAGCTTCCTTTCGCCCGTATGGTGTGTCAAGGTAGACGAATGCGTCACTTGAATACAAACCCCCTTTTTAATTAATGGCTTAGAACAAGGCGAAAGTGATTTTGTTACATGTTTTATTGTTTAATAAAACAAGTGCCTTTTGAAGGTAAATGAATGAAATCAATAATTTTTCTTTTTTTTTTGTATTTCAGATTATCCGCAAGGATCGTTCATTGTACGTGCAAACGAACAATTGCGTTGAAGAAAAAGAATGGATTGATCTGCTGAGCAAAATTTGCCACACAAACTCAAAACGTTTGCAAAATTTTCATCCGTGTGCATATGTGAATGGCATTTGGAGCTGTTGCTCTCGGAGAGATGAAAATGCCGAAGGTTGTACTAAGGTATCTAGTGAACCATTCCAAATGGAGTTGGCGACAGCTCTTGATCCTGCAAGGGATCTGCAGCGCATACAAACTCTCATCACCACACATATGACACATCTAAAAGGGCGAATGGAACCACTAAACAACCACTCAATCAATCCTTTAACTGAGGAGGAATACAAAAGCACCCGAAATACAATCCATCAGCTGTTGGAAATCGCCTGCAGCCTTGATGTTGTACATCGAAACTACAGACAAGGAATCGCCCGTGAACTCAAATTGGGCAGTCGAATGGCACCCATAGGGGATGACAATTATTTGCATATGATGCGTGGTGCATCACTGCAGCAAATGCAACCAACGGATAGCAGTTATCACCGGTCTTTGGTTCTGCTATGTAATCGCTAAAAAGGTCTAACCTTAGTTTTAGTTTTAAGTTTAAAACAAATAAGAGAAAAATAGACCAACATCAATGAGGAAGAGAGAGAGAGTGAACTAAATTCTAAACTATTATATAAGAAAGCAATCTCACCCTTTTTATGGGGTGGATGGGCGTGTTTAGCTTTAAGTATTTATTATTATTTTTTAATTTCATTCGTTTTCTTTTTTCTTCATTTTTCTTTTTCCAATTTACTATCTGCGCTGTTCTTCCGTTAAAATACAAAATAAGAGATGAAAAAATCAATTTTTCATAATCTCTTGGCTTTTCAATCCAAATGCATTCCATTGTAATATAATTCTAAATTTTGTTTGTTTTTCGTTACAGTGCTTCCTTTCATCTTTTTATTTTTTTTGCTTTTATCACTTTATTAAAAAACAAAAATAATTCTATGTAGCATTTTTATTTGCAATTGTAGATACTATGTTTAAGGGCAAATAATGAATTCACAAAAAATTAAACTCGGGATTTGAGTTAAATATGACATAACAAATTATTATAGTTGAAGTGGTTAAAAAATTAAATCGGTTGAATCGCACAAATTCTGGCTGTCTATCCGAGCCATCAGAAATGGAGTTATAATTCGAGATAGAATGGTAATTTTTTGCGAAGCTTAAAAAAATTTAAAATGTCATTTTTTTGAAAAAATCGTTTTAAAAACTCATAATTTCTCGAAAAAAAAGCTTAAAGTATTCACACAGAAAAAACAATTAGTGTAGGTAAATTTTAGCGAAATGATCAAGTAAATGCGACCCAGTGAAAATGTATTTCCTAAATATTAAAACGGTAGTGAGAATCATGAGCAAATATTTTAATCATGTTATAATAGTTCGTCGTTGACAAGTTTCTTGGTAAAAATGTGCAGAAACTTTCACAAATCTCTTGAGCTACACTGCTCGAATATTTACAGTAAATCTATCTCTTGATTTGTCGATACGATCACAATCGATCTTTTGAATCATTGTGATACATTATATATATGCTGTAACTGTAACAAATGTATATATCATGTAACAAAATTCAGCCGTAGTCTTTTCTGACTAATGAACAGTTGTTCAGGAGTCAATTATTGAAAATACCACTGATTCTGATGAAATGTTTCCCCAACATTAAGCATTACTTATTATATGAGTTTCTTCTTCCTAAGGCACTATACATTTTATAATATGGTCTCTAATATTATGTCCATCCAACTTCACGGCATCTTTCAAGGCTTGTTAGGCAAAGCTAACCAGCTCTTTAAATCAATTAAACGAAATTTTGTAGTTCTTGTATTTTAAATTATTCTCTTCCATAAGGGAAACGATTGTCAATATTATATCAATCGAAAATTGATAAATGGTAAAATTCAATATTAAAGAACTGAACTAATTAATGTTTTCATTTTTATAATGATTCATCCTGAATTGTGGAAGAAAATTGTACAAGAAAATTGGAATCATTTTATTAATCAATAGTTGATCAGTTATTTAATGAATTAAGTTTGAAAATACAAAAATTTCAATAATTATCAATTGACAATCGTAATATTTTCACAGTTTTCATTTTTTTATCTCAAAAATATATAAATATTTCCAAATCTTCATCAAAACAAATACCTGAAATACAACTAAAACCTATCTTAAAACTTAAAAGAAATTAAAATGGAAACTTATAAAAACAACATATAGTTTTAGATATAGAGATTATTGAAAATGGTACTTGCACATCATGATAAGATACAACAAAAAAAATGCACAAAATCTATTACCTAAGAATAAAAAGTTTGTTTTTCTTCTTTGATCTAAGCAAACACAATCGAAACATAAATAACTGTGAATTACCTTAATTTTATTTGTTTTAATTTTTTTTAATGAATTCGTTTCCAACAAAAGCAAAACATTTGTCTACCGAATTATCTACACATATCCCTGTATACAATTAAAAAAAAAACATATTTATTTATTTCCTTTGAAAAGAAACAAAAAATTATAAATAATTTTAGTTCAAACAACAACGACTCGAATAATTATTTAAACAAAACAAAAAAAACCCTAAATAAACATAAAATATAACCATTATTATATTTTATATAATAATTTGTATTTAATAATTATAAAAAAAGTATTTATTTTTTAGCTTAACATCTTTATTTTAATATTGATAGAACAAAAAATATGCATATGAAATAAAATTCATACAAAATTCTTCCCATCGTTGAACAATAATTATATTAATTAAATTGTAAGTATTTTTTTTTGTTTTTTTTTTTTTTAATTTTCAACAAAAAAAACAAGTGAATTGTAATTAAATATTACATATTATATGAATTCAGCTAGCAATAAGCAACAAGAACTTAATATGATTACACGTACTACCACACACACACACATTCGATTAATATTAGAAATTAATTGTTTTTCTCTGTTAAGTATTAATTAAGTTTTAAGAAAATGAAAAGTGAGAGAGCAACTGCAGTTTAAACATTTTTATTATCTACTTAGAAACATAAAAAAATATATATATATTTATATTTGTTTTATTTTTTAGAAAAAAAAAAAAAAAAAATAATGTTAAGTTTTGAAATTATGTTTGCCCCCATGATGTTTTTACAAAAACAAATCAAAAGAAATCTAAAAACGAATAGATTTTACTGTTATAATATGCAATGACTTTTTTTTGTTTGGAAATTAATTGAATTGATTTAAATAAATGTACAAATATTAATATTAAGAGAAAATTTATAAAAAAAACAACAAAATCAAATCCAAGTTACTTTTTATGTTGTAAATAGAAAGCGAAGAATGAACAAAATATGTATGGAGTTATATTATTATGTTTTTATTTCTTTATTAACGAAAATATAATAAACTATAGATTGTTTTTTGTCTTTATCTTCTGAATTATTATTGCAAAGAACAATTTCTATGAATAGTTTAGAAAATATACTATACAAAAAAATACAATACATATTATCATATACATAGTTAGTAGTAAATCATATTGTATATTTATATAAAAGAATACAAATTATTTATATTCGATTTTAGATTTATACTATTATATTTTTTGTACTGTAATATCTAAACAAAAAAACTAATTTCCTAACGAAAAATGAATAAAATTAATTATAATAAAAAAAACATTACAAACATAAATAAGACATGGTGTTATGATTTCTGTGGATATACATTTATGAATACTCTAGACTTGTTACCAAAAAATGCAAACTTCCCACACGGTCAGCCTTCAGCCGAATAAGAGATTAAACATGCAGCGTGCTGGAATAGTGAGAAAAATAAAATTGTTGACAGACGCTTTTAACATTCATTCATATTTGTCAATGGGTGTTTCAATTTGAAAGGTTATTACCAGAATTTATGCATATCGTGGATGATCTTAGTAGAACTTAGCAGTGCAGTGGACGCTTGGTTTATTTGGGGGGAACTCAGGAAAAAAGGCAAGGAATGAAAAAAAGTAAATAGTTTTAAAAAATTCAAAAGTCGAATTTTAAAATACAAGGTGGAGTAAAAGTAGGGTAATGTCAGAAATTGATTTATAAAATCTTCTTCTGCTTGGTCTCGAGACCCAACTCAGCAACACGCAGCACAAAAACACCGTTAACATCTGTCTATACATTTGACACTATTTTCAAAAATTATTACACATTCAAAAAACGAGGCTAACAGAGAAACCGGGACAAAAAATACTGTCAATTCGATTCAAAAAACAAAGTTAATGCAATAAAATCAGCAGAACCAGAGTCACCTCTTAGCAATTTCAGAGTAACAATGTTGTTCTGAACTTTTTACAGAAAAAGACAGAATTCAAAATCTCTTACTTACCATAGATCACCATACAAATTTTTTTTTTATTTCTGAAAGACGTTCAAACGAAGTTCGGCACTTTAACCGTCGATATAATATGGAAATAAATTTCTATTGATTTATTAGTTGAGCTTCGAAATAAAAAAATAAAATTTAATTTCTACCGTACTTTTTTCTAGATTTACTTCATCAAGAAGACATTCTTTCTCTTCGGCTAACGTGAATTGTAAACTAATTTATCACACATTATTCTTGAAAATCTTGAATACTTGGAGTTCAAAGCTCTATCAATAACTATTTTTGAAGTGAGAATCTAATTGTTAAAATTTTATTTTTATCGCAATAATATTTTTTTTGGGACATTTTGGATAGCAGAATTCGAAAATTCACGCGAACGTTAAGCAGAATAGCACTGTTAGTGTTCACTTTTACAATTACCGCGATGAGATAGATAATCTTATCTGCACAATATGTAATAACAACCTAGACATATCCCACTTACTTGGCCAAACATCCCCGCACAATTTAATACCATCCTTCCCAATGAAACAGTCTACTCAATATACTCAACACATTCAATTAAAATATCATCTCTTAAATCTTCAACTTTTTCAACTGTGCTAAACTTATAATATTACTTAACTATTTTAATTAACTATTTTATCATTATCCTGATTTATATTCTATTATTCCACATATATTTGTAAGAAAACATAGGGGTGGAGTCTTAGTTGCTAGGTCCATATGTATTATTTGCATTTTAATTCAATTATGTGTAAATAAATAATAATAATATCTGTCTCAGGGGGGATTTCAGTGATTTCTTTTTGTTTTTGTTCTTTTTTGGAAATTGAAAATCCACAATATATATGTATTACTGCATACTGTACAGACACACATCAAAAATAATCATTCAACAACTTTATATTGTTAATTTAATTTATATTTATACTTATTTTGTATCCAATAAACAATTAAATACCTAACATCACACAGATTACCAGTGAAATTCTTTAATTCAAAATCTATTGTTTTAAATATTTTTATTGAAGACTCGATTTAGTGCACATTATTACATTCCATTTTATTTTAATAAGAAAATACATTTATGCATATATAATTTTTTTATAAAATAATTTGGTCTTAAACTTAAGTGAAATTAATAACAAAAAAAACATATTGTAAGCTAAATAGAGAGACAAATTTTGTTCGATTAAATTTATTCGATTGTTAGTCTTAAAACAAATAAGTTAACAAATCGTTGCACAAAAAACTTAATCACTTAGCAAATGAATAATTAATATACAAATTCATGTTGTACATAGGTACATAATTTTGATTTTGTTTCTTTAGTTTATTTTTAATACTCCGAAGTAGTAAAGCCAGGTCAACACATCCAAGTGAAGTAAAATTTGTATAGAAATAAATAAATGTTTTTAGATAATTTATTAAAACTTTTTTCCCAGGAAGATGATTTACAAATGAAAAACCTAATTCAATAGATTTTACTTAGTTAAACTATCGTCAGGTGTTAATATTTTCGTTTAAGTATTTCGCTGCAATGGCATTTAATTTTAATTTATTTCACTTCGATTGTATGTATAAACTAGGCTTGTTAAAAAATGATTGAGAAGAAAAATGAAACCAGTCAAACGTGTGACTAGAACTAACTACCTTATTTTAATACACACAATTATTATTGTTTTTAAAGAAAGTGTTTTTTTAAATATATGTATGTGTATGTTAAACATTCTATTTTTTTACTTTATGAATAAAGAAAGGCAAAAGCTCCACAATTATTTTTAAAATATTTGTTGATCATTGATAAGATCCCTGTCAATTTAGTTTTTTTTTATAATTTAATTGTTAACCACATAAATTTGATGGTGTTTCTTATGTATAAATAAATGCGTCAAAAATTGACATATGTAAGTTTTATATGAATCTTTAGATTAGTTCATTAAGTTTTGTTTAATAGTTTTGTTTTAAACTTCAGCATTATCAGTTGTTGGTGGCTTTTAAAAGATCAATAACTTCTCTATTCAAATCAGTCGCTTGTTTCCGTAACTTTAAGACCTGCGAAAAATAGAGGAAGAAACAAGAGGGATAACAATAAATTTAATATAAAGACAAATTCATTGATCAATATAAGAAACTTTTTAAAAAATTATGAAATATTCACAAGAGTTTTTTTTATAAATAAGGCACAATTTCTAATCCTCTGCAAAGTCTTTTAAAATTTATTTATATAACAACAATTCATTACATACCGTTGTTCTCAGTTCTTTTTCATAAGTTATCAATTCTTGTATCTGTGCCATGGTGTTTGTCATATTTTGTTGATCCATTGTCCATCTTAGATAAAGTTCTACGAACAAGATTTTAAATTATTTTTCAATTTAAATAAATAATTAAGAACTCACCACCCCACAACTCCAAACTGATTGGTGCCACCGATGGCCATATAACACGTGGATTTGGTTCATACAAGGGATTCAGTAAACTCTTCATCACATCTGGACGATTCAAATACGACCACAGGCTGGTTGTAAGATTTTGCACTTTGTACTCAGAACGTTCTTTTTCCGAGTCGCAAAGAAACGTTCCATATTGACTAAAGTAGCTGTGTTCGAAAAGTAAAATTAATAGATTTGTACTGAATTCAAAACTGCAGGGGAATTGACAAAACAATTGATGTATACAATCGAGAAAGAGTATAAATGTGGCTCCGGAGGTTTTCAAACGTGTTTGAGGTGGGGTATAGCAGGAGTATTTGTGCCGTGAGAAAAACGGATGTCCAGCTTGTATCCACTCTCGTTCGATAAGTGCTTGGAGGCTGTTTGGATTAAAATTAAAAACAAAAAAACAACAGGGAGGGTTTTTGGGTGAACAGGACTTACCCTCTAACCGTTCGGCAGTCGGGATTTAAAATTATTTGAACCAATGAAGTTACAATTAGAGTTGAATCGAGTCCCTTTGAACCATGTACAAGAACAGGACTGCCTTCTTGGTCTAAACATTGAGCCACAACACAGGCGGCGTTCAATGAATTCAAAACCATCCCAAGCCAGCCACTTCCCTCAAGGCGAGAAAGCCACTTGTCAGCGCTGCAGGTTGTGTCATTACAAGCTAAATAGGGAGAATGTTTTTATGCGAATAGAATGAAGAAAAAAATAATTTCTATCTCACCATCGACAAGTTTTGTAAAGCTGTCCAGTATAGATGAAGGATTCGAAACATTACCAATTGACCGATTGACCTTCTTCCATTGGGAATAATGTTGATCTGTTTCTGTATTTGATTTGCCCTTGCCCCAAGTGTCTACAATAAATCCCTTTTTACTTCGTCCTAAAACCACATTGAGAATAGCTTCATCAGCACGACACCGCTTGATGCCTTGAGTTGAAATCGGTTGAGAACTTCTCATTAAAGTTGCCTACGACATACATAAATCACTATAAAACTGTTTCTTTTTTTAAAAGAATAGCCAAACCAACTCCATTTTCATGTTTGTAACTAAGTATCGGAAAGCGTCCACCATCCCGGAAAGAAGCCGACTGACATATCTGTTCGTCGGTTATTGATTTTGGAACAATTAAGATAGCACCATATGTTGAACATACACTAAAGTCTTTGTTAACATGTGAGATTCTCCACTCGTCGCCTGTGAGCAGTTTTGAAAACTCCGACTCTGGTCTGAAATGAAAAATATTCCTAGAAATAACCGTTTTCAAAATGTTGATACCCACTTACCGAAACATAGTGAATCCATCTTCCAATATGGAATACATGGGCCTATAGAAAAATGGATAGTCCAATTCTATGTTGTGCAGAGAGCTCAGTTGCTCCAGGGAAGATGCGACGTTAAAGTACTCTTTGGAGTATTTTATTTCCAAAGAAATTATCCGTAGATCCTTACATTTGAGAGTGATTATTCCGCCCACAACTACATTATTATTGAGGAAAGGTTTCTTCTCCACATAATCGATATTTTTGTGCAGTAGCTAAGAGAATTATGAATACAATAAATGGAATGACCTATTTAAGCGGGATTCCAATTTCTTACCCATAGTTCCTGGCTATTTTCTTGTCGAGCACTTAGCAGTAAATGGTGGCCTGTAATGCACAGAGTTCCCTCAACTGTTGCATGTAAATGGTCATGCAATAGGACACCATCGAGTTTTGGAGTTTTTATGAGATCAGCAAATTCCATTGAAGATAATTAAAGCCGACGAAATATGGTTGGTTGAACGATGAATGAATGTTTTATGAATTGAATTGCATTGTTCCTTTGTTGTGGTTTGTGTGGAAGTTTTATTTCACAGGAAGGGAGAATTACCAAGTAAAGTTTATCAGTAGCGGTAGAGGCAGGCGAAAAATTATAAAAACTACGGGTAGATTTATCTCTTTTTCTTTTTTTGGTTTATGTTGGTGAGGGGTAGGAAATTTTTTGTTTTGAGTCAGCTGACAGTTTTAAAATTTCCCTATTTCAAATGTCAGCGAGATGCGAAACCGGTGTTGATATACGGATGTTAAAAAACTTAAACGGAAATTACATCACAGTCCCTGTTTAATGTAATTTTCGTTTGGACGTTCGGAGTACTCATTTTCATATAAGGTGTGTTTTATTCATTGCTGCATAGCCAGCGCAGCACAAGTCTGAATAAAACGAAAGTTCACTCTATACGTTCATTTCAATAATTGAAAGCTCTATCGCCAGCACAGACATCTTTATTTTTACATACTTCTTTTTCGCCAGCAATCAAATTGTTTTTGTTTGCCAAGGGAAATTTTGCTGCGCTGGCTATGCGGCAATGAATAAAACACACCTATTATTATTCACTCGATACATCCAGATTAAAACTTAAATCCAGATGTAAATCATACAAATTCAATGTAAATACATCCAGATTTAAATTTTAATCCGGATGTATCGAGTGAATAATATGGGCGTTAATGTTTTCATGGGGTAAATATGTAAAAAGGGTAATTTCGTTGAAAAAGTATAAATTCTATTCCAAGTCATCTCATTCCCCATACGAATTAGGATTTTCTAGCAAATATATAATTGTCTTTTCTATTTTTTGCTTTTTGAAAAAATTATGGCGTTACCAAAATGATATGAACAAATGAAAATTTAAGAGCGTTTAAACTTAAACGTCATGATTCGCGTTTAAGTTAAGAGGCCTTTAAGTAATGGCCTAATAAACCTAATAATCCTAAATAAACCTTCGCACAAAAAGTAATCAAATGCCTTCGTTAATCGCGCAGTCTCAGTAACTATTTGCCTTGCTCCATTGTTATGTCTTTGAGTCCCCACTCCCCAGTTAGCCAATGCAATTAAATGCAAACAATAAAACATACTCTATATTAATTTGTTTTGTGTTTTATTTTCATTATTAAGTTTGTATTTATATTAACGGTTATATTAACTATTCCACTTCAAATTATCAGACACTGGGGCGTATAAGTAATAATTAAATATTTTTGTTGGAGGGGATGGAAGTAAGTATAAAGGCATCTAATTAAATCTACCGTGCAAAACAAAGCTTTTTTGTTTTTATTCTTTATCCTGTCATAGCAGGACACGATATAATTATAGAAATGAAAGTATACCTTTCGCTATAATTTGAGCACTTGTATATATAAGTAAGAAATACAGTTTCAACTTAAACCATTAGTTAATTCAAATAACTTCTACAAAGTTTACCCGTGGTTAAGAGTATGGAATCTAAAAAACCTAAAGGAATCATTTATACTGGATCATTTTTAGAAGCTATTTGTCCTAGTAGATACATATATACAGTTAAATTTTATTTAAAAAATTTGCAAGATTAACGCTAGTTTTTGTCCACAGTTCTCTTTGTTTCCCAAATTTTGGGCATATTTCCGATAAAAGGTATTCGACCAACACCATCAACCAATTTTCATTTCAGTTGGTTTTCATTTGCATCTCTGATATGTCTGGCGTTTATTATTTGGGATGCAATAGTTATTTTTTCACACATGTATTCTACACGAAATTTAAATATCACTGCTAGTATTATTTGTGAGTAAAAAGAATCTATTTTCTGGTTTTTAAAAATATTATATAATGCACGTTCATAATATTTTACTTGTTTTTTTTTTTGTATTTATTTATTTAACACATTAAGAAATTGACTTATAAATTCTTACCTACATATGAATTCTATTTTTTAGCCACAAATGTTTTTTTTTTGATGGGATTGCTCATATATGCTGTTTTTTTTCTACTATCTATGCGATGGGTTAGTATAGCTAAATGGTGGACTGAAAAGGAACAGCGTTTTCTAAAACCTCCGTACGTAACTAGGCATTCAAGGCAGCTTAGAAAGAAATTAATAACAGTTGCTATTGTTATAGCTTTTTTAGCAATTGGTAAGATTCTATTCCATCAATAAATTTTTGATAAAATGTGGATCACAGATTCAATTTAACGCCTTCTTTTAGTGGAACACAGTTTGTATCAGATCTCTGATATTTATATCTATACAAGAATAATTGAGGAATGCAATGTTACCAAGGGTTTCGATAAGTTTTTATATAGACGGTTTGATTTTGTACATACTTATATACCGGGCATACTTGCTGTGATTTTATCCCAGGTAAATATCATGATATATATATGTATGTATCACTTGTATATTATTCCAGTAGTAATCTATCACACAAATGAAACAATTCCTAATGTAAAACTTTAATTGAAAGAATGGTACGTACATAGGTAGCCGTATGAAAATTAGCAAATACAAGGAATTAATTTAATGCATAGCGGATAGCTGCGAGAATACTTGCCCATTTACATTCTTTTTAACATTTTTTATTATACGTGTTTTTATGAAACATATTCGAGTCTTTTATTCTAATACAATTCTAGAAATATTAAGGTCGGTATTCACCGAGCGCTCATAATTCAAAAAATCCTCCATCATTAGCTCATGCAAAGGAAATATTTATGAGCTAATGAGTGAGGATTTTTTGAGTTATGACTTGAGTCTCATAAAGTTATGAGAGCTCGGTGAATACCGACCTAAATATTTATTTAAATTTATTTATACAATTGAGCAAATAGGCCTTAAGCAATTTTTTTTTAATTTGAACAGTTTGTAAGTTGGTTTGCAACAGCAGCATGGAACTTCTTGGATTTATTCATCATTGTCATTAGTATAGGGATCACTACCCGCTTTGATCAATTAACCATGGCATTGAAAAATCATTTGAAACAGGTAATTAAAAAAACAAAAAATAAACAACAAACAAACCAATAACCTAGAATTGAGCAAACACAAATTTTATACCAACTTAAAGGATATTCCTGATTCAAAGTCAATGTTAAGGTTTCGATTGGATTTTATTGCAATTTGTGAGCTACTTGAGTATGTTGATAATCATATGGGATTAATTGTATTTTTGTCTGCGGCGAATAATTTATTTTTTGTGTGCAAACAACTTTTGTTTGCTTCTAAGTAAGTTTATACAAAATATTATTTTCAATTTTAAAATATAAATTTATTTTGCAGTGTTTTGAGATACTTCACCGATTATGCGTACTACTGGTTTTCATTATTCTACTTAATTTTGAGAACTTTGTATTTATTCCTATCCGCGGCTGCTATTAACGAAAGTGCTCGTGGTCCAACGGTTCTATTAAATAATATTCCTCAGGAGCATTGGAATGAAGAGGTTTCTAGACCCAGCAGACCTGTTTGTTAAATTTTTATATATATCTTTTTTCATTTCTACAGAGTAGTCGGTTGTTGTTTCAAATTAACTCCTCGACAATTGCTTTGTCTGCTATGGGATTTTTTAATTTTACTCGTGGGTTAATTTTAACGGTAAAAATATTTCTTTATATCCGACTTAATGAAAATAAAAAATTAACATTTTTCAGATGGCTGGAGCGATTGTAACATTTGAACTTGTAATGATGCAGTTTGTCAGCACCATAAGTAGTTTGGAGCCTTTGTGTTCTATTTGAATAAATAAAATTTCTTTAAGTTCTTCAATTACGATAATTTACGTCACTGACAAAGTTATGCATTATCCAATGAATTTCAATTGATAAAGAAATTTATTTGGGCTAACTATACAACTAAATCTTGATTTTTATTTACAATATTCAGTTTTTTACGTGTAGGAGGAATGAGACAAATTCATCGGAATAATTTAATTTTCCGCATAAAAGTACAATATGAGTGAAAAAAGGCTTTTTAAAGAAAAGTATGGTTCCATTGAACAATTATGGTGGTTCCAAAATAATCATTGGCTTATTGATAAATAAAAACTTATTTTTAATATGTAAATACATTTATTGAATTTTCATACTTGATTTTTTTTTATAACAATTACATATACAACATCCAAAACTACGTAAACATTCGTTTTTGTTTACTTCTCGAAAGCTGAGGGTATAAATATATACATTTACTTAAAGAGATTTTTCAAAGCTTGCTTTTGAGTTCGATCGTATTCAGCTTGGAGTTTCTTGGCACGATTCAGCTCATTAAGAACTCGTTTATTATCAGGAACCAGTGATTTAGTCTTCGTAAGATCAATAATTGCTTCCTCATAATTCTGCAACGAAATATTCGCTTGACCGCGTCGAAAATATGCTTTGCTGTTTGTTGGATCAAATCGAATTGCCTGAAAGTAATCAGGTTAAGAAATGTTTTAAAATCACTTAAGTAAACAATAAAATTCATCACCTCTGTAGAATAATGCTTAGCATTTGAATACTGGCCAATTTTCATTTCAACTGCAGCCAAGTTAATACAGTTCAAAACATTGAATTGATCTAAAGAAGAGAGATCTTCGCTGTTTTCATATCCTTCCTCTTTCCATTCGAACTTCTTTCTGAAGAAATTGTAATATCGAGTGGCTTTACGGTATTTGCGTCGAGCTTCGTAGTATTGCTCAGTAGCAAAAAACTTATTACCTGCGTTACGAATTGTTGTTAGCATGCTAACAATCTCCTGGGGCTATAAAAAAATTGTATTTTTAAGGGAAAATCAGAGTATTGTTGCGGGTTCCTGTGGTGTCGTCTTCTTCAAAGTCGAAGTTTCGGAGGGTGTTAATTATTGACTTCTCTCGAAAACGCGAAGGCAAAAAACAATTTTTGTAACCCATTGACATGACTTACCTTATGTTTGCTGTATTTTTCCTCCCAATCTTGTGGGAATGGTGGCCAAACATCTGCTCCATCTTTGTCTTTATATCCCCAATCTTCGCCGGCAGGTATCTCGCCACAATCGGCTATGTATATTTCCTAATTGAGGAGCTAGTGCCATGTATCTATTTTGTAAGAAAACAATCTCTTACCTCTGCTGGTTTACCTTCATCGGAGGTATTCTGTTCCATGTCTCCGATTATACCCAAACCCCGTAGTACCTTTCCCACCACGACATTTGTCCCATTTAAAACATCACACACCACTGATGTAATGATAAACTGAGAATTGTTGGAATTACGCTGACCATAGTTTGCCATACTCACAACACCTTCGTCATGCTGGTTGGATAAACTTGTAAAAAAAAGAAAATTATATACGCAAAACAATTTCAGATACCTTGAGGATATAGTTCTCGTCCTCGAACATAGGTCCATAGATACTGTCACCACTGGTGCCATCGTTGTTTACAACATCACCGCCTTGTGCCACATACACTCTGGTAACTTTGTGAAATTTGATTCCCTTGTAGTGCAGTGGCTTTCCCATTCTACCGATTCCTTGCTCGCCAGTACATAGGCATCGGAAGTTCTCGGCGGTCATTGGCACAACATCCTTTCGCAGTTCAATGATCATGCGTCCAGCTGAAGAAAAAAAACAATCTCAAAATATTGTTCTGAAGATGTTAAGTCTAAAACAAACCGAATTCCTTGCCAATATTAATATCGAAATATACAATTGGATTATCGGGACAAGCTGGATATGCTAAATCCGACATATTTTTTCTTTAATTAAATAAATAAAAAAAGAAACAAACTTAAGAGAAACGTCAAATCTGCAAAAAAACAAATAATTACCAATCTGAACTTAGCCGTGGTTCTGTTAAATAATTGTGAAATCATTCAGTTTAAAGGATCTCGCAGACCAACGCGAGACATTCGGAGCGAAAAGAAAAAACGACCAAACATTCAAGACGAAAAATTCGCGAGTCTACCCAAAGCGACAGTTTTTAATCAAAACAATCAAAGACAATTTGACAAACAAAAATTCTCCATAAACAAAAAAATATAAACCAAACAATATTCAACCTTTCCCTGAAAGTTAAATTATATAGAAATAGTTTTTAATTTTTTTTTGGTAGAAACCGAAATATTCTGACAATGAAGAAAAATAAAAAGAGCGAAGTGACGATAAATACGTTGTCAACGGCGAAAGATTCGCTGCACTTTCATCGTCGTTCCCTTAGGGCTTATAGCATATGGAGTGCTTGTGTCTATACCTAATGCATTGTAATGCGTAAAGCCGATATAGGGGGCGCTGTTTTACTTTCAGTGAAGTACTTAAGGTTCAACCGGCTCACAATTTTCTTATATTTATATGTTTATACATGTATATTATCTTTATATTACATCTCTTGGTAAATGAAACCTTATGAATTCACTAAAAGTTGAATAGCGCTCTACTCCACTTTTATATCCTCTAATGTCGTTCCGAATCTTTTGCTCAGGAGGGCCTAACATCAAAACGTCGCAGATTTTTGTTTCTTACCGCCATATGATTAGTTTTTACATGAATTTATAAAATTTGCATCCAGTTTTAAGATAAAATCTGGTTGAATCGAGTGAATAGTATGAGAGTAAATTCAAGTATTTCCCGTGTTTATGGAGCAGTAATAAAGTTAAAATGATATAAACGTATTTACCAAACTACAAAAGATTGTTTGTTCACAGCTAATCATCTTTAGTCAAGGATGATTGCAATTTATTAATTATCGAATGTGCACGTTAACCAAAATTTGTATCGAGGTTGTGAATTGTTAATCATGGAGATTGCTAATCAGCCGATTTCGGTTGACAAACTGCCTTCTATGAATGGTACCACCATTTTTAAAGTAGAGCTCTAACCGAAAACTTATTTGAAAAATGTTCGAATGAATACAAAATATTTGAATAAGTAGTGCAATGATATGACCATAACCCGTTTATATGAGGTCCGGAGGTGAATATAAGGTACATAGATTAAAAATACATTGATCTTTTTATCGATTCGAAAGGCATTTAAAAAGAACTGTATTTTCTGTGGATTTGAAGAATTTTTCATTTTCTTAAATAACATAACAATTAATTACCATTTCCATTACGCTTTAAATAATTTACATTTATTATTGTTACTAAAGTCTTACATAATAAAATTTTGTGTTATGTTTTATGATATACTATATGTAGATAGAACATAATATTTTTTCTTTTATTTATTCTTATTATTCAAAATGAAATCCATAGATGTAGTTAAAGTAAAATTTAAGTTTGCTTAGCATTTCTTTTTTTTGTGTAATTATATATATTTTATTTATCATTGATTTTCCTTCTTTTTAACCAATAAAACTATATTAACAATTTTTGTCCATTGCCATTTCAAAGAAATTTTTCATATTGCAATACAAAAAATCTTCACGGAAAGTTTAATAGAAAAACGTACATAACTAATGTCATAAACAAAAATTTGATTTTAGAAATTGCCCGGGTTTAACGAAGTTTTGGTATTTGTTTATCAAAAAAAAAATACTATCAACTTTACATTGATACTGGCAGCGGCCATTCAGAATACTTAAAATATTTATTTGACTTCAAATCTCGTTAAATCCGACAATGAAAAACAGAAACTAAAAATAGAAGAAAAACGCCGAAGGCAAAAAAGAGAGAAATGAGAGCATTAAAGAATCAAACTACAAAATAAAAACAAAACTTATTTAATAACTATTAGTAGACATTTTTGTATATCTATAATTGTTCCCCAACCAGTGGAGGAACAACGTTGCCTCCATCAACATTAACACCAGCTGCATTTTCAGGAGCAGCATCTACTGGAGCTGCATCTATATTTGCAGCAGCTGATGCAGCTGCTGCGGCAGCGGCAGCATCTGCCGTTTCCTGTTTGCGCTTTCTATGTTCATAATTCACTAGTCGTTGTCCAACTAAATATTTATCATTCTTGATCGCAACGTAGAGTTTCTTGAACTGTCGTATCTGGAAGTAGATGATGGCAAAAACAATCACTGCCAACAGGAAGAATGGATATATTTCCCTGGCAATTAAAGTTCTTGCATTAATGTTTTCATAGAACATTGGCACAATCGAGTGAGCAATCACATAAGGAACAGCCAGAGCAAGTCCAAAACATGTAATAACAGGAGTGGCCAGTTCGCGAATAATAAATTTTAAATCGATATCTCTCAATCCATCACGATAAGCCCGTTCAATGGCTCGTTTGAGGCGCCAATCTGGACCCATAAGCGTAAGTGCGCATGCAATTTTTGTATAGAGCACTCCCAATGCCCAGTCCTGCCATAAGAAATGAATCGGTGTCTGGCCGATTGGCACGCGTAATGGAATCACAAGAACCAGCTCTAAGAGAAGACCAAATAATAACGGTATAACACCCAGCATGAGAACAAATATAATAGCAGCAAGAGCATAGGAAGCCCCCACATGAAGCCAATGTTTTATTTTGTCCATAACAGCAGCCCTGCCTTGTGGCAGAAGATTTACTGCAATTGCGATTCCTCTAGAAATTATCCAACATAGATAAGTTCCAACAGCTGCAGTATATAACTCATGGGGACGTGGTGGAACTTCGGGATGTGTTGAAACCTGATGGTTTGCAATGTGATTGCCAACCGACCATAGGGCCATAACTTGGCGTCCAATCCATACCGGAACAGTCAATGTCACCAAAGAAGATATAACTAAACTGATGCACATGAATACAATCAGGCCAAACAACCGGAACGGGAAGAATGTCGGTTTGTTGTATGGTTGGAATCCTACTGGAGCATCACGTTGTAAGATAAACTGATGTGCAGCTGCTAGTCCTTGATTCCGATCGGGTTGAGCCCGTTCGGGTTCAGCTTGACCGCCCATACCGTTTTCTGTAGTATCATTTCCGAGAAGATAACTCTTTATTCCCAAGGTCCAAGAAACAGCCTGACACCAAATTCGGAGTAATCCTTTAAGCCAAACTCGAGTGTGAGATTGCTCGAAGAAACCTGGCAGTATAATCTGAAACATATTAGAACTTTTAATGATGCCGAAGAGTGATATACAAAATAATATTGAAATTTCTACGGGGCTAAACCTCAAAGAGGATAGGAAATATAAGGATCAATAACCACGAAACTAACTTAATTCCATTTCTCTTCAAGCCGCTGCGCCGTTTGAAATATCATCTTCTTTTTTTGAAAATGTTTGACCTCATAGTGTTAAAAAATAAAATAAATAAATACAACTTCCAAATTACCTGCAATAGAAGCAATTGTAAGCTCAACTCATTCACTTCTGAGTCTCCGGAAAGAGTATACGGCAGGAACGTAGGCCAAACTGATTTCAAAATTTGTATAGGCAGCCAGAGCATCAACAAAACTGCCGAACCAAATATAATCACAGATGCAATCAATCGCCGAACATGACGCAATATCGATAGATGGATCATTTCCTATAAGAAAACAAATATTTCTACAAAATTCCTTTTACTTTTTGAAATGAAAAAAAAAAAAACAAACCTGAATTGGACTAAAATCAGGATCGTTGAGATTTCTCAAGAACCACAGTACACCTGGACGTAGAACTTCCCTCAACAGCGAGATGAAAGCGGCAAAGTAATACACATAGACCATGCCAAACATCCAGTGTATGAACAGCGACGTTCCGGGAGCGGCTCTAAAACTTGTTCGGCGGTCCTTGATAGCAGCGTCGAACATTGGCAAAGAGCATATGTCCAACCACCAGCCACAAACCAGAGGAAGAACTCCGATCTCGACAACAGACAGAAGCGATACCTTAACCACGATGTAACACAATCCCAGAAGCCAACGAATCTTGCTCATTTTGAAAAGCCGTGCAAAGTAGTGCAGCACCACCAGGGTCAGTCCGATGTTGCAATATCCGAACAAAGTCGTTATCAATCCGTGGAAGTGCAAAAGAGGCTTATCGGGACGTAGGAGGCCAAGCCAGTTAATGACAAAGTTGCCAATGCAATAAGGACAGAAGGCAAAGGTGAATATGAAAATCGTGTTGAGCGATATGACCCAGAAGACATGTTCCAAGAAGACCATGCTACCATCAAGGCCCAAGAGACGCTCCCAAGTCAGTTCTTCAGCGGCACGGTCCCACTCCATGGGATTCCAGTTGGCCTCTTCATTAGCATTTGCAATATCAGCTGGATCCTCGTTCAAGGCTCGATTCCCGGCGTTTGCTTCTGCATCGGCGGGAGGTGGTTCGGCATTATCTATCGGCACATCTACAGGTGCCTCGTTCTCATTGTTGTTATTCTCGTTATTGTTGTTATCGTTCAACTCGATGGGTCCATCGACAACTGCCGCAGCTATCGGCTCGGGAACTGCTCCTGCTTGGCCAGCAGCATCATCCCCAGCATTGCCATCGCCATTTCCACCACCACCGCCCCCAGCAATGGGGGCTACTTCATCTCTTTCCAGCCAATCCGGTCCACCACCATGGAGAATTTGCTCCCGTAGCCAAACCAGACCCACAAACGAAAGCAAAGTGCAACTTACCACAAAACTTCCACGAAAGGCATCCGAGGCGATGTTTTCCGTGGAGAAAACATCGAACGGAAGCGAGAGAATCATATCGAAGCTGGAGCCGCTGAACATAAAGCGATAAGTCCGATACGCAGACAGCGGGACAATGCCGAACCAAGCGAACGCGACCAGTGTGTAATGCAACCAGTATTTTGCTGCCTTTCCCACCGATGAAAGCAGTCCCCCAGCGACGTCCCGCAGTGGAAGAACGCGTGGCATGTCCGGGGAATATATCGGAGTGAAGGAGAATCTATGGCCGCACAACTCGCAGTACTCCTTCCGCGAATATCGCATCCATTGCATAAGACAGTCCTGATGGATGTACTTTATACTGCCCGTGCAGATGCACGGATAGAAGAGTGGACGATCCGATTGGCCCTCGCACCGACAAACGCGACAAATGTCGCCCTGAGACAGGTCATCCATTACTGCGATTTGATATTTATGGCGTTTTTTTGAATCCGCGCACTATCCAATGGTATTCATTTGAGTTTTACAACACAACAACAAAACGCTTGATTTTGTGAGTCCTTTCGAAATTAAAAACTAAGGAAAATTGATTGATTGTATAGTTTTTTTGTTGAGCTGCGACTGAAAGTGAAATGGATTTTCCTTTGCTGCTGGGTCTGCTGTGAGAAAGAAAAACCACGTCAGAATATCTGTCAAAATAAAAATTAATTCGGAAAATACAGAGTTCTACGGTTTACTTTTACATTTTCACACGAAGTTAAATTGTGCGATGTGAGGGTCTAATTTTATGAACGAGATTTAAATTGAAGTTAATTGTGATTTTTCGATAGAGAAATACGAACAATTTATTTTGCAAGAGAAAAAACACTTGTGTTTTCAGTTTTTTCTTTCTTATTTTTTCTTCCCCCTTTGCGACATTTGGAATAAAATTCAGGGTGGCCAACGTAAGGTTAAAAAAATAAGCTTGACAACGAATTTTTTCATAATGAATGCGTTCAGTGATGTTTGGACTAAAATTTAATAATTAAATGTGTAATATTTGAATTTTTTTAACAATTGTATTTGTCAGAATCCTGTGCAAAATAATAAAAAAATAATAATAAAAAAAAAAAAATATAAATAAGAAGGTATCCAACTATTAAGACAAAGGTGGTCGCGTTCGAGGAACTATCCACAGCTATCCGGAAAAGTTGGTGTTATTGTAATCCCTTTTGAAAAAAAAAACTGCTGATTCAACAATAGCTGCGTTTTATTTTCCCCCAGATCCAATCCAGATCAGATCATGTAAATAAAACAACCCAGGATCTCAGTGACAACTTGTTATATACCCAACTCTTTTTTCCTTTTGTTTTTTTATTTGTATACACCCGTTGTCTTTTTTCTTTACACTACTGACGACATTTACAAATTAAGGGTGTGTGTTCAAAACGGATTTGGAAATCCAAATCCAAAACAAAGTTGGATCTTGTGTTGTTTTTGTAATACATGTATTTTCGTAAGCAAATCCAATCTGGTTCGGATCTCGGGGAAAATAAAACACAGCTAATGTTTCCGAACACAAGAAATGGCTAACTCAACAACTGTCCAAGAGTTTTCTTATAACCTTTTCACACCAAAACCCAAAACCTACATCGAAAATGCAAGTTTTGCCATACATTTTTGGTAAACCACAAGTTTTCGTAAACTACATACCTACAAGTTTTATATAAAACCTATCGAAAACTAGGACTGATTTTAAACGATGCAGTTCACCCCTTGCGATTTTTAAGAAACTAGGCGGGGGACGTATGTGGTGGCCGGGGTAGACAAAATTGCTGAGGTTGAAAAAATTGCAGAGTTATCGCCCTTTCTTCTTTGTGCCTTTTCGTGTTTTTTGAGGCAAAAGCAGAGTGAAGAGTGTCCACATTTGTTTCCTTTTCATTTAACAAAAATTGCAACCATTAAAAATAGCAGTGTTTAAAAGCATCCTTCCAACCGAAAGAAGTTCAAACGCAAAATCAAAACTTTTTTAAAACTGTACGTACAAAAGTCCCTACATAATTTTTCCCACACAAATAAGCATTAGGGGTATTCCCGATCCGATGCAACTGGTCTTGTATCATTGCAAAAATGCAAAAGTGTAAAATTGCTATACCCTAACCCCCTTGTAAAAAAAAACTTTGCACTTTTGCAATAATGCAAGACCAACTTGCATCGGATCGGGAATACCCCTATTATTTTGCTAGACGAATGTTGACGTTTCATGAATATCACGGTTTTTATCAACCAAAAACATATTTTCGTTTTAAAATTTCCAATTTTGAAAGGTATTATGTGAATGATGACCAAAAACATAAAATAAAACATGAAAGAAAGTTACGTAAATAAATTAAATAAAACAGCAGCTGTTTTCAAACAGTCAGAGATAAAATTAATGTCGAATTCTTTTCAAAAAAAGAATCGATTTTTTTTCCAAAAGAATCGAATTTTTTCTGTCAAAACGAATTTTGCTACACTAGAAAAATTCGTTTTGACAGAAAAAATTCGATTCTTTTGGAAAAAAATTCGATTCTTTTTTTGAAAGGAATTCGACATAAGTTTGTTTCGATCTCAGCGGTAGCTTCCAAACAAACCATTCGAAACATTCAGCGCTCAATCAAATGTAAAATAAAACTTCTGAAGGCTGCTGACAAAAGAAATTGTGGTAAATGAGATGGTTTAATTGGGAAATGTCAAACGGAAACTTTGAACGCTTTTCGAGTTTTTGAAAAATTTTTGCCAAAAAAAACAGATTTGGTTTTGGTGTGAAAAGGCTATTAATTTTTTTTTAATGCGACTGCGGACTGCACTAATTACAGCATTGCTCTTGATAATCGATAAAAACGTTTCTAGTCTATATTGCTTGTTTTTATGTGACTGAAGCTATTCATTTTAGATATTTACTGAACGCTTGATATTTTTGACATTTGTATTTAAAGGTTTGTTCAGTGAGGAAAAAGTTAGAACAGAACAGAACAGGACAGAACAGAACAGCACAGATTCGTGAAAAACGTCAGAACAAGTTAGAACAGAAAATGGCTACCTACGTTGTCACTAAAAAAGCAACAACAATTTTTCGGAGTATATATGTTTGTCACAAATTCACAAATATATGTCTTAAAACTAAAATTACTTCATGAAAATAGAATCAGAATTGATTAAAATACACTTTTGAAACAGTTAAGCAGAAATTCAAATAAAATCTATCAAAAAAACAAACTAATTTCATTACAAAAATCACAACATCTGAATTTGACAGTTTTCACAAATCTGTTCTAACTTGTTCTACCTCAAAAGCAAGTGCAGAAAATCCTGTTCTAAAGTGTTCCAAACTGTTCCAAACTGACTCATTGAACAGCAATCCAGAACAGTTTAGAACAGAAAATTTCTCATTGAACAGCAAAATCTTGTACTTTTCTGTTCTAAAGTGTTCTAAACTGTTCCGAACAGCCTCATTGAACACACCTTAAAAAGAGGAAATTTTGCAACACGTTCAAATATAAAATTTTCAGTACACAACGCAGGTTGGTAAGAATTTGTCATAAGGAAGAATAACAAAACAAAATTTTATTTTATGCTTTTGGCGATTCGAAATACCAAATTGACTATTCAAACACTTCTTACTTTTTGCAGCTGAAAATAAAAATTGCCGAACAAACAACAACTGTGTCATAAATCTTTTGGAGAAAATCAAATTCAACTGAAAAAAATGTTTTCTTTGGCTCGAACACAACCCCTCCGTAGCATTGTCCGCTCCAGCGTCCGTTCAATTACAGCTTCTCGTCCTCGTCAAGAAATCTTCAAGGTCCAAAGTCAACAGGAATTCGAAGAAAAAGTCAAGAACAGCAAACAACCAGTGATTGTGGACTTTTTTGCAACGTAAGTTTCGAGACTGTTCTAGAGCAATAATTGTTACGTAAATGCTGCATACATATGTCTATAAATCATTTTTCTCTAGATGGTGTAATCCATGCAAAATGCTCACACCCCGCATTGAGTCGGTTATTGGTGAAAAAGCAGGTGCCATTGCCCTCGCCAAGGTCGACATCGATGAACACAGTGAACTAGCTCTCGATTACGAAGTTGCCTCTGTGCCTGTCTTGATGGTTATCAAGGATGGTAAAGTACAGACAAGGCTTGTGGGCCTACAGGACACAGACAAATTACGTGCTTGGGTCGACAAAGCAGTGGAAGATTCCAAATGAGACTGTGCATAGCACTCGAGAAAATTTTTTAAGTGATACACAAATATGCTTTAGAAAGAATTTGATTAAATAGGAAGTTGCTTCAGATTTGTATCTTTTTTATTTTTACTACAGATCGACATAGGCTAAAATTTTATCAATTAAATCTATTCGTTTCTTAAGCAGAGTCATTTTGTCATCGTCCAGTTTTAGAGAAGCTTCGTTCTTCAAAAGAAAATGCTGCATGAACAGTCTTATACTATTTTTAAATACGTTCAGCTTCACATTCTTGACAATCTTCTCGAATACCTGCCGACAATCGGCTTCGGATGACAGTAGAATGCCCACCATGACCTCCTTCATTAAGACAAAGTTCGACTTGTCCAGGTCCACGAAGTTAACCACTTTCAACACCGACAGCGCTAGACCACCTTGCTTTATCAAATGCAGCAAGAATTTAGCCAGATTCTTAATCTGCTGTTTGCTTAAACGGGCGATGTCATTTATTCGGTCCCACGAAGCAAATTGGAAAGCCAGTTGGTATTTCCGATTGTGCTGGCAGAATTTCTGGGCCAAATGTGCATAGTAGGGGTTGTATTTGACTTCGTTGAGGTTGCAGTGGATTATAACATAAGCTATGCTGCGTTGATCTTTTAAAGCGAGGTGGAGAATCTTCTCGAAGGCGTCCACATAGTCTTCCGCACTCATAACGATGCAGAAAATGTTTTTTCGATCGTCTGTGTTCATCTTCTGTTGTTTTGCCAGTGCTAAAAGTTTCTCGCTGAATCGCTCCTGTTTGGGTAGTGATGATGAGGCTTTGTTCGCGCCATTGATGTCCTTAATGTTTCCACTCCATGCTGAGCCAACAATCCACCATTTACCGACTTCGTCAGCTCGCAGCAGATCGTCGATTGTTATATTCAACGTGATGACGTATTTGTCATTGGTCAACATAGCCTTCAATTTCTTTCGCAGATTCTCCCCAAGTTCAGGGTCGAATTGAGGAATTTTATTGATGTTATTATTCTTGACTGCGTTCAAGATGTCAACCATGAACTTCAGGCGCAGGTTCTCCTTCATTTCCATTGAAGATTCCGCGATTTTCTTTTGAATTCCATTCATCATATTCTTAAAGGCCAATGGATCATCCTTACGAAGCTTGAATCCTATCGATTGAAAGATCAACAACAGGCATTCGACGGTCTTTTCGCATAGGTTATCTCCCAGCTTTTCTATGAGCTCAAGGAGAAGATTATGTTCGAATACTTTAAACAGATACAGATAGGAGAGAATCAGAACTAAATTGTTGAGTTGTTTATTTTCGATGTCCGAGTTTTCAGTGATGTTGCGAAGATGTTCATTGAATTTGATGACGAACATTTGCAGAAAGTGAGCACCAATTTCTGTTCCAACGGAAGCGTGGAGATAGGCCAGCAGCACTACGTGTTCTTGGATCATTCTTTCCTTGCAAAGGGATTTTGTTAACAAAGCTTCAGATAGCAAAGCGTAGAGAGTTTCATTCATGTCGTGACGAGAATGATTCATATAAAGCTTTTCGATACTGTTGGAAATTTTGTGAAGGTTCACTTCCGAGAGCCTATTAAGAAAACCTTTGCAGTTCTTACTCAAACGGTCCAGTTGTTCTTTACGATTGGTGTTATCGGATGATGCTGCTGCTGCAGCGGCGCGTTGATGAGGCGGAACATATTTACCCGAGACTGAAGTAGGGGTAGACTCGGAGATAATATTGCCATTAGAATCACGTTTGCGACCGTAGATGTCTTCCTTTACTGAAATTTTAAAAAGCTATATTCATATTCGTTATTTAAATCATCTTAGCCCACCTTTGGGAGTTTCATCGATGCTGCCATCACTTTCAGAACCTTCATCATCATCGTTTTCTTCAATAGATCCATCACTCATTGGTTCTTCTACTTCATCGTCAATTCCCTCATCGAAATCAGAGCCAAAATCATGCTCCTTGGGAACTACCTTCTTGTTTTTAGAATTTTTATTTTCATTTTCATCATCATCATCAAGGCAAAATTCCAAAGCATAGTCTAAGCCATCGTTAAACATCTTCTGCACTAGACGCTTCTTATCCTTACTCTTGTTTATCTTCAGCTTTTTCTCCAACCTCGAGATGATAATATCTTCCTCCTCATTGGCATCTTTCAAATGCTTTATTCTTTTTTTCTGAGATGCTTTCTCTAGATCTTTTTGTTTGGCTACTTCACGTCGATGGATTTCATCCGGATCCAGACGCCCTGGAACTTGGACTTTTGGCTTTTTGACAGGCTTTTCATTTTTCTTTGACATAATTGCATCAACTTCTTCGTCTGAGAAATCAGAAGGGATTTCATCTTCATCATCACTTTTAGGTGGAGGAGGAAGACCCCGGTGGACGGTGGTTTTCTTGTCATCCACCGCTTCAGAACTTACCTTGGTTTTAAATGATTTTGAAAAGTAATTACGTTTGTTTTCTTTCTTGAGAAGCTTCTTTTCTTTGCGTTGATCTTTTCTAGATTTGGGTTTTTCGATAACATGATTATTTTTTTTCTTTTTGTTTCCTTTTGGTTTTGCCATTATTATTTTGCACCTTAGAAAAATAGAAAATTTCAAGAGTTGTGTTTTTTTTTGGTTTTGTTGTCAGGCTAAGGCGGGTTCGGAATGTCAAGGGAAATGTCAAAGTACATGTGCTCACTAGATGCGTTCGTTTGTTTATCTCTATTCAACGGGAAATTGTGTTTTTTTTAAAAGATGATTTTGTGATCACGTCTTTTAGTCACATATATTTATTATTCACATAATCAAAAATAGACCAATTTTAAATGATTACAGACAATTAAATCTGTAGAAATTCACACAAATGTAGAGTTTCTAACCGCCTAATTATTCACTCGATACATCCAGATAGTGTCCGACCGAAGCTTCGGCTTCGGCCTTCGGCTTCGGTCGAATTCGGCCAAAAAAACAACATTCGGCCAAACCTTCGGCTTCGGCCATTTTAGGCCGAAGTTTTGGCCGAAGCCGAAGAATCTGTTTATTATATCGAGCAAACAAACTTTTGTTCTTAGCATACAACATTAGACTCTTTGATTTTAATTAATAATGTATTGAATTAATATTACTAAAAATTATTACTAAAAATAAATTATTTATTTCTTTTTTGTTTATAATTACTAATTAATTATAAGTTATTTTTATTTTATTTGTCTTATGTTATTTAAGCAATAAATTTTAATAAAAATAATATTTTTATCCAATTGGAAAGGAGAATCCTTGACTTTTTTCAACCTTAGGCTTCGGCTTCGGCTTCGGCCGAAGATTTTCTTTCAGCCTAATAATTCGGCTTCGGCTTCGGCTGAAAATCGACCTTCGGTCGGACACTACGATCCAGATTAAAACTTAAATCCCAATGTAAATCATAGAAATTCAATGTATACAACCCGGATTTAAATTTTAATCTGGATGTATTGAGTAAATAATATGGTCCTTAGTAAAAGAACACACCTTATGTTCTTAATCGAACACAACATACATAAATTTTCAAATCAAACAGATCCTTGAATTGACATTTCACTTCAACGTGTTTTTGTTGGCCTTTTTAACATCTTCCTCCTTTTGTTTTGATAAATCTTTCATACGAATTACAGTCGATATGGCTAAAATAAATAAAGCGCCTGAAGAATCTGTACAGATTTCTAAAAGTCCTAAAAAGAAAAATAAACCAGACAAAAGTGAAAATTTAAAAAATAAGAAATCTAAAGGTAAACAAACGAAAATTAAAGCCACCAAAAAATAAAACGTAACCTAGTTGTATTCAATTTTCAGACCAACAAAATCTCCCTCCAAAGAAGCAAATAACGAAGAAACTTAAAATAAAATCTAATGGTATGAAAAAGGCAGTCAATCTGATTGCCAGTCAAAAGAAAAACCGAACAGAAAAGACTCAAGGAGTTGATGATGAATCAGAGATTCGAGAACCAACAGCCGAAGAACTTTTGGAAAGTGAGAAGCCTGAAAATGTGAAAGCAGTAGTCACTGTCCGCCAGAAGAAAAAACTCAAACATCAACATAGATTAGAGGAACAGAAAAACAAATGTCCTATCAAAGAAATAGCTCGTAACCAGGAGTACCTTCTGAAGTGGAAGAACAATCGTGACGACTGGAAATTTGAGAAACTCCGACAAATTGGTATTCAACAAACAGTCTTTGATGAAACAAAAGTTAGCGCTGAAGTTTGGCCAATTGCTTTGGAATATCTTTCTGGTTCGAAAGGTGCTGGCAAGGAGAAAATAACAAAAGCTGCTGAGGCAGTTATAGATGAAATAGACAAGGAAGCCGAAAAGGCGGGTGATAGTGATACGACACTGATAACTTCTTCGGAAAAATATCGCAGAGCGCGGGAGCTGCTTCAGATTTTTGATTAAAATAATTTTAAGTGCAATTATAGAAAAGAACTTACCTTTATCCTCTTTTTTTTAAAGATTCTTTCTTTCAATAGCACTGTAGTAAGTTTTTGTATCCGCTAAGCATCGAACTGGCGTTTCGACGTTAAGCTTTTAAAATTATAAGTTGGTGCTCTATTAAAATGGATATATAGTATCCGAATAACTTCTAATAAGGGTGCGATTGAATACTAATCTTTGCCTAGTAGCCTTTAAAGCTTATATAAAAAGAACTACGAAATTTACCCAGAAAGTTTCCCAGCCTTCTCTATTAAAAGTGAAGTCCCTAGTCACAGGCTTATTTGCATAGTTTCCAAATAAATCGGAATGTTTTTGAGCAGACGAAAAAATTCTTTTAAAACTTCAACCTTTTTATCAGTCCTATTCTGCTATCCGATCGATTCAATTGTTCATTTAATCTATCAAATTATTCTTTAAACTTCAATCGAATTCAAAGCTCTATGAATAATTATTTTTGTAGTTCTTGGGAGAATCCAATTGTTAAAATTCCAATTTTATCACAATTTATATTCTTTATGGGACATTCATTTTTATCCGACGGATAGCAGGATACGAAAATTCACGAGAACGTTTAGCAAAATAGGGCTGAATATCCCAAAAAGTCCTTCGAAAATACCTAGTTGATTTTCACCAAAAAGACAATGTACCAGTTTTGTGAAGACATGTTTTAGTGAATTTTTATTTCAAGGCTTATTTTTCTTTGGTGTTGACTGAAAGAAACACCCCTATTGGTTGATAAATATTGAAATTTGGTACATTAACCGCCATATTATTCACTCGATACATCTAGATTAAAACTTTAATCCAGATGTATACAAATTCAATGTAAATACATCCGGATTAAAATTTTAATCTGGACGTATCGAGTGAATAATATGGGCGTAAAACTCAATTAATTAAACATCTGATCAATTATGCCGTGATAATTATTAATTTTCTTGTAATTCACAAAGTTCTGCACCATTCTCAATGATCAAAAGTTGTTTATTATCAATTTTGAAAATTTATCAACTATTAATTGATAATTGACAACCGTAAAAGGGGTGTGAAAAGGCTCAATAACGACTCTTTCTGTTGATGTTGTCCAACAAAGCCATATTATTCACTCGATATATCCAGATTAAAACTAAAATCAGGGGTACTAATTCAATGTAAATACATCCGGATTTCAGTTTGAATCTGGAAGTATCGAGTGAATAATATGGGCCTAAGTCTATCATTCCCAAGAAATCCGTTATTATAGTACATTTATAAAAAAAATGTAAGCTCATAAATTTACAAAATATTAGCCATATTCTGGCAAACCTCACTGATACCTCACAAGTCACAACAACCTCACAAGCAAAGGTGAAATCGATTTTGTGAGGTTTTCGTACCCTCACAACTGTGAGCCTCACAAAAACTATCGAAATTGTGAACTCCTTTTGAGAAACTCACAACAACCTCACAAGAAATCAACCTCACAAAGACTTGTGACTTGTGAGTTGTGAGCTCTCACAACGCCAGAATAGCCCTGTAACTTTTTAAATTTAAAATAACATTAAAATAATTTGATTTTATATTAATTAAATACTTGTATAATTTCCATCTGCAAAAGAAACAGAGCTAACATGCAGTGTCATCTCGCGACCAATAGCATAGTTGAGGTGTTTGTTTCTCATCTGTCAATATTTTTTGTTTTTGTTTTAAAATGTTTTTTTCCTCTTTCGCACCCACATGATTGGGTGCATTAAAAAGAAACAATAGTATAATTCAAATGCATTTGTGTGTATTTTGATTTGTTGACAGTCGCGACGCGTTTTTCAACTTCATTTACATTTCTACAAAGTTTTGTTAAAAAGTAAAAGACAAAACTATTTAATTTCCATAAAAAAATAAAATTTAATGAATAAAACCACGATAGCTTTGTTCCAATTAAAAGTGTTCGCTTATTAAATGATGAATTGCAATACCGTTTATAGTTAAATCATTTAAATTTTCCATCTGATTAGAAATGCTGAAAATTTCCTTCAGTGAATTGATATTGGTTTTCTTTCACCTATGATTTGTTTGTTTAATTAAAGTTTTTTTTATCAGTGAAATGCAAAAGGTAAGTTACGCTAATTTTGTTTTGATGAATCTTTGTAATGTGATGAAATAGTAAAATAAATTTCGGGAAGAATATTTCTTTTGTTTTGTTTTCTTTTTATTTGATTGCCCAAGAGTGGCCTTCATCATTTGGCCTTGTAAAGTGTTTTTTGTGTATTTTTCGTGTGTGATAAAAAAAGGACATGCGGTCTTGAGTATAAAATATATTTTCTTGAAGGTTCCAGCACAGAAGTAGTGAGATGAATTAAAATGATTTCTTGAAGGTAAGTCGCTAAGTTATAACCTTTAAAATTTTAAATATTCACCGATTATTTTTTTTTTACTTTTTGAACTCAAAAAACTGTTAAATATTTAAAACGTTTATCGTTTGTATTACATACTTTCTGTGTGTAATAATATATTGTTGGCCAAATTTCTCAGATATTTCTAATCATAGACTGTTTCTAAATCGTCACCTGGATAAATAATTGTCGTAAGTTAGAATTTGCTACTTTCGGGGAAACGCATTTAAAGTTAAAAAAAATATTTCTCAAAAACTATGAGGTGGATTTTTTTGAAAATTTAATGGCTTATACAGAAAAAATCTAGTAACTCAAAAACGTTAACATAAATACAATATTCTCATAATGAAAGAAACAGGGGTTAATTTTCCCCAATATGCCGTTGTAGTATGTGACGGTTTAACCAAAACTGCTTGTTACAAAATCACATACGACAATATAATCACATATACCAGATTAATTTAAAAAAAAATAAATTTTGTTAGTAGGTACATATATTACATACGACAATATAAAAGAACTACTATAATAATTAGGTGGTAACCTACGGTCTTCTACTCGATTAGTGGAGGGAGTGTCTGTAGCCTCAAGAATTTCTTAGGGCTGAGGTACCTACCGTCTTCTGTTTTATTTGGCAAATTCATATTATGTTATGGTGAGTCTCACAGTATTTACATTTGAAACTTTGATGCGGCTCAAAATACATTGAAACAACAACAATTTTGACACTTGTCTTGCCTACGAACTGCTGTGATACCTGACTTAATTTTTCCAAACTAAACAGCCTCTAGATATTCTTCCTCATCATTTCCGCAAAAATTATTCCCACTGAAATGAAGACTCACACCTACATACATATATCATGAATCCTGATCATTATCCACTAGTATTTTAGTTGCGCATGTTAAAAAAAATCAAAAAGAATTAGGGCTTTTGCAAATCAACGCGTAACATTTGAAACGACGACTAGAATGTCAATATATTTTACATGAGATTCGCTCGCATCGTCGCGTTGGTGTGGATACTTTCGTTTATCAGTCTCAACAAATATATTTTCACAGGCAATAGTTTTTTCGTCGTTTCGAATGTTTTGCTTTGGTTTGGGAGAACGTTTATTCAAAGCACTCTTAAGGCTCCCCCAAACTAAAGCGAAACATTCGGAACGACGACAAATCTTTCGGCTGTCAGTGAATGTCAGTTTCCATTCAACCAAAAAAGCAGGATTTCTTTTACCATTCAACCAAAAACGTTCATTTTTAACGGGTTTTTTTTTTTTTAATTTATCCTTCCAATCTCGATACGAGAGTAATATATATATTAGGGTGTCCATTATTTTCCAAACAAATTCAATCAAAAGTTCAGATACTAAAGAACAGTGCCTCTAACAATTTTCCCAAAAACAACGCAAAAAATAATAAAAAAAAGTATTTGTTTATCCATTAATTTTGTTTTAATATTAAATGAACCTCTTAAAGTTGTTTTCATGTTTTCAATTAATATAAGAGAAACAAAATTGAAAAGAATCACAGTATTTTCCACCCAAACACCGAATTTCAGTCATCTGTTCCTCTTGAGAGTTATTTTACTCTGCCTCTCATCTTTGTCCATCCTTTCGACCAAGTTTTCGGTGTCATTCTTTTCCTGCCTGGTCCCGTACGGCCGTACCTATGACCGTATATCGATACGAGGGTATTTTATTTTATTTCTATTTTTCTTGTGGTTTTGTATTTTGTATTATGTTTTTCGTTTTAATTCTGTATTTTGCCTCCCTATACAATATACATATGTACATCCATACATCCATTCGCACTCGTAATGTTCTTATTCTGTAGGGAAAAAAAAAGAAAAGAAAAACACTCGTCATGACCGGGGGCGGTGGCTGATTCTACTTTACTAGAATATCATGGCAATAGTTTTTCTTCTCTCGACAGCCGACAGGCCAAAACAATTTTAGTGGACCGTTGTTGCGTTCAAAAAGCAGACGTGCACAGCACAAATCACATATAATTTAGAAGACGCTTCTAAGTGACGTGAGTCCGAGTCCGCCGCACCGGGTCGTCGTCGTCGTCGCCGTTCGGTTGATTTAAAAATAATTTATTTGAATATTACGAAAATTCACTGCGGCGTATACGTAACATTTTTTATTTTTTTTGTGCAATTATAAATTATTCGCGTACCGCGTTGACGGCTAATCGAAATTATTTTTTGTCAGTTTATTTTCTCATTTGAAGAAAATTTGGTAAAATTTTTCTTTGAAATTGCATTTCCATCATAACCCCCAACAACAAGTGCATTCTTTAATTGGATTAACGACAAAAAGGAGAAAATAATATTCATATATAAGATTTTATAAAAAAATAAAATAAAAAAAAAAAAAGAGGAATTCCATTGTTGACCTATGGCCGACGTATCGATTGGTGATTTTTTTCTCGGGATAGTTTATGTGTTTTTGTTTTTGTAGCAAAGCATACGTTTATCATAACATTGTGTGCAGTTGGATTGCAGTTGTTTTTTTTTTTTCATCTACGAGAACACAACGGGAAGCTAACGAAATAAGGTTGATTTTATGTGCTAACAAGGAAATTGGGAGCAAGTTTTTGGAAATTTCAAACATTTGTTTACAAAAAATCAAATGAACTAATTGATATCGAGAGTAGAACTCCTTCTAAAGACGCCTATCAGTTCTTAGAAATCGGGTGAGTAAAATATTTAGATTATAAAAACAAACGATGATGAAATTGAATGAATGTAAAAATACCACGAAGAGCACTCGAAACTTGAACTTTTTTAATATTGTTTTTTTTTTTTTTGGTAAATATAAACAGTGCCTTCCTATAAACATTCCCTTGTTAGGAGAGAAAATGTGTAAAGCCAAAAAATTTTCAACTTGTCTTAGTTCAAACTCTGTAGTAATAGTGCCCAAAAAATTCCAGAACAGCAAAGTTTTTTCTTGGTTTGAACTAAAAATAATTGAAAACTTGGAACTTTGCTCTATGAGTTTATCTTTATCTGTATCTATATTTTATAAGCACTAAATACAGGGAGTTCAGCTTAGAAATGTTTTGAATTTAAAGTTAAGCATTTTTTGTTTAAATATATTTTTCTTAGTCCAATAGGAATTGATATACCCATGTAATTTTTAAAGAAATCTTTTAATCTTTAAAAGAAAGTTTCCTCTCACGTACTATTTTCGTTTTATCACTAAAACGTCCCATATGACCTGGGTCAGATAATTGAAAAAACCCCAAAACCGACATTTAAAGCGTGGCAACCCTATGCCTTGACCATATTTTGCCAGGCAACCCATGCGCAAAATTTTAGTTTAGACACTTTCTAAAAAGCTGTATACCCCTATGTCGTTCTTTGGCGGAACTCCTACTATGATGATACTCATATTTTAAAAGTTAATAATTAAAAAATAATATAAAAATAAAAGGTCTGTTTCTTTACTTCCTAAAACTGCCAATTTCTATGCCCATTTTAGTCATAGTCCATATAAAAAAAATAAAATTGGACTAGAATTAGTCAAAATTGGCAGTTTTGGAAAGTAAAGAAACACATTATATGAATATAAAACCCTTGAGTTATTTATGCATGGGACACATGTTAATCAGTGGGACTTTAGAAAACTGGATATTTACGAATGAGCCAACTAATATTCATTTAGTGCAAAATATTGCATATGAAGACTATTGGTCTTATTTATAAAAGTTTTCTAACTCTGGATAACTGTCCAAATTTGGAAAATGTGTTCAAAAACCTTGTTTATTGTTGTCTTATAGCTGCCCAACTAAGACACAAGATTAGATTGTCTTAACCGTGAATAATGAAATATTTATTTTTATGAAATAAAACATATTTCCACCAATTTGAAAATAGTTAGACAGTGTCTAAGTAGACAAACATTTTATAAATACGACTGTAAATGTCTGTTCGTTTACTTCCGAAAAATGCCAATGTCATTTTGAATCCAATTAAATTTTTTTATATGCACTTTGACAGGACTTGGACTAGAATTGGCAGAAATTGTTTATTTCGGGAAGTAAACGAACTTATGTTAAATCTTACTCTTTTTTATTTTAGACAATTTAGTACGCTGTCTAAAATGAGAGAGGATTTTTAAAATTTAAAATTAAAAAAAAAAAATATATTATCTTCTTAGTATCACACTTACTCTAGTAGGATGACACTTTGACGTTCGTTATTTCCAAATTCCATATCTCGTTTATTATATATTATGTTAATGTCAAATCACATGTCAAAAAGATGATTTTTCTGACGAATAATTGTTCTGCCATAACCTCAGTTCGTTTACTTCGCAAAACTGCCAATCTAACAATTTTACTAAAAATTACCATAACAATCTGAGTGCAGCAAATCTAATTTTTTTTTGTCACATTTTCAAAGTCACATAACTGTTATTTCCTTAATTTAAAATAAAATAAATTTAATTTCAGCAAATGAGCAAGAGATTTTTCAACAATGTCTCATCAATTTACATGTTAACGTAAATAGATTATAAACTTTGAGTGCGAAAACAAGTCTTTGATCGTGTACACATTTTAATTCTATCGAATAGATGAAATTTACCTGCCAAGTATTAAAATCGTATACCCAATGAAAAAAAAGATTGTTCGGTGCAGTATCTACTTCATCCTTACGAAAATAAAATCATATTATAGTGTATAAGCATTTTAAACAAAAATAAACAATAAACTTAAAATCAAACTAAAAGTAGACGGTAATTGTGAAAAAATTAGCATTTTCGTTTATTTATTAATTGTATGTGTTTCTATATGGGATATTATACAAAATTTCAGTACCTGGAAGAATATATGCAATGTTTAAATTTTTATAAATGTATTAAAAAATTTTAAATTCATAGCATTCTTTAAGTTTTTAAAATTGGCTGTTTTCATTTACCTCCTACTTTTTTTTTTTTAGAAAAAATGAGAACTCAAAATCTTAAAAAAACTCATAAAAATTAGGCGCGTTCAGAAAAATGAGATCTCAGAGATTTCGCTCCATCAAAAAGTAGGTAATCGAATTCAATATTTTTTTCTCAGAGTTTTAACAGCAAAACTAGGAAATTTTGCTGACGAATCCTGTGCATGTTACTAAAATTGCTGAGATGTCCAGGATCTCATTTTCCTGAACATGTCTATTAATGACTCACGTCAACTTTAAAACTTTAACTAAACTAACCCTTTGATAGATTGTGTTGGTCACCTGTCAGTATGACAGGAATATAATTGTTTTAAAAATAATATCAGAACATGTCTCGTCGATGAACCGATTTTCGCAGAATACATTCTGTTTACAATTACAAATTACCCTAACATACATAAGTTAAAAATAATAAGTAAAAATTAAATTAAATATTTTAATTAGCTTACATTAAGCTGAGATCTGCCGTCAGTGTCAAAATAAATATATGTATCTCTTTAAACGCAGGCAATAGTCAAATATTTCCACTTCCCCCGCTTTCCCCATACAATGAAAAACATTTGTGACGCGTCGCGGAAAAAACAAAGAAAACACCATATCAAAGTCACACATCAAAAAAAGTTTTCTTTGAAATACTCGTAAATTTGAAAAAAAAAAAAACTAAATGAATATGCTGTTTTTCAAAGCAACAGATGCGGGTTAATATGAACAAATAAATCATTTTATTTTAAGACAAGTGATTTTTAATGAACGATTATTTATGATTTCGTTTTTGTTCTCTGAAGGAAATCATTGCACGGAATTGATGGTTTATTAATAATTGAAAAACATATTAAAATACAAAAAAAAAAACATACATGTACACATTTTTAAATATCATTTTGAGTTGTATTATATTGTATTGGGTTTATAATTTTAAAACTCTCATACAGAGAAATAATAAAAAAAAAAGACAAAAAGAATTTTATCGTTAAAAGCCCGTTGTTTGATCTGTAGTTTAGAATTGGTAGAGCTTATATAGAGCTTGTATAAACCGATGCATTTCATATTTCATAAATTTTAATCCTGTAATTTTTAAAGCATTATATGCTATCAGGTTTTTGTCAAAAAGTTCGCAAATAAGAAATAGGATTTTTAGGTAAGAAAATTTCTTTAATTTTGTGTTATTAGTGTAAAATGGTTAATGTCTTTTTTTCCATCTATGTAATATTGTAGTCCGCTACTTCTAAGTTGTTGAACTATTTCGTATTCAAAAATAATGTTGTAAAATTTTATACGATTTTTTGCGATGTTTAAGCATTTTAAGTATGATGCTAGGTCAAAAACAGGATTTTCCTAATTTTAAGCAATTAAGCATCATTTTATCTTTTTAACATTTTATTTATCTTCAAATATTCGAATGTGGAAATGTTATGTTTGTTTACTTTTTTGCTTGAACTGTCACTGTTTTAGGCGTGTTCAGATGGGTTTTATTGAGGAAATAGCTTTAGTATGATACCTTTTAAAAAATGTTTAAAACTAAAGACATTTTATTAAAGAGCTTTAAAGTTAAAAAATTGCTAAGCAGTGTCATGTTAATATCTTAACTCTAGCCTTGTTTTAAATTGTGCACCAATTTCTTTTGTGAATAAAAGAAATCAAAGAAAACCCCATTTTTTTAGTAATCACGATTTTGTTTTTCACATTTGCTTGGTACGTCAATTTTAATTATAGATAAATAAAAATTAAAATGAACCAAGCAAATCTTCAATCCGTTTTTAAAATATCGAAGTTTCAAAAAATAATTATTTTTTTTTAAATCAAAAAAAAAAAATTTAATTCTTTTGAAAATTTTAGTAGGTAGGTATACAAAATAATGTTAAAATATAATCAGTTCAACCGTTTTTAAAAATGTAAAAATTAAAAAAAAAATATTTTAGTTTTAGAAATCAGTTGTGTTGACTTTTGAGTTTGACTGAAAATACAACAAAAAATACAAAATGGCTGTCGTTTAGTTTTATTTATTTATTTTTTAAAAAAAGTGAACTTTTTTCTCATATCTTTTATTTTTTAATGAAACCACTGAAAATATAGTTTTTAAAGAAGAATATTTCTAAATTACAAAAAAAAGTGCAGAGATTTTTGGTTCAAAGCGTTCCTACTTCCTGACCTTTTGAACAGTTTCACTTCCCTCTCAGAGAATTTCATCCCCACTCTTCAAAATTTGACAGATTGCAATTTGTAGACAAGAAAGTACCCGAACAAACCTTATATTATTTGTACTACACTACTTTTTTAATAAGAAGAAATCGTATAGAAACCTTTTGAAAAGAATTTGTACGTGAAGTTTTTTTTATAATAAAAATTCTTTATACTAAAATGAATCAGCTAAGTATAAGACTTTGTACTAATTAAATGGGCTTGTTGAATTATTGATAAAAAAAGTTTTGTATGGCCTTTGTCAACAATTTGTTAAGGTTATAGCTTATAAATCAGACCGTGAGAAGAAGCAAATTGTAATGATTGAATGTCCATATACACAGATTTCTTTGTTTTTGTTTCTTTTAATTTTATATAAAAGGATATTGGTATTAAGTCTTGTTGTAAAACTTAATGTTATTTTAAAGATCTTAAGCCTTTTAATAGATCTCATACCATCAGCGATCATGCACAAAGTGGATTTTAATTTTAATTTCTCTAAAAAGATGATTTAGATGATTTATATTACTGCAAAAAAAAAACATCATACCCAACCACAAGTACATAAAATACCTTTCGATGTAAGATACGTATCAAATCAACATTGAAAAACAAAAACAAATCGTTTGGTTTCCCATCAGCTATATCAATCCCAATCTAATTACTCAATTAACCGACTTACCAATCACGAACAGTGTTCACGCTGCTATAAAAAGTTCATTTGCCACATGTTCCGATGTAAAACAAAGTATACACACCAGTCTTGTTAAACAACAAAACTTTGTGTGTGTGTGGTTTAACATCATAGACTAATAAGATCGAAAGTTGTTTCCGGCAAGCAGGGCTATATCGGCGCGGAACTTATAGAGTACCTTCAGATAATCCCTAAACTCTCGAACGCATTTGTTTTTTTTTTTTATTTCCATTTTATCTTAAGCAAACTTGCTGAACAAATAGAAAATAAAAATAAACACATTGCCTGATGCCTTCGTAACTGTCGAATTCGAATATGTACAATGTACATACATGTACATTGTACAACCATGAAAACGGCACTTGAAAGCTTTCAATATTTTTTCTTGTTTTGTTTAAGGGTATAATGTAAATATTTTTGCGGGAGGTGATGGCTTGCGGGTGGATGACGATTTTGATGCCGATGCCATTCGGAGGCAAATGTCAGCATTATGTTCAAGGGTTAACCCTATGTCAATGTCAGTATATTTATGTATTCACAACTCGTTGCTTTAATATTGTCTATAGTATACGTCTATGGCCTGATGTGCATTCAATTCGTTTAGCCTTGCTATAGCTGTGTGAAGCCAGAACCCCGAGCTCAAAATTTTGGGTCCAAATATATCAGAATCGTTTGTCCATCGTTTGTCCACGTTTGTCCAGGCAAAATTTTCGTTTGTCCACCCCCAGGAAAAAAGTTATTAAGCTTTTCTTTTTTATAGGAACACCCCCACAAATTAAAAATTGACCTCATGCCCGCAAATGATAACTTATATGGATGGGACATGGTGCATTCGTTTGTCCAGCAGCCGATACTGATTGTCCACCAAAAATTTTTACTTTCCCACCCTTAGTTCAAAAGTTATTCAACATTTCTTTTTTATAGGAACACCCCCACAAATTTAAAAGTAGTCTACCACCCACAATTCACAACTTAGGAGTATGGGACCAATTGCATTCGTTTGTCCACCGGCTGATTATGATTGTCCACCAAAAATTTTCGTTTGTCCACCCTTAGTTCAAAAGTTATTTAACATTTCTTTTTTATAGCAACTATCACAACCCTAAAAACCTTAAAAGTCGTCTACCACCCACAATTTTCAACTTAGAACGTTGAAACAAAAAGCCTTCGTTTGTCCAGCGGCCCATACTGATTGTCCACCAAAAATTTTCGTTTGTCCACCCTTAGGTCAAAAATTATTCAACTTTTCTATTTTATGGCACCCAACCCCAAAATTGAAAATTTCACTTAGCCGAATCGAACCTTTTGCAATCGTTTGTCCATCGTTTGTCCAGGCTAGAAAAAAAATAAAACAAATTTTTCGACCCCCCCCCTTCAAAAGTTATTCAACTTTTCTATTTTATAGCAACACCCCCAAAACTAAAAATTGACCGCATTCCCACAATTTTCAACTTAGAACGTCGAAACAAAAAGCCTTCGTTTGTCCAGCGGCCCATACTGATTGTCCACCAAAAATTTTCGTTTGTCCACCCCAATGTCAAAAATTATTCAACCTTTTTATTTTATTATTAAGATTTTAGTTCAGACACAAACCATTTCATATAGTTCGCACATTTAATGCAAAAAATTTTCGAATTAAATTTCCATTTTATTAATGCAAACATTTTATTTTCTTTCAAACTCAAAAAGCTGAAAAAGAAAGTTACTGTCAACCCGGGTCACTTTGGCACTTTTTCAAATTAAAATGTGAATAACTTTTGCAATAATTTTTTTTTTTAAAAGGAGATTTCAGCCATTTTACCTACTTCGCTCAGGTAAACAGAACAGTTTTATATATGTATGCTAAAATATGGGTGGCCAAAGTCACCACCCCATTTAGGGTGAATTTGGCCGGACGGACGTTTTCCTCATTTTCAGATGAACTACAGGCAGCAAGTCAATCTCACCCAACCCAAGTGAAAGAAGAGAATTTTTTTATATATTAAGTATTTTTTGTTATTAGTTTACTCTATCTGGTCTGTTTTTAATATTTTTTTGAAATAAAATTTATTGTTTATAAAATAGTTACAAAGGGTAGAATAAAGGGAATTAAATTTAAAAAAAATACATATATCGGAGTTAAAATCATTTTACAATCATATTTCTGCAACATATTAAAACCATCCAACATTTTCAGGTGATTTTTTTAATATTTTTAAGAAAAAATAATTTTTATTATATTTTATTTACTAATTTTAATTAAATAAAGCTAGTATGATCATTTTTTAATTCATTGAATTATACAAATTTACAAAGAAGTTTGAAAAAAATTAAACAACTCCTTCATATTTAAATTTTTTTTTTAAAAGTATCCATTCAAAAGCCAAAGCAACTCAACCAGGCCACAATCACCCGGGTTGACGGTACTGCTTTTCTGTATAAAGGGTGCCCCATAAACAATGGTCCAAACTGAAACTGGTGATAGGGCAGGTCATGACTATTCAGAATTTAACTTGTCCGTACCCCATCATAACGGTTTTCGAATAACGGCAGTTTTTTGGAAATTTTGAAAAACCCATACTTTGAACCAGTTATTTGGTTACCCTATCCATAACTGATTTTTGGTATTCTTAATTTGTTTCACATAAATATTGTATGATAGCAAGATTAATTTTCTGCATTAAAATATTTTTGATATCCTGCACCATTTTGCTCAAAATTAATTGATTATTCGACATTTTGATCAAACCTTTTTCTTACTTCAGTTTTTAAAAGAGTATCCTGAAAACAAATCATGTGACTCAACACTGATTATTAGATTTAAAAATTTGCCATGATATTGAAGTTTCTTAAAAAGTATAAAACTCACCAATGACAGTCTTCGATTAAAAGTTATAAGAATTTTAACTCAAACAAACAGGCTTGTTAAATAAATAAAAATAAATTTTTTTTGAGTTTGATAGTAATTTTTTGGAAAACTATTTACACAAAAAAGTTGATTTAAAAATAAAATGAAAGAACAGACTTCAGGCTTTCAGAAAAGGTGAAACACTTTTTAGTAAGTGTTGCCATTTTTTTCAAATAATTTTTTTTGCAATTTAAATACTTTTTTATAAAATGTGCCAAAACACAACTTTTGCGCTCGATTTCAATTTAGCTGCCATATAATTAAATAAAGTGCTCTCCATATGCTTTCATATGACATAAGTTTCATCATTGTTGAGCAATGTTGGATAGTGGGCCCAAACATCATGGTCCTTTCGTTCGAACATTTTTTGTGTTGAAAAAAAAAAATGCAAACTTTGTTCGAACATTTTTTGCATTAATAAAATGGAAATTTAATTCGAAAATTTTTTGCATTAAATGTGCGAACTATATGAAATGGTTTGTGTCTGAACTAAAATCTTAATAATAAAATAAAAAGGTTGAATAATTTTTGACATTGGGGTGGACAAACGAAAATTTTTGGTGGACAATCAGTATGGGCCGCTGGACAAACGAAGGCTTTTTGTTTCGACGTTCTAAGTTGAAAATTGTGGGAATGCGGTCAATTTTTAGTTTTGGGGGTGTTGCTATAAAATAGAAAAGTTGAATAACTTTTGAAGGGGGGGTCGAAAAATTTGTTTTATTTTTTTTCTAGCCTGGACAAACGATGGACAAACGATTGCAAAAGGTTCGATTCGGCTAAGTGAAATTTTCAATTTTGGGGTTGGGTGCCATAAAATAGAAAAGTTGAATAATTTTTGACCTAAGGGTGGACAAACGAAAATTTTTGGTGGACAATCAGTATGGGCCGCTGGACAAACGAAGGCTTTTTGTTTCGACGTTCTAAGTTGAAAATTGTGGGAATGCGGTCAATTTTTAGTTTTCGGGGTGTTGCTATAAAATAGAAAAGTTGAATAACTTTTGAAGGGGGGGTCGAAAAATTTTTTTTATTTTTTTTCTAGCCTGGACAAACGATGGACAAACGATTGCAAAAGGTTCGATTCGGCTAAGTGAAATTTTCAATTTTGGGGTTGGGTGCCATAAAATAGAAAAGTTGAATAATTTTTGACCTAAGGGTGGACAAACGAAAATTTTTGGTGGACAATCAGTATGGGCCGCTGGACAAACGAAGGCTTTTTGTTTCAACGTTCTAAGTTGAAAATTGTGGGTGGTAGACGACTTTTAAGGTTTTTAGGGTTGTGATAGTTGCTATAAAAAAGAAATGTTAAATAACTTTTGAACTAAGGGTGGACAAACGAAAATTTTTGGTGGACAATCATAATCAGCCGGTGGACAAACGAATGCAATTGGTCCCATACTCCTAAGTTGTGAATTGTGGGTGGTAGACGACTTTTAAATTTGTGGGGGTGTTCCTATAAAAAAGAAATGTTGAATAACTTTTGAACTAAGGGTGGGAAAGTAAAAATTTTTGGTGGACAATCAGTATCGGCTGCTGGACAAACGAATGCACCATGTCCCATCCATATAAGTTATCATTTGCGGGCATGAGGTCAATTTTTAATTTGTGGGGGTGTTCCTATAAAAAAGAAAAGCTTAATAACTTTTTTCCTGGGGGTGGACAAACGAAAATTTTGCCTGGACAAACGTGGACAAACGATGGACAAACGATTCTGATACATTTGGACCCAAAATTTTGAGCTCGGGGTTCTGGCTTCACACAGCTCCTTGCTATATAGTAAAGTAGGATATTTATTTATGTCGGTTGTGTGAATGCATTTACAAAGTTGTCTACCTACATATATATCAAAGCCCTAATCAGTTGTTATTGATGGTAGGGCTACCAAGTATTCTAACCGCAGACAAACTTATTTATGGAAATGAAGAGAAATCGCAATCAATCAGGACCGCAATTAGGGCGTTCTTCTATAATCACACACAGTCATTCACATTCAAACATAATAAAATCATTTTATTATATATGCGGTGCCAAGTTGTACCAGTTGTATACTTTGAGGTCTTATCGGTACATTATTGAACGAACGTTTGACCTTATTTGTATGAAGATGCGTTCGGATATAAGTGCAATTAGATATACCTACCGATGGAGATAGATAGAATAGAAGAATGAAAAAACAGTTCAATATAAAAAAAAATGCACGAATGGATTGCACGAATTTGCTCTCGTAGATTAAAGCTGTGAGGTTGCTAAACATTCAAGACGTTTTTATGGGTCAATTTTGGTAATAAGTCAAAAGTGATGTCATTATAAGATTAAACCCGAAAAATAAGGCAGTTTTCTAAAACACCGTAAAAACTCAATTCCCTTGTACATTAAGACATTTTTGGTAAGAACCTGAAACGCAATATTATTGATCCATCAGCAAATAAACGAATCTATCAACGTCAAATGCGACAACCATCATTTTGTGGAAACTGACAGATTCAAAATTAAATCTACACGGACAGCGTCTACGGATAGTAGGTATAACGACAGTTAGTTAATCATTAGGTCCGTTCGCGTACTTGCCCGAAACTGCCAGATTCTACCAGATTTATTTTTTTATATGAACTTTGACAGTCTTTCGGGCTAAAAGTGGTAGAATTGGGTAGGTTTGGCAAGTAAACGAACAAGGTTATTATTTTGAACCTCGCCATTTTTTTTTACATGAAACCAATATTTGCCCTACAGAGCAAGTCATGTGTCATTTGACAAAAAAAAAAACAATTGATAACCTTTCATAAGGTTAAGTTTACACTGTGGAAAGACAAAAGTGTTAATAAAAAAAAATGACTTTGAAAGCTTGTCAATAAAAATTCGAAAACTTTAAATATGCAGATAAAGACCTTATCTTTAATTAAGTACAAACCTCAACAATTATCTCACCGGATAACTTTGTAAAAATATTAGTTAAAGGGTTGAGTATCTATACGGTGTTCGAAAATTATCCAATTCTTGATTAAATCCAGTTTTTATAAAATTCCTTAAAGTTTTCGTTATATTAAATATACCTTACTCTTTTTCTTTAAACAAAAAAGTATTGAACTTTCTCAATAGGTTTTGCTGATAAAAAGACAAGACATTTCACAAGACATCAACTTATTCCATGCTAACTTTCTAAAACAATTATGCATTTCCCAAACCGCAAATCAGCAATCGAGAATTATTGCTTTGTATCTACTTCTTTTTATTTATTTTTTTGTTATTCCAAGAAGAACTCTTCTTCGTTTCCGGTGCAATTGTTACTAATTTCGCATGATGCAAATACAAACAATCTGTCTATGTTATCAGATGTAATAAATGGTCAAGAAGCGTGTTAAGTTGTAGAATCAACTGTAAATAATTGTCAGTTGTATTGCCACTGTATTGTAGATACTGCAACAGCTGCAAGTATTGAATCAATCACAGATGATGTGGTGAACAATCCACCTTGAGGTGTAAATTCATTGCTGATTGACATTTGATTGCAAAACCACCCGAAGCTGTTATTCTAAGGAAACAACATACCCACAGGCATGAATGGCCGAATGCCAAGTCCAATAGAGACTTCGAAACATTGTATATAGATTTCATGTTTATGTGGAATATGCTGGACTGCATAATCAGTCAGCTGGACCGACGCATACGCGACAATATAGACACCGCTGCTGCCGTAAACAGAATCCATGAAATGAAGCTCATGTGGCTATTGTACTTACATATTATACCTTCTCTTCAACAAGTGAAAGTGAAACTAATTGAATGGCCACCGCCACCATCTCGCGATCATCGTCATCATGCAATGATGATGACGACAAGTGAACGAACTGCATTTGTTGTGGGTTTCTCAGTTACAAACAACTTAACCTTTACCTTTCGCGTAACCGCCTTTTAACAAGCATCATCGGTTCTCGTTTCCCTGACGACCGGTTTTATTTATTTTTGTTTGTTGGCTTGACAGGGAGGTGCGGGACAGTGGATTTGTCTTGCCCAGACACTGCCGAAACTCTAAATGGCTCTCCTCCAAAATTAATTTCCTTTTCATGCTGAACCTTCAGACGGACGCGTTTGTGATGACTGCCACGACACACAGTGGACAAGAATATAAAAGAGAATGAAATTATTCTAAAAACTGCCGGAATTGATCCTAAATTTAGGTTTGACTCACAGTACATATTAAAGGTAATATTATTAGCGTTTTCATTTTTGTTCATGTTTTGCGCATCTGTCAAAATCGAAGATTCTTGTCTTGTTTCAATATTTAGTTGTTGTTTTTAATAATGTGGTGAGTATTTCTTGTGAGTTCCTGGAGGCACTCGAACAGCCATTTTCAATTTTTGACACATTCAACTTCGACAACGCGCAATATCGCCGGCTAAAGATACAAACCTCGTAAATCCACTTTTTGTCAAAAATTAGTTTTTTGAAAAAAATCATGTTCGTAATCCATAAAATGTCAAATATCAGTTTCAATTTTGTTCAACATACGTCTTGAGCTTAGTTTAGCATGTCGGGTAATATTGAGACTAACTTTAAAATAAGCCCACTTAAACACAAAAAATGTACAAAACCCTCTTTTGAGCATGCTTCAACTATATGCAAAATAAAAAGGTGTGTTCCTTTACTTTGAAACTCTGTGCATTTGTGTGAATTTCTACACATTTTTTTTATGGGAACTTTGACAGACTTTTGTGTAGAAATTCACACAAATTCATAGAGTTTCAAACTAAATGAACTGGGCTAATGAGTTATCTGTCAAAAATATAACTGTTAGGTCACAATAACAAAATTATGAAATTCATTCATTCACAATTATTGCACTAAATTCAGTGTTTAGTACATAAGATTTATTAAGGATTCCCCACACCAAGGCGAATCTTTCGCGGCGACGAGGAAAACAATAATAACAACGTGTTGTTTTCATTGACAACCACGTGTTGTTATTGTTGTTTTCGTCGTCGCCACCGAAAATTCGCGTTAGTGTATGCGAACCTTTACCCGGAAATTTTAATAGCAATTTAGGTAAGTATACACCAATTAAATCAAGGAGTCAATTTACAGCTACGTATATAATTATCTGAAAGTCTATGAATTTTTTAAAAGAAATTAAATTTAAATATAAAATGTAATTTTTTTTTAATTATTCGAAATTTGTCCCATTGTTTGCCCCACTGTGCGACGCAACGTTTAGTTTGTTCTGTCACTTTGATTGGATAGTTGGGGTGCTGCTGTTGCTGCTGCGGCTGAGCTCCAGCGTGCCTATAGAACTGCGCACGCCTCTTATGTTGCTGCTTACCTTTGTTAAACGAAAGTAAAATTACTCTATGTAAGCTTATTCGCACGAGGATTGGAGAAAGTTCATGTCAGTTAACAGTGCTGCCTGCGACACACCTTGACTGTGGCCCTGATGGGAATTATTGATGATGATGTTGATAGCCCCCCGTTGGTAGGTCAATAATATTTTATTTGCAGTTTTTCTCACATTTTTTTTTTGCTTAAACGCACCTGACGATATGACGTTTCGGTGAATGTCAAAGATTTAAGTTTCTTTTATTTGAAATGTAAAAAAAAAAATAACAGAACACGAAGGATTTTTAATTGAAGAATATACAACGTGGAAATGGATCCATGTCGTTGTGATGTGCAAGTTCAGTTTGACACAGTAGAAGAATATGTAATCAGCTGATGCAAAGTGTAAACTTAACATAAAGTGTGTATAAGAATGAAATTGTAAATAGTACATTAAAAAAACGAAGTAAACTTTTTCAATCCTTACCAATACTCTTGATCACGTAATTTATGCATTCGAAAAATTTTGTGGTGAAAGAATCATACAGAAAATTTTCAAATTTGCAATATTATCAAAGTGAGCAAGCATATCGCTCAGGATTGACATCGATATAATTGGTACCTTACTTCACAGTACACATATTACAGGTAATATCATTAGCGTTTTCATTTTTGTTCAGTTCTGCGCATCTGTCAAAATCGAAGAAAATGGTGGATCCAGTATCTAATTTAAATATTTTGAGCTTGTTTCGTTCGTTCCGTTCGCTTTTTTTAAAGGCACGTGAAGACTCTTTCGTTATTTTGAAGTTCAAAAACTTTCCGGTGGATTTATTGGATAATAAACAGTAGCAATAATTAAAAATATTTTTTGATCACTTTTTGTAGCAATTTTAAGTAAATAAACTGTTTTTCAACACGAAATTAAAAGTTTATAAGTTATTCGCAAAATGCTTAGATTTTAGAGATGAGGGATTAAAATATTCAGTGATAACATAAATCGATAACAAAATTTATCGAACCCAAAACATCGATGTTTTCTTTCTTTTAAATTTTGATGGTCAAATAAGTTGAATTCACATCAAAACGTGTTTTTTACTTTTTTTTTGAGTGTATTAAATCTGTAATAAAGGTTCTGATTGAGAATTGAAGATTTACCAGTTGCAATAATCCTTGATCAAAGATGATTAGCTGGGAACAAACTGGCCCTTAGAACTATCAGTGCCTACCTTCTATAACTTCCGCATCGATAAAATTGGTCGGGAAACGTTATATTAAAACGTTAATATTAAAAAGAACTGTGTGTTTTTTTGTAAACATTTTGTGAAGTTTCTTTATTTGCATTTGATTTAAAAAACCATTTTATTTGTATATTTATAATTTTTTGTAGTCGATTTATTTTATCTTAAAATCGATACCTGAATATATATCGCTCATATCTATTCGGTTGTCAAACCATAAACGTCAATGTACACCCAGAAAAAATCTTAAAATTTTCATTCTTGCTTTCGTTACTTCATTCCCCCTACATTTCTACACCCCGCACCCATAAGCTGTCAAAAAGACGAAAGACGAAACGACCGAAAAAAGCCCTCATGTAATCAGCGTCAAAGTCTGGCTAGGCTATAATGGCAACCAAAGTACCTACCACACTTTTTGGCAAAATTCCCAATGCTGGTCCTAGGGTATTTGGCGCCTTGTGTTCAAACATTTGTCCGTTTTGCTATGGAAATTAAAAGTGGACGATGTATACCTACTTGTTTGCTCTCGCACGTTTGAGACAGTCTATGTATATATTTAAGCAACAGTAGTCATTCAAATCATTCTATGAAAAAAGTTGCCATTGGTTAGTTACACAAGAGGCATTTTTTTAAGGAAAACGTCACCCGAGTTATCAATTTGAAAGATTTCAGTTTTACGTACAAGACATATGAAACTTGTAATATGAAACATCAAAAAAATACTTTCCGTATTTATGTAACAGCCTACCCGTTAGCCCTTAAAAACCTTCAAATGTTGTAACACTACTTTGTAGCACATACAAAAAAAAAAAAAAAATGTGTATGGTCATTGGCATTGAATGGACATGCACAGTGCAATATTTTAAACATTAAAGTTATGACTTGAAACATAATATAGCTTTCACACTTTCCTTTATATAGTCTTGCCCGCTTGCGTTTCATCTCCCTCTAGATCTTATATACAAAAAAAAAATATCTCTTCTTCTCTTGCTAGCTTGTGTAATTATATATGCCCAAGGGTATCGTTCTTAAAGAAAAATACCGAACCGAGAAAAAAAAACGAGGTGTGAAGAAAAGTGAAACTATGTGCACTTGATCTCGCAGTTGGGTCATAAACATTATTTCCATCATTGCTTCATGTTGCGCCTTAACATTATAAAAAAAAAGTTGATGTCTGTCTGGAGGAATAATCTATTTTTAGACAATCAAACCAATGTGTTGAAATTTGTGATTGGCGGGTGTTTGAATTTCGGATCATAGAATTAATTTTCATGCCACATGCAACAGTGGCAATTTTTTTTTTTTTTTGGGAGCGTGAAACATATTATGCAATTGTATTTCATTGTGAGACTGCTTTCTCGTGGCATACCACAAATTGTTTGCACTAGCGAATTTCACCCAAAGCAAACAGCCGTCTATAGATATGTATACCTACTTATATGCTAACTGTGTGCTCAATGCGCACCTCATATTGTTTCCTATAAAGGCATCATATCGGTTCGGTATTTTTCACCTCGAGCAAGCATCAGATTATTATTTTTCCCGCGAATATGATATAACAGGGGCACAGTGGCTTTTGATGCTTGATGCAACTAAATAGCTTGCAAGGCAAGGCAAGGAAAGGCAAGGCAACTCTCTCAAGGAAGAAGCGTCTCGTATAATATGTGAGCTGATCTTGTTTGCGGATGACACTATGTGGTCTTAGCTTGTTTAATGCAGTATATAGCAGTTGCAGTAGCATATAAGTATCAGTGGCATGGTATAGAGTTTTAAGTTTCTCATGATCTTCAGTGAGAAATGAGTACCACATACATATAACTTCATAACGGGGGAGTTAAAAATTCCCATCCAGTAACAATATTTATATGTTGCATCATTCGTTGCAGTGCTGCTCTATGATTTTGTGATCACATTTTCGACGGAAAATTTCACAAAAATATTGTCTTCTTCACTTTATTTTTAAATTTTGGTGTTGTTGTTGTTGGTGGTTGATAATTGAGGTTGAGTATTAAGGAAGTCTTTTTGAGGTTATGAAATAAATCATGAACGACGATGGTAAGGTTGATAACAAAATCAATAATAAAATTCCTAAGGTTGCAGATGGCAAACTTGAAACAATACATTTAAGGTATAAGGTGACACCAGTGCAGTATTACATTTTTGTCTTCAAAATACAGAATTGCTATAACTACATACATATAGTCATGGGATAGTCTGCAGTATTAATACAAGGTGGCAAATGTCAATTTGAAGCAATTATTCCGCGTTCTTAAGGAGTATGGTGATTCATGTCTTGTTGACGTATTTTTTGTATCTGTTTGCTTCACAAATGCCAAAGTAGAATTGAAATTTGCCTCCATTTGCAACCGGTGATTTGAATTTTAGTAAATATCGTGGACTGTATGTCAAAACCTCGTAAGTGTAAAAATAATATTTAAATGTATTTAAAATCTCTGAATTTCTACTTCTTCATCTTTTTCTTCATATTTTTTATTTTTACTTCTTCTTCAAAATGTCAGAATATTCTTTTTCTTCATTTTGTTTTGCTTTTTCTTCATTTTGTTCTTCTTCTTGTTGATTGTCTTCTTTTTCTTCACCATTTACTTCTTTTTTTTTCTTTCTTCTTTTTCTTCTTTTTCTTCTTCTCCTTTTTCTTCTTCTTCTTCTTTTCTTCTTTTCTTCTTTTTCTTCATATTCTTCTACTTCTTCTTCTTCTTCTTCTTCTTCTTCTTCTTCTTCTTCTTCTTCTTCTTCTTCTTCTTCTTCTTCTTCTTCTTCTTCTTCTTCTTCTTCTTCTTCTTCTTCTTCTTCTTCTTCTTCAAAATGTCAGAATATTCCTGTTCTCTATTTTGTTCTTCCTCTTCTTCTTTATTTTGTTCTTCATTTTCTATTGTTGTTCTTTATTTTCTATTTTTGTTCTTCATATTTTACTTTTCTTTTTTTCATTTTGTATTTCTTCTTCTTCTTCTTCCTCTTCTTCTTCTTCCTCTTATTCTTTTCTTGTTCTTCCTTCTACTCTTCTTATTCCTTTAACTTTTCTTATTCCTTCAACTCTTCTTATTTCTTCTTTCTCCTCACCTTATTATGGAATAATTTACAAATTCTATGATGATATGCTTTGTCCGAAGCAAATTTTCCTCAACATAGTTTTTCAACCTTGAAAAAAAAACTTAGAAGCAACTATTTTATTATCAACACTTTCTAACTCCAAATAATAAAAAAGTCTGCAGCTTGGCAGCACTTGGTTGTATAATTTTACAAGGAAGTTATTTATCACGAAATGTCAGCGTGCCATTTGTCAAATTTTTAAGTTAAAAAATGTTGACATTAAGTGCTTGACGAATTAAAAGGGTTTCATCATAAATACCAAAAACTTCATAGCTATATAAATCACAAGCACAAGCTTGCTCCAAACGTCATTTATGTTTATGTCTATCAGATTTTCATAAATAATAAAAAAAAAAAAACAACAGAAGGCTCCCTAATCCCTTGATAAAGGATAGGCACACCCAATGCTCAACCCTTGATGAACTTCTTTTTACCTATGCGCAGGTATCTCTTCTTTGTTGTAATTTTGTTTACCTACACTTGAAGATCTATTGTGCTATCAATCCGATAGATAACCCCCCAAAATAGAATATTTTGTCATTGCGTTATAGAGAAGCGTGTTCCTTGTTTTTTTTTTTTAATTTTTGTTTTTTGTATTCTATCCAATGTTGATAGGATCGTCGCGTACTCACGAAATAATTTACCATTTAAGGCACGTAGACGCTAATAGTAGTTACGAGTTTGCTTCGCGTCAACCCCCGCTTGCGCTACAATGGAATTTTCTCTGGGTAATTCGTACACACCAAGGAAATTAATAATCCAAGCGACAGTAGGTATATATTCAAATAGGCTCATACAATTTACACTCACGATTTCTCGCAGTCATGACGTGCACATAGATACAAGCTTTTTTTTTTAAAAAAAACTGCCTGATGCGTTACGCCTGCGCTTTTCAATGCCGAGCAACAACAGAAGCAACAATGTTTTTGTGTAATTTGTAAATCAATCACGTAAATCGGATATTTTTTTCTCGTAGATACCAATATAGAGAGAGGGAGAGATTCTCGACAATAGTTTAGGTGCGGTTCGAGGTGGTTTGTGGCAATCATAGGAATGGCAGTAGAATGACACTTCAGAAAAAGGACTGGGAGCAATAGTAAGAAGATAAGCGTACATATAAAGACAAACCGAGGACAAGAAGCCTATTCCCTTTCAATTGCAGCCACAATAATAATATTGTGGCTCTAATATAATTGCTATGAAGAACACCCTCTGGCATGGCATGTTATGGCGTATCGCGTATGTGATTCCAAGAATTTCTATACTGCAATCGATAGGCTGAAAGATCTTTAGAAAACGTGAGCGGCAATTGTATATTTTCAATTTGCTATGATTTATCAGACTTCAAACTCTTGAATTATTCAGATTTTTATTTTTTAAATTAGCATTTGCTATGCCAAGTAAAGTGGCATGATGGTAAGAAGTAAATCTATATATGTAGTCGGTTTCTTGCACTCGATTTGTTCGAGAGGTATAATATTATAATGGTATCTCAAAAGGGTGGAAAATGCGTGCATGACTGCATTTGCAATTGAAATTCAAAAGGAGATTTTCAATATTTTTTATTAAAATAATATTCTTTATCTATTCAATAATTTTTCCTCAATCAGATAAACAATATTGAGTTTTTTGTTTTCAGTTCTGAGCTTAGGAGTTTTTTTTTTAACAATTGTCACTTCTTATTATTTTATAATACAAGGTCTGTACGCGTACTTCCCCGAAACTGCCAGATTTATTTTATTCTATAGGAACTTTGACAGTCTTTTGGGCTAAAAATGGTAGAAATGGGTAGGTTAAGAAAGTAAACGATCAAGGTTACAAGGTGGCGCAAAAGTTGTCACAGGTTGCAAATGGCGGCAAATGTCAATTCTACTTTGACACTTGTAAAGTAAACAAATACAAAATGAACGTCAAAAAGAAATGAATTACTATAGGTATTCCTAAAGAACGTGGAATAATTAATTTAATTAATAATTAATTTGCAAAAATTATAGCGTCTTCTGATAGGGTGACAACTTTTGCGCCTTCTTGTACAAATCCTCTGATCTAACCCAAGATATGTCTATCTCATACCTTCAAGCAATATAAAAACAAAACATGAATATGTCGCTACATTTTATTTCCTTGCTGTCAACATTGAAAACTTTATAATGGACAATGGCCATCAATTTTTAAATACAACTAAATTGAATCACTAAATTGCTTCTGTCTCATATACTCCAAAGAACTTAACCTAATAAAAAAAAAATAGATAAAATAAAAACCTTTGGCGCCATGTTTCTCAAAGTATAGGTACCTATCCTATGCCATGCCAGGTACTGATATATGCCTTGACTGACTCTTGGAAAACGATTGATAAATATTATATGTCAATCAGATTGATTTTCTATGTTAACAACTAATTTGATATTCATAACCATACTCGAACGCAATAACTAAATTGGGACCCAACAGAACATAAAATAACAAAATATATATGTACAACAAACATTCATACAATATCCATACTTTTCCATAAGTGCTATGTACATTGAACATACAGTACATGTATGTATGTACATAGTTTGGTAGTTTTCTTATTTGTTACTTATTCGCATGCAAATTGAAAACACTCATCATTGGTAACGCTTGTCATGTTCGATGTGGCAGAATTGAAAATTCCAAACATTTCCGGGTTAAGTGTTAATATTAAATTTGCCACAAGCTTTTTTTTATTATCCGTGAAAATATTTAGCTTTAGAGTTCAAGCAGCACATAATAATGTAAGACACACAACTCTCAACAACTTCGAGCCTCAAGTTAGATATTTTTGTTTTATGCAGCCGATATCGCGTCATTCAATATTTGTGGCGGGTGGCGCGCGATGTCAAATCTATTTATTAGAAGTATGACTTCCTTGGTACCAGGGTACGGACCTTAAAAGGAGTAAAAGGCCAAACTTCAGTTCGTCTCTTCAAAAAATAAAAGAAATATAAATATATCAACCTGACATTTTGACACATGCTAGAAATTTCAAAGAAAAATCATCAAGTATTGGCAATTATTTGTTTAAATAAATGTTTCTCTTTTGAAGATCGAAATACCTAGAATATATAAGAGAAGGTGTTGGTATATGAAGATTAGCGCAGTAAATTTACAATATTTACAAATAGACGTAAAGATCCCCTCCGGTTGAATTAATATCCGAACCCTGTTGGTAACTCGGATTTATTTTAGGAATGATTTTATGAGTTAAATTGATTTAACAAACGCCTTGTTCCTCTTTTTCTGTCGAAAAGTCAACGACGACAAATCTCTAATAATTGACTATAAGCGCAGGTGTGGCACGTTATTTTGTTCACGCTAATACAATGTAGGCTTTTTTATAAGGTTTGTTTTGTTTGTATTTTTTTGTTTTAAATAAATTGTTGGGCGTCAATTTCGCTCTTGAAATGGAAAGTGGGTCAATTGACATGCATTTGTGTGTGATTTACTTGCGTTTTTTTGCATCAATCGTGCAGCTATTAATATAGGAGGAGCTGTGCATCGTCGTCGTCATTGTCGTTAATGTCTTTTGTGAAATTATGCACATAAAATCAATTGATCAAAAATCTTTGTTTTCACTAAATTAATAGGTTTACTAAAGGCGTAATATTAGCATATAAAAAACAGCGGGTGCGTCTTTGAACCTACGCTTTGGTATTTAATTTTTTCTATGACATATTTTTGATTTCAATCGTTTTGATGATTATTGAATAAATGTGTACACAAAGATGTATGAGTATAATAGCTGTAATTGATAGTTTATGTAGGCCAGAAAAAGGTAATTATTGAAAATAAATAAATCAATTGGGTGGCGCGACAGCTCGTGTAAAACCAGGGGCCAAATTACGGCATCAGTAATTGAACGACATTTGAGGGAAATTTCATACGAAATATCGAATATCATCGAAATATCGAATATCATCGATATTTTGTATGAAATTTCCCTCACGTGTCGTTCAGTCACTGATGCCGTAATTCGCCCCGTCCTAGTGACTAACAACTATCAACCATTCGCGACCTACAATTTTCTTGTGAATTTGAACGGCTAAGGTGAGAAGCACTTTGTCAATACAAGAGATACTATTGGAGGATTTGTCAATTCCTCGAAAGAGGCATGTAACCCTGTTTTTTTTTTTAGGTGGTATAGCCTATAGGAATTGAACCCAAGGCCATCATTTTTTAATATTTGTATCAGAAACAAAAAAATAACCTTCAGAAAATTGTGATTATGAAACTTGAGCAAATCACGTACAAATACTCATTTCTGACGTCGATTTCTAAAATTAGCAAATTCAAAAGAAATGATTTCACATCGAAAACGCTATCGACTTGAAGATTTATCAACATTTTTAATACGAAAAATTCAAATACTAAATGAAAAAAGTAGGGAAATATAGAAAAATAGGGCGATTTGTTTGAAAAAAAAAATTGTCAAGGCCGCATATTTAATTTGTAGGACATGTTCTTTTTACCTATAAAGGCAGGTTTATCGCAATCGCCTAGGACATCGCAGTTTCTTCGCACTCCCACTCCGAAATCAGAACTTTGCCCTCCGCACTCCTCATTCCTTACTCTTCATTCCGAACTCCTCATTCCGCACTTTGCACTCAAATCTCGAATCTCAAAGATTTACCATACAAATTCAATCCGTAAATCTAGTATATTAAAAATTAATTTAGTTAAATCTTCTTTAGGCTAATAGTTTTACAAATCGAACACACCTATTTTCATATTGCGAAGAATAATATTCGAGAATCTAATTTTTATTTCATCGTCTGACACAAATCGAACTATCTGTATTACTTCCACTTTAAAAGAGAAAAATGAAACACTATTTGCATTTTGAAAGCTGGGTACTGTCAAATATAATCCACTTTTATTAAATCTTAAAGAAATTAACTTTTGGTGAAAACTTAGTACATATAAACATTCTTCAAATCTCGGAGATTTAATATACACATTTATTTCGCTAATATCGTAGATTTAAAATTAATCTTAAGTCTGCATATAGGACCAATATAGTTTTATAAATCGAACAAACCTTCACTTCTGCGCATCTGTCAAAATCGAGATAAATGGTGAATCCAGTTCCCATTCTCTTATATAATTTCAATATTTTGTTGCTGTTTCTACTGATGCACTGAGTAGTTCTTGTATGGGCACTCGAGAGCCATTTTTAATTTCTGAAACTTTCAATTTTGACAACCTGTGCAGTATATTACCTTATATTTGTCCCCAAATTGCTCTGAGTGAAAAATTCGCGACTCACAATTTTGTTAAGCTTTCTATCTCACTTTCACTAAAAAAATGAAATTTTGAAAGGCATCTTTTTGTGGGGTGGAAACACTAAACAGGATTTAATAAATTTAAAAAAGATTAACTTTCGATAGAGACATAGTTTTCGAGAAAATTAAAATAAAAACCGAAATTGCAAAAATATTAATTTCTTCTCTAGTGAGACATACATATTAAATACATTGTAATGATATATGTGTCTTTTTCCTACGAATCCAATACTTTCTCTGCTATTGAGCAAGTAAAAATATTTTGAAGTGTTATTTTTTATTACAAATAATTTAAGTTTAACTTCCTGAAAAAATTAAAAACAATAAAGAAAATTTCTTCTTATAACTTATCAAAGCCAAAAAGTAAACCAACAATTTTCACTCAATTTTGTAATCAATTTTCTTGTAAAACTTTCTCAGGAACAAGCCAAATTATATTTGCAACAACTTCTCAAAGAGGTTTCACTCCTATTTTTCCCAGCTGCTATAACTGTGCCTGGTTATATTTTGAAGCCAAACTAAATAAAGTTAAACATCTCTTTCCGCTCAATTCTACAGCTTCAGTTAAAAGTTTTAAAATTGAATTTGTGAGAAGTACCGAACCTACATGCAATCTAGCTGGCTTCATGTCTATCTATCCATCTATTTGTATATACATGTGTGTATGTATTTATAGTCGTTTGCTCTACAAATACCTACAAATAATCGTGTATAAAAAAAAAACAACCATTTCACCTGAGCTGAGACTGAGAAGAACTCCAACCTAACGGAACCGAACCGAAATGTCTGGTGCGATGAAGGGGGAGTGTATTCATTTCTTATGGATTAAGTGAATCTTGAACTTGAAATTTTCCATATTTCCAGTCTACTAAGCCTCAAAGTTGGTGTATTTGGACCCGGTTCATTAATCTAACCAATTTGCTTTTGACTAATGATGGTTTGAGAAGAAACGAATAGAAATACATTTTTTGAATTTTTCTATATGAAATATGTATGTACAATTTTTCTTTGACCATAGAATTATGCATTCTTGCACGAATGAAAAATATTTAATGGAATGTCACTGCAGACAACAATGGACGCCACGCCACAATCGTGGGAAGTTTCTTGGCTATAAACAACGAGTGTTAACAAAGTTGCAGCGTTTATATATTGTGATTAATGGTACTTGATAAAGTGACAAAGAAACCAAGTGCTGATTTGTTTTAAATACATTATTTAAGTCCAAATGATTGTAATTTTTTGTATTTTTCAAATGATTCTTCATTATCTTGGTTGTATAATTTTACAAGCAAAAGAACTTTAAAACACGGTTTTAAACAAAAAACTAAGGCGAGGTCGGTTGTCAGGTGTTAGAAAAATGTTTGTTCCGTTTATTTGTGTTCGGTTATAAAATTTAATGATCGACCATTTCAAAGATTTGACAGGTAAACTAATGAAAATTGAAAATGAGTTTGATTTGGAAAAATGTTATTTCCTGCTAGAAATCAACAGTTGGAACCTTTTCCCAACAATTTATGTAAAAAAAATTAAACATAGTTAAATAATAATACACTTTTCATAAAAAATGAAAAGTTTGACCGATGACAATTTATTCAGAAAATAAGAGGCAAACAAGTCAACTTCTTACATTTTAGTCTCAAAGTTTTGTCAAAATTCATACAAAAAAATCGACTGTAAAATTAGTAAATATAAGCAGTTTTGGTAAACGAAAACGAACAGGCCTATTTATTGGCATAAATTGACAGTTAGCATGATGAACATTGGATCTGTTCGTTTCAAAAACTGTTATTATTTCTACACATTTTAGTCCAAAGTTTATATAAAAATGATTAAATTGAACTAAAATGGCAAGAAATTGACAATTTTGGGAAGTAAACGAACAGACTTATTATGAATTCGCATATGTCAAATTTTGCTTTTTAATTTTGAAATATCTCTCCTATATAAGATGTATTTTTGTTAAAGTTTTTGTTTTAAATTTCAACAATGTGCCTTGACGTAGACATTTTCGACATCTCTTATACCAATTTATTATTATCAAACACCTATATACGTCATTAATATACACCTAACCTAAAAATGTCACAATATCAAATAAATTTTATTTTCTTCTCATTTCAGGTAAGTCAAATTAACAAAATGCACTTATTGGGCATCAAATTACATAGAATCGTAAGTATATCAGGTGCTAATGGTCGCGCTGCGCGTAGTAATAAAAATCCATCTCAATTATCATGCCCTTTTAGTGAAATCTATCATCTATTTATATATATATGGGCTATTTGCCTTTTAAAACGTCAACTTCCTGCTTTAAAATGCAATATAAATTACCAAATATCCCGCGCTTGTCATTTATTGACTCAGCAGTAAAATATTTGAAAACAACAAAAAATTTTAAAGAAACATAAAACACAAAGTCACTTAAGATAAATCAAAAATTCACCGGCGACAGACGGCTGCGGCGGCGCCGACATGATAGCATTTCGCCTACACTACCAAAAAAACTTTTTACCTCTCTACCTAATCTAATCCCTTGAAAAATCCATTAGCATAAAAATGCAATTTCCTATTGTGCAGTCAAGTATCTGTTACCTGTCAGAAATTTGCCTCTAATTTAAAAAAAATTTGACAACTTAAATCGAAATGCATAATAAAGCCGGATTCTGTGCCAATGTTTCCTTGGCTTACTCCTTTCACAGTCCAAATCATAATAAACTCCAGGAGAACAGATTCCCCTTTTTATACTTTTTTTATATGACACTTTCTATAAATATCATTCAACGATCTTTCGATAATATTTACAGTGATCATAGGAAGTAATAAAGTACAAAGTACTTTCAACTATAACACGGCCATCCTGCAACTTTCATCGTTCTCGATGAAACTTTGCATTTGTTTGCGTAAAAATTCCTTTTACTTAAAATATTTTTATAATAATATCTTCATAAATAAGATGTTTCGATCGTTAAATTGTCTTTCATAATTTATTTGTATACTATGTTTAACTATTCTTGTAGCCCAGAAGCAATCTTCTTGTTTTTATTTCATAAACAACAAGAAACAAAAGTAGCTCAGAGGCAATCAGCTTGTCTACGTTCCTGGAAAAACAATTCTATATCCAACAATTAAAAGTTCAGAGGTTTAGCCCTCAAGCATAAACTTGTCTTTTACCATTAACAACAACAAAAATAGCTCAGAGGCAATCAGCTTGTCTATTTTTTTTTTTTTTCAAAACAATTCCAGATTGAATTTCTTTTTTAAAGCTCAGAGGTTTAGCCATCAAGCATAAACTTGTCTTTAACCATTTCGTCCAAATCAACACCAATGACAATAAAAGTAAACAAAATACAATTCAGCCAAATACTTGGAAATTTAATAAATTTCAATGGAACATAAAACTTACATTACTGCATAATTTTCTGTTTGTTCTTTTGAAAATGGTCTAATAGTTTCTCTGGCTGCAACTATAACAATCTTAGAATTAATTTTCTTCAACTTATACCTGTCATTTGGCAACAAGCCTATAACTTCGTAAGGCCCTTTAAAATGGACGTCAAGTTTGGATTTACGTATTTGATTGCTTTTGTACAAAACGGTTGATCCTATTTCCAATTTTGTTGGGGTACGTTTACCCTTGTCAAATCTTGTCTTCATTCTCCCAGCGTTTTCACGAATTCGTTTATCTGCTAATTCACGTAAGGCATCAAAATTTTCGTATTCAGGTTCAATGTTCAGGCTTGCTATCAAAGCACTTATTTCAGGAGTTCTTCCATTGATTCCAGTTAATATTTTTAATGGCGAAAGTCCAGTAGTTTTGTTGATCGTTGTATTTAGGGCTAGCTGAACTCGACTGACATAGCTTGTCCATTCCATGTTAACTTCCAAATTAGTCCTTAAAAGATTGGCCACTGTGTCAACATATCTTTCGACTTGGCCGTTTGCTCTACTTATTCCAGGTGCAATTGTGTGATGCTCGATTCCATAAGATTTACAAAGATTTTGAAAATGTTCGCTTGTAAAATTCGTTCCTTTGTCAGTAATAATTTTAGCTGGAACTCCAAACAGCATCACAAAATTGGTTAAATGTTGAATAGTTTCTTTTGCTTGCAAAGTCTTGCACGGAAAGAGAATTATGAATTTTGTAAATGCATCAACAAGTATCAAAATGTAACGGCTATCTTCCTTGTCTTTTCCATGAAAGGGACCCATACAATCGATATGTATTGTGTGGAAAGGTATTGCTTTTTTTTCAATTGGGTGTAGCTCACATTGTTTTTTACCAGAAGGTCGTTTTGCTACCAAACAAATTAAACAGGATTCTACAAATTTTCTTATATTTCTTGACATTCTAGGCATCCAGAAGTGTTCTTTCATTTTGGCTAATGTTTTTTCCCATCCAATATGACAATTATCTTCATGATAGCGTCTCATAAGCGATAAACGGCAATTTTGTGGTACAAATAATTTATTATTATCACCTTGAATTTTTCGGTATAATAATCCATTTTTGATGACATATTGTGAAGTTGTATCCAGATCCCCCCCCTTAATTTTTTCGATTATTTCATTGCAATCAGAATCAGAATTTTGTTCTATGATAAGCCAATTTTGCGACAAACTGTTTAATTGGCAACAAGTCTTCTGTGACGGATTGCGACTTAAATAATCGGCATGTTGCATAGTCTTACCCTTCCGATACACAATGTTGAATTCAAAGTCTTGTAGATAAATCCACCATCTTGCAACTCGAGATAAGAGATCTTTCTTTTCTTTCGTTGCCTTCAATGCATTGCAATCTGTAACAATGGTGAAGCTTATTCCTAGCAAGTAAGTTCGAAAGTTTTTTACTGCATTTACTACGGCAAGCGTTTCTAGTTCATAGCTGTGATATTTTGATTCATAAGGTTTTGTGCTTTGACTATAGTAAGCTACCACATAGAGTTGTCCATTTATTCTTTGAAACAGTATAGCACCATAACCCAAAGCACTGGCATCAGTGTGTAGTTCAGTAGGCTGGTATGGATCGAAAAACACTAATACTGGTCTGTTAGTCAATTGCTTGATTATGTATTGACGAGCTTCTTCACACTCATTTGTCCAATTAAATTTAACTTCATTTTTTGTTAAGGCGGATATGCACCTCGTTTTGGCGGCAAATTCAGGAACAAACTTCCGAAAATAGCTAGATAGTCCCATAAATTGTCGAACTTGTTTCACATTTGTTGGTATAGTTGACTTAACAAGAGCCTCTATTTTCGCCTTTCCAGGCCTTATTCCGTCAGCAGAAACCTCTCGTCCAAGATACTCGATTTCAGTTTTCATAAACATGCACTTTTTAATGTTTAACGAAAATCCGCATTCAGTCAATGCTTTTAATACTAAATCCAGGTTTTTAATTCCTTCTTCAATAGTTTTTGATGGTATTAATACATCGTCCATGTAAACTAAAGCTGTTTTGTCCTTCAAGGTCCCCAATGCTTTATTTATAGCTCGCTGAAAAACCGCTGGAGCATTGGCGAGTCCAAATGGCATTCTTAAGTACTCATAATGGCCATCTGGAGTAACAAAAGCTGTTTTTTCAATTGAACTCTCTTCAATCGGTATTTGGTGAAATCCTGATGCCATATCCAAAGATGTAAAATATTTGTTGCCAGAGAGTCGATCCAATTGGTCTTCTATCCTTGGTAAAGGGTACCGATCTTTAACAGTTGCACGATTCAATGCTCGATAGTCCACACATAAACGATGTTGTCCATTCTTTTTCTTCACCAATACAACTGGACTGGCAAATGGTGAACTACTGTCGCGAACTATATTTTGATTTTTTAGGTCCGTTATTATTTGGTTTACTATTGTTCGCTCTGAAAAAGCCATTCGGTAAGGTCTATAGTTTACGAACACTTCTTTACTTAGCAGAATATTCAGTGAACCAGTTTTCACCTTTGACACTGGGAATCCTGTTACGATGGACGCCGAGTACTTCTTTAACAAATTATCAACTTCAAGGTTTTCATTAAGAGGCGTTTCATAGGTTTTCTTTGTTAACATATTTGATGTAATCTGATGCTCTCTTCGCTGCAACGTCGATCCATGCTTATCAACTCTGATTTCTAGAGATGAATCACTTAAAACATCTCGTCCGATTATAATTTCATTCTTGAGATAAATTTCGTCAATTATATGGAACGTTATTTCAGTATTAAGTTTTTCAAATTCAACCAGGAGATTTACTTTTTCTGTCAAAAGGATCGGATGCTTGGATATACCTTGGATACTTAAAAAATGTGAAATCCTCTTCAGTGGCATTTGATTGGCAATATCAGCTCTTAATAACGAGCAATCAGAACCAGTATCCAATAAGCAGTGGTATAATTTTCCGCCAATGAACACATCTGTGGTATTTTGAGATATTGAAACATCGTTGCACAGATTTACTTTTCTTAGTTCAGCATTCTGTTTAGCCCAGCAAGTTTTTTCTTCATGTCCAGTCTTATCGCAGTACGAGCATACCTTTGCGGTCTGAATTCTCTCACGATTGAAACGATTTTTTGATATAGTTCGTGGACAATTTGCCTTAAGATGGCCCGCTTTTCCACACTCGAAACATTTTTTTTCTACTTCTGGTCGGAAGCGCTTGTTTGGAAATCTGAAGTTGTCTTCTTCACTTCTTCTCTTTGGCCCATCATTTGATTTAGATACGTCCTGTTGTCTTCGTGGTGACTCACAAATAGACGATAAATGGTCTATTAAACATTGGATCGAAGTTGGCATAACAAACATCAGTGAATTTTTCAGACCAACATTTGTTATGCAGCCAATTACTATCCTTACAATTTTATCTTCTGGAACGTCAAAAGGTAAACGGTTTATTTGGGAAACTTTCTCCATCACAAAATCAGAATAAGATCCAAATTCATTGCTCTCGGTGTTCGCAACTTTTCTGAGTTGAGCAACAATATCTGTTCCAGTTGAAAAGGCGTGGATTATTGATGACCTTAAATCAGACCAAGAATAGTGCTGGTAACCATATTTGTCGAACCAAGCTTTTGATCGACCCATCAGAGAAGAACGTACACGAGGTATGACATCAAAATCTTTTAATCCATCTCTTGTAATTCGCGTATCAATGTCAGAGCACCATTTGACTATGTCAACTCTAGAATGATCGGGATCAAAGACTGGAAATCCAACGATGCCATCTTCTTTCCGTTGAACAATCTTAAAAAAACTTGACAATGCATCAGCTGTAATCAGCATTGGGTTTTTTTCCTTTTCTTGGTTTGAATCCTCATTGTTAGCTTCTTCTTCGTTTTCTAAATTATTTAAGTCTTCTTCCATATCTTATTTATTTATTTTTTTTGCCTTGTTCTTTTTTTTTTTTTTCTTTATTTTTTCTTTTTAGGGTAATCCCACTTCTGATAATAAAGCCGGATTCTGTGCCAATGTTTCCTTGGCTTACTCCTTTCACAGTCCAAATCATAATAATCTCCAGGAGAACAGATTCCCCTTTTTATACTTTTTTTATATGACACTTTCTATAAATATCATTCAACGATCTTTCGATAATATTTACAGTGATCATAGGAAGTAATAAAGTACAAAGTACTTTCAACTATAACATGCATATACAAACATACTAACATATATATAGCAAACCATAAAATGATCATGCGCTGAACTGTCAAATTGACGCTTAAGCTGTCAAACAAGTCAATGTTATTTTTGACACATGCGATCCACAAGATATGCCCCAATGGGATTTTGTAATAAAATTCCAATTTTTCCTATGCATCTATGCCAGATGGGGGGCAGAGGAAGGCAGTAGTTGTCTCGTGTTCGTTATCTAACGACAGTCGCCAAAGCGTCTGAGTGGTGGACCATACGAGAGAGCGACGATTTCATAGCTGGCTTCCAGACCTATGCGCCATAACAAAGAAAAATTCATCTCTACTGATTTCTGGTTTGTTGTTTGGACGATTGCGAAGGTGCATTTCCGTCGTGCGTCCAATCGCATCGTATTCGTCGTTATTGTTGTTGTAGTTTGACCGGCTGGGTGATGATGATGCTGGATGCTGGTCAAGATCTTGTTGTTTTCATTCGTCGCCACCAGAGTGCGTTTATCTCATAAATAAATAATACAAAAAAATAATAACAAAATTGTCTGGGAAATGAAATGCAGTTTACCAGTTCAGTTCAGTTAGGAGTTGTTGATGACTTGTTACATCCAGACGGTTTTGGTATTGCCGCGCGTCTGGTGTGCGGCGTGCTGAGTGAAAGTAAAAATGCACGCGCGCTTGGGAAATGCAACAGGTTATATGGTTGCTATATAAAGTGTGTGTTTTTTAAGTTTTATTTTGTCTGGGGAGACGTTAAACTATTTTTTTCTAGATTTTTTATTTCTTATTTTTATGGATAAAATAGATAATTGGTTTCGGGAAAAAGTTAAACATTTGTTATGATGTATATTCGCTTGGCAGCAGGGGGTTGGCTGTTAACGGCTTTCGTAGGTCTAGTGTTGATTAAATTTTAATGAACATTTTTACAGGAAATTTGATGTAACGCGTTGCATTATATTGTTGATCATTTATAAATCGGTGTGCGTTTTATGAGATATTTTTGTTTTTTTAACATTTTTAAAACAGGTAATCGCAGTTAGGTATGTTACGTATATTCACTTGTTAGTATCTAAGTATAATAAACGCGTAATTAACAGAGAACGTGTTTAAGTGCGTGACTGCTTAGCGTATTTGGAGTGAAAATTGGAAATTTATAAACTTTTTTTTTGTATTTAGTTTGTTGTCAATAATTCACGGGAAATAATTTACACTTCCGACATAGGTGAATGTTTTTTCAAATAAAATAAAATATTTTTCTGACTGTTCAAGTCTTTAAAGATGTTTATAATCATTTGCTTCCACTAAAAGTTAATCTCGTTTAAATTAAATAAGTTTATAGGTCCGTTTAACAATTTTCGGGAATTTGCACTAATTTTCACAATTTGCTGCCAAAATTCGTAGGATACATAATTAAATTAGGGAAACTTGGTAAGTTACCAAACAGCCCTTACCTCTGTTCGCTTACTTCCTTAAACTGACTATTTCTACCAATTGTATTTCAAAGTTCTGTCAAAGTTCATATACAAAATAAAATTGGTAGAAATCTTGCATTCTGGGGAAATAAACGAACAGACCTATTATGTAGTGTTTTCACTGCACAATAAGATTAACTTTGACAGTGCCTTTCAAAATGCAAATGGTGTTACATTTGTGAGAGTGAGATAGAACCTTAATTTCTATCAAAAGATGACCAAAAGGGCAGTTTGGTATCTTTTTTAAGAAAAAAGGTGTAAAACCTGTCAAACTTTGAAGGAATCTTGTAATTTTTAAATTTAAAAAAATATTTTCTATACTGAAAAATGTCGAAAAAAAAATGTAGCACCGGTTTTGATGGACTTATCTGAAACTTCATCAAGTGAATGTAAAGACAATCTAAATAAATATTTTGTAAATTGCTAGCCGACGCACGTCAAGTGACACTGACAACTGTGTATTTGACAATTTTCAAATTCCTTGCACACAGAAATTTATGTAGCAGGAATTTGCAATTTATCCAATGGAGGGGAAATTATTTGCTCTCTCGTTTCAACTTTTTTGAGTTATTAAACAGGAATCTTAGGCAATTTGTGGAAATTTGTAAAAAATTGTGCAATTTTGAAAGAAATTTGACGTTCGCAAACAGAGCTAAAAATTCAATTTTCCAATGAATGCGGTCAATGCGAGATGGTTACAGCTTAGTTTGATTTGTCAATTTATTGACTCTATGGAGACTAAACGCGATTGATTTCTAATCTACTAAAATTACGAAATAAATTCGGACTGTTGATAATGGAGAATATTAAGGTTAAATCACATTAAATCTTGATTTAGTGGTTGGAGGAATCGTAGTATGGACTTTGATGGGAAAATAAAAAAAACATAAATTATTGTAAATCAGTGAATTAAGTGCGAAGTCTTATAAATAAGACAAAACTGAAGTTAATTACTCTATTCAACCAAGTATTAAATGCGTTGACGAATAATTAACTAAAAGTGCCTAAGATAATTTTGTCAACGATTATAGATAAAAAGAAAACAAACGCTATTGACACATATGTCATTGAAGAGTATAAATAAGAAAGTATATGTAGGCAAAACTTCACACATTTTGAGAAAGTGTGGTTTGAAAACGCCATCAAATGCGTATTTGATGCATGCGTTCCAAAAGTCAAAAGAGAAAATGGTGATAAAGTCATGAGTTTCTAAACGCATCCCAAACGTCAGCGATGCGAATTTACTGAGCAGCAAACGCATCCAGTTTTGTTTGGATGCTTTCATTTGACAATTTGACGTTTGAACTAAAAGTAAAACAAAAAATATGGAGTCTCGAGCGAAGTGTTTTATCGCATAAAATTAATTTAACGAAACAAATGATCATCAAAACTAAATCGTATTCCGAAATGTCAAACTGGTGCAAAGTTAAAAGTATGCAAAGCATCAGGGAAGCATCCCAGATGCGTATAAATTGTGAAATGCTACCGCATCAAAATCTTTTTATTTGACGTTTTGGAACTAAGCCTGTATGTTTGCAGACTAAGGCCTGTATTCACCGAGCGCTCATATGAGCCTCATAAGTTTATGAGGCTCATAACTTTGGTGTATTCACCAACCACTCATAAATATATTTCGAATTTCGAAAAAGAGAGTCTCTCTGTCAACCAGGCACTCCCAAACTTTAAAATCAAACTTTTTTGGTAGATGGGGGGGTAGCGATAGAGATGTTTGTGTTTGTAGGGGTGGTGGTTGTGGAAGTAGTTTCGAAAATGTCGGAATATTTTTCGAAGAGAGCGCTCATAAGTTATGAGTGGTCGGGACCACAGTACACACATTAAAGGTAATATATTGCGCAGGTTGTCAAAGTTGGAAATGTCAAAAAATTAAAATTGGCTGTTCGAGTGCCCACAGGAACTCAACGCGCATCATTAGAAACAACAACAAAATATTGAAATTAGACAAGGAAAGGGGCACTGAATCCACCATTTTACCATCATAATACCTCGATTTTGACAGATGCGCAGAACTGAACAAAAATGAAAACCCTAATGATATTACCTTTAATATGTGTACTGTGGGTCGGGACCACTCATAACTTTTATGAGCGCTCATAAATATGCACTTATTATTGCTTGGTGAATAGGTTTATGAGGCTCATAAGTTATGATTGCTCGGTGAATACCGGCCTAAATAATACTCTTTGGCGACAGCAGAGTTCGTGTTGAATGTAGTAGATTTTCATTATAATTTCATATTTAACTTCAAGTAGCCTTTCATTGTTTATTAATAAACATTTCAATTCAGGAAAAAAGTTTTGTTCAACGTTTTCGGTTTTAGTTTATTTATTGGAATCAAGCGTACAATATATTATTTATTAGTTGATTTGTCAATTAGAAAAAAACTAAGCATTTGTTATTAATAAGAGTGTTCTTAATTAAAGCGTGATTAACAACTCAGCTTCAGTTACATACATGGCTACTTTCTTAGCACCATAAGATTTCAGTTTGAATGAAATTATTTTTTTTTGTCATTAATTAGTATCATACAACTTCAATTTCTTTTGATATTTTCACCGCACCTATACTAAACAAATTTCTTAAGACCTGCCATATATACCTTTTTATCTAACAAAAATAAGTGAAGTCATTTCAATTTCATACCAAAGTGTGCCTACCTATATGTACCTACCCGTAAATTTCAAGGCTCAAAGATATCTCAAATATATTTAACTAATCATTAGCGCTTAACCGATCATTGCGACAAAAAATTAAATACATGCTTAAGATAAAAAAAAAAATCAAAGCTTAGTTTTGTATGCTTTGTACACTTTGAAGTCAATTATTATTATCTACAAATATATGTACAACATTACTCAATATTGATTTTTAAATTTATTGCAATTCAAATCATCATTTAACCAAAATCAGATAAGTTTTTATTGACAATTATTATCAACGACAGACAAACTAATGATTTTCACAATTTGATATCCTAAAAAGTCTGCAGAAACATATATGTATCTAATATATTATTTAAAAAATTTAAATGATTTCCTATAAGAAAGTTTTATTTTATTTGCTGTTTTGTTTTTCTATATTCAACAATAAATTGCATATTCATCGTAATTGAAAGTGAAAACATTAATTTAACCAAACCAATCGCATGTCGCAGTCTCATCCCATTATAACTGTCCAAATGGCTATCTCACAAAAAATTCGATAAATCTGCAATTTATTGTGCGAAATGAAAAGTAAAAATTATCAAAGAATCCGCTAGTTGAGTCAGTATAATTGTTACGTCTCACCGTGCGCCATCGCGCCATCATCATTGCCATCATCGAATTAAGTAGAGAATGTGAAAAATTCAAAACACTTTTACTATAAAGACATAAAATATAGTTGGAGAGGTAGCGTTGTAAATGGATGCATAAGCCCGTTTGGCAACCTTTTTTAACAAGTTTTTGACACATTGTGAAAATGTGTGCAAATTAATTTTTTTTGTTTTCTTTGTTATAGTATTTAAGACAGAATTTAAAGAAGACTTTTCCGACAACGACAACAAAGTTTTTTTAGGTTAAATAATACTTTTTTAATCCTTTAATCGCAGACAAATTTTCTCAGACTTAAATTGGCAACAACTGTCAACGAATCTTACAAAATTTCAAAATCATCGACGAAACTAAAAACTCCTTATATTCGTTAAAATGTTTAAAGATGGTAGCATAAGTATTGTCGGCCATCTTGAATTGAAGTTAAAATAAGCATCTTAGTTTGTATACAAAAACACGACATATTAGGACTATCCTTATTTGTTATAAAATATATTCTAAAAATGAATGAATTTCAATTTTTTTTTTAAATTTAATCGTAAACAAAGATGGCCGCCAACAAGGTTTCCATTATATTTTTTTAAACACTCAATCGATTCATAAAACTTAAATTTCTTTTGTGTTAGAATTAAACTCTACCTCCGGACTATAAAATACGACTCGATGATCCAAACCATTGATCCAAACGCAACGGTGTGCTGCTCTCGCTTCTCTGCCATATAAAAGCTAACCCCATATAACAAAGTTAAGTGATTAGCTTGTCCAGTTGTGCGCGGCGCTGCTGCACAGACAGACACACTACACTGATGATCATGCAGGTTAAACCTGCAGGTGGCATTCTGTTCGTGCCTCTGTTTTAAAAGAGATGCTGGTGCAGTTCCTGCCATTTGCCGGCAAACATGATAACTGAGCATTGCAAATATATAATGCTGCTGCCGTTCAAAATGTGGGCCAATTATATGACATACGACTTTCTGCCAGACTGTAGCAGTGCTGTGCTGTGCTGTGCTGTGCTAAAACTGATATGGAACTTGAACCAGTATAAAAATGATTTTTGGTTTTGGGTGAAATGCTATATTATATCTCGTATAGAGGAATGTTGTCTTTGAGACTTTTACCCAACTTATTATTTTCTAAATTGTATATATACTCGTGTAATAGCGGTAGCCTATATGAAAATAATGTAAACGGCTGATTTTAATAAACGGCATGGCATACCTTTATATTGCGTAAGAGTTTGTTTATCCCATATTTGAAAGCTTTGCAATATAAATATATTTGTTGTATATCCATTAAACTTTCCATTTATATAAATTTATAATTTCTGAGAAATATGTGTAATAGTCCATCAATACCTATTTGATATTATATTCCGGGAAATAAGTAATTGATTCGATATATGAATTCATTGATTCTGATCATTTCGCCGGATATATTTAAATTAATTTGAAAGTTCTTTAACTTTCAATTCACTTCTATAAATTTTAGTGAAATGTGAACAATTTAATTGGTGCGTGAAAAAAATAAGTGAATCATATCTTAATTAATCAAAAATATTCAAGAAAGATATCAATTTCATTTTGAAGACTTATTTGATTTATTCTTTAGAAGAATGGGATAATTAGTTGCAGAAAAGAACGATAACAGCTGCCAAATTATTCACTCGATTCACTATTTTATCCAAATTCAATGTAAATACTTCCGCATTAAAGTTTTAATCTGGATGTATCGAGTGAATAATATGGATGTAAGAGTTAAGATTAATGGTAATTTAAAAAAAATTGTTTTCGCTTGCTTTTTTATGCAGGTACATATTTTTTGAGTCATGCATAAAACATAGTAAATGCTTTTACTAGAGAAAGTATTAACTTTTTATAATATACATTAAAATACAGTAAATGCTTAAAATTAAGTATTTACTTGGGACCATAGCACTTACTTTTTTTGGATGAATTTTGTCAGTTATAACTTTATTCCCCATGCATTAAAAGAAGAAGGTACTTTTTTTCTGTAGGAATTACTTATTTTTTCAAAGGGAGATCCTGGTATTCAGGTTGGTTTTTGGAATGATATAGACGTAAGTCGTTTATATTAAGATTAAGCCAATTGATAAAATTTCCATCAAATTATGAAGAAAAACTTGGTGCAAAAGATGATTGGTTAAGCAAACACTTCTTGCCATCATATATTGAAAAATTTAAACGGTGATTCCGCATTCGGAAGAATACATTAATTGGAGAGGGTATCCGTCCATCATTATCCAAGCAACTTGTGATCTAATTGAATACTGTCCAGGTGTTGATTACCAGTTATTAATCTTTTAAAAACTTGTGTTTGTTACCAAGAAATAGTACAAAAAATAGTATTAACTATCAATTTCCGATTAACTTTAGTATTTACTTGGTTGAATTAAGTATCTACTAAAAGTATTTGACAGCAAGTATGAACTTAATTTTATGTAAACGAAATGAAATAAAGTATAATATTATAAATTTAACCTTTTACTTAAAGTTTAGTTTTTACTTTAAATTTATACTTCTAGTAATTACATGTAAGTACAAGTATAGGTACATTATAAAATTTTTTTTTTATTATTTTGAGGATTTAAAACAGAATTTTAAGAAGCAGAATTTTGGCCAGAGCCCTCAAAAGAGCCCCATAAAAGTAACTTTCGTAATTTTCTAATTAATTAAAATGCATAAAATTGTGTACATATGTATATATGGTTTCGGTGAAAGCGATTTTTACTCGTGCAAATTCGCTTTATTTGCTTTAGGCTTTGGTTTCGGTAAAAACAAATTTAATACCCGCGCGAACTAGCTAAAATCGAATTATATAGAACTAGAGAGATATATAGAGAGACCAAAATCAAGACAAAGATTTATCCTACTATAATAATGAATAATTTATTTATTCAATAGGTCCGTTCGAAAAAAAAATCAGAATTTAAAAATGAAATAAAGAAAATCACCTTGGTAAGTTTGAGGATTTGTCTGAGTATACCGAAAATGTATCAATAACAACAACCTCATACAAGAAATCAACCTTACAAGATTTTGTGAGCCCTTACAACGGCAGAATAGCCCGGTAAATCTAGTTTTTACAATTCTACTAAAAACTAATTAGGGCATTAAATATTAAAAACTAAATTAATATTCAATAACGTACAATTTTTAATAAATTTTTGTCAACTTATGCTTTCAACAATTTTGAGTTTAAAAATATTTAAAAAAAAATTTGAATACATTTTTTTGTTTAACTTTTATTTTTCAAAATTTTGAATTTGAAAATATTTCTTTTGAAAAATTTCGCTTGCTTGATTAAATATTAAATTTCTGAATTAACTTAAAAAAAAACACAAAACAAAAAAATTTTATTATAAAATATCGTTAAAAAATCTTTAACTTAAGGTATCAACTTTCAGAAGAGCAAACAAAATCATTTTCGAAATTAAAATTTTTTTTTTTAATCAAAGTTATTCTTTTTTACAATATTTTGGTACAGATAAAGTACATACTATTTTAACTTTCTAGAAGCATACAAAATTTGATCAAAATAATTTTTCGGAATTGTTTTTACAAAAATGTTGCCTAGTCTTCCTATAAAATCAATTCTCAATTTTTTTTAAATTAAAATCTGTGCATTTTTGAGAAAAAATTTCTTTAAAAATCCAAAATTTCTTGAATTTGCCTTAATTTACCAAAACTACCAATACAATATTTGACTGAAAAAAAGAAATGGTTTAGCTCTAGTTTGTACCACTGCACTGTTTAATTTGAAAGGTACGAAAATAATAAACAGCGCTATAATGGGAAACAGTAGGAAACATATTGTCGTTGTAGTAAAAAAGTGTTTTAAGCCCCATTCAAATATTTCCATAGATACAGCCCTAAAAGAAAAACCTCTCATCTTAAAATAAACTTTTTTCTAATTAAACCTCTCTAATTCAGTAAAATATGTCAGTAAAATAATTCTCCGGAACCTAGAAAATACCTCGTAAACGTCGTACCTATACAAAAACAGTAGTCTAATCCTTCGTTTCCAACGATATTTATTTAAAACTGTACTTTAAACAGTTCATAGTTCGAAATAAAACACTGAGCTGGATCATTAACTGAAGATTAGATTAAGTACTGGTCAAGTTTAAGACCCTGATTACCTCTTAAACACGTTTTTGGTATCTCCTAAAAAATTAAATTTTCATGGTTTACGACTTTTCCTACATATAGTCGCTGTAGTTCTAATACAGCGACGATATGTAGGAAAAGTTGAGCCAACTTTAACATCTAATACAAGCTTGGACCTAACCCTTAATTTAATTGCAAAATCTTTTAATTGATTTGAATTGATATGAACAATTCTATAAAATTAGACGCGTTTTCTTCAAAAGTTTATAGCGCACACAATTTTTACACACAACACAAATGATTTAATATAAATGTGTTTTTATTTTATACAGGTAATCAATAACTTTTTTGTGCCTAAAAATTTGCTGAGCTGGTTAAACACTTTTGAAGAAATCACATCTATTAAGAAATACCTATACATGTACCTAAATATTCTTTTAAACATGAGACTCTTTTTTTACACCCATAACGCTTTTCTTTGTTTTGTATGACTATGATTTTTTACCAGATAACCCTACTTTCAGCCCATCCATTAAACTGCAGCAATAGTGAAGCAACAGTACAACACTTTTTAGCACAAAAGAAAATTTCAAATTTCGAATCGAACACCCAACGAAACTTAACCGTTGCTATGTTGTGTCTTTTATTCTTAACTAATGCACAATAATGTTGCTTCGTTGTTATGTTGCTGAACACAAATACCAAACAAAACCACACATCTATCAGATACATTTTTTTTTTATCATCAGCCTGTGGCTCTAATAATCTAGCATACTCAAGCTATGAATACAACGCCGCGCCGCTGCTGCCGCCATCGCCACTACAGTAGTTTATTATTACATACGATTACGAACTTCTTTTTCTTTCGTCGTTGTCGTTGTCGTCGTCGTCGTCTTTGCTACTTTCGTATCTCTCAGATACAAAAATATCTACACACGTCGCACACTCGCCGAATCACCTTGTCCTGGCAGCAGAAGCAATAGCAGCGACGCGCGGCAGCAACATTCAAAATACAATGCACATTTTTTGTTATTATCGCGTAAACCTTCCAAGCGAAAGGACGGACAGACAGACGGACGGATTAAAAAAAGAAAAAAAAAAAAAAACTTATTAAAGTGAAAAAGTAAAGATAGTTTTGTGATTTAAATCCATGAACTACTACGTACGGGAGTTGTTTATGTCTTTTTTATTTGAATTTTTAGTTTCAAATTTTAAACATAAATTTAACCGTCAAAGAAATATAATTAACTAATTGAAGTAAAAAAGAAACGAACTTATTTTGTATATTGATTTGTTTGATCAATAAAAACAACTATAATAGCGAAACAGTGGAATTAAAAGAAAAGTGGAATTGATTTTTTTTCGAGGTTGTTTTGGAATTCATATATCCACCACACTTGAACAATTTCTTCGTCGTTAAGTGATGGTATTTTGTATAAAAACATTACGCGCGTGTTGCTACAACAAAGTTCTATATGAAAAAAAGAAAATTTAATTTCCCAGAAAGATTCTATACAAAAAAAAAAAATAATAAAGAAATAGAAAGAATTATATATTTTCCACTTTTGCAAAAGATATAAATAAATACAAAAAAAAATAATAATTACTCTTTCCAACTTGGGTGTGTTGCTAAAAATATAAAATTTTCTACCCCATTATACCGGATCAATTTATTAGTGCAACTTTAAATAAGTATAAAACAAAAGGTCTACCTATATATACTCACGTGAAATATTATTAAATTAATAATCTGTGTGTGTCCTTCAAAATCTTGTTTTTTTTGACTTTTAAATAAATTTCCTTTAAAACTTACCTGATCGACTTGACTTTATTATACGATTGCTATAATTCAGATTAACGTCGGACAGTTTAAGATACTTTTTAATCCCTACAAAGTAGTTTTTGTTTAAATTATCATTTCGTCGTCCTTCGCTAGTATCACTTGAATATAAAAATAAATGTACGAAAATCAAGTGAAAATCTACGCAAACGCCCATTTTGTCTTACACCCCCAAAATCAGTTTTGTATTTTTTAACTTTTTCAAAATACTAATTTTCCAATTAAAAAAAAGAAAAGAAAATTTATTGAATTTTTCGTGTCAGAAAAAACAGTTGCCCTCTCATATCTCATTCATTCATATTCGGATTTGGATCTATTCAATTTATGTATGAATTAATTAATTTGGCAAGAAACAGAGCACAACATCGGTTATTGTTGGATTTGCAGTTGCAATAAATATTTAACGGAAAGGAGAGAGAGAGAGAAAAGAAACAAAAATTTTATCAGATCTCTCAAATGTATCTGATTCAGGTGAGATACGTTATACGAAATTGTGAATAAATTATATTTTATGTTTGTGTTAATTTTTTTTTCTTCACTTGAAGTTTTTTTTTCCATAAAATCTATTTACAACAATTGGGTTAAATGGTTTTTTTTTTATTTTTTTCTATATAAATCTTACATGAGATGTTGAAGTTGAAAGACTGACGTCTAGTAAATTATTTCTTTTTTTTTTTTGTGTTGTTTCTTTCATTTATCTCAGATTCTTTTTTTTTTGTTGCGCTTGTGTTGTTGTAATGATTTTTGATGAAAAAGTAATTGGCGACCGCATTTTGTTGACGTAGGTACTGTGTACAGTACACTCTTGTGTATTAAATTATGTTTATTTATTTTGGTCATACATTATTAACTTTATTTTATTTATTTTTTCTTGTAAGAGATGAAAGTGGCAATTTTGAGCCGTTTTTTTTATTGATATGGATTTTAACATTGAGAAATAAATGAGACATTTTGAAATATGAAATTTAATAAAAAATATATTTGAGCTGTAAAAATGAAGTAATTTTTTTTTTAAATCCGATTCGGGGAAATAGGTCAAGATAAAGATATTGACTGAGAATTATTGTGACACTAACACAATTTTATTCCGACATTAAAAGAAATTGATTTTTTTTTATAAATTAGATTCAATTATTTCAAGTCCACTTAATATTTTAACTTTTTCATTGAAGGTTAATTTTTTAGTGGCAAACCAGCGTGTATGATAGCTGTAATATTGTTTCTCAAAACGTTCCAAAACTGTCCTAACAAAACTGTTTCTTTCCATTTTAGCCCAAAGCTCTTTCAGAGTTGATATAAAAAAATAAAACAGACTAAATTTGGTAAAAATTGTCAGTTTTGGAAAGTAAACGAACAGATCGAAGCTGTCATTGGTTTAGCATTGTTCAACTTGAATTCATTTATGAAACAAAAATTGTCAATACATTAAAAATTTTTATTGTTCAGGATAATTAAAACAGCCATATTAAAGTTCAGAAATAGTTAATTAGTCTCATCCTTAAGACCCATAAAATAGGGGGTCTATAATTTTGGGCAATTGGCATTTAGAGGTACCTTTAGACAGTTCAAACATAAAGCTAAGCACAGACGATTGTCAGATGTTATAATATTGTCAGAACTGTCAATGGTCTGACAATAGATAACAATTGACATATTTCTTACAATGAAAAATTGTCCGTTTACACGGTTGGTAGATTTCTTCCCAAAGTCTGACAATTTGATTGTCAGCTCTTTTTATCTCTCTTTAACCAACCAATGAGTCTGACAATGTCCTAATCGACTGACAATGATAAAAATTGTGTGATCAGACGATTGTAAGATACCTGAGAATTTTTTGTTAGATTGTCGTCTGACAATGACGTTTCTGACAATATTGTCAGACAAAATTGTGTGTTCAGACGATTGTAAGACATTTGGAATATTTTTTTTCACTGACAGATCTGACAATATTGTAAGATCTGACAATCGTCTGTTCATTAATCATTAAATAGTCAATTTTGCTTGTTACGGCCATTTAACAATTGACTTCCTAGAATTTTATCTTGCCTTCCGATTGAAAAATGACAAGAATAAAAGAATTTAAAGACGGATTGCTTTATTCATCTGATTTTATTCGCAGTTAATAAACTCTTAAACAATTTTAAGGTTAGATATAAGATCGTAACCAGAGGAGGTGTTTTAAGCTGAGACTGGAAATAGTTAAAAAGATCCGATCGTAGAAGTTTACGCAGGTTATAATGATTTGAAATGAGCCCAACTGCAATGAATAATTCAGAGTCGCTGTACGTAAGTTGATGTATCTTATCCTCCACTCAATTTCGACTAGATGACGCCATAATAAATCTTCCGTATGGAATTTTTCTCTCAAAACAACCTTAAGCGTCTTTAATCGCGGTGGTATTTTTGTCTGAGTTTATAGCAGAACTCAAGACACAAAACTCTCTAATTACCTTTGGGTCTATAGTGAAGTCCCTCGAATCGGCGTTGCCGCCCCAAAAAAAATACTTTGTCACATTTTCTAAGGTAGGTACCGTGCCATTCTCATGCCATATGAAAAAAAAAAACAATTTTTTTCTAAAAAAAAAAATCATTTGCGTTATTCGTGTATTGTCGAAAAATAAGAGTTTCTGTCAATTTTTACTGCATTTTCATCAAATTTCTTTAAAATTCGTCTTTTTTTGAAGCAAAAAATGGAAAAGCGTGCCATATTGATTTTTTTCCTCCCATAATAAAATTTTCGTGTCAAATACTTTTAATTTTGTCCACATTGATTTTCACACATATCTCTGGCGGTCTCCCCACGATTTTCATGCGAAGTAAATACAAGCACCAATTGGCGCCCAACGTGGGACCATTATACTTTAAGAGCAATACTCTGGTTAATGGATATCAATTACACTACAGGCATTTTAAAGTCTCACTGGTTAAAAACCTAAATATGAAATAAAAAATTCTTAGGTTGGTCAAACGTTTTTTGGAGAAATTAATCGTAAATACACTTATTGTTTTAATACCATACAAAATCAAATCTAAAGATCTAATTTTTGTAAAAAAAAAACGGGATGGACAGTAATATACAAAAGTATGTGGAAATATTAATGGGCTTTCGTCGCTGAAATCAGAATAAACAATTTTATTTTGATAACACTTCAATTAAGGAACCATTTGTATTGTGTGCCTATACTAGCTATATAACGGTATATTTTGACGAGGATAAATATGGAGCAGAAAAATCTATAGAAGTTTTGTTAAACTCAATTTTTCCTAATACTCTTCTGAGTTAACAGCGAGAAAACATAACATTTTTGTATAATTGAAATAATTAACAAGGCGTGTTTTCTTCAAAAGTGTGTAACCAGCACAGCCAAAAAAAGTGAGAAACAACGAAAGTAATGAATTCATTATTTTGTAAACATTAAAAAAATATTTATATTCTTACTTTTGTTTGCTGAGCTAGTTACAGACTTTTGAAGAAAACACACATAATGTCAAATTTTCATTATTATTGCTGCATGGAAAATATTATTCCTGAGTTATAGATAAATAATCATGTTGATTATAGGTTAAAAAATCTTCTACTTTAAAACCTTTTAGTTTGGAATTTTAAAAGGCTTTAAGTTCATATTAGTATTTAAAAAAACCGTTATTTTTAGATAGCGACCACACCCCCGCTAGAAATTCAAATTTTCATATAACAAAATAAACAAAAATTCTAACGTTATAAGATAAATTTGCAACACTACCATCGAAACTATATATTATAATAAGTACTCCTGATGATTTCAAACTCTTCGCGCATATAGCCAATTGCATAATGACAAACATATATATAGCATAAAACAAATAAAAATCTTGACAGGTAATTTAAAATTCTCCGCATGAATTCATAAACAATAAAACTTCCCACGATAATATCTATTACCACTCTTTTTAAATTTATATTCCAAATCAACATAAAACAACTTATTCAACGTGACGGTTATTTTTTTTTTGTGTAGTTCTTTTTGTTGTTGTTTCCGAAAAGATAACAACAAATATTGACCTAAAGTAACCTTTTTTCTTATAAACAGCTGCAACGGTGCCGGTGATGGTGACGGGCGCCCGCCATCGTTTTTAGAGTCCATTGAATCGATCAATTACAAATTAAAAACCCGCCTACGGTTAAGTCAATTTTCAAACGAAAAATCAAAAAAAAAAAACCTAAATTTTCCGTCTATTTAACGGCAAACCTTCTGATGTGGAAGTTAATTTTTTTTTATTTTTGTTTCATTTCGGCCTATCAGCACCTACGCATGAAAAATGAGTCCCTACCTCTTAAGTCTCGTAATATAGCTTACATAATTAGGAGGAGATAAAAATGAAACAAAAATAAAAATAAAAATATCTACAAACACTTAATTACAGATCCTAATATGCATATATGTTTATCAGCTTCAGCTTCAGCTTCAGCGCCCTTTCTGTGCGATACTTTTAGCTGTAATATGGTGTAGGAGGTAAACGTTCATAAATTTCTGGAATGGGAGGTGTGCTTTAGGATTAGGATCTCAAGTCAAAGTATACAGTGATATATATCATCTTTATATATATGGAAACTGAACAGAGCGGCGGCATCGGTCGGTATATGTACTTATAATAATATTTCAATCTTTTTTTTTTTCTCGTTTTCAATTTTGAATTTTTTTTTGCAAAACAAACTAAGCTAAGCTACCTTTTTCCGTACGTGACAAAATATAAAATCTGTTTTGTTATAGTGATGGAAACGAGGGATAAATATCTGTAAAAAACAGGCAGGTAGACGTTTGAAAAGTGACATTATGCCTCTTCCAGACTATGACTTTTTGCTATTTTTTTTGTTGTTATATTTTTGCCTTTTAAACCGTGCTGTAAAACTTGGTATTGTTGCTATGCGGTGTGACTTGGAACGTTTGATTTATATTTTTATTGCTTTTTGGCTTTGTTCACACTTTTTTGATTTATTTTTAAAAAGCAAAAATAATGACTTAACTTTGGCGGCGGCATTTAAATGAACTGCTGATGTTTTGGAGTTGTTGCTTATAAGTTCAATGGGCTCTTATTGTTGACAGAAATAATTAACAGGGCAGTGTTAAGGCGCAGTTAAATGTTCAATATGTGTGCACGGGTAAAAAAAAATTTACACAAAAGGGTTGGTTATATATTGATGAGATTTAGTGATTTGTTTGTTTGTTTGTTTTTTTTAAGTATTAAGGTAATTTTTGTTTTTTTTTGATTATTCAAAACAGAGCTTATTTGTTGCAGAAAAAAAAAACAAACATTGGTGTTACGGGTTGGTGTACAAAATAAAAAAAGTAGGTAAGATTACATGTGCAGGTTTCAAAAGTAGGTTTGTAATATTCTTTCTGAAAAGATCATACCTATAAATAAAAAAAAAAAAAACTGTCTTATTAGTTCTGTTCGTTTTCTTTTAAAAACTGCCAATTTCTACAATGTTAGTTCAATTTTATTTTTTATATTAATTTTGAGAGAACTTTGGAATGAAATTGAAAGAAATTGGCAGTTTTGTGATGTAATCGAACAGAGGTATTACATAAGAGATGGTTGATAAAAATAAGAGAGATTGTAAAAAAAATAAGAGTTTCGCCACGTGAACACAGAGTTTTCTAACTATCTACGAGTACGAGTTACCTAAAAATGTTCAAACTTTTTTAAATTGACTTCCAAAACGCCAAACAAAAAGTTTTGATGCGTTTGCATTACACTATTCATGCACATCCGGAACGCATCCCGGATACTTTGCATACATTTGGCTTTGCATTAGTTTAACATTTCGGAACGCATTTAAAATTTTTTTTGTTGATTTCTTCATTAAAAAATAGAAATTGACGGTTAATTTCCTGAATTCTTTGCAGCACCCTTTTCCTCAGAATATTATTTGGTTTCTTGCATGTCCTGATGAATTCATTTCCGTAATCTGCAATTCAGCAGCAGCATTTGCAGCTCGTGATTCCAAGATTTTTCTCTGAATTAAATATCGAGTGAGACAATCGTAATAATAATAATAACATAATTTACAAAAAAAAACTATAACAATTGAAAAATAAACGTCAAATTGTCAAATGAAAGCATCCAAACAAAATTGGATGCATTGACGCTGTTTACATTAGACTGTCCTCCTTTGAATTTTTTTGACGTCTCTGTACTTTATCTCACTCCCACTTTATGCCGAAAAAGAGAAGGCCAAGAAAGGCAGTATTTTTATTTGTTAAATTGTGGATTTTTTTGACTTTTTCTTTTGTGACTGACGTTTAGGATGCGTTTAGAATCTCTTTGTTACCGTTTTCTCTTTTGACCTTCTGATGACTTTGTATCAAATACGCATCCTATGCATTTTGAAACTCATCAGCCGGTTTCTTAAGAGAATTTAAGCTAAACATTGATTTATTGTGTTGAAAAACATTTAATTCAAATAAAAGTTTAAACAAATGTGTGGCGCAAAAAAAACTTTGAAATTCGGCAATGTACGAAAGACGTGTTATAAATATGGTTATTCCATTAAATTCCATCAAAATTAAATACCAGGTATCATATTTATATTTCAGCTGAACCCAAACAAATTTTCGATCTTAAAGTCATCCGTTTGGATTTGTTAAAATATCTGAGATAACACTCGGAGATGTTTAACGAAGTTTTGTTTTTTTTTTAATTTTATTTTTTGAATAAATCTGAGGTCAGCCATCTGGTGCGATGTCATGATGTCATGAGATTTAAATCCTTTATTTTTAATGGAAAAATATCATAAATAATGAATTTGAAATTTCACAATCTTTGATTCATGGTCATTGGTCAATCATTAAGTTGAAAAGGAGAGTTCAAGATATTTTTTGTTTTCCTATAAAAAATCGTATCTTTATCTTTATTAAAATAATGTTTGTCCGAATAAAAATATAAACAATCAAATAACAATAACAAAATTTCCTAAATAAATAATCAATGGGTAAAACATTTAAAACCAATTAAATTTTAATAACTTATTCAATTAAAAAAAAAACAAATCAAACAATATAATATCGATTGTGATTGCAAAAAAAAAACGAGCAATAAAATTTGTTCAAAATGCATTAAGGTCAAACAAATTAAGTTCAGATTAATTAAATAGAAAAAAAAAACACTCATTCAATTGTATAGGTATCTAAACAAAGTAAATTTATCATTGAATTCCAATTTGACTTGATTCTTTTGAAACAAAATAAATTTCGTTAGGAAAAAAAAGTAGAAGATAAACCTCAGCATTTTCATGGATTTGGCATTAAGGCAACAAATATTTTGCAGTTCACTTCAATTGAATTCTGTCTGCGTTGGTATAAACTGAAATAGAAAATCAATTTGTAATTCCTATTTTCTTTTTAATTGAATTTCTTTTGATATGACAAAAGATTTATAGTGATACGTATATACCTATTATAGATACTGCGACATGTTTTACGACGAAAAAGGGTGCAGCTTTATAAGTTTTTGTTTAGTTTTTATTGAATCGATTTAGTACTTTTTTTTTCATTACTTAAAATTAGTTGGGATTAGATTTTATGCTTCTAGTTAGAGTTTAGTTTTATTATTATTATTATTATTTTGTATTTTATTTTATTTTTTTAAATTTTATTTTAATATATTTTTCTGACTGCGGCTTCCGTCAGTAACACTAATATAGGGAAAAAATCGCTTGAGAAGTATTGGTTACTCTTTCTCAAGCGATTTTTTCCCTATTAGTGATCTACGAGTGTTCTGTGAAGAGAACTCAACACACTGCTCATAAAACTGTCAAATAATAGGTCTGTTCGTTTTTTTCTTTAAACTGGCAATTTCTATACCAGTTCAATTTAATTTTTTTTATGTGAACTGTGACAGAATTTTGAACTTAAATTGATAGAAATTGGCTGAATTGGAAAGTAAACGAACAGATCTAATTTTGTCCCCCATTTAAGTTTTCAAATCTTGTTTTTGACATTTATTAGGTGTGTTCCTTTACTTCACAACTCTGAGCATTTGTGTGAATTTCTATACATTTTATATTTTTTTATGTGAACTTCTTTGACAAATTTTGTGTAGAAATTTACACAAATGCACAGATTTTCAAAGTATAGGAACACATCTATTTTTTATTTTATTTTCCTCCTGTCATAATAAAACTTGTTGGGTGGAAAGTGTACAGTTTCTTTTAATTCGGAGTTTATAGAAATCTATCTGATCGTGTTCTGAAAGTAAAAAAAAAACACAAATTGATCTCTGAAAAGCCAGAACCAAAAAAAAAAAAACCACAAACTTCTTTGACAACTCAAAATCTGCTGTGATTTAAAAAAAGAAAAGTGCCTTATTATTTTCAAAGAAATGATTCATTACATTTGAATTAAAAGCGTTGGTGTTTTTAAATTGTTAACATCCTTCTTTAAGAAATTAATGGAGATGACAAAATGTATTAAAAATATTTTCGCAACATTAAAATTTACTTTATTGTTCTCTCCTTGGGGACATACATACACACATAATAAAAAACAAAAAAAAAAACAAACAAAATATTAATGTGTATGTGGTTGAAAAAAAAAAATATGTAGGTTTATTTTGACTTTAAGTATAAAGAACCAAAATAGTATATATATTCGGGTGTATATTTTTATTTGATTTTTATTTCAATTTTTAAATATTATTTGGCAAACGAAAAAGACAAATCACTTTGGCAAAATGCCAGGGTTCATTGTGTGAGTGGTGCATATACAAATAATGTATGTATGGATGTGTTCAGGAAATTCTGTCGTAATTGAATGAAACCATTCAAAGTGACGTTTAAACGCAAAATCGTTTTTCGAAATGATAAATTAAAAGCGAGGTCATTTGGTTAAAAATACATTGCACATATTTATACAAGTGGTATTTAAAAATGATAAATGTATTATCATTTAATCGAAAGTAGTTAAAGAAAAAAAAAAACACACACAAGTTGTTAAAGAAGGAAATTCAGATATTGACTTTGAAATAAAATGTTTTTTTTTTTTTTATTAACTATAAATGTCATTTCTTTGAACTGGTTTTTGGGCTTTGCATGGAAGAATATAACAGTCTTGATAGCTTATACTACGTTTTTATTGGAGCCGAAATGAAGTCATTTCGTAAATTACAGGAAAAGTGGTTTTATTGCAAATCTGATAATTTCGTTTGATAGAAAATTTCATTTTGAATTTGGCAGTTCTTTCCGTTTCTGTTTTCTATACATCGAATTTTGACATTTGCAATGGTTTCCACTATGGTTACATTTCACTTGGGTGTGTTCATAAAGTTTTTACGTAATTTCGACCCAATTTCGTGCAAATTTGGTTGAAATTACTTCATGTCGAAATGGGATTTGTATCGTATGGAAAATGAGAATTTTCAATGAAATTGCCTAATTTGGCTTTTACTATTTTTTAAAAATTGTTTTCATTACAAATTTGTTAATTTCATTTGACAGCTTTTCATTTCATTTTGAATTTGATTTGGCCGTTAATCTCTTGTTTTTTCAAAGAGTTTCTACTTTAAATGGATTCCACTTGGAATTTTTCGTAAAAATTTTTCAAAATCACAATTTGCATGAGAATTGAGATGATTTGGAAATTTTCAACGAAATTACCTCATTTTCCCTAATAAAAACGCAGTATTAAACCATTCACATTTCAAAACAACCGACTCACGTGATCAGAGCCTTATTGTCGAACTTAACCTAATTTCATAACCTTTTTCGTAAAAAAAATGTGATAGCTCTCAGAACAGAATATGAATTAAAATTCTCTGAAAGTTCCTCCAAATGCAAATCGAAAGCTATTTACTACTTTATACTTCGAAACTCACATTCTCCGCAATAAATTAATTCCCATATTTGCACATCTAAATCACCTTAGCACCTTCTGAAGCAATATAAACGTGCTTCTCCATATATTGAGATATTCAAATTCTTACCTTGACATCGTTCATGAATATTCAAAAACTATAATTTTCTGATCGACAAAAAAAAACTTTGCTCAATTACCCAATTTGTTCAAACACAGTCAAATGATTCCTCAATTGAAGCATATTTGTCGTTGGCTCAATACGACATCAACGATGACAACGTGCATAAAAGTATTATGGTGCAGCAGTGAAACCCCACCTCAAATTTCGATATTCCCAAACAACGACAAAACTTCACAGATGCCAGACTTCGGACATAATGTACAGGTACCATACCTACCCATAAGGAACAGAAAATTGCAAGGTAATCCACCAAACGACAAGTGGACCTGGACAAAAAAAAATAAACCAACAACAAAAAAATACCAAATGTGGCTTACCTTCGCATACCACTGCAATGTCGAATGCTGCTTTTGTAGAAAACCTCAACGGGTTAACCAAAAAAAAATAAATAAAATAAAATAAAACTATCAACTGCAATTTGCCCAAATATCTCAACAATTCATATTGTTTGTATTTGTATTTGTTATCGATAGCGTTAGGTTTTAATTTATTTATTTATGTTTTGCTTTGTTGAAGTTGAATTTCAATTAGATAGATAGACATTGATAAAAAAGGCTTTTGTTTGATGAAGTACCTCAATTGTGTACTCTTTGACCCGGTTTATTTTTATTTAATGAATTCGTTTGTAATAATTTGCATACGCGGTTGGCATGGCGAAGATAAGCCCTCAATATAACAAACACCTGCTCCTTTTAGAGTACATGTATGTACCTAGTTGAAAATTCGAATTTGGATAACAATAACAAAAAAAAAAAAAAAATAACAAACGCATGTGCGTTTTGAATTTCTGGATTATTTTTATGGTTGTGATGAATAAAAAACAACAAATAAAAGATTGGATATTATTTGTTGTTTTCCCAGGTAGTATGTCGTTGTGATTTTTTTTTGTGTTGTGTTCATATTTCTTAGTTCTTCTAAGAATTTTGTTTTATATAAGGATTGAATTGATGATTGTTTTCCATGTTTTTGTTTCTGTTTTTTCATGGCGTGTGATGAGCTTGGTAGTATATTTTATTGTTCAATAAAAGTTGAAAAGGATGAAAGGGAAAATTACAAGCACGCAATGCACATTAAAATAAATTACTACAGGGTGGTATTTGGAGTTTTAATGAGTTTTTTTTTTAAATTCTTTACTAAGAAAATGCCATCTTTTTCGAATAATTATTTAATGCTTTAATGAACGTTGAAATAATTCATATATGGTTAAGCCACCTAGGTTGTTAGCTTAAAAAAAATATCAATTAAGAATGACTTTCAATTTTTGTAAGTATAGAACAAATAAAGGGATAAGAATGACTTGCCAAATAAATTAATTGCGCAGTTAAGAGGGATAAGTGACACCTGTGACAAAAGAATTTAAAATATTTAATTGAATCTGAAGGTGACAACTTTCAATCGATGCGCTGATCTTTCCATTGAGCTTATTTACATACAAAGAAGTTTTTCTTTTTTTATGTTTAGAAGACAGTCTGATTTTAAATTCAAATTTTTTTGTTAAAAGCTTGGAACGCGCTTCTAAAAGCTTACAATTTGTGCTTCTTTTTTCGTTAAGTGCATTGCCAGAGCATGTTTTTAATAGAGTTCTGAATAAAATTTTAGAACTGTCTGAGTAAAAAGTTGACCACACCAGAAGTCACATTGACAGGAAGGAATAAATATATATAATAGGTCTGTTCGCTTATTTGTCCAATACTGACAGAGTCACCAGTTTTGTTATTTTGGAAGTAAATGATCAAGGTTAATAAATTGTAATGAATGACAAGAATTGACAGTTAAAACGTCTGAGCACTATACTAAGGTTAAATTTACAGGTATATGGAATAATGTTTAAAAATGAAACAACTTGACAGTTAAGTGCTCCAGTGTAATTATCTATGATACGTTTTGCTGGATAACTTCGCAAAGCTGTTTTTTCTACCATTTTTACTACAAAAATTGTCAATTTTCATATACAAAAATAAAAGTGGTCGAATCTGGCAGCTTTGGACAAGTAAACGAACAGACCTAAAAAAACAACTTTACAGTTAAGTATGCTCAAGTATCATTATTAAAAGCCTTTCCACACTATCCCACTGAGTATTAACACATGTCAAAAAAGTGGAAAACAAATCTTGTATAATAGTGTGGAAACAAAATATGACAGCCCATCTTACATAGCATGATATTCCAGCCTACACGATTTGACATGTTAATATCTTCATGAGAATTTTTAAAAATGGTTCTAATTCTATCACAAATTTCATCACATTTTTATTAAGGTAAAATTAAACTGTAGTGAGTGGTCAAAAAATGAAAAGTCATTTCTCTCCCACAAATTTGGCAGTAGCATGAAATTCTTTCCCACTTTCAATTTGACATGTATTAATACTCAATGGGATAGTGTGGAAGGGCTTTAACGAATATCTTTCATAAGTCTTGCTCGGGAAGTTTAATCTACCATTTTTAGTTCAAAGACTGTCCAAATTCATATAAAAAATGCAAAATTGGTAGAAAATATAGCAGTTTTGGACAGGGCCATATTATAAGTCAAAAGATAAGTGACGACGATTTGTTAAATGAACAAGTCATTCAAACCAAACCATTAAAGAATAATTTTTTGTTATATTTTAAAACTTTATTTCCTTTTTTAGAAATTTAACAGATATCCGATCCCCATTGATTCTTTACATTTACTGTTATATTCGTAATCGTATATTGTGTAAATCAAACTAAGTCTCATGGGAATAAAAAATAAAAAAAAACCATCACGACATCCGTTTGACATGGAGTTGATTTAAGATTTATTTCCATTTGACAAACTTCAAAAAATAAAAAAAATATCAAACATCATATATTTAAATATTCCCCGAAACATGATTAATCCCAACGATAACAAGGAGTCAAAAACGAAAAAGGGAGCCAGCATCCATTAGAGAATCAATAAACGCTTTTACGCTGTATCTTTTTTTGTTATAAAAATAAAAACAAAAACCTATCGCATCTTTCGTTCCATTGAAGTCAAATTTGTCACAAGGACAAGATATATGTATACATTTTATACATACAATAAAATTCAGCTGAAAAACTTCCAAAATAAAAAGAAATTCCATTTAAAGAGCGAGAGGTGTGTTCGATAAAATATCTCCTCCGAAACAATCATGGTTTATGTTTGGTCACCAAAAATATGCAAAAAAAACTATCGAATTACGATAAACCGCAAAGTGTAAACAACAACAAAAAAAAAAAAAACAAAAAAAGAACTCGAATTACGAAATTTTTGTCTGTGACCTGCTGCGGTCAGGAATGAACATAAACCCTTAACCACAAAAACAGACGCCACACAGCTAAACTAATGAACTTCGAGTTATTAGATACATATATTTGACGTGTGGTGCAGTCAGCAATCAAATCAAGCGGGTGGCTGTGGTCTGGTGCGGCCTCGGCGCGTCGGCATCGTCTCCAGACACCCTTAGTAATCACCTTAGTAATTGATGTGGAAATGATTGATGGGTGTGGCATGTTATCATTTTAAAATAAATAAAATTCTACCTGTTTTAAAAGCCCATATATATTTTTTTTGTATATGAATGAAAAAGGTAATTAAGACGAGACGAGACGTGACATTGGAAATTGATCAGTAAAATTTTGTTCTTAAATTTTATTTTTCTTCTCATTTGAAATTCTTTATTGATGACCGTGTGATTGACCTTAAAATTGTTTTTTTTTTATTGTTTAAATGAATTTTGAGTGATTGATTCTGAAGTCAAAATAAATGACAGAAAAAATAAGAGTTGGATAAATGATTTTAATTTTTCTAAGGACTGACCTGGTTTAGATTTTGGAAATAAGGTCGGGTAGTAGAAATTTCTTAGAATTTAATTTAAATTGGTGAACTGTCTATAAATTGCTGAAAACGTCAAAATGATTTGAAATTCTGTGTCAAAGTTGACAATTGAGTTGATTTTGAACGGAGAAAATGGTCAATGTGTTGACAATTCTACTGAGTGGTGTTTATGCATAACTGCAAAATAGTTATGATACATTTAAAGTTTCACACTATAAGAAACACTTCGGAAAGAGTTCAGAATGATTACTAAATCTATGATTAGACGATCAACAAAACTGTCCATTTCTACCATTTTTAGTCCAACAGACTGTCAAAATTCATATAAAAAAAAAAAATTGGTAGAGTTTGGAAGATTTCCGCAAGAAAACGAACAGACCTATTGTCAAAGAGTTGACAAGTCGTTGGATTGTCAAAGCAGAATACTGTCAATGCGTTGACACGAATATTAAGTCAACGCGTTGATTATTTTGTGTGACCGTGTAATCACCCTGTCAACCGAGTACATCGACAAACTGCTTGTAAGTCCGTTGACTGTATCTCAACATTGACCCATTAGACACAGTTCAGCTTCATCTCAATTTCAAACATTTTCCATTTTTTAGAGGAGACCATCCATCAATTCAATTTGACAGATAAGTTAGAAACAAAATGTTGACGCATAAATTTACAATATTTCGATCCAAATGTCACCCAAAAGCCCTAAAATTACATTTTTTCCGGAGAAAACTATTTTTTTTGGTATCTATCGGCATCCAAAGATATAACAAAAGTAAAGCACTAAGATGCCTTACTTGTGGAACGCCAAAAATAAAAACCAATATAGAATCCAATACAAATCAGAAAAATACTACTTATATCAAATGCCATTTAAATTTTAAATTCATCGTCAGTAAAAGTAATCTGTTTTTAAAACGTTTGGTCTTTATTTAAATAAAATATAAAATGTTATTTATGCTAGAAATAAAAAATGTCAAAAACGGAACATGCGTATTCGTCACACACTTTAATTATTTTTTTGTTGTTGCCCGTAGCACTCCCGCATAAAACTCCTTATATGCACTTGACTTGAATTTATTAAGTAAAATTCATGTTTCAGAATTGAACTTATAGCAACTAACTCACTAGCACATCCAACATGAACAAATTTATTTATCCATTGAACTGTAATGCAGCAGTGGTGTATCTAATTTCAAAATAAACACCGGACGACGACGACATTACGTTAACTCTATGCAAGAATATCAACCAACAACGACTTCAGCGCCACCATCACCGTCAATGTCGCTGTTGTCGCCACCGTCGCGTCGCGTCGCAACCGCCGCCACCGAGTTTCCAGTTAAAGGTGTTAAGAAATATGCAATTCCATGTCGATGTCATGAGACAGATTTACCCTAAACACTTTGTTGTTGGTAGTTAGTATATAATTTTGCGGTTGAGACGTGTTTTTTTTTTTTGTTTCACAGCGTCAAATCGATACTTATTTTTACAAGAAAGGAAATTATCGATTTTACAAATAATAGCTATTTGAGATACAAAGTGTTCAGAAGTAAGAAGAAATATAATGGTGTCTGGGGATATATAGCAAATATTTAATAAGCGATATATAATTATTGTTAATAATAAATCGGAAAAGGGTGTGGAAGTCTTGACTTAATGGACGGTGGTTTTTTTTTTGTGTGAGTTATATTTCTTTTTTTTTGAAGGTTAGAATGAAAAAAACAAAGACTTTAGTGAGCTACCGCGTTTGCATTACACTATTCATGCGGATCTGGAACGCATCCCAAAACAAAATATGACAGCCCACCTTACACAGCATAATATTCCAGCCCACATGATTTGACATATTGTGTTAATAAGTGAGAATTTTTAGAAATGGTTCTAATTCTATTACACATTCCATCACATTTTTATGGAGGTAAACTGTTGTGTGTGGTCAAAAAAATGAAAAGTCATTTCTCTCCCACAAATTCGGGAGTAGCATGGAATTCTTTCCCACTTTCAATTTGAAATGTATTAATACTCAATAGAAAAATGTGGAAGGGCTTTAAGAGATAAGTATATACAGACTACAGAGACGTCAAAAAAAGTCGGAGATTGTTCAATTCTTCAATGTGAACACTGTCTTAGAAAATTGAAATTGAGTGTTTATTTTCTGAATTCTTTGCAGAACCTTTTGCCACAGAACATTTGGTTACTTGCGTTTGCTCGTATAAATTCAATTTCCATTTCCAACCTGCAATTCAAAAGCAGCATTTGCAGCTCGTGATTACAAGATTTTTCACTGAAATAAACAACAATTATATGAGGAAGACAATTTATTAATTTGTTAAACATAATTTACAAAAAAAAAACAATAGATATCAGTAGAAAATTAAACTAAGATGCTGATTACACGAGTTTTTTTTTTTCTGTCGTTTCGTCTTTCATCTTTTTGACAGATTGTAGAAATGTATGCTTTCTTAACTTCATTACCCTCACATTTCTACACCCCTCACCCAAGCTTTCAAAAAGAGGAAAGACGAAACGACCAAAAAGAAAGACTCGTGTAATCAGTGAGTTAAGCTTCCCTCAAGACTCCATAATTTTGTTTCACTTTCAATTCAAATGTCAAATTGTCAAATGAAAGCAGCCAAATAAAATTGTACGAGTTCGCTGCTCAGTTGGTGCACATCGCTGACGTTTGGGATGCGTTTGGAAATTCATGACTTTGTCACCATTTTCTCTTTTGACTTTTGGAACTCATTATTTTGACGGCTTTTAAACGATGCAATTTAACCTTGCGATTTTTTAGCCCGCAGACGGTAGACGTACATACATGGTGGCCGGGGTAAACAAAATTGCTAATGTGGGAGAAATTGCATAGTTATCGCTCCTTCTTCTTTGTTCTTTTTCTTATTGTTCGAGACATTAGCGAAGTAAAGAGTGCGGAGAGATGTTTCCATTTCATTTAACAAAGTAAACATATATATTAAAAATCGCAGTGTTAAAAGCATCTTTGTATCAAAAGAAAAACAAAGCTTATAAATCGCTGTCGTCTAAAAACAGTCTTTGAAGCAAATACTCATTTGATGCGTTTGGAACTGAGTCCATGAATTTGAATAATGAATATAAATTCAACTAAAAAAAACTGACAAAAAAGAATATAAATCATTGAAAAATATATAAGATAAAAGGCATCACAACCTTCGGTATAATCCATCTTCAAAAGGGTATTTTTCCATCAATTATATTGTTTTTGATAAGCGCATATGAATTCACCGACTCGTTTTTTTTTTAAATACTTCTTCCATATATAGTCAACCTTCATTAGAATTAAATTTTTTACTGTCTTCTGGAATTTAAATCCTAATAAATCATCCCAACAGGTTTGTCTTCTCTTAAAAAAATAAAATATAAATAATAAGAACATTTCCATCCTTGTTTTGATTTTAATCCACACCCCCGAGAAGATACAAAATTAAAAAAAAAAAAAAAACAAACAAAAGATTCTCCTTTTTTTGAATGACTTTTGTCTTCGCTATGAAATTTATCATCGATGGAATTTTTCCATACCAACTGACAAACAACCACGCACAAGCACAACAACTGACATCTTCAATTGATGACGAGGTATGCGCATGCGCACGTGATAAAGAACATGCATCGTCAAATTCTTCATTTCATCTCTCTTGAACCAACATCGAAAGACGTTACCGCATCATGATGCATGCATGAGCTTCAATGATGTGGAGCTAATTAACTAACCACTTTTATCTGTCGCTCAGGTGTAATATCTAAGATCGTTTTTAACGACAGGATTAGATACCTTACCTAGCCCTCTATGATGATCCTTTTATTCTTTACCAAGCATTTCTCTATAGGTATATGTATTGGGCGTAATTTTATGATGTAGCTCGTTTTAAATTCATACGCGTTTGTATATGGACGGATCTTTTAAACTGTTCTATATCACACCTTTTGATCTCTGAGCCATCAGGAGGAGCTAACAAAAAAATTGAACAGGTTTGATTTTCGAAAGGCCATCATAGTTACTAGTAGCAGCTTTATTGATGGTAATTCTGATCGAAAATGTAGATAAAGATTCTTTTTGGTCGATTCTTCGGTTTTTTTTTGTATACTTTCGTTAAGCTGCAGTGGTGCTCGGGTTAACTCGTAATTTTATTATGATAAGCTTTTAATGAGATTTTTATTTTATGTTCTTGTAATGGTTATATATTTTTTTTGTTGTTGTTTGATGTTCTCCTCAAGGGCTATACTACTATTATGGGCCTGTTCTATTAATAAAATTCATTTTATGCTTCATTTTGGTTTTAATTCTGATTCATTAAGTAGAGTGTGTTTTATAATAAGACTTAATTCCCATAGGATTTTTAAAATTCCTGATTTTATCGAATTTTACTAAAATAATTTATTTCTTCTTCTTCGTGTGATCTAGTTTTTTTTCTAAATTCTTTTTTTTCCTCTTTTCAGGTAAGAGTCAACTGTTTTTGAAAAGAAAATTCAATTAACCGTAAGTAAGAACATGTGAATTCATTTAAGCGTGTGAAGCCAAAAGAAAATTGTTGCTTCGATGGATTGTTGCTTGATTTTCTTGCTAACTTAGGTATTAAAAAAAAAGAACTTCAAACATTTTTCCTGCGTTTAATTGAAACCTTTTAAAAAGACAATTTCTTTTCAATTCATTGTGTGATGCGTGGTTTGTTAAAATTGAAATAAATAATCCCCAAATCGATAAACGATGACAGTCAGTTCTGCTGTTCAAGCTCACCTTGTAATAGTTTTTTTTTTTTATTCGCGAAGGTTTAAAATTTATTCAGGTAAAATGTGTCATTTATTTATACACTTAAATATAAATTGCAAATGAATGTTCCATCGTTAAAGTTGATATACATTATTATAGGTTGACATTAATCGTATATCAAGTTCGATTTTGTTGATTGTTGTAAATTACGCGAATTAAATGACAGATTTTGGATTTGGATCAGTCGGTATAGAAGTTGAAGGTTAGAAACATTTCGAATAAGATTTGGACAGCTTTTCTTGTTAAGTAAAAAAATAGTTAAAATGTAAAACATTTTAGTTTAGGTTTGTTATTTTGCAACAATTGGGGTATTTAGGAAAAGGAATTACTTTTAAGCAGTTTCGAAGAATTGAGTTCAATGTGTAGGCTATTTAGTATTTTTCGAATGACAAAAGCTGTACAAAAGCTCGAACATTAAATAGATCACCATAATATACGATTTTTTTTTGGTGGGCCTGGGCTCAGACAACATGCATTAGCATTTTGCGAATAACCCTGTTTATCCCCCTGGTGACATAGAACACAACTTTAACCTAATATTATATATGTTTTTAAACAAATTATTTTTGTTAATCAAAATATTGTAGTTTTTACAAGCCCTCTAAGCCCCTATTAGCTCCGTTATAGGTGTCATGAGTGAACAATGTCTTATAGGCAAGCACGCAATGAGGCTTGAAGTATTTTTTAACGATTTCTTCAGAAGTCGTATATGGATGAAGAAGAGGAAAAATCAATTCCTCACCTCTGTACAAGTCCTGCTCTATCTCAAAAGGCGTAGGTTCCACCTAGGAAAATTCTACTTAAATCATCATCAGTGATCTGGTAAATCATGACACACAGTTGTTTATCTTTCATCAAGGATTAATGCAACTGGTAAATCATTGAATGTGCATGTTAACCAAAATTTTTATTAGAAATATAATTTATGGTGCAGATTTAACCTACTGTGAACAAACTAGCCCTAATAGTCTCGCACGCTTCGTAAGAAGCTCTAAACGGTTCAACGAGTAGGCCAACCTATGTTCTAAGTGTGTCAAGCTTCTCTGCTGACAGCCATGTATACCTAACCTAACCTAACAAGCTCTTCCTAGAAAGTTTTAAATTTTAGTTAAAAATAAAAACAAAAATTATAAATAAAATAAAAAACATCACCAAGCTTCACTAAAATTTGGGTTGAATTTGATACCCAGTTAAATTTTGTCAGTGTTTATATGAATGAATAAAGTTTAAGTGTGTCAGTTGTATTAAAAGAGATTTTCTTAAACCTAAAATTCCCATTATTTTTGGCATTGCTTTTTGGCATTGAATTTTGACATTGCATTTTTACATTGCATCTTGACAGTAGTGACAGTACGTCAAACAAACTTTGTTCGTTTACTTCCCAAAATCGCCCATTTTTACGATTTTGAGTCCAAAGACTTTCAAAGTTCTGTTGTAAATAGTTTCGGCAAGCAAACGAACAGACCTAAAATGAATACTCGTATCTTTGCAGCTAGTTCTTATTTTTATTTATTTATTATTATTGTTTTTAATGTTTCTCTAATTTAAAACAATATACAAAATTAAACAACTTAAATTATATTTATATTGAGGTTAGATTTTACTTTTGTCAAAATGAAAGCATTTCACTCAAAATGTACTATGACAGTACTCAAAAGTACTGTGGAAGGCGTCATGGAACACACCCATTATAAGGCTTGCTTACATTACTTGATTTAAGTTTTTTTTATGATCTTTTCCCAAAGAATTCAAGACTTCACGACACAAAAATAAAATTGGTCTGTTTGGTAACGTGAAATTTCTTGCGAATTTGCACAAATTTTTACAAAATTTTTCTATTTCCGTTGTCAAAACCCATAGACAAAAAAAAATCATCTTTCGGGAAATTTGTTGAAAAAAAAGTTACCAACAGGCATAATATTTATCTATACATTCATTTCCCTCACTCATTCATGAGAATAGAAAAATGTCAAAAATTATCTAATGACGATAATTTTAACGAGCTCCAGAGCTGGTTAAATTTTGACGTCACCACAGTAATTCCATGGGATCAAATTTACCCACATTTTAAACGCAATTTACACATGGCCTATAAGAAAATCGAATTACAAACCCTATTGACTCGAATATACATAAGTAATCATTTTTATTTTAAGTATTTATTTATTTTTTAATCTAAACATTCAAAAACATCTCTTTTTATTAAATAAAGTCAAATGCCAATTTCCGTAAAAAACTATTTTACAAAAAATTAACCTCTAACATTATAACACAGAACATAGGTACACGTATGATAAATATGAACCAAGGTCGGTAAACAAACATAGAAAAGTTTCCCCTATCCCAACCACATAATCTAACCAGCAAGTAACCACTAAATTGCATTATTATGCCTCTATATGAAGGGATCCGACGGATGTTGACTATTTCCGGTTTTTGTAATGCTAACTAATTACCACGCATGGTTATAGAGGTATTACATAATTGAAAAAGGAAGTATGGTGCCATAGACTTGACGATATGAGGGTAGCCGAGCTCTTGATGCATTTCAAGGAATGAACCTTATTATACAATAAAAAAAAAAATAAGAAATTCAATTGAATGTAACAAAAATGTAGGTGCATATTGTGTGACGTAGGCGTAGCTAGATAATAATTCACAATAACTTTTCTTTTTTTTTTTCTTTTGTTGTTGGATAACAAAAGAACAATCTTTGTTACATTGTTTTGTTTCTTGCTTAACACAATGTGTATATAGATAATATTTGACATTTCAGTGGGTTCATATGGTGGACGGTGTAGTTGACTTTTTAAATTTTTAAAATATTTGTACACAAGAAACAATGAGTATGTTCATATATTCATCGATCGGTTGATACCTGTCGCATCAGTAAAATATTTTTTCATAAGAATCAATGTGAGGAGTATATCGATGGCATATATAGGTACTCATTATTTCTAGTGAGGAACTAAAATATAAATGTGGCTTAAAAGACAGCTCAGTATTCGAATCTTGACAAAGCCCAGTAATGAAATCTTATATTCAAACATCCATATTCCATACACATTTTTCGTATTTAATTTCAAAATTGCAAGTTGTGTTCGCAACTGTGACAACAGAATGGAGAATAATTTTTTCCACTAGGGGTAGGGACAAAAAATCAAATATGCATGCATATGCTGGTTTTTCTATTTTTCCTTGTGCCATAGGAAATGGGCAAATCGTGGTTTTTCCTTTAATTTATTGACTTTTGTTAGAATTATGTTTTGTTTTATCTTGAAATGGGAAATTTGTCAAGTTATGTTGGGTTAAACTAACATACCTTGGGAAAAAATTGTACAGGTAGCTAATGTATGCATGTGCATGTCTCAAAAAAACGACAGGTAATTAAAAAAAAAACAACAATTCTTTTTTTCTGCTTTAGTGTATATTAGACAAAATGGATTTACTACATGTTTTTAAAAATAAACCAACCCCTATATAAAGAATATCAAGACCAGTTTTCTTAATTTTTTCATTTCTCAATTTTTTTATTAAAAAAAAAACAGTATTTAGGCATGAAACTTTGTTTCTAAGTCATGACGATGAAAAACTCGATTTTTTCAGCTTGTTGGGAAGGTGTTTTGCTCCTTTTACTCATAAAAATTAAGTGATGAGTTTACCTTCCATATCACATAGATGGCGTTTAAATGAATTTATTTTATAATGTTTACAAAAATTGAAAATTAAATAGCTTTCTATTTTTTAACGTAAAAATTTCACAATACATGCTTGAGCGGATGAACCGATTCTCATTAATCTATTAGCGAATTGAAAGTAAAATGCCACATTGCAAGTTTAAAAAAAAATGCTAATATATGGCCCCCAAATGTAGTTCACAATACTTCCTTTAGTTTCTAGAAGCTTCTCTACAAAAAATAAGATCAAAATCAGTCAAACTTTTTTCGTTTTTAAACAAAAGTTTTCTTGTTTAAACCTAGTACCTACTACCTACTCACTTCGAGTGAAAATGAAATTTTCATAAAAAAGTAACGCATAGTTCCCTGGTATGAAATTCACACCAAGAAGTGAGTATACCAAAATATGAAAGTGAAATATGAATCTTGAATCAATTTCACGGGAAAATTTTAATTCCCCAACGTACGACTACTACGAAAAAACTAAAATACTTATTGTGGAAAATTGTGACATTTGTTAATCAATTCGTTTTGCTCAAAATATAAACTTTTAAATAAAAAACAAATTTCGATTGTCTTTTCTAGCGTTTATATTCTCATCAAGGAGAAAAAAAGAACAAAACACATTTAAACACTTTTTTTGGAACCTTTTCAAAATTCTGATGACCAATAATTCAAATTAATAATTTTTTTTAATTCAAAGGGAGTATTAGAAATTGCAAACTGTGTATCAAGTATTCACGTGAAGAATTAATGATGAGTTCATATTAAATTTTCACGTGTATTTTGAAATTTTTTTAATTTTTCATTTCACGGGAGGGGACTGATGAGTACTAAGTTTTAAGCATAATACGCTGCTGATGCGAAACGAAATTTTCCTGTTGTTTCAAAATGACAGCAAAATTCTTACGGAAACCATAGCAAAAAAAATATCCAGTCAACTTTTTGCAAAAAAAAAAAAAAAACAATAAAATAACAACTGTAACTGAAAAAACAACAAATTCAAATACCAATAAAACTCAAATTTCACTTTTCCGCTCACATTTAATGGTCTTGACAATTAATTCTATGCGAAAAAATAGCATAGACTTCTCCAAATAATCTCATTGTTATATCCTAGAACAGGTTCACTTCACATACATATTTACATTTATATTCCATAATATCAGGGTTGGTGAAATATGAATAGTTAATCAGAATTCTTTTTTAGATTTTTTTATATATTTTTTTCTGACATTTGCTAATGTGACATTTTGTTTTTACTGTCTGCACTTTTCTATTTACAATTGAAAAATTTGCAGAAAAATTAATTTAAAATAATTTATCTAAAAACACTTGTCTATTTGTGTCTGTCATCTTTGAGTGCAGTTTTGTGTTTTAATTTGGTGACTGATTATTGTAGCGGTTCTATACTATAGTGAAACGGTCGTGTTCACATTCATTTGTGTGTGAACAACAACGATAGACGTCAAATATAAGCATACAAGTTTTGTACGATTGTGTGATTTGTACAAAATGACGAAAATTATCGAGGCTTTTCATAGATTTTTTTAAAAGGGCCCATATCGACACAATTGGTGTATCGGTGGATTTGTATAAAGTTTTTACCCATATTATTCCAATATTTGCCGAGCTAGAATTTTGGACTGCAATATTGCATCATCTTCAAAAATATATATTAAAATGTAGAAAACTCAATGCTCTACAATTTGCATAGGGGAACATTTACTTGCGCTTCATACACATAACCTTCAAAATACTAACCTAATACCTTTGGACACATTATCGTGTTTTCCAAAATGGCAGTTTTAGCTGAGTCCCAGCTGCTCGAAAATCTGGACATTAACTTCAATAGCTCTTTTAGGTAAAATCATCCTTCCTTCGTTGAAGTCTTTCTAATCGTACTAAAAACACATGATAATAATATATTATGAAAATATCAATATTTTTATGAAAAATATATTTAACAAATCAAATTTTACTGACTAAAAATTCGTAAACTACTTAAAAAATTTTCTTTCCGGTTGTCAAGCTGCCAATTAACACATAAAATGACATATAATTTCCCCAGTCTTCCATATCACCATAATTATAAGAAGAAAAAAAAAAAATAAACAGACTTTTGTCACGGTCACGGTCAATGTCACGATCAACGTCAAAAGAAAACCGCATAGGCAATGGTTTGGAAAATGAGTTTTCATCGTTTTGTTTTCTATATCACGAAAGCTCTTTGAACATACTAAGAGTGTGCAAAAAAAAAAAAACAAAATCATGCAAAAATGATTATATACAAACAAAATGTCAATGCAGATGCGTGATAAAATTAATCACATGCCTCAACGATCGCATTAAAAAAAAAAAAAAAAAAAAAAACAAAGTGTAGGCAGAGGTTTAAAAATAGTATCTATCCAAATAAACACTTTTCCACGCTCCGTAAATTTGATTTTCCTTGTTATTTGCTAATTCAAAAAATCACGAGCGTGTGAAATATTTTTTTTTTGTTTTCTGCTTTGTGTTTATAAACTATAAACTGCAAGTTCAGTGTTTTTTGATTTTTGCAAATAATTTTTTTTTTTTTGCAAAAATCATTTCGCTTAATCTTGATCTTTCTCGATGAAGGATATTAGAAGATTTTTAAATATGTACTCATATGTGCGCGTGTTTTTGAGCACAAACGAATGAAAATCCAAAAGCCAATCCATGGGAGAGAGAAAGAGTGAAGTTATTTCAAGGTTATTCGAAAATATAATTGCAAACATTTTCTTATGAAAAAATAATTGAGGAAATGATTAGGTATAGAGATTTAAATATAGAAAAAGAGGAGAAGAGAATATTTTGTGTGTCCACGCCTAAAATCATGCAACGAACTATCATCAATTCTTTTCAATTTCTCAAATTCATTGAACTTTTCTATGAGTTGGGCACTCTTGTCATGAATTTTAAACTTTCTTTTCTTCGTGTTCTGTTATAGGAGGGAGGAACATAAATTGACTATAAATTAAATTGACAGTAAAAGTAACCCTAAATTCAAATTGAACTTAATACACAGTTGGATTGGACATGTTAATCATTTTATTGTTCTCGTGCTTACAAAAATGTGTGCTGGAAGCGTGATAATCAATTTGTTGGCGAAAAAGATCATAATGATATAGGGGCATGGGGTCGATCGTGCGTGTAAAATGCAAGCGTCCAAACGATGTTGGGCATGTAGCTTGATTGAAAAGTCATTGATGTGAGAGTGTAAAAGGTTTTATTTATCGAAGAAGCGCATGGAAACTTTAATTTAATTAACTATGAGATAATGAACCATATAAGAATATGAAGGTCTTAGAGAAAAAAATACAAAATGAAGTACAAATATGTTCATCATTGAATTTATGCAGTTTTTGTCTTACAAATAAAATCAAGTTCATAAGTGTTGTTTGCGGTTAAGAAAAATGGTCAACTATTTTATTTGCTGAAGTCGGAAAACATGCAAAATCGACATAATATACACATGTACGTGATGTTAAGAAATGGTGCAAAAATTACTATATTTTTTCATTAACAAAAATAAAGAATACAAAAATCGTTTCACTATGGTTTTTGAACTTTTAAAAAATTATTTATACATTTTTTGAAAATTTTATTTTATTTTTAAAATTTTCATTCATAAAAACAAGAAGCATCTACAACGTTTGTTGTTTTTTTTTTTTCTTTTTTTGACTCATTATTTCACACCTAATATAAAGTAGGCTTTCGACGGTTTAAACAACAACTGTTTCTATTTTAGAAAAATATCATTAAACGTGAGTCCAAAGTCATATAAAATCATTTTAATTAATATTTAAAAAAAGATTCTTTTAATTGTTCCAAATGTTTTTTTTTGCATTTTCATTGTTATGTACTTCAAATACACTCAAAAAAAACTAAAATACATAAAACCATTTGGTTTTTAGTATTCAACTAAAAATTAATTAGAATATTGAATGTTTACAAAAAAATATTTATTAAAAAAACGACTTTTAACAATTTTTGAAATTTGTTTTGCAGTTTCTTTCGAATCCCGCTACTACTGAATTGTGATTTGTACCAAACCCACTTCCCAAATTAACTCAAATAACCGACTGCTGATCGAAATGCCATGTCATCCGATATATATAAACCAACCACACTAACGTCCAACTAAATCTACCACCCATAGATGCATAATACACACTGAAATTCAACTAAGTCGACGTCATCACTTAAAATAATTATATTTATTTCGTCGTCTTATAGTTCACACTAAGTCGCAGCAGGAAATATAACAAGTGGATGTAAGAAATTTCAATAATTCGCAGCTTATCGACTCATGATTTTCTTGTTTTCGAATTATAAGTACAGAGATTACAGAATAAGTGTCCTGCTAATTTCAGTTTGTAGCAACTGCAATAGCATCAGTATCCCTTGCTGGGTGCATTCGGGTATTACTAAAGTTAAATCTTTCTGGTCCTAAAAATGTTCCTTCAGAGGATATTATGTGTGTTTTATTCATTGCTGCATAGCCAGCGCAGCAAAATTATTTCCCTTAGAAAACAAAAACAATTTGATTGCTGGCGAAAAAAGTGTCAGTAAAAAAAAAGATGGCTGTGCTGGCGATAGAACTTTGAATTATTGAAATGAACGTATACAGTGAGTAATCGTTTTATTCAGACTTGTGCGGCGCTGGCTATCCAGCAATTAATAAAACACACCTATTGTTAGTCGCCTCTTGTTTTAGTGAGTTATGGACTGAAATTAAATTCCTACAGATACTCCCCTCTTAGTTTTAATTATGCAGCGAGATAAAAAGTTTTCCGTGGGATAGCCATGGGCTGGAATCAGATTCCAACGGTTTTTCTCCTGTTCACTTGTTTACTACCCTTGGACTAGTCCTAGACTGGAATCAGATTCCTACCGCTTTTCCCCGGTTCACTTCCTCTAAGTAAATCTCGTAGACTGGGTTTATCCTTTAGGTCAAATTTAACTTTGTATTAAATGAAACACCATGTTATTTAGACTAAGTTTTAAATGAAATTATATAAGATTTTGACTTGCCCTCTCAACCTCCATTGAGCGTGTTGTTAGTCGACAGGAATGTAATTGAGAAAATGTTTGTGGATAAGATATAAAGTTTTTTTAGTTCTCGGTTATTTTTTAAAAAATCAACCTGCCAAAAAAAACGTAAAGAATGTTTTAAAATTCACATCTAATTGCCATTTTTCGTAGAACACTCCGGTATAACAATTTGTTGATAGTATGAACATTTTATGGCACCATTTACCAGTTTAAGATAGTTGAATTAACTTTTTGTGAATCACATTTAGACCCGCTTTTTGGGCAATTAAAACATCTTTCCATCTGTTCTCAATTTTTGGTTGAAAAAAAAATTGTACTTATTAAACTGTTAAAAAATGTGTTTTATTGAAGTTCAACATAAAACAGCAAAAACAAAAATACAGAAAACTTCAAAATAACTCAATAGACCAAACCAAAAGATTCCAGTTAGCTTCTTTACAATCTTGACTTTATTTTAGCTTAATTAAGCATCTTAGGAGAGATAATCTTTTTCAATTGTAATTTAAAGAAGTTTTTTTTTTATACTATAATTATGTGTGATAAAAACAAGCTACTTGACAGCTAAATTATAAACACATCAAAAACTTAACAACATTAAAAAACTTAACCACTTCGGACGCCGCGCCGTGCCGCTGGCCCCTGCCGCTGCGTTGTCTGCGGCATCTTTTCAATTTCTCGAGAGATAAAAAATGGTGGTAGACGATTTTGTATATTTTTTTTTTAATTAAAAACCATTACTTCAGAGGAGTAATAGCCGGATGGCAAACCACTTCTTTGTCGATAGAAAATTATCTTTCATTGAGATTCAAGAGATTTGTTTAGTTTTTTGTTAATGTTCCTATATAACAGGTATATTAGAAGAAGTTTCAATCTACTGGTTGGCTGCATTAAACTTTCACTCTCTTGCTGCTGTCATCTAAAGGTGTGGAAATGATCTTCTGGATTGATCATAATATATCGATTAGATAATCTCATCAATTTTTATTTTTTAAATTTAATTTAAATTTTATTTTGAAAAATAAACACATCAAATTTGATATTATGGTACTTAATGCATTTAAAGTTTGATTGGGTTCGAAGTATAGCTTTAATCAATTGGAAGTGATGAAGTGAATTTGCTTAAGTCTTTCCCAGCCTTAAATTGTCGGTTGCCGCCGCTGAGCCACACTGCTGTCGTTTGAAATTGATTATAATTTCTGGTTTTTTTTTGTTTGGTATTTAATTCACAAATTGATTTTTTTTTGTATTGAAGAACCGGCTTTCGATTAGCACATGCAGCAATGAAGTGTGACAGAGGAACGTGTAATTCGTAAACGTTTTGCTTGTTTTCGATTAGCATCGAATTGATTGAGCATCGTGTTTATATGGAGTTGTTTAGTAACATAGATTAGTTTAAAGAAAACAAAAATATGCAGAGTGGGAATCGCAGAAAATTAAACTGCACATCATTTAAAATAAATATGTTCATTAAAAACCACAATTAGTGTAAGCAGAAGTGAGTTTTTGTAAAGCGAAACTTACAAAAATGTACCTGAAATTTACTAAAAATAACCCGAAATTTACTGAAATTTACCAGAAATTTACTCGAAATTTACTGAAATTTATTGAAATTAACCCGTTATTTACTGAAATCCGAAAATTTCTGAAATTTACACAAAATTTACCCAAAATTTTCGAAATTTACCCAAAATTTTCGAAACTTACCCAAATTTTTCGAAATTTACCCAAAATTTTCGAAATTCACCCAAAATTTTCGAAATTTATCCGAAATTAACTGAAATTAAACCGAAATTAACTGAAATTTACCCGAAACTTACCGAAATCTACGAAAATACACCTGAAAAATTAATAAAATCACCCGAAATTTACTGAAATTTACACGAAATTTACTGAAATTTACACGAAATTTACTAAAATTTACCCAAATTTACCGAAATAAATTTCGTTTCTTACTGGTATTCTAAAAAATATGAAAGAGCTCAGGTATAAGAAAATTTGTTAAGGGATTTTTGTTTATTAATTTTAATAAATTTGTTTCCTTCATATGGCAAATTTTTGCTTTAAAAATACAAATACAGTAGAATCTCGGAAAGATGAACGGTTCTATAAGATGAACGAAATAGTTCCACTTTTCAGTGTTCAAAAAGATGAAAGGTTGAAATTTAGTACTCGAAAAGATGAACACTTTATTACCAACATAATTTTTTACTTTTTCATTGCCTTTTAGTTCCTCTTGAACAGTACTTTGGGGCTTGTTTTGACTTGTTATGTAAATAATATTTAATGTTTTTATTTATAAAACTGCATCTTCTTCCTTAACCAAATGTTGATGCTCGAAAAGATGAACAATTTGAATAGATGAACGGGCCCTGTTTTATATCTGTTCATCTTTTCGAGATTCTACTTTAGTTTGTCTTTTTTTTTAGTTTTTGTTAGAAAATACCTATGATATATAATTTTCCTTCAGAACGTTGTATAAGGTAATTGTACGGTACAAGTAGATACACTTGGCTAGTAATAAAAAAAAAACGGTTTCAACTGAAAATATATATGAAGCATATAGAATTCTATATTTTATTGTCAATGACCAAAAAGGTCACCCGAACGCTGTTCAATTACACTTGTGTACCACATAATCATTAAATGAATATGAGTTCATTCACCATCAATGTTAACTGACTGGAAAATTACAGAAATTGAGCTTAATTATATAGGGACCAGTATTTTACTAAACAAAAAAAGAAAAAAAAAAAAAACAACTCAATTTGGTTCGAAACAAAAACGAACACAAAAAAATCCCAATTACCAAATATGAAGTTTCATGAAATCAAATGACACTCAGAGTTAAATTTACAACAATTCGTATTACAAAAAAAAAAAAAAATTAAACAATAAACAACAATTTGTTTGACATAAACATTGGAACAGGCCAATTAATATAAATTTAAAAGCTATATTCGCAACGAAAATGTATTTTTCTTTGTGTTTATTTAAATATTAATTTAAATATTTTGCAAATTACTTAGTAAATACAAAAAACAAAAATTTGCAAATAATTTGTCATATTAAAGTGATAATTTATTTAGCCTCCAGGTAAAAAAGCACGCTTGAGGTCAAATCTATACGAGATTGTGTCAATAGAAAAATCTAGACGCGTGTAATCATAACAATTCTCTGTAAATTGAAATCCGAACTCATAAAAGAGTTATTCTTCAAAAAAAAAAAAAAAAAAATGTTTTCTCTATTACCTTTCACCGAATTTTTATTTGAATTAAAATTAACATAAGCAATTTGTCGGATGTTTAATAACAGGGTGTTTCAAATATAGTAACATTTAACAGAGACAATGGCTGAGTTCCTAAACATCAAGCAAAAAGTATTGATGCCGTAGAATTACACTAATCATGCGCATCTGGAACGCATCCCGAAAGCTTTGTATACTACATTTACTGCGTTTACTACATTTACTACAATTTCTATAACTAACTTTGCATCAGTTTGACATTTCGGAACGTTTTCTATGTAGCTTATTCCCCTTTCACATCGTTGACTTTTCACTCCTTTTATTTGGTGTCCTTCTCACCTTAAAACTGAAAGTTGCTGGAAACTCAGTTTCCTCGTGTGAAAGGGGACTTAAAGTGAAATAGTGGTAAGATGTAGTTCTGGTAAAACGAAAATAATAGAAAAATAAATTAACTTCTTACGAGACACCGTATAATATTTGTTTCCACTTTCAGTTCAAATGTCAAATTAAACCATTCAAACAAAATTAGATGCGTTTGGTTGTCAGTTAGTGTGCATCGCATGACGTTTGGGATGCGTTTTAAAACTCTTGACTTTGTCAACATTTTCTCTTTTGACTTTCGGAACTCATGACTTTGCATCAAATTACAATTTTCTAGCAGGCTGAACTCCTTGAAAGTCATTTTCATTTAAGATACTTAAATTATTTACACAACTGAATTTGACTTAAGGTATAAATTTGTGACATTAGCTTATATAGCCTAGTTTTTTTCTCTCAACTTTATAATATGTACACCTACTATTCGAGTTCTTTATATTTTATTAATTTAACCTACATCGGCAACACTCATATGAATGGAAAACCCCCTCCCTCAAGTAAGTCAGACTCATCTGAACTCGCATCTGTTCGAATTCCGACATTAAAATGCCAAACCAAATACCATATTCAAGTTCTCCTCATCGACATCGGGCATCTCAGTGGTTAATAAACTTTTGACTTCATCGGCAGCCGAAGCAGCTTATTAGCGTCGCGTGCAAAACAAACCACAATCCGGGGTCGATTTGAAAAAAAAAGTGACGTAACAATATAACGTACAAGTTGGCTTTGTGTGAAAATTATATACCTACGCACTACAACAACAAATGCAAATAAAAAACCATCACATTGTTTTAAATAAAAAATTAATTGAAACGTAAACTACAGTCAAACAACGATTAAATTAAGAGTGACAAACCTAGGGCAAGGTGAACGGAATAAAAGAAAAAAAATAACAGTTATACGTTTATGTACTTTTGAAGACAACCTACTGACGTCTCTGTTGTGCACTTCATCATCATCATCATAAGTTCTGCCAACTTGGCTCTGTTTGTCTTCTTGTTTGTTTTGTTTTTGAAATATATTTTGTATACACAAATCCATCAATGGCGACTCAAGTCCGCTGTTCCAACTAAACCTAGGTGCGTGTTCCAGATTTCTTCAGGCATAAAATAATCCAGCTAATGTTCTATTTGAAGTACCTATACCTAGATATATTCGTTTCGTGCAGCTACTGCTGATGGTGTTTCTAAAGTACTTCGGGGCTTATATAGTGTTGTGTGTGTTTTTTTAATTTTTTTTTTAAATACAAATCGCGACCAGATGCAAATAAAATGACAAAACTGGATTTGTTTTCTTTCGGTCTTTTTTTTTTGCTAGATTTGATTCGGAGGTATTAAAAATGTTTTAGTTCGTTTGGAACTTTTAACCTACGCGGGTGATCGAATGAGAATCTAACGTGTTTGGTATAAAATAAAAATTATTTATAGTTTTTTGTTTGTGATTTTTAAATAAGAATAAATATTTATTCAACTACCACAATTCGTTAAGCATTAGCTTACTGCCGCATAATTTGCATATATACAATAAAAAAAAAGGTGCTCTGGAATAACCTTGATGTTTTGTAGCCTCATTTGGAATGGTTTGAAGTGAATTTAACAAAATACCAATTTCGGTTTAGACGTTTGAATAATAATAACAATAAAAAAATAAGAAAACATAAAAAAAGTGAAATCATATGCTTATGTATCTGCGAAGGTGAAATGGTTATGCCATTTTTTAAAAGTGAAATCGGCAAAGATAAAAACTTAAATGTATGATAAATGTATTAATTCCGTTGCTATTGTTGCTTTTGAACTTCTCAACATGCTTAATATTGTTCAGGTAACTACATATTTGACAAAAAATATTGTATATTATGAATACCTTCATACTTTCATATTTTATCATTACGTTAAGGAGACGAGATATTTTAAACGATTTTCTAAGCTCGGAGGTTATCTTATAGATTTTCTCCACTATTTAATGTGGATTAAATTCTATATAAATGTAGTTCCTATTTATTCTTTTTCTCATATAGTGCTGCAGGAGCTTTGTATTTAGCTATAGTTCTATGGAAATATAATATTTGTTGACTTACAAAAATATCAACATTTTATACCTTCATGTACATAGGTACATATTAAATAAATTTAGGTTACTCAATTTTAAAACATATAAAATCTGTGTTTTGTGCGACTTATACAACGTTTTCATAAACCATTAAATCAAGAATAAATTGTAGGTACCGATTCCATTTATGCCATTAATATTTTTCAAATTCCGTAGATTTATCATTCAAATTTATTTCGTTAAACTTAAAAATTAGAAATTAATCTTGTTAAATCTTTTTAATTTTACAAATCGAACTAACCTATATGCACGTTTCGAACTGAATGCATTCATTCGAAAATCGATTTTTTTCTTTTTTCATTGTTTTAACCCAATTCAATTGAAGAAACTTAGTTTCCACCAACTTTCAGTTTTTATGTGGGAACGGCCCCAAGTAAAGGAATGAACGGTCTACGATTTGTGGAGATTGGAAATTAAAAGGCAACGTCAAAAAAATCTCCAGGAACTTGTTTCCTTGTGTGAAAGGTGACTTTCACTTATCCTGTTTGAGTTTACAATTGTTTGGTTTTGCATTAGGTTTGTTCGTTTACTTCCCAAAACTGTGGAATGTATACGAGTACCAATTTAAATTTTTTTTTATATAAACTGTGACAGATATTTGTATTAAAATTGGTAGAAATTTGCAGTTTTGGGAAGTAAATGGGCAAAGAAAGAGTGTCCAGATCTAATCTAGTACAATCTATATAGTTCAAGTACGAATGACAATTATATCGAGTTAATTGATGCGTTCAGAAAAATCAGATCTCAGAGATTTTGCTCAGTCAAAAAATGAGCAAGAGAATCCAAGATTTTTTTCCGCAGATTTTTGACAGCAAAGATGAAAAATGTTGGTGAGGAATCCTGTTCATGATTCACTGAAATTGCAAAAGATCTATTTTTACTGAACACGTCTAGTTTGATTTCAGTAAAAAATCATTTGAAAAAGGCCTTTTCAGAAACGTCAAATTTTGACGTTAATTTGATCGTAAAATTATAGTAATTTGTTCATCGCAGATATTGCAGCTATATCGTTGAATAAGCAAACGTGCTACTTGCGTAAAATCTGTTTGATAAACGTCAAGCAATTTTCTTGCAAACGCATTTGACATTTACGAACACACTCTCTGGCTTGTCTTATTTTATCGTCGGGTCAATTTTTGTTTACTCCAGAATTCCGCCGCAAATGATGTTATCGAACACAATGACTTTAGCCAAATGCAAATTTTATTTTATTTTAGCAAAATGCATTATGGAAATTTTCCTCCAAAGACCATTCTTTATTCTGATAAGCACACAAAACCCCCATATAGGAAAGTCAAATCTGAGGTTTTAGCTAGACGATCCTATAGATGGGTCAGATCCCTTACTATCCGACTTCAGATTTTTTTTATTTTTTATTGGTTTTTTCTTGATTTCATATTAAATTCTTTATAATTAAATAACATTTTAAAAAAAATTTATCGCGAAAGAAATGAAATGGTTATCGCGTACAAAAATATCCCTGGGAATATTTTCTTCCTTCAAAAATTGGGAACGTGAACGATGCTTGAAAATTTCTCTATGAATTTATTGGTATGGAGAATAAATTTTCCGGCGGAATTTAGCTGTCAAAAACAAAACAAATACAACACTAATTATAATTAAAATGAAATAAAATAGTTACCCTGTACAAAAATTTTCTTCGGAAATTGCGAACCTAGAAATTTATTGGTATGGGGAATAAATTTTCCAGGGAAATTTGGCTGTTATTATAAACTTTGAAAATTTCCATAGGAATTTATTGATATTGGGAATAAATTTTCCAGGGGAATTCCGCTGTCATTATTTGGTTTTTGATCGAATGAAATTTTTTTACGATAGAAAAAAAAATTTGAGGGAATAAAATATTTCGAGAAAAACAAAATTTCGCTTAAGAAAAAAAAAGAAACATTTTAGGTACAATTAGTTTAACACGGCCGCATCCGCCATCACAAAAAATGTCAAAAATATATTTAAATCCTAAGTAACAGGTTATTAACTAGAAACATATTTTACGCATTTCTATAAAAAAACATCATTAATCTAAGTTAAGTTTTTAATTTTAAATATTTAAATATTTTATTGTTAGTGGAATGAGTAGACAATAAAACATAATTCAGGTAAGAATAAAATTCAAATTTTCTGTTTTTATGGCTATATAAGATGATCTCAATTTGTAATAATATGATCGATAGCCTTAAGTTCTGGTTGGGTTTTGCGTATAATATATGCCTATAATAACAACATTTGACCACTCAATCAGAAGCCCGTGTTTCTTTTTTTTTGATTTATAAAGAATCTATTGTTAACTATTTCCGTGGTGTTTTTTTTTTTTTAAAGAAATTGGCATTAATTTATTTTTATTCGTTTGATTAAAAAACTAACAAAATGCTTCAAGGTTTTTGTGCGAAGAAAACAAATTGAAACCAAATTTTGTATTATATTTGCTGTCGCTTTTTTTTCTGTAGGATAGATAGAGAAATAATTAGATACCTAATGTGTATTAGGCTAAATTGAATAGAGTATCATAAGACCGGCTTCATTCTAGCCAGTCATACAATAAATGTTTTATTAACGAGTCTTTGAGAGCATATTTTGAGGATTAGAACAATATTTATTAGCGCATTATGGTTTTATCAGGCGAAATATAAATAACTGTCAAAATTTAAATTACTTCCATAAATTTTAGTATACAGTCAAAGTAGATTTTGACATTCCAAAAATGTGTTTTTTACTGGTTAAGCTTTTTTTTTGTTCCCCAAAGTCCAAATCAAAGAAAATCTCCAACCTCAATCAACCACCAACCAACCGCAATTAAAAAGAAACGGTAAAGTGTGTTAAATCATTCCAAACTTATTACAATATTTCGTAAAAGCAAGAATATCCTTATTCGTTCGCACCATTAATCATCATCCTTAAACTTAGTAAGCTTGATTGTTTTGAAATGTTTAAAAAAAAAGAGGTAAATCTTAGGTGTGTTCCTTTACTTTGAAACTCTGTGAATTTCTTTACAAAAGTCTGTCAAAGTTCATAAAAAAAAAAATGAAGAAATTCACACAAATACATAGAGTTTCAAAGTAAAGGAACAAACCTTATATTTTAAGTGACTTCTATAGCAACATCAATTAAATGCTATAGATAAATCAATTATTAACTGACCCAAAACAAATAAATTTCTTCTTAATTAAGAACAAAACTCTTGCTTCATCAAGCTGTCAATATTTCTTTCATCTGTCAAAAAAATCTCTCCATCCAATAAAATTCATAACAGGAGTAGTTATTGAAAACATTATTTTTTTATAAAACAAAATAAAAAAATTCCACCAAACAAATTATAATCTCATCATTTCGTAAGACCTTGAACTTTCAAAAAGTCATAAATAATTAAAATTTTCACAATAAAAATTCAATATACATAGTTTTAATGTTAATGTCTGTGTTGAGATTATTTCAATGAAAAATCATTATTCTCTTCGTTGATGTGGTTATTGTAAATATAGCTTAATAAACAAAAAAAAATCTCTTTCAATTTTATTTTTCCTTTCTCTGTGCTTTTAAAGAAACAAACAAAAAATTAAAGTATTCACAGAATTGTATGTATGTTTTTTTGCATATTTTTTTTTTGATTATAAACAAATCGGTTTGGGGTTTCTCAAAATGTGTTAAACCTCAACAAAGTGATTTTCATCTTTTTATTTATCGTAGGAGTATCAATGTGGAATCATATATAAGATAGATTAGTTCAGATGTTAATTTTGTATGTATGTAGATATTTTGTTGTGTGGATATTGATGATGAGTCATGACGCAATTTATATGCAAGGAATTTAATTTTGATTATTTCAGATTTTTAGTAAAATGCCTGCAGCTGTGCTTACTTTATTTGCATATAATTTCTTCGGATCAGAACTGTTCGTTTCGTATTAAGGTATATAGAGTCTCCATTACCTACTTCAATTCGCCACATTTTGTACAGTTTCGGTTCACCTAATACTACTGCAATTTGAAAATTTTGCTTCAATTGACTCTCTTTCTCAGAGATGGTCTTATTATTTGGTCAAGGATGATTCATGCTATTCTAGATTTTCCGCCCCTTGTAACTGATCGTTCTTGTAGATATGTAAGAGTATGAGACCCGAAGTAGACGAAACGTTGTTGTGTCAAAAGTGTATTTGTTCAATTTGACTTTAAGCCCATTTAAAAAACTATAACTTCATTATGGTGTTTTCGTCTCCAGTTGTGTGGGTATATGAAAATATAAATAAAATACAAATAAAAGATTTTAAATAAAATAAAATAAATAAATAAAAGATTTTAAATTTTGTAATTTATTCATAAATAACAAAATTAAAAAATTTAAAATCTTTTATTTGCATTTATTTATATTTCAAACTATAACTTATAGTTACTTACGCCCATATTATTCACTCGATACATACATATTAAAATTTAAATCCGGATTTATATTGAATTTGTATGGTTTACATCTGGATTTAAGTTTTAATCTGGATGTATCGAGTGAATAATATGGCGGTTATAGTTATACAAAAAAGTCACCAATACCAAGCTATTGCTCACAGTGATTCAAAGGTAAGAACTAGCCCAGGGGTATTTTTCATGTCCCCAAAGCTTAATCTTATAGAAGGAGGTTTTCAAACGTGTGAATGAAATTTAATTGCTATATACTACATTGCACAATAAATTTTTTTTCCATTCAAATTTTTTTTTTGATTATAAACAAAATTAAACAATAGACCTAAAGTACACGAGTATGTGAGAAAGTCTATCTAATATATAGATAACCTTAGTTCGTATATATGGTAATGAAATGCTGTCTTGAACTCTTTAAAAACAAATCAGTCCTAACCCACTTTACTATCAAAATATAAAAAATTTAAAACAAACGAAAAAACAAAAAATGCAAATTTTCCAATTGTAATAGTATTCGAGTTGATGTAAACTAAAACAAGTGTAAGGTTAGAAGAGTAATTTAACGTGGGATGTTTTTTTTTTTAATCGTATATTAAGTTTTTTTTTTTTGATTGTTTTTACAAGGTTCTAAATTAAGTAATAAAATTAAACAAAATTATGGTATTATTATATTTAAATATAAATGAGATGGAATAATTTAAGAACTTTAAAAGAAGTAATGACAGTTAATTTCAGTTTTTTTTTGTTTTAATGATTTGTTCTTCTTTTTGTTTTATCTGAGCGTACATAAATATAATAACGAAGGTGAAGAAAATTAGAAAACTACTGCTTATTAATTGTACATAAATATACATTGAAATAAAGAAATTTTAGATAGATATCAATTAAACAAGTAATTCGTTAGTTGGTTAAACTTAAATTCGTGTGAGAAAAAGCAGTAGAAAGAAGTCATTATAAACGAATTTGTACAATGTACATATCTACTGTTGTAAGCTTTAGAATGTTCGTCACTGCTGCGTTATTAACGATCTCTCTGAAAATTCGAAAAATAACTCGCACTCGCATTATAAATAATTATACCAGTTCAATTTTAAGCAGAAAAAGGTTAAAATACATTTACTTTAACGTTAATCCTATTTTTGAAGAGAAGCTTCTTAACGAAGGTTATGGGATGTAGAATAAATACAGGAAAACAGATTAAGACGAAAGTCATTTCTACAATGTGAAAAATATAGCATATAAGAAGTTGAAAAAAAAAAAATCGAGCCCGGGGAGAATTGGATGAAAAAAATGATGTCAGTGCTAAATAAATGCATTTTAAATGCAACAACAACTAATCTCCTGCGGGCTTATAGCTATAATATACACCCAGATCAGATATAAGTGCGCAGGAAAATTGTATTACCGGCGCGGCGTGTATTACATTCTTGTTGTCGATAGCTTGTGTGAAAATTCCATTTTGTTATTATGATGGCGTTTGTTATCACCGTTGTCGTGTTTTTTTTTCAACTAAATGTCCCTAGGATTGCAAAAAAATTTCATATCAATGATGAGCTTCAGTGGGAGCCTGTCCTTGACCCCTCCGTGGGTCATAGGCCATCAACTACCGCTACACGCCATCGCCATACGTTTGAGATCTCTCCAAATTTTTCCAAGCTTCTGAGATTCCTTTTCGACTCTTCTGTGCCAAGTTTTTCTCTGGCCCCCAGTACATCTGTCATCTTGGGTAAAAGGATCCCACTCCATTGCTTGTATCGCGATAGAGTCTTCACCGCGCAAGCCGTAGGGTCAAATCCACTGCCAAAAACTATCGAATAGGTTGCCTACAACTTAAGTTCTAACTGTCAGTCCTTCATAGTTTTTCTAAATGGCGCTGAAAGTTCACCATTCAACTCCTCCAGCAACCCCGTTCTCTATCTAGCTATGCCTTCAGTTGCGTAAGTCAAGTTAGTTGATGTCATGTCGTTTTTTGTTTTATGAAGTTGGGATCTTTTTGTACTGCGAAGCTCCCGCTTCAATACTTGCAAACGCGTCTGTCGTAGCTCGCTTTGTTTTTCCGGTAATGTCAACCAGCAAAAGCAAGTTGGTTAACAGACTTTTGAAAAATTGTAACTCTGCTGTTAACTAGTGCGTTGGGTACAGTTGCACGATGTTAAAGAAATTGCATGATAATTGGCGTTGCCTTGTTTTAAAACCTTCTCGAGTTTGGAAGTAGGTTTTTGCCGACTTTGACGGAGCAACGAGATTTCTCCGGCGTCCTCCTGCATAAGTGGATGAGTTTGGCATGGATGCCAAGATAAGACATGTAAAAGTTTTTCCTATATTCACGATATAATATGCGACCAACATTGATAAAAAGATGCTGTCTATCGATCTAAAACTCATGTTGTTTTATCCAATATTTGTCCGCGTGAGAAAAAAAAACACAGATATACGTCGATCAGATTGTTAAGCAAAAGTTTTAAGCGATGAAGCAGTACAGTCGACAATTAGGAGACTTGACCGTCGTTAGTTTGCACAGCTCGGGGCTACAGCCTATAAACTGCTCTGGACCAATAGGCTGCTGCAATGGATGGTAGGCCTGGCTTGCGCCAGTCGTAACTCTTTACCGAACGCATGTGAAGTGACCTCTTTCTAGTTCCATTGTTTCCAGGTTGTTAAAAATTGTTAACAACATTTGTAAATTATTCGTTCTGTTAATGTTGCTAACACAGTTCGACGGAATTTTTAGTTCTGTAAAACAATTTCTAATCGAATTGATGATCCCTACTAAAATTCGATATTTTAAAGACAGGTGATAATTGACAACTGTCATATTTTAATTGTTGCCAACATGTAAGAAATACGAATTGGGTCACCCTTTAGCTAAAAATTCATTAAGAACTTGAAAAATTCTAAGAATTAAGACATTCCGAATGTATTAAAAAATTCATTACTTTTCTGCATTTTATGAGAAATATAGTTTTTTTTGTTTTACAATTTCCAACACAACCAGATCAAACAGAATCGTTTTTCTTCTATAACGAACGACCTTAAAATTAATTATTTCATCCTGGATGTCAGCAATCAGCATTAGAACTAATAAAAATAGCACTAAAACTATTTACTATGCCTCTTCAATTATAAAATGCGGGACATATTAATAGTAGGAAATGAATTTGCATCAGAAAAGCACTCATATTTCAGATATTCCGCCCCGGCGAGCCCCAGTCAGTTCAGTGTTTTGGTTGTGGTGAGTCCGTATGGAAATCATTAAGAACCGCATTTATAATCCCAACAAAAGTCATTGGACTGCGAATGCATCAATTAGTTGTCACTTGTCACCAAAACCACTGTGACAGTTGACCTAAAAAATTCTACACTCACTGAATCATCAACAGCGCCACCACAGAAACAAAAATCATCGACATTAGATCAAAACCGCAATTCATCTGACAGTAAATGGCATCTTACGTGGTAAGTCATCAAACTCAAGTGTTGTGAATGATGCGAAATACCGGCGGAGGCGATCAATGTGTGACAAAATCGAATCGAAAATAAAAATGAAATGAAGAAATAACTTGGAACGCGGCCATTGGATTGCCTTTTTGTGTGTGTCTTTGTGTGTGAGTATTTGTTTTTTTCTTCTATATATTGATGGCGATATATGGGGACATCCACCTGAGTGGAAGATTGTTGACGTTTTTACGTTCATTTTTTTACTCTCGCTCACATTTAAATCGAATGAATCTTTCAAATGGAATTTAGTCAAAATATTGTTGAGAAAAAATTCAAAACAATGAAAAATAAATTTCTATAAGTTTTTAGAAGGAATTTCCCTATCGCCAGAAAAAATTTTATTAATCATAAATTGATAATAGCCGAGTCATTAGGAATTCACATTGAATGACACCTGTCGGAAATTGCGTGCTATGAATTTATTTGTTGAAAGCTTTTGTGGGATAGCGTGCAGGGTGGTCTCAATTTCAATTTACCACAAATTGTAAACGATTGAGAGAGTGTATAGGCTGGAGGTATATTATATCTGTTGATTCAGGGTTGAAAATATACTTAAAAGGATTTTATTTATTTTAAACGAAATTCGGAGACGGTTTTATTGATTATTATTTTGTTGTGTATGTTGTTGTATACATAGATATAGTCAACATATATTTAGAATAAATTGTCTTTGCGGACATTTGATATGGGGTTGCAAGTTTACTTTGTTGAGGGTCAAATTTAGATGTTTATTCATATGGTCGTTTTATAATTTAGCTGGGGAATTATATGTGAGTAATTTGAAATGAGTCAGCGACTAAAGTTCTAAAATAACCACAATTCTTTGTTCTTGTTTGAGCTATTTTATGACAAAATTAGTTTATTTTTCATCTTTGTTTTTGTGACGAAACAAATTTTAGTCAGTAGTAGACAAAGGTAGGTATATTACTTAAAGACCATATTAGAACTGGAGTTTAATAATCAAACCTAACAAAATACGATGATTAAGAAGATTAAAAACGTTTACAGTCTGTCATTACTTGAAAAGCCTTTTTTCCAAATTACTGTTTAATTTAAATTGTTTACCGTGTCTTTCAAACTCAAAGCGGAAGATAATTTAAGCGAACCAAAAAAGTTCACAAAAAAGGAATAACAGGCGTGTTTTTTTTGCAATTCCGGGGGCAATTAGTTGAAAAAAAAAACGACAACGGGGATTAGCGACATCATCACAGAAAAAAACATGGAGTTTTCATACAAACTATCGATAACATGTATGTTAGTTCTTCTGTGCGCTTGGTTTTCGTGAAAAAATCGGTTTAGCGAAAATATTGCTTCAAACACACAAGTTCAGAGTTGAACACACCTTTCGAATCATTCTGCGCTTAAAATTAAACGTCAAAACAAAATTTGGCAGGATGCTGTCAAGAGAAATTAAATTTACTATATGCTTGAACACAGTGGATGCTTTGCAGGGACGCACGTCCTTTCCGATAGACGAGCAAGTTTGCTCAGGAATAAATTTAATTACCATGATATCCACGTTTAATTTTGAATGTTTAATTTTTAAAACTATCAAAATTTGCTTCAAAAAAGTGAATTTATTCCGATTTGATGTGTTATTTTCTTTTTTTTGTCATAGTATAGAACTAGATCGTTACAGCGAAATTCGTAGCTGATTTTTCATGCCTTTTTTCCAAAAATAAAATTCCAGTGTCATTTCGTAGAACCGTGCGATGCAGTCGTGTATTTTATTTTACATCGAACGGTGTGGTTTTTTTGTTCTTATTTCTGTATCCAGAATCCTACTTCGTCGCAAAGTGGAGTTTTCTTGTTCTTGCATTCGATACTTTAAATTGTGGATTTTATTTTCAAATACAAATTTGTATGGTCAGTGTTTTAAAAGACAGAAACAATAATTGGAAAACAGAAAATTTCTCATATGCACAGTTTGAATTTGTTTAATTTCCTTATAATATATTCGCTTTTTTCAGACTTAAACGAGTATAAGTCTTTAAAAATCAATTAAACTTTTTTTTACATTAAATTTACAAAGTTTAAACGACAATCGAAACTTTCAAGTCAGCCTGACCAAAATTCATTTAATTTAATCGACCTTCACATATTCTCTTTGTAGTGGGGAACTTTTAATCTCTCCGCACTTCACCTTATCTCTCTATTTCTCTCTCTCTCTCTATTTCTCTCTTGTTACTTTTATAGTTTTGGTAACCCACTACACGCGATCTATTGACATACTAAATACTCAAGAAAACTTAAATAATTGTACCCACCGCGCTTAATAAAATAAAATAAAGTGCTTCACTTCTATCTATCAACCGTGAGTTGACTTAACCCCCCCATATGACTCCCCAAACCACCCGTATCACTGGTATGGTCAATCGAAATTACAAAAATAAACAATCAATTTAGCCCAAGAAAAACACATACACACACACAAACGCATCAGACAAAAACTATTCGCTATGCAGCATGCGTACTAATTTAATTTCTAATCCAAAAATCCACTCAAATGATTAGCCCATGAGAGCGGTATATATGTAGCCGCAGCAGCAGTAGCAGCCAACAGCGTGTATTTTCTGCTCACAAAATATCCCATGAATGCGTACGAGTATCTTTTAGAAAAACCAAAAAAAAAAGTTAGTAAAAAACTTCAACATTTTCCCGAGAAGGAGTACGAAGCAAAAAAAAAAAAAAATAAAACAAAAAAAACGAAAACACCAGCCAACGGAATTCGTCTTGGCCTATCGGTTCTGTAAGAGGCGACTCGCCAAGTCAGTCAGTTATTCTTCGAGGCGGTGGAACACGGAAAAAGTTCGCACGCCAAATCTTTATTTTTTTTCTCTACGAGTATACATTTGTTGTTAAAATAAATTAAGAATTTTTTTATTATTTTATTTATTTTTTTATAGTAAATCCGTGAGCAGAAATCTAAAATTATCGGTTTTGTGTGCCTTTTGAGAATTTTTTTTTCGCAAGATAAATGAGTTTTTTTTTCTATTTCAAGTAGGAAATTGATTTAATTAGTTAACAAAAAAAAAATTTAAAACAAATTGAGAAATTTTGAAAAAAAAATAAAACTTAAATAAATCATAAAAAATGTTTCAATGGATTTTATTTATTTAATTCGGTCTCGAGTGGAATTTTTTTTCTCAGTGTATTTATTTTTTTTTCTTTTTGGACAACTGCCACATAAGATATTTTGTGTATATTTAAAGGAAATAAATATTTAAATATTTATTTTCATCTTCATAAAAATTGTGTTTTCTAAATTCTCTAAATTTTCTAAAATTGTCGCTAATGACAAGTCGATTTTTAAAGAGCTTTAAATTTTTATTTTTAACAAATAAAATGCAATTTTTATATTTAAAATAAAAAAAAAATATATGAAAATTGAAATGTGCTACTTAAAAATTTGGTGATTTATTAATGTTTAAATTTTTTATTTTTGTTTTTTTTTTCTAGAATGACATAATTTAAATGTGATTTCGTAAAAAAATAAAATAGAAACATATATTTATATATAAGTACCTATATATTTTTCACACACGATGAAACAGATGTTTTAAAAAAATAAAAATTGGATTTCTCAATAAAGTGCAATTTCATCTACACACATATGTACATAAATAGAAATTGATAGTTGTTTTCTTTAATTGAAAATAAAATGAGCAAATCCGCAAATCGAAAATCAAGAAGCAATGAAGGAATTATTTTGTATCAGAATAATGTTGGAAAAGTATGTAAAAATGTATTTCTTTTTTTTTTTTTGTAAATTAAATTTTTTGTTCTTAAAATAAATTATTTGAAGTATATGCATATGTATGTATTAACGTAAAACAATTATAGTTTCAAAAGTGTTGATAAGATATGATGAATTTTTATGGCATAAGTTGTGTATTGTTTTGTGCTTAAAGAGTGTGTGATATTATTTCACACCTTTGTTTATCTTTTAGGAAGCTTAGAGATTAAATTGTGTATGTATGTATGTGTATTGGTGTATATGTATATGAATATGATTTATAGTTTTATTTATTATAATGCGTTAATGATAAAAAAAATAAATTTGAAAGATGTGAATGACCTTTGATGTGTTGATAGAATTATTATTTAGTTTTTTGAAATGTGCTACACAGATGTGAATATTCTGATAGTTTTTTTTATGTTTTGCAAACTTTGGTATAAACTAATTACTACACGTGTTGATTTGATTATACTAGACTACTTGAAGTAGAATGTCAACGTGTATAAAATTATAGATAAGATTGTAGGCCATTCTTAATTGTCTACATTTATTGGAATGTCTCAATGTATTCAATTAGAAACATTTAATTATTTGTATTGTTTTTACCTTTAAAATATGGCTAGGCTATATGTATTTTATTCAAAATAGCTTTTAACGGCCTTTAGTCCTACAAAAATTTGGCGTTTCGTCCCGGCGATCTCACTTGGACTCATCAGTTGACTAGTGAGGGCCTTTGTCAATACGCAATTTTTTATTAAGTTCAGTTCATCATACATAGATTTCGTGACGAATATCTAGTGTGAACTATATCCAACAAGAAAAAAAAAAAAAAAAAAAAAACCTTCTTATATATGTATTTTAATTTTTAGTTTAATTAAAAAATTATTTGAGATGTAATTTCAAAATTTAAAAATCTTAAAATAGAAACACATTCAAATTAAATTTCATAGTAAGCTGCACATTTATCTATTTTAACAAATTCTTGAATATTATTTACATAGGCCCTTATTGCGAATGTCGTTCACTGTTCAATGCGACAAAAGTAGTTAAAAAGTTGGGCGCGTTAAAATTTCTATCAAAAGTTATCTGGATAGTTATCTGGATGTTTTATAAATACTCTGTGAAATCAAAGCCTATATAGCATCTGATATCTTCAATCTCCGATGATTTGCGTTTGTCAATCGGCAGAAGTCTTTTTTATCGACAACTATTTTTGTATTTTTGTGATAAAAAAAAGTGGTTTAAGTCAATCGACAAAAATCGGTTATTTCGATCGAAAAAAATCGTTTATGTCGATCTACAAAAGACATTTATTGCGATAGAAAAAAGTCCTTTATGTAGAAAAGAAGTTTATGTAGATCGAAAAAAGTTGTTTATGTCGATCGACAAAAGTTTTTATGTCGATCGACGAAATTCGTTTATGTCGATCGACAAAAGTTGTTTATGTTGATCGAAAAAATTGGTTTAAGTCAATTCGTTTATTTCGATCGACAAAAGACGTTTATGTCGATCGAAAAAGGTCGTTTAGGTCGACAAAATTCATCGTTTATAACGAATGATGTAAGGCAATAAAGGCCATAGGTATGACATTTAATAACTTCTGCTTCAAAGGCCTGAAGTAAATTCTCCTTTCTGACCCTATGAAATTATTCTTTAAAATAACAAAGCTGTTTACAATACCTTTCTTGTACATGTACCTGCAATGCATTTTAATTATTTGTTGATTGGGATAAATAAAACTAATTAATATTTTAAATTGCAATATTATGCTTAAATTAAATTAAATAAAATCTAAATCCGGTATACAAACATTCATCTTTACCTACTAAGGGTGTGTTATTTTTTATATGGGGACTTTTTTTTGTTGAAACAATTAATGTCTTACCCTCAAAAATTTTTTAATTTGATCTAGATAAATTTTTGTACGAAATCTCAGGTCAAAAAAAAAAAATGTTTCATAGTTGCCATACTAAAATTCTCAAAAGATTAAGTGACTTAAGCCGACTTAACGTTGTGTTTTTATTATTTAAAAAATGAAAAATTAGCTACATTTCTGTGCAATCGGCTTTTTGCCATGTCACCTAGAAGACACTTTTTACTTTTGTTAAAACGACCTAATTCAATGACAATAAAAAAACTGCAGATTAAAATTGTTTTCCTGAAAAATGCTCAGAAACGACTTTACCTTTTGAGTGAATAACTTTTCCCATAAAAATTTTCAAGGGATCTTTATCTTTTTTTTCCTACTTCAGCATTTTTTTTTGAACTATTGACAGATCTAATTTAAAATTTAAGTACACAAAAAGAAGAATTTTAAAGTCCCAACAATTGTCAAAAACTATCGAAAAAAATCGAAATATTTTAAATAAAATTTTAAATGAGGTGTTTTTAAGTACCAAATATAGAAAACATAAATCAACAAACAATTTAAAAGTAGCTGACGTAGTTCGTAAGAAAGAAAAATTAAACATAAAAAGTTAAAAAATCCCATACAAAAATTGTATGTAATAATCATCACCTTATTTGCCACTTCTTTAAATAGTTCGGCCAAAGTGATATTTTTCATAAAAAGTTACAAAATAAGGGGTTGAGATTTTTTACAATTTCAAAAACAAAAATATACTTTGACACACTCCCACCTGTATCTATGAGTGTAAATAATAATCTTTCATTTAAATTGTTGACTCATCTTTTAAGAAGGTATCAATTAGTTTTCGGAGAAATGAATATATATGAATTCTTTGTAAAATATTTGAATAACTCAGCGTAAATCTAAGATCAACAAGCAGATGACAAATATGTATATATTGTTGTTAAAAGTAAAAGTGAGTTTTTTGTTAAATAAACCTCACTGTGTGAAAGAATGAATGGAACTAACAAAGTGCTATTGTATATCGGATGTGACGTTAAGCTGTTTTTGTTCGAGACACAATAATAACAAAAGAAAGTTTATTTATTGTTTTTTGTTATTGATGATTTGTTTGTTTCAAATAAGAATAACATTGTTTTATTACAAAGCTAATAATTGTGTTGTCAGGATTTGATTCTTATATTGACGATAGCTATGCAAAGATTTCTTAGATGAGTTTAAATTGTATTTACTTAATTCTTTTTTTTTAATAAATTTATTATTATTACACAGTTAAACGAACTTAAAGAAAAAACTACTTGATTTAATGTTTCTATTATAAAGTATGGGGATTTTGGATGTTTCCAAATAAACTGGCCCGCAACTAATAAAACACAAAATATGACTCGTAACTCGTAAGTGAAACAATCTAGTGATAAATTATAGAAAATTATTCAATCAACGCTGAAATATCATTTTTTTAATTTGTTACTATATTTATATCGCAGTCTGGATCACTTGATATAGTTTATTACTCTAGACGTATAATTTTGTTAGCATAAGTTGAGAACTCTATTTGAAATTTTATTATGTTTTCCGATTTTACACTCTTTTTTAATGTATTCAAACTCATGGGCACATTTTGATGTGATTTCGTATTAAATCCAGTTAAATTATGCACAGTTGCTTCATACAATTGTAACAAAACTATGTATATTGTTTTATTACCACAACAAATCCTAAATTTGTTACAAATTGATAACTTAAGAAAATAAGAAGATCTTGTAATAATTAGTCACAAAATTTCATACAATTTGAGCCCGAATTAATGATTTAAAAGTGTGTGTCACAATCTTTTCCAACTTATTTTGAGTTTTGTGGAATTTATGGTGATGATAAAAAATTCCACAGATATCTCTCCATATGAGAATTTAATATTTACACTTTTGTGAATATTTTACCAACTTAAAAAAAAATAGTGTAAATTCGCATTAAGAGCCCTTCACCTAATTTTTGCGAACTATATGAAATGGTTTGTGTCTAAACTAAAATCTTGATAATTTTCTTTAGTTAGGCTTTTAAAAAATATTGTTTTATATAATATACACTTTTATTGATAAATTTTTTTGATTAAATATGAATTAAGAAATATGAATTTGCCAGTAAAGATCATTACGAGAATAAAATTATTTAAATACATTTAAGGAAAAACGAGTTGACAAAAATGTATTTATACTGTTTTTGAAATCAATATATTTTCAAAATCTTACTGAATTGTGATTTTTTGCTGCTGAATATTGAAAGATATATTTAAAATAAGTCCAATTTCGTTTTAATGAAATCACTAGTTCATCTGTAAAATTGTAAACGGATAAGCAATTTCAGCAAAAATCTGAAAATACATCGGTACATTTTTCAAATATCTTTTGCTGTGTGCCAACAATCCAAAAACCGATTCTGAATATTGAAAGACAATAAATGGTTTTGTCATATGCTTTCTAAATTATTGCCATACGCACACAAAAGGCTTCGTGAAATTGTAGAGCGAATCAACGTTTTTTCGTTTTTTCTTCAAATATAAGGAAAGATCTCAGAAGATATTTAACTTTTAAATGAAAAAAACTTAATTTTGTAAGGAGAAATTTTCCACTGTGTTTGAAAAAAGATTATAATTTAGATGAATGATCTTTTTTCATTAAAATTGACTTCATTTTATTCTTATCATTCTTTAAATCAGATACTAAGTCACGCTCGTCACATAAACTTGTCACAAACGTAACAATTTAAAAGTAAAATGTTTGTTTCTCACTACTAAACTTGTACTAAAGACTAACTTTTTGCCTTATATTTTCATAAGAATAGATCATTCCACCTGTTTCTTGTTAAATATTAAAAATAATTCATCTCAGTGATTCAACAGCTGATAAAAGGGAAATTTTGTTTTTCGTGTTAATTAAATCAATCATTTTTGATGTTGGCACTTAGCTAGAACACCCCTCTCTTAATCAACTTTAACCCTTCCGTATATCAAAGATTTAAATATTTTCCGTTATTTAATTTGTTACTCATTAATTTCGTCAATCCAATCGTACACCTAATTGATTATTATCATCATCAAATACCAAAATGCACACAAGATTTTTTTAGAATAGCGCTGCCGCATCATCTCCTCTAAGCTCATGAGGTTTTTTCGAAACAAGCAAAAAAAAACATATGAAAAGGCGAGATATTAGATATTTTTAGATTAAGTATTTTATTCATTTGTTAAAATTCCAAAAATAAATTATGATGATCCAATATAATTATGGTTGTGTTGAAGAAATGCGTCTTATATAAAAGAAAGAATCGAATATCCTACAATTCACATTCACATGCTCGAATTTATAAAATAAAATTTATCTACATATCTATATCTGTTTTCAAAAAAAAAAAAAAAAAAAATCTAATGAATTTGTGTTTTTTTTTCTTCTGATTGCAGACTGTTCAGACATCGTGGAGGCCCCAATTGCCCCTACCTAAGGAGGTTGTTCCACCAACCACATCAGCAGCTGAACCAAACATGAGATCTTCCGAAATGAATCGACGCAGCAGTGCTGCCAATACAACAAGCAACAATAAAAAAGACTCATATCAGAGTGCTCCACAAGTGAGTGGAGGAAGTAACAAAAAATGGTCATTTGGCCGATTATTCCGTAAGAAGAAAGAAGCCGAAACAGAATCATCATCCGAAGAAGACCGCAAAGCAGGTTTTGTAGTTTCACCGAAATATCGTAAGAAGGACAAAAAGAAGCGCAGCAGCAAACACATCAGTGGTGGGTTCGATCATATTGTGGTGAGTCCGACAAGGGACAATGAGTTCTTTCTGCCATTCGAGCCAGTTGCGGCTGGAGAGTCACAATCAACAACACATCTGGCGCCACCTGTTAACTATGATCCCCAAAGTAGAACGACGAATTCTCTGGATCGACGTGGAAAGCGGGACCGGAACAAAACATCAGGACCTAATGAGGTGCAACGTCACCCTTCAAGTGAGGAGGAGATGATATCGCTGAATTCTTCGACAACTTTCGCAAAATACCGTAGTGATGAGAGTTTGGAAGGTGGTGCAAATAATGGTCAGAGTCGTCGTAGTCGGGCAGCTCGAAATGAGAGGTACTACAAACGCCTGAGTCGAGATGGAGAAGTGAGTCATGGACAGGTGCCGCAGGTGATGTATGCTGCGCAACCAGCTCAAAGGTGGAAAACTCAACCGGTACCTCTGTCAGTCTATAACGGACAGCCAAATCAAATTGCCCACATTGAAGTCAATCGGCAACAATATCCTCCGCCTGTGATGCATGTGCCAACAATGCGAAATTCAACAAGCTTAAGTCACATGGCTTCACATCATCCCTTGAGCTATGGAATGCCACGTCAGACACAGAACCTTCAGAACACAGTAAATGATAACAAACGTAGCATCAGCTATGACAGTCACATCCACTTGCAAAATGTAAAAAAACCACTGCCTCCACCGCCGCCACCTCGTGATCCAATGCGAAGGGTTAACGTGGCTGGTCACAACGATCACCGTCCGATTTCCTATGCATTTGATCAAAGTGCTTCCCACATGGCACCGAATAATGGCATGAGGGGTCGTTGTGTTTCTGACGATCGCATATGGGCAGGGAATGCCCCTATGTATCAATCAGCTTCGTCCATAAATCATCCTCCGAGTGTAGCTAGTTCTCAGAATCGTCGTTTCATAACCAGAGCTGAGAGAGACGCTCATCCGACGAAAAAATCTCTCCCATCGGGACTTGATTATCGTTATGTGGCTGAGGGTGCTCCAAGGTCCCGAAAGCCAATCCACCTATTCAATGAAAATGAAAAGAAACCGGTGTTAGCAAAACCTCCATCTCCGGTAGTTATAAGAACTACAAAGAGTGGTTTGCCTGATCCAGCACCGCCAAACCCTCAGTTGTCATCTGAATATTGGCGACGAGGACGAGAACCACACCACCAAAGGCCAGAATCAATTTTCAATAAGCCTCGTTCGTTATCGAGCTCACGAGCTGGAGAACTTAACTCGGTTCCGATGTACTCCGAAGTTTCAAAGCCAAAACAAAAACCCGTTGCTCCAGATGACGTTAATAGTGTGGTGTCTGGAAAATTGCTGATAAAACCTTCCAAAGATAGTCGTAGTAATTATGTTGAAATTCGTAATAACGCTAATAAGAGCAGTTCAATGCCTAATCACTACCAAAGGAGAGACCTCACAATTCCCAGGGGTCCCAAAGCAGACTCTCCAACTCCAAACAAGTATGATGAGTATGTGGCTGAAAAGCGGGTTCGTAATATCCTTGATCAGTCCATGAAACTAGCTCCTGATCCACCACAACGTAAGGTCGTCACAAAACCTTTGGCTCTACCCCCAGAACCAGATGTTATCATGCGTAAGAAGCCAACAAACTTAGAAGATGCAATAAATGAGCTTGAGGCTATATACAAAAGCCTGAAGCTTGGTGATGAGACGCTTCTTGATAGGGCCGAGCGTCGGGATATTCCTACACCGACGAATTTCGAAAAATACGCGGAAGCTCACAGCGAAGAGTTCCTAGATGATGAAGATGATGACGAGCCAGCAGGAGAACCAGATCTTGTGCGGGATGATTTCGCGTACCGAAATATTAAGCATTCAAATATAGCTCCTAAGATTGCTGCCGGGGAAAAACAACCTCCTTTTGGCATACCAGTTGGACCAATAGCAATATCCCCGCGATCGGATTATCTTCATGTGATCCCAGATAAGGACTGTCAAAAGGTGAGAACTGGTCCTTTCAAGTACCCTGACATTGTTTGTGACGATCTGGCTGTGCGAACGTTACGCAAAGACCCACCCGGACAAGTGAAGACCCATTTCGCATACCCCGCTGGTTCGAAGAAGAGAGCCACCCGCACACAGTCGGCCAATATCTATACCTTAATTCAAAGAAATGCTGCGAAGCCATCCGGGGGAGATATCGATGACTTTCTGGAGCTTGCTAAAAGTCTTGAACGTGCAGGAAGCATGTCTGATATTCACAAAGAAGACGACGATATTCCGTCTACTCTTCAACTCTTGCGCAATCTAAGGGAACAAGAACACGCAAGTCCCAAAGTTATACCTTTCCGTCATCCAAGCCAAGGCGGAGCCATTTGTAGTTTACCCGAAGTTCTTTCAAAAGAAACCAAGCAACCTATTCCGCTTCCACGAAAGAGCTTGACTCCTGATCCAGAAAACAGTAAAATGGAAGACGCTCTTAATAAAATCGCAAAAGAAGCCCGAGAGAGCAGTGAAAAGCTAACAAGAGACCTGATGGAGCTTCGCCGAGGAGCGTTGATAACAACGTCTCGGTCAAAAGTCGCTAAACCGAACATCGAAAGGGACCTCGAACAGATCGAAGCTGTTTCTGAGGCAGCCAAACGTTGTCGTCACATGCTGTTAGATACAATTCCGCCAAAGGATGCGGAAGCAATCCAATCAAATCAAAGCCCACCAAGACGACTAGTCACCGAGGACAAGCTGATCAAGGCCATTGATCAGGTGTCAACTGCTGCCAATAAGGTTTGTGAAAAAATTCTCAGTGAGATCGTTACTGTGGAACCACCAGTGGTCGTCCAAAATGCTGTCGAGGTGAAAAACCCCTCCGAACAGAAGCTTGTTATGCCATCGCTTATCCAGAAGCTAGATCCCAGTTCGGCCCGCATTGGAGAGATTGCCGAGCGTTGCATGCGTCAAATCAGTCAGCTGAACGATTCACCGGACTACGACAATTTGCATCAGGTCCAAACAACAGCGTGTTATGACAGCAAAAATGACAACGCCGATCTTCTTATTGTTCCAGGATCTGGTTATGTGACTGCTGCCGAGAATGAAGAAGAAATTGACAAGATCATGAGAGAGTGCCATAAACAAGCACGCAGCGAAGTGAGTAAAGCTACGGTGAGAGTTAGCGATCCTGTGGCTCAAAGTGACGTTGACAAGACGGCCACCACTACGACTACAACAACATCGGCATCTTCTTCGTCGAGTGACTGTTTGAAGAGCTCAAGCCCGTCAGTCGGACCTCACCTATCGTCGAGTATAACATCCTTTAACCCGTACTCCTCCAGTGATTACATTATGTCACCAAGTAGTGAATTCCATGCACCCAGCACTGATCCAATAAAAACCTTTAGCACAACATCCTACGATGTACAGTCTTCGAGCGTCACCCCCAACATCACAAACTCGCCATTCAGCTATAGTACACCATCGCCGCCGCTGAATCTGACAGTTTGCAGCAGCGGTGGCGAAAAGGGCGAACGTAGCGGCAGTGCTTCCCAGTACAACTCCTCCGAGGAGTTAGCAATGATCTTTGGCATCGAGAAATCATCGCCAGCAACTACGACTACAGGTAAAAAAACTGAAGTTGTTGATTGTACCGTACCTAGTCCCGTTGATGTGTTCCGCCGCTCTGAACCTAACAAGCCTGATGTTCTTTCGATTTCCGCTGATACTACTGCTACCGCTACTAATCCCGAGTTGTGTGAGAGTGTGTTAGTTTGTAAGTTGGATACGATCGATGAGGGTCGTGAGGAGGTGTCACCGTGTCAAGTTAGTAGGCTTTATCTTCCGAGTTATGCCAGTAATATCAGCATTATAGTTACAAGTGATGTGGGCGATGATGATGGTTCAGGTGAATGCCCTCGAGCTCAGACAAGTGGTCAGCAATTCGATTCACTTAGTTCGATTGATGAGTCTTCGAATCCCGATTCGGGAAATGTTAGTTTGTCTGATTTCCCCGTGCAAAGTCCCATCAATGCAAGTCTTGAGGTAGAGTTGGCTCATAATAGCCGTTTTGAAGTTGCCAAAACTTTTGTTAACGAAATCACTATAAGCGGAAAACCTTGCGATGTGGATTATTTACGAAACCTTTATGCGCAAGATGAAGTTTCGACAAGTTTTTCAAATGAAGACACAGCACCTGAAGTTGTTAGTGATCATGATGAAGAAAATCAGATCTATAGCAAAGATCAAAATAGTCCGGGACAGCTTCTTCACGAAGTACTAAGCCAGGTCTCACGTATAAACGCAGGCTCCAACCGCAGGCAATTGATCTCCCAGTTAGAAAATATATCTGAGTGCACAAAAATTGTTGAAGATCTTAGTGATCGCTTAAGTCATCAAGCTTCTAAATTAAAGAATAATGAAGATACAAATGAAAGTAGTTCAAAAGCAAGGCATAAGGTGAGGTTTAGTGACGAATGTGATAGCGACCTTGAAGAAGATCAACGTGCTTGCTTAAGATCATTACAGCTTCTAGGCCATGATTTATCATCCTCAGAAGAATCTATTCCACAATTAGGTGAAACTTTCACTGTTCCTTTTACAGATTCAGAGAATGAAGACGAAGACAGTGATCGATCTTCGTTCATTGAAGAAGAGGATACTCAGTTTTTTCATTTCAATGAAATGGAAAGGTCATTTGTTGAAGAATGCAATAGCCTCAAACAGGCTCTCTCAAATGTAGTTCAGTCTAGGCAGGTTTACGAGCATAATGCTTCGGAAGAACAAGATCTTCAAATTGAGACGCCTATTAATAAGTCACTTGATCTTGAAGACTCTCTTACTTTGTCTTCTGAAGTAGTGTCTGTCATCGAAGTTGTTGATACAAACTTGAAGAAGTCTCATAGTGAAAACTATTTATCTGAAGTCAAAGAAGATCACACGATACCTCTGACTTCTGAAGCTGTAGATGCTTTGTCTCTAGTTGAAATTGAAGATTTAGATCAAGAAGATAGTCTGGAAGATTCTTATTGTAAATATAATTATAACTCTGAAGATCTTGAAGATGTACCTACTAAAGCTCCTCAAGGCTCAGATTTAACTGGCAAAGCCTATTTATCTCCTGTAAATATTTCTCTTAAAATTGTTAACCAAGTTTCCAAAGTCAGCTATGTGGATTGTTCCAAAGACGATCTTGCTGAATCCTTGAATAAACCAACAGTTGAAAGTTATGATTTAAGTTTTTATAAAAACGACCCTGCCTTTCAACAAGCTTCTGAAGTTATTGTTGTCGATTCTGAATCTGATTCGAATTCAGATAACAATCAGTATGAGAAAATCCAAAATTATGCAACAAATAAGTTTGAGAGCTTTCAAACATCTTTTGACAGAAATTTTAGCAAAGATTTTAGAATATTTAGCGAGTTGCCTGAATCAAAACTTGAAGTTGAAGATAATTTTTCTTCAAAATTGACCGAAATGAGTGACTCAGATACAGTTGATATTAAAAACTCAAAAGCTTTAAGCAATGATGAGCTTTCGAAAAGCTCAGATGAAATGGTTAGATCTGTAGAGAACAAACAAACACTTTCCACTTCTCAAAACATCACAACTCAAGTGCCTTATGAAGATTTATTAACATATCCTTCATCATCAAAACATCATCATCGTCATTTATCATTAGAAAGCTCATTTAATCAAGAAAGCTCTAACCAAAGACAACAACCATCTCCTCATGAAAATTCCGAGAGAGATGTAAATTCATTAGCCATTCATCGTCCATCTTCTTCACCTGCCAATTTAACAGCATCCGAAGCTCCTTCAACATCGACAAATTCGAAATCCTTGTCTTTATTGGCACAACCTCGTTTTGATGACCGTATGACCACTTTAGAGCACGTCTTACTAGTATGCACCCTTGGCGTAGTTACTGGCAATGATTTTATCACTATGTTAGCCATAATCATTGGAGTTTTGACTGTAATTGCAATGGTCCTTCTTACTTAGTTAAACAAACAAAAAAAGTAATAATACCATGTATTTTATTTCATTTCTGATATATTGAATTTTGCCACAAGAGTATTAAGTTTAAAAATATAATTTTTGATTTATATTTGTTTTAAGATTTAACGAATGTTTTTTTTTTGTTTTATTTTTGTATGCTTGCTTGTTTGTTATTTTTAAGCGCAATCCACATCGACAACGATCATATTTTTTAAATGTATGAATTAGAAACCCCGAAGTTAATTTTTGGATAATTTGTAAATTTTGTACAAAATTATTATTATTTTTTTTTTTAAACATTTTTATTATTTTTATTATCATTTTATTTGTATAGTTTGCGTTTGTTTCGTTTTTTGTCTTTTATAAAGCATTTTGTGCCAATGATAATCTTTAATGAATTTTTGTATATTTTATTTTTTTTTTAATTTAATCGAATCCAAAAAAATGAATTAACAACGAATCATTATGTAAAATATATTACATCCCAAAAAAAAAATATCAACGATTTAAATTGAATTTGAATAATTAAATTGAAAGAAAAAAAGAATATTATTTTCTCCCTTTTATTTATTTTCAGCACATAAATATATATTTTTTAATTTAAGTTAAATTAACATCGAGAAGAAAAATATAATTTTGTAAACATAATTTTATTCTATAAATTTACCCTCGCTAAGTTTAAATAAATTAATTTTATTTTGTAATAAGTAGTTCTAAATATATAATTTCCAAAAAAATACTTTAAAAACTTACAACATAAAAGTTTAACTCTATATAAAGGTTATAATGGTAAAAAGTTGAGTAAGTTATAATACAAATGGAACTTACGAAATATAAACAAAAACAAAAAATATACATAATATTATTAACAAAATTAAGTGTGTTTTATTTATTTAAACAATTTAAAAAAAATGGCTGAAGCTGCTCGCTTGTGTGTTCTTGCTCCAAGTAGTTTTGTTTTGTTTTGATGTTTCCTCTAAAAGATCGTTTTTTTGGCTAAATATATTTCAATGCTATACTGTTTTATTGTTTCATGTGATATGTTACTGATAGATAACCCTATCCGAACTAAAAAAGGTAAATAAATTGATTCTTTTTGTGTAAATATTTGAACTCCTCTATCATTTTATTTAAAACTAAAACTTATGAAGAAATTCGATTTTTTGCTGTAAAATAAAAATGTATATTCCGATATATTTTGTGATGAAGAACAAAATTAACCTATTGCAAAGTGAAAGTTAATGTCGCTTTGGAATTGGGATATCCTTGGCATGATCTCACTCTGAAACCCTTTGGGCATTAAAATACTCAAACTTGTAAAGAAAAAAATTATAGGTATTTTTATGCTAAAAGAAAATAGACGAAAGATTGAAATTCCTTAAGTCAGAAGTGGAACTTTCCCTCGAAAGCTTAGAATTGTTAAAACGGAGCTTAAAAAATAAAGAAATATTTTGTTTGTCCGAAGCGAGTTTGTAGTAGAAGTATTATTTATTAAAACTAGCAGTGTTGTGCAAGTAAACGAACAAAAACGAAACGAAAAATGTGTGCCTTTCTTTGCACACAAGAAACTGCTGGACATATTATTTTTTTAAAAGACAATTTTTGAAGCTTGGTGTATTTTGTATTTTCGAACAATTTGCAATTTCTTTTTGATATTAAAAAGAATTGGAAGCAGAAATGAAAGTAAGACTAAGTCGTACGTATCTACTAGCCTGTATTTGTAAATTTGTAGTTCACATGTCACTTAGGAATTTTGAGAATCAATATAAAAATAACTTTCCCCAATTGTCATCTGAAGTCTTTAATTAAATTGAATTTATGGGAAACGATTTAAAAATAGTAAAGCATTTAATTAAATCATGAAAAATTTAAATTAGAATGTTAACATTCAAAAGAAATAAATTTAACAGTAAATTTAATTTTCAAAAAATTGAAAACACGATCTGATAGAACTGTCAAATAAATTACATTTTCGTTTTAAATCCATATAAAAAGGAAGGTTTTTGTAAGTTAAATACTATTTGAACTTCTTGCTCTTCTTAGGTTTAGAGTAAATTCTTTATATAAGCCTAAGTTTTAGCTCTCACTTTTCTCTCCAAGCATCAGCTAAAACCCTAGCTAAATTTTGACATGAGATGCAGAGCGTTGTGGAGAATATATAATCGAAAACAGCTGCTGAAAAGAAATTGTATTCAGCCATTTCAAAGAATTTCTTTTCACTATTTCAAATGAATTTAATCAAATAAAATGAATTATTTTCTTTGGTTAAGATAAATGGTTTGTTCCCAAATAGTCTCTCCTTTCGATTTTTAATTTTACAAAGCAAAGCTCAAACAAAATTAAAAAATTAAGAAATCTGTTAAATTTATCTAGACTAGAGAATTAATGTGCCGAACAATTATTTCGTTGACAGGTAAGCGATGTACCTTCAGTGGTGAGGAACGAAAATTTAATTTTTTAGCTGGAGCTGCGTACTACTCTGCTAAAATGCTTGGCTTAATTTTAGCTTGGCTAAATTTTTGGAGAGAAAGCTAAAATTAAGCGCGATATGCGTATTAGGCTTTACAGAACGGGTGCTTTTGATAATTTTTCCTTTAAAATTGTTTGGTCTATCCGCTTCAATTCTCCCCTAAAAAAATTATTTTTGAATTAATTTATGCCTAGAATTCACTATATTTGGTTTAACATCACCTCTAATAACGGTGGTACGATAGGTACCGTTATTTAAGTTTATATGTTCAATTTCTGTTCTCCGAAAAATTTAAAGCACCAATTGTAGATTGCCCAGAAAATGTAAATACGCTCGATTTGCTTCCTTTGAAAGGAAATTAGTTCTGGAAATACCAAGTTAACAATTTCTGTTATAGGTATTGGAAATAATATCCCTTATAAATAAATTCCGGTATACACAAAAATAGAATTTCAACAATCATAGTTTTATTCATTTAATATAAAATCATTTCAATGTCAGTTGGTATTTTTGAAAATTCATGTAAATGTTAAGTCTTGTATGTTACTGTCGTGCTTTTTGGATTAGATATTCTTTCCGTCAAACCCGATTTCTTCGTGTATTTTCTGCATGCATACCTGGACTTTTATTGTTGTACCTGATGTACAGGAAGTCTCTAAATGCTCCAATGCTAAACCGGGTTGTTTGTAAAAATGTCTGTATGTGAATTTACTTTGCTAGGATTCTGTTAAATTTATGTGTACATGAAACCTTTTTTCGGTTCACCGGTACGCGGTGCCAAATTTTTTTGGTATTGTACCAATCATTTCGGTACAAGTAGCCAAATGAAGTGTGATATAAATGATCGCTATTAGGTTTGTCAAAAACGAAAAGAAATACAATTTTCCTACCGTAATCAAAGATAACGATTTTCCTTTTGAATTCAAATTTAAAATTCATAAGAGCTTTTTGTTAGCGCTACCTATCATTGAAAGGAAATAGTAAAATGTGTCTTAACTTTACTTGAAATCAATTTACACCATAGGTTCATGGATATAATATATTTTTAGCAATGACTTAAACCTGAGGTGAATTTCTTTATTGTGAAACAATTTCAACGATTGTTTGAATTTAGGTATTTTTTTTATTAAAATTTTGATGTATAGCCGATGGATGGGAAACTTATAACGTGTACCTTAAATTTACACGTTGCGTGTAATACTTAACGTGTACCTACTACACGGGTCACGGCACGATAGGTACTGTTGCATTATTCTTCTGGGAAGAACGCTTTGTTTAGTGTTTCACACATCTTTACCATGAGTCATGGCAATTTTTTTTAAGGTTTTACAATAAATCAATGCTCAGGATTTGAAAAAAAAAAACATTTTTAACAGAAAGTTTTAGATTTGTAAAAAAACGAACTTGATATTTAAAAGGCGATGCTATAGAAAAAACGAACTAAGTGGATTCCATAATTCAGTCTATCTTCGCATAGACCAACTGCCTTTAGTCTTAAACACCGAAGTAATTTTCTTAAAACTTGGTTCTCAAGGGTTTTAAAAAAAAGAAAAGAAAAAAAAGAAGAAACGGCTTTTTTTTATCTCGAAAAAAACTAGGTATAAGAATTTTTTTTATATTTTTATTATCTATGTATGTATTTTGTGTACATATAATGGTAAAAATATTTTATCAAAAACTCTAATTATGTAATTTGAAATCTGCCATAAAACTTTTTTTTGTCACCTATTATTTCCGACTTTCTCGTTAATTGTTTCACATTCACCATTTTCAATCCAAATTTTTATATTAGAGCTATTTCAAATTTTAATAAATATTATATAAGTATCAAAATTGGCGGAAAAATAATTTTGAATATTTAAAAAAAAATAAAACCTTTAAAAATCTTAAAAAAGGAAATGCAAAGAACCGAAAAAAATAAATAAATAAATTATTTAAATAATTTTTTTTCAAGATGAATTAAAAAATTGAAATACATAATAAGGGTATTCATGCAATGATGTAAAACACTGGATAAGTTTACCATTTGGTTAAGTTTACCATTTGGTTAATGAACTGTCAAATTTTGTATGAGAAATGATTTACACAATTTGGTTAAAATTCTCCAAGGATTTTGCTGGATAAAATTAACCAACATTTTTTGGTAAACTTAACCAAACGTCATTGTGACTTTTAGAATAAGGCGTGTTCAGAAATATGATAATTAAGTATCTCAGAGAACTAAAAAAACTCTGCCTGAGTTCTGTAACTATCGCATTGAGATTAGTTGGCGATGAAAGTTGTGAATAAAAACGTTGTTTATACAAAAAAAAAAATAATGAGGACATCCACATTTTCTGACTATTGATCAGCATTGTTTATTTACACAAATCCATATAATGGGCCATATGGATATACAAAAGTAAATGCTTTTACTTGTATTTGTTATGGTTTCCGAATTGCCATCGAAGTGAAAGAACCATTTATTATTTTTATTCTTCTTTCATCAAATTTCAGTTGAGTTGAGCTCAGGACAACTTTTACGGCCGAAAACGAAAGTGAACTAAACTGAAGGAAAAGTATGTAGATATCCTGCACCATTATGGGCGTGTCATATGATTTTTCTTGTATTCATGCTCATTTTCGTTCGATCAGTGCCATGAGTTTGCGACTATTACAGTTCTACATTTATTCCCGAAATCGTTTTCTCATATAATTCCCATCAGGCTTAAAAAAAAAACTGCTTTTTTCGTGTACCTTACATTTTTTTCCGTTCCGAGACATTCTGCTCCGATTTCAAGTTAGGTAGTTTGGAAGAGGTTCTACATTTAAAATAATTTCGAAATCTGAACACGCTTATTTGTATACATATTTTGGAGTTTTATATTTGACGTTTAACGAACAGCTGATTCAATTACACCGCATTAAGCCAAATAAATTAAAACGGCGTTCACGCAAACTTTTGTGTAAACTTATCATTTTACACAATTGGTAAACTTACGACGTTGCGTGAATACCCTTAATAAATAAATTAAACATTTTTTGATGATGGATTGAAATTGTTTAAATGGAATCTTTTCCTTTCATATACCTACATATATTTAACAATTTAGTATTATTATTTTTTTTCAAAAATTAAACACTCTCAGAAGCAAGATATATAAAATACATAAAAAAGGTAACTTCACGCAATCCGAATTTTTGATTTAAATTAAAAAAAAAAGAATCTCTTGGACAACGGACTATGGTTACTGGCTTTTGTTATGATATTTTGCTGTAGTTAAATTGTAAAATTTATGCTGATAATAGATGAAAATGAAAAATGTAAATGTTAGTTAACTCAATTTGCCCGAAGAAGAATGTATTCACAAATGAAATGTCGCATTTGAAATAAAAAAAAAATAAACAAATAAACAAGGCCTTTAGGCCACAAAGAAATTTCAATTTAAATAAACAAAAAAAAGGTGACGAAAATACGAATAATTAATTTATTCTTATATTCAGAACTAAAATCAACAAAAACATACATATAATAGCTTAATAACTTAATTATTCCTTAAATATCAAATTAATTCCATATATTTCATCCTTGAAAAATTGAAACTGGATATTTCTTTCTGTTCTTTTGAAATGCAAATCCATTCTTTTGTTCTCGGCAAACAGATGACTTATTTAAAAATTCATACTGATGACACAAAAAGAAAAATATTATTTTCTAACGACCATAGGTCCCTTTGTTCCCACATTGTCATGAAATTTCCTTTTTATCACATAGTAACCAGAACCGATTTTTTTTGTTCTTCTTTAGTCTGTCAAAAGCATTATCAATTGCCATTTAGCATCATTACTGGACAGAGTTCAAAATTCATCCTTTCACTATCCTTAGTTATATATTATAAAAGGAGTCCTTCAATGCTGCAAAAGCAAACGTGACTCCAACAATGGAAAATTCATTTCTTCCGCTCAATGATATGAGATAATAATATTCTTCTTCAACTATACATCATCCCAACCCCATCGCATATACCTACCATCGAGTATGCTCCCTCCATCACATTTACTACTTCAACTATATTATGGAATGATAAGTGTTTGCAGCATAACGTAACCGCAAGAAGGAATTAGGTTGAGTTGAAGGACCTTAGAAACCTTAGGAACCTTATATAGAAGAAAATTTGTTCATTTATATATTTTTTTCTTTTTCAAAAGAATTTTCAAGACTAAAAATGTGCCTACGTGATGGAATATTCGCTATGCTATGAGTCTTCTTCTTCATTCTAATCCACGAGTGTTTTTTTAACAGTCTAGACGTAATCCTCCTCGTTCTCATCATACTGCAAAAAGTCGGGAAAAATCTCCTTTTGGGAATCATAAAAAAAAATAATCCTGCGGCTCTGGTACACGACATCGACAGTCCTTATAAACGTGAAAAAAAGAAGAAATTTAAGCTAAACTCCAAAGTCCCTGACCTTTGTATATGTTCTTACATACATATTTTCACAAAAGCAAACAAGGTGTGTGGGCTTGGTTGTCTGAGAGTATTTTTTTTTTTCATTTTGCCAAATTCGATTTATACTTTTTCTCCTATACCTACCACACCACAAAAAAAAGGTCCTGTTCGATACTGAATATAATCTCATACGCTATTCATGTCGATGACTGCATTTAAAAGGGGTCAATTACTTTTGGCTTCCCCCATCGCAACTGGCTTTGGCACCCCCCCACCCACACTCACACAATAAAACAATCAAATACCTTTTAGTTGAAACAAAAAACAAAGCATAAAACAGGACCCTCGGTGAATCTTTACTTTAAATGTTTAACGAGGCGTTAATGCTACAAAAAAATCGAACAAAGGCAGTTTCAGAAGAAAAACTAATTTGTCGCTTGAGCGGGAAACTCCCTTGTTGGTGTGGCTATTGTGTGTGTGTGTGTGTGTTTTTTTTTATTATTGTTTCTCCCAACCCAACAAGATTTAGTTTGTTCGAGAAGTTATGTCAAACATATAGGTAACCAAATGATTTCGTCTGGGAAAATCCCCACAAGGATAATCTTCAATGCGCAGATACAAACAAACTAAAAGCTTTCTGCAAACAGTGCTGCCAAATTTATTTATTTTTTCAATCAGGTCTCATGGTAGATACAAAAATGATTGTTCATTCTTATATCATGACATCTGAGATTGACAACTAAGAGCCTGACGACTCTTAATAAAAAATTGTTTTTTACTTTCATTTTCGAGTTGAAGTTCCAGTTATAAAGTTTTAAAAGTCAGTTTAATAGTGCACACTTAACAAAATAAGTGGCACTTAACTTTACAATATTGGCACTTTAAGTGCCTTTTAATTGTCTGAGTAAGTGGCATTTGGGTGGCTAATATGGGAGTCATTTATTCCGATAAGTTTACACTGTAAAATTGGGTATTATTTTTCCATATTTGACTTTTAAGTGAGACTTACTTCGATTGTGAAACTGGGCCTAAATGACATGTTTTCACGTTAAAAAAAAAAAACTGATTGATATAAAGAAAAGAAATAAATGTATTTTGTGGAAGAAAAAATGTACCTACATGTACCACTGTCATTTAGATTCTAACAGCGCTAGTATATTTGACGTAAGCTCTCAAACTTCTAGTGTGAACACTGCGTAATTTTGAAATTTCAGGATCAGTGGAAACTATATAACTACTATAAGTTTGGAGAAAATCACTTCAGTGATTCATTTTTTCTATAGTTTTAGAATTTGATGAACAACAAAATCCAAAGCCAATAGTCTGTTACAATATTATTACTTTATTTTACACAAAAAACTTAGTTTTACAATTTTAAATTATAAAAAGGAATTTCGAGCAAGTTTAACTCCAGCACAAAAAAGGATTCGCTTCGCGGCCACATTCAGATAAGAATGAGAATGAAACGAAAGAGAATCGAATTGAAAAACATTAACCTTGTTTGTTTACTTCCCAAACCTACCTATTTCTACCATTTTTAGCCCAAAAGACATTTCAAAGTTCACATAAAAAAATAAAACAGTTAGTATCTGGCAGTTTCGGGCAAGTAAGCTGTTTTGAATTTAAATTATTTAGGTTGCGTTCCGAATGAACCAATTCAAGCAACACGTTCACACTATGTTAGGTATTATGTTTACACCGCGCGGCTGTTCTAACTTTCATTGTTTATTGGTTTTATTAAATTAGAAGATAGAATGTTGAAAAAATCATTAAATTCTTTGATGTTGACGACTTTAAAGTCCATTTTCTTAAATCAAAAGCAAAGTCATTAAAAATTAAAAAAAAAACGTAACTTCCAACAAAATAAGATTTTTCCTTTCTTTTGGAAGAATTTCAATAATTTCTGTCCTGGTTAAAACGGTATTTCATGAGAATTTAGGACAAAATTTCTCTCACAACACAACACACAAAAATTTCATACCGAATCCGTGTGTGAGTAAAGTTGACAATCCGAAAAAGCAGACGAACTCCATAAAAAGCTTTCCTGAAAAATACCTGTTCCCTCTGGATGACTCATTGTAAGGCACTAGCACTACACATCACTACAACCACGAGGACATCGAATTTCACAATCAGCTGATTTTTGCTTCACAGCCATTGGCATTTTATACATATACATATATATTTTCTATCAGACGGACGACATTTGGTTTGTAAAAATATCCAGCGCCATTCAGTTAGCAGTTAAGAATCTCAGCGCAAGCAGTGTGCATGCAAAAAGGTGCAGCAGTGATTATCTCGAAGGAGAAGAATAAATTGAAGTGAAGTGAATTAAATTAAAGACCTTCTTCCATTGCCACACGACCGATGACGACGCGGTTCGGAGCTGTTGCACTTTAACACTCGTAAGATGTTGTTAGGTGCACCTTGATGCCCAACCTGACGCGTGCCAAGCGGCAGTTGTTGCTGCTGCCATACTTTCCTCCTTTTATAAATATAAGCGTGTTGTCGTTCAATTTCAGTGTTAATATATAGAGGTGCAGCGTTTGTGTGTGGGGAGGTGAAATCGCGTGCCTGACCCTGTGCTCGGGGTGTATATCTATAGTTGCAGAAGAGAACTTCTCCAAAAGACCGTAGTTACATTATTATCATCGAACGAGATATAAATCAGAAGAGATTCCCTTGTGTGATTGTTAGTGCAATTCTTTGTGCGATTAAAAGGGGCGAAGTATAATACGTTGTTGCAATTTATTTGCATTTGTGTGAGATAAGACTTTTTCATTCCACAAAAAAGCAGTCAAGACAGTATGTTTGTTCCCCATTAACGGCAGCAGCGTGATTTGAAAAGTGATCCCACCTGTTTTTTTTCGTTTTCGCAAATACAAACTCGAGAATAAAATATAGATACAATCGCAGTTAAGATATTATGATGATTGTGGTCTGGATCTGGACCTAGAATTAGTTATCTGTATGTTGTGCTGTCTCATTCTTGTTAACTTGATGCACTGTGGTTTAGTTAAGTACATAATGTACATCGAGTGAGTGGGTTCTAGATGTTCAAGATTCAATTAAAGATACACTGAAAAAGGGGTACACCTATATAATCTATATGTATATGTATCTCAACCTGCATCAACGGAAATAAAATTAATCGCGCCACGTCTCAAGGTAAATTTATTACGATTTTTTTTGTTTTGTAATTCAGTTTATATAGAGAAGGTAAATTAAAAAAAAAAAAAACATACAATCTGTGAAGAGGAGTCAATATTTTCTGGGAGTAAAATGACAGTTAAGGGGGTCGTTTAATGTGATTAGAATTAAATCATTTCTTTAACATGATTGTAAAAGAATATTTTGATGTGAGAAGTCAATGGAAAAATACAGACTCAAACTGAAGAAGTGAAACTATAGTTTTACTCAGGACCAAAAACTTTCAGACTTGTTTTTCTTAAAATTGCATCATTCAAATTGGCTTTGTTCATAACTCAAAAACTACTTCTTTGATTTGTAAAGTATTTGAGATTCCTACATATCGCACCCTTAGAATGAAAGTGACCTAACTAAAAAATTCGGCATCTTTTTTACAATCTAGTTTAAGAGTTCATTTCGCTTTTAAAGGTCAGTCTATTGAAAAATCAGAAGCTACAGAAATTTTGAGTTAGGTCACTTTCATTCTAAGGGTGCGATATGTTCCTATTAGAATTCCTGTTACACATGCTTCTTTTTCAAGTTAAAAGTTTGGAAAACAGTAGTAAATTTTATTCTCGAAGAAAATTAGACTTTCAATTTGAAAAAAAAAATTCAAAAAGCCGAATTTTGGTAGCTTTATTTCTATGTGTTAAGCATATTCTATAAAAATCTCCTTAAGTTGAAATGGAACTTTTTATTTTGTTGTTGTGAAACGTAAAAAATTAAGTTTTTTATGTAGAAATAAGCTTTAATTTTATATAGCGTGGCGTCATTGTCCAATTCGACTCTAATGAAAGCATAAAGCAGCATCTGTGTGGAAATTTTGAATTTCCATTTCTGGATTAAACATTCTAGAATTATTTCTAGAATTTTTAACAAAATTTCATTGTGAAATTTAAAATCAAATCTAATTATAGAATCAAATTGAATAAAATAAGAAAACTTTATTTTATGCCATTTGCCAAAAACGTATTTTTTATTTCAGTTCATTATATAAGTACAAAAATATGAACAATATAGAACTGTTTTGCACATATAATTCTGAAAAATTGTCAAAAATCAATATAATTGGCAATCAATTGATCAAACAACCTCTAAAATTGTTTTCACACCAAGGCGATGTACGCTATCTTATTTTTTAAATAAATCTCAATTTATGAGAACAAAATTTTTAAAAACGTTGGAGCGGTTTTTTAAAAAATAAATTTTTTATAGTAGGTACATATATAAAATTTTATAAACATTTTTAAGAAAAAAAAAAAATATATCATACGCATTTTTTTAGCATTATTTATTCGGAGTTAAAAAATAATATTGAACAAAAAATCATATACCTACCCATTTTCGAAATATTAAAGTTTCAAAAAATAATTTTGAATTTTTTGTTTTAATCCAAATTTGTTTTTTTTTGAAAATTTTGATATTTTAACTTATTAGAAGCTCTTCATTTATATCGGTTCAATAAATAAGGATAGTTTAAAACCAAAAAAAATTGTTCTATGAGAGATACTATTTATAAACGATAGATACATTTTTTTTTCAAGAATATGGTAAATGGTACTGATATAAGCTGACTTAAAAAACTCAATAAAAATAGTAGGATTCGTTTTTGAGAAAAATTAAATTTTCCTTACCGGTTTTAAGACACTTGTATAGGAGGTACCGTTATTTTTGGTTATAAGAATATTTTTTATTTTAAATCTGCTAAATAATGTTAAAAAAAATGCTAGGTGTAAAGTTTAATAAAAATCCACCAAGTCCTCAAAATTATTTGTTCTCAAAAAAAATGTTCAGGTTTAAAAAAAAATTTAAGTATGTATTGGTTTACAATTTTAAATCTTGTTTGTTTTACCACACTGTACCTACTTATAGTATTTCTCAAAAACTATCAATGCTAATGTTTTCAATAAAAATAAATACAAATAAATACAATACAATTCAATTAAAACTTTTTGAAACAATCTCCATACAAAAATTAAACAAAATCAATTGAACTCTTTTTGAGGTACCATTTATAATCATTTCTCGTAAACTTTTTTGAAAAAAAATTATTGAATTAAAAAAAAGTTGTGGGCACATTTTTGAGAAAATTAAGATTTTCATTATTTGCTAAATAAATTTGTACGGCAGGTACCGTTATTTTTGTTCATACAAAAAAAAAATGAAAAAGAAACGTGTCGGGGAATGCCCAAAAAACGCTAGGTACGAAGTTTAAAGAAAATCAATCCACCCGTTTAGGCTGCAGCCGAAGGGACAGACAGACAGACAGACAGACGGACAAAATTGCGAGACCCACTTTTTTCGACTTCAATATCATCGTATAATGTCATGTTCGATTTTTTTTACGAATGCGTAACTTCCCATATTGTACCTTGTATTTGTATATCGCAAGAAAAACTTTACGCCTTCTTTATCGCGAATTTAAAAAAAAAAAATACTTGTTAAAATTTTTTACCAGAACTGCGATAAAACACTCGATGACTTTTTTAATTTAATTTCTTCATCATTCTACTTTTCATTAAATTCACTAACTATCAGTAAAATGGTTCTATGCAGGCGCTCTAAGTTTACTCGAACACTTTATCTATTGAGCCATGGAATATTCCCTTTTCTTAAAATCAGTATGTTTTTGTCAGGAACATATTCTTTCACCAGTCACCACCACCGGTAGAGACTCGTTTAGACTTTAGAGGTGTGGTTAGTGCTCGTCTCGTGCTCCATATATTATGTATTACTGCACCATCTGAGTGTTCCGACAGCAAATTCCTTTAACTTTGGCGCCAGAAACTCTCTTAACTTTCTTACATAATCAGCCGATTTAACGGTAACCATCGATGAGAATCTTCGATGAAATAAGGCCAAATGATTCCACAAGCTTAATGTGTGACCCTCACAGGTTTACTTATGGCGGATGAAAAACATTATTTGAGGTTACATCTTAGGAGTCCTGTTACAGCAATATGTAATGGTATGTACATATCGTAAATTTCCACGTCGTAAAAGTTGAACATAAGCTAAAACTTTTAGCTTATTCTCATCAGAACGAAAACTTCGCAACCGCCATATTCATTTTAAAATTAATTTCCATCTCAAATTTCTCCTCTATGTCAATTTCATAAATAATTCAAACTGACAGTTTGGCATTGATTTATGTCGTGGGCGATATTCATTTTCGGAAAATTTTATATTAAACTAAACAAATTCCCGAACAACCCTGTACTTAAATATAAACATAAAAAAATGCAACTAGTTAAATTTTTTTTCTTTCAATTCGCGCATTGAGAAAAATTGAAACCACAGAGATTTTTCTCCCACAAAAGGTGAGCAAGCGAATCCAAGAGTATTTTTCCTCAGCATTTTGACAGCTGAGAAATTTTTGCTGTGGAATCCTTTTCATGTAACTGATATTGCTGAGATCTCCGAAATCTTATTTTCCTTAACATGCCTAATTTTCTTCTATTTCTTCAAGATTTTCTTAATTTTTGTATTGAATTTAATTGGTATGAATATTCAATACTTTTATCAAAATAAATCATGAATTATCGTTCCGTCAATCAAATATACATTTTTTTTCTCACAGAAATTCTGCTACAAACAACACAACCCACCCACCAAATTATAACAACTTAATTAGGCAATATAATTCGAACAAATTGGTTATTGATCTGTAAATCTCATGCCATAAAGTATATAAAAGCACAAAACTTAACACCGTCGCGTCGCCGCCATATAGAAATGTAATAAAAACCTCCATCACAGGGCATTAGATTACAAAATATAATGGCTTGAGCCCAATGTTAACATTTGGAAAGCCTATCTCACCTTTTTTTGTCCCTCTGCATTCTGCTTATAAGAATACGACCTTAACCAGTCAGGGTTACCCTTTCGAAATTTTTAAATTGTGTTATTAAAAAAATTATATATACGTTTTGTATAACCTAAAGAATTTTAGATTCAAATTAATTTTTAATGACATTTAGTCCACAAAATTTAGCGGCTCGTCCTGGTGGCGATTTCACTTGGACTCATCAGTTAACTGTGGTGAGGGCCTTGATAGTATAGGCAATTTTTGTTCAGTAAAAGAATTTTTTTTGTGAAATATGCAAAGATTCTAAATTTTGTTTCCAATTGTAAAATTGTCAAAGTAATTAAAAAAAACTATATAATGGAAAAAAATTTAAACATTTTTTTTTCCCAAACAAAACTAATTATGTATATAAAAAGTCCCCTTGGTAGCCATGATGCTTAATACCTTTTGAATGACAGAAGTGTAAATGAACCCAACTCTAGGTCCATTAGTTCATATAACCGAGACACTGAATCTACAGTGATTTGCGGTCCATAAGCCATACCTAAATAATAAATATGCATCAGAAAAAGCAAAACAACAACCATGGCCTAGATGTCTTATAGAGGTGGCAAATGGTGTTGTGTCTGATGTTAATACTGGGATGTTTATTGTAATTGGAGGTGTTTAAAAACATCGTCGTCTGCGTGGGATTATTTGAGCATATATTACTTCTATGAAGGTACTTGGTTTTTTTTTTTTTTTGCTAAATTTTATATTGCAATGAACAGGTCATTAATCAAAGTGGAACATCGGTGGAGCCTGCAGTGTCTGTTATACTGTGATAGCAGTCACAAGTCGTTGTAGGCCTAATTAGGTGGTGTGGCAATTAATTACTATGTTGTTCCTATACATATATTGTATAGCTGATGACATTATATATTTTCACTTGTTTTGTTGCGACGAAAGTGAAAATATCTGTGTGAAACTGAGTTATAAAAAATCCTTGGGAATTTATCGTCTGCGAAACAGCGAAGCTGATTTTTAAGGTTGTTGATGATAATAACGTATATAGTTTTGTTGAATTTTTTATTTTTGCAAATCGTTAAGGTTTGTGGGAATTTTTCAATTTTTGTCGGCTAATGAAAAAAAATATATACATATTTGCATATTTAGGAATGAGTTTAAAATAATCTCTGAAGCCGTCAAGTACAAATTATAGGTAAATATAGGAACAAACTTTGTTAAAACACAGTTATGGATTTTTGATATCAATATCTGTGTTTTGGTGATAATATAATTAAGTGAGCAAAGTAAAAAGATCTCAGGAGAACAATCCAACTTTTTTATTTTTATTTTCAAATTATACGTATGTATGTATTTAAAGATTGGATGGGGCTTGCTGTAGTTGATTTTGAACAAAACACATACAATTTTAATAAAAAGACATTTGTGTTTAATCGAGAGAATAAATTCACAGAACCATTATTTTGGAACGGAACCAAATAACTTAAATTTGGCAACGTTTCTGCAGTTAAAACTATTGAATAAAAATGACACTGACAATTTACAATCTGACAATTAGTTTGACAAATATAAATTGTGTAAAGTAAGAACTATAAATAGGTGTCTTCCTTTACTTAGAAAATCTGTGCATTTGTGTGAATTTCAACACATGTTATTTTTTTATATTAACTTTGACATATTTTTGTGTAGAAATTCACATAAATGCACAGATTTTAAAGTAAAGGAGCTAGGTTAATATTTACACAGCTTTACAAATATTTTTCCAAATTGTGATCTTTTTGAATATTTAGCTAGTTTTTTAGACGACCACAAGATTCAGTTGATAAGAGTTTCGAATGATTTTAAATCAGTATTGTGTTTCCAGTTTCCACAAAGTGTTGATTTTAACGAATGTGAACAAGAAGAAAGGGATATGTCATATGGAGCTATGTGGCGAAGAACTCTGTTGTAATTGTTTATAATTTTTACTTGTGATATAAATATGTATATGTAGGTATTATAATTGAAAGTTATGGATTCGTAAAAAAAAAATCGGACACTAGATTTTGATCGTATTTTTCTGAGTCTGTCTGTCCTGTAATTTCGGCTGCAACCTAAACGGACGGATAATTTTTCTTTAAACTTGGTACCTAGTGGTTTTTTTTTCAAAAAGTCTTAAAAGTATTGTACCTATACCAAAATTTTCATTTTTTTTTAAATTTTTGAAAATATGTAGTTTCAAATTTTTGTTTGAGAACTTAGTAATTCAAAAATATTATCTAGCAGGTTTTAAATGAAAATTATTCTTATATCCAAAAATAAGGGTACTTACTATACAAGATTTTTAAAACCGATAAGGAAAATCTCATTTTTTTCAAAAACTGCTTCTTCGATTTTAATTAAAATTTTAATGTGAGCTAATATCAGTTCGATCTACTATATTATTAAAGGTATGTATTATAAACAAAATTTTTAGGCTGACGGCAGAAAAGCCATGACCTTATTCTTAAGTTTAATAATTTAGTTAATTATTTAAGCAAAATAAAGAATTTACCTATCTAAAAAAAAATTTATCTATCATATGAAAATGGTATCTCTCATAGAACCATTTTTTTGGTTTTCAACTAACTTATTTTCTGTTGAACAGATGATAATGATATTTTTATTCAAGAGCTTCTAATAAGTTTGAATAATATTGCATATGGATATTTTCATAAGAAAAAATTGGATTTAAAAAAAAAATTCAAAATTATTTTTTGAAGATTCGATATTTTGAAAATGGGTGATGATTTTTTTCAAAATTCTTTTTTTTAATTCCGCATTAATAAAGGCTAAAAAATTGCGTACCAATTAAGTTTCTTAAAATTGTTTAAAAAATGTTCATATAGGTATAAAAAAATAATAAAAAACCTCTCCAACAATTTTTTTCTCATAAATTGAGATTTGTTTAAGAAATTAAAAAGTGTAAATCGCGTTGGTGCTAAAAATATTTCAGAGGTTGTTTAATTACTATATTTTCTATTATATTGATTTTTAAATAATTTTTTAGTCTAAAAGCAAGTTAAATGCATATTTGCAACACGTTGCTATATTTTGTTCATATTTATGTATTCACATAAAACTATACATAAAACTTGACTACGTTTTTGATAGGTAACATAAAATATAGGTTCCCATAACTTATTTATTTCTTTTAAAATCATAGTAATAGATCTAAACTATTCAGACTTTAAAACCACAGTGTGGTCGCATATAGGAGCAAGTTCGGGGGAGTCGTGCATTTTATTTATATTAGTTGCCGCCTTCTTAGTCCTTACTTGAGGCTTTTAAATAGTAGGTATACATTATTTCGGTCGGTTTGTCTTATTTTGATGTAATATATTTACTGCAATTAATAGGTTAATCGTACATATTTTAGTTTTAACTTGGCACAAAATTTGTATATAATAAAAATATAATATAATATTTTAAAGAGTTAAAACCATTTGATTCTTTTCTAAAACAGAAACTTTGAACAAAAATACTTCTAAACTCTTTGACACACATACTTAAAACTTACCAAGCATGAATGGTCCCTAATTTCTTACTAAACTATAAGGAAAAAGATAAATAATAATTTTTAGACTTTAAACCGTCACCATGTCGTCACCATGTGTCGGCACCTTTTAACGCACCCTGCTTTATACCTATTACTATCTCCTTTTTTTTTGTTTACAAAATTGATTAAATTGCGTATTGTATTTTCCTTTGCCATTTTAGCCGCACAAACAACAACAATAGATGAGTGTGAACCAGAGCATTCAATTCTCCTAAAATTTATCGTAAGAAATCGCACCCCTTAAGAGTGTCAATATATCCCCAATTTCGTTTAATTGTTGTTTGGTTAACCAAGCCTTCCTTATATAAATATAATAATTCTATCTGAACAAAATCATCGTCATCATCATTACAAAATAAAAAAAAAACGAACCTTCTGAAATTGCGCATGGAAAATCTAGAAACTGTCCTAGAAAAATTCACATTTCATTTATAAATGTATGTTCCACCTCATAAATGACCTTAGTCAATCAACTGTCACATTATACAAAGACTTTAACGTTATAAAATGATCCTATTCCTATAGAGTAAGCCCCACCTCTGCTAAGTTGATAAATTAAATTGCAGTGAACGAAGAAGAAGAAGAACTGACTCATCTCTTTTATGTCGTTTCATTTACCAAAGAAGCCAACAAGAACTGACTCAAGTCTTTGAGTTTTTTTTTTTTTTTTTCGTTTACCATTCAAGTCGAAGTGAATAAAAATGAGGACGAAGAAAAAAGTGAAAAAATCAAAGTCAATCAAAAGACATCAGTTAACGGTTTTTTTTTTGTTTGGTTTGCAAGTCGCGGTCTTGAAGTCTAATTTCATACCACAATGCACATTAGATTGATCAGTGCACTGCATAAAATGGAAATTAGAATTTACTTGTCAAAATCAGTTTGTTCATATTCCTTATTTTGTGTGTTTTTTGTGTTTAGTTATGATGAAACTTTGTAATTACTTACTTAACTACATTTCAACACCTTTGGCAACACTCATTTGACAAAATTGTTAATATTTTCCGCATTTGCACGTGTTGCTTTAAGATAACTTTTTATCTCTACTTCACTCACCCTTACCCCCTCCGGATATCACAACGAGTTGAATTTTTTATTGTTTGTTTGTGTTTGTAAATCTTTTATTTGTTGTTCAATTGGCTGATTGAGTCGTAACTTTAGTATTGATATGTTTCACTCAATGCTCAACGGAGTGCTAGTTATAATAAGTTCTTATATCTCTTGGGAAATATTTGAAATCCATAAGATAAATAAAAGGTATCCAGGCGTCAGAGAATGCCAAAAGTATATTTGGCTTTAACTTAACCTGCAAGCGATACATACTAATACTTTTTTTGTGGTTAAGTTGAGGTGGGTGCAGTGTTTGTACTTTGTTTTATCATACACTTGCGGGATTGAGTTGAAAGTCTTACAGAGGAAAATTTACCTGGTTTTGCTTATAAATATTCTCTTTGAAAAAAAAAAAAAATAAGTGATACAAAAATGAAACATTCTCTTGAGGGATAATTAAATGAATCTTACAATATAGCTATAGGTTCACTAAAAGAGTAATATTTTAATTAAACGACACTTAAACGAACGACAATGAAAACAGGTAATTGGCCGTATGCCTTCTTTGGCTTTGGTTATATGGTTGGATTAATTTTGTCAAAAAGTCGAAAGAAGGAAAGCCACCCTACCTCTTTTATTTAGAACTACATAATATCTTCTTTTTTGATGAGATTCAGTTTGAAAAATAGAATAAAGTAAAGTCAGCTCTGGCAGACATTTTTATGAAAAATCCCTTCAACCAGTTTGAAAATTCCCCCTTCACCCAATAATTTTTTGTCTACAAAAAATAATAAAAAAATGTACTTAAGTAATTAAAGGTTTTAATCCTATTAACATTATAAATGTATTATGAAGTTATGTTGTGGGTCTGTTTGTTCCTTTAAATGTCTGAAAATACTAAATTGATTACAAATTAAAAAATTGGTAGAGCGAGAGATTAAAAGTAGACAATGGATACAGGTTATTATTTTTTTTTTTGGGAAAATTTAGACAAAATTAAATAAAAATTAAAAAAGTCACAGTTAGTTTGGTTGTATGTTTGTTTGTTCTTTTCCATCTCTTAAAATACATACATGATTGTAATGAAAATTGGTGGAGCGAGGGCATGGAAAATGGACATAAACTAAAAAAAGACAGTTGATTTGTCTGTCTGTTTCGAACGGAAAGATTTGCTTTTTTTTTATAATACACTCGGGCGTATACGTATTTTTTTCGTTTTTTAGTTTTTTATATGAAATACAGTCAAACTTCGATAACTCGAACTTCGATAACTCGATTTTTTTATAACTCGAACAAAATTATGTGGCAGCAGCGTTTAGAGTTCAACTCTCATACATTTTTTCCCTCATAACTCGAACTTTTATAACTCGATTTTCTTTATAACTCGAACAAAAAATATGCCATATGCATCAACTAAGTCGAACATTTTAGGGGAATTCCCATTTAGTGAGAAAAAATGCATTTTTGAAATTCGAATTTTTGAAGGGAATTTTCATTTGAAAACGAGATACCTTCATACACACATAATATTAGTAGGTTTAAGAAATTTAGAAGTTGTATAAGTACCTACAGAAAATTTTTATTTAATGCGGTGAACATTTCAATATTTTTGCATTATTTTTTAATTTATCTACATAATTATTGCTTGGTTGTTTTTTGTAAACAACTTCAACTGATATAGAAAGGGAAGACGAGACTTCGGTAGAGGAATTCATTCAACAGCCTTCGATGCATGTTGTAGCACATTTGACAATTTGAATTTATATTTGCAAAAGTGTGACAATAAAACAGATGAAATTTATGCAGCTTTAAAAAAATTAGAATCCTTTTTCTTGAAAAAAAAAAACAATAAAAAGAAACTACTCTCTCTACCCAAATAACTAAATACATGCAATAATTTTGTGTATGGTGTAACAACTTATGTACATTAATATAAAACGTATAAGACTTAATAAAGCACAAAAAGTGTTGTGCATTATGCATATGTATTTCAAATATTGAATTGTTTTATTGTTTTAATTTTGATAATCAATTTGGATAACTCGAAGTCTTGATAAGTCGAACTATTATTGTGGATAATAGTAGTTCGAATTATCGAAGTTTGATTGTATGTATGTATATGGTAAATCAATATGCCATAGGTTGAAATTTGACCTATTGTTGTAATTGACAATGTTGTTTTAATAAAATTTTAACAAAAATGAATTCAAACAATAAGTTTTCCAACAATTTTATTTTGTTTTACTATAAAATTAGGAAATATAATTCGTGCTTCCATTTGGTGTAGAATGTAGATAGATAAGTTTAAATGCCTGGTTTCTCATTTATATTTTCAATTCAAAATCAAATCTACCATAGAATTGGCCCTTTACTTCCGGTAAGTGATCATCAGTGCATAAGGTTTAGCAAATATATTTTATGGGAGATGAAAACAAAAAAGCAGATCGTAGATGTCAAAATATTGAAGAAGTAGCTATAAAGATACAGTTTTAAAAATTCAAAGAATGCTAAGCATGAACATAAAATTTTCATTGAAACTTAAACTTAAAAAGTTGCATTGCAGATAATGCCTGCAGAAAATTATTAATTAGTGTTTCACTCAAATTGCAAGCTAAATGAAGAGCACGGAAGAAGATATAATGCACTAACACATAAATTTGACGATGCATTGCAATATCCATTTATTTTTAGTAAAGGTCAGGAAGGGTACCATTTTTAAGTTGCCCTTAAACCTTGCATAAAAAGAAGAAATAGCGAACGTAGTAGAATGTTGCAGCAATTTAAGTTATTGGTTTGGGACGAATGTACAATGTCACACAAAAGAGCATTCAAATCGTACCATGCAAGACAAAAACAGCAACAAACGAATGATGGGGGGAATGGTTGTATTGATGGCTGGATATTTCAGACATATATTGCTTGTTATAACAAGAGAAACTCCAGCAGATGAAATAAATGCTTTCTTAAAGGAGTCCTTATTGTGGCAGGATGTTAAAAAATTTAGATTAACTATTAGTATGAGAATTAAACTATTTAACGACCGACGGTGAAGCAGGGAAATTATGCCGCTACAATATTGAAAATCGGTGCAATGGTCGGATTGCAGTAGACGCAAATGGTGGCATTTCCTTAAATAGGTAACTATGGACCGTTGTTAAAAGTACAGAAGAAATTTTACTAATGGTATATCCTGAACTCGAAGCTAAAGAATAGAACAAAATTGTTTGCAATTTGGGGGAGAGTCTGCAGAATATCAATCGCTTAACATAGTATTAGAAGATGAACAACTGACATCATGTCCTACAGAGTTATCAGATTCGTTAGAACTTACATGAGTGCTCTCGCACAAACTGCTGTTATAAATTGGGGTTCCAGTTATGTTAATGCACGGAGCCTCTATGCCCCTAGACTGTGTGTATGGTACTCGGTTACAAATAACCCACATTGGTGAAAAAAATTATGAAAAAAAAATCAAAACTAGAATATCAAGAAGAGATATGAAAAAATTCAAAGAATTCCAATTATTCCTACGGAATTCCCATAAATTAGTTTAAAAAATTACAGTTTCCTCTGAAAGTAACATTTGCAATGACAATTAACAAGGTTCAAAGACAGACACTTAGGGTGGTAGGAGTACATTTAGAAAAACCATATTTTTAACAGCGTTTCCAGCCCAAGAAATCTCTATATCTGAGCAGATGATGGAAAAACAAAAAATTGTTTTACAGAATGGTTTTAACATAAATTAAATTGGTATGTTATTGAATTAAATGTTGGAAATTTATAATTAAATATTTTTGTTATTAATATTACATATAACATTAGTTTTTTTTCGAAATTAAGATTTGTTAAGCAGTTTTTTATATAAAATTAATTCCTTACACAAGAATGTTTCCATTGCTACAGGAGTAGCGTTAGTCCAGTAACTCATGATTATTAAACAAAAATCATAATTAATTTAATCCTAAATATAGAACCTCTAGTAAATTAATAATAACACTGAATTTAAGTAAGAAATAATCTTTTAAGTTTCAGCATCTATTTTAGTTGACTGATTTGCGAATGGGCGTTATCGTTTCTCAACCGAACTAAAAAAATATCTCACAAGTCTGTGACACAATATTTTAGCTTTAAATTTGGGTTCAGATTAATTTTTAAATTCAATGATGAAATATCGTTTTTAATTCAAACAAACAATATATTTTATTATTACGGGGGTGACACTGCACCGCAAAGTGGTGCACTTTCAATGATAGAGCTGAGGAATATGCATAAAAACTGACAAAAATTTACCGATTTTAATGAAAAACGTTCCTAAGGAATTTGTTACTACTGCAACGTCTACACAAAATTTCATATAACTCTCTTTTAATGGGATTCTACTTAAATGTTGACTGAAATCCTGTGTGTTTCTAGATTGTCTGGCTAATTTTCTATGAAAAACATGAATAAAGTAATAAAGTATAGGTATAATCGAAATACTCACTTTCGAAAAATCGAATTTTTGCTTACCTTGCTTCACTGTTCCTCGCCTAACTCGAATGTAACGTAATGTTGGAAGTCCAACTTTCGACAATTTTATCGAAACGTTGTTCTTTTATGTCTGAGCAAAAATCACCTGTAATCTGTCAAACTTTGTCACTAGAAATAGTGTTGCCAATTTAAAAACCAAATGTCTATAAAAAAAACACCCTTTATATAATTAATTCAATTTTGCAACTTGTTATGCAAAAAAAACAAAACTTTTCAATACCCAACTAATGAAGATCGAAAAAATCCTACAATTCAATACAAATTTTTATTTTCTTAACATTGGCATCACTGCTATGAAAGTTAAGCCAATTTCAATAAGATATACATTATCCCCAAGTTTTTTAATCATTACTCATTGCAGTTCTTTATTTTTGTTTAATTTTTTTTATATTCTTCTTTATTGATTCCTTCTTTTATACTTTTTTCATTATTTACCTTGCCCAACATTCGTGCTTTCGTTAGCAAAAAGCGCTCCATCAGGTTTTCTTTATTCTTAACCAAATTCATTATTTTCTCTTTTTTCTCTGATTCACCGCACCAGCAGTCAACCTCTCTCTAAAGATATAAAGACCCACCAACAAATTTACACACAAACAAACAAACAGTAGTAAGCATCATAAAAACTCCACCGCATATCGATCGAGCCCCCCAAACAAAATAAACCATCAGACAGAACCACTCCGACTCCAATTCAGTTCAGAGCAATATTTCCACTCTGAGTTTACTGCACTCCATTCCTCCAATGATGATGAAAACTCAAATTTGAAACCCTCTTTTGCTGGTTTACTGTTTAGTATAAAATTTGAATCGGTTACGATAAGTTGGCGATCGTTTGTTCCTTCGTTCGTTTGTATTAAGCTACACGATCATCCGTATATTTATATGTAAAAAAAAAAAAAAAATAACAGTTATTCACGGCAGCAATTAGATTGTTTGCGGTGACAATATTTTCAACGGTTTAGATATAATTTTTTTTCTTCTTAAAATTAATTAAATTAACTTTTGTTTAGTTTGATCATCTAAGTTGTGTCACGGTGTAGTTACGATCGTGTTGAGTGGAATTTTTTTTTTGTTCCAAAACAAAAGTGTTGATCACTTGTTATTTTGTTGGTCTTTTTTTGTCCGGGTTAAGTGGATACAATTCAATTTAGGTTTGGAAAATTCGATACCTTTATTTTTTGAGGCCAAATACCGGTGTTCTGGTGAAAGATCATTTTTTTTTTGCAATCGATCACGATCGTGTTTTGTTTCATTTTTGGTAGCAAATCGCTTGTCCTGGTTTTGTTTATTTTGTTTTTGTTCTTTTTCTTCGATGGTGTTTATGACTGACTACTTTTCTTCCTTTTTTGGATTATTACTTCTCTTTTATATTGATTTCGCCATGATCTTCACTGGTCGCAGGTTGTACCCGTATAACTGGAATTCATCATTAAATGATTCATAATAAAATAATTATGAGCATTTTTCTATGAAACAAAGAAAATTATCTATACCTATTTTGTGGTATAGCAAAAATTATTATTAAAAGAAAATTGATAAAAACCAACACGGAAGGAAAGTAGAAAAAAAAAATAATAACTCTCAGCCTAACCAACCGAGTCGCGGTAAAGTGTCAAAGAAATATTTTTTTTTGTACCGGTTGTTTTGGTTTCCATGTAATTGCACCATCATAATCGCCGTGGTTTTTTGCTATTTTCTTTAATCAGCGGTTTTGTTGTTGTTTAAAATTATATTTTTATTTGTTTTTTTTTTCGTAATTTAGTAATCTTTGTTTGAGTTAAGTGTTAAAACAAAAAAGAAAAAGGCTAATTTTTGTGAAGTGTCTTTGAAAATACGGAAGAGCTGCGAATGCCTACATCATCAACTCCATTTTCGGATGTGTAGCCGCTTTTTGTTTTTTTACCATCGGCATAGCCTTGTAAGTAAAAAAAAAAATTACATTAAACTCTTTCAAGGGTCTAGAATACAGCAACTACTTGTTGACTATTAATATGGAACAAGATAGGTAGTTGAGCAATATCGCCTTTTTTGCATTTTTTATTTATATTTTTATTTTCAATGTCGTCTGATTCGGTTTTGTGAGCTTGTTCCCGTCAGACTTACCAAATTGGGATATTATGTTTTTTTTGTTTGTTTTAGTTCAGAGTCAGTCTACTGTTTATTTTTTTCTTTTCTTTTATTTAAGATGAAGGCAACTGATTGTGCATGATGTATGTTAAAAATTTATTGTAATTATGCCAATTAATTTGCCATACTTATTTAGTAAAAATAAGATTGTTTATTTTTTGCGAGAAGTTTAAACAAAAGTAATAACGCGGCGGTGGTGATTGTTTATTTAATTTATAAACCATTATGTGAGATTATTGTTCTGCGGTTGATTTTGTTTTATCGCGGTTATTTTTATGATGTTGTGGAATTTTCAATGTGATAAAGATAAATAATTCTTATTTAATAGTTTTTGTTAGTTTGTTTAAATAAACAGCTGCAGTATAATAGATATTGGTTAGAAAAAACACCATGTAGGGTTTTTTTGGCAGCTGTTAGATATTTTTGTTTTATTGTATGAATGATTTCATTCAAAGATTTCACTAATAATACAAATATTTTTAAATTTGCAAAACATATGCTTAAAACAATTAAAATATATTATGTAGTTCAGAAAGCTAAAGTATTATTTTTACGTCACTAAAAATTGGTCAAAATGTAACTCGAGATGTTAATCAAACCTGACAATTGACATGAACAAAGTCCATTCCGAATACTTCGGACCTGCATGGTGACACAGTAGATTTTTTGATTTAATTTTCTCCCCCAGTGCTTTTCCTATTTGGCCCCTTTTTATATAAAAATAACACACAATTTGGGTCCGAAATTAGATCTGTCAAAATAAGAAACCAAAACAAAAAAAACCTAACAAAGCCACGAAGGAAGATTTTTAATTTTTAAAGAAATTGCAAATCCGAAAGTTGTAATTTTCATTCCGCATTAGAAAAAGACAATACAAAATATTAACTTTCGAAAATTTCACTTTCGTAACGAAATACCTACAGAAATAGGAACCCAGGACTGTAAACGACTTGAAACAAAAAACTTTTCGACGGCAATAAAGTATAAAATAACTAGTTAAATAGCGTTAAACGGAGACTTGCAGGATCAAATGGAATAGATTTTTTAAAAGATGACAAATTAAGCGCTGGGGAAGGGGAAAATATGCCAGATTTCTTTTGTGACCTTAAGAATTAGAAGAACAATATGTGTGTTTTATTCATTGCTGCATAGCCAGCGCAGCAAAATTTCCCTTGGCAAAAAATAAATTTGATTGCTGGCGAAAAAGAAGTCAGTAAAAACAAGATGGCTGTGCTGGCGATAGAACTTTGAACGTATAGAGTGAGTAATCGTTTTATTCAGAATTGAGCTGCGCTGGCTATGCAGCAGTGAATAAGACACACCTAATAAAATCTAAAGATCAATGTTACAGATTTGTGTGATGAAAAATATCACACTGGTTAGATATTAATTTGACAGTACTATATTATGTATGCACATAACCATAACTAAAATACACAAATTTAAAACGATATGCTTTGCAAGTTGTCAAAATTGAAAGTGTCAGAAATTAAAAATGGTTCGATTGCACCAATAACCAACAAATTTTGACATTTGACAAGTGAAGTGACACTGGATCCGCCATTTTCTTTCGGTTTTTACAGATGGACAAAACTTAACGAAAATGAAAACTTTAATGATATTGGCGCAAAATTTTAAACGATTTAGTACGATGTTAAAGCATTTTTATCATAATGTTATAACATCGTAATAAATCGTTAACAATTTTGGGCTATTGTAAAGGTATTGTAGCATTTTTGAAATTCGCTTGTCACAGTGGCAAATGACTTTCAAAAATGCTACAATAATTGTTGCTTTTACAGATTTCACCACTTAAGTCTACCCCATGTGCACAACTTCTCAAAAAACTTAGCTGCACAGTTCAACTATTCCAATAATAAATCTTTTTATACAAATCGACCGATTGATAATCATTCATTTTTTCTTTAAATAATTCTGCAACGTTTCCTTACATATTAGGTAAGATGGAAAATAGAGTGCAGCATGCAAGCCTTTTGTGTCGATTATATGAGAAAAAAAATGTTAAAAGTCTACTTAACTTAATTGCATTCACTCCCCTTTTTTGGATTTAAAATTGATTAACCCTCCCCCATCGACAAAGTTGTTCTGAAATACCATCAGGATGATGGTGGTTATGGTTTCAACAAGTTGATAAAACGGCCAACACCAGCACATTTATAAATTTGCTCTAATTAGGTCAAGTGGTAATCCAAAACCTATCTGGAACACCGCATAACACCACCACCATCATCAGGCTTATAATTACATTGCATTTATATGATACATGCATCACGGATCCCTATTGTTCATTCAATCATACGTACATATGTACCTTCCCGTGCAATGCAATAAACCCTCTGCCCTGAGCTCTGACATGCAATCACACCCTCATAATCAGCAATGCAGTGAAAATCGCTAAATAGGACGATGAGTGTATGAGGTAGGTACGAAAATAGCATCGAGTGCATTGCACCACACACCGCACTGCGCCGCTCATCGAACAGTAAAACGCTCCTTAAAGTGAGTCGATTGGCATTCAATATATACGACACTTGCTGATGCTCGAGAGTTGTTGTGTCAGAATTCTGACGTACGTCAGGCAAAATATAATTCAAAAGACATGAAGCTTTCATCGGTTTATTAATACTTTTGTTTGTCAGTCAGAGTGACTTTTGTCTCTCTGCACGATATGTTGATAATGCCGTGTCAATGTTTTATTGTTTGGTTCTTTCTCTTTGTTTAAACGAAGACGACAGCAACGGCAAAAAAATTAAGACCCCAACGGACATTGGACGTTCCTTTTTTTTTTGTCTCGGAGTGTCCTTGCTAAATGTTGTCGTCGTCTCGCATCGTCATTGTTGTTGTTGTCGTTCGTATATACATACATATTTAAGTTCCAACGCCCACACACTCAGTGTCAAGTACTGAATCATCTGCCTCTCCTTCAGCTTTTGGTGAGACTCACCTTGTGTTGTGCTTGTGGTTGTCCGTTTGTGTCCCCGCGTGCTTTGTAGGCATTTTTCTTGAATTTTTGTTGGACAATTTTTAAATTTATGGCGTCACAATGCCGACGGCAATGGGTGAACACTCTTTTGTTTTATTTTTTATTTGTTTGTTTAACTAACGTCAATGTTCATCACTAAATGCAAAAAAGCAAAAATATACAATGAACGGTGAAATGAAGATAAAGACATACAAAAAGGGATAGGTACCTACTAGGCTTGGCTATTTTTAGCTGAGATGCGCTTTATAGATGCACCAGGAGTTAAGGCTTACAAAATACAAAAAAAAAAGAGGACAAGGAGTCATGGTCGTTTCATTTCACATTCATAGGTGTAACGTGCTTATAACGATGGCCAAGCTAAAAACAATGCAACCAGGCTTTATAATCTCCTCCGACGACGACTCAACTTGCTGGCATCATTAATGCGAATGTCTATTTGTCTCCATTTTGAGATATTCTGACATTGGCTGGGTTTTCGTATTTTCATCGTCATCTTCATCATCATCATCATCATTATTATCATTATCATCATTGTCGTCCTCGTCGTTGTCGTGTTGCATGCTCATGAAGGATTAATCGAAAAATAAATCATTTTTGGGATGCGTAATGGATTGGCTGTTGAATTTGTTATGCACAGACATGCCAAAGACACGCATCATTTATATTATGTAGTAACTGTACATAGTTGTGCTTCACAGACAATTTATTTAAGAAGAGAATTACCATCTAAACAAGTCTGCTAGGGAAACGATTAGACATTTTAAGCATACAAAAGTGACTCTCTTAAATTTTAGTGACTTTTTACATATTTAAGGTAAAACTTTAAAATTTAGACCCGATTTAAAAAGGGAACGACGATGCATATTTCATAAATTATAACATTATAACTCTTTTAGCTAAAATATCGATTAAAAAAAATAAAATTCTAAAGCGAAGGGCCCTTCGTTATATCTCTATTCACACACCACATGTTGACGACGACGACTGCTAAAAACAATTACAGAAATTTATTCGTAAAAGTCTAGAAAAACATTTATGAATGTACCTATGTCAAAATTTTATAAAATCAATGTCTGGTCAATTGATGTTAATTCTATGAGCATAAATGTGCTAAGGGTTGGAGTCCAAATTCATTCGGAATCGGATTTTAAAAAGTAGGTACATGATACAAAAAAAAATCGTCTACCCATTTTTGAAATATCGAATTTTCAAAAAATAGTTTTGATTTTTTTAAGATCAAAAATTTGTTTGTTTGAATTCAATAATGCAAACTTATTAGAAGCTCTCGTGTAAAAAATTTCATCAAAATCGGATTACCAGATAATAAGACAGTAGAAAAAAAAATAATTCTATGAGAAATAGACACCATTATTTATCGATAGATACATACATTTTTTTTCCAATAGTATGGTAGATCGTACTGATATTAGGTCACATACAAATTTAAATCAAAATCGTAAACTTCGTTTTTGAGAAGAATGGAGATTTTCCTTAACGATTTTTAAACACTTGTATGGGAGTTAACGTTTTTTTGGTTATAAGAATATTTTTTGTTTCAAAAATCTACTAGATAATCTTAAAAAACTGCTAGGTGCCAAGTTTTACAAAAATCGATTAAGTCCTTTTCGAACTATTAAGTTCTCAAAAAAAATTTTGAAACTTTTTGTTAAAAATCAAAAAAAAAAAATTTTTAATCTTGGTAAGTATACAAATTTTTTTGCACTTTTTGAAACATTCTCAAAAAAAATTTGATCAAAATCAGTTGAATCGTTTTTGAGCAAATCGAAAGTAAAAAAAATGGTTCTATGGGAGGTTACGCATCTATAACCATTTTTAGGAAAAGATTTTTGTTTTAAGTTTTTTTTTTGCTTTAATGACTTTTATTAACCAATTTTTTCTTCTTACAAATAGTTTAACAATTCATTTTATAGCGTGGCTTGCGCCGTCTGCCAGAGTGACAACTTTTGTTAAAAAAAAAATAAATTAATTTATAGATACAATAAAACACCTGTATGTACGATAGTATTATATTCTAAAACATTTCATCTATAACGCTTTTTCTATATCTTGATGCCCAGCTAATATACTTATACAATTTCTTCCAATTTTCGCCATTTAATATGTTATGCATTTCGTTGTTTGTGAGGTGATTTTTACCGTATACTTTCCTTCTTATCTCCATCAAGATAGGGCACCTTCCCAAGAAATGTAGCACGTCTTCTTTTTCCCTCAGGGTATGAAGTTTAGATAAATTATCTCTGCTCTGGTTTTAAAGACAGTTGTTATCAAAGCTGTTTGGTAAGCGGGACTAAAGTAATTATTGGTACACAGATTGTGGTTTAGCTGTGAATATATGACTCTTTGATTCGAGTTCCTTGCTTTTAATTCAAGATCACTTCTTTTTTTGTTTTAAGTTGTGAAAGAAAAATAAGATTTTCATAATTTGCTTAAAAAAATTTCTACGGCAGGTACCGTTAATTTTAGTCCTAAAAAATGAAAAAAAACGTCTCGGGGGAATGCCTAAAAAACGCCCACCCGTTTATGCTTCATTCGAAAGGACAGAACAGACAGACGGACAGAATTGCGAGACCCAATTTTCCGACTTCGCTATCATCATATATGTATTTACAAATACATAACTTGCCATATACATATGTAGTTACTGTAATACATATATCGCAAGTAAAAAATGCTCTTAGCATAAAATAATTAAATTTCTAGTAGGATCATAACGTCAGTTCGGAAGAAAACTGCTACAACTTAACAAATCTAATTTTTAGTGATGCAAAAGTTAACTAAATAAAACTTTTTTAACTCGATGATTTCATTTGTAGAGTCGGTTGTCTTCCGGACCGACAATTTCATGTGATCCCAAAAGTGTTGGTGTAATGAATCAGATATTTGGCAAAATATTTTTTGATCATTTAAGCGGCATATTATAGTCCGCTGCGTGATAAAATTTGTATTTATTGAAACCGATTTTTGTGAGTAAAGCCTATACGTCCAAGAAACGGAGTTGCCTGATGTAAGATGTAGATATTCTTTTGTGTGCAATATTCTTCCTTGTTTTTTTTTCTGTTTTGTAATTGATGTCTGCATATCTTGGCATAGAATTCTTTCGATACAAAAGAAGAACCAATTACATGGGTTAGTGTTCATTTAAAACTATGCAACAAACTTCTTCGTATCCCTTATAGTCTACACATTACAAACCCAAGAACGCTTCGAGATTATCTAATATAAGAATATGTTATAGGAATATATGTATAGCAGACCGAAGGAAAAGTTTCAATTTTCCTTTTCATGCGCTTATACCAGGAAACAAATCAGCAAGTCGCCACTGTGTCTCCTATAGAGATACCTAGCATCACCATCACAATGTGTATATAGAATCGGTCATAGTTGCAAGAGGTGAACTTTCATTAAACTGCAATAAAGTCACTGTAATTGCTTTAAAGGAAATAAGTGGTAAGTTGAATTGAAAGTCTTGCACCTTCACGAGCCATCATAATCAAGAGGCCTTTGCTCAGTGCAGTGTCAACTGCAAACCCTGTTTGGCATACATATACAACTGATACATGCCCCAGTAGGTAAAAGCAATGGCAACGTACCGCTCTGCATCGTAAAGTGTTTGCGTTTTATTTCACATCCTGGACAGGATATGAACTTAACCTATGAACCATTCTTCGTCCTATATGGCCATCATAACCCACTCCAATTTGCATCGCATCATGCTTGGTGGTTTCTGGAATGTTGTTTGTCAACATAGTAAGTGGACGCTTTCAAGAGTTCTTTCACGTTGCTTGGCAAATGCCAAAGCATAGCCAAACCGTCACATAGCACAACTCTCAGCAATGTCGTCTTATTTGAGTATTTCCTTATATGTGAGGAAACATTATTATATATGTGGGTGATGTTAGTGGCGTGGTGGTTCACCTAAAGCTTGGCGCTTAACTTAACTTTGTTGCTTGTCTTTCTATGATGATGGTGGTTGTTTTTGTTGTTGTTGTTGGATTTGTGTCTAGAGCATCACTCTTGTGGGAACGTTTTTCTACCTTTTTTTTTCTCTTCATACATATTTCGCTGTATATACGAGTTGAGTTGAGTGATGTAGAAAGTAATGAATGAATAATCAGTGAAAGTATAGGAAATCCTCTGAAGGAAATTAAAATTGCTCCCCATGCCATGCTATGCCATATATGAAATAAAAACACAGAACAAAGCTGAAAACATTTATTTACTTAAGTTTTCAAAGCGGAATAACAAGAGGTCATTCACCACTGAACATTGGACACGCCGAGCGGAAGGATATTTTTAGTTTTAGTTTTTTTTTTTTTTTCTTAGGTTAACTTTTTTTTTAAAGGGCCGCAGTGCAGTGATGATTTTTTTTCTTTTTGAGTTCAATTTAATTAGAGAAAACAAATTATTTTAAGTTCATTAAGAGTTCAGAGTATTTTTTTGTGTTGTTTTCTGGGTAGTTTGATCCTTTCAACATCTCGAAAGGAAAATATTTTTGCTTGGAAAAGTTTTAAAGTTCTTGTTTTTGAATTTGTTTTGTGTCAATGCAAAAAAAGTTGTTGAAAGTGTTATGCACTAAGTACTTGATACCTAATAATTTTTATTTGTTGACTTGTTGATGTTTTTGCACCAAACAATAAAAAAAAAACTGATCAGCTCTACTCAAATAGGTACATATATATAAGTCAATTAATTGCATTGATAAGACTAGAAGGTAAAAGCCCTTCCCTAACTATAGAGGAAACCTTGATAAAATAAACATTTTTTGTTTACCTATGTCAGATATTAAACACGTGTGTTGGAGGGACAAACAATGCAATAAAATAACAAAGCACCTAACAAAAATTGAATAAGGCGTAAAACGAGTAATCAGTTAGATAAGGAAAATTTGAAGGAAAAAACACATTCAATCAATTTCAAATGAAATGAAAATTTAAATGGCCCTTTTGAAAACTCCGTAAAACAGGCACACAAAATAATATTTGAATGTTCCTAAATCAAATTTCAAATTTTGAAAATTATCTCACTACTCCTTATGTGATATTTTGGTATTTTTTTTTGGAAGTTTGTACTTTGGCAAAGTTTTTTTCTCTGGTAGTATTCGATACCTTAGGTCTAATGAAGGTCGTATCCCAGCCTCTTCGCCCTAAAAACAGAATTGTTTTTTTTTTTCGATTACTGCCTTTTGCACGAAATTGACAAATCCTCTAAGTGTATAGATTTCATTTGTAATGCAAAAGTGCTTCTAAACTTATACGTTTGGTTTTCCACGAGCTGTTTGGCCACAATCTTTCGTGGATTGTACCATATTTACCCATATCCCTTTCTCATTTCAAAATTGCACTTGGGAAAATTTAATGTTTTAGAACTTTCCCCATAGTTTTTCGATCATCTTCTTCTTATTCTTCGAACATATTCTCTTACATTTAAGACCGTTTCCATTTCGGAGATGGTATGACTCTGCAGTCGATGATTTAGGGATTCAGCGTGCCAGTAATTTATACATTATTGACTTCCGGAAATAATTTCCGAAGTTTTTCTAAAAATGACAGAATTTTTTTCATCCAAAATTGTGGTCCTTATTCCAAAAAAAGACAGACTTTTCTGGCAGTCTTTCAAGAATTTCTAGGATTTTTTCCATAAATTTTTCTGGCGTTTATTCCATTTTTGGAAATATTCGTCAAGAGTTTTCTTGCACAAAAGCACTTTGTTATATATTCTAGCGTGATTTTTATTTCGATTTCGGACTTTGTTTCTATACCTGTATGGCACAATATCTTATATTTCTGGCGTCTATCCCAAATTTTGTCTACCCGTTTTTAACCAATTTAGAGCAAACTAAATGTAAATAGCGTAAAGCACAGCTGTACTGTTGATAAATATTGGAACATTGTTAAATTTTTTTTTTTTTTTTTTTTAATTTATAGGAATAGATCTTGTTTTATTTAGTCCAACTTTCGACTGCAGTTTGCAATTACTCTACTGCTCTCACAATGGATTAATTAGTCGTAAATATCGGAGTATCATCTGCAGAAGTGGCCTTTTGATAATATTGCAGTTCAATGGAATATCCGTAGTAAATAAAACAAATAAAGTTGGTCCTAGGACACTTCCTTGTGGTACGCCGGCTTCAATTTTCAAAAGTTTGAATAATATGTCGGTAACATAAAATTTTATTACAAATTTCGTATAGAACTGGCTGAAAGAATCCCTATACGTAGTTTTACTCAAGTCCCAAATGTCAAACCTTATCAAGTCTTGAGCAACATTTAGAAATAGAGCCGAATATATGTTCTCCTATTTCTTTTGAAAAAAGGCCTTTCCACAGCATCCGTAATTTGGTGCACTTTGTTTTTATTTCTAGATCCAAACTAATGGTTTGAATAAGTTTTCTTTCTTCTACAATTCTGTTAAGACTTTTTAGGAGCAATTTTTCGAAAATATTTGCCTTCATTGGTATAAGCGACATCGGTCTGATATAATGTATAACATATCGGAGCTTAAGACATGCATTTAGTATGCATTGGATTTTTAGGATTGGTAAATTTACACTTTTTGAATTTTGTTTAATTTTAAAACTTTTGAAATTATATGATTTTTTAAAAAAAAGTTTAACTCAACTTAAATTTAAATTTCATAGATTTTTGAACATTTGCCAAGAAACTCAGTTGTAGTTCTTGTATGTGATATTTGAACAAGTCGGTCCATTTTATTTTAGTTTATTTTATGTTGATAAAATTAAATAGATTTTTTTGCGTGATATAATCAAATGACCATTCCAGGTGGTAAAAAAATATTTCAGTAGAAGCATGTGGAGCACTTTTTTAATTTAATTTATAATATTTTTAAGAATTAGGAAAATGGTAACGATTTCTTGATTCGTTTTAAAGATTTATAATATTTTTTTCAACTAAAAACGATTACATTATCGATATTTAAATTGACTGAAAAATATGTTTTTGCAATAGACTCGAGTTTAAGCTCCTAATCTTGGATGAGGAAAAGCTAGGCCTAAATGATACGTATTTCAAAGCGATTTATCAAGCTATTAAATTTATTTTTAACTCTTTACATTTTCATAAAAAAATATTGATTGGCTTAATGTTTTGTGTTGCGTTTAACCTACCCTTGCCTTCAATTTTTAAAACCTCAAAATTATCCAACAAACAGTTTTAAACAAAATCATCTAACGTTTTTTCCTCTTTTTTTTTTTTAATTTCAGGTAAAGAACCAGTTGCAAGAGGTGATATAAAATATTCTAGTTTAAATTTTTTGTTTCATAAATATTTTTAAATTTAAGTTTTTTTTCTTTTAGTAAAAAAATAAATAAAGAAAGAATGAATGAATTTTACTGAAATTTTTTACAAAACAAATATCTTCGTTTTGTTTTGACATAAAAAGTTATAAAATAATATAATTTATATGAGATAATTCTTTACAACCGACTTGATTTTAATTTGCGATATAAGAAATTATAAAGAATAAAAATATTAAATTAGAAACAATTTCAATTTCCTATATACCATCATAATTTATTTTCACAGAATTAATTTAACATCCACAAAATCAACAGTCATCATGTTTTGTCTTCCCCCGCACAATCTTGATTTATTTTTTCTAATCCAATTGAGTGATTAGTTCATCGAGCTTCATATAATAATAAAATAATCACCACCCACATACACAAATTCCTTAAATTGACCAAACAATAACAACGCATTTTCTTCATGCGTTTAATTAGTCTCAGAGCTTGATGTTGAGAACAAAAAAAAAAAACAAATATTACCCCTGGCGGGAGTTCACAATAACATTGTGTATAAAGTAGGTATAATATTATGCTTGTTGTTTTCTTTGGACTAAAAGTTGGTTGACGTTATATTGTCGCGACGCACGCAACGACGCGACAGCCATATAAATATTCGTCATGCTTTTAATTATTTTAGTCTCCATGTCAGATTATGATGTTTTGCTGTCGTCATTGGCTGGCTATATAGCATATCCCACTCAAATTGTCTGAATGGAATTTCTTAAATAAATATATAAGGCCATGTTCACACTTTATTCTTTAAGAATGGAAACATTTGAAATGAATATAAGTATTTCTTCTTAAACAACAAATTGAAGCACAGGATTTATAGGCCTTACTTGATATATCGACGGTTAAAGTAAGTCGAAAAATTCTAAAAAAAAATATATATATTATTAATGCAACAAAATCAGCTGAATCAGAGCAACTTTTTGGCAATTTCAGCGGTAACAGTGGTGTTTTGAACATTTTACAGAAAAAGACAAAATTTAAAACATACAACATTTGGCAGAATTTTGTTTTTAATTCCGAAAAATATGCAAAAATGACTAACGAGGTTCTGCACTTAAGTCGTCAATATGAGTTATTTAGTCATGTTGATTAATTTTAGCGATAACAATAATGTCTTATTTTAACTTAAAACATTTGTATGTATAGCTCAGACTATCGCTATTTGGTTGCATAAATATGAGAACATTTATGTTCAATGTTTAAAAAATAAAAAAGTTTAAATTTTGTTCAGCTAAGGGCCAGTTGTATACAAACGTTGTTTAACCTTGGTTCAAGATTTTAACTCACCGATTTCGGCGGATTAACAGTGCATGTAATTTGTATGATCACATACCTAACTTGAACCTTGAACGAAGCTCGAATCGTCGTTATTCCGTCGAAAAAATGTATACAAATTGCTGAACCGTGGTTAAAATATTTGTATAAATACAACTGGGCTCTCAGTGCACATAACATAAAACTAAATTGATTCAAATTAGATTTCTTGCGATTTTTGAAATATTTATATGTAAGTCAGTCATACTTATAAAACAAAAAAAAAATAAATTATAAAGAAAAAGTTTTTTGTTTTGTCTTTAATGCTTTTGTTAAATCCATAGTGTAAATTGACCCTTACTCTATTTTTTGTTTGTTTGTTGATTGATCTCAAATTTCAACTCCTCCTACAAGTATATGATGACTGCTGTATGTTAGGAAATGATTGTAATGTTATTGTTACTTCATTTCTGCTCATATTAAGTTAAACAATTACATTATTTTCCTTAACAATGCGGCAGAGAGCTAGATCTCTCATCATCAGCCAAAGCTACAATACAAGTTTACTTTCATTTTCATTTCATATCTCAATCAAAATGATTTCACTTTTTTTTTTTCTTATCCCACTTTTTTACTGCTGAGGTATGAATGAATCAGCAGCGTCGTTTGATGTGTTTTTTGTTATTTTTTTTTTCATTTAATTTTTGATATATCGTGTCAAGATTATAAACAAGGAGCCACCCAAAGGTATAGATAGTTAAGTGCACATTTTGTTGTAACGGGTGATTTTTTAAGAGGTTTAGAACTTTTTTTTAAAAAAAAACACAAAAAATTCGAAAAAATGAATGAAATATTTATTTGAATCGATAGTTTGAACCTTGCAATTTAATGTTTAAAGATAATTTCATGCAAATGTTGACCGCGGTGAGTCCAATTTTGGCATACTCTTTCACACATATCGGCCGGTATCTCACGAATGAATGCATGGATGTTGGCTTCCAGTGCGTCAATCGAAGCGGGCTTGTCCCTATAGACATTAGCCTTGACATACCCCCACAAAAAATAGTCTAATGGTGTCAAATCGCACGATCTAGGCGGCCAATTGACCGGCCCGAAGCGTGAAATTAACTGTTCACCAAACTCGCCTCGCAATTGCGCCATTGTTTCGCGTGCTGTGTGGCATGTGGCACCGTCTTGTTGAAACCACATATCATGCAAGTCAAGAACTTCCATTTCGGGCAAAAAAAAGTTTGTTATCATCGCTCGGTAGCGTTCACCATTGACAGTAACTGCTGGGAACGGCGCCGAATCGACATTTCGCGGTCTTCTGTCACACTAGCTGATACGGCCGCAATATTTTCTTCACTACGCACAGTACGTAAACGTGTTGGTGGTTTAATGTCCAACAAAGTAAATTTGGTTGCGAAATTTGGTCACAATCTTCCGAATAGACTGCTCAGAAGGTCGAGAATGCCGACCATAAAATGGAAGCAGCGCGCGATGAACATTTCGAACCGAGCACGAATTTTGATAGTAAAATTCAATAATTTGCAAGCGTTGTTCATTTGTAAGACGATCCATGGTTAAATTGCAAACCAAACTGAAGCTGTTTGACAGTGACACAAGGTACTAAACACACGTCAGCTGTCAAAACCAGTGTTGCCAAAACCAAACCAGCTATAAATCACCCGTTATTATTTAATTTTTACATTTTTATTCACACACAGAGTGTTTAACACTGTAATTTGTTTCGAAACAATAAAATTTACTATAGTGTTATTTTGGTGTATTAAGTTATTGATAATTTAAAATATAAAAAAAAAAATTTAAGTTTTTAATAGATATAGATAGGCGTGTTAATCGAAATTATATTTTTTTTAGAATTTTGTGGTGGTGTGGACACAGATAACACATTTTAATTTGGGCAAAAGAGGTTATTGCGTTTCAAAATCATCTCATTTCCCTTAGAAATGTACACTCTGAGATCATTTTAACAAAATTTGCACGAAATTAGATTTGAAATTACTTAAAAACCCTACGAACACACCCAATTTGAATCCATTTTGAATTGAAATATCAAGCAAAAATAGAAACAAGAAAAACAAGCGATTTGTCAAACAATAGGTCAGTTTCTTTATTTCCCATAACTGCCAATTCTATTCTGATGTTATTTATTTTTATATGGACTGACAGAACTTTGAGCTAAAATGGATAGAAAGTAGCAATTTTGGGAAGTAAAGAAACAAACCTAATATTATCATATTGGAGATGAAATTTTTTATGTAATATTCGCACTAATGCACAGAGTTTCAAAGTATTATTTTTTTTTAAAGAAAACTATAATTAATAATAATAATATAATAATAATACAAAATACAGTACAGAATTCTGGAAATAAAAAAAAAAAAAAAACACATTCACATCGAAAAAAAATCCAACTGAATGACGTAAAGATTATTTTTAAGTTTGACAGCTCAAAATTTCTGTTCTTTTTGAATTTTCTGTTATCAATTATTGGTTCTGTTTGTTTCTTTAATTTGAGTAGTCCCAAATTAATTAAACAAAAGCTTTATTTATAAAAAACTTACTGACGATGGAAGCACAGCTTCTGAAATGTATTTAAGTAAATAAATAAAAAAAATAAGTGTTTTTAAGTTATTTAAAATAATATCATTTATTTATTTCATGAAAAAAACACGTTTAAAATCTCCAATATCAAATCAACTTTAAGTGATAAATAGAGTACAAACCCGGAGAATTTTGTAAAACTATCATGGACATTCTCCGCGTAGGCCAAAAAGAGTACTTGTAAAAGTTGTATGTGCTTGTGCGTGGCTTAAAGCTTATTTCTCACAGCGCAATTTAAAAAAAATAAATATTTTTTAATACCCCTTCAGCCTAAACTGTTAAATAAGGGGTACAAAGGAGGGATCCCTTTGTACCCTTTTTTAACTATTTAGATCCCTTTAGGTTGTAGCTAACAAATTTTCAATGTTGATTCACAACTTTAAATTCAGTCCCATTTCTGTGTTAACCACGGTAGGTTTCTACAAAACAAAAAAATTCTAGAGAAAAATCATTATTTTTGTTCAAGTGTATGGACTTCTAGTTAACTTCTAGGTTCGGAATATTCAAAGTGACTGTTGATCGTTATTTTAAAATTAAAGTGCTGCAGTAAACTTAAACTCAAAAGTTTAGGTAAAACTAAAACAAAAAAAAAAATAAATAAAAATGCCATCCTATTCCTAAAAAAAGACACCCTGTTTACTTGAGTCATAATATACAATGTCATCCAAATAAGTACCGCTACAAAGCGAGCAATAGCTATGTTGATTTATACTGCAAAAATTGCAATCCAAATTACCGTCAATCTTTTAATGGAATCGATTAAGAAAAAACTTTCTCTTGCCGCCGATATATTTGTTATGATAAAAACCTACTTGTAGTGCACAAATACGGATTCCCGTTTAAACTTGACCTGAAATGATGACAACATTAATTTGTTGTTGTTGTTGTTGTTGTTTTTTTTTACAGCACTAAATTAATACCATTTTTATGCTGCTGCTGTTTAAATTAAGATACTTTTACGTGATATAAATAGCGAGGATACTTTTCTGCATTTAAATTCGCATATAATGCGTTGCCACTTAAATGCGAAACGCGCATTCATAGACACTAGGAGCATGCGCGGAGTAAACCAAACACAGGCATACCTGGTGCGCGACAGTAAAAGTCATTTCCCTTCGGGGACACATGTCAACGACAATGTTGAATATTTATATAAAGTTAAAGTTTTAATAACGTCATAGTCGCGCCATTCAGTTTTTATGAAATATTGATAAAAAAAAACCGCCTGAATGTCTGCGATAAATATCTTGCTTTTCCGGTTGCGCCGTGCCGCGCAGCCGTGCGTCGCCATTGCTGTTGTAACGATTGCAATGCGTTTTTAGTCGTATCGAATCATGAAGTTTTAAAAGCCGCCTATTTGCCTGAGACTGAGGAGTGTTGATTAAGCAGCTAACTTGTATATTATTTGATTGCAATTTTGTATTTAATTTTATTTTACACATTTGTAGGACAAGTATTGGTTTAGCGAAAACAAAAGTTTAACTTTAATTTCAAAACTTAAAACAATGAATAATAAATTGACTCCATGACGGTTTTTCCTTAATTGTAAAACAATTTAAATTTTTTTTCTAGAAGATGGGGTCGAAAGATTTTGGATATAAATTTGTTTCAACTGTTCTTCGTTTACTACTGTTTCTTATTTGTTCGTATATTTGTTCGTATAATTCTAAACCGATTTTGTAAAAGTTGTCTAACTCGAAATTTTTTCGAGAGATAAATTCAATTTGTTTGTTTTTTTATTTATGTTTTTTGTAGTCCTAAACTTATAACTTAATACGTATTGCAGTATTACAAAAGTCTATATTTACTTCACAGCCTTAAGCTATGAAAGCAAATTCATGCGACTTGGTTTTGTGTATTTATTTTGCCTTTTATCCGGATTTTTGTTTTTTGCCTCTTGATGATTGAATTGATCGCTCGCGTAGGTAATGAGATTAATTTTATTTTTATGATTGAGGAAGGCTTATCGCACTAAAGAAATCATACATAGTTTTAAACAAAAACCTACGCGCTGGCTGTTTCAAAGAAGTCCTCGTCATACAGTCGTTATTATTATAATGATGATGATTATAATGACGATAGAAAATTTTTAATGAAGCCTTTAACTATATTTAGATTTTGTAAATTAGAAAGCCAACTTGACAGATGGCGATTGTTGTTTGCAATAATATTTATTATCCATTTTGACATCAGATTAATGTGTTTTTTTTCACAATTTTTATTTCAAGATATAAATATTAGAGGTTTAAGTCTTTTGTTATTTAATTCGTATTTATTTACAGTAATTTATCGACTAATCTACTTATAAGGATTTGTTCATACCGATTTTATTTTTTGTTTTATTTTTTATTTGCCATAAATTGTCTGGAATTATAATTTTGTCCTTCAAATAAAACCGTTTGTTTTCTGCAACAAAGCTTATCTCTTATATTTGAAAGCTTGGAAAAATATACAAATTTATATATTTTGTATATTAACCATATTTGAGATGATTTTAGTACCATCATATTTATATGAGAAGTTCACAACAACAATGAAATAAATCCACCTTAAAATTAGTGAAGATATAGAAGCTTAAGATTAATAAGCTTTATTTTTGAAATTAAAAGCGAATTAAAAAACATAATTATGTAATTAGAAATAAAGTCGACACTAATTAAGCATTAATGGCAATATACTCCATTTTTATTCTGAAAGACTCATATAGGTTTTGAAATAGCTATGAAATAGACATAATAAATTACATCTTAATTGCAACAACAAACTAACCCCAAACAGACTTGAAGCTTAAACAAGCAGAAAAACTGTTTTACCAACGCGGCGTGAATTACATACTAATCTGTGACAAAAAAGAAAAACAGCATAGTCACTTTTTGCAAGTTTTCAGGAGAACAATTATTTAAAAGTTTCTTTTGCGATTAAAAAAAGGGATTCACACCTTATGGACGAAGTGTTACAGTTCATAAACCGGAAAGGATATAAAATTACGAACAAAGTATGAAAGTATCGATTCGCATATTGCGCATAAGATACTGTAATAAACTCAATTTCGACATAAGTCGACTTATGCTGTTATTCCTTGTGACCACAGACTTGTTATTGATTGTTTGTATGGAAACAGAATATTTTCTCCGGGATGAAACATTCAATAGTCAATAGTTGTTTTTGCTTCTGTTATCTACATATACATAGTCATCCATTTGGTGGCCCCGAAAGTACATTTAAATGTAACACATTAATGATTTAAGATTAAAATCAAATTTTGTTATCAATATTTTTGTTTGATACTTGTTTGTCTTCCACGGACTCGAACCTTACAATGCAATTCTCGACTAGTAAAATCGATTGAATAATAACTCGGCCATAACTTGACGAATATATTTTGCATAGGCCCTGAAAAAGAAATCCAACGGTCACACGACACCAAATATCACCAAAAGGCGAAATAACTCGAGATTGGTGCACCATCTTGTTGAAACCACATGCCTTCGACATCCATCCTTCATTTTTAAAGAAGTGGTGACAATAATCATTTTTCGGGTGAGTAGGTGTATATTACACAACTTTGAAGATAACTCAATAAATAAATGTTTGGAGCGTGTCAAGTCAGTCCATTTTAATTTTTTTTTTAATTTCGAGTTTGAAAATTAATTTTTCCAAACTCTTCACTAAAAATAGAATAAATAATAAATAAAATAGAATAAATTGATGGATTCTATATTAAAAAAAGTAAAACATGACATTGTTAGTGTTGCCGTCGTTGATTTTTTAATATTTTTTTTCTAATTCAAGTCGATTTTTTATAAAATTTCCCCTCGTGCCTAAACTAAAATAGATGGAAAGTAACAATCACAAAAAGTGCTTACAGAAAGATTTTAAATTTCAAATTACTTGGCGTATAACTAAAATCCTGCGCTACTTCTACCAATGTTTTAATGTTTTTTTCACATGCAATTAAATGGTTTATTTAAGTTTTACATAAAATCGATAGGTGGCACTGTTATACATTCAAAAAAATAAACGAAATGTGGTAAGTTTATGTAACCACCCAACCGGTACCGCGGTATTGCAGTTTTTTTTTTTGTAAATAATATAATAAATATTTTTTTTTTTTTTGTAAATAATATAATAAATATTTTTATTTTGTAAATAATATAATAAATACATAATAATTTTAAATTAAAGACAGTGTTGAAAAAAAAAACAAATTGGAATTTTCACTCTGTCTTAAGTTATATATCTACGCCTTTATACAGACACATAAGTCAAATCATCTTGTGTAAACAAAGCGGTAGAATGTAGGTTCCTGTGGGATAAGAATAAATTTATATTTCTTTTTGAAACTTACGTGCATTTTCTACGTTACTGTCCTACTATATCCGAAAATTGATATAAAATCATTTTTAACGATGCAAACTTACTTTTTGACAAAAAGATGAAAGACATAATTTTTTCCTCAAGGTGATAGATAATTAAGCTCTTAAACGAATTACCACAAAAATAATTTCAAAATGAAAAATATCCCTTGATTTCAAAAAAGAATCATTTTGGAAGATATTGATGAAGGTATTAGAGTATACTCCCGGTCGTTCTAATATCAAAAAAAAAAATGGTTTTTAGTTTCAATACAAGTATGTTTCAGATTGATTTCCTTCAAAAGTGATATTTTTTTAGTCAGGAAGATTTACATTTGATCCGACAGACGATATATCACAATGCTAATTATAAATCAGGCATTTTTTATTGGTATACCTGCCTTATAATCATGTTTATTTTTATTTTTATTATATAAAGAATTTGGTTCTTTGATATTGATTAACTACTTCTGTTATAAAATATCCATTATATGAGTTATTCTTGCCACTGATTCATGGTTAAATTTAGCTTAAGCTTTCATATTTTCTAATATGTAGACTGCATAGTTAAACTAAAGTGCTATTGTAACGAAGTTTAAATTTACTTTTTTGTCTTTGAACTATGTGAATAAATTAAAAACACTTGCATATACATAAACCAACTTTAACCATGTTGAGAGAGATATTGACCTAGCTACCTATTTCATTCTTCAATCTTCAAACAATATTGATTGAACAAATAGAACAAGAAAAAAAAAAAAAAACACCGAACAATTTAATTTAATCTCGATCAACCTGTAGTGGTATATATGTACATTGTACAATCTACGTTGTGTGTGATAAAGTATCACCCTTCATCACCAAGAAGCCCAGGTATATTGAATTTAAAAAAAAAGTAAAAAAAAAACTATCTATAGCTCAACTAAAAATAAACTTTTAATTAAACTATCGATTGTGGTGCTGTTGCAACATGTGCAAGGTGATGCACTCGATATCCACCACTATATCTATCTAACCACAATATAAGGTCTATAAAAATAACAACAACAATGATTGAAAACATAGTTTTTGTTGTATTTGTTTTGTTTTATTTAATTCAAACTCTCGAAACCTCCGACATCTCAGAGATATGTCGGCATCGGCATCGACAAAATTGTTGAATTTTATTCAACCTCATTATTGTGCCAGCCCAGCTCAGCCCTCCCCACAGATCGATCTAGTTAGACATCCTCACCGCAACAACAGAGGTGATTTGCGGTGTCACTGGATCTCGATTCTCAATAGTTAAGAAATTAAACCTCATTAGACTCGAAGAAAAAAAAAATATAATCAAAGTTCTCCGTCCTCAGAATACTCGTAACTTTGCTGCTATATATATTATGAAATGGAAAAATCTAATGACTTGACTTATATTGGAAACCCACGTATGTATATAAATGTATAGTAGGTACATATCTCAAAGTCCCTGATAGAAATCTAGAATTTTGCAATGAAGTCTGTGACTTGTCTACCTGTCCATATACTACGGACTTGAGTATACAATGAGCCTACATACGTATTTTTTTACGTGTGTCTTTGGACGAGACGAGGCTACTGCATCGTCCATCGTATCGGTCGTTGCAGGTGAGTGTCAAACGTGGGATGAACACAATTCTGAACTTCATGTCCAACTGAACCTAACTACTTGTCAAGATATTTATATAGATTTGATAGATATAGTCTGGAAGGTCAAGATACTTTTTTTTCGTTACGATTTCTTTTACCGCAATGATAGAAAGAAGATCAGCGGTAAATGAAGGTATGAGGGCCATTTTAGATTATTTTTTTTTTTGCAAGTATACACTCGCAATTATGGTTGATTAACTCCGAGTTAACTCGACATTTAAATTGACTGAAAAACATGTTTCAGGAGTTAAATGTAGTTTAACCCCGGGACTAATATTGCAATGAAAAATGGGGACTACAAATATGAAATCAAAATGTTAACATTATACAAAAAATTCTAGAAGTAATTTTTGGTGCTTATTTTTTAATGTTTAGGGAGTTTTTTTTATGAATTATTAAATAGAGATTTTATGCTCAAAAACTTTAGTTCAAAGATGCCAGCCAGCTGCATGTTAATCCGCTTTTCCCTTTATTATCAAAGGTATTTAAATAAATATTTATCAAATTCAAAAATAAAATGTATACCCAAATGCAACATAACTGCCTTGACTATAATATCTATATAGTCATGAAATGGCCAGAAGGCAGCTGTTTCAGTTGGGTGGATGGTTTGATATGAGGTCGCATGTTAATTTAGGTCGACAATGGATATAGCCGGGGGGTTTAACAATGTTAGGATTTGAATTGTTTTGTTGTTTGTTATATAGTTTCTTGTTTCTACATAACATTTGGTGTTTGGGATCAGATAGATGTTGTGTTTGTTTTTGTGTTTGTTGTTGTTTTTTTTTACATTTATGTAGGTTCCAGGGAACCTCCTACCTTGTTAAGTACTTCCACGCGGCAGTGGCACTGCAAATAGTGGTTTACAGATAATTATACTTGATTTTTTGATGGGTTTTTGTTTTTAGTTCTCGAAATTAGTTCAAATTTTGTATTATGTAGGTACTTATGGGTGTGTTGCCAGGAAATTCAAGTGTTTTTTTTATATATTGTAATCAGCTTTGTGCTGTAAGTGCTGGAAAATTAGCTAATTTATAACACGTGCGTGTTGGTTTTATTTTTTGCCATGATTTACAATAAAATAGATTTTTGAGTTAGAGGTTAGAAAGAAACTTTAAATAGAATTAATTTGAAATAATAAGTTCTAGATTGGTACGTATACTGCATTATGTAAAAGTTATCTGTATGATTTGATTTATCAAATTAAATACTTCATCAAAATTTAAGTAAGCCCTATGTTTGGTCGGCTCACTTCACACTTGGTGTAGGAAGGAGTCATTATGCTATTCCAACATCTCAAATTCCCAAAGGGAAATAGAAATAAATCAACCATCAACCAAATTGACCATATTTCGACAGTCCTTAAATTAATTTCTCCAATATCATGCGAATGTCCAAACGTTTCGAGGGGTCAATATTTACTCGGACCACAAACTATTTGTAGCCAGGGTACAGCTGGACTGTTCTAAAAACAGGGAAATACTGAGAAAAAGTTTGATAGTTGCAATCGCAAGAGTCATTTTCCGATCGAGTTTCTTATAATTCTTATGCCGACAGCATCAACTATTGAGAACCAGTAGGATTATAGCCAAGAAGTCATCAGATGTACCTCCTCAAACCTGCTGGGTTTATCACCACCCCCTAACCAACGAAACTTTTGGTTTGATGAAGAGCTGACTTTAACTCTTTAGAACAAAAAAAATGATAGACTCTTTGACATGGTTTCCTCAAAGAGCAACATCACAATCACACATGTGTTTATGCTCATCTTAGTGAATGACGTCCTAAACTCCGAAAATTCAAAATTTAAAAAAGACAGCATTAACCACTTTTTATTCTTCTCCAAAATTAATTGAACGTCCTGCGGCCCCAGTTGTTTTACAAAATACAAATAAGCAAACCTTTTCATTTACTCTACCAGTTTTACCGTCTAAAAAATCATCATTGTAGTAAGGCGTTGGACAAACTCTCGCATCGCATTTTGCTATTTAGATTAAGGAAGCTGGGATTTAGTGAACCGTTTGTAATGTGGCTTTAATCTTATTTATTCGATAGGTCTTATTTGGTACTTTTCAATGGTTGCGAATCGAATAATTTTAAGGCAAACTCTGGAACACCACAAGGTAGCCATTTAGGCCCTATTCTTTTTTTCTTATTTAGTAATGAATTACCGTCTGTGTTGAAATATTCAAACTGCCTTGAAGATTATTAGATCGTCCGCATAATTTTACAATCTTCAGAATTTTTTTTTCAAATACCCGCGACTGTGAAGAGTTGCAGTATGACCTTAATTCAGTTTTTGACTTGTCATTGTTTGATTTTTAACATTGATAAATTGTCGTGTTATTTATTTATAACGTTTCTAGCGTCAGAACTCTGTGAAGAAATTTTGCTGAAAGCTTTCAATAAAAAAACAATTTTATCACCTTGAATTTCAAAATATAAAAATATGTATATACCAAATTAAAGAGAGATTTAAAAGCGAAAATATCGAAATAAGCGAAATAAATGCACTCACAGCCTCAATTACAATTTTAATAGAAAGTGCCATCAACTTTCATAGATTAAAGTTTAAATTGATATTCAAAATAATATATTTTTATTTAAAAAAAAGTATTACTTATCAATTTAATCCTTTTAAAAAAGTCCATCTCATATAGCAGATATAAATTTCTCCAAAGTAATTGAAATTGATTGACAACTCATCATTAACATTTAAACCCACATGGACTTTTGTTGCACCATAACACCAATCCGATACCACACAAACCACACTATGCCTACCTACCTTCAAACAAGTGCAGATAAGACTCAAATCAAAAAGGCCTTTAGACATTTAACATCCTCAATATGGAGGCTGCATATGTACATGTACATGACAGATTGACACAAGGATAAGTTTTAAGTGTTACACCCCTGGGGGGCTATATATATAATAATATTAAAGCGCACTTTACAACAAAATGACAAACGCACACTTAGTTTTCCAAATTGCAATGCACGTCGTCGTTAGTTATTTTTTTTTCTTTCTTTTTTTTCTCCATATAATAATAATTAATCACTTAGCCTTGGTGTCCTTATCATCCCAGCTGTATATCGAGTCAATGCATCAACTCTTTACCACCTATAATGCTTGCGATGCCTATACGTTTTGATGGAAATAATGAAAGAAAGAAAAACAAAAAAAAAAACATGCATCGCCGGAACTCAAAGCCAACGTAACCTAACGTGGGATGAAAACAAATGCCATGACATTAGACATTTGTCAAACAAACCTAGACCGGAATCGATAGTAATCTATCAATGTCAAGATGCTTTCCCACTTGCAAATGGTATAAAAGATGACTTCTTGATTAGAAAAATTTCATAAAAAAAGGTCAAAGATGCGTGGAAGCTTATAGTATTGTTGGCACACTATCGACTGAATATAGTCTTTGGGGGTTCCGCTGAGACTTATGTACATAATATGTGAAAGGTTAGCGAGAAAATCAACTCTTGGATAATTTTCACAAATGAAGTGAAGAATATTACACACCATAAATTCAATACAAAATTATAAACAATTTAAAAAAACATATTTTTTGTGCTATTTTGCAACTGCATAGTTTGCAAAATTGTAAACTAGTTGCGAAAGTGGAGATTTCGCAAAATGTAACGTGAATTCGTGTCCATTTTTTAAAGATAAATTTAACAAATTAAACCTTTGATCTTTTTCGTGCTATTTAGCAGATACATAGTTTGCGAAATCGTAAAATAGTTGCGAAAGTGTAAATTTCGCAAAATATAACGTGAATTTGTCTCCTTTTTTAGATAAAGTGAACTAATTAAATCTCTTGTTCTTTTTTGTACAATTAAAATGATATGTATATAGTTTGCGAAATCTTACATTATTGCGAAAATGGAAATTTCGCAAAATGTAATATGAATTTATCCTTTTCTGCAAAAGAAAAAATAAACTATTAAATTTTTCATTTATGAAAATTGGAAAGTTATTTCGCAAACTGTCAAATTATGAATTTTGTAATATTTTTCCTTGCGAAGTTTGCAAACACTGGTGTTCAGAGCTTAGTTAAAGATAACAAATAAATACAAGCAACTATCAAATTAAATTAATTGAAATTTCACTACTTTAAACAAAAAAAATTGAATTTTTCGAAATTTTGTTTGCTAATTTCGCAAATCAGCTCTTGAAAACTAATGTTGTTATTTTAATTTTGTAAAAGTCAGAAAATTGTAAAATAATTTCCAAATATTAGTCTTAAAATTTTAAGTATTCACAATTTAATTAATTTCCCATAAAATACTTTTTTAATGAGCTGCAAGAACTACTTCTAACTTAAAACTCTTTTATACAAACTAATAATCTCATTAGGGACTGCTCCACTTTTTAAGCTATACCTTGCATAAAAAAAAATCGTATATAACATAAAAGCTAATCACTGCAACTTAAGGTCCATTGTCTTGCAGTTTATGGATCTAAACTCAAGACTACTTAGTAATTTTTGCAGCTTGCAGCATAAAACCAACAACTAGAAAAAAAAAAAATTATTACACCACCATCACTGGTTGTGTGGTGGCTATGGTTATGGTCCATCAAGTATTATGTGTCTGTGGGTGGATGGATGAATGGATATACAGCTACTTGCTTCATAATATATTTTATTTGTTTATTCACTTCGTGAATATACATTTTGTTCATGGAATAGTTCAAGGATTTTTCTAGCAAAAAGTGGGTTATCCAAGTTACTACCGTACAGAAGGACACACATACACACACTCATATAAAATACATAAATATTTTCGCAGCAAGGTCCTCTCAATGTTTTTTTTTTTTTTTTGTTAAGTGCACCCTCAGCCAGAAGCGTGTATAGGTATATAATACGCTTTTAGCTTCACTATGCAACTTTATAAATATATAGGGACTTCGGTTTACTTTTAAAGTTAAATTGCATATTAAGTGCAGCCTGCCTCCAACTATGCTACTGTGGGTTGGCTTCACTCGAAAGCGTAAACTCAATTTGGGGCTCATAAATAAAACAAACAACAGCTAACACGGGCCGATACTGCTGACGCGGAGTGTATTAATATATACCTATATCTATACCTATATAGGTATGTGATGTGATGTTTGCATGAGATAATCATGTTTGTTTGACTCATAGTCCTCTCCATCGTCTCGTGGTGCCATTTTAATCAGGTTGCCAGTTGGTTCGTTGTTGTTCATTATTAAAATTTTGTTCATACAAACGAGAGACTATAATAATTATATTTTCTCATTTAAAATGGTAAATGCCATGGAGAAGTGAAATTTCAAAAAGCCAATATTTAAAATTTGTTTAAATTGGAAAATATAATCGAATGAGGAAATTTCTGTGATGTTTGTGGAATTTTATAAACATGAACCAATTAATAAATCAGAAATAATGTGAGGAAATTATAACGTGGTTTGAATCAAAATACTGTTTTATGAAAATATATTGAACCGAAGAGTTTGCAGTTAACAGTATTTTCTGGCATCCTAAACAATAAACGAATTAAAAAAAAAATCATGAACACTTATGAATCCGAAATATTATACCACCAACAGGTTACACCTCAATTGTTCTTCCTATATCAGCATTTTCCCAGGTGAATCTTAACAAACATTCGCTTTTATTTTTGAAATTTACAAACGCATGTAATGTTTACTAACAGAATGAAAATAACCACGACCACACACAACACAATATTCTCATCGCTTTTTCATTATGAACCTTTTGTTCTTCAGCTCTACCTACTGCCAATTGTATTTAAAAAAAAATGGGAAAAAATAAAATTTATAACCACTCAGGACACGATTAGTCCAATGCCATTCATTGTTGTTAGTTATATGTATCTTTATTTTTTATTTATGCCCTTCAATTTCATTTAAAAAATTCACAACATTAAACGTTCACCATTTGATTTTGACATAAAATAAACTCCAGTGGTAAAAAAATTTTATTTTTTTCATCCAGATCTATCAAAAATCCGAATTTGACAATTTTGAATTTCTAACGCACACAAAAATTATTATTTTTTTTTTAAATAATCAATAATCAATTTTGCAAATCTGCTATTTTGGGCCGATTCACCCCTCTTTTTACAAACACCACATACCTATATTCTGTTACAATTGACAGCCAACACTTTTATAGCTTTTCAAGCTCCACACAACACACATTAGTGTATTTTTTTGTCATCACGACAATAAAATCAATCTAAAATCGTAATTCATCTGCAACAACAAAAAAAAATTAAATTTCCGATTATATATAATCTTATTTTATTAAACGAAAATAAGTAGGCAACAATTTTATTAAACTCACTTGAAGGTATAGTTGTTTTTCGTTACTACGCATAATTTATCTCATTGACAGCCCATTCATAAATGCAAAGTGGACTATTCAAACATTTTTAGAATTAAGTGAACATTTTGAATATCTCTTTAACCGTTTACTATTTTAAAATCAAAGTAATTAAAAACCTTACACTTTACTTAAACTTAAAAATTTGTATTATTTTATTTCTACGAAGATCATTTTTATAAAGTTCTTCTTTTTTAATAATATTTCAATTTATAAGTTCGAGTGACCTCAAATCCAAAAATTGCATTTCGCCCAGGTATGACAGTTGGACATTAGTTAGATGCTGTCGTACCCTTCTAAGATGCGAATTATGGTCGATGCTTACGGACTCTTATAAAATGAATATTGAATATATACTGTGAATTTTATATTTCAAAGGGAATTTGATTAAATTTTAATAATAAAAATAAATAATTATTATAATTTTAACAATTTAAAATGAAACCTGAATAGCGCGGCAACAGTTGGCACAGTTGACTGAGAAATAAGGTGTGTTGTTATCCAGTTGAAATTGGATGTATTTTTTTTTATTATAGAAAAGAATGCTGCCTAGAGTGGGGCTTAAACCTACACCTCTAAGTTAGCAGTCAAGTGATTTGTCGGAGCACTATATCAATGGCTGTAAAAACAAAATTTTACTAGGTTCAACAAAACCAATTAAAAAACACAAATTCATGGTAAAAAGTCTTCATTTTCAATAAAGTTTTGTAAAATTATCAGAGTTTGGTATTTTAAAATTTCCATCGATATGTGAGCAATTGCTTTGTACATGTTGAAACCAACAATGCTCGAGAATCAAATCTGTCTGTATAGACATTTGGCAACATTTGCAATAATTATGGCAGATTCACATTATGATATTACTTTTGCCCCACCTTATAGCTACCTGAAGGTCATCCTCTATTTAACACAAAAAAAAAACAAGTGCATGATGACTTATGGTTAATATTCAAGTTATATACATATATTGTTATATGGGAATATTACTCTCATTGTTACAAGTGCAGTGACCACGACAACGCGCAATAACTCATTGATAAGATAAGTGAAAAGTTGAACCTGACCTTATAGATGGATGGTGTCAATTCCTTGATAAAATAAACAAAAAAACATTGTGTTTTATTAGACTTTTATTGTTATATTAAATTATTGTTTTAAAAATTGATTATCATTGTTGATTCACTTTGTGGCGCATTTATAATATAAAAAAAAACAAATATAATTTAATACCACTTAAAGCACGACATGAATTTAAACCCTTTTATCAATCAAATAAAATAAACAACAATTTTTTTAAACTCCTCTATACCCAAACTTATTTTCATTTTAAAACGATAAATCAAAACCAAATGATATCAAATTTCTATGAAAAAAAAACTTGTTGAAAAAATGATCTGTTTACAAAAACGATAAACAATAATAAATTAATTGAAAGAATATTTATATTTGCATAAGCTTCCTTGAATTGGAAAAAAATGTGACACATGCAGTTTCCAATGCAGACATATAAATATTTATTATTGAAATGTTGACCATGGAAGTATTGCTTGGTTGAATTTTACATAATATATGTTTATAATCCATGTAAGTTTGTCCTTGACACGACTTAATTCTAGTTTATTTTTTTTTTACAATAATTCAATAGCCGATAATATTAATATTAAAAGTAATTGCAAGTAAATTTACACAAACAGAAAACGTACTTCTCTTTTATTACGGAAGTTGATTTTCAACTATGACTAAATACCACTGCCGTTTCGAGGTTACCTCATTTTGTGTTCTTTGTTGCAAAATAATCCAAATTGCAAAAACTTAAAAAAAAACACACACCAACAAGCAACATATTTAAAATGAGGGATGAATGCATTCATGCGTGTGCATTTATTAACTACACAAAAAGCGTTATAAATATTACGTATACGCCAGGGTGGACCGACATAGCTTTGTATTTCTGGTTTTTATTTTTTGTTTCATTTGACTTGGATGCGTTAAAAATTGTTGATATACATACATACATACATAATATGTATGTAATCTTTTTTATTATTTTGGTTTTAATATTTTTTATAACTCACTCAATAAAAGCTATGATGTTTTATGAGCAATGGTAAAGTGTTTTTTGCGCGAGGGGGCGCCTGCTTTTGATTATATTGAATTAATTTGCATAATTTTTAGTGCATAAACTCAGCATTGGTTGTTTTTTTTTATGGTTTTAAATGGATTATGTGCTGTAATATAAAATAATAAAAAAGGAAATGAGATGATGAAGGTGATAATATTATGATATTTGTTTTAATCTGTTTATTATTTGATATTATCATCAAATATTTAATTCAGTAGTAAATATCTCATTGGTATAGGCTTAACAATCAACCAATTTTAATAAATAAGATGTAAAAGGTAAGGAAATTTACTGGAAATTTTAAGGATAATTATACTTCGACCCTTTTACATAAATAAATAAATAAAGATTTATTTTAGTTATTTTATTTATTAATAAATAAAAATAAATTCTTAAAATGCTTAAGTTTATCAAATCACTTTTCTCAAAAAATTCATTGGGTATATTTTATCCAATTTATGTATACATAAATATAAATTTGACAGTTCATTAACCAAATGATGAGTGAGCATAACTGCAAATGGTAAATTTATTCTTTGTTTTATATCTTAATCCGAAAAATAACAAGGCAAGGCCTTAGAAAAAATCAGCAGGGAAAATCTAGACGAGGAAAACTTGTAAGATACTCGTAAGACACTTTAGTATAACCGAATACCTATTTAAAATGGTTTCAACAGCTGATAGGCCCAAAATCTTTCGGTGTGCTTCGAATTACAGTCGTTTCGATACCAAAAATCAAGTTCGAGACCGGAGCTAGCAAACCTACTGTTTGACATGTCATTCTTTTTCCTAAGCACCTAAAACAGTTAAAGCTCGTCAAAAAACCTCCATTTATTGACATACGTAAGCAACTTCGACTAGAATTTGCAAAAAGCAAAACATGGCTTTTAAAGGGGCAGAGTCAAATTGAAAACGACTGGCGCATGGTTGTCTTTACGGCTGAAAAGAAGTATAATATGGATGGGCCGGATGGGTACAGTTTATTTTGTCATGTTTATGGAAAAAACAACGTGTGATTAGCTATTATAGAGCACTTGAGCTATGTTTGCAAAGCACTAATAAATGACGATAATCACCTGCAAACGAATATTGTTGTCAGCATTTTCTAAGTAAAACGAGCTATTTGGACCGTTGTCTTGCATTTATCTTACAAAATAACGCACCAATCCATACTGCTCGCATAGTAAAATCGTTTGTTACAGATCAAAAAGTGGAATTATTGAATTGTCTGCAAAATTCAGAGTTTAACTTAATAGAAAATGTTTGAGGATGGCTAACTCGTAAATTATACGAAAGAGGAAAACTGTACGAAAATAAGGAATAACTTACAGGGGGTATTAACTCAGCTGGACGTGATTAGGTACTTAAAAACATTGTACAACTCACTCCCGCCTCCCAGACCGCCTCTTTGAGGATATTTAAAAAAATGGTGGTCATACACATTACTAACTGCATTATTAAATAATTATTTATTATAATTATTAATAAAAATGAGTAACTAAAAACATAAAGTACACATTTTCCTAATTTATTTTCTTAGCCTTTATTCAAATGAAACGATTTTATTGGTTGAATTTCTGATTCTGTTTAGAAATTTCGTTAAAGCCCCGTTAACTTTATACTGTTAATTGTGATTTTTGTCGGTATATTCTCTTGAGAGATTCTGAAACCATTTTTCCATTCACTTTTTAAAGTCATGTTAGGAATTCTAGCAAAATAATTCAAATTCAATAAGAGTTTTGCCTTTACAAAATTGAACCGTAGTGTATAACTGCTTTGGAAAATCATTTTATTGTAGATTTTATAAATTTCATAAAAAAAAATTTAAACAAAACTGTTTTTTTTTACAATTTTAACATTAATCAGAAACTATACTTCTATTCTACATATTTCCAAAAAAAAAAAAAACATATAAAATCTATATTAATCTAAAACTAAAATAAACCCTTTTAAACCGAAATTGCAACTATATATATTTAAATAAGGTCAGGTTCATCAAAAAATCCAATCCTATATTCAGTAGCCAAGCCAAACAGTCCATTATGTTAATTAACCTTTTTATATACCAACCCAAAATCGTTTAACCTTTTAAGAACAACCAACAACAAAATGTTATACCCATACAGTCTACACCTACATAGCACCATCTCTATCTTCATCATCATCATCAGGAACAGAATAAAATCTGCCTTCACTACTAGGTCACGGAGAGATAAAAATCAACTCAAATGGATTAAATAATTGCAAAAACAAAATCAACAAAATCAAGAAAAAAAAGATGAAGATAAATACAATAATCTCAAAAGCAACAAGAAAAAAAACACGAGTGCGGAAAAGGAGAACAGAGAACCAAATAAAGTCATGGATATACAAAACTTCTACAAAAGATACTTTTTGTTGTTGTTGTTGTTGGTGTATTATCTTTTGCAACCCGTGTACTATACAACTATTCACAAGATATACCTACAACTACCTTCCTACTTACATCCCGAGACTTGACTCGCTGAGTTGAGCTGTATTGGCGCTGCCCACACAAGCGGAAAGCTACTACAGGGATTTCAAGTTTCAATCTTTTAAGACAGCCACATTGAATGGTTTCCTCCGCCTGTTTGTTTCATTTGGGTGCTATGTATATCTGAAACTGCAACTGTATTTTTTAATTTTTTTTCCAAGATTAATTACAACATTTTGATTCCTAATATGGTCAAGTTGAGAATGAGTGTAACATTATAAATTCATAAAATCCTTGTCCATGTTGAAAAAGCCTTGAGCTTCTGATGTGGACGACAGCATCCGCTGCTCGAAGAAAAACTTGTTGGTATTATTTGGTTAGTTTCTGGGATAAGGTCAATTATAGCGGGATACACTATACACACACAAAGTGGTTATACGGACAAGTTAAGTGATAAATCGTTCGTGGTGATCATGATTTTGGCAAGATTACAATTGAGAAGTCAACATTTCGATGAAGACCTGCAATTGCAAGAAGGTGAATGTCGGCAACAATTTTTTCAGCAAATTTTTGTAAAGCCTTTCAAAAATCTCTCTGTCAATCCTTTCTACCATAGGTATCCGGATTGGTAGAAAGGCTGGATGAAAACTGACTGAAAAGATTATTGTCATCATGCACCATCTTTCAATTGCAGTTCTTTATTAAAATGTTGACTTCCTTGAATGCTAGCTTTGGACAAGATTCTCGATAAAGGGTTACGTCTGCTACTTCCAAAAGTTCTAGCTTTTTTTCAATTAATTCCATTGAACTTAATTCAAAGCCTTTTACTTTTAAAATATAATTTCTTCAAGTTTTCTATATTTGTGCTTTTTTGAGAAAAAAAAACTTATCATTAATTTCATCAAAAGAAATCAGGACTTTGATAATTTTCATTTTTTTTTTTGCATTTCACGATGAATATTGACAATGCAATACAATTATTTTTGCATCCTTGTTTGAAAACTTGAATTCTAGTCACGTTCATATTATACTCTGCATTTTAAGGAGGAACACTATATAGTACGACAACATTCTATGTATTCAATATTCAAAGAGAGAGAACTCAGCATATTTCCTAGGATTTTTTTTTTGCTAAACAATTTGTATCCTACTGGTTTTTTTTATGCATCACAGGAAGAGAAGGGAATATTTTTTTTTGTGTGTTCTTTGTTATATAAGAATGCTTTGTTGGCAATCTAATAATCTTTTTTTTTTCTATAGAACACAGGATAATGATGCATACTTTGAACTCTTTTGTTGTCGATGGCAATCGTTTAGTATGTTTAGAAATTTTTTTTATAAGGAATTGCAGTATAGGTTTTTGGAAAATGTGACCTGGATTGTGATAGTAATGTAAGGCAGTAAAAAGAAATTCCATAGATGTATTGAAAATACATTTCAAACCGACATTTTTTCCATGAAGTTGTTTAAAAGAGTTTTTACGTCGTTTTTCAATTGGATTAATATTTCGATTGAATTTGATCAAACAGTAGAAATTGACGTTTCTGCAGAGGGCAACAAATGATTTCTTATGATATCCTGAATATCATAAAGAAAGCCTTATTCCTAATTATTAATCGTTACACCCCTGCAGGGTTCCCGTTTTATTTTTTGTATTAGGAACCAGTTATAGCTTTCATTGAAACTCATCATTGAAAATTTTAATTTCTTATTTTGAGACACTTTGAAAGCAAAATCAGTAAATATTTTGATGCCAGTAAAAAGCTGATAGCTCAATTATTATTTCTAGTCAAAAAAATATTTCCCCTTATTGAGTGAATTCCTTCATCATCTTTTGACTTTTGATTTTACCGAAAAGACAGGTTTAATCATTTTTGGGAAGAAGAATTAGTTCTATAAATTTTTATAATATGTATCTGTTCAGCCCCAGATTAGTCAAAATGCTGTGATTGACCAGAAAAATATAAAGGTAACCTCAGATATGTATGGCAAAAATTGAACAAGTCATTTTATTCCAATTCCATATTACATTCAAAAAAGAAATGCAAAATGGAATTTTTATTTATATTTTTTTTTGTTTAAAAAAAATCATTTTTCAAAATTTTTAAACGCAATGTTGTTTGAACAATTAAGAAGCAACAAATTACAAAAAAGTAACAAAATCGTTCAATCAATTAAAAAGCTATATTTAAATAACTCAAAAAAAGCTACTTTTTCAAAAAAAAAATCTTCAAAACATTATTTCCGTAGGTAATACAAATTATCTGTCTTAAACCTGAAAGTCAGTTTTCTTACAATCACTTCGATCATCAAAAGTACGAAGTTTAATCAAAATCGCTTGAGTAATTTTTGAGAAAATTGGAGAAAAAAAAGAAACAACGATTTCTTTTTTTTTCCATCTAGCATTTACCTGTTTAAGATGAACTTAAAAATTTTACTGTAGGCAATTACAAAAAAATGCTCTATATCAAATTTAAAGAAAATCAACCCACCTATTTTGGATGTAACTCAAATAACAGTGGACTCACAGATATACAGACCGAAAGACGGTATTACAAAACCTTGTGTCAGTAAATTTAAAATCCCCAAACGATTTCCGATCGATTGAGTATAAATAATCTTCTTTCATTTTTGAAATCAAACAATTACTCTGAATTGTCACTGCAACATGTTGCTTATCTCAAATTATAACAATTTACTTCAGCAACATGAACCGGAGACACATACAAAAGCAGATATTCAAACTTTGATCCATTCAGATTAAAAGAAATGCAGCCCTGTTATCCAAAAAAACTCAAAAGCCACCTCTATTCTACGAGTTTACTAATTTATAAGAGTTATTTCGCGAGTTAAAAATTTCTTTTAAGAAAAGAAGTTCATGCAAAGCATTTTTAGCAGCTTTATGCATTTAATTGACGACGATATGTCACATTTACATTCCCAAATTTCAAAAAAAGTAGGTTTGTTTGCATAGTTTTTGCACGAACTGTCACTGTCATAGGTGTATTCAGCTGGAGGTTATGAAGAAAATAGATTTAGTATCATACATTTTAGTAAAGAGCTTTAAAATTAGAAAATTGTTAAGAATGTGGTATCAAGCTTATACCTTATTATCAGGCCGTTTAAAATGTTGCACCATTGTGTTTAATTTCGAAAATGAAAAGCTTTTTGAAAATAATTTTGTTATTTTAAGACCAATAATAACCCACTCGTGGAAAATATTTTGATGGCTTATATTGAAGCAACCACTGACTTGTTTTTTTTTTCTTTCAAGATTACTTGTCGCAAAAGTGATAGAATATTTTCCATTATAAAACTTAAACCAACTTGTAAATGAGTAAACAATCTAATTTCGAAGTTAAACCACTTCATACTTACATTTATTAACATTTACCTAATTAATTACATTTGTTTCATTTTGATGTTAAATTAAAAATGTTGTTATAATTATGAAACAGTTATTGTTCTATAAGCTACACAATCTGTAGCAACAAAATTAAAACTTCATCAAAAATACTGTTTTATTTTTAAATCTAAAAATAAAAGGAAAAGGAAAAGAAAAAGAACGTTCGTTATATTTCCACTCAAAACCCCCAGAGATTCATTTGCTTCAGTGAATCAACTTGACTTTTTTCTCCGAAAAAAAAAATAAAATGCAACTCGAATGAACCTTTCTCATTACGCCCTCATAATTTCCCTGCATTTTGTATATACCAGGGACACAAGTTACCCTACCTTACAAACTTCCCTTAGTTTCAAGACCGAACAAAAGTAAAATTAAGGAAAGGAATATACAAAACCGCAGCAGTAGGAAAAATAAATTTACCATTTCATCCTTTTTCTTTTATTATTTCACTTTGCGGAATCATTTTCAGAAGCAAATTATCATGCAACAAATATGTACAACTTTTCTGGTGAAAAAGTTTTTTTTTTTTAATTTATTTTTTTCGTTCGGGATCCGCACATATGCACATTTTTACTTGTTTTATTTTTGCATGCAGTGTGCACTTTGTGGCACAATATTTCTTTTGGTTTATTTTTTTGCAAAGTTTTAACGATGGGAAAACTGTGTTCTTCTTCTTCCGTGTGATATATTTTCGTGCTTTGTTGTATATAATATTTTCATTATTAACGTTGCCAAAAAAAAAATTATATCTTGTTTTATGACAGTCGAATGTTTTCTACACGCTTTTAATCGGAATTTACAGGGGTTGCTGTTGAAAGGGGGTGGGTTGGGGAGGAAGAGATAGTGATGGGAGAGCAATATAGGAGCTGTAGCTGGGAGATTTCTCTATTTATAATGCTTACGTGTGCATGAGTACGTTTTGTATATTTTCATTGTATGTAGGAAAACTCGTGTTAGTAAACAATTATTAGAAATCATTTTTGTTTTTGGAAAATATTTTTATAAGAGCGTGCAGTATTCTTTTATACAAATAACGAGCGATAGAAAAAATGGACCAATTCTTAAACATAAAGATTTTTTTGAAGAAAATGTTGCAGGTCAACTAAACGTACATTTGTATCCAGTACTTGGCACTTAAACATGATGATTAGACAACATTTCTTTGAACTGTTAAATTGAATCTCAGGAGATGGTCAGAAAATTTGAATTTGAATATTTAACTTTCGTACCATTTCTGATAGTATAATATTTCTGAATTCTAGTGTTTCCTCCAATATATTCAGCTACCACTTTTTTTGTAAGACACAAAAGCCCACTATTAAGTCATATTCGAGAAAGATCGTAGACTATTTATTACGATGTTAAAGCATTTTTTGAAGGTTAAAACCAGGATTTTCCAAATTTTAAACGAGTTAACATTGTTCTATTTTTTTTAACATTTTATTAAAGTAAAAATCACCAAGTGCCTATTTTATCTTTTTATTGTTATACTAACTCAAAATGTTACTTTTACAATTAAAAATGTGAAAGTATTATGTTTGCTCCCTTTTTTTGTATGAACACTGTTTTAGGCGTTTTCAGCTGGAGATTTTTTTTTAGAAAATTGAATTGAATTGAACATTTTGGTGAAAAGCTTTAAAGTTAGAAAATTGATAAGTAGTATCATGTTAATACCTTAATGTCAGGTGGTTTAAAACTTTACATCATTCTTTTCAAGAAAGTCCTGCAACTAACGAATTATGACTGTAATACCACCAAGTACAAAATAAAAGGAAATATCACTAATTGCTTTGCATTTTACTCTCTATACAAAATTCGGTGGATTAACTACGAGGTAACTCGAGATTTAAATTGAGTAAGTCTCAGTTTTTCAATGCGAGATCATCTTAGTTTCGGAGCTTAACCTGATTTAATTTCTGAAACATTTTTTTCAGTCATTTTGATGAGTTAGTTCTGAATTTACTGAATTTATATTTCTGATAAATTGTTTGCTTTTAACACTGTCGAAATGATGGAAGGGGTAACACTATGCAAATCGCCCTATGCTGGATTTACTAACTAAGGTTTAACTCAAAATTATTTCAGTACTGAAGAAATTGGTATTAAAAGATATGTTTCGGATGTTAACTCGAGTTTTAAGCACAAATACATAATTTAACTTAGTTGTCAATTCAGTTTATTGTTGATAAAATCAACTTATCATTTGATCAATTGGACAGTTGACGATTGTGTTGAAGAAAATTACCTAGGCGAAACGCAATTTTTTGGAGTTGAGGTCACTCGAACTTATATATTGAATTTCATTCAGTCGCTCCACTTAAACAGAAGTAATTTTCTAATTTTCTTCATCTACTTATTATGAAAATTAAAAGATTTTAAATTTGTTTTAAGTTGATTTACAAGTCTTTTAACTCAATTGAAATTTGTGTAGGCAAGTCCATTTGTCTTACTGTCAAAACAAGCCAATTTTAACTCGACACCAAATTTACTGTCAAAACAAGCCATTTTTAACTCGATGCCAGATTTACAAGAGGGTAGATGTGAAGTTCAACCTCATTGCAAACCTAATTTACATAATTGGTTTTATTCTTCGGCCATTCGTTTATTTTATCCAAAATTTAATTTTCGACACTTGGAAATGTCAAAATTTTATCTCGTATTTAATTTAATCGAAATTTAGACCCAATTCATACAAGTAGTAGCAGTAGTTTTTCAACTGAATTTATGTATAGTGTGTAGCCAATCATTAGTTTAGCTGGCAGTTGAGTTGACAACGAAATTGAATCGTGTATGGGCCGCTTAACTCCAGAACTGAGTTAATCTCGCACTGAAAAACACAAGTAAGCTTATAGTTACAAACGTAATATTAGGGACAATACATTTTGCAAGCCCAGTAATATTTTTGTATTTTTTGTTCACTTGTAAATACGGACCATATTTTGTCCTTTTGCCAAAATCAATTCATAAGAAATATGTAACTTATAAATAATTTTTCAAAACCAATCTTATGGTAAAACATGTAAACTCAAATTCACGGTGGAAATAAAAATAAAAGAAATAATGTTTAAGATATTTCTTGAAAATAATTAAAACTTTTTGAGCCTCATATTTTTTACTATAGAACACTTTGTTGCCATATCGCAATTAGTTTGAACCAAACGAAGCAAAACGAGCAATATCCAAAAAGGAAACGATAAAACTAAACAAATATAAATAAAAAAAAAAAAGGAAATCCAAACAAAAAAGATCATCTTCCAAATCGTTACACACGCCCTTAAGACCCCCCGTCTAAACATCCTTTTCACATTTCACATAATATAACAAGAAATGTATCATCTTCATCCATATACTACTCATTCATTGTTTATCTTTAGGTCTGAAGTTCAAGACGCGCCAATATGCCTCCGCCGCCGTCGTCGTCGTCGTCAATTCAGCATTTGAATTTCCAACAAAATGTGCAAATATATGTTGTGTATTATTATATACATTATATGAAATGTGCATCATGCCACAAATAACTCTTATAACGAGACCAAAGAGAAAACAAAAAAAATAAAATAATCTAAAAATTGTCTTTGTTTTGGCATTCAAGTCGATTCATATGATTTCTATTTATTTATTTTACTTCATCATTTGTCACTTACATGAACATTTATCAACATTTATCTATATATTGTGTATGTTCATGTATATGTTTCTACAATCCTTGTAGTCGAAACACTAAATAGATTTTTCCGCATGCAATTGCGATTCACCAAAAACCCAACTATATGTACTCACCCCCATGATGTATTGGCATTCTGACCGATTTTGTTTCTTTTTTCCAACTACATGTCTGCTGATTTTATACATTTTACACCCCATAAGCTTCTCAAACTGCCCTTGGTTCGTCATTATGTATTGAATAGGAAAACCCCATCGAACACCACAAATATATGGTAAACTCATTAATATGGTGACCAGCTGTCATTTATTTTAACTGAAATTTATTCATTTATTTTACTTTTTTTATTTAAACAAATTTAAAAAGCAAAAAAAGTTTAATCCAATATAAATAGCTTGAATGATGTATGAATGAGGATATAAATTACTCAAGCTTAATCAAATTTCCACACATATCATGCAGTAAATTTCTGAACGCATCTATTACTGCCCAGTTTTTCAGTGTTTCATTGTTCTCTTTTTTTAAGGTTTAAATCCAAAAATTAACTCTTGAAACATGTTTTTCAGTTAATTTAGATTACAATTTTAACTCCGGGTTAGCTCAATAATAAATAATTGGTGAGTCTCTAAATTAAATAAATAGATATTTCTGTAGATGCTGCAATGTGCGTCTCAAATTATCTTCTGGATCTAAATGCAGCACTGAAAAACTGCTTTACAACTTAAGTCTGGCCTTATAAATATATTTGCAGAATAAAATGTCAGCTGTAGTACAAACGTGGTTTAGCCTCGGTTTAACATTTTATCTCACCTTTTTTGGCGGATTAACTGATGTTCAACCAAGTCTATTGGCTATTATTACTGCTGCTATTAAACTGCTGTACAACTTAACTCTGGCTTGAATATATTTGCAAGATTAAGGGCCAGTTGTACAAACGTGGGTTAATCTCGGTTTAACATTTTAATTTACCTTTTTTGGCGGATTAACTAAAGTTCAACTAGGGCTATTGGCTATTATTACTTAATTTATAATAGAACCCTGAGCCACAGTTGAATATCAGTTAATCCGCTGATTAAAAATGTAGCTCATAGAGATTATATTATATTTATTTCTCAAAAAAATGTTTTTCGGATAAAACCAATAACTTTGCCCCTTTCAAAGAATAACTGCTAGTTAGTTTAAAATCTTCAAGATACCTACATATTTTTTCTTGGGTTTTATTTTCAATTTTACCTAAAAATTGAACTTTCCCTTTTTTTATCACGAAAAAGATTTGTGTCTTTAGTCATATGGTCACCCTAGCCATGGTATAACGGAAGGTACAAATGTCTAGTGCTGTCTTCTAGAACTAATCGAAACAATTCCTCACACACTTCAATCTCTCCCACAATTCAATTCAATATTCTTCGATTGAGAAGGTTTCTTCAACCACTCTAAGAGAGAAGATACAACAGAAAAAAAAAAACAAAAAAAAAAAATAAGCACAATCGTGCTGCTCGTTGTTGTGTATATTACGTACATCGTCGTCGCTCTAGAACTTGGGGCTGTAGCTTTTGGTTTTGCTTCAGCTCGAAGCAGTTCTATACAAGGTGTCTATCGTGGAGCTCTTATAAGACGACAACGGCAGCCCGCCTCCCGATGCACGAAGACGGTCCAATTTTGTAGAGAAAGACAAAAAAATTCTTTCGGGATTTTGTTTGTTTTCGTTGTTGTTGTTCTTTTCTTATTTTTCTATTTGAGTAAAAGATTCTTGGTGTTTTTTTTTTTTTTTGTTTTGAGTAAAAGATATACACTTTCAGCTGAAAAAGGGCAATCGTATAAAGCAAATCACACTTAAGTGAATCAAGTGAATCTCCTCATTGTCACTCTGAGAGTGATTCGTGCGTGAAATGTGATATATCACTCTCACTGTTTTGATATTAGCATATTGTGTCATAAAGTTCACAACACTGCACCGGTGGTGGTGGTGGTAGCGGTAAGGAAATTTATATCACGGTTCGTATAGAATCACAACGAAGTTAGATAACGCAGTGAAATTTAAAGAAACAAAAAACTCACTCTCTGTGCGTGATCTTGGGAGTGATTTTTTCTGTAGTTCTGATTAATTTTTTTTTTCTTCAAAAATTAAAAAAAAGAAGTGAAAACTGATTTTACACGAACGGGATACAAAGGATACGTTTTAAAAAATTTAAGAAACAAAAAAACATGCTGGCCTTAAGGGAGTGTCTTTTGCGGGAGAGCAACAATTCCTCCATGATGCCCAACAGCAGCATCAGACGAGATGGTGGCCATGATGATGAGAGGAAACAAAGTAAATATCTTTAAATTTTTTTTTCTCTGTTCATTTTCATCGCAGAAGATACACAGATCACAGATACTTTTGTGTATAGTTTTCTGTTATCTGTTTACACTTTGGAGTACGTCTGGTGTGGTGGAATCATAATAATAATAATTATTACGTCTCTTCCAATTGAATGATGGAATTTTATCAGCCAATGTCAAATAAGCTTGATTTTTTTTATTTCTATTTTCATTTCCAATTTTTCTTTCGTATTTTTTACTTATAAGCTTGTTATCAGTTTTGTTATATGATGACTTTGATGCGAGTGTCCGTCCCTTGGTTTAAGCTTTAAGTGTAAATAAAACCTACATATAGATATAACAATGACCGGTAGTAGGTATATTTATGAGGCTTCTTCACAAATAATATAGCTATGATGAAGTATAAAAAAAACAGTAAAACAAAACTCAAAATGGATTTTTATAGCATGAACTAGTTTTTTTTCCTCTATCCTGCTGGTGACAATGAAGGGATTTTATTTAGTCTTTCTATTATCTAGCTTAGCTGTAGAGCTTATGTAGAGTAGTAGGTGAATATGGTGGAAAATATTTGCAAAAAAAAGAAAAAAAAAAAAATATGAACACGACGAGGCTATTGTCAAACCTTGGTATAAGGATTTATTTACTTATACATATACATACCTGTGCTCTAAAAAGATCTTAAGCAGGCAGTTCTTGTTTTTTAATGATGATGAATTTAAATAGGACAAATTTTTGAAGTAGGAATTTATATTCATTACAGAACTAACAATATGGCAATATATACAGCACAAAGGTATGACTAATTGCATATTACCTACTTCATATAACAATCTACAAAATATACGAGTTTAAATGCATTTCTTGGAAACCAAATCGACACAAGATTTTTTTTTAATTAATTCAATGGGAATTTTTTTAAATCTTTTTGATGGTTTTAAAATTGACAAAAAAAAACAACTGAAACTATAGAATAAGAAGTTATAAAAATACGTACTCCACCAAAAATGCATCTTTTAGCTTTTGTTGATTGAATTTTGTCCAAGTTCTTTCGCAAATGTAACATTTTAAATGTAAAAGAACTGGATAAGTTCTCATTTAACAATAATTGTTGTAATCCCTAACTTTTGCTTATATGAATCAAATTTTTTTTAAGTTTTAGAGCAAGTATATAATTCTCAGGAAAAAATTGTAAATATAGTTTTGTTTGACGTTGTTTTTGTGTTCAAAAGTTATCTTTCAACTTTTGTGACCAAAATAACCTCATTTACCAACCGCTATATGTAAATAGCTTTGATTCGGAGTTTTGTTGTTTTTCTAGTAAAACTAATTCACAGTTAATTCTTAAACAAAAATTAAAAAATTCTTTTGGATGACTATGAGTCTAGATAGCGAAAGACTTAAACGATTAAACACTGGTATCTCCAATATTATCAACTAATTTCGTAAATTGTTTTTTTCTTTGTTATATAAACCCCTAATGCGGTTGTTAATTATCAATTGATAGTTGATAAATTTTGAAAATCAATAATGAAAAACCCAATTGATAGAACTTTTGTTCTTTTTGAAGAAAATTCATAATTATAACGAAATAGTTGATCAGATTTTTAATAAATTTAGCTTTAATGCTTTAAATCTGGAGTAGGAGTGAAAAAGAATCCATGACCCATGTTCTGTAACTCGGCGATAACTTTTCGAGGCGAGAAACGGCGAAAAATGGAACAAAACCCATAGGATTCCTATGAGTTTTGTTCCATTTTTGTTCCATTTTTCGCTGTTTCTCGCCTCGAAAAGTTATCGCCGAGTTACAGAACATGGGTCCATATTCGATGGGAATGGAACACTCCCAATATTATTTCGTATACATAGCTTCATTTCAACATGCTTATGCTTTTTTATTAGGGTGTGTCAAACTAAATGAATTTTTTATTATTTTAAATTTCTCTAATGTTTATTTTGTTGTTGAGATTTATGGAAATTTTGTGACGTCACTAACTAAGTCGTACCAGAGTCGTACCATCGATAACAAAAGTTCAAAAAAGAGGATTTAATTTTTTAATCTATAATCATATTTCTACTAAGAGATTATATATTTATAAATATTTAAAGTAAAATAATCAGGAATACAAATGTTTCGGAAATTTTTTGGACTCCAAAAAAAAAATGTAGGTACTCCATCTGATTTCCTTGCTAAATTTAAATTATTTTTTAAATAAATAAAATTTCACAATTATGTTCACAAAAGACAAAATTTTGAATTTTTTTTTTCTATCCAAAAATATTTTTTTTGTTTTTTTTTAGAATTTGTATGTAATAATATTCCGACCGTTTAAGCCTTTAAGCCTTCACCTCCAGTGAAATTAAGAATAAATAGTGCAAATTCAATATGAACTCATAATTAATGTTTCACATGAATTTTTGATACTCAGTTTGGAATTTCTAATACTCACTTTGAATGAAAAAGAATTATTAACTTGAATGACTGTCTTCAGAATCTTGAAAAGGCTCCTTAAAGGGGGTTTAAATTCCGTGTTTTTTTCTTCCTTGATGAGAATAAATACGCTAAAAAAGATAGTCGTTAAACCGAAATAATTTTCTTTTTCATTTTAGAATATAAATTTTGAGCAAAACAAATTGAACTGAAAAATTTAAGCACCACCTTAGTTTTTTTTCCTAGTGGTCGTACGTTGGGAAAAATTTGCGTGAAATTGTTTGAACATTTTCATATTTTGGTACTCACTTGTGTTGTGAATTTCATCACATCATAAATATTTGTTTTTGAAAAGAACAACCACATTTAAATGCGGGCTCTAAGAGTTTCAATTTTCTTAGGTAGGTAGGTAGGTAGGTAAAAATGACGGCCACGAGCGCCTAGCTCCGTGACCCAATTAGCGCTTGATTGCGCCGTTTTGATACCATAACTCGTTTGACCTGTTTAAATAAAGAATTGTTGAAACGAATTTGTGAATCATCATTACACACCCCCAACCACAGTATGCTGAGGTAGGTAGGTAAATTGATTTCCGGTTTAAAGTAAAACTCAATTTTCTTACATTTGTTTTTTTTTTTTTTTTTTTTCTTTTGACAACATACATAATATATGTATCGAGAAGATATACCAACATTGTACAATTTGACTTCTATAATATATCAACATTTTTTAACGTAAATAAAAATTAAAAACCTTCTTAACTGCACAATTCTTCTCCAGTAATTCATAAAGCATGCAAGAAATATTTTATAATTAAATTAAGGTGCAATCAAGAATATAAAAGAACTAAAATAAAAAATATTTATTTGACAGACTCAATTTAGATCGCCTTATGAAATAATTTGCTATCACTTTTTAACCCACAAAGTTCAAATAAAATAAACCTCAATCAAAAGCAAGATTACGTGAATCAATATTAAAATTGTATAACAAATTCTATAATTGAAAAAAAGAAAAGAAAATTCAAACCCATTTCAATTCAATTTGTGTTTGTTGTAGGAATTTTTTTTTTTTTTCTTAATAGGCTTAACTTTCTTATAGTAGCCAATCTATTTAAATAAATAAATATTTCTTGTAACAATCGAACGTAATTGAATGAAAATCTTTTTGCGTTTTAAATAATTAAAGAGTTTCGTTGAGAAACTTATTTCCGAGCTATGAACAGTTCCTAATTCCTATATAATTTATGAATGTACATAATAGGTATAACACATTGTTAAGTGTACCAATTCTAACACCTACAAAAATATTTATGATGCGTGAAATAAGATGATAATGATGATAATTTAAACAACGTCAACATGTTTACACAACTACATTAATCAAATTTATTTATTGAAAAGCATTCCAATATTGATTCAGATGATGTACAGTGATGTTTTGTTGAAGTAATGGAATTTGGGAATGGACTTTCTTTTTCAGTTGAAAAGTTGAAAATGTTAGTTATGCTGATGATAAATACAAAAAAAAAAAAAAGAAGACTCTACCGAATACCTAGATATCGTTTTAAAAGAATACAAATGCGCACACATTTTTAAATTATCAAAACAATTTTTTATTTACTATAAACATTAATATTTGTTTATTTTTTATATTCCTACTTGTATCAATTTTATCGGCATCTCAAATTATTTTATGTAAGTAAATGTAAAATTTCATAAAAATTATATAAATCTACCAATTTTAATGGCGACTTTAAATTTAATGAAGAACGAATAAATAAATTTCGGATTCCTTCAACTCAGCAATCAACTTATCATTCAATGACAAAAAATCCTCTACCCTCCCAAATTGCACCAAAAGAATTTCAAGTGTCAAACTTTTTTATAAATGCTTAACCACCTTTAATTGGCAAATATCAAATGAATTTTTTCTATGAAATACTCGAAAGTCATGTTGAAAAAAAATCCTTTAATCGCAATCATCACAACCGTCACATAAATTGTAAACCGCTATATACGAGTACCGGTGTTACCTGTGTAAACATTTACAGGTAACACGGTACTCGTATATATTTCAATTGATGTTCGATTAAATCAAACATTTATCTCAAGTATAGCACCTCACTCTTTATCTTATAAATGGATTTTTTTTTAATTTAATTTAATTTTAAAAATAACTTAAGTTGCATTTACCTCTACCGTAAAAAAAAAAAAAATACAAAAAAAAAAAACAATAAACATTTCTCTTTCAATGAGATATTTTCAATTGGAATGCCATACAATCTAATTATATAGTTAAACAAACCTATATCGACTCTGACATGACATTCATTCGATAGACAATCTGAAGGAAACAAAAATTCTTTAAAGTCTTACAGTCTATACAAAATGCACTGCGCTATGTGCAGCGGTATGAAAATAATTATATACACTGAGAGAAAAAATCAGTAAATGAGGCTTAAAGTCAACAATCTTTGAAAGTATAAATTTCTAAAACAGAACTGTCGTCAAAAATTTCTATTCAAACGAAAAAATAAGAGAAAGTTTCAAAATTTAGGACATTTGTTATAGTTTTTTGAACCTTCTTCAAACAAAAAAAAAAACGCGCGAACCTGTTTCATTTTTTCAATCGCTGCGATTTTTAGTCTCCTGTATGTCTCATTTGTTGCGACCAAAAAATCATGCGATTGAAAACCACAAGTGGGTGGATGTTAATTTCTTGTCGCGACTACGTTTTTATAGAAATTTAAATCGCAAGTGTGAACATAAACGTGTAATTTCATTTAATTTGCGACAATCGTATCGCCATAATATGGAATTAATATTGAAATTTATATGTTTTATTCTGTGTGTCTGTTTAGTAAAGCAATCGAATTTGCAAGTGCGTTCCTATAGCCTAAGTTTAATCACAGAAACACGAACATGCGATTTTTATCGTTGCGAAAAATATAATACATGACTTTCACTTTGGATGGCAGTACAAAATCGCATTGCTAAGAAGGGCAGCGATTTAACTAAAAAAACTAATAAAATAAACAAGAATGTTTATGTTCACACTTCCGATTTAAGTCACTTCGAATACAAAATAATATCGCAACAAGATTTTCAATCGCACAATATGACTTTAAAATCGCAGTGAAAAAAACATGCTCTTTGTGCGAAAAATTCGTAGCGAATATCCGTCAACCGCAGAATATTCAAAGATTCGCATCGTCTAATAGTAGGTACTCTCATTACTCACCATGTAAATTAATTTAGAGAAGCGAAAACTTCGTTGTCGATCCGAAGTATTCGTGTTGATTTGGGAGAGTCTTAAAGCTGGGTAATGTGCGGTTTTCTGTCTTTGCGATTGAAAAAAGTGGTTTGAAATCAGCATAATTTTTGGTTACATGTGCGTTAATTTATTTTTAAATAATGTTTGCACTAATTTTTGCGAATAAATCGTTCGATTTATTGATCATAATGTGCGTTCTCAACCCAGAACTCATTAGTTATTATAAAAGTTGCAAATAATTTCTAAAACTTGGAATGTCCTTGCGATTTCAGTCACAAAATATAGAACACATAAGAGTTCCAATGTGAATGAAAGCAAATAAATCCAAAGAATTCATGCCCCATTTTATTTAATCGCAGCGACAAAAATCTAAAGTGTGCTCTTTGCCTCATAAAAATAATATAAATTTAGGCGCCTCATAAAATCCTGTTTATATCTCTGCAGAAAATTTTGCGATATTTTCTTATTTTTATAGATGTTTTGAAAATTAATTTTCTTTTTTATTTAAAAGTAAATTTAAATTTGTTTACCTATAAGATACATTTTTTCAAATTAAAAATAAACCAAAACTTGAAATATGTTCTTTAAGTTCTAGGTTATTGTTTTTTTCTACCAGTGTACAATGTACCTAGAAAATGATACTAAGTAATAATTAGAAAAACACAGAATTAATTTGACCCACAATTATGTATATTCTACATTATTTTCTATTTTTATTATTCTTATCCTATGCATTTCATCATTAAATATCCACACTGCCATGGTCATAATGTTAAATCGTACTTTTAAAGACCCAACAATCCACCTCCCCTACCCGCAGATAAATAATTAAAAATGCATATTTAATGTATAAATATAAATTTTAATTTTTCTTTAAAATAGAATATTTTGTGAGAATTTAATTTTCAGTTTAATATAAGCATTCCTCCCATCGATTGTTTTGTGTGGAATAAATTTTGCGGTTTAAGAGAATTTTTTTTTTTATTTTGATTTAGTAATTAAAATAAATTATAGTACGCGCAGTTTTGTATCCAGATACATATATTACATACATTATATACATTTTAAATTTTGGCTTCGAACACAAAATAAATTTCTTTTATGATGATAATAATATTTGGCATCGAAATTTTTTTCAGAAATCAGACTGATTTTGACGATGAAATTAGTTGCCAAAACATCACACATAAAACAAATCAAAACAAACGAAAAAAAAAAAAAACAAAAGATTTAAATTAAGTTTGACGAGCGGTTCATTTTAATTATTTTATTATTTTTAATTTTTCCAATATTTTTACAGATCCTGTGCATCGTTATGCATGCAATTTGAAATTATTATTATGGCAGTTAATTTTGTGAAATATGTTAATCAAAATAAACAAAGTAACTTTAAAATAAAAAAAATAATGAAATTCACGTTGCTTCATTTTGAAAAGTGAACATTAAAAACCAAAATGCGCATCCATGAGATAAAAGTTAATATTGAAATGGATATTTTTTAAAATTTTGCTTTATACTATACATATGTACTGTTATTAAAATTGAGTTTATTTCTCACTTAAAAAAATGCTATATAATTTTTATGTAGGGAAATCTGTATATTTGTAAAAAAAATTCTTCAAACTTTAAAGTTTTCAAAAAAATACTTTCGAGAAAATTCAAAATGATTTTTAAAAACTTACTTAACTTATCGTTCTTATTTGGCTAAAATTGGGACTCAATTATCTCCATGTTTAATCTCTTCTTCGTTTTCTCTAAATGCTCTATATCAATTGCACGTATGTGTCCATCAACTATATCAAGCAAACGGAAATAAAGCCTCGTATGTTTTATTAAAGCAGCTTTACATGACAGCTCGTCAAATTGCCAGTCTTCTAGTGTTGTTGAAGGCTTCGATCGATTTTTTTTTATTTTGACGAAGTGGCGATTATTCTCCAAAGTCGTCCTAAGACAACGTACCATTTTGGCGTGGAAATTCTTAAACGGCACAGCACAGGTCTTCTCTGTTAACCTCTGTTGTCATAAACCGCTTTTAAAATCGCTGAAAAGGGGTTGTGAGTCGATATTAAATTACTACCATGATCTCATTTAATTAGGTTGGTGCGAACTTTATAATATCAACCAGATCAACTTGCTGTGACTGCTTGTTAGAGAGATCCTAGCACCCAACGCCATTTAACAGGTGGTTGAAGTTAATTCTTCAGATGTTAATCCTGCAGTAGTGCCTTTTCCAATCTTCCGTTGAACTTAAGGACTTTTTTCCGACAAATCATTTGTAATTCTTCTCAATTTTAATCTATTCATGATTCTTTTACTTCTTTATGAACAAGCGGTTTTCCACATTTTAAATATCGCATAACAAAACCTCGCATTTTCGAAATTTCACAACTAAATATTTCGCAACTAAAAAATTTCGCAACTATAAAATTTAGCAACTGAAAAATTTCACAGCTGAAAAATCTCGTATATCAAAGTCTCACAAAATTTGAATCCTTCAAACTAAAATTTCAAACATTATAATCTCGCATTCAAATAACAAATATTAATTATTATTTAGTAATTGCGATATTTTAATAAGGCAAGTTTTTTTCTATGTGAGATTTATATAAAAAAATATTTTTTTTTTAACATCAAAACAAAAGCTTTGTACAACGTCTTTAAATTTATTGTAAATATGTGTGTTTTTTTTCAGAGAAGAGATTTTCATATGCGGTATTTCGGTTTATATAGTGCGAAATTTTTTGGCGGGAGATAAGCATAAATTCGACATTGTTAAAAGTCGAATTTTGTTTTTGCGAGATTATAAAAAGCGAAATTATTAATTTGCGAAATTTAGTTTTTCGAGATTTAAAAAAAGGACCGATATTTTGTTTTTGCGATTTTTTCGTTATTTGCGGAACATCGTCTTCCAATCATACCGCTCAAAATTCGAAAAACCTTACTAGTGTTGAAAATTACTTTTTGTACTTCATGTGAATGTAGCAAACATAAATAATAAATGCGAAATAGTATAACTGCAATGCAAATAAGTAAACATTTCTTCTTTATTTCTAATTGACTAATTGAATATCTAATTTTTAGATGCTGCGATTTCGGATTATTGCGAATCAGAAATCTCAAATTTAATTTGAATTCGAATTGAGAAGTATAATAAACATTTCCGAAAAAATCTCCCTAATTCAGAATTTTTTTTAATTGTTTCTAAAAATACATAGTTAGTATACTACTTTAAAAATGTGTAACTGATTGCAAGTTTTTTATTTCGAGGAAATAATGCGATAATTTCGAAGAAATAATGAATCAACAAAAATTTCTTGCAACCTTTGAAAGATTTATGTTCTTATCTAGAGAAAAATTTTAATATTCTGCATTTTTCAAGTTGTTGAAAACTACATTTTTTCTTACAAAACACTCTATTTAACCAATAAAATGTTTCCTTTGCGTTCTCATCATCTAAATTCCACTATCATTAGTTTGGCTATTTTCAGAACACGCATCATTTATTTCGATGGTATATTTTGTTCCTTTCCTCACATCCGTATACGAGCACACAACATAACATAATGTGTGCAATGTCAATGTTCTCAAAACATTCTCTGCCTCTCTAACATTCGTATATTCACTCAAATTAAACTCAATTCAATACTCAATTTGAGATCACTGCTGTGATTGAGGAATTAAAACTGAGTGTGTTCTTTTTATTTTTTTTTTTTCTTTTCTTTTTTTAATTTATATTTATTTATTGCGTATGAAAGTTATTTGGCCTAGTTTAATGCTTCGGTGGCCATTTCTGTCATGAGTACCGGATCCGGCATGGCCACCACCACCACCGCTGCGTCGCTGTGCCATTCGTTAATGAAATTGAATTAAGTGTTCTAATTTAAACAAATTCTCATGATCGATGGCACTTCAACTTGACATTTAACACGAGATCAATAATATATACGAACAAAATTATACTTAATGGAAATCAGAGTCCAAATAAATTAAAATTTTATTTAAGAACAAACAGGAAAAAATAAGAATTCTTTTTGATGTTTTGTTGTTGTTTTTTTGTTTTTTTTTTTTGGTATAAAATAAATTTCATAAAAAGAAAAACAAATCATTTAAAAACAGAAAAATCACTTTCAATTTAATTTGACCATGGTTGTGGCTGCTGCGGCGCACTTCCCTCGTCATAAATACCAAAAAAGGGGTGCTGATTAATTTGATCGTAAACTTTTGATTAATGTTAAAAGATTTTGTTAGTTTTTTTTTTATTTATTTTCATTTTAAATTAAAAAAAAAAACACTCCACCATCGGTTCTTCGTCGCCGAGTAGGAGTGAAATTATTTTTATTATTTCTCTATTTTTGAAAACAGCACGAGCCCTAAAAATTATTATGATTGCGGTTGAAAAATTAAAAAATTTAATCTTCTATAAAAAAAAAAAAACAAAAAAGTAAAGTTTTTCTATTTATGTAGCTGGCGTCAGTCAGTAATGAATTTGATTTATTTTTTCCTCTGTTTTGTTCTATTTTTTTTGTATATCTACAGGATGATGTTTCACCAAAGCAGATAATGAAAAATTTTTTTTTTTTATTTATTTTGTTATAATTAAATTTTAATGTTCGGTTTAATAATCATCACTGAAAAAGTTCAAATATTTTCATTTAAATTTCTATGAATAGACAAATAATGAACAAAATGCACTTGTGAATATTATAAAATGTTATTGATCTTTGTTTTTTTTTTTTTTGTTATCAATAATAATGCGCGTGTTAAATATACACAAATTTGAAACTAGTTTATTTGTTAAATAAATATTTACTAATTTAGGGAATCATTATTAAAACCACAGCAAATTGTTTTGCTTTGTTTTTATTACAAACCAATTGCATCAGACCATGGAAAGCCCGTATTATTTTAATCGTTTTAAATCCCCACAAAAATACTCCACATTTTAATATTCATGTTATAATGTTTTTTTTGCTATGCAAATGAAACAATTTTCTATTTAATTTCCATGCTATTCAAATAGGAAATTTAAAACGTTTTGTTTTAACAGTTTTCTATATATTTAAAAAAGGGTTTTTATATTGATATTTTAAATGGAATATTTAAATAATTACCAACCTAAATAACAAAAAAAAATAAGAGTTTTTTTCACTCCGATTATTTATATATATGATGTCGGTGTTATAATTGTATGGGAGCGAAAAATTGTAAGCACATTCACACCCTTAGAATGAAAGTGACCTAACTAAAAAATTCGGCATCTTTTTTACAACCTGGTTTTAGAGTTCATTTCGCTTTTTAAGGACAGTTTATTGAAAAATCAGAAGTTACAGAAATTTTGAGTTAGGTCACTTTCATTCTAAGGGTGCGATATTTGGTGGATATAATGTCAGCTAATGCGTATTAACTTGTTTATTTAAAAAAAAATTGTAAAATCAGTATTAAGCATTTTTACCAAATCTAAAAAGCTGTTATATCGCAAACAGAAACGAAGGAAAAATAAATAAATAATATTTTGTTTTGGTTCCACAACAAAAAAATTAAACGTAATAAAAATACAGATCGATATATGTATATGTAGATATGGAATAATATCAGAACTTATTAAATTATTTTAGTACATGTTTACGTACCATCTAATAGAACTACATAGGCAACACTGGTAAAGATAATAACATTTCATATCCACGGTTAAATTGCAGAATCTTGTAAGTCGTTTTTGCATGTTTTTCAGCAATAAAAAAGAAACATGTAAAATTTTCTATGGCAATCTAATAAATTATTATATTATTAGTAAAAAGTTTTTGATTCTGTATTTTTTTGTAAAATGTTCAGAACAATATTGTCACGCTGAAATTTCCAAAAGGTGGCTCTGATTCTACTGATTTTTTTGCATTAATAATTTTTTTTGGAATTTTTCGACTTACGAGGTCATTCGTTGCGAATTGCAATCTGATTGTTACGAACTATCAAACTCTATTTGAGTTCCACATACCGCATCCACACTGCAACAAATGAATTGTTCGCGCACGAATAACTTCAAAATCATTCTTGTTCTTGTTTACTTGGTGATTGGTTATGGGTGAAACAAACATTGAAAACGTCATTTGTGACGAATAAACAAAAATGCTTGTGAACGAAATGTCAAAATTCACTAATGTTCTTTTATTCGTCGGTGTTTGGTCGCTCTCATGTAAATATTATATATTAAGTCAATATTTTAACTATATCGAAAAGTTTTTTTCATAGCAAATAAAAGTTTAAACGTCCTTCAATTGGATTTTTAATTTCAGAAGACCTAACTATTTAAAAAAAAACCAAAGTTCCTACGGAATATGTCGTTATTTTAACAGCTACAAATTTCAATTTTTCTAGGGAATCACTTAAAACCGTTGACAATTCAGTTTGAATAAAATCTCTTTGATCTACAGTTACACACAGACAAAATTTCGCTACCCATTTTTTTTCGATTTCTCTATATTATGATCGTAATAAGTTTGAATTTTTAAAAATTCAAAAGTTGCTCTACAAGTAAAAATAGTCCTATAGTTATTTTTTCCCCTAAGAGAAATTCATATTATAATTTAAAAACATTATTATTTTATTACTTTTCTATCCGGCTTTTTTATCATCGATGAAAATGTGTGTTGTTAATAGTTTCTCACTTTTAAATAAAATTAATCCACTTATATGTAGTTTACGACTACATTACCATAATTAACACGCTACTATCTTTCTAAATTTACAATCCAAAATCTCATTAAAAACATCAATTTATAATCATTCATCTTCATCGTCACATCATGATCTGGTTTCGCGCGTATATCTGAACTTGCTTTACGGTACGACGCGTTGCAAGTAAGCACTTTAAATTAATTGTATCTTATACAGTAGTTTCGAATTCAAGACTTTCCCACACCGCCAAAACCCCTCTTACTATATACACAACACACATCCCTGTCTATTCATTTATAGTAGTAGGTATGCAAATATAATGTCATTTTTGTAAGTGACAACGACATGAAAACTCTCTTAACCGAAAGTGTGTACACAGTATACCTATATATGTAGTGAAAATAACTACCATTTCCTTTGGAGATGATGATATGACACTTTAATGTATCTACCTGCTTCCATTCATATATACTTACTTTCCACACATCAATGATATATACCTTCAGCAAAATGTTTTGCTGTCACTTAAAGCTGTCTTCGCTTATTTGTGTCGCGTACATATACAACCTACCGCTAATTGCACAGATCTTCATATCCAATCACCTGAAAGTCATATAGAAATGCAAAATTTTCTTGTGGACAATTAATTTGCAGTGCCTTTCTCAACTACACTTAGAAAAAAAAACATTTTATTTATAAAAACGGAAACACTAATAGAAAAATAAATACGTATGGTGAATTTTCTTATACTTAATGAAGGATTTTAAATAAGGGCAGAGTGTAAATTAATTTCAGACCTTGGATTATTTTATAGAAAACTCAAGATAATTTTTCAAACAAATCGTGTAAAAAAATTACTCATCAAGAAGGAAGTTGAAATAGAAAACTAAAAATTGAAAGAACAACACTACATCCAAAAATTGAGCATTTGAACATGTGCACACTCAGTAGCTAATTTATTAATTAGATACAATCTATAAATTGGCAACACTGTTTCTAGTAACACTAAATTTGACAGCTGAGAGATGATTAGTGTTCAGTATATATTTTTCCATTTCCCCATGAATAGATTTATACCAACAACAAGCTTTGAAATTGCAATTATCGACATATGCCTCAGCTTCTCCATAAATTGATTTTAGATTTACAGATAGAACTATAGAAGTAGTAAAGGAAAATGGGATTTCGTATTGATATTTGCAAAAGATTTTTCTCTCTATGTACCCACCAACTATTTATTACACAGTGAGTTACTTTTATGTCAGGCTCTTGACTCAATTACAAATTAATTGCTCCTCAATTCGAAATCAATTAAAATGAGTTTTAAATTAATGTTATGGGTTTGTCATTCGTCTTCTATGCGTTGCCATTTCATATATACCTATACAATATTATGTATAAAGTGCGTCGCGACATTTTGGCGATGCACGTTTTACAAATGCTGCCGCCACCGCTCCACAATGCCATCGTATAAGACGCCTCTGGATCTTGATGGTTGGTGGGTTTAATTGCTTTGACACAGTCTCGTGCTACAAATAAAATAATGTAACTTTGAAATTATGTACCTATGTATAGACGTAAATAGAGGGTATGAGAGGCATAGGTATAAGTATTTTATAAATGATGATGATGAAATTCGGTACAATTATCTAATTGAAAATACAATTCACGCAAATTGTTATTGACAACCTATCAATCAGTTTGCATACCTGTGTGTCTGCGTCTAAATCAAAGTCTGTCAAATGGATACTTTAATGATTTGAAATTGATAAAACTCTATATATGTATATACATAAATAAATATAAGTTCTATATAAATAGATATGTATCTATGAGATTTTTCATTATGTCTGACTTTGATTTGATTCTAATTCTCAAAGCACGCGCAGTCTCTGAATGCAAATTTATTTGTATGTTTTTTTTTTTATATTTTTAACCTCCAGAAAGGCAGTTAGAATGTAAATAAGTGCATATGTATGTACTATATTTGCCATGACATAAATAAAAAAAAGAGGAATTCACTTTTCATTAAGAAGAATTATTTGCTTTTTTCATTTAAATATATTATTTTTTTTTCTTTTTTCATTTACTTATGCTTACTAAAATATTATTCTATCAGAGAAATTGTGGACTTTTTGCTAAGAAATTAGATGTTTCCATATAGATATGTAATATGTATATAAAATTAGCCAAGGAGATTTTTTTAAAACAAATATTTCCATAGTAGAAAAGTAGTTAAATTGCTCTGCAGAAATAGCTATTTATTTTTTTAACGTGTTGAATGCTGACAGAAATAAATTTAAAATATTATTCTTTATTTTTGAAAATAATAATTATTTTAATGAATGAAAATGATTTTAAAGGTAATATTTTAGAGAAAAATATAAATATATGCGGTACAGTTAAACGGGAAGTACACTATATACAAAAGTGACGCACCGAACGGAGGTGTTGGTACCCAAGTCATCCCATTAACTGTATGTATAGCTTATACATATAGTTCATTGAAATGTTAAAAAATTTTGGCCACGACAATTTAACAGAATTCAGTTCTCTAAAATTCATGTTAAGATACTTTTTACCGGAAAATTGAAAAGAAAAAAGTTATATAATTAAAAGTAAACGAAAGTTTTCAAGAAACATATCATTAAAGATCAAAATGTATGTTTATTAATTATATATTCCAAAAAACCGTTGCATATAACAGCATTTCTGCCAAACTGCACATTGCATTTCCGGCTTTAACGGTAGAACTAGTATAGACTTGAATTGCTGCATATGACATTTATTTTTCATATTCTCCGTTTTGTTCAAAAATTTTACAAATCCGTCTAAAGTTCTATAGCCATATTCCGCCAAAAAAAAATTGCATTATAGGGGGGTCTATTTTCTCCTTTTTAGCGGGAGAGAAAATTTTCTAAAAAAAATCGACATGAAAAACAAAACAAAAACTTATTAAAAATCAACGGCAACACTTACAATGTCATATTACTGCAGAAATCCACGTTTTATTGTTCTAAAATCAAATTTTTTTAGTGAAAAGTTTTTTGGAAAAATTTATTTTCAAACTCAAATTTTTTTAAAAATAAATAAAAAAAAATTTATTCAAAATAAGTTTGTTCAACATTTTAAGTTATTAAGTAATATTTTTGTTTTTAATATTCAATGCTCCTATAAATTTGTATTCAAAAATCAAAAACTAGACGCTCAAATATCTAAGTTTTTGAGAAAATTGAAATGAACAAAAACAACCCTAAATTTGACCCTTAATCCTTTTTGTTTAATGGTTCCCAAGTAAATAAGCTCGTTAAATTCTACGATAATCGTTCACTTTCCTAATGAAAGACAAAATCACACAAAAAGAAAACCCCTTGAAAATTCCATTTCACACTATCACAACAAAAAACAAATTCAAGAGCATTGAACTCTGTGGTCTTTTCAAATATCTTAAAATGAAGTATTTATTTCTTGGGGCGTTCATTTTCTAATACACAAAGTCTTTTACTAACTCTAATTCTACGGAAATACGGAATTTCTTTCATTTTTGTTTGCCAATTAATTAAGAATGTTTTTAGTTTTTCACTTATTTTGTATAAACCAAATCCTTAACCTAACCCGATTAACCAATTTACCATTTAACTAAACCAAAGAACATTATTTACATTTACAATCAATTACTTTTTTCACAAACCCTATATTTCAACATCAAAACAATGTTATAGAAAAAATCTAAATCCATTCATGTTCCAATTTATAAAAGAAAAACAAAATTCAGTGTGAACAACACTATAGTACGATGAGAAAAAAAAGATTAAGGCCGGGGTTAGAAATGGCTAAAGTCTTTGACCCATGCAGCTAACCCTTATATAGTTAAAAGGGGGTTAAAATATCTATACCCGCCACCATATCATGTGAACTATTTGCCAAATGACCAAACTACTACGTCAAAGGAATCGAGAGAAACCATACAAAAAAAAAAAAGAAATATAAAACAGATGAGAAAAACTTTCTTTTTTCTTTTTATTCATATCAATTAAAAAAGTTTCCTATAAAAGGTATTTCGTTGTATATGGAAGCATAAAATAAAAGAAAAAATATCGTTCAAGGTTTACAAAAGGGTTATAACCGGAATTACATGTTCTTAGGTTATAGAAGTTACAACATTCTCTTATAGCCTATGTGTTAGATCAGAATTTAAAAGAAGCAAAGGTTGATTTGCAAAGGGGATGGAGAGTCGCTTTGGTAACCACCGCTGAATGTAATAGTTTTGTTTTTTATTTTTACGAATAAATGGCAAACCAACTAATTGGATTCAAAAATGAATAAAAATATGAGGGAATAATAAAGTCTTTAAACCTGGTATAGACACATCTCTTATGAAATGAAAAATACGTTTCACAATCCCGGTTGAGCCCCTATTTGTGGTTATATGTTTATTTATTTTACTCCTCGATTTTCATAATTTTTTTCCCTTCAAATAGGCTTTTTTTATCAAACAAAATAATAAATAAATTAATAAATTCTTAAAGCGTTTCCATTTCCCATAAAATAAAAATTTATTTAATATACGTTCCACGAACTTTGTAATAATTTGAAATGAAAAAAGCTTTTTATACTTTGAAAATTTATTATTTATTTTTGATTTTAGTTTCACAAAAAAAAACTAATAAAATTTATTATTTCATTTCAGAATCTGTCGCATCTAAACCGTTGAGCGTCGATTTTGCAACTAATAACCTATCATCATCATCAACCACTGCCAACTTGAGCTGCCAACAGCAATTATCACAACAAAACCAGAGACTCTATTCTGGCCTTAAGTCTCAATATCCAACTACTTATTCGTCAACAGCATCTTCCAGTCAAAAATCAAATCTCTCACGCATAACTACTGAACCGGCTTACTATACCGATGAATACCTCCGAATTCAGACGTCTCCACCATCAATAAGCAGCGCTGCTGTCAATAGTGAATCACCATCAATCAATGAAAACTATCGTAGTGTCTATGCCACGCCATCAAAATTAATAACTGGTGATAAAAACGGTCAAAAGTTCTTCCCAAAGAGTCCAACGGCGACAGTGGCGCCACCACCAATTGCAGCTAAGCGAACAATATTTCGCAATAGTCCAACACAACAACAACAACCAAAGTCTAAAGGTGATCTTCTCCCTTTACCTAGATCCTCGTCGTCATCTGCCATTTTTAGTGGCAAGATAGATGACCAATCTTCCTGCTCTAAGCTTAATCCTGCTGAGGTAGGCGGCCCTAACCCAACGACGGAAAGTGCTGCCATCAGTGCAAATAGAAGTAGTAACGCTGGTAGATTTAGCAATAAGAAAAGAGTAGTTAGAGTGCGTAGTGATTCGCGTCCAATCAGCGCCCTCTATGATATAATATGCAAAGAAAAAGGCATCGAACTAGATCAAGAACCGACAATGAGTAGCAACGGTGGCGTAGTAGTTGGTCTTGAGAGTGCTCCTTCGTCGGTTGATAGCAATTCAACCGACAGACTTCATTACAAGGAAAATCACTTGTCCGGAGAGCCCTCCTCTCCCACATCATCTAGTCAGTTAAATTCGTCGGAGAATTTAAACATCAACCGTTATCGCAATCGACCACTGTCATATCAGGATGACAATCGATACCGCCGCGGCGGCGGCGGCTCTGATAAAGACTATAGCAACGATAACGGCGAAGCATACAACAATAGTCGCCTTCAAATGAAACCCGATATTCTAACCACATCATCGTATTTAGCTAGTGAATTGAATCATTATCAGCAATTCGATCACAATCATCCCGACCATCATGATAATCCACATAATCCAGACCATCATCATCATCATCCGCATCATTGTAACGAGCCGAATCTTCTTCCTAGTAGTTGTGTAGATAGTAGTTTAAATAATTATCGTGACAGTAATCGTAATAATGAACTGAATGATGTACATGCGGCAGCAACAGCAGGTGCTAGTGGCAATCATCATCGTCCGGCAACAGCAAATGGACATATGCAACCGGTGGCGGCGCCAAGACCGACACCAAGATTGTTCCGTGACGAGAAACGACGCTTTACCGATGGCATTGTGCTGGATGCCAAAGCGAATGCTACGGATATTGGAATTGCAATGGCCAATGGAACCGGAAGTGATGGTGATAATGGACGAATGGGAAGTCAACTTGGACGGAGGTAAGTTAGTGTTTGTTGTTTTTGCTCAGAAAACTTTAAATTTGCCGAACCCTTTCCCTCTCTGGCTGCTAGAAATTTTTATGGTTCATGCTTTTTAGACCATTAGCTTACATTGTTATGTATTTTATATGTTTTTGTAGATTTCACGTATTTATCTCCTATACCTATTTCTTATGAATAACTATCTGTCTGTCTTCATCCTACTTTGTTTTCTTGCTATACAGTGTTGCCGTGAATATTTTTTATTGATATTAAAAAAAAAATAACTAGCCCGATGAAATGAGTTCTAGGTATTCGCTTGGTGCTATTGACTGACACAATATTGCATCCGCGCTTTATTGTAAATACTTTTTTAAACAGCAGCGCCACCTGTTGGGCATAAAAACAACAGCCGCTATACTGAGAACTTAGTAATTTCGAGACAGGAATTCTCAATTTTGTTGTAAAAATACTGAAGAAAACAAATTTTTGAATCGCTTGTTCGAAATCCGTAAAAAATCGCTGGCAAGCTGGATTTTGGTACATATCCTCCTAATGGTGTTTTTAAGAAACTGTCAAAAATCTCCATTGATTTGAGGGCCGCTAACAGATTTACGGTGGGTTGAAGGCCCCCAAAGTAGTTTTTCATGAATATCTCCCAAACGGTTAGCTTTATAAAAAAAATGTTAAATACTGATTTGTAGCTTAGAAAATTTCCTACAAAAAATATACTGTAGGGCTATTCCAGAAAGCGCGGCGGATCGTATTGAAAGCGATACCTCAATTTCGAACATCTTCGCTTTCGGTTATTCTCAAAAGCGAAAATGGAAGAAAACGATCCTTCCATTTTTCCAATTTAAATGTCAAATATTTCCAAGTCTTTCCCATTCTTTGTTCCACTCTTCCCACTTAAATCCCAACTGTTTCCAAAAATATAAGTTGTTTCAAGTAAAAAAAAAAAAGGTTTTTCTCTGACCAAAGAATTTTGATTAACTATTTTGTGATTTTGTTGCTTCCATCTAACAAATAATCTTCAGGTGGACTCCTTACTCCAAAAGTGTGTTTTTAAGTGTAGCAACTTTGACATAATCCAAAAAGTTATTGCAAGTGGAACTCCTCCCCGCTTCCTCACAAATAATGTGCATTGAGTTTGGTTTATCACAGTTTAATTGTATTTAATAATTCTTGTTCAATAAAATCCACTATTAATATCTTATGGAAACACAAAATTTTTTTAAGTTATTAACATTTGGTTTCGATCCGCCAACAATCCGTCACCTTCACATCTATCGCTTTCCAAACGTATTGAAATTCACTTTCGCTTTCCATTTAAGGTCGAATTGAAAGCGAATCGCTTTTGAGAATAGGAAAATACAAATCCGCCAGTAAAAGCGATCCGCCGCGCTTTCTGGAATAGCCCTACTGATTTCTTCATAAAAACGACCGTTTTCGAAATAAACCAATCGGTAGAGTTAAGTGTTTTACTTTTCTGTACATACATATTATGTTGGCTTTGTTAAAAAATTGTGCATTTTGTGATAAAAGCTTATATATAATATTGGTATTATATGAACATGATTGTAAGACATTTGGCCATTTAATATGTCCGCCCCTGAAGGTGGGAGGGGCAAATTAAAAAAAAAATATCTAAAATAGAAAATGAATATTAAAATAACAACAGAGACGTGATACCAGAAATTTATTTTTTTTCATCTACCAACCATAAATAACTTATCAAAAATTTAGAACTACCCGATCTTTTTTAGGGCAATATCCAACGAATTTATTGTAGGCGTATATTGTATAAGAGACGCTGGTGTTCAGCGTTTTTTTCATTATCAAAACAATTTTACTTTTATTTATCATATCTGGAATTTTGAAAAAAAAAAATAGGAAAACAGAATTTTGGAAAAGAGACTTTATGAATTGATAGAATTTTTGCTTTTTCGAATTTTGTAATTCAGAATTTGGAAACTTGGATTTTAACTCGAACTGAATTATGCCCTTAAAAGCTGTAATAACCATGTTCGAACTCACTTTCTCAAGACCTTTTAGACACTTTTTCATTAACATTATGTTTGCACTGAAAATATTCGACAAACTAATCCCAAATCATAAAAATATTTAATAGAAAGATACTTTATTTTGTTATTCTTTATAACTTTACACAATTTGGTACGTACATATATATTTTCTTAAAATTCTCAAACAAGTTGTTCATGCTACATTGTTTTTGAGTTTAAATTACTTTAAAAATATTGTCCCATCACATAACAGTGTCCATTGTTATTGAGTGTATACAATCTAAAAAAAAAAAACAAAAAAAAAATGCCACAAAAAGTAATAAACTATTTTCTACACGCCTACAATAAATTCGTTGGATATTGGTGCAATGACATATACAATATACATATACAGTAGAATCTCGAAAAGATGAACAGATATAAAACAGGGCCCGTTCATCTTTTCAAATTGTTCATATTTTCGAGCATCAACGTATGTTTGAGGAAGAAGATATAGTAAACATTAAAAATTATTTACATAACAAATTAAAACAAGCTCAAAAGTATTGTTCAGGAGGAACTAAAGGCAAAGAAGAAGTAAAAATTATGTTGGGAATAAAGTATTCATCTTTTCGAGTACAAAATTTTAACCCGTTCATCTTTTTGAACACTGAAAAGTGAACATTTTCCGTTCATCTTTTCGAGCTATTCATCTTTTAGAACCGTTCATCTTTATGAGATTCTACTGTAGTTTCTTTTCAAGTTTTCCAAGTTTAAATACAGATTTTGTCATCCTGGATGTGTGAGAAAAACTAAAAAGAATGGAGCTGTCATGTATCAAAGTCTATTTCAAATTGATGCATTTTCATGCTAAGGTATAGCTACAGTTGGTTTGTGGTGTTTTGCTTTTGTAGATTTATTTGATCACACATGAAAATTTGTTGTTGTTCCGTTGTTCAAAGGAAAAAAGAAATTAAAACGTCAACGTGTTAATCTCATAGTTTTTTGGGTTTTTTTTTAATTAAGTTAGATATGATTTATTTTTAGAAACTCCTAAATAATGGGATTATTACTTAACGTATATCATATAATATATGTAGTACATAATTTGAAAGTTATTTTTAATGTTGACAAAATAACATCGAGCTTGATTAACTACATAATGGCGTATTAGGAAATATAAGAATTTATTATTCATTTTTTTTTTTTCAAAATTACGAGTTTACGAATTTTTATAGTATTTTCAGATGTTTTTTTTTTTTTTAGAATGTAGTTTGTATTACATATGTATGTTTTTTTTGACAGCATAATAAATTATCTTTCTATGTAGCTTCCTTTGTCTGCTACATATTTAATCAAGACACTTTAAATTTATATTTTTTTCCATAAACTTTTGCCAATAGCAAGTAAATATAGCAAAACTTTTCGGCGGTTTTGACCAGGAATTCATTAAGTGTTTAAATTTTTGATAATAAATTTAACTGTCAGCAGAGATAATTTATATGTTTTTATAGCGTTTTTAATAATAATCTTGATTGATATTATCATTAGTTAAATTATTTATAAGACTTATTTATACAAAAATGATCCCACTTTGACAGCAATATTATTTTTTAAGTAGAAAAAAATGAATTATTTTATTTATTTAGTAAAAGAAGTTATACATGTACATATATTTAAATTAATGTTGTGGTAAAAGATATCAGACGTGCTTTTAGCTATTTTAGCACTTCGCTCACCATATCATATCATTTTTAACCCTCTGTGAACATTCATAATATTTATGTTAGACTCTACCTAATCGACTTAATTGCCACCCCTGTTTCAAATCAATCACAGAGTCTCTCTCAAGTCAATTAAATAAAATCCAATTTAAAAGAAATTTAAATATTTCCATAGAAATATTTCGATTTTCTGCACATATTCAAAAGTTCAAAGTTCCATTATTCAGCCTTTAAAGACTTCGTTAATCTAATATTAACATTTGAAAGAAATCAAGACCTACTGCCGGAAGTATGTATTTATCAGGGCTTTTGATATTTTTATCTTCCGCTTAAAAGAAATAATTTGTTGGTGCCTTTAAGAAAATTATTTTTATTTCTTAAAGTAATGTATTATTTTGTTTTTAATATTTCATTGACGCTTTTAAATACAGTCAACTAATATTTGATGGAATAGCCCGTGGCGTAATGGTAAGTGCGTAGGACTATTACGCTGAAGGTCTTGGGTTCGATACCCCAGCCTATGCCACCTAAAAAAAAAAAACAGAACTGTTTTCACGGACTACTGCCTCTTGCGAGGAATTGACAAATACTCCAAAAATGAAAAAGTCGTGGAAAAGTGGTTGTCTCCTTAGCCATTCGTATTTGGTGGAACATTGTAAAGGTCCCTCCATTCCTGCCAAATAATAGGCACACAGAAATGGTTGAGAGTTGTTAGTCAGTAGTCACTAGGTCCTGTTTCTACATGAACTATTTTGCCACCAAATGTATTTTTAATTTTTAATGTTGAATATATATTTAAGAATGAAAGTTGAAAAAAACCATCGTTTAGCGTGGAAAAAAATATTTTCGAGTTTTCAACCCATAGATTAACTGTTATTCCCTAGCTTAAGTTAACTCGTGGAATAAAGGTGGAATAAACGTTTTTATTAATTTGGCTGTTAAAGTTTATTTTCAAAATCTTAATACTAATTGATTTTTTTTTTCGTACGTGCATAATCCCATTCGCATGGAGATTGTATTGAACCAGGTTAACACATTACGAAGCGGACAATTGAAAATTTCAACCAGAGAAGTCCGATAATCCTGAAATACCGAAATTGCATACTTTCAGGGGTGAATGGTGGTGATATCTGATGTTCCATTTTGTATGGGAAGGAAAAAATATTCATTTTAAGGAATGAAAACTAAGGAATTAAAAATCGGCAAATTTAGTCCCCCACACAAATTAGAATCGCCAATACACTCTTATACTGCTACATTATTGTATTTAAGCCTCTATAAATTTAGAAAATGCTTGATGTGATGAACAAAAATTGAAATTGTATTAAAAATAAAAAATCCCGTTTTTTGTCCCGTGTGCAATGCTAACTTTACACTTTTACTATTATTAATTGCATTTTTTTTTATTGTACGCGGCTATAGGAAACATTTTTTATACTTTTTCGTGTGTTTTAACTTTTTTATATATACATATGTATATGTACATGTACAAAATAAATTTACAATAATGTTTTAAATAATAAAACAAAAACTTAACAAGAGATTATAAAACACACTCGAAACATCAGGCATTAACTCTAAATAGTCTAAGAATATTATTATTTTTTTTCCATTTCTATCATTAAATTTTAATCTAAAAATTAAAATTATTCGAATGCGATAGAAGAAGTCACTAAATACTGAAGATTCGTTTTTGCATTAATATATTCCATTATAATGTTTCTTAAAACGTAAATACATAGTTGTATCATAGATGATCTATTATAAGAAGATTAATCAAAATGTATTTAAACAAAAAATCTTTGATTTATATTAAAACTATTTTTAAAATTTAACTCATTACTAATTTATTTTTTATTTTAAGGCTGAATGAATAGTTCTTTGAACTATCTAAGCCCGCAAAAAATATTTCTGTTTAGTTGTATTAGTTATTTGTGTTAAATATAGAGATTGGTTCATAGGAACAAAAGTTTTCAAAAATAAACTCAACAATACGAGATCTCTAAAACATATTACTCATTGAAGATTTAATGCAATGGTCCTTATTAAAAAAAATTAATTCTTTATTTTCCCTAAAGCTTTAATGGTTTTGAATAAAATAAAAAAAAAATATATTTTAAAAGTTTCTAGTGTCTATCCTAATTTTTATTTTTTATCTCATTTTAAAGTTTTCCGGAAGTTATAAGTAAAAGAATGTGTAAACTACGTAATTACGTAAAAAACTACACGAGTTTTATAAATTACGAAAAATTAAAATACTTCTTATCTTCTTCTTCTATATGTATGTATATATACATATATAAAACAAAAGATGATATTTTGTGTGTTTACGTGTAACTCATGCAATTTTCAATCAATTTATTTGGTTTCTCTTTTAAAATATTCAGAAAATCAATGAGAAGAACATATGCCCTTTTTAAAAAAAATTAACTTTTTCATTCAAAAAAATGCAAAAAACAAATGCATTTCGCTCATTTGCGAATTTCATAATTTCTACAGATGTCATTTTGACAGATATTAACACCTATCATTTTGAAAGATGTCATTTTGACAGATATCATATTGATGGGTGTCATATATGGAAACAGTGCCATTTGTTGGGCAACACTCGATATTTA